>CM060934.1:795845206-800845206 GCA_030765085.1 Allium cepa
GATATAGGACGCTCCCATGGATTTGACTGCCTTCACGGGTCATCTATTTTCCATCATTCTCGCCGGGATTTGGGCTCTGGCAAACGCCGGGATAGAGATGACGACAATGATAGAGACTATCGCTTCGGGGACTGACCGTCTCGAAGGAAAACTTACCATCAGTCTTTATACTACCACGATCCTCCCTCTTATCCGGAGCAAGGCAGGGAGAAACCTGGTCATATGGGGTCTCAGTCCGATACTCCCCGTGACCAATACTCGTGTTCACTAGCACCAGGCAATCCCGGGAACTTCAGAAAAACCCGTAGTCTCTACACAAACTTCTTATGCTCTCGCACATGATCCTTCGATAGCGGAAAGGCTAACCGAGCTTAAGGCCACGTTCCCAAATATATGCTTCGACGGTCTGAAGTTTCTCCCAGTGATTCATCACATTCCGAGACACGTTAAAGCAAAGTGCCATTGCGTGCAATAATGATGTCTATGTTCAACATGACACATTTGCTCATTTGGAAGAAAAAGTTTCAGAAGTCTCTATCGAACACCAACATGAAATTGATCGTTTAAAGATCGAAGCTATCCACGACAAAGACATCATTAAAGCCAGGATGAAGAGTTTTCTCATACAAGTCTCAGGTTGAAACTGCTCAGAAAAAGCCAAAGACACAGCTGAGGCAGTTAGTCATCAAGAGGCCACACATAAGAAAGAGATCGATGAAGCGGTTCAACGCTGCGGTGCCTTAGCATTAGAGAAAGACACCGTTCAAAAGGAGAGGGATACGTTCGCTCAGCGAGTCAAAGAGTTAGAAGAGCTACTTCTCAAGGAGAAGGAACAAAAAACTGTTGCTCAAGAGGAGTCGCAATGACACTACGATGAGATTGTTTCCACACGACTTCTGAAGACAAGGCGCGATGACGAACTCTCTAAAGTTGAGACGCTGAAGGATGAAGCCCGTGAGGAGGGCAAAAGAATAGCATCCACGGAGATTGATTCTCGCCTTGAGGCGGCTACGGAGGCTGGAAGGGAGGAAATCAAGTGCATGTTTGATCCGCCTATAGCCGACTATAATGCTCGAGTTCTCATGCATCATGACTTAAGATTTCTCGGCGAGGGTTACCTCAAATCTCCGGCCGAAGTATAGGAGACTTTGATAAAGATCAAAAAGATTGAGTCGGGCACTAAAGAGGTTGACGAAGAAGCTTTAGTGAAGGAATTTCTCCGGGGGAACGAGCCTTCGAACTTGTCTACAGCGAAAGCTCTTTATAGTAGAGACTCTTCCTTGTTGAAAGGAAAAAATGATATCGTCGGTCCATCAGGAACCGAGTCTCCAGTTCCCCCCAACTCAACCGATTGGTCGTCCATCACTTGAACCCTTCGAGAAACACATTGGCTACGCCCCAAAAGATTCTGGCCTTGATGTTCACGTTCTATCTCCCATTCCAAAGGGTGAAACTCCCCGAACGGTTGAGAGTCAGCTAGAAAAGGTACATAACTTTTCTTCTTATAGTGCAAAGGGCCATCTTTTTCGGCGAGCAATTAATGTATTCTAACATTTGTCTCTTATGACTTCGTGCAGGCCATTCTAATCCTGAGCCAACTCCTAGGAGCGATGTTGCCGCGGAGAAGTAGGAGAAGACGGGTGAGACAATTCAAACGGGAGAGATTCCTGGTCTTGACGCTCAAGTGATTGAAGCGCTTAATGAGGACAAGTCTGAAATTCCGTCACCCGTCGAAGAAAATTACGAAGTCAAGATTACAGGCACCTCTGAACATACTTCAAAGTTGAGCATGAAGGAGAAACTTACGGAAGAGAAGAAAAAGAAAGTTGAAATCAAGGTCGAGCCCCAAGTAGTGGAACTAGATGACCCTTTGAACAGACCTTTGAAAGTCATCCTCCCCGGTGGGTCCAGACCACTACAAGTTCCTCTTCCTTCCTCGAACGTCACTTCCCTAGAGAGCAAAACGTCCAAGCGAAAATGCACGGGGGAGAAGTCGGTTGAGAAACCGAGGAAGGAGAAGAAGCCAAAGAAGTAGTTACCACGCTCATTCAACGAGAGTTAGCCTGGTTTATGCAATTATTTCTGTTTATTTTCATAGCCAATGTAAATAGACTTTTGATTCCGAGTTTAGGAGGAATTGTGGCGGAACTTTATTTTGGGATTTGTGAATAAAAATTAGTTTCTTTATTTTTCGATGACTTTTGCTTTTCAGCTTATTGTCTAATTTGTTGCCATAACTCAGAATTCGGCGAGTTACACAAGCTCTAGTTCACCTCCATGTGACTTGGGTATTTTTTGAGAATCGTTGATATTCGATTCCGCAATTTAGGTATTTAGAACACTTTTAGTTCACACTATGGGGACTTAGGATTTTTAGTTGTTCATACTTTAGTCCGCACTCTGGGGACTCAGAGTACTCCAGTCCGCACTCCGGGGACTTGGAGATTTTAAGTCGTTTATACTCCAATCCGCACTCCGAGGACTTGGAGTACTCTAGTCCACACTCTGGGGACTCAGAGTACTCCAGTCTGCACTCTGGGGACTTGGAGATTTTAAGTCGTTTATACTCCAGTCCGCACTTTGAAGACTTGGAGTACTCCAGTCTGCACTCTGGGGACTTGGAGATTTTGAGTCGTTTATACTCTAGTCTGCACTCTGGGGACTCAGAGTACTCCAGTCCACACTCCAGGGATTTGGAGATTTTAAGTCGTTTATACTCCAATCCGCACACCAGGGATTTGGAGTGCTCCAGTCCGCACTCTGGAGACTTGGAGATTTTGAGTCGTTTATACTCTAGTCCGCACTCTGGGGACTCAGAGTGCTCCAGTCCGCACTCCGAGGACTTGGAGATTTTAAGTCATTTATACTCCAGTCTGCACTCCGGGGACTTAGAGTGCACCAGTCTGCACTCTGGGGACTTGGAGATTTTGAGTCGTTTATACTCTAGTCCGCACTCTAGGGACTCAGAGTACTCCAGTCCGCACTTCGGGGACTTGGAGATTTTAAGTCGTTTATACTCCAGTCCACACTCCGAGGACTCGGAGTACTCCAGCCCGCACTCTGAGGACTTAGAGATTTTGAGACGTTACTCTAGGGACTTGGAGATTTTGAGTTGTTTGTACTCTAGTCTGCACTACAGGAACTCAGAGTACTCCAGTCCGCACTCCGGGGACTTGGAGATTAAAGTCGTTTATACTCTAGTCCGCACTCGAGGACTTGGAGTACTCTAGTCCGCACTTTGGGGACTTGGAGATTTTGAGTCGTTTATACTCTAGTCCGCACTCCGGGGACTCAGAGTACTCTAGTCCGCACTTTGGGAACTTAGAGATTTTTTAATTATTTTTTTTGTACGCGTTCATATGCTAGACAAAATGATGTAACTTTAGTTTTCGTCATAGTATTATTACATATGGAAACATCAATATCCATGGAAAAGATGGCTTCAAGCCTTTATTAATGACAGTAAACTAAATTGTCTTATTACACGCCGAAAACTAAGAAATCAACGAAATAGAAATATACTTGAAATAATTGCAAATAAAATGTGAACGAAATGGACTAAGTATAATAATGCCGTAGATGCTCGCTATTCCATGCACGGAGGAGTGTCGCGCCGTCAATGGTCGTTAGCTTGAAAGTTCCCTCTCCAACCCTCCGTTCAATGACGTATGGACCTTCCTATATGGGGTTCATATGCGATGGGACCGGGAAAACTCGTTTCAAAACAAGATCGCCCACGTCAAAGATTCTCGATCGGACTTTTTCATTATAATATCGAGTGACTCGGTGCCTATATGCAACCGCCCTTAGATCTGCTTCTTCACGTTTTTCATCAATGAAGTTCAGTGACTCCAGTAAAAGATCTCGGTTCATCCTAGGGTCCTAGTGAGTTACCCGATGCGAAGGAACTTCAAGTTCCATGGGTATAACAGCTTCTGTGCCATATGCCAATGCGAATGGAGTGTGGTAGTCGCAGACTTGTGGGTGGTTCTTTAAGCCCAAAGTGTTGTTGGAAGTTCATCCACCCACTTCCCTCTAGCCTTTTCTAAATGTTTTTTTCAATATGGGCTTGATTATTTTATTCACGACTTCTACTTGTCCATTGGCTTTTGGATGAGCAACTACTGCAAACTTTTCTCAATGCCATACTTTTGACAAAATTCTTTGAACTCCCTACTTTCAAACTGAGTTCCGTTGTCCGTAATGACAGTTTAGGGAAGGCCAAAATAGCATATAATGTTTCGTACAACGAAATTAATGACCTTCTTGATAGTGATTGTGGCTAATGGCTCTGCTTCTACCCACTTGATGAAGTAATCGACCGTAAGTATTGCTTATTTTGCACCGCCTTTGGATATAGGCAATGAACCAATTATATTGATTCCCCTATTGCAAACGAACATGGACTAATCATTTGTGTGAGTTCCGTTGGCGGAGCCCTCGAGATTTTTTTCATACTTTTGACACTTGTCACATCTTCTTACGTAGTCTGCAGCATCTCGATTTACAGTGGGAGAATTGTATCCATAACAGAGGATCTTTTTTGCTAGTGTCTGCCCCTAGTATGGTCACTGCATTCTCCTTTATAAACTTCCTTCAAGACTCGGTTTATCTCAACGTGGGCAATGCACCGGAGTAAGGGGACATTAATCCCTTTTGATACATTATTTCGTCCTGCGTTACATATCGCGAAGCTTTACGAATGACATGTCGTCTTTCACTCTTTCTTTCGGGCAAGACCCCGTGTAGAAAGTATTGCTTGAATGGGATTATCCATGACTCCTTCTCGATTTCTGTTTCTAACACAAAATCTACCTCCATCTCATTTATACTCGAGGCATGTAAGGTTTCGATGGGAACCAATCCCATCTGCTGTGCATCGCCAGTACTTGCAAATTTGGCCAATGAATCGGCTTCTTTGTTTTGTTCACGTGGGACATGCGAGATATCATAATATTCAAGGTCTGCCAATAGTCCGTGAACCCAGGCAAGGTATGGAGCAATCCTCTGCCCCTTCGCTTAGTAATCTCCCTGCACCTAGTACACCACTAATTGTGAGCCACAAAAGATTTCAATCGATTTCACTCCAAGTTCCCTGATAAGTTTCAAGCCATTAATCAATGCTAAGTACTTAGCTTCGTTACTTGTAGCAGGGAAATTGAGCTTCAAAGCGTAACAAACTGATTGGTTTTCAAAAGTCACAAGAATTATACAAGCCCGAGAACAACGGTTGTTGAATGCCTTATAGGTGTACAGTTTCCATCGAATGGGAGGAATGACATCGTAACTATTTGGTTCGTCTGACACGGTGAATTCAGCAATGAAGTCTGCTAGCGCTTGCACTTGCATGACCCTTCGTGGCAGGTAGGTAATATCAAACTGACTCAACTAGATATTCCATTTTAACATCCTTCCAGAGTTTTTTGGTCGCTGGAGTACCTATCACAAGGGTTGATCGATATAAACAACGATCAAGTGTGCCTGAAGCACAGACAAAGCTTACATGATGCAATCACCAAGCAGTAGGCCGGTTTCTCAATTTTAGGATAATTTCTTTCTGCCCCCGTTAAATGTTTACTGACATAGTACATCAGCTTTTGAACTCGCTCCTCCTCGTGAAGAAAGCTGTGCTGATGGCATGTTGAGATATTTTGATGCCCCACCTCTATACCCACGCTAGCCAAGAACATTACGGTGTAGTGCTGTCAACTAGCACGGAGAATAAAGCTGTTGAGGAGCGACCATCCATGTGATTGCTTATCACACGGTGGCTATAAATAATCTTTGAAAACAAACATAAAAATAAGCATAACACAAATCAGTCACAGACATCCATATCACAGAGGCGGAAGAAGACATGAATATATAACTAACACATGAAAGCATACATCAGAGTAGTGGTCAAAAAGATCCACAATAATACAAAAGAATAGCAACACGTGCTATACAAAAGAATACAACCATGAGTCTATGTCCCAAGTGTATACAACAAAAACTGCTAATCTAAATAGTTAGCCAAAAGTAAGAGTAGCAAATCCTGGGAAGAAGTCAAGCAGAAGCACCTGTAACATCTCGGTCTAACCCGAGTATTATTTAAGAAAATAATAAACGGATCATTCTAGCTATAAATATCAGATGACATGGTATAAAATAAAAGATATGGCATAAACATAAAATATCCATACTGACATACTACTATAAGTATGCAAATGATGATCAACAGAAGATCAATCAATAAGAGATAAATCGATATCACAAGAATCTTCTCAAAGATCCAAAGAGGGCATCATACCCTAAACTTGTACTCATAACAAGTCAATGACATAAATTCCAGAAATCAACACAAGAAATCCAGAAATCACAAAAAAAGAGAAAGTGGCCTATCACATGACAGTCCGAAGACCATGGGGAGCTACCCCATATGGGTGAGTCGGAATCACCCAGATGAGGTCTAGGCTAACCAAAAATCAAAAAGGTATGTGTGAGTGGAATCACACAAATGGTGTCTAGCCTAACCTCGCGGACAAAGAGATATGTGTGAGTTTACAGTTTGTTCGTAAATATTTAAGTTAAGCTAGTGGTTATGGGACATGAAACTAAACTTTTATATTTACTAACTTAGTGTAATTGACACTTCTCGTTGATCATGACGATCATTTTATGATTTAGACTAGCAATTGTGCGATGTCTCTTTGTTTGCAAGGTTAGACTAGACCTCATTGGTGTGATTCCGACTCACACATATCTCTTTGTCCGCGAGGTTAGGCTAGACACCATTTGTGTGATTCCACTCACACAAACCTTTTTGCTTTTTGGTTAGCCTAGACCTCATCTGGGTGATTCCGACTCACCCATATTGGGTAGATCCCCATGGTCTTCGGACCGTCATGTGATAGGCCTCTTTCCCTTTTTCTGTGATTTCTGGATTTCTTGTGTTGGTTTCTGGAATTTATGTCATTGACTTGTTATGAGTACAAGTTTAGGGTATGATGCCCTCTTTGGATCTTTGAGAAGATTCTTGTGATATCGATTTATCTCTTATTGATTGATCTTCTGTGGATCATCATTTGCATACTTATAGTAGTATGTCAGTATGGATATTTTATGTTTATGCCATATCTTTTATTTTATACCATGTCATCTGATATTTATAGCTAGACTGATCCGTTTATTATTTTCTTAAATAATACTCAGGTCAGATCGAGATGTTACAGGTGCTTTAGCTTGACTTCTTCCCGGGATTTGCTACTCTGACTTTTGGCCAACTATTTAGATTAGCAGTTTTTGTTGTATACACTTGAGACATAGACTCATGGTTGTATTCTTTGTATAGCACATGTTGCTATTCTTTTGTATTATTGTGGATCTTTTTGACCACTACTCTGATGTATACTTTCATGTGTTAGTTATATATTCATATCTTCTTCCGCCTCTGTGATATGGATGTCTGTGACTGATTTGTGTTATGCTTATTTCTATGTTTGTTTCCGAAGATTATTTATAGCCACCGTGTGATAAGCAATCACATGGATGGTCGCTCCTCAACAGCCTTATTCTCCGTGCTAGTTGACAGCACTACACCGTAGTGTTCTTGGCTAGCGTGTGTATAGAGGTGGGGCATCACAGCTTAGTATCAAATCCAAACTTTGGAACAATGTAGAATAACTCAACAAGGATCATCGTCCTAAGTCCACCTTAGGAGTTATGTCTTAGGATTAATTCGAGTCGTCGTACCGATCCATCCTATATCCTTTATGATTCCTTGTTTTATCTAGCAAGTTTGCTTGATATTCATTAGTGAATAATCTTCTTCTTTCTCTTCTTTCTTTCTTAGGAAGAAAAATGGTTAGACCTAGTCGTCCCAGAGCTGGACCATCTAGTGCTCCACCCCAAGATGGGGTTTTTATGACTACCCAGCAACTTCTTGACCTTGTCACGAATGCTCAAGCAGCTGGTTCTAATCCGGAACCTACTCACCCTAAATCCGGGTTTGCACGTTTGTGCAATGATTACACCAACCTGGGTGGGAAGCCATTTAAAGGTTCTGAAACTATCATCGAGGTCCAGGCTTGGTTGAGGACCTGCGATCGAATCTTCATTCGCATGAATCTCGTCGATCTTCACCGTGTTCAGGTGGCTTCCAATATGCTCCAAGAGAGAGCGTTGGATTGGTATGAGCTGTTAATCTCAGAAATCGATGAAGCGGATCTCTCCTGGGAGCGCTTCCGGGAACGCTTCGAATCGAAATTCGTGCCCGAGGCTGAAAAAGTAACTTTGGCTTGGAGATTTACTGACCTTGTTCAAGGCCAGTCTTCTGTGGCGGACTACGTTGCATCATTCGAATCCCTTTCCAAATATGGGGTCGAATATATAAATACTCCACTGAAGAAGAACCAGAGATTTGTTTATAGCTTGAACAAGAATCTCAGGAAGCCATTACTTCTGAAGTTGGAAGTTTCATTTGACCAACTTATTGATATCGCTCTTCGACTTGAAGAGGCAGATAAGGATAGTGATGTTGAGGTTGTGGGTGCCAAACCAAACTTCAATAACAACAAAAAGAGGCCCAGTAAATTCAAAGGCCCTTATCCCAATAAAAAGGGTAAGCAAGCAACCCTTGCGACAAAGTCTCCTTCTCCTAGTGGTGCGAGATGCTTCAACTGTGGATCTGGGGATCATTTTGCGAATAAGTGCTCTAAGCCCAAATCTTGTCGCTATTGTAAGAGCCCGGATCACTACATACATCAATGCCTCAAACGTGAAGGCAAGAAGGAAGGAAAGTTGAATGTGGCTCAAGCCCCTGCCAACACATCTCGTGGCCAAGGTATTTCTCACTCCATTCTTGATGGTATTATTTTATTTCATGATCAACCTATTAGAGTTCTCTTTGATACGGGTGTATCCCATTCTTTTATATCAAAGGAACTGGTAGACACTATTTCCTTAAGTGTTACTGCATTAATGACTTCTTTAAAAATTGCGAATCCTGTTGGTGGATCCGCAACTCTTAGTTTGCTTTGTAAAGATGTGGAGATTATTTTATGTGATTTTTCTTTCCTAGCTGATTTGCATGTGATGCGTTACTTAGGCTTTGGAATAATTTTGGGAATGGATTGGCTTAACCGTTATCAATCCCATATCCTATGTCCTGAGCAAACTATTCATCTCCGACATCCACTATCTGTTAATCAGATTTCTGTAAATCTTAAAGATTTAGAATCCTGTTTGATTGCATCCTTATATTCATTAATTCCTCGTGATGACGACGATGATGATGAGGATGATATTATTTCTCGTATCCACGTTGTTTGTGAATTTTCCGACATATTCGAGCCCGTTGTAGGTCTACCACCTAAGCGAGCAATTGAGTTCAAAATTAACCTTATTCCTGGAGCTCAACCTATTACGCGTCCTCCTTATCGCATGTCTAATAAGGAAAATGAGGAGATGCACAAACAATTATCTGAATTGGAGACGAAGCAATTTATTCGCTCTAGCTCCTCGCCTTGGGGAGCTTCGGCTATTTTCGTGAAGAAATCCGAGGGTATGCTTAGGCTTTGCGTTGACTATCGCAAGCTTAACGATCTGACTATTAAAAATAAATATCCTTACATCGGATTGACTATCTGTTTGATCAACTTTGCGGAGCTATGGTCTTTTCACAGTTGGACTTGGCTACCGGTTTTCATTAGCTTCGTATTGCTGAGGATAGTATTCCTTTGACATCGTTCCGTACTCGTTATGGGTCCTATGAATGGCTTGTTATGCCATTTGGTTTAACGAATGCTCCGGCTTACTTCGTTGACCTCATGAATCGAGTTTTCAAGGCTTTCCTCGATCGGTTTGTTCTCATCTTCATTGATGATATCCTTCTGTATTCTAAAACCGAGGAGGAGCATGAAAAGCATCTTCGGATTGTATTGGAAACTCTTAGGAGTAATCAATTAAAGGCGAAATTTTCTAAATGCCACTTTTGGCAATCTCGTGTGAAGTTTCTTGGTAATATTATTTCCGAATCCGGAATTTCCGTGGATCCCTCAAAGATTGAAGCGATTCAAGATTGGAAGAGACCGGAGAATGTGACAGAGATTCGTAGTTTTCTCGGATTGGCGGGTTATTACCGTCGTTTCATTAAAGACTTTTCTAAGATTGTCGTGCCTCTTACGGGCTTGACTAAGAAGGAAGTTAAATACATTTGGTCGGACAAATGTGAAGCCTCTTTTCAGAAATTGAAAGAACTCCTTTCCGATGCTCCTATTCTTGTTATTCCCAAAGGGAATCAAGATTTTATTGTTTATACTGATACTAGTCACGTTGGTTTGGGTGCCGTTCTTATGCAAAAAGAACGTGTTATTGCTTATGCTTCTAGGCAATTGAAGCCGCCCGAGACTAGATATGCCACATATGATTTAGAACTCGCGGCTATTGTTTTCGCCCTTCGAATTTGGCGTCATTATCTATTGGGAGAGAAATTTATTCTTTACACGGATCATAAGTCTTTGAAATATTTATTTTCTCAAAAGGAAGTTAATTTGCGTCAACAGCGTTGGCTCGAGTTTCTTGCACCTTATGATCTTGATATTCTTTATACCCCCGGTAAGGGTAATCGTGTGCCGATGCTCTTAGCCGTAAACAACAAGCAGTTGTTTCTATGATGATATCCAAATGGAACGATCTCGAGATTTTATCCACTTGTGAGATTCGAGAGCGCGTATCCGATTTATGCTCATCACTTGTTTTATGTAGCCTTGAGGCTCATCCTTCTCTTTTAGACCGCATTCTTGAAGCTCAACGGCTAGATCTTGAAATGGCTCTTCTTGGCCAAAATGTTAAGGATTAAATTGATATTAAAGGTTTGAAAGACTTTGATATTGATTCTCGTGGCGGCATTCGAAAATTTGGTAGACTTATCGTACCAAATATTGGTGATCTTCGTAAAGATATTTTAGAAGATTCCCATGGTTCTAAATTCACCATTCATCCCGGTAGTAGTAAAATGTACGCTGATATGAAGCGACTTTATTATTGGGAGGGAATGAAATCTGATATTGCTAACTTTGTTAAGTGTTGCATGACTTGCCAACTTGTCAAGGCCGAACATCAAAGGCCTGGTGGGTTATTGCAACCTTAAGAAACTCCAATTTGGAAGTGGGACCAAATTTCCATGGATTTTATAGATGGCCTTCCCCGTTCTCGTTCGGGTCATGATAGCTTATGGGTGATCGTTGATAGACTTACTAAATCCGCCCATTTTATTCCCGTTCGGTCTAACCGAACCGTTCCTCTTTTGGCCAAACTCTTTATCAAAGAAATTGTTAAATTGCATGGAGTTCCTACTTCTATTGTTAGTGATCGTGATCCATTGTTTACTAGTGGATTTTGGAAGAGTCTTCAAAAGCTTTAGGAACGAAGCTTAATTTTAGCACTGCTTATCACCCCTAGTCCGATGGACAAACCGAGCGTGTGAATCACACTCTTGAATATCTTCTTCGTGCTTGTGTGCTCAATTTTGGGGGAAGTTGGGAAGATCATATTTCACTTGTTGAATTTTCCTATAATAATAGCCTCCAATCTAGTATTGGTATGGCACCTTTCGAGGCACTCTATGGAAGGCCATGCCGATCTCCTTGTTGTTGGCTTGAGGCCGGTGAGAAGCTGGTTTTAGGTCCAGACTTTATTCGTGATTCCACAGAGAAGATTGAACTTATTCGACATAGGATGAAAGAAGCCCAGAGTAGAAAAAAATCCTATGCCGATAATCGAAGAAGGAAATTAGAATTTTCTGTTGGAGATCTTGTTTTTATTCGTGTTTCACCTATGAAAGGTGTTGTACGTTTCAGTCGGTCAGGAAAGTTAGCGCCTCAGTATATTGGGCCATTTCGTATCACTGAACGTATTGGTTCCATGGATTATCGCCTTTCATTACCGGCTCAGTTTTCTGCCACGCATGACGTGTTTCACGTTTCTCAATTACGGAAATGCCTTCGGGATTCCGATTCTATTTTTGAGCCTGGTATTGTGGAAGAAATTGAAGTTTCGCCAAATTTAACTTATGAGCAACAACCTATTCGAATTATTGCTTCAGAGGTCAAACGACTTCGAAATAAAGATGTTCCGCTTATGAAGGTTCAATGGTCCTCAAACCCTAAAGATTGCTCTTGGGAATCTAGAGAATTCATCGAGCAAACACATCCGGACTTACTTTCTAGTGCTCAATAGGGTGAACTTCTTATTTCAAATTTCTTTTGTGTTAATATGCATTTATGGTTGTTACTTTTTATATCCATCTTATATATTGCGAGGACGCAATTTCTTTAAGGAGAGGAGTCTATAACAACCCGCATATTTATCGATTTTATATTTAAATATTTTATTTAAATATTTTGTCGTTAATCAAATATTGGTCCGAAAAGCTACTTTTTGTAAACGGTCAAATTAGAACTCGAGACCACTTCCATTGAGTTCGAAATGCCGTTTACAATTTATTTAAGTATAAACATTAATAGGTTTGGAGTTAGTGGAATTTCACTTACTTTTCCCGCTTTGGACTTTGGGTTAGTTTAGCCATTATAACTCAAACCCACTTCTCTCCTTCTCCCCACTCTTCATAAATTTCCTAACAACCAAGCTTTAGCATTAATGGTGAGTGGAAGGGGAAATTAATATTCCAAGCTCAAATTCTCTTGCAAATCCAACATTCAATTCCAAATTCAAGAAGAAGACATTGAATTCAAGCTTGTGATTACTTTTCCATTGCTTTCAAGTTTTTCTTCATCAATTTGGTGCAAAGGTGAGATTTTTACCTCACACTCTTGCTTATAACTATCTTGGACTGTTGGGAATGGTTCCCTATCACTTTAACATGCACATTTGCATTTGGTTTGGCTTGGATTGGCGAAAAACTCCACTTTTTAGTGTTTTTGGCGAATTTTCAGCCTTAGGTCGTTCTGGACCCTTAGGTCGCTCGGGTCTGTGGCTTGCGCGCATGGAAAAGTCGCCTGGACGTTAGGTTATAGGTCGCTCACGAGTTAAGCCTTAAGCCGAAGGTCGTTCGCGAGTTAAGCCTTAGGTCGTTTGGCCTTTATAACGTTTGGTCGCTCGCGTGTTAAAACTTTAGGTCGCGCCGGCCTTAAGTCGTAGGTCGTCTCCGACCTAATATTGCCTCTGCTATTTCACTAGGTTGCGCAGGCCTTAGGTCGTAGGTCGTAGGTCGTGAGTCACCTAGGTCGTAGGTCGCTCGGTCCTACTTCTATCCCTAAGTCGCGTAACCCCATCACCTTTAGGTCGTTAGGCCTTTATGTCGTTAGGTCGTTACACCTATAACCCGTTAAGTCGCGAATACCTTCAGGTCGTGAACCCCATTAGGTCGCAAACCCCTTTAGGTCGCCTGTCCCTTAAGCAGTTAGGACGTTCGACCTGTGATGCCTTAGGTCGTTTGACCCGTATTACGTTAGGTCGCGTAACCCCTTAGGTCGCTTGACCTTGTTTCCTGTTAGGTCGCGTGACCTTGTTTTTGTTAGGTCGTGAACCTTGTTAGGTCGCTCATCCTTAGCTCACATACCTTCCTAGGTCGCGCACCCCCTTAGGTCGTTAGACCTCATTTTTGTTTTAGGTCGTAGGCCGCTTGTCTTCACTAGGTCGAACCCCGTAGCAGGTGCGTTGCCCCCGCGCCCCCACCTTGGGGGTTGCCACCCCCCTAGACACCCCCTCCGTAGGGGATCTTATCTGAAAAACATTCAACAGAACTTGTTGAGCTGATTTCCTCAGATTTTTATCACATCTTCGAATGTGATCTTTGTGATTGATTGTTTCTACAGTCGCTTCTGTGATTTGTCACTTTAAAATATAAAGGTTTCAAAACTAGTAGTAAATATCAAAACTCTTTCAATAAAAGTATTTCAACTCTATTTTTAATAACAAAGCTCTTTTCTTAACCCGTTTTCCAATCTATCAGTATATACAAACCTTTACCTCACTCGGATTAGAAATCTAATTAAACGGCTTAGTAAAACAAGTGGTATGAAACGCTTGCGTTTGCTTCGTCGGTTAATTCTTGGACTTGTTCGATTGAACCTCTAGTGACAATTTTATTAGTGAAGATTTACAGTTTGTTCGTAAATATTTAAGTTAAGCTAGTGGTTATGGGACATGAAACTAAACTTTTATATTTACTAACTTAGTGTAATTAACACTTCTCGTTGATCATGACGATCATTTTATGATTTAGACTAGCAATTATGCGATGTCTCTTTGTTTGCAAGGTTAGACTAGACCTCATTGGTGTGATTCCGACTCACACATATCTCTTTGTCCGCGAGGTTAGGCTAGACACCATTTGTGTGATTCCACTCACACATACCTTTTTGCTTTTTGGTTAGCCTAGACCTCATCTGGGTGATTCCGACTCACCCATATGGGGTAGCTCCCCATGGTCTTCGGACCGGCATGTGATAGGCCTCTTTCCCTTTTTCTGTGATTTCTGGATTTCTTGTGTTGATTTCTGGAATTTATGTCATTGACTTGTTATGAGTACAAGTTTAGGGTATGATGCCCTCTTTGGATCTTTGAGAAGATTCTTGTGATATCGATTTATCTCTTATTGATTGATCTTCTGTTGATCATCATTTGCATACTTATAGTAGTATGTCAGTATGGATATTTTATGTTTATGCCATATATTTTATTTTATACCATGTCATCTGATATTTATAGCTAGACTGATCCGTTTATTATTTTCTTAAATAATACTCGGCTCAGACCGAGATGTTACAGGTGCTTCTGCTTGACTTCTTCCCGGGATTTGCTACTCTGACTTTTGGCTAACTATTTAGATTAGCAGTTTTTGTTGTATACACTTGAGACATAGACTCATGGTTGTATTCTTTTGTATAGCACATGTTGCTATTCTTTTGTATTATTGTGGATCTTTTTGACCACTACTCTGATGTATACTTTCATGTGTTAGTTATATATTCATATCTTCTTCCGCCTCTGTGATATGGATGTCTGTGACTGATTTGTGTTATGCTTATTTCTATGTTTGTTTCCGAAGATTATTTATAGCCACCGTGTGATAAGAAATCACATGGATGGTCGCTCCTCAACAGCCTTATTCTCCGTGCTAGTTGACAGCACTACACCGTAGTGTTCTTGGCTAGCGTGGGTATAGAGGTCTCGAGTCCTAATTTGACCGTTTGCAAAAAGTAGCTTTTCGGACCAATATTCGATTAACGACAAAATATTTAAATAAAATATTTAAATATAAAATCGATAAATATGCGGGTTGTTACAAATATGACCCAGTATACATACAACACTTTATGGTCTACAGGCTTCTATACCACCGGGGGACTTTCTAAATGTCCTACCAGAGCTCGAAATGCGTCCAGACAGTCGGGTGTCCATTCAAAAATTTTCTTTCCTTTCTTTATTACATCGAAGAAGGGAATACACTTATCTATGGCTCTGGATATGAATCGACTCAGCGTGGCCACTTTTTCGTTTAGGCTTTGTACTTGCTTTATGGTTCTAGGCACTTGTTTGCCTCGAATAGCCTGAATCTTTTCTGGATTAGCTTCAATTCCTCATGCAGTAACAATGAAACCCAAAAACTTTTCCGACGCAATGTCAAAGGAACACTTCATAGGATTGATCTTCATTCCATAATATCTTAGTATATCAAACATTTTCGCTAAGTCTAGAAAGTGTTCATTTGACTGTCATGACTTCGCAAGCATGTCATCCACGTAGACTTCCATTGTTCTACTAGTTTGGTCTTTAAACATTCGATTCACTAGGCGCCGATAAGTTGCTCCCGCATTTTTCAGTCCGAAAGGTATCACTACATTACAATATAGCCCAACGTTTGTGACAAAACTAGTGTGTTCTTGGTCTGGAATGTGCATTGGGATTTGATAATATCCTGAGTACGTATGCATGAATGACAATAATTCGTGTCCCGCCGTTGAGTCGACCAGCTAGTCAATTCTGGGTAAAGGGAAACTATCCTTAGGGCATGCTTTGTTCAGATCAGAATAATCTACGTAGGTTATCCATTTCCCATTTTCTTTTCTCAATAGCACGGGGTTAGACACCCATTTAGGGTAGAGCGCATCGCGGACAAACCCATTGGCTTTGAGTTTGTGCACCTCCTCTCTGAGAGCAGCAGACCTCTCCGGGTCCATGCCTCTCCTTTTCTGCTTTACTAGTATGTACCTCAAGTCTATGTTCAACATATGACTCACAATGGTGAAATAAATCCCGCGCATATCAGAATGTGTCCAAGCGAAAGTATACAGATTCGCTCGGAGGAAATCGGTGAGATCCTCGGTCATCGAGGGGTTGAGTTATGATCCAATCTTAAGCACTCGTGATGGGTCATCTTGGCTGACTGGAATGTCAATCGTCAGTTCAACCGGTGCTACTTTTGCTTTCCTGGATTCCTCATCATCATCTCTCGGATCTATTTTTCTATATATCTAATCGTGTTGCCCGAGCCAAGGCTCGAGCACTACTTGTCAATTTTTAGTGACTCGGATGTAGATAGAATTGTCCACAACCTTTCCTTTCTCTCTTCGCTGGGCCTCTCTCAGCTCAGCCACATAACATGCACGACTGGTCGCTTGATTGCCATGCACCACACCAACTCCTTTGTCAATTGAAAATTTCAAAGTTAAGCACCAAGGGGCCAAAGCTGTCCTAAACTCTGCCAGGGCCGGTCGACTTAGAAAAACATTGTATGGAGAATCGACATCCAAAACAACGAAAGGCAGGATTCACACCCTCCTACGTTCATCTTTTCGCAGTTCAACTGGCAATTCAACATAACCTACTACATTGGTAGCTGCACCATTAAAGCCATGGATACGGACCTCAGATGGTTTTAAATACTTTGTCTCCATCTTCATTTGGTCATATGCTTTTTTCAAGATGATGTTAACAGAACTTCCACAATCAATCAAAATTCTTTTCACAAATGTTGGCCCGATTGTCGCGGAGATGACCATTGGGTCGATGGTAGGAGCCTCCACCTGATCAGCATCCCTGCTTCTGCATACTATGTCGTCCGCCATCGTTCGCTGCTACTTAGCTAAAGACCCATCCTCTATATTTGAACAATATTCAAAATCTGTGTGCTTTAAAGAATTAGCATAATGCTCCATCTCTTTCCAATTCTTGTCTGCTAGATGAAGTCCACTGACTATCATGTTTATGACCAGTCTACCTACAGTTCAAGCAGGTTCCTCTGGGTGGCGTGGAGCTTGCCCACAACCAGGGTCTGATGTCCCTTGTCTACCTTCCTGGGGGTTCTTGACAAATTCCTGTAACTTTTTTTTGTCGAATCAACTTTTCTATGACATCGTGGAGGTGTCTACACTCCTTAATATTATGCCCGTAATTCTCATAGAAGCGGTAGTACTTCCAGTCTGCTTTTGTTCCTCTGTTGACTCTTTTGGGCGTGGCTTTCGGTATTGAAAAGTATTGCAAGTTGATAGATAGTTATTTTTCAGAGAGGCATTCAGGGGAGTGTATTCATTGTAAGATGGAATCCTTGGTTTCCATTTTCCTGCTTCTCTTTTCTTTTCGGGATTTCCTCCTCCGAACCCTTTAGATTGCCCAGGGTTGTTCTGGACATTGACTTGGACTTTCCCCGTGTTTTCACCGGATTGTTTTGCAGTGATGTTGCTATGCACAATCTCCTGGTGCATTATCTCGCTCGTCCACCTGGTTTCCTCCCTTCTTATGAATTGATAAGCCTTTGAATAAAAATGCTCTAGCGTAGTCGGAGGTTTTTCTGCCAGCCAATTGCCAAACTCCGAATTCGAATCTACCCCTCGCATGACAACCATCAAAATGGCATGATCATTTGGGTTGCTAACCTCAGTAGTCTGAATATTAAATCTCTGTAAGTACTCCTTCAATGATTCCCCTGGAGCCTGAATCACACTGGACAAGGACATCACGTCCTTAGGACGAGTGGCATGAATCCTAATTTGCTCCACAAATTTCATCGCTAGTTCATCAAAGCTGCAGATAGACCGTGGAGGAAGTCGGGTGAACCACATGGTAGCAACCCCAGATAAAGTTATCGAGAAGCACCTACACTTAGTTGCATCATTTGCTCTATCTGAATCCATCATCCATGCATATCTTATCACATGCTATTGGCGATAAGTCTTTCCTTCGTAGGCCAAGATAGTTGGCATGTTAAACTTCCTAGGTTACTCAGCATGTAGAATAGTATTTGTGAATGGAGTATGACTTTTGGATATACCCCAATCATCATTAGTCAAGCCTTGATTTTCTCTCATCAGCTGTCTAATCATAGCCGATAGGTACGAGGTTTGTACGGAAAATGGCAGGTTGGAATCTGTCCTATGAGATCGCTCATGTTAGTGTCTCCTTTGCTGGCGATCTCCCAAACGTGTATCCTGAGGACCCGCTTCATTAGGGTCTTAGTGGACCGACCGTCCAACTTCCACTCGTGCTCCAGACCCTAAGTTTCTTTGATGTAAATGAGGTGCCATGGTTCCAGGTAGGGAACCTAGACTATTTCTGGTTGATCGATATGTAACAAATGCTTGTGTTATTTCTGTTCTGTGGCGCCTACGCCATGGAGGTTCATCAGACGAAGTCGAGCTATCAAACGAGGAGTAAGGAGTAGGGCTACCTCCAGCATTCTGATGCTGTTGTTGAGTAAGCCAGGTCATGGGATTGGCGTTAGCTTGAGTCTATTCATTAAGTTGTCTCCTGCATTTCATGAGTTCTCTCATCAGCTCGTTGAACTTTGTTCTAGTAACAATCTCTACTTGGTTTTGGGCGGAGGTAGTCCCTACGCCTGGATTAACTTTTTGATTGCTAGGTCATACTGGCAGAACGCTAGCAGTCTCGTGGATGTCCACGTTGTGCGAGGCCGATCTGGTACGAGCTGTTCCCATTGTAGAGTTATTGGTAGGAACTCTGAGTAGAATCAACGGACTTCCTATGAATGACTTGGATCTCCTTCGGGGGATTTCTTCAATCTAGTAGCTACGAAGTAGATCCTAATAACTTGAGAATGCGTTCTCAGTGAAAGCACCCAAATATTAGCACTAGAATTGGTCACTAACACCGTAAGAAAGATTTGTGTAGAGAGATTAATGAAGATTGAAATTAAAATAGAGGAATATACACAGAATTAATTGCAAAAACTAAAACACCAAATTTATAATGGTTCGGCATAACTGCCTATGTCCACTTTGAGTTTAATCTTTATTGTTTTTCTAAAAATTGAATATAGATACAATACATACACCAACTACTCGAATGCAAATGCTAACTGAAAACGAATGAATCTTGAAAGTGGCAGAGTCTTCCCAGTGTTCTTGAAAAAAAGGTCTCTTTCACTGTGCCTTTGCCCTTCTATTTATAGGCGAAGATAGGCTGGGCTTCCCTCACGGGCCCAGGAACAAGGTATCTCGGCCCACAATTGGCGACTTCTGCGCACCAGGCCAGGCATGCCGAGCGAGGAATGCCGATCAAGAATCATTTGATCGACCATCAAGTGACTTGAAGAAAACCCTCAAGAGAACTGAAGCAAGTAGTGAGTTGACTCGAGGCAAAGTCATGTCGGTCGCCCTTATTCGGTTGTGGGCTTGATAGCTTGTTAACACCTCTAGTATGTACCGAGCCAGGGATGCCGAGCGGTAGTTGTCGAGTGACCTTGCTGAGTGACTTTGCTAAACGATGTCGAGCGATGACAATAGGCCAAGCGAGGTCGAGCAGCACTTAGGAATGAAAGATGCCGAGAGATGGCGTTAGGTCGATTGATGGCAATGCAGAGCGATGGCAATGCTGAGCGATGTCATATAGCGTTAGGCTGAACGATGGCATATGGCGTTAGGCGGAGCGATGGAAATGTTGAGCGATGGTAATGCCAAGCGATGGCGTTTGAACTCGAGATGCCTAATGATGCATTCAGGCCGAATGGCACTTTGGCCGAGTGGCACTTAGGCCGAATGACGCTCAATATTTTCCTCTTGTAGCCGGGCCATGCAAACGGATAACAATCCAAGAGTATTAAAAAATAATACTATCAAATAATGCAAAGAATGAGGCGATTTGGGGTACACATGTGAATATTCCCTTGGGCTAATATTGGTATGTATTTAAACATTGAATAAATAACTCACTTATATGCACACAATATCGGCATAAGAAATACACATGTGTGCCTCCAAGATAGAACAATATACAATATATAGTAAATCATAGAGAACATAAAGTCATAATCACAGCAGTATTTATAACATAATATACAAGGTATGATTAATATACAACATAAGGATACACATAAATGAAACTATATAATACCTAAATGTTATATTACAATAGTATATACTAGTCTCCTTTATGCTTAGAAAACACAAGCTGGTCATACTTCTCTGTACTTGAAAAGTGTCGGACTGACCTGAGTATTATGTAAATAACACATGTGTTAGACTATGTCAAATTAATAGGTTTCTCATATATAATACACAAAGAGAAATTCAATAACACGATTAACTGAAGCATATCAAAAAGATAACTACCAGGAAACCCATATGCCAATGTATATGTATGTAGTATTAAATGTGTAATATATAATTATAATATCATAAACAATTCTCAACGTATTACAAAACATCAAATATCTCAAAACTATATAAAAATATTCTATCACGTATATAAAAACACATCAAATAAGAAATCTCATAATCAACGTCAAATGGGTGAATCATCCATATCCAGATATCAACATAAAAATCCAAAAATAATCAATAATGAGATATCATCAAGTATAGATAGGCTAGCTCGCAGCAATGCCTAATTATATCTCTCAATCTTGAGAAATAAAATAATAACATCAATACAAATACAGGCCGCATGTCAAAGAAATCATGCACAATAAAAGATGTGAGAATCCAGTATACTCAGGACACCTATCCATATATAATCTCATCTCCTTATTTATAAATAAATTAAAATATATCATGACGAGGAATAACTGTACAACGGACATGAAGTCCCAAGTAGAGTCATAAATACGTCAATACGTGGGTCGCCTAATCTTGGGTCGCCTAACCCATATCTATACTTAAGGAGGTATATCAATAGAATTTTCCAATCTAACACTCCATTAGAACCAAAAGGGAGACTAATGGCCATATCCTAGCTCTAGGGGTAGGGTCACCAAATTCGACTTTACAATCTTCAGTTACCTCGATGGTCATTGCAAGGAATATCCACCTATTGCTCTTCTACGCGATGCACTCTGCCATGACCCCGCACTTGACCCTATAGACTACAGACCATTGGCCTAAGCGATATGGGCTATAGGCGCCTACCTTACAGGTTACATAACCCAATATATATACTTTCAAGGTGTCACAAATCTTGGGCGCAACCTCACTATCAGGCTACTAAGATGGATTCTAGCCATTTTGTCCTCTCCCCCCAATAATATGGGAGTACATCATGATAGTGGCGCATAATATCAATAAATATAAATGCACCTACACTGAACTATGAGCATCACCTCATGTAAGTACAGTCTCATAATACCATTCCCGTTACGTGAGTGCTATCTACTTATATTGAATAACCGAATAAATATCACAGTAGTGTCTCGTACCACCGTATGATACTCAATCATTTATTCACTGCTCATAAACTACAATCAAGCTCCATAATATTCTATATAATGAGTCCAAAGAATAACCGAAGAAATATTACCAAATGCCACATCCAAAACGGTATTATAACTCCATTTATTCAGATTTCTCATCACATGGAATGAAAACAATCAAAACATTCAAATTAAATTAGGAAAGAGATTCTATTTATGAAAACATAATAAAACTTCTTAAATAAATTTTTATATTTTTAAAATAAAAAGAATCTTTAAAACACACACACACATATATATATATAATAGTATATACACTTTATTTATATAATACCTAATTAAAGATTTAAATACAAACATTCACTTCCAAATCGTTACTTATATATCTAAAGCATTCAAGACTGCTTTACGAACCAAATATCAGTATATTTTCCATAATATTATATAATTAATTACAATTTTTAAATATGTATACATATATATAAACTTCGAAATAAACTATATTTATTTCAAACCATAGAATATAATTCAAAATCTTCACTTTATACTCAAACTAATTAGAAATAGGATGTTTTGCTTTAATTCATACCTTAGTTGAAACTCCCTTGTTATAAAAAGAGATTTTTATTTATTCAAAACATATCCAAAACCTTAGAGTTATTTCATAAAAATGATTGCTTTATGTTCAAAAGCTTTAAAACTCATCCGAAAATATTTAAAATGAATTAGTTGCTTTATTAATATATTTTGTAAAATAATAGTATATTATAATTTTTACCTTTAAATTTTTTTATAAATTTTTAATATAATAACAACTGTGATTTTTTTAAAACTTTGTGATCAAAAGAAAAATAAATATATAACAAAAAATAAATTTAAAAATTTAAAAATAATTAAATGAGGTAACATATTACTAATTATTTATAAAGTACTTTTATAATATTTTTATAACCTTTAAATAATTTTCTAAAGGCTTTTCAAAAATCTTTTAAATCTAGAAAATAAAAAAATCTAGATATATAAATTATATAGTAAAATTACTCTATAAACATATTAACTAATCACCACTATAAACATATATATCGTGTGACCCACGTCGAGTTTTGTCAAACTCCGATCTTTTGTAAAATACACACATAGATACACAGACAAGCATATATATGTGTGTGTGTGTGTGTGTGTGTGTGTGTGTGTGTGTGTGTGTTCAATTTGTATTCAGTTGAAATTTCATTTGCAAATTGACAATTTCAATCAGCACAACTAACAAACATTCCAAACGTTAATTAATCTCAATCGATCTAATTCACCTAAGCAATTCAAATAGTAAACAGGATGAATAGACATAAATGTGTCACCAAAACTCATCAAAATAACGTATTTGTTCTACTATAGCGTTTGTCTACATTTTTTCTCTATGGCACTACCCTTGCCACATGACTCAACCGTCGCTACAGGATCGCACTTTCCTTCATTAGCTACCATCGAGCTCCATTATTGCATGCCCTTGGATGCCATTAACCATCGCGTCTACTCTGCAGCCTAGAAACTACTGTACACTATAGCGACCATCGCCTTCAACAACTCGCGTCCTCCTCGCCAACATTGTCCCTCATCAATCCTACACACCCTTGCATTGTAGTGCCTTCCGTGCTCTAATCGAACGCGTCCAACCACACCGTACCCACCTCTAGCTTGTCAGCTTTGCACGCCTGCTTCTTTTGCAACACTTAGTCATGGCTCTCGTCCTTAATCACGAGCACAAGGCTCCTCCCTGACGTTCACTTCAGCCATGATGCCTAAGCGACTAACGCATTTTCCTTCCTTTTGTTTTTTTTTAAATTAATAAAATTTAATTTTTGGGAATGATCTAGGGAGAGATTAGGGCAAGTAATACAAACGAGGTGGAGGTATGGGCTTTTTTAAAAAGAAAAGAAAAAGGAATGGGTTTTAAGTAAAGAGATGTATGGACTTGGACCTAAATTTGGGCTTTGATTTTAATTAACTAATTTTCTATTTCTTTTCTATTAAGTAACCCTTTGAATTTATTTGCAAATTTATTTCAATTTAATTTTTATTAATTTATACTTCATTTTACAAGATATATATCAACAATTGAACAATTTTATTCAATTCAATGTCTACTTATTTATTTTTCACTACTATATTCATATAACTTATTTACAGTCTTAAATATTTTATATTCAATTAAAACATTTTATTTGATTTTAATATATTAATTGAAATGAATTTAATTAATTTAATCCAATTTATTAAAAAACAATCTTTTATTATATAAATTTAATTAAGTAAAATTATTCTTGAAAATAATAGTTATTAAAATCAAATTCAAACTTTTATTTTTAATTAAATTTATTTATTATTACGACTAGAAAGCAAGAATGTTATAATTAACCTGAATTTTATAACATGTGAAATTATAAAATATAAGTTGGAAACATATTAACTTATGTAAAGGCAGAAATGTCTATAGCTTAGGATAATCTAAGAGATGATAAGTTGTATCATTTATCTAATATGAAAGATAAAAATGTTTTATCTAAAAGTATTGAAGGATTTGACCTAAATAAGAGAGTTTATGGAATGCATGGTATATACAATTAACAAACTTAAGAAACGAATTGAACATAAGATTTTAAATGTACCTTGGAGACATTGAATGGAGGGATGACATAGTAAAGTCTAAATTCGATTAGTATATGACATGGTGCCAATATTTTGCGAAATAACTCCAGCCTCAGTAAATAACATCAAAATAGATGTAATGATTAAATAAATGAATAGAGAATGTGAAACGAAAGTGTTTCTAGGACTAGGAGAGGCTAATGATGCTTAGTAAGAATGCTTACTAGAATGTACTTATGGTGCTTACATTCAATCCCCTAGGAAAGTCAGGGTGGCTACTAAGGTGGGTGTGTGACCACTTCACTGGTGACGTTCAAGAAAGGTTAACTAAGTGATAGATAAACCTTGTATGGTAGTCACCAAGTAAAGCAAATGATAATTGGTAAAAATATATAATACCATAGATATTTAATAAAATAAATAATTTATCTATAAAGGGCATCTTAGAAATTTTACCAAAATGTTGAAATTGAAATTTTATAAATCAAGGAATTTGAAAAATATGACTTTTCCATCGCATTAACAAGATTTTTCTACCCCAAACTCATGTATAAAACATTAGAAACAAATAACGGATGAGTGAGATATAAATTATTTACCGAAGCATGCATTCCGGACCAAACGAGTCGATGGTCCAATTAAGCCAGAGGATCAATTTCGGGGTTAAGGGTTTTAAAGGGGAAAATTACATACCTTTTCATTCTAATAGTCTTCTTCATCCCATTTCAGCCATAAGAATATAAACCTAAAATTTCACTTTTCTACATCAAATCAACTCAAAATCAATTAAATATATATCAAAGCAAAGAGAAAATAAAGAGTAACTCAATCTAATCAATATCGAATCAAATTAAAGGAGAGAACCATTAAGGAAAATATATAGGAGGAGAAAGCTTTGAGATTTCTACTTAATTAAATAAGTTGTCAATTTTAGGTGAAATGGGTTGTCAACAAAGGGTTATGTAGCTAGATATATAATAATTTCATTTATATATCTTATTAAGGTTCAATAAGGTGATTTATGATAGATTTGACGATTTATTTGTTATTTATAATTACATTGATAATTGGAGGAATTCTAAATCATTATGTTAATAAGAAAAACTAACATGAATTAGGGAGGCTTAATTAGATATATAAATCCACATAAAACTATGTAAAATAGATTAGTAGTATACTTAAACATTCATTTTTGATGAATTAAAGTAATTTAACAGAAATATTGACCATGGTATAATACATGTGTTGGTATCGACCAATTTACAATGAAAATGAGTTAATATTATAATTAATGAAGTGGGTTAAAATATGTTAATGAACATGAATAAGTGTTAACATGAACCAATAAGGAAATAGTAGTCGTGCTTGAAGACAAAGGAGATGAAAGTGATAAAACGAGAAAATGATATGAATAATGAATGGGGTGCTAAAATGCAATGGTTGGCAAAGGGTCAATTGATTGAAGCTCATCAGTCGACGAATTTGGACAGTAGAAACCCAAAAGAAATAGTGTAAAAGGCGGTAGAATAGTTGGCTGAATAAGGGTCATCAGTTCAAAAACTCTTCTACCATAGTCAATTATCGAAGAATCATCTGAGATCGACTAAAAAGGTGAACAAATGACTGGATCATGTTGACTGTTGACTGATGTACTAAGAAGAAAAAATTATACATATGAATGGTACACTTGTTTATCTTGAACGGTCACCCAAATACCTATAACTAGCACAATTTAAACTAGGCGTAGTGCGGAGCTTATAATGGGTTTTGAGTCAGTTTTCTCTACTTGTTTAACGTGTTGGAATTCCACATCACATGCTATTGTTGTATAACGTGACACTCGGCTTAGATGTGTAATTATATCACATTTATATTGCACCTATTATTATTGTTAGTTCCGCGAGTCGCTCATTTTAGTATGTGGATCATTGGGAGAGGAGGGATACATTATGGTGGGGTTTACGTCATGTCAGCCGATGTACCTACGAACTATTTGGTTCACAATAGTGAGTGTAGGATGCAGTCTTGTACTTCTACATATTGTTTACCATTGGCATTATATACATCGTATAAGCAGTATACTAGCGATACTATATACTGATATATTATTAGGTTTTCCTGTTTTGGGACATTCGACCTTCAGGTGGAATCCATGCGGGATGTTATCAGATTGTATGTGTAACATAGGTTGTTGTCCTATATTATATATAAGTTGGCTATCTGATGTATGTAGACATGTTTCGATAAACAAAATTAGATAATGTAGACTATAAATGATAATTTATCTACCTATTAACATCATGCCGTTAGTGATATTTCTTACTTACCAGACTATGTCTGACCCCATCTCTTTTTCCACTTTATGCTTACTTTAACGGTTCATAAGGTAGCAGGGTAGTGTGACTAGAATAAGATACATGGAGAAGGTGACCATGCATGTTGGAGTTATTTTCTTTCAATCATTCCACCTACACTTATTATACTAGTCATATTGATATTTAGTTAAGCATAGACATTTGACATATTTCTATTATATATGTTTTGTTCCTTTAGCCGTGTGATTTGAAAGCATAGATGTTCAAATTTTATATTTATCTCTATACCATACAAGTTATCTTAACTTAATGATCCATCGTTCTTGGTACAAAGCGAGTTCAATGTGGTATTTATGCTAAAACCGATGTCATATATATATATATATATATATATATATATATATATATATGTGATGCATATGAATTTGAGTGATAGAAAGATGATGGGGTTCATAAGGAAATGTTGAAAAGCAGAGGTGATACCTATGCTAAAACTGATGATTGTATGGCGTGGTTCATAATAGGATGCTAAGTATAGGGTATACTTATGGCTAAATTGTTTCTTATATGATAATGCTTATTATATAATTATTTTAATATACATGATATGATGTAATTGTTAAAACCTTTTCCGATCAGCGGTGTGGTCTTGTTGTATTTTGTGATTAGAGAGAAGTATTATTCAAACCAGGCTTTATGCTTGACCAATATTTCTACTATTATTTTCCCACAAATGCATGGTTACTCATATAAGTAGGTTGAATTTATGGGATTATCTAGGTTATCCTGAAAACAAAGCAAGAGGCTTATCAGTTATTAGTATTTTGCTTTTATTTAGCTGTTGCAAAGCCAAACTAGTTATTTGATCATGATGGCATTTTCGTATGTCGAGCATGTCACCACTATATATCTTTTTATTATATTTACCCATACATGGGTGCATTTTGGGAATAAATTTTCAAAGAAAATTTGTGTATTAAAAATATATTTAGCTACTCTGTTTACATAATATTATTGAAGAAAAAATCCTAATTTTTTGCTTGAAAATAATTCTCGTGGTAAAGACAGCATAATTGGCATTCATTTATAGGTCTCAAAATGGAGGATGTTACAATGTGGTATTAAAGCTTAGGTTAGGGGAAGCTTAAATAAAGCATAGCTAGAATCTTGGTTTTCCACCTAGAACCTTGTATATGTATATGTGTGTGTGTGTGTCTACATATATATATTTCAGTTGTATTTTGATATTGATATGTAGGTGGAGGACTAATGTTAGAAAGTTCTAAGTAAAATCTTAATGGGTGAACTACAAGTACGTAGACAAATAGCCAAGGAGGGGAGGCAGCCTCAAATGCCAATGTTAAGACCATTGCTAAGGTGCCTGCCTTCATAGTTTGAGCAATCGAAATGAAAACTCTCTTTTGTAGTATATGATGGTGATGATGAAGTAACAACTAGCTAAAGTGCTGAGTCAAGGCATATGGTTAGAGGAGATTTTTTATAAGATGAACCAACTATAAGAAGTATGGAGGAAAGGTGTTTACTGGGAAGGAACCTACCTTGTAAGTGCTTTTTTGGTTGAAAGTGTATGAGCATATATTAGAAGATATGGGAGATGATGATGATCAAAAAATAAGGTTGGCTTCTTACAGGCTTTTAGAAGATGATTTGGACTGGTGGGAGGCATTGACTACTGGATCTTGGAGAAAGAGATTACATTTGATCAATTTAAGGAGAAAATCGAGGCTCATTTTATTCTTGAATCACAGAAGGATGCTTTGTGTCTGAAGTTTTTGAAAATGAAGCAAGGAGATATTGAGGTTGATGGAACATATCCAATGCTTTAATGCTTTATCGAAGTATAAAAGAGAACACATCCAAGTTCGCTAAAGAAGAATGAGATGTTCATTGAACGTTAGAGGAAGATATAAAGTCATGACACATTTGTTATCTCCCACCAAGTTAGTTGTAGAGATAGCAAGGAGGTACAAATGATTGTATCAAGAAATGAGAAATGCTGATGTTAGACCTAAGGGCAAGCCAACGAGAGGTTTAATCCATATCAGAAGGGGAATAAGAAGCTATAGAAAGGAGGAAAGACCTCAGGGGAAGGAGTTTATAAATGAATGTAGTTGATGTTACTTGCTTTAATTTTTGGGTAGAAGGGTCATTATTCTACTAAGTGTACCATGCCAGAGAATAAGGGGAAAACCAAGTGCTTTGACTGTAACAAGTTTTCCATATGAAGAAGGATTATCCAGATTTAAGACATGCGAAAGTTTATGCATTGGAAGGGTTCAACACTAGACTATTTACTGAGGAACAAGGGAAGGTTGTAATATTTGAAGGTATGGTTTTGATATCCGATATTTTAGTTAGAGTTTTGTTTGATGCTTGAGCTACACATTATTTCATTCCAAGAGATTTAGTAGATAATCCAGGATTATATATTACATTTCCAGTTACATCTATGCATATAGTTAATCGGATTAGTGGCTATGCTACTTTCTAATTAGGGTGCATCGATATAAAGTTTTTTTTGTACTCCTATTTCTTGTAACCAATATGAATTTGATATCGTATGTTACGGGGTTTTATTGGGCATGGACTAGTTTTTAAATAATGATGCCAGAATTTATTGCACCGATGGAGTAATTACCCTATAGCATCCAGAAGAAGGAGAAAGGATTATGGTAACATTAAATATGTTGAAGAAGTTTGACCTTCCATATTTGTATTACAAACAATTGCTGATGAGAAAGATGGAGTGCTAGTAGTTAGGGTATTTGAAGATGTTTTTTGGAACCATTGATGAGATTATCACTTGGAAGAGCGATTGAATTCTAAATAAACTTGATTCTAAGGTGCAACCTGTTTATAACGACTCGTATTTTACTATCAAAGGGTCGTAAAATATTTTTATTTTATTTATATGAAGTCTTAACATTCTTTAATTTTGGAATATGACTCTTAGGGATATTTTACACACTTATGATTTTTACGAAATTTCTATGTGACAAATTTGATCCTAAAAACATTGTTTGAGCTGTAAGTTTTAATAGGAGTCGAATTAGGATCTCAAAATATTTCCATTTCTTTGGGATGATGGTTTTCCTTGTGCTTTAAGAACTGCTGGTCAGGATCAGTGTGCATTTAGTGAAGCCCGTTAGTTAGTTCATTAGTCTAATTAGAGAATCACTATAAACATGGGCTAAGTGAGTCAAACGAAAATTTCCCCTCTTATTATGAATTAGGTCTAAACCCTAATTGACCCTAATTTCATTCAAAATCATCCAAATTACTCTCCATATCAAAGCGAATTAAAGATTGGCAAGTATATTGTCAATTAGAAGATAGAGATCTTCCATATGGACGATTTGCATTGCTTTTGGTTTGCGGTTCAAATTAGATATACACCCATATTGGTTGAATTTGGTAATTAATGAGTGGTATTCTCACTATACTATATATGTTTATACGGTAGAATTGTAGGATTTAACATGTTTCAAATCGATTTTTGGCCATAAAATCTTTTCTAACTTTAATTACATGTTAAATTATGAAGGTGATCAAGATTGGTTAGAAATTACCATTGCTTATGCTCATATATTCATGTTATATGCGGATCTATGTTGTAAATTGATATGTGTTTCTTGGTTTGATGGATTGCATGTTTGATTGGATGAAATTACTTGTTATTCCATTTTTGGATGATATGATTTGATGTTATTTTCTAGTATTGTGATTGTATAGGAAGTTACGTTGGAGAATTGAGCATAATGGAGGCTAAGTGGTCGAAATTGGATGAAACTTGGAGGGCATGCTCTAGAGTATAGGAAGAGCTTCGGGTCCAAATCGCATATCAGCATTGACATGAGAGGTTGGTACTGACATGTGAGGAGTGTCTAGATGGTGTCGACTTTGGGGAGGTCAATGGTATTGCTAGTGGAGGTTTCCTATGGTGTTGGATTGGTGACTGGTTAAGTGCTTGAGGCTATAACGACTTGTTTCTAGGATATGAAGCATTGAGGAATGTACTTGCTCTATGATGACAAGTTTTGGGTAGAGAGATCAAGGTCAAAGAACCTAGGTATGAAGTACTAGGACTAAGGAGGGAGTGAAAGGAAAATTAGTCATGGAGAGGCTAAGTGGAATTGTCGACACCGAGTTGAGAGGTCAGCACCGACTTCACGTGGTGAGCTAGGAATGGTGGAAACTCTAGGGACTGTTTTTGAGGTTCTATAGGTCATGCTGGAGCTTATGGCTTGTTCATATCAGGTTGGATGACGATGTAACAACACAATGAAGGCAATGAATCTTCGATTTGTGATGCATGATGGGAGTAGGTGTTGAATATTGAGACTCTATAGCCTTCAGTTTATGAGTTGTGTAAGGAGTAGATACCGAAGATGCTTGTAATGCGAGCTGTGGAGAGGAGGAACATGGTAGGTTCCTGGATAATGGAAACTAGATTGAGCAAAAAGGGCTCGGTGTACAAAAAGGAGCAAAGGAAGGCTCAATTGAAAGTGCCAAGGAATCATTGATAATTCGGAGTGTTTTCTGTTGTACTTGAAGTAGGGGTATTGTAAGTGGGGACGTCCATGCGTTAAATAAGAGACCTGCATACCCTGGACCTTTTAGGTCTAGTGTCCAGTTTTGGGCCGCGAGACACGTATCTAGCTTTGGGCTGCGATATATGATAGTATAATGGAGAACTGGGATTTTCCATTAGTTCTTGGCTATAAGTTGGTCATACGAGTTATCATACATTTATCTTATAAGGGGAATATTGATAGTAGAGATTGTTTGATGAATGTTATGGTTGCTTAGTTTCTTTCTGGGCTATCGCTCGAGATATCACTAGAAGTAGGTACATGTGAAAGGGATATTGGGACATCCACTTTTGTACATTGTACTGTACCTTTATGATATCATAGAGTAACATATTGTACTATTATCTGCTAACTCTTTGGTTGCCGGGACAGGTCAGGTATGCATCGTATACTCTTGTCCCTTACCATATTTACCTGTGTAGCATTTTGAGATACATTTATCGCTCATACCAGACTGTTGTCTTACTCGAGATTTTATGTTTTGCTTCTTATTATCTCGATTACTCTTAAATGAGTAGAGTAGATAATAGGTCTAGGTGATGCATTAGCTGTTCGGAGGAAGAGCTTAATAGAGATATCACATACTATATACATGTAGGAAGTCTATGCTTATTTCGTTGAGAAACACTGTAGAGTCGTGACAGTGCTTGCCTATTGTTGTTTACTATTACATTAAGATAGTTATTGAGTTTGATTTCGTTGTATAAACTCTACTATTCATGGATAACTCTATGGACACTGTACTCTGATTATAATTTGTTCACATTATTATTACCATCTCTTCTATTTTATATGTGATATTATATTTTGTCTATGCATTGTGAGATATATGATAGGTTATGTGTCACATTTGCTTGTTTAAACTTAGATGGTCATCCTATATCGTCCGGGCACATTTGCAGTGCATTATTTAGTTATATTGATGTCAATGGTGTAGGGTGGTTGTCATATTTGGTAGAGAGCAAATGGTTACACAATTAACTGGAGTTAATGCCGTGATCCGATAGAGATAGGGTACGTGATATCGCCTTAGACTGGGTCAAGAGTATATATGTATACAAGAGAATGCGTACTTGCTATAAGTTTGGTTTTCAAAACTATATAATAATATAGTATAAGTCGCATGCACTTGCGCACTATAAATTCAATTTTATTTTATGAAAGACTGATCATTCCTGTTACAGATAAGAATGAGTTGGTATAAAAAAAATGCTGTAAGGAATTATATTTTAGGAGTGGACGAAGGAGCGAGATCAAGAGCTGCTGTGCTTGATGTCCAAGACATGTTCAACACTATGATGGCAAACATGATAAGGAATGCTCTTAGGGTGGTTATTGGTGAAGGTGCTCCAGTGTAAGCTCCTAGGGCTGATTTTGCCAATCTGAGCGAGGATTACTTTACTCTTTGAGGGAAGCCATTCCAAGGGATAGAATCAGCCATAGAAGTCTAGGACTAGATTGATACTTGTTAGAGCATCTTTAGGGACATGGAGGTGGAAGATGCTATGAAAAGAAAGTTGGCTTCAAGGCAACTACAAGGCCAAACAGTGAACTGGTGGATTGCGATTACTATTGCTTCTCCGGAAGATCAGTTTAGTTGGAACCAGTTCAAGGCAGGACTTGAGGAGAAGTTTATTATGGCTGCTCAAAAGTCGGCTATGTTTAGGAAATTTGTGGATCTCAAGCAAGGAGACATGTCTATTTCTGAGTATGTGGCAGAATTTGATCCTCTGTCTAAGTATGGGATGTCATTCATTGACACTCCATAGAGAAAGAATGAGAAGTTCGTCATTAGGTTGGATGACTATCTTGGAGAGAAGCTAGTGGATCATATTGAGGAGCCTTTTGAAAAGTTGGTAGAGAAGGCACTTCGTTGTGAAAATCCATATCCTAAGGCTATGACTACTGCTGCTGTTTCTATTGAAAAGGAGGAGCCAAAACCGCAGCAAGGAGGTGAAGGCAAGAAGAAGTAGAACATGAAGAGGAAGAAGTCCCAGGGAAAAGGTGGAAAGAAGAAGGGTAATTAGGAGCCTGTTCATTATGGATGTAATGAGAAGGGTCACTTGATCGAGGATTGAAAAGTGAATATTAAGAAGAAGTGCTACAACTACGACTAGCCTGAGAATTTGAGAGAAATTGTCCAAAACCGATAAAAGATAAGCAGATTGTGATGGCGTATGCTTTGGATGCAGTCCCAACTTCGTCATGTGCTCCTTCTACGAAGGAGAAGGGGAAAGGGGTTGTCATTTAAGGTATGTTTTCTATTGATGATGTTCATGTTCGAATTTTGTTTGATACCGACGCTTCGTATTCATATATATGTATTGACTTGTTAGACAGATTGGGATGGATACCGGAGACAGTAAACTGGCGCTTAATTGTAACAAACCCTATTGGAGGCTCGACTATCCCGTGTATGGTTTGTAACAGTTTAGTGTTATCGATTCATGGATGCTCTTTTGCTTGTAATTACTTTGTTTTGAATTTCAGAGGGTTTGGGATTATTTTGGGAATGGATTGCCTAAAGAGGTATGCAACTGTGGTAGATTGCAAGAAGTTGTTGGTGACAATCGGGGAGTGGATAGGCGAATGGTGGTGATTAGCTTCCTACCAAAGGATGGGGTGATGGTCAAGTTTCTATATTTGTTGGAGGTTCGACAAGAAGTGTGACGGACGGGGATTTTCGACCCTCGAAATCGACATCAATACGTCCACTGTATAAAACGCCGAGCAGCCGAGTGCCAGAAATACAAGTTCATTAGGAGTGAAGAAGAAAAAGGTAGAAGAAAAGAAACAGAACAACATAGAATCTCATAATCCCAGTGGAACAAAATATAAATATAATAACAGATTTTAAACACAAGAAATGTACTGACCATTATCGGAGTACAATAATTCAATTCATCAATCTAGACAGTTTATTAACTCGTCCCGATACACATAACTCTTACAGCGGAAATAACCAAGCATGTGATATACGTCTGAACTCCTCCAGCTCGTCTCCTAAGCTCCATAGCATTTAACCTAAATCTGTAATGCTCGGTCTAACCCGAGCATTATAATAAAATAACACCCGAGTCGGTTTGGAAAACCAGCGAAGAAAACACACTCAATTTGAATTATTAACCTTTCAAAATCCTTTGAAAAACAAAGGTATATCGTAAGACCACGTCACAAATAAACACGATGGGTTTTTCCCTTACGATAACCAAAACATTTTATAGAAAATTCAGTGATATTATAATAGTGCCCAAATAAAAATACCTATTGAAATAGCTGAAATTTAATTAAATTTCAGCATACTAGGATCTACAAACAAAACCGTAAACTCGTATTGGAGAATGGATTCCAACGTATGACTGGGCCACTGGGTACTGCCAGTAACAGTACACCTCTAGAACCATGTACCAAGGACCACGCCGGGATCCTCTGCTACACAAGACAGGCCTACCCCTGGCCTGCATAGACTAAATATGTTATCACCTCAGGTGTTCCCATCCTTACCACCGAGCACCCCTTCCATGCACAACCATATCCATAATGAACAGGTTTTCCGAGGAAATCTAGAAAGGTGATAACATACCCTACTTGGGTGCGACCCACTTAGCATTGCTGCATCTCCCCAGTTTTAGTCATTCCCGATTGATGAGGCTCAAGGCTAAGCGTTACCTTTTAAGGAATGATTTCTCTTAGAATGCTTATCGTCATCCAATGACGATGTTCTAATAGCATTTGTCCATATAAGTTGCCCTGGTCTAGAAAAACCGAATCGCTGTCTTCATCATCTTCACGATATTCGTTCGTAACGTTCAAACCTGATCGAAGTGGTTTTTGGATAATCAAATCTGATCCCGGTCTCATCGAAATGATTAACAAAATTGGCCAAAAATTGATAGTCATTTATTTAACTATCAATAGACATCCGAAAACAATCATCAGGCCTTATTATAAATTTCCCAAAATTTATTTCAAAATGCCTTTGTAAGATATTATTTCCAGTAATCCATCTTTTGAAAAACAATTCCAAATCCTTATGCTTACAACGGAATATTCCCAACCATCCCGATTCTTAGAATATTTTTCCCAACTCAATTTTTATGTTCAACACTTAGGAAGTATTATATTTATTTCCTATTTTTCTCAAAATCATTTACTATCCATTTGTAAATTCCTTAATCGTTTATAACGATTTCTACACGTTTTGTAATTCCTTAGTCAGTTTCCTTAAAATTTCCAAAGTCAAATATATTTATTTATAATTCATTTTTCCTTCTACTTTTTTTTGTGAATTCTGTTTCACCCTTCGAAGTTCACCTATCTTAAACTTTTGAAATTTTCCTTAAGTTCCTATATCATCACTATAAGCTCTTCTTCTAAAATCACACCCGTTAAATAACTTCATTTCAAATCTCGAGAGGATTTACAAATAATTTAAATCATTTAAAAATTATATATATATATATATGTAAAATAGGAATAATGGTTTATTTTTAAATTATGTTAAGCAAACCTAAAATATCAAAACATTTTAAATAGCATTGATAGCTCATATCCAATCACTTGTTAAATAACTAATTAATTCACATAGCTGATAATAATCTAGAATTTATTTCAAAAAATATTAAATATTTTAATAACTAACTTTGGAATATTCTAAATCTAAATAATAGTTTAAGTTATATAGTATAGTAAATAAAAATTTCTTTTAAAACAATTGTTAATCTCCTCGACAATCATCTATTTTAGGAAAATCCAACATCCACTATATTCACTTTATAAATCCTTTCTCGATTCATATCACATCGTCTACATCTCAATTTTATCACCATTCTCACATTCAAAAACATATTCCACTATTCCTTTTAAAACAATTTCCCCAACTAGATATAAGTTCACTCTATAAGCTTATATTCTAACTTACCTATTGATATCATTTTCCCTTATTTATAACCCTCGTTTATAAATTTATAAACTCCTTTGAGTTTCGCTTATTTATAAAAAAAACTATTTATAAAATTCCATTTTATAATTCTTTCCCTTAACAAAATCCCATTTTTATTTTAGATCTATTTTTAAGATCGATTCTAATTCTTTTTCCAAAATTTTCAAAATATCTTTCAAGTCCTTTATATTATTTATTAAAAAATCTCTATTTGAATCAATTTATGAACAGTTAAGTATAACCCAAGTTAATTTATATATTTTTCCATTCCACTTAATATCGTTAAAAATAAATCCAATTTTTTACCGATATAGATATTTTATTTTCAAATCTCTTTTTAAATTCCTTCAAATTGATTATTTGTGGTATTTAAAATACCGAATTTAATTCATACTCTATTATAGCGTTTAATAATTTAATTCACATAGCAATCATAGCAATTTATCCATCATATCATATATCAATATATATGTGTGTGTATATATATATATGAAAACAATAAATATTTTTGAGGGATCCAGTTGGATCCTGTAGAATCAATTTCACCCTAGAGGGGGGTGAATAGGGTGATACTATTAATTGTAAAAATTATTGCGGCAGTTTATATAATATACTAGCAACACAGATATAACAGAATTATAGCAGCATGGATAAAAGCAGAAAATATAACACATAGATTTACCCAACTCGGCAAAACTCAGCCCACGTGCTGCCACCAAGGTTTCTCCTAGAAATTATGTAGTCAAGACACTTACACACGTAAACTCGCAACAACTGCTATCAACTAACCTAACTCTACGTTCAAAACCCTACCGCAACTCAGCCATTGAGTTGCAAATTCTCAAACTACACCACATAATTCGTGCCCTAGTTACACGATTAGAAATTACAAAGGTTTAAAAGGAAAATAAAAATTCAAAAACAATTAAAAAAATAATCCTAATTTTAACTAAAGCCCAAAAACAATTTAAAAGCCGACCTAATAACAAATAATAAGTTATTCTCCCCTTTTCTTTTATTCCTTCGGCCCACTTCCTTGCTTGGTGAAAATGGATGCTCATCTTCGTTCCTCTTTATGAAAATCAGGGTTTAGTGAATTTGTTGAAGCCTTCGACTTATGTAGTTGATTGAAGGTTGAACCATATATGGTTCTCTTTGAGTTGCACACGGCGGCTTCTCGATCGAGTTCAATTTTGAGTTTGGTATGTAATTTATGTCTTTTGCTTTACTCGTTAGTTTGCTTAAGCTCCATCGATGATTCGATTTATTGATTCTGCTCTGTTGTTACTTCAAATCGAATGGTTTTTACATGCCGATGATGACTGAATTTTATAGGATTCGAATTCCTATATTTTCGTTCGTATAAATTCATTTGAATTCATTAAAGATTTTGCTCAGCCATTTGATTATGGTTGAATGCTTGAGATTGAACTGACTTGTTCAATTCATTCTTTTCGTTGCTCGATTTTCACGGCTTGCTCCTTGGTCACCACGGCTTTGAATTTGCTGGACTTTTGTGCTTTGATTCTGTTGACTTCGTTCATTTTTCTGACTTGTTTATCGTGGCTTTGTTTGACATTTAATTAGACTTGGTTATTTTTTAAATGGTGATTTTTTTTCTTCGACACTGACTTGTTCGATATTCCTTGATGCATTACTCGATTTGAAACTTCTACCTTTTTCGACTTCTCTGTCTTCGTTCAAAACCGCTGTGTCATTGTTTCGGCTTTGTGTGTTTATGCCTGTAGTGCTGCAGTCTTGCATCTGTAGTGTCTTGATCATCTTGAACTGTTTGTATCATTATCTTATGTACAATCTAGAGCTCGAGTTGCTTCACCATTGACTGTGATTGTGTAGTCATTATGTACATAATACATATTCACTTGGTCGTGCTCATTGTGTAGCTTGACTTGATTACTTGTTTTTGCATTGATCTGTACCTGGTTTGAGCTGAGCGTTTCGACTTATTTAGTTGCATGTTTTGAACTATGTACTTTTTCATCTACTGCCGTGTTGTCTAGGTCCATATGCACTTGAGTTATTCTTGGTTCAGTGCGACCTTTGGTATTTTATCGATATACAATTCTGGTTATTTGAATGGATATTGAAATTTGTTGTTTTAATGCATACCATCTGCAGCTTGTTGTTTAATGTAAACATGATTAAAGTTATAGCTTTGTTGTTGTCTTCACTACTGACTGTTGACATGTGTTCATAGTTTCACTTGAACTTGCACAGATCAGTTCTTATTTGATGTTGAGACCATCACTTGTTAAGATTGTTGCTGCTTACATTATTTTCATGGTCATGCACTTGGGCTTGTACTTGAATGCACAATCTGGTTGCTTGTGTTTCCTTCTTTAGGTACTGGTTTGAGTCATGTGCACATCTCTCTGTTGCATAGTTCATCTACTTCTTGTATACCTTCTGATTCAAGCTTGCATTGATACTTCATGCTTTCTGCATTTTGTCATGATGTTGTAATTTAATGTATTGCATGTTATTACTGGTGCCATTGATATCCGTCGCACCTTTTTGTTTACTATTACTAGAAGTGGTCTTGGTCGAGTCTGGTGCTGTTTTTGTCGGGACTGTGTTCTTATTTGGTTGTATTTGAATTCTTATGCACGATAGTTTTGTGATGTTTTATAGAGCACCTGAGTTGAATCTAGCTTAAAGCTCGGGTTAGACCTAATGCTGATATCGTGACTTTCACTTAAGTTGAACCCTGCTTTTGATTTGGGTTTGACCTTGTGCTCACCTGTCCCTACAATCTTTCATATGTATATTGGTATGCATGGGCTTGTGGCATGTACACTGATACATTGTGCATGTCATAAGCTGTTCGTGTATGATGAATTCAAAATTAAATGACAACGAACAACTCAAATAACTGAGGCAAATAATATTTTCAAAACCACATTTTATTTTATACTGCAAAATATTTTCTTTTCAATTTTACCACGTTAGTGTTTATTTTGTAGATTGCTCAGATGCTGGATTCAATCTGGAATAGAGTTGATAATAAATACGAGTGTGAGTGATATATTGCAAATGTAAATGATAAATTGTGATGTAATCGAATTTGTATTGTAATTGAATTTGTGTATATATAGTGAGAGCTCAAATTTTTACTATTCAAAATTGTAACAAATATTTGTTTGAATAAAATATCTGTTTGAATTTAAATTCTGTGTTATTTATTTTATTCACCAAATATTTATTTAATTATATGAAAAATAAAATAGTACATTAACAAATACATTTAAATGAATATATATATATATATATGTGTGTGTGTTAATTATCGTCAAACAAAAATCAAATACTCGCATATTCAACAATCTCCCCCTTTTGATGATAACAAACATATATTTAAGATTTTGAATTTATTAAATGTATTTGATCATTCAATTTGCTCCCCTTATTTGAATGCTCCATCTCTACACAAAGCTCCCCCTTCATATATGCATGAAAATAAATAAAAATATGCAAATGAGCCTATATGCAAATATAAAATACAAAATAAAATATTTGACCTTTATCATCCAAAATCTTAACTTTCCTCTCCCCTTTTGTTATCAACAAAAGAGTAATAGTGTTAGAAAAATAGAGATAAAGTGATAGATATTAATATAACATTAAAACTCAATCAAATATAAATATTAAATTTCAATAAAAAATCAAACAAAAATCATAAATACTTTGTTAGGTGCATATTCCACTTTAGAATGACAGGAATGATATCATCATATAAAACAATATAGTTGTGTCTTAATGGTATATTTATATTAGGAATTAGAATATCTACTAATCATGCATAACCGTTAGGACTTTTAAATGAGATTAGTAGTATTCTAAATTTTTATTAAAAAAGAATTCAAGTGTCTTCTAACCATGCATAACCGTGAGGACTTCTAAATGGGATTTGTGACGCCCCACCTCTATACCCACGCTAGCCAAGGACACTACGGTGTAATTCCATCAACTAGCACTGAGGATAAGGCAGTTGAGGAGCGACCATCTGTGTAATTGCTTTGTGCGAGCACCGATATGTCAGATAGTTTAAGATGCATTTCATTTCAAGAGGAAATCCGACATGCCGATACAAACTCAAAGCTACTACACAGTGGCTATATATATAATCTCCGGAAACAAATATAGAAAAAAGCATAACACAAATCAATCGCAGATATCCATATCACAAAGGCGGAAACAGATATGAATATAACACATGAAAGTGTTCATCAGAGTAGTGGTCATACAAGATCCACTATACCACAAAAAGAATAGATGCAAGTGCTACACAAAAGAATGAGTATACATTAATGAGTCTATATCTCAAATGTATACAACCAAAAACTACTAATCTAAGTAGTTAGCCAAAAGTCAGAATAATAATCCCAGATGAGAAGTCAAGCAGAAGCACCTACAATATCTCGGTCCGACCCTAGTATTATTTAATAAGAAAATAGTAAACAGATCAGTCTAACTATAAATATCAGATGAAATGATATAGAATAAGAGATATGACAAAAACGTATAATAACCAAAATGCCATACTGTGATAAGTATGTAAATGAAAATCAACAAGAAATTAATCAATATCACAATAATCTTCTCAAAGATAAAAAGGTTGTCATACTCTTTATTTCATTTACTAAACCATAAATATTGACAATTACATCAAAGCCAATCACAAAAGTTAATGACACACAAATTCACCAATGCACAAATATTGATAAAACTTATCAATGAAACCACGAAAATTGGTGAAACACAAATTCTAGAAATCGTCAATAGAAATCCCGAAATCTCAATAAAAAGGGGAAAGAGGCCTATCACAAGAATGGGAGCATGAAAACTCCCAACATGTGTATCGCAAAACGAGCCGAAGCTCCTCCAAACGAGCCGAAGCTCCTCCAAACGAGCCGAAGCTCCTCCAACGAGTTGAAGCTCCTCCAAACGAGCCGAAGCTCCTACAAACGTGGCGAAGCTCCTCCAAACGAGCTGAAGCTCCTCCAAACGAGCCGAAGCTCCACAAAATGAAGTATCGTCCTCGACATGGACAAAGAGACATCGCACATTGCTAGTCTAAACCATAAAATGATCATCATCGATCATCAAGAAGTGTCAATTACACTAAGCTAGTAAATATATGAGCTTAGCTTCATGTACCATAACTACTAGCTTAACTTAAATATTTACGAACAAATTGTAGATCTTCACTAGAAAATTATCACAAGAGTTTCAATCGAACAAGTCCAAGAATTAACCGACGAAGTAAATGCAAGTGTTTCATACCACTTGTTTTGCTAAGCCGTTTAATTAGATTTCTCATACAAGTGAGGTAAAGGTTTGTATATACTAGTAGATTGGAAAACGGTTTTATAAACAAGCTTGATGTTTAAATTAGATTTGAAATCGTTTTGATAAAAGAGTTTTGATATTTACTACTAGTATTGAAACCTTTATATTTTTAAAGTGACAAAGCACAAAAATGATTGTAGAAACAATCAATCACTAAAATTCACATACGAAGACGTGAATTAATTCCAAAGAAATCGATATCAAATCCATCAAAATGGATATTCCCAAAAATCCCAAAATAGAAGTCATCAAAGTCGAATAACGATTGATACAACAAGTGGGAATAAAGCCGAATCGATTAAATTTGGAAACACAAGAGAAATAGACAAAAATAGGCATAATAGGCATTTAAGAGCAGGTCAGTCGACTGGCTCAATGAGTTCAGTCGACTAACTGTAGGAAACAAAGATCTACTATCTATGTTATCTGCCTTTGGTACGCCAATTGGCTACAGCCAGTCGACTGGATTCAAAGTCCAGTCGACTGACTGGAACCTAGGCAGTTTTCTAGCCTATACAATTGATGTGCAGTCACATCCAATTCGCGACCGAATGAGCAATGGCGCTAGGGATTTATACCAATCGGCAACCCGGCCCTATAGGCTCTTCGATGCATCACCAAATACATGTTCCAACATCCATAAAAGGATTTTCATAGATTTTTCTTTCAAAACACCAAAAGTTGGAATATATACCAAATCAATCCAAACCAAAATCAAATGCACATGATAAGAGTTAGGAATTCATACCTAACAATCAAAGATAATCATAGACTTAGACGTGAGATAAAAATCTCACATTTGAACCCAAAAACAATGAATGAGAAGCTTGAAGACAAGGGAAGATCAACCACACCTCAATCTCAACACAAGAAGCTTGAATCTAAGATTAAAAGAGAAACATTTTCCAAATTAGGTTTAGGAATTTCTAAAATTGAAGTTAGAATGAGTTGGAGAAGAAGAAGAGGATACTTACCAATGCTTCTCTTTGAATTTGGAGCTAGAACTTGATTTGAAAATGGAAACTAGGGCTTAGGATTTTAATTCTTTTTCTTTTCCCCCATTATTCTCTTTAGAACTGAAAAGATAAGGAAGAGGGAATGAATGAAGAGAAGTGGTTCAGTTTGGGGTATTAAGTTGGCTAGTGGGCTGAACCCAAACCCAAACCCAAACCTGAAGTGAAAAAGGTCAAATTTTTAGCTAGCTTCAAACATATCAATGTTTATACTCAAAAAGGTTGCAAACAGCATTTTGAACTCAATGGAAGGGGTCTCGAGTCCCAATTCGACTGTTTGCTAAAGTAGGTTTTCGGACTAAAATCCGACGAACGATGAAATATTTAAATAAAATATTTAAATATACAATCGATAAATATGCGGGTTCTTACAGACTCCCCTCCTTAAAGAAATTGCGTCCTCGCAATACTTAAGAAGAAAATAAAGAGTAACAACCATAAAAGCATATCAACACAAAATAAATATGAAAGAGGAAGTTCACCATAAAAAGCATGAAAGAGTAAGCCTGAATGGGATCGCTTGATGAATTCCCAGGATTCCTAAGAGCAATCCTTAGGATCTGAGAACCATTGAACTTTCACAAGAAGAACATCTTTATTCCGAAGGCGCTCAACCTCTGAAGCAATGATGTGAGTGGAATGTTGTTCATAAGTCAAATCTGGTGAAACTTCAATTTCCGCAATAACACCGGGCTCAAGAATAAAAATCGGAATCCCTAAGGCATTTCCGTAGCAAGAAGACATGAGAAAACATCATGAATAACAGAAAATTGAGTCGGTGCAACGACGTAGTATAATAACAGTACGCCCGAGAAACTAGAAACTCGAATAATTTGGAACAGCGGCGTAGTACAATAATGGTACGCCAGATGAACCGAACACCATAAAAGAACATCGGACGCTAGTCCATAAAAGAAATGAGGCGAAGCTCAATAAAATGAAGTACATCTAAATGTCCGATGAACTTGGTAAAAAGATCATAAGATACAAGGATCTAGAGCCAACGAGGTTGATGCAAATTAAGTTCCTTATGAGAAATAAATATTCCAAAAACTTATGATCGAGGTGGAGAACAAATTTCTCCCCAAAAATGATGATGCCAAATTCTAAAAGTAAAAACAATAGCCGCGATCACTAGATCATGAGTGGCATACCTAGTCTCGATAGGCTTTTATGACTTAGAAGCACAACTGGTAGAACATTCTCTTTCGCAAGAGGATGGCACCCAAACCAATACGAGTAGCATTGGTACAAAAAGATAAAATCTTGGTTCCCTTTCGGGAAACACAAGAATAAGAGTATCGGAAAAGAATTCCTTCAAATAATCTTCTTTACCAAAAAGCTAAAACTTTCAAATTAAAATCATCTTTATGTAATTATCTTTCTAGAAAAATTTACATTTTTACAATTCAATATATCGTGTCTGACTGTCTCATTAAAGCATTTAGGAGATTCCTGTCGATAGCGTTGATCAAGCGCACCGACCAGAATTGTTAAAACACTAAATGGGCAATACAATCACAAGATCATCTTCTATATGACAAAAATGTCTCTTAAAATGTTTTAAGAATATTCTTTGCTCACTTAAGAACAAAATCCAACTACACTTATAAATAAATCTTATGAAAAAGATTTGTAAAATTTTTAAATTGCTATTTTCATCATAAATACAAGAATGGTCTCATCGAAATTTTCATAGAATACTCGATTCATAAAATGGATGAAATTCGCTGGACAAATTGAATGACATAATAAGTCATTCATAAGAATCATAACGAGTGCGGAATGCGGTAAGTGGAATGCTAACTTCCGCGACTCGTTGCAAATGAAAACCGGTGACAAGGTCGAGTTAAAAAGACCTTAACACCACTCAAAAGATTGCTTAGGTGATAACCCTAAGACAAACTAAAAAATACCGAAAAATTCACAACTATCCAAATGAGAGAAATAACACTTTACTCAACATGTGAGCTTAAAGAATAAATTGATGCCATCAAATTAGAATCGAAATCATAAAGGAAAAATAGAAATCTGCTTAACAGATTAAGAATGTCGAGGATGGATAGTCCACCCGGAAAATAGGATATGTGCTTCATAATGATTAAGCCAATCCTTTCACACAAATCAATTCCGAAGCCAGAGTAATGCATAACATGCAAATTGGCTCGGAAAGAAGAAAAAAAAATCGCATAAAATAATCTCGACATCAAAGCAAAGTAAACAAACTAAGGCGGATCCACCAACCGGATTCGCAAATCTCAGTAAAGTTCCCAAACCAAAAATGTTTAAAGAAAAAGGATCAACAAGTTCTGTTAAAATAAAATGATGAGATGTTCCCATATCAAAAAGAACTCAAATAGGAAGATCACAAAATAAAACAATGCCATCGAGGATTGAATGAAAAATACCTTGACCTAGAGAAGAGTCGTTCAGCTCCCTCTCTCTCTTGCTTTGAAGTTTGGGACATGAAGACATATAATGGTCTGCACCTTTGCAATAGCGGCAAGAGATAGGTCTAGGACACTTATTTATATAGTGGTCCCTAGAGCCACAATTGTAGCATTCTCCACGATTAGGGATTGGAGGTTTTGCTACCGAAGCTTCCAGCTTCCCCTTCTTATTGGAATTGGGGCCTTTGAACATAATAGGCCTCTTCATGTTGTTGTTGAAGTTTTGTTTGGCACCCACAACTTCAACATCACACTCTCTATCGGCCTCTTCAAGATGAAGAGCGATATCAATAAGCTGATCAAAAGAAACTTATAGTTTCAGAAGTAATGGCTTCTTAAGATTCTTATTCAAGCCATAGACAAATCTCTGATTTTTCTTCAATGGGGTATTAATATACTCGACCCCATACTTAGAGAGAGATTCGAAAGATGCGACGTAATCCATCACAGAAGATTCACCTTGAATAAGGTCAATAAAACGCCGAGCCAAAGTTACTTTTTCAGCCTCAGGCGCAAATTTCAATTCGAATCTTTCCCGAAATTGCTTCCAAGTAAGATCTGCTTCAACGATTTCGGAAACCAAAAGCTCATTCCAACTAATGCTCTTTCTTGAAGCATGCTAGAAGCCACTTGGACTCGATGTAGATCAATAAGGTTCATGCGAGAAAAGATGCGATCGCATGATTTGAGCCAAGCTTGAATTTCTATAACACTCTCGGATCCCCTGAATGGCTTTCCACCCAAATCGGTATAGTCTCTGCACAAGCATGCCAAACCCGGATCTAGGATGAGTAGGCTCTGGAATGGGTCCGGCTGCTTGAGCGTCCTTTATTAGATCAAGAAGCGGCTGGGCAGACATAAATACTCCATCCTGGGGAGTAGAACTAGATTGTCCGGCATTGGGATGATTTGATCTAACCATTTATCTTCTTTAAAAAAGAAAGAGGAAGAAAAGTTATTCTCAAAATAAATATCAAGCAATCTTGATAAATAAAACAAGGAATCATAAAGAAAATAGGATGAATCGGTACGAAGACTCGAATTAAATCCTAAAGCACGACTCCTAAGAAAGACTTAGGACGATGATCCTTGCTAGATTATTCTACACTGTTCTGAATTTTGGCTCTGATATCAAGCTGTGACGCCCCACCTCTATACCCACGCTAGCCAAGGACACTACGGTGTAATGCCGTCAACTAACACGGAGAATAAGGCAGTTGAGGAGCGACCATTTGTGTAATTGCTTTGTGCGAGCACCGATATGTTAGATAGTTTAAGATGCATTTCATTTCAAGAGGAAATCTGACATGCCGATACAAACTCAAAGCTACTACACAGTGGCTATATATATAATCTCTGGAAACAAATATAGAAATAAGCATAACACAAATCAGTCACAGATATCCATATCACAAAGGCGGAAACGGATATGAATATAAAACATGAAAGTGTTCATCAGAGTAGTGGTCATACAAGATCCACTATATCACAAAAAGAATAGATCTAAGTGCTACACAAAAGAATGAGAATACATCAATGAGTCTATATTTCAAATGTATACAACCAGAAACTACTAATCTAAGTAGTTAGCCAAAAGTCAGGATAATAATCCCAGATGAGAAGTCAAGCAAAAGCGCATGCAATATCTCGGTCTAACCCGAGTATTATTTAATAAGAAAATAATAAACGAATTAGTCTAGCTATAAATATCAGATGAAATGATATAGAATAAGAGATATGACAAAAACGTATAATAACCAAAACGCCATACTGTGATAAGTATGTAACTGAAAATCAACAAGAGATTAATCAATATCACAAGAATCTTCTCAAAGATAAAAAGGATTGTCATACTCTTTATTTCATTTACTAAACCATAAATATTGACAATTATATCAAAGCCAATCACAAAAGTTAATGACACACAAATTCACCAATGCACAAATATTGATAAAACCTATCAATGAAACCACAAAAATTGGTGAAACACAAATTCTAGAAATAGTCAATAGAAATCCCGAAATCTCAATAAAAAGGGGAAAAAGGCCTATCACAAGAATGGGAGCATGAAAACTCCCAACACGTGTATCGCAAAACAAGCCGAAGCTCCACCAAACGAGCCGAATCTCCTCCAAACAAGCCGAAGCTCCTCCAAACGAGCCGAAGCTCCACAAAATGAAGTATCGTCCTCGACGTGGACAAAGAGACATCGCACATTGCTAGTCTAAACCATAAAATGATCATCATCGATCATCAAGAAGTGTCAATTACACTAAGCTAGTAAATATATGAGCTTAGCTTCATGCCCCATAACCACTAGCTTAACTTAAATATTTACGAACAAATTGTAGATCTTCACTAGAAAATTGTCACAAGAGTTTCAATCGAACAAGTCTAAGAATTAACCGATGAAGTAAACGCAAGCGTTTCGTACCACTTGTTTTGCTAAGCCGTTTAATTAGATTTCTCATACGAGTGAGGTAAAGGTTTGTATATACTAGTAGATTGGAAAACGGTTTTATAAACATGCTTGATATTTAAAATAGAGTTGAAATCGTTTTGATAAAAGAGTTTTGATATTTACTACTAGTATTGAAACCTTTATATTTTTAAAGTGACAAAGCACAAAAATGATTGTAGAAACAATCAATCACTAAAATTAACATACGAAGACGTGAATTAATTCCAAAGAAATCAATATCAAATCCATCAAAATGGATATTCCCAAAAATCCCAAAATAGAAGTCATCAAAGCCGAATAACAATTGATACAACAAGTGGGAATAAAGCCAAATCGATTAAATTTGGAAACACAAGAGAAATAGACAAAAATAGGCATAATAGGCATTTAAGAGTAGGTCAGTCGACTGGCTCAATGAGTTCAGTCGACTAACTGCAGTAAACAGAGATCTACTATCTCTGTTATCTGCCTTTGGTACGTCAATTGGCTACAGCGAGTCGACTGGATTCAAAGTCCAGTCGATTGACTGGAACCTAGGCAGTTTTCTAGCCTATATAATTGATGTGCAATCACATCTAATTCGTGACCGAACGAGCAATGGTGCTGGGGATTTATACCAATCGGCAACCTGGCCATATAGGCTCTTCGATGCATGACCAAATACATGTGCAAACATCCATAAAAGGATTTTCATAGATTTTGCTTTCAAAACACCAAAAGTTGGAATATATACCAAATCAATCCAAAACAAAATCAAATGCACATGAATAAGAGTTAGGAATCCATACCTAACAATCAAAGATAATCATAGACTTAGATGTGAGATAAAAATCTCACCTTTGAACCCAAAAACAATGAATGACAAGCATGAAGACAAGGGAAGAGCAACCAAACCTCAATCTCAACACAAGAAACTTTAATCTGAGCTTAAAAGAGACACATTTCCCAAATTAGGTTTAGGAATTTCTAAAATTGAAGTTGGAATGAGTTGGAGAAGAAGAAGAGGATACTTACCAATGCTTCTCTTTGAATTTGGAGCTAGAACTTGATTTGCAAATGGAAACTAGGGCTTAGGATTTTAATTCTTTTTATTTCCTCCCATTATTCTCTTTAGAACTGAAAAGATAAGGAAGAGGGAATGAATGAAGAGAAGTGGTTCAGTTTGGGGTATTAAGTTGGCTAGTGGGCTGAACCCAAACCCAAAGTGAGAAAGGTCAAATTTTTAGCTAGCTCCAAACATATCAATGTTTATACTCAAAAAGGTTGCAAACGGCATTTCGAACTCAATGGAAGGGGTCTCGAGTCCCAATTCGACTGTTTGCTAAAGTAGATTTTCGGACTAAAATCCGACGAACGATGAAATATTTAAATATACAATCGATAAATATGTCGGTTGTTACCGGATTAGAATCAAATTTTTTACTTAATCAATCAATTTTGACATACGTTCCATACATGCATAAACGTGATGTCTTTTAAATGAGCATGGAAGCACATAATCAAAAATTCCATGTAATTCACCCATGCATAACCGTAAGGACTTTTTTATGAGAGTGAATACTTTGGATGTTTTTATTGCTAAAAATATAATAAATTGTAAGCTCATAATTTTCCATTTAAAATACCACATATTAACATACTATATATGATTTTGATGAGTGATGGTCGATAAAAATATGATTGAAATAGAAATAGTCATAGAATTTTTACCAACAAAAAGTTTTATAACTCTTGTTTAAATTTCTAAAGAAATTTACTAAGTATATTGTCTTAAGTTATAATATATGATTAATATCAACACTTGTCACTTTTTCAATCACTATATATCCTTTTAATAACAAGTAAGGAGTCAGATTAGTTAATGCAGTCATTTAAAATCAAATCCAAAAATAATTATAAAATCAAATTTCCTAAAATGACTAATCTGAAATAAGGTCAACAAAAATGATTTTCTAAAAGGGGTTTTGTAAAAAACATTTGCTAATTGAAAATTATTTGAAGTGAAAAATATGCAGATTTTTCTTTGAAAATTTGATGCAACTAATAAATGTCTCAACATAAATCACGTTCCACTTGTAATTTCCTACCAACTAGATTACTAATGTAGTCTGCATCTGAATTTTTCTTTCACTCAAGATTATCATTAGTTGGATGTTATACCAGACTGTAATGTTGCAACAAATATCTCAAAATCATTTTTAACAGCTTTTAAATGAAATTGAATTGAAGCCGTGGAAACAGTGATCATAGTGTCAGCAGTAAAGTAACTAAATATATCCGAGAGTAATCATCAATAAAACGCCATCATTAATCCAAGCAAATCTATATGAAATACTTCAAAGATAATTGTTCAATATTTTGAAAAGTCAGAATCAAAGTCATCATTCATCTCTTTTTAACATAACTGGCTGATTTAAGTTCAGGTTATGGTGTAGAATATCACATTTATCATTCAAGATGAATATACAATTACCTGTTTTACCTTTACTGATAATATTTCATTGTTGCCCATTGTGATTCTATCACCTTTGTACTAGGCTAAGGAACTTTGTTTAACACCCATTGTGTTTCTAGAAAAGCCAGAATCCAGATAACACTGTTGTGTTCCTTTGCCTGCCACCATACCTACACGAGAGAAGATTTTTATGACCCATTTGTTTTTATAGGTCCATGATTGTTAATGGCAACAGATTTTGAAAAATAATTTCGTGGAGACCCAAAACCATATATATATATATATATATATATATGTTTCTTTCGGCATCCAGATTTGTTTAACTTTAAGGGATTTTATATTTATGCATTTTGGGACCTAAATTGGAATGGTTTTCACGAGTTTGGGTCAATACCAACAATTATTTTGTTTGTGACCAAATTTTCTACAAATTGTGCACATAGAATTGACTTGTTTAATTACTTTTCTAGCACGTTCAGATTAATTATACCCTAGTCTTTGTTTAACAGTATTAACAGTTTGTTTCATTGATAGCATATTCAACGATTTTTCACTTTTGAAATTTTTTTCCAAAGTAGTAGACAATTGTTGGACTTGTGTTTCGAGAGGTTCATTTTCATTCAATAATTGAGTGCATTTTTTAAAAGAGTTTTCTCTTCTAGTATTTTCACTTTCTTTCAAAATCAGAGTCTCATTTTCAAGTGTTTTAATTTTAATTTCTAATTTTTTTAATTTCTTCTTCAAGTGATGGACACATATCACACTTAGGGCTCCTACTTTGATAGTTTTTTACAAATTGGTCAGGTTGTTTATTTGATCCTATCAAAGTATCTCTTTTTGATTCAATTTTAGTGTATTTCTCCCTAAGTCTTTCAAAGCAGCCATTTACTTCGTGGAAATATATAAGTATTCTGAGTGAGTAAGTTTTGATACCTCGCTTGGCTCGTCATCGTTGCTATCAGTTATATCACCTCGAAGGCACAGATCTGCTTTCTCATTCTCACTACTAGTGCTTTTATTATCATCATCACTTTTATTCCACATGGCTACAAAACTTCTCCTTTTTGGTTTCTTTTCTAGACCGTGTCGATTTTCAGGACAATTGGGCTTGATGTGGCCAGGTTTATTACGCTTGTGACAGACGATCTCCCGCTCTTCTGGGTTTGTAAAGACCCGTAAGTCCGTACTCCTTGAATAGACACTAATCTCCTTTGTTTAATTCAAGATGAACGAAAATACGAACCCTTAGGGGTTTTAAGAAAAGAATTTAGGAAAAGAAAAGAAAGAAGAGAGAAAAAGAAGAAAGAAAAAAAGAAAAGTAGAGGGAAAAGAAGATAGACAATTTTTAGAAAACAGAGAATTAGAAAAAAAAACAGAAGATAGAAAATTTTAAAAAATAGAAAAAGAGAATTTGAAAATAGAACGGACAGAAAGGAAACAAAAAGAACAACAACAGAATCTCACAATTCGCAGCGGAACAACATATAATAATAAATGAATAATCTTTAAACAAAGAACTATATCAGTTATTACATTACATCACATTTCATTACATCATATCATCACATATCATCAGAGTGTACAACATCATACAACAACAAACAGTGCAGCGGAAAAAGAAATACTATATAAACTAGTAATACGCCATGCCAATCCAGCTTGCCTCCAGCAACTCCTGAATATCCAGAATATCCTGATAAACCTAACTCTTAACTGCCCGTGTGGTAATTGGTGGGCACCCAGAGTTTAGGAAGGAAAACAATAAACTCCAAGTCAGTCATAAGACTGGTGTGAGAACTCAAAACAGTTTATTTATCTTTAAAATCAAAAAGAGGAATATTTTTAATCAATTCGCAATGCTTTTAAAAATGAGACTACCATAAGGCCTCCCGCACACACACACATGCAAACGCAGAATCGGAGGAGATTTCTCCTTATGATAGTCAAAGATGCTTGATACGCATTTAAAATAACATTTGATATTATTATTAGTGCATAATGTATAACAAATCATTTCGAAAATAAAGATATAAATCTTAGCCGACATAGACATTTCGAACTATGCCTACTATAGCTACTATCCAAACAGTGGTGACCACCATAAGTGAATAGCAGGTTCTACAACTAATACCGTACAAGTTTCGTATTGGGAATTGGATTTCCAACAAATGGTCAGGCCAAGGAACTTCCCATTGCCACTGAGAATGCCTCTGGATGGACATCCCCGAGAACCAAACCGGATCTCAACCAACACAAGGCCGGGTTACTCCTAACTGAGTAACAACTGACCGAATATGCCATCCCCCGGTCCTTTGGGACCTTTTTCCGAGAGCGCTCTCTAATCAATTCACACAATCATAACAAAGTGTTTTCAACATGAGTAAGTATCTGGGCTCCATACCATGATACCACCCTTTTCCAGAAGGAAATGGACACATCCTAAAGGGTGCTACCCCTCATAACCTTGCTGCTTCTTTCCTGTTTTGACCATTTCCGGGATGTGAGGCTCGACGAATTCACGTCCACAAAAACATACTTTATACAAAAGCCATGCTTTGGGTCAACAAATGATCAACACAATGATCACTAAGATAGACGATCAAATAAATGATCCTATCACAATAATCAACACAATGATCATTTCAGCATCACTCAGCATGTCACATTACCAAACTGGGAATATATCGCTGATAACTTCAACTATATAACCTTTGAGCACATGCGTCTCAAAGAAGGGTGTTAAGCAAAGAATAAATTCTCCGCCACCAACAGAAATATATTTGAAAGAAATCGGCTTTATATCTCAAATTGTAATGTCAGGCATACAATCCATACAAGTCTGTTCCGGGATCGAACAGAACCGAAGGCACTTACAAAGAAGTCCTTGCAATCCGGATATTCACAATCCTGATCGGATTCACCATCACATATGGAGTTTCTATACCGGCGCGACTCGGTGCAGAAACAATCGATAGGTCATCCTATCGCTCTTGCAAATACCGGTCTTCAACACCGATCTTCAAATGCAATTCACAACGACGTATCACATATTCGGAATGGGTTATACGACCCCATGGTCTTTTCCCGGTTAACCCGAATAGTGAGCGCTTATTCAAAAATAAGTTTGCATTCAAATTCAATCAATTCACATCAAATACCCATTCAAAGGGAAATACTGATAGTCGGTTATTGAACTATCAATTGATATGTATACATCACCAGATTCCAAATAATTTTCCAAATTATTTATTTTCCAAAATATCTTTACAAGATATAAAATTCCAACACTTCAAAAATAAATCAATATTTATTTTCAAACAAATTTCACTTTCATATATAAATTCCATAATGAATTTATACTTCAAAATATCCATGCATATATGATTTCAACTATTCATTTCAATTTATCTTCAAAAAGATGAATTCTAATTTTTCACTTCATATTGGAAAACATTCCCATACTTATTAAATAAGTAATTCACAATCTTTTATTTTCAACACTTAGAAAATATTCAATACACTTAAACCGAATTAAGTATATATTTCTTTCTTTAAGGAAATCATTCACTTAACATATTTATTTGGGCCAAAACGAATGTTGCAGAAAACATCGTTACGACAACCCAAAATCACTAGTATAGGGATTCGAAATTAAAATAGATATATAAATCCCAATACTAAACCAAAACATTTCCATTCGGAAATCATTTACTATAACAACAATGTTATAGTCCACTATTTCCTTTTATTTCTCGAAACATCTATTTCAACAATAAATGTTGAAATCTATGGTTTCGAATCTCTATACCTTTTAAAACATCGTTGGATCGTTTTAATTCTATTTAAAACATTCACATTCTAAACAATCTCTTTAACTTGTTATTCACTATTCAAAAACGTGAATAAACTACGTTAACCAATTTCATTCTTTTATTCATTTTAATTCAAAGGATTATTCACTATTAAAAAAAATGTGAATATAACTCCATTTCTAAGTTATAACAATTAACTTGTCAAAATAAGTCCTTTGCGAATTTATAAAACAACGTTTATAAATTCCTTTTCTATTTATTTATAAAAACTTCCTTTTTTATAAATTCCTTTATTAACATATTTGATTTCATATCTCAATTATAAACTAAAAGTTCATATTATAAGTCAATTGCTTATAAAACGATTATTTTACAAAATCGTTCCTTTTTTAAAGACTTTTCAATTTATAAACCTTATAACTTATAAAATTTATTTATTTAATAAATCTATTCTTCAAATAATTTCACCAAATTTATAAATCTTACTATTTATAAATTTCGTTTATAACTTCACAGTTTATAATTCTATAAATTTCATTCTATTATGAAATTCATTTTCACTACATTCAAACACTTATAAAAACTCGTTTTATAATGTCTATATTTCAATTTATAAATATCCATTTATAAATCTCTTAATATAAATCAGTTTATATTATTATTCTAAAACGTCTTTAATTTCCTTTATAATTTCATCATTTCGATTTATAAAATAATCAAATTTTATAAATCCTATATTTAAACTTTTATCATATATTCAAAAATCCAATCTAAATTATTTTATAAAATCATTAGTTCATATTTCTCAAAAATCGACTTTTAATCGTATTTCTAAAAATCAGCTTTTTAACTATATTTCACAAAAACCATAATTTTTATAACTTTAAAAATTATAACGTTTATTTATTTATAATGGATCAATTCAAAAAATAAAGTATATTTTCAAAAATCGTTTTAAAGATCATTTTAAAATCCCAAAATCTGGGTACAATGATGCTACACACCAAATAGTCAATCACGACAACAACGATATCATATATCGATATGATAATCCATCAAATATCTAAATATCTGAAAATCAAATAATACTGTTGAGGAATCCAGTTGGATCCCTCCAACCTGTTTTCCTGCATCCAAAAACATTAGCACAATACCAATTTCGCTCCAGTACGAAATTATCGCGGTATATGTTCTTAATAAATATTATCCGCTTACTAACGGCGTAATAGGGTCTCATCCGCTAAACAAAAATGCGGGAAATCAACAACTGCAATATATACATATGCCAATATATATATATTGATATTATATATAATACCAATTTCACTGTTTATGAAATATTCGCGGTATATGTTTATATTAAATAACATCCGCTTACTAACGGCGTATAATGTCTATTTTAACAATCAATAATTTACAGTCATCATTCAAACATGCATTCAAATATTTTAAATCTAACTATTTAAAATAAAATCGAAATCTATTCGATTGAGTGAGAAGTTCTCACCTTGGTTTTAAATTCCGTTTCAGCTTTTATTTCGAATAAAATTAAACGCGCGTTTAATTTTACCCGAAATTCTCACTAACACCAAACGACTCCAAACCAACTCCATCGCGTAGTGCTCGTCCATACGATTCCAACGCAACTGAGTTTGCATTTTTTCGACCTCGTATGAAAAAGTTATGATTTTTCAAAGTTTGTACACAATTTATATAACTATAATTACAACAACTTAATTATTTTTAAACCTAAGCCATCAAGAACCCTTGGATCCACTGCAAACTAATCTTGGCCGTGTATATGCTTTCTTCCCCCTTGCGTTCTCATCTCCAGGTGATAGAAATGAGGCCGAACCCACCTTAGACAACTAGGGTTTAATTATACATCATCCATACTCAACGATATTCGATCACCTCAACGCCAACGCGAAGCTCTCGTCGCAAGCTACCTCCACCTGCTCCACCATGAAGCTCGGCCTCATCTAGGTGCTCGCGCACGCCCCCCCTACAGCCCACGAACGGCCCATCATAGCTCACTCCTCGCGACGCCAAATCCGATCATCACCTTATAGAATCGAAGGTCTTGATGAGATCTTCAAGTTTGTAGTTGAACAAATCTCCTAAAAACTTATGGATTGAGAGAGATTAAGAGATGAAATTCGAAAATTTATGGCCCTAGAATCTAAAAGTGGCGGCTACATGAATGAATTAGGGTTAGGGTTTATATTTATCAAATTATGAAAGGTAGGGGCTATTTATAAGGAACGAGCGACACTATTCATCCCGGATTTTCCGAACTCCGATTTAGACGCCGTAACCAGCGTACCTAGGGTTTATCCCGCGTTCCGGACACAATGGAACAGGTTTCGGAAGCTAATTCGGAAGTATGTGCGAGTTATGGCTGAAAACGCTCAATTTAAATTAAACCGATTTAAACCGATTTCTAGGCGTTTTAATTCGTACCGGACAAACGGTAAATCCAATTGACTTGAAATTTGAAACCTTACAATAATATCACATTACGGATCCGATGAAACTGGTTTCGTCGAAATCCGAGACTTTTTGAAAAATGGCTATTTTGACTCGCCAAATTTAAATTAAAAATAAATCGATGCGTTTCGAGCTGCCACGATCAAACGATAACTCCGATTGATACGAAAATTGAAATCCGGTAATAACTAACTATTACGGATCCAATGAAACTGGTTTCGTTCAATTCTGAGACTGTTCAAAAATTGGCTATTTTACAGTCGATTATTAAATATTAAAATATTCAATTTTCACAAATTAACTTCTAATTCGATTTTAAAAGTTCTAAAATATCATTCTAACTTCAACATGATAAAATAAAATTTTACAAATTATTTTCTATCATATTTAACTCAATTTTCAATTATTTTCATAATTTAACGTATTAAATTATCGATTTAATTATCCAATTAAATCCAATAATTCAAATTAAAATTTATTTGACTTATAAATTCACTTATAAATATTTAAAATTAATTAAATATTCAATTTTTTTATTATTAAAAATTTTGGGTCGTTACAATCTTTCCCCCTTAAAAGAATTTCGTCCCCGAAATTACAAGTAAGAAAGGTTACAGAATTTATTAACTTTCCAAAATTTATAATTAAATTCCTTACAATACTTTACTAAGTTTTCAAATCATACTTAGTTATCTTTTCAAAAACAACTACTATCGTTTAACTTTCAACTCTAAAACAAAGTTAAAGTTTTCAAAATTTTCCCAATTTTCTCAAAATTTTTCTAACGCCTTAAATTTTCGGAAAAATTCGCCATAGTCTCCTTTGCGCGGCTCGATCCGAAAAAAAAATGACAGTATATATATCACAAATATACATCTCATCAAGTAATGAGGCATCCCGCAGGGAAAAAAGTGTAAAAGTGCGATATTTAATCCGAGATATGTACCTTATATTTTTATTAGCAAGCATATACGGCTAATATAACGCTAAAGCGAACTCCAAATGCGAAGCAAACGCGATCCGCACCTACTAAACACTTAACAAACAACATGAGAATCATGCATATAAAGCATAGTATCGATATACAACATATATCAACATAACTACTACATAATATAGCAAATGTAACTAAAGCAACAAATGTAACCATCAACCAATTAACATTCATAATCAATAAATATTCATATTCTCATTAATTTTCAATGAATTGGTTTTCACTTTCAAATCACATTTGATTTATTTACATTGGATTTACTAACATTCATTCTCAATTCAATTAGTTTACATTTACTAATTAAATCTAATTCACTTTCAATTCTATTCAAATTTATTTACTTCTAATTTGAATTCAATTACATTAGCTTTCAATTTCATTAATACTTAATGAATTATATACAATCAATCAACAATCATATAACAACCAATGTTTATTAATTTCAACCAAATTCCTTTGCTTATATTCATTCTTGGTTCAACTCCTTAAATAAAATTGATTTCCATTCAATTTATTTAATTAACTTTTTTTTCAACTTCCAATAATATTAGATTTAATGAATTTACACTTATATTCATTAATTATTCCTTATCAACTTTAAATTACATTCAATTGATTAATCATTCAATCCATTAATTCCATTAAATTACCAAAGTTGGATTTCATTTATATAACTCAAGTTTATATTCATTTAATCCACTTGATTATTTACTTCGATACCAAAATCAATTCCATTCAACAACACTTAAGTTGTATTCCATTTAACTTTATATTCACTTTATATTTACAACTCATATTCATAAATATATTCCTATAGTTTCACTTCTTATATATATAAGTTTATTTCACAATTGTACATCACTTTAATTATAATTCAATTCTTATAATTCTTTGCTTATACAATTATTCTTTTATTTAGATTATTCAACAACTAAACAATCACTTATATACACTTTAATAATTCTGAAAAATTATTCCTTTATATATAAAATATAATCAAGGCAAAATTATTCCATTTACCCAATTTAAAAACAATATCGTGTCGAATTGTTCTATTCAAGTGTTTAGAAACCCATTCGGCTCAGTTTCGAGGCTGTGCTAACGAAAGTTCATATGCCACTCAATAAATCAATCATCACAATATAAAACAATTTTATATTCACTAACAAATACGCTCTCATAGCTATTATTACACTCAACTCATTCTAGAGTACTGCTGACTCTATCTCTAATGAGTAATACCCTACAGAACCATGGTTGTCGCTTAACCATCAGAGCTCTGATACCAAATGTAACGAACATACCGTCGGCGGTCACAACCGGTAGGCTTTTCAACCATCCCAGCCCCACCGTGGCTTACACTGGTATCCCAAACTTGCTTTTACGGCCAGCCTCTCGACTGTCACAGCTTACGCCTAACCAACCCCCTAAAAGAGGATGTGTGGGAGTAAGAGTCTCCCGTTCGCCACCAAACCGCGAAGCGAGAACCCCCCATCACATAGCCCAATAGCTTAACAAGACTGGTGTGAGAACTCAAAACAGTTTATTTATCTTTAAAATCAAAAAGAGGAATATTTTTAATCAATTCGCAATGCTTTTAAAAATGAGACTACCATAAGGCCTCCCGCACACACACACATGCAAACGCAGAATCAGAGGAGATTTCTCCTTATGATAGTCAAAGATGCTTGATACGCATTTAAAATAACATTTGATATTATTATTAGTGCATAAGGTATAACAAATCATTTCGAAAATAAAGATATAAATCTTAGCCGACATAGACATTTCGAACTATGCCTACTATAGCTACTATCCAAACAGTGGTGACCACCATAAGTGAATAGCAGGTTCTACAACTAATACCGTACAAGTTTCGTATTGGGAATTGGATTTCCAACAAATGGTCAGGCCAAGGAACTTCCCATTGCCACTGAGAATGCCTCTGGATGGACATCCCCGAGAACCAAACCGGATCTCAACCAACACAAGGCCGGGTTACTCCTAACTGAGTAACAACTGACCGAATATGCCATCCCCCGGTCCTTTGGGACCTTTTTCCGAGAGCGCTCTCTAATCAATTCACACAATCATAACAAAGTGTTTTCAACATGAGTAAGTATCTGGGCTCCATACCATGATACCACCCTTTTCCAGAAGGAAATGGACACATCCTAAAGGGTGCTACCCCTCATAACCTTGCTGCTTCTTTCCTGTTTTGACCATTTCCGGGATGTGAGGCTCGACGAATTCACGTCCACAAAAACATACTTTATACAAAAGCCATGCTTTGGGTCAACAAATGATCAACACAATGATCACTAAGATAGACGATCAAATAAATGATCCTATCACAATAATCAACACAATGATCATTTCAGCATCACTCAGCATGTCACATTACCAAACTGGGAATATATCGCTGATAACTTCAGCTATATAACCTTTGAGCACATGCGTCTCAAAGAAGGGTGTTAAGCAAAGAATAAATTCTCCGCCACCAACAGAAATATATTTGAAAGAAATCGGCTTTATATCTCAAATTGTAATGTCAGGCATACAATCCATACAAGTCTGTTCCGGGATCGAACAGAACCGAAGGCACTTACAAAGAAGTCCTTGCAATCCGGATATTCACAATCCTGATCGGATTCACCATCACATATGGAGTTTCTATACCGGCGCGACTCGGTGCAGAAACAATCGATAGGTCATCCTATCGCTCTTGCAAATACCGGTCTTCAACACCGATCTTCAAATGCAATTCACAACGACGTATCACATATTCGGAATGGGTTATACGACCCCATGGTCTTTTCCCGGTTAACCCGAATAGTGAGCGCTTATTCAAAAATAAGTTTGCATTCAAATTCAATCAATTCACATCAAATACCCATTCAAAGGGAAATACTGATAGTCGGTTATTGAACTATCAATTGATATGTATACATCACCAGATTCCAAATAATTTTCCAAATTATTTATTTTCCAAAATATCTTTACAAGATATAAAATTCCAACACTTCAAAAATAAATCAATATTTATTTTCAAACAAATTTCACTTTCATATATAAATTCCATAATGAATTTATACTTCAAAATATCCATGCATATATGATTTCAACTATTCATTTCAATTTATCTTCAAAAAGATGAATTCTAATTTTTCACTTCATATTGGAAAACATTCCCATACTTATTAAATAAGTAATTCACAATCTTTTATTTTCAACACTTAGAAAATATTCAATACACTTAAACCGAATTAAGTATATATTTCTTTCTTTAAGGAAATCATTCACTTAACATATTTATTTGGGCCAAAACGAATGTTGCAGAAAACATCGTTACGACAACCCAAAATCACTAGTATAGGGATTCGAAATTAAAATAGATATATAAATCCCAATACTAAACCAAAACATTTCCATTCGGAAATCATTTACTATAACAACAATGTTATAGTCCACTATTTCCTTTTATTTCTCGAAACATCTATTTCAACAATAAATGTTGAAATCTATGGTTTCGAATCTCTATACCTTTTAAAACATCGTTGGATCGTTTTAATTCTATTTAAAACATTCACATTCTAAACAATCTCTTTAACTTGTTATTCACTATTCAAAAACGTGAATAAACTACGTTAACCAATTTCATTCTTTTATTCATTTTAATTCAAAGGATTATTCACTATTAAAAAAAATGTGAATATAACTCCATTTCTAAGTTATAACAATTAACTTGTCAAAATAAGTCCTTTGCGAATTTATAAAACAACGTTTATAAATTCCTTTTCTATTTATTTATAAAAACTTCCTTTTTTATAAATTCCTTTATTAACATATTTGATTTCATATCTCAATTATAAACTAAAAGTTCATATTATAAGTCAATTGCTTATAAAACGATTATTTTACAAAATCGTTCCTTTTTTAAAGACTTTTCAATTTATAAACCTTATAACTTATAAAATTTATTTATTTAATAAATCTATTCTTCAAATAATTTCACCAAATTTATAAATCTTACTATTTATAAATTTCGTTTATAACTTCACAGTTTATAATTCTATAAATTTCATTCTATTATGAAATTCATTTTCACTACATTCAAACACTTATAAAAACTCGTTTTATAATGTCTATATTTCAATTTATAAATATCCATTTATAAATCTCTTAATATAAATCAGTTTATATTATTATTCTAAAACGTCTTTAATTTCCTTTATAATTTCATCATTTCGATTTATAAAATAATCAAATTTTATAAATCCTATATTTAAACTTTTATCATATATTCAAAAATCCAATCTAAATTATTTTATAAAATCATTAGTTCATATTTCTCAAAAATCGACTTTTAATCGTATTTCTAAAAATCAGCTTTTTAACTATATTTCACAAAAACCATAATTTTTATAACTTTAAAAATTATAACGTTTATTTATTTATAATGGATCAATTCAAAAAATAAAGTATATTTTCAAAAATCGTTTTAAAGATCATTTTAAAATCCCAAAATCTGGGTACAATGATGCTACACACCAAATAGTCAATCACGACAACAACGATATCATATATCGATATGATAATCCATCAAATATCTAAATATCTGAAAATCAAATAATACTGTTGAGGAATCCAGTTGGATCCCTCCAACCTGTTTTCCTGCATCCAAAAACATTAGCACAATACCAATTTCGCTCCAGTACGAAATTATCGCGGTATATGTTCTTAATAAATATTATCCGCTTACTAACGGCGTAATAGGGTCTCATCCGCTAAACAAAAATGCGGGAAATCAACAACTGCAATATATACATATGCCAATATATATATATTGATATTATATATAATACCAATTTCACTGTTTATGAAATATTCGCGGTATATGTTTATATTAAATAACATCCGCTTACTAACGGCGTATAATGTCTATTTTAACAATCAATAATTTACAGTCATCATTCAAACATGCATTCAAATATTTTAAATCTAACTATTTAAAATAAAATCGAAATCTATTCGATTGAGTGAGAAGTTCTCACCTTGGTTTTAAATTCCGTTTCAGCTTTTATTTCGAATAAAATTAAACGCGCGTTTAATTTTACCCGAAATTCTCACTAACACCAAACGACTCCAAACCAACTCCATCGCGTAGTGCTCGTCCATACGATTCCAACGCAACTGAGTTTGCATTTTTTCGACCTCGTATGAAAAAGTTATGATTTTTCAAAGTTTGTACACAATTTATATAACTATAATTACAACAACTTAATTATTTTTAAACCTAAGCCATCAAGAACCCTTGGATCCACTGCAAACTAATCTTGGCCGTGTATATGCTTTCTTCCCCCTTGCGTTCTCATCTCCAGGTGATAGAAATGAGGCCGAACCCACCTTAGACAACTAGGGTTTAATTATACATCATCCATACTCAACGATATTCGATCACCTCAACGCCAACGCGAAGCTCTCGTCGCAAGCTACCTCCACCTGCTCCACCATGAAGCTCGGCCTCATCTAGGTGCTCGCGCACGCCCCCCCTACAGCCCACGAACGGCCCATCATAGCTCACTCCTCGCGACGCCAAATCCGATCATCACCTTATAGAATCGAAGGTCTTGATGAGATCTTCAAGTTTGTAGTTGAACAAATCTCCTAAAAACTTATGGATTGAGAGAGATTAAGAGATGAAATTCGAAAATTTCTGGCCCTAGAATCTAAAAGTGGCGGCTACATGAATGAATTAGGGTTAGGGTTTATATTTATCAAATTATGAAAGGTAGGGGCTATTTATAAGGAACGAGCGACACTATTCATCCCGGATTTTCCGAACTCCGATTTAGACGCCGTAACCAGCGTACCTAGGGTTTATCCCGCGTTCCGGACACAATGGAACAGGTTTCGGAAGCTAATTCGGAAGTATGTGCGAGTTATGGCTGAAAACGCTCAATTTAAATTAAACCGATTTAAACCGATTTCTAGGCGTTTTAATTCGTACCGGACAAACGGTAAATCCAATTGACTTGAAATTTGAAACCTTACAATAATATCACATTACGGATCCGATGAAACTGGTTTCGTCGAAATCCGAGACTTTTTGAAAAATGGCTATTTTGACTCGCCAAATTTAAATTAAAAATAAATCGATGCGTTTCGAGCTGCCACGATCAAACGATAACTCCGATTGATACGAAAATTGAAATCCGGTAATAACTAACTATTACGGATCCAATGAAACTGGTTTCGTTCAATTCTGAGACTGTTCAAAAATTGGCTATTTTACAGTCGATTATTAAATATTAAAATATTCAATTTTCACAAATTAACTTCTAATTCGATTTTAAAAGTTCTAAAATATCATTCTAACTTCAACATGATAAAATAAAATTTTACAAATTATTTTCTATCATATTTAACTCAATTTTCAATTATTTTCATAATTTAACGTATTAAATTATCGATTTAATTATCCAATTAAATCCAATAATTCAAATTAAAATTTATTTGACTTATAAATTCACTTATAAATATTTAAAATTAATTAAATATTCAATTTTTTTATTATTAAAAATTTTGGGTCGTTACGGGGTTATCTAGTGCTTTGATTATTCTGCTTTTAAATTGTTGATGTAGAGCTGGATTTCCATATTTGCGGGTTCAACTTTTTGAATCTCTTTATTAGTAGCGCCAGCTCGCTGCTCCATCATCATCTTCATCATCACTACTGCCTTTTGTCAATCATGCTAAGCATGTTTCTAAGTCGATTATGGGGGTTCTCTCACAGTTGTTGACTTTTGCTCTATGAATTGCATCAAAAATATTCCAAATTTCCTGTGCATTTTCACAATGAGAGATACAGTTAGAATTATCTTGATTAATATGAGAATATAGTATATGCATACTAAGAGCATTAATCGAAGTATTTTTCTCATCTAATATATCACACCCGCTTTCAATAATATCCCAACATTTAAAATTAACAGATTTTAAATAATATTCCATTTTTAATTTCCAATTCAAAAAAATCTGTTTCGTCAAAAATAGGAGGAATAATATTGGACCGACCCTCAGCAAAAGAAGCCATTTTAAAAATTCAAATTTGCAAGAAAAATTGGCCTTTAAAAAATCAAACTTTTCAAAACAAAATTGGCTTTTGAACTGTAGCGACCCGACTTTCCACTCCCAGAAAATCGCATCACTAATTAAGAAAGAAAGGGATAGAAGAAGAAAAGAAAGAGAAGAAAAAGAAAACAACACATCAGAATCTCACAGCGGAACGATTTAAATATAATATAGAACATATACATAGTATCATATACATCAGAGTACACGACTATACATCTCAATTTAGACAGTTATAACATTTCTGTCTAATACAATACAAGGACATCATCACAGAATAACAACACAACGGAAACTCTAACTATATATCTACACGCTGAAGCCTCGTGCTCCAAAGCTCCTTCAGAATTCGTCAAGAGATAACCTGAATCACTTGACTACTCATATATAATATGAGTACCCAAGAGTTTAATAAAACAGAAAATAAACACTCGGGTCAGACAGGGGTCTGGTATGAGTAAACGGTTTAAGATTGCTTAACTTTAGAAAAATCTTTTGAAAGAAAAGGTATCACGTAAGACTTCCCACACATAAACATGGAAAAGTTTTTACCTTACGCTAACCAAAACATTTGATAGGAAATCCAGTGATATTATAATAGTATCTAGGGTTTTCAAAATAAAATACAGAAATAGCTGAATGCTTACATCTCACGTTCCAACATAGTTGGGCACAATCAAAACCGTACAGGCACTTATTGGATTTTGGATTCCATCAATGGCAGGGCTACTGGGGTACCGCCCGTCACAGTACGTGGCCTAGATCACCGTACCGAGGATTACTCCCTTCATCCCCTGCAACACAAGGCCGGAACCATTCCTTACTGAACAGTCCCGAACAAGACCACCCCGCAGTTGGCTGCAGACCAACTGCCCACACAGCCGAAATAAAAGGGACTTCTAGACAGGGATGCATCTTGCTCTCCAGTGGGAGCTACCCACGATGTCTTGCTGCACCTCCCCTGTTTTAGCCATTCCCGGTTGATGAGGCTTGAGGCTGCGATTGCCTTTATAGGACCAATTATCTTAGAATGCTCATCGTCCACCTGACGATGTGCTGAAAGCATTCAATCCATACAAGTTCGTTCCGGGTTCGAACGAAACCGAAGGCACTATCTCGTTGCACTCATTTTGGAATCACCCCCAAAGTCAACGACCATAGCCCTTGCATTTTGATTCACCATCTCGAATCTATAAGCACTATTCCGTCAAACTCATTACGGAATCACCCACAGAGTTATACTGACGTATAGTTCTTACACCTCGAGTCTTCACTTGCTCCACTTGGATTAACGACCTAACGTTTAATTGGAATCAATGTGGTTTTCGGATATCCAAATATGTAAACCCGATCCCGGTCTCACCGAAACCAAATGCCATTTTAATGTCCAAGTTATACTTAAGGGATTTATACAATAGATATTTAGAAATATCACTTACATAAATGGGTGTATTCACAACACAGATAGATAAGCATCTATTATCACATGCAACTATACATATCACAAAGCAGCATATATCACATTCAGATATAGCATATTCACATCATCATCCATCAATCAATGTCATCCAATAACAACCAAATATCATTAACTCTTCCAATGATATATATCATCCAATCATTAACCATTCATAAACAAGTTTGATTCAAACTTGATTAATTTAATTAATCCTTAAATTAAATTAATTCTTAATTAATCACTTGGATTATCATCAATCCAACTTCTTATTCATTAATTAATTACAAATTAATTAACCAACATCACTTAATTATCCATTTCAATTAATCTTCCCTGATTAATTATCACTTATTTACTTTAAGTAATTATTACTTAATTACCATATTAATTAATCATCCTGATTAATTGCTACAAATTATACTAAGTAATTACCTCTTAATTACTTTCTAAAATAATCAACCTTGATTAACTATCCTTTAATTACTCTGATAATTATTCCTTAATTATCTTTTAATCATACCTGATTAATCACCTTTAATTAATCACACTGATTAATTACTTTTAATTAATCATACTTAATTAATTACTTTTTAATTAATCACCTTTGATTAATTACTTTAATTACATTTAGTAATTAAAAATAAATTATAATTTAATTATTCTTAAATTATTAATTTATAATTAATTAATCATTCTCATTAATTAATGATTACTTCATTAATTAAATTTCCTAATTAATAGATTACTTTAACAAGTAATTAATCACTTAATTCATTACTCTTAATACTTTTATTAATTAATCATAAATCAAATAATTTAAACCTTTAATTAATTAGTACTTTAATTAATAACTCAAGTGATTAATTCTTAATCACATTTACTTAATTTCTTTTCATAAAGTAATTATCCTTTACTTAATTACCTTTAGTAATTAACCACTAATTACTTTAGTTACTTCCCTAAGTAATTATATTAGATTAATCCAAAATGATTATCTTAATTAATCACAAGTTAATTTCTTAATTAACTATTTAACTTAATCATTTAAAATTAATTAAATGATTCTTAACTTTTAATATTATAAAACTCTTAATTAAGAAAACATTGTCTTGTTTAAATCATTATATTAACCAATAACCTTAAATAGTTAATAACCTAATTATCTTAATTATTATTTTTTAAATTTTAATTATCTTTAATTAAATCAAAATTCAAAATAACTAAAGATAATCTTCATTTTTATTGATCTCTAAATCTTTATTATTTATCCTATTAAATAAAATACTTTAGAAATCAATTTGAACTAAAACAATTGAAACATTCAAAATTAAAAATGTTTGAACTTTCACAGTTATTTAACAAAATTTATTACAATCCTATTATTAAAATTTCACTTATTTCATTTTAAAAACTTTTATATTTCAAAACATAAAACTCGTTTAAAACATAGCTTTGAAACAAATTTTAGTTTTGAAACTAGTTTATCCTTTATTTTAAAAACTTTATTCCTAAAACCAAATTTCCTTTGAATTAACATTAAACATTAACTTCTAAAGCCTGAATATATGAATATTCGAGTAACCCTGCTAAAACTCGTGCCTACCCCGAGAAAGACACAAGCTAACTCCGAGCTCCTCCCCTACCTAAGCCTGCTTCGAGTCAGCACGCCAAAAATGCGAGAACGACATCGAGTCTCCACCTTCTTCTCCCACAACCCCAATTCCTGATACACACTACCGTGCACATCCACGTGCACGACCACGTCGGTCGACGATGAACCCAACGCTGGCCACCAACAAGTCACGACTAACCCCTACATCTCAACAATCAACCCAGAAAGTCAAAACTCGATCGAGAGCGAGATTTCGACCCTCAGCCCAAAACCATTCGAAAGTAACAACCCCAAATCCAACCACCGCCGGCCATCCCCTTCACCAGAGACCACGCCACAACCACCGTAGCTTCCCCACATTCCCTTGAACCTTCGGCCATGCAAGCGATCACCTCCGTAAACAACATGATGACGCAATACCCCAATGAACATCATCGGCATGTTCAGCAAACAAAACCCTACTTACTCAATTCATGGCCGTCCCACTCAATTAAAAATTCATGAAACAATTTTCGCATGATCACAGAGGCTCCCTCCTCCTTCGAGTTCAACGGCGATGCCCACTTTGCCGTAGTTTGCCGAGATTCGAGCAATTTTCCCAAAACAGAAAAATCCTAAATTCTCACTAAAAACTAATCTAAAAATCATGATATGCTCAGTAAAAATCATGATTTACTATATATAACCTAGTTATAAGATCATAACAACAAATTTAATTCATAAAATTTTTGACCCAAATTACATTTAACTGTAAATTTGAAGATTTTAAGCTAATCTTCCATTTTCAAACCTATATCTATTTTTAGATAAAAAGTTACATGATTGTGAACAACTTTTGTTTACATATTTTAAACAAAATCGAATTCAACAGGAAGTTAGTGAATTTATTAAGAAATTGCTCCCTGTTTTCATCACACAGGACCTACATTCACACTCAACAGGCAATCATACATCATATTCACACATGCATCAAATTTTAATTCAAATATTGCAGATATCATCAAGTTATTTATTCATAAAAACAGTTGAATTCCAGAATTAAAACTGTTTTAAAAGTTCCATTTACTCACTTGATTTGAACAGAAGACAGAGCAAAAGTTTTTACTTCTCAGGCATTCACTATACATACTTCCAGAGCATGCATTCATTCAAAATCCAAGAATTTAGGTAAACTTATGATTTTCATGCATACATATAACAAAGAGTAAATCAAGTTGAAACTGTTTTTAAAATTTGTTTTACTCACCTAGAATCCTGCAGAAGACAGAACTGCATTTTCTTCTTTCCAGGCTTTCAATCTTATTTGCATGTTGAATATTTGATTCCAGCTCTTGCATGTTTGAATTTCCAGATTTGTTGAAGTTTTACTTGCAGTTGATTTCTGAGTTGGATGATAATTTTGATGGTGATCTTACATTTACATTTTCTAGATTTACAGTTTTGTATTCATCTTTGATTTGTTTTTTATTTGCATTTTTTTCTTGATCTGTTTTGTATTTTTGTTAGAAAGAAGAAAGTGATTTCTTAGCTGAAAATTAGAAGTAAATTCCTTCTCATATTTTATAAATTTTAAATTTTATTATTATAAGTGAAAAATACATTTGTCATGTTATATGCAATATACTTCACAAGTGTCATTAGCATGCTTTATCTAATTAACAAGTGTTATAATTGTTTTATTAATGTTTTTCTTTTAAATGTTATTTCTTTTTATTTTATAATTATTAAGCTATGTATATGTAATTATGTAATATAGAAATATGTATTTACCTTTTTAATAAATATTCATGTAAATTTAAATAACTTATATTTTGATTTATAATATATGTTTATAAGCTTGAAAAATTGATTTTAACTCCTCATATAAATTTTTAAAACAATTTTATCTTATTAAAAACAAAAGCTAAAATATATGTTTATAAAATATGAAATTACTTTATTATTTAAATTTTAAATTTCAAATATCATTTCAAAGACATTAAATCAAATTAACATTTCAATTTACAAAACTATATATATATATATATATATATATTAAAGTTTGAAAAACTCTTGTTAAATTTAAATTAATAATTTTTCCTATTTCAAATATATATACAAATATATATACACATTTCAAATAGAAAAACATACTAACATTAAATTTGTTAATTTCCATATTAAATTTTAAAATAAATCTCAAATCACAATATATACATTTATATATATATATATATTACAATTTGAATACAAAGTTTTATTACATTAAAAACTTCTTATTTACCAAAATAAATATTTCCAAATCAAATTATTATAAGCTTTCAAAAGAATTGAATCTTGCCTATTTATATTGCAAAGAAAAATATTAATAGATATTAACAAATTATTATCATTACTCTTTAAAATAAATCTAACTTGTCAATTTATAATATAAAATGATCAAATCAATTTAATTATTATCAAAGATTATTAAATTGATATTGCTCAAAATTCCGGGTCGTCACATTCCTCCCCCCTTGAAAGAATTTCGTCCTCGAAATTTAAAAGCAAAGATAATTTAATAACCAAGCTAAAGAATTTAAATTCCTATCAGCAAATCAAACCATTAATCATAGCAACCAATTCAAACAAATAATTTTATTTATCCAGAAAAATTCTGGATAGAACTTCCTAATATTATCTAGAGTTTCCAGATACCTATACTGAAATACTCGCTCTACAGAATCTTAATTAACTATACTATTAAAACCAAGAACTCCCTCTCCTGAACCTACAAATCTAAACAAGATATCAGACTAAACTTAAAACCATCCCAACTACCAGATCCCTCTGAACTGCTGATTCTATCACTCAAAGAATCATACACATATTCCCCAGAGATACAATGAATTCCAGCTATCCGAACTGGCAATTCAATCCTGTAGATAAAAATCTAATCTCTAGAGAACACAGGAAAACTCAAAATACTTCCATAGCGAACTCTCCTGTTTTACCCATTCTTATATCTCCTTTGATTGGATAAAGCTAAGACAATATCCAAACTCTGACCACACATTCCAAATCTCCTCAATTCTTAACTGCACAACTCTTCAGATGCTCTGAGTCACCTCCAATATTCCTGATCAGCCTAATCCTTTCTGATTGCTTCAAGAAACAACAGCACCAACTCAAACCAAATCTCCAGATCCTACTCAACAAAATGGCATTCCCAAAAATAATTTGCTGAAATCCAAAAACACAACTCTATACCACAAACATCAATGGACTTCAAACCTACCTCTCTTATCTGGAATATCCAAATAGTTGCACTAGACAACCTTACCTACCAAATCCAGAAAATTCCTTTATACTTGAATTTCCAGTAGAAATCCCTTACTGCAACTCCTGGTTGCTCCCATACCAGAATAACTGCCAACTCACTTCCGCTGCACAACTCTGATCTAGAGCAGATAAGAATGCTTTCGAAGATCATAAGCAAAATATTTCTCCATACACAGTTCATCTGACTCATAAAATCTTAGTGACCATTCTACTTGGTCAAAACATCTCAACGGAATCTCAACTAGGATAAGATGATCAATCCTTCTCCAAAGAATCCTAAGCTGCCTCACCAAACTCTTCTCGCTCCAAGAGTCATCCCACTATATGGTTGAACCATCAAAATTTCTCTTGGAAATCCAAGTCGATAAGAAAACTCAATCCAAAGAATACTCAAAGATTCCCAAACTAATCGCAAGTCACTTTTGCGATTCCACTCAGTTCTGATTCAAAAGAACTGTCTTCCCAACTAGAACAACTTTCCTAATCAAGATAAACCTTGCAGAATGACTTACCTATCAGAAACTGATAGATCACTTCCAACAGATATCCTGCTCTGCTGAGCTTCCCAAAGAAATGGATAAGCCTTCACCATCTGCCCGGTCTACCGATAGTAGAATCCCAAAGATTACTGAATCATCGAAGAAATAGATCCATGCTGCTACTTCCAAAATTCATCTTAATGATACTGCTATGCCATAAGATCTTTCTTAACCAAAAGCTCCTTGAAACACAAAACTAACATCCAATTTCCACTAAAAATCCTTGAGACGAGTAGACATCTCCTCAAAGAAACTCGTCTCCAAACCAAACACCAACCATTTATCTTCTTAAAGAAACAAATGAGACCATGTCTGAAATGAGGTAACTCATCGACCTTAGTCTCATACTTCAATAAAGATAAGACACCCTTACTGGAGATCCAGGGAATCTCTAATCATCCGAATCTTCACTGCAGCAGGCATCAATGCTCTTCCAACACCATCTAAATCTGGCTCCAAAAGAAACATCTTCAGAACCATCTATGGATACTGCATCTCATCACACAGCTATTCCTTTTTGAATCCACCAAGATACCACCACTGCTTCTGCTCAGCTGACAACTCAACTCTTGGAAATCCCTGCTCATTTGAGAGCAAATCAACCTCACACTCAAAAATATACACCAGTTCTTGAAAATACTTCCTTTGGACTCAAAGAAATCCTTTTACCAATCTACAAAACTTATTCGAGACGGTAATAGATCTACAATCTCGACAGATCCACCTCCAACCACAACATATTAACCTCTTCTATTAGTGGTAGTCGTGTTCCACACACTCCTACCTTATCTACCTTTATAACCTATGTTGGAAAATCCGAACAGATAACCTAACAGATTAGGTAGTTATATAAATATATATATAAAAAAAATTACGAGTACGCTCTCTCAAGATAGACACCACTCCAGAGCCTAGGTATTCACTCAACCTAACGCTCTGATACCAACTGTAGCGACCCGACTTTCCACTCCCGGAAAATCGCATCACTAATTAAGAAAGAAAGGGATAGAAGAAGAAAAGAAAGAGAAGAAAAAGGAAACAACACATCAGAATCTCACAGCGGAACGATTAAAATATAATATAGAAGATATACATAGTATCATATACATCAGAGTACACGACTATACATCTCAATTTAGACAGTTATAACATTTCTGTCTAATACAATACAAGGACATCATCACAGAATAACAACACAGCGGAAACTCTAACTATATATCTACACGCTGAAGCCTCCTGCTCCAAAGCTCCTTCAGAATTCGTCAAGAGATAACCTGAATCACTTGACTACTTATATATTATATGAGTACCCAAGAGTTTAATAAAACAGAAAATAAACACTCGGGTCAGACAGGGGTCTGGTGTGAGTAAACGGTTTAAGATTGCTTAATTAGAAAAATCCTTTGAAAGAAAAGGTATCATGTAAAACTTCCCACACATAAACATGGAAAAGTTTTTACCTTACGCTAACCAAAACATTTGATAGGAAATCCAGTGATATTATAATAGTGTCTAGGGTTTTCAAAATAAAATACAGAAATAGCTGGAATGCTTACATCTCACGTTCCAACATAGTTGGGCACAATCAAAACCGTACAGGCACTTATTGGATTTTGGATTCCATCAATGGCAGGGCTACTGGGGTACCGCCCGTCACAGTACGTGGCCTAGATCACCGTACCGAGGATTACTCCCTTCATCCCCTGCAACACAAGGCCGGAACCATTCCTTACTGAACAGTCCTGAACAAGACCACCCCGCAGTTGGCTGCAGACCAACTGCCCACACAGCCGATATAAAAGGGACTTCTAGACAGGGATGCATCTTGCTCTCCAGTGGGAGCTACCCACGATGTCTTGCTGCACCTCCCCTGTTTTAGCCATTCCCGGTTGATGAGGCTTGAGGCTGCGATTGCCTTTATAGGACCAATTATCTTAGAATGCTCATCGTCCACCTGACGATGTGCTGAAAGCATTCAATCCATACAAGTTCGTTCCGGGTTCGAACAAAACCGAAGGCACTATCTCGTTGCACTCATTTTGGAATCACCCCTAGAGTCAACGACCATAGCCCTTGCATTTTGATTCACCATCTCGAATCTATAAGCACTATTCCGTCAAACTCATTACGAAATTACCCACAGAGTTATACTGACGTATAGTTCTTACAGCTCGAGTCTTCACTTGCTCCACTTGGATAACGACCTAACGTTTAATTGGAATCAATGTGGTTTTTGGATATCCAAATATGTAAACCCGATCCCGGTCTCACCGAAACCAAACGCCATTTTAATGTCCAAGTTATACTTAAGGGATTTATACAATAGATATTTAGAAATATCACTTAACATAAATGGGTGTATTCACAACACAGATAGATAAGCATCTATTATCACATGCAACTATACATATCATAAAGCAGCATATATCACATTCAGATATAGCATATTCACATCATCATCCATCAATAAATGTCATCCAATAACAACCAAATATCATTAACTCATCCAATGATATATATCATCCAATCATTAACCATTCATAAACAAGTTTGATTCAAACTTGATTAATTTAATTAATCCTTAAAATTAATTCTTAATTAATCACTTGGATTATCATCAATCCAACTTCTTATTCATTAATTAATTACAAATTAATTAACCAACATCACTAATTATCCATTTCAATTAATCTTCCCTGATTAATTATCACTTAATTACTTTAAGTAATTATTACTTAATTACCATATTAATTAATCATCCTGATTAATTACTTCAAATTATACTAAGTAATTACCTCTTAATTACTTTCTAAAATAATCAACCTTGATTAACTATCCTTTAATTACTCTGATAATTATTCCTTAATTATCTTTTAATCATACCTGATTAATCACCTTTAATTAATCACACTGATTAATTACTTTTAATTAATCATACTTAATTAATTACTTTTTAATTAATCATCTTTGATTAATTACTTTAATTACATTTAGTAATTAAAACTAAATTATAATTTAATTATTCTTAAATTATTAATTTATAATTAATTAATCATTCTCATTAATTAATGATTACTTCATTAATTAAATTTCCTAATTAATAGATTACTTTAACAAGTAATTAATCACTTAATTCATTACTCTTAATACTTTTATTAATTAATCATAAATCAAATAATTTAAACCTTTAATTAATTAATACTTTAATTAATAACTCAAGTGATTAATTCTTAATCACATTTACTTAATTTCTTTTCATAAAGTGATTATCCTTTACTTAATTACCTTTAGTAATTAACCACTTAATTACTTTAATTACTTCCCTAAGTAATTATATTAGATTAATCCAAAATGATTGTCTTAATTAATCACAGGTTAATTTCTTAATTAACTATTTAACTTAATCATTTAAAATTAATTAAATGATTCTTAACTTTTAATATTATAAAACTCTTAATTAAGAAAACATTGTCTTGTTTAAATCATTATATTAACCAATAACCTTAAATAGTTAATAACCTAATTATCTTAATTACTATTTTTTTTAAATTTTAATTATCTTTAATTAAATCAAAATTCAAAATAACTAAAGATAATATTCATTTTTATTCATCTCTAAATCTTTATTATTTATCCTATTAAATAAAATACTTTAGAAATCAATTTTAACTAAAACAATTGAAACATTCAAAATTAAAAATGTTTGAACTTTCACAGTTATTTAACAAAATTTATTACAATCCTATTATTAAAATTTCACTTATTTCATTTTAAAAACTTTTATATTTCAAAACATAAAACTCGTTTAAAACATAGCTTTGAAACAAATTTTAGTTTTGAAACTAGTTTATCCTTTATTTTAAAAACTTTATTCCTAAAACCAAATTTCCTTTGAATTAACACTTAAACATTAAGTTCTAAAGCTTGAATATATGAATATTCGAGTAACCCTGCTAAAACTCGTGCCTACCCCGAGAAAGACACACGCTAACTCCGATTTCCTCCCCTACCCAAGCCTGCTTCGAGTCAGCACGCCAAAAACGCGAGAACGACATCGAGTCTCCACCTTCTTCTCCCACAACCCCACTTCCTGATACACACTACCGTGCACATCCACGTGCACGACCACGTCGGTCGACGATGAACCCAACACTGGCCACCAACAAGTCACGACTAACCCCTACATCTCAACAATCAACCCAGAAAGTCAAAACTCGATCGAGAGCGAGATTTCGACCCTCAACCCAAAACCTTTCGAAAGTACCAACCCCAAATCCAACCACCGCCGGCCATCCCCTTCACCAGAGACCACGCCACAACCACCATAGCTTCCCCACATTCCCTTGAACCTTCGACCATGCACGCGATCACCTCCGAAAACAACATGATGACGCAATACCCCAATGAACATCATCGGCATCTTCAGCAAACAAAACCCTACTTACTCAATTCATGGCCATCCCACTCAATTAAAAATTCATGAAACAATTTTCGCATGATCACAGAGGCTCCCTCCTCCTTCGAGTTCAACGGCGATGCCCACTTTGCCGTAGTTTGCCGAGATTCGAGCAATTTTCCCAAAACAGAAAAATCCTAAATTCTCACTAAAAACTAATCTAAAAATCATGATATGCTCAGTAAAAATCATGATTTACTATATATAACCTAGTTATAAGATCATAATAACAAATTTAATTCATAAAATTTTTGACCCAAATTACATTTAACTGTAAATTTGAAGATTTTAAGCTAATCTTCCATTTTCAAACCTATATCTATTTTTAGATAAAAAGTTACATGATTGTGAACAACTTTTGTTTACATATTTTAAACAAAATCGAATTCAACAGGAAGTTAGTGAATTTATTAAGAAATTGCTCCCTGTTTTCATCACACAGGACCTACATTCACACTCAACAGGCAATCATACATCATATTCACACATGCATCAAATTTTAATTCAAATATTGCAGATATCATCAAGTTATTTATTCATAAAAACAGTTGAATTCCAGAATTAAAACTGTTTTAAAAGTTCCATTTACTCACTTGATTTGAACAGAAGACAGAGCAAAAGTTTTTACTTCTCAGGCATTCACTATACATACTTCCAGAGCATGCATTCATTCAAAATCCAAGAATTTAGGTAAACTTATGATTTTCATACATACATATAACAAAGAGTAAATCAAGTTGAAACTGTTTTTAAAATTTGTTTTACTCACCTAGAATCCTGCAGAAGACAGAACTGCATTTTCTTCTTTCCAGGCTTTCAATCTTATTTGCATGTTGAATATTTGATTCCAGCTCTTGCATGTTTGAATTTCCAGATTTGTTGAAGTTTTACTTGCAGTTGATTTCTGAGTTGGATGATAATTTTGATGGTGATCTTACATTTACATTTTCCAGATTTACAGTTTTGTATTCATCTTTGATTTGTTTTTTATTTGCATTTTTTTCTTGATCTGTTTTGTATTTTTGTTAGAAAGAAGAAAGTGATTTCTTAGCTGAAAATTAGAAGTAAATTCCTTCTCATATTTTATAAATTTTAAATTTTATTATTATAAGTGAAAAATACATTTGTCATGTTATATGCAATATACTTCACAAGTGTCATTAGCATGCTTTATCTAATTAACAAGTGTTATAATTGTTTTATTAATGTTTTTCTTTTAAATGTTATTTCTTTTTATTTTATAATTATTAAGCTATGTATATGTAATTATGTAATATAGAAATATGTATTTACCTTTTTAATAAATATTCATGTAAATTTAAATAACTTATATTTTGATTTATAATATATGTTTATAAGCTTGAAAAATTGATTTTAACTCCTCATATAAATTTTTAAAACAATTTTATCTTATTAAAAACAAAAGCTAAAATATATGTTTATAAAATATGAAATTACTTTATTATTTAAATTTTAAATTTCAAATATCATTTCAAAGACATTAAATCAAATTAACATTTCAATTTACAAAACTATATATATATATATTAAAGTTTGAAAAACTCTTGTTAAATTTAAATTAATAATTTTTCCTATTTCAAATATATATACAAATATATATACACATTTCAAATAGAAAAACATACTAACATTAAATTTGTTAATTTCCATATTAAATTTTAAAATAAATCTCAAATCACAATATATACATATATATATATATATATATATATATATTACAATTTGAATACAAAGTTTTATTACATTAAAAACTTCTTATTTACCAAAATAAATATTTCCAAATCAAATTATTATAAGCTTTCAAAAGAATTGAATCTTGCCTATTTATATTGCAAAGAAAAATATTAATAGATATTAACAAATTATTATCATTACTCTTTAAAATAAATCTAACTTGTCAATTTATAATATAAAATGATCAAATCAATTTAATTATTATCAAAGATTATTAAATTGATATTGCTCAAAATTCCGGGTCGTCACATGAACCTAGCTCTGATACCACTTGTAGGATCGATTTCACCCTAGAAGGGGGTGAATAAGGTGATACTATTAATTATAAAATTATTGCGGAAGTTTATATAAAATAATAGCAACACAGAAATAGCTGAATTGTTGCAGCACGGATAAAAGCAGAAAATATAACATACAGATTTACCCAGCTTGGGCAAAACCTAGCCTACGTGCTGCCCCCAAGGTTTCTACTAGAAATTAAGTAGTCAGACACTTACACACGTAAACTCACGACACCCCCTATCGACAAACTCTACGCTCAAAACTCTGCCACAACTCAGCCACTCAGTTGTGAATTCTTGAACTACACCACCGCAATTCGTCCCTTAGTCACATGATTAGAAAATACAAAAGTTTAGAAGCAAAATACAAATTCAAAAGCAATTAAAAACAATAAATCATAATTTTACTAAAACCCAATGACAGTTTAAAAGCCAGCATAATAACAAATAATAAGCTATTCTCCCTTTTTCTTTTATTCCTCCGGCCTGCTTCCTTGCTTGGTGAAAATGAATGCTCATCTTTGTTCCTCTTTATGAAAATCAAGGTTTAGTGAATTTGTTGAAGCCGTCGACTTATGTAGTTGATGGAAGGTTGAAATATATACGGTTCTCTTTGAGTTGCACATAGCGGCTTCTCGATCGAGTTCGATTTTGACTTCGGTATTTAATTTATGTCTTTTGCTTTACTCGTTAGTTTGCTTGAACTCGATCGATGATTCAAGTTATTGGTTCTGCTCTGTTGTTACTTCAACTCGAATGGTTTTTACATGTTGATGATGATTGAATTTTATAGGATTCGAATTCTTATATCTTCTTTCGTATAAATTCATTTGAATTCGTCAATGATTTTTCTCGGCCATTTGATTTTGGTTGAATGCTTGAGATTGACCATACTTGTTCAATTCATTCTTTTCGTTGCTTGATTATCACGGCTTTCTCCTTGGTCAACACGGCTTTGAATTTTCTGGACTTTTGTACTTTGATTCTGTTGACTTCGTTCATTTTTCTGACTTGCTCATCATGTCTTTGAGTTTGACATCAATTAGTGATAATATTTTTTGCTTCGACACTGACTTGTTCGATTTTCCCTGATGCATTGAATCGATTTGAAACTGCGACAATTTTTCGGCTTCTCTGTCTTTGTTCAAAATTGCCGTGTCATTATTTCGGCTTTGTGTGTTCATGCCTATAGTGTAGTTGTCTTGCATCTGTAGTGTCTTGATCATCTTGAACTTCTTGTGTCATTATCCTATGTATAATCTGGAGCTTGAGTTGCTTCACCATTAACTATGATTGTGTAGTCATTGTGCACATGATGCATATTCACTTAGTCATGCTCATTGTACAGCTTGACTTGATTACTTGTTTTTACATTGATCTGTACTTGGTTTGAGCTGAGTATTACGACTTATTCAGTTGCATGCTGTTTTGAATTACTATACTATTTCGTCCACTGCCGTGTTGTCTGGGTTCATATGCACTTGAGTTATTCCTGGTGCAGTGCGACCTTTGGTATTTGTTCGATATACAAGTCTGGTTGTTTGAATGGATATTGAACTTGTTGTTTTGATGCATACCATCTGGTGCTTGTTGTTTAGTGTAAACATGATTAAAGTTATAGCCTTGTTGTTGTCTGCACTATTGACTGTTGACATATGTTCATGTAGTTTCACTTGAACTTGTACTGATCAGTTTGTTATCTGATGTTGAGGCCATCACTTGCTAAGATTGCTGCTGCATACATTGTTTTCGTGGTCATGCACTTGGGCTTGTACTTGAATGTGTAGTCTGGTTGCTTGTGTGGCCTCCTTTAGGTGTTGGTTTGAGTCATGTGCACATCTCTCTATTGCATAGTTCATCTACTTGTTGTATACCTTTTGATTCAAGCTTGCATTGATACTTCATGCTTTCTGCATTTTGTCCTGATGTTGTAATTCACTGTATTGCATGTTATTACTGGTGCCATTGATGTCTGCTGCACCTTTTTGTTTACTGTTACTAGAAGTGGTCTTGGTCAAGTCTGGTTCTGTTTTTGTCGAGATTGTGTTCTTGTTTGGTTGTATTTGAATTCTTGTGGTCGATAGTTTTGTGAAGTTTTGTAGTGCACCTGAGTTGAATCCAGCTTAAAGCTCGGGTTTGACCTTGTACTGATATCGTGAATTTCACTTGAGTTAAACCCGACTTTTGATTTGGGTTTGACCTAATGCTCACCTGTCCCTGCAATCTTGTCAAATGTATATTGGTTTGCATGGCCTTGTGCATGTACAGTGATACACTGTGCATGTCACAAGCTGTTTGTGTATGATGAATTCAAAATTAAATGACGACGAACAACCCTAATAACTGAGGCAAATAATATTTTCAAAATCACATTTTATTTTACACTGCAAAATATTTTCTTTCCAATTTTACCGCGTTTATTTCGCAGATTGCTCAGATGTTGGATTCAATCTGGAATAGAGTTGATGATAAATACGAGTGTGAGTGATATGTAGTGAGGTGCAAATGTAAATGATAAATTGTGATGTAATCGAATATGTATTGTAATTTAATTTTTGTATATATAATGAGAGCTCAAATTTGTACTATTCAAAATTGTAATAAATATTTGTTTGAATAAAATATCCTTTTGAATTTAAATTTTGTGTTATTTATTTTATTCAACAAATATTTATTTAATTATGTGAAAAATAAAATAGTACATTAGCAAATACATTTAAATGAATATATATGTTTATTATCATCAAACAAAAATCATATACTCGCATATTCAACAGATCACTCCAACCTATTTTCCTGCATCCACAGATGTTTTTATCAACAATAAAATACCAATCCCAATACGAGGGGGATATCGCGGTATATAGGGTCATCCGCTACTATGCGGGGTGCATAGGATCTCATCTGCTATAATATGTGGGAATATCACTCCAAATACTATATATATATACTACCATATATACTTAACATTCAACAAATAATAATTTATAAAATCAATCAATAACCAATAATTTTAAATTCAACATTTTTAAAAATATACTAGCTATCCAAATGAGTGAGATTTTACTCACCTTGATTTTTAAATTTGCCAAACATCCAGATTTTTTTGAATTTCATCGCGATAATTTCCATGATTTTGGACCTTGAGTGAATTTAATATTACTTTATAAGATTTCAAATAAATACATAGATAATACATAAATCTTTAACCCATCATTAATTTTAAAACTACCTACCAACATTGATCTTCTTCAATCACGATAAGTCCAAGCACCACCCAAAACATGCCGATCAAAACCAGACCTCTACAAGCTTCCGTCACCAAGCACGACCATCTTCCAGGCACTCACCTCCTTGCTACTACCACTCGCGACCATGTATGATCGCACCTAACCCCAACAAGCCCAGTCTCCACTACACGGTCGCAAACCTCCAACCTACCGAATCTCCACTACATGGTCTCGAAGACATCAGAACATTGCGACTTCGTCGTAAATGGGTCGAAGCACCTGATTGCGTGAGTGAATCGATTCGCGTATGAAGGAGAAAAGAAGCATACGCGAGCAAATTGAAGCCCTTGTAAGCATCAGTAACTCCTTATTTTTTCCCCGAGAACGAAATTTCGTTTCCCACTAAATTGAAGAAGAAAAGGAGGAAAGACTTAAGTGATTCAAACTGGGAAACTGTTTGCAATTTCTCTTTTTTTTTCCCTTTTTTCTGCCGAGCTTTTGAAAGGAGAGGAGACGTGCTTTTGGAGGCAAAGGAAATGTATAAGGGATGCAATAGGACAACGATGTAATGGAATGTTTGGCGGCTGAAAAGTAGACTGACTATGCAATATCTTTATTTAAAATCCAAACGTCTCGATTGACGTAACTCAAAATCTCGAGGCCCTATCGAGGCATGCCGCTAGGCGTTTACAATGTTGTACCCCTATTTCAAACGCAATGGAATAGGTTTTGAGTCCTAATTCGATCGTATGGAGAAGATATGTTTTTAGACCCAATTATTATATTGAATTTTCGATATAAATTTCCACACGTTTATATACCTTACGACCAAACGATAACTCTAAATGCTTCGAAATTTGAAATATGACAATAATGCACTATTACGAATCCAATGGAATTGGTTTCGTCGAATTCTGAGACTATGCCCCGAAAGGCTATTTTTAAATGTCAATTTGAACAAACTATTTTCAAAACTGAACAAATCACTTTTATATTCAATTCTAAAAGTTGCATTGTCTTCATTATTAATATAAATTTTATAAGCCTTTAAATTCTTTTTATCTACTTTAAAACTCCGGATTCATTATTTTAACCAATACTCAATTATAAACCTCAACAATCAATTTATCGAATAAATCTCTATATTTAAATTCTAAATTTATTTCATAAATTAAACCCAATTTTTCATATTCAGAATCAATCTATAATTCAAATTTAATATTTAAAACCATTAAAATATTCAAAATTGAACAATGCAAAATCTGGGTCGTTACATTCCTTCCCCCTTAAAATAATTTCGTCCCGAAATTGCTAAGGCAGGAAAATGCACCAAACCATTGCTTATTAAAAACCCACTTAGTGAAAATTCGATATTTCACTTTCTCACCTCTTAGTTTTTAATTAAACAATTGGTTTTCAATTATAAACCAAAATCCTTTATTTCGATTATAAATCTGAAATCAAACTTTCACTAACAAAAAAATTTCAAAATTTTTTCTAACACCCTAAATTTTTGAATTTTGGCAGTACGGAGAGCTTTATGCAATATGACAAGAGAGATAAATATATATACATCGACCCACATGGTCAAAAAACAAAAATATATATCAATATTTATATTTTTCGCAGTATTTAATTCGAAAACGTACCTTATTTTGCGTTTTAAGCATTATTTAGCAAGCATTTCCTTCATATGCAAATACGCAACCAAAATATGGTTCGATAGCCTCTGGTTACTAGTTCTTACTCAATATAAATCACGTAAGTACCAAAATATGAAAGTTCAATAACATTTCATATATTTAACTATCTTAACACATGAATTTCATATATAACATGCCAACTAAAGATTTATAAGCAATTCCAAGGTGTCCTTACTTATTTAATTGCTTCCACTCGATTTATATCCCATTTCATTCAATCTAAAATGATTTACAACCCAATTATTTCATTCAATTTATTCTTGTATCAACAAACCCATACCCTTTACATATTGACTTAAAAAACAATTTATTTGCTTTCTATTAATTCATAGAATTTTATTTTTTCTGTTTATATCAAACGGCAGATTTCCATGCAAATTCAGCGATGTTTATTTTAATAAAATAACCACTTCAGTTTATTACTATGTTAAATTGATTCGAAAATAATTTATTTTTCATTTTTATTCCATTTCAAATTCAACCCATTCATCGACGTTCCATTCATAAACACATTATTTTCAAATCCATTTTATTAGCTCAGAATTATTCCACGCTATTATATTAAATAACCATTTCACAGATTAATTCAAGCCAAACTTCCATTTGGAATACCTATTTAAGTTAATTTATTCACTTCAATCATTTCAACTCCATAATTTAAGTTTATTTCATTTCAACCAACTTCCATTTCATTCACTAATTAATTTATTAATTAGTTCCTTCATTTATTCACTTCAATTTTAATTTCATACTCAAATCCATTTATTTAATTCAACTCCATATAATTCAAACCCAATTCACCTTCTTTATTTAAATTCCAATTCCATTTATCCAATATTCCGAACCATATTTAAATTTGTTCATACTTGGATTAATCTCATTCCAAACAATTTTTTTATTTCATTCAATTTAAATCAAGTAAGAATTTATCATCGCATTCTACTCATTTAATTTTACTTATTATGATCACTTCATTTAATTTATTCCTTTAACCTTTACTTGAGTTAAATTCCAACTCCATCCAAATTTTCTTTTACGAATTCTAATTATTTAACTTACACAAGTTAAATTTTTAACTTCATATTGAAGTTTACCCCTTTTCAATTCTATTTCAAATCTTATTTCTCTTCTTATTTCACCTCTCTTTAATTAAATTTTCAGAGTACAAACACCCGATTCCTATTTCAAACCATTTGAAATAATAATATATATATAACTTTGTTTAACAAATCATTTCCTTCAACTTCAAAAACCAACTTGATTTTTATCCAAACAATTTCCTCATAATCTCTAAACAACATTTGTTTTTCACAAAATCTCCATATCAAATTACAATGGTAGCAATCCATCACCTAGAAACTCGAAAATGAATACTGGTGATGCTGCGGTCATTACCAGAATTATTTTCTAGCGACTGAAGTGAGCTCAGTGCTATACCTCTTCCAAAATCCATTTTAAAACAATTTCCTTCTGAAAATATTCAAAAATAATAGTCTTATAATTATTTTCCGTGCTACTTTAAAAAATATATTTTTTCCCAAACTTCCCGAGATATGAATTTCTAGATTCCGATTTAAATCCAATTTTAATTATAATCCATTTGTATAACTTATACTTATATAAATTTTCATTTGGTTATATAAATAATTTTCCATTCTTATAATCTTATTTGATTATAATATTATCATCCAAACACTCCAATCATATATAATAATTTCAAAAAATTATTTCTTTTATATCAATATATATTTTTGGGTAAAATTTTTCTTTTCAAATCAATACTATGTCGATTTGCTCTATTCAACTGTTTAGAAACCCATATCGATACATTTGTACGGACTGTGCCAACCTGTGTTCATAAGCCACCTAATAAATCAACCAACACCATATAAAAATTTTATATTTACTAATAAATATGCGCTCATATCAATTAATACACTTAAACTCATTCTATAGTACAACTGACTCTATCTCTAATGAGTAATCCCCACCATAGCCATGGTTCTCGCTTAACCTTCGGCTCTGATACCAAGTGTAATGGACAACACAGAATCTCACAATCGCAGCGGAACAAAATATAATATGTAATAATAGATTTTAAATACAAGAACTGTACTGTTAATATACATACCATTATCAGAGTACAATAATTCAATACATCAATCTGTACAGTTTAATAACTCGTCCTGATACACATAACTCGTATAGCGGAATTAACCAAGTACATGATATACGTCTAAACTCCTCCAGCTCGTCTCCTAAGCTTCATAGCAATTATCCTGAATCTGTAATACTCGGTCTGACCCGAGCATTATAATAAAATAACACCCGAGTCGATCTGGAAAACCAGTGTGAGAAAACACACTCAATTTGAATTATTAACCTTTCAAAATTCTTTGAAAAACAAAGGTATCTCATAAGACCACGTCACAAATAAACACGATGGGTTTTCCCCTTCTGATAACCAAAACACTTTATAGAAAATCCAGTGATATTATAATAGTGTCTACATACAAATACTTACTCAAATAGCTGAAATTGTTACATCGATAGCATACTAGGCTCTACAAACAAAACCGTAAGCTCGTATTGGAGAATGGATTCCAATGAGTGACTGGGCCACTGGGTTACCACCCATTACAATACACCTCCAGAACCATGTATCGAGGACCACGCCTGGATCCCCTGCTACACAAGACCAGCCTACCCCTGACCTAGATAGACCGAAAATGTTATCACCTCGGGTGTTCCCACCCTTACCACCGAGAGCTCCTTCCATGCACATTTATATCCATAATGAATAGGTTTTCTAAGGACATCTAGAAATGTGATAACATGTCCTACTTGGGTGCGACCCACTTAGCCTTGCTGCATCTCCCCTGTTGTAGTCATTCCCAGTTTATAAGGCTCGAGGCTAAGCGTTACCTTTTAAGGAATGATCTCTCTTAGAATGCCCATCGTCCTCCAATGACGATGTTATAATAGCATTCGTCCATACAAGTAACCTTGGGTTCGGACAAACCAAATCACCATCTTCATCATCTTCATGGTACTTATTTGTAATGATCAAACCGAATCGAAGTGGTTTTTGGATAATCAAATCTGATCCCAGTCTCTTCGAAATGATTAACGAAATTGGCCAAAAATTGATAGTCAGTTATTTAACTACCAATAGACATCCAAAAACAATCATCAGGCCTTATTATAAATTTCCCAAAATTTATTTCAAAATATCTTTATAAGATATTGTTTCCAGTATTCCATCTTTTGAAAAACAATTCCAAATCCTTATGCTTACAACGGAATATTCCCAACCATCCTGATTCTTAGAATATTTTACCCAACTCAATTTTTATGTTCAACACTTAGGAAGTGTTCTATTTATTTCCTGTTTTTCTCAAAATCATTTATAATCCATTTGTAAATTCCTTAATCCTTTATAACGATTTCTATACATTTTGGAATTCCTTAATTAATTCCCTTAGTATTTCTAAAGTCAAATATTTTTATTTATAATTCAATTTTCCTTCTACATTTTTTGTGAATTCTATTTCACCTTTCGAAGTTCACCAATCTTATACTATTGAAATTTTCCTTATGTTCCTATATCATCAATATAAGCTCTTCTTCAAAAATCACACCCGTTAAATAACTTTACTTTAAATCTCGAGAGGATTTATAAATAATTTAAATCATTTAAAAATTATATATATATATATATTTAAAATAAGAATAATGGTTTATTTTTAAATTGTGTTAAGTAAACTAAAATATCAAAACATTTTAAATAGCATTGATAGCTCATATCCAATTACTTTTTAAATAACTAATTTATTCACACAGTTGATAATAATCAAGAATTTATTTCAATAAATATTAATATTTTAATAATTAAATTATGGAATATTCTAAATCTAAATAATAGTTTAAGTTATATAGTACAAGAAATAAAAAATTCTTTTAAAACAATTGTTAATCTCCTTGACAATCATCTACTTTAGAAAATCCGACATCCACTAATTCACTTTATAAATCCCTTCTTGATTCGTATCACGTCGTCTACATCTCAATTTTATCACCATTCTCACATTCAAAAATATATCCCACTATTCCTTTCAAAACAATTTCCATAACTCGATATAAGTTCACTCTATTAACTTATATTCTAACTTACCCACTGATATCATTTTCCCTTATTTATAACCCTCAGTTATAAATTTATAAACTCTTTTGAGTTTCGCTTATTTATAAAACAAATTCTATTTATAAAATTCCATTTTATAATTCTTTCCCTTAATAAAATCCTATTTTTATTTTAGATCGATCGATTCCAATTCTTTTTCCAAAAATTTTAAAATATCTTCCACGCCCTTTTATATAATTTATTTAGAAATCTCGATTTAAATCAATTTACGAATAGTTAAGTATAACCCAAGTTAATTTATATATTTTTCCATTCCACTTAATATCTTTAAACAGTAAATCCAATTTTTTTCCGATATAGATATTTTCTATTCAAATATCCTTTTAAATTCCTTCAAATTGATTATTTATGGTATTTAAAATACCAAATTTAATTCACACGCTATTATAACGCTTAATAATTTAATTCACATAGCAATCATAGCAATTTCTTTATCATGCCATATATAAATATATAAATATATAAATATGAAAACAATAAATATTTTTGAGGGATCCAGTTGGATCCCTCCAACCTATTTTCCTGCATCCATAGACGTTAGTCAACAATAAAATACTATCCCCACTTCGAGGGAGATATCGCGATATATAGGGTCATCCGTTATTATGCGGGGTGCATAAGGTCTCATCCACTATAATATGCGGGAATCACTCCAAATACTATATATATATATATATATTACCATATATACTTAGCATTCAATAGATAATAATTTATGAAATCAACGGACAACCAATAATTTTAAATTCAAAATTTTGAAAAATATACTAGCTATCCAAATGAGTGAGATTTTACTCACCTTGATTTCTAATTTTACCGAACATCCAAATTTTTTTGAATTTCATCACGATTATTTCCATGATTTTGGACCTCGAGTGAATTTAATATTACTTTTTTAGATTTCAAATAAATACATAGATAATAAATTAATCTTTAAACCATCATTAATTTTAAAACTACCTACTAACAACATTCTTCTTCAATCGCGATAAGTCCAAGCACCACCCAAAACACGTCGATCAAAACTAGACCTCTCCAAGCTTCCGTCACCAAGCACGACCATCTTCCAGGTGCTCGCCTCCTTGCTACCACCACTCGCAACCTTGTATGATCGCCTCTAACCCCTACGAGCTCAGTCTTCACTACACGTTCATGAACCCCCAACCCACCGAGCTTCTCGATACTTTGACAGTAGGTTCTGCTTGACCTCGTGATCCCCTAACCACCCTCCATTAACAGCGATGTCGTATTGAATAACTCCTAGGTTTTCGACCTTCCTCCATCACGCCGCTCTCGAGTCCTTCCCCTAGGTAGTGAACACCGTGCTCGAAGACATCAGAACATCGCGACTTCGTAGCAAATGGCTCGAAGCACCAGATTGCGTGAGTGAATCGATTCACATACGAAGGAGAAAAGAAGCATATGCGAGTGAATCGAAGCCTTTGTAAGCATCGGTCACTCCTCATTTTTTCCCCGAGAATGAAATTTTGTTTCCCTCTACATTGAAGAAGAAAAGGAGGAAAGACTTAAGTGATTCAAATTGGGAAACTATTCATGATTTCCCTTTTTTATCTTTTTTTTGGGCCGTGCTTTTGAAAGGAGAGGAGACGCACATTTGGAGGCAAAGGAAACATATAAGGGACGCAATAGGACAATGATGTGATGGAATATGCGGCTTAAAAGTAGGCTGAGTAGGTAATATTTTTATTTAAAATCCAAACGTCTCGATTTACGCAACTCAAAATCTCGAGGCCTTATCGAGGCATGCTGCTAGGAATATATAGTGTTATACCCCTATTCCGAATGCAATGGAAAAGGTTTTGAGTCCTAATTCGATCATATGGAGAACACAGCTTTTTGGACCTAATTATTGTATTGAATTTCCGATAAAAATTTCAGTGCGTTTATATACCCTACGACCAAACGATAACTATAAATGCTAGGAAATTTGAAATTTAATAATAATGCACTATTACGGATCCAATGGAACTAGTTTTGTCAAATTCCAAGACTATGCCTCAGAAGGCTATTTTTAAATGTCAATTTGAACAAACTATTTTTAAAACTGGACAAATCACTTTTATATTTAATTATAAAAGTTTCATTGTCTTCTGCATTATTAATATAAATTCAATAAGCCTTTAAATTATTTTTATCTAGCTTAAAACTCGAGAATCTCTATTTTAACGAATATTCAATTAAAAACCTCAATAATTAATTTATCCAATAAATCACTATATTTAAATTCTAGATTTATTTCATAAATTAAACCCAATTTTTCATATTCAAAATCAATCATTAATTCAAATTCAATATTTAAAACCGTTAAAATATTCAAAATTGAACAATGTAAAATTTGGGTCATTACAAAAGGGGTTGTCATCAATGCCTATCGCCATAGAGTGTCCCGATGTCTACGAGGAAGTGACTGGATTGTTGCTGCATAAAGGGATGGAGTTTCAGATAGACTTGGTGAAGGAATTCATTATGCCTTTGAGGCCTATGGTACCCAAGAAACAAAAGGAATTGGAGGTGCAAGTGATTGACTTATTGAAGAAGGGGTTGATTCAAAGAAGTGTATCCGAGTGGTGTGCACTTGTTGTATTTCAAAATCAGGTAGACGGCGTTTTGAGTTTGTGTGTGGATTATTGTGAGCTGATAAAGTGATGAAGAAAAACAAGTATCTACTTCCGCGTATATATGACTCTTTTGATTAGCTGCACGGTGCGAAGGTGTTCTCTCAAATGGGTTTGCCAATGATATTTCACCAGCTTAGAGTAGCGAAGGAGAGTGTTCCTATTACCGCGTTTCGTACACCGTTAGGTTTCTATAAGTGGTTGATGATGCCATTTGTATTGACTAATGCACCATCATACTTTGTGGATATCATGAATCGAGTTTTTAGATACAATTGAACAAGTTCGTGCTTGTGTCCATGGATGATATTCTAATCTACTCCAGAACCGAAGGGGAGCACAATATGCACTTGAGGATTGTGCTAGAGATATTGATAAAGCATAAGTTGAGAGTGAAGTTCTTAAAATGTCACTTTTGGAAAGAAGAAGTGAGATTCTTGGGTCACATCGTTTCAGGACAAGGTGTAGCAGTGGATTCTGCAAAGGTGGTAGTGGTCCAAAGTTGGAACCAACCTTAGAATGCAATTGACTTGAGGAGTTTTCTAGGATTAAAGGAATATTACAAATGCTTCATAAAGGACTTCTCAAAGATAGCAGCACCGTTAACCAATTTGACAAAAAAGAACTAGACCTTTGTATAGGAAGCGAAGCGTGAGCATGCATTTTTGATTCTGAAGGAGAGGTCGACGAGTGCACTCGTATTAAGCCTTCCAAGTAGGTATAAAGAATTAGCGATATATATAGATGCATGTGGCACTGGATTAAGAGCAGTTTTGATGCAGAAAGGAAAAGTTGTTGCTTATGCTAGTCGGTAATTAAAGCCACACGAAATGAATTATCCAACTTATGATTTGGGGTTGAAGACGATTTATTTTCTTTAAAGATAGGAGGCACTATTTGTTAGTTAAAAGGTTTGAGCTATTTACCGATCATAAATCCCGAAGTGCCTTTTATATCAGAAGTATCTAAACCTTTGACACCAATGATGGTTGGAGTTATTGGCCTCTTATTATTTTAGTATTTCCTATACCCCAAAAAAATGGAATGTAGTCGCTAATGCATGAGTAGAAGACATGTTGGGCTGCAAGCAATGTTCGTAGAATGTAATCAAATGGAGTATATTATTGGATTTGATTTTAGGCCTCACTACGAGCTAGAACATGAAACATTAGCAAGCTTATCGATTAGACGGACTCTATTCTAAAGGATCGGTACTAGTTGAAAGCAAGATACGAGGCTAGTAGAGATCATAGCAAAGATGGAAGAAGGAGTAGAGTTTGAAGATATGAAGCAATACGAGCTCGACCAAGAAGGTTGGCTTCGTAAAGTTGGAAGATTATTTCTTTCCAATGTCGATGGATTGTGAGACAAAGTGCTAAGGAGGGGTCATCATTCCATATTGACAATTCATCCTAGTGGTAATAAGATGTATCATGACATGAAGTAAACCTACTACTGGTAAGGCATGAATAAGAATGATGGGGCATTCATCTTGAAGTGTATGAACTCGCAGATGGTAAAAGCATCGCAGAAGAAACCGAATAGACAGTTGCAACGACTAGAAATTCATAAGTGGAAGTAAGAACAAGTATCAATGGATTTTATAGATGGACCGCCAATAACTCGAGCATGGTACGATGACATATGGGTCATAGTAGATTGGTTGACCAAAGGTACGATATTTATATAGGTCAAGTCTAGTACAACAGCATCCAAGCTGGCAGAGTTATATGTGAACAGTACGATTTCATTGTGTGACAAAGAGCATTGTAAGCAACCAAACCCATTTTTCACTAGTTTGAAGAGCTTACAAGAGGCATTAAGGATAGAGTTGCATCTTAGTATAGCTTATCATCTGCAGACAAATGGGCAGACGATATAGTAGATCGTATACTAGAAGATCTTTCGCGAGCATGCATTATAGACTTTAGTGGACCGTGGGATGACTATTTACATTTGGTGGATTTTGCATACAAGAATTGTTATCAGTCAAGCATTGGTATGGCTCCATATGATGTATGAAAGACCATGTAGCACTCCTTCATGTTGGTAGGAAGTGGGCGAAAAATCAATACTTGGGCCAAATATGAGAAGAGAAACGTCAGAGACGATTAAGATCATCTGGCAACGAATGAAAGCTGCTCAGGATCAGCAGAAAAGCTATGCTGACAAGAGATGAAGAGTTTTAGAATTTTCTGTTGAAGATATGTGTTCATGAAGGTTTCTCCTCTAAAAAATGTGGTTCGATTCGAGAGGATGGGGAAGCTGGCATCAAGACTTACACGACATTTTTGATAATCGAGAGAATTGGAAAGCTAGCATATAAGGTCGACTTACCTCAAAATATGGCGGACATGCACGATGTCTTTCATATCTCTTATCTACAGAAGTTTTTGAATGACTTAGGCAAAATTATTACACCGGATCAGATAGAGTATGTTGAGGTAGAAGCAGAAGTTTCAAAATCTCATAGGCCGATTCTTAATGTTGGGCACGATATGGAAAATCTTAGGAGAAAGATGGTGTAGCCATTAAAGGTACAATGGAGTGAAAGTGATGGTGATTTTATGTGGGAGATGGAGGAGAGCATGAGGACTACATGTCCCGAGCCCATTGAATCGTAAGATCCACTGTTTACAGTATCTACTTTGCCATTGTATGTTGTATTTGATAGTCTAATATTCCAAATGCTAAGGTATATCATTTGTACCATTAGTTGTATGGCTGAATGGTTGATTTAAATGATGGTTACTTATGATTGATAGGCATGCGAAGATAACTATGGTTGCTTATATTTTGTCTTGTTGGATATTTTGGGGTGAAATTCCTAAAGAGGGAAGAAAGTAACCACCCATATTTTATGTATCAAAGGATCATAAAATATTTTTATTTTATCATATTTAGTCGAATGATTCTATAATTTTGTAATCTGACTTTTAGGGATATTTTACACACTTGTGATTTTTTCCAAATTCCTATGCGACCATTTTGACCTTAAAAACAATGTTTGGGACATAACTTTGATAGAAGTTGAATTAGGATCTCAAACTAGTTCCATTACTTCTAGATGATTGCTTTCCCTTTTGTAGAGTGGTCATAATAGAAAAAAAGAGTTAAGCTTAGAAAGTTATGGCTGTTTTAATAAGAACCGCGAGTCAGGATTAGTGAAGCTCATTAGTTAGCACATTAGCCTAATTAGTGAACCACTATAAATAGGGGATGTAGGAATCAAATGACACTTTCCCTCTTATTCTAAATCAGGTTTAAACCCTAATTAGCTATAATTTCATGCTAATGTCATCCAAAATCAACCAAATTACTCTCTAAATCAAATTGGATTAGAGATTGGCGAATAGATTATCAATTGAAAGAATGTGGTCATCTACTTTGCCAAATTGCATTGCTTTGGTTTGCCGTTCGGGTTAGATCTACACCCATATTAGTTGAATATGGTAACTGGTGAGTGGTTTGTGCCTTCTCACTATACTATGCATGTATACATGGGAGAATTATAGGATTTAACATGGTTTAAATCACTTTTTGGCCAGAAAATTTTTTCGAACATTAATTACATGTAAATGATCTATATTGGTTAAAAATTGCCATTGCTTATGCTCATATATTCATGTTATATATAGATCTTTATTGTAAATTGAATTGTGTGTCTTGTTTTGATGGATTACATGTGTTTATTGGATGAAATTACTTGTTATTCTATGTTTGGATGGTATGAATTGATGTTGTTTGCTAGAGTTGTGATTGCATAGGAAGTCAGGTTAGAGAATTGAGTATGATGGAGGCAAGGATGGTCGAAATTAGATTTGGAGGGCAGGCTCTAGAGTGTAGGACGAGCTCCGGGTCCAAATCATGAAATCTAATTCTTTAAGTACACATGTCGACACTGACATGAAAGGTCGATACCAACATGTGAGGTCGGTACTGACATGTAAGGAGGAGTCCATGACGGAGATGACTTTGGGGAGTGTAATGGTATTGCTAGTGAAGTTTGCCTATAGTGTTGGATTAGTGATTGGTTAAGTGCTTGAAGCTATGATGACTTATTTCTAGGATACAAAGTTGGTCGCTTTGAGGAATGTACTTGCTCTATGATGACATGTTTTAGGTAGAGAAGTCGAGGTCAATGCACCTAGGGATGAAGTATTAGAAGCAAGGAAGGAGTAGAAGGAAACTTAGCCATGGAGTGGCTATGTAGAGATGTCGGCACAGAGTTGAGAGGTCGGCACCAACTTCACGTGGTGAGCATAAGAATGGTGGAACATTTAGGAACCGTTGTTGAGGTTCTATAGGTCGTGCTGGAGCTTATGGCTTGTTCGTATCAAATTGGATGATGATGTAAAAGCATGATGAAGTCTATAAATCTTCTATTTGTGACTCATGATGGGAGTAGGTGTCAAAAACTGCTGACTCCATAACCTTCAGTTTGTTATTCGTGTAGGGAGTAGGAAACGGGGCATGATTGGAAGCCGAGGAGTGAAGGAACATGGTGGATTCCTGGAAATGGAAATTGGATTGAGCAAGAAGGGATTAGTGTCCAAAAAGGAGAAAAGAAGGGATCGATTGAAAGTACCAAGGAATTTTTGTTAACTTGAATTATTTTCTGTCGTACCCAAAGTAGGAGTATTGTAAGTTGGGACGCCCATAGGTCAAACAAGGGACTTGTATACCTGTTGGGTGTATTCTCACCACCGAACCAAAGCAGGACCGAACACCCCACCCCCACTACCGAACCAAAGCAGGACCGAACACCCCCACTACCGAACCAATGCAGAACCAACCACATTCCTCTCACCACCGAATCAATCCACGCGCCATTTACTACCGGACCAAGATCTCAAACCATAACCGGACCGAAACACTACCGAACCCACACGAAGAAGGCCCTACCGAACCAGAAGCATACTACCACTACCGAATCAGAAGCATACTCCCCCTACCGAACCAAAGTGAAGAAGGTATCACCGAACCAACAATGCCAGGCCATATCACATCAGCCCAGGCCCACCAGCAGCTATATACATCCAAGACCCCTACACCCAGCCTCACTCTATAAATAGAGGGCAAGGGTACAACAATGGCGGACAAGTTTGAGAGCTCAAGCACGGACAGAACTTTCAAACAACTTTCATACACTTGTAATCAAAGCTTTGTACTTGTAATTTGAACAGTGAAAGAGAATAACATATGAATGGACGTAGGCACATTCTGGCCGAACCACTATAAATCTGTGTGTCTTTTACAGTTTAGTCCCTGCTTTTTACATGTTTGCATAAATCACCCAAATCACGAAGAACAACATAAAATCGACTAAATCATACGACTTGGAGGTGTTTGCCCATTTTTTGTGCAAACATTTTTGGTGCTTTCACCGAGAATTCGAGCTAGAAGCTTCAGCTTCTCCCACTTAACCTTCTTCCCGACACCATCGCTCATTGCTTGGAAGACATGCCTTCCAGGCAGAAGAAAGATGTTAGCAAAGGAAAGAACATTGCAACTAGCAGCGTTCCAGATCCAATGATCACAGATCAAGAGAACCGTCCCGTTCCAACAGCAGTATGAAATGGAAATTAGGCAAATTCGATAGCCCCTGCCACGGAACAACCGGCAGCAATTACTAGAGCAGATCTAGAGAGGGTTGTGGCTGAAGTGACTAACCGCTTCACATCCTAACAAGAAGCCTTGGTGGACCAACTCATGTCACGCTTAAGGGATGCTGAAGAATCCAATCGCAACACTGAATCATGGAATGAGTCCCAGTCTGGAGGATCTGGGAGGCGACAAAGATCTTTCTTCTTCGAAGAAGCTAACAACAGAAACAGCAATGGTAGGAGCCGAGCCTGGACTCAGCCCGAATTTCGACACGAGGAAACACTTGGGACCAAGCCCAACAGGGGAGGTACCAGGCAAGGGTCGGATGTAGCTGAGCCTGTCATGCTACCTAGCCATGGAAACACCAATGAACGGGGCCGAGCTAGAGTTCAGCCCGAAGTTGGACCCGGGGAAGTGCCCGGAACAGAACCCAGCAGGGGAAGATCAAGGCAAGGGCCAACTGTAGCTGACCCTAGCATGCTCCCAGAAGACCAGAGACAACCACTGGAAAATATTAGGAGTGATAGACGATACTATCCCTACAGATCATCTGGACGGGATAAATCCCGCAGAGAAGAACCAAACTCATTTCTATCTGCTCCAAATTCTGATGAAAGGATGGCACGATTGTTCGGAGAGTGCGTCCAACGGGATCCAAGAGATCGAGGGATAGGCGCTAGGGTAACCAGCCCTTTCACCCGCAATATCGAAATTGCCATCACCCCCCGAGAATGGAAAATGCCAACAATGGAACCTTACAAGGGAATCTTTGACCCTGTTGTACACTTGCAAAGATACACACAGCATATGCTCATGAGTGGAGCCACAGAAGGAGTATTGTGCAAATGCTTTCCACTATTTTTGGCAGATCTAGCTACCTCCTGGTTCTGCCATCTACCCCAAGGATCCATCAGCTCATGGGAATGTTGAAAGAAAACTTCATCAGCCAGTTCCGCATTCATGTGGAACAACCCAAGGACGCTTATTCCCTATCTAATATCAAACAGAAGCCTGGAGAGACAGTGCAGCAATATCTAACCCGATTCAATGCTGCAGCGGCCGCAGTCCAAGATGCCGATGAGAAGCTTATCTTAATGGCCCTCTGTAGTGGTGTGCATCTGGATAATAAGTTTGCTAGAAGATTAACGAAAGAAAAACCAGCTACCTTACCCAATTTCTTCCATGAAGCCAGAAGATATATGAGACTTGAAGACGCTGCCACTGAAAGACAGACAGGGCAACAAACCAAGGCAGCTCATGGCGATACACCCGCTGTAGCAAAGAACGTTTGAAGAAGTGACTCCAGAGACAATGTTGGGGGCAAGAAGGGAGAAAAACGTCTATATCGGCCAGGACCAAGATTTGACGCTTACACTCCCTTGAATGAAACAATCGAAAACATCTTCCTGGCCACCCAAGACGAAGTTAAATACAAACGCCCCCTGTACAAGAAGGAATCAGATAATGCAATTAAGTATGGAAAGTTCTACCGCTTCCACGGATCTCATGGGCATGATACCAATGAATGCCATCATCTCCGGGACTTAATTGAAGAACACATCAGAAGAAAGAGACTGGAACGCTATGTAAATGGTCAGAACAGGACTCCAGCTCCTGCCAATGAGAACCCAAGGCTACCCCTCCCAGAAACAGGAGGGGGAAATCGCAACACCAGCAGCTCCAGTCAAGAGAAGATAGCGGTCCATACCATATCGGGAGGACCACACATCGCCGATAGAAACTGGACAGAGATGGAAAGATACAGAAAGTCACTTAGAAACAATGAAGGCTACGTTAATTTTGGTATGGAAGAACGACACCCGAAGCGAAAAGAGAATGATGACATTACATTCAATAGGCGTGACCTAGAGCGAAGGCAGTACCCTCACATGGATCCTATGGTCATCTCTGCCTGGTTCGGTCCAGCCGAAGTTTTTCGAATTCTAGTAGACACTGGAATCTCAGCAAATATCCTATTCAAGCGTGCTTTCGACAGAATGAAGCTGTCAATGAAGGATGTGTCTCCATGCAACAAACCACTACACGGTTTCATTGGAGATGCGAAGATGCCCTTTGGGCAACTGGACCTCTTTGTTGAAATAGGAAGTCACCCCCGCTCCGTTGTACGGAAACAAACATTTGTGCTAATAGATAACCACTCGGCCTACAATGCCTTTTTAGGAAGACCAGCCTTGTCTGACTTCCAAATTGTCCTGGCCCCGTGGTGCCTGAAGATGAAATTTCCAACAGACAATGGAATAGGGGAAGTAGAGGGAGATCAAGACGCCGCTCGAGATTACTATGTAACTGAACCTCGCAATAACCGCAGGAAGGATAAAGGAAAAAATGCAGAGATTACTCTCTGCATGAAAAACTTGGAAGCATAGCAACTAAAGAAAGCCCCTCCTCTTCGATATACCAGTGATCCTTTCAATGAATTAGACCCCAGGGACAAAGAGGAGGAGGCCACCGCCGAGCCTGCAGAGGCTATGGAGTTTGTATCTGTAGACAAACACGACTCAAGTAGGCTGTTGAAAATCGGATCTCAGCTAAGAGCGGAATTGAAGGATCAACTCATTGATTTTATCCTCCACAACTTGGATGTATTTGCATAGACGCACGCTGACATGACTGGATCTCCCCAGACGTAGCATGCCACGTACTAAACATCGATCCTACCAAGGTGCCAGTAAAGCATAAAAAGTGAAGTATGGGGGCAGAACGATTAGCAGCCCTCGATGAAGAAGTAAAGAACTTACTTGCCAATAACTTCATACGAGAAGCCATCTACCCAGAGTGGATCGCTAACCCGATACTAGTAAAGAAGGCTAATGGAAAGTGGCGAACATGCATTGACTTCTCCAACTTAAATGACGCTTGCCCGAAGGATTGCTTCCCACTCCCCTGAATCGATCAGCTTGTGGACAGCACAACCGGGCATGAACTCTTATCTTTTATGGACGCATACTTAGGATATAACCAAATCTCTATGCACACCCCCGATCAAGACCACACTAATTTCATCACTGACCGGGTATTGTACTGCTATAGAGTAATGCCTTTTGGACTTAAAACGCCAGAGTTACCAATTAGCGCCTCGTCAACAAGATGTTTGCGGAAAAGATAGGACGAACTATGGAGGTTTATGTGGATGATATGCTAGTAAAATCGAGGAAAGCCAACGATCACGTAAGCCACCTGGGCAAGATGTTTCAAGTACTTCGCCAATATGGAATGAAGCTGAATCCTCTAAAGTGCTTACTTGGAGTATCATCAGGAAAGTTTTTGGGATTCATCGTCCACGCCAAGGGGATCGAAGCAAACCACGAACAAGTCCGAGCTCTGAGAGATATCAGGATACCTTCCACTCAAAGGGAAATGCAAAGCCTAAATGGGAAAGTGGCCATGTAACGACCCAACTTCCAAACTCCAGGAAGTCGCATCGCTAAGAAGAAAGAAAGGGATAGAAAAAGAGAAAAGAAAGAAGAGAAAGAAACAGACAACATCAGAATCTCACAGCGGAACGAATAAATTATATTATATCACATAATACTTTACATAGTATCATATACATCAGAGTTTTACAGCCAATACAACACAAACTAGACAGTTATAAACATCTGTCTAGTGATTACAATTCAGGAACATCAAAGAAACAGACTCAACTCAAAGACAGCGGAACCATTATACATATCTACACGCTGAAGCCTCCTGCTCCATTATCTCCTCCAGAACTCGTCAAAGAAATCCTGAATCACTTGACTACTCATACGTAATATGAGTACCCAAGAGTTTAATAAAATAGAAAATAAACACTCGGGTCAGACAGGGGTCTGGTGTGAGTAAACGGTTTAAAAGTTGCTTAACTTTTAGAAAATCCTTTGAAAACAAAAGGTATCACGTAAGACTTCCCACACATAAACATGGAAAAGTTTTTACCTTACGCTAACCAAAACATTTGATAGGAAATCCAGTGATATTATAATAGTGTCTAGGGTTTTCAAAATAAAATACAGAAATAGCTGGAATGCTTACATCTCACGTTCCAACATAGTTGGGCACAATCAAAACCGTACAGGCACTTATTGGATTTTGGATTTCATCAATGGCAGGGCTACTGGGGCACCGCCCGTCACAGTACGTGGCCTAGATCACCGTACCGAGGATTACTCCCAATCCCCTGCAACACAAGGCCGGACCCATTCCTTACTGAATAGTTCCGAACAAGACCACCCCGACAGTTGGAGCTCTCAACCGTCCACACAGCCGAAATAAAAGGGACCTCTAGACAGGGGTAAATCTCACTCTCAAGTGGGGGCTACCCACGAAGCCTTGCTGCACCTCCCCTGTTTTAGCCATTCCCGGTTGATGAGGCTTGAGGTTACGATTACCTTTATAGGACATATAAATCTTAGAATGCTCATCGTCCACCTGACGATGTTCTGAAAGCATTCAATCCATACAAGTTCGTTCCGGGTTAGAACGAAACCGAAGGCATTATCTCGTTACACTCGTATTGGAATCACCCTCAGAGTTAACGACGATAACCCTTGCACTCTTAACCACCATCTCGAATCTATAAGTTTTATTCCGTCAAACTCATTACGGAATCACCCACAGAGTTATACTGACGTATAGCCCTTACACCTCGAGTCTTCACTTGCTCCACTTGGATTAACGACCTAACGTTTAATTTGAATCAATGTGGTTTTCGGATATCCAAATATGGAAACCCGATCCCGGTCTCACCGAAACCAAACGCCGTTTTATTGTCCAAGTTATACTTAAGGGTTTTAAACAATTAACTCATTTTATTTTTATCTATTTCACACAGATAGATAAACTACATATTCTCATAACAGATAACCCATAACATTATCACAACAGATAATCATCACAACAGTCAATCATCACAACCAAGCAAATCCATCATACTATAACTAAGCATCCATATCCTATAGATACTACTCATCTCATTTCTGAGATCACAACTATCCAAAGGTATATCAATATCATCCATAAGCAATGATTTATTATCCATCATTTATAATTAATTTAAAATGAATTAAATTAATTACTTTATCTCTAATTAATTTAAAATAAATTAATTACTCACCTATAAATCTTGCTTATAAATCTATTGATTAATCAACCTAGTTAATTAATCATTCATTAAGTATTCAACTTGATTAAACATCTATGATTAATCATTCACTAATTACAATAAGTAATTAGTCTTAAATTAATTTCATAAAATTAATTAACCTTAATCATAAGTAATTAACATTTAATTACTTAATTTATTAATTAACTATAATTAATTACATTTATCCTTAATTAATTACAATTAATTAATCACTTAATTAATTAATTATTACTAAATTAAACAATTCTTAATTACATCGTTAATTTTAATAATTAATGATCTCTAATTAATATTTAAATTAATTACTTAATTTAATATTAATTACATTTAGTAATTAATCTAATCATTAATCACCTTGATTAATATTTAAACCAAGTAATTAACAAACCTTAATTACCTATTAATAAATTAATTATCCAATAATTAATTATCTATATTAATTAATCCATGATTAATTACAAAAGTAATTATCCAAATTACTTTATTAAAATAAATCACCTTTCCTTAATTACATTCCAGTAATTATCAATTAAAACTTCTCTAAGAAATCATGATCCATAAATTACATTAAGTAATTATTATCATTAAATTATTAAATTATTTCCTAAATTAATTAAACTAAATTAATTAATTTAACAAAGCACATTATCAGAATTAATTACAAAAATTAATTAATCCTTAATTACTTTTATAAAGTAATTACACTTAAATTACAATTGATTATCTTAAATTAATTAATCTAATTAATCCATCAAAATTAATTACATTAATTAATTATTAATTATCCTTAGATAATTATCGACATTTTCGTTAATTCCTTACTTAAGAAAATTTCCTTAGATTAATTATTCATTAATCATTACTAATTATAAATTAATTCAAGTTATTATTTAAAATCAAATAATAAGTAAATTCTTAATTATTCCCAAAATAATTTATTTACTTATTTATAACTTAATTAATATTCAAAATGTATTTAAATAATACATTTTTAAATCTAATTCAACTTTTATTTAAAAATTTAAGATTTAAAAATGTTTAACCATATAAACATTTCCAAATTTAAATAATTTAATAAACCTAAAAGTAAAGATCTAACATTATCATGTAAGAAAAGTTTAAAAATCAATGTTACTTTATTTTACTAAGAAATCAAACATTTGAAAATAGATAGGTTACTTAACTTTTCAATTTAAAGTTAAACATATCATAATTTTATTTCAAATACTTAAAAGAAAGAATTCTTTTAAATTTAAACCTTTATTTGAAATCAAATTCATATTTAAATTCTACTTAAAAACATTTCCTGTCCAATATTTAAAAAAAAAATTCAAAACTGTTTTAAATTCAAACTCATTTCAAAGTAAAACTGAAATCACATTCAAAACTTGATTTCAAAACTAAATTTTAAATCTTGCTTAAAATTTAAAAGTTTCATTTTTAAACTTTGAATTCAAACTTATACCTGAATTTAAATCTTTGTTTTTTTAAAAATTGAATTCCCTTCAGATTTTAAAAAAAAACAAAACTGTTTAAAAATAGAAAATCTGAATTCAAAAACCTGAAAACTATATTTACATTGTTTCCAGATTTTAGTTGAAATCTTACTTTATATTTGAATTTTCATTTTAAACTTTTGAATTCATAACTTACTTAAATTTAATTCAAACCCTCACTTGAATTTAAATCATAGCTTTTAAAACTTTTGGATTTCCAGATTTTAAAAAAAACAACACTGCACAGATTTATCACCTGCACAACTAAACCCGAGACACCATCAATTTACTTTGGGTTAAAACCCTACTTACTTCGGGTTACAACACTAACTGCACGGGGTTGACTTCGAGTCACCCAAAACCTGCACTATCCCAAGTTCACCAGAAACAACAAACAACTGTGAAACTACGACCACTGCTCCGGCGACTTCCAGCATCCTTCACCCAACTCTCCAATACACCATCCACCCCTCTACTTGATAACAACCTCTAACATAATTCTCTGTAGCTTGAAAATTTGAATCAATAAAAATTACATCAACCTGGAAAAAAAAACTTCAAACCCAAACATGCAAATCCTGAAAAATCCCCACTGTCATCACCTCAACTATCTGATCAACTTCCCCTTATTTTCCCACTCTCTCCAGTCAACATTCAACCTCTAGAAGAAATTCTAGATTCCAAAATCCATTTTATGATTTGATATCCTCAAAATACTGCACAGTCTAAATTACTGACTCCTCAGAAGCTTTTAAAACTTGATGCATGTTTTAAATATCCATGTTTTTAAACATGCATTAAAGCTTTAACTTGTATTGAATAATTTAAAGTTGTTGACAAACTTACTTCTTGAAACCATTTCTGTTATTATTTATTTCCAGTAGTAACAGATTTTACATTTCTAAACTAAAATTTCAAACCTAAATCTATGCTATAAACACAAATTTGTTTACATAATGATTTCTAACTAATGTTCAAACATCTGGAAATGGATTTGTATTTTAAAATCCTAACTAAGTACAGAAACAGATCAGTTAGAAGATTTGCATACATCTGTATGCATATTCAAGAAAACACAGAACATACAACATCAACAGTCAACAAGCATAACCAATGCTATCGGTACTTAAGCATAGATAAATTCAAAACAACCTATAAATATTGATGTTGCTTCCTAAAAGAAAGAACAGAGCAGTATTTTTTTTTTTTACTAATCACTGTTTTGATTTTCTTGTTTGAAAAACATTTTGAATTTAACTTTAATTTTCTGCAGATCTTGATAGCTTGGATTTTAAAAAGTAGAAACTGTTTTTAAATATAGATTTACTCACCCTAAATTGAAAACCAGAAAACATTCCATCTGCAATCCATTTTCCTGCAGCCTGAATTCCAATGCAGATTGAATCTATGCTTGCTCCTAGTTAGAGTTGATTATAACATGTTGATTTGGTCTGCATGCTTTCCCAGATTTTTTGCTGAGTTGATTTTTACAGATTGAAGAAGTTGGTTTGCAGATTAACAGAATTTGGGTTGCACGTTAACAGAATTTCCAGATTTGGTTTTTCTTATTGCAGGTTTCAAAACTTTGATTTGCAGATCTTATACAGTTAAAATTTGCAGAGTATTGATTAAGTTTTGGGCTGAGGCTTTTTGAGTGAAAATGATTTCAGTTTTCTTAATTCTGAATTTTGATTCTTCATAGGAGATAAAATGTTTGAAACAAAAGATTTGTTTTAAGTTTTATCTAAAATGATAAATTCAATATTGATTTAGAAATGCCACTTGTTGTTTGGATATGAAAATTAATTACAAGTGTCTTCTTTAAAACATGAATGTTAAACACATGTAAGATTAAAGATATAAAATTAATTTTTTTTACTAATGTTTTAATTCAAGATAAAACCATTCTAATTTAATTTAAGATGTTATGTATGTTTATTTACATTTAGTCTTTCAATAATTACAAATGAATTATCTTTACATATTTATATTTGCTTAAATATTTTTAAAAATTATTTGAAACCATTTTTCACAAGAGAATCTTTTTTTAAAAAAAGAAAAGAACAATGTTGAATTCATTTTATTCAAGAGTTTCAAATATACTATACTCTAATATAAATAAACTAAATTTATTTCAAAACAATTTTAAAGATAAAACAAAATAAACTTTATTATAGAATACAATTTTTAACTATTATATATTTATAACAAAATATTTACTATAATTTCTTTTTTAAAAATACAAGATAGATTTATAAATTGACTTATGAAAAAGTTTCAATACTATTTTCAATTTAACTTAATCAATTCATAAATTATACATATATATATATATATTATAAATTTGAAAATATCCTTTATTAGATTTAAATTTAAAATTAAAATCAAACCTCCTATTTACAATGTATACATGTATATATATACGTTATAAATAAAATATTTTTAAATCAGCTTAGAAAGGAAATTTTATCATTAAATATTTTAAAATAATAAGATTCTCAAATTCAATTATTATTATAAATTTTCAAAAGAATATCATTTATCCAAACTAAATAATTATAAATTTTCAAAAGAAATTTATGTTTGAATTGGATTATTAAATCAATATATCACATTTTAAAATAATTATAAATGAAATTATTAAATAAATATTGCCCAAATTTCCGGGACATCACAGGCCGCCCTAAGCAGATTCATCTCTAAAGCGACTGACAAGTGCATCCCTTTCTTCGAAGCTCTAAAGAAAGACAAAGGAAAGTTCGAATGGACTGACGAATGCTTAACAGCCTTCCTCAACCTAATCAAACACCTTCAGAGACCACCAATACTCTCAACTCCAAACGAAGGCGAAGAGTTATACCTATACCTTGCTGTGTCATCTCATGCTCTGAGCGCCGCTTTGGTGAGAGAAGACAACCGCGCACAGCGGCCAGTATACTTTGTAAGCAAGAGGTTTACGGGGGCAGAAGCCAGATATCCTAAACTTGAGAAGCTAGCATACTATTTACTAATCACATCACGGAAACTGCGACACTATTTCCAATCCCATTCCATTAGAGTTTTAACCGATCAACCGCTAAGGCAGGTACTCCATCGTCCCGACACTTCTGGGAGACTACTTAAATGGTGCATTGAACTGAGTCAATATGATATCACCTACCATCCTCGCACCGCCATCAAGGGACAAGCCATGGCCGATTTCATTGCTGAATTCACTACCAACGAAGGTAAGTTGCAATCTGAAATAGCAGAAGACATCAAGTGGATTCTCTTTGTTGATGGGGCCTCAAACGAACAAGGCTCGGGGGCAGGTATTGTAATAATCACTCCCAGGGGAAGGAAGCTACATTATGCTTTAAGGTTGGAATTAGCTTCCACCAACAACGATGCGGAATATGAAGCAATAATAGCTGGATTAGAACTTGCCTTAGAGATTGGAGTCAGTTCTTTATATCTTCATAGTGATTCTCAACTTATTGTAAACCAAATACTAGGAGAATTTCAGACTCGAGGAGAACGAATCACAGCATATCTAAAGAAGACCAAGCTGCTACTCGGACAATTGGATCACTATTTAATCAAACACATTCCTCGAGAAGAGAACCAAGAGGCCGACGAATTGGCAAAGCAAGCTAGCATGAAAGGCGGCACCATTTCTGGAACAGTAGCCATCTCAAGGCAACTAACCCCGAATTTCGGGCAAGTGAATCCGATAGCTGCAATCGAAGAGGAAACTTGGATGACTCCCATCCGAAAATACTTACAAGATGGCACACTGCCTGACGAGCGTAACGAAGTCAAGAAAGTCTTGAGGAAAGCTTCCCGCTACACAGTACAAGAAGGCATCCTCTATCGGCGCGGCTTCTATAACCCCTTATTAAGGTGTGTCGCTGGAAGGGAAGCCAAGGAAATCTTATCCAACATCCATCAAGGAAGCTGCGGAGATCACACTGGAGGGCAGACTCTGGCAAAGAAGATACTCCGATACGGATATTTCTGGCCCATGTTAAACAAAGATGCCTTAGACTTCGTCAAAAAATGTGACAGATGTCAGAAATTTTCTAAGATTCCTCGACTACCAACGAGTGAGATTACTCAAATGACCAGCCCTTGGCCCTTTGCAGTATGGGGAATTGACTTGATCGGCGAACTTCCAGTGGGCCGAGGCGGAGCTAAATATGCTATAGTGGCAGTCGACTATTTCACCAAATGGGTGGAAGCGGAACCTCTAAATAAAATATCTTCAGCAAAAGTTATTAACTTCTTGATCAAAAATGTTCTATGCAGGTACAGAGTTCCGCTCAAAATCATATCGGATAATGGACTCTAGTTTGACAGTGAGGAGTTCGCCAACTGGTGCCAAGAGCACGGAATTTGCAAGAGCTTCTCATCTGTAGCTTATCCCCAGGAAAACGGACAAGTCGAAGCTGTCAACAAAATTCTCAAAACTCTAATCAAGAAGAAACTTAAAAAGTCAAAAGGCGCTTGGGTGGATGAACTTCCTACGGCACTTTGGGCCTACCGCACATCTTTCAGAACATCAACGGGGCATACTCCTTTCTCTTTGGCATACGGATCGGAGGCCATGCTCCCAGTCGAATCTATAGTGCCTTCCCACCGTAGGATCCACTATAACCCAGAAGAGAACGAAGAACTCCTTCACATGTCTTTGGACCTAATTGAAGAGAGAAGAAACGATGCAGCGCTCAAAGCAGCAGCTCGCAAGCAAAAAGTGGCAGCGCAATACAACTCCAAAGTCAAGCATCGTAGCTTGCAAGAAGGAGATCTTGTCCTCAAGCAAATCTTCCCGCACCCCGGTGCACTAGATCCAATCTGGGACGGACCATATGTAACTCATAAAGATCTCCACAACAGAGCGTATATTTTGTCAACAGTGGATGGAGAGGTGTTCCAGAGGGAATGGAACATCCAACACCTCCGTCGATACTTTTCTTAACTTGTATTGCCCATATGAAGTGAATTAACAAAGAGAATCAGTGGACGTAGGCATTTTCGTGCTGAAGCACTTTAAAAACTCGTCTCTTTTTTAACTTGTTCCTTTATATCTTGGTTGCTTGTTAACTTTATCCTTTTCTGTTGAACAAAATCCTGTGTAATGGCATTTCCATTCAAGATACATCACGGTGCAACTTCACCTGGACAAGACCTAACAGGTACTATACGAATCTATGCCCTCGCCAATGTGACACTTTTGCTCCAGCATCCCTCTGCTGCGGGTTAACTCATTGCTCGCGATCGGCCCTTAAAGCCAACCGTAATGAGCCGATTATAAGCCACCGAGAAGGCCGACTATAGCCGAGGCATCTCATTACGGCGTTCGGCTCGCCGGCAACTATGAACCTACTTTAAGCTCCAACATAAGGTGTGGCCAGCCAGGGGTAGTTCACAGTTGACGATCGGCACCCACGCTAGCCGGCCACGGTAAATCGAATAATACCCACGATTACGGGCCATAATTGCCCGGGTAGTTACTATGCGCGATCTCGGCTCCGAGTGTCTTAAGTACGGCCATGGTAAAAAGGAGAAAATCCCCGCGGAGGCGTAAGATGGGTGACAAATGTCTCCAAGACCCACAGCTAGAGAAAGTGACTACAAAACCCGTTTGCCACGAACTTTAGCACATTGCAGGCCTTCCGTGATTGGAAGTTTTACTATTTCTTATACTTCTATTTTGTTTAAAAACTTTCCTCTTATCCTCTATAACGATCCCTAAAGTACAGGACACAAAATAGGAGACACTCGCTAATGGGAATAGGAACTCACAACTGGATGACAGGTCACTCAGCTGCATTCCATGCTCAGTCATACAAGACATTCAAAGCAACCGTCTACGACTAAAACATAAAGCGCGGTACTTTCTTCTTTTGTATATGAGTACGTAGCTGTAATTTACTCGCACATCACACTAACATTGCAAGATATGAAATTATATTTTAAGCAAGAACTTGACATCAAACACAATTGAATCACAGGAATGTGCACAGCTATATTTCTTATGCAACACGCCAGAATAACGATAGCATTCAAATATGACAAAATCGGCTTAAGTTAAAAATTACATGCCAAGAATAAAGTCATTCATTACGAGCAACATAATTACAGCCTAAAAATTACATTAATGTTTTGGGACTGCCAAAAACAACAATGTCAAGTAAACCAAAAGATATCCAGATCAAGTCAAGGAGTCGGCTGCATCAGAGCTTCACCTCTATCCTACTGGCCCTCCGAGATCTACTTAACCGCGGGATCAGAACTCTCGGCATGTTGACCAGAGGTAGTTGGTGCTTCAAAGGTCCCGCCTGTCCAATTTAGGAGAAGAATCCATTAAATAAACAATACGTAATCAAGTTACAAAAAGATAAAAGGGAAGACTTACCAGCATCTTCTCCTTGATCATCATCCTCTAACTGCACACCTACCTCCTCAGCAGTAAGCAGCCGCATACCCTCCTTCACTGCCGCTTTCTCCTCCTTGGTGAATTGAGCCGTAACCACGTCCGTTCTAAAGGCCACGCCACCCTCCTTATCTGCATCGGCCTTAGCCTCCTCCAGGGCCCTGAGATAAATCCTGGCCATGACTCGGGGATAATCATCCATCCAAGTTAAGTTCCCTGTTTCCAAGTGCGAAAGTATATATCCTGAAGCATCTCATCCATTATACCCTCATTCTCCTCGTACTCCCTTATTCGGTCCTCAGAGGCCAACAGCTTTGCAGTGGCAGCATCCCTCTCCTATTGGTATCGCGAGCAGTTAGCCTGAAAGGATTTCCTCATCGCCTCCATCTCCTCCTTCATCTTGGTTTGAGAAAGCTCTGCGGCTTCAAGTTTCTCGGATAACCCCTGCACCCGCTCGAGATCCACTTTCCAAACCTCATCCACCATTGCAATAGCCATATCAATCCGTTCCTTAAAAACAGCCTCCATTTTTCGTAACTCTGCCCTGCTGGCCTCTTACATGGTTTTCTTTAATTTCCTAGAAGTGGCCTCATGTTGAGAGATCTGAATGGCCTGATCAGCGAGTTGTTTAGCTTGGTCGAAAACCATTAACCGTAGTCGAATGTTAGCACTCTCGATATCTTCTCCAAGCCTTGACCAGTCGGGCATGATGCCCCATCAGCTTCCTGGTTTCGTCAGCAACCCGGTCAATGTTTGCCTTAGCTTCGTCCCCCAAAGTTACGACCCAAGTTGTAAGCAAATCAAGGTCCAGGGACTTAGCTTCATCCAATACTCTTACCATAGGATTACGGGGAAGAAGGTGCTCACCGGTAGCCTCATCAAAGGTAATATCACAAGAACCCGGATCCAGATCCGGATGACCTGCAAACGGATTATGAGCCAAGCCGGGATGGCCTATCCGGGTAACGGTAGGATTTTCAGACGGGTGCGGAGGAGATATAAATTTAGTATTCTTCTTCGTGGAATCCCGACGAGGCTGACTTGGGGACTGAGGACCAGGTGAGGGTTCAAACAAGGAACGACTCCTCTTCTTCCTTTGGATATCCTCCTCGATAACTCCAAGAAGAGGGCGTTAGCCGACTACGTCTCCAGGGCGGTTAGTCGGAGGCTTTTGGTTTAGTAGAAGCCTTGAGAAGTTTGTATTGTACAAGACGGTGCCGAACGTTTGATGTCTTGGCCATCTTACTCTCTTTTGTGATAAAAGCCAAGTGTCACAAGCATACATTGAGCTATAATTCAAGAAATATATCAAGTTAAGAAGAGTAAAGAGACACTTTTGTTATACAAACCCTGGGGAGGAGTAGGATATTGCAATAAGTCCTAGATCTCATTCCAGGACGGGAGCTGACCATAAAATATTCCTAAATCCTTATCATAAATGGAGTCGGCAGGAGTCAAAAATTCACCTTGAATCGCAGGAATTGCCTTAGCTGAAGCGCTCTTAGAAGATGAATCGACGCCGGTCCCGGCCTGATCAGCTTTCTTAGGCTTCTCCACTAAAGCCGATACCTGTCCACTCCTGGATCACACCTGCTTGCTCAAAAGACAAAGCCCCGGTGCCATCACCACTCTGTCCGTCGCCACCATCATCGCTATGACCATCACCTTCTCCACCACTTCCACTCTCCGCCTCACCTCCTTCATCCTCACCTCTTTCCTCCTCCACGTCTTCCTCCTCCAGGATGTCTGGACATGTGCTGGGGGAGGGTCCCATCGGACTTCTTAAGTTTCTTCCCCTCGGTAATCGAATGTTTCGAGAAGGGTTTCCTTTTGCCGCTCTTCGCTGTAGCCCCTCCTTTAGCTTTGGCGGCCCTCTCCTCAGTTGTGTCTCTTTGCTTGACCATAGACTGGCATGGCAGAATCAAGTTGAGCCCCAAAAGTGTAGCATTTCTGATCAAATAAGAAGCTGCCCTCTCTTTTTCCGGAATGGCTTCTATTTCCGCAGCTATCTGAGCCAGACGATCATTCTCTACAACCACAAAGCCACCTGTCGCTAGCAAGAAACAAAGCACATAAGGAGGAGCATTGTAGTCAGAATGGAAATTATAAATGAGATTCAACTTACAGCAAGAGGTGAAGCGGTGGAAAGAAACAGAGTCATCTTGGTAAAGAACCATTCCTTCTTGAACATGCTAAATTTTGAATATAAGTCCAGGACCGGCTTGAAAGACACGGCCGATTCTAAGCTAATATACGAAGACCCCTTCTTGTAGTCTCTCAAGTTGTACAGGTACCGAATTTCCCGGTTGGAAGGGGGACGCCCGTATTTTCTCTGGAAAATAATAAACAGACTCACCAAGATGGCATAGGAGTTGGGCTGAAGCAGGAAAGGGGCCACCTTCAAGTATGTGATGAAGCTGACGATCCAAGCGTTGATCGAAGGAATGGCCCCGCACATGCAATGATATCTACTATATGCAAAATATCCTTCAGGGGGTTATACGGCATCACTCCTTTCCCTGGCAACATCATATGCGCCCTGTCAACCCCAAAGGATCTAGATATAATGTCAAGCTGCTCGTCTTTGAGGGAGCTGGGAAAGCAGTCAGGCGTTGAGTTCAAAAGCTCCTGAGGGACGTACCCATCTACTAATGATCTCGGGGATGGTCCATGTCATTCTGGCTCTGACTGAACTAGAGGCACTATGGAGGACGCCTTTTGTCCTTGGATTTCTTCTTGTCAGAACGAGTTTCTACTTTATAAGATATTATCTGCAACACGAGAAAACACATCGTTAGAACAAGGGGTGAAGGCAAACAAGTACCTACGGCCTGGAATCTCATTCATAATTCAAAACATAAAAGCTCAATCGGTAGTTTGAGGCCAAAGTCCATTCAGAATTCGTACTCCCAAGTTCATTCGGCAGTTCGAGGCTAAGGGCCATTCGGCACTCGTACTCCCAAGTTCATTCGGTAGTTCAAGGCTAAGAGCCATTCGACACTCGTACTCCCAAGTTTATTCGGTAGTTCGAGGCTAAGGGCCATTCGGCACTCGTACTCCCAAGTTCATTCGGTAGTTCGAGGCTAAGTGTCATTCCGCACTCGTACTCCCGAGTTCGTTTGGTAGTTCGAGGCTAAGGGCCATTTTGCACTCGTACTCCCCAAGTGCATTCGGTAGCTCGAGGCTAAAAGTCCATTCGGCACTCATACTCCACGGACTCATTCGGTAGTTCAAGCATAAAGTTCATTCGGCGAAAGAAGGCTAAATCACTTGGACCGGCAGTCAAATGTGGTTCGGTGATATGGTTGACTCGGCAGACCAAGGTTTGGTTCGGCTATTTCGAAAGGTATGGAATAACAGAGGCATGAAGCCCCTACTTATAGGCAAGCATAGGATGACCGGACCAACTGGCTCGGCACTTAGGCCGGATGGGGAGAAAACAAAGCGTGGCATATACAGGCATATGCCCCACTTTAGGGGGCAAATGTTGGGTGTATTCTCACCGCCGAACCAAAGCAGGACCAAACACCCCTACTACCGAACCAAAGCAGGACCGAACACCCCCACTACCGAACCAAGGCAGAACCAACCACATTCCCCTCACCACCGAATCAATCCACGCGCCATTTACTACCGGACCAAGATCTCAAACCATTACCGGACCAAAACACTACCGAACCCACACGAAGAAGGCTCCACCGAACCAGAAGCATACTACCACTACCGAACCAAAAGCATACTACCCCTACCGAACCAAAGTGATGAAGGTATTACCGAACCAACAATGCCAGGCCAGATCACATCAGCCCAGGCCCACCAGCAGCTATAAACATCCAAGACCCCTACCCTCAGCCTCACTCTATAAATAGAGGGGCAGGGGTACAACAATGGCGGACAAGTTTGAGAGCTCAAGCACGGACAGAACTTTCAAACAACTTTCATACACTTGTAATCAAAGCTTTGTACTTGTAATCTGAACAGTGAAAGAGAATAACATATGAAGTGGACGTGGCACATTCTGGCCGAACCACTATAAATATGTGTGTCTTTTACAGTTTAGTCCCTGCGTTTTACATGTTTGCATAAATCACCCAAATCACGAAGAACAACATAAAATCGACTAAATCATACGAATTGGAGGTGTTTGCCCATTTTTTGTGCAAACAATACCCTTGACCATTTAGGTCTAGTTTCCAGCTTTGGGCTACGAGACATGTATCCATCTTTAGGCTATGAGATATGAGAGTACAACGGAAAACTAGGATTTTCCATTAGTCTCCGCCGGCAAGGAGGTTATATGAGTTATCTTATATTCAGGGAAAATGGGAAGAGTGATTGTAGGGATTGTCTGATGGATGCTATGGTTGCTTGGTTGCTTTCTAAGCCATCACTTGGGATATCATTGAAAGTTTGTACAGGAGATAGGTGTTAGTCCGTAAGATGATGATTTTGATGACAACAACCTTAGAATAGATTATAAAATATAAATACTAACATTATAAGTTTAGATATATATGTATATGCAGGATTTAACCATGCAGGTACTAAGAATGAAGACTGTACAGTATAGAGATTCAAGATATCAAAATAAAATATCAAGATAGAAGACTCATGAGCATTGAGACTATCAAGAGTTCAAGATTTCAAGGATAAGTATTTTTTATTATTAGGAATTTTTGTTAAAACTCGTAGAAAAGCATTGGCATCTTAAAATCCAATTTATTCGTGGAATAGAATCCACTTCGAGCCCGTTAAAGGGATGGAACCCTAAGTAGGATAGAACCTACGAAAAATCTAGTGGAATGTTGTTTTGTATCGCTAACTTTTATTCAAAATGATTTTTAAAAATTATATCCTGTTTTTAAAATGTTTTCAAAACTTTCCTTTTAAAAGATTCAAAACCCTCGATCCTGATTTTAAATAATTTTAGCCTCAAAAACATCTTTATTTTCAAAGTCAAATTACTCCTGATTTTAAACTATCTTTTTAATAATATATTTAACTTTTGAATATTTATACTTAGATTTAAATATAAAATTATGGTTAAATTCTATATATATTATTCTTTATATTTACTTATGAATTTCAACTATAGTCAAGTATATTTATAAAGCTTAAATTAGTTTTTATAAAAGATAAAGGTTATTTTCAAAGAAATTCAAAACATCATAAAAAGCTTTGGGATGTCGACATGCCTATGGGTACCATGTCGACATGGTGACAGTTTGATTCAAAAATTCAAATTTCAAAAGAAGTGTCTATTCGCCATAACTCTTCATAATGGACATGGTTGTTGTTCTTCTATAAATAGGGGTCAGTTTCAGTGAATTTTTAATCACTTTTTTCAGGTTTTCACTCCTCTTTTTCTTCCTCATTTCTTAATACATATTCTTATCATTACTCTGCCGAAATCAACATTGAATCATACTCGATTATTTCTAGTTTGATTCTCTATCACTATCTATACAAGATTCTTAGTGCTATTCAGAGTTATTGACTTCTTTGTAATCTATTAAGTGAGAAAAGGTGTGATTGTAGCCTTGGAAATCAATCAAAAGGGAAAAGGTGTGATTGTAGCCTTGGTAAATCAATTGGGTAAACTTGTGGCCCGGAAATCAAGTATCTCTACCCAGAGGATCAAAATTTTGGAGGGTGTACCTCGTAGCCTTGAAACCGAGTGTGTAATTGTACAATTGCTGTTGAAAGGAAGTCCGTACTTGTGTTGCGGGACTGGATGTAGGGTAACTCCGAACCAGTGTAAAATCCGGTGTATTCTTTTCTTTACTGCTTTTATTTTATTTTTGTATCTGTGATTGTTTCTGTGATCATATCTGTGTCTGTATATTGCATACTTTTGTGTCTAAATTAACATAAATCGAAAAAGATTTGTAATTCTTTATTAACACTATTCACCCCTCCTCTAGTGTTAATCTTAGCCTTAAGATCTGTAATCCTCATTTCTCACAATTGGTATCAAAGCAAGGTTTTCAAAGTTTCATAATCTGATTTTTGAAAAGTTTTCAAAATGGCTACCAACACTGATACTGTTATTAACACTAGTATCCCTGTCACTAATTCATTTGTAGAGGGTCAGTCTACTGTCAGACCACCACTTTGGTTATCTCGATAGGAGTGGCCATCCATAGTTAGGCCTTACACTAGTATTGGTTATCTCGATAGGAGTGGTATTTTTAATTTTCATCTCTTATTTGTTTACTCCCATCAACATATCCAATTCCAGTGTAAAACGAACTACGATGGTTCATAATAGTTTAGGACAATAGATATAATAATAACACAGATAATTCAAATGCGGAACACTGATAAACAAAAATCTCATATATATATATATATAATAACTGATGTCAGTTACAATACATGTGATACAATACATATGATACAACTACAACTGTCGACTCTGGAAGTTACATATACAAGTACATTATCGTGAATAATATACATGAATATACAACATCCTATACAAATACACTGACTACTTTAAATAATGACGACTACTCCAAAAATATGAAAAGACTTCATAGCTCTAACAGCAACCCATAGTAAAATATCAACAACCTGTAAATACTCGGTCTGACCCGAGTATTACATTCAAAAGAAAATAATACACTGGTCAGTCTAATTCAAATTCAGTTATAAATGCACAGAAGCAGTAATAATTAAATAATGAATAGACGACAGTATTAAACCAAATCAGAATGCAATTCAGAATATTGAATTGAATAAACAAAACAGTTCAAACCGTTGAAATATCAATTAAAATATTAATTCAAGTAGGGCTACAGTATACGCACGCGTGTACTGCCTCGCCACTACGGAATATGGAATACGCAAAAGATCCATAAGTCGAAAAAAAATAGAATATCATACACGCCCTACGTTGTAGCTGCAGTTCACGCTTGCGTGCACTACCTTGCCACCATAGTGATGTCGTACCCAAAAATAACTCAGTACCGTGTGGCTGCAGTTCACGCACGCGTGCACTGCCTCGCCACAACAGCATATAAAATCACCACAAATCCAAATACTAACAGCAAGACGAAACTGCAGAGGTCAATGCAGTCTCAACTAAATGATCATGATACACATGAACAACTAGATGAGTAAGACCAAATCATCAACTCATTTGACAATCAAAGACAAGGCCAGAAACTCATGTCAGACCAAAAATCAAATTCCAAAACATAAATGCAGACCAGAATGAAGAAAAAATGAATCAGAATACCAATTTCATAACTTCCAGCTCAGAGATGCAGACTAAATAGCCAACATAATTAATGGAGCATAACACAGACCCAACAAGGTGCAGAAATGCACAATGTCAAATGCAAAACTCAGACTCGACATAGTGCACACATAATAAAGTCTAGGTGCGGTTCAGAGAACAGTGAATGCAAAATGAGCTACATGAGCATTAGTGGTAAAAAATGCAAACTCAACAGTAATGCAAACAGAGGTGGCGCCGTGATACTACACCAAAGGGATGTTATCAGGAGGTAACAATTATGTGTACCCCAAATTAAGGCAACACAGCCACAACTGAATCATTAAGCATATAAATGCAAGTATATGGCACTGAGATACAATGTGTAGCATACATATGAACCAAGTTCATATGTACAACAAACACTATGGACAAACTCAGCAATGCAAGCTACCACCCTAATGATTCAAGCAATACAGGAAAGTGGAACAAGTCAGGATGAACAACTTCACATCCAAAATGATCAAACTTCAGACTAGGCAATGGGTCAGAAAAGCAGAGACTTAAGTACAACAGTAACTTGTATTTATTTTTACTTTGTTTTAGAAACTCAAGTCAATGAACTCAAGAATTGAACTCAAAATCCAAATGTATACTGGAACAATAATTGGTGCACAATATACTAGATCAGTGAACTGACTAGAAATGATCTTCATGAAAACAAGGCCAGAGTGAAGGCTACAAGTGCAACTGGGATGCAACTCACAAACTACAATAGAGGCATACAACAATCAGGTCTCAACAACATATCTGTACCAAATGAAGCATATTCAAACCCAACTGACCTGAACAGGTTACAAAATGCAAGCTTCAAAAGCACATCAGAGATACCATAAACACAAAACTTAAACCAACAAGAGATCAGACAAACAAGTACGCATAGTACTTGAACCAATGACTAAATCCAAACGTCCCAAGTGCACTAGAGCAGTGTGCACAGACCAGAATCGAGTGCATTCAACCTCAAACGAAGACAAATGCAGCCGTTCCAAAATGATGATATACAACAAGTTTAATTCCTGTGCCAGCAATGCAGACTTGACTACAAGCAACAACACGTGTACATGTCAGTCAAAAACCAAGTCAAAGCCAGAAGTGTAACAGCAGTTTTCAAGTGACCAATGTCAAATGCAAGTATCAACTTCGAACAGGACATAACTGCCGAGGTGAGCAAAGAAATTCAAAGCCGAATCATAGTATTGTCAACCAAACAAAAGTCCACAAAATCAAGTGATCGAAGTCAACAAAAATCGAAACCGTGATGGTCACGAGATATTGAACAGCCCAAATTCAAAGCCGAGTTAACCAAGTAACACAAATATGTAAAATCAGAGAAAGCATCAACAACGAACCCAAATCAAACGCAAAACATACTACTAAGTCGAATTAGATGTGAGTAATAAAGATTACTCACCTTCGTTTTCCTTAGCAAGAACCAAAGATCGACATCCAAGCAACGACAAATCATCATTCGATCCATCAACCTAAAGTCAACACCTTTGATTCCGCGAGCCCTAGTTTTTGAAGACGAAAATGAAAAATTGCAGCCTCTATTTTTATTCTTTTTTCATGAGTTTAGGTTTTGGGGTTGCCAAAAATGAGAATGAGTAGAGGGAACGGTTATTCCCTTGATAATTATCACGGCCCAACATAAAAAGAAAACATGGGCTACAATTTCAACTCTAAAGCCCGCATAACCGTTAGACCAATATTCAAAAGAATTTTCAACCGATTAAATGTCAATGGCAATTAGCAATCAAATTAAATCGTCATTTGACTATAATTTATTGTTACAAAAATCTCAGGGTTGTTACAATGACCAGAAATTTTAGGAGATTCCTAAAATACAGAAAGATGAATAATCTCAAGAGAAACAACTATAAGAATTCTGGAAATCAGAATATAGTGCCAAATAATGACAAGTGTTACAACTGTTATAAAACAGGCTACTTCAAAAGAGACTGTCCGTATCTAGAAAGGCAGAATCCTCCTATGAACAATGAACCAGCAAAGAAACGAAAGCATGCATTTACTGCTACTCTAGATGACTCAGACCATCCTCAAGTGATGATGATCAGAAGACGGATAATTCGAATTTGTGTTTCATAGCTGTTTACGACTTCGATGAATTCAGAGAAACGGACTCAGAAAAAGGTACACGTTTACAATACAACTGGTTGAAATTGATTGCTTAGAATTAGTTGCTTGATTGTTTGATTGATTGATTTTTGAATTGGTGTGTTGTTTGAATTTTAAAATTCATTTTGTATTTTTTTTATTTTTTTTATTATTTTTAATACTTTTTGAAATGTATTATAAGTATAATAATATTTCAGGAATATATAATAGACATTAATAATAATATATATATATTAGAGACCTTAGAAAAAATAAATTCATGAAAATTCAAAAGCACATGTCGACATGGTCCCTACCATGATGTTGACATGGCCATCTGAATTTGAATTTCAAAATTTGAATTCAAATGTTTGAATTTCCCTCCACCTTTTCACTTCATTCAATTATCTGAAAAGATACCTTTTGACCAGAGAATATGTCCTTTGAGAATCTATTTATTCACTATCTTTTATCATATCTTTTCACTTTCATTTTCAAATTCAAACTCTCTCTTCATAACTTCAAGCTCTCTACTCTCTACTCTAATGGCTTCTTCAAGCAACCCCTCAACCATGAGAATTTCTAGAAAAATCAAAGAGAAATTATTCAATGATCCGGAGGCAATTAAAGCATATATCAATTATGCTAACTATGCCAAAGTCCATCCCGGAAAATTTGCTATTTTTCTAGATTTTTCTTCTTATGAAATTGATTCTCTTTTTGCAAACAATGGTGTTCTTAGTCTTATTGATGCTTCTCAAAATGATTTTGTTTGCTATCCTAATCTTGTCAAAATTTTCTATGCGAATTTAAATCGTGGATTTTATGTTGGAAATGAAGATGAAATTTGGAGTAGTGTCAAAGGCACTCAAATTGTTTTGAATTGTTATCTTTTGGGTACCATTCTCAACTGCAAGAGTTCGGGAATGAAGCTTTCTAACTTTAAAATTGATGAACATGATCGTGGGACATTTCATCACAATTTCGAAATAGATGATGATTTTGATTTTAAAATAGAAATTTTCGACCAAAAGCAAGAATTGTTGATCTTCTTTTGCAACATATTTTGACCCTAAGATCGGGAAATTTTAACAATCCTACTTCAAAAGTTTGCAAAGTTCTTTTAGCTATTTTTGGAAACTATGACATAAATTGGGCGCAGGTTATTTTGGATGAACTTCATCCTAAAAATCTTGAAATGAGTGAGAATACTTTATACCATCGAATTTATCTCACTCGGATTTTTAACTATTTTGGAGTGGATTTCAAAGGCGAAGAATTTGTTTCTAGAAAAGTTTTCAATCATTCCAACATTTCGCTTATGAAAATTTCATTTGTTTTTCACCCTTATGAGACACTTACCGAAAAGGAAGAGCGGTTGGCTCATGAGGAAATAGAAGAAGGGGAAGTTGAAGAAGAAGGGGATGAAATGGAAATTGAAGAAGAAGAAGGTGAAACGTCTTTGGAAAGTATTGAATATCCTTCCAATCCATCCAACTAAACCCTTCTCAAAAACCAAAAGATAATTGTGGAGAATCAACGGATTCTAAAACGATCCGTTAGTAAAAAGTAGGATAACATTTCTTCAAAGATGAACAAGTTCTTTTCAAAAGTCAGCAAGAAACTTTGACTATCTTCATCATCTTCATCCTCTAACTAGTTTTATCTTTTCGTATCTTGTTGTATTTGTTTTAGTTTGCTTTATTTCGAATGTTCATGTAGTTTGTTGTGTGTTTAATCATTGTATTATCGAATTATGCAATGAAATGAAAATTTCTTTCTGTTATCTACCTTATCTTATCTCTAGAATAAATGTTAGTATAATATATATATACACACAATTATTCACAATATCAAAATTAGTCATAACATTTCACTAACCCATGTTGACATCCCCTATGTGACCATGACGACATGTACTGGTCAAAAATGGCAATTGATTTTGAATTTGAAATTTGAATAACTACCACATGTCTATTCAATTCAAATGAATTTCTACACCTATATATACCTGTTTCTTCCAGAATTATTCACTAAAATTTATTTCTTATCATCTATATCCTACATTTCTTTCACAAGCTTAACTATGACTAATCCTATTCACAATTTATCCGAAAATCTTGAAGAAACTCTTAATTCATTCAGGAATATTCTCTCATTTATTCTACGAAACCAGCGTCATTTAGAATTAAGTCAAATGCAGATGATAAAGGAACAAGAAAGGCACTTCGATGCGACATGATGGATGATCTCCTCTCTATACAAGGATGATAACGAAGCACATCCTCCTGTCTCTCGCACCAATGATAATGATAATTGGGATGCTATTAAGGCAGACCCAATCTTTAGAGAAGAAGGATGGGTGGAAGTTCCACGTAACGTTTGATTTTTTATTTACTTTTTGATTTTTTTGAATGGATTTGGTTTGAATTGATACTTTGTGTGGATTGATTTCTTATTAATTTGAAGATTGGTGTGTAAAACATATATATATATATATACATTGAATTAGTTATCATGCTTAGAAGTATAATTATTTCCTACTCTATATGTATTCCGTTGTATAGTTTAACAACGCAGGTAATGAAGTCCAAGAATGAGGGGGAGTAAGTTTTTGTTGATGACAAAGGGGGAGAAATATAAAATAGGATAGTTAGGTATAGATTAAGGGGGAGTTGTTAGTTTTAGGGGGAGTTATTAGGATAGAAATAATATTTTATAAACAAAGGTTGTCGTCATCAAAAATGGGGAGATTGTTAGTCCGTAAGATGATGGTTTTGATGACAACAACCTTAGAATAGATTATAAAATATAAATGCTAACATTATAAGTTTAGATATATATGTATATGCAGGATTTAACCATGCAGGTACTAAGAATGAAGACTGTACAGTATAGAGATTCAAGATATCAAGATAAAATATCAAGCTAGAAGACTCATGAGTATCGAGACTATCAAGAGTTCAAGATTTCAAGGATGGTATTTTTTATTATTAGGAATTTTTGTTAAAACTCGTAGAAAAGAACTGGCATATTAAAATCCAATTTATTCGTGGAATGGAATCCACTTCGAGCCCGTTAAAGGGATGGAACCCTAAGTAGGATGGAATCTACGAAAAATCTAGTGGAACATTGTTTTGTATCCGCTAACTTTTATTCAAAATAATTTTTCAAAATTATATCCTGTTTTCAAAATGTTTTCAAAACTTTCCTTTTAAAGATTCAAAACCCTCCATCCTAATTTTAAATAATTTTAGCCTCAAAAACATCTTTATTTTCAAAGTCAAATTACTCCTGATTTTAAACTATCTTTTTAATAATATATTTAACTTTTAAATATTTATACTTAGATTTAAATATAAAATTATGGTTAAATTCTATATATATTATTCTTTATATTTACTTATGAATTTCAACTATAGTCAAGTATATTTATGAAGTTTAAATTAGTTTTTATAAAAGATAAAGGTTATTTTCAAAGAAATTCAAAAAATCATAAAAAGCTTTGGGATGTCGCCATGCCTATGGGTACCATGTCGACATGGTGACAGTTTGATTCAAAAATTCAAATTTCAAAAGAAGTGTCTATTCGCCATAACTTTTCATGAATGGACATGACTGTTGTTCTTCTATAAATAGGGGTCAGTTTCAAAGAAGTTTTAATCACTTTTTTCTGGTTTTCGCTCCTCTTTTTCTTCCTCATCTCTTAATACATATTCTTATCATTACTCTGCCGAAATCAACATTGAATCATACTCGATTACTTCTAGTTCGATTCTCTATCACTATCTCTACAAGATTCTCAGTGCTATTCAGAGTTATAGATTTCTTTGTAATCTATTAAGCGAGAAAAGGTGTGACTATAGCCTTGGAAATCAATCAAAAGGGAAAAGGTGTGATTGTAGCCTTGGTAAATCAATTGGGTAAACTTGTGGCCCGGAAATCAAGTATCTCTACCCAAAGGATCGAAATTCTGGAGGGTGTGCCTCATTGCCTTGAAACTGAGGGTGTAATTGTATAATTGCTATTGAAAGGAAATCCGTACTTTTGTTGCGGGACTGTATATAGGCTAACTCCGAACCAGTATAAAATCCGGTGTGTTCTTTCCTTTACTGCTTTTATATTATTTCTGTATCCGTGATTATTTCTATGATCATATCCGTGTCTGTATATTGCATACTTTTGTGTCTAAATTAATATAAATCGAAAAAGATTTAGTAATTCTTTATTAACACTATTCACCCCCTCTAGTGTTAATCTTAGCCTTAAGATCCGTAATCCGCATTTCTCACAATAGGGATATTGGAATATCCACTATTTTATGTGTTATACCTTTATGATATCGTATAGTAGCATATTATACTTTTGTGTGCTAAATCTTTTGTTGCAGGTACAGGTCGGGTATGGTACATGTGCTCTTGTTCCTTACCATATTTACCTATATAGCATTTTGAGATACATTTATCGCTCGCACCAGACTGTTGTCTGACTTGAGGTTTTACGCATTGCTTCTTATTATCTTGGGTACTCTTAAATGAGTGGAGTAGATAACAGGTCTACGTGACGTAAAAGTTGTTCGAAGGATGAGCTAGACGGAGCTATCATGTACTATATACATATATGGAGTTTATGCTTATTCCGCCGAGCAACACTATGGAGACATGACAATGCTTATCTTTTCTTATTATTGTATTTAAGATAGTTGTTGAGTTTGGTTCCATTGTATACACTATACTATTGATGTATAATGCTATGGATACTATACTCTGGTGATGATTTATTCATATTGTTATTTCTATCTCTTCTGTTGTATATGTGATATTATATTTGTCCATGCGCTATGAGATACGATAGATTATATGTTGCATTTGCTTGTTTTAACTTAGATGATCATCCTATATCGGTCGGGCATGTCTGCGGCGCATTATTTGGTTATATTGGTGCTAGTGGTATAGGACAGTTGTCACATTATTAGTAAACCACCTAGTAGATTGTCGTCTAAGGAGTTAGAGGAGTTGGGGGAGCAACTAATATCATAAAATTTTCATCAGATCAAGTAGTTTGTTGTGGCATCATCCACAATATATATGAGAAATCAAATGGGTCGTTTCGGATATGTATTGATTATCGAAAGCTAAATGAATTGACTATAAAGAATCGTGATCTATTGCCTACGATAATTGATTTATTTGACCAGTTGAGTGGAGGTAAAGTATTCATACAGCTTGATTAGGCAGTAAGATTTCACCAATAGAAGGTAATGGACTATAGTATACTTTTGACCATGTTCTAGACTGGATATAATTCATATGAGTGGTTAGTCTGACCATGTCCCCAACATTCTTTGTAAATCTTATGCGTCAGATCTTTCATTATTTTGGATAAGTTTGTGTTGGCATTCATTGATGGTATGCTGTACTTTAAGAATGAGCGATACCATGAGTCTAACTTACATCAGTTCTGGAGACCTCAAGATAATAAATATCTATGGAGAAGTTTTCTAACTCCGATTTTTGGAAATAAAAAGTTGGTTATTTAGGCGTGTTGTTTCGGAAAATGGACTAGCTATGGAACTATCGAAGATAGAAACCATTAATGATTGGAAGTGGTCACACATGGTGATAGAGATGAGAAGTTTCTTGGGATTAAGGGCTATTATCGTAGATTCATTATGGATTTCTTGCCTATAATAGCAACTTTGACTAGGTTAATTAGGAAAAGTAAGAAATTTAAGTAGACTAATAAGTGCAAAGGGTCATTTGTGGATTTGAAGTGGTTGTTGATAAATGCTCCCGTTTTGACTATACTTGAAAGGAATCAAAATTAGATTGTTTACATAGATGCTTATGGGATTAAGTTAGGATTAGTATTAATGTATAGGGGAAGAATGATAACCTATGCATCTCAACTGCTGAGACCGCATGAAGTTGGCTATCCAATCCATTATTCCGGGTTGGTAGTAATAATCTTGCTTTGAAGATTTGGAGGCATTATATATAGGGAGATCAGTTTGGGTTATATACATTCCACAAGTCTCTTTAGCATTTTTTTCTTAGGAGGAGTAGAATATGAGGCAATAAAGATGGGTAGAATTCTTGAATGCATATGATTTTGAGATAGAGTATATATTAGGAACAAGGAACAAGGTTGGGAATGCTTTGAGTAGAAAGTAGCAGAATCGAGTGTTAACCATGATTACGAAATGGAAAGCTATAGAGTCATTAGATTTTTGTGGAGTAAATTTAAGGTTGAATGTGCCAATACCCTAAGGATTTTGCTGACAACAGCCATATAAATACTATTACTAAATTTTCACCGAGTTGTGCAATATTTTTAAATATAATATGGAGATATTTTACCGAGATAGACAAGAAATTCAATGAATGAAAACAAGAAAATGAGCATAAATACAAAGATAGATCAAAGTAAACAAGATGTATAATTAACTCAAGACTAATGTAACGCAAGCGCTTCAACGAAAAAGATACAAAAATGTGAAGAAAGTCTAGAATTTTGTTAAAGGCCGTATAACAAATGTCCTTGAAATTCTTCTTTCATTTAACTCTATTTAATCCCAAATGTCCTTATATAAAAATATAATCTAAGTTTTTAGAATGTAGATGTAAAACTTTGAACTTTAGAAAAGGAAAAGAAATTACAAAGAGTACGTCGACATACTCTTTGGGATATGTCGACATATAGGTAATAATTTTATTTCTCAAACTTTAAATAAAAGTATCACGGTGCTATCTTTTCACTAATGGACACATCTTTTCATCTCCTGTTTAAAGGGGTCTAGAAAACAAATTTTGATGAATAATTTCCCGATTCTCTCTTAATCTTACACCTTTGTATTTTTGTGAGTAAAACTCATTTATATCTTCCACTCACTCTGCAAATCCATATTCTTTAAGGATTTTCAAACTAATTAAGATGAAAGAGTTTGTACTTGAATTCTCATTTATTTTTCCTTTGGTCTCATATCATTTCTCACTGAATTCAAAGTAATATTTCCTTTTGAGGTCTATAGGATCATTGTGGAAGAACCTATATTGAAGGTAAAACTACTTGCCCAATCTATATTGTTGTTATAAAGAGTTTTCTACCCAAGGATTGTCAAGAAGATAGATTCATCTTACCACCCGTGGAACTATAAGATTGTAAAGGTGTTCATGTCACCTGTGGTAAGCAGGAAAGTGGTAGCGGAATTCTATATGAGGAGTACATGTATGGACTTAGGATTGGATATTTGAAATTATATAAAAAATTTGGTGACGTTTACTCATTTACTTTACTTTTCATCTACTATCATCTGCCTATTTTTGTGATCACTATTGATTTAAGTTGATAATCTTTCAAATTTTCATGTTAATTTTTAAACAGTTGCCATATACTATTCACCCCACTCTAGTTATTAGTTAGCTTAAGTTCCATTCCACATTAGAGTGTTTGGGTATTTCATAACCCATATTCGACATCAGGGCTTGTGTTTTTCAAAAAACTCATAATCTGAATAATAAAGGGTATAAATGTCCTATAATACTTGTAATACACTTTTAACACTTTTGTAGAGGGTCAATCCAATGCTAGACAAACACTCTTTAACTGTATTAATTATGCTATAGGTCTTATATAATGAAAATCTATTTGCAGCCGAATGGACTACTTATAAGAAAAACAAAATGATAACATTGAGTCCCAAATGGATTACACGGTATAGACCACTGTCGAAAAGACACAAGCACTCAACAATCCAAAGAATATGAATATTCTAGTCTATGCCTTAGGCAAAAATGAATTTAACAAAGTGTCGGTTTGTAAATGTGCATATGAAATTTGGAGGACTCTACAAATTACACATGAAGGGACTAACAAGGTTAACAAACCAGAATATCCATGTTGATAAATCAATTTTGACTTTTCAAATGAAACAAAATGAACTTATATCTGGCATTCTAAATTTCAAAATATTTTGACTGCATTAATATCATTAGGAAAGTCATTTTTTGAAGAGGACCAAGTAAGAAAGATCTTAAAGTCATTCCTTAATGAATAAGTTCAAAAGACCCTTGTCATCGAAGAAGCAAATGAAATTAGTACCATGGAACTAGAAGAATTGGTTGGAAACGTATGTCTATAAAGTATAGTTACAGGCTACAAAAAATCAAGTCAATAAGAAGAAGTCATTGGCATTCAATGCTACAAATGATAAACAGGGTCCCAACAATGATAATTATGAGGATAATTTCAAGATATTATAGAAATACAGGAAAATGAACAAACTTTAAAAACTGACAACTATAAAGACAAAGTCAAAAAAAATGTTGCAAAGTGTTTTGAATGGGACAATATTGGTCATTTTAAAAGAGATTGTTTAAGTCAAAAGAAATTAAAATGTTCATCAAAAATTGACTCATTCGATAAGAAGAGGAAACAAACAAAAAAAGTAATATAGGAATAACTTAATGGAGACAGATTAAAAAAATGTCTATTGAAAACTAATCAAAGTACAACAACGTCCAGAAGATAAGATTGAAAGGCTCAATGGGCATAATGATGAAAAGGATTTGAAATTGGAAAGTTTGATATACTAGAAAGTGAAAATAAATCATTGAAAATAAACAATCTTTCAATAAAGTTAGAGATAACTGGTCTAAATGACAAATTATATCTATAGACAATGTTATATTATACTATAAGTCTATAAAAAGGATATCGATAAGAGAAAAAATGATATTGATGCATTTAACAATGGTAAAGAACATCTAGAAAATCTATCATCTTCATCTATGCCTCCAAATAACAAACACTTGGATATACCTCGAAGACTAAGCTTTTTTAAAAAAGATTACTTAAAATAATAAATAAATTTATTAAGGCTACCAGGTTCAAACTAAAATCTATACAATAAAAATTAAAATCTAGAGTAAATTAATTAATATATAGGATCCTAGAACTTTAGATAATAGTAAAGAGGAAGAGATATTTATAACTTCATTTATAAAGTTCATTAATCTTAAAATTATATATTTAAAGGTACTCAAACACCTTATGGGTTTGTCTTTCTAAAACTAAGCCTCACAGACCCTAAAAAAAATAGGGCACTGGTATGCATATTGTGTATTTTCCAAGTACCAAATAATGCATTAGATATAAAGAAGGATAAAAATGTATTCTGGATAACAATTGCTCAAAATATATGATGGGAAATCCATAATCGCCGAACGACATTATTTACAAAGAAGGATGAACTGTGAACTTTGGAGACAATTCAAAAGAAAATGCCAATAGCATCGGCGGGTAATTCTAAAAGTGATATTATTTCAAATATTTAGTTTGTTAAGTATAATTTTTATGTGACTAAAATTTTAAAATAAGGTTTGAAAAAATATAATTGGTATATTTTAAATTATGGTTCAAATACTATTTTTGAAACTATAGGAAAACAAAATATACATATTTTGAATGTGAAAATTTCCTATAGTGATGACATATGTCTTATTGTTAATTCAAATGATCCTTAGATTTGGCAAAAGTGTTTGACATGTAACATTTATCAACAGTTGCAAAATATGAGCGAGAGGACTTCCGAAACTGAATTTTAAAGTCAATAATTTTTGTGATGCTTCTTAGTTTGGTAAATTCAACATGAAATCATTTGATTCAATGGATATGATCTCTATCTTGCTCCTCTAGAAGTTCTCCATTTGGATTTCCTTATACCTTCACAAATACAATCAATAAACCATAATAGATATTCTTTTATAATAGTGGATGATTTTTACAGATATAATTGGACAATTTTTCTAAAACATAAGACTAAAGCTTTTGAAATGTTTAAAACTACTGCTAAAAGAATTGAAAACTCAAAATAAATTAAAATTAAGATTATAATTAATGTCATGGGGAGTGCTTAAAAATGAAAATTTTGGTAACAAGAAATGTATCACCCATAAATTTTATTTTCCATGAACTCCATAAAAAATGGAGTTGTGGGACATAAAAATAAAAGTATTTAGGAGTGTGCAATGAAGTAAAATAATTGTAACTTACTAAATAATTTTTGGATTAAAGCCATTGCTACAACATTCTACATCTTGAATAAAATGTTAATAAAAACTTCAATAAAGAAAACTACTTATTTACTATTAATTAACAAAAAGCCTAAAGTTTCATAAGTTGAAACACTTGGAGGTAAATGTTTCGTACTTATCACAAAGGATGACAATTTTGACATATTTGATACTAAATATGATAAACAAATATTTTTGGATATTCCAACAGAAGTAAGGCATACAGAGTATTCAACAAGAGAACTAATACTATTGAACAAACATTGTACATAACTTTGTTGAAAATTTAAACTCAATTTATACCCGGCTTTATGATTAATAACTACATTTTTTGATTAGGGAGAAGTATTACTCGTACTAAACTTTATATCCAACTTGTGTTTTTCATTATTATTTTCCCAATACGCTAATGTGTACTCATCTGAATAGACCGAGTTTATAGGATTGGTCAGGTTATCTTGAATATGAATAAAGCTTCAAAGATGAGGCAAAAGGATTAGTATTTATTAATGTTTTTCTTTTATTGCACTATTATAATGCCCAATTGTATAATTGATTAAGTAATTAAGCTAGCATCTTTATATTTCAGGATGTCACAATTATCAATGGTTTACTATATTTACCCATGCATGGGGATGCTTAGGGAAATAAATTTGTAAAGATAATCCATGTAACAAAAAGGTATTTTCTCTTACGTATACTTATTGGTGCTGAAAAAAATGGATCCCATTTTAATTGCTTAAAATAATTCTAGTCGTAGCCACAACTTTATCGATATTCATTTTTGAGTCTCGACATATAGGATATTGCAGTGTTCTCAACTGTTGTTTCTTGGCTTTTTTATTGGGCTTTGCATTAATTTTTATTCTCCAATTTCATTTGAATTGTCTCATTATTTACTATTTATTGTTTACAGTCCTTAGTCCTATTTATGATTGCTTTTTTATTTTCCATGTTTGAGTTTCTATTTATAGTTGAAAAGAAACTGCACTTTGTTTACTTTTGGAGTAGCTCTGACCTCTAGGCTTGTGATAATCCAGATTTTTGGATAGCTCTTAATTGTTTAACAGGATTTAATTTACTAGAAAATACTGATTTTATTAAGTTCAACAAATAATTTCTGATAATATCTGGATATAAATATTTTCTTAGTAATTTTCTTATATAATTGTTTAAAATTTGTAAACTCATCTCTTAAACAATAAATATGCTATCTGTATAGGTATGTAAATTTTAAATGGAACTATGATTTGAAGTCAAATTGTGTATCTCAAATAAATTTAAAAACACTACATCCTAAACACTAATATGTATATAATTAAGGTATAATTAGCTTAGACTTAAAAAAAAGTAAATAAAAGAGTTTATAGATTATATAATAAATTAGATATGGAACTCTATATTTTTAAAAACTAATGTATATTTAGATGTTGATTTAAAATATTTAAAATCTTAGTTTAGAATTAAAATAGGGATAAATAAAAAGAAATATATAAATAAAACCAGAAATATAATATAAAAATTGTATAAAAACATATAAAACATATTAAGCATAATAGATAAATTTATATATATTTAAAATTAAATGGAGATTATAATATTAAAAACATTAATTAGCATGCAAAGACATGTGTAAGTATTATAACCTAAAGATTAACAAGTGTAAACACTCTGTCATGCAAAATACAAGTGTTAGCCTAATTTTTTCATGCATTTACAAGTGTCATTAACCATTTTGTTCATTTTAAAAATATAAATAAAATAAAAACAAGATTATATATACCACTCCACTCCTTTCTTTCTCATTTTCTCTTTCACAAAAATAAAACCTAAAGGAAATTATAAAAACAGAAAATAGAACTGGAAAAAAGTTTCAACAAATCAAAACAAACTTAAATCAAGCAACTGATTAAAATCCTCAACCTGAAGCAACAGATCTAGTAAGCAAATCAGTTTAACAAAAAAAGAATCAAAGTCAAACCCTGGAAATAGTTCAAAAATCAAAACAAAAAGCATGGTACAAAATTCAAATGCATCTCAATCATTAGCAAGCAGTGATTCAGAGATCATCTCAAAACAAAAGCTTCAGTTTATAACCAATGATCAAGTTGCAGATCAGATCATCTAGTACAGTTCTAGTTGAGAGATCTATTCTCTGTTATCCAATAATGTGAGTAAAACTTTAAATTCTTTTTAAGTTAAAATCATCTGTATGGTTTATGCATGCCACAAATTAATGATAACAATAACTTAAAAACGATTTCCAATGGATGAAATAAATGTTATCTGGGTATATGGATGGAATTTCTGTTGCATGCCTGCATTATGCATATCTCTGTTTAAATTACAACAGACTAAAATATGTTCAAAGAAAAATTAAAATCTCTTTCCCTGATTACTTTTAGCACATGATGTTTAAAGGAAATTTGGTGATGATGGTGCAATACAAATTTTAAAAATGTTAACAAGTAGAATTATCAGGTAATTATATGGTAAAGTAAATATTGCAGTAAAAAGAAAATATATCAGAGAAATCGATGGTTTCAATTTCAGGTTTCACCTATATTATCTAATCCGTCTTTCAAAACTATGATTTTTAGTAATAATAACAAGATTTTTAGGTGAGTATTTGGGTAGTAATTGCGAGATGAACAAAAAACATGTTTTCGCCAAGTTCTGACGAACCAATTAATGGTGAAGGTCGATTTTCGGCCAGAAGTTAGCTGCAGGAGTGGGTAGCTCGGGAAAAATGCTGTTTGATTTTTCTATTTGTTGGATTGACCAGTTAGGTGAATCTAGGGTTTAAAGGTTGTCTTGGGTGGAACATGATTTCTGGGCAACTACGAGGTGGAAGGGAAAGGGAGGAATGCGGTCCTAGGTGACGAGGAGGAATGAATGATGGCGAGTGTATCGGTAAGGTTCGGTGGGAGATGGACCACGGTGGTGGTTCGTCGAGGAGGTTGAAGTTCGCAGTTTTCATTCAAGTTGGGAGTAAGTGTTCAATTTTTGAACACGTCATGGGTTTCGAGTTTCCTTAGGGGGAGAGCGTAGGAGCGGTCGTGTGCGTTAAGGGACAATGATCGTCGACGAATTTCGATGGTCGGGGCATGGATTCAGGTGCACGCTTTCGTGGACACTCATGCACAGGTAGGTGGAAGAATAGAACTGGAAGTTTGGGCCGAAGTATTAATAGTAGGCCATGTAATAACTGGTACAAGGAAATAAAAGAAGAACGAGGAAGAAAGGTTTACTCGGGATGAGAGTGGGATTGCACTGGGTTTTTATTCGAGGAATGTTGTCTTGAGCCCGAGTGTTTTAGGAAGGTAGAAAATTTGTAACGACCCGCTATTTTGGACCATTCAAATCGACAATAAAACCATACATATCCGACTTGAATAATTCAAAATACCGAATTGTTAATTAAAATTTGGCAAAACTTAAAATATACAATAAACAAATCAATCACAGATCACAGAGTAATATAACGCAGCGGAATAGATAAAGAATAGTAGTTCATGAAGCTACTATATACATCAGAGTTAGAAATAAAATACAACCGAATAGTTCAAATGCACTGAAGTCTCCAATGCAACAGATGACTTCTCTGAACCAATCAACTGGAAAGGCTGGAATCTGAATCGATAGTTGGATCTCCAAATGAAACTCCAAACTCCAAAGGTGAGTCTCTAATGCTGTATCACTCAGTCTGACCCGAGCGTAAAGAAAAACACAAAACACTCGAGTCAGGATTAACATTCTTATATCAATAAATCCAACTCAAGTGAAATATCAACTGAAATATAAATAACTTAAAGGATGTTTGGGATAACCATCCTTTAAGGGTCCATGGAACTATCTACAAGGTAGAAATATACACTATAACACCGTGGTCATTTCAGCTTAATTTATACTTCAAAACCAAATATCATTTCACTTCAAATATCTCTATATTTCCCAAAATAGTATTTATATATATTAAATAATTTATATAATAAAGTATTTTCAATTCCCTCAACTTAACAAATCGTTTCAACATCAACCCGACCTTCCCATTTAAATTAAATTCAATCTCAATTTATCAATTTAAATTTAACTCAATTCCTAAAATAAACACTTCAATTTATCGATCTCAAATTCGGATTTGTAATCACAAAAATACCCCTTTATATATCAATATATTTCAAAACTTTAAGTATTCCACGTTTCAACTAAATTTTTATTCAATTTAGTTTTCTAAATAATAAATTCAGATTTGGTTCAACCTAAATTTCACTTTAATTCAATTTAGTCGCTAAATAACAAATTCAACTACGTTGATTTCAAATACAGATCCGAATCTCAACATAAACCATTTAAATTCCAATATAGTTCAAGGCTTTAATATTTAAATGTTCTATATAACAGTTTCATATAGATCTCGATTTAACCTCATTATTATTTAGTCTTGAAATACTCCCTTATTTGATTCAATATCATTTAAGTAACCTTAAATTACATTTTACTCAATATTTTCTTTAATTTTATTAAACGTGAAATATTCGTTAAATCACTTAAATCAAAAACCCAGTTACAAAATCATACCTTTAAATTTTCCATTCAATAATTTCAAATTGATTTAATTAAATAAATCCTTATTTAAATACCATTTTTAATAAACCCAAATTTATCTCCCAATCTTAATTATTCAACTTTTTACAACAGTAAATTTTGAATTATAAATCTTAAATAATACTCAAACATATTATATGGATTAAATCAATCTCAATAATATTATTATTAAATCTATATATAAAATTTCCATTTATATATATAATATTTTAAGAACCAATATTTATTAAATCCCATATATTTCTTTTCCACTGTAGAAATTTATTTTCAAAATATTTATATGGACCAATGGTGTCATCATATAGTCAAGTGCTCTGGATATTTATCATTTCAACCCGTACACTAAATATACACGGGTGGATATCATTTCAACCCGTAATCTCAAATTCAATTAAATGTCGCTTGGGTTTATCATTTCAACCCATAACGATTTTCTCCTATTCTAAAGTCCGTTCGGGTATGTATCATTTCAATCCATAATGATTTTTATGCTAACAGGAAACTTGCAGAGTGATAACAGATATGAAAATAATAATAACAATAGGCATATATCATCAAAATAAATATAAACATAGAATATGGTGTATATCACATAACCGAACAGTTATATATAATAGCATATATAACAATTTAAATAACTACATCCTTATATTTCAATTGTCGTTTCAATTGAAATCAAATTTAATAAATAAAAGAACGTTAATTGTGAGTTATTGCTCACCGGTAAGGGAGATAGATAATGAAGTTGAGTTACAATACCCAAGCACGAATCTCAAAGCAAAGCAAGATCGGCACGAATCGACGATAAAAGCTGGTAAAAGAAATCGATGGGAACGGGTCAAATTAGCTCGATAAAAATTTAGGCGAGATGTATTTTTATATTATTATCCTCCTTAAACCCAAAATTCAAATTAAAGTGTATATATTTTATATAAGTCTAAAATTAAATATATTTATTGAAATCAAACATATAAAAAAAAATCAAAACCAAGTTCACTCTATCTTATAGTATATACATTATATTTGAAACATCAATATCTGAAACTAAATGTACATAACCAAATTAACATCCAAAAATATACATAACAGTAAATAATGTAAGTTTAAAGAAATCTAATGGTTTAACCAAATGCAGACTTCCTTTACAAATAATATACTGTAATCATCATCATCATTATTATTATTATTTTTACCAAAAATAAAAATATGCTAACACAATGCTAGTAGAAAAATGGAGAAAGGATGCTTATGCTTACCAATATTGACATGCAAACCTACATTTTATATGTACAATAAAGTGTGTACAAACAAACCTTTATATGGGCTGCTATATGCATGTTTAAAAAATGCTATACATATATTGTTACACATATTCACAGCAGCCGTCATACCTAACTTGTATACATATTATATTTTAAACAACACCTGACAATAGATGAAGGTAAAATAATATATATATATATTTATATATATATTATAACTAATACAAACCTATAAAGCTCGGAAATGTATACTAGTATATCTATACAACCAACCCAATATGAAAATATGTACCCATGCAAATATCTAAAGTTTTTAGAAACAATACTTAGGCTTATATATATATATAAAATAAAATAAAACAATAACTTACGCACACAAAAAAAACACAATACTTAATGAGACAAACGCACAAGTTGTATTACCTTTCAAGATATCATATATATATATGTTAAAAGTTTTCTGCAAGGCAAAATGGGTGACAAGGTGAGATACGGCTGCGTATGAGAGTGTGAAAGAAGAGAGAGGGTAGAGAAAGAAAAATTGAGGAGAAGAAAGTTACAGTAGATCCTTGCTTCACCAAAAAAAAGAGCTTATAAAGGTGAAATAAAATGAGTCGTAAAAGAATTAATGAATAAAAAAACATATAATTCAAAACGGTGTGGTCCTCAGGTAAATATCCATTCACATCTTTTATTGACATATATAAAACGTATGAAAAGCTTTAAAATGAAACGGCTATATATTAATTATTATTATAAAACGTTTTAAAGTGACTAGGGAAATAAATATATGGAAGTTGATAAAGGAGAATGAAGAGACCCAAAAATGGAATGACAAATAATAATTTTGAATTGATGGACAAAAAGTAACAGCTGGCATAACCCAAAGTTATAAAGGCAGAGGAAAACGCTTTGCACAATTTAAGGTGAGCTTTCAAATTTTTTTGAATGTTTTATAACTTTCCAGCTGTAGTGAAGAAAATGGAATTTTAAAGGCAAAAATTAAAGTGACCGTTCCAGTTAAATGAATATAAAACATATGCATGTTTTGTACATTCATACTTCCAAAATGGTATAACGTGGCAATGGTCGAATTTCAGTAAAAATGAAATAAATGTGAGAAATGAAATAAATAGGAATGAACCGCATTTTTCCAAAACGAAACGTATGCAACAAATCAGCAAATAAATAGCAACGTGTAGGGAGATGAGTGAAATAAACAGAAAATGTTAAAATATAAATAAATATAACATACATGAAAAGGACAACAGGACGATTTAGAAATTAATAAATGAGAAACGTATGTCCCTATACGTTTGAGTTTCAAAAAGGACAGAAAATTTTATCAAAAGTTATAAAGAGTTAAAAGCATTGAAACGTGGTTTTCGCTGAAATTTATTTTATTTCCAACTGAGATGAGAGAGAAAGGGAATTTTAAACAAATGAATATATTCCAAATGAATGTAATATAAACGGTCATGGTGTGGTTCGTCAGAAAATTTAATGCAATTTATAATTGTGTGAGCTGTACGTCGATTTAAGGAAAAAAATAAAAGCAATTAATGGCTTGATTTAATAGTACGTTTCAAATTTGAAAAGAAAAGAGAAGTAAAGGTTGAAATTTTGATTTCAATTAAATGATCGTGTGAATGAGAAAATAGCAATTAGCAAATAGCAGAAAGAGATAATGGAATATATGATAGAAAAGGAATAAATGAAATGTGAACGGATAGAATGCAAATTGAAACGGAAAAGAATTAAATATAAGGTGGAAAGGTGTGGCAACGCTCACCCATAGATTTAGCTAAAACCTTTAAAAGAAATTTAATATGGTATGAGTTGTACGGTTTCAAATTTGAAAATTAGATAAATCAGAGTCACAAATTTCAACACCGATGACGTATGTTTTTATTGTTTCCGTTGCGTATCGGATCTCAAAATACAGAAATAAATATACCATAGTGATCAGTACAACGAGACGATCAAAATGGTATATAGATATTGGTGGTACGATTGAATTATAAAAATTCGAATTTTCACTAGCAGAAAAAATGCGGTAAAAACGCAGAAAATAAGATCGACGGAGCTATAAAAGTCCAAATTTGGGAAAACAAAAAATGACGCCTCAATCAGAAGATGATTTAGAATTTTTCCATGTAAAAATATTTAGGTCTTGAAAATAAATTTATTTTCACCAATTATTAACTGATTTGAACTTAATAGAATTATACAATAAATAAACCTTCATATAATTAATTGAAAATTTGCCATTTGCTACATTTAATTATACGTAAACCAAATATTAAAAGTTTATTTCAAAATATTATTATTAAAATTTCTCAAAATCCAAATTAAATACGTTATAAAACCAATTAAAAATTAATAAAAATTTATGGGTCGTTACACTCTCCCCCACTCAAAACTTTTCGTCCTCGAAAAGGAATGAGGTAGGAGAATAGAACAACTAGAAATAAAGGTAGGTTGAAAGTCAAGGGTAAAAAATTAATTTAAAACTATATAAATTTTACTTGAAATATTCATTTGAAAACTTCATTTGCGATTTAGTTATCTTTAATACTTTAGAATTTTCAAAACTCATTGGAATTTAATATGTTTAACTAACACCTTTATACATATATGAAAGCTATTTGAAAACAATTACTTGCATCATTAGTTATATTTACAAAGAAGCTATTGAAAGCATTAAATCCATAATTCATGAATTTATAAATATGTCTTTAGATACTTTTCAAACATTATTAATAAATCATTCACTTTAAATATGTTTCATTTAATTAATAACTTCAAAAATATTTATAACACTAAAATTTTCTATTAAACAATGTAGTATACAAATAAGAAATATTTAAAAGATTATACTCAAAAAAGAAAGAAGGTAGATTCGAAAAAACAGAATCAAGGTGAACAACTAATGCTGAGAAGATAAGGTAGATTTAAAGAGTAGAATCGGGCACGAATCGTAAATTTCAAACCATAAGAGTTTCAATTTCAAATATTAACACAAAATTTCTTTGTTGAAAAATACCTTTATAATAAAATACCTTTATATCGAAATAAATCTTTCTTTCAGAAATATTTTTATAACTCAATGTTTCAACAAGTTTATCCTCGTTCTTGCAGACTCTGGCCATGCGTTGATCAGGTGCAAAGCTAGAATTCTTCAAGTACTTAGTAGACTTGTTTCAACACCCAGTGAAAATACTTGAAAAACCTTTAAAACAGATATGGAAAGTACAATCCAAACAAAACAACCAAACCAATACCTTTGTCCAACCATGGTTCGCAGATACACAATGGTTACACCTGGATCCCCCAGGAAACAATCTGTATCCGTAAGCTTTCTCAGCCCTGCGAGTTACGCCATGATGACTAGTAGAGTGCAGGATACACAATGGTTACGCCTGGGTCCCCCAGGAAACAATCCGTACCCCTAGGCCGTCTCAGCCAGGCAGTTTCGCTACTAATCGCGACCTACACAAATTGCAAGATACACAATGGTTACGCCTGGATCCCCCAGGAAACAATCCGTACCCCTAGGCCAGATTCAACCAAGCAATTTCGCTATGCAGTCGCGAGGAAAAAAAACCATGGGTTACGCCACGGTGGGAACACTCGAGTATCACATCCGGAAAACCAAAAATCAGAGAGAATAATATCGATAGAATGAATCCACAATGTGTCCACAAAGCGGATATCAAGCAGAAGGCACTTTCCATATCATTGCTTCGAAAATATATATCATATAGTACCTTTTCCAATACCTTCAAATATCATACTTATATAAAGTCCATTATATATAGGATTCTTTTTTTCAAATCGAATACTTTCCAAATCAATAGTATATCAAATCATACTTATATGGACTTCGATTATATAAAATTCTCTTTCCAAATTGAGTACCTTTCAAATCAATAGATTTCAAATCAGCTTCATACTTATACAAATCCATTTTGTATAAGTTCGACCACTCCCAAATCAAGTGCTTAGTAATATAAGGTTCTCAATTTCAAATCATTTCAATATCAATTCAGTTTCAAAATCATATATGATTTCACCAAATTTTCTTCCAAACTAAATATCTAAATTTCAAGTTCCTAAAATAATAGGTTTAGAAAATTATCCCAGCTTCCAAATTAAAATAATTCAAGTCAAACAAATTCATTTCCAAAATCACCATATAAGTACTGGTTTTTAATTTCAATTTAATTTCAAAACCAAATATTTTCTCAAAATCAATTATACTCAAAATGGTTTCCAAATTTATAATTATCGCTTTAAAACTTTTAAACTATCTATTTCTATTTGAAATATCCAATTTATCTTTCTGAAAACCATTAGTCAAAACTATTTTTTTTCAAAACATTTCAAAACTAAATTTATATTCTTTATCAAACATTTTATAATCTTCGAAATTTCTTAGCTTTGAAAAGTTAATCTTGATTTGGAAGTGTTCGAACATTCAAAATAGTTAGGGAAATCAAATTTCCAAATTCAAGAGTTGAAAATCAACATAAATCAATAAATCAATTTCAATAGATAGGATTATACTAAATCAAATCCGAAACTCGAGGACTGAACAACGGTCTCACTTTAAATTGTTTCAAATATATACATATATCTTTCGAAAATATCAAATTATACTTCGGAATTTGAAATCAAAATGGTTTTACAAAATCACTTGCATAGCGAAGCTATTAAAGAGGCCTCTCCCCCACTCTAAAACTTGAAAATCAATGTCGATGATGCGTGCACTCATCACCGAAATTATTTTCCAGCGACATAAGTGAGTTCTGGACTTCTATTTTCTTGAAAACTTCTTTGAAATTTCTTCAAAATTATTGGAATTCATTTGAACTCATTTGAAACATTTATTATTCGAAAAATACTTTTAAATCGTATTATTTTTATATATTTTCCAAAATCTTAAAACCAATTTCAAAATACCGGAATTCAATTCTCGAATTTCAAATTTAACCCTTCAGTTATAAATCATTTTTATATAAACCAATGTCTTACAAATTTTCAAAATTTTAAATCCTTTCAAAACTTTTATATATAGAATAACATTTCTTATTTGTTTTACATATAGGTATATAATCCTTATCGAAAACATTTTTACTTTTATATATAGAATAAAATCATAGTTATCAAAATAATAATTTCGGTATAAACTATTTCAAAAATACAACATACCCGATTTTTCAAAGGGTGATTCAAGAATGGATTTCAAAACAAAGATTGAGATTTAAATTAGAGGGACTCTAATCAATAGAATCCTGATTCGAAGATAGACTCGATCGAAGATGAGATAATTAAATTACAAAATGGAAGATGGATATACTTCTACAAATCACGACGACCTTAATCAGGTCAACCGTGACCTTAGGAATATAACCGATGCGGAATTCCAAAACAAATCGACATTCGATTGCCAGAGATAGAATTCATCATATCAAGATATATCAACATCGTAAACCGTGGATACAGAAATCTTCGGTGAATCATTGCCGGTTGTAAAGGAGTTTTCACCCCCTTTACAAAACATTCAGTGGAGTTGTGGGACACTCCAAAATCAAACGAATATAAATAGATAGAGACAAGAATGAATTTCGAAACCGTGGGACTTTCCAAAATTCAAAGGAAATCAAGTCAGAAAGGAAGAGATTCAACTCGAACGAAAGTGATTTTGTAAATAAATTTACCATATATGCTAAGTTTTGCCTAGAGCCAAAGCTCTAATACCAACTGTAACGCCCCGCTATTTTGGACCATTCAAATCGACAATAAAATCATACATATCCGACTTGAATAATTCAAATTACCGAATTGTTAATTAAAATTTAGCAAAACTTAAAATATACAATGAATAAATCAATCACAGATCATAGAGTAATATAACGCAGCGGAATAGATAAAGAATAGTAGTTCATGAAGCTACTATATACATCAGAGTTAGAAATAAAATACAACTGAATAGTTCAAATGTAGTGAAGTCTCCAATGCAACAGATGACTACTCTGAACCAATCAACTGGAAAGGGTGGAATCTGAATCGATAGTTGGATCTCCAAATGAAACCCCAAACTCCAAAGGCGAGTCTCTAATGCTGTATCACTCAGTCTGACCCGACCGTAAAGCAAAACACTCGAGCTAGGATTAACATTCTTATATCAATAAATCCAACTCAAGTGAAATATCAACTGAAATACAAATAACTTAAAGGATGTTTGGGATAACCATCCTCTAAGGGTCCATGAAACTATCTACAAGGTAGAAATATACACTATAACACCGTGGTCATTTCAGCTTAATTTATACTTCAAAACCAAATATCATTTCACTTCAAATATCTCTATATTTCCCAAAATAGTATTTATATATATTAAATAATTTATACAATAAACTATTTTCAATTCCCTCAACTTAACAAATCGTTTCAACATCAACCCCACCTTCCCATTTAAATTAAATTCAATCTCAATTTATAAATTTAAATTCAACTCAATTCCTAAAATAAACACTTCAATTTATCGATCTCAAATTCGGATTTGTAATCACAAAAATACCCCTTTATATTTCAATATATTTCAAAACTTTAAGTATTCCACGTTTCAACTAAATTTTTATTCAATTTAGTTTTCTAAATAATAAATTCAAATTTGGTTCGACCTAAATTTCACTAATATTCAATTTAGTTGCTAAATAACAAATTCAACTACGTTGATTTCAAATACAGATCCGAATCTCAACATAAACCATTTAAATTCCAATATAGTTCAAGGCTTTAATATTTAAATGTTCTATACAAAAGTTTCATATAGATCTCGATTTAACCTCATTATTATTTAGCCTTGAAATACTCCCTTATTAGATTCAATATCATTTAAGTAACCTTAAATTACATTTTACTCAATATTTTCTTTAATTTTATTAAACGTGAAATATTCACTAAATCGCTTAAATCAAAAATCTAGTTACATAATCATACCTTTAAATTTTCCATTCAATAATTTCAAATCGATTTAATTAAATAATCCTTATTTAAATACCATTTTTAATAAACCCAAATTTATCTCCCAATCTTAATTATTCAACTTTTTACAACAGCAAATTTTGAAATATAAATCTTAAATAATACTCAAACATATTATATGGATTAAATCAATCTCAATAATATTATTATTAAATCTATATATAAAATTTCCATTTATATATGTAATATTTTAAGAACCAATATTTATTAAATCCCATATATTTCTTTTCAACTGTAGAAATTTCTTTTCAAAATATTTATATGGACCAACGGTGTCAGTATATATTTCCTATCATATAGTCAAGTGCTACGGATATTTATCATTTCAACCTGTACACTAAATATATACGGGTGGATATCATTTCAACCCGTAATCCCAAATTCAATTAAATGAAAATCGCTTGGGTTTATCATTTCAACCCATAACGATTTTCTCCTATTCTAAAGTCCGTTTGGGTATGTATCATTTCAACCTATAATGATTTCTATACTAACAGGGAACTTGCAGAGTGATAACAGATATGAAAATAATAATAACAGCAGCATATATTTATCAAAATAAATATAAACAATAGGATATGTGCCATATCCCATAAGTGAACAGTTATAGATAATAGCATATATAACAATTTAAATAACTACAGCCTCATATTTCAATTGTCGTTTCAATTGAAATCAAATTTAATAAATAAAAGAACGTTAATCGTGTGTGATTGCTCACCTTTCGAGGTTAGAGAGAATGACAATGAAGTTGAGTTACGAAACCCAAGCCGAATCTCAAAGCAAAGTAAGATCGACACAAATCGACGATCAAAGTTGGTAAAAGATGCGATATATTTTTATATTATTATCCTCCTTAAACCCAATATTCAAATTAAAGTATATATACATTTTATATAAGTATTAAACTAAATATATTTATTGAAATCAAACATATAAAAAAAATCAAAACCAAATTCACTCTATCTTATAGTATATACGTTATATTTGAAACATCAATATCTGAAACTAAATATACATAACCAAATTAACATCCGAAGATATACATAACAGTAAATAATGTAAGTTTAAAGAAATCTAATAGTTTAACCAAATGCAGACTTCCTTTACAAATAATATACCGTAATCATCATCATCATCATCATCATCATTATTATTTTTACCAAAAATAAAAATATGCTAACACAATGCTAGTAGAAAAATGGAGAAAGGATGCTTATGCTTACCAATATTGACATCCAAACCTACATTTTATATGTACAATAAAGTCTGTACAAACAAACCTTTATATGGGCTTCTATATACATGTTTAAAAAATGTTATACATATATTGTTACACATATTCACAGCAGCCGTTATACCTAACTTGTATACATACTATATTTTGAACGACACCTGACAATAGATGAAGGTAAAATAATATATATATATATATATATATATATATTATAACTAATACAAACCTATAAAGCTCGGAAATGTATAATAGTATATCTATACAACCAACCCAATATGAAAATATGTACCCATGCAAATATCTAAAGTTTTTAGAAACAATACTTAGGCTTATATATATAAAATAAAACAAAACAATAACTTACGCACACAAAAAAAAACACAATACTTAATGAGACAAATGCACAAGTTGTATTACCTTTCAAGATATCACATATATATATATATATATATATATATGTTAAAAGTTTTCTGCAAGGCAAAATGGGTGACAAGGTGAGATACGACTGCGTGTAAGAGTGTGAAAGAAGAGAAAGGGTGGAGAAAGAAAAATTGAGGAGAAGAAAGTGACAGTAGGTCCTTGCTTTACCAAAGAAAAGCTTATAAAGGTGAAATAAAATGAGCCGTAAAAGAATTAATGAATACAAAAAAAACATATAATTCAAAACGGTGTGGGCCTCAGGTAAATATCCATTCACATCTTTTATTGACATATATAAAATGTATGAAAAGCTTTAAAATGAAACGGCTATATATTAATTATTATTATAAAAGTTTTAAAGTGACTAGGGAAATAAATATATGGAAGTTGATAAAGGAGAATGAAGAGACCCAAAAATGGAATGACAAATAATAATTTTGAATTGATGGAAAAAGTAACAGCTGGCATAACCGAAAGTTATAAAGGCAGAGGAAAATGCTTTGCACAATTTAAGGTGAGCTTTCAAATTTTTTTGAATGTTTTATAACTTTCCAGCTGTAGTGAAGAAAATGGAATTTTAAAGGCAAAAATTAAAGTGACCGTTCCAGTTAAATGAATATAAAACGTATGCATGTTTTGTACATTCATACTTCCAAAATGGTATGACGTGGCAACGGTCGAATTTCAGTAAAAGATGAAATAAATGTTTGAAATGAAATAAATAGGAATGAATCGCATTTTTTCAAAACGAAACGTATGCAACAAATCAGCAAATAAATAGAAATGTGTAGGGAGATGAGTGAAATAAATAGAAAATGTTAAAATATAAATAAATATAACATACATGAAAAGGACAATAGGACGATTTAGAAATTAATAAATGAGAAACGTATATCCCTACACGTTTTATTTTCAAAAAGGACAGAAAATTTTATCAAAAGTTGTAAAGAGTTAAAAGCATTGAAACGTGGTTTCCGCTGAAATTTATTTTATTCCCAACTGAGATGAGAGAGAAAGGGAAAGATTTCAAACAAATGAATATATTCCAAATGAATGTAATATAAACGGTCATGGTATGGTTCATCAGAAAATTTAATGCAATTTATAATTGTGTGAGCTGTACGTTGATTTAGGGAAAAAAAATAAAAGCAATTAATGGCTTGATTTAATAGTACAATTCAAATTTGAAAAGAAAAGAGAAGTAAGGGTTGAAATTTTGATTTCAATTAAATGATCGCATAAATGAGCAAATAGCAATTAGCAAATAGAAGAAAGAGATAATGGAATATATGGTAGAAAAGGAATAAATGAAATGTGAACGGATAGAATGCAAATTGAAACGGCAGAGAATTAAATAGAAGATGGAAAGGTGTGGCAATGCTCACCCATAGATTTAGCTAAAACCTTTAAAAGAAATTCAATATGGTATGAGTTGTACGGTTTCAAATTTGAATAGTAGATAAATCCAAGTCACAAATTTCGGCACCAATGACACATGTTTTTATTGTTTCCGTCGCGTATCGGATCTCAAAATACAGAAATAAATATACCGTAGTGATCAGTACAACGAGACGATCAAAATGGTATATAGATATTGGTGGTATGATTGAATTATAAATATTCGAATTTTCACTAGCAGAAGAAATACAGTAAAAATGCAGAAAATAATATCGACGGAGCTATCGAAGTCCAAATTTGGAAAAATGAAAAATGATGTCTCAGTCAAAAGATGATTTAGAATTTTTCTATGTAAAAATATTCAGGTCTTGAAAATAGATTTATTTTCACCAATTATTAACTGATTTGAATTTAATAGAATTATATAATAAATAAACCTTCATATAATTAACTGAAAATTTACCATTTTCTATATTTAATTATACGTAAACCAAATATTAAAATTTTATTTCAAAATTTTATTATTGAAATTTCTCAAAATCCAAATTAAATACGTTATAAAACCAACTAAAAATTAATAAAATTTTATGCGTCATTACAAAATTTATTAAACAAGGTTAAAGCTTAGAAACTAAACAAGTTTCTTTGGAAATAATCTCTCAACTAATTCTTTTATATAATAAATGTTTTTAAATGATTGGTTTAAGAAGTTGTGTGATTTATTTGCTAAATTCTTAAGTTTATTTTAAACTTAATTTATAAATGTAATTAAGTAGCTAATTAAAAGGTAAAGTGATTTAAATTTATATGTTATTGATAATTAAGTAATTAACAAAGATAAATGATTTATCTTAAAGCTAATTAAGGTCTTTTGTAATTACAGATTAATTAAAGTAATTAAGTAATTAAAGAGAAATTAATTAATTAATAATTAAGGATTAATTAAATAATTATTAAGGATTTATTAAATTAATAATTAAGGATTTATTAATTAATAATTAGGGTTAATTAATTAGTAATTAAAGGATAAATTAATTAATAATTAATCAATAATTAAAAGTTAATTAATTAATTTTAAAGTAATTAAAGAATGATTAATTAAATCAAATGGTTTGTAATTAATTAATGATTAATTAAGCAGGGTAGGTGATTAATTCTTAAGTGATTAATTTAATTTGAGTTAATTAAATTAACTACAATTATGGATTAATTGGTCTTGCTTATGGATGATTAAATTGTATTGAATGATTGAATTGATTAATGTGTGATGCTTTGAGATATGCAATGCTTGGTTGAACTGTGATAATGTAAGTTATCTACCTGTGATGAAATGTTGTGTAAACTGACATCCTGTTTAAAGAATTGTATTGTTTTCGCTTAAACAGCTTGAATTAAGAGGACATTGGTTCGAAGAGGCTGGGGTCAGGTGTCAGCAAAAACCAGAAACCACTTCAATTCTTAATAGATTTGAGTTTAGAACCAAACAGGCTGGAATTGGAATAAAGTAACTTGGCCTGTAACTGAGCAACAGTTCTTGGATATTGTTTGTAATAAGTGATGGACTTTAAGAACCCGTAGGAAGGTATGAGTTACCTTTGTATTCAAATAAGATTTACCTTAGTATTTCAAATTTTATGAGTTTACTCACGCTGGTTTCCAGCCTGACCCGGGTGTAACTTTGATGTAATTCTCGGGTCAGACCGAGTATTACAGATTTTCAGGTTAGGGCATTTTGGAGCTCAGGAGGCGAGCTGGATGGCGGGAACATATGGAGTATATCCCGTTGTGTATTTGAATCTGTATTGACAGTGGTCTGGGACAAGTTGTACAACTATCCAGTTTATGTGTAATTGATTGTACTCTGTTGTATTGTTATAAAATGACAATTACAGCTTTCTTTGTATAAATGTTATACTTTGATATTATATATAACCACTGTGAATGTGAGATGTTGTTGGTTCCTGTTCTTCTTCTACCTTCTTCTTCTTTTCTCCAACAATCCGAAATTTCCGGCGTTCGATTGATCAGCATTTCTACCGTGAATATATTAGTGTCGAATCTTCGAGGTCGAAAATTTAGGGTCGTTACATTTGGTGTCAGAGCAAAAGGTTGTGCGAGAACCCTAGCTCTAGTGGGTTTACTCATTAAGGATAGGGTCAACGGTGCCCTAGGATGAGTTGAGTGTAGTACATATGAGGGCATATTTGTTATTTTCTTATGAAAAAGATTTTAAAACGGTTTTAAAATTAGTATTTATATATATATAAAGAAATAATTTTTCTAATTATTACACATATTAAGAAATCGGTTGTTGGTTAATGAAATTGAATAAGAATTAAGTGGTAATAGAAATACAACCAAATAAGAATTGGATAATATGAACTATACAAATAAGATAAGCTAGAAATGGATTCAAACTAGAGAATGAAATCCTGAAATTTGTAAGAGTGTTTTCAGAATGCTGAATTAAGTTACCTTGACATTATTATCCATTAAAATATAAAATAATATATAGTGAATTGGTTTCCAGGTATGATAACCTTGGTTATTATCGTAAGATGTTTGTTGTATCTTGATAATGGAATGTTTGTTAATGATTAAGCATAATGAAATGTTTAAAGGAAGTAATAATTTAGATAAGTATGACTTATAAATGGGAATCGAAGATAATTAAAATAGTGAAGTTTTAAATCCGAGTTCAAAAATTTTAAAATTGATTCGCAATGTTAAAAGATATCACAAATAATAATTTTAAATGTAGAGATCTAGTTTTAAAACAAGAGTTGTTTTAAAATTAAAAAAAAAAAAGATTTTTCTTTTGAAATTAAAAACCAAGAGTGGTTTAAAATTTAGTATGACTTGAAGTACAAATGAAATGAATATGTATATGTGTGGGATATACATAATATCAAAGATGATTTGAAAGAAACTCTAAGTGTTGAAGTTTTCCTTGGAATGTGATGTGAAAACCCAAAGTGAAATAAGTTTCTGAACTTATAGGTGGGAAGATTTTCAAGTTTAAAATTTGAAATGGGAATTAAAATTGTGTAAAGTTGACTGGATTAAATGAATTGAATTTAGCTTAAGAAAAGTTAAATGGGTTTAGAATAAACAACCTTAATTAGAAATTTCAAAATGAAATTGAGATTTAACTTAGGAAGTTAAATGGGTCGATTTGAAATGGGAGTTAGATGTGATGTCAAAATGGGTTTGAGATCTGGAAATTGGAAACGGATGCTATTGATGAATGTTTTAATTTGAATGTTTATTTATTATGTCTTATTCTGGTATCATCCTGTTGTTATTAATAATCTATGAAACTGAGAATTGGATTATTTTAAATGAATTAAGAAATGGATTGAGGTAATATACATCCATTATTGAAATAAAATAGAAATAAGATTGAACTTATGAAAATGAAATTGCTTTGAACTTAAAGATCTAAATGTTAGAAATGAGCTTGCTGAAAATTTGTTAAGAATTGGTTTCGAAGTTAAAATTGGGTAATAAATTGGATTCTGAAGATTAAATCATTTAAAAAATTTTGATATCTAATTTAGACTTTGAAATAAGTTAAGTAAAGATAATTTAAAATGGAATTTTGGAATTTGGACTCAGAATGAAATAGTTTAAAGATTTAAGTTGTTAATTTAAAAGTAAAGTTGATTTGATTTAAAGGATTAAATCAAGATTTAAAAATTTAACATGAATTTATATAATTCAAGATGGTTTAAAGTTGAGATTTGAATTAAATTAGTTCAAATTGAATTTGATTTGACTTAAAGGAAACTATGATTGAAGTTGAATAAGTTTAAATTCAAATTGGAATTGATTTGAATTTGGGATAGCATTTGAAGTTAATTCAAACCGAATTGGAATTGAATCAATTTAATGAGAAATTGGGAAATTGAACCAGTTTGACTCTGAAAACTTTTTCAAATAAATTATTTTAATATAAATTGTTTTAAATCTATTTTCCTAGCTATTTACTACACAACCTTTCTTTTTAAAACCCAAACTATCTTATACTTATTTTACGATTATTTTGAAAACAAATTACTATTTTACATCTGTTTTACAAACTAATCACTATTTTACAACTACTTACAATCTAATTATTATTTTACAACTATTTTGCAACTATCTAACTATTCTACAACTATTTGATTATTTTACAACTGTTTATAACTACTTAACTATTCTACAGCTATTTTTACCACTAATAACTATATTCCAACTACTTATCTATTTTAAATTTTTTCAAGCTACTTTCTAAATTTAAGATGGTCAGAGTACAAATTGTCTATAATAAAACACCAAGTGAGATAAGAATAGAAGTAATAACCCAAATGGAAATTGAAGCAATTGTGAATAAGTGTAGAATCAAATTGAAGATGAATAAAAAATAAATTGATTTAGCTGATAATCAATGAAGATAAATATGTAGGATGTACGTATATTATTCTATTCGTATAATGATTTGATCCAGATTCGAGCATAGAATTTCGAGATAGTATATCGATCCGAATTAGGATTTTTCACTCGATTTTCGACGGCGAACCCTGGATATAGATTTTTGATTGATTATGGAAATTCTCTATCATATATAGGCTATGCAAGGAGAATGACGGTTTCTAATCAAGAAACCAGATCTGAGTCCGAGCTAGGAAGTCGGGTGGACGATACTAGTTCGGAAGTGGAATTGTTTGATCGAGTGAGCGGTCAGATTTGACATTACGTACGGATGATATATGTACGTTGTACGTTCTTAAGTGAAATTGGTATTGAAAATTTGAAAAGAAATGTAAAAATGATTTTGAAGTGGGAAAGTATATTTTGAAAAATATATGATAAATGAAAATGGAAGTTCGATATTTTTTTGAAATTCACTTTTTGAAAAGTAAGTGATATGGTAAGTAACTTTATAAAAGAAAATCAAATTTGATTGTTGATTTGGCATAGTAAAGTTATATATATATACGTGATATATGATAAACTCCCCTATGTTGAATCTAAAACCAGAATAAAAGGTTTTTGAAAAATATTTGAAGTATAAAAGGGGAATCTATATAAGTGATCCAAAGAAAAATTTTAAGTTGGAAAGGATAAGTTTTTTTTATATATATATAAATGATTTTATGAGAGTGATTTTGGAAAAGGTGTTGGAACCTATGGATTTTGGAAAGGCTATTGATTTCTGGAAAAAATCAATTTTAAAAATTTGAAAAGCCAAGTTTGGAACTATCGATTTGAGATATCAATTTTGTGTAAAGGAGATTTTTTATGTGAATCATAAAGGGTATGACTTGAAGATATTATATGTGTATAGTAAAAAATATTTTTGAGATTGGCTCTGGGGAAAAAGGCGCTTCCATGAAATGAACTTCATAGGAGATCCACGGGGTTGTTCTGCCTTGATCCTAGGAGGCTCTATATTGGATCTTGGGAGGAAGTCCGGACAAACTGAAGTTCCTGAGGATTATGTGTGGGTAGCGAAAGTCAAGGGCGCTGATGCCTACAGAGACATTTGGGTTATGCTGTGACAACAATGTAACTCGATGTCAATGCGATCTACTGCGGACCATAGCGGAAGTCGTGTGGCCGTGAGAGCCAACGGTCTACGTTTGATTTTTCGGTGATGGCAACGTAACATTGGTAGATTGCGATCCATGAAGACATAGCGAAAGTCGTGAGGCTGTGAAAGCCTACAGGCTACATTGGGACTCGACTGATGTAGTCTGCGACCTATGTAGGAGTGGTGAAGTTTCATTCAGTGAAATTCGAGGGGGCTGATGGCTACAATTACATGGATTTTTACAATGATGGTGACGTAACTCTGGGTGTAGCTGCGATATGTGGCAGGGTTCCATGGCATAATCGAGGGGCGCGGAGTGCCTACAGTTATCTATGAGTTTTTCCGGGATGGCAACGTAACCATCGGGTTAACTGTGACCATGGTGGGGGTGATGATTTCTAGAGCATTCTCACCAAAGATGTTTCCTCTATTTTCAAAAAAAAATGTGATCTATATTTTTGACAAAATGTTTTCCCATGTATTTTCACTGGGTGTTGAAAACAGGTTTACCAAGTACTTATAGATTTTCAATCCTATGCCTGATCAACGTATGACCGAATTCTTGTGAGAACGAGGATGGACTTGTGGAAACATCGAGTTATAAAAGTATTTTTATAAAAACTATTTTGTAATATTATATAGATTTTAAAGATGTTTAAAAAAAATTAAACAGTGTATAGTTAAAAATGCTCTAAGAATAAATTAAATGGTAATAAGCTGTCGTAATTAAAATTTTGGCTTCGTTCCTTTTCGGGGACGAAAAGATTTAAAGAAGGAGGAATGTGATAACCCAGATTTTTGGGCAGCTGTTAATTGGTGATTAACATGATTTAATTTATTAGAAAATACTGATTTCATTAAGTTCAAAAAATAATTTATGATAATATCTGGATATAAATATTTTCTTAGTAATTTTCTTATATAATTGTTTAAAATTTGCAAACTCATCTATCAAACAATAAATATGCTGTAACAACCCGCATATTTATCGATTGTATATTTAAATATTTTATTTTAATATTTCATCGATCGTCGGATTTTAGTCCGAAAACCTACTTTTAGCAAACAGTCGAATTGGGACTTGAGACCCCTTCCATTGAGTTCAAATTACCATTTGCAACCTTTTTCAGTATAAGCTTCGATATGTTTGGAGTAAGTTGAATTTTGCTACCTTTTCACTTAGGGCTTTGGGTTGGGTTCAGCCCACTAGCCAACTTAATAACCCAAACTGAACCACTACTCTTCATCCATTCTCTCCTCCTTATCTTTTCAGTTCTAAAGAGAATAATGGGGGAAAAGAAAAAGAATTAAAATCCTAAGCCATAGTTTTCATTTGCAAATCAAGTTCTTGTTTCAAATTCAAAGAGAAGCATTTGTAAGTATCATCTCCTTCTTCTCCAACTCATTCTCTCTTTGATTTTAGAAAATTCCTAAACCTAATTTGGGAAATGTTTCTCTTTTAAGCTTAGATTCAAGCTTCTTGTGTTGAGATTGAAGTGTGGTTGATCTTCCCTTGTCTTCAGGCTTCTCATTCATTGTTTTTGGGGTTCAAAGGTGAGATTTTTATCTCACATCTTAGTCTATAACTATCTTCGATTATTAGGTATGAATTCCTAACACTTATTCTTGTGCAATTGCTTTTGGTTTGGATTGATTTGGTGAATATTCCAAATTTTAGTGTTTTGAGTTCAATTCTTTAAAAATCATAACTTTGATGTTTTGATCATGTTTTTGGTGATGAATCGATGAGCTTATAGGACCGGGTAGCCGATAGGCGTAAACCCCTAGCGTCCGTGCTTGTCCGTTTGCAAATTGAAAGTGTTTGCACCTCCTTTGAAATGGGTTTCAAATTGAAGAACATCAGGATCGGCCGACCGACCTGTAGCCCGAGACATTTCTGGGCAGTTTTTCGGCCGACCGGACCCCTGGGCTGGCCGGCCGACCGACCTGCTACCCTAGCACTTCTGCCTCTCGTCCGATCAACCGAACTCAGTGAGTCGGTTGACCGACCTGCTCCTATTTGCCAATTATGCCTATATTGCCTATTTGTTTGAATTTCCAACATTAATCGATTCGTGTTGTTTTCCTTTTGCTATTATCATTTATTATCAATTTTGATGACATTTTCTTCGGGAATTTTCGGAAATATCCATTTTGATGGATTTGTATCGATTTATTTGGATTTTATTCACGTCTTCGTATGTGAATTTTTATGATTGATTGTTTCCACAATCACTTCTATGATTTGTCACTTTAAAATATAAAGGTTTTCTATACTAGTAGTAAATATCAAAACCCTTTCATTAAAACGATTTCAATGCCATTTTATTACAAATCTCCTTTCTTAAACCGTTTTCCAATCTATTAGTATATACAAACCTTTACCTCACTCGTATGAGAAATATAATTAAACGGCTTAGTAAAACGAGTGGTATGAAACACTTGCGTTTACTTCGTCGGTTAATTTTTGGACTTGTTCGATTGAATTTCTTGTGACAATTTTCGAGTGGAGACTTACAGTTTGTTCGTAAATATTTAAGTTAAGCTAGTGGTTATGGGACATGAAGCTAAGCTCATATATTTACTAGAAGTGTAATTGACGCTTCTTGATGATCGATAGTGGTCATTTTATGGTTTAGACTAGCAATGTGCGATGTCTCTTTGATTTGGTTGATCAGACGTTACGCTGTACGAAGTCGTTGTTCCGTTTTATTGTGATTTGGTTCATCGGACGTTACGCTGTACGATGTCATTGTTCCATTTCATTGTGATTTCGTTCATCCGACGTTACGCTGTACGACATCGTTGTTCCGTTTTATTGTGATTTGGTTCATCGGACGTTACACTGTACGACGTCGTTGTTCCGTTTTATTGTGATTTGGTTCATCGGACGTTACGCTGTACGACGTCATTTTTCCGTTTTATTGTGTTTCTGGATCATCGGACGTTACGCTGTACGACGTCGTTGTTCCGTTTTATTGTGATTTGGTTCATCGGACGTTACGCTGTACGACGTTGTTCCGTTTTATTGTGTTTCTGGATCATCGGACGTTACGCTGTACAACGTCGTTGCTCCGAATTATTTAATCTCTGGATTTCTAATGGTTGATTTCTGGAATTTATGTTTCACCACCTTTTTCATGTGGCACTAATATGTATGTCATTTATTGTGGATCGGTGAATTAAATAAAGAATATGACATTCTTTTTGTGCTATGAGGTTCGTGAGATATTTGTATGATTTTCCTTTGTTGATTTTCTAATGTATACTTGTCGAGGTATGACATTTTTGGTTATCATACGTTTTTATTATATCTCTTCTTATATCTCATTTTATATGATAATTATAGCTAGACTGATCCGTTTATTATTTTCTTATGAAATAATACTCGGGTCAGACCGAGATGTTACAGGTGCTTCTGCTTGACTCCTGGTCTGGGCTTATTATTATCCTGACTTTTGGCTAACTACTTAGATTAGTAGTTTATGGTTGTATACATTTGAGATATAGACTCATTGATGTATACATATTCTTTTGTCTAGCACTTGTAACTATTCTTTTGTGATATTGTGGATCTTGTTTGACCACTACTCTGATATACACTTTTATGTGTAATATTCATCTATTTCCGCCTTTGTGATATGAATTATCTGTGACTGATTTGTGTTATGCTTATTTCTATATTTGTTTAATAGCCACTGTGTAGTAGCTTTGAGTTTGTATCGGCATGTCGGATTCCTTAATTGCATGTTATTTTTATCTGACATATCATTACTCGCACAAAGCAATTACACGGATGGTCGCTCCCCAATAGCCTTATTCTCCGCGCTAGTTGACGGCATTGCCCGTTAGTGTCCTTGGCTAGCGTGGGTATAGAGGTGGGGCGTCACATATGCTATCGATATAGGTATGTAAATTGTAAATGGAACTATGATTTGAAGTCAAATTGTATATCTTAAATAAATTTAAAAACTCTATATCCTAAACAGTAATATGTTTATAATTAAGGTATAATTAGCTTAGACTTAAAAAAAGTAAATAAACGAGTTTATACTATTCCCTTTGAGATTATATAATAAATTAGATTTGGAACTCTATATTTTAAATACTAGTGTATATTTAGATGTTGATTTAAAATATTTAAAATCTTAGTTTAGAATTAAAATAGGGATAAATAAAAAGAAATATATTAATAAAACCAGAAATATAATATAAAAATTGTATATAAACATATAATACATATTAAGCATAATAGATAAATTTATATATATTGAAAACTAAATGGAGATTATAATATTAAAAACATTAATTAGCATGCAAAGACATGTACAAGTAGTATAACCTAAAGATGAACAAGTGTAAACACTCTACCATGCAAAATACAAGTGTTAGCCTAATTTTTTTCATGCATTTACAAGTGTCATTAACCATTTTATAATATAAATAAAATAAAAACAAGATTATGTATACCACTCTACTCCTTTCTTTCTCATTTTCTCTTTCACAAAAATTAAACCTAAAGGAAATTATAAAAATTGAAAATAGAACTGGAAAAAATTTCAACAAATTATAACAAACTTGAATCAAGCAACTGATTAAATTCCTCAACCTGAAGCAAACAGATCTAGCAAGCAAATCAGTTTAATAAAAATAAAAAGAATTAAAGTCAAAACCTGGAAATAGTTCAAAAATAAAAAAAAAGCATGGTGCAAAATTCAAATGCATCTCAATCATTAGCAAGCAGTGATTCGGAGATCATCTCAAAACAAAAGCTTCAGTTTATAACCAACGATCAAGTTGCAGATTTGATCATCCAGTACAGTTCCAGTTGAGAGATCTATTCTCTGTTATCCAATAATGTAAGTAAAACTTTATATTCTTTATAGGTTAAAATCATCTGTATAGTTTATGCATTCCACGAATTGATGATAATAATAACTTAAAAATGATTTGCAATGAATGAAATAAACGTTGTCTGTGTATATGGATGGAACTTCTATACCATGCCTGTGTACACATATGCATATCTCTGTTTAAATTACAACAGACTAAAATATGTTCAAAGAAAAATTAAAATCTCTTTCCTTGATTACTTTTAGCACATGATGTTTAAAGGAAATTTGGTAGTGATGGTGTGATACAAATTTTAAAAATGTTAACAAGTAGAATTATCAGGTAATTATCTGGTAAAGTAAATATTACAGTAAAAAGAAAATATATCAGATAAATTGATGGTTTCAATTTCAGGTTTCACCTATATTATCTAATCCGTCTTCCAAAACTATGATTTTTAGTAATCATAACAAGATTTTTAGGTAAGTATTTGGGTAATAATTGCGAGATGAACGGAAAACTTGTTTTCGCCAAATTCTAGCGAACCAATTAATGGTAAGGTCAATTTTCGGCCAGAAGGCAGCTGCAGGAGTGGGTAGCTAGGGAAAAATGGTGTTTTATTTTTCTATTTGTTAGATTGACCAGTTGAGGTGAATATAGGGTTTAAAGATTGTTTTGGGTTGAACACGATTTCGTGGAAACTACAAGGTGGAAGGGGAAAGGGAGGAGTGTGGTCCTAGGTGAGGAGGAGGAATGAATGATGGCGAGTGTATCGGTGAGCTTTGGTGGGAGATGGACTACAGTGGTAGTTCGCCAAGGAGGCTGAAGTTTGCTGTTTTCATTCGAGTTGGGAGTAAGTGTTCAGTTTTCGAACATGGCCTGGATTTCGAGATTCCTTAGAGGGAGAGTATAGGAGTGGTTGTGTGCGTTAAGGGACGATGATCATCGGCGAATTTCGAAGGTCGAGGCATGGATTCGGGTGCATGCTTTCATGCACACTCGTGCACAGGCAGGTGGAAGAGAAGAACTGGAAGTTCGACCGAAGTATTAATAGTGGGCCATGTAATAACTGGTATAAGGAAATAAAAGAAGAAAGAGGAAGAAAGGTTTGTTCCGGAGAAGGGTAGGATTGCACTGGGTTTTTACTCAGAGCCCGTGTGTTTTAGGAAGGTAGAAAACTTATTTAACAAGGTTAAAGCTTAGAAACAAAACAAGTTTCTTTGGAACTAATCTCTCAACTAGTTCCTTTATATAATAAATGTTTTTAAATGATTGGTTTAAGAAGTTGTGTGATTTATTTAGTTAAATTATTAAGTTTATTTTAAACTTAATTTAGAAATGTAATAAATAGCTAATTAAAAGGTAAAGTAATTTAAATTTATATGTTATTGATAATTAAGTAATTAATAAAGTTAAATGATTTATCTTAAAGCTAATTAAAGTCTTCGGTAATTACAGATTAATTAAATTAATGAAGTAATTAAAGAGAAATCAATCAATTAATAATTAAGGATTAATTAATTAATAATTAAGGGTTTTAAATTAATTAATTAGAGATTAATTAATTTGTAATTAAAGATTAATTAATTAATAATTAGGGATTAATTAATTTGTAATTAAGGATTTATTAATTAATACTTAGGGTTAATTAATTAGTAATTGAAGGATAAATTAGTTAATAATTAAGGATAATTAATCAGTAATTAAAAGTTAATTAATTAATTTGTAAAGTAATTAAAGAATTATTAATTAATTCAAATGGTTTGTAATTAATTTATGATTAATTATGCAGGGTAAGGTGATTAATTCTTAAGTGATTAATTTAATTTGAGTTAATTAAATTAGTTATAATTATGGATTAACTGGCCTTGCTTATGGATGATTAAACTGTATTGAATGATTGAATTGATTAATGTGTGATGCTCTGTGATATGCAATGCTTGGGTGAACTGTGATAATGTAAGTTATCTATTTGTGATAAACCGACATCCTGTTTAAAGAATTGAATTGCTTTCACTTAAACAAGTTGAACTAAGAGGACACTGAATTCGAAGAGGCCAGGGTCGGGTGTCAGCAAATACCCGAAACCACTTTGATTCTTTGCAGATTTGAGTTTAGAACCAAATAGGCTGGAATTGGAATAAAGTAACTTGACCTGTAAATGAGCAACGGTTCTTGGATATTGTTTGTAATAAGCGATGGACATTAAGAACTCGTAGGAAGGTAAGAGTTAACTTTGTATTCAAATAAGATTTACCTTAGTACTTCAAATTTTATAGGTTTACTCACGCTCATTTCTAGCCTTACCCGGGTGTTACTCTGATGTAATGCTCAGGTCAGACCGAGTATCACATATTTTTAGGTTAGGACGTTCTGGAGTTCAGGATGCGAGCTGGATGGCAGGAACGTATGGAGTATATCCCGTTGTGTATTTGAATCTGTATTGATAGTAGTCTGGGACAAGTTGTACAACTGTCCAGTTTATGTGTAAATGATTGCACTCTGATGTATTGTTATAAAATGACAATTACGGCTTTCTTTGTATAAATGTATTATTTGATATTATATATAATCTACTGCGAATGTGAGAATTTGTTGTTTTCTGTTCTTCTTCTACCTTATTCTTCTTTTCTCTAACAATCTGAAATTTCCGGCGTTCGATTGTTCATCATTTCTACCGTGAGCGTATTAGTGTCGAATCTTCAAGGTCGAAAATTTTGGGTCATTACAAGGCTTTACTTTCTTCAACTACTGCTTTCCTCAAATATTAAGTTTCTCGTTTGTTGTATCAATTTTATCATAGGTTCTATTATTTTGATCATTACTATTACCTTCCCTGTTTTTTTCTCACTTTTCGTTTTCAGAATTCTTTTGGTTTAATATCCTCATTCCATCTTTCTTTTACTTTATCATCTTTATCTACTTGCATCCACATCTTGGTTATTAGGCATTGATCTCTAAAATTCTTTGATCTAGCATAATCATCACACCTCGGAGATTGGTTATCAAATTTTACATTCTATTAGTCAAAAGTACCACCTTCACATTTACTTTTTGTAATGTTAGGAAACCCAAGCTCTACTTTCATGTTTATAAAGACTCATGTAAAGGAGTTACGACTTCTGGATAGTGTGGCATCATCAGATTTAATTACAGTGCCTAATGTGTTGACTACGGAACTAATGACTTCACTACCTCACACTTTAAAACCAAGGCTTAACAATCTAGTCCAAAATGGTATGCTAGAAAGCATATTTTTATGGAAACACACCGCTCGGGTTAGCTTCTTTATAAGGTTCAACTTTCCAACAAAGAACCAACGTTTTTCTAATAACTTCCATAATCCTTCTTGGTTTTTAATTTGACATGGAAGAATCCATTTTTCCTTGATGTTAACATGAATTCGATGCTCGTATTCCAAATTCCCTGCTTGTGAGTTTTATGATTTTTATAGTATTATCTAGGCCCTATATATAAAAGAATGCATGTAACGACCTGCAAATCCAACATATTTAAAATTAAGTTAATTAAAAATGAATTTTTAATAAAAAAGAACTTATTAACAAAAAAGTGAATTGGATATTGTATTTATAACCATTGTGAAGGTCTTTCTGAGTTGATTAGTTTGTTGTATAATTATGATTGTTTGGAGTTACGGCTTGTGAAATAGAGATATTGTAGTGTTCAACTGGGGTATCAGCCATTTTTGAGCCAAATAGTAATGTATAACTAAACTTGTCTAGCTCTCTATATAAATAATGTTTAAAACCATATAGGATAGTCGCCACATCAGTCTCTCTTCTCTAATCTCGAAATTCTTCTTAATCTCTTTTTTAGTAACCGATAACTTTTGCTTACTGCAAACTGATTCAAAATCCAAAATTTTTGATACTCATCAAATTATGTAAGCATTCTGAAGATCTCGATGATAGAGTCAGCGGGTGGTGCTCGTTTATCAAAAAACCAAATAGACTAAAAATCTTAGTCAAAGGAGCTTGAGACGAAACCTTAGGTACTGATTGTGGGGATTTTGATTCCGACCATAATACGAAAAATAGATGATGTGGGAACTTAGATCTTGGTAATTGGTGGCGGTGGCATATCCTTTTGATCCATGATGACGAAATTGGTTGATTAGGGTTCAACAACATCGGAATTTGGGGTGGCGGCAGTGACTCCAGGCCACGCCACATCTAACGATGATGTAGGTGAGTTCAGGGGGCACGGTTGGTGGCTTTGTGGCATTGGATGGTGGCTAAGAAAAGGAGAACAACATGATCAAAGTTGGTGGCAGAAGGTCACGGCATGGGTTTTTGGCATGACTTCGGATTTTGGAAAGAAGGTAAATTTAAAATTTGTTCCATGCAGTTTCTTTATGTGAAAATAAAACCCTAAAGATTCTAACCTCTACGTCTTGCATATACGAACTTTGATTCATGCATAAGTTCTTCCATTGAACTCATGGTGGAATTAGGAATGATTTGGCATATGGATTTTTAAATCTTAAAACTATTTACAAAAGCACATTGGTATGGTTAATTTAATTTGATTAACTGAATTTTAGAATTTAAAATACATATCTATTGATGAAAAGCAACATTTATTGAGATGCGTTGTGTTTTATGGGTAAGTATTCGGTATTTGATATTTTGGAAGTCTTGTGCCTCAGTTGGATAGTGATTGTTGATTATAGTATTTTTTTAATGTTTCACTATAAATGATTTTTTATTTGAATTTGATGATAATTAATCAAAAATAAAATGGATAAGAATGAGAAACTTAGATAAATAAATGAAAAATGGTTTATTTACATATTTTGGATGGTATTTGTAAATAACAATGATTTTACAAATAACAATGAAATTAAAGTATGAGATTTAATGAGGCTATTTTTTATGTATTTTTAGGAAAATTAATAAATAAAATAAAATTATATTTTAAATTGAGATTTATGAAGTTTATTATTATTTATAAAATTAAAAATTGAATAAAATTATATGAATTTTAGTTAGAATAGCATTGTTCTGTGCAAATGCAAAATAACTGGTTTTACGATATTTATACTAGGAGCTGTTACTATTATTATTCGAGTACTAAAATAGTAGGCATTTTATGATAATAATAACAGCAGTAAATATATGTTTCCCATTTTGGATAAAATAATTACCATTTTAAGATGAGCAGAAATAAAAGGGAGTTTTGATAATTTAAACTAAAATGCTATTAATTCTGGAGATAAACAATGATAAATTGGTTTTGGAAATTACCATAGTGACTTTAAAATATATTATTATTTTGGTGTGAAATGATAATACTTTCAAAAGCAATTTAATGTAAATTACTATTTTTGGTGGAAAATACGTTGTTTCAAGGGATTTGAAATAATGATATTCTAATAGAGTATTTCTGAAGTATTTTATCTTTTTCGAAGATTATTATGGTTTTGAGATAAACAAAGGTGTTTTTATAATAAACAATAACAAAAAAAATTTATACTTATAAAAAAATAATTGTTGTAGATACAATGTTTTGGTGATTATAATATGTGATACGTTTGTTTTACGATGATGAAATTGCATTAGGATGGGTATGCGATGTTTTACCATTACTATTACTAGATGATGAGTACTTATTATGTTTGTTTGATGATTGATGTTGTGGTACTAATATTGACTAGATTAGTAAACACTTGACATTTTATTATGTTATTATAATGGAGTGAATAGTACACATTTGATGAATGATGGTTACATTAATGATGATGTATGTAAGTATATTTTTGCATTGTTATTTTCTTATTTGATGATTGAGGTTAGCATCGGGTGTTGTTAATGCTTGATAGTTGTGTACTATTATGGATGTTACTCCATATGAAGATTTGTTATGATGCATGAGTAGGAGTACTTATTATTATTACATTGGTTACATCAGTCGTGTTGGTTGTAATGGTTGCATGAATGTCATAGATTTTATGTATTAAAAACTATTTGGATGCACGGGAAGAGTGTAAGTAGAACTATGTAGGCTTGATCCCCTAAAAGGGTTAAGTAGGTAGCCTTTTCATATGTTATAGCCATGGAATCCCTTAGGTTGTGCCGGTGTGTATAATGTTAGGCATAGTCCAAACATAATTGAAACTTCCTTCCGTTTTCCATGCAATCATATAGTTGTAGGTAGGAGTAGAGGATAGGGCAAAGCTCAATAAATAACTTATATCTGCAAATATTTAGCTTAGTATATCGTTTTTACATAATAGTTATATTATTATTGATTAAGGTTGTGGTAAATGTATTGGAAAATATGAATGCTTTTTTATTGGTAAAATTTGTTTGATATTAAAAATGGTTGAGAATCGTGTGTATTCTTGCTTTTTATCCCGCCACAAGGTTTTTCTCTTTTTCTTTTTATTGATCTTAGATTTTAAAAACAAAAACACATGGTCCACTTTTTTTTTAATGAAGTTAGTGTATAAGCGTAGATTGACGATGTTGGTCACTTATTTTAGATTCTAAAAATAGTGAGCCATCATATTACAACTTATCCATCCTTGTTCGATTTTAGAAACTGCCTTAGTCGTTAGGGTGCCTCTTTTCTTGTCATCAATGATCTTCAGGTGTGTATATACGACAAAGTGGTTTAGATGATGTTTATATTTGAGTTTTTTTACCACATATAAATATGAGTACTTTCTTGTACCAGGTGCAAAATTGAAATTGTTGCTTTTTTGGATCCAATAGATTTGGAAGTAGTATTGGTTTTACTTCCTTCATAAACGGTAGATCTAATCAGTGGTTTAACCTTGCTGGGACCAGTTGCCTCAACATTGACATTTCCTTGCCCGTTCTTCAGCCGATTCACCACTTTAGCCTAGCCATCGCTTTCCTTATTATTCTTTATACTTAGTTCTAGAAAGGATCTAGGAGAACTGTATTGCCAAGGGCACCCAGTTTCCCTCTTCCTAATACCATAGAAAATAATAATAAACGCAACAAAATTTGTGTGCTTTCTAATACCAAGTCATTTCACATGGAAATCAACCAACGCGTAAAGTCATTTTGCATGAAAAATAGCTGCCGACTAGCACCATTTTCCACAACTATCAACCAACAAACCACTGTTTTCGGTGGTTGATTGCCGTAAAAAATAGTGTTGGTCGACTGTCATTGGTTATGCAAAAAACTGTCGAAAATGTTGTCTTTGGTAAACCCTTAAAAAGTCTGGTGTTAGGAAGAGTATGTAATTTTTTTTCTATTTTTTAGCAATGGAATTAGGAAAAAGAAAATGAGGTGCCCTTAGTAACACACTAGGAGAATTCGTAGTTTAGAAAAATAAAGAGAGAGATATTTTAGAATAAAGAGTTGAAGAAAGGGTGAAAACCCTAAGTAACCACAGTGGATTATTTTCCTCCTTTTTCATTAAACAATAAATTAAATATTTTCCTACCTTTCTTATTCATTTCCCTTCATGTACAAATTCAATCCAAAAAAAATCAAAATTATTAAGTAATGTATTCATTTATCATGATAAATCGCTTATTAAAATCAGATACAATAATATTTTATCTAGTGTTTAGAGTCCAATGCTTGTGTTAACAAAGATGTTCCAATTTTTGGACCAGCTGGTGTTTGCAAACGATGTAGCAATTTGAAAAAAAAAATTCTATCATTACTGGCTTTTGTTGCTATATTGCATTTTAGTGTGAAAATTCATTAATTTGTATTTATTATTCTATTTGATTTGGAGGAGGTATCTTCTTGGTTTAAATGTCTATCATTTTTCATCTTTTTAAGATTTTTTTTTTTTGAAATTGGGTGCTTAGACGGTAGTATTTATTAGTACTACAAGTCTTAGGTAGTATACAACGAACCACAGATCCTTATATGTACAATGGTTCGAATCATACTATGCAAGTTTCAAACTTGTGATCTCTCGCACCAAAGTCAAAGTGCCTAACCACTGGGACAGTGGTGCTGGTCTTTTTTTAAAGAATTGTATTCATGTTCAATTCAAACATGAGATGATGGAAGGGTGATTTCATCGTTTTTTCCTTATAACTAGAGGGTGAAGGATTTTAGTTGGTGGCAAAAGAAGTAGCCTAACTACTATTTAACTTAATTAATAATATATTTTTTGGTTAACCTTAGGTATTCAAACCACAATAGTGTAAACCATTATTTTGTTAATTGAATCATGAATCAAATTATTGTGCTTCAAAACCAAAGATTGTAATGGTCCAATAGGTTGGACCTTCGAATACTTGATAATTGTAACTTATGTACCTATTTGGGATAAATATAGAACAACTACAAACTATGGAGCTAAACGCAAAACTATATCAAACAAATTAAAATAAAATATGGAGAAAAATGCAAAATGTGCTTAAATTAGATCTGTATAATACTTCCCCTCTCTTTTCTTCCTTCAAATTTAAATTCATATTCCTTCAAAGAAAGCTCATTCAGAAAATTAAATCACCATCAGGCTGTAGTACTATTTAAAATATGATAAAATTTATACTCAAACATTTGATTATATGATGATTAACACAGTTTAATGAGGTCAAAGTATGGTTTGATGTGGGTTTTAACTTTGTAGACATCCATATTGATTAGTGTTTCTCAAGGTCCAATCAACTGTTTGGTCATATCCTCAAAATAATGTGTAAACCGCGGTACTGTGTAATCTATGCTCACACTTTGTAAAAACATAGTATATAAAACTTTCATATTGTTAAAAAAATTACTTTTACTGTAACATCCCGATTTTTGAACTTTCGAAAGTCGACATTAATACGTCCACCGTATCAACTGTCGAACCATCGAACGTCGGAAAATCAAACCATTAGGGTTTAAGAAGAAGAAGGTAGAAGAAGAAACAGAAACAATAACAGAATCTCACATATCGATGCGGAACAACATATAATAGATAAATGAATATCTTTAAAACAAAGAACTATATCAGTTATTAAATTACATCACATTACATTGTCAGAGTGTTGCAACAACAACAACAGCGGGAAAGAAATATAACATATACTAGTGATACGCTTCGCCATCCAGCTTGCTCCTGATCTCCACAGCATCTCATGAATTCCAGAATAACTGAGAACCTGACTCTAGGATGCCCATGTGGAAATTTGTAGGCACCCAGAGTTTAGAAAGGGAATAATAAACACCAGGTCAGTCATAGGACTGGTGTGAGATCTTAAAAACATTTATTTTCACAAAGATAATAAAAAGAAACCCGCCATGCTTTTTTTTTTTAAAAATGGAACTTCCATAAGGCCTCCCGCCACGCACACAATGCAAACGCACACTTGGAGGAGATTTCTCCTTATGACAGTCAAAAATGCTTAATACGTAAAATCTTTGGATATTATTTTTAGTGCATAGTGCAAAAAACATTTCGAAAGTATAATATAATCTTAGTCAGCATAGGCATTTCGCACTTATGCCAACTATAGCTACCACGTTCAATAGCGGGTTACCGCCATATTCCATGGCAGGTTATACAACTAAAACCGTACGGGGCTCGTATTATTTCTTTGGATTTCCAACAAATGGTCAGGCAAATGAACTTCCTGCACCGAAATGGAACGCCTCTGGAAGGACGCCCCCGAGAACCTAACTGGATCTCTGCTGACACAAGGCCGAGTCACCACACGCTTCTGGGTGCAATAAAGCTATAACTTGATAACTCCACACAAAAATATGCCATCCCCGGTCGTTACCGACCTTTATCCGAGGATCCTCAACCACAAAGCAACATCACACAGTAATGAAATTGCAATAACCACATATGTTAAATATCTGGGCTCCATACCATAATACCACCTCTTATCCAGAAGAAAATGGACATACCCTAGGGGCGCGACCCCTAAAAAAACCTTGTCGCAACATTCCTGTTTCGACCATTTCCGGGTTGCGAGGCTGGACGAAGTCTCGTCCACAAAGCTACGCTTTTCACAAAAGCCATGCTTCGATAAACAAATGATCAGCAGCACTTCGTATGCCACATTATCAAATTGGGTATGCATCACTAGTAACCATCAACTACATAACCTCTAAGCTCGTACGTCTCAAAGAAGGGTGTTAAGCTAAGAGAATAAATTCTCCGCCACCAACAGAAATGTATTTGATAGAAACCAGCTTTGCATCTCAAAGTGTAACGTCAGACACACATCCATACAAGTCTGTTATGGGTTCGAACTGTAACATCCCGGAATTTTTGACAATATCAATTTAATAATCTGTAATTAAAATTAAATTGATATTGATGTTCTGATGATAATTATTCAGATAAATTTAATAATCTTTTTCAATAATTATTTAAATTGGTTATTTTATCTTTTAAAAATAATAAATTGATTTCTATTTACAATATGAATATATGGTTTATATTTTAAATAGATTGGTATAGTTTTAAATTTAGAATAAATTCAATAAAATGATTTTAATTTAATAAGAGATATTTATAAAAACAATATTGATTTGGTATTGTCTTTATAAATAAGTTTTGAATAAGATTTGTAATGTTTATTTCAAATTGTATTTTTATTTTTAACTTAATTTGAATTATTATTATAACTTGATTTGAAAAATATTTGATTTTGAATTTAGTTGAATTTGAATTTAAAAGTATAAAGTCTTTAAATTGTTTGTATAAATTTCCTTTGTAAACATGGGTTGTTTTCTTTTATAATTCATACACATATTCAAATTTACATTAACAACTTAATTTAAGCTAATATAACATTAATTTATAATTAAAAACTAATTATTTTAAATGAGAAAACAAGTGTTTGATTTATATGTATTCTTTTGACAAGTGTTGTTAAATTGACAAGTGTTAAAATTGATTTTTATCTTTCTTTTATTTTCATAAAATCTGAAATACATTAGTATGCATCTTTACTTCATATTGCATGCTCATTTTATTTTCCTTCATCAAAGAAAAATCAAACTCCACATCAAAATTCACCTGCATGTCTAAAAATCTGCATTCACAAATGCATAAAAATTCATTTTCATTTTGCAATCCACAAATCTGTATATTCATATTCAAATCCAAACACATACATATCTCACTTCTTATACAAATCTGCATTCACAATAAAATGAAGACCAATCTGCATACCACAAATCAAACCTGCACAATCAAATCCACCTTCATTAAATTCTCAAATCAAAGAACCTGCATACTCCACCAAAGATCAACTCAGCATCATCTACATTTACATGCAAGTTCATCTAAACACCCGCATGCAAGCATGAGCAACCAGACTTATAACAACAGAGGAAGCATAACAGAAAGCACCTGCCTTTTTTTAAATCTGCACTGTTTTAAATTTGGGAAGGGAGTGCATCTGCATGAATGAGAGAATCCAGCAACTGCATCATCTACATACAAGTAATAAGTGTATGGGATCATGAGCATGAGCATATCATCAATTGCAACTCAGATTTCAACTGAGTCAAGCCTGCATTTTTGGTTTTCTGCAAATCCAAAACAGGAGCTAATCAGTGGTCTGCATACATGAAAAGGTGAGTAACATTTAAAACTTAAACTATATTAGGTTGCTTGATTTAAATGTTTGAGATAAAATTATGTTTGTGTGCTATGAAATGGTTGTGGTAATTATGATTGTTATGCATGTTGATTATGTTGAGTAATGTTCCCAGATTTACACACTGTTTAGAAATCTCTACAAATTGATTTAATTTGAGATTTATATTGGTGTGTTAGAATAAATAAAAGAAGATTTTATATCAGAGATTAGAATTCAGATTTATATAGTAATGTGTTTTAACTTTTTAAGTTAAGACTTAAATTTTTCTAGTTAAGTTAATACAGTGTGACATATCTGTAACACAGGAAAGATCATTTTGTATGTACAATTTTAATCAAACCAAATCTAATTGATATGATAATTCAGTAATACTGATCAAACAAACTGGAACTTGACTCTTAAATCAAGTACTGACATTTATAGGTGCATGTTTCATTTCAGTTTATTTTTGAAACAAAGTATGAATTAGTGAAAAGTTTTGCAATCTTATTTTATGTTGTTCTAGATCAAAATCAAACACATTAAATCCAAATTCATAAACTTAATACATTGACATAAATCTGGATTTATAAATCAAATATTAATATTTTTAAAAGTTTGTTTCAATTACTGTCTGGTCTGAAACAATAATAATAAATTTGGGCAAATGTATACAATCTGTAGTTTGAAGGAAACTCAAATTTATTTTGAGTTATCAGGAATGGATCTTAGATCCTGGAGAAAAATCAGAGAAGTGATTAAATTGGTTAGTTTGAGTGCAGTTTTAAGTTTCTTCAGGTAAACCTAGTTTAGTATTGGGTTGATCTTTGAGTCAGTTTGAAGTGATGGATTGACCGAGTGTTATGGTGTTTGGGGTATGGATAGTTGGTGTGTAGAGGAGTGTGGTGCCGGAGAGGTGGTGATCAAGATGGTCGGAGGTGAACATGGTGGCTGTTGACAGGTTTAAGTATAACCTGTAGACATTTCCAGGTTTGTAAAAAATTGGGTGTAGCTTGAATTCTCAGATTTCTATTTGATCTGGGTTGATGTTTGAAGTTATGGTGGGTTTATGGTTGATGTTGGATCTTCACTGAGGGTCATCAGAGGTGGTGGTCGCCGTGCATATGCACGGCGGCATGTTTTCAGGCATACTGTGTGATTTTGGATGTTGCAGGAGAGTTGTGGGGGAAGTGGGAGTGTGACTCGAAGCAGGGTAGTGTGAAACTCGGAGTAAGTGGGGAGAGAACCCGAAGCAAGATTTTGTTTTCTCGGGTTAAACTGTAGTTACAGTTTACATAGTAATCTGTGTTGTGTTTTTTTTTAAATTTGGGTTTAAATTTTTATAAATCTGGGATTTCAAATTTAGAAATCTGTAGTTATAGTTTTTAAAATAAAATTTAGGTTTAAAATTTAGGTCAAGTTTGAATTAATAATTTGAATTTAAAATTCCAGGTTTGAATTAAAACCTGTTTTTCTGTTTTCTGCAAAAACCTGGATTTAAATTTTTTAAATCTGCAGTTATGGTTTTGAGTAGAATTTAAGCTCAAATTTAAATGTAAGTTAATTTCTCATTTGATTTTAAAATTCCAGTTTTAAAACAGAAACTTAAGTTTAAAAATTTAACTTTATTAACTATATCATGTTGATAAGTAGTTTGAACATTTTAGTAATGAGGTTTTAAAATATGAGAAGATTTGAAATTTGTTTAAATCTGGAAATTTAGCAGTTTAATTTGAAATTCAGTTTAAATTTCAAATAAGGTTTGAATTTGAAGTTTTAAATTACAATGGAAATTTAAGTTAATAAAGGTTTGAAATGGAATTAGCTTTAAAATTTCATATAGTATTTGTTTTGACTTGTAAATTTAAATAAGTTTTAAATTTATTTAAAACTTTGATAAGTTTAAATTTTATTTATTTTAAAATTTAAATTTAAATTGAAATTTAAAGTTAATTTCAAAGTATTTTGTTTTGAATCAAATTGTTTTAAACATAATTAAGTTATGTTTATTTTGAAAATTTGATTAAGATTTATGTTTTAGAATTAATTAATAATGTAATTAAGATTTGTTAATTTAATTAATTAATTAAATTTGGAATTAATAATTGATTAATGATTAATCAATTTGAAATTAAGGTCATTAATTAAGTTATTAATTAATGATAAATGAATATTAATTATGTAATTAAGTTTTAAATCAAGGTTAATTAATTTAATAAATAACTTTAATTAATAAATGATTAAAGATAATCTAATTTGTAATTAATTTAAGTTAATTACCTTATAAAATAATTTAAGGATGGTTATTGAAGGTCATTAACCATGATTATTTAACAATTAATTAATATAGTTAATTTTTATAATTAATTAGATTAATTAATTTAATAATAATCAATTGTAAATGGTTTGAGTAATTACTTGATAAAGTAATTAAGAAATTAATTACTTATTGTAATTAATTTAATTAAATGAGATTGTTTAATTTAATTAATTAAGTTTAATTAATTTTAAACACTTGGGTTAAGGATAATTACTTTATGTTTTGGAAATTACTTAGTTAAGTAATTATATAATAATTACAGGTTGTAATTAAGGAGATGTTTAAGTATGAAGGAATTTGGATTAATTATTTAAATAATTAATCAAGGTATTAATTAAGAAATTAATTTAAGGGTAATTAATTTGGTTTAATATAGTAATTAAGTTTGTTAATTACTTTGATAATTAATTTAAGAAGTAATTGAGATCATTAATTATTTTAATTAATGATGTAATTTAAGTTGATTAATTATGATTAATTAATCAATAATAGGTAATTAAAGGTAATTAATTAATGTAATTAATTAAGGATAAATGTAATTAATTATGATTAATTAATTAGTTGGAGTAATTAAAAGTTAATTACTGTTTAGTTGAGGATAATTAATTTTGTAAAATTAATTGAGGATAATTACATGAATGTAATTAAGAGTAATTAATCAAGAGTGATTAATTAAGGTAAGTTATTTTGAATGATTGATTAATTGATTGAAATCAATTAAATGATTGAGTAAGCAAGATATTTTGGTAAAGCAATTAATTTAATTTATTTTAAATTAATTAAAGATGAAGGGATTTATTTAATTCATTTTAAATTAATTTGAGATAGAGATGATTAATTTAATTCATTTTAAATTAATTATATTGTGATGAGTGAATCTTTGCTTATGGATGAATGGTTTGACTTGGATGCTTTGTAATCTCAGTAATGAGATAAATGATATTGTGTGGTATGGATGTTGGTTATATTGTGATGATAACATAGGTTATCTATTGTGATGTTGAGATATGGAATATCTATATGATATTGATGATGTGAATTACCTGTTATGTGATAATGTTGATTATCAGTTATGATTTGAGTTATCTATCTGTGTGTATATAGATACTGTAATTGAAATGTTTTAAAACTTTAAAACAACTTGGACCTTAAAAGACACGCTTTGGTTTTCGATGAGACCGGGATCGGGTTTCCATAATTGGATATCCGAAAACCACATCGATTCCAAATAACGTTAGGTCGTGATTCAAAGTGGAGCTTTGTGAAGACTCGAGGTGTAAGGGCTATACGTCAGTATAACTCTGTGGGTGATTCCGTAATGAGTTTGACGGAATAGACCTTATAGATTCGAGATGGTGAATCAGAGTGCAAGGGTTATTGTCGTTAACTCTGAGGGTGATTCCAATACGAGTGTAACGAGATAATGCCTTCGGTTTCGTTCGAACCCGGAACGAACTTGTATGGATTGAATGCTTTCAGAACATCGTCAGGTGGACGATGAGCATTCTAAGTGATATGTCCTATAAAGGTAATCGTAGCCTCAAGCCTCATCAACCGGGAATGGCTAAAACAGGGGAGGTGCAGCAAAGCTTCGTGGGTCGCGCCCACTGGAGAGCAAGATTGATCCCTGTCTAGAAGTCCCTTTATATTTCGGCTGTGTGGGGCGATTGCTAGCTAGAATCGCCAGGGTTGTCTTGTTTGGAACTGTTCAGTAAGGAACGGGTCCGGCTTTGTGTTGCAGGGGATGAAGGGAGTAATCCTCGGTACGGTGATCTAGGCCACGTACTGTGACGGGCGGTACCCCAGTAGCCCTGCCATTGTATGGAATCCAAAATCCAATAAGTGCCAACGGTTTTGATTGTATTACCCACTTTTGTGGCTAGTAGCTGGAATTTAATGAATGTAACAATTTCGGCTATTTCATATTTATTTGAAAACCCTAGACACTATTATAATATCATCGGATTTCCTATCAAATGTTTTGGTTAGCGTAAGGTAAAAACTTTTCCATATTTATGTGTGGGAAGTCTTACGTGATACCTTTCTTTTCAAAGGTTTTTGAAAGTTAAGCAACTTTAACCTGTTACTCACACCAGACCCATGTCTGACCCGGAGTTTATTTTTGTTTTTCATAAACTCTTGGGTACTCAAATTTTTATGAGTAGTCAAGGGAATTCAGGTTAGGATTCTGGATTAGCTTCGACGACTTGTGGAGGAGCAATGGAGCAGGAGGCTTCTGCGGGTAGATATATATAGAGTATTCCGCTGTGTGTTCTCTGAGAGTTTGTTGTATTATGTTGTATAATTAGACAGGTGTCTATAACTGTCTAGTATGAGTTGTTTATGCTGTGTATCTCTGATGCATATGATACTATGTAAAGTATTATGTTATTAATATAATTTATTCGTTCCGCTGTGTTAGATTCTGATGTTGTTTCTTCTTCTCTTCTTTCTATTCTATTCTCTATCCCTTTCTTTCTTAATTCATGACGCGATTTTCTGGGAGTGAAATTCGGGTTGTGACATTGTGGTATCAGAGCTTTAGGTTGAGCGAATACCTAGGCTCTGGAATGAATCTTTCTTTAGGGAGCATTAGGTTGAGTGAATACCTAGGCTCAGTAGTGGTGTCTTTCTTGAGAGAGCGTATTTGTAATTTTTATATATAACTATATATATTTCTACCTATCTGTTGGGTTACCCGTTCAGGTTTTCCAATATAAGTTATAAAGGTAGATGAGGTAGTAGTGTGTGTAACACGACTACCATTTGTGGGAGTTTGAATGTTTGAGGTTAGAAGTGTTTTGTTGAGACTGTAGACCTAATACCGTCTCGATTGAGTTCTGAAGTGATGAAGAACTTCATTGATCTCTGAAGGAAACCTGTTAAGGTTCGGAGTTTATTTTTGAGATTGGATGAGTAGTGATTGGATTTGTTGGCTAAGTAGAAGCAAGTGATGGTATTTTGAATACCTCAGGAATAGTAGCTGCGTGATGAGATGCAGTGACTATGAATGTTCCCGAAGATTTTTTCTTTGCAACAAGTTAAAGAAGTGAGTCTGCTTCAGTAGTATGGCTGTGGTCAGCTGGAATTTCTGTTTTCTTTGAGGTCCTAGTTTCTCGGAGAGCTTTGTTTTGGAATACTTTAGCATCTATGGCAGCAGTGCAGTTTGGAGTGTTCTCGGTGTTGGCAAGAGATCTTTTGGTTTAGCAGTTTTTCTGGAGTGGAGTTCAGAAGCAGCTGAGTGGACCCGTTTTTTTTCGATGGGTTGGCTAGTTGAGTTTGAGCTGTTCTGTTTGGTTAAGGGAGGACAGTTTTCCTTGGATTTGGTTTAGTGGATCGCAAAAGTGACTTGCGATTGTTTGAGAGTTCTCTTGGGTTATCTGAGTTTTCTGAATGTCTTCAGGAAGTCAGAGTTCTGTCCGCATCTGGAGATTGAGCTTTCTTATCGACGGGAATACCAGGAGTGGTTCGGGTGGTTCAGCTTTATAGAAGAATGGTTCCAAGAGTTGAGTTGGTGTAGCAGCTCGGAGTTTTGAAGGAACCCCTGAATGATTCTTATGGATTTGTTGAACCATATCTCTAGGGTATGTTGTTGAGTTGTGCTTGTGTTCTTCAGCATTCTCTTCTTTGGATCAGAGTTGAGCAGCGGAAGCAGTTTGGAAGTGTATCTGCTTTTCTTTTCCCGCTCAGGAAAAGAAGTTGTTGTTTTCTGATGTTAAGGAGTAGAGGTTGAGTCTTGATTTTGGTTGATCTTGAGTAGATCATTTTGTTGAGTTGATTGGTCTGGTTTGTTTCTAGAAGCTTCAACAAGGGTTGAGCTGAGAAGTAAGGTTGTGGACAGCCCAGGATCGTCTGGAGAGTTTTGTAGATAAGAGTCAAAGAGATTTGGACTCTGAAGACGGAGATTTATTTTGGATAAGTTTTCTCTGATCGTAACTGAGCTATAAGTTTGGGTAAGTCTGTGAAGTAGCTCTGTAGTGTTTTGGATCTTTTCTGTGATCTTGGAGAATAAGTGATGGGTCTACAGGATTGAGTTGCCAGTTTGGATAACTGGGAATTGATGAGTTTCACGTATCTCTGAGGGAGTAGGTGTATGATCTGTCTCTGGTTGTGGAACCAGCAGTTTTGGAGTTTTGGTTGTTGAGTCAGACTCGTTTGTAGTCTGATATTTTGTCTAGTGTTATAGATATAGTTGTATAGGAGCTTTGTAGCTTCATAGTATTGTTTGTTTGGATTTTCTAGGGCGAGTATCCCGGTGGATATATATATACACAGGGGAAACTCGATAGAATTTTATCCAGAATTTGTCTGGATAATTAGATTTGCTGGATTGGTTGAATTGGTTGTTTGGTTGTTAGCATATGTTGATATATACTTGTGTTTAAAATAAAAATATAATGAGATTATTAAATTACCTTTGTTTTAAATTTCGAGGACGAAATTCTTTTAAGGGGGAAGGATTGTAACATCCCGGAATTTTTGACAATATCAATTTAATAATCTGTAATTAAAATTAAATTGATATTGATGTTCTGATGATAATTATTCAGATAAATTTAATAATCTTTTTCAATAATTATTTAAATTGGTTATTTTATCTTTTAAAAATAATAAATTGATTTCTATTTACAATATGAATATATGGTTTATATTTTAAATAGATTGGTATAGTTTTAAATTTAGAATAAATTCAATAAAATGATTTTAATTTAATAAGAGATATTTATAAAAACAATATTGATTTGGTATTGTCTTTATAAATAAGTTTTGAATAAGATTTGTAATGTTTATTTCAAATTGTATTTTTATTTTTAACTTAATTTGAATTATTATTATAACTTGATTTGAAAAATATTTGATTTTGAATTTAGTTGAATTTGAATTTAAAAGTATAAAGTCTTTAAATTGTTTGTATAAATTTCCTTTGTAAACATGGGTTGTTTTCTTTTATAATTCATACACATATTCAAATTTACATTAACAACTTAATTTAAGCTAATATAACATTAATTTATAATTAAAAACTAATTATTTTAAATGAGAAAACAAGTGTTTGATTTATATGTATTCTTTTGACAAGTGTTGTTAAATTGACAAGTGTTAAAATTGATTTTTATCTTTCTTTTATTTTCATAAAATCTGAAATACATAGTATGCATCTTTTCTTCATATTGCATGCTCATTTTATTTTCCTTCATCAAAGAAAAATCAAACTCCACATCAAAATTCACCTGCATGTCTAAAAATCTGCATTCACAAATGCATAAAAATTCATTTTCATTTTGCAATCCACAAATCTGTATATTCATATTCAAATCCAAACACATACATATCTCACTTCTTATACAAATCTGCATTCACAATAAAATGAAGACCAATCTGCATACCACAAATCAAACCTGCACAATCAAATCCACCTTCATTAAATTCTCAAATCAAAGAACCTGCATACTCCACCAAAGATCAACTCAGCATCATCTACATTTACATGCAAGTTCATCTAAACACCTGCATGCAAGCATGAGCAACCAGACTTATAACAACAGAGGAAGCATAACAGAAAGCACCTGCATTTTTTTAAATCTGCACTGTTTTAAATTTGGGAAGGGAGTGCATCTGCATGAATGAGAGAATCCAGCAACTGCATCATCTACATACAAGTAATAAGTGTATGGGATCATGAGCATGAGCATATCATCAATTGCAACTCAGATTTCAACTGAGTCAAGCCTGCATTTTTGGTTTTCTGCAAATCCAAAACAGGAGCTAATCAGTGGTCTGCATACATGAAAAGGTGAGTAACATTTAAAACTTAAACTATATTAGGTTGCTTGATTTAAATGTTTGAGATAAAATTATGTTTGTGTGCTATGAAATGGCTGTGGTAATTATGATTGTTATGCATGTTGATTATGTTGAGTAATGTTCCCAGATTTACACACTGTTTAGAAATCTTTACAAATTGATTTAATTTGAGATTTATATTGGTGTGTTAGAATAAATAAAAGAAGATTTTATATCAGAGATTAGAATTCAGATTTATATAGTAATGTGTTTTAACTTTTTAAGTTAAGACTTAAATTTTTCTAGTTAAGTTAATACAGTGTGACATATCTGTAACACAGGAAAGATCATTTTGTATGTACAATTTTAATCAAACCAAATCTAATTGATATGATAATTCAGTAATACTGATCAAACAAACTGGAACTTGACTCTTAAATCAAGTACTGACATTTATAGGTGCATGTTTCATTTCAGTTTATTTTTGAAACAAAGTATGAATTAGTGAAAAGTTTTGCAATCTTATTTTATGTTGTTCTAGATCAAAATCAAACACATTAAATCCAAATTCATAAACTTAATACATTGACATAAATCTGGATTTATAAATCAAATATTAATATTTTTAAAAGTTTGTTTCAATTACTGTCTGGTCTGAAACAATAATAATAAATTTGGGCAAATGTATACAATCTGTAGTTTGAAGGAAACTCAAATTTATTTTGAGTTATCAGGAATGGATCTTAGATCCTGGAGAAAAATCAGAGAAGTGATTAAATTGGTTAGTTTGAGTGCAGTTTTAAGTTTCTTCAGGTAAACCTAGTTTAGTATTGGGTTGATCTTTGAGTCAGTTTGAAGTGATGGATTGACCGAGTGTTATGGTGTTTGGGGTATGGATAGTTGGTGTGTAGAGGAGTGTGGTGCCGGAGAGGTGGTGATCAAGATGGTCGGAGGTGAACATGGTGGCTGTTGACAGGTTTAAGTATAACCTGTAGACATTTCCAGGTTTGTAAAAAATTGGGTGTAGCTTGAATTCTCAGATTTCTATTTGATCTGGGTTGATGTTTGAAGTTATGGTGGGTTTATGGTTGATGTTGGATCTTCACTGAGGGTCATCAGAGGTGGTGGTCGCCGTGCATATGCACGGCGGCATGTTTTCAGGCATACTGTGTGATTTTGGATGTTGCAGGAGAGTTGTGGGGGAAGTGGGAGTGTGACTCGAAGCAGGGTAGTGTGAAACTCGGAGTAAGTGGGGAGAGAACCCGAAGCAAGATTTTGTTTTCTCGGGTTAAACTGTAGTTACAGTTTACATAGTAATCTGTGTTGTGTTTTTTTTTAAATTTGGGTTTAAATTTTTATAAATCTGGGATTTCAAATTTAGAAATCTGTAGTTATAGTTTTTAAAATAAAATTTAGGTTTAAAATTTAGGTCAAGTTTGAATTAATAATTTGAATTTAAAATTCCAGGTTTGAATTAAAACCTGTTTTTCTGTTTTCTGCAAAAACCTGGATTTAAATTTTTTAAATCTGCAGTTATGGTTTTGAGTAGAATTTAAGCTCAAATTTAAATGTAAGTTAATTTCTCATTTGATTTTAAAATTCCAGTTTTAAAACAGAAACTTAAGTTTAAAAATTTAACTTTATTAACTATATCATGTTGATAAGTAGTTTGAACATTTTAGTAATGAGGTTTTAAAATATGAGAAGATTTGAAATTTGTTTAAATCTGGAAATTTAGCAGTTTAATTTGAAATTCAGTTTAAATTTCAAATAAGGTTTGAATTTGAAGTTTTAAATTACAATGGAAATTTAAGTTAATAAAGGTTTGAAATGGAATTAGCTTTAAAATTTCATATAGTATTTGTTTTGACTTGTAAATTTAAATAAGTTTTAAATTTATTTAAAACTTTGATAAGTTTAAATTTTATTTATTTTAAAATTTAAATTTAAATTGAAATTTAAAGTTAATTTCAAAGTATTTTGTTTTGAATCAAATTGTTTTAAACATAATTAAGTTATGTTTATTTTGAAAATTTGATTAAGATTTATGTTTTAGAATTAATTAATAATGTAATTAAGATTTGTTAATTTAATTAATTAATTAAATTTGGAATTAATAATTGATTAATGATTAATCAATTTGAAATTAAGGTCATTAATTAAGTTATTAATTAATGATAAATGAATATTAATTATGTAATTAAGTTTTAAATCAAGGTTAATTAATTTAATAAATAACTTTAATTAATAAATGATTAAAGATAATCTAATTTGTAATTAATTTAAGTTAATTACCTTATAAAATAATTTAAGGATGGTTATTGAAGGTCATTAACCATGATTATTTAACAATTAATTAATATAGTTAATTTTTATAATTAATTAGATTAATTAATTTAATAATAATCAATTGTAAATGGTTTGAGTAATTACTTGATAAAGTAATTAAGAAATTAATTACTTATTGTAATTAATTTAATTAAATGAGATTGTTTAATTTAATTAATTAAGTTTAATTAATTTTAAACACTTGGGTTAAGGATAATTACTTTATGTTTTGGAAATTACTTAGTTAAGTAATTATATAATAATTACAGGTTGTAATTAAGGAGATGTTTAAGTATGAAGGAATTTGGATTAATTATTTAAATAATTAATCAAGGTATTAATTAAGAAATTAATTTAAGGGTAATTAATTTGGTTTAATATAGTAATTAAGTTTGTTAATTACTTTGATAATTAATTTAAGAAGTAATTGAGATCATTAATTATTTTAATTAATGATGTAATTTAAGTTGATTAATTATGATTAATTAATCAATAATAGGTAATTAAAGGTAATTAATTAATGTAATTAATTAAGGATAAATGTAATTAATTATGATTAATTAATTAGTTGGAGTAATTAAAAGTTAATTACTGTTTAGTTGAGGATAATTAATTTTGTAAAATTAATTGAGGATAATTACATGAATGTAATTAAGAGTAATTAATCAAGAGTGATTAATTAAGGTAAGTTATTTTGAATGATTGATTAATTGATTGAAATCAATTAAATGATTGAGTAAGCAAGATATTTTGGTAAAGCAATTAATTTAATTTATTTTAAATTAATTAAAGATGAAGGGATTAATTTAATTCATTTTAAATTAATTTGAGATAGAGATGATTAATTTAATTCATTTTAAATTAATTATATTGTGATGAGTGAATCTTTGCTTATGGATGAATGGTTTGACTTGGATGCTTTGTAATCTCAGTAATGAGATAAATGATATTGTGTGGTATGGATGTTGGTTATATTGTGATGATAACATAGGTTATCTATTGTGATGTTGAGATATGGAATATCTATATGATATTGATGATGTGAATTACCTGTTATGTGATAATGTTGATTATCAGTTATGATTTGAGTTATCTATCTGTGTGTATATAGATACTGTAATTGAAATGTTTTAAAACTTTAAAACAACTTGGACCTTAAAAGACACGCTTTGGTTTTCGATGAGACCGGGATCGGGTTTCCATAATTGGATATCCGAAAACCACATCGATTCCAAATAACGTTAGGTCGTGATTCAAAGTGGAGCTTTGTGAAGACTCGAGGTGTAAGGGCTATACGTCAGTATAACTCTGTAGGTGATTCCGTAATGAGTTTGACGGAATAGACCTTATAGATTCGAGATGGTGAATCAGAGTGCAAGGGTTATTGTCGTTAACTCTGAGGGTGATTCCAATACGAGTGTAACGAGATAATGCCTTCGGTTTCGTTCGAACCCGGAACGAACTTGTATGGATTGAATGCTTTCAGAACATCGTCAGGTGGACGATGAGCATTCTAAGTGATATGTCCTATAAAGGTAATCGTAGCCTCAAGCCTCATCAACCGGGAATGGCTAAAACAGGGGAGGTGCAGCAAAGCTTCGTGGGTCGCGCCCACTGGAGAGCAAGATTGATCCCTGTCTAGAAGTCCCTTTATATTTCGGCTGTGTGGGGCGATTGCTAGCTAGAATCGCCAGGGTTGTCTTGTTTGGAACTGTTCAGTAAGGAACGGGTCCGGCTTTGTGTTGCAGGGGATGAAGGGAGTAATCCTCGGTACGGTGATCTAGGCCACGTACTGTGACGGGCGGTACCCCAGTAGCCCTGCCATTGTATGGAATCCAAAATCCAATAAGTGCCAACGGTTTTGATTGTATTACCCACTTTTGTGGCTAGTAGCTGGAATTTAATGAATGTAACAATTTCGGCTATTTCATATTTATTTGAAAACCCTAGACACTATTATAATATCATCGGATTTCCTATCAAATGTTTTGGTTAGCGTAAGGTAAAAACTTTTCCATATTTATGTGTGGGAAGTCTTACGTGATACCTTTCTTTTCAAAGGTTTTTGAAAGTTAAGCAACTTTAACCTGTTACTCACACCAGACCCATGTCTGACCCGGAGTTTATTTTTGTTTTTCATAAACTCTTGGGTACTCAAATTTTTATGAGTAGTCAAGGGAATTCAGGTTAGGATTCTGGATTAGCTTCGACGACTTGTGGAGGAGCAATGGAGCAGGAGGCTTCTGCGGGTAGATATATATAGAGTATTCCGCTGTGTGTTCTCTGAGAGTTTGTTGTATTATGTTGTATAATTAGACAGGTGTCTATAACTGTCTAGTATGAGTTGTTTATGCTGTGTATCTCTGATGCATATGATACTATGTAAAGTATTATGTTATTAATATAATTTATTCGTTCCGCTGTGTTAGATTCTGATGTTGTTTCTTCTTCTCTTCTTTCTATTCTATTCTCTATCCCTTTCTTTCTTAATTCATGACGCGATTTTCTGGGAGTGAAATTCGGGTTGTGACACGAACAGAACCGAAGGCACTTGCGAAGAAGCCCTTGTAATCCGGGTATTCACAATCCCGATCGGACTACCCATCACTTAGGTAATCTCTATACCGTAGCTACTCAGTGCAGAGACAATCGATAGGTCATCCTATAGTTCTCGTAAATACCCGGTCTTCACCACCAGTCTTCAAATGAAATCCCATTTCGTCGCATCATTATTTTGAATGGGTTATATGACACAAAGGTCCTCTCCTGGTTAATCCGAATAACGAGCTTATTTTTAAAAATAAGTTTTCATTTAGATTTAAAAAAATCACAACAAAATTTCCACTTTGATCTTTTAAATAAAAGATCCATCACAATCACAAAGGTTCGATGTGGTTTTCGGATATCCACTTGGAATCCGACCCACGGTCGCATTGAAATTCAAACACCATTCAAAGGCCAATATTGACGGACGATTATTTAACTATCAATCAACATTCACAACAATTACTGGATTTCAAATAATTTCCCCCCGTTATTTATTTTCAAAATATCTTTGCAAGATATATTTTTACACTTCAACTATTTGAAAACAAATTTCAAATTTCTTTTCACCTTTCAATCCTTTGAAAACAAATTTCAAATCATTTTTCATTCGTGGTATAAGATTCCCGATATTATTTATTTCCACCGAAAGTCTGCCGAGTTCAAATACTTTAAAAAATTCAAATAACTTGTCCAAAATATATACTTGGAAACATTTAGATAAAACTATTTTAAAACATTTATTTAAATATTAGTTATGAAAATATTATACCAATATTTCATATAAAACTTCAAGTCCAAATTATCTTTAAAACAAAGTTAGTAGATCGGGTAAAACTATTTAAATAACCATTTTCTAAAACAAATATCAATTTAAATCTTTAAATAATCACTTCTATAATTAAATTAAAATATATCTTTACTTTAAAGATTTTCAAAATAACCCAAGCAAATATGTTTTTCCCAAACATTCTTTTAAAACCAACTTAGGACTTTTAATTTATATTTTAAAAGCTACTTTCATAACATACTCGGCTTTCCAGGGAAAATACACTTTCATTTCAAAATGGTCCACTTAGACCAATTTAATAAACCCTTCTTGATTTATTTCGAATTTACATTCCAAATCCGTAAATTCCTTTCCACACTTTAAAAATAAACCCATATTTATTTTTAAGACAATTTCCCTTTCCTTTATAAATTCCATTGTGAATTCCAATTTCCAAATATCCATTGGTATATGATTTTTCAAATCGATTCCCAAATATCCACTTTCAACACCAAATCAATTTTCCATATTGATTTCCCAAATTTGTTTCAAACTCCCAAATCAATTTCCAAATGGATTTCCCATAGGTTTATTTTCAATCGCCAAAATCAATTTCCAATTTGATTTCTAAATTTTGTTTCAAACATCGAATCAAATTTCAATTTGATTTCCAAAGATCCACTTTCAGGTTCCAAATCAATTTTCAATGGATTTCCCAATTTATCATCTTTTAAAATAAATCTCTTTATTTTCTTCCAAACTGTTTAAAATCCATATTTTAAATAAATTCTTCAACTATCAACCAATATTACTCAAAACCCATTTATAAAAATCTTTCCCCATGTTTTGGAATTTATTCAATATGATTTCACTATAGATTTTTCTACTTAAATTCAAAAATCATATTTTATTTATTTCTGGTATCTTATGACACCAAATATATATTCGGCTAAATTTTAGCCTACAATGATTTCAATTACAATGTAATCACACAGAGATTATAAATAAATTAACACACAACAAATGAAACAAATTCAAATGTTTAAGGAATCTAGTTAGATCCCTCCAACCTGTTTCCCTGCATCGACAGACGTTAACCCGACAATTAAATACCAATTCCACTTCGAGGTGGAATATCGTGGTATATGGGATTTATAAAATATTATCTACTATTATGCGGCGCAATAGGGTCTCATCCGCTATATAATGCGGAAAATCAACTCCAAGTACATATATAATACCAATTCCACTTCGAGGTGGAATATCGTGGTATATGGGTTTAATATAATAACCTCCACTATTATGCGGCGCATAGGCTCTATTTCAATACAATTAACAATAAATTATCATCCAAACACACAATCAACAAATTTAAATCTAACTACTTAAAATTAAATCAGAATAGAATCTGATTGAGTGAGAAGATCTCACATTTGCCCTTTATTTTGCAATCCAATCCAAACCAGTCATCTCATCACGATTTAAGACCTTGTAACAACATTTATACAAATTATTAATATTCGAAATAAATCGAATAATCAATTTTTCATTTGATAGTTTTAATTAACTAATAGTTCCGTTTAAACCAATTCCGCCTTAAATAAATTTATTTACCTAAAAATAGATTTAAAATTAAATTTTCTTTTTAAATAATCTTTGGTAACTAAAAGAAATTAAGCAAGTTAATAAAACAAATAAACCACCATAAACTATTATTATTGTTATCGTTATTTTTTTCTACATATTTTTATTTTTTTATAACTGTCTGAAATTAATTTCTGTCTATCTATATATACCTATATATATATATATTAGATTTAAATTGAAGTAAAAAAATTCATTTCATATCCTCTACAAAATATAAGTATATATGCAGAAGAAATTATTTATTTATTTATTTATTTTTGTGCATATAAACATAAATTTAATTAAACTACAAGTAATATACCTTACAGGAAAACGAACCCCAATCTACGACCTCACGCAAGTTGCCGATCGCGATTCCCAGTTCCCACAGAAGCTCACCTCGACGCTAACGCGACGTCGATGACCAGATGTCAACTTCCCTCGCACGACTTTCCACGATGCTGCCACGCACCCCCATGGGACCCACATGAATGCGAACTTGCTCGCGAAACCCTTGCCTTCACCTATTCTGTCACCGAGAACCCCTGCCTCTACGCGAACGCCATCTCGAACCATGTCTAGTTCGCTTCTCCATCCAATAATTCGATCCTTGTAGCACAGTCTCCCCACGCCTCAACGAAAAACCCCAAATCCCCCCGAACTCCGTGCCAGCCTCGTCCAAGTCAGGCGCATACGAAGAAGAGGGTGAGGTCGCATACACTCAACGGTGAGCTCACGGATTCGAGATTTGGATTTTTTTTCTATTGAAATCGATTACGAGATATAATACGAAATTGTAGAAGCTCGGCATTATTTTTGGTTGAACGAAAATCTTTAATTTGATTTTTAGTTGAAGAGAAAAGGGAAGGTCGGCCTTTCTTTATTCTTTTTTTTTTAATTTTTTTTTGGCTTCCAAGAGAAGGCTCGGCTAGGGTTTTCTTTTATTTGATCGGCTGGACCCTTCTTTTATTTTTATTATTTTACATATACGTCATTATCTATCAGCCAGTCAAAATTTCAATTAGACAGTGGAGGTAGGGTGGCTGATGTGATGAGCTTGACCAGTCAATACGTTATTATATTTAAATTTTCAATATCTATATCAGCGCGTTTATCTATCGTATGCTCACACAACAACTCCAAATGCTACGAAAATTGAAATTCGATAATAAAACAATATTACGGATCCAATGGAACTGGTTTCGTCGAATTCCGAGACTGTGCATCGGAAGGTTATTTTCAAATATCGATTCAAACGATAAAATTTCAATGTTGAACAAAACAGCTTCAAATTTAATTCTGAAGCTTTTATTTTCTCCAGTATTATCAATATAAATTTTCTAAGCCTTTAAAAATATTTTTAAATCAGCTTAAAAATCAAAGTTCAATATTTTATCCAATTTCAGTGAATTAAATTTAATAATTTATTCTCCAAATCCACAATTATATCTGAAATTCAAGTTTAAAATGACTTCCAATATTTAAAATCAAGGAAATATTCTATTTCAAAATTTCTGGGTCGTCACATCCTTCCCCCTTAAAAGAATTTCGTCCCGAAATTACTAGTTAAGAAGAGTTATCCTCACCTGTTTAATATTTTTCAAACCCAACAGTTTTATCAATTTATCAACCCAAATCTTTTTATGAAAGATTCATTTCAACTAACTTTCCAAAATCTTCCATAGTTTCCGAACAATATTGTTTTCTTAATAATTCAAATTCAAATTTCAAACATCAAAATTTTTCTCGAAATTTTTCTAACTCCCTAAATTTCCGAAAAATTTCGCCAGCGCCTCCTTTGCGCGGCTAGCTCGGTACAACTACAAAATGGCACCACAGGCCCCTAAATCCAAAAAGAAAACGAAAAGCCAAGTGGTTGGACACGAAAGTCATCAAATTTCATATAGAAATTAAAAATACATACCTTTTCCGAGCGATTTCAAATCTATCTTCGAAAATCAAAATCCCAATTTCCTTGTCCTTTATAACACCTGTATGCTATTTAACAACCATATCCAGTTTCTACATTCAAAAATCATCTTGCACATTTCATTACAAAAGTTTGAATATATACTTCTTATACCATCTTTACTTCTCTATTGAAGTTATATATCCAATTTCATTCAATCTTGCATTTTCAATTTCCTTTGAATCCAAATTACAATTTCAATTCTATTTGGATTCGACTTACCTTCTGAATATTGAATTTTATCAACTATCTTTTATTCACAACTGATTCATAGCATTATCTTAAATTAGTTTCATTTACTAATTCATTACAAATTCCAATTCATTTCATCTCAAACCATTTTTTTTATATTTCTATCTTAATTATCTTTAGTTCACTTCGAACTAATTTTTTTTATTATTTTTTTTACAACTTCATTTTATTTCACACAATTCAAATTAGTTTTCAATATTCAATTTCATTTCCAGTTTTATTCTTTTGTTCATTCCCAAATTTTTTTTCCATTTCACCATTTTGATTTACAACCACTTATATTTAAACTGGATTCTAGATTTCATATGAATTTAATTCACCTTTTATTTATAAATATTGAATCCAATTCATTTCAACCCATATTAAATTTTCCATTTCTTCAATTAGTTTTGCTTACTAATTTTATTTTAATACTTTGCTTCATTTGATCCAACTTGACAAAATTTCAATTTACTTACAATTTCAAGATGAATTTCAACATTTAGTTTCCAATTTCATTTACTTGCAATTGTAAATTCATTCATTCATTCATAAGTTTATTTCCATAATTCAAACTCACTTCCAATTAATTTGTTTCTACCCCAAATTAATTTTCAACTTAATAAATTTTATTCCATAACTATTTTTATCAGATTCCAGAGTCTATCCAACATTTCAAAACCAATTTTGAAACCAATTCAAATTATCTTTTGAATTTTCAAAACCAAACCCACTTTTCCAAACAACTTCCATTTAAAACAATTTGGCAGCAATTCCTCACTTGGAAACTCGAAAATGGACACCGATGATGCTGCAGTCATCACCGAAGTTATTTTCCAACGACCGAAAAGAGTTTAGAGCTTTTATCCCTTCAAAAACATTTTTCCGATCCCTTGAAATGCATTTTCAAACTCAAAAGGAATTTAATCTTTTCCAAATTGCAAACCCTTCTAATTTTTCTCAAATATTACTCTAGAATCTCATTCCAAATTATAAATCACTTTTACATTTTATATTTACAAATCTCATTTGTATATGGATTTTTCTTTCTTATCTTTTGATTATAATTTCAATTTCTTATTCAATAATTAATGATAATAATTTAATGTTACCACTTCCTAACAACCAAGCAACCATATACAATAATAATTTATGGAAAATGATTTCTTCTATCTACGAAAATAGTTTTGGGTAAAATTATTTCGTTTACCCTAATTTAAAAACAATACTGTGTCGGTTTATCTTGTTTAAGAGTTTAGAAACTCCTATCGACATAGTTAGCTAGACTGTATCAACCAGAATCTATAAACACTCAACCGATAAGTCAACACAATATATAACAATTTATATTCACTAACAAATACCCGCTCATATCTATTATTACACTCAAACTCATTCTAGAGTACTGCTGACTCTATCTCTAATGAGTAATACTCAACAGAGCCAATGTTATCGCTTAACCAAATGCTTTGATACCACTTTGTAACAACCCGATTTTTCAACTTCCGAAAGTCGACATTAATACGCCCATTGTATCAACTGCCAAACCATCGAATGCCGGAAAACCGAACCATTAGGGTTTAAGAAGAAGAAGGTAGAAGAAGAAATAGAAAAAATAACAGAATCTCACATATCGCAGCGGAACAACATATAATAGATAAATGCATATCTTTAAAACAAAGAACTATATCAATTATTACATTACATCACATTACATTATAAGAGTGTTACAACAACAACAGCGAGAAAGAAATATAACATATACTAGTGATACGCTTTGCCATCCATCTTGCTCCTGATCTCCATAGCATCTCCTGAATTCCAGAATAACTGAGAATCTGACTCTAGGCTGCCCGTGTGGAAATTTGTGGGCACCCAAAGTTTAGAAAGGGAACAATAAACTCCAGGTCAGTCATGGGACTGGTGCGAGATCTTAAAAACAGTTATTTTCACAAAGATAATAAAAAGAAACCCGCTATGCTTTTTAAAAAAAATGGAACTACCATAAGGCCTCTCGCCATACACACACAACGCAAACGCACACTTGGAGGAGATTTCTCCTTATGACAGTCAAAAATGCTTAATACGCAAAATCTTTGGATATTATTTTTAGTGCATAGTGCAGAAAACATTTCGAAAGCATAATATTAATCTTAGTCAGCATGGGCATTTCGCACTTATGCCAACTATAGCTACCATGTTCAATAGCAGGATACCGCCATATTCCATGGCAGGCTATACAACTAAAACCGTACAGGGCTCGTATTGTTTCTTCGGATTTCCGACAAATGGTCAGGCAAAGGAACTTCATACACCGAAGTGGAACGCCACTGGAAGGATGCCCCTGAGAACCTAACCGGATCTCTGCTGACACAAGGCCGAGTTACCTCACTCTTCTGGGTGCAATGAAGCTGTAACTTGATAACTCCACATAAAAATATGCCATCCCCGGTCGTTACCGACCTTTATCCGAGGATCCTCAACCACAAAGCAACATCACACAGTAATGAAATTGCAATAACCACATAGGTTAAATATCTGGGCTCCATACCATGATACCACCTCTTATCCAGAAGAAAATGGACATACCCTAGGGGCGCGACCCCTAAATAAACCTGGCCGCAACATTCCTGTTTCGACCATTTCTGGGTTGTGAGGCTCGACGAAGTCTCGTCCACAAAGCTATGCTTTTCACAAAAGTCATGCTTCGATCAACAAATGATCAGCAGCACTTCGTATGCCACATTACCAAATTGGGAATGTATCACTAGTAACCATCAACTACATAACCTCTGAGCTCGTACGTCTCAGAGAAGGGTGTTAAGCAAAGAGAATAAATTCTCCGCCACTAACAGAAATGTATTTTATAGAAACCAGCTTTGCATCTCAAAGTGTAACGTCAGACACACATCCATACAAGTCTGTTCCGGGTTCGAACAGAACCGAAGGCACTTCCGAAGAAGCCCTTGCAATCCGGGTATTCACAATCCCGATCGGACTTCCCATCACTTAGGGAATCTCTATACCGTAGCTACTCAGTGTAGAGACAATCGATAGGTCATCCTATCGTTATCGCAAATACCCGGTCTTCACCACCGGTCTTCAAATGCAATCCCATTTCTTCGTATCATTATTCGGAATGGGTTACATGACACAAAGGTCCTCTCCCGGCTAATCCGAATAATGAGTGCTTATTTTTAAAAATAAGTGTTTATTCAGATTTCAACAAATCACAACAAAATTTCCACTTTGATCTTTTAAATGAAAGATCCATCACAATCACAAAGGTTCGATGTGGTTTTCAGATATCCACTTGGAATCCGACCTCCGGTCGCATCAAATTCAAACGCCATTCAAAGGCCAATATTGGCAGTCGGTTATTTAACTATCAATCAACATTCACAACAATTACTGGATTTCAAATAATTTCCCCCGGTTATTTATTTTCAAAATATCTTTGCAAGATATATTTTTACACTTCAACCATTTGAAAACAAATTTCAAATTGCTTTTCACCTTTCAATACTTTGAAAACAAATTTCAAATCATTTTTCATTCGCAAGATTCCCGATATTATTTATTTCCACTGAAAATCTACCGAGTTCAAATACTATAAAAAATTCAAATCACTTGTCCAAAATATATACTTGGAAACATTTAGATAAAACTATTTTAAAACGTTTATTTAAATATTAGTTATGAAAATATTATACCAATATTTCATATAAAACTTCAAGTTCAAATTATCTTTAAAACAAAGTTAGTAGATCGGATAAAACTATTTAAATAACCATTTTCTAAAACAAATATCAATTAAAATCTTTAAATAATCACTTCTATAATTAAATTAAGATATATATTTACTTTAAAGATTTTCAAAATAACCCAAGCAAATATATTTTTCCCAAACATTCTTTTAAAAACAACTTAGGACTTTTAATTTATATTTTAAAAGCTACTTTTATAAGATACTCGGCTTTTCAGGGAAAATACACTTTCATTTCAAAATGGTCCACTTAGACCAATTTAATAAACCCCTCTTGATTTATTTCGAATTTACATTCCAAATTCGTAAATTCCTTTCCACACTTTAAAAATAAACCCATATTTATTTTTAAAACAATTTCCCTTTCCTTTATAAATTCCATTGTGAATTCCAATTTCCAAATATCCATTAGCATATGATTTTTGAAATCAATTCCCAAATATCCACTTTCAACACCAAATCAATTTTCCATATTGATTTCCCTAATTTGTTTCAAACTCCAAAATCAATTTCCTAATGGATTTCCCAAAGGTTTATTTTCAACCACCAAAATCAATTTCCAATTTGATTTCTGTTTCAAATTTCAATTTGATTTCCAAAGATCCACTTTCAGGTTCCAAATCAATTTTCAATGGATTTCCCAATTTATCATCTTTTAAAATAAATCCCTTTATTTTCTTCCAAACTGTTTAAAATCCATATTTTAAATAAATTCTTCAACTATCAATCGATATTACTCAAAACCCATTTATAAAAATCTTTCCCCATGTTTTGGAATTTATTCAATAGGATTTCACTACAGATTTTTCTACTTAAATTCAAAAATCCTATTTTATTTATTTCTGGTATCTTACGACACCAAAAATATATTCGGCTAAATTTAGCCTACAATGATTTCAATTACAATGTAATCACACAGAGATTATAAATAAATTAACACACAACAAATGAAACAAATTCAAATGTTTGAGGAATCTAGTTGGATCCCTCCAACCTGTTTCCCTGCATCCACAGACGTTAGCACAACAATTAAATACCAATTCCACTTCGAGGTGGAAAATCGCGGTATATGGGATTTATAAAATATTATCCACTATTATGCGGCGCAATAGGGTCTCATCCGCTATATAATGCGGGAAATAAACTCCAAGTACATGCATAATACCAATTCCACTTTGAGGTGGAATACAACAGCATATGGGTTTTATATAATAACCTCCGCTATTATGCGGCGCATAGGGTATATTTCAATACAATTGATAATAAATTATCATCCAAACACACAATCAACATAATCAACAAATTTAAATCTAACTACTTAAAATTAAATCAGAAAGAATCTGATTGAGTGAGAAGATTTTACCTTTGCCCTTTATTTTGCAGTCCAATCCAAAACAGTCATTTCATCACGAATTAAGACCTTGTAACAACATTTATACAAATTATTAATATTTGAAATAAATCGAATAAACAATTTTTCATTTGATAGTTTTAATTAACTAACAGTTTCATTTAAACCATTTCCTCCTTAAATAAATTTATTTACCTAAAAATAGATTTAAAACTAAATTTTCTTTTTAAATAATCTTTGGTAACTAAAAGAAATTAAACAAGTTAATAAAACAAATAAACCACCATAAACTATTATTATTGTTATCATTTTTTTTCTACATATTTTTATTTTTTTATAACTATCTAAAATTAATTTCTGTCTATCTATACATACCTATATATATATATATATATTAAATTTAAATTGAAGTAAAAAAATTCATTTCATATCCTCTGCAAAATATAAGTATATATGTAAAAGAGTTTTTTTTTGTGCATATAAACATAAATTTAATTAAATTACAAGTAATATACCTTACAGGAAAACTAACCCCAATCGACGACCTCACGCAAGTTGCCGCTCGCGATTCCCAATCTCCACGAGAAGCTTACCTTGAAGCTAACACGACGTCGATGACCAGACGTCGACTTCCCTCGCACGACTTTCCATGATGCCGCCACGCACCCCCATGCGACCCACACGAACACGAACTTGCTCGCGAAACCCTTGCCTTTACCTTTTATGTTCATCGAGAACCCCTGCCTCTACGCGAACGCCATCTCGAACCATACCTAGTTCACTCCTCCGTCCAATAATTCGATCCTTACAGCACAGTCTCCCCACGCCTCGACGAAGGACCCCAAATCACCCCGAGCTCCATGCCGGCCTCCTCCAAGTCAGGCGCATATGAACAAGAGGGTGAGGTTGCGTACACTCAACGATGAGCTCACGGATTCGAGATTTGGATTTTTTTCTTCTATTGGAATCGATTACGAGATATAATATGAAAATGAAGAAGCTCGGCATTATTTTTGGTTGAACGAAAATCTTTAATTTGATTTTTAGTTGAAGAGAAAAGGGAAGCTCGGCCTTACTTTATTCTTTTTTTATTTTGTTTTGGCTTCCAAGAGAAGGCTCGGCTAGGGTTTTCTTTTATTTGATCGGCTGGACCCTTCTTTTACTTTTATTTTTTTATATATACATCATTATCTATCAGCCTGTCACAATTTCAATTAGAAAGTGGTGGTAGGGTGGCTGATGTGATGAGTTTGACCAGTCAATACGTTATTATATTTAAATTTTCAATATCTATATCAGTGCGTTTATCTATCGTACGCTCACACAACAACTCCAAATGCTACGAAAATTGAAATCTGATAATAAAACAATATTACGGACCCAATGGAACTAGTTTCGTCGAATTCCGAGAGTGTGCCTCGGAAGGCTATTTTCAAATATCGATTCGAACGATAAAATCTCAATACTGAACAAAACAGTTTCAAATTCAATTCTGAAGCTTTTATTATCTCCAGTATTATCAATATAAATTTTCTAAGCCTTTAAAAATATTTTTAAATCAGCTTAAAAATCAAAGTTCAATATTTTATCCAATTTCAGTGAATTAAATTCAATAATTTATTCTCCAAATCCACAGTTATATCTGAAATTCCAGTTTAAAATGACTTCCAATATTTAAAATCAAGTAAATATTTTATTTCAAAAGTTCAAAATTTCTGGGTCGACACATTTACTCCATAGAGTATGATAAACTTATTGAGGTAAATGAAATAAATTCACCTTGTTATTATTGTTTATATAATTTTGTTAATGTATTATGTCAATTTCAATGTTTGAATAAAAATTTATTTCACTTTTTTAATTAATGTGAATGTGGTATACATATTTAAATTCTTATTTCTTTAGGGATTTGTTATATAAGTTGATGAAAATTAGTTGATTAAGTTTAGTTAAATAACTTAAATTTATGACTATATGGTTAAAATAGTATGAGAGAATTGAGGAGAACTTTGTAAATAATTGCTGATCATGCAATTATATATATTTAAATGTAAAATCGTAAGAGGGAACAAATAAAATAATGTAAATAATTACATAATTTACAAACTAATGGGATAGAAAAATAAAATATTTGGACAAAATTCTAAGGACCACTACCTCAATGGTAAGTGGTATGAGGCTCTAGACTAATGTTTAGAGGGTCATGAGTTTGAATCTTTAAAGCATAAATACTATTTGCTTAAAGTATTATCTGTATTCTCAAAAAAAAAATTTAGAAAAAAACAGAAACATGGAAATAATTGTTAGAACCTTCTATTTTGATGTTTTGATTGTGACAACTATATAAGTAAATATTATGTGAACTAATCATATTCGTAGTAGAAGATATTAATTTACTCGACAAATAGATTGCAGACCAGATGCTAGATAGAATCTTCATTATTCACCATGGTCTAAGTGTAGTACTAAATTTTTGTTAAAATCTCTCCAAAGTGGTATATGCAGGCACACGTACTTAAAAATCTTTCAAATCATAGCTCATATGTCAATGTTTTTTAATACACTAATTCGTACATAAAAGCGTTGTTGAAAAATCATGAATATAGCATAAAACAGCTAATTCAACTGACTGGAATGCATAGGTCAGTCGACTGAATTCCTGTACACATGCAAAATATCATATGAATATTCAATTGATTGAACCATACGAATCAGTCAGCTGTATGACTTGTCTTTTGCACTATTTCTTCTCTGATCGAATTTTACACATTTCAGCTCGTTGAATTATTTTATTCAATCGACTGAAATTGCATAACGGTTATATTTCTAAAAAGTCACTTTTCATCGAACAGAAACAACCCTTGATCAAAAGTTGTTTTCATATCTTTTGATTGCTACTTGTCACGAATAATTACAACTCTTAAACACTATATATAGTCTTGAAATCATTTGTTTTAATAACTTAATTTTGATTCTATTCTCTCATTCTTATTATCAAAACAATCTTTCCAATTGCACTAAATACTTTCGATTCTAATCAGTTGTTTCGTTCAAGAAAACTTCACTAGTGATTAAATAAACTTCCTATCTTCATGAATCACACTATATACCACCAAGAAGAAGACTATAGGTAGTTTGTACGTCCTTGACTTTTCTATGCTACTCAAGAGCATACTTAGTCAGAAGCAATTTTCATTGCTTGTAATAGAAGTCCTATTCGGTTTCTTAGGCGATTGAAGTCCAATTTTGTTCCTTAGGTGGTTGAAGTCCTATTCGGTTGCTCAGGAGGTTGAAGTCCTATGCTATTGCTTAGGTAGTTGAAGTCTGTTTGGTTGCTCAGGCATTTGAAATCCTATTCTGTTGCTTAGGCGGTTGAAGTCCTGTTCGATTGCTTAGGTGGTGCAATACTTTTTCCTCCAAGTTAAGTGAGGATTGATAGTTAAATTTCAAAAGGAGTCTAGGATTGGACGTAGAATGGGAAGTTTGAAAAAGCATAAAAATCTATGGTGTCTTTTACTTTACTATTTACTTTTATATTCATATTCCGCACTACTAGATAACTTAGATAACATTCCATATTACGATCCTTGGTCATTTTCATTTGGTATCAGAGTCAGGTCATCACATAACCATAACACAGTTATTTGGTTAATATGGAAAATAACACTAACACAAGTTTTGTTGAAGGTTAATCCACTACACGACCATAATATTTAATGGGTTGAATTACAATTATTGGTCAATTCGAATGAGAATTTATATGCAAGTAAATGGATATGATACTTGGAATATCATTCAGAATGAATACACTACACCCACTACACCATATGCACAGTGGTCAAATACACAAAAGATAGATGCTACATCGAATGCGAAAGCCATGAATATGCTATTTTGTGCCTTAGATAAGAATGAATTTAATAGAGTTAGCATGTGTAAAACTGCTTATGATATTTGGCGAACTCTAAAAATCACACATGAAGGAACAAACAAAGTTAAGAAAGGCAAAATTTCTATGCTCAAAAATCAGTTCCAAAATTTTAGGATGAAATAGGATGAGATCATAAACAGTATTATTCTAGATTCCAAGACATATATCATTCTCTATTAGCATTAGGAGAAAAATATACAGATTTTTATATTGTCTTGAAAATCCTGAATTATTTAATGGATGAATGGGAACGACTAGACTTAGCTATTGAAGAAGCTAATGACATTTCCACCATCTAACCTGAAGAGTAGATAGGAAATCTCATGTCATATGAAGTAAATTTGCAGGCAAAGTGAGATCAAGCACAAGATAGAAAGAATATTGCTTTCCATGCCGAACAAGAAGATTCAGATGAAGATGACAAGGTATTTATAGAAAAGAATTTGAAAAGGTTTTTAAAATTTAGAAAGGATAAGAAATTCGGAAACAACAGGAGAGACAATACCAATAAACCGCCAGCATTAAATCTCGAGTGTTATGAATGTCATAAGAAGGGTCACATAAAGAAAGACTATCTTTACCGAAAGAACGATAGGTACAAGAACTAGAAGGACAAGTACAGAAAGAAGCAAGCATTCTCTGTTACATGGGATGATTCAGAAATGTCTTCATCATCAAATGGTGACACTGACAGTGATTCTGAACAAGCCAATGTCTGCTTTATGGCTTTGACTAACGATATAAGTGATCTAACTTTTGATGATTTAATAGATATAAACCTAGATTTATTAGATAAACTAAAAGAAGTTAAAAGAAAGTATAAAAATTCTCCAGAAAAATTAAACAGAAATGAAATAGAAGTTGATTTCTAAGAGATGAAAAGAAAATTATAGAAGAAGAACTTGTTAAATCACAAGAATCTTTGTCTAACGTTTCTTCTCAACTCACTATGCTATCAAATGAAATAGAACTGCAAAAAGAAAAGAATATGACATTAGATTTAGAAAATCATGATTTAAAATCAAATAACAAATTTTTTGAATTAAGCAATACCAGCCTTAAGACTATGTTAGAAAATATCACTAAAATGTATCTAGTTTTAATAAGGTAGAGAAAATCTTTCTAAGATTATTAGTAATTCTCAAAATACTTTCAATAAGAAAGGGTTTGGATATACAAATTCTTCGAAATCTATTTCAAAAAAGAATAATCCACCATAGAAAAATTTCAATTTACATGAGAACTTTATAAAAGCAAAACCAAAATCAAAGGTTTTGACTCAATAGAAAGAAGTTTGCAACATAAATACTATAAAGATTTGGGTACTAAAAATAATAATTTAATCAGAAATAAGTATATTAAGTATTTTATGAATTCAGTTCATGAAAATGAACATTTTACTTATAAAGGGAATTCTAAACCCTCTTGTATTTGGTTTCCTAAGATCTAACTCTTAGGACCCTAATAAAAAGTGGGTACCAACGTCATCTCTACATTTCTTACAGGTACAACTAAGAAAAGAAGAAAGTGGATACTTTACAATGGTTGCTCAAAACATGTGACAGGAAACAAAGATATGCTGACTAACATTATATACTCAGATGGAGGATCTGTCACCTTTGGAGATATTCCAAAGGCTGTATCAACAGCAAAGGCGATATGAGAAATGATGGTATATCTAACTTACCTCTTATTACAAATGTTTTTCTAGTTAAAAATTTAAAACATAATTTGCTTAGTATAGGTCAACTATGCGATAAAATTTTTAATATAACTTTTTCGAAAAATAAATGCAACATATTTGATCAAAATAATAATCTTATATTTGAAGGAACTAGAGAACAAAATATATACACATTAAATATGAAAGTTAATCATAACACAAATATGTGCCTAGTAGCCAAAGAAAATGTTCTTTGGTTATGACACAAAAGATTTTGTCATATAAATTTTAAATTAATAAGCAAACTATCTAAGAATAATTTAGTAAAAGGATTACCAAAAATGAATTTTAAAGTAAAAAGTATTTGTGATGCTTGTCGGTTAGAAAATTAACCAAATTTTCTTTTAAATCAAACAAAATAGTTTCTACATTACAACCACTTGAGTTATTGCATTTAGATCTTTATGGACCAACTCAAATTCAATTATAAACCATAAAAGATATGTTTTCGTAATCGTAGATGATTTTTAAAGATTCACCTGGACAACATTTTTTAAAAATAAAAGTAATACTTTGGAAAATTTTCAAATATTCTCTAAAAGAGTTCAAAATAGTAAAAATTTAAAATTTTAAAATATTCGGAGCGATCATGGTGGCGAATTCGATAATGAACCTTAAGAAAAATAGTGTAATAATCTTATAAAACGTTTTAGTATGGAAAATACTTCTGCTAAACCTACTCCTATGAGCACAACGGTACATCTCTATCGAGATAAAAATGGCAAAAGTATTGGCCAAAAATTATATAGTAGCATGATTGGATCATTATTTTATTTAACTGTTGGTTGACCAGATTTAATGATGAGTGTATGCTTGTGTGCACATTTTCAAGCAAATCCCAAAAAATCACATTTGCGGGTAGTGAACCAAATTTTGCGTTACTTAAGCAAGACTAAAGACTACGGTCTCTTTTGTCCAAAAGAATATTCTTTTGAGTTAGTATCATACAGTGATGCTGATTTTGAAGGATATCGAATGGGTCGAAAGAGTACAAGTGGTACTTTTCATTTCATTGAACAATCTTTAATATCTTGGTTTAGTAAGAGAAAAAATTGTGTTTCACTTTTGGCGTGTGAAGCAAAATATATTTCTACTGCTTTGTCATGTTCTCGAGTAATATACATGCAGTAAACACTAAAGGATTTTGGAATAAACCTTTCTAAATCAACAATTAACTATGATAATACAAGCGTTATAAATTTATCAAAAAAATCCTATAAATCATTCTATAACTGAACACATTGATATTAGACATTATTTTCTTCGCCATAATATAGAAAAAGGAAATATTTCACTAGATTTTGTACCATCAAAAAATCAAATAGCCGATATATTTACTAAATCCTTAAATGAAAATAGTTTTATTAAATTATGACGTGAACTAGGAATTATGTCGTTACATGAGTTATAATTTGCTATTATGTAAAAAAAATTAAAATTATAAAATAATTTTTTTGTTTTTTTCAAAAAAATGGAGCTAATGGCACTCGAACTCTACACTCATGGGAGGAAGTTGCATATGTTTCCAATGTTCTAATTTGTTTCTTGAATTAGGACCATACATCACTTTAATTTCACTTACGACCATTATTTCTAACTTTTTCTAACCGTTCATTTTACTTGGATGAAGTTTTCTTAACTTTTTTAACCTCAAACACAAAAACCTGAAATAGTAGATAGCTCTATATATATGTACAATCAACTTTCATAATTTCTTAAAAACTCATTTGCGAACTTTCAAATAAATTGATCTTCAAATAATATACTAATATTACAATGTCATCACAAGAAAGCTCAAACCAATCCTCAATTGTATTTAGCATTCCTACCTCGGATTCTTCAAACAATTCAATTCCGGTATATATTCCAAAAAATACTCCTTCCTCAAATCATCACACTGGATATACGCCAAAAGGAAAGAGAACTAAAAGGAACTTAGGTTTTGTTTCTCCTTCAACCAAAGAAAAAATTGACGATATCCTTCACTATCAAAGAGAGACGTTAGAACTTCAACGTGAAATGTGCTATGAACAAAAATTCAATGCAAAAACAATTAAGTTTCCAAGAGCAATTTGCTTTGAAGTTCTGTGGATCAAATTTCAAGCAAAGCGTGTACCAACCATCTCCACAACGTCCTCAAGTATCTCCAAATTCTTGGGAATGAGGTGTTCAAAGTAATACATGGTCTCTTATTCATTCTGTAACAACCCGTAAATTTTCGAAAATTTAAATTGTTAATTAATTAAATTTTGTTATTTAATGTTGGGAAAAACAGAAATTTGTGATTTATTAAGGGAAATTAATAAACAGAATGAAATAGAATAAGGTTAATTTAAGAAAAGGATAACCTTTTTATGGAAGTTCAATTTATTCAAATAATGTAAATATTATACTTGGTTATAAAATTGAATATAAGAAATAAATGTAAATGTTTAATTTTTGTATGAAATAGATAGTTAATGATAATTGAATAAAATTAGTATTTTTTTAAGAATTGAAACATTTGTTTGCGAATAATGAATTCATAAGTGTAATTAAAAGTTATGGTAACGATTGTTATAAGTTACCTATTTATTTAGTCTATTAGATTAAAATGGAAAATCAATTTGAATTGAATGAGATTTAATATTACATTAATAAGATTAAGATAATAATTAAAATTTGTGAATGTAATAGAATGAATAGAAATGCTAATTTTATACATAGGGAAATAGTTGATATAATAAAAAGAATGAAACCAAGATAAAATGATTTATTGGGATTTTAATTTTAATTAACGTGTAAAATTGACAATTGAAATATAGTATTGATACAAATAAAAGATGAGAATTGGAGTATATTAATGTAATGAAATGTAAACAAATGTTAACTATGTTAGTTGAGTAATAATTGATTGAATATTAAGTTTGGAATCAAATAAAATCAAATTTATTGTAATTAATTTGTAATTAATTGGATTAATTACAGTTGACATTTGAACACTGTATTTATTGAAATAATTAACACTAAAATTTATATGTGAATTTTTTTTACTTATTATAAATATCTAAAGGATCAAATATGATAAAAATCTGCTAGTTTATAAATATTGAATTAAAAGGTGATTAATTAATTTAATATTAATTTATTTAATTAATGTAAAAATAGCCATTTTGGCAATTGTCTTGGATTTTGACGAAACGAGTTTCATCTAATCCATAACAGTAAATTATTATAGGATTTCAAGTTTCGTAGCAAACGGACTTGTCGTTTGATCGTACGGACTCGAAACGCCTAGAAATCAATTTAACTAGAATTAGTTGAAATCAATTTGAAATAAGCTGATTTCAAGATAACTTCTTCATATGATGTAATTTGGGCTTGAAATCTATTCCGTTGAGTTTAAAATCATCAATAACATATATTTTGATATATGGGATGACCCATTTTCGTTTCGGGAACGAAACGGGCTTTTCGAATCATTCATCATTTAACTTTCCAAACAAATCCATCCCATTATTTATATTTTCAGCTCTGCCTATAAATAGATCGTTATAAACCTAGGTTATTTCTTGTTTTTGATTTTAGTACGTACAATTCCGTTTTCTTCTCTCTTACCAATGGCTGCAAACCCTAATTCCCAAACTTCAAATCCAAATCATAAATCAAATTGAAAATCAAACTTCTCAAACTATATCGAATTATATATCGATTTGAAGCTCTCGACGAGTGCATCTTAGATCTTTAATTAATTTTCCAATATGAACTACTGTTTATCCTGAAATTGAAGAACTATTCTCGGTCGTTCGTTGATCGTTGATCAACTTCGTCTGATCGACGAATTGTAGGCTCAGTTTGTGGAGAGGACCGAGCGCTATCCATCGGAGTAGATTGTTTGATGAAGCGATGGTAGGATCGAGCGTATAATTCGACTAGGATTTCTTTATACAATGGTGGCTGCTATCGTTCCGATCTTAGTGACATTCGGCAATCGATCGCCAGGCAAAGGGAGCTGCGCAGTGTCGACTGTGAGCCAGGATGGCCGCGATGGCGACGGTCGGCAAGGCAGCACGTGGCCAGAAGCGCACGTTCTTTCACATGCAAGAGTTGCCTAGGGACGGTTGAGCGATGACGTGAGTAGATTCCTGGTTCAGCCGAGAGCACAAGTGCGTGGTCAACGAGATGACGTGGCGAGGTATTACTGGCCTGTTTTCTTGTTTTATTTATTTCGTATTTTAAAATCGTTGAACTTCTAATGATAGTAACTTTTACGTACGAACTCGAATTTGGGCACGGTTTGCTCTGTCGGGATCATATTGAAATTCTGGACATTATACGTTGCTTTGGAGGAATTTTGAGACTTTTTGAATCTTGGATTTAAATTGGATTTAAATTCGATTTAAATTCATAGGTGATTGTTTTGACCCACTCACAACTTCTAAAATTTCTTATGTTTGTTAAATTAAATTTATGATAGGATTTGAAATTTATTCATGGCTGTTTGGTAATTTAAATTTTTTATTCCTATTAAATTATTGTATTTTGAATTAAATTTTTATCTAATTTATTGCTGAATTTAAATTGCTATTAAATACTTATTATTGAAATTAGTTATTATTGAAACTAATTTGTTGAATTGTATGATGATTGTGATTAATGTTTGATTGTTAATACTGAATGATTGGATGATATGTTTGATTTATATACTATTATCACTCTACAAGTACCCTATGGGTTGAAATGATACATACCCGAATGATCTATAGATTAGGAAAAAATCTATATAGGTTGAAATGATAGACTCGAGCGATTTTATGGATTTTATTGTTAAATTCGGGATTGCAGTTTGAAATGATATATAACCGTAAAATTATAAATCGCGGATTGAAATAATAAATATCCGTATCATTTGACCCTAGGGTAAAGAATTATATACGGACATCGAATTGGTTAAAGTAAATGGTTTCAAAATCCTTAATTTTCGAGTTTAATTAAATGATATCTTGAAATAAAATTTGATTTATATAAATTGAAGTATTATTGGAAAATCAAGTTTTATGTTGAAATGTGAATTGGTTTAAAAGAATTGTTTTAAGAAATTAAATAGAAAGTCTAAAGTTAAATTTTTAAGTAAATAAAATTCTATCGGAATTGAGCTATTGAATTTGTTTGAAATATAACTTTGAACTATTTATAAATTGGAGTAATACGAATTGAAATTTGAACATGGATTGAAAATGATATGAAATTCAATAGTTTGTTGAAATTTAAAATTGAAAGGTTTGAAATTTGGTTGTTGATTTGGAAATTTAAAATTGTCCACATGTGTGAAATGAAATGAATAGTTTAATTTGATATTAATTCCAAATTCATATTTTAATATAAAATGTTCTAAATTTTTTTTTAAATATCTAATTATTAGGATTTCAAATTTATTAAACTATTTTACCAATATTAACTATATAAATTATTTCAATCTATTTTGAACCAATTTAATTTATTTTAAATTTAATTGATCTGTTTTAAAGCTATTTAATCTATTTTAATTATTTTAAATCTATTTAACTATCTTAATCAATTTAAAAATATTTTAAATCTATTTTAAATATCTTAGAGTATTTTAACTATTTAAAAATCTATTTAAACCATTTATAACTACCTAAACTATTTTCAAAAGTTTACACTAAGTAAAGTTGATGTGGTTATATTCAAATTCATCGATTTAAAAGCAAATAGAGCTAAACGATGTTATAACCTAAGTTAGGATTTCAATGTTATAGCTAATTGAATATGATGATTTTCCAGTAAGGATTTAATCTATTTTGGAAGTATGATTTTTGAAAAAAATTATGATTTCGAAAATGCTATGATTTTAAAGGTAAATATGATTTGAAAGTAAATATGAGTTCGAAAGTATTATGATTTTGAGAAGACGATATTTTGATATAAATTGTGAATTGACTTTTGAAATTTGAAAGAACCATCCGTGTGTAATAAGCAATAGGTTGTTAAAGAGATCGGGATCGAATATTGTCATACTCTCTGCCAATACTGAAAACCACTTTAACAACTGTGTATGTGGTGGAGATTCTAGAAATGAAGTAGGATGGTAAGAGAAGATTCCTATATACGGTATGACGTGACCCAGACTCCCGCATGTTAGTTTAGATGTGACTAGGGGTCATTCCTCCTATCGGGTATATTTCTTTAATACTATACTACGACTTTATGATTGATTTAGTGGCCACCTTTGATTTTGATTTAGGAGTGTGTTTCGAGGTGGGCGATAGTAGCTGTTATGCATTACCACTAGTCCGGGAGTGCAATTGGTATATCTACCCTGGCATTCCCTCGAGTGTCGTGTTTACATGCCCTAACGTGGCTTCTACGAGTTTGTTTTTTACCATACGTATGGGGTGCCCTCTGTGTAAATCTCTCTGTGACGCCCCACCTCTATGCTCGCAATAACAAAGAGTATTAAAAGAAATACTGTCTGTTATCACGAAGAATAAGGCTGGATAGGAGCGGCCATCCGTAGTTAGGCCTTACACTAGTATTGGTTATCTCGATAGGAGTGGTATATATTTTTATTTTTCATCTCATATTTATTTACTCCCATCGACATACCCAATTCTAGTATAAAACGAACTACGATGGTTCATAATAGTTTAGGACAATATATATAATAATAACACAGATAATATAAATGCGGAACACAGATAAAACAAAAGTCTCATATATATATAATAACTGATGTTAGTTGATATACATGTGATACAATACATATGATACAACTACAACTGTCGACTCTGGAAGTTACATATACAAGTACATTATCGTGAATAATATACATGAATGTACAACATCCTATACAAATATACTGACTACTAAACATGACGACGACTACTCCAAAAGATATGAAAAGTCTTCATAGCTCTAGCATCAACCCAAAGCTAAAAATCTACAACCTGTAAATACTCGGTCTGACCCGGGTATTACATATAAAAGAAAATAATACACGGGTCAGTCTAATTCAAACTCAGTTACTAGTGCACAGAAGCAATAATAATTAAATAAAAATTAGACGACAGTCAAAATAAATTCACCTATCCGATCCTTTTAACAAGGAAATCAGATAACGGTGAATATAACACGTATAGTGTTAAACAACAATTCAGCAAACTCAAATTATCAACGAAGATAGAAGAAAGGATTATTAATGAAGAAAATTTAGAAAACAACAGAATTGCCAAAACGGCAATTAACTACAAAACCATCAAAATGTGATTCAAAATATATTGAATTGGCAACATAAAATAAATTTCCATCAGTAGAAAACATCATTTAAAACATCAAGTCTAGTATGGCTGCAGTACATGCACTCGTGTACGGCCTCGCCACATTTAAAATGTTAACTCTGTGTGGCTGCAGTTCACGCTTGCGTGCACTGCCTCGCCACTACCGTAATGAAATATGCAAAAGATCATAAATCAAAACAAAATAGTATATCAATAAAATTAATACCGTGTGGCTGCAGTTCACGCTTGCGTGCACCGCCTTGCCACTATCGTGATGATGTACTCAAAAGATCAACGAACCAAAATCAATGAAGGTTCAAATATCAATTCAAAATGTGGATACTGTGTGGCTGCAGACTCAAGTGCTACCAAATAGAAATGTAGCATGAAGGAGACACATAGAACAGTGAACCAGCTAATGAGCAAAGAGTCAGGAACCCAAAACAAACGCAAGTGCAGAATACACCTAAGACCACATGCTTAATGCAACACAAATTCTCAAGTGAAGCCAATATGACAACAATGAATGCTCAGTGACTACATGAATTACATGGAGACAATGCCCAAACAGCTGCAAACACAAGTCCCTGAAGCACAAATGCCAATCTCAATGACACAAAAAAAACAAGTGATGAATCAATGTTCCAACCTAAATATGCAGAACCAAACTACCAAAACATACAAAAATAGTTCACAAGTGAATGAACCAGACCTCAAATGTAACCTGATTTGCAAATTGACATAGCAACACTACAGTGAAGACTACATGGTCAGACTGCACCATATCAATGCTAACATGAAGTGCTCACATGCTCAAAGCTCAATGGAACTACCAGTGTACAATGGAGACCAGACAACACAGCATGTACAATGCAAATGAAATTGAAACAAGTGCATATGCATCAAATGTGTATGCAATGTATAACAAAGTCGAGGCCGCAAGTAATCAAATGCCCAAGGATGTCGGAGACGGCCGAAAAATGCAGTTCAATTCAAACTGCAATAATCAAGTCAAGTAGCTAGGTGCAACAAAACTCATACTCAAGGAAAACAACTAACATAGCAACAGAACTACAGCAGTTTTGAAAACAATGCAGAGATGCATTATGAAACCAGATCGCATAACAATGTACACAGGAAACGCACATGCCAACAGTCAAAGGCATGCACCAGTGAACCAAACTACCCCATAACAAAACAAGCTACTGTGCAACAGCCCTGATATGCAACTCACTAAAATGTGGACAATGGAGTACATAGCTACATGAAGCCCAAAGTGAACAATGCAAATAGATCAAACCAATGGCCAATGCCAGCTTTAAAACCAAGTATAAAGCAGTGTCAATGAATAATGCAAGCATCAGTTCCTAATATGTGCCCAAGTGCAATGCAATATGGACCTGACAGTACACAAGTGATACTGTCACAAGGTCAATAGCCTCAAACAACTCAATAAAGCATGGTAAAGACCAAATGCAAATGCAATATGGAGCAGGCAGTCTGTAAATTGACAACTATTGTCACACTCGAAGTCAAGTGATATCAAATGCAAGTGAGGTGCAAGAAGATCAGACAAGTTTAAATATGAAACAGGGATAATGGTTCAATCTGTACGAGTATAGTGAAGATAACTTCACGTAACTAGTTGAATCAAAACCAATTCTACCGAGCTTAAAAATGTTTTAATATGTCAAGACTGAAGTCGAACAATACTGTGGTAATGCATGAGTGTTACTAGAAGTCAAAACCGATGTCACAATGAAATCAACAGTAGCAAGTTTTAACCACGAAGGCCAAAATTAAAAAGAAGACAAGTCGAAAATACTACAGAGATGAACACAGAGATGTCCAAAGCAATATCAATGCAACGGTGGTGGTAGGTCCGAACAAAGCTTAACAGTACTAGGTCGAGCAAATGTCAAAATTAACATAAAAAATCAATTGCCAGAAATTCGAAACAAGTGAACCCAAAAATCATCATCGCAGTAAACAAATTTTTAAACCGTGAGAATCAATTAATCAAGCAACCAAAATCATGAATTTAAACAAGCCAGAAATCATTAAAACGACTTGAATTAGATGTGAGCGGAGGACCACTCACCTTGTCGACGAATTTAGAAGAAGCCGAGCACACCAGCAATCGAGCGAAGCCATAAATTGAACTCGATCGACCAAGATGCGGCCTCGAAAATAATCACGAGGCCCTAGTTTTAGAGGGGCCGCCATTATTTTCTTTTATTTCATATGCTAGGGTTTAGGGTTACCAATGAAATCAAAAACGAAAGGGGCGGGTCGAATTGCAATAAAAAGGGGACGACATCAAGCAAGTGAAAACGTGGCCCAATATTTTAGTTAAAGCCCAAACATCACTTGAAAAGTTTTAAAAGAATTCAACCGATTACAAAAATTCCTAACAGCAAGTATCAACCAAATTAAATCGTTTTAATGACGAAAATTGATTGTTATAAAATTCCGGGTTGTTACAGACTCCCCTCCTTATAAAAATTGCGTCCCCGCAATTTTCATGTTTATGGTCATCGATAACAATTATTTTTCAAACTTAAACTGGTTAAGCTAGAAAGATAAAGGTCAGGAACACAAACGTCAAAGAAATCTTTTAATTTCATAAAAGAAATTCACAAAATTTCAACAAAATCTAACTATAAAATAGATAATCAGAAAACAAAAAACTGAATAAATGTAATTATCAGCAATATTCAATTATCAATTAGATATTCAGAAATACAGAAATCACAAAACAGCAATATCTAATTATCAATACGATAATTAGAAAACAATAAAATTTAATTATCAACAAAGATAATCAGAAAACCCCAAATCGCAAATCGCAAAACCACAAACATCTAGTTATCAACCAGAAAATCAGAAAAACACGCACTCCATAATCAGCAATAATTTGCAATTATCAAAAACGATAATCAGAAATTACAAATCAACAATTATTTAATTATCAAAAACGACACTCAAATCTCAAATCAACTAATATTCGATTATCAAAAACGATAATCAAATCTCAAATCAACAAATATTCGATTATCAAAAACGAAAATCAAATCTCAAATCAACAAATATTCGATTATCAAAAACGATAAACAAATCAACAAATATTCGATTATCAAAAACAATAATCAGAACTCATATCAACAAATATTTAATTATCACAAGCGATAATCAAATCAACAAATATCTAATTATCAAAAATGATAATTAGAACTCATATCAACAAATATTTAATTATCACAAGCGATAATCAAATCAACAAATATCTAATTATCAAAAACGATAATCAGAAATTACAAATCAACAATTATTTTATTATCAAAAACGACACTCAAATCTCAAATCAACTAATATTCGATTATCAAAAACGATAATCAAATCTCAAATCAACAAATATTCGATTATCAAAAACGATAATCAAATCTCAAATCAAAAAATATTCGATTATCAAAAACGATAATCAAATCTCAAATCATCAAATATTCGATTATCAAAAACGATAATCAAATCAACAAATATTCGATTATCAAAAACGATAATCAGAACTCATATCAACAAATATTTAATTATCACAAGCGATAATCAAATCAACAAATATCTAATTATCAAAAACGATAATTAGAACTCATATCAACAAATATTTAATTATCACAAGCGATAATCAAATCAACAATTATCTAATTATCAAAAACGATAATTAGAACTCATATCAACAAATATCCAATTACCTGCAGATAATTGGAAACAACAAATATCTAGAAATCAATTAAGATGATCTAGAAAATCATCATAAAAGGTGGATCGATCCCAACAAATGGTGAGTTTTAGCTACGCCGCACGTGCATCAACAAATTGCTTTATATATCAAAATATAATCTTACATGAAACCATTTAAAATCTTTATATAAGAAAATAACAAGTACGCTCTCTCATATATACACTCAACTCATTCTAGGGTACCACTTACCCTATCCTTAATGAGTAATCTCACCAGAACCAAGGTTCTCGCTTAACCTTCAGCTCTGATACCAAATGTAACGACCCGGAATTTTCGATCCCGAAAATTCCAGATATTTAGAGAAAGAAAAAAGAGATAGAAAAAGAAACAGAAAAGAAACACAAAATCTCACATTCGCAGCGGATAAAATATAATACCAATAATAATAGTTATACCAAAGAAAACCGTATCTATCAATTTATATCGATATACCAAAGTTACAACAATTTTATACAACATTGGACAGATACTATTTAACATGTCTCAAATATGTACAATAATATAACACAGCGGCAAATACTCCATACGTTCCAGCCATCCAGCTTGCCTCCTGAACTCCAGAACGTCCCTACCTAAAAATCTGTAATACTCGGTCTGACCCGAGCATTACATCAAAGTAACACCCGGGTCAGACTGGAAACCAGCGTGAGTAAACCCATCTAATATGAAATATACTAAAACAATAACCAATTTTTAACCGGGTAACTCATAATTTTTTTACAAATCCACAGGTTTAGTATAGACAACACCTATTATACTCATCAACTTCTAAGTGTCAGAACTTAGAATTATGATCCAAATCACTTAAATCATTCCATATCATTTTATTGATTTCATATATCAATCTATAAAGAATCGAAGTGGTTTCGGGTATTTTATAATACCCGACTCCGGTCTCTTCGAATCCAATGTCATCTAAACCAAAGTTGTCAAATTTAATACAATTCAACTTTAATTTTCGGATAACACCTTCTCACAGCAATTTATAATTTATAGAAAATCACACAATCACCGCCCATCCAACATATCATATCACAAAGCAATTCATATCAGAGACATCAACCAATTCTAAGCACTCATCATCATTCAATCATTAATTTGCAAGATTGATCACTTCCATAAATTTCATCAATTAATGATTCTCTAATTACTCTTATTAGTTAATTATTCTTAAATTTCATTTAGTAATTAACGATTAATTTAATTACACTCATTAATTAATCCTTAAATTACACTGGGTAACTATCATTCAATTCCTCCACTAAGTAATTATCCTTTGATTACTTCCCATCAAGTAATTTCTTTTTAACTAATTACGTCTAGTGACTATCCACTCATTACTTTATTAAGGAATTACACTTCATCAATTACCTTAAGTAATTATACTTGATTGATTTTTTTTAATTAATTATATTTATTAATAACCCTTGATCAATCTCATTCTGTAATTAATTACATTACTTAATTAACTTTCTAGAACTTTATTTAATAAATTCTTCAATTAAATACACTACTAAGTAATATTCATCATATTAATTACACCAGGTAATTAACTCAAACTACTTTCAATCCTCAATTAATTACTCCCTGTGATTACCATCACAAATTACTTCACTAAGTATTACACTTAATAAACCTCATTAAGTAATTATATTCAAATCAATCATCAAGTAATTATTTAAATTAATTAAACCAATTAATTAACCTAAACAAATCATATTAATTAATTACATAGAGTAATTAATTTCTTTAATTACTTCCATTAACTAATTATACTTAAACAATCCCATAAATGATTATCTTTAATATAATTAATTATCAAATAATTATCTGATAATCCCTAGTTAATGATCTTCATTAACTTTATTCGTAATTCTTTAATTACTTCTCTTAAGTAATTAAACTTAGATTAATCATTATCAATTATAAATAAATTTTAAATATCAATTAATAAATCTCTAATTATCTTTCCTTAATTAAATTCTTAATTAAACCAATCAATTAATTTAAGTTAATCATATCAATTAATAAAATAATTGATTTCTTTAATTAATTACACTGAATGTTTAGTCCTTAATTAAATAACCTCTGATCATAAATTGATTTAAACTTTAATTAATCCTTAACAGTAATTATCCTCCTTAATTAATGACATTAAGAAGTATCTTTAATTACTTCCATCTAATAATTGTCATTAATTTATAAATCTTATTCAGTAATTAATCATCACTTAATTTACGAAATCAAGTTTCTGTTTAAACAAGCTTCAAGCAAAGGATATTTATATTATAATAACTTTAAGTTTAACCCTGCATTATAATTCAACAGAGCATCAATGTCAAACTTCGGGCCTGCCTCACTTCCTCCCGATATGAAACCCGAGCTACGTGGGTTACTCATCTACTTCGGGTTCAACATGCAAGCTCCTCGAATTTGACCCGTACATTTCCCCTTCTTCCCAAATTCATCCAAAACCAAATACCCAATGCCCCACCGTGCACATGCACATGCTTCTCTGTCACTGACAATCACTGCCACGTCCACCAGCACACCACCCATGATTTCCCTAAACCTTCCAAATCAACCACGACCACCTAAATCGACCGAAAACAAATTCGAGCTTGCCAAACCCCCCTTGAACCCAAACCTAATGATGAAATCCCCTTTGCCTTGTCGATCTAGATCATCAGAAACCCCAATCACCTTGTCCCAAACTTCGCCGTCGACCAATACTACTTTTCCCTTCTTATTGACCGAGTCCGATGTATCCCAGCCATCGCGACGATCCAAAAAAACAATGACAGCCCTTCCAGGTCTTAAACCCTACAATCATCACGTCCAGCCACCACCATCAATTCAAAAATGCATCACCATTTTTTTAGAACTCCATGACCTCCAAACCTGCTTCGACCTAAATCCTAACATCGAAGGCTTCCGCGATCGTCAGTAATCGACGAAATTCCAACCTACGTTCAGAACTCAAAATCTCTTGGACCACTTAATTAAAATTCATGATTTTAATTTTTAAAAATCCTAGAATTCGAGAATCAAAACACTTATGAACCTGAAGCAAATGATTATTATGATTGGGATTTTGTACTATTTCCATAGTTACTTGTTCTTTACTTACTACTTCATCCAATTGCTGGTTTAACTTGAAATTGTTTTTATTATTGATATCTTAATGAAACACAAAATTTTTATTTACAAATTAAACCTTAAAGACAATCAGGAAGGAAGATCTTATAATTTAATCAGATTACTGCCTGAACCCAAACAGAACATTAATTTAATATAAATATGCACACACACTTCACTATATGCATATATAAGTATATGTATTCAGCATAAAACAACATGCACTCATATTTTCAAACATGCATGTAGAAAACTTCTCAGGCATTAAGGCCTAAATTTAACTAGAGGTTGAGATACTGATTTTGATGGGTTGATCATCCTGGAAAACTAAACAGAGGCAATACTGAGTAAAATAAATAAATAAATGTACTCAATCATTCTATAAATTCAACCACACATCAAGTATCATATGCAGATCAGAAAATAGACAAGATTAGGAAGTTAAAGGGTGGTTTACACACCTGTTACAATATGAAAATAGCAACTTAAAACTGAGATGCTCTGATTTTTGGAATCACTGATTCTTTTGAAAACTTGATTGTTGTTTAGTTGAGTTAATCCTTCTTTAATCTGGGATGAGATTATTCTGCTAGCTGAGAAGATCCAAGCTTTGATAAATTTTATTTTCTGATTTTGAAAATGTTTACATGCCCTTTTGTTTTAGCAACAGTTTGTTGAGGATGGTTTGTGTTGGAGATGAAATCTGGTTTGCATAATTTTTTTTTAGCCTTTGATTTCTGGTTTTAGTACACAGGTCATTATTTCTCTTAGATTTACCTTCCTTTTTTCCCAAAAAATGAAGAAAGGGAAAACTTCTTAATATTAAAGAGAAAAAAAAGCCACTTGTCTAATTTATCAACACTTGTCATTTGAATTTGCTAATTATCTTACATTGTAACTTTACATGCAAAATCAATTTATAAATGTAAATAAAGCTTTTGTTAATCAATTCCTAATATCTAAATATTTATTTAAATTAATTTTTTTTAAAGAAAATAGAATAAGACAAAGTATACATATATATATATATGTATATTATCTCTTTTGAAATCTCAAATATAAATTCAATTCTTCTTTTTTTTATACCATTTTGATAAATTTTAAAATCAATTTGATATATGTATTTAAACAACCGCCTTTCAATTTAAAAGTAATGTTCTACTTAAAATTTATAATCACACACATATATATATATTATTATTGTTGAAACGACAAACTTGCCAATTTTGATTAAATTTATAAAAGAGATTATCACCTTAAAAATTGCTTCAAATTTTCAGGGATATCACTTTTCAATAGTTAAACTCAGATAATTATTCAATTATCTGATACCTAAAAATCTGGGTTATTACAATAACATCGATGGGAATTTCTAAACACTTAATAAGACAGACTGAAACAATATTGTTTTGAAATATAGGTAAATGAAATAATTTTTCTAATTATATTTTTGTACGTAAAATAATAAATTTTATAAATTATATATTTGATTGTAATATATTTGTTTGTTACGTGGTGAACTTTATAAGTACTGGCTGAAAAAAATAGGCTTGTAAATAAAATGAATATAATTGAAATTTGAGAACTTAATTTTCGAGATTTTGCAAATTTCTTCTAAAGGATTTAGAATATAATATTTGTATTATTTAAAGGTATTTCTGATATAATATTTCAATATAATTTGAAGGAATTATTTTAAAGAAATTTTCGAAAGAAATAAACTCTGTACTCCCTTCTCTATCGTTGGAAAATAATTTCGGTGATGAGTGCATGCATCATCGACGTTCATTTTCAAGTTCCAAAGTGGGAAGGCCGTGTAGTAATTTTACTACACAATTGTTTTGATAAATTAATCTTAAATTTTAAATTCGAAGTATGATTTGATCTATATAAAGATATGATTATATTATTATTTTAAAAGATTTGGAAAGGAGACCGGCATTTAGTTCTTAAAATTTTATAAATTAGAGATTTTAATTATTATAATGAAATAAAAATTTGACCATTTATTAAATTAAAATAAGTGTGACGACCTAGAATTTTTAACATTTGAAAATGAAATATTTAATTGATTTTAAATATTGGAAGTTAGTTTAACTTGAATTTAAAATATAACTATGAATTTGGCAATTAAATTTCTGAATTTAGTTTACTAAATTTGTGTAAAAATATTGAATCTTGATTTTTAAGCTTGCTATAAATAATTAGATTGCGTGAAAAATTTATATTGATAATACTGAAGATAATAGAAGCTTCAGAATTTAATTTGGAAATGATTTGTTCAGTTTTGAAATTATACCTCGATATTTAAAAATAGCCTTCCAAGTCAAAGTTTCGGGATTCGACGAAACCATTTCCATTGGATCCGTAATATTTTATTTTTATCGGATCTCAATTTTCGTAGCATTCGGAGTTATCGTGTGATCGTACGATAAGCAAACACACTGAATTTAAATTGAAAATTCAATTTAATAGCTGGGTCCATAAAGGCTATCTTCTCCATATGATCGAATTTGGACCCGGAACCTTTTCCATTGCATTCGAAATAGGGGCATAACATTATAATCGTCTGGCGGCATGCCTCGATTGGAGATCGAGATTTTGAGTCGCGTTTATCGAAGCGATTTAAATTTAAAAATAATATATATATATATATATATATATATATATATATATATTGACTAGTAAAAAAACTCTATTTATTTTACCATATTTTGGCCACTAGTTTGTTGTGTCAAGCCATCTGTCGTTCGTGCAACGAATTTTGAAACACGCGTTTCTTTACCTTCAAAATTTTCTCCCGAAGGAAGATAAAACATCTCATTCAAAATAGAAAAGAAAAAAATACTGGCGCCTCGTTCTAAATTTCAAAAGGCTGTACGAAATTCCTTTTTCCTCTTCTCAGTTCTTTCACAAATCGAATCGAAAGAAAAAAAATCAATGGCCGATGGCTGAGAAAGAAAAAATCGAGTTCAACTCATTCAAATCTATAGCAGTAGAGGGCATCGCGTAGCCAAATCAAGAGGGGTGCAGTTGTGTGTTCACCGTTTATGATCGAGCGGGTAGAGAAGTTTGTCGCGATGCATCCAGGGTTTGAAAGTGAGGCTCGGCAAGTAGTGGCAGGTGGTAGCGTATCGAGTGGCAAGCGTCGCGACAATGATGGCCATGGCAGGTAGCAGTAAGATGCAAGCGCGTCGACGATGGGTTCAATCTCAGCGACATCGAGCTTCGCGTGTTGAGGGGAGTTTCATTCTCGAGTCAATGGCGACTCTGACAGTTGCGACGATGGCTTTTGGCGACTCAGGCGATCGTAAATACAGGTGAGGAAATTAATTTCAATTTGTGTATATAGATTTTGAAAAGAAAGAAAAAATTTATATACCGTAATGATTTTTTTAAGCGGAAAAGAAAATACTTCATTTTACAGTAAAGTATAAAACTATTTATTATTTTAATTTGAAAGTTTATAGTTATATGGGAATGTTTACAGTTAAGAAAAGTAAAATATAAATGTTGAAATATATGTACGCATGTGTATTTTAATTTTAGGTAAATAGAAAAGTCATATATATATGTATATACAGAAAGATTTTGAAGATATAATATAGGAAATTTTACACCGTAAAGTTTATGTAAAAAAAACTGAAATCTATCATTTATTTTTTAGTACATGTATATATATGTGTAGTTTAAAAGGAGAATTATTTAAAAGAAAATTTGTTTAAAACCAAATTATATGTTTAAAAACCCAAATTGTTAGTTTAGATTAAATTTATAAAATGGAAAATTATTTGTTCGATTATTTCGAATATTAATAAAAATCATATAATTGTTTATACAAGGTCGAAAATCGAGGAAACGAACTGGAATGGAAATGGATTGCAAATAAAAGGTGATATTTCTCACTCAATCAGATTTTTTAGATTTAATAATAATAGTTAAATTTAAAATTGATTGATTGTGGGCTTGAATGATAAATTATTATCAGTTGTATTGGTTTAGACCCTATGCGCCGCATAATAACGGATGATATTATATTAAACCCATATACCATGATATTCCACCTCAAAGTGGAATTGGTATTATATATGTATTTGGAGTGATTTATTTCCCGCATTATATAGCGGATGAGACCCTATGTGCCGCATAATATCTGATGATATTTTATAAATCCCATATACCGCGATATTCCACCTTAAAGTGGAATTGGTATTTAATTGTTGTGCTAACATCTATGGATGTAGGGAAACAGGTTGGAGGGATTTAACTAGATTCCTCAAATATTTAAATTAGTTTAAATATAGTATGTTGATTATTTATAATCTATGTGTGGTTATATTTGTGATTGAAATCGTTGAAGGCTATAATTTAGCCGAATATATTTTTGATATCGTATGATACCAGAAATAAATAAAATTGGATTTTTGAAATTCAAGTAGAAAATTTATAATAAATTGATTTAATGAATTGGGTGAATTTAAAAGAAGAAATTTAAATAGATAAATTTTTATTTTTGAAAATTTATTGAATAAATTCCAAAATATGGGAAAAGATTTAATAAATTGATTTGAGCAATATTGTTTAAGAGTTGAAGAAATTATTTAAAATTCGGATTTTACATATTTTAAAAGGAATAAAGGAATTTATTTTGAAAGAAAATAAATTTGGAAATCAAATTGGAATTTGATTCGGTGTTTGAAAATAAATTTTGGGAAACCAATTCTGAAATCGATTTGGTGTTTGAGATAAATGTTTGGAAAATCAATGTGGCATTTGATTTGGTATTTGAAATAAATTTGGAAACAATTTGAAAATTGATTTGGTGTTGAAAGTGAATATTTGGAAATCGATTTGAAAATCATATATCAGTGCATTTGTGAAAATTTAAATTCACAAAGGTATTTTTATAAAAGAAAGAGAAATTTGTTGTAAAAATAAATATTCCTTTATTTTTAAAAGTGTGGAAAGGAATTTACGGATTTGGAACGTAAATTTAAAATAAATCGAGAAGGATTTATTAATTGATTTAAAATGATCCATTTTGAAAAGGAAGGTGTGTTCTCTCTAAAAAGCCGAGTATGTTTTTAAAATAGCTTTTGAAATACAAATTAAAAGTTCGAGAGTTGGTTTTAAAAGAATATTTTGGAGAAATTAGTTTCTTAAGTTATTTTGTAAATCTTTAAAGTAAAGATTTATTTAATTCATTAAATATGGAAGTAATGATTTAAAGATTTAATTGATATTGGTTTTAAAAATTGGATGTTTAAATAGTTATATCCTATTTACTAATTTTATTTTCAAATTATTTTGGACTTGAATTTATATATGAGACATTAGTATAATATTTTTCATAACTAATATTTAAGCAAGTGTTTCAAAATAGTTTTATTTAAATATTTCCAAGTATATTTTGGATAAGTATTTTTAAATTATTTTAAAATATTTGAACTCGACAGATTTTCAATGGAAATGAATAAATATTTGGAAATGTTATCCGCGTACGGAAAAATGATTTGAAATTTGTTTTCAAAGGGTTGAAATGTGGTAAGTAATTTGAAATTTATTTTCAAAGTGTTGAAGTGTTAAAAAATTATGTCTTGCGAAGATATTTTAAAAATAAATAATTTGGAAAAATTATTTAAATCTTGGTGATTGTTGTGAATATTGTTTGATAGTGATTGTTGCGAATATTGATTGATAGTTAAATAACCGACTATCAATATTGGCCCTTAAATGGCATTTGAATTTCGATGCGACCGGGGGTCAGATTTCAAATGGATGTTCGAAAACCACATCGAACCTTTGTGATTTCGATGGATCTTTTATTTAAAAGATCAAAGTGGAAATTGGTTGTGATTTGTTTGAAATCTGAATGAACACTTATTTTTAAAATAAGCGCTCGTCATTCGGGTTAGCCGTGAGAGGACTTTATGTCATAAAACTCATTCCCAATATTGATACGACGAAATGGGATTGCATTTGAAGATGGTGTTGAAGATCGGGTATTTTCGAAAGCGAAAGGATTTCCTGTCGAATATCTCTGCACTGGGTTGCTCCGGTATAGAGATTTTATCACCCTTTGTGATGGGGATTCCAAACATGATTAGTGAATATCCGGATTTGCAAGGGCTTCTTTTGAAGTGTCTTCGGTTCTGTTCGATCCCGGGATGGACTTTTATGGATGTGTGTATGACATTGCACTTTGAGATATAAAGCTGATTTCTATCAAATACATTTCTGTTGGTGGCGGAGAATTTATTCTCTTAGCTTAACACCCTTCTCTAAGACGTACCAGCTCAGAGGTTATGTAGTTGATGGTTATTAGTGATATAGTCCCAATTTGGTAGTGCATGAATTTGAGAAAAGTGTAGCTTTGTGGATGAGACTTCGTCGGATCACACACCCCGAAAATGGTCAAAATAGGAAGAATGCGGCAAGGTTATGAGGGTTGCGCCCTTTAGGTTATATCATTTCCTTCTGGAAAAGGGTGGTATCATGGTATGGTGCTCGGATATTTAACCTATGTGGTTGCTGCAAATTTATTACTTTGTGGTTGTTTCTTTGTGGTTGAGGAACCTCGGATAAAGGTCGCAAACGAACGGGGGATGGCATACTCGTGTAGTAGTTACCTAGTTACAGAAGTAACACAGCCTTGTGTTGGCAGAGAGCTGATTAAGTTCTCGGGGCATCCCTCCAGAGGCGTACCCATGTGGTAGTAGGAAGTTCCTTAGCCTGACCAATTGTTGGAAATCCAAAGAACAGTACAAACCCTGTACAGTTTTAGTTGTATAACCTACCATGGAATGTTGCGGTAACCTGCTATTGAACATGGTAGCTATAGTAGGCATACAATAATGGTTGTTTGTTGGCTAAGATTAATATTATACTTTCAAAAAATTTTCCATACTATGCACTATTAATTATAGTATCAAAGAATTTTGCGTATCAAGCATGTTTGACTATCATAAGGAGAAATCTTCTCCAATTCTGCATTTGCATTGTGTTTACAGCGAGAGGCCTTACGGTAGTTTTATTTTCCAAAAGCATAGCGTATTTCTTTTCCTTTCTTTGTGAAAATAAATGTTTTTAAGGTCTCATACCAGTCCTATGACTGACCTGGAGTTTATTGTTCCCTTTCTAAACTCTGGGTGCCCATAATTTTCCACACGGACAGCCTAGAGTCAGGTTATCTGTTATTCGGGAGAGAAGTTAAGAAGTTGCTATGGAGATCTAGAGTTCAAGCTGGATGGCGAGGCGTATCATTTATGCTATGTATTATCCGTTGCGTTTGGGTTGTGCAAAGTCAGTTTCCATGTATTCAAGTTGTAATGACTGTCAGTGTTGTATCGTGTTGTATAACTCTGACAATGTGATGTATGTAAAAAACTGATATAGTGTTTTTGTTTTAAAGATTATTCACTTATCTATTATATTTTCCGCTGCGAAATGTGAGATTATATTGTTGTTTCTGTTTCTTCTTCTATCTTCTTCTTCTTTAACCCTAAAGGTTCGGTTTTCTGACATTCGACTGTGCGGCATTTGATACAGTGGATGTATTAATGTCGACGTTCGGAAGTCAAAAAATTGGGTCTTTGCATTTTGGTATCAGAGCTTTTGGTTAAGCGACAACCTTGGTTCTGGTGGGTGTTACTCATTAGAGATAGAGTCAGCAGTACTCTAGAATGAGTTTGAGTGTAATAACAGATATGAGCGTGTATTTGTTAGTCAATATAAAATTGTTTTATATTATGATGATTGGTTTGCTGAGTGGTATATTGATTCTGGTAAATAGAGTAATTAACGTTATTGATAGGGATCTCTAAACACTTGTACAGAATAATTCGACACGATATTGTTTTAAACTTAGGGTAAATGAAATAATTTTACCCAAAATTATTTTTTGTATATGAAAGGAATGATTTTCCATAAATTATTATAGTATATGGTTTCTTGGTTGTTAGGAAATGATAATATGAAAATTGTTATCATTGGTTATTAAATAAGAAACTGAAACCGTAACTGAAAATTTAAGAAATAAAATCCATATACAAATGGGATTTTTAAATATAAATTGTAAAAGTGATTTATAATTTGAAAGAGAATTCCAGAGAATTATTTGAAGGAATTTGAAAAGATTAGAAATTTTGAAATTCGGAAAAGATTAAATACCTTTGATTTGAAAATGATTTTCAAAGGTTTTGGAAAAATGTTTTAAAGGGATAAAATGCTCTAAACTCTTTTCGGTCGCTGGAAAATAATTTCGATGATGATCGCGACATCATCGGTGTTCATTTTTGAGTTTCCAGAAGAGGAATTGCTGACAAATTGTTTTAAATGAAAGTTGTTTGGAAAATTTGGGTTTGATTTTGAAATTCAAAAGATAATTTGAGTTGATTTCAAAAATTGTTTTGAAATGTTGGAAGGACTCTGGAATCTAATAAAAATAGTTATGGAATAAAATTTATTAAAGTGGAAAATGAAATTATGAATGAACAAATGAATATACAATTGCAAGTACATGAAAGTGAAATTGAATGTTGAAATTCATTTCGAATTTGTAAGTAAATAGAACTGGAATTGGGATTGAATTTGATTTGTGATAAGCAAAGCGAAATACTGAAATTAAATTAGTAAGTGAATCTAATTAAAGAAGTGACAAATTAAATATGGTTTGAAATGAACTGGAAATCTAGTTTAAATAAAAGAATAGATAAACCGAAATGGTGAATTGAAAATAAATATAAGAAGTGTATAGAATATTTATATTAACTTAAGAAAAAGGTGGTGAAAATTCTTAAGAAAAATTTGGAGTTTAATAAGTTAATGATCAAATTGGAAAATTATGAAATGGCAAATTGTGAATAAGTGTGTTGAAATGAAAATAAAATGTGAATAAAAGAAAAGTAATTGATAAAGCTAATAATCAATTAGAGAGGATGTACGTATATTATTTTCGCAGAGCGATTTGATCCAAAATTCGAGCATAGAATTTCGACATAGTTATATCGATCTGAGTAGGAATTTTTCACTCGTTCTTCGACGGCGAATCTGGATATGGAATTTTGGTTGATTCTGGAAATTCTCTATCATAGTTCACGGCTATGCAAGGAGAATGACGGTTTCTGATCAAGAAATCAGATCCGAGTCTGCACTAGGAAGTCGGGTGGACGATACTGGTTCGGAAGTGAAATTGTGTGATCGAGTGAGCGATCGAATTTAACATTGCGTACGAATGATGGATGTACATCGTATGGATTTGAATGAAATGTGTATTAAAACTTTAAAAATGGAATGTGCAAAATGATTTTTGAATATAGTAATTGGACATGGTTGTTAAATAGCATACAGGTATTATAAATGCAAAGAGAATTTGATTTTGATTTCGAAGATAAATTTGAATTGCTCGAAAAAGGTATGTATTTGAATTTGTATATGAAATTTGGTATTTTCCTGTCTAGCCACTTGGCCTTTTGTTTTCTTTTTGAAATATGGGGCCCGTTGTAATGATCCCAATTTTTTATTTAATTTAAATTGATAATTAAAATAAATTTTTGAATAAAGTTGTAAATTAATTTGAATTTTCAAGATTAAATAGGATATTTATTTATTTGGACATTGATTTTTAAAAAATTTAACCGTGGATTTGAAATTGTGTATTTAAAATCTTATAAATAAAAAGTAATATCCCAAAAAAATTATCAATTTAAATTAATAATATATTTTAAACTTTTGAAATTTAGGTTGAAAATATATTGTAAAATCTCAAACAAATAAAATAAGTGATAACTATATATAAATAAATTCCAATTTCTTTTGAGTTTGAAAATCTTAAGATAATAAATACTTTAAGAAATCATTTGAATTCAAATTATATATATACTACATACTTTCTTTTGAAAACAAAAAAATTCACTTATTAACGAAATTAATTTTTAAAATCATTTCTTTCTTTAAATTGGTATAACTAGAAGTAATAGACATAAATGAATCTTTGTTCATTTGAATTGGGATTTGAAATTTAATTTAAAATAAATATTTTAAAAAAAATAAGTGACATTTAGAAAATCATTAAGATGTAATGTATATAATGAAATATTGGTTAAATTCTTTTAACCTTGTATATGTATATACACACATACAAATGAATAAAGAGGTGTGTTCATTTATAAAATAAATATGATATAAATTTTTTTTATAAACATTCTTTTGTCTTTGAAAATTTTAAATGTAAAAATATACATAAGGAAGTAAAGAAGTAAACATACATATGTAAGTATAAATTTGTACAAGTGTTTAGGCCTCATGATCATTTTTAACAAATGGCATCATATATATTTAATTGAATAAAATAATAAAATTAAAAATTATAAAAACTTTCCATCTTCCTATGCTCAATCATGGAATATCTCAGCCAAATCTGAAAAGAACGGTATCAAAGATTGAGCATCTCAAAACTACAATACAAAAGTAGAAAAAAAATCAGAAAAAAGAAGAAGAGGAAAAACAGCAACTTGACATTCAAGCTGCAAGATCAAAGTAAAATGTAAGATCTGAAAGCCACAGTCCTAAAGCAACAAGAATCGAACAAACCTGAGAAATTCAAAGATAAAACAAAGATCCGATTTGAACTATAGTCAAGATTCCAGAGCAAGTGACACAATTTCCAGATCAGAAAGCAAAACCAAGATCTGATCATTTCAGATTTAATAACAAGTTAAAGAACAAGTGCAAGATCAATCCCAGGTAAGTTTTAACTTTATAGTTAATGAATTTATAACTTCAAAAAAATCAAATTTTAACACCAATGTAAAACTGCAGAAATTAAACAAGTGCTTCAGTTTGCCAGTGCAAGATTCTTTGGAAAAAAAATAAAAATAAAGGCAAGTGAATTTCTTTAAAAGATTTGAATTTAATGATTAGTAAAGTATATTTATCAGTTCAGGAAACAAATCAAGATCAAAGTTTTAGAACCCTTTTTGGTTTCAACTACAGGAAAAAGGGTTCTCTGTGTATAACAAGAATTCAAAAACCATAAGTAAAATTAAAATTTGTTGCTATTGATGAATCAAGTGAACAAATACAAGAGTGAATAAGCAAAGATTTTTAATTTCAAATTCCAGGCTCAGATTTTCCTTTCCAGGGTCAAACACTTCTCTGTTCTTTGTTCTCTGTCAAAATTTTCAGGTGAGCAAATCTCCTCCCTGAATTTGTTTATTTTTGTTTGTGAGCAAACTTAACCTACTATAGCTTGATGTTTGTGATTGATTCATAAAGTAATGTGGTTGCATGAATGATAATATTGCCTGTTTATAAAATATATCTATGTAAAGTTGTAAGCATGAATGGTTATAGGGATTTGTGTCTCTGTTTAAAATAATTATAAGCAAAGATCAGTACAAATAAACCCACATCTCCCCAAATAGGCAGTTTTGGGCTTTGATTTTTGAAAGTGAAAGGTTTGTTTTACATAAATTAAGATGTAAAAATGGTTCAAGCCTACTAGGTTAGGAATCTTATGAATTGAATTTATAGAGTGTTGTGACGATAGGAATGGGTCGATCTAGGGTTCGACGGTAGCTTTTGGTTGATGGAATTTTCGGTGGAGCCGCGTTCTCGTCAGGGAGTTGTATTTGATCGCACCAGGGGGAATTGATTGAGGGTCGATGGAGTAGCTTTGGCTGTGGTGGCTAGGTTATCGGCGGACGAGGTCGATGGCACGGGGTGTTTTTGATCGAAGCTTGAGTTTTCCAAGTTGAGCTCAAATGCTCATTTCGATTTTATGGTGAGTTAGTCGATGCTGGGCGATGGATTACGTTGAGGAGGTAGTCGCTGATTTGTGGGAAGCAATCGCCAATGGTCGGAGTGGCAAATTCCGGTGTGCACGTGCATAGTGGCATGGGCTTCGTACCTGGGTATGTAGTTAGTGAGCGACTCGAAGATGAACTCGTGAATCCTAGGGTGTTGCTCGAGTTTGATGCCATGACGTTTGCTAGTTTGATTATATACAGTGGTTTAAGGACATTTTTTTAAATTAAAAAAGAAAAAAACAGTTAAAAGAAGGAGAAGGAAGAACTCGGGTACTTGGCAGATTGGCTCAGTTATAACTTCGGGAATGATGGATTTTGCTTGGGGTCGTGTGCGATGCAGTTCATGCAGGTTTAGATGTGTAATAGTTTAAGTTTTAAAGCAAGAACATTCTTGAGTTCCAGGTTTTAATAAAAAAAGCTGAAAGAAAATTGTTACCAGGTTTCGGTTGTAAAGCATGAACAAATTTTAAAGTTATTTTAAATAATTAAAGAGTAATTAACAAAAATGATTTTTGGTTTATGTAATTATTTAAAAGGAAAATATATCAATACGGTGGATTAATTAATGTGATTTTCTAAAAGTTAATATGTTAATATGATTAATTGAAAGATGATTAATGAAATGGTGAATTTAATAATTTAGGGTAAATTATTTAATAATTAAAAATTGATGAAAAGTAACTAAGAGTAGATAATTAAAGATTAAAGATTGATTAATCAAATATTAAGGGTTAATTACTTTAAAGCATAATTAATTAATGTGGTTAATTAATTAGGGTAATTAAATTAGGAATAATTAATTAAAGGATAGTTAATTTTAATTAAGATTTAATTGATTAATAATTAAGGGTTTATTAATTAAAGCAGTTAATTAGGGAATAATTTAAGATTTGATTAATTACAATTAAGGGTTAATTAATTAAGCTAATTAATTAAGAAATGATTAATTAATGAAGGTGATCAAGACCTAATAAATTGTAGTTTATGATAATTAATCATTGATTAAAAATTACTAATGAGAGTAATTATGTGAGTAATAAATTTAAAACCACACGATTTATTCACCTTAATAAAAGATGTTTGATTGTTATCGAATGCTTTGTGGTGGGTTGATATATTTGTTATGTGATGTGATGCTATGTGATGCTTTGTGCTGAGCTGCTATATTTGTGATGAATATACTATTATATGTATATGAAAACCGCTTGACCTGTAAAACGACATTTGAGTTTCGATGCGACAGGGAGTCGGATTCCAGTTGGTTATCCGAAACCCACATCGAATCATAATGATGAATCTTTGTGATTGATAAATTTATTTTATCTATGAATCTGTGAATAAAGATAAGCGTTATGGGTTATACCGCTTATCGATATGATTGAATCCGCGATGATGATGTTGCACACTATTGTGTTGAACCCCTGGACCACACTTATACACACACAAATATGGATTGCACGTGGAAATGGGTTAAGCCACAGATTTTTGAAATAGAAAGATTGAATTTTTGAATCCAAAATAGTTTTGGAATTAGAATTGAAAGCTTTTGAAAATGAATTTTGAAAATAAAAGTTATTTTGAATAACTTGATTGAGTTTTGAAATTTAAATAATTTAATTTAAATTTGAATTCAATATTTGAAACTGAATTCTATGATTTGGGAACTAGGGTTTAAAAAAAGGTTATTTAACTTATAAATGGGTTTATATGGGTTTTAAATCATTTTAAAAGTGTTGTTTTTGGGACTTTAAATTTAATCCAACGATTTTAACTTGTATAAATATAATTGGATTTTTATGAAATGAAAACTATTTGTTTTTTTCAAAAAAATAAAAGCTTTCACATAAGAAATAAACGTCCAATTTGTGTTAAAAGGATTTCAAGTCTAAAATGGAAAATGGTTTTCTAAGTTATGAATAAATCTTTGGAAAAGGGTTTGAAAGCTATAAGTTAAATCTTTAATTTAAAGATTTAATTGAGTTAATCCAAATTGAAATTGAAATTGTTTTGGAAATCTATAAATAGATCTTTGTGAATCTAGGTGAACTTTGTGAAACAAATCTTTTTAAAGAAAAGATTTGAAATGGTAATTTGTTTAAACCATTTGAAAGAAAGGCTTTGGAATTTTAAGTTGCGACTTAACTGAAATCCCATACCCATATGTTTTTAAATATTGCGCTCATTATTCGGTTTAGCCGGGAGAGGACCTTGTGTCATATAGCCGATATGACGTTATGAATTGCATTTAAAGACCGGGTGTCTTCGAGAACGATAGGATAACCTGTCGATTGACTTTGCACTGTGTTGCTTCGGTATAGAGTTCTCCGTAAGTGACAGGAAGTCCGATCGGGATTGTGGATACCCGAATTTGCAAGTGCTTCTTCGGAAATGCCTTCGGTTCTGTTCGAACCCGAAACAGACTTGTATGGTTGTATGTCTGACATTACACTTTGAGATATTAAACTGATCTCTATCAAATACATTTATTCTTGTTGGCAGAGAATTTATTCTCTTAGCTTAACACCCTTCTCTGAGACGTACGAGCTCATAGGTTATGTATTTGATATTTATCGGTGATATATTCCTAATTTGGTAGTGTGGCATGCTGAGTGCTGCTGTGTATCATTTGTTGATCAAAGCATGGATTTTGTGTAAAGCGTAGCTTTATGGACGAGACTGCATCAGGACCTCACACCTCGGAAATGGTCGTAACAGGAAAGATGCGGCAAGGCTATGAGGGTCGCGCCTTTTAGGGTGTGCCATTCCCTTCTGGAAAAGGGTGGTATCATGGTATGGAGCCCAGATAATTACTCATGTGGATACTGCAGATCTATTACTTTGTGATTTCTTTATGGTTGTGAGGCGCCTTGGATAAAGGTCCCAAAGGACCGGGAAATGGCACGCTCGAGTAGTAGTTACCTAGTTACAGTGGTAATCCGGCCTTGTGTTGGCAGAGACCCAGTTAGGTTCTCGGGACGTCCTGCCAAAGGCGAACCCATGGACAGTAGAAAGTTCCTTAGCCTGACCATTTATTGGAAATCCAATCAAAATAATACGCGCCTTGTACGGTTTTAGTTGTAGAACCTGCCATTTAAAATGGCAGCTATAGTAGGCATAATATCATGGTACCTATGCTGGCTAGGATTTATATTATACTTTCGAAATATTTTCTACACTATGAACTAGTAATAATATCAAAGAAAATTTTCTCGTATCAAGCATATTTGACTATCATAAGGAGAAATCTCCTTCATGTCTGCGTTTGCATTGTGTGTGTGGCAGGAGGCCTTATGGTAGTTTCATTAAAAAGCATTGCGGATTTCAAATTTAAATTCTTTTGTTTGTTTTAAAGACCAAATGTTCTTGTTTGCTCATACCAGTCCCATGACTGACTTGGAGTTTATTGTTCCCACACGAGCAGTCTAGAGTTGGGTTTTTCAGATAGTCAGGTTTAGTAGATTATTTAGAGCTAGTTCAGTCTTTGGATCAGGACTGCACTTGCATATCTTTGTGCATCGTTATTGGGAGTTCGAGCTATTCATGGATTGGTGCTTTGGAGATGGAGAGTTCCGATGCTGGAGTTCTCTCTTGAAGACCATATTGGAGATTTTTATTCCGCTGTTGGTGTTATCTTTTCTTTTCTGCTGCTATTATCTTGTATCATATCTCTGATGTATATTGATATTCATTTTATCATTCTGTTGTATCGGATATTGTATCAAATGTTGTATATTTATGTATTATTCTTTTTCTTCTGCTGTGTTGTACTTAGTGTGTTATAAGCTCCGACAAACGAGATTCAACTTTTAGATCTGCGGCATTTGAATACGAGGGTCGTATTCGGTGCCGATTTTCGAAGGTCGAGTCAGGGTCGCTACACCCGTTGTGGCATTTTGTAGTTGTACCGAGCTAGCCGTGCAAAGAAGACGCTGGCGAAATTTTTCGAAAATTTAGGGAGTTAGAATAATTTAGATCAAAGTTTTGAAAATTTAAAATTTGAATTTAAATTTAAATTTGAATTGGTTGAGAAAACAAAATTGTTTGGAATCTATGAAATCTTTTAGAAAGTTAGTTGAAGTAATAAGGAGCTTTAATAAAAAGATTTGTTTTGGCAAATTGTTGAAAACTGTTTATGATAAACGGGTTAAGGATCATTCTTCTTAACTAGTAATTTCGGGACGAAATTCTTTTAAGGGAAGAAGAATGTGATGACCCAGACTTTTTAACATTTGAAAATGAAATATCTAATTGATTTTAAATATTGGAAGTTATTTCAACTTGAATTTCAAACATAACTATGAATTTGGCAATTAAATTTCTGAATTTAATTTATTAAAGTTGGGTAAAAATATTGAATCTTGATTTTTAAGCTTGTTATAAATAATTAGATGGCGTGAAAAAATTATATTGACAATATAGAAGATAATAGATGCTTAAGAATTTAATTTGGAAATGATTTGTTCAGTTTTGAAATTATATCATTTAAATAGATATTTAAAAATAGCCTTCCGATGCACAGTTTTGAAATTTGACGAAACCATTTCCATTGGATCCGTAATATTGTATTTTTAACGGATTACAATTTCCGTAGCATTCGGAGTTATCGTGTGATCGTACGATAAGTAAACGCACTGAATTAAAATTGAAAATTCAATTTTATAGCTGGGTCCAAAAAGGCTATCTTCTCCATACAATCGAATTTGGACCCGGAACCTTTTTCATTACATTCGAAATAGGGGCATAACTTTATAAATGCCTGGCAGCACGCCTCAATTGGAGATCGAGATTTTGAGTTGCGTTTATCGAAGCAATTTAAATTTAAAAATAATATATGTATATATATTGACTAGTAAAAAAACTCTATTTAGTTTACCATATTTTGGCCACTTGTCTATTGTGCCAAGCCATCTTTCGTTCACGCAATGAATTTTGAAATACGTGTTTCTTTCCCTTCAAAATTTTTGGCCGAAGGAAGATAAAACATCTCATTCAAAACAGAAAAAAAGCACTGGCTGCCTCGTTCTAAATTTTGAAAGGCCGAATGAAATTCCCTCTTCCTCTTCTCAGTTCTTTCACAAACCGACTCCAAATCAAAAGAAAAAAATCAACGGCCGATGGCCGAGAAATAGAAAAAAATTGAGTTCAATTCATTCGAATCTATAGCAGTTGGGGGCATCGCGTAGCCAAATCGAGGGGGGGCAGTTGTGCGTTCGCTGTTCATGATCGAACGCGTAGAGAAGTTCGTCGCGATGCATCCAGGGTTTGAAAGCGAGACTTGGCAAGCAATGGCAGGAGGTAGCGTATCGAGTGGCAAGCGCCGCGACTACGATGGTCACGACAGGCAGTAGTAAGGCGCAAGCGCGGCGCGATGGGTTCAATCTCAGCGACATCGAGCTTCGCGCGTTGAGGGCGGTTTCGATCTCGAGTTAGTGGCGACTCTGACAGTCGCGATGGTGGCTTTGGGTGACTCAGGCTATCATAAATATAGGTAAGGAAATTAATTTCAGTTTGTGTATATAGATTTGAAAAAGAAAAAAAATTATTTACTGTAATGATTTTTTTTAGGCAGAAAAGAAAAGAATTTATTTTACAGTAAAGTATAAAACTGTGTATTATTTTAATTTGAAAGTTTATAGTTATATGGGAATGTTTACAGTTAAGAAAATTAAAATATAAATGCTGAAATATATATACGCATGCTTACATTAATTTTTAGTTAAATAGAAAATTTCATATATATATATATATATATATATATATAAGATTTTGAAGATATAATATAGGAAACTTTACACTTGTAAATTTATGTAAAAAAAACTGAAATCTATCATTTATTTTTAAGTATATGTATATATATATATATATATGTGTGTGTGTGTAGTTTAAAAGGAGAATTATTTAAAAGAAAATTTGTTATGCTAAAAAACCCATATTGTTAGTTTAGATTAAATTTATAAAGTGGAAAATTATTTGTTCGATAATTTCGAATATTAATAAAAATTATATAATTGTTTATACAAGGTCGACAATCGAGGAAACGAACTGGAATGGAAACGGATTGCAAATAAAAGGTGAGATCTTCTCACTAAATAAGATTTTTCTTATTTAATTTTAAATAGTTAAATTTAAAATCGATTGGTTGTGTGCTTGAATGATAAACTATTATCAGTTGTATTGGTTTAGACCCTATGCGTCGCATAATAACGGATGATATTGTATTAAACCCATATACCGTGATATTCCACCTCGAAGTGGAATTGGTATTATATATATATATATATATATTTGGAGTGATTGATTTCCCGCATTATAAAGCGGATGAGACCCTATGCGTCGCATAATAGCGGATGATATTTTGTAAATCTCATATACCGCGATATTCCACCTCGAAGTGGAATTGGTATTTAGTTGTTGTACTAACATCTGTGGATGCAGGGAAATAGGTTGGAGGGATCCAACTGGATTCTTCAAATATTTGAATTAGTTTCAATATTGTATGTTGATTATTTATAATCTGTGTGTGGTTATATTTGCGATTAAATCGTTAACGGCGATAATTTAGCCGAATATATTTTTGGTATCGTAGAATACCAGAAATAAATAAAATTGGATTTTGAAATTCAAGTAGAAAATTTATAATAAATTCATTTAGAGAATTGGGTGAATTTAAAAGAAGAAATTTAAATAGGTAAAGTTTTATTTTTGAAAACTTCTTGAATAAATTCCAAAATATAGGAAAAGATTTAATAAATTGATTTTGAATAATATTGTTTAAGAGTTGAAGAAATTATTTAAATTTTGGATTTTAAATAGTTTGAAAGGGATAAAGGAATTTATTTTAAAAGAAAATAAATATAGAAATCAATTTGGAATCTGATTCGGTGTTTGAAAATAAATTTTAGGAAATCAATTCTGAAATCGATTTGGTGTTTGAGATAAATGTTTGGAAAATCAATGTGGAATTTGATTTGGTGTTTGAAACAAATTTGAAAATCAATTTGAAAATTGATTTGGTGTTGAAAGTTAATAGTTGGAAATCGATTTGAAAATCGTATATCATTGGATTTTTGAAAATTTAATTCACAATGGGAATTTTATAAAAGAAAGAGAAATTTTTTTTAAAAATAAATATTGCTTTATTTTTAAAGTGTGGAAAGGAAATTACGGATTTGGAACGAAAATTTAAAATAAATCCAGAAGGATTTATTAATTGATTTGAAATGATCCATTTTCAAAAGGAAGGTATATTTTTCCTAAAATGTCGAGTATGTTTTTGAAATAGCTTTTGAAATATAAATTGAAAGTTCTAGAGTTGGTTTTAAAAGAATATTTTGGAGAAATTAGTTTCTTAAGTTATTTTGTAAATCTTTAAAGTAAATATTTATTTAATTCATTAATTATGGAAGTAAAGATTTAAAGATTTAATTGATATTGGTTTTAGAAATTGGATATTTAAATAGTTATATCCTATCTACTAATATTGTTTTAAAATTAGTTTGGACTTGAATTTTTATATGAGACATTAGTATAATATTTTCATAACTAATATTTAACAAGTGTTTCAAAATAGTTTTATTTTAAATATTTCCAAGTATATTTTGGATAAGCACTTTTAAATTATTTTAAAATATTTGAAATCGGCAGATTCTCAGTGGAAATGAATAAATATTTGGAAATGTTTTCCACGTAAGAAAAAATGATTTTGAAATTTTCTTTCAAAGGGTTGAAATGTGGAAAGTAATTTGAAATTTGTTTTCAAAGTGTTGAATTGTTAAAAAATTATATCTTGCGAAGACATTTTGAAAATAAATAATTTGGGAAAATTATTTAAATCTTGGTGATTGTTGTGAATATTGTTTGATAGTGATTTGCGAATATTGATTGATAGTTAAATAATCGACTATCAATATTGGCCCTTAAATTGCATTTGAATTTCGATGCAACCGGGGGTCGGATTCCAAATGGATATTCGAAAACCACATCGAACCATTGTGATTGTGATGGATCGTTTATTTATCAAAGTGGAAATTTGTTGTGATTTGTATGAAATCTGAATGAACACTTATTTTTAAAATAAGTGCTCGTTATTCGGATTAGCCTTGGGAGGACTTTGCGTCGTAAAACCCATTCCGAATAATAATACGACGAATGGGATTGCATTTGAAGATGTTGCTGAAGACCGGGTATTTTCGAAAGCGAAAGGATTACCTATCGAATGTCTCTGCACCGGATTGCTTCGGTATAGAGATTTTATCATCCTTTGTGATGGGGATTCTGGACGTGATTAGTGAATATTCGGATTTGCAAGGGATTCTTTTGAAGTGCCTTCGGTTCCGTTCGATCCCTGGACGGACTTGTATGGATGTGTGTTTGACATTACAATTTGAGATATAAAGCTTATTTCTATCAAATACATTTCTGTTGGTGGCGGAGAATTTATTCTCTTAGCTTAACACCCTTCTTTGAGACGTACGAGCTTAGAGGTTATGTAGTTGATGGTTATTAATAATATACTTCCAATTTGGTAGTGTGGCATACGAAGTGCTGCTGATCATTTGTTGATCGAAGCATGACTTTGTGAAAAGTGTAGCTTTGTTGACGAGACTTCATCGGACCCACACCCCGAAAATGGTCAAAATAGGAAGAATGTGGCAAGGTTACGAGGGTCGTGCCCTTTAGGGTATGTCATTTCCTTCCGAAAAAGGGTGGTGTCATGGTATGGAGCCCAGATATTTAACCTATGTGGTTGCTGCAAATTTATTACTTTGTGGTTGCTGCTTTGTGGCTGAGGATCCTCGGATAAAGGTCGTAAACGACTTGGGGATGGCATACTCATGTAGTAGTTACCTAGTTATAGAGGTAACCCAGCCTTGTGTTGGCAGAGATATGGTTAAGTTTTGGGGCCGTCCTTCCAGAGGCGTACCCATGTGGTAGTAGGAAGTTCCTTAGCCTGAGCATTCGTTGGAAATCCAAAGAAATAATACGCGCCCTGTACGGTTTTAGTTATATAACCTACCATGGAATGTGACGGTAACCTGCAATTGAACATGGTAGCTATAGTAGGCATACAATAATGGTTGTATATTGGCTAAGATTAATATTATACTTTTAAAATGTTTTCCACACTATGCACTATTAATAATAATATCAAAGGATTTTGCATTTCAAGCATGTTTGACTATCATAAGGAGAAATCTCCTCCAATTCTGTGTTTGCATTGTGTGTGTGGCGGGAGGGCTTATGGTAGTTTCATTTTCCAAAAAGCATAGCAGATTTCTTTTCCTTTCTTTTTGAAAATAACTGTTTTTAAGATCTCACACCAGTCCTATGACTGACCTGGAGTTTAATGTTCCTTCCTACACTCTGGGTGCCCATAATTTTTCACACGGGCAGCCTAGAGTTAGGTTATCAATTATTCGGGAGCGAAGTCAAGAAGTTGCTGTAGAGATCTGAGTTCAAGCTGGATGGCGAGGCGTATCATCCATACTATGTATTATCCGTTGCGTTTGGGTTGGTGCAAATTCAGTTTCCATGTAGTCAAGTTGTAATGACTGTCAGTGTTGTATCGTGTTGTATAACTCTAATAATGTGATGTATGTAAAAAAAAAATGATATAGTGTTTTTGTTTTAAAGATTATTCACTTATCTATTATATTTGTTCCGCTGCGAAATGTGAGATTCTGTTGTTGTTTCTGTTTCTTCTTCTATCTTCTTCTTCTTTAGCCCTAACGGTTCAGTTTTTCGACATTCGATTATGCAGCATTTGATCAGTGGACGTATTAATGTCGACGTTTGCAAATCAAAAAATTAGGTTGTTACAATAAGGAATTAAATGCTAAGTTATAAATAAAGTATATAAGAAATTTGAAATTTGTCACCTGTAAATAAAAGGAGATATGAAATATAAGAAATGGTATTGAACATTTATTTACTAAAACAAAATAAGATAAACTTGTGTAACATTCAATTGCATTCTTAAAACATACAAATATAACTTACCAGGATATTAAAAGTTGTAATGTTTAACAAGAAAATCTAATGGAATATTATGCAAGTAAAACTTAAAGTAATGGAAGTGTTCAATAGAATTACTTTTATAAATAAGAACTTTGGTATTATAGTTGTTGTAAACTTTAGTTATAATTGAAATTTTACTATAATAAAATGTGATAGAAAGTAAGTATTATAAGTAAATAATTACAAACTTAAGTTAATGAATCGATACACTTAGCAATTGAATTGAATGTGAGTACCATAAATAAATGAAGTGCAAACTTAAGTAAATGTTTGAAGTTATTTACAATAAAAATAAGAAGAAAGATGAATAATGTAAATAAAAGATTATGAATTTAAGTTGATGTTGGAAGCTATGTATAACTAAAGGAAATAATAAAATGAGCATTATATTAAGTTAATGATTATAACTTTAGAAATTGTTAAAATGAATTAGAAATGGATTTAATATTCAATGATATTATATAGGAAAGGGAATGAATACAAATCAAACAGTAAGGAACTTGAGAATGAACTTATGCACTAATGAAGATGATCATCTAATGGAAATCAAGCTTATAACCAAATAAATGTAAACTAATCTAAAATAGAGTAGATGTAAAACTTGAATATGAATTCATTGATTTTTAATCAAACTGAATATATATAACTTATGTAAGAAATTAACATAAAGTAATGAAAAGTATACAAATGAATAAATGTGAACTAAACTGCAATAAAATATATGTAATATTTGGATAATAAATTCATTGATTTTATAATCAATTGAATGGAAATAACTTATGTAAACAAAATGAATATAAAGAAATGAAAAGAATTTTCATTATGTGAATATAAATATAGAAAAATGAATTTGTAAGTAAATGAATGTAAATAAATGAAATTATTTAATAAATGAATGAATGGAAATCGAATTTTTTAAGAAATAAATGTAAACTAAAGAAATGATCATCGAGAAAATAAATTAATAAGAACAAACTCGAACTATATTTGGAAATTGTTGTTTGTTTTGGTTTATGGTTGTTTGGGCAAGGATACTTTAAAGTACTTGGGATGCATGAGTAATCTATTGAATTTTATCTAAGACTGTTGAGTAGATGGTACACTTAGTAGTTTATTTGTCATTCTATACGATTAAAGGTGTCCATGCACGAACAAACCATTTGGTTTTCTTGATATGGATAAATGGTTGATTCCTTGTGATGATTGTATGCTTTGTTGCAAGTGAATGTTGTTTTATATTGGTTTTTTTGTTAGTGGTTGAAACAACTCTAAATATTTCATTCTATACAATTATTAACTCCTTTGGATTATATAAGTGACATACAGGTTATGGAAGCAATACTGCTTTTCGTTTAACAAAATCATCGTTAATTGCCCCACAAATATGTAAGTTCTCAGATTACAGTTTTCTACCGATATTATATTATTTTCCTACTTTTAGAATATATTATTTTGAAAATTATGTGATATATATTGTTTTATTTATATTATTATTTCTCCCATACCTCTCCGTACAAAGGAGACTCGGCCGAATTTTTTTTGAAAATTTTGGACTTAGAAAATTTTTATGAAATGTTTTCTAAACTTTTGTTAATTTGAGTATAAAAGGATTTAATTGTTATAAAATGATATATCTTATTTATATTATTTAAATATGTAAATTAACTGTTTATAAATTTATAATTTGAATAAGATATATTGACTTCTTAATTCTTCTTCTCTTCTTTTTCCTTTCCGGGGACGAAAAGTTTTGAGTGGTGGAGAGTGTAACAACCCATAAATTTTTGATAATTCAAATTGTTAATTTAATTTAATTTTTTTATTTAATGTTGGGAAACACATAAATTTGTGCTTTATTAAGGGAAATTAATAAACAGAATGAAATGGAATAAGGTTAATTTAAGAAAAGGATAAACTTTTTATGGAAGTTTAATTTATTGAAATAATGTAAATGTTATACTTGGTTATAAAATTGAATATAAGAAACAAATGCAAATATTTGATTTTTGTATGAACAAGATAGTTAATGGTAATTGAATAAAATCAGTACTTTTTTAAGAATTGTAACATTTGTTTGCGAATAATGAATTCATAAGCGTAATTAAAAGTTATGGTAACGATTGTCATAAGTTACCTGTTTATTTAGTCTATTAAATTAAAATGGGAAATAAATTTGAATTAAAAGAAATTTAATGTTACATTAATGAGATTAAGACAATAGCTAAAATTTGTGAATGTAATAGAATGAATGGAGATGCTAATTTTATTCATAGGGAAATAATTGATATAATGAAAAGAATGAAACCAAGATAAAATCATCAATTGGGATTTAAATTCTAATTAATGTGTAAAATTGAAAAAATCCAATCAAACTGAAATTTTGTAATTGATACAAATAAAAGATAGGAATTGGAGTATATTAATGTAATGAAGTGTAAACATATGTTAATTATATTAGTTGAGTAATAATTGATCGAATATTAAGTTTGGAATCAAATAAAATCAAATTTATTGGAATTAATTTGTAATTGATTGGATTAATTATAGTTGACATTTTGAGCACTTTATTTATTGAAATAATTAACACTAAAATTGATATGTGAATTTTCTTTTAGTTAATATAAATATCTAAAGGATCAAAAATGATAAAAATATGCTAGTTTATAAATATTGAATTAAAAGGTGATTAATTTATTTAATATTAATTTATTTAATTAATGTAAAAATAGCCATTTTGGCAACTATCTCGGATTTTGACGAAACCTATTTCTTAGATCCGTAACAGTGAATTATTATAGGATTTTAAGTTTCGTAGCGATCGGACTTGTCGCTTAATCGTACGGACTCGTAACGCCTTGAAATCAATTTAAGTGAAATTAATTGAAATCAATTTGAAATAAGCCGATTTTAACATAACTTCTTCATGTGATGGAATTTGTGATTGAAACCTATACAGTTGAGTTTAGAATCATCAATAACACCTATACTGATATATAGGATGATCCATTTTCGTTCCGGGAATGAAACGAGCTTTTCGGGTCATCCATCGTTCAACTTTCCAAACAAATCCAGCCCATTCTTTCTATTTTAGCTCTGCTTATAAATAGATCGTTATAAACCCTAGTCCATTTTTTATTTCTGATTTCAGTATGTACAATTCCATTTGCTTCTCTTTTCTCAATGGCTGCAAACCCTAATTTCCAAACTTCAAATCCAAATCAAAAATCAAGTTGAAAATTAAAATTCTCAAACTATATCGATTTGAAGCTCTCGACAAGCACATCTCAGATCTGCAATCATTTTTCAATTTGAGCCACTGTTCGTCCAGAAATTGAAGAACTATTCTCGGTCGTTCGTTGATCATCGATCAACTTCGTATGGTCGAAGCTCAGTTTTGTAGAGAGGACCGAGCGCTGTCCATCTGAGTAGGTTGTTCAATGAAGCGATGGTTGGATTGAGCGTAAAATTCAACTAGTGTTTCTTCATATGGTAGAGGCTACTGTCGTTCTCGGTTTTATGACGTTCGACAATCAATCGCGAGGCAAAGGGGGCTACACGGTGTCGGCAACAAGCCTGGATAGCCGTGATGTCGGCGGTCGACGAGGCAGTGTGTGGCCAGAGACTCGTGTACTTCGCATGCTAGAGTTGCCTGAGGAGGGTTGAGCGATGACATGCGTGGGTTCTTGGTTCAGCTAAGAGAATGAGTGCGTGGTCAATGAGATGACGTAGCGAGGTATTATTGGCCTGCTTTCTTTGTTTATTTATTTCATATTTTAAAATCGTTGAAATTCTAATAATAATAACTTTTACATACGAACTTGGATTTTTGGCCGTGATTTGCTTTCCCAGGATCGAATTGAAATTTCGGACATTTTGACGCTACTTTGGACGAATTCTAAGACTGTTTGAATTCTGGGTTTAAATTGGATTTGAATTAGATTAAATTCAAATGTGAGTGTTTTGACCCACTCACAACTTTTAAAATTTCTTATGTTGTTTAAAATAAATTTGTGATAGGGTTTGAAATTTATTTATGCTTGTTTGGTAATTTAAATTTGTTATTTCCTATTAAATTGTTGTATTTTGAATTAAACTGTTATTTAATTTATTACTGAATTTAAATTTCTATTAAATACCTGTTATTGAAATTATTTATTGTTGAAACTAATTTATTGAATTGTATGATGATTGTGATTGATGTTTGATTGTTAATATTGGATAGTTGGATGACATGTTTGATTTATATATTGTTACACTCTACAAGTTCCCTATGGGTTGAAATGATACATACCCAAATGATCTATAGATTAGGAAACAATCATTATGGGTTGAAATGATGGACTCGAGCGATTTTATGGATTTTATTGTTAAATTCGGGATTGTAGTTTGAAATGTTATATACTGTAAAAATTTAAATTGCAGATTGAAATGATAGATATCCATATCACTGACCCTAGGGTATAGAATTATATACTGACACCGGATTGGTTAAATTAAATGATTTTAAAATCCTTAATTTTTGAATTTAATTAAATGATATTTTGAAATAAAATTGATTTATATAAATTGAAGTATTATTGGAAAATCAAGTTTTATGTTTAAATGTGAATTGGTTTAAAGGAATCGCTTTAAGAATAAAATTGAAAGTTTAAAGTTAAATTTTTAAGTAAATGAAATTCTATCAAAATTGAGCTATCGAATTTGTTTGAAATATTTTGAAATTGGAGTAATTCGAATTATATTTGAACATGGATTGAAAACGATATGAAATTCGGTAGTTTATTGAAATTTAAAATTGAAAGATTTGAAATTTGATTGTTGATTTGGAAAATTTAAAATTGTCCAAATGTGTGAAATGAAATGAATAGTTTAATTTGATGTTAATTCCAAATTCATATTTTAATATAAACTATTTTGAAAATATATTATTTTAAAATTTTCTAATTATTAAGATTCCAAATTTATTAAACTATTTTACCAATATAAACGATATAATTTATTTTAACCTATTTTAAACCAATTTAATTTATTTTAAATCTAATTAATCTGTTTTAAAGATAATTAATCTATTTTAATTATATTTAATCTATTTTAAATCTATTTAACTACCTTAATCAATTTAATAATATTATAAATCTATTTTAAATATCTTAGAGTATTTAACTATTTAAAAATCAATTTAAACCATTTATAACTACCTAAACTATTTTCAAAAATTCAAACTAAGTAAAGTTGACGTGGTTATATTCAAATACATCGATTTAAAAGCAAATACAGCTAAATGATGTTATAACCCAAATTGGGATTTAAATGTTATAACTTATTGAATATGATTATTTTCAAGTAAGGTTTTAACCTATTTTGGAAGTATGATTTTTGAAAGAAATTATGATTTCGGAAACGATATGATTTCAAAGGTAAATATGATTTCAAAGTGAATATTAGTTTGAAAGTATTATGATTTTGAGAAGATGATATTTTGATATAAATTGTGAATTGACTTTTGAAATGTAAAAGAACCATCTGATGCATAATAAGCGATTGGTTGTTAAAGAGACCAGTATCAAATATTGTCATACTCTCTGCCAATACCAAAAACCATTTTAACAACTGTGTATGTGGTGGAGATTCCAGAAATGAAGTAGGATGGTTGGTGAACGATTCCTGTATGAGGTATAACATTACCCTGACTCCCGTGAGTCCGCTTAGATGTGACTAAAACATGAGCTATACCAGGCCAAGTGGGGTCATTCCCTCTATCGGGCACATTTCTTCAATACTATACTCTAACTTTGTGATTGATTTGGTGGCCACCCTTGATTTTTATTTGGGAGTGTGTTCCGAGGTGGGCGATAGTAGGTGTTATGCGTTACCACCAGTCCGGGAGTGCAATTTGTATATCTACCCTGGCAATGCCTCGAGTGCCTGTTCACATGCCCTAGCGTTCCTTCTACGAGTTTTTTTTGTACCATACATATCGGGTGCCCTCTTTGTAAACCTCTCGGAGGAGCATACAGTACGGTATAGACTATGGAAATATATAAAATGTGTTAAGGGGAATATGGGTAACGCCTTAATGCTATTTTAATACTTTTAGTTTACTGTAGACACTATTATAATAGCGTATTGTACTACTTATTATATAGTTCAACGGAACCTCAGGAGTGGAAATCTCAAACATCTCTTAAGTTACGGCACTCACGTTAGACACTGGATAGGAGATGTCAAATCCCCTAAACATCTTTAACGTCGTTCCACTCATATTTATTTAACGTTGATTTAACTTACATAAGATTTTTTAGTTCTGACTCGAGTGTTTTGTCTTTTCAATTCGCTCGGATCAGCCTGAGCATTTCAGGATTTGAAGACTTTATCTCTAGAGGACGAAGACGAAGATTTGTATTACTATTATTTATTATGTTTATTCCACTGCAATACTGTTTTGCTGCATTATTTATTTATCTCTGATATGTGCAACTCTGATCCTGTGTTGTATAAATATAATCAACTGTTTTGTAAACAGCTTCATAAACTGTTATTTGATTATCATTTTTTGTCATTCTGCTGCGAGATTCTGTTTTTTTCTTCTTTCTCTACTTCTCCTTGTTTACCCCAATAACAATTGGCCTCTTTGTATAGTTTGAGCCGACATGTGTGTCTGTTTCAAATGTCCAAAAAGGCAAGTCGTTACACATCCATTACATGAAAGCACCAAGGTTGAACCATGCTCAGATGACTCAAAAAATTTGACAAATTAATTATTTTTGTTTATAAATTTACTGTAATTTGAATAAGTATTATGTTTTCTAAAATAATAATTATATATTTATGATTGACAATAGATTAAAACTCAAAAAGACACACACACACACACACACACATATATATATAGTGTATAACTAAATTAAGTAAAAGCTAGAAGAAAGGATAACCATATACCAAACAGCAGATTCAACCGACTGGAAGAAGGCACTTAATCGACTGAATATTCAATCTCATTAAATTTTTTAAGCTGAAGACAGTCGACTGAACTATAACCACCAGTCAACTAAAATGCACCAAAAATGAACTATATATCTACGGGTTAGCTTTCTCTGTAAACTAATCGACTGAAACACCAAATCAGTCGATTGAATCTTCAAAAAATTTGAAATATAACTTAGCATCTAGTCGACTGACACCTAAATTTCAGACGACCGAGTTTTGATAATTTGCATTGCAGAGTTGTGGGATCAAAAACACAGCATATCATTTGAATGCTCACCCCATTTCAGCCGACCGCCCCAAGTATTTTCAGTTTTTTAAAATAACTTTACACTCTTTCCTATACAATATTTCAACCTAACACTGCTAAACTCACCTCACAACTTCATATTCCACTCGCCGATATCCTTTTACTCCAAAAGCAAACCAACTCAATCCCTAGCCTCCTCATCAAAAAATCAATTTTTTCCCTTCAAATCTATTCAAATCAAAATGGAACCTAGATCCAAACGTGCTCGCGAATTTACTGCTGCCCGGCTAAGAGCCAAATTCATTCTTGGCTTCACAATAACAGCGGTAACTACGTTAAATTCAATCAAAAACTTAAGAAATTTTAAGGTGCTTTCATCAAATTCGTTGATTTCAATGGCTATGCTATAAGAAAATTAGCCGAAGCTAGCAGTATCGACCATTTCATAGGGTATGATTCAAACAACATCAAAATATACCCTCTTTTGATTAACTTATCCTTCGCTAGCATGAATCTAGACCATCAAACTTCCCGTAACAAGGATGGTTGTATTTGGACCTTGGTTTGCGGAGTGAAGATTTGTCTTTCACTCTAATGACTTGGCCACATACTATGACGTGCATCCGAAGGATTGGATATTGATAATGTAGAGGTCGATATGTATAATCGAGACGATGTTTCACATCTTTTTCTTCCGGATGATTTGACCATTATTAAATCTAGTACCTTACATCCGAAGGCATAGATTAATCACCGAGCACTCATTCGGTCATTCAACCCTAGACCGGTGGCAATGAGAAGGTCTATAAGAGAGATTTCCAAGCCCTCTATGTTGTCTACTCATCCTAAAGAGTAAATTGGGCAAACATTATTTTGGATGAGTTTCTCACGGTCAATCACAAGAAAAACTACAAAACAATGCACTATGGAGCCTATACCATGCATATTCTTCTAAACTTCGAACTTCCTTTACCCGATGTGGATTTCATGACAATTGGCAAGCTTAACTCGAAGACTCTAAGTCTAACAGGTTTTCCAAAACACCCCTAGCATCAATAAATTATAGGCTTCCAACAATGGGCTGCAAATCGTGAACAAGGGATTCCTCAAACAAGGGATACAAATGTCGCCTCTTTATCATCTCAACCTCCCCAATAAGAAGAAGAAGAAAACGAAGACGATGAGATTCAAGAACTCTATGGTGACATTACTCCAAAATAAGCATTTGTTACACTTTCTCAAAATCAAAGTAAGCTTGGACGACATTCGGCTACCGTTGAGAAAAATGTGTTCAAAACAAATAAAAATATTAATTCAATAAAAGGCGTATTAAACAAAATTTGGCAAAAAGTCTCATGTACCGGCTCTACTTCTACCGATGTTGTTGAAAACACCGCACCATTTACTTAGTTGGCCTCCAAAGAAGAAGAGGAAGAAGAAGTCCACGATAGCGCGGATCTCTAGTTTTTTGTATATTTATCACTCATGATCATCTTATCGTATTGTGTAAGAGAATCTATTAGATGTGCTTCTTTTGTTTTTATGTTGTCATGTAACATTGTCATTTGTTTCTCGTATTTGCATGTTCATGTTTATTTGTTCGTAATCTATGATGCTAAGATTATTTTCTTATATGTTTTTATTTCTCGAATTATCTATGTGTTCCTTTTTGTCGATGACAAAGGGGGATAAAATGTTCGATAAGGGAAATATTCATTCAAGGAGAGTAAATTGCTTTTACAAATTTACAAACTCACATAGTTGTCATCATCAAAAAGGGGGAGAATGTTAAAAATTTCTATTTTAATGTTTTGATTGTGACAACTATATAAGTAAATATTATGTGAACTAACCATATTTGCAAAAGAAGATGCTATTATACTCGATAAATAGATTGCAGACCGATGCCGGATATAAGCTTCAATATTGTCTATGGTCTAAGTCTAGTAGTTAATTTTTGTTAAAATCTCTCAAAAGTGGTATATGCATGCACATGTACTTAAAAATCTTTACTTAAATCTTTCAAATCATAGCCCATATATCAAAAAAAATTAGTACACTTGTTCACACACAAAAGCATTGTTGAAAAATCATGAATACGACATAAAACAAATAATTTAGCTGATTGAAACGTATAGATCAATCGACTGAATTCCTATGCACATGCATAATATCGTATGAATATTCAGTCGACTGAAGCATACGAATCGGCTGAATGATTTGTCTTTTACACAGTTTCTTCTCTGAGTTGAATTTTACACATTTCAACTGGCTGAATTATTTTACTTAGTCGACTAAAATTGCATAACAGCTATATTTCTGAAAAGTCACTTCGCTTCATCGAACAAAACAACCCTTGATCCAAAAGTTGTTTTCGTATCTTTTGATTGCTACTTTTCATGAGTAATTATAACTCATAAACATTATATATAGCCTTGAAATCGTCTATTTTTACTTAATTCTGACCCTATTCTCTCATTCTTATTATCAAAACAATCTTACCAATTGCACTAAATACTTTCAATTCTAATCACTTGTTTATTCAAGAAACTTCATTAGTGATTAATTAAACTTCCTATCTTCACAAATCACACTACATACTAAAAAGGAAAAGATTATAGGATGGGTGTACGTCATTGACTTATCAATGCTACTCAAGAGCATATTCAGTTAGAAGCAATTTTCATTATTTGTATTGGAAGTCTCGTTCGGTTGCTCAAGCGGTTGAAGTCCTATTCTATTGCTTAGGCGGTTGAAATCCTGTTCGGTTCTCTAGCGATTGAGATTCTATTCTGTTGCTTAGGCGGTTGAAATCCTGTTTGGTTACTCAGGTGGTTGAAATCTTATTCTGTTGCATAGGCGGTTGTAGTCCTATTTGGTTGCTCAGGCGGTTGTAGTTCTATTCTATTGTGTAGGCAGTCGAAGTCCTGTTCGGTTGCTCGGATGGTGTAATACTTGTTCCTTCAGATTAAGCAAGGATTGATAGTTAAATTTAAAAGAAATCTGGGATTGGACATAGACTGCGAAGTTCGAACCAGTATAAAAATCTTTGGTGTCATTTACTTTACTATTTACTTTTATGTTCATATTCTGCACTAGTAGATAACTTAGATAATATTCCATATTACGATCGTTGGTCATTTTTAATAATTTCCAAAGCTAGTGTGAAGGGTGGAAACTTTTCCTTTTTACTATTGTTTCATTGACTAACAAATGATTTATAAAGAGTTAACTTGATATTGCTATTTGTTTATATAATTTTAGTTATGTAAGGCAATAGTGAGAATGATTTATGATTTCATCATTTTTATTAATATGAATATTGTATAAATATTGAAATTTTCATTTTAATATTTATTTTCTAAAATAATAAAAAAATTTGAACGAAATGCAATTGATTAGTTTAAATTTAAAATGTTAATTCACTCAGATTTATGTATTTGAATGTAAATTAGTATGGTAAAATTAAGGATGTGTTAAATAAGTATAAAAGTTATAAAACGTGGGTAAATGTATTTAAAATTTGTGGGAATTCTAACTCAAGACCATTCAAATTAAGACCCCGAAGCACAGTGGAAAACGAGATTGTGGTAAAAAGTGCAAAAAGAACCAATCAATATCTCAATCCTAATCTCAGTCCTATCCAAAAACAATCACAATCACCAAAAAAGCAATAGAAAACCAAAGCAATAGCGATATAATAAATCACACACCGATTTATAGTGGTTCCACTAACGTCTTGTTAGTGTACATCCACTTTAAAAGAGAGCCTTTATTAATAGCAAAGAGAAAAGTTCAAGAGATTGATTACAATGATTAATATTCAAATAGAATAGATTTGTGGAGAAGAGAAATGAAGAAAACTAGGTTTAGATAAACCTTGATTCATGGAGGTTAAATGCTTGATTAAGCCTTTGCAGTCCTATGCTTTGAGTCATGAAAATAGCTTATATAGTGAACCATCCTTCGTTGACAAATATCTGATTTTCACCTTGAAGCCCGATAAGTGAATACACAAATTTTGAGCCAAAAAAAAAAACTGCACCGCATCAAACATATGTCACAACCTCTCAGACGTCTGTTACAACTTTCGAGCTGCAGTAAGCCTGCTGTCAGACGTCTAAGAATTCTTGTCGGACCTTTGACGCAGCTTTCAGCCTGTGCATCTTCAAATCACGATAACCTGAGCATCCAAACTCCGATTCGTGCACCATTTTCACCGTTATCATGCTATTCTTGACATCTTCAATTAAACATATAGTGTCACCAAAACTCAACACTCCACCTCGACGCTATATCCATCCCGAACACCAAGAACCGATAGTGCCAAACTATCACCACTTCTACCTTCAACCAAATAAGCTTGAATGCTTTCTCAAAAAGCTCCGGCAAAGCCACCGCCCATTACACTCCATCAACAAGCTCAGGCAAAGCCCCCGCCCACTAATGAAATGTTAAAAGTACCCAAATCCAAAATCGTCTCACCAAAAGACAAAAGTATTAAAGATGTAAACTTGTACTCATCAAGAAGATAAAACCACAATCTCTCATCAATACACTTCATTATCCATAACCAAGCTCCTCCCTCAACCGTGCAACCTCGTGGCACCTAGCACTTAAATAAGTGAATCAAGTTCGAGCAACACTCGAACTTCCCAATCGGCAATGCCTTAGTGAACACATCTGCCATGTTATCCTTTATGTGCAATTTCTGAAGATATACTTGCTTATCTTCATCCATGGCTACTAGAAATGACTCTCACTGCAATATGCTTAATCGTGAGCTAAATGCCAAATTCTCTACCAAGTGAATAGCACTCAGGCTATCACATCGAACATCAATACTATCCTACTCCAATCCCAAGTCACACAACGATCACCTCAAGTAAAGTGCCTCCTTTGCCACCTCCATCGCGGCTATCATCTCCGCCTCCATAGTGGAAAAGCAACTACGGTTTGCAACCTCGATTTCCAACTTATGGCCGTACGGCCAAGTGTAAAGACATATCCGAAAGTTGATTCTCTGATCCCTATCATCGACGTGTCCGAAGCACAATAACCAAACAACTTGCAATTCATCCCCTCACTACCGCCAAAAACAAGACCATAAGATGCTCTAAGATATCTCAATATAAGCTTCGTAGCTTCCCAATGCGATTTCCTCGGATCATCCATATACCGACTAATCATCCCAATGGCATTTGCAATATCAGGCCTTGTACATGCCATCGCATATATTAAACTTCCAACCGCACAAGCATATGGCACCTTTTACGTATAAGCCTTGTCTTTCTCCAAGATAGTTGATCCCTTACTCAAAAGCTTCATATGCAAAGGTAAAGGTATATTTGATGCCTTTGCATTCTCCATGCTAAACTGGCAAAGCACGTTCCCTATATACTTCTTTTGAGTCAATTTCAACTCAAACGCTTTTGATCCATTTCTATTTCCATTTACAATATCCTCTTTGCTTCTCCAAGATCCTTCATTTCGAACTCTGATTTCAAACTTGGTTTTAACTTGTTGATTTCACTTTTATCTTTTGAAGCAATAAATATGTCATCCATATACAAGAGTAAATACACCCAACGATCATTTTCCAACTTCTTGACATATACACAACCATATAGTGATTTTTTTGACTTGCAAATCAAATTTGACTTACCATCTACAACAAACCTTCTGGTTGCTCCAAGTAGATGTCTTCATCCAAGTCATCATGCAAGAAGGTGGTTTTTGCATCAAGTAACTCCAACTCCAAGTTGTGAATATCAACTACAGAAAGTAATATCCGGATTAAAATAAGACTCACAACAGGTGCGAATATTTCACATACACTTTTCCTTTTCTTTGTTCAAACCCCTTAGTCACTAGTCTAGCTATGTATCTCCTATCGTCCTTCACCTTATGTATCCATTTGCACCCAATAGCATGGATTCCATTGGGAAGTGGAACCAAAACCCAAGTTTGATTCTTCAACAACGATTGCATCTCTTCCTCCATGGCAAAAATCCAGTTCAAGCTATCACTTGACTCCATGACGTCATCAAGGTCCATCGCCTCATCTTGGACTACGCGATGAGTATGGTCCAAATTATCACAAAAGTTAAGATAGTTTCAATCACCGTATATATCGAGTGGCCTTATAGCACGACGACCTACCTGACTAGTAATAACATGACCCAAACTCCATTCGGCTCCGCCTTGAACCGAATCCTCTCTAGAATCATGTACATCACTAACATTACTAGAGGCACTCTATGGACTATGTGATGTAACATCAATCGCTTCCTCCTCATAAGGATCTTCAACAACTCTACTCCTTGGACGAAAAAGGGAATAACTTCCTTCTCCTTTGATTCACCATGACCCAAATCCGAAGTATAGATGAGCTCTGATTCTCCTTGAACAAAGCCAACTCATCAAAAGTAACATGACAAGAATTCACAACCTTCTCCGTTTTCGGGATTCCATATTCGATAGCCATTTACACCATCCGTATAACCAAGAAAAATCCATTTAAAAGCTGTAGGCTCAAGCTTGTCATTTCTTGGATCATGCACATAAACTGGACTACCCAACACATGAAGGTAACTCAAGTCAATGCTCTTTCCCTTCTGCACTTCCTCTGAAATTTTGTTACCAATTGCTGAGCACGGAATTCGTTTAACAATGTACACCGCGGTTGATAAAGCTTTGGCCCAAAATCCCTTAGAGAAACTCGATGTCAATCTCAAGCATCAAGCTTTCTCAAGTAGAGTACATTTTATCCTCATCGCAATAGCATTCGACTGCGGATCTCCCGGTATAGTAAAATTCCTCCAAATACCATGATGCTTGCAAAACTCCAAGAAATCTCCAGAAACATACTCTCCGCCATTGTCGGACCTTAGAACCTTCAAAGACTTACCATTCTCATTCTCAACAAAAGCTTTCCATGATTTGAACTTTGGAAATGCCTCCAACTTTTCCTTCATTACATACAACCATACCTTTCAAGAAAATTCATCATTAAAAGAAATATAGTAGCAATCTCCCTCCAAAGAAGCTATTGACGTCAGTCTGCAAACATCTGTGTGAACATATTCAAGAACCCTTCTCCAATCATGCTTTCCTTCACTGAATGAAAGTTTAGTTTGCTTGCTCATGACACATTCCTCGCAAAACAATAGTTTGTTGAAACTCTCTCCATCGATCTTCTCCCTCTTTCAAAGAATATCCAAACTTATCTCCAAGACATGACCTAATCTCAAATGCCACAACCTAGTCGCATCCAAGCCATCAGAACTATCAGCACCTACATAAGTTTCACCTTCTATAGTGATGCCTTGAAGCAAATAAACTCCATGAGTCCTAGCACTCCTCATCACCAAAAGCGCACCCTTCGAAATCCGCAAGCTATCACTCTTAATAGTGATCTTACATCTTAAAGAATCCAGCTTCCCTAAAGAGATAAGGGACTTTCGAAGTCTCGGAACATAGCATATACTAGTGAGAGTATGAACCACTCCATCAAACATTCGAATATGCACGGAACCAATGCCCTTCGACTTACAAATAACACCATTATCCATAACAATCAAATTTCCTTCTTTGTCGACATAAAAAGAAAAATAATTCCTATTCGATGTTATATGATAAGACGCTCACGAATCGAGCATCCAATCACTACCCGAAACATCTGATGCTACCACCGTCAACACATCTACGTCTCCCTCACAACTTCACTCTCCACTGCTACGGATGAAGGTGCTACTTCCTTAATGGCCTTCTCCCTGTATGGACACTCATTCTTCCGTTGACTAGGCTTCTTACTGATAAAGCACTTACCATTTCATTCCTTTGACTTTCCTCTCTTACCGGGCTTCCTTGATCTAGAACGCCCCCTTCCCTTTCTTCTCATATGTCTCCTTCTCTACAAATGAACCGTGACCACTACTAGCATCACTATTTCCGTCGCCTAACAACTTCATTTGATCCCACGACTTCTCACAAAGAAGACATGTGTAATGACCCACAAATTTATCACTTGGATAAATTATATTTATTTTTAAAATATTTAGATATGGGTTTAAAAATATGAAATAATCATGTTTTAAGTGATAAATTATAATAGTTATTTCGGTTGGGAAAAATATTATGAACAAATTACCGAAGTAAAATATTTATAATTTATAAATACAGGTAAATAGGCACAAGAAAGAAGTTGTAAAAAAATTTAGTCTAAGAGACAACAAGTTTGCTTTTTAGTCTGAAGGACATTTTTTAGTGTAAACTGAAAATGATAGTTACAACTATCATTCTGTGATTTACACTAAAAAGTGTCCTTCAGCCTAAAAAACAAACTTTTTGTCTCTGAAACTAAATTTTTTTCTAACTTTTTCCTTTAGCCTAAAAACCCTTATAAATATCATCATAGGTAAAATATCGATAACACTACTTTAGACAATAAGGATCGTGCATGGCTCTGGACACACACATTAATATATGTATTCAAACAAGATTATAAATTAAAATACTTTATTTTATTTTCAAAAAATAAAATGTATTTTGACATCGACAGTTGATATCATCGGTTTTATATATTTCTTCGAAAATTCAAGTTAAGTTTAAATATTAAATAAATGGGTTTTTATTTACAAATAAACCTATTTTAATTATTTAATAATAATGATAGAAAAATATTTTTAATATTTTTACCAAAATAGATAGTTCATAGAAAAATAGAAAATGTGACCGAAGAACATTTTAGGAAATTTCTACTTTTTGACACCAGAAAGTTATTGGGAACGTTGTTCGCCTTTATGCACTATATACACATATATAGTAGATAATTAACTATATAATAATATACTTAATTATGTATTATCTTATTTTAATTATGTTTAGCAAGTGAAGTGAAAAGACATGGTTTTAAATAATAACTCATATATATTCCAAATAATATCATTATCTCTTGTCATTTCCTTAAGTACCATCAGCATTACCCATTATGGCCTAGGAGAAGTGACTAAAGAGGGGGGAGATGTGACATATGAGAGAGAGGAAGGTGGTGATGTGACATGTTAAAATGATGACATGTTATGATATTTTAAACTAAGGATAAAATGGTAATTTTCCCACTTTTCTTCATCTATAAATACACACCCATTTACACATTTTTATTTACATTCTCTCCTTCATTTTCTAAAATTTCCATGGCTTCCAAAACATTTTAAGTATTTAAAAATCCTAACTTTCAATTTAAATCTCTTTTGAATCTAGTTTAAACTTTCCTATATTTATTTCTTCACTTTATTCTTCAAGAAACCAAGCTCACACTCACTCCGCACCACTATTTCTAGCCCCCACATATCAGGCCAGGCCCATTTTAAGCTCAAAACCCCGAAAAATCTTCACTCTTTGAAGCTCGTGTGTTATTTCCAAAGTCTAGTCAAAGTTCATTTTGTGTTTGTGGAGTTTCGGTGAGTAAATTACTTTGTTTTGGAAATTTTTAGACTTAACTATGATGTGTTATTATGGTGATAATATGATGAGAAAATTGAATGGTTATTATGTTGGTCGATGGTGATTTGATGGATGTTTGCATTTGGTGTTGAATTTGAGATTTGAATGTGTTGCTGTCGAGTTAGTAAGCATATAATCTTATGTTTATTTATGTGCTTCATTGTGATGTTAAAAATATGGTTGTGATCTAAGAAACAAAGTACGTTGATTTGAAATAAAATTAATAACTTTATATGTTGCGGCAGATGTGAGATCCGATTCGAAATGGAAAACATGTTTTAATGTTTTGAAATTGTTTCAAAATTTTTATCTTTGTTTATAAGTCTTAAAAACTTTAAAAGATATTTTTATAAACATGGCATAGGGCAGAATAAGCAATGTTTTCTCTTAAAGTATGTTTAAGCGAACTGCGCTTATAGCGATAGTCGCTATGGACGTAGTTCAACAAAATTTTCAATTTCCGTTTTAAAACATTTTCTTTTAAAATGGTTTTGCAAAAGTTTTCAAACTTAATTAGTAATATAAAAAGAGATTAAGTATATTTAAATTAATATTTTATTATTTAATAAATTAATTAAAGGTAATTAGCGCTTAATTAGTAATTAAGTAAGTGAGTAGAGGTTAAGTAACACTTACGGAAGTTTAATGACTAATTATTGATTAATAAAATTTTAACTAGTGATTAATGAAGTTAAGAAGTAATTTAATAATTAATTACTATTTAATTAAGTTAGTTAGTCAATTAATTATTATTTAATTAAGTGATGATCTAATTAATTTTTAATTAATTAGGGATTAGCTAATAACGAATTGGTTTAACCTTAACTAAGATACATTAGGAAGTTAATTAGGACTTAACCAGATCCATTAAGTTAATTAAAGTTTAATTATAAATTAATCTTATTTTAATTAAGATATAATTATGGTTTAAGCTAATTAAAATTATTTTAATTTTTTTAAAGCTATTTTTTAACTTAATCAATTATATTTTAAATCAATCATCTTTTCAAGCTAATCGATTTTAAATCAAAAGATCTCTCGTCTGAACCATTTAGTAGCAAATGAATTAAAGTAGTGATTATAAAACGTTGACACGTTTTATGGAAAGTAAGTGACTTATGTTTAGGATAAACGCTGAATATCGGTAATGTGATAGACACAAGGAAGTTAATTTCAATAAGCGGGTCATGATAACTTAACCATAAAGATATACTTCTATGTGTACATTTTTCACCCGATTATTGATTTACCTATATTTATAACTTGGACATCTACCTATGATTTATTGTATGTTACGTGTGAATCCCTTACATATCTGATGTTTAGCAGTATCTATGATATAACATAGATAAGTTAAAGCCAAATTTAATGATCCATTATAGTCATTGAGCCTTCGTTTGGTTTTGTAAAGTAAATATTTCGTTTTCTTTTGAAATGGTCTTCAAAGCAATTCTATTTTGAATAAGATATTTAAAGAATGATTTGACAATTGGTTCGACAAGTTTATAAATGATTTTGGTGTATTCATAAAAGGATTTTTAGAAATAATTTTGCATGTTTATAAACAGATTTTATAAATGGGTTTGGATGTCTATAAAAGGAAATTTATAAAAGGATTATTGAAGATAATTACAATAGGAATTCAAGGTTTGGGTTTCTTGAAGTTGACCTTTTAGAAAAATGGTGGTAAGAAACATCCATTCCACATTTAACACTGAAGAAATAGTGCTTAGAGTTATCCTTTTCTCCAATTTAAATAATGTAGTTAAACGTTTAAGAGATTTGGAAATGGGAAATCTTATAAATGTTTTGTGAATATACTTATGTAAAGGTAATTATATGAATGCTGATAAATGTTTACGAAAGGAAATTTATAAATGAGAATGGTTTTGAGGCTTAGCTATTGCTATGGATAATTAAATCTCTATATTTTGTTGTTGTTATTTGATAATTAAATAACCGACTATCAAATTTGGCCTAATTTGACTTAGGAAGTATAAACGTAAAATTCGAGTTTCCGACAAGGACTCGCATATTTACTTCCAAAATAACTGGACAACCAAAAATGTTGGTATGGAGAGACCGGGATTGGATTTATATATCAGAAAACCACTCTGACCCAACACGTACGTTCAAGTAGAAGACATCTCGATAAAGATTGAAGATGGTGCTCTTTGAAGTGCAAGGGCTACTACTACTGATCCTGAGGGCGATTCAAAAATGGATGTAGTATAGTTAGTGCCTTTGGTTTCGTTCAAACCTAGAACAAACTTGTATGGATGAATGCTAGCATTACATTGACTCCTATAGGGCACTGCTAGCATTACGAGATGGATTGCTATTCAGAAAGGTAAAACATAGCCTCAAGCCTCACGACAAGAAGGAATGGAAAAAATGGGGCATGTAGTAGAGCTATGTGGTTAGCTACCGTTAGGAGCGGTCACCCCATTCTAGATGTCCCTTTCGGAGTTTGTTTGCGTGCAAACACCGTGGAAGTATAAGGCCTCGGTATGAAGGGGTGAGGTAATCCGGTCTGCCATGTTAAAGGGGCAGCCGACTCTATGTTAGCATCAGTGCATTTTCTAGATGTGTATCATCTGAAGGTAGTACCTAACCTTGCCATTGTTGGGACCCAATCTCCAGTACATGCCTTACGCTTTTGATTATAGAGCCTAGTGTTGAAATATGAGATGCAAGCAGTTCAACTATTTCCTCTATTTACCTTAAACCTAGACACTATAATAATATCATTGGATCTTGATATAAAAAGTTTTGGTTATCATAAGGAAAACATCCATCCGTTTTTATATGCGGTGTGGTTTTATGAGATACCCTTTGTTTGAATAGTTTTCAAATGTAGAAATCGGTTTGGTTGTTATTTGTTATCGATTTTAACTTATGCTGGTTTACCAGACCGACCCGTGTGTCATTCCATGTATTTCTAGGGTCAAACTGAGCATGTTTTACCAGGTTTATCAGGACACTTCAGAGCTGGAGAAAAGCTGAATGGCCAAGACGCATTCACGTATTTTACTTCCGCTGTACTATTCAAAACCCACATCTATTCCAAATTGATTCCCAATCACTTTTATTTCCATTCATTATTCACTTACATTATATGCAAATCCATTTTATCCAACTTCAATTTAACCCTTTTTAAATTGAATCTAAATCGATTTATCTAATTTCCATTTGATTCTCATTCTTGTTATTCACCAACCCTTGTTTTGCTTTATATAGCAGTAAAAACATTCCAATACATGTTAATTTTATTTATGAATCCATTCCATAAATGATCGCTTAAGTTAAGTTCCCATGACACCCACATTCTAATTCATTTTAAATTGATGTCAGTCAATTTATTTGCTTTCATTTACTTAGTACGTTCAATTTTATACTATAACACTTTGGAAAACATTTCATTAAATTATTTCAAATGTTTATTATAATATTCCATATCGCTACTCAATTTCATATTCAGCTTCCTAACTTAAGTTCACACCCAAATTATACTCCAAAATCATATTACAAAACCATATTAAATTCATTTCTTATTATCAATTTCTTAACCATTTTAATTTGGTTATCCCTTTTCACTTCCCCAGTTTAATAAGTTATATACCTTGTTTATTCACAATTTCATGACTTTCCACTTAAGCCTTATTTACATTTAATATCCATACCCTATAATTATGTAATCACTTCATCATTCATATTTATAAATTACTTTACTCAATTTCAATTCAATTTTCATTTAAAATTAAATTTTTGAAATTTTCCTTTCTTTACCAGAATATCTGTAGAGACCCGACTTTCTAATACCAGAAAGACGCATCACTACTTTAGAAAGAAAGGGATAGAAGAAGAAAAGATAAGAAAGAAGAAACACAACAACATCAGAGCACTCACAGCGGAACAAATGAAATATAATATATAACATAAAATATTACATAGTATCATATTACATCACAGTACACAACTTATACAACACAAATTAGACAGTTATAAACATCTGCCTAACTATACAACTCAAGTATACAAGATACAGATACAATCTTAAACACAGCGGAACCATAATATATCTACACGTGGAAGCCTCCTGCTCCATAACTCCTACAGAATTCGTCAAGCAAATCTGAAACCCTCGACTACTCATATATAATATGAGTACCCAAGAGTTTAATAAAATAGAAAATAAACACTCGGGTCAGATAGGGGTCTGGTGTGAATAAACGGTTTAAAATTGCTTAACTTTAGAAAATCCTTTGAAAAGAAAAGGTATCACGTAAGACTTCCCACACATAAACATGGAAAAGTTTTTACCTTATGCTAACCAAAACATTTGATAGGAAATCCAGTGATATTATAATAGTGTCTAGGGTTTTCAAGTAAATATGAAATAGCCGAAATTGTTACATTTATTAAATTCCAGCCACTGGCCACAAAAGTGGGTAATACAAACAAAACCATAGGGTCTCGTAGGAAGAATGGGTTTCCATCAATGCAGCGTTACCAGGGTACCGCCCGTCACAGTACGTGGCCTAGATTACAGTACCGAGGATTACTCCCAATCCCCTGCAACACAAAGCCGGGACCATTCCTTACTGAACAGTCCCGAGTAAGATCACCCTGTGGTTGGCGCAAGAAACCACCCACTAAGCCGAAATAAAAAGGGACATCTAGACAGGAATGACCTCACCCTGAAATGGGTGCTACCCACCTAGCCTTGCTGCACCTCCCCTGTTTTAGCCATTCTCGGTTGATGAGGCTTGAGGCTGCGATTAACTTTATAGAACACATCTATCTTAGAATTCTCATCGTCCACCTGACGATGTTCTGAAAGCATTCAATCCATACAAGTTCGTTCCGGGTTCGAACGAACCGAAGGCACTATCTCGTTGCACTCATTTTGGAATCACTCTCAGAGTCAACGACCATAGCCCTTGCACTCTAAATCACCATCTCGCACCTATAAGTACTATCTCCATCAAACTTATCACGGAATAATCCACATAGTTATATTGACGAATAGTTCTTACACTTCGAGTCTTCACTAAGCTCCACTTAGATTCACGACCTAATGTTCAATTTGGATCGATGTGGTTTTCGGATATCCAAATATGGAAACCCGATCCCGGTCTCACCGAATCCAAACACCATTTCAATGTCCAAATTGTTTAAGGGTTTAAACAATTAACTTATATTCAAGATGATATAAACAGATAGATGAATCATATTGTCACAATAGATAATTCATATCAACCATTCATCTCACAAAGCAGCATATCACATATCATAGATATCCAAATCATCCAGTATCAACCAATCACCCAATATCAATCATCCAATATCAATCAATCATCTATAAGCAGAATTGATTAACTCTAAATCAATTGGATTACCTTAATCTTTCTTCATTAATTTATTCCAAATAAATAAATTAATCATCTCTTAATGATCTTTCTTAATTATCCTCGATTAATTACCCTTTCATTACATTCAAGTAATTATCCTTAACCATATACAGTAATTATCCTTTAATTACTATCATTAAGTACAATAATTAATGATCCTTCATTTACTTTCATTAATTAATCAACTATGATTAATCACATTAAACCACAATTAATTACAAATAATTAATCATGCTTTAATTAATCACTTTATTAATCAAACTTGATTAATTCATTAATTATATTAACTAATGATCCTCATTAATTAATAATTCCTTTAAATTAATTAAATATTTAACTTGTAATTACCCATCTCATTAATCAATCTTAATAAATCATAAATAGTAATTAACAACTTGTAATGACTTATCTTAATTAACATCTTAATTAATTATAGTAATCTTTGATTAATTAATCTTTAATTACTTCATTAAGTAATTATTAATTAATAATCCTTAATTAATTACTTTATTAATTAATTACATTTTAATTAATTACACTTAGTAATTAATCTTATTTATTAATTAAGTAATCACATTAATTAATTAACTAAAATTAACTAAGTAATTAACCCTTAATTACTTGCATAAGTAATTATCTTCTAATTACTTCATTAGATGATTATTCTTTAAATCAATTACCTTAACAAGTAATTAATTCCATCATTAAATAATCCTTAATTCATCAATTAATTAATTACTCCATAATTAATTAACATCAAAACAATTAACTTGATCAATTCCTTAATTAATAACATCATGTGTTTATCCATTAATCACTTCCATTTAATTACTCCCATAAGTAATTTCCACTAATTACTTCCATAAGTAATTACACACTAATTACTTTCATAAGTAATTTCTCTTTTCTTAATTACATTAAGAAATTAACCATTAATTACTTCATTAAGTAATTAAACTTAATTAATTGATAATTAAGTGATTATTTAAAATTAAATAAACAATTAACTAATCATTTAAAATTACTTAAATAATTAGTTAACTTCTATATTTAAAAACCCTTAATTAATTAAGAAAAGCATTTATCTTAATTAAATCTTTACTTATTAACAAATCATATCAATTAAGTATCCATACGTCTATAACAAAGATAAATTAACCATACTTATCTTCATAAATAAATTATTTGAAATTAATCAAATTTTAATAACTTAAAATAACTTATTCTATTGGTTTACAAAATTATAACTTAAACTTTATTTGAAAATAAAGCATTTAGAAACTGATTTGAAATTTTAAAACACTTTAAATTATCTAATTTTAACTTATTTATTTTCAATATAAATTTGAAACTTAGTTTTTAAAACATTACTTAAAAATTTACTTAAAAATTTTTGATTTAAAATTTAAATTGAAAACACTTCTTTTTAAATTAGAATTCAATATTAAATTAAGATAATTACTTACAAAAGAAACATCTTAAAATATTTTAAATTTGAAATAAATTCAATTTACACTTTTAAAAGTTTGAATTACATATATTCCAAAACAACAAGTTTTAACCTTGTATATTGTTTCTTTTAAAAAAACTTGTTTATAATTTAAAGTCTGATTTCATTTTTCTAAAATCAAGTTAAATTTTCCACTTTGTATCATTACAGTACAACCAGAAAATAAACGACCCCTAACTACTCGAGTCGATCACTCATACTACTCGAGCCAGTCCCGAGTCCTACTCCAAACTTCCCCTACTTCGAGTTGTTACTCTAAAAACACGAGAGCTATCCCGAGTCAACTCGTCTCCCCAATTCAAAAACTTCACCAGATCCAAAACCGTGCACGGTGCGCGTGCACCGTCCATTCTAGCCAACGTCGATCGCCGCGACAATCCCCTACAACCCCACGATATTGTGCGAACACGAAAACCAACCCAGTTCGAACAATAAACAAACGAATCAAAATTCGAACTTATTGCTCGAACAACTGCAGAAAGCTCGAACCATAAAACCCAATGCCGCCGACAACTTCTACACCGATGAACCTAGCGGACGTACCTGATGACGCTCCACACTTCGCCGAACAAAACCCACACTTCGCGAAACATTCCGACCCTCCATGGCCAATACAAATGCTCTGCAAAACCCCTCGTCCCAAAAGGACAACCGAACCCCAAATTGGTTGATCCCAAACAATACAGCCATAGGAAAAATTTGAAAACATTTTTCCCCTCATCCACATCACAAAAGCAAGCTTCACCCATAAATTCGACTTCCATTATTGAGTAGATCATCGGCAATTTACCATATTGCTGAAACCCTTCAATACTGAATTCCCAATTGATTATCAAATTAAAATTATGAATTGCATGTTAAAAATTATTATTTTTAACTACAAATCCATTTATATAATCCAAAGCAGAAATTAAAAATGTTGATTTTTGTGAAAAATTGGGTTTCCACTGTTATTTAAAGATTTCGAAATGAATATTTATTATAAACACCTAGAATGATTTTTGGTGGTGATGTTTCATGATGTCAATCTGTTTTTGTTTGCAAATCACAGACTAACAATGATTAAAGAAGGTGATATTAAATTTACAGAGGAAAAAATCAAAATCTGTTTAAGCAACAGAACCTGCATTCTTTTTCTATAGGCACTAAATACTTATTATAAACATATTTATAAATTCAATGACATAAATACTGAATGATTTCCATACAACACCAAGATTTATCCCCAGATCATCACATGCATGGAACAGAATTCAACTTATCTGTTTTTAAAAACAATTTACTCACCTTTTAATTTGCAGAGCAGGTTTGATTCTTTTTTTCAGGCTTGAACATTTAATCTGAAAAAGCTTTGATTTTGCTTTCCTGAAGAAATTGATGCATGCTTCAAATTGTTGTTTTAAAATGTTAAAACTGCTATTGCTGTTGAAAATCCCTTTGATTTGTAGTAGATTTGAATTGCAGGTTTGAAGGTTGTAGATTTCATTTTACTTTTCAGTTTTCAGGTTTGATTTGCTTTTTGATTTAAATTTCAGTTTTTGAAAAATGGTTTCTAGTTTGAGTTAAGAAATGAAGGCAAAGGAATGAAAGTGTTTGTGAAAAAACTAATTTTCTTCTTAAACATTTATTTAAAAATTAAAATAGAAATGTTGCCACATGTTCCAAAAACTTACATTTGTCATTCATTTCTTAATTTTCTTACATATGCTATTAAGATGAGCTAATATGGTTACACATATTTCTTAAGCATTTTTAAATAAATTTTTATTTAATTTAAATGTTAATATAAACTTGCATACTTAACTCTAAATAAATAAATACTTGTGTATGCATATATAAATTTACTTTCTAAAGAAAATATTCTAAAACTAATTATAATACAAATATATTTCTTATACTTGTATTTTTAAAATCTAGAAATTTAACCTTATTGTTTAAGAAATAATTTTTAAAAAGAAAGTTTATTAATAAATTTATACATATATTTATAACCATTTTAAATTTAAGCACTTTTAAAGGAAAACAAAATAAACTTTGATTAAATTTTATTTAAAAATAAACAATTATCTTATATTTTGCAAACAAATTGAATTAATCTTTAAAATAACTTTTGAAAAATATTAATTTTAAAACTAAGCTTTAAATTGCAATATTCATTCATATACAAATTATCAATAGATTAAATTTCAAAACAACTCCAAATTATAGCATATACTACATATATATTACAATTTGAAAATTCAATTTTTTTATTTAAAACAAAAGATCTTCTATTCACAATATATGTAACAATATATATATATTATAAATAGAATAAAATTTTATTAGCTTTGAAAGATAATTCTTATCAAATTTTAAATTGTTAAAAAAGATATTGATCAATATTGTCAGATTAAATATTTATTAACCTTTTAAAAGATTAAATTTACCAAATTAAATTAAAATTATAAAGAAAAGTTATAAACCAATTTAATTATTAATACATATTATTAAATTTATATTGCCCAAAATTCCGGGTCGTCACAATATCACCATTTTCATTTAGGCTTTTCCCATTTCATTTCCCAATTCATAAGTTTAAAATTTTCTGGGATTTTAAATTCTATTTTAAATCATATTTTAGTTATACCCTCTTGTATAAATCATACTTACACAATTTCTATTTGGTTATATATATAACCGTTTCAAATTTTATAATATATTTGACTATAATATTAACAACCAAATATCCAAATATATACAATAATTTTAGAAATTTGTTTCTTTTATATCAAAATATAATTTTAGGTAAAATTATTTCATTTACCCACTTTAAAACAATACTATGTCGGTTTACCTGTTTTAAGAGTTTAGAAACTCCTATCGGTATGGTTGTACTTCCCATCCTAACCAGAATCCATAAACACTCAATAGATAAGTTAACACAATATAAAAACATTTTATATTCACTAACAATTACAGGCTCATATCTATTAACACACTCAAACTCGTTCTAGAGTACTACCGACCCTATCTCTGATGCGTAATTCCCTACAAAGCCTAGATATATTGCCAACCTAAGCTCTGATACCATAAATGTCACGACCCTCCCCTCTCGACCCTCGAAAATCAACACAAATACATCCATTGTATAACATGTCGAACGATCGAGTGCCGGAAAGACAGATTGTTGAGGAAAAAGAAAGGAGGTAGTAGAAGAAGAAAACTAAACAAAATCAGAATCTCACAGCGGACTGAATAGTATATAATATCAATAGCTCTTTACACAATTCAAAACTGTAATATACATATTTCACACCAGAGTACACAAATCAATAATTACCAGCCTAGGCAGTTATAACAGCCTACCCTCACAATTGCTGGTGATTTCAACAAATACTGCAGCGGAATATATCAAATATGAGAATACATCTCGGTCTCCGACTTGTCTCCAGAGCTCCATAGCATCCTAACCTAACCTTGAAATACTCAGTCTTACCCGAGCATTATAATAAAATAACACCTGAGTCAGTCTAGAAAACTAGCGTGAGAAAACACACTCAATTGGAATTATTAAAGTTTCAAAATCCTTTGAAAATTAAAGGTATCTTGTAAGACCACGCCACAAATAAACATGCCGGATTTTTACCTTACAATAACCAAAAACATTTCGTATCAAAATTCTCTAATATTATAATAGTGTTTAAGTACAAATACTTATTCAAATAGCTGACATTGTTACATTAATCAAATTCCAACAATAATAGGCTTTACACTCAAAACCGTAAAGGCATGTATTGGAGAATGGATTCCATACGAATGACTAGGCACTGGGGTACCACCTGTCGCAGTACATGTCTAGAAACACTGTACCGAGATCGAACCTATTGATCCCTGTCTACACAAGACCGGACTATCCTTAACCTGGATAGACTAAATATGCTATCACCCCTGGTGTTCCCACCCTTTCCGAGCCCTTTCACAGATAGTGATAATATCCGAGGTTATCTAGAAAGGTGATAAACATACCCTACTTGGGTGCTGCTCACTTAGCCTTGCTGCATCTTCCCTAATTTTTAGTCATTCCTGGTTGATAAGACTAAAGGGCTACAATTACCTTTTTAGAAATATTCACTTAGAATGCTCATTGTCCCCCAATGAAAACGTACTGATAGCATTCATCCATACAAGTCGGTCCGAATGGAACCGAAGGCACTATTCCTACTACATCCATTATGGAATCATGCTCAGGATTAGTAGCGATTAGCCCTTGCACTTCACAACTCCATCTTCAACTCCATGCTCTTGTCTTCATCATGAAAACGCACTAGTTGGATCAAAATGGTTTTTGAATCAAAAATCTGATCTCGGTCTCTTCGAAACAACGTTCGATATTTTCGGTAAACTCAACCCCGGTTATTTAGGAAATAAATAGACGAAGATAAGATCAGAGATCACCTCCTAACCATTAGCAGATGGATTTCCTGAAAAACGTCCTAGAAGAACAAATGAGTCTATACGTACAGTATAGCACCTCGAACGTTAACTGTACCATATAATCCTGTGCTTCTTCTAGATATTTCCAAAGTAATATTTAGGTCCTAACTTGATAGTCGATTATTTAACTATCGAATATAAAATCAATTCAACCAAAAACTTCATTTTCACTCAAAAACACCAAATCCTATTTAAATTAAATTTAAATAAATTTAATCTCTTTATCCAAAGTATGTGAATTGTCTTGTCGAATTCAGTATATTCACAAATTATCATTTTCACAAATATTTGAAAACTCTTTTGAAAACAATGTGGGAAGTACCACTGTGGTATCAAACCATGGATCACAGCTCAATGGTTATGTGTCTATCCCAAAAAAATTCAAAACTTGGCTGCAGGCAATCACTGCCTTCGATTTACGCCATGCTAGTACACCATTACTTCCCGAAAACTTATTAAATAATTATCTCAAAACAATGCTTATAAACTTCTAAAATAAGTTTTCAAGTTTAATCCATATAATATACTTAAATAAGAAGTTATTATTCAAAGCCATATTAATATTTAATAATTAGCTTTTAAAACAAAATGTTGACCGTTTCTTAAATAGTAAGAAATCTTTAAAAACCTTTATAAAGTAACCATTAATAATTTAAATATTCTTTAAACAATTTAATATAATTAAAGAACTAGTTTTCTAGAATATTTCAACCCTTTAAAAATTATCAAATTAATAATTTAAAAATTCTCTTTTTAAAAACAAGCCCAATTTCTCGATTTCCAATTTCATTCCATAAAATTTGGAAATCCCACTGAACTCCAGTATAACCAGTTTTATACTTATTTCCCAATTCGCTTCTATTCTTCAAAAATATTTTAAATCTTGATTTTAAACAAACTTTTATTTTTAAACGAGTATCGTTTAAGGAATTATTATTTAAAAATCCTTTTATATACTTTTGTTCCAAAAGCCTGTTTACAATTCTTTATCAATTTAAACCATATTTTTGTTGGTATTTAAAAACACCAAAAACCCAGGTAAACTGCCATAACATTCAATCAATTCAGATCACACAATAACCTATCACAGATTATTCAACAAAACATATATCACTATATATGCAATTAAATTCAAAAAATTTGATGAATCTAGTTGGATCCCTCCATCTATTTCCCTGCATCCACATATGTTAGCAGAATATAAAAATACCAAGTCCAGTTCGAAGTGGAATATCGCGGTATATAGGGTCATCCGCTTTTATGCGGAGCACAATAGGGTCCCATCCGATATATATATATATATATATATGCAGTAATACCAATCACTCCAATATGTATACTACTACTATATATAATAATATCACATTCAACTGATATTAATTATCAAATTCTATCAAACAATCAACAATTAATTTTGACAAGTTAAAATTAATTACGGTAATCCAAAATTGAGTGAGATTAACTCATCTTGATTCTTACGTTACCAAACGCTCAAATTTTAAACTAAATCGAACACCTTCGATTGAACCTTAAATTTTCGCTAGCTCTGATCGACACTAAATTTGCTCCCGTGCATAGCCCTCGTCGCTGCAATTCCGACGTTGCTTGTTTCATCCGATTTCGTCCTCATATGACCATGAAATGAGTTTTCAAACATTTGAATATAATTTGTAATGATAAATTTCTTTTTTTATTACTTTGGAAAAATCATGGCCGTTGATTCAAAATAGCTGATCTAGGCCGCTCGTTCGTTTCTCTTCATCGTTTGTTATTTTCGTTCGAGTAACCCATCGACGCCTTCTTCCCCTTCAAGCCGCGACCACCACATCATCCTAGAACACAATAAAGACCCACCACGACGAAGCCCTTCCCATCCTCCACCATTGGCTGAAAAGTAGACAGGCTCAGTAACCTCCCATCTTGGAAATGTGTGCTCGATGTGGAGACCTTCTCGAACCGATTTCGTCGTATCCACATCACTATCGACGATCTCCCCCGTCGGATATCTAGGTCTTGGAGTGCACTACAACTTCCTAGTTGAAAGATTGGTCTAAAAGTTGATGGATGGGAAGATCAATCGAGGGGAAAGATAGAGGTTTTCGACCATCAAAATGAGAACGGCGGCCACGAATAGTTATTAGGGTTTCACTGTTTATCCACGTATACATATACATAGAATTTTTTTGAAATTATTTCCAATTTTAACGTGCTTTTTCAAACTAACTCCAAATGAAATGTGCGGCCTGGCATTTATAATGTTTTACCCCTATTCCAAACACAATGGAACGTGTTTTGGGGCCTAATTCGATCGTACATGGAAGATAGCCTTTTGAATCGAATTAAAATATTAAATTTTCGATATTTATTTCAATTAGTATCTATTTCGTACAACCAAATGATAACTCCAAACGCTACGAAATTTGAAACCCAATAATAATAAACTATTATGGATCCAATGGAACTAGTTTCATCGAAATCCGAGACTCTGCCCCGGAAGGCTATTTTAAAGCGTTGATTAAATTGAGCGATTTTCAAAATCGTCGCAATCGTTTAAAATTTTGATTCTAAAACTTACTAACTCCATTTTAATTCAAATAAAAATTATATTCATTTCAGAAATCACTTCAATTCATATTAAATCAAAATCTAATTATTTACATTATTTCCATATATTAATTTCACTATAAATTTAATATATAAATTTCAAATTTTAACTTACCGACTTTTAATTCCATTCAAAAGTCCACTGTTAAATAATTCAAATCCAGATAGAATTTTAAATCAACTTAGGAATCATTTCTATTCACATCTAACTCCAGATTTCCATTTTTACCAAATTTCAATATTAAATTACTATTTACCCAAATCCCATTAATCGCTATATTTTGAAATTATAAACCATGTTGGATCATATGTTTTGATTACTAACATGAAACAACAATTCACGAATCTACGACTACGACAACATTCGGACTCAATGACTCAAAGTTGTTTTATATAGTTATATATTTTAACAAGAGTCATCAAATGTGTATATAAAGTCTAGTTTAGTGCTTTGTTAAAATCTTTCCTCAAGAATCATCATTCACATTCAAATAGACTTGCATGCGTATTTTAATCAAAATCAAGTTTTCAAAAAATGTATAAAGCGAGGATCGAACCTGGTCACTAGTTTGGAAGGCAAGTACTCTAACCAAATGAGCTACTATAGTTTCTGCTTAAAAATAGAATTCAGTCGACTAAATTCAATCAATCAGTCGACTGAATATGTGCATTTTAACGAATATGTGCATGTTTTTAAATTTAGTTGACTGATTGAATGTATTTAGTCGACTGAATTCTGCAACAATCATTTTTTATGAAAAGACACTTCCTGTTTGAATAGCCTTCTTCCTCCCCAAGGGTTGCAACCACTGCTATACGCAGAGATCTCTTCACTAGGAGTTGCAACTCCTTTAGTACTACATATATGCATGAATTTCAAGATCAAATCACTTCACTTACTTTTTTATACTTGAATCATATTTTCTGGATTGACTACTCTCTTGAATTCATACATTTATTGCTTGCGTATTCATTTTCATATTCTTCAAGCATTTTAAAACTTCCTAATCTTCATATACACACAACTACACACATCATACTTGAGGAAAAGATTATAGGAAGGGTGTACTATAAACAAACTTATTCGTGTTATCAGAATACAAAAAGTCAAACAATCATTTGTATTTGTTGAAGTCTTGCTCTACTGCTCAGGCTTGTGAAGTCCTTTTCAACTTCTGAGGCGAAATTCTGTTCCGCTACTCAGGTCCTTGTTCAGCTACTCAAGGGTTGTATAGACCTATTCCTCCAGGTTAAGTGATGGTTATTGTTTTAGTGAAATTCCAGAAGGAGTTTGGGACTGGACAGAGGACGAAGCTCCGAACCAGTATAAAAATCTCCGGTGTCATTTTTATTATACTGCGTTTATATTCCGCATTATTTACTATATAGCTATCATCATTATACTATGTATTATCGTATATCCATATTACATGATCCATAGCACACTTTCATTTGGTATCAGAGCAAGGCTTCATCTAACCGTAACATAGTTATTTGATTCTTTGGTGGTATGGATAGTAACACTAGCACTAGCACTATAAGCACTAACACCAGTTTTGTAGAAGGTCAATGCACTGCACGACCTCCATTTTTCAATGGTTTGAACTATAATTATTAGGCTACTTATACGAGAATCTATATGCAATCAAATAGTTTTGAATCATGGAATATCACACATAATGAATACACTCTTCCTACAGGAGAATACTCACATGGACAAATACACAAAAACAAGATGCTTCTGCCAACGCTAAAGCTATGAATATGTTATTTGTGCACTATATAGAAATGAATTTAATCGAGTTAGCATGTGTCAAACTTCTTATGCAATATGGCGAACAATTAAAATATAAGGAAACTCGTGAACATTAGAACAAAGAAGAATTCAAAAGACACATGCTTAAAGACGAAAAGAAAATAGTAGAGGAAGAACTTGAAAACTTACAAGATCATTCTCTAATATTAATTCTCAAATCACTCTATTGAGTCAAAAAATTGAAACTCAAAAAGAGAAGAATGACGTTCTTGTTTCTAAAAATCACGAATTGAAGACAAAATTAAAATTGATAGAATTAGGTAATACTGGTCTCAAAACTAAGTTAGAAAGCATCACCAAAAATGTCTCAAACTTTAATAAAGGAAGAGAAATGCTGTCTAAAAAATATTGATAGCTCTCAATCTATTTCAGGGAGGAAAGGATTAGGATATGCTAAGAAATCAAAACCTCCACCTAAAAAGGAAATTAGGAGAAATATTAAGCCTACTACAAAACAGTAAAAAAGGAATACTTATTCTAAAAACATAAAAATTTGGGCTCCTGAAACAAACAACAGTTTGATTAGGAAGAAATATATTAATACCTTTTTGGAGATGGTTCATAAGAATAAGGATTATATTTTCAAAAGGAATACTGAACCCCCTTAGGTTTGGTTTTCTAAAATCTAACTCTTAGGACCCTAACAAAAAGTGGGTACCAATATAATTCCTTATTTTTGCAGGTCCCACTTAAAAAGTGAGGAAAATAGATACTCAACAGTGGTTGCTCAAATTGTATCATCGGAAACGAAGATATTGCTCTAACACTATTTGCAGGAATAAACCATACAAGCACAGATTAAGGGGGAGAAAAGATTAATTATTTATAGGAATATATAGCATAGGTTCAGGGGGTAAATCTATAGCACAATTACAGGAATATATTCAGTGAGAGAAATAAGTTAACAAAGCTTGTCGAATATTTGTCCGTAGCAAATGGAGTTGTCATCATCAAAAAGAGGGAGAATGTTGGATCATAGGTTTTGATTGCTGACATGAAAAAACAATTCACGAACCTACGATTACGACAACATCCGGACTCAATGACTGAAAGTATGGTTTGTATAGTTATATGTTTTAACAAGAGTCATCAAATGTCTATATAAAGTTTGGTTCAGTGCTTTATTAAAATCTTTCCTCAAGAATCATCATTCACATTCAAATAAACTTGCATGCATATTTTAATCAAATCAAGTTTTCAAAAAATGCATGAAGCGGCGATCGAACCCGGGTCACTAGTTTGGAAGGCAAGTACTCTAACCAAATGAGCTACTATAGTCTCTACTTAACAATAGAATTCAGTCTATGCATTTTAACATATATGTGCATGTTTTTAAATTCAGTCGACTGACTGACTGTATTTAGTCGACTAAATTCTACAACAGTCATTTTTTATGAAAAGACACTTCCTTCTTGAATAGCCTTCTTCCTCCCCAAGGGTTGCAACCACTGCTATTAGCAGAGATTTCTTCACCAGCAGTTGAACTCCTTAACTACTATATATGTGCATGAATTTCAAGATCAAATCACTTCACTTGCTTGCTTATACTTGAATCATATTTTTTGAATTAACTACTCTCTTGAATTCATACATTCATTGCTTACGTATTCATTTCCATATTCTTCAAGCAATTTGAAACTTCCTAATCTTCATATACACACAATTACACACATCATACTTGAGAAAAAGATTATAGGAAGGGCTAAACAGACTTATTCGTGTTATTAGAACACAAAAATTCAAACAATCATTTTTATTTGTTGAATTCTTGCTCTACTGCTCAGGGTGTGAAGTCTTCTTCGGCTACTGAGGCGAAATCCTGTTCCGCTGCTCAGGTCCTTATTCGACTGCTCAAGGGTTGTATAGACCTGTTCCTTCAGGTTAGGTAAGGGTTATTATTTTGGTGAAATTCCAGAAGGAGTCTGAGACTGGACGTAGAACGAAGCTCCAAACCAGTTTAAAAATATCCGGTGTCATTGTTATTATACTGCTTTTATATTCCACACTATTCACTATATAGCTATCATCACTATACTCTGTATTATCGTATATCCATATTACAAGATCCATAGCACACTTTCAAACCATTACAGTAATTATTCCATATTCAAATAAATAAAAATTCAAATTCAACATTTAAAAATAATTTAAATATTCAAAACTAACAACCAAAATCCCATGTCGTTACAAGACCACTCAAATCAAAACCCCAAAGCACAAAGGAAAACAAGATCATGGAAAGAAGTGCAAAAACAGCCAATTAATATCTCAATCCAAATATCAATCTAATCCAAAAACAATAACAATCACCAACAAGAAACAGAAAACCAAAGCAATAGCGATAAAATAAATCACATAGCGATTTATAGTGGTTCCACTAATGTCATGTTAGTGTACGTCCACTTTGAGAGAGAGCCTTAATTAACACAAATGAAAAGAGTACAAGAGATTGATTATAATGATCAATATTCAATTAGAATAGATTTGTGGAGAAGAGAATTAAAGAAAATTAAGTTTAGATAAATCTTAATTAATGAAGGATAAATCCTTGATTAAATCCTCGCAGTCCCATGCTTTGAATCCAGAAAATATCTTATACGGTGGACTATCCTTCATTGGCAAATACCCGATTTGCCTCTTGAAGCCCTACAAGTGAATGCACAAATTCTGGGAAAAAAAGCGACACCACGTCAGACGTCCGTCACAACCTCTCAGATGTCTGTTGCAACTATCAAGCTGCAGAAACCTGCTGTCGGACAACTAAGAATTCCAGTCAGATGTCTGATACAACTTTCAGCCCGTGCATCTTCAAATCGTGATAGCTTGAGCATCCAAACGTTGATTCGCGCCCCGTTTTCACCGTTATCAAGCTATTCTTGACCTCTTCAATTTGACGTATAGTTTCACCAAAATTCAACAATAAAATGGTGGTAGAAATTATTAGAACATGCACTATGAGTTTCAATGACAAAAAACATATAAATAAACGATATCGATACGTTTATTAAGTTATTTAGGATTTACTGATATACTGAAGAAAGCCTAAAGGCATTTAGATCAAATTTTATTGAAGTGGCATATATTATTATATTGATAAATACAACTTGGTATGTTTTCCCATTCACAAAAGAATACATCACAAAAATAAATTGATAACAATTTATTATTTATTAACTTAAACTAAGTCGGATCATAATTAAAGTAGTTTGGATACGAAAACCCCAAGGGTTTGGATAACTGTTCTTTTCTCTACTGCAATTAAAAATTCCCACTGTTACATTATCATACCCTTTGATTTGATGAAGGGAGACAAACTGTAATAACCTACCGAGAGAGTATGTATTATCAAGTTCATTCAAGATGGATCATGGAGATTGGGGAGGCTGACGGGCTAGGTATATCCAAAAGTTCGAGTATTTATCTATCTTTTCTATTTCTTTTAATTTATAATTGATTTTTGACATGAGAATTGTGCAAGGACCGTTAATTTATTCATATATTTTCCCTTTTTCAATATGTTTCTGATTAAAAAGCATGTTGTTCTTTCATTCCAAATCGACCAGACATAGCATGCAATACTTATTTTGGCTAATTCAATACTCTTGATTTTTTTTGGTATTTGTTTATCAAATGCTTGATTTCATTTGAAATGTTTAGAATTGTGACGATAGTATGCTAGGTTCTTTAACTTCAATCTCACTCATTTCCATATGCATTTGCTATAATCACATGTAAAAGATAAAATGATCCATTGTTTCCTCTTCTTTGTTACATAACACATTCACTATTAATTTCCATGACTTTGTTGACAAGTTTGTGTTTTTGTTGGTAGTTGGTTTATGAGGGATCTAATAAGACAAAACTGCATTTTAGGGTTTGCTTTACTTTTCTAGGCCAACCATTTTACCTTGCAAATCTGGATTTTGGTTTTCTTCCAAACCTCATCTAAAGTGAATGATCCATTGTTTTTTAGTATTTCAAAACTTAAAGTCTTCTAACATGTTATTGTGAATTATATTTGAGAAATTTTATTACTAAATTTTTTGGTTTGCTCCAACAATTTTGGTTTTCGAAAATTATCATTAATTATGCAATTGACTTATAAGTTCTCACTCCCTTAAACGGGCTAGTAAAGCATTACCTATTTTGTTGATTAGTCTAGGTCCATTAATAAGGATCAAACCTTAGACTTGTATTATTTCCATTTGCAATTTTTCTATCGAATATGCTCAATGCTTTATTTTTTTAGACTCAACACGATTTTGATAGTGCTTGGTAATGAGCTATAGATTAACCTTTTAAAAAAATATCATAATCTTTTTAAACAGTATACCTCATTATCGTCTTTTAACCTTTTCTATCGAATATTCTCAATGCTTTATTTTTGAGACTCAATACGCTTTTGATAATGCTTGATAATGATCTACGATTAACCTTATAAAGAAATATCACAGTCTTTTTAAACGATATACCTCATTATCGTCTTTTAACTTTTTCGAACCTAACCCCGTTTATATGTAGTGGTGGTTACCAACTTCTAGGGAATTTTATTCCTTTCTTCTCCTCATATAATTCTACAACATACCTTGATTTGTATTATGAATTATATTAGTAGGAATTTTGAATCTCTGCATCTTTTATGAAATTTCAGGTCAAATCAACTGCTTTATTGAGAACTAATTTTTAAGACAACTAAGAAGTCTACTTTCCCTTCCTTAAATTTTCTTCAAAGTTTTATCCATTAAATTGTTAAAGTTATTTTTCATGGTGTGAGTAACAAATAATGGTATACCTAGATATTACATGGGAATATTTCCCTCTTTGATGTTAGTTATTTCCAATATATGTTGTTTGTTGTTACAAAATTTATTTAACAAAACTTTGGGTTCTTCTATGTTCAGTTGCAAAATTTCCCATTTCTCCAGTTTTCTAGACATTTTCCTTGCAACATTGGCCCATTTTCATTAGCTTGCACGAATATAAACAAGTTATTTGCAAAAATTAGATTTTAATGGAGGGGTTGGTTTTTATTATAACTGTATTTTGTTGGATTGCTCAAATCCACCAGAATGGTGAAGTATTTCACTAAGATTGTGAACAAACAGGATGATTGTGGAGTTCCTATCTGATTCCCCTATTTTATTTGAAGTATCCAAATGGGATTCCTTATATTATAGTTGAAAATAATAGTGATTCATAAGGATTTTGACAACTTTAATCTATTTTGAATGGAAATCCATTTCCCTCATCATTTGTAGATTAAAATTCCTGCTGACATTGTTGCACATTTGATTTGTTCCTTTTAAACTACAGTTCCTAATTTTCTAACATTCCAACAAAATGCCCCTAGAGATATATTTTTGTCTTGTATAAATACGGTTTGGTTTTGTGAAATCATTTCTTTCAAAATGATTTTGATTTTGAAACATAACACTTTTGTAATCATTTTATAAATCATTGAGTAATAAGCAATGGATCTGTAGTTACATAATGAGATGAGATTGTTGCATTTTAGGACCACAGAAAGAAGTGTGTGATTGTTCTCTTTTATAATGTTACAAGTTACAATTACATTTTGAACTACATCCACTATATGATGCTTTAATTTTTCCTAGTGATGCTTACAAAAACATGAGTTAAATTCATCTAGTCTTAGTGTAGTTTCATTAACAACACCAAACATAGCATTTTCAACTTCCGTTTCTAATATATTGTTATTATGGAATTATTTTTTGATTTTTCATTTTACAATAACATGTGGAAAGTACTTTGCATGTTATTTAAACTTTCTTACATTCATTTTGATAAAGTTAAGATTGTGCCCAAAGGGAAATTATTAATTTATTACATAACTTAATTCATATAAAAGAATATTCTTTAAAATAAAGTAGGATATTGGTTTTATTTTCTTTTGCATCTTGTTATATAAAGATATAAATAATAAGTTAAACACATTAAGCACATATAAGTAGAAAATCATAAGGAGAATTATTTCATTGATTGCAATTACGATTTTGTTCGTACCATAGTTATTGAATTGATGTCTAAAGATTTACTCTTCAATGTTCATAGTTAAGATGTATTGAGAGAATGACATCGATGTATCTATTGGTACTAGTGCGAATGCCCTCTATATGATGGATCTTGAATTTCTCATGATCATTGAAGGCATTAAGGTGTTATGTACTTATGGTTATTAGGAATAGTCATAAAACGAATCAGAAAGTGGCTTCTATAGATTAACACAACTAGTAAAAATAGAAGATCCCATCGCAGCGATGTGATATAATCTTCGGATTTGAGTGTACTATCGATCTAAGTAGGTAGGCTCTACTTTGACTATGGTCAAGCAAATGGCATAGAAAACATGTTAAGACCACTACACATTTAACTACTTGGAGTGAACAAGTATTCAAGAAAAGATTTGTCTCCTTCGTTGTAGAATATTAGCATCACCGCAATTGGTTGTGTACTTAAAGTCAAAATATTTTGCCAGAGTAAATCAGTTAATCAACATATTATCGAAATGAAACAAGGATTGTAATATAATCTACAAAGTTAAATATGAATTTTAATAAAGTTTTTGATCTCATACCAAACTTTAGATATATAAATGATATAGTGATGATGAAAAGAAAACATGTACAAATTTCATTACTAGGTGAGATTAATATAGATTAGAAATTATATTTCGCATAAATGATCCACAAGCGATTTAACTTATGCTTGATACTGTACTTCAGCAAAGTACATACGAGCTTAGTTTTAAATATTGACCAAGGACCGAATTCACACAAAATAGGAGCCACAATCGAATTGTTGGTGATTTCTAAGTTCAACCAATATAAAGTTAATTTATAAATGTTATATATTAATAGTAAAATTAAACACAAATGGTGTATTAGATTTTAATGGCATTTTAGTTATTTATTTGGATCCATAAAATTATTTAAAACGATCTATAAAAGTTATGCATTAATTTAACTAACGAATGCTTGGATAAACTAATAAATTATTATATAAAGTGTTAAACTATTTTAGCCCATACTAAGGAAGCCCAAACCACCATATCATGGACGAACATAACATGAAGGCAAGAGAGGTGACTTGGTCTCCTAACGTTTGAGAGAAAGGAGCTAGATATACGATCTTGTTGGCTATAAATCGCCACCCTATTCTCATTCTATTTACAGAAGGATTGGAACTAAGCCTAGCCTCTAGAACATACATTAGTGAAGCCAAAGAGGCATAGTTGTATCTCATAGCAAAGGAGACAGAACAGAGTGTTCATGGAAGGAGATAGCTAATAACCGAGGTGTTTAACGACTATAAAATTACTAGAAAGAAGTAATCTTTTATTTAAACACATCTATACTCAAATACATGTTCATATATGCTTGCCATTATCATTGTATTATTTGATCATGTAAACTAAAAGCTTCGAAAAACTTTAGTTGTTTAATAGTTAAATAAAACTTCATGTTGTATAATACACGTATAGGATAAATGTTTGTGGATAAAAAAATATATTTCAATACTTGCGAATCTAAATTGATATGTGTGTGTATGTATTATCGAATAAACTTATTTGACCTTTTAAAACTGGTTTTAGATTTAATATAAATTTTTTTATTTTATGTAACTCTCGAGTTAACAAAATTTTATTAAATATTAAAAAGTTAGCTTTTCATTTCGGCTAATAACTTTTTTTCAATTTAATAAGTATAACAATTTTAAATTTAGAACTATTTAACCATTAAAATCTATATTCGAATACCTCAAATTATTTTAAACTTTAAGTTATTAAATTAAAGGGGATTTTAGGCTGAGGGAAAAAGTTGTAGAACAATTTAGTTATAGGGACATGAAGTTTGCTTTTTAGGCAGATGGGCACTTTTTAGTGTAAATCACAGAATGATAGTTATAACTATCATTTTCTATATACACTAATAAGTGTCCTTCAAACTAAAAAGCAAACCTGCTGTCCTTGAAACTAAATTTTTTCGCAACTTTTTCCTTGCCTATTTTCCTGTAAATTAATATACATGCACGCCGATTAATAATATATATATTTATTTAATTTTTTATGTATTTATGTATATAGATTTAAGTATATAAATATATACCAAGGTAATGGTAATATAACTTTACATTTATGTAGATATACATATATATGCAAAATTTTATAATAGCATTATTTTATCTAAATATACATATTTACAAAATAAATGACTAGAAAATAATAAATATATAGTAGTGTAGATGTAAATATATCATTTGTGTGTTAATATATATACGAGATCATTGGTACCAAGACATTAGACGCGTTGGTTAAACGTAAGTCGTAATGGTAAATTATGCATGTACGACTCATATTTTCATGTTCTCTCTAGGTTCTATCATTCTAATACATTTATAATGTTTGTATTATGAATATGAATATATTAAAATATTAAAACTTAAAATTAAATTGAAAGTAAATTAATAAGTTAATTTAAATTAAATTACTAAATTAAATTGAAGTTAAATATATAATAAATTATTATTATTTAATAGTAAAATGAATAAACAATTTATGTATAAATTGAACGATCAAAAACTATATCCCAAACTTTTTATTAATAATACTAAACATGATTTAGTATTAAAAAAAAATTGGCATGGCCAGTCGGTTTTTAAAGTGGACCATCCACATTTTATTATAACAAACGTAATAAAAAAATACAAGGAACGGGAGATGGGCAGGAGATGCCTATGCTATGATACATGATTTTTAAAGTGGTCCATCCACTAAAACTAACTAGCTTAAAGAATTAGAGCTAGACAACATGTCTAGATTTCTAATAGCAAATGCACCGCGTAGGGAGCAACATCACAATAGTTTACCGATAGGCAAACCAAAATACAATGACCAAAACATATCCTAAGCAAATATTTACATAAGAGAGTGACAAAAGACATTACAGACAGCGAACAACTGGCAATTGACATAGTATAAATTTATTATTTATATAAACATAAAATACAAGCTTGTGCATACTAATAAAAGGATTATTTTAGAAATTCACCTTTTTAACTCTGTTCCCAACGCACCTAATCCAACAATGGTGTTAGAGCCTGCATTGTGTTTATGTCAATAATTAACCAAACGTAGAGCAATATCTTGGAAAATCAAATAGAATGGTATGTAAGGAAAAGTGCTTAAACTTAGAGAAGGTTTCTCTAATCAACGAACATTCTTATGAACATAAAACCTTCCAATTTCCTTGCCTTCACCAGGCCTATCGAAGTAGTCTAACCTAAGGTTTTGCCCTTGTGGAAGGCTATAGGCCATTTTAAGTCTTATGGTTGATTCATATAAGCATAATTAAATATAAATTTTTTAATAAAGGGTTATAGAAAATAAATTTAAATTTTGGTATAAATTCAATTTCAAATTTTGGTTCAAATTCGAATTTAAATTTATAAAAGTAATAAATAATTAATTTAAATTAATTATAAGGGTTATGAGTATAATTTAAAATTGTTTTAAACTTTTATTGATAAAGATTATAAGTAAGAAAATTTAAAATTGTTTTAAATTCAAATAAATATAAACGTCAGATTTATAGCTAACTAAATTATATAATTAACTAAAGGACGCATATACATACACACACATATATAACTTAATGAATTATAATTTTATTATACATTAACATACATATATATATATGTGTGTGTGTGTGTGTGTGTGTAATTTGATGAACAAATGTTATAATAAATTGATGTATATATATAATATGTATAAAAGAACAGAAGGTTAAATAAATTAAAACCCATTAGACTCAAAGCAATATGCATTAGATGCATATAAAAACATATCATATCATTAGTTATACCATCTCCCTTAAATAGTTGACAGTACTCTGTAGAATTACTTTGAATTATGAATTCAAAAATAAAAAAGCTCGCTACCAGTTATAAAATAAATATAGTACATTCCATACGTATAATTGTTAAGAACCCTTAAGCCATACAATATCTAAGATGTTTATATTATCACTATATAAGTTTGAATATTATTTAACTTTATTGAGCACCTTCAAGGATTACAAAATTCCATTTAAGATATGAAATGATTGGTCTAGGGCACTAAATGTACTTTATATGATTTGTTGAGCACCCTCGAGCTCATAAATATGACTTAAAACATAATTAAAAGTATGTTAGGAGTTATATATGAGAGTTAATTAGTAAAGTATTAACTATTGTTTATGAAGCTTACAATTTAATGAGCACCCTCAAGACTGTAGTAATACGATAAATGTATACTGACACCCATTGAAAGAGTCTTTGAAATTCTTGTATCTCTTTTAAGGTTTTTGAGAGATGTTGAATTTAGTAGGAGCCTTATCAGATGAATATAATAAAGAAATCTATCAAATATAAGAACATATTTGATATTACAATAATCTACTAAAAAAAATTGTGCAGTCAACATAGTTGGTAAAATTGTTTATCAATTAAAATATAAAAAATGAACTAACTTAAAGATTGATAAAGAAATGTAAAATATGTTTACTGTAACACCCCACCCGAGACCCACCTTAGCAAAGAGAATTTACAAGCAATTCTATCTACTAAAGCAGAGAATGGGGCTGGTTAAGGGCGACCATCTATAATTTTGTCTTAAACATCTATTGAATGCATCTGTAACGACCCAGAATTTTTATAAATTAAAATTTGAATATTTAATTAATTTTAAATGTTAAAAAGTGAATTTATAAGTTGAATAAATTTTATTTTGAATTATTGAATTTAATTGGATAATTAAATCGATAATTTAATATGTTAAATTATGAAAATAATTGAAAATTGGGTTAAATATGATTGAAAATGATTTGTAAAATTTTATTTTATCATATGGAAGTTAGAAAGATATTTTAGAACTTTTAAAATCGAATTAAAATTTAATTTGTGAAAATTGAATATTTTAATATTAAATTCGACTAGTGAAAATAGTCAATTTTTGAACAGTCTCAGAATTGAATGAAACCAGTTCCATTGGATCCGTAATAGTTAGTTATTACCCGATTTCAATTTTCGTGTCAATCGGAGTTATCGTTTGATCGTGGCAGCTCGAAACGCATCGATTTATTTTTAATTTAAATTTGACGAGTGAAAATAGCCATTTTTCAAAAAGTCTCGGATTTCGACGAAAACAGTTTCATCGGATCCGTAATGTGATATTACTGTAAGGTTTCAAATTTCAAGTCAATTGGATTTACCGTTTGTCCTGTACAAACTAAAACGCCTAGAAATCGACTTAAATCGGTTTAATTTAAATTGAGCGTTTACAGCCATAACTCGCACATACTTCCGAATTAGCTTTCGAAACCTGTTCCATTGTGTCCGGAACGCGGGGTAAACCTTCGAAACTCTGGTTACGACGCGTAAATCGGAGTTCGGAATTTCCGGATGAATAGTGTTCGAAAATTCCTTATAAATAGCCCCTACCTTTCATAATTTTAGAAAAATAAAAAAAAAACCTAACCCTAACTAAACGCAGCCGCCACCCTTCATGAATGGCCAGAAATTCATCGTTTTCTTCCTCTAATTCGTTCAAATCCACACACCAATTCGTAATACTTTCTACTACAAACTTGTAGAGCTTCGCAAGGGCTTTAATCCAAACGGTTGAGATGTGATTTCAAGCTATAAATCGACTCGAATTTGAGTATAAAGGGGCCGGCTTTGTGCTGGGTTTTCAGGGAGAGGAGGGGGCCGAGTGTCAAGAAATGGTGGCCGAAGGTTGAGCGTGTGAAGGGCTTCAAAATGGCATCGTTTGATCAACGTGAAAACGCTTGTAGTAGTTGCGTGTATTAGGGTTTTGGATGGGAGATGGGTTCGGCTTTGTTGCTGTAGAAATGTCGCGTGGTGAAGGAGATGAAGGGGAACGGCTATGATGTGGGGGATGAGGGTTTGAACGGTGGATATTGCAGTAGGTTTAAAATATATATAGTTTGTTGTAAATAGTTTATATAAAATCGTGTACGATCTTTAAAAATTCGTAACCTTTTCATACGAGGTCGAAAACGCGCAAAACTAGTTGCGTTGGAATCGTATGGACGAGCACTATGCGATGGAGTTGGTTTGGAGTCGATCGGAGTCAGTGAGAATTTTGGGTAAAATTAAACGTCCGTTTAATTTTATTCGAAATAAATCGCTAAACGGAATTTAAAATCAAGGTGAGAACTTCTCACTCAATCGAATCAGTTTCGATTTTATTTTAGATAGTTAGATTTAAAATATTTGAATGCATGTTTGAATGTTGATTGATATCTATTGATTGTTAAAATAGACATTATACGCCGTTAGTAAGCGGATGTTATTTATTAAAAACATATACCGCGAATATTTCATAAACAGTGAAATTGGTATTATATATAATAGCAATATATATATATATTGGCATATGTATATATTGGAGTTATTGATTTCCCGCATTTATTTGTTTAGCGGATGAGACCCTATTACGCCGTTATTAAGCGGATAATATTTAATAAGAACATATACCGCGATAATTTCGTACTGGAACGGAATTGGTATTGTGCTAATGTTTGTGGATGCAGGAAAACAGGTTGGAGGGATCCAACTGGATTCCTCAACAGTTTTTATTTGATTTCAGATATTTTGATATTTGATGGATTTTCATATTGATATATGATATCGTTGTTGTCGTGATTGACTATTTGGTGTGTAGCATCATTGGACCCAGATTTTGGGATTTTAAAATGATTTTTAAAGTGATTTTTGAAAATATACTATATTTTTGGAATTGATCCGTTTTAAATAAATAAACGTTATAATTTTTAAAGTTATAAAAATTATGATTTTGTGAAATATAGTTAAAAACTGATTTTTGAGAATATGATGCTAATGATTATATAAAATAGTTTAATCGGGATTTTAGAATTTATTGTGAAAAGTCTAAATATAGGATTTATAAAATTTAATTATTTTATGAATCAAAATGGTGAAATAATAAAGGAGATTTATAAAGGAAGTTGTTATAAAATAAATAGAAATGGAATTTATAAACGTTGTTTTATAAATTCGCAAACAACTTATTTTGATAAGAAAATTGTTGAAACCTATAAGTGGAGTTATATTCACATTTTTGAATAGTGAATAATCCTTTGAATTAAAATGTATAAAAGGATGAAATGTGTTAACGTAGTATATTCACGTTTTTGAATAGTGAATAATATGTTAAAGGAAATGTTTTGAATGAGATGTTTAAATTGAATTAAAACGATCTAACGAAGTTTTAATTGTGTTGAGATTCGAAACCATAGATTTCAACATTTATTGTTGAAATAGACGTTTTCGAGAAATGAAAAGGAAATAGTGGACTATAACACTGTTGTTATAGTAAATAATTTTCGAAAGGAAATGTTTTGTATAGTATTGGGATTTATATATCTATTTTAATTTCGAATCCCTATACTAGTGATTTTGGGTTGTCGTAACGATGTTTTACGCAACATTCGTTTTGGCCCAAATAAATATGTTAAAGTGAATGATTTTCCTTAAAGAATGAAATATATACTAAATTTTGATTTAAGTATATTGAATATTTTTCAAGTGTTGAAAATAAATAAAATGTGTGAATTACTTATTAAATAAGTATGGAATTGTTTTCCAATATGAAGTGATATTTAGAATTCATCTTTTTGAAGATAAATTGAAAATGGATAATTGAAAACGTATATCAATAGATATTGTGAAATGTAAATTCACTAAGGAATTTATAAAAGAAAGTGAAATTGGTTTAAAAATAAATATTGATTTATTTTTGAAGTGTTGAAATAATATATCTTGTAAAGATATTTTGGAAAATAAATAATTTGGAAAATTATTTGGAAACTGGTGATGTGTGCATATCAGTGATAGTTCAATAACCGACTATCAATATTTCCCTTTGAATGGGTAATTGATGTGATTTGTCTGAATGTGAATGCTACACTTATTTTTGAATAAGCGCTCACTATTCGGGTTAATCGGGAAAGGACCATGGGGTCGTATAACCCATTCCGAATATGTGATACGTCGTTATAATTGCATTTGAAGATCGGTGTTGAAGACCCGGTATTTGCGAGAGCGATAGGATGACCTGTCGATTGTCTCTGCACTGAGTTGCAACGGTATAGAGACTCCCTAAGTGATGGGAAATCCGATCAGGATTGTGCATATCCGGATTGCAAGGACTTCTTTGTAAGTGCCTTCGGTTTTGTTCGAGCCCGGAACAGACTTGTATGGATTTTGTGTCTGACATTACAAGTTGAGATATAAAGCCGATTTCATTCAAATATATTTCTGTTGGTGGCGAAGAATTTATTCTTTTAGCTTAACACCCTTTTCTGAGACGTACGAGCTCAGAGGTTATAAAGTTGAAGTTATCAGCGATATATTCCCAATTTGGTAATGTGACATGCTGAGTGATGCTGAAATGATCATTGTGTTGATTATTGTGATAGGATCGTTTATTTGATCGTCTATCTTGGTGATCATTGTGTTGATCATTTGTTGACCCAAAGCATGGCTTTTGTATAAAGTATGTTTTTGTGGACGAGACTTCGTCGAACCTCACACCCCGGAAATGGTCAAAACAGGAAAGATGCGGCAAGGTTATGAGGGGTAGCACCCTTTAGGGTATGTACATTTCCTTCTGGATAGAGGTGGTATCATGGTATGGAGCCCAGATATTTAACCTATGTGGTTACTGCGAATTTATTACTTTGTGGTTGTTGGCTTTCGGGATCCCGTGAGAAAGGTCGTTTACGATCGGGGAATGGCGTGCTCGTGTCAGTAGTTACCCAGTTAGGGGTAACCCGGCCTTGTGTTGGCAGAGTTCCGGTTTGGTTCTCGGGGATGTCTTTCCAGAGGCATTCTCATGTGGCAATGGGAAGTTCCTTGGCCTGACCATTTGTTGGAAATCCAATTCCCAATACGAAACTTGTACGGTATTAGTTGTAGAACCTATCATTCACTTATGGTGGTCACCACTGTTTGGATGGTAGCTACAGTAGGCATAGTTCGAAATGTCTATGTTGGCTAAGATTTATATTCTACTTTCAAAATGAATTTTTCCTACACTATACACTAGTAATAATATCAAATGTTATTTTAAATGCGTATCAAGCATCTTTGACTATCATAAGGAGAAATCTCCTCTGATTCTGCGTTTGCATTGTGTGTGTGTGCGGGAGGCCTTATGGTAGTCTCATTTTTAAAAGCATTGCGAATTAACTTTAAAAATATTCCTCTATTTTGATTTCAAAGATAAATAAACTGTTTTGAGTTCTCACACCAGTCACATGACTGACTTGGAGTTTATTGTTTTCCTTCCTAAACTCTGGGTGCCCACCAATTTCCACACGGGCAGTCAAGAGTAAGGTTTATCAGGATATTCTGGATATTCTGGAGTTGCTGGAGGCAAGATGGATGGCATGGCGTATTACTTATATAGTATTTCTTTTTCCGCTGCACTGTTTGATGTTGTATATTGTTGTACACTCTGATGATATGATGTAATGAAATATAATGAGATGTAATAACTGATATAGTTCTTTGTTTAAAGATTATTCATTTATCTATTATATGTTGTTCCGCTGCGAATTGTGAGATTCTGATGTTGTTCTGTTGTTTTCTGTTCCGTTCTATTTTCTGTTCTATGTTCTATCTTTCTTCTCTTCTATTTTAAAATTCTCTATTCTCTTTCTCTTTTCCCTATTTTCTTCTGTTTTTCTTTTTCCTCTATTCTCTTTTTCTTCTTTTTCTTCTTTTTTAAAATTTCCTATTTTCTATTTTCTCTTCCCTCTTCTTTCTACCTTCTTTTCTACTTTTTCTTTTCTTAAATTTTTCTTAAAACCCCTAACTATTCGGTTTTTCGGCAACGAAAATCCGCGTACGTTACAGCATCGATAAATGCAATATAAAAAATTTCAACTCAAACGGATCGACATACACAATACATGCTTGATCCAAAACTATAGCTGGCTAACGGATCTATTAGAACAAAATACAATAACTGAATGTAAATCACATCACAGAATAGTAATCAACATCATATATATACATATACACTGATACACGTTCAGTACAGTACAATATGAATACAATAAAGATGGTACACGACCACACCATATACATCAAACCAAATGTAAAAACATCAAAGTATGCGGAAGAAATAAACTACTCAAGCGAAAGAAGAGATGATATCCAACATCAACTTCAAGCTAAGTCCAATAGATGATACCTGAAACAACTCGGTCTGACCCGAGTGGAAACACACGGGTCAGGCTAGCTAAAATCATCAGTTAAACAGAATAATAAGGATGAGCAGGTGAAAGCTATGGTATCCTTTTTTGTAACAACCCGCATATTTATCGATTTTATATTCAAATATTTTATTTAAATATTTTATCGTTCGTCGGATTTTGGTCCGAAAAGCTACTTTTTGCAAACAGCCGAATTAGGACTCGAGACCACCCCCATTGAGTTCAAAATGCCGTTTGCGACCTTTTTGAGTATAAGCTTCGATATGTTTGGAGAAAGTTGAATTTTGCTACTTTTCACTTAGGGTTTTGGTTTGGGCTGAGCCCACTTATGTATTCAGTCCCAACCCTTTCCAACTCTTCATTACTTCATTCTAACTCCTCAAACTCAAGCTCCAACTGAAAATGGTGGAGAGGAAAGGGAATTAGAAACTCCAAGCCCTAGTTTCCATTAGCAAATCCATCTTCTAGCTCCAAACTCAAGAGAACCCATTGCTTAGATTCAAGCTTCTAGAGTTGGATTTGAAGAGTGGTTGATTCCCCTTTGCTTTCAAGCTTCATCTTCATAAATTTTAGTTCAAAGGTGAGATTTTTAATCTCACATCTATGCTTATAATTCTCTTCTATTGTTAGGTATGAATTCCTAACACTTATTCGTGTGCATTTGATTTTGATTTGGATTGCTTTTGTGAATATTCCAATTTTTAGTGTTTTGAGTTCAATTCGTTAAAAATCCTAACTTTGATGTTTGAACATGTTTTTGGTGATGCATCGAGGAGCTTATAGGGCCGGGTAGTCGATTGACATAATCCCTTAGCGCCGTTGCTCGAGAGAATGCAATTTGGTCAAGATTGAACCTCATTTGTAATAGGCAGGGAAGAGGCTGGAAACAGGTTCGGCCGACCGACCCCCCTGGTCCGATCGACCGACCTGCTAGTATAAGTGCCTCTGTTTCTGGTTCGGCCGACCGACCCCCCTGGTTCGGTCGACCGACCTGATGCCTGAGGAGTTTCCAACCTCTGGGTTCGGTCGACCGACTCAGGGAGTCCGGTCGACCGACCTGCTACTATTTGCCGGATTAGCCTATATTGCTAATTCGTTTGAATATCCAACTTTAATCGATTCGTGTTGACTCCCTTTTGTTGTTGTCATTTATTATCGACTTTGATGACCTTTTCTTTGGGAATTTTAGATATATCCACTTTGATGGATTTTATATCGATTCCTTTGGATTTTATTCACGTCTTCGAATGTGAATTTTTATGCCCGATTGTTTCTACAATCTTCTTCGTGAATTGTCACTTTAAAAAATATAAAGGTTTTCTATACTAGTAGTAAATATCAAAACTCTTTCTTCAAATGATTTCAACACTATTTTATTACAAAGCTCGTTTTCTTAAACCGTTTTCCAATCTATTAGTATATACAAACCTTTACCTCACTCGTATGAGAAATCTAACTAAACGACTTAGTAAAACAAGTGGTATGAAACGCTTGCGTTTACTTCGTCGGTTAATTCTTGGACTTGTTCGATTGAATCTCTTGTGACAATTTTCTAGTGGAGATCTATAATTTGTTCGTAAATATTTAAGTTAAGCTAGTGGTTATGGGACATGAAGCTAAGCTCATATATTTACTAGCTTATTGTAATTGACACTTCTCGTTGATCATGACGATCATCTTTGTGGTTTAGACTAGCAATGTGCGATGTCTCTTTGTTTATATGGAGGACTGTTCCTCATTTTATCGAGCTTCGTCTCATTTCTCACATGGGTCGTACCTTTCTAGGTACGTCAATATTTTATTATTACATGGGGTGTACCTTTCTAGGTGCATCGATGTTTGTTTATACATGGGTCGTACCTTTCTAGGTGCGTCGATGTTTATTTATGCATGGGGTGTATCTTTCTAGGTGCATCGATGTTTATTTACTTCGTGAAGCAATCGGCTCAATAAGTCGGGACATGGGGCGTATCTTTCTTGGTGCGTCGATGTTCGTCTATGCATGTGGCGTATCTTTCTAGGTGCGTCGATGTTCGACTTAGCATGGGGTATATCTTTCTAGGTGCATCGGTGTTAGACATTACATGGGGTGTATCTTTCTAGGTGCATCGATGTTTATTTATGCGTGGGGTGTATCTTTCTAGATGCATCGATGTTTATTTGTGCATGGGGCGTATCTTTCTAGGTGCGTCGATGCTAGAGCATGGGGCGTATCTTTCTAGGTGCGTCGATGTTCGACTGTACATGAGGCGTGTCTTTCTAGGTGCGTCGATGTCCAGTATTTTTGTGGGATTGGCCATCTTTTTTATTGTGATCTGGTTCATCGGATGTCCCGCTGTACGACGTCGTTGTTCCTTTTTCTTGTGATTTCTGGATTTCTTGTGTTGATTTCTGGAATTTATGTTTCCCCACCTTTTGCGATGGGCATTGATATATATGTCATTTATTGTGGCTTGGTGAATGAAATTAGGAGTATGACATTCCTTTTTATCTTGAGTAGATTATTGTGATATTGATTAATCTCTTGTTGATTTTCAATTACTTATTTATCACAGCTTGGCATTGTGATTATTATATGTTTATGTCATATATCTTATTATATATCACTTCATCTGATATTTATAGCTAGACTGATCCGTTTATTATTTTCTTCTTAAATAATACTCGGGTCAGACTGAGATTTCACAGGTGCTTCTGCTTGAATCCTTATCGGACCATCATCTGACTTTTGGCTAACTACTTAGATTAGTAGTTTATTTTGTTGTATACATTTGAGATGTGGACTCATAGATGTATTCTTTTGTATAGCACGTGTTGCTATTCTTTTGTATTATTGTGGATCTTTTTGACCAGTACTCTGAAACACACTTTCACGTGTTAGTTATATATTCATATCTTCTTCCGCCTTTGTGATATGAATTATCTGTGACTGATTTATGTTATGTTTATTTCTGTATTTGTTTCCGAAGATATTATAGCCACTATGTAGTAGCTTTGAGTTTGTGTCGGCATGTCGGATTTCCACTTGAAAAGAATTGCATGCTATACTATCTGACATATCGATGCTCGCACAAAGCAATTACACAGATGGTCGCTCCTCAATAGCCTTATTCTCCGTGCTAGTTGACAGCATTACTTCGTAATGTTCTTGGCTAGCGTGGGTATAAAGGTGGGGCGTCACAGCTTGGTATCAGAGCCAAACTTCGGAACAATATGGAATATTATAACAAGGATCATCGTCCTAAGTCCATCTTAGGAGTCGTGCTTTAGGATTTAATTCGTGTCTTCGTACCGATTCATCCTATTTTCTTTATAATTCTTTGTTTTATCTATCAATATTGCTTGATATTCATTTGTGAATAACCTTCTTCTTCTTCTTTCTTTCTTTCTTAAAGAAGAGAAATGGTTGGTTCTGGCAATCCCAGCGCCGGTCAATCTAGTGCTACTCCCCAAGATGGAGTTTTTATGTCTGCTCAACAACTTTTGGATCTTGTAAAGAATCAAGAGTTTATCTATGCCTTGACTAAGAACCCCGAAATGGTTCTACCTTTGAAACTTGAAGTTTCTTTCAATCAGCTTGTGGATGTTACTCTTCTTCATGGAGAGGTTGGTAAGGGAAGTGTTTGTGATATTGGGACTTCTAAGAAGAGGCATATTAAGTTCAAGAGCCTTAATCCCAATAAGAGAGTGAAGCAAACTACTTTTGTAGCAAAGACTCCAATCCCTAATCGTGGAGGATGCTACAATTGTAATTCTAAGGAACACTATGCGAATATGTGTCCAAAACCCCATTCTTGTCGCTATTGCAAGAAACCGGGTCATCTTTTATCTGCATGTCCCAAACTTTTGAATAAGGACATGAGAAAGCTAAATATTATGCAAACCCCTAGCAACACTTCTCTTGGACAAGGTATTTTTCACTCAATCCTTGATGGCATTGTTTTATTTCGTGATCTTCTTATTTGAGTTCTTTTTGATATGGCTCACTATTCTATATCAAAAGAACTTGGTGATTCCTTTTCTTTGAAAATATTTTGGGCTTGATGACTTCTTTGAGAGTTGCGAATCCGGATGGTAGATCCGCAACACTCAATTTGTCTTTATGGATGTCAAAATTATTTTATGGGATTTTTCTTTCCGAGCTGATATTTTTACTTAGGCTTCGGAATTGATTTTTTTGAAGGGATCGGCTTAATCATTGTGAAGCCCATATCCTATTTTTCGAGTGGACTATTCAACTTCGACATTTTATATCTGTTAAGCAGATTTCTATTTTTCCTTTATGATTTTGATTCCAACTTGATGGCATCATTTTATTCCTTAAGCCCACTTATAAGGAAAGTGTTATTTCTCTCATTCATGTAGTTAGAGAAATTTTTCGGTATTTTTGAATTTGTCTTAGGACTGTCACCTAAGCAATCTTTTGAGTAGTGTTAAGGTCTTTTCAGCTCGACCTTGCCATCGGTTTTCGTTTGCTACGAGTTGCGGAAATTAGCATTCCACTTACCGCATTCCGCACTCGTTATGATTCTTATGAATGACTTATTATGTCGTTCAATTTGTCCAGCTTATTTCATCCATTTTATAAATCGAATACTCTATGAATATTTCGATGAGATTATTCTTGTATTTACTGATTTTGGATGAAAATAGTAATTTAAAATTTTGCAAATCTTTTTCATAAGATTTATTTATAAGTAAAACTGGATTTTGTTCTTGAAACGAACAAAGTATATTCTTAAAACTTTTTAAGAGATTTATTTATCCTATAAAAAAATGATTTTGTGATTGTATTGCCCGTTGAGTGCTGTAAGAATTTTGATCGATGCGCTTGATCAACGTTATCGATAGGAATTTCCTAAACGCTTTGATGAGACAATCAGACACGGTATATTGACTTGTAAATTGTAAATTTTTCTAGAAATATTTTTACATTGAAATAATTGTGATTTTGAAAGTTTTAGCTTTTCGAGAAAGAAGATTATTTAAAAGAGATTCCTTCTTTTCGAAACTCTTATTCTTGTGATTCCTAAAGGGGGACCAAGACTTTGCTATTTGTACCGATACTAGTCGTATTGGTTTGGATGCCGTTATCTTGCAAAGGAGAACGTGCTATCCCTTGTGCTTCTAAATCATTATATCCTATCGAGACTACATATACCACTCATGATCTAGTGCTCTCGGCTATTGTTTTTACTTTTGGAATTTGGCATCATCATATTTGGATGAGAAATTTGTTCTCTATCTCGATCATAAATCCTTGGAATATTTATTTTCTCATAAGGAACTTCATGTTGACTCGAGTTCCTAGCTTCTTATGATCTTGTTATTCTTTTTATTCCCAAAGGGGAAATCGTGTTGCCAATGCGTTTAGTCGTAAGCAACAAGGGGTTGTTTCTTTGTTGATGACTAAATGAAATTATCTTTTTATCAAGTTCATCGGGCGTTTTGATGTACTTCGTTTTATTGAGTTTCATCTCATTGCTTTTATGAACTTGCGTCCGATGTTCTTTTATTGTGTTCGGTTCATTGGACGTACCGTTTTTGTGCTACGTCGGTGTTTCGAAAATCATTCGGGCTTCGGTTCATTGGACGTACCGTTTTTGTACTGCGTCAGTGTTCCGAATTATTTGGGTTTTGATTCATTGGATGTACCATTGTACTACATCAATGTCTTTGCTATTTGATACATTGGATGTACTGTTTTACTACATCAATGTCTTTGCTATTTGATACATTGGATGTACCATTGTACTACATCAATGTCTTTGCTATTTGATACATTGGATGTACCGTTGTACTACATCAATGTCTTTGCTTTTGATTCATCGGATGTACCGTTTGTACTACATCGATGTCTTTCCTTTTGATTCATCGGATGTACCGTTTGTACTACATCGATGTCTTTGCTTTTGATTCATCGGATGTACCGTTTGTACTACATCAATGTCTTTCCTTTTGATTCATCGGATGTACCGTTTGTACTACATCGATGTCTTTGCTTTTGATTCATTGGATGTACCGTGTGTACTACATCGATGTCTTTGCTTTTGATTCATCGGATGTACCGTTTGTACTACATCGATGTCTTTGCTTTTGATTCATCGGATGTACCGTTTGTACTACATCAATGTCTTCGCTTTTGATACATTGGATGTACCGTTTGTACTACATCAGTGTCTTTGATTCATTGGATGTACCTTTTGTACTACATCAATGACTTTGCTGTTTGATTCATTGGATGTACCGTTTGTACTACATCAATGTATTTGCTTTTGGATTCATTGGATGTACCATTTTTACTACATCAATGTTTTTTCTATTTGATTCATTGGATGTACCGTATGTACTACATCAATGTCTTTGCTTTGGTTCATTGGGCGTACCGTTTTTGTACTACGCTGATGTCCCAAATTATTTGAGATTCTAGTTCCTCGGGCGTACCGTTTTCGTACTACGCCGTTGCACCGGCTCAATTTTCTGCTATTCTTGACGTTTTCCACGTCTTTTAACTATGAAAATGCTTTTATGTTTCCGGTTTTTATTCTTGAGCCCGGTGTTATTGAGGGGATTGAAGTTTCACCAAATTTGACTTTTGAGCAACATTCTATTCGCATCATTGCTTCGGGGGTTGAGCGCCTTCGATATAAAGATATTCTTTTTGATAAGAGTTCTATGGTTCTCAAATCCTATGGATTGCTTTTGGGAATCTAGAGAACTCATCGAGCGATCCCGTTCGTGCTAACTCTTTCGTGCTCTTTATGGTGAACTTCTTATTTCAATTTTCTTTTGTGTCAATATGCTTCTATGGTTGTTACTTCTTATATTTCCTTCTTAAGTATTGTGAGGACGCAATTTCTTTAAGGAGGGGAGTCTGTAACAACCCGTATATTTATCGATTTTATATTCAAATATTTTATTTAAATATTTTATCGTTCGTCGGATTTTGGTCCGAAAAGCTACTTTTTGCAAACAGCCGAATTAGGACTCGAGACCACCCCCATTGAGTTCAAAATGCCATTTGCGACTTTTTGAGTATAAGCTTCGATATGTTTGGAGAAAGTTGAATTTTTCTACTTTTCACTTAGGGTTTTGGTTTGGGCTGAGCCCACTTATGTATTCAGTCCCAACCCTTTCCAACTCTTCATTACTTCATTCTAACTCCTCAAACTCAAGCTCCAAATGAAAATGGTGGAGAGGAAAGGGAATTAGAAACTCCAAGCCCTAGTTTCCATTAGCAAATCCATCTTCTAGCTCCAAACTCAAGAGAACCCATTGCTTAGATTCAAGCTTCTAGAGTTGGATTTGAAGAGTGGTTGATTCCCTTTTGCTTTCAAGCTTCATCTTCATAAATTTTAGTTCAAAGGTGAGATTTTTAATCTCACATCTATGCTTATAATTCTCTTCTATTGTTAGGTATGAATTCCTAACACTTATTCATGTGCATTTGATTTTGATTTGGATTGCTTTTGTGAATATTCCAATTTTTAGTGTTTTGAGTTCAATTCGTTAAAAATCCTAACTTTGATGTTTGAACATGTTTTTGGTGATGCATCGAGGAGCTTATAGGGCCGGGTAGTCGATTGGCATAATCCCTTAGCGCCGTTGCTCGAGAGAATGCAATTTGGTCAAGATTGAACCTCATTTGTAATAGGCAGGGAAGAGGCTGGAAACAGGTTCGGCCGACCAACCCCCCTGGTCCGGTCGACCGACCTGCTAGTATAAGTGCCTCTGTTTCTGGTTCGGCCGACCGACCCCCCTGGTTCGGTCGACCGACCTGATGCCCGAGGAGTTTCCAACCTCTGGGTTCGGTCGACCGACTCAGGGAGTCCGGTCGACCGACCTGCTACTATTTGCCAGATTAGCCTATAATGCTAATTCCTTTGAATATCCAACTTTAATCGATTCGTGTTGTCTCCCTTTTGTTGTTGTCATTTATTATCGACTTTGATGACCTTTTCTTTGGGAATTTTAGATATATCCACTTTGATGGATTTTATATCGATTTCTTTGGATTTTATTCACGTCTTCGAATGTGAATTTTTATGCCCGATTGTTTCTACAATCTTCTTCGTGATTTGTCACTTTAAAAAATATAAAGGTTTTCTATACTAGTAGTAAATATCAAAACTCTTTCTTCAAATGATTTCAACACTATTTTATTACAAAGCTCGTTTTCTTAAACCGTTTCCCAATCTATTAGTATATATAAACCTTTACCTCACTCGTATGAGAAATCTAACTAAACGACTTAGTAAAACAAGTGGTATGAAACGCTTGCGTTTAATTCGTCGGTTAATTCTTGGACTTGTTCGATTGAATCTCTTGTGACAATTTTCTAGTGGAGATCTACAATTTGTTCGCAAATATTTAAGTTAAGCTAGTGGTTATGGGACATGAAGCTAAGCTCATATATTTACTAGCTTATTGTAATTGACACTTCTCGTTGATCATGACGATCATCTTTGTGGTTTAGACTAGCAATGTGCGATGTCTCTTTGTTTATGTGGAGGACTGTTCCTCATTTTATTGAGCTTCGTCTCATTTCTCACATGGGTCGTCCCTTTCTAGGTACGTCAATGTTTTATTATTACATGGGGTGTACCTTTCTAGGTGCATCGATGTTTGTTTATACATGGGTCGTACCTTTCTAGGTGCGTCGATGTTTATTTATGCATGGGGTGTATCTTTCTAGGTGCATCGATGTTTATTTACTTCGTGGAGCAATCGGCTCAATAAGTCGGGACATGGGGCGTATCTTTCTAGCTGCGTCGATGTTCGTCTATGCATGGGGCGTATCTTTCTAGGTGCGTCGATGTTCGACTTAGCATGGGGTGTATCTTTCTAGGTGCATCGGTGTTAGACATTACATGGGGTGTATCTTTCTAGGTGCATCGATGTTTATTTATGCATGGGGTGTATCTTTCTAGGTGCATAGATGTTTATTTGTGTATGGGGCGTATCTTTCTAGGTGCGTCGATGCTAGAGCATGGGGCGTATCTTTCTAGGTGCGTCGATGTTCGACTGTACATGGGGCGTGTCTTTCTAGGTGCGTCGATGTCCAGTATTTTTGTGGGATTGGCCATCCTTTTTATTGTGATTTGGTTCATCGGATGTCCCGCTGTACGACGTCGTTGTTCCTTTTTCTTGTGATTTCTGGATTTCTTGTGTTGATTTCTGGAATTTATGTTTCACCGCCTTTTGCGATGGGCATTGATATATATGTCATTTATTGTGGCTTGGTGAATGAAATTAGGAGTATGACATTCCTTTTTATCTTGAGTAGATTATTGTGATATTGATTAATCTCTTGTTGATTTTCAATTACTTATTTATCACAGCTTGGCATTGTGATTATTATATGTTTATGTCATATCTCTTATTATATATCACTTCATCTGATATTTATAGCTAGACTGATCCGTTTATTATTTTCTTCTTAAATAATACTCGGGTCAGACTGAGATTTCACAGGTGCTTCTGCTTGACTCCTTATCGGACCATCATCTGACTTTTGGCTAACTACTTAGATTAGTAGTTTATTTTGTTGTATACACTTGAGCTGTGGACTCATAGATGTATTCTTTTGTATAGCACGTGTTGCTATTCTTTTGTATTATTGTGGATCTTTTTGACCACTACTCTGAAATACACTTTCACGTGTTAGTTATATATTCATATCTTCTTCCGCCTTTGTGATATGAATTATCTGTGACTGATTTATGTTATGTTTATTTCGGTATTTGTTTTCGAAGATATTATAGCCACTGTGTAGTAGCTTTGAGTTTGTGTCGGCATGTCGGATTTCCACTTGAAAAGAATTGCATGCTATACTATCTGACATATCGATGCTCGCACAAAGCAATTACACGGATGGTCGCTCCTCAACAGCCTTATTCTCCGTGCTAGTTGACAGCATTACTTCGTAATGTTCTTGGCTAGCGTGGGTATAGAGGTGGGGCGTCACATTTTTCTTAAAGGATGTTATGCCCTAAATAGGGTTCCAACATCATAAGAAAGGACAACATCCCTTCTTGGCAAGTAGAAGAGATAATGATGATAAAGTCATACTTAAGTGGCCTAACTGACACTTAAGCAAATGGAACATCGGCAAGCAAAGTTTTAAAGATATGACTTAATAAATATCGCTTTCTCCTCATATCATCGGCGGTATAAAGGAATATGGATAATGACTTCAAATGATTCAACTATTTTCGTAGAAGTGGTTGTCAATACAATAATACATCAAAGGTACATATCCTTCATACATTGAATAAAATGCATATGGACGTGCCTCATCTCATTGGCACATCCGAGGGATCATTCAAGGAAATATAAAACCCAATCATAAAAGAAGCATTATACTTATTCATACCTCATCTCATCGGTATGAATATAGATACATCTCAAATCCATCACTAAAACTCATCATAAAAGATTCTTCATAATCATTTATACCTCATCTCATCGGTATAAATATATAAGTACATATCAACTCCATCTTAACATCAAGTAGTCTATAAAATCATCAAATCATCAATCCATAATGCAAAAAACTCAATCAAAAACTAACATCATAAATGTTTTCACCATATTTGTATACATCTCATCTGGCACTAGGCTATCAATGTAATAATCATCTAAAGGGGGAGAAGTTTAAAATATCAAAACTTAAAGAAATCTCAAATTGGCCAGATCCTCGATTGCATGCCAAAGCAATGCTACGCGCCCTACATCGTGACTAGTACTACTATTTGGTGCCATAAACATCGTGATGACTGGAGTCGAATAACATCTTAACATCGTGAACATTATGAATGACTATAGTCTATAACATCATAATGACTCCCAGTCACAAATACCCAAGTTAATAACATCGTGATGATTGGAGTAGCAACTACATCGTGATGACTCCAATCGAGTACTCGTGGTATGTAATACTAGTAAACATCGTGAATGTGTCTCAACTTCTCGGATAGGAACCCAATAGGTGTTAACGTATGTCCCATACCAAACGTTCGCACCTAATGGTTTACTAGCGTATGTCTCATCTTATTGACGAGTATTAGTGGCATCGTGACTTGTCTCATCTCATCCACAAGTAAAAATTATCATAATACATCTCAATATCGTAAAATCAACATAAAGAATCTTACCTCATCTCATCAGCAAGTAAAAATAACATCTAGATGGTTATTTATAACCATAATTCCAATTAGGAATTTCTAGATCTTAATTCATCGCATTTCATCGACGATTAAGAAACACATCTTAAAATGGTCCTTCATCGAATATACTCCTAAATTGGAGTTCTCGAACTATATAATCTACCTAAAATTTAATAACATCTTAATTCATCTCAAACAGTTTATCAAAAGGGTTTCGATCGTATAAGTCCGATATTAAGCGATAAAGTAAATCAATGCGTCCCATATCACATGTTTTAATTTACCATTTAATTGTCTTTCTTATACGTCCAACATTCATAAAAATAAGTAATTTTATTTATGAAATAATTTTATTAGAGAAAACAGAAATTTAAAACGATTTTTCGAAAACGATTAATAAACCAATATTTGAAATTCCTTTATTATAGGAAATAGATCTATCTTAATTTACAAAATAATTTAAAAAATAATATGTAATAATAATTTGAAATGACTATGTATGTCAAAAATGGTTTAGTGAAAACCGTTCTCGAAAGTAATGAAAACTAAGAGGGATATCTCAAAACCAATAACTTGAATTCAATACGAATTCAATTCAAATTTAACCCAAAATCAATCAAATTCCATTTAAATTTGAGTTTCAAATTCTCCAAATATAGCTAGCCTACTGATAGGCATCATAGCTCTCAAAATATCTCAAGATATCATTATAACTGAAGAGAATGAGAGCAAAAACGGGCTAATACAATTCTAAGGTCAACGATTGTTGCTGCTGTCATTTTGCTCTCAGGACAACAACATACAACCCTAATTTCGACCAAGCAAACTTCAAAATTACAGAAAACACAATGAATGAAACTTGTATCTCATGACCTAATCTTTCCAGAACATCCAAAATTATCAACTTCGGATAAGAAACAAAGAAGTTAAAGCTAATTTCATTTCTGTTTCAAACACAGAGCAAATAATGGTTTTGCACTCGGGATAGCAGTAAAAAATTCAATTTTGACATAGCTAGCCTCAAAATTACAGAAAACTCAATGAATGAAAGTTGTAGTACATGAACTTTTCTTTTCAAAAAATTATAAACTATCGAATTCCAATCAAAATCGAGAAAGATGTAGCACAAACAATATCAGATTCAAACTCAGGAAATTCTGTCAAAGACATAACTATACTTCTACTTACAAATCTATTTTAGGTCAGTCAAATAGTAAAATATTAAAATGAAACCTGAAGATAAATTACTCCTTATTGAATATATTTGCCAGAAAAATTTTTTTGACCTAAATCGCATAAGAAATTAGCTAAAACACTTCTCTGGCCTATGATTATTGTTGCTGTCAATTTGCTCTCGGGACACCAATAAACAAGCATGATTTTGATCAAGAAAACGTCAAAATTTTAGAAAATTCAAAACATGAAACTTGTAGATCTATGTCTACACTTTCTAGAACATATAAAGTTATCGAATTTCGACTTAAAACAAAAGAGATATGCCTAATTTACTGACGGAAATTTCATAAATAAACATGCAACAAACAAAATTGAGATTTCTTACCTTGAAATCTCAATCAAAGCTAGAAAATGTGGGTTTTAAACTCACCTTTGATTTTAGATAGCAAACATCCAAAATTTTGAAGAAAGATTGGAGCGTGAAGGTGAAATTCATTCTCTATTCTTATTTTGGTGAAGTTCTTCTCGAATTAACAGCGAAATTGAGTGGAATTGAGATTTAATTAGGGAAAGTCATTGTTTTTCTTTCTCTCTATTTACTGTGTCTTTTGTTTTGGGGAGGAAGATGAGAAAAAAAAGGTGCGTACACCTATTTCCTCTTTTCTAGATTGTTCTAGAGAGAGTTAATGGATTCAAACCTTACCCAAATAAGCCCAAGACAAATATACTTAGAGAATTTCCTATGTTATGTACATATTTAACCTATTTAATCAATTTATACACCAGTTTTCTCATTTTTAACCAAATAAAATATCTACAATATTTTTTTTCAATAAAACTGTTATTATATAAAAATTAAAATTTATTTCGACAATAAAAAGTTAGTTTTATAAATAAAACCCTATCTTTGACAATATTTTACAAATTACACCATTTTAGTGTAAAAACACTATTTTTAATGCAATAACTTAAACAAAAATTTATTTCATGTCAAATAAATTGCAATAAATCATTATAACACTTTTCAATCATCAAAATATTTTTTTCCAATTAAAAGTATTATTTTCCCCATATAACACAATTTTTTAACAATATTTACCAATATTCCCATTTTAAGTGAAAAATCACTATTTTCATCCATTTCAACCAAATAAAATTTATTTTTAAGTCTAATAAAGTGTATTAAAATGTTTTAACATTTTTATAACATTAATACATCATTTCAAGCCTAATTACACTTCTAAATTTAATTTTCTTCATATTATTCCTTTTATTTTACAATAAATGGCTAACATTGGAATAAATTTTCAATATTACTAATTAACTAAAATTAAAACATCACAATTATTTATTTTCAATCCAAATCCATGAATAAAGTTTTTTTTCAAACTTTATTTCATTCATTTACATTTTTTTCAACCATCAAATGTTGAAATAGACTTAAAATAAAATAATATGACTTATTTAAATTTCAAATCCCAAATTATATTCATCAAGATATTGTTTATATAAAATAAACAATATAATCCTTCATTCAATTATCCAATTCATTTTTAAACACAATATCAAATTATAATTTTCATTATAATTTAATATCGACAGTAATCTCCAAAATCCCAGGTTGTTACACTTACCAATAAATCATTTGGCATATTGCTACTGCAAGGCCCTTGTAAGAGCCAAATTATACTTATTAAAAACATTCATGCCTTGGTCATTTAAGCATTAATTTTCCTAAGACTATTTGTTACCTTCTATGTTATCTCTAAAGTAATACAATTTTAATAACCCGTATTTTTCCATAATTGAAATTAAATAAGGGCATATTAGTAATTTTGCATGTAGGGGCAAAATGGTAGTTTTACAAAAATTGAATTTAGCGATGTAACTTATGCAATTGTGACTATCTTGTTTATATAATCGGAATGGTATATAAATTTGTATGAGTTGGAATCAAATGAAAACGATATTGATGTTTTGGTAAATCATATTTTCAAATTTTAATAGGGCTTGGACCATTTAAACGAATAGACACTTAAGTCTGAATAATATATAGGCTCGTTTAGAAAATTTAAATTTCATTTGGACTAAAAACTGTGTATGTTCTATCTTTCTCCCCTTTCTTAGGAACCCTCCTCTCAATTTGATTTCAATCAAACAAAACAATCCCGATTCTCCATAGAATCTTTAAACCAATAGGCGAATCAAAGGGCTTGACAAAGGCTATCTGTTAATAAAATTTCAGGAGAAAACATGCTAGATTATAGGTGAATCCAATTTCGAAATATGAGCAATTTGGGGCAAAATCGGTCATTCTGAGTGGTTTCATCTATATTACAGCATGCTTGACCAAATATATATAGCAGTTTGATTTCTATGGCTCAGTATCAGAAATTGAGATTATTATTGGTTAATTACTATTATGATCGATGATCAAAGTTAATTGAGGATGAAATAAAAAATATGTTTACCGATGGAATCAATGAAATTTAAACTAGATGTAAACTGGCTTCATAAATAATGGAAATGAGGGTTTGATATAATTTTTTAAGGAGTAAAGATCGTATACGCATGGGTAATTTGATTTGAAATGAATATATTATGTTATTATAAAATAGTCAGAGAGTGATTTTGAAATTTAATTGTCTATTATGTTTAATATTTATAGAGAGAGTATGGAAAATGCATCATCTTTGGAAAGATAGATATGTTATGGTTGTATATTGACTTAATACCATACAAATTTGGTTTAGATAACATGGAATAAATTTCAAAAAACATATATATGTATATCATAGAATGAAAATGGATCAATATACAATTTTTAATGTTTATGTATATAATATATGACTGAGATTATAGAAAAATGGAATTTGCACAAAAGCAAAGTATATTTCAAAATATACGTATTATATGGTGGTCATACAAATATAATTTGAAAATGTGATATGATGGTTTTAAACATTAACAATAATTTAATTTTAATCTATTTTAATTTTTAAATATATTTAAAAGTGTTTTGAAGTTACTAATAATATTTAATAAATTGAAATTTTGATATAAAGAATATATAAATGAAGGAATCTGGTGATGAATTAGACATGAATTCCTGGATGATAAATTGTTGTAAGAACAACATATAATAGTTTGAAAAATAATCAAAGAGAAGAAATAAAAATGATACACACGCAGCGCGCTTTTGTGTCGCAACTATAGGAGTCGACCGCTCAGCAGGTTGGACCTAATAGGCATGAGTTTAACCTGGACCTGACATAATCTATACAAATAGATGAATTGATTCATGTTTTATTCTTAGTCTCATTTATGGGATCAGGTATGACTTCTGGAATGATTGTTTTGGAATGATTGTTGTTTGATGGATGTAATTATATGATTTGTTATATGTGACTTTATGCATTATTGAGTATGTGCATGTGTGTGTGTGCTTATATAAATTGTATTGTTGTGATAGTAATGTATATATGAGTTGATCAACTGTATCCCCTATTGGTTATCATGGTAACACGATCACTCGGTTTTACATATGGTGCATGCTGATGTACGATAATGAGTTCGTAGACAGTCTATGGAACCACATCCATTCTATGGCTAAGCCATGTGTTAATGCAATAAGGTAGGGCTTGGCATATATATGGGTTAGAACATATCATATGTGACAACCTCCCTACACCTTCGGTACCCAATATACATATATGGAGCACTATGGAGGTATGGCCGATGCGGGACGGTAGCTAAGGGTGTAAAGTAACAAAAATCCAAGCAAAGAACATGTAGAACATCCCACAGAGAACAAAAAAAATATAATATAATAACATAGATGTAAAACGGGTATATTCAAATAAACCATAAATAAGAACATCATAGTGCAACAAGTTCACAGATTATACAAAAACTGAACAAGTAGAGTCTATACATCTCAAATCTCCAAATCAAACTCTATAATTGTCTCTAAGATAATACCAGTACCGTTATAGCTCCATGGTACTTCATAGTGGAATATAAGTGAGCTCCAAATATAGATATATGAAAGCACAGCCTCCTAGTCGCACTCCATACAGCCTCCCTAATATATCCATTTAAGAGCACACGAGATAATAAGAAGCAAAACATAAAACTTAGGTCGGACAACAGTCTAGTGTGAGAGATACATCATTTCAAAAATACTGTAAAATCATATACAGTATATATGGACATTGGATTTGAAGAATTATACCTGACTTGTTCATGCATCCAAATAGTTAGCACATGAACACGATATATGTTAAACTACTATCACAAGTGGAAAATATGGGGTATAGGGGTATCACACAGCATATTAAGCACACATCAATCATAGCATCCATCACACAGTCTTGCATCTCTCACTCAAGTGCTTCAGGTATATGATAACTCCTACAGATGCTCAACTCATTACCCATACAGATGGCTAGAGACGAGACGCACGCAGACGTCCAAAATATGGGTATACGCAAACTACCCAGGGTACACGTAGAGTACCCTATCCCGACAATGAGCATCACAACCACATAGTCATCCATCAATCTCTTAGCACATATATCGATAGTAGAGCTTCCTTGTAGATGATAAACTCATTCCCATGCAGATGGATAAGGACTGGACACACGCAGATGTCCTTACGCATGGGTACACACGGACTACCCTGGGAATATGTAGACTACCCTATCCTATCCGCGAGCATTACAACCTTATGTTCTACTTTACGAGCTATAATGCAATAATCATCCTTTTGGTATACCTCAAGATGCTATAGTCCCTCACCATATCCGATCATTGAAGTCGTTGTACTTCCTTGGTTGTTATTACAAATTCATCTAAAGTCATCGTAGGGTCCATATCCTTGCCTCGAGCCAACTCCCAAGACCACCAAGAAACCCCAATTCTTGGTCTGAAGCCAACACCCCAAAAATATAACTCCATGAACTATTCGGCATCCCTATGTTTGGCCTGAAACCATACTCCCCTTAAACAGAAGAAACGTCAAATAGGAATTCTTATTCAACACCCCTAACATAGCCCCACCGAACCATGCTTCCATCGAACAGGATTTCCTATCTGGTCCCCCACATCCGAACTAACTGCTATGGGGATATGATTTCCTACCTTGTCTTCCTTCGCCGAGCCAAGCACCTATCAGATAGAAATTACTATCCAGTCTTCCACTACCGAGTTAGCTTACGTCCAAACCAATTCTTCCGCTTCCTAAAGCTAACCACCGGACCACCCCATGCCGGATCAAGCTTCACCAAACCAAAGCCTATAGCTCTTTAGCACATCAACACCATGCCATTTCCATCGCTACACTCAACACCTCGACCCTTATGCATTACTATACGACTCTAGACGCTCTAGAGTGTAACATCCCAGAAATTTGTTAATTTAAATTCAGCAAATTATTTACACTTTTAAATTTAATTTGTGAAATTTCAAGAAAAATAAAAATTTGTTAATATTTATATTATAAAGATGTATGGAATTTAATAGATATTTGATAGCTAAGTTTAAATAAATAATAATAATAAATAAATAAAGGAATAAACATATAACATGCAAGAAAATTGTTTTAAACAATAAAACAAAATATGTACAAATTTAATGTTTCTAGTTAAAACCTTTGAATAGAACTAAAAATTTGGGATATAAGTTATGGTAAAAATTATATAGTTAAAACTTCAAATAGAAAAGAAATTTCAAGAATATGTCTGTAATAAAATCACATAATTATAAAATGACATATGACATACACATAAGTGCATGTGAATTTGTAAACAAGAAACAATGTAACAAAAGAAAAGACATACATTCAAAAAAATAAGTGTGTGGAAAATATAAACAAGAGAAAAAAACTGTAAAATAAAACAAGACCCAATAACCTTATAAAAAGAAAATCAACAGATTGCTTTAAGTATCAAGGAAGTATGGTCAGTAATGCTGCATTTAATGCTTTCATTAAATGATATTTACTCAGCCCATGAACAAGATCACAACAGCCAAATTAAAGCATGGGTTGAGCAAAAGAAATACTGTATTTGCCTTGCTTCAGTAAACCTTCCCCTGTACACAATCTTTATATATATGTATACATCCATAAACCTTTAGTTCGTTCAACAAATCTTAGCAAAGAACAAAAATTAAAAAGAAAAGCAAACATCACTTTATACTCAAATTTGGAAACAATTTACTGAAGAAAGAAAAGGAGAAAAAGATCAAACTGTAGATTTTCTAAACAAGTAAAAGTGATCTCTGTTCATCCATATTTCAGTGAGTAAACATATTCTTTAAAAAGTTTTAATTTTTTTTTTAAATAGTTCAAACTTCATTTATAAACTGTTTTGTGTATGCTTCAGTTTGCATATGATTTTGTTGCTCTGTGTTTCTCTGAAATTTGATACAGATTGCATTTTGGGTTCAAACACTCAAACTATTCTAATTTAAATCAATTATAAGCCTTGATTCTCAAAAAAACAAGTGGTTAAACTTAAAAATAAGATTTTAAAGGTTGATTTAAATCCCCTTTATCAAGCACATCACAGTAAATTTTTTTATAGGTTTCAAGTGATAAAACAAAAACGAAGATTTTTAGTTGGTTATCTTAAGAGTAGTCTGTATTTGAATAAAAATTGAACTTTTACAAATTTCTAACAATTGATTCAATTATAAATGCTAAAATTTGGTTCAAAGCAAGCTTGAACACTAGTGATTTCATGAAAATTTTCAAAGAATTTTTCTATTGCACAGATTTGGGGTACGAGTTCGAATTAGGGTTTTAGTTGGAGTTTTTGGACATGTCTGTGAAGAGGCGTGTTCGTCTCCAATACGTGATCGAGTGCTACGCGGCTCTGGGAAATGGTGGAATGAGGTGTTGACGAGGCGTGGCCGAAGTTATGGCAATTCTGGTGGACTGAGGAGCGTTGGCGAAGGGGTTTATGCGTGGTGATGTTCGAATTTTCTTGGTCAAATCGAAGATGGATTTCGTATTTGAGGGGATTTTTCGATTTGCCGATGATCATGGCGATCACCGAAGTTGCGGCGCCACGTCATGCACGTGCACGACGTGTTTTAGTGTCAGTAAGCTGTTGATTTGAAAGCTCGAGTTGAACTTGAGAAATTGCATGACTTGCTTCGGGAAGGAACTCGCGTACGCGACTATACTCGGCAATCTTAGTTTAGGTATGTAAACTGGAAAAAAAGGAAAAAAAGGAGAAAATGGAAGAAGAAGAAACTAGGACGAGGGGAGAAAGGAAAGGTCTCGGGGAAGAAACGAGAAGGACCCGAGTTTGGCTCGAGTGGAAAGCGGGTTTTACTCGGGTATGTTTTAAAAAAAATGAGTTAAGCCTAAATTTATAAAGTTTGAAATGTTAAATTGAACCCTGTTGAATAATTTTAAGTTGAAAATTTGTTTAAGTTATCGACTAAGTAGGTGTATGTATATATATATATATATATATATATATATGTATATATATATATTCAATGCTTATAAAATCTTGATTAATATTTAAATTAAGTAATTTGATTTAAAATAAGAATTAAAGTTAATTTACATTGAAACATTCAATGTAACAATAAATTGATTTTTAAAGTGTAAAGCAGATTTTCAAATGATAACTGAGGTGAATAATTTTATTTATCAATGATTTTGAAAAGAAAGTAAGAATGATATACAATTTGTAATTAAATTGATTAATAAACAAGTAGGTGTTCAAATTAAATTTGTAAATTAAGAATTTGTTATTCAGATAAATTAAAGTCGACAAATCAAATTTAGGGGTTAATTAAAATAACTAATTTTGAAACAATAAATCGAGTTAATTAAGATTTAATTTATTTATCCAAATTTTAATCATTTATTTAAACATCACTACAAATAATTGTGTGGTAAATTTATTTAGACCACACTGGATAAATAATTAACTATGGTTGTGCACGATATTGATATTTCTATTCTGTTTGTGATACTGTATGATGTAGATTGCCATGTACAGCACTGTAATTGTGATTTGTTCTGTATTGATGTGAAAACCCTGTTTACCCGTAAAACGACATTTAAAATTTTGATGCAACAGGGAATCGGATTTCAGTTGATTATCCGAAACCCACATCGAATGAGTGAATCTTTGTGAATGACATCCACATGTTTTAAAATTGACACTCACTATTCGAATTAACCGGGAGAGGACCTTTGTGTCGTATAACCCATTTCGAATATGTGATTCAACGTTATGAATAGCATTTGAAGACCGGTGATGAAGACCGGGTATTTGCGAGAACGATAGGATGACCTATCGATTGTTTTTGCACCGAGTAGCTATGCTATAGAGATTCCCTAAGTGATGGGACATCCGATTGGGATTGTGGACGCCCGGATTGCAAGGACTTCTTTGGAAGTGCCTTCGGTTCTATTCGAACCCAGAACAGACTTGTATGGATTGTATGTCTGACATTACAATTGAGATATAAAGCAGATTTCTTTCAAATAAATTTCTGTTGGTGGCGGAGAATTTATTCTCTTATCTTAACACCCTTCTCTGAGACGTACGAGCTCAGAGGTTATGTAGTTGAAGGTTATCTGTAATATATTACCAACTTCGTAATGTGGCATGCTGAGTGCTGCAGATCATTTGTTGATCAAAGCGTAGCTTTTGTGAGACACGTAGCTTTGTGGACGAGACTTCGTCGAACCTCGCACCCCGGAATGGTCGAAACAGGAAAGATGCAGCAAGGTTATTGGGGGTAGCGCCCCTTAGGGTATGTGCATTTCCTTCTGGATAGAAGTGGTATTATGGTATGGAGCGCAGATACTTAACTTATGTGGATATTGCAGATATATATATTACTTATGATTGTTACTGTGGTGCAGGATAAAGGTTGGTTACAACCGAGGGATGGCATACTCGTGTCAGTAGTTACCCAGTTAGGGTAACCCGGCCTTGTGTTGGCAGAGATCCAGTTAGGTTCTCGGGTCGTCCCTCCAGAAGCGTACCCATGTGGCCCAGGAAGTTCCTTAGCCCGACCATTTGTTGGAAATCCAATTCCCAATACGAAACCCTGTACGGTTTTAGTTGTAGAACCTGCCATTTACTTATGGTGTTCACCACTGTTCAGATGGTAGCTATAGTAGGCATAGTTCGAAATGTCTATGCTGTCTAAGATTAATATTCTATTTTCGAAATGCTTTCTACACTATGCATTAGTAAAAATATCAAAGAACTTTTCCTCGTACCAAGCATATTTGACTATCATAAAAAGAAATCTCCTCCAACTCTGTGATTGCATTGTGTGTGTGGTGGGAGGTCTTATGGTAGTTTCATTTTTGAAAGCATACCGAAATTCTTTTATAAATCTAGTTCTTTAAAAGAAACTGTTTTTTTGTTTACTCATACCAGTCCCATGACTGATCTAGAGTTTATTGTTTTCATTCCTAAACTCTGGGTGCCCATAATTTTTACTCGGGCGGCTTAGTAGCAGGTTTTCCGTATTCTGGAGTTAGGAGTATTTTGGAACTCTTATCTTGGAGATATCTTAGGGGGTTTTGGAAATCTCAGGAGTTTAGCTTTTGGCAGTTCGTTATCACTTCTTTCATTTGAAGACTTTTTGGATATATGATCACTATTGTATTATTATACTGTTGTATCTGTGATATATGCATGATATTTATCCTGTTCCGCTATTTTATATTCATTTGATGTTGTTATAAGCTCTATCCGAACTGAAATTTGACATTTAAATCTTCGGTAGTTGAATACAAGTGAGGTATTTGATGTCGACTTTTGAACGATGAATTTTGGGTCGTGACAAATAGGTATCAGAGCCGAAGGTTGAGTAAGAACTTTAGCTACGGAGTATAACACATTAGATGGCTCATTAGAGATAGGGTGAAGTATGCCTTAGAATGAGTATAACCAAGATTGAAACTCTAAACTTTCTTAGTTCATTTCTATATACTGCTGATATTCCTTAAGATATTTCGTCCGAATATCTAAATCAATTTTCTTACTAATTTTAGATAGTAAGAATGAGCGGACGCAGAGGGAGACCTAGGGGTCAAGGGAATGCCGCAGCACCAAACCAAGATCCCCCAACAGTAGTAGCAGCAATAGATATCCCGCAACAGCCGAATTTGGCTGATTTGTGTAAAAAATTCTCAAAGCTTGGTGGCAAACCTTTCACCGGCAAGGAGTCAATTGTTGAGGCTCAAGCATGGGTAAGATCGTGTGAGAAAATTTTTAAAGGGCTAAAACTACAGGACGAGCAAAGGAGACTTATAGCTTCTTGGCAACTCCAAGAAGAAGCCTCAGCCTGGTGGGAAACAGTCATTATAGATGAACCAGAGGAAGAGTTTACTTGGAATCGTTTTAAGGAGGTGTTTGAAAAGCGTTATATGCCGTCGGCAGGAATTTCCAGAATGTATCAAGAATTTTTGGATTTAAAGCAAGAAAGCTATCATTTGAAGAGTACTTAAACAAGTTCAACGAACTATCCCGTTTTGGTATGGTGTTGTTAAACACGCCTCTTAAGAAAAATGAAAGGTTCATTCGTGGAATGAACCAGAAGTATCATGAAAGGATAACAGCACACGTCAAAGAATCTTTTTCTGATCTTATTGATATGGGATATAGGCATGCCACACTGGATATGCAGGAGATTCCAAGGGAAGGAGGAAATTCAGGTAATCAGAATTGGAAGAAAAGGAAGTTTGGGGGCAAGAGGGCACAACAAAACAAAGATAAAAAGAGCAGTCAAGGAAATTCGGCTAGGAACATAACTTGCTACAATTGCCAAGAGAAGGGCCATTATTCAAACAGCTGCACGAACCCGAAGAAGCAAGTTAAGAGGGAACAACCTGTGAGGAATGATCAAGGAGCTAAAGAATGCTATAATTGTCACAAGCCTGGACATTTTATTAAAGATTGCCCGGTAATGAAGCAAGCACAGGTGGCAAATGTTTATGCGATAAAGAAAGACCCTTCAACTTCAAAAGCAGATAAAGGAAAAGGTGTTTTGGAAGGTAACCTTACTATTTATGATAGAACGGTTAGAGTTTTATTTGACACGGGAGCTTCACATAGCTTTATCTCCCAACAAACCGTAAGTGAATTACAACTTAAAACTAAATTTGTTGACGATCCTACTTGCGTGAAGAATCCAGTTGGAGGTCCCGCAAATCTTTGTTTATATTGTAAGAAAGTTCCTATTTCATATGCTCACTATTAATTTCCTATCAACCTTTATATCCTCGAATTTAATGAATTTGAAATCTTACTCGGAATGAACTGGTTATCGAGATACGAAGCTAAATTGGATTGTAATGATCAGACATTTTTAGTCAAAACAAGCCTTGGAAATTTTATTGAAATCTCTTGTGAGGATCCGAGTCCAAAGAGAGATAGATTGATGTATACTTTGGGATATCCTGAACCCAGTTTGCAGTCTATACCTGTTGTTCGGGAATTTTCTGACGTATTTGAAGAAGTAAAATCCTTACCTCCACGCAGAGAAGTAGAATTCCGAATTGACTTAGTACCCAATGCTCATCCTGTTGTTCACGCAAGTCGCAGGATGGCACATAGGGAAAAAATTGAATTAGTCGATCAAACTCGAGATTTGCTAAAGAAAGGATTGATTCGCTCTAGTGTTTCTGAATGGGGTTTAGCTGTTGTATTTATGGCTAAATCGGACGGATCTTTGACATTGTGTGTAGATTACCGTGATCTAAATAAACAAACTCTAAAAAACAAATTCCCTTTACCTAGAATTGACGATCTATTCGATCAACTTCATGGCGCTTGATTCTATTCTAAGATGGATCTAGCTCAGGGATTCCATCAGCTGCGAATAGCCGAGGATTGTGTTCATTTAACTGCCTTTAGGGGTCCTGACATGTTCTACGAATGGTTAGTTATGCCTTTCGGATTGACCAACGCTCCCGCGTACTACGTAGATTTAATGACCCGAGTGTTTCGTGAAGTATTGAACAAATTTGTCCTTGTATTTATTGATGATATCTTGATTTACTCCAAAACCAAAGAGGAGCATGCTGAACATCTCAGAATTGTTTTGGAGATATTGAGGACGAATATCTTATTCGCTAAATTTTCTAAGTGTCACTTTTGGGTCAAAGAAGTCAGATTTCTCAGTCATATTGTTAATGAAGAAGGAATTTCTGTTGATCCAAGCAAGATTTCTACAATTCTGGACTAGAAGCAGCCCACTACTCCTAGAGAAGTTTGAAGTTTTCTGGGTTTAGCGGGATATTATAGAAAGTTTGTACAGGATTTTTCTAAGTTGGCCAGCCCATTAACCAAGCTGACAATGAAGAATGCTAAGTTCAATTGGACCCCAAGATGTGATGAAGCTTTCCAGGAATTGAAAAAGAGATTGACTACTGCTCCTGTTCTCGCTATCATTAACGGGAACCAATGCTTATCTGTCTATACTAACGTGTGTGGTGATGGGGTAGGTGCAAAATTAATGTAGAATGGAAAGGTAGTGGCCTACGCGAGTAGACAATTACGTCTGCACGAGAGAAACTACCCAACACATGATTTGGAGCTTTTGGCTGTTGTTTTCACTTTAAAAACCTGGCGACACTATCTTCTGGGTAAGAATCTTTTCAGCTTTTTAATAATTTACGAAATTAACTAAATAAATATACTTAATAAACTCTCTTTGTTTTAGGTGAAAAATTTGAATTATTCACCGACCATAAATCCTAGAAATATCTCTTTACCCAGAAGGATTTGAATCTGCGACAACAATGTTGGTTGGAATTTCTGGCATCGTATGACCTAGATATTCTGTATACGCCGGGAAAGGCCAATGTAGTTGTTGATGCTTTAAGTAGAAAGCACACTATTCTTGCTCATCTTATTATCACTCCTGTTCTTCTCAAAAGGATTGCAAGACAGAAGAAAGAAGATGAGTTTCTTCGAGGAATCCATAAAAGAATATGCCAAGGTGAAGATACTTGTTTTGAGATAGATAATAGAGAAGTTATAAGATTGAAAGGAAGAATTTGTGTCCTTGACATTGCTGATCTGAAACGTGAAGTTTTGGACGAATGCCACAAGTCCAAACTCAGTATCCATCCAGGGGTTAATAAAATGTATAGAGATATTAAAAGAACTTTTTGGTGGAAGACAATGAAAAGAGACATATCTATTTATGTGAGTCGCTGCGCTACTTGTCAATAAATCAAAAGCGATCAAAAGAAAGTGGCCAGTTTACTTCAGCCTTTGCAAGTACCGAAATGGAAATGGGATCAGGTATCGATGGATTTCGTCGACGGATTGCCACGAACCAAGAAGGGAAATGAAGCAATTTGGGTTATAGTGGACCGTCTAACCAAATCTGCTCACTTTATTCCAGTGAAATCCACTCGGAATGCAGCAAGCTTAGCAGAGCTATATATAAAGGAAATAGTTCATCTCCATGGTATTGCCAGCAGTATAGTGAATGATCGTGACCCGATCTTCACTAGTAGATTTTGGGAGACATTCCAAGCCGCTTTGGGAACGAAATTAAATTTCAGTACTGCTTATCACCCACAATCTGATGGGCAAACTAAGAGGGTAAACCGAATCCTAGAAGACCTTTTGTGTACTTGTATTCTCGATTTTGGTGGTTCTTGGGAGGACCATTTACATCTGATCGAATTCTCATATAATAACAGCTATCAGGCCAGTATAGAAATGGCTCCTTTCGAAGCTTTATATGGTCGTCCGTGTCGATTACCCGCATGCTAGATCGAATCAGGAGATAGACTCATCGTTGGACCAGACATGATTAAAGAAGCCGCGGAGAAGGTTGATTTTATTCGAAAGAAATTAAAAAATGCTCAAATTCGTTAGAAGAACTATTATGACCGTCGAAGAAGATATTTGGAATTTCGAGTTAGAGATTCTGTATTTCTGAAAGTGTCTCCGATGCGGGGTGTATTGAGATTCGGGAAAACTGAAAAGCTAGCACCGTGTTATATTGGTCCTTTTCCTATTCTAGAAAGGAATGGTCCTCTAGCATATCGAGTATAGCTACCCAGCTGGTTGTCTGGCGTACATGATGTGTTCCACACTTCTAATCTTTGGAAGTATGTGCATGATCCAGATAGTATTATTAAAGAAGCTGCTCAGCAGGATCTCGAAATTACACCCAACTTGATAGTAAAGAGGGAGCCGATAAAAATTGCAGATCGTGATGAGAAGCGACTAAGGAACGAAGTTGTGAAACTGGTTAAAGTTTAATGGAGTGGCGATCCAAAGGACTGTACTTGGGAAACCGAAGATAATATGAAGAAATCATATCCCAATTGTAGAGTAGACATCTCGGCATAAACTGGTAAGCCATTTCCTTATTGTTTCTGAATTCGTATATTCTTTGTTTGCATTTCTCTCTCTTTCAATTTCGAGGACGAAATTTTCTTAAGGAGGGGATATTGTAACATCCCAGAAATTTGTTAATTTAAATTCGGCAAATTATTTACACTTTTAAATTTAATTTGTGAAATTTCAAGAAAAAAAAATTGTTAATATTTATATAATAAAGATGTATGGAATTTAATAAATATTTGATAGATAAGTTTAAATAAATAATAATAATAATAAATAAAGGAATAAACATGTAACAAGTAAGAAAATTGTTTTAAACAATAAAATAAAATATGTACAAATTTAATGTTTTTAGTTAAAACCTTTGAATAGAACTAAAAATTTGGGATGTAAGTTATGATAAAAATTATATAGTTAAAACTTCAAATAGAAAAGAACTTTCAAGAATATGTTTGTAATAAAATCACATAATTATAAAATGACATATGACATGCACATAAGTGCATGTGAATTTGTAAACAAGAAACAAAGTAACAAAAGAAAAGACATACATTCAAAAAAATAAGTGTGTAGAAAATATAAACAAGAGAAAAAAAACTGTAAAAAAAATCAAGACCCAACAACCTTATAAAAAGCAAATCAACAGATTGTTGTAAGTATCAAGGAAGTATGGTCAGTAATGCTACATTTAATGCTTTCATTAAATGCTATTTACTCAGCCCATGAACAAGATCACATCAGCCAAATTAAAGCATTGGTTGAGCAAAAGAAATATTGTACTTGCCTTGCTTCAGTAAACCTTCCCCTATACACAATCTTTATATATATGTATACATCCATAAACCTTTAGTTCGTTCAAAAAATCTTAGCAAAGAGCAGAAATTAAAAAGAAAAGCAAACATCACTTTATACTCAAATTTGGAAACAATTTACTGAAGAAAGAAAAGGAGAAAAAGATCAAACTGCAGATTTTCTAAACAAATAAAAGTGCTCTCTGTTCATCCATATTTCAGTGAGTAAACATATTCCTTAAAAAGTTTTAAGTTTTTTTAAAACAGTTCAAACTTCATTTATAAACTGTTTTGTGTATGCTTAAGTTTGCATATGATTTTGTTGCTACGTGTTTCTCTGAAATTTGATACAGATTGCATTTTAGGTTCAAACACTCGAACCATTCTAATTTAATTCAATTGTAAGCCTTAATTCTTAATAAAACAAGTGGTTAAACTTAAAAATAAGATTTTAAAGGTTGATTTAAGTCCTCTTTATCAAGCACATCACTGTAACTTTATTTTTACAAGTTTCAAATGATAATTTGAATAAAATTAATTGTTGTAAAATACTAATTCAAGGACATATATTGAATCTATACGGAAATCCATGATTTTTAAAACAAAAATGAAGATTTTTAGTTGGTTATTTTAAGAGTAGTCTGTATTTGAATAAAAATTGAACTTTTTACAAATTTCTAACAATCGATTCAATTATAAATGCTAAAATTTGGTTCGAAGCAAGCTTGAACACCAGTGATTTCTTGAAAATTTTCAAAGAATTTATCTATTGCACAGATTTGGGGTACGAGTTCGAATTAGGGTTTTAGTTGGAGTTTTTGGACATGTCTGTGAAGAGGCCTGTTCGTCTCCAATACGTGATCGAGTGCTACGTGGCTCTGGGAAATGGTGGAATAAGGTGTTGACGAGGCGTGGCTGAAGTTAAGGCAATTCCGGTGGACTGAGGAGCGTTGGCGAAGGGGTTTATGCGTGGTGATGTTGGGTTGCAGTATCGACGAAGAGGCAAAAATTCGTTTTCGAATTTTCTGGGTCAAATCGAAGATGGATTTCGTGTTTGAGGGGATTTGCCGATGATCGTGGCGATCATCGAAGTCGCGGTGCATGTCGTGCACGTACACGACATGTTTTAGTGTCAATAAGCTGTCGATTTGAAAGCTCGAGTTGAACTCGAGAAATTGCATGACTTGCTTCGGGAAGGAACTCGCGTACGCGACTATACTCGGCTATCTTAGTTTATGTATGTAAACTGGAAAAAAAACAAAAAAGAAAAAAAAGGAGAAAAAGGAAGAAGAAGAATACGAGGGGAGAAAGGAAAGGTCTCGGGGAAGAAATAAGAAGGACCCGAGTTTGGCTCGAGGGGAAAGCGGGTTTTACTCGGGTGTGTTTTAAAAAAAAGAGTTAAGCCTAAATTTATAAAGTTTAAAATGTTAAATTGAACCCTGCTGATTAATTTTAAGTTGAAAATTTATTTAAGTTATCGACTAAGTAGGTGTATATATATCAATGCTTATAAAACCTTGATTAGTATTTAAATTAAGTAATTTAATTTAAAATAAGAATTAAAGTTAATTTACATTGAAACATTCAATGTAACAATAAATTGATTTTTAAAGTGTAAAGCGGATTTTCAAATGATAACTGAGGTAAATAATTTTATTTATCAATGATTTTGAAAAGAAATTAAGAATGATTTACGATTTGTAATTAAATTGATTAATAAACAATTAAGTATTCAAATTAAATTTGTAATTAATAATTTGTTATTCAGATAAATTAAAGTCGACAAATCAAATTTAGGGGTTAATTAAAATAACTAATTTTGAAACAATATATCGAGTTAATTAAGATTTAATTTATTTATCCAAATTTTAATCATTGATTTAAACATCACTACAAATAATTGTGTGGTAAATTTATTTAGACCACATTGGATAAATAATTAACTATGGTTGTGCACGATATTGATATTTCTATTCTGTTTGTGATACTGTGTGATGTAGATTGCCATGTACTGCACTGTAATTGTGATTTGTTCTGTATTGATGTGAAAACCCTGTTTACCCGTAAAACGGCATTTAAAAATTCGATGCAACAGGGAATCTGATTTCAGTTGATTATCTAAAACCCACATCGAATGAGTGAATCTTTGTGAATGACATCCACATGTTTTAAAATTGACACTCACTATTCGAATTAACCGGGAGAGGACCTTTGTGTCGTATAACCCATTTCGAATATGTGATTTAACGTTATGAATAGCATTTGAAGACCGATGATGAAGACCGGGTATTTGCGAGAACGATAGGATGACCTATCGATTGTCTCTGCACCGAGTAGTTACGGTATAGAGATTCCCTAAGTGATGGGAAATCCGATAGGGATTGTGGACGCCCGGATTGCAAGGACTTCTTTGGAAGTGCCTTCGGTTCTGTTCGAACCCAGAACAGACTTGTTTGGATTGTATGTCTGACATTACAATTGAGATATAAAGCAGATTTCTTTCAAATATATTTGTGTTGGTGGCGGAGAATTTATTCTCTTAGCTTAACACCCTTCTCTGAGACGTACGAGCTCAGAGGTTATGTAGTTGAAGTTTATCAGTAATAAATTCCCAACTTGGTAATGTGGCATGCTGAGTGATGCTGATCATTTGTTGATCAAAGCATGGCTTTTGTGAAAACCGTAGCTTTGTGGACGAGACTTCGTCGAACCTCACACCCCGGAATGGTCGAAACAGGAAAGATGCAGCAAGGTTATTGGGGGTAGCGCCCCTTAGGGTATGTGCATTTCCTTCTGGATAGAAGTGGTATCATGATCTGGAGCCCAGATACTTAACTTATGTGGATATCGCATATATATATATATATATATATATATATATATATATATATATATATTACTTTGTGATTGTTGCCGGGGCCCCGGATAAAGGTTGGTTACGACCGGGGGATGGCATACTCGTGTCAGTAGTTACCCAGTTAGGGGTAACCAGGCCTTGTGTTGGCAGAGATCCGATTAGGTTCTCGGGTCGTCCCTCCAGAGGCATACCCATGTGGCCCAGGAAGTTCCTTAGCCTGACCATTTGTTGGTAATCCAATTCCCAATACGAAACCCTGTACAGTTTTAGTTGTAGAACCTGCCATTTACTTATGGTGGTCGCCACTGTTTAGATGGTAGCTATAGTAGGTATAGTTCGAAATGTCTATGCTGGTTAAGATTAATACTCTATTTTCGAAATGCTTTCTACACTATGCACTAGTAAAAATAATAAAGAACTTTTCCTCGTACCAAGCATATTTGACTACCATAAGAAGAAATCTCCTCCAATTATGCGATTGCATTGTGTGTGTGGCGGGAGGTCTTATGGTAGTTTCATTTTTAAAAGCATACCGAAATTCTTTTATAAATCTAGTTCTTTAAAAGCAACTGTTTTTTGTTTACTCATACCAGTCCCATGACTGACTTGGAGTTTATTGTTTTCTTTCCTAAACTCTGGGTGCCCATAATTTTTACTCGTGCAGCCTAGTAGCAGGTTTTCCGTATTCTGGAGTTAGCAGTATTTTCGAACGCTTATCTTGGAGATATCTTAGGAGCTTTTGAAGATCTTAGGTGTTTAGCTTTTGGGAGTTCGTTGTCACTTCTTTCATTTGAAGACTTTTTGGACATATGATCACTGTCGTATTATTATACTGTTGTATTTGTGATATATGCATGATATTTATTCTGTTCTGCTGTTTTATATTCGTATGATGTTGTTATAAGCTCCATCCGAACTAAAATTTTACGTTCAAATCTCCGACAGTTAAATACAAGTGAGGTATTTCATGTCGACTTTTGAACGATGAATTTTGGGTCGTGACATAGAGCCTTGCCATTGAAGTCCGATTTCATGGTTCCTACCTCTTTTTTGCTTCAATGAGCATTTTCAACCATACATGCTTACAAACAAACACCATACATGCACCAAACAATATTCAAACATGCAAATCACACAATCATCATACAAGGTGTTTATAACATACCCTAAGGTATATCAAAGCAATCACATATCCAAATAACATGTCTAGAACACCAAAAATCCATTTCTTCATGTTTTTTACTATAAACGGATTTTTAAAACAATATTAAACATAATTTTAACTTCATAAATGAATTCAAAATATGTTAAAACCTATATATACATATATAATAAGATGAGAGATGATAACCCCTCACCAAAACCCCAAAAATCCAACTTTTGCACACAAATCGAGGCAAATTCGAAAATGAACAGCATAACTGTAATTTTTCCTCTTAAAATTATAAACTTGAAGATCTTTGATGAATTCCCTTACTAATATACCCTTAATCTATGATTTAGACTTGATTTGGAGGAGAAATAAGAACGTTTTTGATGTAAAATGAGATAATAGGTGCTTAGATGTATTTGAGAAGTGGTAAAAATGATTTAGGTATGATGATTCAGCCTATATAGCCTCTAAAACCTAAATTGATTAGTGGGCTTGCTCCCAAACTTCACTAACTATCCACTAAGATGCTCCAAAAACTGTCAATTTTTGAATAGTCGCATTTGCTAGCCAGAAAGTCCAAATTTTCATTATGACTACTTTACGAAAAAATAAATCATCATATGTTTCCAATGGAAGTGGTCTCATATGCGAATTCAGCTTCTATCAAAGTTTATACCCGTTAAAGGTTTCAGGGGTAAAAACGTCTAAAAAATTCTAAGCGTAGGATGTTTCACTATTAGACATTTCCCAAAGTTATAGGGTAATATGACCTCATACGAATTTAAAAATAATATTTTATGATCCTTCGATACGTAAAATATAGGTTGTTATATAACCACCCTTTCATTTTTTATTTGACTGACACCTTGTTTTCACGAATCAACTATGTATGTTATATTGTTCGACTAATTTGTTAGTTCGCAGGTGAAACCAGACCGAGGTGTTTTGTCTGTACCATAGTTATAACTATATTGTATGGAAATGATTATAGCATGTGGTAAGGTAGATGTACTACACTAACTCAGATAATAACCTAGCCTATCTCTATACCTTTTCCTTTTTATTCATCACTTAGGTTGATGAATTCTAGTCTTACCTATCAAGTGACATTTATAGGTGCAAATAACGATGGCATTAATTTTGCATATAAATGAACATCAGACATTGACTTATGAATGTGTGTATTTAGATTTAGATTTGGAGTGTATCATATATTTGTATATATGGATTGGTTTAATTATGAAATCAACTGATATACTATTAACATTATATTTGTTCCCTTTCGCTGTAGGATTCAAAAATTAATAATTAGTTCTTGTTATCATATCTTAAAGACTTGTCCTTTTTGGCTTTGGGATTTACACATCTTGGTTTTGTGTTAAATCAAAATGTTAAAAATAGTAGGTTGTTACAATGAGAGTATAGATATATGATCCATATTTGATCACATACAATAATAATATGTTGAATAGTCATGTTCATACTATACAAAATCTCAATGAAATTGTTTCACTCAAATAAGAAAGTAAACCATAGCAAGGGATCATGTATTCCATATAATAAAGATCTTATTGTGTTCGAAAAACCACTAGACCAAGAACTACAAGACATACTTAGAATTTCGTTATGAAGTGTCATTTTTAATATGTTTGCTTAAGTGTAACTTTTCTATATCATTTAAATGTTAAAAATAACAAAACGCATTTTTATAAATAAATTTGGTGCAATCTTGAAAAGATTTCAAGTTTAGAAAGAGAAAGGTTGAAAATGGTAATGATGTTGGCATTGTTGGGATGAAGAGAGAAAATGGTGGCTTCTACTTCATAAAGAGATAACAGAAAGAGAATACAGTTTGTAGACGCTTAAAGGATAAAAGAAATATAGCTTTTATCCTGAATGTATTTTTGTTAAAGAAAATTTGTAACAACCTGGAATTTCGCACACTTCGTATTTTAATATATGAATTATATGAATCTGGGAGTAAATATTAATAAAATTATTTAATAATATATTTAACCCTGGTTTACAAACATAAATACTTTGAAAAAATATCGATCATGTGAAAAAAAGTCGTTTTATCGATAAACAGCGTTTTAAGTTGTTTAGATTTTTTTTACATACACTTTTTGCTTAGGAATTAAAGAAAATGAAATAAGTACTTTTTCCCATTTGTGGAAATAAACTTTTTGGATGAGGTCATGGGTGATGTCATCAAAGATATCTAGGAAATGACCTTTTATGGTGATACTTAACTTTTAAGTAAAGAGAGAGAAGTGTAAAGTTAACATGTGAAAAGGAAGTTTCTTTGTAATCTTTCATGAAAGGTAAGAGGTTATTTTGACCTCTTGTAAAAATCTATATAAGGATGGGCATTCCCTTAGGAATAATTCACTAATTCACCCGAGCTTAAGATGAAGTATGAGAGTTAAAAATGGTGGCAGTACTTAAGCATTAATCGACTGATTACTCTCTAACATTTTCAAGTCTTAACCAAACCATCTTCAATTTCTTTTAAACTTTGGCTTTGGGCCTATGACATCATGGGAGCCATGGTTAGGGAGTAAGAAGTGAGAGAAGGTGAGAAGAAGTGGGGGTTCCAAGGGAGAGGTCATGAGCATAGAGGAAGAATGGGAGGTGGTTGGTTTGGAAGTGCTAAAGGTTGGATCTTTCAGCTTATGATAATGGAAGTAGGTAACTTTTTGGTTCATGCGTCTTTGTGCTTGGGTTTGGCTTGGATCTAAGTGAGTTATCTCACTATCGTATAAGTATAATGTTGTGTGTGTATATGTTGTGTGCGAAGTATTTGTAACGACCCGGAATTTCACTGCTTTTATTAGTGAATATTTAATTAATTTTAAATATTCAATATACAGGTTTTATAATGAAAATAAACTTATTTTAATTAATTAATAATGATGGTAAAATCATTATCAAATTTTTTTTACTAATTAAATAGTTCATAAAAAACAGAAAATGTGACCGAAGAATGTTTACCGAAATTTCGACGCCAGAAAGTTGTTAGAAACGTTATTCGTCTTTGTGCACCATATATACACATATATAAGAGTTAATTAGCTAACTAATAATATACTTAAGGATAGGTTATCTTATGTTAATTTTTTTTAGTACGTGATGTGACTAAACATAATAAATATATATATATATATAAAAGAAAGTGATGTGACTAAATATAACAATTGTATATATATATATATATATATATAAATGAAAGCGATGTGACTAAACATAATAATTATACATATAAAAGAAAGTGATGTGACTAAGCATAATTATAAATATAAAAGATTTATGTGATTAAACATAATTAATAAGAGAGTGATCTGACTTGACAAAATGATGAGGTGTGAAATTCTTGCTTATAAATAGCCCATATATTTCTCCATTTTTACTTCTCTTTCCACCAACATTTTCTTCCTCATTTCAAACTCAAGTGGAGTTTTTATTTTCTTTAAACCATGTGAAATTTTAATGGTTACAACATTCTAGTTGACCACTTTTTCAATTTTCTACCATTGTTATGTTAAAACACCAATTCTTTACAAAGCAATTTGTTTATCCAGAATTTCTAGTCCAAAAGTTAACCTTCTTCTTTTGATCATAACTTCTTCAAAATAAATCTAAATTAAGTGATTCTTTTTTTGAAATGATAATGGAAGAAATTTCTACAACTTTACATTTGACTACTTTTCCAAATTCCTTGAGTTGCTGGCCTAAAAACAAGTGGGAAAATGACCTAATTTTGGCTTTGTTTTTGACAAATCGATGATAACACGAAGCTCCTCTACCTTCAAGCTACTACCCCACATCCACCCCCATGCCTCTGGCCGAGCCTACATACACATGGTCCGAGCCCATTTTGAGTGTTCCTAGCACCTAAAGCTTTCATCCTTCAACTAGGGAGTCGTTGGTAAGTTTAGCGTAAATTCGGGTAGATTTCACAGAAGTTTGGTAAGTAAACTACTCATTTTAAATGAAAATGGTAGCTTTATGTGACGACCCGCCTTTCATTTCACAGAAAGACGCATCATCGATAAGAAAGAGAGAGGTAGAAATAGAATAAAAAGAAGAAAGATCTCAACAATATCAGAATCTCACAGCGGAAACGGAACAAAATATAATATAACAAATAGATATTACATAGTCATTACATCAGAGTTACACAGATACACAACATCATCACATTAGACGTTATAAGGTTCTGTCTAATACATTACGTTCAATTACAACAGACAAAGACTTTAACTCAGCACGGCGGAAATATATATATATATATATATATATATATATGTATGTATATATATACATTTGCACTCCTGCTCCATGCTTTCCAATATTCGTGATCAAGCCAAAACCTGATCTCTTGGCTACTCATAAAAATTTGAGTACCCGAGAGTTTAAGAAAAACGGAAATAAACTCCAGGTCAGACATGGGTCTGGTGTGAGTAAACGGTTAAAAATTGCTTAACTTTTGAAAACCTTTGAAAACAAAAGGTATCACGTAAGACTCCCCACAAATAAACATGGGTAAGTTTTTACCTTACGCTAACCAAAACATTTGATATGAAATCCAGTGATATTATAATAGGGTCTAGGGTTTTCAAGTAAATAGAAAATAGCCAAAAAATTTACATTCATTAAACTCCAGCTACTAGCAACGAAAGTGGGTAATACAATCAAAACCGTAGAGGCTCGTAGGAAGAATGAGTTTCCATCAATGGCAGGGCTACTGGGTTACCGCCTGTCACAGTACGTGGCCTAGATTAACGTACCGAGTATCCATCCTAAATCCCCTGCAACACAAGGCCGGAACCATCCTTTGCTGGATAGCCCCGAACAAGACAACCCTGCAGTTGGCTGTAGATCCAACTTCCTACATAGCCGAATAAAAAGGGACATATTGACAGGGGTAAATCTCGTCCTACTTGAGTGTGATTCACTTAGCATTGCTGCACCTTCCCTGTTTTAGCCATTCCTAGTTGATGAGGCGTGAGGCTGCGATTACTTTTAATTAATTAATCACTCATTGATTATCCTTTTAATCCATTAATTAATCTCCATCATATATTAATTATCCATTAATTATCAATTAATAAACCTCAATTATTAATTAATCTCCTTTAATACAAAGTAATCAATCCTTAATTACTTTTATAATCAATTAATTAACCTTTAATTAGCTGATTAATTAACCATTACCTATTGATTAATAACCTTAATTATTAATCAATATCTCTTAATTACAAATTAATTAATCCATAATTACTCTTAAAATTAAATAATTAATCATTAATTAACTAATTAATTATCCCTTAATTGTTATAATAAAATTTAATTATTAATTAGCAATCTTAATTACAAATTAAACAATCCTTAATTACCATTTGATTAATCCCCAACTACCTTTCATTAATCCTTAATTAACTTTGATTAATCCTTAATTAATTAATATTTAATTATAGATTAATTATCCTTTAAGTATTAATTAATAAAACCTAATTATTAATTAATAAAACTTAATTACAAATTAAGTACATCTTAATTATTAATTAAGTAACCTCTAGTTGCTTAATTAACAACTCTCTAATTACTATATTAATCAATCTTAATTACTTGATTAATTAATTCTTAATTACTTAATTACTCAATTAATTAATCTCTAATCATTAATTAACAATCTTTAATTAATAATACTTAATTACAATTAATTAACCTTTAATTAATTAAATAATAACCCTTAATTAATTATTAATTAAACCAATTAATTATTCTTAATTAATTACTTAATTAATCCTTTATAATTAATTAATCAAATTGATTAATTATACTTAATTCCCTTTATTAAACTAATTAATCTAAAGACATTTAACCATAATCATTTTAAGATAAAACATTATCTTATAAATAGCATAATTACAATTAACATTTTCAAAACTTTATAATTACCTTTACTTAATTACATCATTAATTAAGTTTAGAATAAATAATCATTTAACTTGATAATTTTAAAGTTAAAAAAACTTAACTTGCTTAAAATAACTTTAATATTATCTAGTTGAGGTTTCAAAACTAATAACAATTTGTATTTTAAAACTTACTTTTATAAAATCTTAAACTGGTATTTCAAATTAATGTTTTAAAATCACATTAAATTTCATTTAACAAAATTTAATTTAAACAACTTTTAAAACTTCATAACCAATTATTTAAGAAATAGTTATTATATATAAAGTAAGTTTATATAGAAGTTTAAACAGGATTTAACTTTAAATTTCAAAAATATTTGATTTTAAAACATTCTAAAAACTGTTTAAACAGTTGCTTCGGGTTTTACCCGAAGGCCACTCGGGCCTATCCTCGAGTCAATCCACTTTTTTACCCATTTTTTTTTAAAAAAAAAACTTAGTCTAAAATTTAAGTTTTAAACATGCAGGACTAAACCCGCAAATTACTCGAGTTCAAACTCGAGTAATCATCCCAAAAACACGACACCATCTTCGAGTCCAAATCCCATCGAAACGCCAGATTGCCAAAGTATCACCGTGCACCTACACAGTTGATTTCGACGGCGATGACCATCACCGAAGGCTTCGACACTCCGACCATCTCCCATACGTCAATTCTCGATCCTCCAAACACATACACTAGGCTCAATTCAAAATCGAGCTAGGAGGAACGAATACTAGAACCCACAAAATCACCAGAAAATGCCTCGAATACCTTCCCTCCGACCATTTGAGTCGTTGTAACTCCAGCCACATCATCGCCTGTCTTCCACGACCCGATTCCCAGAATATCATTAAACTCGATGCACCAGAGGAAAGAAGAATCCAAATCTTCCAGCTCGACCTAAAACTAGGGTTAGAAACAAGATTGCCTCACCGCCGACGCTACACTAATCGGTCACCCTTCCCACCATTTTTGCCGAATACCCCTATCCTTCCTCTACCCCTAGCAAAGATCCCGATCATCCCAGACCTTTCGATCATCATCAATTGCTCAGAAAACCCATTTCAGACATCACTGAAATGAACTTCCAATACCCACTTAAAGATTTTGATTTTTGTTTCAAAATTCCTCATTTCTAATTTGAATTCAGGTTATAAACCTGAATCAGAAATCTATGATGATGGATTTCATCATAATTTTAAATTTTCTTCTGTTCTATTTTTTTTCCAGATGTATTTCCAACTTATTTTACTTGAAACTAATTTTAAACTTTAACTTAGGAATAAACAAACATACAATGTTTGAATCTCTAATCCTAACAAAGACCAGGTAAGTAAGTTTGGATTTTTGATCAAAATTTTAATTTACAGAACCAAGAATAGAGGTGATTAAATATAACAAACATGCATATTTGCATCACTCATAAAAATAGATATAATTCATATTTATGCACAAACAAGTAACATTCCTCTCAGACTTCACAAGAAAACAGATATATATTTACTTAGATTTAAAATTTAAAAAGTTTACTCACTAACTTTAAATTGGCAGAGGCTTTATTCTGGGATTTGAAAAAGTGGAAAACTTCAAAAAGCTTGAATTTGCTGATGCTTTTTAAAACTTGTACTTCCAGGTTGCATTTGAAAATATCAATTTTGAAAGATGCTACAGACTTTGCATTTGAAAAATCTGAAATTCTGCATTTGTTTACAGATCTGGAAAATGTTTTCAAACTTGGCTTTTAGGCTTTGATTCTTGAGTTTGAGGTGTTTTCATTTGAAAATCTTTTCCTATAGGCTTGAGAGGAAAGGGTTACAGATTTTGTATTTGAATGTTTACAGGCTTGCGTTGCTCACATTTTTTTTTGTTGAGGAAAATGGTTTCAGGTTTAACACTTCCAGGCCTTTGATTTTTAAGATTGAAAAGGGTTACAAGTTTGAAAAGATTTTAAAGCTTTGGTTTTTATTTGAGGAAGTGATTACAGGATTGTCTTACAAAATCTCAGGTTTAAAACTGTTTACAGAGTTGAACTGTCTGAGGAGTTTTCAGGCTTATGAAACTTTGATCTAAGAAATGGTTTCAGATTTGATTCTGGTTTTGGAAGAATGGTTTAACAAAGTGGAGTTTCTCTCATTTTTAGAAGTTGAGAAGAAAAAAATAGAAAGATGAAGATGATAGTTTATATAAATGTAAACTAGAATTTATTTAGAATTAAAGAAAACAAAATTAATTTTGACACTTGTTTACAATTGCTACACTTGTCATTATTCATAATTAATTTACTTACATGTGTTCTTATAAGCTTCATTAACTTAACACTTGGAATAATTTTTTATTTATTTTTAAAAGATTTTTAAAATCTTTTGCATTAATTTTCTAAATTAATAAATACATTTCTAAATTGATAAATACATTTCTAAATTGATAAATAAAATCTTTAAAAGAGAATAAAGTATAAACCAGTTAAAATTTAAATAAAATTGTATATAGTATATTAAACTCATTTTCAAATGTTAATATAAACCTTTTATATTTATTTTATAATTTTATAAGCACTATCTTAATTAATAAAAATAAATTCTTTTTAAGGAAAACAAATTCTATTTTAAATAAAAACTCATTCATATATTTCTTTAAATATCCGAAATAATTTCAAGATATAAATATTCATTTAAATTCATACTTAAATCTAAATTCAAATTCAAATTCAATTTGAAATCAAATTTAATATCAATTTAAATTAATCTTGAACAAATACAAATTAAATTTGAAAATAATAACTTTATTTTAAAAATCTATATATAACTATATTTAAAATTATCATATTATTAATTATTTGGTTATTTATAATTGAAAATAACAATTTTACCAATTTTAAATAATTTATTAAGAAGATTATCACATTTTAAATTCCTCGAAATTCCGAGATATCATATTCCTCCCCTCTTAAAAGAATTTCGTCCTCGAAATTTAAAACAGATATAATCCAAAAAATTTATTTCATTTTAATCATCCAAGCATGCATATCAAACATAACTATCAACCAAACAAACAATTTCTTTCAACAAATAATTTATTCGAACAAACAATTTATTCGAACAAACATCACTAGCTATCCGGACACAAATCCAAATAAGCCTTCTTAAAACTACTTGGAGTTTCCCAAGACAAAATCTGAAATCCTAGCTCCACAGAATCTTAACTAGCTATACCACTATGATCCAGAGCTTCCTCTTACTCTGATCCAAAAATTTGAACCAGATATCAGACCACACTAAAAACCAGCTCAACTTCCAGATCCTACTGAACTGCAGATACCAACTAAGATGGATCATTCATGTACTTCCTCAGATGAGATACGTGAAAAACACAACATGAATTCCAGCCATCTAAACTGGCAATTCAACCTGTAGACCATAACACTAGTCTCCTCAAGCACTCGGATCAGACCAATACATCTTGGAGAAAATTTATCTCGTCTTTCCAAATCTGATAACTCCTTTAAAATCAGGAAATTTTGACAAAGACTAAATCCTTTGATCGCAAATTCCAATTGTCTTTGTCTCTTGTCCATAAATCCTTTCGATTGTAACATCCCGGAAATTGGTGTGTTTAAATTAGTGATTTATTTGAACTTTTAAATTCAAATTGTGAAATTTCGAGAAAAAAATTAAATATTATTAATATGAAATAAAGGAAAGATATATGGAATTAAATAAATGTTTGATAGTTAAGTTAAATAAACAATAATAATGATAATAAATAAATAAAAAATATATATCAAACAGGAAATTGTTTAAAAAATAAAATATATGTGGAAAATAAAAAAATTGATAGTTAAACTTCAAATAGAAAAAAATTCAAGAGTATGCTTATGATAAAAATTATATAGTTAAAATCTTATGATTATAACACGACATATGTAATATATAAACTTTCATATAAATTGTAAATCAGGAGACAAGGAAAAAGTTGTATGTAAAACAAAAACAAAATTTGATTGCAAAAGAAAAAAAATCTGTAAACCAAAAACCAATAGTACATATAAAAATCAATAAAGCTTATGTAAGAAGATAAATATCTACAAAAAAAAATGGTACTTTAAAAAAAATATGATTACATGTAAATTTAAAAGGAAGCATGAGCATTTAATGTATTTCTTCTCAGCATAAATATAAATTCTTTCAGCCACCAAAGCCAAATCATATCAGCCGAAAACAAAATTTGCTTAGTCAAAGCAAGAAAACAAAAATAAAAGAAAAATCTGACCTAAGAGAAGTAAGCTGTACTAGATGATATCTACCCTTATATAAACTATCTATTTTATATATGCAGTACAACTTAGTTCAACCTTTTATATAAATACATTCATACTACCTCCAGCTCGTTCAAAACAAAGTAAATAAAATAGCAAAGTCAGAAAAGAAGATTTTCACCTTGCAGATTCAAGTCTTTGTCATCCCTGGAAATTTATGTGAGTAACAACTCAAAAAAAAAAGAAACGTAAGTATAATTGTTTATTGCTGTTAATCTGAGGTTCGAAGTCATTTTATCATGCATATATATATATATATATATATATATATATATATAGTTTCCTCTCTGTATAAATATTAGAAAATGGAATGTCTGTCATGTTGAAATCACCTCTGTCTCTGGTTTCAGAGCACCAAACCTATTCAAAACCCAAATCTTTCATCATGTAATCATTGTTAGACTTTGATCTCAAAATGAAACTTGTATATTTAAGGATGGACTATGATTTAAAAATAGATTTCAGAAGAAGAAGTATACACGGTTGGAAAACAAATAATTTTTACAATGAACATACCATATTTTGTTAAATTCGAATGTCGTGAAAGGCTAATTCAATTTCATAACTCGGATCTACATACAAAAATAGGATTTTTAAAACCAAGGTGGTGATTTTTCATTAAGTTTTTGTTGAGATTTCTAGGACGATCAGAAAAATCGAACTTTTGTCAAATCCCGACAACCAAGATGATCGTAAGCCTCGTGATCGTCGTCGCAGCTAGGTGGAGGGCTCGACATCACCAGAAAAATGCGAGTTCGATTTTCAAAAATCTAGATTTTGTATTCGAGAGCGATTTAGGGCTTAGGAACCCATTTGGGTTCATGTTCGAAATGGCGATGTTGCACCGTTCACAGGTGACCGGATTTCGTGCCTCCGGTACCAGTCGTTGCGTTGCACGGTGAGGAAGCTTGGGTTAGGTTTTCATGACCTCTGATGGCCAGAGGAGGTGGGGCGGGATCGTTTTCCTGATGGTGTGATGTTGGGTTCAATTGATCGAGATGACTCGAATTCATATTCGAGGTCAATTCAAGTTTATGGGTGTTCGAATCAATTTGTGGGATGGTAGGCGACTCGTGGATGGTCGCAGCACTGTCCCACGTTGGCGAAGTTGGTCTTGCACGTGTACGTGCAATGGTTGTGCGTCAGTGGTGAAATCTGGGAGAGGAGCAGTGTGAGTCGAAGTCTCACTCGATGAAATAGGGTAGAAACTCGAAGGAGAACTCGAGTTTTTCCAGGGTTGTAGCGTGATTGATTTGGGGACTTAAGCAAATTTTGTGAAAATTATCACTCGGGTAAGTTTTAGCTAAAACCCGAAGCGGGGGGGGGGGGGGGGGGGGGGGGGGGCATTTCCCTCGGGGATAACCCGAAGTAGGCCACATGTTGGACATAAAACGAGTCAATCCAGTTTTAACTAAAATTTTGAAACTCAAGTTAAATGATTTTTTTTAATCCATGTTTTAGAAATAAAGGATTGTTTTAAAACTAACTTAACAAAACGCTTAAGTGTAAATCAAATGTTTAAGTGTTAATTTAAAACCCAAATTTATTTAAAATGGTGAACTAGTATTAACAATTAATTATTTTGAGTTAAGAACTTACTTTCAAGTTTAATTAATTTAAAAATATTTAATAACGTTTAAAATTCTAATTAATTTGATAATTTAAGTTAATCAGTTTATAAATGGGCAGTAAATTAAAATAATAAATTAAGGAATAATTAATTTATCAAGTTAATTAAGATTAATTAATTTATCATTAAGAATATTAAATCAATTGATTTAAAATAATCAATAAAGATAATTATTTGGTTAATTTATTAAATCACATTCACTTTGCTTTGTAAATAATTAGCTATTGCTATGCACTATATTGATTTCTGTTGTGATCGTGATACTGGGTGATGCACTATGACTGTGATTTGTTTCTGTATTGATGTGAAAACCCTTTTTGCCCGTAAAACGGCATTTAAACTTCGATGCGACAGGGAGTCGGATTTCAGTTTGTTATCCGAAACCCACATCGAACCCTGAATATGAATCTTTGTGATTGATATATCCATGTGTTTTAAAAAAATGGAGCGCTCACTATTCGGTTTAGCCGGGAAAGGACCTATGTGTCATATAACCCATTCCGAATAGTGATACGTCGAAATGGATAGCATTTGAAGACCGGTAGTGAAGACCGGGTGTCTTCGAAAACGATAGGATAACCTATCGATTGTCTCTGCACTGAGTTGCTCCGGTATAGAGACTTCCTTAGTGATAGGAAGTCCGATCGGGATTGTGGATACCCGGATTGCAAGGGCTTCTTCCTTTATTGGACGAAGTTCCTTTGGTTCTGTTCGAACCCGGAACAGACTTGTATGTTTGTGTGTCTGACACTACACTTTGAGATATAAAGCAAATTTCTTTCAAATACGTATCTGTGGTGGCGGAGAATTTAATCTCCTAGCTTAACACCATTCTGTGAGACGTACGAGCTCAGAGGTTATGTAATTGAATGTTATCAGCGATACATTCCCAAATTGGTAGTGTGGCATGCTAAGTGTTGATGTGTGTTGATGATCATTAGTTGATCATTTGTGATCAAAGCAAAGCTTTCATGTAAATCATAGCTTCGTGGACGAGACCTCATCGGACCTCACAACCCGGGAATGGTCGAAACAGGAAAGATGCGGCAAGGTTATGAGGGTCGCGCCCTTTTGGGCATGTCATTTCCTTCTGGAAAAAGGTGATGTCATGGTATGAAGCCCAGATATTTACCTGTGTGGTAGCTCCAATCTCATTTACTGTGTGGTGGTTGCTTTGTGATAGAGGGCCCTCGGATAAAGGTCCCAAAGGACCGGGGAGTGGCATACTCGAGTAGTAGTTACCTAGTTACAGAGGTAACCCGGCCTTGTGTTGGCAGAGAGACGGGTAGGTTCTCGGGACGTCCCGCTAGAGGCGTACCCATGTGGCAGTAGGAAGTTCCTTAGCCTGACCATTTGTTGGAAATTCAAAGAAACAATACGAGCCCTGTACTGTTTTAGTTGTATAACCTGCCATGCAGCGTGGCGGTAACCTGCCACAAACCATGGTAGCTATAGTAGGCATAGTTCGGAATTTCTATGCTGGCTAAGATTAATATCCTATTTTCGAAATGCTTTCTACACTATGCACTAGTAATAATATCAAAGAAATTTTCTCGTATGAAGCATATTTGACTATCATAAGAAGAAATCTCCTCCAATTCTACGATTGCATTGTGTGTGTGGCGGGACGTCTTATGGTAGTTTCATTTTCCAAAAGCATAACGAATTTTCTTTATAAATCTAGTTTATTTAAAAGCAACTATTTTTTTTAATCATACCAGTCCCATGACTGACCCGGAGTTTATTGTTCCTTTTCTAAACTCCGGGTGCCCATAATTTCTACACGGGCAGCCTAGTAGCAGGTTTCCATATTTTGGGAGTTAGCAGTATTTTGGAGCTTTTGCTTTTGGAGATATTCTAGAAGCTTTTTGGATCTCAGGTGGTTAGCGTTTTTGGGAGATTGTTATCATTTCATTCCTATGAAGACTTTTGGATATATGATCATCGATGTATTATTATGATATTATTTGGAGTTGTGGTGTATGTATTAAAATACTCTGATATATTATTGGGTATTCTGATGTATCTCTGATATGTATAATATTCATTTTGTTCCGCTGTTTTATATTCATCTGATGTTGTTATAAGCTCCGGCGATACGAATTTGATGTTGTTTATCGGATATCGAGTTCGAGTCGTCACAAGTGGTATCAGAGCTGAAGATTGAGCATGAACTTTAGCTACAGAGTATAACACATCAGATGGCTCATTAGAGATAGGATGAAATATACCCTTGAATGAGTATAACCAAGACTGGAACTCCAAATTTTATTGGTCTATTTCTTTTTACTGCTGATATTCCTTAAGATATTTCGTCTGTATATCTAAATCAATTTTCTTACTAATTACAGATAGTAAGAATGAGCGGACAAAGAGGAAGAGATAGGGGTCAAGGACATGCCACAGTACCTAATCAAGTTCCCCCAACAGCAGTAACAGCAGTACATATCCAGCATCTGCCGTACCTGGCTGATTTATATAAGAAATTCGCAAAGCTTGGTGGTAAGCCGTTCACCGGCAAGGAGTCAATTATTGAGGCTCAAGCATGGATAAGATCATGTGAGAAAATCTTCAGAGGGCTGAAATTGCAAGACGGTCAGAAGCGACTCATAGCTTCTTGGCAACTTCAAGATGAAGCCTCAGCTTGGTGGGAGACAATCACAGTAGATAAGCCAGAAGACGAGTTTTCTTGGGAGAAATTCAAAGAAGTGTTTGAGAACCGATATTTGGCATCAGCTGGAATTTCCCGAATGTACCAGCAATTTATGGACCTGAAGCAGGGAAGTTTATCATTCGAGAAATATCTGAATAAATTTATGGAACAGTCTCGTTTTGGTCCTGAATTGGTGAATACACCTTTAAAGATGAATGAAAGATTCATTCGCGGGATGAATAAGAAATTCCACGAAAGAATAACGGCCTACATTAAGGAGTCTTTTTCAGATTTAGTTGATATGGGGTACAGATATGCCACACTTGATATGCAAGAAGCCCCGATAGAAAAAGGAAATTCGGGCAATCCAAATTGGAGAAAACAGAAATTTGGAGGCAAGAGACCATGGCAAAGCAAGGAGAAAAAAAGGGCATTTAGGGTAGTACAGCTGAGAATGTCACTTGTTATAATTGCTTGGGAAAAGGCCACTACGCAAATAGTTGCAAGAAGCTAAAAAGAGACCAATCCGCTCAAGAAAAGCCTAGGAAGTGCTATTACTGTCAGAAAGTGGGGCATGAAGTTAAAGAGTGTCCAACTATGAAGCAAGCTCAAACAACAAAAGTGTATGCAGTCAAAGACCAATCTGCATCTTCCAAAGCAGAAAAATGAAAAGGAGTTCTAGAAGGTAATCTTACCATTTATGATAGTATTGTTAGTTTCTATTTGACACGGGCGCTACACATAGTTTTATCTCTCAGCAAGCTATAAATGAATTAAATCTTGAACCCGATTTTGTTGATGAGCCTATATGCGTAAAGAATCCAGTAGGGGTCCCACGAACCTTTGTCTTCGATGTAGAGATGTTCCTATCTCATGCTCTTGTTATCAATTCCCTACTGGTCTCTTTGTTCTTGATTTTAACGAGTTTGAAGTTTTACTCGGAATGGATTGGCTAACTAAATATGAAGAAAAATTGGATTACAACAATCGATTGATTTCGATTAAAACCGAATTTGGAGATTTCATAGAGATTTCTTGTGAGGACCCTAGTCCTAAAAGAGAAGGGTTGATGTATAACTTGGGTTATCCCAAACCCAGTTTAGAGTCCATACCCATTGTTAGAGATTTTCCCGATGTGTTCGGAGAAGTGAAATCTCTACCTCCACATCGAGAAATAGAATTCAGAATCGACCTTGTACCTAATGCTCGTCCTATAGTTCACGCAAGTCGCAGGATGGCACCCAGGGAAAAGGTTGAATTAGTCGAGCAAACCAGGGATCTACAAGCAAAAGGATTGATTCGACCCAGTGTTTTTGAATGGGTTCAGCCGTTGTGTTTGTTGCTAAATCGGATGGATCTTTGAGGTTGTGTGTAGATTACCGCGATCTCAATAAGCAGACTCTCAAGAATAAATTTCCACTACCTAGAATTGACGATCTATTTGATCAATTATGTGGCGCTCGTTTCTTTTCGAAGATGGATCTAGCCCAGGGATTCCATCAACTACGAATCGTCGAAGATTGTGTACATTTGACTGCTTTCAGGGGTCCCAATATGTTCTACGAATGGTTAGTCATGCCTTTTGGGCTAACCAATGCTCCAACATACTTTGTAGATCTTACGGCTCGGGTGTTTCAGGAATTTTTGAATAAGTTTGTGCTCGTATTTATTGATGATATCTTGATCTATTCCAAGACAGAAGAAGAGCATGTCGAACACCTTAGAATTGTTTTGGAAATATTGAGGAGAAATATTTTATATGCAAAAATTTTCCAAATGCCACTTCTGGGTCAGAGAAGTCAAATTTCTTGTTCATATTGTTAATGAAGAAGGGATTTCAGTTGATCCTAGCAAAATTTCAACCATTCTTGATTGGAGAAACCCACTACACCAAAGGAAGTTCGAAGCTTTTTGGGTTTAGCAGGTTATTATCGGAAGTTTGTTCAAGATTTTTCTAAGATAGCTAGTCCGCTGACTAAGCTAACAATGAAAGATGTAAAATTCAATTGGACTCCGAAATGTGATGAAGCTTTTCAGGAGTTGAAAAAGAGATTGACTACTGCTCCTGTTCTCGCTATTATCAACGGGAACCAGGGTTTATCTGTTTATACTGATGCTTGCGGTGATGGTTTGGGTGCAGTATAAATGCAGAATGGGAAGGTGATTGCCTACGCAAGTAGACAATTACGTCCTCATGAAAGAAATTACCCCACCCATGATTTGGAACTCTTAGCTGTTATCTTCGCTTTGAAGATATGGCGACATTATCTTCTGGGTAAGAATCTTCTCAGCTTTCTTAATAATTTATGAAATTAACTTAACTTAAACAATATACTTAATGAACTCTCTTTCTCTAGGTGAAAATTTTGAATTATTCACCAACCATAAATCCTTGAAATATCTCTTCACCCAGAAGGATCTGAATCTGCGACAACAACGTTGGTTGGAATTTCTGGCATCTTATGACTTGGATATTCAATATACGCCCGGAAAAGCCAATGTAGTTGCCGATGCTTTAAGTAGGAGACATGTTATTCTTGCATATCTTATTATCGCTCCTACTCTCCTTGAAAAGATCGCGAGCAAGCAATATGAAGATGAGTTTCTACGGGGAATTTATAAAAGAATTTGCCAAGGAGAAGACACTAGTTTTGAGATGGATAATGGAGGAGTCATAAGATTAAAGGTTAGGATTTGTGTTCCAGACTTCCCTGATCTGAAACGTGAAGTTTTGGACGAATGCCACAAGTCCAAACTTTGCATCCATCCCAGAGTCAATAAAATGTATCGAGATATTAAAAGAACCTTCTGGTGGAAGACAATGAAGAGAGACATATCGATTTATGTGAGTCGCTGTGCTACTTGTCAGCAAATCAAAAGCGATCAAAAGAAAGTGGCCGGTTTACTTCAGCCTTTGGAAGTACCGAAATGGAAATGGGATTGGGTATCGATGGATTTCATCGACGGATTACCACGAACCAGGAAGGGAAATGAAGAAATTTGGGTTATAGTGGACCGTCTAACCAAAACCGCTCACTTTATTCCAGTGAAATCCACTCGGACTGCAGCAAGCTTAGCAGGGCTATATATAAAGGAAATTGTTCGTCTCTATGGTATCCCCAGCAGTATAGTGAGTGATCGTGACCCGATCTTCACTAGTAGATTCTGGGAGGCATTCCAAGCCACTTTGGGAACAAAGTTGAATCTCAGCACCGCTTATCACCCTCAATCTGATGGACAGACTGAGAGAATTAACCAAATTTTAGAAGACCTATTGCGCGCTTGCATTCTTGACTTTGGTGGTTCTTGGGAGGACTATTTGCATCTGGTCGAATTCTCTTATACTGCTATCAGGCTAGTATCGAAATGGCTCCTTTCGAAACTTTATATGGTCGACCGTGTCGATCACCGGCATGCTGGATCGAGGCAGGTGATAGACTCGTCCTTGGACCAGACATGATTAAAGAAGCCACGGAGAAGGTAGCTTTTATTCGAAAGAAATTGAAAGCAGCTCAAAGTCGTCAAAAGAGCTATTATGACCGCCGAAGAAGAGATTTGGAATTTCAAGTTGGAGATTCTGTATTTCTGAAAGTATCTTCGATGCGGGGTGTATTGAGATTCGGGAAAACTGGAAAGCTAACACCACGTTATATTGGTCCTTTTCCTATTCTGGAAAGGATCGGTCCCCTAGCATATCGAGTGCAGCTACCCTGTTGGTTGTCTGGTGTGCATAATGTGTTCCATATCTAATCTTCGGAAGTATGTGCATGATCCAGATGATATTATTGAAGAAGCTGCTCAGCTGGATCTCGAAATCACTCCTAACTTGGCTTTAAGAAGGGAACCAATAAAGATTACTGATCGTGATGAAAAGCGATTGCGAAACAAAGTTGTGAAATTGGTCAAAGTTCAATGGAGTGGCGATCCAAAGGACTGTACTTGGGAAACTGAAGATAACCTGAAGAAATCATATCCCAATTATAGAGTAAACATCTCGGCTTGAATTGGTAAGCCATTTCCTTATTTTTCTGAATTCGTATATTCTTTGTTTGCGTTTCTCTCTCTTTCGAATTTCGAGGACGAAATTTTCTTAAGGAGGGGATATTGTAACATCCAGGAAATTGGTGTGTTTAAATTAGTGATTTATTTGAACTTTTAAATTCAAATTGTGAAATTTCAAGGAAAAAATTAAATATTATTAATATGAAATAAAGGAAAGATATATGGAATTAAATAAATGTTTGATAGTTAAGTTAAATAAACAATAATAATGATAATAAATAAATAAAAAATATATATCAAACAGGAAATTGTTTAAAAAATAAAATATATGTGGAAAATAAAAAAATTGATAGTTAAACTTCAAATAGAAAAAAATTCAAGAGTATGCTTATGATAAAAATTATATAGTTAAAATCTTATGATTATAACACGACATATGTAATATATAAACTTTCATATAAATTGTAAATCAGGAGACAAGGAAAAAGTTGTATGTAAAACAAAAACAAAATTTGATTGCAAAAGAAAAAAAATCTGTAAACCAAAAACCAATAGTACATATAAAAATCAATAAAGCTTATGTAAGAAGATAAATATCTACAAAAAAAAATGGTACTTTAAAAAAAATATGATTACATGTAAATTTAAAAGGAAGCATGAGCATTTAATGACTTTCTTCTCAGCATAAATATAAATTCTTTCAGCCACCAAAGCCAAATCATATCAGCCGAAAACAAAATTTGCTTAGTCAAAGCAAGAAAACAAAAATAAAAGAAAAATCTGACCTAAGAGAAGTAAGCTGTACTAGATGATATCTACCCTTATATAAACTATCTATTTTATATATGCAGTACAACTTAGTTCAACCTTTTATATAAATACATTCATACTACCTCCAGCTCGTTCAAAACAAAGTAAATAAAATAGCAAAGTCAGAAAAGAAGATTTTCACCTTGCAGATTCAAGTCTTTGTCATCCCTGGAAATTTATGTGAGTAACAACTCAAAAAAAAAAGAAACGTAAGTATAATTGTTTATTGCTGTTAATCTGAGGTTCGAAGTCACTTTATCATGCATATATATATATATATATATATATATATATAGTTTCCTCTCTGTATAAATATTAGAAAATGGAATGTCTGTCATGTTGAAATCACCTCTGTCTCTGGTTTCAGAGCACCAAACCTATTCAAAACCCAAATCTTTCATCATGTAATCATTGTTAGACTTTGATCTCAAAATGAAACTTGTATATTTAAGGATGGACTATGATTTAAAAATAGATTTCAGAAGAAGAAGTTTACACGGTTGGAAAACAAATAATTTTTACAGTGAACATACCATATTTTGTTAAATTCGTGTCATAAAAGGCTAATTCAATTTCATAACTCGGATCTACATACAAAAATCGGATTTTTAAAACCAAGGTGGTGATTTTTCATTAAGTTTTTGTTGAGTTTTCTAAGATGATCAGAAAATTGAACTTTTGTCAAATCCCGGCAACCAAGACGATCGTAAGCCTCGTGGTCGTCGTCGCAGCTGGGTGGAGGGCTCGACATCACCAGAAAAATGCAAGTTGGATTTTTAAAAATCTAGATTTTGTATTTGAGAGCGATTTAGGGTTTAGGAACCCATTTGGGTTCATGTTCGAAATGGCGATGCTGCACCGTTCACAAGTGACCGAATTTCGTGCCTCCGGTACCAGTCATTGCGTTGCACGGTGAGGAAGCTTAGGTTAGGTTTTCATGACCTCTGATGGCCAGAGGAGGTGGGGCGGGATCGTTTTCCTGATGTTGTGCTGTTGGGTTCAATTGATGGAGATGACTCGATTTCATTCTCGAGGTCAATTCAAGTTTATGGGTGCTCGAATCGATTTGGGGGATGGTAGGTGACTCGTGGATGGCCGCAGCACCGTCCCACGTTGGCAAAGTTGGTCGTGCACGTGTGCGTGCAATGGTTGTGTGTCAGTGGTGAAATATGGGAGAGGAGCAGTGTGACTCGAAGTCTCACTTGGGGAAATAGGGTAGAAACTAGAAGAAGAACTCGAGTTGTTCCTGGGTTGTAGCGTGATTGATTTGGGGACTTAAGCAAATTTTGTGAAAATTATCACTCGGGTAAGTTTTAGCTAAAACCCGAAGCGGGGGGGCATTTCCCTCGGGGATAACTCGAAGTAGGCCACGGGTTGGACATAAAACGAGCCAATCCAGTTTTAACTAAAATTTTGAAACTCAAGTTAAATGATTTTTTTTAAATCCATGTTTTAGAAATAAAGGATTGTTTTAAAACTAACTTAACAAAATGCTTAAGTGTAAATCAAATGTTTAAGTGTTAATTTAAAACCCAAATTTATTTAAAATGGTGAACTAGCATTAACAATTAACTATTTTGAGTTAAGAACTTACTTTCAAGTTTAATTAATTTAACAAACATTTAATAACGTTTTAAAATTCTAATTAATTTGATAATTTTAGTTAATCGGTTTATAAATGGGCAGTAAATTAAAATAATAAATTAAGGAATAATTAATTTATCAAGTTAATTAAGATTAATTAATTTATCATTAAGAATATTAAATCAAATTGATTTAAAATAATCAATAAAGATAATTATTTGGTTAATTTATTAAATCACATTCACTTTGATTTATAAATAATTAACTATTGCTATGCACTATATTGATTTCTGTTGTGATTGTGATACTGGGTGATGCACTATGACTGTGATTTATTTCTGTATTGATGTGAAAACCCTTTTTGCCCGTAAAACGACATTTAAACTTCGATGCGACAGGGAGTTGGATTTCAATTTGTTATCCGAAACACACATCGAACCCTGAATATGAATCTTTGTGATTGATATATCCACGTGTTTTAAAAAAATGGAGCGCTCACTATTAGGTTTAGCCGGGAAAGGACCTTTGTGTCATATAACCCATTCCGAATAGTGATACGTCGAAATGGATAGCATTTGAAGACCGGTGACCGTGTGTCTTCGAAAACGATAGGATAACCTATTGATTGTCTCTACACTGAGTTGCTCCGGTATAGAGACTTCCTTAGTGATAGGAAGTCCGATCGGGATTGTGGATACCCGGATTTGCAAGGGCTTCTTCCTTTATCGGACGAAGTGCCTTCGGTTCTGTTCGAACCCAGAACAGACTTGTATGTTTGTGTGTCTGACACTACACTTTGAGGTATAAAGCAAATTTCTTTCAAATACGTATCTATGGTGGTGGAGAATTTATTCTCTTAGCTTAACACCCTTCTCTGAGACGTACGAGCTCAGAGGTTATGTAATTGAAGGTTATCGACGATACATTCCCAAATTGGTAGTGTGGCATGCTAAGTGATGTTGTGTGTTGATGATCATTAGTTGATCATTTATGATCAAAGCAAAGCTTTCATGTAAAGCATAGCTTTGTGGATGAGACCTCATCGGACCTCACAACCCGAAAATGGTCGAAACAGGAAAGATGCGGCAAGGTTATGAGGGTCGCGCCCTTTTGGGTACGTCATTTCCTTCTGGAAAAAGGTGATGTCATGGTATAGAGCCCAGATATTTACCTGTGTGGTAGCTCCAATCTCATTTACTGTGTGGTTGTTGCTTTGTGATAGAGGGCCCTCGGATAAAGGTCCCAAAGGACCGGCAAGTGGCATACTCGAGTAGTAGTTACCTAGTTACAGAGGTAACCCGGCCTTGTGTTGGCAGAGAGCCGGGTAGGTTCTCGGGACGTCCCGCCAGAGGCGTATCCATGTGGTAGTAGGAAGTTCCTTAGCCTCACCATTTGTTGGAAATTCAAAGAAACAATACGAGCCCTGTATGGTTTTAGTTGTATAACATGCCATGCAACGTGGCGGTAACCTGCCACAAACCATGGTAGCTATAGAAGGCATAGTTCGGAACGTCTATGCTGGCTAAGATTAATATCCTATTTTTGAAATGCTTTCTACACTATGCACTAGTAATAATATCAAAGAAATTTTCTCGTATGAAGCATATTTGACTATCATAAGAAGAAATCTCCTCCAATTCTACGATTGCATTGTGTGTGTGGCGGGAGGTCTTGTGGTAGTTTCATTTTCCAAAAGCATAACGAATTTTCTTTATAAATCTAGTTTATTTAAAAGCAACTATTTTTGTTTACTCATACCAGTCCCATGACTGACTGGAGTTTATAGTTCCTTTTCTAAACTCTGGGTGCCCATAATTTCTACACGGGCAGCCTAGTAGCAGGTTTCCATATTTTGGGAGTTAGCAGTATTTTGGAGCTTTTGCTTTTGGAGATATTCTAGAAGCTTTTTGGATCTCAGGTGGTTAGCGTTTTTGGGAGATTGTTATCATTTCATTCCTATGAAGACTTTTGGATATATGATCATCGATGTATTATTATGATATTATTTGGAGTTGTGGTGTATGTATTAAAATACTCTGATGTATTATTGGGTATTCTGATGTATCTATGACATGTATAATATTCATTTTGTTCCGCTGTTTTATATTCATCTGATGTTGTTATAAGCTCCAACGATACCAATTTGATGTCGTTTATCAGATATCGAGTTCGGGTCGTCACATCAATGATCCTGCGCTGCTCTCAAACTCTTCTAGATAAGCTCCACCTTCACAGATGCCTCACGGATCAAAATAGGACCAAGAACCAGACGACCTCTCGACTCTACCCAACAAAGTGAGAATCTACAAGATCTTCCATACAAAACTCCATAGGGTGCCATCTAGATACTCGCTTGATAGCAGAACGAGAACTCCATTCAAACGGATGGTCTTCCAAGACCCATCAAAATCCAAAACACAGCGCTCAGCATAATCTCAAAAATTCTATTCAGCCTTTCCATCAAACCTCGATCTAGGAATGATAGGCTGAACTCAAATTCAAACTCAAGCCCAAAGCTGATCACAAAGCTTCTCAAAACATGCTAGAGAAGATAGGATCACGGTTGCTAACAATGCTGACTGAAACACCAAGCAGTCGGACCAACTTCTTCAAGAATAACTCAGCCAAAGATGCTGCAGTACGGGTTGCCTTGACCGGAATAAAATGGGTGCTCTAAATTAACCGGTTTTTAATTACCCATACTCCATTTCCCTCTTTAGTCCATGGCAAACCGTCAATGAGATCCAAAGAAATCACTTCCCACTTCCACTTTTGAACTTCAAAAGCTGCAACAGACTGGCGGTCTTCTGCTGATCACCTACACTTGCTGACAGATCACGCATCTATTAACGAAAGAAGCTACATCCTTCTTCATGCTCAGCTACCAGAAGATTTTCTGATAAAACTCCTTGCTTCAAATCCTTGACTCAATCCGTCTATAATAGGTACATACAACGCCTGTATAGAACTCAACTTACTCTTGCCATAAGAAATAGCCAGAACAGGCACACTGGTCAGCCTTGCCTTCAAATCCAAGAAAGCCTCTTCACACTCGGGTCCCCTTAACTTTGTTCCTTCCCGAGTAAATTCGAAGAAATCTTAGACTAGACTAGATAAACTTCCTGTAAAACTCTGCCAAATCCAGAAAACTGCGCTTTCTTCACTCCTGAATAGAAGCTACCCCGGCTGGATCTACAGAAATACCCTTACCAGAAACAAAATGCTTCCCCAAAGAAATCTTGGATTAGCTTCCCCAACTCTTCTCTCTTCTTCAGCGTCATCCTTCACTAGGCTGAACAATAGGCACTGCTCCTGGAACTGAGACGATCCGAAATTCTATCTCCTGATGAGGACAAACTTCACTCCTCCGAAAACATCCGGACAATCTCTAACCACAACGATGGACTCTAGCCTTCTGGAGATGCATCGCTTCCAAGCAACAGATGCTTCAAAAGAATTCCGAAATCATCGCAAGTCACATTTGCGATTCTTCCCAACTCAGTCTCCAAAGACACAATCCTATACTATCCACCCAATCCACATCCAAATAAGATCAAGCACTTCAAGATCCAATATCAATTGGTCACAAGAAAACTATGGGAGAGATAAGAAATCTTAATCCTCTACAGATCTTATCTATCTCGGTTGCTCCACCTATAGGATTAGATACAAGGATAGGACGGTCAACCAAACAAAGAGAAAGAGATGAAACTCCTCTAGAACTCAAGTTGGAAATCCAAACAGATACCCAACAAATTAAGATAAATATATAATTATTTAAAAATTACAAATACACGCTCTCAAGATAGATATTTCTCCAGAGCCTAGGTATTATCTCAACCTATGCTCTGATACCAACTGTGACGACCCGCCTTTCACTACACGGAAAGACACATCATCGATAAGAAAGAAGTGGTAGAAATAGAATTGAAAGAAGAAAGATCTCAACAATATCAAAATCTCACAGCGGAAACGGAACAAAATATAATATAACAAATGGATTTTACATAGTCATTACATCAGAGTTACACAGATACACAACATCATCACATTAGACAGTTATAAGGTTCTGTCTAATACATTACATTCCATTACAACAGATAAAGACTTTAAGTCAGCACAGAGGAAATATAGATATATTTATGTCTAGACTCCTGCTCTTTGCTTTCCAATATTCGTCAAGCCAAAACCTGATCTCTTGGCTACTCATAAAAATTTGAGTACCCGAGAGTTTAAGAAAAACATAAATAAACTCTGGGTCAGGCATGGGTCTGGTGTGAGTAAACGGTTTAAAGTTGCTTAACTTTTGAAACCTTTGAAAACAAAAGGTATCACGTAAGACTCCCTACAAATAAACATGGGTAAGTTTTTACCTTACGCTAACCAAAACATTTGATATGAAATCCAGTGATATTATAATAGGGTCTAGGGTTTTCAAGTAAATAGAAAATAGCCGAAATTGTTACATTCATTAAATTCCATCTACTAGCCACCAAAGTGGGTAATATAATCAAAACCGTAGGGGCTCGCAGGAAGAATGGGTCTCCATTAATGGCAGGGCTACTGGGGTACCTCCCGTCACAGTACGTGGCCTAGATCAACGTACCGAGGATCCACTCTAATCCCCTGCAACACAAGGCCGGAACAATCCCTTACTGGATAGTCCCGAACAAGACAACCCCACAGTTGGCTGTAGATCCAACTGCCCACACAGCCGAATAAAAAGGGACATCTAGACAGGGGTAAATCTCGTCCTACTTGAGCGCGACTCACTTAGCCTTGCTGCACCTTACCTGTTTTAGCCATTTTCGGTTGATGAGGCTTGAGGCTATGATTACCTTTATAGAGCACATCTATCTTAGAATGCTCATCGTCCACCTGACGATGTTTTGAAAGCATTCAATCCATACAAGTTCGTTCCAGGTTCGAACAAAACCGAAGGCATTATCTCGTTACACTCATTTTGGAATCAACCTCAGAATTAACGACGATAACTCTTGCACTTTGAATCTTCATGTTCACTTGAGATTCACGACCTAACGCTTAATTTGGATTGATGTGGTTTACGGATACCCGAATCTGGAAACCCGATCCCAGTCTCATCAAAATCCAAAACGCCATCTTTTAGGTCCAGGTTGTTTTAAAGTTTAAAACAATTCATTTTAATTCAATTCAATACTTGAATTTACACAGCATTTAACATAGATAAATATCACACATTTATTACTGATATATCCAATATCATATCACAGAATATCACAACATATCATTCAATAGATATAATCCAATAGATATCATCCAATAGATATCATCCAATAGATATAATCCAATTCAGATATTCAACACAAACAATAGTCCGTAAACAGGAATTATTAATCCATGTTATAATTAATTTAATCACCTTAAATTAAATTAATTACTTAAGAATTAATCTCCTAATCCTGCTCAAACAATCATTAAGTACAAACTTTTAAATAATTAATCACTCCTTGATTGTCCTTTCAATCCATTAATTAATCTCCACCATAGATTAGTTATACTTTAATTATCAATTAATAAACCTCAATTATTAATTAATCTCCTTTAATACAAAGTAATCAACCCCTAATTACTTTTATAATCAATTAATTAACCTTTTAATTAACTGATTAATTATCCATAAACTATTGATTAATAACCTTAATTGTTAATCAATATCTCTTAATTACAAATTAATTAATCCATAATTACTTTTAAATTGATTAATTATTCATTAATTAACTAATTAATTATGTAGGATCTAGATTAACCCTAGAGGGGGTGAATAGGGTTATAGCAAATTTTCTCGAATTAAACTGCAGAGAAGTAAATATGCTGAAAAGTAAATCACACACAAAATTTACCCAGTTTCGGCAACCCCTGCCTACTGCTGCATTCCCAGATTTCTATTAGAATTAAACAGTCTCCCGCTTACAAACACTCTAACAGACACGCAACCCCTGCTACCGCTTATAGAGTTTTGCAAACTCGCAAACTTTGCTCACTGAACTAATCCTAACTAGACAATCTGACACAACCTAAAACCTAGGTGGTGATTCACCAAGATTTGACAACCTTAAAAGAGAATTCAAATTTAAAAACGAACTTAAAAACAATTTTAAAACTAAAACACTAATTAAAAATAAAACCCCTTATAATAAACAAAACACCGGCCCCCTTTTATTTCTCTAGCCCGTTTTTCTCTGGCTAGTGAAGAAAATGGCGGCCTCGTTAATCTTCGTTCGTTCTTTGTCCAAATTAGGGCTTTCAGAAAATATAGACGATCGCGACTATTACTGCTCGATTGAACTTGGTTCTCTTGCTTTATTTGTTGATCGTCTCTTGAGATGATGTCGGCCGCTCTCGTTCCTTTTCTTTGCTTGCAATTAGGGTTTTTGTAATTTAGGGCTTCTGGAGTTTGACTTCAATTTGGTATGTGACTTTCCTTTTTGCTTTTCTGTTATGCTCGATTGAACTCCGATTGATCGATGATTTTACCGATGATGATTGTGGGTTTATATTTGGATTTGATAGAATTTCCACTCCCCTGCCGATGATGAACTTGGGTGTGATGTATTTATATGAATTCCGAGACCCTAGAATTTGTTCGTATCAATTCGACACTTTCCTAATTCTTGCTTTCCTGATATCGTGACAACTTGATACACACGGTTTTGATTATGCAGCGTTCGATTTTTTTCTTGGTTGATATGGCAGAAACTTTCCTCTTTTACTTGGATTAGACTTTTGACTTTTTCAAAAATTGCACACACTTGATTTTTGACTTGGTCATCTCTACACTGTTGAATTTCATTCATCCATGTTTCGAACTGTACCATCTGTTCCATGATGATGAATTTTATTTCTTTGTTCATTCTCAGCTTCATACTAATTTTGGCATGTCCGCATCCATATATGTGTTCATCTTTGCACTTTTCTTTTTCACTGTTACTTTTAGTCATGTTGAACTGTGTACATGTTTTATGTTATTCCGGTCATTCATACTTTAGTCTGTTGTGAGCAGTTTGAGTTGCTGGCTAGCCTTTGCTAGTTTATTCATGTTGCCTGTTGCACTGAGTCTTGATAGCTTGCATGATGCATTTCTTTGTTTCATTTGACTTGACTTGATGCTGGTTTGAGGCTGTTCTTGCATGGGTACCACTGATCATATGTTACTGTCATAAACCTGTTGCACTTGCAGTGTATTGATTGTTTGAATCTTGTTCATCCAATTCATTGATCCTTGCAGCTTGCTGTATTGTCTCTGACCTGATGGCATTTGATCCAGATTCTTTTGCTCTTTAGCCTGAATTGTGTATATTCATGATGCTTTGATTTTCATTTAGCTTCACTTGTGTAAACTGTGTCATTTGAGTTGAGTCATGACAACTATAGTGTATACTTGGGCTTCACTGAGTTTGTTGTTGCATTCACCTCTGCTGTCATTACTATATTGAGATCATTGTTGCATTGTGTTGGTCTGGCTTGAACTTGATTGTTACAGTATTCATGTTGTTGTGCATTGATTCTGGTTTGAGCTTTTATTTCACTAGTATTAGTGATGTTGCAACTGGTTTGGGCCTGATTTTGTTTTAGCATACTTGGTGGTCATTTTGTACTTCTGGTCTTCGTTTGGTTCTTGATCATTTCATGTTGATTTTTGAAATTTCACTTGAGTTGAATCCAGTTTCAAAACTCGGGTTTGACCTTGTGCTGAAGTCGAGATTCTATGTATATTGCACCTAAGTTGAACCCGTCTTTTTATTTGGGTTTTACCTTGTGCTCACCTGTCCCTGTAACATTATCAAGTGTATATCGGTGTGCACGGCCATGTGGCATGTACAGTGATACACTGTGCATGTCACATTGTTCGTGTATGATGAATTCAAATGTAAATGATGACGAACAACCCAAATAACTGAGGCAAATAATATTTTCGAAAACCATCTTTTATTTTATATTGAAAATATATTTCTTTTTCAATTTTACTACGTTAGTGAATATTTTTGCAGATTACTCAGATGTTGTATTCTAACTGGAATGAAGTTGAAGATAAACTACGAGTGTGAGTGATATGTAGTGAGGAATTTATGTAAATTGAAATGTGATGTAATTAGAATCAAAATTGTATATGTATAGTGAGAGCTTGAATTTGTACTATTCAAAATTGTAATAAATATTTGTTTGAATAAAATTTCTATTTGAATTCAAATTCTGTGTAATTTATTTTATTCAACAAGTGTTTATTTAATCTATGAAAAATAAAATAGTACATTAACAAATACATTTAAATGAATATGTTTATTATCATCAAACAAAAATCATATAAGCGCATATTCAACAATCTCCCCCTTTTGATGATAACAAACATATATTTAAGATTTTGACTGTGTTAAATGTATTTGATCAATGATATACTCTAGTTGCTCCCCCTATTTAAATGCTTCCTCTTTACACAATGCTCCCCCTACATATATGCATACAAATAAAAAATGTGCAAATGAACCTAGATGCAAATGGAAAATTATTTGACCTTTGCTTGATTTTATTTGACAAAATCTTAACTTTTCTCTCCCCATTTTGTTATCAGCAAAAGAATAATAGTATTAGAGAAAAATAGAAATAAAGTGTTCGATATTAATCCAACATTAAAACTCAATTGAATATAAATATTAAATTTCAATAAAAATCGAACAAAAATCATAACTTCCCTTGTTAGGCACATATTCCACTTTCAGAAGTAATGGAAATGATGCCATCATATAAAACCATACAGTTGTATCTGTTTGTGGTACATTTATATCATGAATTTGAATATCTACTAATCATGCATAACCGTTAGGACTTTAAATGAGATTAGTAGTATTCCAAATTAATTTTAAAAATGAATTCAAGTATCTTCTAATCACGCATAACCGTGAGGACTTTTAAATGGGATTAGAATCAACTTGTTTATTTAATAAATCAATTTTGATATGTGTTCCGTACATGCATAACCGTAAGGACTTTTAAATGAGCATGGAAGCACATAACAAATTCCAAGTAATTCACTCATGCATAACCGTGAGGACTTTTAAATGAGAGTGAATACTTTGGATTTTATTTTGTTTTGTAAAATGAAAAACGAATGATTCCTGTTTAAAGTACCACATATCGACAAACTATATTGAATTTTTGATGAGTGATGGTTGATCGAAATATGATAGACATAGAAATGGTTATGGAATCTTTACCCAACAAAAAGTTTTATAACTCTTGTTTGAATTTCTAAAGAAATTTTTCTAAAATATACTGCCTTGAGTAATGTATGTTAAATATCAACACTTATCACCTTTTCAATCACTATTTATCTTTTTGATAATTAGTAGGGAGTCGGATTAGTCAAAATTTGTCATTTAAATCAAATTCAAAAATAATTATGAAATCAATTTCTCACAGTGACTAATCTGAAAATATGATTAAAAATGATTTTCTCGAGGGTGTTATATGAAAAGATTTTTTGCTATTTGAAAATTTTGAAATGAAAAATATGCAGATATTTTCTTTGAAAAACGATGCAGTTACTAAATGTCTCAAAAATCACGTTCAACTAGTAATTTTTCTATCAACTAGATTACCAGTGTAATCTGCATCTGAATTTCTCTTTCACTCAAAAGTTATCATTAATTGAATTTGATCTACCAAACCATGAAGTGTGCATCAAAAATTTCAAACTCAATTTTAACGACAATTTAAATGACATTCTTTGAATTTGAATTGAAGCCGTGTAAATAATCAGAAACTGTGAATATAGAGTTAGCCGTATTATAACCTAATGTATTATCATCCAATAAAACACTATGTTTAATCCAAACGTATATGTATGAAGTAATTCAAAGAATAGTGTTTTTGGCATAAATATAATTGGCCAACTATGTTGAACAAGTCAGAATCAAAATCATCATCTCTTTATCATCACATTATTGGCTGATTTAATTCAGAATACGGTGCAGATTATCACATTTAATATATCGATCAAATAAATATACTTTCACCTGTTTTACCTTTACGATAATTTTTCATGGTTGCCCATTGCGATTTTGTCACCTTTGTACTAGGCTAAGGAACTTTGCTTTGTTGCCCGTTGTGTTTCTGGAACAGCCAAAATCCAGATACCATTGTTGTTGTTCCTTAGCCTGCCACCACACCTACACGGGAAAAGTTTTTTGTGACCTATTTGTTTTTATAGGTCCATGATTGTTAGTGGTAGAATATTTTGAAAGATAATTTTGAGGAGACCCAAAACTATTTATATATGTTCCTTTCAGCACCCAGATTTGTTTTGTCCTTTCATTCTTGTTCCAGTAGACATGAAATTTGTTTGTAGAATTCTTAGGAACCCAAACTTGTATAAATTTTGTGTTCTTGTTCCTATGACTACAATTTTCAACACGATGTCCAATTATTTTACATCTAGCAAAGACACTTTTACCTTTTGCATTATCATCAACTTGTGTTTTCCCAAAGCCTAGTCCTTTTCTGTTGTTAGCAAAAGTTTGATTTCCCAATAACATGTTGAATGATTTTTCTCCTCTTGAAAAGTTATTCAGAGATTTCTCAAGATTTTGGACTTTGGTTTTTAGTGTTGTGTTTTCAGTTACAAGTGGGGTGCATCTATTTATAAAATCCTTTTTCCTAGTGTTAATGGTTTCCTTAAGACTCAAGTTTTCTTTTTCAAGATTCTCAAAGCTATTCTTAAATCTTGATAATTCTAAATCTAAAATTTTACATTTTTTACAGTCTAGGTTTTGAATATTTTCAAGTTAAGTTTCTAACCTAGAATTTTCATGGACAAGTTCTCTCCTATCAGATTTCAGTTTTTCAATTTTAGATTCAAGAGTATCAACTATTTTAGTAAGATCACAACACATAAAAACAAGTTCTTTATAAGAATAGTCACTTACCTCACTAGATTCCCCTGAGCTTGTTTCTGAATCTGATTTTGCCACAAGACACAAATTAGTCTCCTTTGAGCTATTATTCGAAACTTCCTCTCCTTCTTCATCATCCCAAGTTGCTGCAAAGGCCTTCTTCTTCTTTTTCTTTCCTTTGTTGTTTTTGAGAAGTGGGCATTCTTGTTTGAAGTGGCCAGGTTTCTTGCAGTTAAAGCACGTCAATTCATTATCGGAATTGTCAGAATCTTTTGACCTATTACCACTTGTTTTCTTCTTGCATGGCCTGAATCTTGACCATTTTCTAAGATTATTGACAGCCATTGCAAGCTCTTCAATTGGATCTTCTTCTTCTTCATCGCTCTCTTCTTTTCTCTTTAAGGCAATCGTCTTCTTCTTTGATTCGGAGTTGCTGCGTTCCTCCTTTTCTTTTAGCTCAAGCTCATATGTCATCAAGTTGTCGATCAACTCCTCCATGCTTAGTTTACTCAGATCTTTCGATTCTTGTATTGCCGTAACTTTTGCCTCAAAGCTCATCGGTAAGACTCGTAGCACCTTCCTCACAAGCTCTACCTCAGTGAATACCTTCCCAAGCGCTCTAGCATTGTACACTAAAGTTGAAAAGCGTCCAAACATGTCCTTTATGCTCTCGCCTTTGTCCATCACAAAGTTCTCGTATTCATTGCTGAATAGGGCTAGACGAGACTCCTTGACATGAGAAGTTCCTTCATGTGTCGCCTCCAAGGTATGCCAAATTTCCTATGCAGTTTTACATTGAGAAATTCTATTAAATTCAGTCTTATCAAGAGCACAGATCAGAGCATTCATGGCTTTAGCATTTGTGGTTTTTAATTTCTTATCGTTAGCATCCCACCTATCCTTAGGTTTAGGAATCTCAGTATCACCAACAGTTATAGTGGGAGATTTATAGCCAGTTTCAATAATGTCCCAAACATCATAATCAACAGAACTAAGATAAATACCCATCCTAACTTTCCAACAAGCATAATCATTCCCATTAAACATGGGTGGCCTAGCAATAGATTTCCCCTCAGAAAAAGCATTATTTGATAGATTCATGACTCTAGAGTTAAAGAAAAATACCGTGCTCTGATACCACTTGTAGGATCTAGATTAACCCTAGAGGGGGGGTGAATAGGGTTATAGCAAATTTTCTCGAATTAAACTGCAGAGAAGTAAATATGCTGAAAAGTAAATCACACACAAAATTTACCCAGCTTCGGCAACCCCTGCCTACTGCTGCATTACCAGATTTCTATTAGAACTAAATAGTCTCCCGCTTACAAACACTCTAACAGACTCGCAACCCCTGCTACTGCCTATAGAGTTTTGCAAACTCGCAAACCCTGCTCACTAAACTAATCCTAACTAGACAATCTGACACAACCTAAAACCTAGGTGGTGATTCACCAAGATTTGACAACCTTAAAGGAGAATTCAAATTTAAAAACAAACTTAAAAATTAATTTTAAAACTAAAACCCTAATTAAAAATAAAACCCCTTATAATAAACAAAACACTGGCCCCCTTTTATTTCTCTAGCCCGTTTTTCTCTGGCTTGTGAAGAAAATGGAGGCCTCGTTAATCTTCGTTCGTTCTTTGTCCAAATTAGGGCTTTCAGAAAATATAGATGATCGCGACTATTACTGATCGATTGAACTTGGTTCTCTTGCTTTATTTGTTGATCGTCTCTTGAGATGATGTCGGCCGCTCTCCTTCCTTTGCTTTGCTTGCAATTAGGGTTTATGTAATTTAGGGCTTCTAGAGTTTGACTTCAATTTGGTATGTGACTTTCCTTTTTGCTTTTCTGTTATGCTCGATTGAACTCCGATTGATCGATGATTTTACCGATGATGATTGTGGGTTTATATTTGATTTGATTGAATTTCCACTCCCCTGCCGATGATGAACTTGGGTGTGATGTATTTATATGAATTCCGAGACCCTATAATTTGTTCGTATCAATACGACACTTTCCTAATTCTTGCTTTCCTGATATCGTGACAACTTGATACACACGGTTTTGATTATGCAGCGTTCGATTTTTTTCTTGGTTGATATGGCAGAAACTTTCCTTTTTTACTTGGATTTGACTTTTGACTTTTTCAAAAATTGCACACACTTGATTTTTGACTTGGTCATCTCTGCACTTTTGAATTTCATTCATCCCTGTTTCGAACTGTACCATCTGTTCCATGATGATGAATTTTATTTCATTGTTCATTCTCAGCTTCATACTAATTTTAGCATGTCTACATCCATATATGCGTTCATCTTTGCACTTTTCTTTTTCACTGTAACTTTTAGTCATGTTGAACTGTGTACATGTTTTATGTTATTCTGGTCATTCATACTTTAGTCTGTTGTGACCTGTTTGAGTTGCTGGCTAACCTTTGCTAGTTTATTCATGTTGCATGTTGCACTGAGCCTTGATAGCTTGCATGATGCATTTCTTTGTTTCATTTGACTTGACTTAATGCTGATTTGAGGCTGTGCTTGCATGTGTACCACTGATCATATGTTACTGTCATAAACCTGTTTCACTTGTAGTGTATTGATTGTTTGAGTCTTGTTCATCCAATTCATTGATCCTTGTAGCTTGCTGTATTGTCTCTGACCTGATGGCATTTGATCCAGATTACTTTTGCTCTTTGGTCTGAATTGTGTATATTCATGATGCTTTGATTTTCATTTGGCTTCACTTGTGTACACTGTGTCATTTGAGTTGAGTCATGACAACTATAGTTGTATACTTGGGCTTCACTGAGTTTGTTGTTGCATTTATGTCTACTGTCATTACTATATTGAGATCACTGTTGCATTGTGTTGGTCTGGCTTGAACTTGATTGTTACAGTATTCATGTTGTTGTGCATTGATTCTGGTTTGAGCTTCTGTTTCACTAGTATTAGTGATGTTGCAACTGGTTTGGGCCTGATTTTGTTTTAGCATACTTGGTGGTCATTTTGTACTTCTGGTCTTTGTTTGGTTCTTGATCATTTCATGTTGATTTTTGAAATTTCACTTGAGTTGAATCTAGTTTCAAAACTCGGGTTTGACCTTGTGCTGAAGTCGAGATTCTATGTATATTGCACCTGAGTTGAACCCGTCTTTTTATTTGGGTTTAACCTTGGGCTCACCTGTCCCTTTAACATTATCAAGTGTATATCGGTGTGCTTTAAGTATTAATTAATAAAACCTAACTATTAATTAATAAAACTTAATTACAAATTAAGTACATCTTAATTATTAATTAAGTAACCTCTAATTGCTTAATTAACAACTCTCTAATTACTAAATTGATCAATCTTAATTACTTGATTAATTAATTCTTAATTACTTAATTACTCAATTAATTAACTCTCATCATTAATTAACAATCTTTAATTAATAATCCTTAATTACAATTAATTAACCTTTAATTAGTTAAATAATAACACTTAATTAATTATTAATTAAACGAATTAATTATTCTTAATTAATTAATTAATTAATCCTTTATAATTAATTAATCAAATTGACTAATTATACTTAATTCCCATTATCAAACTAATTAATCTCAAGACATTTAACCATAACCATTTTAAGATAAAACATTATCTTATGAATACCATAATGACAGTTAACATTTTTAAAACTTTATAATTACCTTTACTTAATTACATCATTAATTAAGTTCAGAATAAATAATCATTTGACTTAATAATTTTAAAGTTAACAAAACTTAACTTGCTTAAAATAACTTTAATATTATCAAGTATAGGTTTCAAAACTAATTACAATTTGTATTTTAAAACTTACTTTTATAAAATCTTAAACTTGTATTTCAAATTAATGTTTTAAAATCATTTTAAATTTCATTTAACAAAATTTAATTTAAACAACTGTTAAAACTTCATAACCAATTGTTTAAGAAATAATTATTATATATAAAGTAAGTTTATATAGAAGTTTAAACTAGATTTAACTTTAAATTTCAAAAATATTTGATTTTAAAACATTCTAAAAACAGTTTAAATAGTTGCTGCGGGTTTTACCCGAAGGCCACTCGGGCCTATCCCCGAGTCAATCCACTTTTCCACCAATTTTTTAAAAAAACTTAAGTCTAAAATTTAAGTTTTAAAATTACAGGACTAAACCCATAAATTACTTGAGTTCAAACTTGAGTAATCTTCCCAAAAACACGACATCGTCTTTAAGTCCAAATCCCATCGAAACGCTAGTTACCCAAAGTATCACCATGCACCTACATGATTGATTTCGACGGCAATGACCATCATCGAAGGCTTCGACACTCCGACCATCTCCCATACATCAATTCTCGATCCTCCAAACACATACACAAGCCTCAATTCAAAATAGAGCTAGGAAGAACGAATACTGGAACCCACAACCCACCAGAAAATGCCTCTAATACCTTCCCTCCAACCATCTGAGTCGCCGTAACTCCAGCCACATCATCGCCTGTTTTCCACGACCCAATTCCAGAATATCATTAAACTCGATGCACCATAGGAAAGAAGAATCCAAATCTTACAGCTCCACTCAAAACTAGGGTTAGAAACAAGATTGCCTCACCGTCGACGCCACGCTGATCGGTCACCCTTCCCACCATTTTTGCCGAATACCCCTATCCTTCCTCTAGTCCCAGCAGAGGTACCGGTCATCCCAGACCTTTCGATCATCATCAATTGCTCAGAAAACCCATTTCAGACATCACTGAAATGCACTCCCATACCCACTTAAAGATTTTGATTTTTGTATTAAAATTCATTATTTCTAATATGAATTCAAGTTATAAACCTGAATCAGAAATCCATGATGATGGATTTCATCATACTTTTAAATTTTCTCCTGTTCTATTTTATTTCCAGATGTATTTACAACTTATTTTACTTGAAACTAATTTTAAACTTTAATTTAGGAATAAACAAACATACAATGTTTGAATCTCTAGTCCTAATACAGACCAGGTGAGTAAGTTTGGATTTTTGATCAAAATATTAATTTACAAAACCAAGAACAGAGGTGATTAAATATAACAAACATGCACACTTGCATCACTCATAAACACAGTAATTCATATTTATGCACAAATAAGTAACATTCCTCTCAGATTTCACAAGCAAACAGATATATATATATATATATATTTACTTAGATTTAAATTTTAAAAAGTTTACTCACAAATTTTAAAGAGGTAGAGACTTTATTCTGGGATTTGAAAAACTGGAACACTTCAAAAAGCTTGAATTTGCTGATGCTTTTTAAAGCTTGTACTTCCAGGTTGCATTTGAAAATCTCAGTTTCAAAAGATGCTACAGATTTTGCATTTGAAAAATCTGAAATTCGGCATTTGTTTATAGATCTAGAAAATGTTTTCAGACTTGGCTTTCAGGCTTTGATTGTTGAGTTTGAGGTGTTTGCATTTGAAAATCTTTGCTTACAGGCTTAAGAGGAAAGGGTTATAGATTTTGTATTTGAATGTTTACAGGCTTGCATTGCTCACATTATTTTGAGGAAAATGGTTTCAATTTTAACACTTCCAGGCCTTTGATTTTTGAGATTGAAAAGGGTACAAGTTTGAAGAGATTACAAAGCTTTGGTTTTTATTTAAGGAAGTTATTACAGGATTGCTTGCAATATCTCGGGTTTAAAACCGTTTACAGAGTTGAATTGTTTGAGGAGTTTTCAGGCTTATGAAACTTGATCTAAGAAATGGTTTCAGATTTGATTCTGGTTTTGGAAGAATGGTTTAACAAATTGGAGTTTCTCTCATTCTTTATAAGTTGAGAAGAAAAAAAATAGAAAGATGAAGAAGATAGTTTATATAAATGTAAATTAGAATTTATTTAGAATTAAAGAAAACAAAATTAATTTTGACACTTGTTTACAATTACTACACTTGTCATTATTCATAATTAATTTACATACATGTGTTCTTATAAGCTTCACTAACTTAACACTTGCCATAATTTTATATTTATTTATTTTTAAAAGATTTTTAAAAGCTTTTAGATTAATTTTCTAAATTAATAAATACATTTCTAAATTGATAAATACATTTCTAAATTGATAAATAAATCTTTAAAAGGGAATAAAGTATAAACCAATTAAAATTTAAATAAAATTATATATATAGTATATTAAACTCATTTTAAAATGTTAATATAAACCTTTTATATTTATTTTATAATTTTATAAACACTATCTTAATTAACAAAAATAAATTCTTTTTAAGGAAAATAAATTCTATTTTAAATAAAAACTCATTCATATATTTCTTTAAATATCCAAAATAATTTCAAAATATAAATGTTTATTTAAATTCATATTTAAATCTAAATTCAAATTCAAATTCAATTTGAAATCAAATTTAATATCAATTCAAATTAATCTTGAACAAACACAAATTAAATTTGAAAATAATAGCTTTATTTTAAAAATCTATTAATAACTATATTTAAAATTATCATATTATTAATTATTTGGTTATTTATATTTGAAAATAACAATTTTACCAATTTTAAATAATATATTAAGAAGATTATCACATTTTAAATTCCTTAAAATTCCGGGATATCACACTTTACTTATGTCACTATATATGGTGACTATATAGTGCAGAAGTTAAATGATAATCATGTGGTTTGATTATGATCTGGATGGTTGATTTTAGTTTTATGGAAATCAATGTCGTATTATAAAGTTAGTAAGCATGTATATATGGATGTATACTTGTAATCTATGATGACGATCGTTGGTGTTAGGAATATGTTGATTGTAAAACATGAGCTATGCATGAGGTTGGTAAACAAAGTTAGCTACTTTGTGTAATTGCGACGGTTATAAGATCCAGTTGGAATCGAAGTTTGTTTTCAAAGTTTAAAGTTTTGAAATAGATTAAAGTTTGTAACTTTGGTTTTAATGTTTTTTAAAAAACTTTCTATAGTATGTTTCAAACTATGAAAAAGTAAGGGTTTGTGAAGTGGTCCACTAAGAATATGTTAAAGTGAACTGCGTTCATAGCAATAGTCGCTATGAGTGTAGTTCGGCAAAGATTTGAATTTCTATTTCAAATTTTTTTATTTTGAAATTAGTTTACCAAGTTTTTCAACTTAATTAGTAATATTAAAAAGTAATTAAGTTGTAAGATAATTAATTAATCAATCAATCAATCAATTAATTAAAAGGTAATTAGCGCATAACTGGTAGTTAAGAAGGTGATTAGAGGTTAATCATCACTTAAGTTAAGTTAATGACTATTAATTGGTTCATAAAGTTTTAATTAGTGATTAATGGGGTTAAAAAGTAATTAAGCGATTAATTATTATTTAATTAATATTAATAGTTAATTATTTATTTATTTAGCTATTTAATTATTTAGGGTTTAACTCTTAAACAATTTGGTTTAACCTTAACCAAGTTGCATTAGGAAGTTAATAAGTATTTAATCAAGTTCATTAAGCCTAATTTGAGTTTAATTATGATTTAATCTTGATTTAAATTGTATTAATTAGGATTTAGTTAGAGTTTAAGCTGATTAAATATATCTTTTACTTTTCAAAGGTGATTTTAGACTAAACAGAATGTGTTTTAATCAATTTTCTATTTCAAAGTAAATTGATTCCATATCAAATGATCTCTAGTCATAATCCTTAAGTAACCCATATGATTAGGAGAATTAAATGACATCCGTTAGCAGAACAAAACATCATTCTGCTATAGTGTAAGTGAGTGATTATGTGGACATGTGTTAAGTAGAATAAACCCTCGTTCTGCTATAAATTGATTGAATTGTTTGGACATCTATTTAGCAGGATAAATCACCATTCTATTGTTGTATTATTTGGACTTGTATATGCCAACTGGTTATATTGACGTGTTATTCTCTGATTGGATATGAACCATATTTACATATATGGTAGCTTATTTAAATAATTGTTAAGTGACTTGGGAGTCGAATTGAAATTGAATGGTAACTTAAACTAGTACTATGGGGAATGCTAAGCCTCTTTTTGAATTTGTAAAATGTATTTTGAATTAACTTAGATTCTTTAATCAATTTAGAGTTTAAAGTTTATAAACGATTTCCAAGTTATGCTATTATATTGTAAAGTTATTTATAAGTAATAACTTGTTCATAAAAAGGGTCTTTACTGATGAGTTACTTTAAGAGTTTTACAAATGATGTTTTGTAAATGATAAAGGAGTGTAGAAAGGTTTATATAAAGGGTTTTAAAAATAGATAAAAGGGTTTATAAATCATTTTAGATGTTTGAAAAGAGGTTTATAAATTAACTTAAAGGGTTATAAAAGTGGGTTATTACTTTATTTTGAAAGTTATAAGTTAATCGTAATATAAGAAGATCTTTTAAAAAGGGAATTTCTGATAAAGGATAAGCAAAATGTTTTATTTGGAAGAAATGTTTGGTTTCGGAAAGAAGAAAACTTTGAAAAGTTTGTGAATATACTTATACTGATAAGATAAGTATATGATTTTTTTTCAAGGCATGAAAAGTAAAATATATTGGTAATATATTTATAACATTGAGATAAGTATATAAATGTTTCCCAAGGATAAAAGAAAATGTAAGGGGTTTGGGAATAGTGTTTTGAAAAGATCTTGTGATCAGGTTTTATAAATTGTTTTATTAATTAAAGAGAATTAATAAAGGCTTAGTGGATCCCGTATGAAAATTAAACCATGATTGGATGTTTGTTTATTTGATAGTTAATTAATCTACTATCAAATATGGACAAAACGTAACTTTAGAAATATCTAGGAGAAACATGATCTTTATATAGTACAGCTACCGTCGAAGGTGTTATACTATACATATAGACTTGTTTCGTTCTTCTAGGACGAATGATAAGGTAATCTATCCACAAACGATTACAAGGTGAACTTCGCTCTTGTCATTGTCTGTTTATTTCCTCAAGAACTGGGTGGAGTTTACGTAAAATATCGAAAGTTGTTTCGAAGAGACAAGGATCAGATATGCTATCTGAAAACCACTTTGATCCAAATCAAGCATTGAGAAATGAAGATATCTTGAAGCCTAAGATCGAAGACGGAGCCATTAAAGTGCAAGGGTTGGTTACTAATCCTGAGGGTGGTTCCAAAATGGATGCAGTAGAAGTAGTGCCTTCAGTTTGTTCTTATCCTGGACAACTTTTATGGATGAATAGGGGCACTGAATTACTGCCCGAAGGCATTATTAGCATTCCAAGATGGATTAATATTCAAAAAGGTAAAGCATAGCCTCAAGCCACACAACCGGGAAGAATGGAAAAAGCAACGCATGTAACAGAGCTATGCGGTTAGCTTCCACTAGGAGCGGTCACCTAATTCTAGATGTCCCTTTCAGAGTTGATTTGTGCAAACACCGTGGTAGTATAAGGCCTTGGTGTCAAGGGGGTGATGTAATCCGGTTCTCCATGTTAAAGGGGCAGCTGGCTCTATGTTAGTATCATTGCGTTTTCTACAGGTGTATTGTTGGAAGGTAGTCCCTTACCTTGCCATTGTTGGAATCCAATCTCCAATACGTGCCTTACATTTTTGATTGTAGAGCATAGTATGTTGGAATGTGAGATGCAAGCATTTCAGCTATTTTATCAATTTACTTTAAACCTAGACACCATGATAATATCACTGGATTTTGATATAAAATGTTTGGGTTATCGTAAGGTAAAAACCCATCCGTTTTTATATGCGGTGTGGTCTTACAAGATACCTTTTGTTTGAAAGGTTTACAAATGTAGAAATCAGTTTGGTTGTTACTTGTTATCGAGTTTTACTAAACTCACACTAGTTTACCAGACTAACCTGGGCATTATTCCATGTAATGCTCGGGTCAGACCGATCATGTTTTTCCCAAGTTAGCTGGAAACTTTGGAGTTGGAGAGGAGCTGGATGGTCAAGATGTATTCACGTATATATTTCTTTTGTTGTATTACAGAGTATGTGTGTTTTTCAATGTAAGGACATGTTTCTATAACTATGCAAATTTACGATAAGTCTAGTGTGCTCTGATGTTGTATATATAAATAAAGATGTTTCCTTTTTGTAAAGATCATTGTTGTATTATATATTATTCATTGCGTTATGAGAATCTGTGTTGTTTAATTTTCTTTTATATTCTAACTTCTTATTTCACCCTAACAAATCTGTATTTCCCGCACTTTAATGTTAGGCATATGATATAGTGGACATATTAGCGTCGATTTTTAGGGTCGAAAATATGGTTCGTTGCATTTGGTATCAGAGCTGAAGGTTAAGCGAGAACCTAGGCTTTGGTAGGGTTAACTCATTAGAGATAGGGTAAACGACACCCTAGAATGAGTTTGAGTGCATATATATATAAGCGTGTATTTGTTAGTGATTATCAAATGTTTTGTATTGTGTTGATTTATCGGTTTAGTGGCTTATGAACTCTAGTCGATACAGGGTGTATAACTGTACCGATAGGGGTTTCTAAATACTTAAACTAGGCAAATCAACACGGTATTGTTTTGGAATTAGGTAAATGAAATAATTTTACCCAGGGTATATTTTATGTATAAAAGAATGGTTTTCAAAAATAGTGTAATATAGTTGGTTGAGGCGTCAGGAGATGATAATATGTAGTTGTTGTTATTATTAATATTATTATTATCATCATCATTTAGGGTTTGTTTGATCATGCTCATCTAATTGAGCATTGACTTTGTCAGTATGTCCCTTTTTGAGATATGGGTTGGGTAGATAAGGATTGAAACAATATTGAAATGAACACCTTGTGAATTAAGTTTCACAGTTTGACTAAAAGGTGTTCGATGTTAATGTTGAGGTAGAATTTGATTTCAAATTTAGAATATTTTGGGATAAATAATTAAAAACGGTTTAATAGAAGTGATTTATAAAATGGATTTATAAAAATGTATCATTTAAATTGGAAGAATTTAGATTGAAAACTTGAGAACCTAAATCCTGACGCTTTTGGAAAATAATTTTCAAGGTTTTAGGAAAATAATAATAATAATATTTGAAACCAATTTGGTTTATGTATCAATTTTTTGGAATAAAGTGAGAGTAAGAAGTGTTATCTTTGGATTGGTACAAGGAACAAGTCTTGATTGTTTTGTGATGATCATAATAATCTTCTAAATGACGATCAGATGTTTGCCTAGGTGAACATTGTGGGGTACTTACTTTATTATTCTTTTTATCATTGTACGATCGAAACAAGTTCATCCTGAACAAACCCAAAGTGAGTTGGTGATATATATTGTTGAAAATGTAAAGTATTGCTCTAAAAATGTGTAACGACCCGGAATTTTGGGTCGCCAAAATTTAACATTTAATTCATTTTAAATGTTGGATATGGATTCTAATTTGAATCTTGATAATGGAAGACTATGGTTGAGTTAATAAGATGAGTTATAGTTTCAAAATATGGTGATTCCATTTGAATTGGAGTAATAATAATAATTATTAGAACTGAGAATAAATTGGAAATTTAATGGTAATTGTTATAAAATTGATGTTTAAATGCATTTTTAAGTTCAATAGGTTATAAATGATATTGTTAGATTTTTGGAAGAATTTAAAAGTTAATAGATTATTATTTGGAATTTTATATGAATTTAAAATGAATTTAATATTATTAAAAATGCAATTAATCAGATTTTGGTCCGGAATGAGCCAAAACGATTTTTAATATGTTTATAAATGTTATATGAATTATTGTTAAGTTAATAAAATTTTAAACGTGGAAATTTTGAGTGATTTCGATAATTTCGAAATTTGCTTAATTAAATAGACGAGTTAAAATAGCCTTCCGGGGCACAGTCTCGGAATTCGACGAAACCAGTTTCATTGGATCCGTAATAGTTAGTTATTATCGGATTTCAATTTTCGTAGCAATCGGAGTTGTCATTTGACCCTGGCAGCTCGAAACGCATCGAAATCGATTTTACCGATTTAATTTTAAATTGGACGTTTAATTCCATAACTCGCTTGTACGAGCGAATTAGCTTACGAAACCTGTTCCATTGTGTCCGGAACGTTGAAAAACCCCAGGATAGCCTGTCGGAACGTGAGAATTGGAGTTCGTTTGCATTAACGGTTAAATTGAGAAATTTGTTGATTTAAAATATTATTAAATAACAATTATATATATAATATTATCTTCCTAAACCCTAGTTTAAAGCAGCCGCCGTATGTTTTTATTCCATGGCCGAAATCGATTTACATTCTTCTTCCCAAATCTCTCAATCCTTGCTTTCATTTCGAAAACTTCCAACTGAAGAAAGGTAGATCTCTCCGAGCTCGTGAGATCCAACGGTTGATTTCGCATGTAGTCTTCGTTTGGAGGAGTTTTGTGGCGCCGTTCATTTGCCGTTCGTTCGAGAATTTAGGGAGGTGGGAAGCACCGAGCTTCGTGCTCGTCCAGCCACGGGTGGTGCTCGCGGAGACCTTCAATGCGGTAGTTCCTGATCGAGTTGAATGCGTTGCGAGTGGTGACGATTTCAAACCCTAATCACGTGAAATGGGTTCGAATTTGCTCCTGGAGCTTTCGCGTGTTGAGATGAGGGAGAAGAGGGGGTCGGCCGTATGTTTTGGTAATTTTAATAAAAAAAAAAAAAGAATTTGTTTTGAAATTAAATTCAAATCTTGTAATTTAAATAACTTGTTCATATGTAATCAGAAATCAACAATCTTGGTAGCGCCGGAATCGCAGCGACGAGCACTACGCGATGGTGAAAATCCGGAGTCATTCCGGGAAAGTAGAAATTTAGGTTAAATCGAACGTCGTTCGGTTTAATTTAAATTTCGAACGCTCGTCGAAACTCAAGGTGAGTTATTCTCACTCACATCTGGATACTAGTAAAGTAGATAGCTAGTATTGATTGTTTGTTTGGATGTTAGCTGAATATGTTAGTTATTATCAAATTGAATTGATATATATATATACTGTTGTGCTAATATTTGTGGATGCAGGGAAAACAGGTTGGAGGGATCCAACGGGATTCCTCACAAAGTAGTAATATTTTTATATTGATGATTATGCCTGTTTATATATTGTGATTGATAAGTTGGAATTTAATTGCATTGTGATATTGTGGTTTAAACTATAAACCCAGAATATTAGTTATAAAGAAAATTGCAGTTTAAATTATGAAGAAATTAAATTGGGTTTCAAAGAAATTGAGAAATTGGTAAATAAGAAATTTAGAGAATATAAATGTTTGAAACCTGATTTGGATGGAAAACTGAAATAAATTTGTATAGAAATATTACTGGATAAATTATAAATCCAAAATTAATTATATTTGATAAATTGAATTTAGAGAAATAAAGGTATTGTTAAATAATGGATTTAAAAGGGATTAAAATATGAAATCTATTTTAAAATGTAAATTGGAAGTTTTAAAATTTGGAATGATAATTAAGATAAATGTTATTAGTTGAAGATTTGGGAAATAAATTTATGTTATGAAACCATAAAACTAAAGTAAATAAATGGACAGAAATCGTGAGAAGGATTTCTGTGATGATTTAGTAGAAATGAGATTTTCTTGGGAAAAAAAAAAAACCAAGTTCGAGTTTTAAATTGATTTTATAAAAAGAAAGTTTTAAAATCTAAACTAATTTTAAAGAATGTTTTAAAAATTATTATTTTAAAGTGATTTTTTTTATAAATTAGCAATAGTAAAATTTTATAAATATTTTAATAATTATGTTTACAAATGGATTTGTTTTAAAAGCTAGTTTTGACCTAAGTATATTGAAATAAGAGTTAATCTTTTTACCACTTTATTTTAATATATAGTATAACTTAACCTTAATTTAAATTAAGCTATATCTTTTAAACAGTTTTGCTTTAAATATTTTGGAATTATATTTTGATTAAATAATTAGTAGTAAATTTATCTATTTAAAGTATATTTTAAATTAAAATGTTTTTAACTGTTTTAAATCTAAACTGTTTTGAACTTGGATTTCCAATGAGAATATATGGTAAATGATTTACCTTGTAAAGGAGGAATTTTGAGAAATGTTTTCAAATGAGATTTGGAAATTTGGTAATATATCTTTTAAAGATATTTGAGGTAAATAAATAATTTGGGAATTATTTATTGTGTGATGGATGCTATGGATGTTTATGCATATTAATTGATAGTTAAATCACCGACTATCAATATTGGACAAATGCGTTGATCGTTTCGAAGAGACCGGGATCGAGGTTTATTTCTCGAAAACCACTTCGATCCGGTTTGTACGTTTTCGTGCGATAAAACGTTTTCGGAGTCGAAGATGGAGCAGTGAAGTGCAAGGGCTAGTCGCTACTAATCCTGAGGATATTTCCAAAATGGATGTAGTAGGAATAGTGCCTTCGGTTCCGTTCGAACCCGGGACGGACTTGTATGGACGAATGCTTCGTGACATCGTCAGCGGACGATGGGCATTCTAAGTGAAACGTTCTAAAGGTAACGTTAAGCCTCAAGCCTCACCAACCGGGAATGACTGAAAATCAGGGGATATGCAGCAAGGCTTCGTGGGTAGCCCCCACTGGAGAGTAAGGTCATCCCTGTCTAGAGGTTCCTTTTTATTTCGGCTTAGTGGTGCGGTTGCTGATCCCAACCGCGGGGTGATCTTATTCGGAATTGCCCATAGGTGATTCCGGTCTTGTGTTGCAGGGGACGAAGGGAGTAGTCCTCGGTACTGTGATCTAGACCACGTACTGTGATAGGTGGTACCCCAGTGCCTAGTCATTAGTTGGAATCCATTTTTCCCTACGAGCCTTTTACGAGTTTTGTTTGTATTACCCACTTCGGTGGCTAGTAGCTGGAATTTAATCATGTAACAATTTCGGCTATTTTATAAGTATTTGTAAATAGACCCTATTATAATATCAGAGGATTTCTATAAAAAGAGTTTTAGCTATCGTAAGGTAAAAACCCGACATGTTTATTTGTGGCGTGGTCTTACGAGATGCTTTTGTTTTCAAAAGGATTTTTGAAACTTTAATAATCAATTGTGTGCATTATTATCAGCTGGTATTCCAGACTGACTCGGGTGTTATTTCATTATAATGCTCGGGTCAGACCGAGTATTATATGTTCAGGATAGGTTGCTATGGAGCAGGAGAGGAGCTGGAGTTCGAGACGTATTATATGTACCTATATATATATTCGCTGCTATGTTGTATGGTATGTCTGTTATGTGATGATTGATGTATGAGTTACTCTGATGATATGTTGTATAAACAGTTATAGATTTCATTTTGTGTAAAGATATATAGTTGCTATTATATTTTATTCCGCTGCGACTGTGAGATTCTGATATTGTTTAGTTTCTTCTTCTTCTATCTCTTTTTCTTTTAACCTTAATGGTTCGTATTTCTGTTCTACTTGAGTCAATTAGGGTAGTATATTGTTGATTCAAGGGGTACGGATTTGCGGGCTGTCACACTTGGTATCAGAGCTTAGGTTGGCGACAACCTAGGCTTTGGTGGGATAATTACTCATTTAATAGAGTCAATAGGACTCTATAATGAGTTGAGCGTAATAATAAATATGAGAGCGTACTTGTTAGTGTTTATAAAATTGTTTTTATACTGTGTTGACTTATCGGTTGAGTGTTTATGAATTCTGGTCGGTGCGGGAAGTACAACCGTATCGATAGGGGTTTCTAAACTCTTAAACAAGATAAACCGACATAGTATTGTTTTAAAGTGGATAAATGAAATAATTTTATCCAAAATTATATTTTGATATAAGAGAATAATTTTTTGGAAATTATATATATTTGACTGTTTGGTTGCCAAATATTGAAAATCAAATAAGAATCTTGAATTTGACCAAATTTGAAATGATAAGTGAATAAGATTATAAAATTGAAATGGTTTATAACCAGATAGAATTAATTAAATATGTTGCAAATAAGAAGTGAAATTAAAATTAGAATTTAACCAGAATTTAAAACCTGGAAGTTTTGGGAAGGATTTTAAATGCATTGAAAATAAAAGTTTGGAAATTTGAAATCCTGGGAAGTTTGAAATGTTTTCCAATGTATTGAAGGCAATAATGGAATGTTGTTTTGGGTAATATTTTTGAATGGCAACTGTTTTGAAATAAATTTGGGAAAGTAAGAAGCATTGAACTCACTGCAGTCGCTGGAAAATAATCCTGATGATGCTGGCCACATCATTAGAATTCATTTTCGAGTTTCTAAAGTGATGGATTGCTTCCCTAGTAATTGGTTATGGTATTGTTTGGATTTGTTGGGGATAACAGTTGTTTTGGATATTTCAAAAATGAGAATTTGTTTTGGGATATGAACAAATTGTTTTGGGTACAACCAAATTGGTTTGGAAGACATGGAGATTTGATTTGATATACCAAATGGGTATATATATATTTGATATATTTCAAAATGGTTTTGAGATAAAACCGGGTAAATTGAATTCTGGGAAAGTTCTTATTAAATAATGTGTAAAGTTGAAATGAATCAACTATTGAATTTGTTAAGTGAAGCTAATGCTAATAAGAAGGAAATGAGAAATTTCAAATCTTGGAATTAAAATTTAATTTGAGTAATTAAAGGTGAATAAAATATATTGAAGTAAATTGAAATTTGAATTTTACTTGGATAAGTTAATAAGTTGGACTTAACATAAAATTGATTTGGATTAAATTGAAAGGTAAGTTGATTTTGAGGTTGTGGATTTGAAGTTTGCAAAGAAATAAATTAAGGGAATTTTTATCCTTAAGAATTCAGATATATATATATACATATGGAATTTAGAATTGTGATTATAAAATGTTGGTGGAGTAAAATGAGCAATATAAGTTTTTAAAATAAATAAGTTGGTGAACTTATAAAATAGAAATAGAAATTATAATCACCATGAGAAATAATGAAATGGAATGGTGAATTTAAAAATCTAATCTCAAATGAATGTGAATTGAGATAAGATAAGGGGAATATAAAAGGAGTGAATAAACTTCACTTAGTAAACAAGTTTTGAACTTGTATTTGGAAAATTAAAATTGTGAATTTGAAATGAAATAAACCTAGATGAAATGGAAAATTAAAATTGAGGAATTGGGATTTAATTCAATCTTGATGAATTGGAATTAAAGTAAATAGTTATAAAGGTGAAATGTAAATTGCTTATAATTGCATTAAGGAATTCACATTCTTAAGTTATTAAGTAACTTAAATTGGAGATTATAAAATGAGAATGGACGTAAATGAGCAACTTAAACTCTTGAATGGAAGTGAAATTGGAATTCATTAATGGAAAGAGTTGAAGGGTGTGGCAAATTTAAATTTTGACCATAAATGAGATGCAAAGTCTAATGAAGCAAAATGAGAACATAAATGTGAATGTTCTTAAGTGGAAAATAAGTCTTGAACTTATGTATGGGGAGAATAAGGTTTGTTTGGTAATGAAATTGAAATTGAATTTCAGTTGTGTAATAAATAATATTGAAAGAAATTTAAATTCTATTTAAAGAAGTATACGGGAAGGTAGGAATTTAAATTGTTAAATGAAATAATGGGAAAATGGTGATATTATAATTGGATTCAGAGTAAATTGGGAAAGTGAATTAAAACCTAATATGGATTAAGTTATTGACTGAATTAAATTACAAATTAATGGAATTTGTATTGTAATGGATAGAATTTGATAATCAGTCAAAATTTGAAGGTAAATAAAAATCCAATTTGGATTGGGATTTAATGTTGGTAATAAATATGGGAAGGGCAAATGAATAATGGGATTTGAATATATTAATGATGATTTGAATTGTGAATAAAATTCAAATGAGTGAAATAAATTTATATGGACTCTTTGTTAATAAAATAAATTTGTAAATGGATTGAATTAATAAACAAGGAGCATTCAAATTTATAAATAGATTGAAATTTGATTGGAATGGGAATCAAATGGAAATAAAATTTGATTTATAAGAAGATAATGGTAATATTGAGAAGAAAGCTTAAGTAAATTAAATAAATGTGATTAAGCTTTATAATGTAGTCTTGCATAAATTTTGTTGGGTGATAGGCATTGAATTGCAAGTGGAATGATAAGTGTAAACTTAAGTTAAGTAATGGATTTGAAAATATGAAAATCAAGGCATGATTTTAAAAAATAATAATAAGAATAATAAAATAATAAAAATAAACTTGGATTGGTTAAAGAAATAAAGATGTAAGGAAATGTAATTTAACAATTGCATTGGAAAGAAGAAAAAAAAAATGTTTGAGTTGTGAACCTGGTAATGGAGTAAGATTAATATAAATCTAAGTTGAAATTAATTTTAAATGGTTATAAGCTTAAGTGGCAATTGTTTTGCTTGAATGACTTGAATATTTGAATGTATTTAGAATTGAGTTGTTTAAACAACTAAATTGGTTTTGGATAAATTGGAATTTGATTAAGTGAAGTCAAATTAAAATGAAACTAAATTTGGTATGCAAGAAAGAATTGAGATATTATGCAATTGAATTGATTCTTGAATAAATTGATATGGATTAGAATCCAATTCTAAGAGTTGTATATATAAATGCAATCAAATATAGTGATTTTGCATATGAATGGGCATAGGCATAAAAGAAATGTAAATGCTTCAGAATCTGAAATAAGAATTTGGTTTGTGAATCAAACTTGATATTGAAATGATATAGAAAGATGTTAGTGAAGCACATGTTTATTATATGTTAAATAACAATGAATTGGTTGAAATAAATATGGATTGTATATAGTGGATTTGAGTATAAATCATTCAAGTGAAATTAAAATGAAGTTGGACTTGAATAAGCAATTTGAAAGGTGATTTAAAATCTTGAATTGTTGGTAAAGGATGGTTAATATTAGTAAATTTTGAAATTTGCTTGGTTTGGATTATGCCATAGATATGTTGGATTGCTTTTATATTGGAAAATGTTGATTAAAATGCACAGATCTTGTAACTAATGAGTATGTTGAGTAAGTGCAGGAATGCGAGGCGTTCGAGAGGGTTTGAAGCGCGTATATGCATTATATATTAGCTACTTGCTATTAAAATTGCTAAAAGGTACGCCTACGCTAATAAAATTGGAAAATGATATATATCTTGTGTTATATTTTGGTTTCCGGCCGTGTGGGCCGATGTATATATATTTGTGTATCCTGCGATATCGCAGAAGCTCCTCCGTACAGGGGAGACTCTGCCAAAATTTTCCGTAAATTTTGAGAGTTAGAAAATTTTTGGGTTTTGGGAAAAGTTAAGTAACTTATGAAGTTATAAGTTAAAATTAAAGCTTTAGAATTAATAAAGCAAATAGGTTTGGGAATTGAACAAAAAGGATTTTGTGAAGTGTATATAAGCTTTTAACTAAGCTAATGGGATAAGTAAATGGGTTTAAGTGTATGTTCTACCTTATACAAATTTCGGGGACGAAATTTTTATAAGGGGGAAGGAATGTAACGACCCGGAATTTTGGGTCGCCAAAATTTAACATTTAATTCATTTTAAATGTTGGATATGGATTCTAATTTGAATCTTGATAATGGAAGACTATGGTTGAGTTAATAAGATGAGTTATAGTTTCAAAATATGGTGATTCCATTTGAGGCGTCAGGAGATGATAATATGTAGTTGTTGTTATTATTAATATTATTATTATCATCATCATTTAGGGTTTGTTTGATCATGCTCATCTAATTGAGCATTGACTTTGTCAGTATGTCCCTTTTTGAGATATGGGTTGGGTAGATAAGGATTGAAACAATATTGAAATGAACACCTTGTGAATTAAGTTTCACAGTTTGACTAAAAGGTGTTCGATGTTAATGTTGAGGTAGAATTTGATTTCAAATTTAGAATATTTTGGGATAAATAATTAAAAACGGTTTAATAGAAGTGATTTATAAAATGGATTTATAAAAATGTATCATTTAAATTGGAAGAATTTAGATTGAAAACTTGAGAACCTAAATCCTGACGCTTTTGGAAAATAATTTTCAAGGTTTTAGGAAAATAATAATAATAATATTTGAAACCAATTTGGTTTATGTATCAATTTTTTGGAATAAAGTGAGAGTAAGAAGTGTTATCTTTGGATTGGTACAAGGAACAAGTCTTGATTGTTTTGTGATGATCATAATAATCTTCTAAATGACGATCAGATGTTTGCCTAGGTGAACATTGTGGGGTACTTACTTTATTATTCTTTTTATCATTGTACGATCGAAACAAGTTCATCCTGAACAAACCCAAAGTGAGTTGGTGATATATATTGTTGAAAATGTAAAGTATTGCTCTAAAAATGTGTAACGACCCGGAATTTTGGGTCGCCAAAATTTAACATTTAATTCATTTTAAATGTTGGATATGGATTCTAATTTGAATCTTGATAATGGAAGACTATGGTTGAGTTAATAAGATGAGTTATAGTTTCAAAATATGGTGATTCCATTTGAATTGGAGTAATAATAATAATTATTAGAACTGAGAATAAATTGGAAATTTAATGGTAATTGTTATAAAATTGATGTTTAAATGCATTTTTAAGTTCAATAGGTTATAAATGATATTGTTAGATTTTTGGAAGAATTTAAAAGTTAATAGATTATTATTTGGAATTTTATATGAATTTAAAATGAATTTAATATTATTAAAAATGCAATTAATCAGATTTTGGTCCGGAATGAGCCAAAACGATTTTTAATATGTTTATAAATGTTATATGAATTATTGTTAAGTTAATAAAATTTTAAACGTGGAAATTTTGAGTGATTTCGATAATTTCGAAATTTGCTTAATTAAATAGACGAGTTAAAATAGCCTTCCGGGGCACAGTCTCGGAATTCGACGAAACCAGTTTCATTGGATCCGTAATAGTTAGTTATTATCGGATTTCAATTTTCGTAGCAATCGGAGTTGTCATTTGACCCTGGCAGCTCGAAACGCATCGAAATCGATTTTACCGATTTAATTTTAAATTGGACGTTTAATTCCATAACTCGCTTGTACGAGCGAATTAGCTTACGAAACCTGTTCCATTGTGTCCGGAACGTTGAAAAACCCCAGGATAGCCTGTCGGAACGTGAGAATTGGAGTTCGTTTGCATTAACGGTTAAATTGAGAAATTTGTTGATTTAAAATATTATTAAATAACAATTATATATATAATATTATCTTCCTAAACCCTAGTTTAAAGCAGCCGCCGTATGTTTTTATTCCATGGCCGAAATCGATTTACATTCTTCTTCCCAAATCTCTCAATCCTTGCTTTCATTTCGAAAACTTCCAACTGAAGAAAGGTAGATCTCTCCGAGCTCGTGAGATCCAACGGTTGATTTCGCATGTAGTCTTCGTTTGGAGGAGTTTTGTGGCGCCGTTCATTTGCCGTTCGTTCGAGAATTTAGGGAGGTGGGAAGCACCGAGCTTCGTGCTCGTCCAGCCACGGGTGGTGCTCGCGGAGACCTTCAATGCGGTAGTTCCTGATCGAGTTGAATGCGTTGCGAGTGGTGACGATTTCAAACCCTAATCACGTGAAATGGGTTCGAATTTGCTCCTGGAGCTTTCGCGTGTTGAGATGAGGGAGAAGAGGGGGTCGGCCGTATGTTTTGGTAATTTTAATAAAAAAAAAAAAAAGAATTTGTTTTGAAATTAAATTCAAATCTTGTAATTTAAATAACTTGTTCATATGTAATCAGAAATCAACAATCTTGGTAGCGCCGGAATCGCAGCGACGAGCACTACGCGATGGTGAAAATCCGGAGTCATTCCGGGAAAGTAGAAATTTAGGTTAAATCGAACGTCGTTCGGTTTAATTTAAATTTCGAACGCTCGTCGAAACTCAAGGTGAGTTATTCTCACTCACATCTGGATACTAGTAAAGTAGATAGCTAGTATTGATTGTTTGTTTGGATGTTAGCTGAATATGTTAGTTATTATCAAATTGAATTGATATATATATATACTGTTGTGCTAATATTTGTGGATGCAGGGAAAACAGGTTGGAGGGATCCAACGGGATTCCTCACAAAGTAGTAATATTTTTATATTGATGATTATGCCTGTTTATATATTGTGATTGATAAGTTGGAATTTAATTGCATTGTGATATTGTGGTTTAAACTATAAACCCAGAATATTAGTTATAAAGAAAATTGCAGTTTAAATTATGAAGAAATTAAATTGGGTTTCAAAGAAATTGAGAAATTGGTAAATAAGAAATTTAGAGAATATAAATGTTTGAAACCTGATTTGGATGGAAAACTGAAATAAATTTGTATAGAAATATTACTGGATAAATTATAAATCCAAAATTAATTATATTTGATAAATTGAATTTAGAGAAATAAAGGTATTGTTAAATAATGGATTTAAAAGGGATTAAAATATGAAATCTATTTTAAAATGTAAATTGGAAGTTTTAAAATTTGGAATGATAATTAAGATAAATGTTATTAGTTGAAGATTTGGGAAATAAATTTATGTTATGAAACCATAAAACTAAAGTAAATAAATGGACAGAAATCGTGAGAAGGATTTCTGTGATGATTTAGTAGAAATGAGATTTTCTTGGGAAAAAAAAAAAACCAAGTTCGAGTTTTAAATTGATTTTATAAAAAGAAAGTTTTAAAATCTAAACTAATTTTAAAGAATGTTTTAAAAATTATTATTTTAAAGTGATTTTTTTTATAAATTAGCAATAGTAAAATTTTATAAATATTTTAATAATTATGTTTACAAATGGATTTGTTTTAAAAGCTAGTTTTGACCTAAGTATATTGAAATAAGAGTTAATCTTTTTACCACTTTATTTTAATATATAGTATAACTTAACCTTAATTTAAATTAAGCTATATCTTTTAAACAGTTTTGCTTTAAATATTTTGGAATTATATTTTGATTAAATAATTAGTAGTAAATTTATCTATTTAAAGTATATTTTAAATTAAAATGTTTTTAACTGTTTTAAATCTAAACTGTTTTGAACTTGGATTTCCAATGAGAATATATGGTAAATGATTTACCTTGTAAAGGAGGAATTTTGAGAAATGTTTTCAAATGAGATTTGGAAATTTGGTAATATATCTTTTAAAGATATTTGAGGTAAATAAATAATTTGGGAATTATTTATTGTGTGATGGATGCTATGGATGTTTATGCATATTAATTGATAGTTAAATCACCGACTATCAATATTGGACAAATGCGTTGATCGTTTCGAAGAGACCGGGATCGAGGTTTATTTCTCGAAAACCACTTCGATCCGGTTTGTACGTTTTCGTGCGATAAAACGTTTTCGGAGTCGAAGATGGAGCAGTGAAGTGCAAGGGCTAGTCGCTACTAATCCTGAGGATATTTCCAAAATGGATGTAGTAGGAATAGTGCCTTCGGTTCCGTTCGAACCCGGGACGGACTTGTATGGACGAATGCTTCGTGACATCGTCAGCGGACGATGGGCATTCTAAGTGAAACGTTCTAAAGGTAACGTTAAGCCTCAAGCCTCACCAACCGGGAATGACTGAAAATCAGGGGATATGCAGCAAGGCTTCGTGGGTAGCCCCCACTGGAGAGTAAGGTCATCCCTGTCTAGAGGTTCCTTTTTATTTCGGCTTAGTGGTGCGGTTGCTGATCCCAACCGCGGGGTGATCTTATTCGGAATTGCCCATAGGTGATTCCGGTCTTGTGTTGCAGGGGACGAAGGGAGTAGTCCTCGGTACTGTGATCTAGACCACGTACTGTGATAGGTGGTACCCCAGTGCCTAGTCATTAGTTGGAATCCATTTTTCCCTACGAGCCTTTTACGAGTTTTGTTTGTATTACCCACTTCGGTGGCTAGTAGCTGGAATTTAATCATGTAACAATTTCGGCTATTTTATAAGTATTTGTAAATAGACCCTATTATAATATCAGAGGATTTCTATAAAAAGAGTTTTAGCTATCGTAAGGTAAAAACCCGACATGTTTATTTGTGGCGTGGTCTTACGAGATGCTTTTGTTTTCAAAAGGATTTTTGAAACTTTAATAATCAATTGTGTGCATTATTATCAGCTGGTATTCCAGACTGACTCGGGTGTTATTTCATTATAATGCTCGGGTCAGACCGAGTATTATATGTTCAGGATAGGTTGCTATGGAGCAGGAGAGGAGCTGGAGTTCGAGACGTATTATATGTACCTATATATATATCCGCTGCTATGTTGTATGGTATGTCTGTTATGTGATGATTGATGTATGAGTTACTCTGATGATATGTTGTATAAACAGTTATAGATTTCATTTTGTGTAAAGATATATAGTTGCTATTATATTTTATTCCGCTGCGACTGTGAGATTCTGATATTGTTTAGTTTCTTCTTCTTCTATCTCTTTTTCTTTTAACCTTAATGGTTCGTATTTCTGTTCTACTTGAGTCAATTAGGGTAGTATATTGTTGATTCAAGGGGTACGGATTTGCGGGCTGTCACAAAATGATAATTTGGAAATAAAAGGAATATTTTATAGTTAATTAGTTCGAGTTGCTCGAAAATAACTTAAAATTGGAAAAGAGATGTGTTCAGATTGTAAACACTTCACTTGAGTATTACCATTCTTAGTAAGGGAATGTATGATAATGTTTGGTGATACCTAGTTCCTTAGTATCATTTTGGAGTTACTCGAGCTATGTCTATATATTTATATGATTTAAAGTATAGAGTTCCATTTTTAAAAAAAATTGAAAATAAAATCCGGGTATTCGGATGTTGAATTTTCTTAGGAAAATAAAAGAAAAATGGAATAATGAAATCAAATAGGATATATGATCTTAGGATGTAGCGGAGTAACATACGAGTTGAACATAAGAATAGTTTATGAAATGTTTTCATAAATAATTTGGTGGAAATATAATAGGTATTAGGGAGGACCAATTAAGTAAGTTCTTAAGTTGGACGTAGATCATTTCTCTTTCCATATAGAGTGATCCAAGATTCGAGTACATGGCTTTGAGGTGTTACACTGTCCCGAATAAGGATCTATTACTCAACTTTGAGGGTGAGCACTTGATGAGGGTTCTTTGTGTAGGACCAAAGTTTTCTATCATAGTTACAACTATGTAAGGAGAATAGATGTTCCTAAATCAAGGAGCCTAATTGGAGTCCGCACTAGAGAATCGAGTGAGCGATACTAGTTCGGAAGAAAAGTTATGTACTCAAGTTGAGATCAAATCAAATTTTTGCATAAGAATGATCCATGTACATCATACAGGCTAATTTATAGTGTTAAGTGTTTTATAAAATAGGTTGAGGTGTAATTTCAGGGACGAAATTCTTTTAAGAGGCAAGAATGTAACGACTTGGAATTTCACTACTTTGATTAGTGAATATTTAATTAATTTTAAATATTCAATATATATAGGTTTTAGAATGAAAATAAACTCATTTTAATTAATTAATAATGATGATAAAATCGTTTTTAAAATTGTTTGACCAAATAAAATAGTTCGTAAAAAACAGAAAATGTGACCGAAGAACGTTTTCCGAAGTTTCGACCTTTCGACACGGGAGAGTTGTCGGTAATGTTGTTCGTCTTTGTGCACCATATATGCACATATATAAGAGTTAATTAGCTAAATAATAATATACCTAAGGATAGATTATCTTATGTTAATTTTGTTTAGTAAATGATGTGACTAAACATAATAATTATATATGCGTAAAAGAAAGTGATGTGACTAAACATAATGATTATATACTAAACATAATAATTATACATATAAAAGAAAGTGGTGTGACTAAAATAATAATTATATATATAAAAGAAAGTGATGTGACTAAACATAAGATACATATATAAACATAATAATTATATATATATAATAGAGTGATGTGACTTGACAAAATGATGAGGTGTGAAATTCTTGCTTATAAATAGCCCATATGTTTCTCCATTTTTCCTCCTCTTTCCACAACCCTTTTCTTCATCATTTCCAACTCGAATGGATTTTTTCTATTTTTGAAACCGTGTGAAATTTTAATAGATACAACATTCTAGTTGACCAGTTTTTCAAATTTCTATCATAGCCATGTCAAAACACCAATTCTTTACAAAGTAATTTTTTACTTCGAATTTCAAGTCCGAATATTATCCTTCTTCTTTTGATCATAACTTCTTCAAACAAATAGAAAATGAATGATTCTTTTCTTAAAATGATAAAGGAAAGAAATTCCTACAACTTTCTTTTTAACTACTTCTCTAAATTCGTTGAAATGGTGGCCCAAAAACCAATGGGAAAATAACTTAATTTTGAGTTCATTTTCAACAAATCTATGATAAACCGAAGCTCCTCTACCTTAAAGCTACTTCCCTACACGATGACTCGGTGTCAAGGGGTTGAGGTAATCTGGTCTGCTTTGTTAAAGGGGTGGCCAGTTCTATGTTAGAATCACTGCATTTTCTAGAGGTGTGTCATCGAAAGGTAGTCTCTTACCTTGCCATTGTTGGAATCTAATCTCCAATACATGTCTTATGTTTTTTATTGTAAAGCATAGTATGTTGGAATGTGAGATGCAAACATTTCAGTTATTTTATCTATTTACTTTAAAACCTAGACACTATAATAATATCACTGGATTTTGATATAAAATATTTTGGTTATCGTAACGTAAAAACCCATCCGTTTTTATGTGCGGTGTGGTCTTACGAGATACCCTTTGCTTGAAAGGTTTTAAAATGTAGAAATCAGTTGGGTTGTTACTTGTTATCATGTTTTACTCACGCTGGTTTACCAGACTGACCCGGGCGTTATTCCATGTAATGCTCGGGTCAGACCGAGCAAGTTTTTCCTAGGTTAGCTAGGTACTTTGGAGTCAGAGAGGAGCCGGATGGTCAAGACGTATTCATGTATATATTTTTTCTGCTATATCATAGAGTATGTATGTTTGTCAATGTAAGGACAAGTTTCTATAACTGTCCTAGTGTACGATAAGTCTAGTGTACCCTATTGTTGTATATATGAATAAAGATGTTTCCTTCTTGTAAAGATTATTGTTGTATTATATAATATTCACTGCGTTGTGAGATTTTATGTTGTTTAATTTTCTTCTACCTTCTTCTTTGACCCTAACAAATCGGTATTTTATGCACTTAAATGTTCGGCATACAATACAGTGGACGTATTAATGTCGATTTTTGAGGGTCAAAAATCTGATTCGTTACGGTATAATAGTTAAAGAGACATTAACTAAGTGAAGTTATAAAATTTGGACCACTCTTGCTTTTGAAAGCAAATGATAACTTTGTATTATATAACATCACTTCTATAAACCTCTTAAACATGTGGCGAGGCCTTGACTTGATGTTTAAATGGTCATTTAACCTGTGTGTTAAATCGAAGTAAGTTTGAAAGTGTTTGAAGTGAGAATATTCGTTATAAGTGCACTTCCAAATCCCTTGTTTTTGGGAACTTTTATAAATATTGGAAAGATATTTTAAGAATCACTTTCCATGGGTTTTTAGTACCTTAATGGTAGTGCTTACTATGAAAATTTCAAGTCTTAAAATCATTTGTTAAAGGGATTAAAACTAATTACAAAGATCGTTCTTCTAAATGTTATTTTAACAAGGACTTTTAGCAGCATTTATAAATGCAGTAATAAGCCGCATATGGTTTTAAATTTTTAAAAATGATATTTAAATTTGGTATTTTTCACTAATCTTTTTAGAAACATTCTCAAACATGTTTTGAGTATCTTAAAGTTGGTTTGAAATTGAAATATATTTTTGATAATATATAAATTTTGAAAAAGTGAAGAAGAGGCTTAACAATAAAAGCCAACGAGGTGGACTTCTGTAATTTCTGAGAGTTAAGATTGATGTCGAGTAAGGACAGACCAATAAGCTTTAACCTACCAGGCTTCCCACTTAAATAAGGAATGTATAAGTTGGGATGTCAAAAATGTGCATGTCTTGTTGTTTGCTTATTTGTTTAAAAGGTAATTAACTTTACTTAATGTTAAAAACCGATGAAGTAGGTTTATCTATTTTCTAGGAGTCAAGATTGATGTCGAGTGGGGACGGATAAATAGAGCTCTAACCTACTGGGTTTCTCTCTTGAATGAGGAATAGTTAAGTCGGGAATGTCGGGAACGAGTGAATCATGTTGTTTGTTACTTGTGACGCCCCACCTCTATACCCACGCTAGACAAGAACATTATTGAGAATGCTGTCAACTAGCACGGAGAATAAGGCTGTTGAGGAGCGACCATCCGTGTAATTGCTTTGCGCGAGCATCGATATGTCAGATAGTATAACATGCATTTTCTTTATCAAGAGGAAATCTGACACAACGACACAAACTCAAAGCTACTACACAGTGGCTATAAAGGTCTTCGGAAACAAATATAGAAATAAACATAACATAAATCAGTCACAGGCAATTCATATCACAAAGGCGGAAATAGATATGAATATTACACATGAAAGTGTACATCAGAGTAGTGGTCAAAAGGATCCACAATAATACAACGGAATAGATACCAGTGCTAGACAAAAGAATAAGTATACACCATAGAGTCTGTATCTCAAATGTATACAACAAAAACTACTAAACTAGAGTAGTTAGCCAAAAGTCAGAAGATGGTTCCAGATAGGAAGCCATGAGGAAGCATCTGTAAAATCTCAGTCTGACCCGAGTATTATTTAAGAAGAAAATAATAAACGGATCAGTCTAGCTATAAATATCAGATGAAGTGATATATAATAAGAGATATGACATAAACATATAATAATCACAATGCCAAGCTGTGATAAATAAGTAATTGAAAATCAACAAGAGATTAATCAATATCACAATAATCTACTCAAGATAAAAAGGAACATCATACTCCTAATTTCATTTACCAAGCCACAATAAATGACATATATATCAATGCCCATCGTAAAAGTTGGTGAAACATAACTTCCAGAAATCAACACACGAAATCCAGAAATCACAAGAAAAAGGAACAACGACGTCGTACAGCGGGACGTCCGATGAACCAAATCACAATAAAAAGGATGGCCAATCCCCAAAAAAATGGACATCGACGCACCTAGAAAGACGCGCCCCATGTACAGTCGAACATCGACGCACCTAGAAAGATACGCCCCATGCTCTAGCATCGACGCACCTAGAAAGATACGCCCCATGCACAAATAAACATCGATGCACCTAGAAAGATACACCCCATGTACAAATAAACATCGATGCACCTAGAAAGATACACCCCATGTACAAATAAACATCGACGCACCTAGAAAGATACGCCCCATGCATAATCAAACATCGACGCACCTAGAAAGATACACCCCATGTAATGTCTAACATCGACGCACCTAGAAAGATACGCCCCATGCATAATCGAACATCGACGCACCTAGAAAGATACGCCCCATGTCCCGACTTATTGAGCCGATTGCTCCACGAAGTAAATAAACATCGATGCACCTAGAAAGGTACACCCCATGCATAAATAAACATTGACGCACCTAAAAAGGTACGACCCATGTGAGAAATGAGACGAAGCTCAATAAAATGAGGAACGGTCCTCCACATAAACCAAGAGACATCGCACATTGCTAGTCTAAACCACAAAGATGATCGTCCTGATCAACGAGAAGTGTCAATTACAATAAGCTAGTAAATATATGAGCTTAGCTTCATGTCCCATAACTACTAGCTTAACTTAAATATTTACGAACAAATTGTAGATCTCCACTAGAAAATTGTCACAAGAGATTCAATCGAACAAGTCCAAGAATTAACCGACGAAGTAAACGCAAGCGTTTCATACCACTTGTTGTACTAAGTCGTTTAATTAGATTTCTCATACGAGTGAGGTAAAGGTTTGTATATACTAATAGATTGGAAATCGGTTTGAGAAAACGAACTTTGTTATAAAATAGTGTTGAAATCATTTGAAGAAAGAGTTTTGATATGTACTACTAGTATAGAAAACCTTTATATTTTTAAAGTGACAAATCACAAAGAAGATTGTAGGAACAATCAGGCATAAAAATTCACATTCGAAGACGTGAATAAAATCCAAAGAAATCGATATCAAATCCATCGAAGTGGATATATCTAAAATTCCCAAAGAAAAGGTCATCAAAGTCGATAATAAATGACAACAACAAAAGGGAGACAACACGAATCGATTAAATTTGGAAACCACACAAAATAAACGAAATAGGCAAAATAACATCAGGTCGGTCGGCCGGCATACAGAGCTCGGTCGACCGAACCATGTTTTAGAAAATAGTTCGGGAAGCAGGTCGGTCGACTGAGCTCTGTAGTCGGTCGACCGGACCCAAACAGAGAAGTGCATAGCACATTTGGAAGCAGGTCGGTCGGCCGACTCTCAGGGCTCGGTCGACCGGACCTGTTTCCAGCCTCTTCCCTGCCTATTACAAATGAGGTTCAATCTTGACCAAAATTGCATTCGCACGAGCAACGACGCTAAGGGTTTATGCCAATCGACTACCCGGCCCTATATGCTCCTCGATGAATCACCAAAAACATGTTCAAACATCAAGGTTAGGATTTTTAATGAATTGAGCTCAAAACACTAAAAATTGGAATATTCACAAAAGCAATCCAAATCAAAATCAAATGCACATGAATAAGTGTTAGGAATTCATACCTAACAATAGAAGAGAATTATAAGCATAGATGTGAGATTAAAAATCTCACCTTTGAACCCAAATCAATGAAGAAGAAGCTTGAAAGCAAATGGAAATCAACCACACTTCAATCTCACACTAGAAGCTTGAATCTAAGCTTAAAAGAAGAACATTCCCTAAGTTAGGTTTAGGAAATTTCTGAAATTCAAGGAGAGAATGAGTTGGAGAAGAAGAAGAGGAGCTTACCAATGGGTTCTCTTTGATTTTGGAGCTAGGAGATGGATTTGCAAATGAACTAGGGCTTGGAGTTTTAATTTCCACTCTTCTCCACCATTGTTGCTAAAGCTTGAAGGGTTAGGAATTAGAAATGAAATGAAGATAAGTGGAGAGGGTTGGGACTGAATACATAAGTGGGGTTAATGGGCTCAGCCCAAACCAAAGCCCTAAGTGAAAAAGTGGCAAAAATCAACTTTCTCCAAACATATCGAAGCTTATACTCAAAAAGGTCGCAAACGGAATTTTGAACTCAATGGAAGTGGTCTCGAGTCCTAATTCGGCTGTTTGCAAAAAGTAGCTTTTCGGACCAAAATCCGACGAATGATAAAATATTTAAATAAAATATTTAAATATAAAATCGATAAATATGCGGGTTGTTCCAGACTCCCCTCCTTAAAGAAATTGCGTCCTCGCAATACTTAAGAAGGAAATATAAGAAGTAACAACCATAGAAGCATATTAACACAAAAGAAAATTGAAATAAGAAGTTCACCATAAAGAGCACGAAAGAGTTAGCACGAACGGGATCGCTCGATGAGTTCTCTGGATTTCCAAGAGCAATCCATAGGATTTGAGAACCATAGAACTCTTATCAAAAAGAATATCTCGAAGGCGCTCAACCTCCGAAGCAATAATGCGAATAGAATGTTGCTCAAAAGTCAAATTTGGTGAAACTTCAATCCCCTCAATAACACCGGGCTCAAGAATAAAAACCGGAAACATAAAAGCATTTCCATAGTTAAAAGACGTGGAAAACGTCAAGAATAGCAGAAAGTTGAGCCGGTGCAACGGCGTAATACAAATACGGTACGCCCGAGAAACTAGAAACTCAAATAATTTTGGAACACCGACGTAGTACAAGACGGTACGTCCAATGAACCAAAAAGCGAAGACATTGATGTAGTACAAACGGTACATTCAATGAATCAAACAACAAAGACATTGATGTAGTACAAACGGTACATCCAATGAATCAAACAACAAAGACATTGATGTAGTACAAACGGTACATCCAATGAATCAAAAAGCGAAGACATTGATATAGTACAAATGGTACATCCAATGGATCAAACAGCAAAGTCATTGATGTAGTACAAACGGTACATCCAATGAATCAAAGACATTGATGTAGTACAAACGGTACATCCAATGAATCAAATAGCAAAGACATTGATGTAGTACAAACGGTACATCCAATGAATCAAACAAGACGGAACATCGATGTAGTATAATAACAGTACATCCGATGAACCGAACACCATAAAAGAACATCGGACACTAGTCCATAAAAGGAATGAGATAAAGCTCAATAAAACGAAGTGTACCAAAATGTCCGATGAACTTGATGAAAAGATAATTCCATTCAGACAACATCAAAGAATCAACCACTTGTTGCCTACGACAAAGCGCATTGGCAACACGATTTCCCTTCCGGGAATAAAAGGAATATCAAGATCATAAGATGCCAGGAACTCGAGTCAACATGAAGTTCCTTAAGAGAACATGATATTCCAAAGATTTATGATCGAGGTGGAGAACAAATTTCTCCCCCAAATATGATGATGCCAAATTCCCAAAAGTAAAAACAATAGCCGCGAGCACTAGATCATGAGTGGCATACCTAGTCTCGATCGGCTATAATGATTTAGAAGCACAAGTGATAGCACGTTCTCCTTTGCAAGAGAACGGCATCCAAACCAATACGACTAGTATCGGTACAAATAGCAAAGTCTTGGTTCCCCTTCAGGAATCACAAGAACAAGAGTATTGAAAGAAAGAGTTCTTTTAAATAATCTTCTTTCCTGAAAATTTAAAACTTTCAAAATCACAATTATCTCCATGCAAAAAATGTTTCTAGAAAAATTTACATTTTACAAGTCAATATATCGTGTCTGATTGTCTCATCAAAGCGTTTAGGAAATTCCTATCGATAACGTTGATCAAGCGCATCGACCAAAATTCTTAAAACACTAAATGGGCAATACAATCACAAAACCGTATTCTATAGGATAAGTAAGTTTTTCAAAAACTTCTAAGAATATTCTTTGTTCGTTTTAAGAACAAAAATCCAGTTACACTTACAAATAAATCTTATGAAAATGATTTGCAAAATTTTAAATTGCTATTTTTATCCAAAAATCAATAAATACAAGAATGGTCTCATCGAAATATTCATAGAGTATTCGATTTATAAAATGGATGAAATAAGCTGGACAAACTGAATGACATAATAATTCATTCATAGGAATCATAACAAGTGCGGAATGCGGTAAGTGGAATGCTAACTCCCGCAACTCGTAACAAATGAAAATCGGTGGCAAGGTCGAACTAGAAAGACCTTAACACCACACAAAAGATTTCTTAGGTGATAATCCTAAGACAAGCTCAAAAATTCCGGAAAATTTCTCTAACTACATGAATGAGAGAAATAACACTTTCCTTATAAGTGGGCTTAAGGAATAAAATGATGCCATCAAGTTGGAATCAAAATCATAAAGGAAAAATAGAAATCTGCTTAACAGATTGAAAATGTCAAAGATGAATAGTCCATTCAAGAAAATAGAATATAGGCTTCATTAACGATTAAGCCAATCCTATCGCACAAATCAATTCCGGAGCCTTAGTAAAAATATCGGCTTGGAAAGAAAAATCCCATAAAATAATTTCGACATCAAAAAAGACAAATTGAGTGTTGCGGATCTACCATCCGGATTCACAATTCTCAAAGAAGTCATCAAGCCCAAAATATTTTCAAAGAAAAGAATCTTCAAGTTCTTTTGATATAAAAACAATGAGATGAAACCCATATCAAAAAGAACACGAACAAGAAAATCACAAAGCAAATGTCATCAAGGATTGAATGAGAAATACCTTGACCAAGAGAAGTATTGCTAGGGGCTTTCACAATATTTAGCTTTCTCATGTCCTTGTTCAAAAGTTTGGGACACGCAGATAAAAGATGACCCGGTTTCTTGCAATAGCGACAAGAATGGGGTTTTGGACACATATTCGCATAGTGTTCCATAGAATTACAATTGTAGCATCCTCCACGATTAGGGATTGGAGTCTTTGCTACAAAAGTAGTTTGCTTCACTCTCTTATTGGGATTAAGGCTCTTGAACTTAATATGCCTCTTCTTGGAAGTCCCAATATCACAAACACTTCCTTTACCAACCTCTCCATGAAGAAGAGTAACATCCACAAGCTTATTGAAAGAAACTTCAAGTTTCAAAGGTAGAACCATTTCCGGGTTCTTACTCAAAGCATAGATAAACTCTTGATTCTTTACAAGATCCAAAAGTTGTTGGGTAGACATGAATGCGCCATCCAGAGAAGGGCTACTGGATTGACTAGCGCTAGGACTACTAGAACTAACCATTTCTCTTCTTTAAGAAAGAAAGAAAGAAGAGGAAAAAATTATTCTCAGAATAAATTTCAATCAAACTTGATTGATAAAACAAGGAATCATAAAGAAATTAGGATGAATCGGTACGAGGACACGAATTAAATCCTAAAGCACGACTCCTAAGATGGACTTAGGACGACGATCCTTGTTATAATATTCCATATTGTTCCGAAGTTTGGCTCCGATACCAAGCTGTGACGCCCCACCTCTATACCCATGCTAGACAAGAACATTACTGAGAATGCTGTCAACTAGCACGGAGAATAAGGCTATTGAGGAGCGACCATCCGTGTAATTGCTTTGCGCGAGCATCAATATGTCAGATAGTATAACATGCATTTTCTTTATCAAGAGGAAATCCGACACACCGACACAAACTCAAAGCTACTACAAAGTGGCTATAAAGGTCTTCGGAAACAAATATAGAAATAAACATAACATAAATCAGTCACAGGCAATTCATATCACAAAGGCGGAAATAGATATGAATATTACACATGAAAGTGTACATCAGAGTAGTGGTCAAAAGGATCCACAATAATACAACGGATTAGATACCAGTGCTAGACAAAAGAATAAGTATACACCATAGAGTCTGTATCTCAAATGTATACAACAAAAACTACTAAACTAGAGTAGTTAGCCAAAAGTCAGAAGATGGTTCCAGATAGGAAGCCATGAGGAAGCACCTGTAAAATCTCAGTCTGACCCGAGTATTATTTAAGAAGAAAATAATAAACGGATCAGTCTAGCTATAAATATCAGATGAAGTGATATATAATAAGAGATATGACATAAACATATAATAATCACAATGCCAAGCTGTGATAAATAAGTAATTGAAAATCAACAAGAGATTAATCAATATCACAATAATCTACTCAAGATAAAAAGGAACATCATACTCCTAATTTCATTCACCAAGCCACAATAAATGACATATATATCAATGCCCATCGTAAAAGTTGGTGAAACATAAATTCCAGAAATCAACACACGAAATCCAGAAATCACAAGAAAAAGGAACAACGACGTCGTACAGCGGGACGTCCGATGAACCAAATCACAATAAAAAGGATGGCCAATCCCCAAAAAAACTGGACATCGACGCACCTAGAAAGACGCGCCCTATGTACAGTCGAACATCGACGCACCTAGAAAGATACGCCCCATGCTCTAGCATCGACGCACCTAGAAAGATACGCCCCATGCACAAATAAACATCGATGCACCTAGAAAGATACACCCCATGTACAAATAAACATCGATGCACCTAGAAAGATACACCCCATGTAATGTCTAACATCGACGCACCTAGAAAGATACGCCCCATGCATAATCGAACATCGACGCACCTAGAAAGATACACCCCATGTAATGTCTAACATCGACGCACCTAGAAAGATGTGCCCCATGCATAATCGAACATCGACGCACCTAGAAAGATACGCCCCATGTCCCGACTTATTGAGGCGATTGCTCCACGAAGTAAATAAACATCGATGCACCTAGAAAGGTACACCCCATGCATAAATAAACATTGACTCACCTAAAAAGGTACGACCCATGTGAGAAATGAGACGAAGCTCAATAAAATGAGGAACAGTCCTCCACATAAACCAAGAGACATCGCACATTGCTAGTCTAAACCACAAAGATGATCGTCCTGATCAACGAGAAGCGTCAATTACAATAAGCTAGTAAATATATGAGCTTAGCTTCATGTCCCATAACCACTAGCTTAACTTAAATATTTACGAACAAATTGTAGATCTCCACTAGAAAATTGTCACAAGAGATTCAATCGAACAAGTCCAAGAATTAACCGACGAAGTATATGCAAGCGTTTCATACCACTTGTTTTACTAAGTCGTTTAATTAGATTTCTCATACGAGTGAGGTAAAGGTTTGTATATACTAATAGATTGGAAATCGGTTTGAGAAAACGAACTTTGTTATAAAATAGTGTTGAAATCATTTGAAGAAAGAGTTTTGATATGTACTACTAGTATAGAAAACCTTTATATTTTTAAAGTGACAAATCACAAAGAAGATTGTAGGAACAATCAGGCATAAAAATTCACATTCGAAGACGTGAATAAAATCCAAAGAAATCGATATCAAATCCATCGAAGTGGGTATATCTAAAATTCCCAAAGAAAAGGTCATCAAAGTCGATAATAAATGACAACAACAAAAGGGAGACAACACGAATCGATTAAATTTGGAAACCACACAAAATAAGCGCAATAGGCAAAATAACATCAGGTCGGTCGGCCGGCATACAGAGCTCGGTCGACCGAACCATGTTTCAGAAAATAGTTCGGGAAGCAGGTCGGTCGACTGAGCTCTGTAGTCGGTCGACCGAACCCAAACAGAGAAGTGCATAGCACATTTGGAAGCAGGTCGGTCGGCCGGCTCTCAGGGCTCGGTCGACCGGACCTGTTTCCAGCCTCTTCCCTGCCTATTACAAATGAGGTTCAATCTTGACCAAAATTGCATTCGCATGAGCAACGGCGCTAAGGGTTTATGCCAATCGACTACCCGGCCCTATATGCTCCTCGATGCATCACCAAAAACATGTTCAAACATCAAGGTTAGGATTTTTAATGAATTGAGCTCAAAACACTAAAAATTGGAATATTCACAAAAGCAATTCAAATCAAAATCAAATGCACATGAATAAGTGTTAGGAATTCATACCTAACAATAGAAGAGAATTATAAGCATATATGTGAGATTAAAAATCTCACCTTTGAACCCAAATCAATGAAGAAGAAGCTTGAAAGCAAATGGAAATCAACCACACTTCAATCTCACGCTAGAAGCTTGAATCTAAGCTTAAAAGAAGAACATTCCCTAAGTTAGGTTTAGGAAATTTCTGAAATTCAAGGAGAGAATGAGTTGGAGAAGAAGAAGAGGAGCTTACCAATGGGTTCTCTTTGATTTTGGAGCTAGGAGATGGATTTGCAAATGAACTAGGGCTTGGAGTTTTAATTTCCACTCTTCTCCACCATTGTTGCTAAAGCTTGAAGGGTTAGGAATTAGAAATGAAATGAAGATAAGTGGAGAGGGTTGGGACTGAATACATAAGTGGGGTTAATGGGCTCAGCCTAAACCAAAGCCCTAAGTGAAAAAGTGGCAAAAATCAACTTTCTCCAAACATATCGAAGCTTATACTCAAAAAGGTCGCAAACGGAATTTTGAACTCAATGGAAGTGGTCTCGAGTCCTAATTCGGCTGTTTGCAAAAAGTAGCTTTTCGGACCAAAATCCGACGAATGATAAAATATTTAAATAAAATATTTAAATATAAAATCGATAAATATGCGGGTTGTTACATTACTTGTTTATGGAAACCATTAGTGCTATACTTAACACTAAAAGTCAACGGGTATACTTATCTATTTGTGTGATTCAAAAATAAAGTGTCTAGGCACGGCTTTGATGTAACCAATGTTCTAACTTATCCAATGTCACTCTTTAACAAGGAATAGTTTAGTTGAAATGTTGGAAATAAGTTAGGTATACGAACATTGATTTGTATAAGCAGCTATTTTAACTAAATAATCGATTAGTAGACTATCAAACTTGACCTATTATTATCTTAGATCTTTAAAAGAATGTTTTTAAAGATAATATAAGTATGGAATGGTTTTGGGTTTGTTGTGACAATGTTTAATAACATTTGTCTTTAACCTTTTTTTTATTAAACTTATGAATGTAAATAGATCTTTAAAGATTGTTTTAAAGATAAGCGTAAGTGAAATGGTTTTGGAGTTTGTAGTGACAATTTTAAGTAACATTAGTCTTAAACCTTTTGAATGTATTTGTGAAAGAACTTAGATCCTTAAAAAGGATACTTTAAAGGAAATTATAAGTAAGGAATCTTTTGTCAAAAGATAGAAAAGGAAAAGGTTTAAAGTAAGAAATCTTGTATAATTGTGAATATACATGTACCATTTAGATAAGTATATGAATTACTTTTTGAAGTATACAAAAAGTAAAGGTTTAAATAAGAAACCTTGTTAAGGATTTATGAATATACTTATACCATTCGAGATAAGTATATGAATACTTTTTCATGTACTGAAAGAGTACAAATGAGTAGGAGAAATTGAAAATTGATGTTTTATTAGATAAAAGAAGTTTACTAATAAAAGAGGTTTTAATTAATAAAGATTAATTGAAAAAAGGGGATTTGGAGTCGCTTATGTGACTTGATCATGCTTTGTGTGACTTGATCATGCTTTGCATGTTTACTCATTTATGGAAAACATTTAATCATATACTTAGCACTAAAAGTCGATGAAGTAGACTTGTCATCTGTTGGAATTAAAACTGATGTTTGTATAGGAATATGAGCAATAAAGCTCTAACCTACCGGCTTTACGCTTGATCAAGGAATAGTGTGAGATGAAAATACTAGAAACATGATAAGTGTATGAGACTTGGTTTTCATATGTCATCGCTCTTATTATCATTGAATGACCAAATTTGTTAATTCAGTCTTGGAGAGACCGGGATTGGTAAGTGTTTCAATTACCAAAAACCACTTCAAGGCTAATATATGTGTTATATCTCTTGGAAGTGGATCTATTTGAGATGTGGTAATGTATATGGAGATTCGAGTTCTGTTTAAGATGCTCGAACACGTGTAGTTAGTCATGATCTATTTAGGATGTGGGAATCCAAGTGCGATTTCGAGATCAATTGAGATGCTAGAATCCATGTGTCATTTCATGATCCATTCGAAATGTGAGAATCAAATTGGGGATTCATGTTCTGTTCGAGTGATAAGGACTCGTGTGAAAGATACCAAATGTAACCTTGACATCGAAAATGACAAAAAACAGAGTAGGGGCATAGCTTGGCATTTGGCTGATCCATGAAGGGGTATTATCATACCATATCCATCATATGCTTATCGATATTGCGCTTTGGAGGTGATGATATTTGGGATCACATGTTAGGGCATGGACCAGCTATGCCTTCCTTGATGGTATATTTTTATCTAGTGATATATGACGCTCAGAGGTAGTTTTCGAGTATTGTGCAGGAGTATGGATCTGGTTCCACAGGAGAGATCTCTATGGAAAATCCATTATGCAGATGTCCTTATCGGATTTGATTATAATCCTAATGTGTTATTAATTGTAATGAAGGTAACCATTCCAGCTTTGTTATATATTTATATTCTATGCCTAGACGTTATCTATTATATCACTGTAACGACCCGGAATTTTCGAATCCAGAAAATTCCAAATAGTTAGAGAAAAGAAGAAAGAAAAGAAGAAGAAACAAAAATAAGTCATAGAAACCTCACATTCGCAGCGGATCAAAATATAATATCACATAAATAACAGTTATACAAAGAAGAACTGTATCAGTACATTTATATTTTTATACATCAGAGTTACAATCCATTTCACAACACCGGACAGTTTTAAAACAACATGCCCAAGACAACTACAATATAAACAGCGGTATATGCTCCATACGTTCCTACCATCTAGCTCGCCTCCTGAGCTACAGAACGTCCTTACCTGAAAATCTATAAAACTCGGTCTGACCCGAGCATTACATCAAAGTAACACCCGGGTCAGGATGGAAACCAACGGGAGTAAACCATATAATTAGAAATACTAAGTTCAAAACATAAAAGAAAACCCGGGTAACTTGTACTTCACTATGAGTTCATTACTTGTTATGCTCAAAACATATTCCACAAATTAAATTCTAAGTATTCTTACATAGTTCAAAGGTCCATATTATTCCATTTCAGTATATTTACTACACCTCAAATCCAAATAGAATTATGTAGATTACAAACCTAAGTGGTTTCGGATATTACCAATACCCGACTCCTGTCTCTTCGAATTCAATACCATCTTAACCCAAGTTATCCAAATGAAATACACAACATTTCATATCAGAGATATCAACTCATTCAAAGCATTCGATACCATTCAATCATCCATAAGCAAAGTTGATCACTACCAAAATTAATTAATTAATTCAAATTGAATTTCTAACCTCAATCACATAGGTTCCTTCACTTAACACTAATTAATTTCAAATCGATTAATTAATCATTACTTAATTACCATCTTAATTAATCACCCTGGATTAATTACCCTTCAATTACATTCAAGTAATTATCTTTAACTAATAATACAAACTAATCATTCTTAACCAAGTGTAGTAATTAACCATTAATTAATTAACAAATTAATTAACTATAATTAATCACATTCACTTCCTTAGTTACAATTGGTAATTCATCCCTCAATTACCTTTCGAACAAATTAATTAATCTTTGATTATAGATTAATTAATTTTTAATTACTAATTAATAAATCTTAATTATCAATTAATAAAACTTAATAACAAATTAATTAATCCTTAATTAATCAGTTAATCAATTCTTAATAACAATTAATTAACCCTAAATAATAGTAAATAAATCCTTAATTAACTTTAATTATAAATTAATAATTTATTAATTATTAATTAATAAAACCTTATTATTAATTAATAAAACTAAATTTCAAATTAAAAACAAATAAATTAATCTCTAATTACAAGTTAATAAGTCATAATTACTTAATCAATTAATCTCAAATTAATTAACTTATAATCCTTAATTATTTTAAATAAATTAAATAAATTAATTATTCTTAATTAATTCCTTAATCAATTCTTAATCATTATTAATTAAATTAATTAATCATATCTAGTTTCCTTTAATTAACTTAATTAACTTCAAGAAAATAAACTTTAATTATCTTATTAATGCCTTTATTAACATTTTCATTTTTAAACCATTATAACTTTATAATTAACTATACTTAATTAAATCAAAAATTAAGTTTTAAAACCAAATAATCATTTTAAGTTGATAAATTAAAGTTATCAAAACTTTAAAATACTTAAAACATTTATCACTTAATAGTTTTGAAAACTAGATTCAAATTTGAATTTTTTTTAAAAAAACTTGCTTTTAAAATTATTGAAATTTCATTTCTACTTAAGTTTTAAAACATCCTTAACTTTATTTAGCAAAATTCAAATTAAACAAAGTTTCAAAACTACTTAAACCATTATTAAAGAAAACATTTATTTATTTATTTTATATAAAGTTTGGTTATAAAAAAAGTTTAAACTAGATTAAATTTAAATTTTAAAAACATTACTTTTAAAATCCTTTTAAAAACTACACAACACGGTTACATCGGGTCAAAACCCAAAGAACACTTGATCTTACTCGAGTTCCCTTCCTTCTCTTATGTTTCAAAAAGAAAATAACTAGTTTAAATTTTAAATTTAAAACCTGTAACAAATAAACTGTTAACAGGCTAAACAACACAAACTACTCGAGTTAACCGTGAGCAAAAATCCCACAAACTTGAGCCATACTTCGAGGCATCATCCATTCCAAACAACAGACACCATCACTTCCCAGTGCACATGCACCATCACCAGAAGCCACTTCGACCATCGACGAACTCTTCGACACGTCTCTCGTCGCAGCGGTAACCAATTCCCATTCTCAAAACACTAGCACAAGCTGTAGATCGAAATTGAACCATCCAGTTGAAAATTGGAACTTGACTCCATGACCAAATCCACCTCGATCTCGCGCCCCCAACCACCAGTGCCTTCCAAACTCCAGCCATATCTCCATGAATCCTCCATGCAGCCACCTTCCAATTCCCAGGCAACTCGATGCTTTAGAAATGACGCAGCTTCCATTAATGCAAGGTCTACCAAAACTAGGGTTTAAAACTTCTACAACCCGCCGCCGCCGCCACGGTGGCCTATCCACCCATCAACCATTTTTGCCGAACACCCCACTCATTCAGCTAGCTCCAGAAGGGACCCCAATCATCCAAACTCTTTTGATCACCAGAAAACTCTCGAAAACCCATTCCCATACAACCATGAATTGCTCATCCAATTCAATATTAAAAATCAATATTTTAATTTTAAAAATCTTAATTTGGAAATGGAATTCAAATTATATATATAATTTAACAGATCATTATATTTGATTTTAACAAATACTTATGCTTCTCTTTTCTTTTTCATTCTTCCGGATAATATTTATATTTATTATTCTTCAAAATATTTTTAAAACTTAATTTAGTTTTTAAACAACAATCTTTGTTTAAATACCTCGGTCCAAAAGAGATTTTAGTGTGAAGAATTTAAATTTTTAATCTAAGTTTACATCTCTGAAACTTAAAACAGAGAAGAATGTCATATCCAGACATTTACACACCAACATCATACCATAAACATGTTTTAGGATCATAAAACCATCATGCAATCACATTTCAAACATACATCACATATTTAATTCAACCATATGTCGCATGCATCGAATCTACAGATGAATCAGGTTTTACAGATTAAAAGCAGAGGGTTGAACTAAGTTCATAGATTTTTAAAATCAATAGACATGCACACTTTAAAAATCACAATACTTTCACATACACATACATGCAAAGAAATCATCACACAACAATTCATATGTTACTTAAGTTTTATATAAAAAAAGAAATTTCACTCACCTTAAAAAGATGATGAAGAACAGAGCTTCAAATTTGAAGTTGCTGGAAATGCCTTTTCCCTTTGAAAACTTTAAACTGAATTGCCCGTAGCTTTCTGTTTTTGACTTAAAACTTAATGTTGCTTGTTGTTTAGATTTGCATGCAGGCTTGATCTTGCTTTAGATTTTACTTGCTTTAAAAACTCAGGTTGAAAAGAAAATGTTTCACAGATGTGTTTTTGATCTTTTTTGTTTCAGCTGATGTTCCTTTAGTTTGATTAAAGAAAGAAAAAAAATGAAGAAGAAGAAAACATAAATATTTAAAATAGCTGAAATGATTAATTTAAAAATTAAAAGAAAACCACATTTTGACATTTGTCATTTGTATATGCTTATTAGTTTTACACATGTTATATGAAGACTTAAGATAATAACACTTGTTTCTTTAAGTATTTTATTTTAATTTTAAATGTTAATAAAAATGCTTTTACTTAATTTATAAATTTATAATACTTATATATATATATAAATAAATATAAAGAAATAAAATCAATTGTATTTGTAAATAAAAACTTATACAAATGCCTTTAAATTCAAATATTTCAGAATATCCATCCTTTGAATTTCAAAACTTTAAATTCCAAATTCAAATTCAAATTAAATTCTAAAATTCAATTTACAAAACAAGTTATACATATATACATATATAACTACTTATTCGATTTAAAAATAACAATTCTATTTTTATGAAATCTATTTATATCTATATATACAAACAATCATTATTATTTGTTTGAAAATATCAATTTTCCCAACTTAAATAATTATACTAGAAAGATTATCAAACCAATACTTATCCAGATGTATACTTCCATTATCAGAATTATTTATTTAACTTATAAATCAGTATTTCCATTAATTAAATTCAGTTAATTTATCAATTGCAGATATTCTAAAATCCGGGATATCACAATCACCTTATTTATCTATTATATGGTGGTTCTTTTGAGGGGATAATCATTATGGAATTCCATGCGGTCTTAAAAGTGCTATATATGTTGTACATGTATTTTTTGAGTATTTCATATCAGACTTATGTCTAACGTTTGGTTTTTCTTTTCCCTAAATTCCTCACATGCTCTTTCGAGTAGTTCTGAAAAAGGTAGGTTTTTCATCGATGTTCTTTGGAGCTCAAGAAGACGAGCTAGATGTTTCACTTACCATAGTATTCCTATTTTCGTTGTATTACTACTATATATCAACATCTGTGTGGACCTTTTCTTATAGCTGTCTAGGCTGATGATGGTACTTAGGTTTTGTAACTTCGAAATTTCTGTATCGAAGAACCCTTTGTATTGTTCCTTTGATATTAGATGTTATCATTCCATTGTTAGATTCCAATACTGTATTCCTTCTTTCTTGTTCTATTTCTTTTTATTTCACCCTAACTATTCGTCTTTCCAACACTTGGGTGCTCGGCACATGAATATCGTGGACGTATCAATGTCGATATTCGAGGGTCGAAAAGGCAAGTCATTACACTTGGTATTAGAGTTGAAGGTTGAGCATGAATCTTGGCTTTGGTTGGTATGACTTTTTAAAAGATAGGGTAATGGAATGCCCAGCATGAGTTGAGTGTATTACACATTTGAGAGCATATTTGCAATTGTTATAAACGTATACCTTAATTGTAACTGTAACTATAAAAATTAAAGATCTTATATACGGTAACTCATAAAAGTTAATTGTCAAAGTATAGTTTTATAGTTTAATTAATATAGGATTAATTATGTTTATCTATTATCCCTTGTTAGTTAGTGTAACGATCCCGGATTTTAATTGAGTGTAAATTGATAATTAAATGAATTTTTGAATAAAATTGTAAGATAAATTGATTTAAATGGAAGCGAGTTTCCCCGATTCGACTAGAAAATATATAAAGTCATATGGATTTGACAATTTGTATATATGTGAATATATATATATATATATATATATATTTAAATTGGATTTGAAATAAAATCTTTAATAAATGGTTTTAAAAATAAATATAGAGATATATATGTATATACATTAGATATGAATTGTAAATGAATGGTTTAATAATAATTGATAATAATAAGTATTACAATTGATGGTTAATAATAATTTGAATTTATAAATTTAATATAAAACAATAAATATTAAAGTAAAATAAACAATTTAAGTTAAAAAAAAATACAACACAAAACTGTACATACATAACAATACATTGCTAAACCTATTATCATAAACATGCAAGAAAACAAAAATATCACCAAAACAAAATCTCTCAGCCGCAGTCAACAAGCAAGGATAGGAAGAACATGGCATTAAATGCTAGCACAACAAGTATCTCTAGCCCATAACTAAAAACACTTCAGCCATACCTTGTTGTACAAACCAAACATAAATTATCTCACCTGTACAAAATGACATCACCCTGTAAAATCACCACCAGTAAACTTCTTTTCTCATTTATATCAAGCATCTTCAGTTCGTCCATAAGCTATGCAAAACTGAAATGAATGTTATTTCAAAACAAAAACAAAATTATCAAAACAATGAATCAAATCAGAAATCTAAAGGATCTCAGCTTGCAATTTCAAAACCTGGTTCAGCAATGATGTGCTCTGTTCATTTTAAAAGCAAGGTGAGCAACTCTCTTTTTAAAAGCCTAATTCTGTTGACATATGGTGATAGCATGATGATTGTTTGAATTGGGATGGTTGAATACCTTAATGAATGAAATATGATAGTATGAATAGTATTGCATGTCTGCATATATATATAAATGTTTGTATATGACTGTAAAAAAAAATGCCTCTGTTATATCAACAAAGTAAAGAACCACATATAGGAAAAATCATATCTATCTGTTTAAATAAAATTAAGCTTCTAATGCTAAAGAGAAGTTGTTTACAACTTCATGGTTTCACCTTTAAAAATAATTTCAGAAAAAAATTATATCAAGCAAGTGGTGTGAAATGTTTATTTACAGTAAATCAATCATAAATCACAAAATTCAAGAATCTCCGTTTTAAGTTCTGATTACATATCCTGATTTGTACTAGAAAGCAATGAATTTTAATGTTAAGATTATAATTTTTAAGCTAGGGAATATTGCGAATTTTAAAGTTGAATGAAATTGTCAATTTTGTCAAATCCGGGTGATCGAAGAAATGATTAATCTCGCGATTGAAGGGAAAGCATGTTTGGGGGTCATGGATTGTCAGAAAAATGATCATTGATTCTTTTGTTCACTGTGATGATCAATTGAAGTCAAAATAGGGTTTAATGCGAAATATTTGGTCGGCATGGTTCTCGTGCTCGTGTACGGTCAATAGTGGATCGAGTTCGATGATACTCGGGGAAGTGTTGGTTTGGGGGTTGCTGAAGCTGTAGCCGGTGGTGCTGGAGCTCCGATGGTCGGAGGAGCAGAGTCGAGGTGGTGACAGGTTGAGGAGTTGGTTCCAGTTTTTACTGGGAAGCTCGATTTCGATTAAGCAGCGATTTTGGGTCTTTGATTGTTCGGTTGGGTTTCGTGCTCCGGTGGTCTCGAGGTCGATCAGCGATGATCGATGTGGTTGTGCACGTATACGTGCATTCGCATACATATCTGGGTTCGAACACTTTTGGAGAAGATGAACATTGGCTCGTGTGGCTACTTGGGTTGCTTCGTGTATGCGCGTGAGTGTTTATATGACAACAGTTTTTTTTTAAACTAAAAAGGAAGAAAGGGAAGGGGGAGGCTCGAAGACATACACGGGGACTTGGTTGATTTGCTCGAAGCAAGGACGAGGGAAACCCGAAGTAGTTGTGGAGTGGAGTTGCTTTTGCATTGCTACAGGTTTTATAAAACATGTCTGCAAATTTGAATTTTTAAGCAAATTTAAATGGAATTTGGATTTTAAATTAAAGTTTCAAATCAAGGTTTTAAAAACAAATATTTATTTTGATTTTGATAAAATTCTTTTATAAAGGGTTTCTTAAATTTTAATGAGAAGTTAAATGATTGGTCTTAACTTGAATTTGCAAGTAAGAATATTAATGTATTTTGAAAGCTTACTTTTTAATAAAAATTAAGTAGATTAGTTTAAAAGCTTTCTCTTATATAAGTAATAAATGTTATTTACATTTATTTTAAAGAATTATAAATTGATTTTTTTAAATTGGATTAATGTTTAAAAGAATAATCGTTTTGAATTTTAAATTGAAAATGTAAATTTAATTTAAATTCAAAAGTGAAATGTTTTTCACTCTAATGTTAATGAAGTCATCAATAAGAAATGAATTATATTAGAGATAATTAAGGTATTAAATGATTCAATTAATAAGATAATTAAGGAATGATTTATTTATCGAATTTATAAATTAATGATTTAGATTAATTTATAATTAGAGATTAATTTAAAAGTAATTAAAGAAATGCTATTAGTAAATGAAGATAATTAACTAGGAATTATTAAGTGATTAAATTAATGTGAATAATTTTGATAATTAATTAGATTAATTGAATAAGAAAATCAATTATAAATTGTAATTACTTAATGAAAGTAATAAAGGGGCAAATTACCAATTGTAATTGAATTTGAATATTTTGATTAACTTAATGATAAAGTTTAATTGGTAATTAATGATTAATGGTTATGAGGTGATTACTTAATGAGAAGTAATTAAAAGTTTAATTACTTAAGATAATAAATTAAGAGGTTAATTAATTATGTAATTGGTTCAGAGGTTAATTTAATTAATATGATTAATTAAGAATAAATTAATTAATCAAAATGTTTGATAAATTAATTTATATCAAATGATTTGTAATTAATAAATCAGGATTAGATAATTAAATTCATAAGAAATTTATTTTACTTGGAAATAAATTGAATCGATTAGGATTAATCAATTTAATTAATCCTACTTATAAATGATAATTGAATGCTTAACCTTACTTATGAATGATTGTATTGTATGAGATGCCTTGAATTGATTATCCTATCCGATTTGTGATATTTTGTTCTATAGATTGAACTGTGTATATTTATTGCATCTGTATATTATCTGTGAATCTGTGAATGGACGATGAGCGTTATAGTTTATATCGCTTATCAACTATATTTCTGTGTTTTTAATCTGTGATGATTGAATGATGTGGCACTATTGTGTTAAAACCCCTGGACCACACCATACACACACAAATATGGATTTCACGAGGAAATCGATTAAGTCACAGATTTTTGAAATAGTTTTAAATTTGAATTTTTAAATTCAAATGGTTTGAAATGGATTGGGTTTAAAGTGAAAAGCTTTTGAAATGGAATTTCATAGATGAAATTTATTTTGAATAACTCAATAAAATATGAAGTTGAATAAATTTCATTTGAACTTAAATTCAAGATTTGAAATTGAATTCTATGATTTAAAACTAGGGATTAAAAATGTTATACCAGACATATATGGGTTAAACTATTTTAAAAGTATTGATTTAGGGATGTGAACAGAATTCAAGGGCTTTAATTCGTGTAAATATAATTGAATTCTTCTAAAACGAAAACTATTTGTTTTCAAATAATAAAAGCTTTCATATAAGAAATGAATGTCCAATTTGTGTTAAAAAGAATTTCAAGTTTGAAAATGAAGATAATTTCCAAGTTATGAAAATGATTTGAAATCTATGAGTTAAATCTTTGATTTAAAGATTTAAAGAGTTAATCAAATTGGAATGGTAAGTGTTTTGAAGTCTATGAATTGATCTTTGTGAAATAAATCTTTTTGTAATATAAAGATTTGAAATGGTAATTGGTTTAAACCATTTGAAGAAGGGTTTTGGGTTCTAAGTTGTGACTTAATTGAAATCCCAATATCCATATGTTTTTGAAATACTGCGCTCATTGTTCGGTTTAGCCGGGAGAGGACCTTTGTGTCATATATCCCATTCCGAATATGTGATATGTCGTTATGAATAGCATTTGAAGACCGGTGTTGAAGACCGGATATTTTTGAAAGCGAAAGGACAACTCGTCGAATGTCTTTGCATCGACTGGTCCCCGGTATAGAGACTCCATATGTGATGGGAAGTCCGGTCGTGATTAGTGAATATCCGGATTGCAAGGACTTCTTTGTAAGTGCCTTCGGTTCTGTTCGAGCCCGGAACAGACTTGTATGGATTGTGGGTCTGACATTACAAATTGAGATATAAAGCTGATTTCTTTCAAATATATTTCTGTTGGTGGCGGAGAATTTATTCTTTTAGCTTAACACCCTTCTCTGAGACGTACGAGCTCAGAGGTTATGTAGTTGAAGGTTATCAGTAATATATTCCCAATTTGGTAATGTGACATGCTGAGTGTTGCTGTGAAATGATCATTGTGTTGATCATTTGTGATAAGATCATTTGTTTGATCGTTTATCTTTGTGATCATTTCTATGATCATTTTTTGACCCAAAGCACAGCTTTTGTATAAAGCGTGTTTTTGTGGACGAGACTTCGTCGAGCCTCACACCCCGGAATGGTCAAAACAGGAAAGATACGGCAAGGTTATGAGGGGTAGCTCCCTTTAGGGTATGTGCATTTCCTTCTGGAAAAGGGTGGTATCATGGTATGGACCCCAGATACTTACTCATGTTGAAACACTTATTATTATGGTGTGATGTTGATTACGAGCGCTCGGATAAAGGTCCCAAAGGACCGGGGGATGGCATACTCGTGTCAGTTGTTACCTAGTTTGAAAGGTAACCCGGTCTTGTGTTGGCAGAGATCCGGTTAGGTTCTCGGGGACGTCCATCCAGAGGCGTTCTCATGTAGCAATGGGAAGTTCCTTGGCCTGACCATTTGTTGGAAATCCAAAGAAACAATACGATCTTGTACGGTTTTAGTTGTAGAACCTGCTTCCTCAGGAGGTAGCTATAGTAGGCATAATATAACGGTACCTATGCTGGCTAAGATTTATATTCTACTTTCGAAATGTTTCGCTACACTATGCACTAGTAATAATATCAAATGTTCTTTTTTTTAATGTGTATCAAGCATCTTTGACTAACATAAGAAGAAATCTCCTCCAAGTCTGCGTTTGCATTGTGTGTGTGGTGGGAGGTCTTATGGTAGTCTCATTTAAAAAAAAACATTGCGAATTGACTTTGGAAATCTTTTGTTGAATGTTTTAAAAGATAAACTGTTTTTGTTGCTCACACCAGTCCCACGACTGATCCAGAGTTTATTGTTTCTTTCCTAAACTCTGGGTGCTCATTATTTTTTACACGAGCAGTCTAGAGTTGGGTTTTTCAGATAGTCAGATTTAGTAGATTATCTGGAGTTAGTTCAGTATTTGGATCACACCAGTCTTGCTTAGCTTGGTGCATGGTTATTGGGAGTTCGAAATTGATTCTTGGAGATGGAGTTGCAGTTCTCTGAGTTCTCTTTTGAAGACTATCTTAGAGTTATATTGTTCCGCTGCTAGATGTCATCTATTTTCTTTTCCGCTGCTATTTATTGTATCATATCTCTGATGTATATTGATATCTATTGGATCATCTGTTGTATCCGATATTGTATCAAAGCTGTATATCAATGTATTATTCTTTTATTCCGCTGTGTTATTTACTTAATGTTGTTATAGGCTCCGGCGAATCGGATTTGAACGGTCGAATCTATGGTATTCGAATACAATATGAAGTATGGATGTCGATTTTCGAGCGCGAAAAATCCGCTTTCGTCACATTTGGTATCGGAGCTAAGGTTGAACTTTATCTCAGGAGTATAACACATTAAGTAACTCATTAGAGATAGGGTGAAGTATACCCTAGAATGAGTATATCCCTAAGATATCTGTTTGAATGCCTCAGTAAATTCTCTTACTATCCACTGATAGTGAGTATGAGTGCAAGAAGATGACGAGATAGGGGACAAGAAAATACGACTATAATTGGTCAATGCTCTTTAACAACAGTGGAAACATCTTTCTCTATCAATTTTCCTTTGATTCGTTTCCAAATTCTTTTGATTGCTTCGTGACAGCTCCCGAAAGAAGTTTCAGTGCGATGATGGCCCTACGAATCATTGTAGAAAATTTTTTACTTCATATTTCATCAGTTTCTTATCATTTTTTTATTTAAACTTTAATGAATATGAAATTGGAAATTTTAAATAAATTAGAAATTTTGAATAAATTTGAAATTTTAATTTGAGTTAAATTGATTAGTAGAATATGAAGAATGATTTAAATTGTATAGATAAAACGATATCGTTTAAAACCAAGTTTTGAAATTCTATCATAATTTCTTGTATCTATTGTTGATATTCTAATTTGAAAAGATATTTCTCTATCTTTGAATCTATCTCTGTGTTGTTTTCGTGCCTGCGAATTTCGAGGACGAAATTCTTTTAAGGGGGGAAGTCTGTAACGATCCCGGATTTTAATTGAGTGTAAATTGATAATTAAATGAATTTTTGGATAAAATTGTAAGATAAATTGATTTAAATGGAAGCGAGTTTCCCCGATTCAACTAGAAAATATATAAAGTCATATGGATTTGACAATTTGTGTATATGTGAATATATATATATATATATTTAAATTGGATTTGAAATAAAATCTTTAATAAATGGTTTTAAAAATAAATATAGAGATATATATGTATATACATTAGATATGAATTGTAAATGAATGGTTTAATAATAATTGATAATAATAAGTATTACAATTGATGGTTAATAATAATTTGAATTTATAAATTTAATATAAAACAATAAATATTAAAGTAAAATAAACAATTTAAGTTAAAATAAAATACAACATAAAACTGTACATACATAACAATACATTAGCTAAACCTATTATCATAAACATGCAAGAAAACAAAAATATCACCAAAACAAAATCTCTCAGCCGCAGTCAACAAGCAAGGATAGGAAGAACATGGCATTAAATGCTAGCACAACAAGTATCTCAAGCCCATAACTAAAAACACTTCAGCCATACCTTGTTGTACAAACCAAACATAAATTATCTCACCTGTACAAAATGATATCACCCTGTAAAATCACCACCAGTAAACTTCTTTTCTCATTTATATCAAGCATCTTCAGTTCGTCCATAAGCTATGCAAAACTGAAATGAATGTTATTTCAAAACAAAAACAAAATTATCAAAACAATGAATCAAATCAGAAATCTAAAGGATCTCAGCTTGCAATTTCAAAACCTGGTTCAACAATGATGTGCTCTGTTCATTTTAAAAGCAAGGTGAGCAACTCTCTTTTTAAAAGCCAAATTCTGTTAATATATGGTGATAGCATGATGATTGTTTGAATTGGGATGGTTGAATACCTTAATGAATGAAATATGATAGTATGAATAGTATTGCATGTCTGTATATATATATAAATGTTTGTATATGACTGTAAAAAAAATGCCTCTGTTATATCAACAAAGTAAAGAACCACATATAGGAAAAATCATATCTATCTGTTTAAATAAAATTAAGCTTCTAATGCTAAAGAGAAGTTGTTTACAACTTCATGGTTTCACCTTTAAAAATAATTTCAAAAAAAAATATATCAAGCAAGTACTGTGAAATGTTTATTTACTAGTAAATCAATCATAAATCACAAAATTCAAGAATCTCTGTTTTAAGTTCTGATTACATATCCTGATTTGTACTAGAAAGCAATGAATTTTAATGTTAAGATTATAATTTTTAAGCTAGGGAATATTGCGAATTTTAAAGTTGAATGGAATTGTCAATTTTGTCAAATCCGGGTGATCGAAGAAATGATTAATCTCGCGATTGAAGGGAAAGCATGTTTGGGGGTCATGGATTGTCAGAAAAATGATCATTGATTTTTTTGTTCACTGTGATGATCAATTGAAGTCAAAATAGGTTTTAATGCGAAATATTTGGTCGGCATGGTTCTCGTGCTCGTGTACGGTCAATAGTGGATCGAGTTCGATGATACTCGGGGAAGTGTTGGTTTGGGAGTTGTTGAAGCTGTAGCCGGTGGTGCTGGAGCTCCGATGGTCGGAGGAGCAGAGTCGAGGTGGTGACAGGTTGAGGAGTTGGTTCCAGTTTTTACTGGGAAGCTCGATTTCGATTAAGCAGCGATTTGGGTCTTTGATTGTTCGATTGGGTTTCAGTGATCAACGATGGTGCTCCGGTGGTCTCGAGGTCGATCAGCGATGATCGACGTGGTTGTGCACGTATACGTGCATTCGCATACATATCTGGGTTCGAACACTTTTGGAGAAGATGAACATTGGCTCGTGTGGCTACTTGGGTTGCTTCGTGTATGCGCGTGAGTGTTTATATGACAACAGTTTTTTTTTAAACTAAAAAGGAAGAAAGGGAAGGGGGAGGCTCGAAGACATACACGGGGACTTGGTTGATTTGCTCGAAGCAAGGACGAGGGAAACCCGAAGTAGTTGTGGAGTGGAGTTGCTTTTGCATTGCTACAGGTTTTATAAAACATGTCTACAAATTTGAATTTTTAAGCAAATTTAAATGGAATTTGGATTTTAAATTAAAGTTTCAAATCAAGGTTTTAAAAACAAATATTTATTTTGATTTTGATAAAATTCTTTTATAAAGGGTTTCTTAAATTTTAATGAGAAGTTAAATGATTGGTCTTAACTTGAATTTGCAAGTAAGAATATTAATGTATTTTGAAAGCTTACTTTTTAATAAAAATTAAGTAGATTAGTTTAAAAGCTTTCTCTTATATAAGTAATAAATGTTATTTACATTTATTTTAAAGAATTATAAATTGATTTTTTTAAATTGGATTAATGTTTAAAAGAATAATCATTTTGAATTTTAAATTGAAAATGTAAATTTAATTTAAATTCAAAAGTGAAATGTTTTTCACTCTAATGTTAATGAAGTCATCAATAAGAAATGAATTATATTAGAGATAATTAAGGTATTAAATGATTCAATTAATAAGATAATTAAGGAATGATTTATTTATCGAATTTATAAATTAATGATTTAGATTAATTTATAATTAGAGATTAATTTAAAAGTAATTAAAGAAATGCTATTAGTAAATGAAGATAATTAACTAGGAATTATTAAGTGATTAAATTAATGTGAATAATTTTGATAATTAATTAGATTAATTGAATAAGAAAATCAATTATAAATTGTAATTACTTAATGAAAGTAATAAAGGGGCAAATTACCAATTGTAATTGAATTTGAATATTTTGATTAACTTAATGATAAAGTTTAATTGGTAATTAATGATTAATGGTTATGAGGTGGTTGCTTAATGAGAAGTAATTAAAAGTTTAATTACTTAAGATAATAAATTAAGAGGTTAATTAATTATGTAATTGGTTCAGAGGTTAATTTAATTAATATGATTAATTAAGAATAAATTAATTAATCAAAATGTTTGATAAATTAATTTATATCAAATGATTTGTAATTAATAAATCAGGATTAGATAATTAATTTCATAAGAAATTTATTTTACTTGGAAATAAATTGAATCGATTAGGATTAATCAATTTAATTAATCCTACTTATAAATGATAATTGAATGCTTAACCTTACTTATGAATGATTGTATTGTATGAGATGCCTTGAATTGATTATCCTATCCGACTTGTGATATTTTGTTCTATAGATTGAACTGTGTATATTTATTGCATCTGTATATTATCTGTGAATCTGTGAATGGACGATGAGCGTTATAGTTTAAATCGCTTATCAACTATATTTCTGTGTTTTTAATCTGTGATGATTGAATGACGTGGCACTATTGTGCTAAAACCCCTGGACCACACCATACACACACAAATATGGATTTCACGAGGAAATCGATTAAGTCACAGATTTTTGAAATAGTTTTAAATTTGAATTTTTAAATTCAAATGGTTTGAAATGGATTGGGTTTAAAGTGAAAAGCTTTTGAAATGGAATTTCATAGATGAAATTTATTTTGAATAACTCGATAAAATATGAAGTTGAATAAATTTGATTTGAACTTAAATTCAAGATTTGAAATTGAATTCTATGATTTAAAACTAGGGATTAAAAATGTTATACCAGATATATATGGGTTAAACTATTTTAAAAGTATTGATTTGGGGATGTGAATAGAATTCAAGGGCTTTAACTCGTGTAAATATAATTGAATTCTTCTGAAACGAAAACTGTTTGTTTTCAAATAATAAAAGCTTTCACATAAGAAATGAATGTCCAATTTGTGTTAAAAAGAATTTCAAGTTTGAAAATGAAGATAATTTCCAAGTTATGAAAACGATTTGAAAGCTATGAGTTAAATCTTTGATTTAAAGATTTAAAGAGTTAATCCAATTGGAATGGTAAGTGTTTTGAAGTCTATGAATTGATCTTTGTGAAATAAATCTTTCTATAATATAAAGATTTGAAATGGTAATTGGTTTAAACCATTTGAAGAAGGGTTTTGGGTTTTAAGTTGTGACTTAATTGAAATCCCAATATCCATATGTTTTTGAAATACTGCGCTCACTGTTCGGTTTAGCCGGGAGAGGACCTTTGTGTCATATATCCCATTTCGAATATGTGATATGTCGTTATGGATAGCATTTGAAGACCGGTGTTGAAGACCGGATATTTTTGAAAGCGAAAGGACAACTCGTCGAATGTCTTTGCATCGACTGGTCCAGGTATAGAGACTCCATATGTGATGGGAAGTCCGGTCGTGATTAGTGAATATCCGGATTGCAAGGACTTCTTTGTAAGTGCCTTCGGTTCTGTTCGAGCTCGGAACAGACTTGTATGGATTGTGTGTCTGACATTACAAATTGAGATATAAAGTTGATTTCTTTCAAATATATTTTCTGTTGGTGGCGGAGAATTTATTCTTTTAGCTTAACACCCTTCTCTGAGACGTACGAGCTTAGAGGTTATGTAGTTGAAGGTTATCAGCAATATATTCCCAATTTGGTAATGTGACATGCTGAGTGTTGCTGTGAAATGATCATTGTGTTGATCATTTGTGATAAGGTCATTTGTTTGATCGTTTGTCTTTGTGATCATTTCTATGATCATTTGTTGACCCAAAGCACAGATTTTGTATAAAGCGTGTTTTTGTGGACGAGACTTCGTCGAGCCTCACACCCCGGAATGGTCAAAACAGGAAAGATGCGGCAAGGTTATGAGGGGTAGCTCCCTTTAGGGTATGTGCATTTCCTTCTGGAAAAGGGTGGTATCATGGTATGGAGCCCAGATACTTAATCATGTTGAAACACTTATTATTATGGTGTGATGTTGATTACGAGCGCTCGGATAAAGGTCCCAAAGGACCGGGGGATGGCATACTCGTGTCAGTTGTTACCTAGTTTGAAAGGTAACCCGGCCTTGTGTTGGCAGAGATCCAGTTAGGTTCTCGGGGACGTCCTTCCAGAGGCGTTCTCATGTGGCAATGGGAAATTCCTTGGCCTGACCATTTGTTGGAAATCCAAAGAAACAATATGATCTTGTACGGTTTTAGTTATAGAACCTGCTTCCTCAGGAGGTAGCTATAGTAGGCATAATATAATGGTACCTATGCTGGCTAAGATTTATATTCTACTTTCGAAATGTTTCCCTACACTATGCACTAGTAATAATATCAAATGTTCTTTTTTTAATGCGTATCAATCATCTTTGACTAACATAAGAAGAAATCTCCTCCAAGTCTGCGTTTGCATTGTGTGTGTGGTGGGAGGTCTTATGGTAGTCTCATTTAAAAAAAAACATTGCGAATTGACTTTGAAAATCTTTTGTTGAATGTTTTAATAGATAAATTGTTTTTGTTGCTCACATCAGTCCCACGACTGATCCAGAGTTTATTGTTTCTTTCCTAAACTCTGGGTGCTCATTATTTTTTACACGAGCAGTCTAGAGTTGGGTTTTTCAGATAGTCAGATTTAGTAGATTATCTGGAGTTAGTTCAGTATTTGGATCACACCAGTCTTGCTTAGCTTGGTGCATGGTTATTGGGAGTTCGAAATTGATTCTTGGAGATGGAGTTGCAGTTCTCGGAGTTCTCTTTTGAAGACTATCTTAGAGTTATATTGTTCCGCTGCTAGATGTCATCTATTTTCTTTTCCGCTGCTATTTATTGTATCATATCTCTGATGTATATTGATATCTATTGGATCATCTGTTGTATCAGATATTGTATCAAAGTTGTATATCAATGTATTATTCTTTTATTCCGCTGTGTTATTTACTTAATGTTGTTATAAGCTCCGGCGAATCGGATTTGAACTGTCGAATCTATGGCATTCGAATACGATATGAAGTATGGATGTCGATTTTCGAGCGCGAAAAATCCGCTCTCGTCACAGTTAGTTTAGTTTTGCTCAACTAGTTTATGAGCAATGACTATCATCTTATGATTGTTGATTTATGTTCAACTAGTTTATAAGCAGTTTTACCTTCTACTCCATGGGTTGGGTAGACAGTATTTGTAGATGCATTGAAACAACATCTTATGAATTTAGTTTCATAGTTTAACCATAGTATTTGGCGATAATGTTAGGTTAAAAGTTAACTTTAGTAAAAAAATCATTTTAATCTGGGAAAGATAAGATATTTTCTAAGATAAACATTGTGAAATGAATTTATAAAAGAAAGTGATTTTATATAAATATGGTTTATGAAATATGATTTATAAACAAGAAGGATTTAACTTGATATTTAATTTAAATCTAGGTGCCTTTGAAAATGTTGTTCAAGATTTTGCAGAAAATATTAGTAGTATTATTTGAAAGTAGGTATTTGGGAAACTGGTTTATGAAATTGAGATCATGATACTTAGTAATATTTACCAAGTATTCGATACCATTTTGAATGCTTTTATTTAAGTCCGGAAGGTTTTGTTAAGTCCGGAAGGCATGAATTAGATGTACTAAACTCACTTCTATTGTTTACAAATAATTTTAATGATGACTTCAACATTGTCGACATTCATTTTTGGATTTCTATGTGGGCAATGCAACAGGGTTGTTTTAGTAAAATGGATTTTGATTTGATTCCAAAAGTATGATTTGTATATGTATTTATTATTGTTTCGAACTTATTTGAAATAAAACCCGGTGTTTAATTCTGAAGATTTTCTTTCAAAAAAATTGGATATGAACTTTTTATGAAGAATGTTTTTATATGTATGCTATGTAGGGTACCCGAGTGGTAGTGGCATGGCCCAAAATAAATGTTGGAACTTTTCACGTTTTTCTTTCTTTGGGTAAAGTGTTTAATAAATTATTGAAATTGGTTAAGATATTTTATGGACACATGTAGCCTATGCATTAGGATTGTATGGATGTACATCATATTATGATATATTGTTTGGTTCTTTTCAACTGTTAAAATGAAACGAGATTTTCGGCAATTTTGGACGGTTGGAAATATCCGAATTGTTATAGAACTTGAAGCTAAATGGTTTTGTGAAAATATAAAGTTGAGTTTATATAACACTTGAATTGAGTAGTAAGATAAACAAGTTTTGAACTTGTTAACCTCCTTGTTAAGTGAAATAAATCTAATGTTTTGTATATACTCTTAGAATGTCATGAAGTATTACAAGAGTATGAACTTAAGTTGTAAAATGTTGATGAACTTGAAGTTATGGTTTATGAAATGATTCATAAATGATTTTAGTATTGAGACATACTATTTGTGAAAAAGAACATGGTAAAAGATATTAGCACAGTTAAAAAAACCAATATGATAAATATGTAAGTTGTACGTAGATCGTTCTATTTGGCAAACTATTTTTGATCCTGTATTCATGATTTCGAGGTGATTTATATCGGTCCGAACAAGGATTTTTCACTAGATTCTTGATGGCAAACACTTGATTCAGATTCTTGATATGATCCCAAAGTTTTCTAACATAGTATATGGTTATGTAAGGAGAATGAAGGTTTCTAATCAAGAAACCTGATTGGAGTCCACCCTAGAAAGGTCAAGTGATCTATACTAGTTGGAAAGTGAAATTTATGCAATCAGAAAAGTGATTGGAGTTGATAATGCTTACGGATGGTCCATGTGCATCCTGTAGGCTGTTGAGCGTAAGAAATGCTTACTATATTGTTTATTATCGGTGTGCAATTTTTGAACTTGAGAAAACCATGATTTTGTTTGTAATTGATTTTGAATACTGTTAAGTATTACTATATGATGGTTTCTCATATCAGAATTTCAACGATGAAATACTCTAAGTGGAGGAGAATGTAACGACCAGAATCTCGATACTATGTATTTAAATATCTGAATTATATAAATATTTGAATCTTGGAGTAAATGGTAATCAAATGATTTAATAAGCTTTTTATATCATAAGTAATTATGGTAAACTTATTTTGAAAAAATGTTTACAAAAATAAATACTTCGAAAAAATATCGATAATGTGACCGAAAATCGTTTTATCGATAAACAGCTTTTTAAACGTTAGAAGTTGTTCAGATTTTTTTTTTACATACACTTGTTTGCTTAGGAATTAAATAAAATGAAATAATAAAGTTTGTCCATTCATGGAAATAAAATTTTTGGATGATGTCATCCAATTTGTGGTAATAGTTAACTTTTAAGTAAAAAGAGAGAGGTTTAAAGTTAACATGTAAAAAAGAGGTCCTTTATAACCATTCATGGAAGGTAAGACATGGTTTTGACCTCTAGTAAAAGCCTAGGTAAGGAGTGGCATAAACTTAGGAATAAATTACTAATTCACTTAAGCTTGAGATAAAGTATGATAGTACAAAATGGTGGAAGTGCTTAAGCACTAATCGACTAATTACTCTCTAAAATTTGCAAGTCTTAACCAAATCATCTCCATTCTCTTCAAAACTTTAGCTTTAGGCCTAAGACATAATGGGAGGCATGATTAGGAAGTGATAAGTGGGAGAAGATGAAAGGAAGTGGTGGTTCCAAGGGAGGGCATGAGCATGGAGGAGGAAGGGAAGGTGGTTGCTTTGGTTTGGAAGTGCTAAAGGTTGGATTTCTAGGCTTGTGGTGATGGAAGGAGGTGGTTATTTTGGTTCATGTGTCTTTGTGCTTGGGTTTGGCTTAGATCTAAGTGAGTTATCTCACTATCTTATAAGTATACTGTAATGACCCGTAAATCCGTACCCCTGGAGTCGACACTATTCTCCCTCAATCAACTCAAGATGTACGGAAATACGAACCGTTTGGGTTAAAGAAGAAGAGGTAGAAGAAGAAAATAGAAAGCAATATCAGAATCTAACCATCGCAGCGGAATAAAATACAATAGATAATAAATGATCTTTACACCAAAAACAAATACATCTGTTTATACATTACATCATCAGGGTATACATAACACACAACTGGATAGTAATCATAACTTGTCCTCGCTATCTGAATACACAGCGGAATATTTAACACAAATATGGAAGTACGTATCGCCATCCAGCTCGTCTCCTGAGCTCCACAGCATCCTTTCCTGTATTTTATAATACTCGGTCTGACCCGAGCATTATAGTTAAATAACACCCGAGTCAGTCTGGAATACCAGCGTGAGGAAACCATACTCAAATTGATTATTAAAGTTTCAAAATCCTTTGAAAACAAAAGCATCTCGTAAGACCATGTCATAAATAAACATGTTGGGTTATTACCTTACGATAGCTAAAACATTTATTATAAAATCCTCTGATATTATAATAGTGTCTATATACAAGTACTTATTCAAATAGCTGAAATTGTTACATGATTAAATTCCAGCATACTAGCCACAAAGTGGGTTCTACAAACAAAATTGTAAAAGGCACGTAGGGAGAATGGATTTCCAACTAATGACTAGGCACTAAGGTACCACCTGTCATAGTACGTGGCCTAGATCACCATATCGAGGATTACTCCCAATCCCATGCAACACAAGGCCGGGACTACCCCTTACTGGATAATCTCGAGTAAGATCACCCTACGGTTGGGATCAGCAACTGCACCACTAAGCCGAATAAAAAGGGACATCTAGACAGGGATGACCTCACCCTAATGCGTGCTACCCACTTAACCTTGCTGCATATCCCCTGATTTTCATTCATTCCCTATTGATGAGGCTTGAGGCTAAGCGTTATCTTTTAGAACGTTACACTTAGAATGCCCATCGTCCACCTGACGATGTTCCGAAAGCACTCATCCGTACAAGTCCGTCTCGGGTTCGAACGGAACCGAAGGCACTACTCCTACTACATCCATTTTGGAAACCCTCAGGATTAGTAGTGACTAGCCCTTGCACTTCACTGCTCCATCTTCGAATCCAAACTCGTCTTCCTTACTAAAACGTACAAACCGGATCGAAATGGTTTTCGGCAAATAAATCCCGACCCCGGTATCTTCGAAACGATCAACGCATTGGCTAATATTGATAGTCGGATATTTAACTATCAATTTACATTCACAAACAACCATCAAACATGAATAATTTCCCCTGAATTATTTATTAACCTTAAAATATCTTCGCAATATATATTTCCATTTTCAACCCTTTTGAAAACAGTTTTCAAACCACACTCCTCTCATGATTTAATTCCCAAATATTTATTCCCACTGAAAACACCAAGCACAAAAAAACTTTAGATTTTTGAAATAATTTTAAAACACTTTATCACAAAATATACATTAGAACATTAAGTTAAGAATTACTTTAATACTTATTCAAAATATATACCTTTAAGAATATATAAAATAAAACTACTTTGTACAATATAAAACTGAATTTCTAACTTTTAAACATAATACCAAGCCACCTTTAAATAATTACTACTATAAATAGATTAAAAGAAAATACTTACTTTAGAATTAAAACATTTAGAAATAATAAGTTTTCTAAACATACTTTTTTAACAACTTAAAACTTTTTACTTATACTTAAATTTTGTTTGAAACGTACTTGGCTTTTAGGGAAATACGCTTCCCTTCCACATCTTTTAAAAAATAAATCACTATTTATTTTTAAACAAATTTACCCATTATATTAATAAATTCCCACTATGAATTTATTCTTCCAAATATCCATTGATATATTACTTCACTTTTATAACCCAGTTTATAAATTTCATAGTCACATTCTCCTTTAAATTTCCAATTTCAAACACTTAAATCAATCTCCATATTGATTTCCAATTTACTCCATTTTGAAATAAGTTCCTTTACTTACTCAATTTATTCAAAACCCATTGACTTCAGATTTTTAATTCTTACTTATGCTTTAAAATCTTTTAACTGAAAATACCAATTTCATATTTCCCAAATTCCTTCTTTATCCTTTTCACTAAATTTAAAACCTTGGATTGTTTAAAGTAAATTCTTTTATTCCTTTAAATAACATCCCTCAGGTTTTAAAATTCATTATTACTCTATTTATTCAAAATCCCCTATCCCATACCCGGAACTTACTTATTAGGGTTCTAAAATCACTTTCATTCTTTTCCAATTCATTCTTATATTTATTTCAAATTCTCTATAATTATTTCACTTAAAAATTTACTCTTTATTTTCTTTCAAAAATCCAATTCTATATATTTGATGTCTTAGTGTACCGAAATACATTCAAGCGAACCATAGCATTCAATATTCCAATTATCAATAATATTCATCATAGAATATCAAATATTCATAACACAGAATATTAAACAATCTAAATAATTTTGAGGAATCCAGTTGGATCCCTCCAACCTATTTCCCTGCATCCACAGATGTTAGCACGATATAAAATACCAGTTCCACTTCGAGGTGGAATGTCGTGGTATATGGGTGTTAAACATAATATCATCCGCTATTATGCGGCGCTTAGGGTCTCGTCCGCTATATAATGCGGGAAATCAAACACTCCAATATATGCTATATACTACTATATATAATATAGCACATCAAATCAATTCAACCATTCAACCAATTATTTAAATTTAACCATTTAAATTTAAATTAAACCAAGATGAGTGAGATTAACTCACCTTTGATTTTTAATTTGCCATCCACTTCCCTCTTGTCTTGGTTTCCCGATTGACCTTGAATAAATAATTAATGTGATATATTAATATTCAAAATAAAATCTAAAGATCAATTTCCATTTTTAAAATTTTGTTAACTAAAATTTTATTTTAGACTAAAAAAAATCTTTTAGTAATTAAGATAATTAGATAAGTTAGTTAAACCATTTTCACCAAATATCTTATTACAATAAACTAGCAATTTAAAATAGGCACATGTACATTTATTTTCTTTTTCCTTTAAAACTATATATAAAATAACTTATATGGATTCAAAAATCCAATTTTTAAATAACCCTTCAACATTTTTAAAAATTCCTATATATTTTCCAAGATCATATATTAAATTGAAACATCTACATCTATATACTTCTGCCCATGGCGAAACGATTTACAACAAAACTGTCGTATATTTTACTGCAAATCCTGATGAGTGATAATAATTTATTCACAGGCTTACTTGAGAAAATGTTTAATTAAAATGTTTTAAGAGTCGAATTTACCTCAAATCGAACTGGAACCACAAATAAACATGTTGGGTTTTTACCTTACGATAGCTAAAACATTTATTATAAAATCCTCTGATATTATAATAGTGTCTATATACAACTACTTATTCAAATAGCTGAAATTGTTACATGATTAAATTCCAGCATACTGGCCACAATGTGGGTTCTACAAACAAAATCGTAAAAGGCACGTAGGGAGAATGGATTTCCAACTAATGACTAGGCACTGGGGTACCACCTGTCATAGTACGTGGCCTAGATCATCGTACCGAGGATTACTCCCAATCCCATGCAACACAAGATCGGGACTACCCCTTACTGGATAATCTCGAGTAAGATCACCCCACGGTTGGGATCAGCAACCGCACCACTAAACCGAATAAAAAGGGACATCTAGACAGGGATGACCTCACCCTAATGGGTGCTTCCCACTTAGCCTTGCTGCATATCCCTTGATTTTCAGTCATTCCCGGTTGATGAGGCTTGAGGCTAAGCGTTACCTTTTAGAATGTTTCACTTAGAATGCCCATCGTCCACCTAACGATGTTTCGAAAGCACTCATCCATACAAGTCTGTCTCGGGTTCGAACGGAACCGAAGGCACTACTCCTACTACATCCATTTTGGAAACCCTCAGGATTAGTAGCGACTAGCCCTTGTACTTCACTACTCCATCTTTGAATCCAAACTCGTCTTCCTCATAAAAACATACAAACCGGATCGAAGTGGTTTTCAGGAAATAAATCTCGATCTCGGTCTCTTCGAAACGATCAGCGCATTGGCCAATATTGATAGTCGGTTATCTAACTATCAATTTATATTCACAAACAACCATCAAACATAAATAATTTCCCCTGAATTATTTATTAACCTTAAAATATCTTTGCAAGATATATTTCCATTTTCAACCCTTTTGAAAATAGTTTTCAAACCACACTCTTCTCATGGAATAAATTCCCAAATATTTATTCCCACTGAAAACACCAAGCACAAAAAAAAAATTAGATTTTTAAAATAATTTTAAAACACTTTATTACAAAATATCCTTTAAAACATTTAAGTTAAGAATTACTTTAATACTTACTCAAAATATATACTTTAAGAATATTTAAAATAAAATTACTTTGTACAATATAAAACTGAATTTCTAACTTTTAAACATTGGGCCTAATCGACTGGGGTTCAGATGGATCTAATACCAAGCCACCTTTAAATAATTACTGCTATAAATAGATTAAAATAAAATACTTACTTTAGAATTAAAACATTTAGAAATAATAAGTTTTCAAAACATACTTTTTAAACAACTTAAAACTTTTTACTTATACTTAAAATTTGTTTGAAACGTACTTGGCTATTTAGGGAAATACGCTTCCCTTCCACATCTTTTAAAAAATAAATCACTATTCATTTTCAAACAAATTTACCCATTCTTTTAATAAATTCCCACCGTGAATTTATTCTTCCAAATATCCACTGATATATTACTTCACTTTTATAACCCAGTTTATAAATTTCAGTCACATTCTCCATTAAATTTTCAATTTCAAACACTTAAATCAATTTCCAAATTGATTTCCAATTTACTCCATTTTGAAATAAGTTCCTTTACTTACTCAATTTATTAAAAACCCATTGACTTCAGATTTTTAATTCTTACTTATGCTTTAAAATCTATTAACTGAAAATACCAATTCCATATTTCCCAAATTCCTTCTTTATCCTTTTCACTAAATTTAAAACCTTGGATTGTTTAAAGGAAATTCTTTTATTCCTTTAAATAACATCCCTCAAGTTTTAAAATTCATTATTACTCTATTTATGTAAAATCCCCTATTCCATACTCGGAACTTATTTATTAGGGTTTTAAAATCACTTTCATTCTTTTCAAATTCATTCTTATATTTATTTCAAATTCTCTATAATTATTTCACTTAAAAATTTACTCATTTCTTTCAAAAATCCAATTATCAATAATATTCATAACAGAATATCAAATATTCATAACACGGAATATTAAACAATCTAAATAATTTTGAGGAATCCAGTTGGATCCCTCCAACCTGTTTCCCTACATCCACGGATGTTAGCACAATATAAAATACCAATTCCACTTCGAGGTGGAATGTCGTGGTATATGGGTTTTAAACATAATATCATCCGCTATTATGCGGCGCTTAGGGTCTCATCCGCTATATAATGCGGGAAATCAAACACTCCAATATATGCTATATACTACTATATATAATATAGCACATCAAATCAATTCAACTATTCAACCAATTATTTAAATTTAACCATTTAAATTTAAATTAAACCTAGATGAGTGAGATTAACTCACCTTTGATTTTTAATTTGCAATCCACTTCCCTCTTGTCTTGGTTTCCCGATTGACCTTGAATAAATAATTTATGTGATATATTAATATTCAAAGAAAAATCTAAAGATCAATTTCCATTTTTTAAATTTTGTTAACTAAAATTTTATTTTAAACTAAAAAAATCTTTTAGTAATTAAGATAATTAGATAAGTTAGTTAAACCATTTTCACCAAATATCTTATTAAAATAAATTAGCAATTTAAAATAGGCACATGTACATTTATTTTCTTTTTCCTTTAAAACTACATATAAAATAACTTATATGGATTCAAAAATCCAATTTTTAAATAACCCTTCAACATTTTTAAAAATTCCTATATATTTTCCAAGATCGTATATTAAATTGAAACATCTGCATCTATATACTTCTGCCCATGGCGAAACGATTTACAACAAAACTATCTTATATTTTACTGCTAATCCTGATGAGTGATAATAATTTATTCTCAAGTTTACTTGAGAAAATGTTTAATTATAATGTTTTAAGAGTCGAATTTACCTCAAATCGAACTGGAACCAAAAATAAGAAGATGTGTACCCAAAGACGAACTCGATGTCGTGATTTCCCACCTCCTCGCGAATAGCCTCCATCTTCAACGTCGACGACCCTAACTGCCGAGCATGCGTCTGAAGCTCGAACGCTCCCAGGTGAGCGCGATCGAGATTCCCTTTTGATTGCAAATTGATCGGCCACACGCATTATTCGCTCAAGCTCGCCACTGCTACAACCCCTAACAATCAACAGCCCTACCCTCTGCGCCTTCGTCCCCCCTTCCAACGCGAGCGCCACTCAATGACGCGGCCTCCCACCTCGCATAAACCCACCCTCGCGAATCAAACACGAGAAGATCTTAATTTTTTTATCGAGTCATGAACGAATCTATAAAGAGGGATGGAGAGGGGTCGTTGAATAAGAACATTGCAGTTCTCTTCTTTTTATACGAATTGAAGAGGGGTACAAGGCGATAAAAGAAAATAAGATAGCTCTCGTTCGAACTGGAGAGGGATATAGGTGGAGTCGCGATTTATAAAATAGGGTAGAGGCTTGCTTCAGAAGATAGGTGACATTGAAAAGATATTGAACTTTATGAAACAGATGGACGTGATTTTAGGCGTGTTGAATGGGAAACACTGAGAGGATGGATTTTCGGCTGAAAGGGGATAGATGAGATAAATCTTTATTATATTTATTTATTTTTATTTACTTTTTTGTTTGACTGGTCAACAAGCATATATATCAATTTTAAATTCAAATTTAAATTGATTTGAATTCGTAAATTAAAATCCTGACATCCTACCGTGGCGTGCCGCCAGGCGTTCATAATGTTATACTCCTATTCCAAATGCGATGGAAGAAGTTTCGAGTCCTAATACAATCGTATGGAGAAGATAGCTTTTTGGACCCAGTTATTATATTAAATTTCCGATATAAATTCAGCGCGTTTATATGTCGCTCACGCAACAACTCCAAACACTACGAAAATTGAAATCCGATAATAATACAATATTACGGATCCAATGGAACCGGTTTCATCGAATTCTGAGACTGTGCCTCGGAAGGCTATTTTTAAACGTTAATTTAAACGATATAAATTAAAAACTGAATAAAACACTTCCAAATTCAATTTTAACACTTTTACTAACTATCAATATAAATTTTACAAGCGTTCAAATTATTTTTAACAGGCTTAAAACTGAAGATTCAATAATTTACACAATTTCAGTTTATTAAATCCAATAACTTAGTTGCTAAATAATAATAATAATATTTGAATTCAAGTTAAAAATTAACTTTTAAATATTTAAAATCAATTAAATATTCAAATTTCAAACATCCAAAAATTCCAGGTCGTCACATTCCTCCCCCCTTAAAAGAATTTCGTCTCCGAAATTGCTAGTTAAGAAGAATGATCCAATACCCATTACTATTTTCCAAAACCAAACAGTTTTATCAACTTGCCATAACATATCTTTTATTAAAGACCTACTATTACTTCGACCAACTTCTCAAAACCTTCCATAGTTTCCAACAACATTATTTACTCGACTTATTCGAATTTAAATTTAAATCCAAATTTAAATTATCAAAACTTTCTCAAAAAATTCTAGCTCTCTAAATTTCCGAAAAAATTCGCCAGCGTGTCCTTTGCGCGGCTAGCTCGGTACAACCACAAAATGCCTCTACGAGCCCCCAGATTTCAAAAGAAAACTAAAGCCAAGTGGCTTGACTAGAAAATCATCAAATTTCATACAGAAATTTAAATACATACCTTTGCCGAGCAAATTTCAATTTATTCTCTGAAATCAAAAATCAAAAATTCACTTTCCTAATCCTTTAGTTCCAACAAAACAATTAGTTTCAATTTCCATTTCCAAAATCCCTTATTTCAATTCCAATTTGAAATTTTTTTGTCGCTAACAAAAATTTTCCACAAATTTTCAAAAAATTTCGGAAAATTTTGTCAGAGTCTCCTTTGTATGGAGGAGCTTTTGCAATTTGACAAGAGATATAAATATATATACATTGACCCACACGGTCGAAAAAACAAAAACAGTTCATATTTCCTATTTTTATTGCGTAGGCATACCTTTATTTAGCATTTTTAAGCAAGCGGCTTATTATTTTCGCATTTTGCGCATCCAAATCCAGCCAAACGGCTTCTCGGTACCTGTGCTTACTCAATTCAAACATGTAAGTACTAAATATGCGAAATTTATTAACGTTTCACTTACTTTCAATAGCTAAACACTTGCATTTCATAAGCAACATGCACCAAACACTCTCCATGAGTAATTTATATTTAATTCCTTCGATTTAATTTGATTCTCATCAAATTAAATTCCATTTAATTCAGTTAGCCCATCCATTTTAATTTAAATTCACATTCTCAATTTATCAAAATAATATCCAAGCACATGTTTAACTCATTTATACTCGAATTGGATTTTATTTGTAACTCAAATCATTTCTATTATAATCCAATTCCATTTTATTTTTACAACATCTCCACTTATTTTAATTCATTATCAATCCAAGTCGAATTCTATTTATAATTCGAGTTTATTTCTAAACTTCATTATTAACTTACAATCCATTTTATTTAACCGAGTTAAATCACATTAACATACTCTATCGATTAATTTATTTAGCAAATTAGCTTACTTCCAACTTTTAAATCAATGTTCGATTTTATTACAAAAATCACTTCATTAAATTTTCCTGAGTTCAATTTTTTTTTCATAATTCCAGTTTGGATTTTCTTTCATTTTCCAAAATTCCAACACCTTTATTCCGGCTTATTCATTCCCTTTTTACATTTTTATAATCTATTCACTTATTAATATTCATACTTCTCCATCCATTTACAGTCAATCACATTTTCACTTTACTTTTAACTAGGGATTATATTTTTATTTCAATGCTTTTCAATTCTTTTATAAGCTTCCAAAGCTTATTTATCCTAATTCAATGCTTACTTAGTTTACGCTTATTTATTTAAGTAAGAATTTTAGTCCATTCAATATTATCGATAACTCAACTGAATTTATTTCAATTCAATTTTATTCCAACCTAATCTAGTTAAATCTAGCATCATACCATTCTGTTGAATTTTATTAAGCAAGGACTTAATTACATTTAATATCATCCCATACAATTCGCTTTCATTTCATTTCAATTCTTTTCAACTTACTTCAAATCCAATTCATTATTATTAACTTTGCTTAAGTTAATTTAATTCTAATAAATTTTATTTCTCAATCCAAATTTAATTTTTATTTTCCCATTCCAATCACATTAAAGATTTACTAATTATTTCTTCCAATCATCCATTAAATTTTGCACAATTTAATTTCTCTAAATTAAATTTATTTAACTTTTTCACTTTAAATTTTAATTCTAACATTCAAAGCTTTTATTTTCCTTCCTTATTTAAAAATCATCTCAACTTTACAAGTTCATAACCTACCTCATCAGGATTTTCAATTCAATAAGGATTCAGGATTTCAAATACCCGGCTTTTGGTTCAAATCATTTGAAATCACCATTATCTCAAAATCACACTTCTCAAATTTTTAAACCAATCCTGGTTTTTATCCCCAACAAATTTCCTTTGAAATTTCAAAAACAAACTAGTTCTTCTGAACAAATCAATTTGGAGTAATCCGTCACTTAGAAACTCGAAAATGAACATCGATGATGCTGTTGTCATCACTGAAGTTATTTTCCAACGACTGAAGTGAGCTCAATGTTATATCCCTTCTCAAATTTATTTGAAACAATTTCCTTTCAGAAATACTTCTAAAACAATAATGCTATTATTTGTCTTCAAAACATTTCGAAAAACACTTCCAAAATCTTCGGGATTTTAAATTTACAGATTTGATTTAAATCAAATTTTTACTATGATTCATTTGTATAATTTATGCTCATACCATTTTTTCCATTTGATTATACAAGTCATTCCAAAAAAAAATTATAATCTTATTTGTTTAGAATATTATCATCCAAACATCCAAGTTATATATCAATTTAAGGAAATATTTCTTTTATGTCAAAATATATTTTGGGTAAAATTATTTCATTCACCCACCTTTAAAACAATACTTTGTCAATTTATCATGTCAGGTGTTTATAAACTCTTCTCGAATAGCGGCCAACTTAGTCGATCAGAATTCATATTCCACCCAACTAATAAGTCAACACAGTATTAAAACAATTTATATTCACTAACAAATATGCGCTCATATCTATTAATACGCTCAAACTCATTCTAGAGTACTACGGACTCTATTTTCAATGAGTAATCCCCACCAAAGCCAAGGTTATCACCAACCTAAGCTCTAATACCAACTGTAATGACCCGCAAATACGTACCCCTAGAGTTGACACTATTCTCCCTCAATCAACTCAAGATGTATGGAAATACAAACCATTTGGTTTAAAGAAGAAGAGATAGAAGAAGAAAATAGAAAACAACATCAGAATCTAACCATCGCAGCGGAATAAAATATAATAGATAACAAATGATCTTTACATCAAAAACAAATACATCTGTTTATACGTTACATTATCAGAGTATACATAACACACAACTGGACAGTAATCATAACCTATCCTCACTATCTGAATACAAAGCGGAATATTTAACACAAATACGGAAGTACGTATCGCCATCCAGCTCGTCTTCTGAGCTCCACAGCATCCTTTCCTGTATTCTATATTACTCGGTCTGACCCGAGCATTATAGTTAAATAACACCCGAGTCAATCTGGAATACCAGCGTGAGGAAACCACACTCAAGTTGATTATTAAAGTTTCAAAATCCTTTGAAAACAAAAGCATCTCGTAAGACCACGCCACAAATAAACATGTCGGGTTTTTACCTTACGATGGCTAAAACATTTATTATAAAATCCTCTGATATTATAATAGTGTCTGTATACAAATACTTATTCAAATAACAGAAATTGTTACATGATTAAATTCCAGCATACTAGCCACAAAGTGGGTTCTACAAACAAAAACTGTAAAAGGCACGTAGGGAGAATGGATTTCCAACTAATGACTAGGCACTGGGGTACCACTTGTCACAGTACGTGGCCTAGATCACCGTACCGAGGATTACTCTCAATCCCCTGCAACACAAGACCGGGACTACCCCTTACTGGATAATCCCGAGAAAGATCACACCATGGTTGGGATCAGCAACCGCACCACTAAGCCGAATAAAAAGGGACATCTAGACAGGGATGACCTCACCCTAATGGGTGCTACCCACTTAGCCTTGCTGCATATCCCCTGATTTTCAGTCATTTCCCGGTTGATGAGGCTTGGGGCTAAGTGTTACCTTTTAGAACGTTTCACTTAGAATTCCCATCGTCCACCTGATGATGTTCCGAAATCACTCATCCATACAAGTCCGTCCCGGGTTTGAAAGAAACCGAAGGCACTACTCCTACTACATCCATTTTGGAAACCCTCGGGATTTGTAACGACTAGCCCTTGCACTTCACTGCTCCATCTTCAAATCCAAACTCGTCTTCCTCACGAAAACGTACAAACCGGATCGAAGTGGTTTTCAGGAAATAAATCTCGATCCTGGTCTCTTAGAAACGATCAGCGCATTGGCCAATATTGATAGTCGGTTATTTAACTATCAATTTACATTCACAAACAACCATCAAACATAAATAATTTCTCGTGAATTATTTATTGACCTTAAAATATCTTTGCAAGATATATTTCCATTTTCAACCCTTTTGAAAACAATTTTCAAACCACACTCTTCCCGTGGAATAAATTCTCAAATATTTATTCCCACTGAAAACAACAAGCATAAAAAACTTTATATTTTTAAAATAATTTTAAAACACTTTATAACAAAATATCGTTTAAAACATTTAAGTTAAGAATTACTTTAATACTTATTCAAAATATATACTTCAAGAATATTTAAAATAAAACTACTTTGTACAATATAAAACTGAATTTCTAACTTTTAAACATAATACCAAGCCACCTTTAAATAATTACTACTATAAATAGATTAAAAGAAAATACTTACTTTAGAATTAAAACATTTAGAAATAATAAGTTTTCTAAACATACTTTTTAAACAACTTAATTTTTTTTACTTATGCTTAAAATTTGTTTGAAACGTACTTGGCTATTCAGGGAAATACGCTTCCCTTCCGCATCTTTTAAAAAATAAATCACTATTTATTTTTAAACAAATTTAACCATTCCTTTAATAAATTCCCACCGCGAATTTATTCTTCCAAATATCCACTGATATATATGACTTCACTTTTATAAACCCAGTTTATAAATTTCATAGTCACATTCACCTTTAAATTTCCAATTTCAAACACTTAAATCAATTTCCAAATTGATTTCCAATTTGCTCCATTTTGAAATAAGTTCCTTTACTTACTCAATTTATTCAAAACCCATTGACTTCAGATTTTTGATTCTTACTTATGCTTTAAAATCTTTTAATTGTAAATACCAATTTCATATTTCCCAAATTCCTTCTTTATCCTTTTCACCAAATTTAAAACCTTGGATTGTTTAAAGTAAATTCTTTTATTCCCTTAAATAACATCCCTCAAGTTTTAAAATTCATTATTACTCTATTTATTCAAAATCCCCTACTCTATACTCGGAATTTATTTATTAGGATTTTAAAATCGCTTTCATTCTCTTCCAATTCATGCTTATTTTTATTTCAAATTATCTATAATTATTTCACTTAAAAATTTACTCTTTATTTCTTTCAAAAATCCAGTTCTATATATTTGATGTCTCAGTGTACCGAAATATATTCAAGTAAACCATAGCATTCAATATTCCAATTATCAATAATATTCATCACAGAATATCAAATATTCATAACACAGAATATTAAACAATCTAAATAATTCTGAGGAATCCAGTTGGATCCCTCCAACCTGTTTCCCTGCATCCACATATGTTAGCACAATATAAAATACCAATTCCACTATGAGGTGGAATGTCGCGGTATACGGGTTTTAAATATAATATCATCCGCTATTATGCGGCGCTTAGGGTCTCATCCGCTATATAATGCGGGAAATCAAACACTCCAATATATACTATATACTGCTATATATAATATAGAACATCAAATCAATTCAATCATTCAACCAATTATTTAAATTTAACCATTTAAATTTAAATTAAACCCAAATGAGTGAGATTAACTCACTTTTGATTTTTAATCTGCAATCCACTTCCCTCTTGCCTTGGTTTCTCAATTGACCTTGAATAAGTAATTTATGTGATATATTAATATTCAAGGGAACGATCCTGACCCGGCCTTCGAAAATCGGCACCGAATACGACACTCGTATTCAAATGTCGCAGATCCAAACGTCGAATTTGGTTCGTCGAAACTTATAACACATTAAGTACAACACAGCGGAAGAAAAGGAATATATCAATATACAACATTTGATACAATAACTGATACAATTGAATGATACAATGAATATACATCAGAGATATGATACAAGACAATGGCAGCGAAAAGAAAATATAACACCAGCAGCGGAACAAAATCTCCAATATGATCTTCAAAAGTGAACTCCAGCATCGGTAATCTCCATCTCCAAGGCACCAATCCAGAAATAGCTCAAACTCCCAATCAGGATGAAGTGAAGCACTCGATCCAAATGCGATTACCAAATCCTAAGGCTGAAAGCTATCGAATCTACACCTACTATTTGATTATCTGAAAAACCCAACTCTAGACTGCCCGTGTGGGAAAATTGGGGGCACCCAGAGTTTAGGAAAGGAAGAATAAACTCCAGGTCAGTCATGGGACCGGTATGAGCAAACAAAAAAACATTTGGTCATTTAAACAAACAAAAGAATTTAAATTTGAAATCCACAATGCTTTTTGGAAAATAAAACTACCATAAGGCCTCCCGCCACAGATACAATGCAATCGCAGAATTGGAGGAGATTTCTCCTTATGATAGTCAAATATGCTTGATACGAGAAAATTTCTTTGATATTATTACTAGTGCATAGTATAGGAAAACCATTTCGAAAGTATAATATAAATCCTAGCCAACATACGACCAGTATCGTATGCCTACTATAACTACCATCTAAACAGTGGGGCGCCACCATAAGTAATTGGCAGGTTCTACAACAAAAACCGTACAAGGCGCGTATTTGATGAATTGATTTCCAACAAATGGTCAGGCTAAGGAAATTCCTACTATCACATGGGTACGCCTCTGGCGGGACGTCCCGAGAACCTAACTGGATCTCTGCCAACACAAGGCCGGGTTACCTCTGTAACTAGGTAACTACTACTCGAGCATGCCATCCCCCGGTCCTTTGGGACCTTTATCCGAGGTGCCTCTAAAACACAAAGCAATCACAAAGTAATAGATCTGCAGTATCCACATGAATAAGTATCTGGGCTCCATACCATGATACCACCCTTTTCCAAAAGGGAATGACACACCCTAAAGGGCGCGACGCTCATAACTTTGCCGCATCTTTCCTGTTTCAACCATTTCGGGGTATGAGGTATAATGCAATCACGTCCACAAAGCTACAATTTACACAAAATCCATTCTTTGATCAACAAATGATACATAGCAGCACTCAGCATGCCACACTACCAAATTGGGAGTATATCACTGATAAATATCAACTACATAACCTTTGAGCTCGTACATCTCAGAGAAGAGTGCTAAGCTAAGAGAATAAATTCTCCGCCACTAAGCAGAAACGTATTTGATAGAGATAAGTTTAATATCTCAAAGTGTAGTGTCGGACATACAACCATACAAGTCTGTTTCGGGTTCGAACATAACCGAAGGCACTTCCGAAGAAGTCCTTACAAATCCTGGTATCTACAATCCCGATCGGACTTCCCATCACCTAGGGAATCTCTATACCGTAGCCACTTGGTGCAGAGACAATCGATAGGTTATCCTAACATTCTTGAAGACACCCGGTCTTCAACACCGGTGTTCAAATTCAATCCATAACGTCGTATCACTATTCGGAATGGGTTATATGACACAAGGTCCTCTCCCGGCTAAACCGAATAATGAGCGCAATATTTAAAAACGTATGGATATGGGATTTCAGTTAAGTCACAACTTAAAAATCCAAAGCTTTTCTTTCAAATGGTTAAACAAATTACCATTTCAAATCTTTTAACAAAAAGATTTATTTCATAAAGTTCACCCCGTTTCACAATGATCTATTTATAGATTTCCAAAACAATTTCCATTTCAAATGGATTAACTCATTTAAATATTTAAATCAAAGATTTAACTTATAGCTTTCAAAACACATTCCCAAAGATTTATTTGTAACTTGGAAGACCATTTTTATTTTAGACTTGAAATCCTTTATACACAAATTAGAAGTTCATTTCTTGTGTGAAAGCTTCTATTATTTGAAAACGAACAGTTTCTATTTCGAAAAAATCCAATTGGATTTATACAAGTTAAAATCTTGGGTTAAACTCAAATTCCCAAAACAACACCTTAGAAATGGTTTAAAAACCCATATAACACATTTATAAGTTGAATGACATTTTTACACCAGAGTTTCCAAATCATAGAATTTGAAATATTGAATTCAAATTTAAATTAAATTATTCAAATTTCAAAAATCAATCAAGTTATTCAAATAAATTTTATTTTTGAAATTCATTTCCAAAAGCTTTCAATTCTAATTCCAAAACTATTTTGGATTCAAAAATTCAATTTTTAAAACCATTTCAAAAATCCGTGACTTAACCCATTTCCACCTGCAATCCATATTTGTGTGTGTATAAGTGTGGTCCAGAGGTTCAACACAATAGTGCACAATATCATCATCATAGATTCAATCATATCGATAAGCGGTATAATCCATAACGCTTATCTTTATTCACAGATTCATAGATAAAATAAATTTATCAATCACAAAGATTTATCATTACAATTCGATGTGGTTTTCGGATAACCAACTAGTATCTGACTCCCTGTCGCATCGAAATTCAAATGTCGTTCTACGGGTCAAGGGGTTTCCATATTCATACAATAGTATATTCATCATAAATATAGCAACTCATCACAAAGCATTACATAGCATCACATTACATATCAAATATATCAATCCATCACAATAGAGTCCAAACATCCATAAGTAAGATTAATTAATACTTTTAATAAATTTGAATCAGCTTAATTACTTATGAAAATTTACTAATTCTGGTTAATTAATATTAATCAATTACAAATCATTTTGATTAATCATTCTTTAATCATTTATTAGTTAACCATTAATAATAAGTTAATTAACCTTTAATTATAATTCCTCAACTTTTAATTATTAAATAATTATCCTTTAATTATCTAATTAACCATTTTATTAATTATCTTTAATTAATTAATTAATTGTCATTAAATTAATCATCCTTAATTAATTACAAAAAGTAATTAAACCTTAATTAACTATCCCTAATTATTAATTAATTAATTCTTAATTACCTATATTAATAAATCATTAATTAACCCTTAATTATTAATCATTCCTTAATCACTTTCATTAATAAATTAATCTTTAGATAATTAATTATTCTTAAATTAATTACCTTAATTAATCGATCACATTAATTGCTTAATTATCATTCTTCAATAATTAATTAAACTTTAAATAATTAATTATCCTTGAATAAATTACCTTAATTAATCACTTGATAAATCATTAATACCTTTAATTAGGTAATTTTTTCTTTAAGTAATTAATCGCCTTAATTAATTTCCCTTGAATTAGTTAACTTAAATCAATTTATTTTCCTTAAATTAATCTTTTTGAGTAATTACCTTTAGGTATTGATTAACCTTTTTATTAAATAATAAAATTATCCTTAATTTATTTTAAGATAACCATTTATTTACTTAGTCATCATTTAAACTCTATTTGAATCAAAGGATTGAAAATAAATCTATTCGAAACACCCCTTTTTTTAAAGTCTTTACTATACATCTCAAACACTTGCTAAGTTCAAACATTATCAAGTTCCATTTGGACATATTTAGGACTTTATTTATTATCGTCATCATAAAATTTAATTCCAAATCAAATTAACCAATTTTCAAAACAATTTAAAACCTTTAGCTTTAACAGATTTTTTTATCTTTGAAAACAAGTATGAAAAACTTGTTTAAAAATTCACTTCGGAACTTAATAATATTTCTTGTGAAAAACTTGTTCAAAAATTCCTAAAAAACTTAATTATGTTTTTGATTTCAAACTAAGCTATTTGAATATAGGCAAGACCCGAGCAATCTTCCAATTTTCCTGAGCCAAAAGTGCATAATCGCGAGCTAACCCCCGAGTCTTTTTTTCTTTCATTTTTTTAAAACCTGAATTTTTGTTTAAGATCTAAAACCTGTTTTCGTCAAAACTACCCGAGCCCAAAAACAATAACCCCCGAGCAAATTTTAAAAATAACCAGGTACGACTTCGAGAAATCTCCATCTTCCCAAATTCACAACGAACCCAAAATCACATGTACACGATCAACGTTCGTGCACGTGTACCAGAGGCCTGACCACCTTCGGTCACCGTTTCGATCACCAACATGTCGAGGAAGGTCCCCCCGATGATTCCCAACGCCCGGATCCATCCATTCGTCGAAAAATCAAAATCGAACCATTTTGCTTCTTCTTGGAACCAAACTATCGTCCCAAAATTCCTTCGCTCCGACAAACTCAGCCATCTGCATTCACACGCTCGCGTCCATACCTTCGCCAAAGCCTTCCCCTCCTAGTCCCCACTGACCGATCACCTGAATCGCCTTGATAATGACGAACTTCCCTTTTAAATGTTATCGACCATACTGGGTTGTTAAACCCTATTTCATTCTCGTTCGCCACCCATGACGAATTGTAAAATCATTGAGCAATTTTTCGATGATCCCCCATCCACCAACCACTTCCTGCCCTAAGCCCAACACCCATTACCACGCTTATCGCCGGAAAATGGTGAAAACAACTATTCCGTTCATCTTAGAAATATGACCCCAATTCAAAACTAAAAATCCCAATTTTAGTTTTAAAAATCATTGTTTTCAAATTTGATTTGGATGATGTAAACGAATTTTGATTTCATGCAGGTTGTAAATTGGATAGATTTTGAATTTTCACTGTAATTTCTTCTTTTTGAAGTAATACTGAATGTTCTTGCTGAAAATTATTTTTAGAATATGTATTACACCTTTTTGATTACTTTCCATTAAAAAATCACAGCTTAATATGTACTCCTTTGGGTAATGCAAATTTTTTTTTTTGAACAGGTTTACAAAACCTGTTATATAAACAGAGATATATATTTACCTGTAAATTCAGTTTCCAGTAACCCATTTGCTAGTTTTACTTATTTATATTTTTATAAAAAAAATGTTACCCTCATATGAAAAATTTTCGTTCAACAAACAAAAGCTAAAAATGTTTTGTGTTTTAATAATTTAATTTTCAAATAGGTTTTTAAAACCTGGAATGAACAAAGGCAAGCTTTGTCTGTTTCCAGACATACATCCCATATGTATACATACATAGTTTCACATTTCATAATCATCACATACCAAAGAAGAAGATTCATTCAAACATTCATCAAGACAGGGGATAAATTCAGGGCTAGATTGCTCACTGATTATTGAAAACAGAGAAGCCAGTTAACAAGCATGACCCAGATATATAATGATTAAGTTTAAAAGATGAAGGCTTGCTCACAGATTCTTAGGCATTGAATTCAAAGAACTGTTTTTTTTAAATTAAAGTTGCTCACCTTGCAGTTGAAAACATAGGGAAAAGCAGAGAAAGATTTTTCTTAGGCCTGGAGTTTGATTTTTTCATTGTTGCCTTTTGCACTGCCCAGTTTTGCATTTGACCTGCTATTTGAAGTTTATTTTCAGATCTTCCTTTGAACTATCTTTGCTTTGATTTCCTTCTGTTACTTATTGATATGATTGTTTAAATATTTGTTTTTATTACTGATTACTAACATCAAATTCAGATTTTAAAAAGAAGTTTCACTTGCCATCATTGATTTTCCAGAGAACCTTGCATTGGCAAAACTGAAGCTCCCCTCTTTCTTTCTTTTTTTCAAAACAAATCTGCAGGCTTGGCTTTTGTTCTTCTAAAGCTTGAAGATTGTTTTCATGAAAAGATGTTTTGAATTTCTTTTTGCTTGCCTGAAATTTGATTTGCTCAGGTTTGTGGCTTTGAACCCAGATTTGCTTTTCCAGGTTGCTATTTCTTCTTTTTTCTGATTTTTTTCTACTTTTGTATTGTAGTTTTGAGATGCTCAATCTTTGATAATGTTCTTTTCAGATTTGGCTGAGATATTCTATGATTGAGCATGGGAAGTGGAAAGCTCCTTGTAATTTTTAATTTAATTATTTTATTCAATTAAACATGTTGGATGCCATTTGTTAAAAAATCATCATGAGGCCTAAGCACTTGTACAAATTCACACTTACATATGTATATGTTTAACATTTGTAGTTTTACAAAGACAAGAGAATGTTTATAAAATTTTATTCTTATATTATATACACTTTATAAATAAATATATTCCTTTATTCGTTTGTGTGTATGTATATACATATACAATGTTAAAAGAATTTAACCAATATTCCATTATATAAAATATAAATTACACCTTAATAATTTTAAAAGCCACTTATTTTAAAACATTTATTTTAAATTTAATTTCAAATCTCAAATTTAAGCTTTGAAATATAAACATTTATGTCTATTTATTATATTCATACACATACTTATGCAATTTGTTTTGAGATTTTTCTTAATCTGTTTTTAATTTAAATTTCAAAAGTTTAAAATATATTATTAATTTATATTGACAAATTTTAGGATGTTACTTTTTATCTATAAGCTTTTAAATGTACAAGTTCAAAACCCCAATTAAATTTTAAAATTAATGTCTAAATAAACAAATATCCTATTAAATTTAAAAAAATTCAAATTAATTTACAATTTTATTCAAAAATTCATTTAAATTATCAACTTAAATTTAATTAAAAATCGGGATCGTTACATTCGAAATAAAATCTAAAAATCAATTTCCATTTTTAAAATTTTGTTAACTAAAATTTATTTTAGACTAAAAAAATCTTTTAGTAATTAAGATAATTAATAAGTTAGTTAAACCATTTTCACCAAATATCTTATTAAAATAAACTAGAAATTTAAAATAGGCACATGTATGTTTATTTTCTTTCCCCTTTAAAACTATATATAAAATAACTTATATGGATTCAAAAATCCAATTTTTAAATAACCCTTCAAAAATTTTAAAAATTCCTATATATTTTCCAAGATCATATATTAAATTGAAACATCTGCATCTATATACTTCTGCCCATGGCGAAACGATTTACAATGAAACAGTCTTATATTTTATTGCTAATCCTGATAAGTGATAATAATTTATTCACAAGCATACTTGAGAAAATGTTTAATTAAAATGTTTTAAGAGTCGAATTTACCTCAAATTGAACTGGACCAAAAATCAGAAGATATGTACCCAAAGACGAACTCGATGTCGCGATTTCCCACCTCTCTGCGAACAGCCTCCATCTTCAACGTCAACATCCTTAACTGTCGAGCATGTGTCTGAAGCTCGAACGCTCCTAGGTGAGCGCGATCGAGATTCCCTTTTGATTGCAAATAGATCGGCCACTCCCATTATTCGCTCGAGCTCGCCACTGCTACATCCCCTAACAATCAACAGCCCTACCCTCTGCGCCTTCGTGCCCCCTTCCAACACGAGCGCCACTCAACGACGCGACCTCCCACCTCGCATAAACCCTACCCTCGCGAATCGAACACGAGCAGATCTTAATGTATTTTTTATCGATTCGTGAACGAATCTATAAAGAGGGATGGAGAGGGGTCATTGAACGAGAACATTGCAGTTCTCTTTGTTTTATACGAATTGAAGAGGGGTAGAAGGTGATAAAAGAAAATGAGCTAGCTCTCGTTCGAACTGGAGAAGGATATAGGTGGAGTCGCGATTTATAAAATAGGGTAGAGGCTTGCTTTAGAAGATAGGCGACATTGAAAAGATATTGAACTGTATGTAACAGATGGACGTGATTTTAGGCGTGTTGAACGGGAAACACTGAGAAGATGGATTTTCGGCTAAAAGGAGATAGACGAGACAAATCTTTATTATATTTATTTATTTTTATTTGTTTGACTGGTCAACAAGCATATATATCAATTTTAAATTCAAATTTCAATTTATTTGAATTCGTAACTTAAAATCCGGACATCCTACCGCGGCATGCCACCAGACGTTCATAATGTTATACCTATATTTTGAATTCGATGGAAGAGGTTTCGAGTCCTAATTCAATCGTATGGAGAAGATAGCTTTTTGGACCCAGTTATTATATTAAATTTTCGATATAAATTCAGCGCGTTTATATGTCGTACGCTCACACAACAACTTCAAACACTACGAAAATTGAAATCCGATAATAATACAATATTACGGATCCAATGGAACTGGTTTCGTCGAATTCCGAGACTATGCCTTGGAAGGCTATTTTTAAACGTCAATTTAAATGATATAAATTCACAACTGAAAAAAACACTTCCAAATTCAATTTCAACACTTTTACTATCTTCAGTACTATCAATATAAATTTTACAAGCCTTCAAATTATTTTTAACAGGCTTAAAACTGAATATTCAATAATTTACCCATTTTCAGTTTATTAAATCCAATAACTTAATTGCTAAATAATAATAATATTTGCATTCAAGTTAAAAATTAACTTTTAAATATTTAAAATAAATTAAATATTCCATTTTCAAACATCCAAAAATTTCGAGTCGTCATATATACTTGGTGTATATATATGTTGTATGCAAAGTATAATAGTTAAAGTGACATTAACTAAGTAAGATTATAAATTTTGGACCTTCTTTCTTTTGAAAGCGAATGATAATTTCATATTATATAACATCACTTCCATTAACCTTGATACATTTCGTGTGTCCTTGACTTGATGTTTAAATGGTTATTTAACTTATGTGTTAAATCGAAGTAAATTTGAAAGTGTTTGAAGCAAGAATAGTTGTTATAAATACAATTCTGAATCCCTTGTTTTCGAGAATTTTTGTAAATAAATGGGAAGATACTCCTTGAGGTTTATTTCCATGTTTTTAAGTACCTTAATGGAAGTCTAACTATAAAAATTCCAATTCTTAAATCATTTGTTAAAGTGGTTAAAACTAGTCATAAAGATCGTTCTTTTCAATGTTGTTTTAACAAGGACTGTTACAGCATTTATAAATGTTGTAGTAAGTTTCTTATGGTTTTAAGTATTTAAAAATGATATATGAATTTGGTATTTTTCTCTAAATATTTTTATAAATGTTTTCAAACATTTGTTGAAGTAACTTAAAGTTTATTTGAAGTTTAAATATATTTTTAGTAATATATAAATTTTGGAAAAGTAAAAGAGAAGCTTAACACTAAAAGCCGGCGCAGCAGATTTATCTAACTTCTAAGGGTTAAGATTGATGTCAAGTAAGGATGGAGCAATAGAGCTCTAACCTACTTGGCTTCCCTCTTGAATGAGGAATTATTAAGTTGGAATGTCGAAAACGTGTTAATCTTGTTGTCTACTTGTTTAAAAGATTATTAACTTTGCTTAACACTAAAAGCCAATGAAGTGGATTTATCTATTTTTGGGAGATAAGATTGACATCGAGTAGGGATAGAGCAATAGAGCTCTAACTTACCGGTATTACCTCTTGAACGAGGAATGGTTACGTCGGGAATGTCGAAAATGCGATAATCATGTTGTTTGTTACTTGTTTATAGAAATCATTAGTACTATATTTGACACTAAAAGCCGAGGAGTGAGCTTGTCTATTTATGAGATTCTAGAATGAGGTGTCTAGGCAAGGGTTTGATGCAACCAGTGCTCTAACATACCTGGCTTCACTCTTGAATGAGGAATAGTTAAGTTGAAATGTCGAAATGAGTGAAGTATATGAAAATTGATTTTCATAAGCAACCCTTTTAACTAAATTATCGATTAATCGACAATTGAACTTAACCTATTATTTTCTTAGATCATTAAAAGAATATACTTAAATACAATATAAGTGTGGAATCATTTTGGATTTGTTGTGATAATGTTCTAATAACAATTTTATTAACCCTTTTTTATTAAACGTACGAATGTAAATAAATCTCTTAAAGAATGTTTTAAAGATAAGTGAAATTGTTGTAGGTTTTGTAGTGATAATGTTTAACTAATATTAGTCTTAAACATTTTGGATGGATTTGTAAAAGTACGGAGATCCTTAAAATGGATACTTTGAAGGAAATCATAAGGAATCTTTTGGAAAAAGATAGAAAAAGAAAAGATTTAAAGTATGAAATCTTGTTAATGATTGTGAATATACTTATACCATTTGAGATAATTATATGAATACTTTTTAAAGTATAGAAAAAGTAAAGGTTTAAAGTAAAAAATCTTGTTAAGGATTTGTGAATATGCTTATACCATTTGAGATAAGTATATGAATACTTCTTGAAATATTGAAAGAGTAAAAATGATTGGTAGAAGTTGAAAAATAATGTTTTATTAGATAAAAGAAGTTTAATAAAATAGGTTTTAATTAATAAAAGATTAAATAAAAAGGGGATTAGAAGTTACTTATATGACTTGATCTTGCTTTTTATGACTTGATCATGCTTTGTATGTTTACTCGTTCATGGAAAATATTTAGTTGTATACTTAAAATCCGATGAAGTAGGCTTGTCTATCTGTTGTAATTGAGACTGATTTTTGTATAGGGATATGAGCATTAAAGCTATAATCTACCAGCTTCACTCTTGATTAATGGATAGTGTGAGATGAAAGTATCAAAAACGTGATAAAAATGCGAAACTAGGTCTCCATTATGATCGCTCTTATAATCATGAATGACCAAATTCATTGATTCAGTCTTGGAGAGACTGGGATCGATGAGTGATTTACTTACCGAAAACCACTTCGAGTTTGAGATACATGTTCTATCTCTTGGAAGTGGATCTGTTTGAGATATGAGAATCTACATGGAAATTCAAGATCTATTTAAGATGCTCAAACACATGTAGTTGTTTATGATTTATTCAGGATGTGGGAATCCATATGTAATTCCAAGATCTTTTGAGATGCTAGAAACCATGTGTTGTTTTGTTATATGTTCGAGATATGGGAATCCAATTGGGGATTGTTTTATGTTCGAGTGATGAAGACTTGTGTGAAATATATTGAACGTAACATTGGAATTGATTGAAAATGAAGTAGGGGCAGAGCTTAGGGCTTGGTTGACCCATGACAGGATACTATCACTCCATATCTATAGTATGCATATTGATGTTGCACGTGGGAAGTGATGATATTTGGGATCACGTGTTAGGGCATGGACCAATTATATGTTCCTTAATGGTATATTTTATCTAGAGACATACGGTGCTCGAAGGTAGTTTATGTCCTTTGTGTAGGAGATTAGATTCGGCTCCACTAGAGGGATCTTCATGGAAAATCCAATATGCAGACATCCGTTATTGGATTTGATCGTACATCTAATATGCTGCTAAATGTAATGAATGTAACAATTTTGGCTATGTTATATATTTATATTCTATAGGACATTATCTATTATATCACCTTATGTACCCAGTAAATGGTGGTTCTTTTGAGAGGACAACCGTTATGGCATTCCATGTGGTCTCAAAAGTACTGTTATATGCTGCACACATATTTCTTGAGTTTCTCATACCAGAGTTATGTCTGATGCTTGGTTTTTGTTTCTCCTAAATTCCTCGTGTGCTCTTTTGAGTAGTCCGAGAAATGAAGTTCTTTGAAGCTTGAGAAGACAAGCTGGATATTTCACCTATCGTAGTATTCCTATTTCCGCTGCATTACTATTGTATATATAAGCATTATTGAGGACCAGTTTTTATAACTGTTCAGGCCGATGGTGGTACTTAGATTCTGTAACTCCAAAAAATTTGTATCGAAGTAACCCTTTGAACTATTCCTTTGATATTATATATTATCATTTTGCTGTGAGATTCTGATATTGTGTCCTTCTTTCTTATTCTATTTCCTTTTCTTTTTATTTTACCCTAATAATTCATCATTTCTGCACTTAGGTGCTTGGCGTGGATGTATAAGTGTCAACATTCGGGGGTCGAAAAGGAGAATCGTTATAAAATTGTTTTATATGAAATTTATTTCTTTGAGTTCGAAATAATTGGTTTGGAACACTCAACGGTAAATCAGTTGCTATAAAAGAAATAAGTCCCTTATAATAAGTGGTTAAATGGAGTTTCATATTTCAAATGTTGTTAATTTAACAATGGAAATAGTTGAAGTATACCATATGGCACTTGCAAGTGGATAAATCAAGTTTTGAAATATCACTTTCATGTATTCCAAACATTATTTATCATATAATAACTACATTTCAGCTATGCAATTAAAGTCACACTAAAGTCTTGGTAATGCCCCCACTAAAGCGCTTAGCATACTTCAACCGCTACTTCTTTTCAGTTTAGCGCTATTAAATAGTAGATCTGGTTAAGGCCCTGCTACTTTCCATTACGTCCACTAAATCAGGGGTTTTAGCAACCACTTTAGCAACTTTAATATAAAAATGTTAATTCGACCCATTCTCTTATAAACAGGATATAGGTCGGTAACGACCCAGAATTCCTGTAATTGGAAATTCATATATTTAAGTGATTTTTTAAATATTAATAAGTATATTTTGTAAGTCGAATAAATTATATTTCGAATATCAAGATTTAATTGGATAATTAAATCGATAATTTAATATTTTAAATTCCAGAAATAATTGGAAATTGGGTTTAATATGATTAAATTTGATTTGTAAAGTTGTATTAAATCATATTGGAGTTAGAACGATGTTATAGAACTTTTAAAATTGAATTAAAAGTTAATTTGTAGAAATTGAATATTTTAATATTTAATTGACGAGTAAAAATAGCCATTTTTCAAACAGTCTCGGGTTTCGACGAAACTAGTTTCATTGGATCCGTAATGTTTTATTATTGTATGGTTTCAAATTTCGTGTCAATCGGATTCACGGTTTGTCCGGGGCAAGCTAAAACGCACTGAAATCGATTCGAGTGAATTTTGAATTTAAATAGTCGATTCAAAAACTTTTCTTCCAAATATGATCGAATTGGCTCCCGATATACATTCCATTGCGTTCGAAATGGGGGTAAAATATTATAAACGTCAGGAGACACGCTTCGTTTGGAATTCGAAAAATTTCAGGATGAATAGTGTTTCGATATTTTCTATATAAGGACCTCACATCTTCAATTTTGCAACAAACCCTAATGGCAGAAACCCTAGTCGCCACTTGTGCTTTTAATGGCCAGAAATTCGTTTTCTTCTCCTCTTAATCTCTTCCAATCCATCGATCTATTCAAGAAATCTTCAACTAACAAATTATAGAGGGTAATGAGAGCTTCGATTCTATACGGTGATGATCGATTTTAGTCGAGTGGATCAACGGCAAATTGCTTCCCTTCGTTCAGCTTTCATGCACGTTTCTCGAGGCCAAATTGCAGCCGAGTTCATCGTCTTCATGGCTGAGAGTAGAGGCGAGGAGGGGCTGTTGAATGGTGGAGTTCGATCAATGTGAAGTCGATTGTATATGGCTCGATAAATTGATAATGAACGGCGGCCAATATGGGTTTGCTTGCGTAAGAAACAAAGGGGGGAGAAGAAGGAGTGAGCAGCCCTGATCTGTAGGGTTAGGAATCAGCGGCCAGAGATTAAAAGGTCTAGAAATAATAAATGAAATTGTAAATTAATTGTATATTAATTTGTGTAAACTTTGTAACGCGATAACTCTTTGATATGAGGTCCGTTTCGCAAAAAACAAATTGCGTTGGAATCATATGGACGAATACTACGCGATGGAGCTGGATTGGAATCGATTGGAGCTAGTGAAAATTTTGGGTAAAATTAAATGCGCGTTTAATTATATTCGAAATAAAACACTACGACTGTTATTGAAAGCAATGTGAGAACTTCTCACTCAATCGAAATTGTTTCGATTTAAATTTTAAATAGCTAGATTTAAAATTTCTTGATTTGTGTGGTTGAATGATAAATTATTATCTGTTGTATTGAAATAGACCCTATATGTTGTATATTAAGCGGATGTTATTTATTAAACACATATACCGCGATATTTCACCTTGAAGTGGAATTGGTATTATATATGTACTTGGAGTTGATTTCCCGCATTATATAGCGGATGAGACCCTATTGCGCCGCATAATAGCGGATAATATTTTATATAAACCCATGTACCGCGATATTCCGTATTGGAACGGGATTGGTATTGTGCTAACATCTATGGATGCAGGGAAACAGGTTGGAGGGATCCAACTGGATTCCTCACCCGTTTTGATTTATTTACAGATATTGTGATATGTTCTGTTATCATATGATAAATGATGTTTTGGATGCCGTGATTGTTATATTTAGCGATGTTGCAGCATTTGGCCTATTTTGGAAAATTAAAAATGTTAAAGTAATGATTTCGAATTTAAAAGGATTTTCAAGTGATTTTAGAAAGTATACATTTTATTGAATTTTGGAATTGATTCATTTTAAATAAATAAACGTTATAATTTTTATGTTATAAAAATTATGATTTTTGTGAAATATAACCGAAATGTGATTTTTGAAATAAGTAGTTGATTAATTTGTAAAATGGTTTAAATTGGGATTTTTGAATTATTATAAACGGTTTATATAAAAGATTTATAAAATTGATATTTATAAATTAAAAATATTGGAATTTTAAAATGAGTTTTTATAAGTGTTAAAATGAAGCATAAATGGATTTCATAAGTGAATGAAATTTATAGATTTATAAATTGTGAAGTTATAAAATGAATAGGTTTTTGTAAAATAAAAGATTTATAAGTAATTAACTTATAAGTTGGATTTTGGCATTTAAATGAGATTTAAATAGAATTTGTTAATTAAGGGATTTTATAAGTTGAAGTTTTTATAAAATTATATAGATGTGAATTTATAAACGTTGTTTTATAAATCCGAAACTAATTGAATTGATAAGTAAATATGAAAGCTTATTAAAGGAGATATATTCATGATTTGGACAGTGAATAATCCTTTAAACAAAATGTGTAGAAATGTTGAATTTGGTAAACGATTTATATTCACGATTTTTGGACAGTGAATAATATATTAAAGAAATGTTTTAGGAAGTGATCTTTTAATATAATTTAAATGATTTGAAGTTGTTTTAAAATTTGTTAAGGATCGAAATCATAGATTTCAACATTCATTGCTGAAATAGACGTTTCGAGAAATAAAAAGGGAATGGTGGACTATAACACTGTTGTTATAGTAAATGATTTCCGAAAGGAAATGTTTTTGTATAGTATTGGGATTTATATATCTATCTTAATTTCAAATCCCTATACTAGTGATTTTGGGTTGTCGTAACGATGTTTTACGCAACATTCATTTTGACTAAAATGAATGTGTTTAAGGGAATGTTTTCCTTAAAGAATAAAATATATACTTAATTGTAATTTAAGTATATTGAATATTTTCCAAATGTTGAAAATAAATAGGTTTATGGATTACTTATTATTTGATAAGTATGGAAATGTTTTCCAATATGAAGTGAAATGTTTTGGGATTATATCTTTTAAAGATAAATTGAAAATGAATAAATATTTGGAAGTGTTTCCACGTAAGGAAAATGATTTGGAATTTGATTTCAAAAGTTGTAAAGGTGAAATGTGATGGTTGAAGTGTGGAGAAATATATCTTGTAAAGATATTTATGGAAATAAATAATTTGGGAAATTATTTGGAATCTGGTGATGTTGTGCATATCTATTGATAGTTAAATAACCGACTACCAATATTTACTTTTAAATGGTATTTGTTGTGATTTGCTTGAATTTGAATAATACACTTATTTTTAAAAATAAGCGCTCGTTATTCGGTTTAGCCGGGAGAAGACCTTTGGGTCATAAATCCCATTCCGAATAGAGATATATCGTAATGGATAGTATTTGAAGACCGGTGTTGAAGACCGGGTATTTTCGAAAACGGAAGGATTACCGTCGAATATCTCTACATCGGTTGATCTCCGATATAGAGATTTTATCACCCTTTGTGATGGGAAGTCCGGTCGTGATTAGTGAATATCCGGATTGCAAGGGCTTCTTTGGAAGTGCCTTCGGTTCTGTTCGATCCCGAAATGGACTTGTATGGATGTGTGTCTGACGTTTCAATTTTAGATGTAAAGCTGGTTTCTATCAAACGTATTTCTGTTGGTTGCGGAGAATTTATTCTCTTAGCTTAACACCCTTCTCTGAGACGTATGAGCTCAGAGGTTATGTAGTTGATGGTTACTATTGATACATTCCTAATTTGGTAATGTGGCATACGAAGTGCTGCTGATCATTTGTTGATCAAAGCACAGCTTTTGTATAAAGCAGAGCTTTGTGGACGAGACTTCGTCGGAGCTCACACCCCGGAAATGGTCAAAACAGGAAGAATGCGGCAAGGTTATTAGGGGATAGCGCCCCCTTAGTGTATGTCATTCCTTCTGGATAGAGGTGGTATTATGGTATGGAGCCCTGATACTTAACCTATGTTGTTGCTGCAAACTTATTATTTTGTGGTTGTTGGTGAATCCCAGGATTTAGGTCGGTTACGACCGAGGGATGGCATATTCGTGTCAGTTGTTACCCAGCTAGAGGTAATCCGGCCTTGTGTTGGCAGGGATCCGGTTAGGTTCTCGGGGCGTGTTTCCAGAGGCGTACCCATGTGGCAATGGGAAGTTCCTTGGCCTGACCATTTGTTGGAAATCCAAACTCCAATACGCACCTTGTACGGTTTTAGTTGTATTACCTGCCATTTACTTATGGTGGTCACCACTGTTTAGATGGTAGCTATAGTAGGCATACGATACTGGTCGATGTTGGCTAAGATTTATATTATACTTTCGAAATGTTTTCCTACACTTTGCACTTATAATAATAATATCAAAGAAATTTAGGTATCAAGCATGTTTGACTATCATAAGGAGAAATCTCCTCTGATTCTACGTTTGCATTGTGTGTGTGCGTGCGGGAGGCCTTATGGTAGTTTCATTTTCCAAAAGCATTGTGGATCTATTTTAAAATATTTCTTTGTTTGTTTTTAAAAGATAAACTGTTTAAGTTCTCACACCAGTCCCATGACTGACCTGGAGTTTATTGTTTCCTCCCTAAACGTTGGGTGCCCATCAATTTTAACATGGGCAGTCTAGAGTCAGGTTATCAGGTCATTCTGGAATTCAGGAGTTGCTGTGGAGATCAGGAGCAAGCTGGATGGAATGGCGTATCAACCAGTATATAGTATTTCTTTTCTGCTGTTTGTTGTTGTACATTCTGATAATGTAATGAAAATGTGATGTAAAGTAATAACTGATATAGTTCTTTGTTTTAAAGATATTCATTTATTTATTATATGTTGTTCCGCTGCGATTGTGAGATTCTGATATTGTTTTTGTTTTCTTCTTCTTTCTTTCTTCTTCTATCTTCTACCTCTTCTTTAACCCTAAGGGTTCGGTTTTCCGGCATTCGATTGTTCGGCTGTTGATACAGTGGACGTATTAATGTCGACTTTCGTGAGTCGAAAATCCTAATCTTTACAAGGTATAAGTTTAAGTTTTAAGTACTCAATATAAACTACAAATCTATCATATTCAACAAGTTAGAACTGCATGGATCATGATATTTATTGATTTTGTTATATTGGATGAATAATGTTTCAATTTTCTTCAAAACTGATGTGGGAATGTGAATAAATCAGTTTTGGAAACTTTATATTATCTAAACATTAATATTTTCACATTTCCGTTATTTTTCAATATATCCTCACTTTATCACTATCAACCTCCACCGCTATAAACTGCTAAGCATTTTAACTGCAGAGTAATTTTAATTAAGATCGGTTATAGACACAGTTGTATATCGATATGGATATTAGGAATATACATTATGAATCGAATCTATTTTTTGCATTTCGATGATGGTATATTTTTTATAACAACAGTGATGTGTTAGGTATAGAAAATATAAAAGCATAAAAAACACTAAACGGTTAATTTTGGAATTATGGGGCTATGCCATATTTTTGAGGAATAATTCTTTAATCATATGATTATTAATCATATGGTACTTATGAGTTGTATCTCAAATGATTAAGGACAAGGCACCCATTCTATGGAAGCAACAAAAGGAGTTAATGAAAATTTCAAATTGATACATATAAATGCATGCAATCCAAAGTCTAATATATCGAAATCCACTTACTTCACTGAATTCACTGATGGATTCTCTCATATATGAACATGTTTATTTAATACACAAGTTAGGCATGTATGGTAAATTCATAGAATATAAAATGAACATATAAAATATTGATAGAATTAGGGGTATTTCCTAGTGGCAATTATGTAATTGGTGACATAAATCTAACTATATGGTCGACATAGTTTGTAATAAAGGCATTTGATTTCTATTGTATACTTTGTATACGTGATATAATTATTTAAGTAATTAATTTAAAGTATATAGATAAGAAAATTATAAAATAACCTGTGATATAGTTATAGTTGCAAATAATTGCAGTCTTGAGTTATTGGTCATAATATAAAATAAAATTGTATTTTAAATATTCTCAGTTAAGATGTTTTGAGAAAGGATATAGATAAACCCATTAAGACCAGAGTGTGTAACACTTCCCAAATGTGGGACAGTGTATTGCTCATGGATGTTAAGGGCATCAAGCTATTGCGAACTAATGATTATTGGGTATTGAAGAGTGACTCACTCGAGAATTTTTTGTTGGTCAATAATAACTAAAGTCAAGTAAGAAATCTTAAAGTAACGATATTACATAGTTCTCTTAGTTTGAGAAATCGTTAAACTTTAGTGGCTACTCCACTTTAATTATAGTTAAATTGTGGCATGACATTTATTGAACGTATAACAACCTAAGATTTTGAGAAGCAATATAATTGAGATTTAAATAGTTAAAATGGAAATGATATTTTGTTTCAAGTTGTAAAAATGTTATATGAAATTTAAGAAATATAATATGATTTACTTTATTTATTTTTGGGCTAAAAATAAGAATGTATATATCATCCAAAATGAAGTATAGTTGTGATAATGACTTTTATGTAGCCTTTAACTTATTTTATAAGCCCAAAATCCATGAAGGCCTTATCTAGACCTTTTAACTCTATAATTTTCTCTTGGATTCATGAATATGCTTCATATTTCTTTCTCCTCGCCTTCGTTTTTATTTGGCTTCATGAAAACAATTCATGTGGGTTGCTATCTTCTCCTGGAAGTTTTCTTCTTCATGAAAGTAATTTTGAAACCCTTCTAATTCTGTTTCCAACAATTCATGTGCCCATCCACTCATGCTTCTTCCTTGCATTTTTATGTCCGACATCGTGTGGAGGTAGTTCTTCCTCATTTTCTTCATCCCTTAGTTTCTGCAAAGGAGAGTGTCAACTTCTTGCAACTCTACCGCCCCTACACATCGAAAAAATATAAGTTATACAGCTATACTTAGTTAGCAAATTGTGCAATGGTTTTATAATGACATAAAAATTTACACTTACGATGAAGTTCAGCCAGATACACCCTATGATGTGGGGCAGGATATTATCCCACCCAGGCCAATATGCGATCATCCTGCTCTTGTAAGAAAGCTTAAAAATCTCAAAAACAATTTCTAATGGCTCCGACTCAAATCCTTTGTGTCAAATAAGATACAGACCATTAATAAATCATGACTATTATATCCTACACAAAATATTTATGATGATGAAATAAATTTAGTACTTACCCTATCGTTTTGGGCTGTAACATCACTATGGAACACTGTGCCTACTCTGATGGACTGCTTCCATCTCCTCTCATGGCGATCCCTCTCTGTGCAGAAGAGAGGGAACTTGAATGGGAAGAACTCCGACGTTGAAAAAATGACATAAAACCTGTTATAGACATATCATTTTATTACTGTAGAACATTTCATTTAATTATGAGAAAACATATCATTTTTATGAAAAAAAATATAACATTAACAATCGCATAAATTACCTTCTATCAAAATGTACGTTATTAATCAGTTCTCGTCATTTTCTAATTCAGACTCGGTTTGTACTCTATATTGTTTCCTCTGTAGTTTCAATTGCTTCTACTAAAACATTTTTGATTCATCATTTAGAGGCCACAAATTAGTATGATCTTCAGCTATTATTATTCTGCTATTTTTCTCAACACCTACCTGATAAGCTAGTTTGCTTGGAATATTCTTTTCATCAATTATAAATCTTGCCTTTATTTTAAAAATGTTGATCGGTCAACTTTATCTCTTTCTAGAGATGGATAAGGAGCATAATAAACTAGTAGGGCTTGTTTGGCTAGTATAAAAGGATCGTGCTTATAATAATTTAAGATATGCTTTATTTCAATAAAATTATAATTTTTGTGCATGGTGATTCCAAAACTTGGAAAATTGCTGAACCAATTACGTCAAAATAAAAAGACTTCTTCCATAGGTCTTGTGAAATACGTCAATTGCAAAACCTGGGTTAACATGCCATAAAAATCATTTATATAATTATCTGGATCATCGCTACCATTAACAAATATGTTGGTATTGTTAATTAATTTTTTAGCACTATATTCTTTGGTGTTGAATTTATATTCGTTAACGAAGAATACTGGATATGTCTTGACACCTCCTTTTGGACCCAACGTCAGATGTTTCAATCCTTTATCGGCCATACAATTTCTTGGATCAGAATCGTAGTTCGAAAACCATTCAGCTAATTCTTTTCTGAGATTGTCATGTAGATGTTGTGATTCGTAAACACTACAGATATAGATACTATATTACATTATAATCTACACGTGTATTACTGAAATAAATATATCGAGAACTATTACTTAATATTACCTAACAAACGGTGCAACTTCTCCATAATTAAGAAGAATATATGTATGTGCTATATGGTAATCTCTATCATCTAACCATAGTTCCAAACATTTTCCAGCATGTCAGCAATGTTGTCTAAAAATAGATAACATCGCTTGAGAAAAATCATGTTCAATGCCTTCATCAATATGTGGAATACTTTTAATGACAAGTTCATATAGTTACTAAAATAATGAGGAAAACAAATGAAGCTTCTTCTTTGATATATGATTTGCAAATCAAGTTTTTAGCTCGTGCATTTTTTTAACTTTTTTCTTTAGATGATTTAAGTACCTATTAAAAAATTATTTCAAATTAAAATTTACTTATATAAGTAATTAAAATAATATTTAACATATTTAATATTAATACCTTTTAAATGGATACATCCATCCATATTGCATAGGACCTCAAAGGCGTGCTTCAAATGGAAGATAAACAAGTATGCTCAATTACATTAAAGAAACCTGGAGAAATATTTTCTCCTGCTTGTAGAGCAGTATAGACATTTCTACTTCAGTTTACGTAGACGTTCGACTTTTAACATAGTCGAACGATGCTCTTTATAAAACCTGAAAGCATTGCATACGAAGGAAAATTGCTAATAGCCCGTAATAAAGAAGTGAACAGATGAAAATTCTTTTTTTTAATGTTGATTGTTTCAACTTCTTCGTGCCATAATGTTTACAATTCTTCAATCAACGGTTGTAAATAAACATTGATTTCTTCTGTTGGATCATCAGGGCCAGGAATTACAATAGTGAGAAATATATATATATATATATGGATTTTTACACATCCACAGAGGTAAATTGTAAAGCGTAGAGATAATTGGCCAAGAAAAACATTTAGAATCAAATTACAAAAACAATGAAAATCCATTCGAACATAAACCAAATCTAGCATTACGGCTCCTCGCTGTAAAAGCGGGATGTGTTTTATTAAAATTCTTCCATGCTTCTCCATTAGCTTTAACGTACATTCTTCCTATATTCTCACACTTTTCCATCTTATATGAGGCACAGTTATAGAAGATGCATGTAACATTTGAAGCCTAGAAGTGATAGGTAAATAATGCATACGCATGTATGGAACTTCCTTTCCCTTCTTTTTTGTTGGTTTGTATTTTTTCTCATTACATATTATATACTTTCTAAGATCGATATCTTCTTTTCAAAACAACATGCAATCATTTAAACATGTAGCTATTTTTTGATACGGCAAACCAAAAGCAGACATTAGTTTTTCACTTTATAACGATTTTCGCACATTAAATTATCGGGTGGCATATGCCATTTTGCAGCTTGTACAATAGCTGTAGATCCGGCTTTTGTGAAGTTGTATTTTGACTTCATCGCAATGTATTCCACAGTTACTAATAATTGGGTGTCGCATTTACAACCATCCTAAAGGTTTTTCTTAGTAGCATCCAATAAATTACCGATTTTTGGTTCCAATATTTAATTCTTATTCAATATTTACATCATCATCATCAACTTCAACGGCAGGGAACGTTGATCATGTTGCATCTTCAACCATATCTTCTATGAGATTTGTCATAACAATGTCATTACCCACCTCCTCCTTTGATTATATAGGATTATATGCTATAAGTTTTCGTGACGATCCCACATATAAAAATTCGACATGAAATTGTATTGCACAAATGAACTTTAACCATATCTGATATTAAATGCTTCAACTGTTTGCACCTACTACACGGACAACGAATCTTTTGTCATTTCCATTATTACTTAAAAGGAATTCAATAAATACGTATACACCATTATAAAAATGTTCCTTTATTGAGCCTCTCAATTCCCTTCGTGGTTGATACATCCAGCTCCGATCAGCAAAAAATTGACTATTTTTCCTATTTAACCAAATATGATAGAAATTAAAAAAAAGTATTAATCATTTTGTGGGTTTACATTTGATTTTTCAATTTATTTATATAGTTTAATGTTTTATAAATTATATAATATATCAATATTTTGATTTTTTATAAAATCTTTTACATTTTAAATTTTAACTAATTAGTAATATAATATCAAATTTATAGTTTATTATTTTCTACTTTGATGGTCAGTCATCCTACTTCCCATTACAAATACAATAATAATTATATTTCGTAAATAATTTCATTTTAAACGATTCAACGAAATTTCGACAGCACTTCCCCTTTGTTTCCTATATCGTACACAAATGCATGTGCAGGAGAAACAAAAAGGAACTGTTGTCGAAATTTTATGGCCGTTTTGAATGAAATGATTTGCAAAATATAATTACTTTATTATGTTTGTAATTTTTCCAATATAAGAACAAATCTGATAGATATTGTATCAAATGAATATTGATGTCCTTTTTGACAAAAATGAATATCCATACAATGATCATATAAATTACTTATTAGACGGGGCCAAAAACAGTCTAAGGGATTTAAAAAAATAAAGCACATTATGCACCAATTTGTTTATATATTACCATTACATATACATTATAATTTTTGACTAATTATATAACATATTAACGTTCGTACAATGATTTGTTTATATTTTAATATTTTATCAATTATATAATATATTATATAATTTTTACTTTCTTATAAAATCTTTTATGTTTTTAAATTTAACAAATTATGAATGTACAATTATATTTTAAAAAATAAACTACAATGTACACTAGTTTACCGCATGATACATATTCTAGCAAACTAGGTTATACATAATTAAGGGTTTAAACTAATAAATGATTATGTAAATAAATTATTATTTTAGAAATTTTAGTAAGGACACACTAAATCATGCACAACTATATACAAATTAACCGAAGTTAGCACTGCAACAAAAATACCCTTTTAATACACTACTTTTACAATGGTCTTTAAATGCCCATTGTAATATAAACTTATTACAATGGTTTTTCAAGCCTGTTATAATATATATCACTTTTTAACAACTCTTTTCCTTTGCAAGTTGTAATAGACACCTATTATAATGTTTTTAATTTTCCCATTGTAATATATACCTATTAAAACTGTTTTTTGCTTGTTGTAATAGATACCAATTTTCATCCCTATTTGTTTGTTGTAATAGATGCTTGTTACAATCATTTTCTTTTGCCCGTTGTACTAGATGCCAATTTTGTAATAACTCTATTTTACGATATTACAACCTTTTAAGTTTACTAGTTGCAGTAGATGCTAATTTTCAACAACTCTTAACCGATCATCATTATCTTCGTTATTTTATACATCGTGTGAAGATTTAATCAGTATTCCAATAGACTTAATTTTACTTTCTAACTATTAGTACGTAATTACATACAAAATTTTGCAAAATAAAATAATTTTTTTAACAATTAATAAGTAATAATTAATAATTACAATTAAATAATAATAATAATTAGTTACTAATTTAAAAATTAATTATTAAATAAAGTATTCTTAAAAAAATAATTGAAAATTAATATATAATTAGCAATAACTACTATTGAATAATAACAATAATTGATAATTAGTAATTAATTAGAAATATAAATAATTCCTATTGATAAATATTAAATGATAATTGATCAAATAATATTTATTTAATTGTTATTTTTTATTATGTTTAGTCATTATTAATTAATTAATCGATTAAATAAATAATAATTAAAAATTAGTGTATAATAATTAATAATTAATTTGAAATAATTTCTACTAATAATTATTAACTAATAATTAATTAATTATTATTCGTTATTATTTACTATTATTATTAATTAATTAATTAATAATTAATTAATAATAACTAAAAATTAATGTATAACAATTAATAAATTTTGAAATATGTTCGTACTAGTAGTTAACAATAAATAAATAATAATTAATTAATAAATTTTCACTTAGTAGTCTACTTTAAAACATATGATATTTAAAATCTTATTCTAACTTGTAAAATTTTGGCTCCATCTTCTACAATATCTTTAAAAGTTTGGCTCCATCTTTGAAAATTTACAACCCTTTATATCCAGTTTTATATCTGTTCAACTTTCTCCAGATTCGACAAATCCAGTCTCAAACCCTAATTCCCAATTCTAATTTGGAATATTTAATTGATTTTATATATTGAAAAGTTAATTTTATAAGTTAAATAACTTATATTTCAAATATAGCGATTTATTTGATAATTAAATTGTTAAATTTAATATTCGAAATTGTTTAAATAATTGAATCTTGAATTTAATATGAATGAAAATGATTTGCAAAATTGATTTAATATCTATTTGAACAATAATGAAGATAAACTCTTAATTTGGATTTAAAAGTGATTTAACTGACTTTGAAAGGTTAATTGTTTAAAACTTTAATTAGTTTAAGTTAATTATAGATTTAATTATTTCAAATATTTATTAATTCATAACCTTCTCATGCGAGGTCAGTTTTAAGCATGACAAGTTGCGTCGTGTTCGTATCGGCGAGTCATACGGTATGGAGTTGGATTGGATGGATCAGAGCTAGTAGGAATTTTGGGTTAAATTGGACGACCATTCAATTTTAATTGAAACCGGAGCGCTTTGGCGTTTTATGTCATTTTATGAGTTAACTCAACTCTCTAACCTACTTTTATTTTTATATAAATGGGAATAATTTTATTTATGATGCTTGTTGTTTGTTTAGATGATATTAGTTGGTTTGAATACATTCCCGCCTATTGGAGCGAATGAGACCCTATTACGTTCTTGTGTAAGAGCGGAAGACCCTTTGTATACGAATCCCGCGTCAAAGTTGTTGTTTTATATTTTTATTTTGTATGTGATGTAGGGGACAAGATGGAGGGACCCAATAGGATTCCACATACTATTGATTCTACTTCTCATATATTTTGATATATGATGTGTTGGATGCCATATTTGATGGCAGGGATTTGTTTTGCTGATTTAATGCTATAGTAGCACTGTACCATATTATTGGTATTTTGAAATACTATAAAATGGTGATTTTGAATTGAGATGGTTTTCAAAGTAATTTTGGAAGTATGTCTGTTTTAATAATTTTTAAATTATAAAAGAAATGAATTTGTTTTAAATAAATAAAAAGTATGATTTTGATGTTGTAAAAATATGGTTTTGTGTGAAATATTTCTAAATAGAGATATTTGAATAATTTATATAAAGGATTTATAAAAGTGATATTTTATAAAGAAATAATTTTATAATTGGAACTTATAAATATTTTGTAAATGGATATATAAATGGATCTGATAAATAAATTAGATTTATAAAAAATGGATTTTGATAGTAAAATGAGTTTTAATAAAAGAACGATTTATAAACAGAATTTTATAAATAAAGAAATTTTTATAAGTAGAAGTTTTATAAAATACAAAAGAGATCTATAAAAAAGTTTTATAAACATGGAAATGATTTATGTTGAGATTTAAATATGTATTTTACAAAGGAATATTTTGAAAATAATGTTTTTCAATGAATTTAATGGATTTAAAAAGTAATTTATCCTTTCAAAGTAAAGTTTTGGAAGTAATAATTCAAAATGGGATTTAATAATTTTCAAAAATGATTTAAAATGTACTAAGTATATAAAACATAGATTTCAATATTTATTGCTGTAATAGACGTTTTTGGGAAATTATGGAAGGTATGGACTATAACACTGTTGTTGTAATACATGATTTTTGAAAGGAAATGATTTATATAGTACATGGGATTATACACACACACACACGCGCGCACACACACACACACACACACACACACACACACACATATATATATATATATATATATATATATATATATAAGTAATCAAATCACTATACTAGTGTTTTGGGCTGCCGTAACGATGTTTTACCCAACATTCATTTTGACCCAATAAATGATTTTTTGACCTTCCATTGTGACATACACGAATTGGTTCTTATGATCGTACTAAAGGATGGGTGGTATAGGAGCATTGCTTCTTATATTTAACACCCGTCCGGAGGTGTATGAACTCTGGAGTTGTACGGTTATAGAAATCTATTTGGTGTATCTCCAAAATGGTAATGTTATTAAATATGCTTATACCATTGATATAAGTATATGGAAATGTTTTCCATATCGAGAGATTGAAATGGTTTTGAGGATATATCTTTTTAAAAGATAATTGAAGTAAATATTTGAAAATTTCTTTAATTAATAAAAGATTAAATAAATGGGCCTAGAGACTGTTTATGTGCTAGATATTGTTTGTTGCTTTGATAGATAAATAATCGACTATCAAATTTGGCCATTTTTGGTTCCTTGAATTGACGTGGGAACTGATTAGTCCTGCATTTAGCCCGAAGTTGACTGAGTACGCTTGATTATAGTTTGGATTAAGAATGTTGATACGAGTTGTGTGGAGTGTCAATGGTACTCCAATCTATCGGGCTTCCTTCTTGGCCGAAGAATAGCAAGTTGAGAGTTGAAAACGTAATAAGTCTATGAGACTTGGTTTTCGTATGAGCTTAAGGAGAATCTTTTTCGTTGTTGGTCCAAAAAGACCGAGATTGGATTTATCTGAGAACTACTTCGGACCAATGTATGCATTCTAAAGTGCAGGTTTATGACGATGATTTTGAAGGCGAAGACCTTCATGATGCAGGGCTACTTGCCACTAGTCCCTAGAGGTCAAATTTACCATATTATATATTTATGGTAGCAGTAGTGCGTCTTTATGAAAATCTACGATATACAAGGACTTCTCACTACTAATCCTAGGGGTAGTTCCCGATAGGATGTGGTAGGAGGGTACCTTCGGTTTGTCATGTTCCTCATAAACTTGTATGGATGAATGTTTAGCATTGCATTTCTGAAATCACAACGTTGACTTCTACAAATGTACATCTGTTTGGTGGTAGAGAAGGCAACTTCTCTTAGCTTGACACCCTTCTTTGAGACGTACAAGCTCAGAGATTTTATATTCGTGAAAGTCAATAGTTATCGAAGGAATGGCGGTGTGGAATTCAAAGTGGAATGTGCTATTTGAAAGGCAATCGTTACCTCTAGCCTCATCACCTGGAAATGGCAAAAACATGGTAGAAGCGGCTGAGTTATGTGGGTCGCTTACAATAGATTATGATCATCACCTTTCTATATTACTCTCTATATGTCGAGTATGTTGTGTATAATGTGGCCACGGATAGGTCGAGAATAACCGAGGTGATGTCATATTCGGTACAATTTAGGCCATGTATGAGTGCCAAATAGGGGTAGGATGGTTCTATGTTGGTTTAGGAGTTTAGTATCCGGACCCTAGGGACATTTTTCTAAAGGTGTATTGTCGGAAAGTTGTCTCTTGCCTTGTCATTTGTATGGAATCCATTCCCCAATATGTACCTGCCATTTTGTTTGTAGAGCCTAACAAATTTTGGAATTTAATAATGGTAACGATTTAAGCTGTCAAAATTATTTGTATACTAGACACTAATATAACATCGATAATTTGATATGAAATATTTTGGTTATCATAAGGTAAAAACCCATCTGTGTTTATGTGCGGCATGGTCTTACGAGATACCTTTTTTTATAAAGAAAAGTTTTGATAACATTAAAATAAATTTGAGGCGTGGTTTTTTATGCTGGTTTACCAGACTAATACGAGCGTTCTTCCCTTTCAATGCTCTGGTCAAATCGAGCATACTTACAGATTCAGATTGGTGCTTTGGAGACTTAGTAGACGAGCTGGAGGTCTCAGGTCGTATTCATGTACATGTTTATTTTCCCTTCATTGTTGTTTAAACTATCGGTAGTTGTGAGGACATGTTACTATAACTGTCCAAGCCGATGATTGTGATTTGATAACTGTACTATGATGAATATATCTATGTTAAAGATTACAATTTTTCTTTTGTAAAGCTCACTGATATTATATGTTGTTCCCCTTCGGTTGTGAGATTCCTTGTTTGTTTTAGTTTCACTTTATTCTTCTTATTTTCTCTTCTTCTTCTTCTTCTCTCTTCTTCTCTCTTCTTCCTTTCCCATAACAATTCGCATCTTCGTATGATTTGCATTGGATATGTGTGCTTTACTGTCAGCTCGAGTCTGGTGCGGTTGCGAGTAGTTACCTGTGGTATTGGACCTTGGGTTTAGCGATACACCAAGGCATTGATGGGTACTCATTGATAGGATCAGTAGCACCCTAAAATGAGTTTGAGCGTATTATATATAAGAGTGCATATTTATTAGTGATATAAAAATATTTTATATTGTGTTAGTTGATATGTTGAGTGGCTTATGGATTCTGGTCAATACGAGTAATTAACGTTATTAATAGGGATCTCTAAACACTCGAACCAAGCAGTTCGACATACTATTGTTTTGAAATTGGAAAATGAAATAATTTTACCTAAATTATATTTTATATATAAAGGAATAATTTTTTAGAAATTATCATAGTTATATATGGTGTGTTTGGTTGTTAGTGAATGATAATATTTAATTATTATCATTCGTTGTCGTTTGTCATTTGTGTTCTAAAAAAGGTTATTTTATTATAACGTAAACAAAGATAAACAATTAAGAAATAGTTTTATGTAACCAAAGTGAAATTATATGCAAGGAAAATTTATAAATATGATTTGTAAATAAATGGATTTAAAAGCTAAGAATTTGAGAATTTAAATCCCATTGATTTTGGAAAATTTGTTATTCAAATGTTTTTCTAAAACAAATTTTGTTTAAATTTCAAAAGTACGATTTGAAATACAAAGAAATTATTTATAATATGATTCATGATGATTTGAAAATGATAAAAATTGGGTGTTTTGTTGAAAACATAAGCAACTAAGTTTTGTAACTTATAAATTTTGAGAATTACCAAGTTAAAACAAATTTTTAGTTTGTTGAATATGAATGTTAAGAAGAGTAAATTTGATAATTGAACTATGAAATGAAATTTTGAAATGAAATAATAAAATAAATTAACGGAATGAATATGAACTTGAATTGTGAAATGAAATTCAACTTAAGTGGAAAAATGAATTGAATTGAGCTAACGAAACAAACTAGTGAATGGAATATGTTTTGGAATGTTGTTTATTAAGATTGAATATGATCTTAAGTTGTGAAGTGAGAAATAAACAAGAGTTGTGTTGTATAAAATGTTCAAAATAAACTTAAGATAAGAATTTTATGGAATGGTTATTAAATATTAATAGTATTAAAAATATATTAAGTGAAGAATGAATGTAAATGAACGTGAATTAAATAAAAGTGAATGGTGATTATCAATGTAAATGAAATTGAAAGTTAATGAATTGAAGGATAATAATAGAATGTAAATCAACTGAATGTAAGTAAACTTGAGTGTAAATGAATTGGATGTAAATGAAAGTATAAATTAAAAATTGACATTGAGAATGCCAATCAAAATGGTTATGAATTAATTGAATGGATATCATTTGTTTGATGATTTCTTTTGTTACATGTGTTACATTTGCATATAGTTATCGTAGTAGTTATGTTATATATTAATATTACTTTCTATATATTTGTTCTCATTGATTATTGAGTGTATAGTAGGTCCGGATGACATATGCTTCACATTTAGAGCTAGCTTTCATGCTATATTAATTGTATATGCTTGCTACTAAATGTAAAAGTTATTATCTTTTATTACATATCGTACTTTTCACTTTTTCCCTACGGGATGCCTCACCATTGAGCTGAGATGTATATATTTTATTATATATATTGTGATTTTTTATGATCAAACTGAGCAAAGGAGATGCTGATGAAATTTTCCATAAATTTAAGGCATTAGAAAATTTTTGGTAACTAAAATTTGATATTTGGTTTTATAACTTGAAATGATATTAGTTAATTCTTGGAATAGTATTGGTTAATAACTATGAATGAATTTGAAGACTTAGAAAAAAAATTATAAGCAGTTTTAACTAATTGCATTCGAAAAGTTAAAAGGTTAAATGAATTTGGTAATCCATTTCAACTAATTGTTTTTGAAAAGTTAATAGGTTCGTGACCTTTCTTACTTGGTAATTTCGGGGACGAAATTCTTTTAAGGGTGGAGAATGCAACGGCCTAGAATTTCAATATTCGAATTTGGAACTTTTTTTTAGCAAGGCAAGCCAGTTTTATAGTGGACCGTCCACTGAATTTAATAGAATTTTAAATAGGTGAGAGGCAAATGTGTCTCGTTAGCTACAAACTCACACAAAACTTACGTATCCATACAAAGGAAAGTTACATATAATCAATACATAGAAGACTGTTGAACTTGTAGCATACTCAGTTGCTTAACCATATGCATTTGTACTGTTGCATTGTGGTCATATGCATTTATTGTATTTAGAAATACATCTGCAATGTCGACATGTATACAGCATTATGGAAGTGGTGCTATCATACAAGTGAGAACAAAATAGTGAAATAACACTATATAAACATATGTAACTACCAGACTCCAATAGTGCATATCAGTCTACATGACTCGAAGTCAGAAACCATGAAACCAGAGGCAATAGCATAGCAGTTCACAAAGCAACGTAAAACTTCCAGATGAACACATAATGAATACAAGCTACAGAGTTCAATTTTCAAACACAAACCAAAGTACAAAATGCAAGTTCAAGACACAGAGCAGACGAGTTCAAAAAACATGGGACAACAGATGAGCAAATGTAGACCAGAGCTACAAAATCTCAACTGCACAGACTCAAAGAAAAGAAATTCAAGGTGAATGCATATACATCAATGTGCACAGCATCTATCCAGTGCAAACTCAAATGAGCAAGTGCACCAGAGACAATAGCAAATAAAAATCACATGAAAAAAGATATTAGAAAGAGGACATCAAACTAGCAGTGATAGTATACAAGCATCGGGTCGAAAGTGCTATCAGGCATAAACACAAATCAAAGTCGGGTAATAGCAAATCAAAACCAAAGTCAGCAGTAGGTTTTACAATTCAACTCAAAGTGGCCGAAGTCAAAGGGAATAAAGTCAAATGTAATAGTTTCAAACCAAAATTGTGATGTCAAGAAATCGAACCAAGTCAGAAATTAACACCATGTTAATCAAGTAAACAAGCAACGAAAATATACGAAATTGAAAAAGTCAAAAATCATCTCAATCGTCCAAACATAATCAAGTGGCCGAAGAAAATTATCAGACGAACGAGATTACAGGGGATCGAACTATATATAAACCATAACATCATCGGCATACCAAGATCATTCGAGTTCAAGCAATATAACAGAGCATAGAATCAATTAGGAACTTGAATCAAAAGTCGAGTATAATTAAAATATAAAAGGAATATCACATACCACTCTTTCAACAAAGCATCCTCGACGAATTAAAGTAGCCGAAAGCAAATCAGTGATAGAGAGTCGATTGTCAAAGAAAATCAAAGAAATATCCACTATAATCGACCGACATTCAAGCGGCGACTTCGAATTATCAAAAGCCCTAACTTTCGAGCAAAGGAAAAGAGGAACGAGCCATTTTTTCACAGAGCAATACAGACCGACATAATATAAAAGGAAAAAGGGATTATCTTTTATTTTGGGCCGACATTTATTTTGGGCTTTGGTTTCTAAAATTAGTGTTTTGTTTTAAATTATTGTTTTAAATTTGTATTTCCTTTTTTAAACTATTGTAATTTGTAGTCGTGTGATACGGTGGTGTAGTTCGAGAATTCGTAACTCAGTGGCTGAGTTGTGGCAGGGTTTTGAGCGTAGAGATAGGTTAGTCGATAGCGAGTGTCTCGAATTTACGTGTGTAACGTATGACTACTTAATTTCTAGTAGAAACCTTGGAGGCAGCACGTAGGCAGGGTTTTGTCGATACTGAGTAAATCTATATGTTCTTTTTTTATATTCCGCTATTATCTGTGCTGTTATTATTCTGCTGTGATCTATGTTGAAATTATTTAAACTTCCACAATTTCTTATGATCAATAGTATCACCCTATTCACCCTCTCTCTAGGGTGAAATCGATCCAACAAGTGGTATCAGAGCTAGGTACAAAAGCCATTTTTGTTTTAAAAAGATTGATTTTTCGAAGACCAATTTTTTTACAAATTTGTATTTTTAAAATGCCTTCTTTTAATAATGCTTTTGCTGAAGATCGATCCAGTATTATCCCTTCTATTTTTGACGGAATAGATTTTTTGAATTGGAAATTAAAAATGGAATTTTATTTAAAATCTGTTAATTTTAAATGTTGGGATATTATTGAAAATGGGTGTGATATAATAAATGAGAAAAATACTTCGATTAATTCTCTTGCTATGTATATAATATATTCTCATGTTAATCAAGATATTTTTAACTATATCTCTCATTGTGAAAGTGCACAGGAAATCTGGAATAATTATGATGCAATATATAGTGCAAAAGTCAACAGCAATGAGAAATCCTCCACAATCGACTCAGTTAAAGAAACCGCTTAATAGGATTGGTAAAAGGCAGTAGTGATGAGGATGATAATGATGGAGCATCTGAGCTGGCGCTACTAATGAAGAGATTCAAAAAATGGGACCACAAATGCAGAAATCTAACTCTAAATCAAAAATTGAAAAGAAGAATAGTCAAAGCACTAGACAGAATGGGAAATCATCTGTCACAAGTACAACAAACTCGGTCACACCAAGCCAAGTTGTCCTCAGAATCGACACGGCCAAGAAAAGAAATTGAAAAGGAAAAGTTTTGCAGCCACGTGGAATAAAAGTGATAATGATTATAAGAGTACTAGAAGTAAGAGTGAGAAAGGAGATTTGTGCCTTCGAGGTAATATAACTAATAGCGACGATGATAAGCCAAGCGAAGTATCTAAACTTACTCACTCAGAGTTGCTTATATATTTCCACGAAGTAAATGGCTGTTTTGAACGACTTAGGGAGAAATATGCCAAAATTGAATCACAAAGAGAAACTTTGATGGATTTAAATAAACAGCTTGATTAATTAGTTAAAAACTATCAAAGTAAGATCCCTAAGTGTGATAGGTGTCCATCACTCGAAGAAGAGTTTAAAAAATAAAAAATAAAAAATAAATCGTTTGAAGATAAAAATTCGATTTGAAAATGAGTGAAAATACGAGGAGAGAGAATTCTACTAAAAAGTACATAAAATTATTGAACGAAAATGAATCACTAAAAACACAAGTCCAACAACTGTCAACGACTTTACGAAAAATTTTCAATAGTGAAAAATCATTAAATATGCTATTAGGGAAACAAACTATTAATACAGTTAGACAAGGACTTAGGTATAATCAACCTGAATCTGTTAAAAGCAAAATCAATCAAGTCAATTCAAAGCGCACAATATGTGGAAAAACTGGACACAATCACAATATTTGCTGGTATAGACCCAAAAATGTGAAAACCATACCAATTTGGGTTCTAAAAGGCACGAATATAAAATCCCTCGAAGTTAAACAAGTAGGGTGCCGAAAGGAACATATATAAATAATTTTGGGTCTCCACAAAATTATTTTTCAAAATCTATTGCCACTAACAACCATGGACCTATAAAAAACAATAGGTCACAAAAATATTTTCTCATGTAGGTATGGTGGCAGGCTAAGAAACAACAACAGTGTTACCTGGATTCTGGCTGTTCTACGCACACGATGGGCTACAAATCAAAGTTCCTTAGCTTAGTACAAAGGTGACAAAATCACAATGGACAACAATGAAAAAATGTCGTAAAGGTAAAAGAGGTAACAATATATTTATTTTTGAATAACATATTTAATGTGAAAATCTGCATCGTAATCTAATCAGCCAGTTATGTGATAAATGTTGATATTGAATCTGACATATTCATATGTTCTTATTTGACTTGTTCTTATTTATGACTTTAATTTGTGCTTAAATGTTGACCAATCATCTTTTCATCTTTGAACTAATTCGTATAAATTTGATTGGTCAAATGATGGTGTTTTATTGGTTTTTGATTGCTCATGTTACACGTGGATATATTTGTTCTAACACTGTGTTCACTGCTTATTTATTTGCACGGTTTCAATTCAGATTCAAAGAATTTCATTTAAAAACTGTAAAAATGATTTCAAGAATTTAGTGCAACTTCACAATCTGGTCTATAACATCAATTAATGATAATCTTGAGTCAAAAGAAAATTCAGATGCAGATTACACTAGTAATCTAGTTGATAGAAAAATCACTAGTGGAACGTGATTTATGTCGTGACATTTAGTAGCTGCATCATTTTCAAAGAAAATATCTGCATATTTTTCATTTCAAATAATTTTCAATCTAGCAGACATTTTTCTTTCATAAAACCCCTTCCAGAAAATCATTTTTTTGACTTGTTTCAGATTAGACATTTTGGAAAATTTGAGTTTATAATTATTTTTGGATTTGATTTAAATGATTACATTGACTAATCTGACTCCCTAATGATTATAGAAAAGACAAATAGTGATTGAAAAAGAGATGAGTGGTTATATTAATCATATATTATAACTTAAGATAGTATAATTAGTAAATTTTCGTAGAAATTTAAACAAGAGTTATAAAAACTTTTTATTGGTAGAAATGCCATGACCATCTCTAATTCTATCATATTTCTATCAACCATCACTCATCAAAATTCAATATATTTTGTCAATATGTGGTATTTTAAACAGGAAATCATTCTTTTTAATTTTATCATATTTTTTAAGAAATAAAAAGATCCAAAGTATTCACTCTCATTTAAAAGTCCTCGCGGTTATGCATCAGTGAATTACTTGAAATTTTTGATTATGTGTTCCATGCTCATTTAAAATCCTCACGGTTTTGCATGTATGGAAGGCATATCAAAATTGATTGATTAAATAGACAAGTTGATTCCAACCCCATTTAAAAGTCTTCACGATTATGCGTGGTTGGAAGATGCTTGAAATTCATTTTTTTAATAAAAAATTTGGAATACTACTGATCTCATTTAAAAGTCCTAATGGTTATGCATGGTTAGTAGTATTCAAATTCCTGATATATATATATATATACCACAAATAGACACAACTATATGGTTTTACATGATGACATCATCCATATCACTCTAAAGTGGAATATGCGTCAAAAAGAGTATTTATGATTTTTGTTTATTTTTTATTGAAATTTAATATTTATACTCGATTGAGTATTAATGTGTATTAATGTCTATCACTTTATCTCTATTTTTCTAACACTATTACTCTTTTGTTGATAACAAAAGGGGGATAGAAAAGTTAAGATTTTAGTAAATAAAGGTCTAAAATTTTATTTTGTATTTTCTATATGCATCTAGGACCATTTACATATTTTTACTTACTTTCATGCATATATGAAGGGGAGCTTTGTGTAAAGAGGGAGTATTCAAATAGGGGGAACAAATTGAACGATCAAATACATTTAATATATTCAAAATCTTAAATATATGTTTGTTATCATCAAAAGGGGGAGATTATTGAATATGCAAGTATATGGTTTTTGTTTAATGATAATAAACATATATATATTATATATATTCATTTAAATGTACTTGTTAATGCACTATTTTATTTTCACAGAATTAAATAAATATTTGCTGAATAAAATAAATAACACGGAATTTAAATTCAAACAGATATTTTATTCAAACAAATATTTATTACAATTTGAATAGTAAAAATTTGAGCTCTCGCTATATATATACAATTTTCAATTACAATACAATTTCAATCACATCACATTTTCACTATGCATTAGCACCTCATTACATATCACTCATTCACTCGTATTTATCTTCAACTCTATTCCAGGTTGAATCCAACATCCGAGCTATCTGCAAAAATACATACTGACGCAGTAAAATTGAAAATGAAATATTTTTGCATTATAAAATAAAATGTGTATTTTGAAAATAATATTTGCCTCGGTTATTTGGGTTGTTTGTCATCATTTAATTTTGAATTCATCAAACACGAACAAGTTGTGACATGCATAGTGTATCACTGTACATGCCATAAGGCCATGCACACCGATGTACACTTAATAAAATTGTAGGGACAGGTGAGCACAAGGTCAAAACCAAATCAAAAGCCAGGTTCAACTCAAGTGAAACAAAAATTAAGTCACGACATGAGCACAAGGTCAAACCCGAGCTATAAGCTGGATTCAACACATGTGCAATCCAAATATAAATTCAAATGGAAATGAACGCATAAGCACATGCACCAGTGAAACAAAGGCAAAGACCACACTCGAGTACACGTGAAAACAACTCAAAGGCAACCAAACCTGAGTACAGGTTCAGAGGCACCAGAGAGCATGCACAAGTGACTCGAAGCAATGAATTAAATGCGGTCATAGATATACAAAACCAAGTGCAAGTCCAATATCCAAAGCAGACAACATGAAGTTCAATGCGATGGTCATAACATTTAGACATGAACATAACTATACAAGTTCAAAGCATATGCACATCTACAAAGATTCGAAATGTAAATGCATATGACCACAATGCAACAGTACAAATGCATATAGTTAAGCAACTGAGTATGCTGCAAGTTCAATAAGATATACATATGCAATGTCGACATGTATACAGCAGTACGGAAATGGTGCTATCATACAAGTGAGAACAAAACAGTGAAATAACACTATATAAATATATGTAACTACCAGACTCTAACAATGCATATCAGTCTACATGACTCGAAGTATGAAAACATGAAACCAGAGGCGACAACATAGCAGTTCACAAAGCAATGCAAAACTTCTAGATGAACACATAATGAATACAAGCTACAGAGTTCAAGTTTCAAACACAAACCAAAGTTCAAATGCAAGTTTAAGACACAGAGCAGACGATTTCGAAAATCATGGGACAGCAGATGAGAAAATGTAGACCAGAGCTACAAAATCTCAACAGCACAGACTCGAAGAAAAGAAATTCAAGATGAATGCATATACATCAATGTGCACAGCATCTATCCAGTGCAAACTCAAATGAGTAAGGGCACTAGAGACAACAGCAAATAAACATCACATGAAAAAAGATATTGGACGGAGGACATCAAACTAGCAGTGACAATATACAAGCATTGTTTGCACAAAAATTAGGCAAACACCTCCTAGTTGTATGATTTAGTTGATTATATGTTGATCTGGATGGTTCGGGTGATTTATGCAAATATATGAAATAGATGGACTAAACTGTAAAAGACACACAGATTTATAGCGGTTCGGCCAGAACGTGCCTACGTCCACTTTATATGTTGTTCTCCTTTTTCTTTCAGATTACAAGTACAAAGCTTTGTATACAAGTATATGAAAGTTGTTTGAAAGTTCCTTCCGTGCTTGAGCTCTCAAACTTGTCTGCCATTGTTGTACCCCTGCCCCTCTATTTATAGAGTGAGGGTGGGGGCAGGGGTTCTGGATGTATATAGTTGCTGGTGGGCCTGGGCTGAGGCAATCTGGCCTAGTAGTTCTAGTCCGGTACGCCTTCCTCGTGTTGGTTCGGTAGGAGGTGGTATGTTGTTTGGATCGGTAATAGGTGGAGTGAGGGTTGGTCCGGTCGTACGTGGTTCGGTAGCGCACGGGGATGGAGTTGGACCAGTGGAGGTTGGTTCGGTGTTGCTTGGAGATGGAGGCTTGGTCCGGTGGAGGTTTGGTTCGGTGGTAGGAGTACGGTGGTTTGATTCGGTGATAACTGGTTCGGCTCGGCATGGTCATGGAGTTGGACCGGCAGTTGGTTGGTTCGGTCATGGTGGTCGTTGAAGAAGCTTGTGGGTTGGTAGTCACCTGGTTCGGCAGTGGTTATTGGAGAAGCTTTTGGATCGGTGGTAAGAATTTGCCCAACATTTGCCCCCCAAAGTGGGGCACATGCCTGCATGTGTCGCGCTTTGTTTTCTTGTAGTTGGGACAGCTTCATTCGGTTTAGAGTGCCGAACCGGTTGGTCCGGTTATCCTACGCTTGCCTATAAGTAGGGGCGTTATGCCACCGTTATTCCTTTACCTTTTGAGACAGCCGACTCAACTGATTGCCGAATCAAACTCCTGTTCGTGCTGAATCAAACGCTTATTTTTGTCGAATCAAACCCTTATCTTCGTCGAACCAGGTGAGACCCCATTCTGCCGGATGAAACTTCTACTTAAATTACTGGATGAACCTTGAGACTCTGAATACCCAATGAACTCTTGGAGCTCAAGTGCCGAATGAGTCTCGTGCTTTGCTTTACCGACTGAGCTCCATGGTGTGAGTACCGAATGGCCTTTTGGTCTTGTGTTATCGAATGAACCTGAAAACCTTCATCCCTTGAGTTTTGAATTCGAGCGAAATTCCAGACCACATGCCTTTGTTTACTTATATCTTTATACTCCTCATTTTAACAGTGCGTTTGTTATTTGGTGTTGCAGATAAATGTCTCGTAAAGTTGAAACTCGATCAGAGAAGAGAAAATCTATAGACCGAAGTGAGCCTCCCGTTGTGCCCCCTGCCCAGCCAGGACCGGCGCGGCAGGGACCTGCCCCGAGGTCATTAGTGGACGGATATGGCCCCCAAGAGCTTCTGAACTCTCCTCCCGACTGTTATCCGAGCTCCCTCAAAGAAGGGCAACTTGATGTCATCGCTCGCTCCTTTGGGATTGACAGGGCGAATATGCTATTGCCGGGAGATGGTGTGATGCCGTAGGATCCTCCTGAAGGATATTTCGCTTACAGCCGATACCATTGTATGTGCGGGGCCATTCCCCCAATCAATGCCTGGATAGTCAGGTTTCTTACGTATTTGAAGGTGGCTCCATTCCAACTTCAGCCCAATTCCTATGCTATCCTGGTGTGCTTGTTCATCATTTTTCAAAGGAAATATGGGCCTCCCCCTTCCAACCGGGAGATCCGGTATTTGTACAACTTGAGAGGCTATAAGAAGGGGTCTCCATATATCATCTTGGAAGCGGCCGTGCCCTTCAAGCCCATCCTGGATTTGTATTCGAAGCTCAGTATGTTCAAGAAAGAATGGTTCTTCATCAAGGATGACTCTATTTCTTTCCGTCTTTTCACTTCCGGCTGTAAGTTGAACTTCATTTATATTTTCCTTGTTTTGACCCCAATGCTTCCTCTTATATGCTTTTATTTCTTGCTTGCAACAGGTGGCTTTGCGGTCGTGGAGAATGATTCCTTGGCTCGGATGGCTGCGGAAATAAAGGCCATCTCGGGATGGGATAGGTCGGCTTCTTACCTGATTAGGAATGCCACTCTCCTGGAGTACAACTTAATTCTGCCACGTCAATCTGTGGTTAAGCAGAAAGATACAGCCGAGGAGAGGGCTGCCAAAGCTAAAGACGGGGCTACTGCAAAGAGTAGCAAGAGGAGACCTTTCTCGGTACCTCCAGTTGTCGGGGGGAAGAAGCTTAAGAAATCTGATGGACCCTCTCCCAGCACATGCCCAGATGTTCCGGAGGAGGAAAGTGGAGAGGAAGAAAGAGGCGAGGAGGAGAGCGGAGGTGATGGAGAAGGTGACGGTGGTAACGATGGCGAAGGGCAGAGTGGTAGTGACGCTGGTGCCTTGACTTCTGGGCAAGCGGGTGAGATTCAAGAGTGGACTGATGATGCCTTCCGTCAAGCCTTCGAGGGTTTGGGGGAAGGGCCGGCCTTGGTGGAGAAATCGAAGAAGTCTGATAAGGCCGGGACGAGTGCCAGTCTATCTTCTGAGGGTATTTCAGCTAAGGCAACTCAGGCGGTTCAAGGTGAATTCTTAACTTTCGCAGACTCCCTTTATGATAAGGACTTAGTAATATTTTATGGCCAACTCCCGTCCTGGAATGAGATTCTGGACTTATTGCAGTATCCCACTCCCCCTCAGGGTTTGTAAAATAAGCGTGTTTTCCTACTCCTTTTAACTTAACATATTTCTCGGATCATAGTTTCATGCATGTTTGTAACACTTGGTTTTTATTCCAGGAACGGGTAAGGTGGCCAAGACATCAGATATTCGACACCGCCTTGAACAGTATAAGCTACTCAAAGCTTCTGCCAAACCAAAACCGTCAACTAGCTGTCCCGGAGATGTGGTTAGCTATCGCCCTCTTCTCGGAGTTATTGAAGAAGATCCACAAAAGAGGAAGAGGGGTCGATCTTTGTTTGAACCCTCACCTGGCCTTCAGGCTCCAGTCCAGCCTATCCACGATGTTACTGAGGAAGATACTGAGTTTATGCCTTCCCCACATCCGTCCGAAAATCCAACCGTTACCCCGATAGACCATCCTGGTTTGGTTCGCAACCCAATTGCCGGCCACCCGGATCTGGACCCGAGTTTTCAGGACATCTCTTTTGACGAGGCCACGGGTGAGCATCTTCTTCCCCGCAAACCCATGGTACGGATGCTTGATGAGGCTAAGTCCTTAGATCTCGATTTGCTTACTACTCGGATTGTGACCATGGGGAATGAGGCCAAGGCAAACATCGATCGGGTGGCTGAAGAGACCAAGAGGCTAATGGAGCATCACGCTCGACTGGCCAAGGATGGGGAGGAAATCGGAAGTGCTAACATTCGGTTGTGGCTAAAGGTTTCTGATCAGGCCAAACAGCTTGCCGATCAGGCTATCCAGATATCCCAACATGAAGCGGCCTCCAGACGACTGAAGAAAACCATGGAAGAGGCTAGCAAGGCTGAGTTGCGAAAAATGGAGGCTGTTTGCAAAGAGCGAATTGACATGGCCATCACAACGGTGGACGAGGTTCGGAGAGCGGATCTTGAGCAGGTAGAGGAGTTATTTGGGAGGCTTGAGGCCACAGAGCTTGCTCAGGCCAAGCTGAAGGAGGAGATGGAAGTGATGCGGAAGTCCCTTCAGGCTGACTGCTCGAGATACCGATTGGAGAGAGATGCTACTGTCGCACGGCTATCGGCTTCTGAGGCCCGGATGAAAGAGTTTGAGGAGAACGAGGGGATGATGGACGAGATGCTCCAGAACATGTATTTCCGTACTTGAAGACAGGGCATCCTGTCCTGGATGGACGATTATCCCTGGGTTATGGCTAGGATATATCTCCGGGCTTTAGAGGAAGCCAAGGCTGAAGCGGATAAAGAGGGTGGCGCGGCCTTCAGAATGGATGTGGTTATCGCACAGTTCACCAAGGAGGAGAAGGCGGCGGTGAAGGGAGGCATGAGGCTACTCGCCGCCGAGGAAGTGGGTGTGCAACTAGAGGATGACGACCATGGAGCAGACGCTGGTAAGTCTTCCCTTTTAATATTTAAATGATTTGATCGCTTATCTTTCGTGATTATTGATGGATTCTCTTTTGTATTGGGCAGGCGGGACCTCTGGAGTACATGCGGGGAGTTCTGACCCTGCAGTTAAGTAGATCCGGATGGCGGGCAGGACAGAGGCGGAGCCCCGATGTAGTTGACTCTTTTATTTGGTCTGTTTGACATTCCTGTATATACTAGTCTAAAACATTATTGTATTTTCAGGCTGTAATTATATCATTGCAACAAACGTCTTTATGTAACTTTATAACATAAGCAGATTCTGTTATGTTCGAATGTGGTTGCTATTTTGATATGTTGCATAAGAAATACAGCTGTGTGTTTATGCATGTGATTTAATCGTATTTGATGCTAAGTTTCTGCTCAAAATATTGTTTCATGTCTTGCAATGCCAATATGATGTGTGAATAAATTAAAGCTACATATTTGTATACAAGAGAAGATAGTACCGCCCTTGTGTTTTAGTTGTAGAGGGTTGCTTTGAATGTCTTGCGTGACTGAGTATGGAATGTAGCTGAGTGTTCCGTCATCCGGATGTGAGTTCATATTTCCACAAGCGAGAGTTCCCCTATTTTGTGACCTGTACTTTAGGGATTGTTATATAGGATAGGAGAAAAGTTTTTGAATGAAATGGAAATATGAGAAACAATAAAACTTCCAATCACGGAAGGCCGTCGATATGCTTAAGTTCGTGGCAAACGGGTTTTGTAGTCACTTTACCTAGCTGTGGGTCTTGGAGACATTTGTCACCCATCTTACGCCTCCGCGGGGAGTTTATCTTTTTTACCACAGCCGCACTTAAGACATATCGGAGCCGACATCGCGCACAGTAACTACCCGAGCCATTATGGCCCGTAATCGTGGGTATTATTCGATTTACTGTGGCCGGCTAGCGTGGGTGTCGATCGTCAACCGTGAACTACCCCTGGATGGCCACACCTTATGTTGGGGCTTAAAGTAGGTTCACAGTTGTCGACGAGCCGAACGCCGTAATGAGCTGCCATCGGCTATAGTCGGCCTTCTTGATGGCTTATAATCGGCTCATTACAGTTGGCTTTGAGGGCAGTCGCGAGCAATGAGTTAACCCGCAGCAGAGGGATGCTAGAGCAAAAGTTTCTCATTGGCGAGTGCATAGATTCGCATAGTACATGTTGGGTCTTGTCCAGGTGAGGTTGTGCCGCAAAGTGTCCAGAATGGAAATGTTGCTATACATGATTTTGTTCAACAGAAAAGGATAAAGCTTAACAAGCAGCCAAGATATAAAGGAACAAGTTAAAAAGAGACAAGATTTTTAAAGTGGTTCGGCACGAAAATGCCTACGTCCACTGATTCTCTTTGTTAATTCACTTCATATGGGCAGTACAAGTTAAGAAAAGTATCGACGGAGGTGTTGGATGTTCCATGCCCTCTGGAACACCTCTCCGTCCACTGTTGACAAAATATAAGCTCCGTTGTGGAGATCTTTATGAATTACATAGGGTCCGTCCCAGATTGGATCTAGCGCTCCGAGGCGCGGGAAGATCCGTTTGAGGACAAGATCTCCTTCTTGTAAGTTGCGGTGTTTGACTTTGGAGTTGTATTGTGCTGCTACTTTTTGCTTGTGAGCTGCTGCTTTGAGTGCTGTATCATTTCTTCTTTCCTCAATTAGATCCAAAGACATGTGGAGGAGTTCTTCATTCTCTTCTGGGTTGTAGTGGATCCTACGGTGGGAAGGCACTACAGTTTCAACTGGGAGCATGGCCTCCGATCCGTATGCCAAAGAGAAAGGAGTATGCCCTGTTGATGTTCTGTAAGATGTGCGGTAGGCCCAAAGTGCCGTAGGAAGTTCATCCACCCAAGCACCTTTTGATTTTTCAAGTTTCTTCTTGATTAGGGTTTTGAGGATTTTGTTGACAGCTTCGACTTGTCCGTTTTCCTGGGGGTAAGCCACAGATGAGAAGCTTTTGTGAATTCCATGCTCTTGGCACCGGTCGGTGAATTCCTCGCTGTCAAATTGAAGTCCATTGTCTGATATGATTTTGAGTGGAACCCCGTACCTGCATAAAACACTTTTGATCAAGAAGTTAATAACTTTTGCCAAAGATATTTTATTTAGAGGCTCCGCTTCCACCCATTTGGTGAAATAGTCAACTGCCACTATGGCATATTTGGCTCCGCCTCGGCCCGTTGGCAGTTCACCAATTAAGTCAATTCCCCATATTGCAAAGGGCCAAGTGCTGGTCATTTGAGTAATCTAATTTGTGGGCAGTCGAGGAATCTTAGCAAATTTCTGACATCTGTTGCATTTTTTGACGAAGTCTAAGGCGTCTTTGTTTAAAGTGGGCCAGTAATACCCGTATCAGAGTATCTTCTTGGTTAGAGTCTGCCCTCCGGTGTGATCTCCGCAACTTCCTTGATGGATGTTGGACAAGACTTCCCTGGTTTCCCTTCCAACGATACACCTTAATAAGGGATTAGAGAAGCCGCGTCGATAGAGGATGCCTTCTTGTAATGTGTAGCGGGAAGCTTTCCTTAAGATTTTCTTAGCTTCGTTACGCCCGTCGGGCAGTGTGCCACTTTGTAAGTACTTCCGAAAGGGAGTCATCCAAGTTTCCTCTTCGATTGCAGCTATCATATTCATTGGCTCGTAACTCGGGGCCATTTGCATTGAGATGGTTATTGTTCGGGAAGCGGTGCCGTCCTTCATGCTAGCTTGTTTTGCCAGTTCGTCGGCCTCCTGATTCTCTTCTCGAGGAATATGTTTGATTAAATAGTGATCCAATTGATTGAGTAGCAGCTTGGTCTTCTTTAGATATGCTGTGAGTCGTTCTCCTCGAGTCTGTAATTCTCCCAGTATTTGATTTACAATAAGTTGAGAATCACTATGGAGACATGAAGAACCGGCTCCAATCTCCAGGGCAAGTTCTAATCCGGCTATCACTGCTTCGTATTCTGCGCCATTGTTGGTGGCAGCGAGTTCCAACCTTAGGGCGTAGTGCAGCTTCCTTCCCCTGGGGGTGATTATCACAACGCCTGCCCCCCGAGCCTTGTTCATTTGATGCTTCATCTACGAAGAGACTCCACTTGATATCTTCTGCTATTTCAGATTGCTCCTTACCTTAGTTAGTAGTAAATTAGCAATGAAATCAGCTATGGCTTGCCCCTTGATAGCGGTGCGAGGATGGTAGGTGATATCATATTGACTCAGTTCAATGCACCACTTAAGTAGTCGCCCAGAAGTGTCGGGGCGATGGAGTACCTGCCTTAGCGGTTAATCGGTTAAAACTCTGATGGAATGAGATTGGAAATAGTGTCGCAATTTCCGTGACGTGATTAGCAAACAGTATGCTAGCTTTTCAAGTTTAGGGTATCTGGCTTCTGCCCCTGTAAATCTCTTGCTTACAAAGTATACGGGCCGCTGCGCGCGGTTGTCTTCTCTCACCAAAGCGGCGCTTAAAGCATGGGACGACACAGCAAGGTATAAGTATAGTTCCTCGCCTTCATTTGGAGTTGAGAGTACTGGTGGTCTCTGGAGGTGTCCGATTAAGTTAAGGAAGGCTGTCGAGCATTCGTTTGTCCATTCGAACTTTCCTTTGTCTTTTTTTAGAGCTTCAAAGAAAGGGATGCATTTGTCGGTTGCTTTAGAGATGAACCTGCTTAGGGCGGCCACTTTCCCGTTTAGGCTTTGTATCTCTCTTCGAGTGGATGGTATCTTGATATCTTGCAAAGCCCGAACTTGTTCGGGGTTTGCTTCAATCCCCCTGGCATGGACGATGAATCCCAAGAACTTTCCCGACGATACTCCGAAGGAGCACTTTAGAGGGTTCAGCTTCATTCCATATTGGCGAAGTACTTGAAACATCTCATCCAGGTGGTTTATATGGTCGTTGGCTTTCCTCGATTTTACCAGCATGTCATCCACATAAACCTCCATAGTTCGTCCTATTAGTTCCGCAAACATCTTGTTGACGAGGCACTGATAAGTAGCTCCGGCGTTTTTAAGTCCAAAAGGCATTACTCTGTAGCGGTGCTGTCCACGAGCAGATCGATGCGGGGGAGTGGGAAGCAATCCTTCGGACAAGCGTCATTTAAGTTGGAGAAGTCGATGCATGTTCGCCACATCCCATTAGCCTTCTTTACCAGCACCGGGTTGGCGATCCATTTTGGGTAGATGGCTTCTCGTATGAAGTTATTGGCAAGTAGGTTCTTCACTTCTTCCTTTAGGGCTGCTGATCATTCTGCCCCCATACGTCTCTTTTTCTGCTTTACTGGCACCTTGGTGGGATCGATGTTCAGTACGTGGCATGCTACATCTGGGGAGATTCCTGTCACATCAGCGTGCGTCCATGCAAATACATCCATGTTGTGGCGAAGAAAATCAATGAGTTGATCCTTTAATTCTTCTTTTAGTTGAGATCCGATTTTCAATAGTCTACTTGAGTCATGTTTGTCTACAGCTACGAATTCCATAGCCTCTGCAGGCTCGGCGGTGGCCTCCTCCTCTTTGTCCCTGGGGTCTAATTCATTGAAAGGGTCACTAGTATATCGAAGAGGAGGGGCTTTCTTTAGTTGCCATGCTTCCAAGTTTTTCATGCAGAGAGTAGTCTCTGCATTTTTCCCTTTATCTTTTCTGCGGTTATTGCGAAGTTCAGTTACATAGCAGTCTCGAGCAGCGTCTTGATCTCCCTCCATTTCTCCTATTCCGTTATCTGTTGGAAATTTCATCTTCAGGCACCATGGAGCTAGGACAATTTGGAAGTCAGACAAGGCTGGTCTTCCCAAAAAGGCGTTGTAGGCCGAATGATTCTCTATTAGTGCAAATGTTTGTTTTCGCACAACGGAGCGGGGATGACTTCCTATTTCAACAAAGAGGTCCAGTTGCCCGAGGGGCATCTTCGCATCTCCAGTGAAACCATGTAGTGGTTTGTTGCAGGGAGACACATCCTTCATTGACAGCTTCATTTTGTCGAAAGCATGCTTGAATAGGATATTTACTGAGCTTCTAGTGTCTACTAAAATTCGAAAAACTTTGGCTGGACCGAACCAGGCAGAGATGACCATAGGGTCCATGTGTGGGTACTGCCTTCCCTCTAGATCACGCCTACTGAATGTGATGTCGTCATCCTCTTTCCGTTTCGGGTGGCGTTCTTCCATAACAGAGTTAACGTAGCCTTCATCATTTCTAAGTTACTTACCGTATCTTTCCATCTCTACCCAGCTTCTATCAGCGATGTGTGGTCCTCCTGATACGGTATGGACCACTATCTTCTCTTGACTAGAGCCGCTGGTGTTGCGATTTCCTCCGCCTACTTCTGGGAGGGGTAGCCCAGGATTCTCATTGGCAGGAGTCGAAGTCCTGTTCTGGCTTTTTATATAGCGTTCTAGTCTCTTCCTTCTGATGTGTTCTTCAATCAAGTCCCGGAGATGGTGGCATTCATTGGTGTCATGTCCATGGGATTCATGGAAGCGGCAAAACTTTCCAGACTTGAGTGCATTATCTGACTCCTTCTTGTGCGGGGGGCGCTTGTATCTAACTTCGTCTTGAGTGGCTAGGAAGATGTTTTCGATTATTTCATTCAAAGGAGTGTAAGAGTAAAATCTTGGTCCAGGTCGATACAAGCGCTTTTCTCCCTTCTTGCCCCCAGCATTGTCTCTAGAGTCATTTCTCCGAACATCCTTTGCTGCAGCGGGAACCCTGTCTGTAGTTGTCTTAGCCTGTTGCCCTGACTGCCTCTCAGTGGCAGCGTCTTCAAGTCTCGTATATTTTCCAGCTTCATGGAAGAAATCAGGTAAAGTAGCTGGTTTTTCCTTGGTTAGTCTTCTAGCAAATTTAGTATCCGGATGTACACCACTGCAGAGGGCCATTAGGATAAGTTTCTCGTCGGCGTGTTGGACTGCGGCCGCCGCGGCATTGAATCGGGTTAGATATTGTTGCACTGTCTCTCTGGGTTTCTGTTTGACATTAGATAAGGAATAAGCATCCTTGGGTTGTTTCACATGAATGCGGAACTGGATGATGAACTTTTCTTTCAACATTTCCCATGAGCTGATGGACCCCTGGGGTAGGTGGCAGAACCAGGAAGTAGCTAGTTCTGCCAAGAATAGTGGGAAGCATTTACACACTCCCTCCGTTGCTCCGCTCATGAGCATATGCTGGGTGTATCTCTGTAAGTGTATGATGGGGTCAGAGGTTCCCTTGTAAGGTTCCATTGTTGGCATTTTCCATTCCCAGGGGGTGGCAGTTTCGATATTGCGAGTGAAGGGGCTGGTTACTCTAGCACCGATCCCCCGATCCCTTTGTTCCCGTTGGATGCACTCTCTGAACAATCACGCCATCCTTTCATCAGAACTTGGAGCTGATAGAAATGAGTTTGGTTCTTCCCTGCGGGATTGATTCCGTCCAGACGACTTGTAGGGATGGTATCGCCTGTCACTCCTAACATTCTCCAATGACTGCCTCTGGTCTTCTGGGGGCATGCTGGGGTCAGCCATAGTTGGCCCTTGCCTTGATCTTCCCCTACTGGGTTATGTTCTCAGCACTTCCTCGGGTCCAACTTCGGGCTGGACTCCAGCTCGGCCCCGTCTACTGGTGTTTCCATGGTTAGGTAGCATGACAGGCTCTGCTACATCCGACCCCTGCCTGGTACATCCCCTGTTGGGTTCGGTTCCAAGTGTTTCCTCGGGTCGAAATTCGGGCTGAGTCCGGGCTCGGCTCCTACCATTACTGTTTCTGTTGTTAACTTCTTCGAAGAAGAAAGACCTTTGTCGTCTCCCAGATCCCCCAGACCGGGACTCACCCCATGATTCAGTGTTGCGGTTGGATTCTTCAGCATCCCTTAAGCGCGACATGAGTTGGTCCATCAAGTGTTCTTGTTGAGATGCGAAGCGGTTAGTTACTTCAGCCACAATCCTGTCTAGATCCGTCCTAGTAATTGGTTGTTCCGTAGCGGGGGCTGTCGGATTTGCCCGATTTTCGTTTACTGTTGGAACCGGTCGATTGTCTTGATCTCTGATTACTGGATCTGGGATACTACTAGTTGCAATGTTCTTTCCTTTGTTAGCATCTTTCTTCCGTCCAGGAGGCATGTTTTCCAAGCAATGAACGATGTTGATAGAAAAAGGGTTAGGTGGGAGAAGCTGAAGCTTCGAGCTCCTGTTCTCAGTGAAAGCACGAAAAATGTTTGCACAAAAATTGGGCAAACACCAACTAGTCGTATGATTTAGTTGATTATATGTTGATCTGGACGGTTCGGGTGATTTATGCAAATATATGAAATAGACGGACTAAACTGTAAAAGACACATAGATTTATAGTGGTTCGGCCAGAACGTGCCTACGTCCACTTTATATGTTATTCTCCTTTTTCTTTCAGATTACAAGTACAAAGCTTTGTATACAAATATATGAAAGTTGTTTGAAAGTTCCTTCCGTGCTTGAGCTCTCAAACTTGTCTGCCATTGTTGTACCCTGCCCCTCTATTTATAGAGTGAGGCTGAGGGCAGGGGTTCTGGATGTATATAGCTGCTGGTGGGCCTGGGCTGAGGCAATCTGGCCTAGTAGTGCTAGTCTGGTACGCCTTCCTCGTGTTGGTTCGGTAGGAGGTGGTATGTTGTTTGGACCGGTAATAGGTGGAGTGAGGGTTAGTCCGGTCGTAGGTGGTTCGGTAGCGCATGGGGATGGAGTTGGACCGATGGAGGTTGGTTTGGTGTTGCTTGGACATGGAGGCTTGGTCCGGTGGAGGTTTGGTTCGGTGGTAGGAGTACGGTGGTTTGATTCGGTGATAACTGGTTCGGCTCGGCATGGTCATGGAGTTGGACCGGCAGTTGGTTGGTTCGGTCATGGTGGTCGTTGAAGAAGCTTGTGGGTCGGTAGTCACCTGGTTCGGCAGTGGTTATTGGAGAAGCTTTTGGATCTGTGGTAAGAATTTGCCCAACATTTGCCCCCCAAAGTGGGGCACATGCCTACATGTGTCGCGCTTTGTTTTCTTGTAGTTGGGACAGCTTCATTCGGTTTAGAGTGCCGAACCAGTTGGTCCGGTTATCCTACGCTTGCCTATAAGTAGGGGCTTTATGCCACCGTTATTCCTTTACCTTTTGAGATAGCCAAATCAACTAACTGCCGGTCCAACTCCATGACCATGCTGAGCCGAACCAGTTATCACTGAATCAAACCACCGTACTCCTACCACCGAACCAAACCTCCACCGGACCAAGCCTCCATCTCCAAGCAACACCGAACCAACCTCCACCGGTCCAACTCCATCCCCATGCGCTACCGAGCCACCTACGACCGGACCAACCCTTACTCCACCTATTACCGGTCCAAACAACATACCACCTCCTACCGAACCAACACGAGGAAGGCGTACTTGGACTAGCACTATTAGGCCAGATTGCCTCTGCCCAGGCCCACCAGTAGCTATATACATCCAGAACCCCTTCCCCCAGCCTCACTGTATAAATAGAGGGGCAGGGGTACAACAATGGCAGACAAGTTTGAGAGCTCAAGCACGGAAGGAACTTTCAAACAACTTTCATATACTTGTATACAAAGCTTTGTACTTGTAATCTGAAAGAAAAAGGTGAACAACATATAAAGTGGACGTAGGCACGTTCTGGCCGAACCACTATAAATCTGTGTGTCTTTTACAGTTTAGTCCATCTATTTCATATATTTGCATAAATCACCCGAACCATCCAGATCAACATATAATCAACTAAATCATACGACTAGGAGGTGTTTGCCCAATTTTTGTGCAAACAAGCATCAGGTCAAAAGTGCTATTAAGCATGAACATAAATCAAAGTCAGGTAATAGAAAATCAAAATCGAAGTCAGCAGCAGGTTTTACAATTCAAATCAAAGTGGCCAAAGTCAAAGGGAATAAAGTCAAATGTAATAGTTTCAAACCAAAACCATGGTGGCCAAGAAAACGAACTAAGTTAGAAATCAACACCGTGTTAATAAAGTAAACGAGCAACAAAAATATACGAAATTGAAGAAGTCGGAAATCATCTCAATCATCGAAACATAATCAAGTGGCTGAAGAAAATTATTAGATGAACGAGATTACAGGGGATCGAACTCTATATAAACCATAACATCATCAACATACCAAAATCATTCGAGTTCAAGCAATATAACAGAGCACAGAATCAATTAGAAACTTGAATCAAAAGTTGAGTATAATTAAAATATAAAGTAATATCATGTACCACTTTTTCAACGAAGCATCCTCGACGAATTGAAGTAGCCAAAAGCAAATCAGAGATAGAGAGTCGATTGTCAAAGAAAAACATCCGCTATAACCTACCAACATTTAAGCGGTGAATTCGAATTATCAAAAGCCCTAATTTCAAGCAAAGGAAAAGAGGAACGAGACATTTTTTTTCATAGAGCAATACATGCCGACATAATATAAAAGGAAAAGGGATTATCTTTTATTTTGGGCCGACATTTATTTTAGGCTTTGGTTTTCTAAAATAAGGGTTTTGTTTTAAATTATTTTTTTAAATTTGTATTTCCTTTTTTAAACTATTATAATTTCTAGTCGTGTGACTAGAGGGAAAACTACAGTGGTGTAGTTCGAGAATTCGCAACCCAGTGGCTGAGTTGTGGTAGGATTTTGAGTGTAAAGTCAGGTTAGTCGATAGAGGGTGTCACGAGTTTACGTGTATAAGCGTCTGACTACTTAATTTATAGTAGAAACTTTGGGGGCTGCACGTAGGAGGGTTTTGCCGAAGCTGGGTAAATCTGTGTGTTCTGTTTTTTATATTATGCTATTAACTGTGCTGCTATTATTCTGCTGTGATTTGTGTTGAAATTATTTAAACTTCTACAATAATTTTTATAATTAATAGTATCACCCTATTCACCCTCATCTAGGGTGAAATCGATCCTACAAAGATTGCAACACAAGATAACAAATTATGTTGGGAACAAGTCAGCTATCCCAAACTCTATACCATAATCCAAATCCACAGACTACTTATAATTGGAGGGAGAAGATGGCAACAAAGGGCTCGATTAGCAATCAAAGAACTTCCAACAACACCAGCACGAAGAGAGTCAACAACAGCAAAATCTAGAAAAGGATCAGTAAAATGTGAAGGTGCAGAAGCAATAAAGGATTTAAGCCTAGCAATGAAGGTGCAGCAGCAATCGAATTTGGAATATTTATTTGATTTTAAATATTGAAAGGTTAATTTTATAAGTTAAATAACTTATATTTCAAATATAACGATTTATTTGATTATTAAATTGTTAAATTTATCATTTGGAATTGTTTAAATAATTGAGTCTTGAATTTAATATGAATGAAAATGATTTCTAAAGTTGATTTAAAATCTATTTGAACAATCATGAAGATAATAAACTATTGATTTGGATTTAAAAGTGATTTAATTGATTTTGGAAATTGCTCGTTTTAATTAACATGTAAAAATAGATTTTCGAGGCACTGTCTCGGATTTTGACGGAACTAGTTTTATTGGATCCGTAATAGCGAATTATTATATGCTGTTGAATTTCATGGCGATCGGATGTATCATTTGGTCATGTAAGTTCGAAACGCGTAGAAATTAATTAAAGGAATTTAAATTAAAATAAATTTGATTTTGAAAGTTAACTTCTGTATATGATGGAATTTGCTTTCGATATATATTCCATTGTGTTCGAAATAGGAGTATAATATATAGAATGCTAGGCGGCATGCTTCGTTTGGAGTTCGAAATTTTCGCAGATTAATAGTGCCATAAAACTTTTCAATAAAAGGCCATCCATTACTTTCATTTGCAACCAAACCCTAAACCTTATTTTCAACCGCCATTAAAAAGAGCTCCATCCGACGTCGATAATCAACGGGGCCTCTAAAGGCGAATTAGGCAACAACTTCAACTAACAAAATGTAGAGCTCAACGATATCTATGCAATCACCGGTTGGATTATCGATCGACGAACCGAGACAGCGGCTGGAGGCTTGCGTTCGCGAGTAGTGTGGGTTCGGATTTTTGGAGCTTCGTGCGCGTTGTCGTGGCAACATGGAAGATGGCTAGCATGCGGTTGCGTGGTCGGTGGTGGTGGAGCGTGATTATTGAACGAGATTTTTTTTCTAAAAAAAAGGAGCACGGCCTAGGTAAATCGTATACGAGCAAGAAAGGTAGTTTAAAACTTTCATTAGTTTAAGTTAATTATAAATTTGATTACTTCAAATATTATTAATTCATAACCTTCTCGTACGAGGTCGATTTCGGGCACGAAAAGTTGCATTGTGTTTGTATTAGCGAGTACTATGCTACGGCGTTGGATCGGATGGATTCAGAGCTAGTAGGAATTTTGGGTTAAATTAAACGACCTTTCAATTTTAATTCAAACTAAACCGCTATGGCGATTTCTAGCATTTTTGTGAGTTAACTCACCTCTATGGCCTGCTTATATTTTTATATAAGTGAGAATAATTTTATTTATGATGTTTGTTGTTTGTGTGGATTATATTTATTAGTTGGTTTGGATATATTCCTGACTATTGGAGCGGATGAGACCTTATTACTTTCTCGTGCAATAACGGATGACCCTTTATATACGAATCCCGCCTCGAAATGGTTGATTTATATTTTATGATTATATGATGTATGTGATGCAAGGGGACAGGTTGGAGGGATACAACAGGATTCCCCACACTGTTGATTTTAATCTTTATATATTTTGATATATGATGTGTTGGATGCCATACTTGATGACATAGATTTGTTTTGCTTATTTAGTGCTATGGTAGCACTGGGCCATATTTTTAGTATTTTGAAATACTATAAAATGATGATTTTGAATTGAAATGATTTTCAAAGTGATTTTGGAAGTATGTATGTTTTAATAATTTTAAATTATAAAATGAATGAATTTGTTTTTAAAAGAATAAAAAGTATGATTTTGATATTGTAAAAATATTGTTTTGTGCGAAATATTTTTAAATGAGATTTTTGAATAATTTATATGAAAGATTTATAAAAGTGATATTTTATAAATATTGATTATTCGAAACTTGTAAATATTTTGTAATGGATTTATAAATGAGTTTTATAAATAAATTAGATTTATAAACGGATTTTAATAGTAAAATGAGTTTTTATAAAAAATGATTTATAAAATATTTTTATAAATAAAGAAATTTTATGAATAGTAGTTTTATAAAATAGAAAAGGGATTTATAAACATAATTTCGTAAACATGGAAATGATTTATGTTGAGTTTTAAATATGGATTTTGTAACAGCCCGCAAATCCGTACCCCTTGAGTTAACACTATTTTACCCAAATCAACTCAAGTTGTACGGAATTACGAACCATTTGGGTTAAAGAAGAGGAGGAAGAAGAAGAAAATAGAAATCAACAACAGAATCTAACCATCGCAGCGGAATAAAATATAATAGATAATAAATGATCTTTACTCAAAAATTAAATATCTCTGTTTATATATTACATCATCGGAGTACATCAATCACAGCTCAACATCAATATCATACAAATGGATACACAACAACTCAACACAGCGGAGTATGTATATATAAACAAGTACGGGAGTACGTATCGTCATCCGGCTCGTCTCCTGAACTCCACAGCATCATATCCTGTATCATATAATACTCGGTCTGACCCGAGCATTACAGTTAAATAACACCCGAGTCAGTCTAGAATACCAGCGTGAGAAAATCACACTCAGTTGATTATTAAAGTTTCAAAAATCCTTTGAAAACAAAAGCATCTCGTAAGACCACGCCACAAATAAACATGTCGGGTTTTTACCTTACGATAGCTAAAACAATTTTTATAGAAATCCTCTGATATTATAATAGGGTCTATATACAAATACTTATAAAATAGCCAAAATTGTTACATTATTAAATTCCAGCTACTAGCCACAGAGTGGGTAATACAAACAAAACCCGTACAAGGATCGTAGGGAGAATGGATTTCCAACTAATGACTAGGCATTGGCGTACCACCTGTCACAGTACGGGGCCTAGATCACCGTACCGAGGAGTACGCCCGCTCCCTTGCAACACAAGACCGGGACTACCCCTTACTGGATAATCCCGAGTGAGATCACCCCGCGGTTGGGATCAGCAACCGCCCACTAAGCCGAAATAAAAAGGGACATCTAGACAGGGATGACCTCACCCTGCTTGGGTGCTACCCACCTAGCTTTGATGCATAACCCCTGATTTTCAGTCATTCCCATTTGATGAGGCTTGAGGCTAAGTGTTACCTTTTTAGAACATATCACTTAGAATGCCCATCGTCCACCTGACGATGTTTCGCAAGCATTCATCGATACAAGTCAGTTTCGGGTTCGAACAGAACCGAAGGCACTATTCCTACTACATCCATTTTGGAAATATCCTCAGGATTAGTAGCGATTAGCCCTTGCATTTCACTGCTCCATCTTCGAATCCAAAATCGTTTTTCACGAAAACGTACAAACCGGATCGAAGTGGTTTTCGAGAAATAAATCTCGATCTCGGTCTCTTCGAAACGATCAGCGCATTTGTCCAATATTGATAGTCGGTGATTTAACTATCAATTAATCTTCACAAACAACCATCAACTAATAAATAATTTCCCAAATTATTTATTTATCTCAAAATATCTTTACAAGATATATTTTCACTTTCAAACCCCTTTGAAAATAGTTTCAAACTATCTTCTTTTCTCAGAATAAATTCCGAGTATTTCCATTTCCACTGGAATCACCAAGCACAAAACTTTAGATTTTTAAATAATTTAAAAAAACACTTTATTGTAAAATATATTTAACATTTAATTTAGAAAATTTTACTTTAATACTTAATTTATAATAATACTTTAGAAATAACTAAAATAGGGCTACCTTATAACTATACATTAGATTTTCTTCTTTAAACAAAATACCAAATCATTCTTTAACTAATCATTACGATAATGGATTAAAATAAAATACTTACTTTGGAATTTACTTTAAAACATTCAAGTTAAGACTACTTCAATAATTTACTAAAAATACATACTATATAAACATTTGAAAATAAAGTTACTTAATAAAATATAAAACTGGATTTCTATTTTTTTTTAAAACAAAATACTAAGTTACTTCTTAATAATTACTGCTAAAATAGATTAAGGAAAATACTTACTTTAGACTATAAATATAAGAAATAATATATTTTACAAAACTTGCTTTCTTCAAAACACAACTTTATAACATTTAATTTATATTTAAAAATTTACTTTTTAAAAAAACATGTACTTGGCTATCCAGAGGAAAATTCCAACTTCAATCACTTAAATCAATTTCCCAAATTGATTTCCAATTTATTTTATTTGAAATAAATTTCTTTACTTTTCAGTTCATTTCCAAATTCAGTAGTCATGGACTTTATTATATTTTTTTAATTTCTTCTTTACTCTTTCAATAATTCAAATCTTAAATTCTAAATAAATGTTTGTTCTTTTTAAATAATAATACTGCATTTTAAAATTCATTAACTTTCTGTTTATTCAAATTTTCCTTTCAATTCTCAGGATTCATTTATTAGAATTTTAAAGCCACTTTATTTTTTTCCAAGTCATTCTTAAATTTATTCTATAATTATTTTACTTGCAATTTCACTTCTTTTATTTTCATTTCCAAAACCAAATTTTATATTTTCGGTGATTCATTATACCCAATTATGTCAACCAAGCCATAGCATTTAATACTTCCACATAATTCATTATAGAATACCCAACAATCAGAACAGAGAATATTAAATAATTTAAATAAAAGTTGAGGGGTCCAGTTGGATCCCTCCAACCTGTTTTCCCTGCATCCACAGACGTTAGCACAACATAATACACCAATTCCAAAATATACCATACTATAACACATCGATCACTTCAACCATTCAAACAAATTATTTAAATTTAATCATTTAAATTTAAATCTAACTGAGTGAGATTAACTCACCTTCGATTTTATTTGCAATCCATTCCCATCTCGACCATTATCTCCCAATTTTGGACCTTGTAAAAATATTTTGTAGTTTATTAATATTTGGAATGACCGATCAATTAATTCCTAATACTTTGGTTTTAACTATTAATTTGGCTATAAATAAATTTTCCTTTAAATAAATATTTGAACTAATTGAAAAATCACTTACCATTTTGAAAATAAACTAGTAAGTGTATAATATGTATATTTATTTCTGGACACATACATGCTTACAAAAGTAATCTATATTCTCATTTAAAAATTTCTATTTTTCATGAAATAAAATATTTTTAGTTACTAAAAATTTAATAAGTTTACCAAACAAATTAATCTCCTTGTTTATCTTACCGATAAAACAATGATAATAATCATTATAAAACAGTCATTAATTTTACTGCTAATATTTTCCAACTTATATATAATTGTTTAATTAAATAAAATAACAGAGTATATACCTCACAGCAAACCCTATCACCTTCTTGAATCCCCTGACCAGCGCAACCCCCTGACGCGAGCACAACCTCCTGACGCGAGCACGAACGTGACGGCGCTCCCCCGATTCGCCTCCACAACCCTACGTCAAGCCCTAACGTGAATCCACTCGCGCGACCACACTATCGAATCCTCACCCAAACTCGCGAGCGCGACCATCCCCTGCAGCCGCCACGAATTTCTAGATCGCTATCCCCCAAACCCTAATCGCGATTAGTTAAGAACGAGAAGAGAAATTTCGAATTGGGGAAAAATGTTTGGACGATGCGGTTGATTTGGAGAAGGAGGGAGACGCGACTTAGACATGAAGGCTTCGGCCATTATCTGAACTTCGCCCCCCTCTTTTTTTTTCTTGTTCAGTATATTATTTTTTTCGTGAATTTGAACATAAAGTAGGGGAAAAGGAGATCTGATTTAAAAGGGAAGTCACGTTGCGTGATGGAGACGCCTTGCGTGTGCAAGCTTTCCTGCGTGTTGGATAAGGTATTGTGTACGGTGATTTGAAGTGCTGAAGAAAACTCTGATGTGAATTGTTTAACCAGTCAACTATACATAAATTATTTAAATCTCCGATATTAATTCTAGCACATTTATATATCGTATGCTCACACGACAACTCCAAACGCTCCGAAAATTGAAATCCGATAATAATACAATATGACGGATCCAATGGAACTGGTTTCGTCGAATTCCGAGACTGTGCCTCGAAAGGCTATTTTTAAATTCAATTTAAACGATACTAAATTTCAAAACTTAACAAACCATCCTTGAATTTGATTTCAACACTTCTATTCTCTTCAGTATTATCAATATAACTTTTATAAGCCTTCAAATTATTTTTAACAGGCTTAAAATTCCAGATTTAACATTTTACCCAACTTCAAATTATTTAATTTAATAATTTAGTTATCAAATAAATTGTGATATTCGTAATTCAAGTTAAAATTTCTCTATTGAATATTTAAAATCAATTAAATATTCCGATTTTAAATGCTTAAAAAATTCGGGTCGTCGCATTTCTCCCCCCTTAAAAGAATTTCGTCCCCGAAATGACTAATTAGGAAGAATGGTCCAATACCCGTTTATTATTTCCCTAAAACTAAACTGTTCTAACAATTCAACATCTTTACCAATTATCTTTTATAAAAGACCCGTTATTATTCTTATTAACTTTCCAAACCCTTCCCTAGTTTTAAACTATACTATTTGTTTAACCATTCAAGTTTCGATTTAAAACCAAATTTTGAATTATCAAAAAAAATTCAAAAATTTTCTAACTCCCTAAATTCCTGAAAAATTTCGCCAACGTCTCCTTTGCGCGGCTAGCTCGGTACAACTACAAAATGGCCCTACGGCCTTACAAATCCAAAAAGAAAACAAAAGGCCAAGTGGCTCGATCCAAAAACCCAATCAAATTTCGCAGAAAATTAAACACATACCTTTTTGGTCGAGCAATTCAAATTTATCTTTGAAATCAAAACCAACTCTCTTTTCCTTTTTATAATATCTGCATATCCTGCTTAGTACTAATAGCCAATCACAACTTTCATAAACATTTTATCGACTTTCTTACAAAATGCCAATATCTATTCATTCAAATATCAACTTAGAATATATTTGCAATATCAATTTCCAATTAAGAATTCTCCATTCCTTACTTGAGTTTAGCATAAGCATTCTATATGCTTCTTTATTTATTTTTACTTTACCACCTTTAGCTTATATCTATTTCTATTCAAATTGATTCTTCCATTTCTATATGAATTTAATTTATTTTCAACTATGAATATTTTGATTTGATCTTCCATTTAACTGATTCATTTCGTTATTTTAATTAGTTTCATTTCTTAATTTATTTCAATTTCCAATTTGAAATTGTTTTGTTGTTAACAAAATTTTCCAAAATTTCCAAAAAGTTTCTAACTCTCAAAATTTTCGAAAATTTTTGACAGAATTTCCCTTGTACGGAGGAGCTTTCGCAATTTGACAAAAGATATAAATATATGTACATCGACCCACACGGTTGGAAAAACCGAAAACAGTTCATATTTCCTATTTTTATTGCGTAGGCGTACCTTATATTTAGCATTTTTAAGCAAACAGCTTATTTATTTAGCAGTTAGTGCAATCAAATCCAGCCCAACGGCTTCCAGGTACATGTACTTACTCAATTTAAACATGTAAGTGCCATACATATAAAGTTTTATCAATATTTCACTTACTTGCAATAGTTAAACATATGAATTCTAAAAGAAATTCATACCAAACATTTTTCCGTAAGCAACTTATAAAATTTTCATACTAATTCCACTGTTCCAATTAATTCATAAACCATTTTCATTCAATTTGAATGGTTTTCAATCCATTCGTATACAACTTCATTACGTTGAATGGTTTAAAACTCAATCGCTTACATTAATTTATTTTTAAGCAAAATGAACTCATATTTAATTCAGTTGCTCTCAAAATCAATTTATTTTACTCCTATCAATTCATAGAATTTTAATTACTTCCATTTACATCCAATGACAATTTATCCTATGCAATTTGACGAGATCTATGTGAATAAATAAGTATTTATGTTTTATAACCTATTTAAATGGATTTCAACGCAATTTATACTTAATTCTACTCCATTTTCAAATTTATTCACAACCCATATATTTTCATTTTCATTGCATTTTAAACTTGAATCCATTCACTTACATTTCATTTTACTAACCAAACCAGTTCATTTAAAACCATTAACAACTTAGTCCATCTTTATTACCAATTAAATTTCTCTTTTTTCCATTCACGGCCATTTATTTAGCTCCGTCACATTCCAAGCTTGCATATTACTAAACATTTCTGAATTAATTCAACCCAAGCTTTAGTTACTTTACTCAATTTATTCCATATTTGTTTATGCCAAACTATTTTATTTAGCTCGAAGACAATCCAGGCTATTTCATTCAATAACCATTTCAATTTTGTTCACGATCTATTCATTTGCGATTCATTTCTTATCCGCATTCATTTAAAACCATTCTATTAACTTGAAACATTCTATTTTTCTTATTGTCTCAAGTTACTTCAATTCCTTAACAATTTAAATGGTTTACAATTATTTATTTAAGAATTTTCATTCCATTAAATATTATTTGTAACTCACCGAATTTTAGTTCGATTAAAATTTATTTTCACTTGGTTTAAAACCAATCCAATATCTTTAAACTTAGTTTAAGTTGACTTCAATTCAATTCTCTCATCTATTTAGCTTAAGTCAATTTACTTCAATTTATTCAAATTTTTATACTTAAGCTCATTCTCATTTTGCAAACAAAGTTCTCTTTTCTATCTAGCTTGATTCTATCACAATCAAATCTCATTTTAAATCTACAATTTTATTTGATTAGTTATTATAAAATTTAACTTTTCAAATTCAACTCATTCAATTTATTACAAGGCTATTTTCCAATTTATTTCCACATATTTGGATTTTATTCACAATACAGGCCATTACCATTTTAGTCCAATTTCATTTTTATTCGATACATTTCCAATTATATTTAATTTGTTAACACTTCAAGTCAAATTTTAAATAATAACTCAAATTCTAAATCCACAATCCATTTTCAATTTACCACCCAATTTCATGAACTCACAATTTAATTACATTTACCGCTATCAATTCAAGTCGAATTTGATTTATAACATGAGTTTTATTGCCAATTACATATTTCATTATCTAATTTATTATCTAACTAGTTCTTTCCCTGGTCAAAATTCAACACTTGATTTTTACATCTCAAAATCTCTTCATTTAATTTTCTTAAGTTCAATTTATTTTATAATTCAAGTTTGGATTTTCTTTCGTTTTATTTTCCAAAACATCAATCAATATTTATTTTGGATTTTGTATTCCATTTTCAATTTATAAGTCACAACTTATTATTTTACACAATTCCATTCATTATAGGCTTGAATATATTCATCTTTTATTTTTAACTCAAGCCTTATGCTTATTTATAACTCAAGCATATTTTATTCTATGGATTTTAAATCTTTTATAAGTTATTCTGGTTTATTTATTTCAATCTAATTCTTATCCAACTTATTTTCCAGTTATCCAGGTAAGAATTTAATTCCATTCAATAATTCAACTGAATTTTTATTCCAATTCAATTTTATTTTAACTCAGATTTATTTAACTCAATTCGATTTCAACTTCATTCGAATACAACTGGATATTATTTTCAACCTATTCAATCAATTTCAATCCGGTCAAATTTTTATTTCCCATCCAAGTTAATTTCATTTTTATCTTTTCTTTTTAAATTTAAATTCCAACATCCAAAGCTTATATTCCCTTCCTGATTTAAAAATCATCTCAATTTATAAGCTTACAACCTATCTCATCGGGATTTTTAAACACCCGACCTTGGTTTCAAATCATTTTGAAATCTTCAACATCTCAAAATCACACTTCTCAAAAATTTCAAACCAATCCTGGTTTTTATTTCCAACAAATTTCCTTTGAAATTTCAAAACAAACAGGTTTTCCTAAACAAATCAATTTGGCAGCAATCTGTCACTTAGAAACTCGAAAATGAACATCGATGATGCTGCAGTCATCACCGAAGTTATTTTCCAGCTACTGAAGTGAATTCAATGCTATATCTCTTCCCAAAATTTATTTAAAACAATTTCCTTTTAGGAATACCCCAAAAACAATAGTGTTACTATTTATCTTCAAAATACTTCCAAAATCTCCGGGGTTTTAAAGTTTCAAATTCTATTTTAATTCAAATTTTAACTATAATGCATTTGTATAGTTTATGCTTATACAAATTTTCATTTGATTATATTTCAATTTATAATTTACATTTATAATTCATATTTATAAATTTCATTTTATAATGAATTTATTTCCTTAAATATTAGTTACATTTCAATTTCTAGTTAAATTTTCACTTAACAATGATAATAATTCAATATTATCATTTCTAACATCCAAGCAACCATATGTTAGCTAAAATAGTTTACAAAAACTTTTCTTTATATCAAAATATATTTTTGGGTAAAATTATTTCATTTACCCACATTTAAAACAATACCGTGTCGATTGTTCTATTCAAGTGTTTAGAAACCCCTTCGATACAGTTGTCCAGGCTGTGCGACGAAGGTTCATATTCCACTCAATAAACCAATCAACACAATATTAAAACAATTTACATTCACTAACAAATACGCACCCATATCTATTAATATGCTCAAACTCATTCTAGAGTTCTAGAACTCTATTTTAAATGAGTAATTCCCACCAGAGCCAAGGTTATCACCAACCTAAGCTCTATACCAAGTGTAACAGCCCGCAAATCCGTACCCCTTGAGTTAACACTATTCTACCCAAATCAACTCAAGTTGTACAGAAATACGAACCATTTGGGTTAAAGAAGAGGAGGTAGAAGAAGAAAATAGAAATCAACAACAGAATCTAACCATCGCAGCGGAATAAAATATAATAGATAATAAATGATCTTTACTCAAAAATCAAATATCTCTATTTATATATTACATCATCGGAGTACATCAATCATAGCTCAATATCAATGTCATACAAATGGATACACAACAACTCAACACAGCGGAGTAAGAATATATAAACAAGTATGGGAGTACGTATCGTCATCCGACTCGTCTCCTGAACTCCATAGCATCATATCCTGTATCATATAATACTCGGTCTGACCCGAGTCAGTCTAGAATACCAGCATGAGAAAATCACACTCAGTTGATTATTAAAGTTTCAAAAATCCTTTGAAAAGAAAAGCATCTCGTAAGACCACGCCACAAATAAACATGTCGGGTTTTTACCTTACGATAGCTAAAACAATTTTTATAGAAATCCTCTGATATTATAATAGGGTCTATATACAAATACTTATAAAATAGCCAAAATTGTTACATTATTAAATTCCAGCTACTAGCCACAGAGTGGGTAATACAAACAAAACTCGTACAAGGCTCGTAGGGAGAATGGATTTCCAACTAATGACTAGGCATTGGGGTACCACCTGTCACAATACGGGGCCTAGATCACCGTACCGAGGAGTACGCCCGCTCCCCTGCAACACAAGACCGGGACTACCCCTTACTGGATAATCCCGAGTGAGATCACCCCACGGTTGGGATCAGCAACCGCCCACTAAGCCGAAATAAAAAGGGACATCTAGACAGGGATGACCTCACCCTGCTTGGGTGCTACCCACCTAGCCTTGCTGCATAACCCTTGATTTTCAGTCATTCCCATTTGATGAGGCATGAGGCTAAGCGTTACCCTTTTAGAACATATCAACTAGAATGCCCATCGTCCACCTGACGATGTTTCGCAAGCATTCATCCATACAAGTCTGTTCTGGGTTCGAACGGAACCGAATGCACTATTCCTACTACATCCATTTTGGAAATATCCTCAGGATTAGTAGCGATTAGCCCTTGCATTTCACTGCTCCATCTTCGAATCCAAAATTGTTTTTCACGAAAACGTACAAACCGGATCGAAGTGGTTTTCGAGAAATAAATCTCAATCTCGGTCTCTTCGAAATGATCAGCGCATTTGTCCAGTATTGATAGTCGGTGATTTAACTATCAATTAATATTCACAAACAACCATCAACTAATAAATAATTTCCCAAATTATTTATTTATCTCAAAATATATTTACAAGATATATTTTCACTTTCAAACCCCTTTGAAAACAGTTCCAAACTATCTTCCTTTTCTCAGAATAAATTCCGAGTATTTCCATTTCCACTGGAATCACCAAGCACAAAACTTTAGATTTTTAAATAATTTAAAAAACACTTCATGTAAAATATATTTAACATTTAATTTATAAAAATTTACTTTAATACTTAATTTATAATAATACTTTAGAAATAACTAAAATAGGGTTACCTTATAACTATACATTAGATTTTCTTCTTTAAACAAAATAACAAATCATTCTTTAACTAATCATTACGATAATGGATTAAAATAAAATACTTACTTTGGAATTTACTTTAAAACATTCAAGTTAAGACTACTTCAATAATTTACTAAAAATACATACTATATAAACATTTGAAAATAAAGTCACTTAATAAAATATAAAACTGGATTTCTATTTTTTTTTTAAACAAAATACTAAGTTACTTCTTAATAATTACTGCTAAAATAGATTAAGGAAAATACTTACTTTATACTATAAATATTAGAAATAATAAATTTTACAAAACTTGCTTTCTTTAAAACACAACTTTAAAACATTTAATTTATATTTAGATATTTACTTTCAAAAAAAACATGTACTTGGCTATCCAGAGAAAAATTCCAACTTCAATCACTTAAATCAATTTCCCCAAATTGATTTCCAATTTATTTTATTTGAAATAAATTTCTTTTCTTATCAGTTCATTTCCAAATTCAGTAGTTATGGACTTTATTATATTTTTTCAATTTCTTCTTTACTCTTCCAATAATTCAAATCTTAAATTCTAAATAAATGTTTGTTCTTTCTAAATAATAATACTGCATTTTAAAATTCATTAACTTTCTGTTTATTCAAATTTTCCTTTCCATTCTCAGGATTCATTTATCAGAATTTTAAAGCCACTTTATTTTTTTCCAAGTCATTCTTAAATTTATTCTATAATTATTTTACTTGCAATTTCACTTCTTTTATTTTCATTTCCAAAACCAAATTTTATATTTTCGGTGATTCATTATACCCAATTATGTCAACTAAGCCATAGCATTTAATACTTTCACCTAATTCATTATAGAATACCCAATAATCAAAACAGAGAATATTAAATAATTTAAATAAAAGTTGAGGGGTCCAGTTGGATCCCTCCAACCTGTTTTCCCTGCATCCACAGACGTTAGCACAACATAATACACCAATTCCAAAATATACCATACTATAACACATCGATCACTTCAACCATTCAAACAAATTATTTAAATTTAATCATTTAAATTTAGATCTAACTGAGTGAGATTAACTCACCTTTGATTTTATTTGCAATCCATTCCCATTTCGACCATTATCTCCCAATTTTGGACCTTGTAAAAATATTTTGTAGTTTATATATTTGGAATGACCGATCAATTAATTCCTATACTTTGGTATTAACTATTAATTTGGTTATAAATAAATTTTCCTTTAAATAAATATTTGAACTAACTGAAAAATCACTTACCATTTTGAAAATAAACTAGTAAGTGTATAATATGTATATTTATTTCTAGACACATACATGCTTACAAAAGTAATCTATATTCTCATTTAAAAATTTCTATTTTTCTTGAAATAAAATATTTTTAGTTACTAAAAATTTAATAAGTTTACCAAACAAATTAATCTCCCTGTTTATCTTACCGATAAAACAATGATAATAGTCATTATAAAACAGTCATTGATTTTACTGCTAATATTTTCCAACTTATATATAATTGTTTAATTAAATAAAATAACATAGTATATACCTCACAGCAAACCCTATCACCTTCTTGAATCCCCTGACCAGCACAACCCCCTGACGCGAGCACAACCCCCTGACGCGAGCACGAACGTGACGGCGCTCCCCCGATTCTCCTCCACAACCCTACGTCAAGCCCTAACGCGAATCCACTCGCGCGACCGCACTATTGAATCCTCACCCAAACTCGCGAGCGCGATCATCCCCTGCAGCCGCCACGAATTTCTAGATCGCTATCCCCCAAACCCTAATCGCGATTAGTTAAGAACGAGAAGAGAAATTTCGAATTGGGGAAAAATGTTTGGACGATGCGGTTGATTTGGAGAAGGAGGGAGACGCGACTTAGACATGAAGGCTTCGGCCATTATCTGAACTTCGCCCCCTCTTTTTTTTTCTTGTTCGGTATATTATTTTTTTCGTGAATTTGAACATAAAGTAGGGGAAAAAGAGATCTGATTTAAAAGGGAAGTCGCGTTGTGTGATGGAGATGCCTTGCATGTGCAAGCTTTCCAGCATGTTGGATAAGGTATTGTGTATGGTGATTCGAAGTGCTGAAGAAAATTTTGATGTGAATTGTTTAACCAGTCAACTATACATAAATTATTTAAATCTCCGATATTGATTCTAGCGCGTTTATATATCGTATGCTCGCACGACAACTCCAAACACCACGAAAATTGAAATCCGATAACAATACAATATTACGGATCCAATGGAACTGGTTTCGTCGAATTCCGAGACTGTGCCTTGAAAGGCTACTTTTAAATTCAATTTAAACGATACTAAATTTCAAAACTTAACAAACCATCCTTAAATTTGATTTCAACACTTCTATTCTCTTCAGTATTATCAATATAACTTTTATAAGCCTTCAAATTATTTTTAACAGGCTTAAAATTCCAGATTTAACATTTTACCCAACTTCAAATTATTTAATTTAATAATTTATTTGTCAAATAAATTGTGATATTCGTAATTCAAGTTAAAATTGCTCTATTGAATATTTAAAATCAATTAAATATTTCGATTTTAAATGCTTAAATATTTTGGGTCGTCACAGATTTTATAGAGGAATGTTTTGAAAATAATGATTTTCGATGAAGCTAATTGCTTTAAAAAGTAATTTATCCTTTTAAAGTAAAGTTTTGAAAGTAATAATTCCAAATTGAATTTGATGGTTTTGAAAAATGATATAAAATGTGATAATTATCGAAAATGTAGATTTCAAAATTTATTGTTGTAATAGACGTTTTTGAAAAAGTATGAAAGGCGTGGACTATAACGCTATTGTTATAGTAAATGATTTCTGAAAGGAAATGTTTTATATAGTACATGGGATTATATATATATATATATATATATAATTAATTAATAAAATCCCTATACTAGTGTTTTCGGTTGTCGTAACAATGTTTACGCAACATTTGTTTTGACCTAATAAATGATGTTTTGACCTTCCATTGTGAAATACACGAATTGGTTCTTACGATTGTACTAAAGTCTTGGTGGTATAGGAACATTAATTCTTATAGTTAACACCTGTACGGAGGCTATGAACTCTGGAGTTGTATGGTTATAGAAATCTATTTAGTGTGTCTCTAAAATGGTAGCGTTATTAAATATACTTATACCGCTGATATAAGTATTTGGAAATGTTTTGCAATATTGAATGATTGAAATTGTTTCGAGGATATATCTTTTTAAAAGATAATTGAAGTAAATACTTGAAAATTGATTTAATTAATAAAAGGTTAATTAAATAGGCCTAGCGAGATATTCAAATAACATACTATCATATTTGGCCATTTTTGGAACTCATTAGTCGTACACTTAGAACGATGATTATTGTTTGGATTAAGAATGTTGATTCAAGTAGTGCAGAGTGTCTATAGTACTCCAATCTACCGGGCTTCCTTCTTGGTCGAAGGATAGCTAGTTGAGAGTTGGAAACGTGATAAATCTACGAGACTTGGTTTCCATATGAGGTTGAGGAGCCTCTTTTTTGTTGTTGGTCTGGAGAGACCGAGGTCGGATTTATCCGAGGCTGCTTCAAACCAATGTATACGTTCGAAAGTGCAGGTTTATGATGATGATTTTGAAGATGGAGATCTTCATGATGCAAGGCTACTTGCCACTAGTCCCTTGAGGTGGAAACTTACCATACCACATATTTATGGGGGCAGTCGTGCTTCGTTATGAAAATCTACGATATACAAGGTCTTCTCGCTACTAATCCTAGGGGTAATTCCTGACACGATGTGGTATAGAGTGCCTTCGGTTTGTCCTATTCCTGGATAACTTATATGGACAGAAGTCTAACATTGCATTTATAAAATCTCAAAATTGACTTTTACCAACATACATCTATTTGGTGGCGGAGAAGACAACTTCTTTTAGCTTAACACCCTTATCTGAGACGTACGAGCTTAGAGGTTGTATGTTCGTGAAAGTCAATAATGATTGAAGGAATGGCAGTGTAGCATTCAAAGAAATGTCCTGTATAAAAGGTAATGGTTACCTCTAGCCTCATCTCCCGAAAATGACAGAAATAGGATAGAAGCGGCAGAGCTATGTGGGTTGCTCCCATTAGGATATGTTCATCACCTTTCTAGATTGCTCCCTATCTGTCAATATTGTGTATGCATGGCCACAGATAGGTCGGGAACGACCGGAGTGATGTCATATTCGGTACTATCTAGGCCATGTATGAGTGCCAAATAGAGGTTGGTCGGTTCTGTGTTGGTTTAGGAATTCAGTATCTAGACCATATGTACATTTTTCTAGAGGCGTACCATCAAAAGGTAGTCCCATACCTTATCGTTTGTATGGATCCTATTCTCCAATACGTGTCTACTATTTTGTTTGTAGAGACTAACATATTCTGGGATTTAATAACGGTAACAATTTCAGCTATGATTAATTATTATTTGTAGACTAGACACTAATATTATATTAGATGATTTGATATGAAATGTTTTAGTTATCATAAGGTAAAAACCCATTCGTGCTTTTGTGCAGCGTGGTCTTACGAGATACTTTTGTTTTGATGAAGAAATTATTTGATAAAGTTAAAATAAATTTGAGATGTATTTTCTCACGCCGGTTTACCAGACTGATCTGGGCCTTTTCCATTTCAATGCTCGAGTCAGACCGAGCATATTTACAGATTCAAATTGGTGCTTAGGAGATTCAATGGGTGAGTTGGAGATCTTCAAGTCTTATTCACATATATATTTATTTTCCGCTGCATTATCGTTTAAATTATCAACAATTGTGAGGGTAGGTTACTATAACTGTTCAAACGAATGATTGTGATTTGATTGTTGTACTCTAATGGATGTATGTTAATGATTATAGTTCCTTTTTTGCAAAGCTCACTGATATTATATTATATGTTGTTCCATCGCAATTGTGAGATTCTGTGTTTTTTTTAGTTTATCTCTCACTCTCTTCTTATTTTCTCTTCTTCTTTTATTCTCTCTTCTTCTTTTATTCTCTCTTCTTCTTTCTTCTTTCTTTCCTATAACGATTCTCATCTTCGTTCGATTTGGGTTGGCCGTTTGTGGTTTATTATTGGCTCGAATTGGATGCGGGTCGTTACAAATTTTCAGTTTCCAATAATCTTTTTGATTCAATCTTTTTTTGTAATTTTTTTACGGGTTGAACGAGTAGAATGCAATTTTGTCCAAAGATGGTCAACGTAACTCAACTCCATACCCTATTACAATGGCATTTTTACAACAGTCAAAAAAGCCTATTGTAATAGAAACCTATCGCAACGGTTTTACTTTGTCTATTGTAATAGATGTCACTATTTAACTACACTTTCTATTTGCTCGTTGTAATAGATACATATTACAATATTTTTTATTTGCTTGTTGTAATGGATGTCTATTTCAATTGTTTTTGTATGTTGTAATAGATATCAATTTTCTTTAATACATCTTTCCTATTTGCTCGTTATAATGGATGTCTATTACAACCTGTTTTTTGCCAGTTGTAATAGATGCCAATTTTCACAACTCTTTTTTTGCTAGTAGTAATATATACATATTACAACCTTTTAAGTTTACCAGTTGTAATAAATGCCAATTTTCAACAACTCCTAACCGATCATCGTTACCTTCGATTATTTTAGACGTCGTAGGAGGATTTAATCAATATTCCAACAAACTTCATTTTACTTTCCATTAATAATTAAGAAGTAATAATTAATATTGATTATTAAGAAGTAATATTTAATTATTAACTTTTGATGATTAATAATTAACAATTACAACGTTTTTTCAAGAATATTAATAATAATTACTATATATTTTATAATTAATTATTTAACAATTAATTTCAATAATATAAATATTTAAGAATAATTAATAATAAATATTAATAATAACCTTACAAATTAATAACAATTAATAATTACTATTAAATAATTAATAAATTTGAATTAGTTTTTAATAATTACTATTAAATATATTTAATAATTGTAATAACATATACATTATAATTAACTTTTAATAACTAGTATTCGATTATAACAGAGAAGCAATAAGCAATAATTAATTATAGTTAAGAAGCAATATTTAATATTTTAATAAAAATTAATTTTAAAATTTTATATCATGTTTAATATAAATTTCACTTATTAATTATAACTTTTAATATTGATTTTTTACAAATTTTGGTGAAAATTTAACTAATTATTATTTTCGCTTATTAATTCTAACAATTAATATTCAATATTTAGTTTTTGATATTAAATATTTAATAATTAATAACTTCTATTGAATAATGTGACGACCTAGAATTTCTAACAATTTAAATTTGAATAGTTAATTGATTTAAAATATTTAAAAGTTAATTTTAACTTAAATCCAAGATATCAATATTTGCTTGATAATTAAAATTTTGAATTATATAGTTTAAACATTGAATCATATAATTTGAAATTGGGTAAAACACTAAATCTGGAGTTTTAAGCCTGTTAAAAATTATTTGAAGGCTTATAAAATTTATATTGATAGCACTGAAGGTAGTGAAAGTGTTGAAATTGAGTTTGGAAGTGTTTTGTTCAGTTTTAAAAATATATCGTTTAAATTAAATTTAAAAATAGCCTTCCGAGGCACAATCTCAGAATTCGACGAAATCAGTTCCATTGGATCTGTAATAGTTAGTTATTATCGAATTTCAATTTTCGTAGCAATCGGAGTTGCCGTTTGACCCTGACAACTCAAAACGCTTAGAACTATTTTAATCGATTTAATAGAAATTTGATCGTTTTCTTTTGTAACTTGCACATACGATCAAATTAGCCTCCGAAACATGTTCCATTATGTTCGGAACGTGGGTAAAACTTTATAATTGCCTAACGGCATTCCTTAAGAGGAGTTCGAAATTTAAATGACAGTTAATGAGACGTTTTGAAAATATAACGGAATTTAAAGTCAAAAGGGTTCAAAGATATTTTCATTAACTCTACTCGAGAAGCCTCTCACTCACCTATATCTAATTTCCGTCTTCCTCTCAAATCGTGAAGCAGAATCAAACGCAAATTTAAAAAAATAATATAATAAATGGCCGTAGCCTTCGGGTCCAAGAGGAGTATAAATCGAAAAAATATACATGAATGAAATCAATGGCCGAAGGGGGAAAGGGAGAGAGTCGCGTGGAAGTGGAGGTAGGTGGCGATCGATTGTAGGGGTTAGGGTTCGGTCGCGAGGTGATTCAAGCGATCTCGTTTGGGGGTCGCAATCAATCTTGGAAGGCTTCACGGCTCGCGCGCGCCGCGATGAGAGTGGTGGTGGCATCCAGGGGGTGTAGTGGTGGCTCGCGAGAGGAGGGGCGGCGATTTTAGGGTTTGCGGTCTAGGGTTTGCGTCGCAACCGGATAGCAAGCTCGACGACGGTAATGTGAGTATAAAACCCTTTTTCATCTACGGTATTAGATTTCTAGGTTAATGATTATTGTGGCTTGTATTAGATTTGAATTGTGAAGCAAGTAATAAAAAAATGATGATACTGTTATTACAGTAAAGTATAGGTTGTTCTATTTTTGAAATTAAATCAAATAAATATAGAATGAAATACATATGAAGTTTAAGATAGAAAATTTCTTTTATATAGAAAGACTTTGGAAAATTTTATATATAGAAATTTTGAAGTGTAAAGTTATGTAAAATCGGTGTTTTTGCCCTATGATTTTTTTTTTAAGTATATGTGTATATAGATAACTATAGAAAATACTTTTTAGCAGCCTGTTTTAAATCAACTTATTTAAATTATTCAGCTACTAAGGAATTATTTAATAAAAAAAATTGTTAAATTAAATTAATGGATTGTTTGGTTATTACAAATATTAATAAAACCATACAATGTTTATATAAGGTTCAAATCGGGTAGAGATGGTTGGGATGGAATTGGATTGCCAAATAAAAATCGAAGGTGAGTAATCTCACACTCTGGATTTTATTTAAATTTAAATGGCTAAATTTAAATAAATGGATGAATGATTGAATTATTTGGAGGTGTACTGATGATCTAGTGATTTTAGATTTGGTTGTTTCTCGAGTTAATTGTGGTGTGGCTCGAGGTATTTGGATTTTAAATAGTTTGAACTTAAATCATAAATAAGAAAATGTTTTCATTGTTAATAAGGGCTTAATGATTTGTGATTCATCAAATTAGAAGGGTAAATAAAATGGATAATTAATTAATTAAATTAATTTAAGATTTGGATTAATTAATTTAGTAATTAAGAGTTTGAATTAATTAAGTGAGGACTAAGTTAATTAATTAAGTTTAATTAATTTAGAATAATCAATGGATGGTTTGAAGGGCAGTTACTTAATGTAATTAATAAAATAGAATTACTTTGTAAAATTAATCAAGAGATTAATTAAGATAATTAATTAAGGAGTAACTAATTTATTAATGAAGTAAAGAAAAGGATAATTAATTACAGATTGAGATTAACCGGGAATGATTAATATTTGGGGTTGAATTAAAGTAATTAATTTAGACTATCATTAATTTATATAATCAACGATGTAATTAAAGATTGATTAATTAAGATGAATTAATCATAAGTGACCCATGCGAAATTAATTAATACAAGTAATTAAGCATTAATGTAATTTAAATAGTTAATTAATTCATGAAGTAATTAAGATTACTTATTGATTTTGGTTAAGAAGAATTAATATCGTGAAATTAATTTAAGTTATTATTTGAATGAAAATTGAAAGATAATTAATCCAGAGTGATTAATTGAGATAAATTGTGAAGGTATGTTTGATTAATTGATTTGAAACTAATTAATGTTAAATAAAGGAATCTAAGTGATTGAGGATTGAAATTCAATTAGAATCAATTGAATTAATTTGGAAGTGATCAAATTTACTTATGGATGGTTGAATGGTATTGGATGTTTGAGTGAGTTGATATCTCTGATATGAAATGTTGTGTATTTCATTTGAATACCTTGGGTTAGGATGACATGGGTGTCGAAGAGACCGGGGTCGGGTATTAGGAAATACCCGAAAACCACTTCGAATTTTTATAAATTGATTTGTGAAATCAATACGATGAAATGACATGATTTAAGTGAATTGGATTATTTTATCTAAAGTTTGATACGTAGAAATTTATTAGTGAAATAAGTGTTGACTATAGCAAATTGAGAATTGGTTAAATTGATATAAGTTACCCGGGTTTATATAAGTTGTTTGCTTTGGTATTCCATGTAGTTGGGTTTACTCACGCTGGTTTCCAGCCTGACCCGGGTGTTACTATGGTGTAATGCTCGGGTCAGACCGAGTATTATAGATTTCCAGGTTAGGACGTTATGGAGCTCAGGAGGCGAGCTGGATGGCAATATCGTATAGAGTATTTCCATTGTATTTATATTATTGTTAATCTGAGGCATGATAATTTGTAAATATTCAGTGGCTGTATATAATGTGAAACTCTGATGTATTAGAATATAATCGACAGATAAAATATTCTTTTGTAGACTGTTATTATTTATTATTATATTTTATCCACTGCGAATGTGAGATGTTAATGTTTCTGTTCTTTTCTTCTTCTATCTCTTCTTCTTTTCATAACTATTGGAATTTTCGGGTGTGAAAATTTCGTGTCGTTACATTTGGTATCAGAGCGAGGTTAAGCGAGAACCTTGGCTCTGGTGGGGATTACTCGAAAATAGAGTCCAAAGTACTCTAGAATGAGTTGAGTGTATATATATGAGCGCGTACTTTTTATTTTCTTATATAAAGGTTTTTAATGATTTTATATAAAAGTATATTTTGATATATAAAGAAATATTTCATTCTAATAAATATTAAGGCGATTGGTTGATAAATTATTGGAATTAAAATTTAGAAGTAATATAATACAACCAAACTGAAGTCTTAAGTGATTGAAAATGAAATTATAAATCTGATCCCAGAATTTGAAAATTTTGTTTCAAAGTAATGGAAAATAATAAATAAGTATTATTTGGATAACTGGGACTTGTTGCAAACAATGGGTTGTTTGAAAATTGATTTGAATTTAAAACCAAAGGTTGTTTAAAATTTTAAAACATGGCTGGAAGGGCCAAGAAATAAATAAGTATATATGTATGGATATACATGATATCAAAGATAATTTGAAATAAATTCTAAGAGGTTGAGTTTTGATTTTTTCCCTGAAGTGTGATGTAAAAACCCAAAGTGATATAGGTTTTAAACTTATATGAGGGAAAGAATTTTGAAGTTTGAAGCGGGAATTCAAATTGAGTAAGGTTGATTGGATTAAGTAAATTGGAATTTAATTTGGTAAGTTAAATGGTTGATTTGAATTGGGAATTTGTGTGATCTCAAAACGGGTTTGAGATTTAAAAATTGAAAGTAGATGGACGTTTTAAAATACATTTGATGATATCATCCTATTGTTAATGAAAATCTTTAAATTGAGAATGGTACTGTATAAATAAAATAAATTTAAATAATTGAATTGTAAATTAAACTTGTTTAAGAACCGGCTTCGAACTGGAAGATAAAATTTAATAATAAATTAAATATTTAAAACAAAATTGTATTGGACTCTTATTTGACCTTGAAACACATAAGTAAAGGTAATTTAAAATGGAATTTTGAGAATTGGACTCAGAAATTAAATTGTTTAAAAACTTTAAATAAAAGTTAATTTGGTTTAAAGAGTTAAACCAACCTTTGAGAATTAAACTCGAATTTATATAATTCGAGATGGGTTAAAGTTGAAATTTAGATTCCATTAGTACCAATTGAATTTAGTTTGAATTAATTAGAATTGAAGTTGAATTGGGAGTAAATCGAGTCCAATGGAATTTGGAGTTATTTGAATTGAAACTGGGTCAATTTAAATGAAAATTTAAATTGAATGGTAGGGGAAGTGAACAGTTTGACCCTTGACTATTTTCAATATAAATTGTTTTGATATCAACTTATTTTTCTAAGCTCTTAAATATATACAACCTTTATTTTTAAAGCTAACTTATTTTATATCTGTTTTACAATTATTTTTGGAGCTATTTAACCATTTTTCAACTATTTTCTAAACTAATTACTATTTTTCAACTATATCATAAACAGATTTCTATTTTACAACTATTTGGCCATTATTAAAAAATTTCTGAAACTATTAACTATTTTCAACTATTCTATAATTAGTTGACTATTTTATAACAATTTTGCAAACTAATAATTATTTTTCAACTACTTATCTATTTTTAAAATTATCAAGCTATTTTCTAAATAAAAATTGGTCGGAGTTCAAACTATTATTGATTAAATACCCAACTGAGATAAGAATTGAAGTGGTAATTCAATGGAAGTGAGGCAATTGTGAATAGAAATGGGATTGATTTGGCTAATAATCAATGAAAATAAATACGAAGGATGTACATATACTATTCTATTCGCATAGTGATTTGATCCAGATTAGAGCACAGAATTTCGAGATAGTTTATCGATCCGAGTTGGGATTTTTCACTCGATTTTCGACGGTGAACCTGGATATGGATTGTTGATTGGTTCTAGATATTCGCTATCATAGTTATAGCTATGCAAGGAGAATGACGGTTTCTGATCAAGAAACTAGATCAGTGTCCGCACTAGAAAGTCGGGTGGACGATACTAGTTCGGAAGTGAAATTGTGTGATCGAGTGGGCGATCAAATTGGTATAGCGTACGGATGATATGTGTACATCGTACGGATTTGAATGAAATTGATATTGAAAAGAGTAATCAAATTTGAATATTCGATTTTGAATAAACAAGTTATATATCTTTGTTATATATGATAAATCTCCCCTTGTTGAATTTATTGCTGGAAGAAAAGGATTTTTGCAAGTGTTTGAAGTACAAAGGAATTTTATATAAGTTTGAACGATCCAAAGTTTGGAAAATTACTATATCTGAATATATATATATATATATATATGATCTTATGAGGATTTTGAAAAAAAGGTTTTGGGAACCTTTGAATTTGGAAGGGCTTTTGATTTTTGGGTAAAATCAATATTGAAATTTGAAAAGCCTAGCCTGAGAATTATCTATTTTGGGATAATCGATTTTGTGTAAAGGAGCTTTGTATGATATCATACTAGGTGTATGATTTAAAAAATACTATATATGTATAGTATAAAGTGTTTTGATGATGGCTCTGGGAAAAAAGGCGCTCCCTTGAAATGAACTTCTATGGAGTGCCACCGGGTGGTGCTGCCTTGAGCCCCAAGGGGGGTTCTAAAGTTGATCCTGTGAGGAGTCCGGACAAAACTAGTTCCTGAGGATTATGAGTAGAGTATACCATAGCGAAAGTCGTGTGTGCCGTTGAGAGCCAACAGTCTGCGTTTGATTTTATATCGGTAGACTGCGACCTATGGTATAACATAGCGAAAGTCGTGTGTGCCGTTGAGAGCCAACAGTCTGCGTTTGATTTTATATCGGTAGACTGCGACCTATGTAGGAGTGGAGAAGTTTCATTTCGACAGCGAAAATCAGAGGCCGCTGAGAGCCTGCAGTTACATGGACTTTTGCTGTGACGGCAACGTAACCCTGGAATGTAACTGTGATCTGTTGTGTGGGATCCATGGCGTAATCGAAAGGCCACGGAGAGCCTGCAATTACATGGACTTTTGCTGCAATGGCAACGTAACCCTAGATGTAACTGTGACCATGGATGGGGGTGATGATTTCCAGAGCATTCTCACCAAAGATACTTCCTCTATTTCCAAAACGGTTTTCTATATTTTCAATAAAATTATTCTTTTTCAAAAGTATTTTCACTGGATGTTGGAAACGGGTCTGCTAAGCACTTGTAGATTTTCAGTCCTACGCCTGATCAAGGTATGACTGAATTTCTGTGAGAACAAGGATGGACTGGTTGAGACAACGAGTTATAAGAAGTATTTTTATAAAAAGTTATTTTAATAGTATTATGTGACTTTAAAAGCTTTTCTAAAATTTTGAAATAAAGGTGTTGGGATTTTGGAAAATCAAATCCAAACTGAAATTATAAAATTAAAACTCGGGAAAATTTAATGAAGTGATTCTTTGTAAATAAAAAAAATCGAATATTAAACTAAAAGTGAAAGTAAGCTAATCAGCTAAATAAATTATTTAATAGTGTATGTTAATAAAATTTAACTTGGGTGAATAAATGGATTGTAAATTAATAATGGAGATTGGTAATGAATTCGAATTGTAAATAGAATTCGACTTAGATTTGATAATGAATTAAATAAGAGGAGGTGTTATAAAAAAATAAAAAAATAAAATAGAGTTGGATCAAAATAGTGATAGTCGGAACTATGAATAAAATTCAAGTGTGATATGAAGAATATTTAATGAAAGTTGCAAGTAAATTAGATATAAGAGAAGTGTCGTCATATAAAATTTATTTATAATAGACATGGTTTGAATTGCAACAAAACCCAAGTGAATAGAATAAATTGAAAATGGCTTGTATTAATAAAATAAACTCGATAATAAATTAAGTAAGTAAATTAAAAAATTTAAACAGGTTAATTGAGTTAAATAATAAATGGGTGAAGTCTGATTGAATAAAAACTAAATCGAAGTTGTGATTGGAATTGGATTATCAGACTGAACTTAAATTTGGTGGTATTTAATTTGAACTATAAATGAGTTAAGAATGTGCTTGGATATTATTTTGATAAATTGAGAAGGTGAATTTAAAACTAAAATTTAAAATTGATGGGCTAACTGAATTTAATGGAAGTTGATTAAATGAGAATCAAATAGAAGTAAACTTAAGTTTGATGTTGGAATAAATTAAAGTAAATTCACCTAAGTTTAAAATTTATGGAAGCTTGACTTCGAATAAGAGTGAAAGCCCATTAAATAAAAGCTTGGATTGAATTAATTTGGGAATGGTTAGGAGTATACAAGAATGGAATGTTCGAGCTAAATAAATGGTTGGTTAATAAATTAGAAATGAAACGGAATTAAATTCAGAATGAGTTGAAATTAATTTGAAATGGTCATAAACTAAATTAGATACTTTATTAAGCGAATATCGTCGAAATTGTATAACAATAATTGTCGTTTGGCGTAAACAAAAGTAATTAAATTTCTGTGAGTTGATAGATATTAAATAAATTGGTTTTAGAATTAATTAAATTGAATATGGGCTTGTTTGGATTAAAAATAAATTGAACATAAGAAATTGAGTTGTAAACCATTAAAATTGAATGAAATATCATATAAATTTGGTTGGAAGCAATTGGATTGGTTTTGAATCATATAAATCCTGGTAAGCGTTTGGGGTTTGATGCTTTTGTAATGCTTGTGTTTTGCTATTAAAGTAAGTGAAATGCTGATAAATTCTCTATATATGGCACTTACATATTTAAATTGAGTAAGTACAGGTACCGCTTAGCCGTTTGGCTGGATTTGGTTGCACTATTTGCTAGAATAATTAAGTTGCTTGCTTAAAATGCTAAATAAGGTACGCCTACGCAATAAAAATGGGAAATATGAACTGTTTTTTCTTTTTCCGACCGTGTGGGTCGATGTATACATATTTATATCTCTTGTCAAATTGCAAAAGCTCCTCCGTACAAAGGAGACTCTGCAAAAAAAATTCCAAAATTTTAGGAGTTAGAAAATTTTTGAAAATTTTTGGAGAAAATTTTTGTTAACGACAAAACAATTTCAAATTTCAAATTAAAGTAAATTAGTAAATCAAACTAATATGAATCAGATATACTTAAAAGATATAATTCAACATTCAAAATTTAAAGTAAATTGAATTCGTATGAAGTGGGGAAAAACTAGTTTGAATAGAAATGGATATAAAAACTTCTGTAAGAAAATGCATAAAATGATTTGTAAGGTTACGATTGAATATTGTTGTTAAGTAAAATATGCAGGTATTAAAAAGGGAAAAAAGAAAATTGGATTTGATTCCAGAAGATAAATTTGTATTTCCCGACAAAAAGGAACGTATTTAAATTTCTAGATGAAATTGGATTGGGTTTTTGATGTAGCCACTTGGCTTTTGTTTTCTTTTGGAATTTGGGAGCCCGTAGAGGCCTTTTGTAGTTGTACCGAGCTAGCCGCACAAAGGAGACGCTGGCAAAAAATATTGTAAATTTAGAGAGTTAGAAAAATTTTGAGAAAATTATGATAATTCAAAATTTGGTTTTACATTGAAATTTAGATGATTGAGCAAAAGGGTAATGTTAGAAACTATAGAAGGTTTTAGGAAGTTGGTTAAGGTGATAGTGGGCCTTTAATAAAAGATAGTTGGTAGGATGTTGAATTGTGAGTTTTGGAAAAACTAAACGGGTATTGCTCCATTCTTCCTAATTAGTAATTTCGGGGACGAAATTCTTTTAAAGGTGGAGGAAGGTGACGACCCAGAATTTCTAACAATTTAAATTTGAATAGTTAATTGATTTAAAATATTTAAAAGTTAATTTTAACTTGAATTCAAGATATCAAAATTTGCTTGATAATTAAATTTTTGAATTATATAGTTTAAACATTGAATCATATAATTTGAAATTGGGTAACGCTGAATCTGGAGTTTAAGCCTGTTAAAAATATTTGAAGGCTTATAAAATTTATATTGATAGCACTGAAGGTGGCGAAAGTGTTGAAATTGAGTATGGAAGTGTTTTGTTCAGTTTTAAAAATATATCGTTTAAATTAAATTTAAAAATAGCCTTCCGAGGCACAGTCTTGGAATTCGACGAAACCAGTTCCATTGGATCCGTAATAGTCATTTATTATCGGATTTCAATTTTCGTAGCAATCGGAGTTGTCGTTTGACCCTGACAACTCAAAACGCTTCGAACTATTTTAATCGATTTAATAGAAATTTGATCGTTTTCTTTTGTAACTTGCACATACGATCAAACTAGCCTTCGAAACATATTCCATTGTGTTTGGAACGCGGGTAAAACTTTATAATTGCCTAACGGCATTCCTTAAGAGGAGTTCGAAATTTAAATGACAGTCAATGAGACGTTTTGAAAATATAATGGAATTTAAAGACAAAAGGGGTCAAAGATATTTTCAATAACTCGTACTCGAGAAGCCTCTCACTCACCTATATCTAATTTCCGTCTTCCTCTCAAATCGTGAAGCAGAATCAAACGCAAATTTAGAAAATATATATATATAATAAATGGCCGTAGCCTTCGGGTCCAAGAGGAGTACAAATCGAAAAAATATACATGAATGAAATCAATGGCCGAAGGGGGGAAAGGGAGAGAGTCGCGTGGAAGTGGAGGTGGGTGGCGATCGACTGTAGGGGTTAGGGTTTGGTCGCGAGGTGATTCGAGCGATCTCGTTTGGGGGTCGCGATCAGTCGTGTAAGGCTTCACGGCTCGCGCGCGCCGCGATAAGGGTGGCGGTGGCGTCCAGGGGGTGTAGTGGTGGCTCGCGAGAGGAGGGGCGACGATTTTGGGGTTCGTGGTCTAGGGTTTGCGTCGCGACCGGATAGCAAGCTCGGCGACGGCAATATGAGTTTAAAACCCTTTTTCATCTACGGTATTAGATTTCTGGGTTAATGATTATTGCGGCTTGTACTCGGTTTGAGTTGTGAAGCAAGTAATAATAATAATAAAAATGATGATGCTGTTATTACAGTAAAGTATAGGTTGTTCTATTTTTGAAATTAAATCAAATAAATATAGAATGAAATATATATGAAGTTTAAGATAGAAAATTTCTTTTATATAGAAAGACTTTGGAAAATTTTATATATAGAAATTTTGAAGTTTAAAGTTATGTAAAATCAGTTTTTTTGCCCTGTGATTTATATTTTTAAGTATATGTGTATATAGATAACTATAGAAAATACTTTTTAGTGGCCTGTTTTAAATCAACTTATTTAAATTATTCAGCTACTAAGGAATTATTTAAGAAAAAAATTGTTAAATTAAATTAATGGATTGTTTGGTTATTACAAATATTAATAAAACCCATACAATGTTTATATAAGGTTCAAATCGGGTAGAGATGGTTGGGATGGAATTGGATTGCCAAATAAAAATCGAAGGTGAGTAATGTAACGACCCGTATAAATTCGATGTTTAAATGAATTAAATTAATAAGATTTTTATTTAAATTTTGAAAGGAATAAAAATCTTATTTATTTATATGAAAGAGAATGTTGAAATTTGATGTATCAAGGGTAATTAAAAATTTACAAATTTAATTATATATTGCAATTAATCGTAATAGTGGAAATTGTCGCATTTGGATATAAATATTAAAATGAAGGCTAAAATAAATTTTGTTAATGGTGACTTAAAACCTATAAAATCCAAATGAATTAGGTAGGAAAAAGATTCTTACCTGGATATAAAATTTAATATGAGAAATTATGAAAGTATTAATTTGATTTAATGCAATAAAAGATTGTAACGGTAATTGGAATAAATTAAGAAATCATATTAGTGCAAGTTAATAATTTATGACTTGAATGAGATTCCAATTCAAATAAATCATTTAAATGTTATGATTTGATTTTTAATGGAACATGAGAAAAACAAATGTAAGGATTTGATTAATATATATGTTATTTGTTCAGGGTATTGAATAAAAATTGGGAATCCAATTGTAATTAATGATAATAACGTTGGTATTAGTTAATAAATTAAATTTCAATGCAATACCCATAAATGAATGGAATGAAATGAATGTATGTAAATGTATACTAGGTTATTTATCAAATAGAAAGAAAAGTAAATATCGAATTGATTGATGAATAAACATGTATTGAATAGTAAATGAATGTAAGTTAATGGTAATTGTATAAAATCAATATAAGATAATGAATTGCAATAATTGTGGGTTGATATTAAATGTTGAAATATTATATAGATAAGGACTTAGATGGAATGGATTAATTTATGAAATAAAGGATAGCAACCATATAAAATGTTAAGTGGGTTAATATTGTCATTAATAAAAACGTTACTTTAAGGATAATTAATGTAGTAACGTAAGGTGTAAATGTAAATTACAATGGAAGCGTAACCTTATTTCTAGGTAGAAATTGCAGGTGGATTTATGAAATGGAGTTTATGAAATAAATGAAATTGAATATTTCGTTAGTATGAATTTAAAGGAAAATGGGTTAATTTGATTAAATCAATAAAAGACAATAAATGCAATGATGGTGGGTTATTAATAAAGGTGAATAGAGAAATGTTTGTTATAGTAAGAATGGAATTCCAACTTGTTGGAATGGAGTAAATACACTTAGTAATAAATTTAGTATAGGAAAACGAAATGGAAATATTGAATTAATTAATCCGTATATATATAGTAAATGGTGATTATTGGATTGTAAATAATAAACTTATTAAAGGTGATCAAGAGTTATGACCACCAGTTATTATGAGTGATACATACATATTTAATTCGTTCAATTGATTTGGAAATCATTGCAATAAAAATAAATTAAATGTTACGATAAATAAATTAAGGTAATAAATGGGGAATAACGTAAATAAATTTTTCATTAAATGATGCTTAGTGTATATAAAGAATGGAGGTAAAGCTTTATAAATTGATTTGAACCCAAAATTTAATGAAAGGAGTAATTGGAATTAAATGGATTAAATGTTTGAAGTTACGAAGATTTTAATGTAGATAAAAGGGTATGCATTTATGTAATAGAGTATGAATCTATTGTTAAGTTTATTTATAAAATGGCAGTTGGGTAAATGAAAGGGTGCAAAAGTAAGCTTGTCAGTATATTAAAGTAATATATAATAATAGGTTTAATCGAAATAAATGAAAATTTAAAATCTAAATATTACATTTATAGGGATTTAAGTGTAATCGAAGAATGTTAGGATAATAAATTTTGAATCTAATATTAAATCCATCTATTTGAAATATATGAATGGAATAACCATTGATTTCTTTGATTGAATATAAATTTTAGAAAGTTAAATTATAATTTGTGAATTTAATGAAATTAAGGATTTATATTGAAATTTATATATTTACCTTCTTTAGTTTGACATCTAAACTTGTTTGAAATTTTGTAAATGATTAAAAAAATTTAAGAGTGATGAAATGGGTAAATTTTAGAATCTAAATATAAAATTTGATTTTATTCATTTATTTTAAATTTATTTAATTAATATGACAATAGCCATTTTGGCCACTGACTCGGATTTCGACGAAACAAGTTTCATCGGATCCGTATCGGTGAATTATTGTAGGGTTTTAAGTTTCGTAGCGATCAGACTTATCGTTTGATCCTACGGACTCGAAACGCCTTGGAATCAAAACTGAAATCAATTGAAATCAATTTGAAAATATTGATTTCAGCATAACTTCTTCATACGATGGAATTTGGACGTGAAACTTTTTCCATCGCGTCCAGAATATTTTAAAACCCCTATTTTGATATGTGGGTTTACCCAATTTTGTTTCGGGGTTAGAACGGGCTTTTCGGGCCATAGATTGTTCAACACGTTTATTTATCTGGTCCATCTACTCTATTTCAACCCTACCTCTAAATACCCTGTTATAAACCCTATTTCTTCTCATTCTCATTTGTCTGTACGTACCTTCTTTCTTAACTCCTCATCCCAATGGCAGACAAAACCTAATTCCCAAATTCTAAAAAATAATTTCAGTTTCAAAAAAAAAAAATTGCGGATCTGCAGCAGCTTCTGGTCGCGCTTCGGGTTTCAGAGGAGAAAACCCTAGAGCAACTTCGGGTCAGGAAGAAAATGACTCGGGTCGCTCCGGGTCGTTTTGGTGAAAACTCCAAGCAAGCACCGGGGAATTGAGGCGGCGCACCGAAGTCGAAACCGAAGTCGACCCAGGCCAGAATTTTCCATTTTTCAAATTTTCATAACTTTTGCATACGAGCTCGGATTCACGCGCGGTTTGTTTTACTGGGATCATATCGGAATTTCTAACGTTTTGGCACTAGTTTGGATGAATTTGGAGACTGTCCAATTTTTGGGTTTAAATTGGATTTGAATTCAATTTAAATTCAAAAAGGTGAGCGTTTTAACCCACTCACAATTTCTAGAATTTCTTGTGTTTGTTAAATTAATTTTAGATATGAATAGAAATTTATTTATGACTGTTTGGCATGATTTATTCGTCATCTCAGTTAAATCACATTTATTTGATTTAACTGTTAATTAATTTTATTTATTGCATATAATTTGACAATTAGAATTTATTTATTTGCATATTAACTGCCTGTCATAGTTATATTTATTTTTATTTCGCATTAGCTGCCAGTTAAATTTACTTTTATTTTGCACATAAACTGCTAGTTTAACAGTAGTTAAATTTATATAAACTGTTAGTTAATACATGTTATTTATTACTTGTATAATTTATATGCTCTATATTGATGTTGTTTAAATTGGATGATGATAAAATGGTTGATGATTGATATCTGGATGAATGGATGTTGTATTTTATATCGTATAAACTGCAAGTTATCATGCATTTCATTCATTCGGGATTGCGGTTTGAAATGATATACAACCGCATTTTTATTTTAAATTACGGATTGAAATGATAAACATCCGTATCACTTGACCATAGGGTAGAAAATTTTATATAGGCACCGCGGTAAATATATAAAATTATTTGTAGAAATGTTTTACTATGGTTTTGTAAAGCTATATATATATGGTTTATGGGATATTGATTTGGTTATATATATATATATAGTAAATTTTCCGTTTTTAAGCTTTGTATAAATTTGATTTGAAGTATAAAATAAAGTTTGATTTTCGATATCAAATACGATTAAGAATTTATTTAAAATTAAATGTCTGGAGTTTTAATGACTAAAAAAAAAGAGTAAGGTTGGAAGATGAATATTAAGTTAAATTGAAACTAAATGAAAAGTTAGAATTTTTAAAGGATATGATTTTTGTAACTTGATTTTTGTGTAAAGTGATTTGAATGAATATCAGGTTGATTTAAATGAATATATCAAGTTTGATAAATTGAAAAATTATCCAATTATGTGAAGTTATAAGTTTTACTTAAAGTATATTGAATTCATTAAGTAAACATTTCAAGTCTAAAAAATAAAGTAATTGAATTTGATATATATGGGATGGTCAAATGAGTTTGTTTTTGAAATGGTGTAATATTTAAAGCTTTGAAACGTAAAAATTTAAAATGGTATTTGGAAGTTTAAATCGATATTTGGAATTGATTTGTGAAATGTAAAGAAGCTATTTTGTTTTATAAAAGTAATTTAATATTTAACCATTTGAGAGATGGAATTTGTTTCAAAGTTATGGTTTTCAAGGTAGTATAATTTGGAAATATTATATTCAAGAGTTTTGATTTCTAAATATTTTACTTTGAAACCAGTATGATTTTTGGAAAGAATATATTGGAAAATAAAGATGACATCATATTGTTTTGGATTTTAAAAGGAAATGATATCATATTTATATGGTTTTGAAATGGATATTATATTCTGGTTTTAAAAGTATAAATTATTTTAAAGGACCGCGGTGTTATAATAACGTTTGGTTGTTGAAGAGACCGGGATCGGAAGTTGTCATACTCTCTGCCAACTCCGAAAACCACTTTAACAACCGTGTACGCGGTGGAGATTCCAGAATGAAGTAGGTTGGTGGAGGCGTTTCCTGCAAGGTAAATACGTGGACCCGACTCCCGTGAGTTGGCATAAGGTGGCTAAAACAGGAGCGATTCTCGGGCCAATGAGGTCATTCCTCTGATCGGACACTCCTCTTCGATATTATACTTTGACTTTGGATTGATTCAGTGGCCACTTTTACTTTGATTTTTTTTGGGGAGTTGTTTCGAGGTGGGCGGTAGCTGCGGCTACGCGTTTCCATCAGCCCGGATAGCAATTGGTATATCTACCCTGGCATTGCCTAGTCGTACCGTGTCACCTACCCTATCGCGCCTTGTACGAGTTTGGATTTCTCCCATGCCCGTGTGGTATCCTCTGGTGGCTTCCCGATCAGGAGGGACTATGATATTGGATGAACTACTGGGACTATTACGTGTTAAGGGCTATATGGGTAACCCCTTAATGCTAAGAAAAAAGTAAGTTTATTTTACAATTAGACACTATTATAATAGCGCAATATACTACATAGTAAATAGTTTAACGGATCCTTAGGAGATGTAAATCCCGAGCATCTCTTGAGTTACTGCACTCATATTTATTTCTGTTGATTTAACTTACGTAAGATCTTTTAGTTTTGACTCGAGTGTTTTGTCTTTTCAATTCGCTCGAGTCAGTCTGAGCGTTTGAGGATTTGAAGATTTAGCTCTGGAGGACGAAGACGAAGATTTGTATTACTATTATCTAGTATATTATTCCACTACAACATTTAATTCCGCTGCATTGATATTATGGTATGTGAACTTTGATATTTATTGTATAAAGAAGAAGCAAATGTTTTGTAAACAGTTTTATGAACTACATATTGATTATTATATTTTATCCTTCCGCTGTGAGATTCTGTTTTTTTCTCTCTTCTCTATTTTTCTTATTTACCCAATAACAATCCGCCCTTTCGTATGGTTTGAGTTGGCACGTGTGTCGATTTATAGCGTGCGAAAAGGCGGGACGTTACAAGTAATCTCACACTCTGGATTTCATTTAAATTTAAATGGCTAAATTTAAATAAATGGATGAATGATTGAATTGTTTGGAGGTGTACTGACGATCTAGTGATTTTAGATTTGGTTGTTTCTCGAGTTAATTGTGGCTTGGCTCGAGGTATTTGGATTTTAAATAGTTTGAACTTAAATCATAAATAAGAAAAAAAATTCATTGTTAATAAGGGCTTAATGATTTATGATTCATTAATTTAGAAGGGTAAATAAAATGGATAATTCATTAATTAAATTAATTTAAGATTTGGATTAATTAATTTAGTAATTAAGAGTTTGAATTAATTAAGTGAGGAATAAGTTAATTAATTAAGTTTAATTAATTTAGAATAATCAATGGATGGTTTGAAGGGCAGTTACTTAATGAAATTAATAAAATATAATTACTTTGTAAAATTAATCAAGAGATTAATTAAGATAATTAATTAAGGAGTACTTAATTTATTAATGAAGTAAATAAAAGAATAATTAATTACAGATTGAGATTAATCGGGAATGATTAATATTTGGGGTTGAATTAAAGTAATTAATTTAGACTAGAACAAATCAAAACATAATTGGAAATCATTAATTTATATAATCAACGATGTAATTAAAGATTGATTAATTAAGATGAATTAATCATAAGTGACCCATGAGAAATTAATTAATATAAGTAATTAAGGATTAATGTAATTTAAATAGTTAATTAATTCATGAAGTAATTAAGATAACTTATTGATTTTGGTTAAGAAGAATTAATATCGTGAAATTAATTTAAGTTATTACTTGAATGAAAATTGAAAGATAATTAATCCAGAGTGATTAATTGAGATAAATTGTGAAGGTATGGTTGATTAATTGATTTGATACTAATTAATTTGAAATGAAGGAATCTAAATGATTGAGGATTGAAATTCAATTAGAATCAATTGAATTAATTTGGAAGTGATCAAATTTGCTTATGGATGGTTGAATGGTATTGGATGTTTGAGTGAGTTGATATCTCTGATATGAAATATTGTGTATTTCATTTGAATACCTTGGGTTAGGATGACGTGGGTATCGAAGAGACCGGGGTCGGGTATTAGGAAATACCTGAAAACCACTTCGAATTTTTATAAATTGATTTGTGAAATCAATACGATGAAATGACATAATTTAAGTGAATTGGATTATTTTATCTAAAGTTTGATACTTAGAAATTTATTTGTGAAATAAGTGTTGACTATTAGCAAATTGAGAATTGGTTAAATTGATATAAGTTACCCGGGTTTATATAAGTTGTTTGCTTTGGTATTCCATGTTGTTGGGTTTACTCACGCTGGTTTCCAGCCTGACCCGGGTGTTACTATGGTGTAATGCTCGGGTCAGACCGAATATTACAGATTTCCAGGTTAGGACGTTCTGGAGCTGAGGAGGCGAGCTGGATGGCAATATCGTATAGAGTATTTCCGCTGTATTTATATTATTGTTAATCCGAGGCATGATAATTTGTAAATATCCAGTGACTATATATAATGTGAAACTCTGATGTATTAGAATGTAATCGACAGATAAAATATTCTTTTGTAGACTGTTATTATTTATTATTATATTTTATCCGCTGCGAATGTGAGATGTTAATGTTTCTGTTCTTTTCTTCTTCTATCTCTTCTTCTTTTCATAACTATCTGGAAATTTCAGGTGTGAAAATTTCGGGTCGTTACAAAAATTTATAATAAATAACTAATATTAATATTAAATAGTCACTTAAATAATCAAGAATAAACCATTAATACTTGTGAAAGCTAATTTGTAATTAACAAGTTGTACCACTTTTTATTTTCACTTCCCGCTTCTGTAACAACCCTGAAATTTGGATTTTTAATTTAATAATAAAAATAAAGTAATGATTTAAATTGTAAATTTAAACAAGAAGCTGATTTTATTAAATAATAGATGTATTCTTTAGAATGTGAGTTCTAAAGTATAATAATATTAGTGAAGTAATGTATATGTGAATATTTTAGTAAATTACAAATAAATCCATTTATTAAAAATTAGAGAAATGATTTTTATCTTTTATTTTGCTTATAAAAGATTGTTCAAAAATTAATAAACTCTTGTTAAAATAAATAGAAACTTTTTAATTAATAAATATCTAAGAAGTCATATTTTATTTATTTACTTTGATACTAGATTTTAATCTAGTAATAATTGTTTCATTAAGCTATTTTAATGAAAGAATAGAGGAATAGAACAATTTATTTCATTTTTGGGTTGTATATATATACTAGTTTTTGGCTAAAACCTATTAAGCTTTTGAGAATGAGAAGGATTTCTCATAAAATAAATGTTGTACATACTTTATTTCTAACATTTCTTAGTAAACAAACCAAAAGGAAGAAAAACTCCTTGCTCCTCTTTTATAAACCATGGTTTCTAATTTCCATTTCTATAGGAGTTCAATTAGTAATCTTTGAAGCAATTAATTTCAGGTAAATGAAACTAAACCTACTTCCTTTTCAATTAGCAAATTTTAATTTTAGTTTCTATAAGCAATTTTGGTTTCTTTTTGCTATTTTGACGAGCATTACTAGGGTTTTGATTAAATTAGTGTACTGCTGTTTATTTTCTATCAAACTCAAGAAGAAGGGTGAGTATATAACTCACAACTACCTCTAATTCATAATTCATTTGCTGCTTAGTTTGTTTGATAACTTGTTGAATGAATTAAATAGATGTTGATTATGATATTGCATGTTAGATGCTATATTCTCTGCTAGTTGAAAACCCTCATAGTATAATATCTTATAGCATCAAATTTAAGATAGTTAGTTGCATGCATGTTGTTTGATTCATCACCTAGGAAGCTCCTAGAAGTCGCAGTTCCAAAACTGGCAAAAACAAACCAACGGCGAGGCGGAATCATTGCCTGGAAACACTCCATGCATTGCCACCAGTCCATCAGACCACATAGACTTATGCACCGGTCGTGGCCTAGAATATGTCCCAGGCCATGCTTTATGATCTCCCCGTTCGCCCGTTTAATCCCTTATTTACCCGATGTATTCTTGATATTATGTACTGTGTTCTAGCACATCGGTTTTGACGATTTGGAAGCATATTATTGAGTTTTAAATTAATTAATTGATGAATTCATTTCGAAAATTTAAGTTCACGGAGATGCTACTATGGATGTATGAAATTAAGACATGACGTTGCACACTAGTTTATTTCACAATTTTAGACTAGTGGTTTCAATAGAACGATTTCTAATCCAAACATTTTCCAAATCATTTCAGGTAATATACATATTTTATATAAAGGAGATTGGGAATATGATTATATACATATAAAAGATATTAATTATAATACCAAGGATTTCAAATTAGCTTAGAACAACGGTCTTAAAGAATGTATTTACAAGTACCTATATATAGATTTATAAATGGGACAGTTTGGCTAAAATCCCTAATTAGTTTCAAAATACGTCAAACAATCTTGCCAAAAAAAGTTTGTAAATTAGATCCCTAAAGTTAAGTTACTTAATAGTAATTGCAGACATTTATGCAATTATATCCAAAAATGCAGACATTTCCGCAATTATTCATCGAAAAATTACGGAAATTTACGCAATTTTTTCATAAAAAAATTACAGACATCTTCACAATTTTTTAAAAAAATTGCGGAAATTTCTGCAATTATTCACCAAAAAAATTATGAAAATTCACACAATTATTCACCGAATAATTGCAGTCATTTATGCAATTTTTAAGTATAATTGCATAAACATCTGCAACTATTCACTGAATAATTGCATAAGTGTATGCAATTATTTAGTTTCTTTATTCTAGAGACCTAATTTACAATCTTTTTTTGGAAGGAGTTTTGGTGTATTAAGTTTGATTTTAAGGATTGAGCCCAATATTCACTTTATAACTGATTTTCAATCTATATGTATGCATATAACCTAATTTGTAAAAGAATAGTTTCAGGAAGGATTTCAAAGTGAATTGTTTTCATAAATTGCACGATGTTGATTGAATGAGAAGTTGATTTATACGGTTTAATAAAACGAGTGGTACGAAACACTTGCATTTGTTTTACTGATTAATTCTTAGACTCGTTTGAATAAACATTTATTTCGCATAAGTGAGATTTATAATCATTTAGTAAATAATTAAGTAAAAATAAATGGTTATGGGACATTGCGTGAAACCTATCTAGTTACTAATTTGAAGTAGATCACACTTATCGAGTGGAGTTTAGTAACTTAAAGTGAACGTTTAGTAAACCCGAGTGGTTATGGGACATGCAGTAGTTACTTAAATGATTACTTATAAGAAGTATATAACTCTTATTACGTCGAGTTTTAGACTCATCCTTGGGTATGTCAATTTTATACGGATTATGTGGGTTTTCAAGATCCATTTTGATGTTACTCATTTACAAATGAGTTATTACGTGCGATGTGCTCATAATTGTGTGACATGCAATGAACTTGTCTATTAGGCTAGCTATTGAGGACGACGAGGGACATGCTCGTATTTGGTATTAACTTGCGATGTGCTTGTCTTATAGTCGATTGACGAAGTGTTACTTATTTACGCGCGATGTGCATACCGATGATATTAGATCAGTGAAATGCTTATTTAATTACATGCAAAGAGCACAACGACGAATATTGACTTGCGAAGTGTTTGTCGTTTGCTTGCATTTATGGTTGTAAATTTCTATGCTCTAATTAATGATTGATATTACTTTGATGTTGTGTTTGAATGAACGTAACTTAATCTTAGGACACAAAGTTTTATATGAAATATAGTAAATTAGTGAAGTGTAATACATGATGTTTTACCCTTGATGTTTTGTAGTCTATTATTCTATGGACTAATCTTTTTGATAATTAGAGATGGTCTAACCTAGATTTTATTTTAATGCTTGGGTCAAACAGAGTCTTGGCAGGTTGCAGGGACTTTTGGCTTTGAACTTGGGGTAGGTTGGATAGATGTTATGTAGTTATATATATTTGTCTTTAGTTTATTTTGAGATGATGACTTATGTATGATGTATGTTATTTGAGATATAGATTCATTTTGTACTTGGTGATGTACCTTAGTCCTTGTGTATGTTATGAGATATGTCATCTATTATATTTATCAATACGTATGATTTTGTATCTGCAATGTTTTATATTATACTGAATCATACTAAGTCATAGTAGTATTGTTTTGTGCCTAGATTATACACTTGAATCCCTCTTCAGAAAAAGAATAAATTTGTATATTTAACGTATTTGATACTCGTCCAAAACAATAATCCTTGTGTATGTTATGAGATATGTCATCTATTATATTTATCAATACATATGATTTTGTATCTGCAATATTTTATATTATACTGAATCATACTAAGTCATAGTAGTATTGTTTTGTGCCTAGATTATACACTTGAATCCCTCTTCAGAAAAAAGAATAAACTTGTATATTTAACGTATTTGATAAATACTCGTCCAAAATAATAATACGGATGGTTGCTGTTAAACAATCTTACTTTCCACATTAACAGACGATATTAGTTGTATTACGAAGGCAAGGGTTTGAAAATTTTGTCGTTCCCTCCAACGTCCTCTCGACTCTAAATTAAACGTTTAGTGAAAATCAAAGAGCATGCTTTCCCCAAACCCAAATCGACAAAACCTAATCTAAATCAAATCCAAGCTCTATCCATGTAAATAATTTGCTCCATCACAAGCTTTCTCCACCTTCTTCTCCTTCCGCTCCACTCTCCTGTTCCTCAGCTCTGAATCCATGCCCAAACCCTAATCCACTTACAACGAAATTGGAAATTGTTGCTTTTGGAATTTGTTGATTTGCAAGCGCTGGTTCCACGTCAACGGTCGGAGCCGCCACAGATTATCTTGGATGCACGTGGGGCGCTGTTTGATGAGATAGTTTCTGTTTTCAATCTGTTTGATTCGGTCACGAAGCTTGCTTTGAAGTGTGATGGCAGATCTGATAGTATTGGCGATGGGCTCTCGATTTGATTTCCAAATCTTGCCCTAATTTGACCAGATTGAAGTTGTGAGCTTCTAGAGAAATCACCGATGTTGGGATGACAGCTGTTGCAAAAAACTGAAAATATTGAAGAAGTTTTCATGCGGGTTGTGTACTTTTGGCACAAAAGGGATAGATGCAAGGGAGAATTAATTTAAAGGACAAAGATTTGTATATATTTTGCCTCAAGGACACGACCTCAATATTTTTACAACAAGGACAAACATTCTTCTAAAAATTATTCATAAGGACAAATATTTTCCAAAATTATTCATAAGGACAACAAAACTGCTACCGAGCTAAAACTGATACCTAAAAACTGCTATCAATAACTGCAAACTGATACTTAAAAACTGCTATCAATAACTAAAAACTGATACCTACAGAAAGTTGTCCTTTAGGATAAAATATTGAAGGTCTGTCCTTGAGGCTAAAAAGCTGTGAAATTTTGTCCTTGACAATAATTTCCTGTAGAGATGCAATTGTGAAAAACACTTCTTTAGAGGAGATTTCAATAAAAAGACTACGATAGGTTAACAGATGTCAGTGCTGTGGAGGTTGTTAATGCAGGTCATTGCATCGGTGTTAACAGGTAATTGCGTGTGCGTGTGATGCAGCAAGGCCTATGGAAATTCAGAAGTTAGACCATATTAAGTCGTGCACGAGTCAAGAAGTTTCGGAATTAACTCGTAAGTCGTGCACGAGACAAGTGAAGGAGTCATATGGGAAAGAGGCATCTCTTAACGGCTTAGGTCGTTCGTGCTTGATGAGTCGTTCACGGGTTAGTGGAAACATGAGTCGTTTCCGACTTAACGAAGCTTGGAGGGTCGAGCTACGGTTTAACAAGAAAAAAGGGGAGGTATCGGAGTTGAGTCGTACTCGACTCAATGACCCATCCATAAGTCGTTTACGACTTAGCATGAAGAAGGAGAAGGTTCCAACTGATGAAGACTTGAGTCGGTGGAAAGGTTACGACCTAGTTGAGTCGTTCGGAATTGACTCGCGTGAAGGGTTAGGCCGCAGGGGACTTGAAAGCCATGAGTCGTAAGTCGTGACATGATGTTGTAAACTGTTTGTCGTTGAGTCGTACTTGTTTTGAGTCGTATGAACTATGTTGTGATGAGTCGTGGTATATATGCTAATGTGATGAGTCGGTTGTGTTTGAGTCGTTTGCATTATGCTGAGTCGTAGGGGGGTTGAGTCGCTTGCGTTGAGTCGGTGCCGACCTAGGAGTTGTATGTTGTAAGTCTTGAGTCGTATGCTGTACACAGGGATGTTGTGTGCTAAGTCGGTAACGACTTATGATGTGTCGGAGCTGTTGAGTCGGCAACGGTTTAAAGGGGCCGGTGGTGTCAAGCTATAAATAGAGGGTGTGTTGTATATTTTTCGATGGTTGATTTTTGAATAAAATTCTCTTTTGTTAGCTTTGTGCTTTCATATAAATTGGTAGTTGAGTGTAATCTCCTATCTCCTCTTTCGGTTAATCGAGTGCGCTCGATTCAACGATCGTAGAAGCCGATTCACGGAATCTAGTGCGCTAGATCAACGTGCGAATAATCGTAGATCTTAAAACACGGTATAGTGCGCTATCAACGTGTTTGAGATAGCTAGAGTTCGGTATCTTTGGATCAACGAACTTGGGCATTTTGGTATCTTCAACTTACCGATTGCTACATTCCATCGATTGAAGTTTTGTTCGATTTATCCGCTGCGTCATTTATTGGTATCAGAGCCATACTTAGCCAATCATAGCTAAGTTGATTCTTGGAGCCAAGTTTTGAAGTTTTGAAGTTTGAAGTTGTTCATCGTGTTCATATTGAAGTTGCATCAAGTTTGGAGTGTTTGATCTATTCCATTTTGGATCGAAGTGTTGGACATTGTTTGAATTTGGTCTTGGGTTTTGCGCGCCAAGGTTTGAAGTGTTGGACCGAGTTACTTTGAGTCGTGCAAAGCAAACCGAGACAAGGGAAGCCGTGCACTGTTGAGCCGTGCCTTGTTGTTTGTGAAAGCTTTTGAAGTTTTGTGTTCAAATTGTTGAAGTGTTTGTGAAGTTTTCAATCATGCCACCAAGGAGAGCTAATCGTCATCAAAACGTTGAAGCTTTGTATCGTAGAGAAGAAGCCGAGCTTATGTAACAACGTATTAATGAGAAATTTGATGAAGGCATTGGTAAATTGGAGAAATTGATGAATGATTTGAATCAAAGGAGGAGATCACCAAACTCGAACCATGGAGAAAACCGAGTTTCGCCATCGGTTACGGAAGCGAGGAGGGTATCGCCACATTCTTGTAGAGATAGAAGAGAAACATCAATTTCATCACGAAGAGATCATCATGATATGCACATGAAGAGAGAAGAAGTCAACGTGAATTTGACAATGAAGCATATAGAGATGAAGAGAGACATAGTCAAAGAAGTATGCATGAGCAAAGGGATGATAATGGTCGAGATCGATGTAGACGTACTTTTGACTTTGTTGAAGAAGGTGATAGAGCTAGTATTCATTATCGAGATCGAGACCTAGTTCGAAATTCTAATCGGGATGTTGAAGATGATCGTCGATGGGAATCGGGTATGAAGATGGAAATTCCGGAGTTTAAAGGCGGGATGGTAGCAGAAGAATTTCTCGATTGGATTTCTAATGTTGAGGAAATCTTTGATTTCAAGGAGGTCCCGGAGAATAGAAGGGTGAAGTTGGTTGCTACTAGGTTGAGGGAGAGAGCTTTGGCATGGTGGCAGCAAACTAAACTTACTAGGGAGAGAATAGGGAAGTCAAAGATAGAATCATGGGATAAGATGAAAAAGTTGATGAGATTTACTTTCTTACCTTACAACTATCAATCACTTATGTATCAGAGGCTGCAGAATCTGAGGCAAGGGACGAAGTCTGTTAGTGATTATGCTGATGAATTTTACCAACTCATTGCCAGGAATGATATTATGGAGACGGAAGAACAGCTGACTGCTAGATTCGTTGGGGGTTTGAGAATGCAGATCCGGGATATGGTTAATATGTTCGATCCTAGATCCGTTGCAGAAGCACATCAGAAAGCGTTAGCTTGGGAGAAACAAGGAAGACGTGGAGGTGGTGTGTTTACTAATTCCAATAATCAAGCAAGGGGTGTTGGTGGAAGTTCTAATGTTCCTAAACCTGTTTCAAAACCAGTGGAGAAGGAGGCTGAGAAGGCGAAGGTTAGCAGTGTTTTCAAATGTTACAATTGTTAGGAGTTGGGTCACAAAAGCAATGAATGTCCGAAGCCGAAGAAGAGAACCATGGTTGCAGAAGTTGAGGAGGATGATGGTGAGGAGGCAGAATGTTCAAATATACCTTATGTTGAGGAGGAAGAAGAATTGTTTGGAGATGAAGGTTGTAATCTTATGATGAGGAGAAGTTGTTTGACACCAAAGCAAGAAGAGGATTCTAGTTGGCTGAGAAGCAATATTTTTCAATCGACATGTACTATTCTGGGGAAAGTCTGCAAGTTCGTTATTGATGCGGGAAGTTGTGATAATATTATTTCTACAGAAGCAGTAAGAAAGTTGAACTTGAAGACCGAGAAGCATCCTAAACCGTACAAGCTAGCATGGTTAAGGAAGGGTGGTGAAGTGAGAGTGTGTCGAAGAGCTTGTGTTAATTTTTCTATTGGGAAGAAGTACAAAGATGAAATTTGGTGTGATGTTGTAGACATGGACGTGTGTCATCTGTTGTTGGGCAGACCGTGGCAATTTGATCGAGCAGTTCAACATGACGGTCGTGCCAATAGTTACAGTTTCATGTTCGAAGGTACGAAAATCACTTTGGTTCCTAAGAAGCAACAGCAGAAGGAGAGCAAGCTAGAAGAGATTGAGGAATTGAAAACTCTGTTGACTTTGAAGGAGTTTGTCAAGGAAGTGGAGGAAGAACCTGAAGTATTTTTGTTGATTGGGAGAGAGAGTAGTGAAGAAGTTGAGATTCCAGATGAAACAAAGCCAATTTTGAAAGAGTTTGAAGATGTATTTCCAGAGGAGTTGCCTAAGGAGTTACCACCATTGAGAGACATTCAACATCAAATCGATCTTGTTCCGGGAGCAGTGTTACCACATAGACCACATTACCGAATGAGTCCGAAGGAACATGAGGAGTTACGAAGGCAGGTGGAAGAGTTGTTGGAACAGGGACATGTTCAGGAAAGCTTGAGTCCTTGTGCCGTGCCAGCATTATTAGTGCCAAAGAAGGATGGAACATGGAGAATGTGCACAGATAGTAGAGCTTTGAATAAGATCACTGTCCGATATAGATTTCCTATGCCGAGGTTGGATGATTTGTTAGATCAATTGAGTGGGGCAACTATATTTTCAAAGATTGATTTGAAGAGTGGTTATCATCAAATTCGAATCAGACCTGGAGATGAATGGAAGACAGCTTTTAAGACGAGAGAAGGGTTATACGAATGGCTGGTTATGCCATTTGGTTTGTCGAATGCACCTAGTACATTCATGCGGGTGATGAATCAAATCTTTAGACCATTCATTGGGAAGTTCGTCGTGGTTTATTTCGATGATATTCTGATTTACAGCAGGAGTATGGAGGAGCATGTTCTACATTTGAGGGAAGTATTGATTATTCTGCGTGAAGAACAATTTTATGCTGCTACAAAGAAATGTGTGTTTATGACGCATACTGTTTTATTTCTTGGGTATGTTGTTTCAGGGGAAGGTATTCAAGTTGACCAGAGTAAAGTTGAAGCTATTAGAAATTGGCCACAGCCGAGAACTATCGCTGAAGTTAGAAGTTTTCATGGGTTGGCATCATTCTACCGAAGGTTCATTCCACACTTCAGTAGCGTGATGACTCCAGTTACTGATTGCATGAAGGGTAAACAATTTGTATGGTCAGAAGAAGCGGGAGTTGCTTTTGAAAAGATCAAGGAATTGTTGACGTCTGCACCAATTCTTGTTCTACCTAATTTTCAGTTAGTGTTTGAATTGCATACTGATGCTTCGAAGGTTGGTATTGGAGGAGTTCTGAGTCAGAATGGGAAGCCAGTTGCTTATTTCAGTGAAAAGTTGTCAGGGGTAAAGATGAGATACAGTACATATGACGTTGAGTTTTATGCTGTTGTGCAAACGATTAAACATTGGAGACATTATCTATTTCAGAAGGAATTTGTTCTTTACACTGATCATGAAGCATTGAAGCATTTACAGGGGCAGGACAAGGTTTCAGCAAGACATGCGTCATGGATTGCTTATTTGCAGCAGTTTACTTTTGTCGTTAAGCACAAATCAGGGGTGACAAATCGGGTAGCTGATGCTTTGAGTAGGAGGAGTCATTTATTAACAACATTGAAGGTTGAAGTGACGGGGTTTGAATTACTGCCAGAGATGATTAAAGAAGATCCTTACTTTGTGAAATATGTTGAAAAGGTGAAGGAAGGGGGTACCGATGAATTTATGATAGTTGATGGTTTTCTGTTTAAAGGGAATCGTTTGTGTATTCCAGACTGTAGCTTGAGATTGAAAATTATCAAGGAGTTACATGAGGAAGGGCATGTGGGCCGTGATCGTACTTTGCAGTTGATTTCACAATCCTACTTTTGACCGTCGATGAGAAAAGAGGTTGAAAGGTTCGTGGAGCGATGTCATATTTGCCAAGTTTCAAAGGGAACAACAACGAATGCAGGGTTGTATATGCCATTACCAGTACCATCTAAGCCATGGATTGATATTAGCATGAATTTCGTTTTGGGTTTGCCCAGAACTCAAAGGGGAAATGATTCGATATTTGTTGTAGTGGACAGGTTTTCGAAAATGGCACATTTTGTTGCTTGCAAGAAGACAGCAGATGCAGTTCGAGTGGCACAGTTATTTTTCAAGGAGATTTATCGACTTCATGGTTTACCAGAATCTATTGTTTCCGATCGAGATACTCGTTTTCTGAGTCACTTTTGGTTGAGTTTGTGGAAGATGGTGGGAACGAAGCTGAAATTTAGTAGTGCTTACCATCCACAAACCGATGGACAGACAGAAGTTGTTAACAGGTCATTGGGAAATTTGTTGCGTTGTCTTGTATAGGATAATTTGAGAAGTTGGGACATGAAGTTATGCCAAGCTGAATTTGCACATAATCATGCAGTGAATCGTAGCACGGAATTCAGCCCATTTCAGATTGTTTATTCAAATTTACCCAGGGGACCGTTGGATTTGGCAGTAGTACCACAGTCGAAGGGGACAGTTAAACGAGCTGTTGATTTTGTTGATGAGCTGACTGAATGTCATAAAATCGTTCAGGAACGATTGGAGAAATCGAATGAGAAGTATAAGAAGTCTGCAGATTTGAAGAGACGAAATGTTGAATTTAACGAAGGTGATTTGGTTTATGCTGTATTGACCAAAGATCGTTTTCCAGTGGGCGCATATAATAAGTTGAAAGCTAGAAAAATTGGTCCTGTCGAAATTGTGAAACGAATTAATGACAATGCTTATAAGTTGAAGCTGCCAGAGGATATTTACACTTCTGACGTATTCAATATTAAGCATCTTGTGCCATATTATGGAGATGAACATTTTGATGAGAAAGAATTTGCAAATTCGAGGACGAATTTTCCTCAACCAGGGGAGGATGATGCAGCAAAGCTTATGGAAATTCAGAAGTTAGACCATATTAAGTCGTGCACGAGTCAAGAAGTTTCGGAATTAACTCGTAAGTCGTGCACGAGACAAGTGAAGGAGTCATATGGGAAAGAGGCATCTCTTAACGGCTTAGGTCGTTCGTGCTTGATGAGTCGTTCACGGGTTAGTGGAAACATGAGTCGTTTCCGACTTAACGAAGCTTGGAGGGACGAGCTACGGTTTAACAAGAAAAAAGAGGAGGTATCGGAGTTGAGTCGTACTCGACTCAATGACCCATCCATAAGTCGTTTACGACTTAGCATGAAGAAGGAGAAGGTTCCAACTGATGAAGACTTGAGTCGGTGGAAAGGTTACGACCTAGTTGAGTCGTTCGGAATTGACTCGCGTGAAGGGTTGGGCCGCAGGGGACTTGAAAGCCATGAGTCGTAAGTCGTGACATGATGTTGTAAACTGTTTGTCGTTGAGTCGTACTTGTTTTGAGTCGTATGAACTATGTTGTGATGAGTCGTGGTATATATGCTAATGTGATGAGTCGGTTGTGTTTGAGTCGTTTGCATTATGCTGAGTCGTAGGGGGGTTGAGTCGCTTGCGTTGAGTCGGTGCCGACCTAGGAGTTGTATGTTGTAAGTCTTGAGTCGTATGCTGTACACAGGGATGTTGTGTGCTAAGTCGGTAACGACTTATGATGTGTCGGAGCTGTTGAGTCGGCAACGGTTTAAAGGGGCCGGTGGTGTCAAGCTATAAATAGAGAGTGTGTTGTATATTTTTCGATGGTTGATTTTTGAATAAAATTCTCTTTTGTTAGCTTTGTGCTTTCATATAAATTGGTAGTTGAGTGTAATCTCCTATCTCCTCTTTCGGTTAATCGAGTGCGCTCGATTCAACGATCGTAGAAGCCGATTCACGGAATCTAGTGCGCTAGATCAACGTGCGAAGAATCGTAGATCTTAGAACACGGTATAGTGCGCTATCAACGTGTTTGAGATAGCTAGAGTTCGGTATCTTTGGATCAACGAACTTGGGCATTTTGGTATCTTCAACTCACCGATTGCTACATTCCATCGATTGAAGTTTTGTTCGATTTATCCGCTGCGTCAGCGTGTGTCAGTTTCAGGGTGTGTTTGTGTATTGTGTGTGGGTGTTTTAATTTTATAGTGAAACGCTATGTTATGTAAATATAGAAACTGGTCAAATTATAATGTTAAGTAAAAATATAAATTACTTTAGAACATACAATGGCATTTCATGTTCTGTAATCTGAGCCTTTGTATATATTTATGCGAAGTACGATAAAAATTCACACTGTAATATAAATTAGTCTGGTAAACTTTACTCATGCAAATCTAACCAAAGTTCATGATATTGCATTTGTGGGCGATAGTTTGAGCGTGTATATGTACATTTTGAAAGTGTATGTCAAATTGCAACCTAAAGTGTAACCAAATTTCAACCACAAAACCACAACCTAACAAATATTTGGGAATGATTACTTAACAACCAAATGGCAACATTTTATCATCGTTTAGCGGAAGATCCTCTACCACACTGTTGTTTACATAATAATAGGAAGACATGATTGCAATTTGACGGCTTGTGATTCATAATCTACCTTTTTTCTTCTTCTTTGACATAATAGTTTATATTTTGGAAAAGCTATACTACACAAATGAAATACTAATGTTAACTTGTTTAAGCCTTCAGCCACAATGATTGTGTCCACGACAACATAGATAAATTGATATTCACAAATATTTCTAATATTAGCTATATATGGATAGCCACTATAATCTTCATCATTCGTTGCTTATCCTCATGATTTGGGCACAATTGCTGGCTGAGTGACTTGATGAACTGATAAGTCTGTATACATCAACATGTGTTCAGCGTCAGCTGTATGATTCATTACTCATGTGAACTATCAGTAATACCATTTTTAATATTGGGGGAGCACTATTGTTTTGGTTTATAGTAAATGTAAGTAGGCTTTAGAAATCAATATATGTTAATGGCGAGTAGCTTTAACACATTTTAGTTTTGCTACACCAGATCTGTAGCTTATTGGCCACTAAAAAGCTTTTTTCGTTCCTAATGTGGTAATTTTGCATAAAAAGGTGGAAATTCTTACAGAGGAACTCAAATGTCTGATTTTTTTATATTTGTTTTTCCTAGAAACAATAAAAGATGTTGCCCAGTCGATACTTTTCTGAAAGTGAGACATATGTCTGATCGACGTTGAAGCATTGAGTTGGAAGTGGAAGAGGTATGTGTGCATATTTTACTGCTAATTTGTGTGGAAATTCATATTAGTACACCTTTACTTGTTCGTGCATTGACTAAATATATTTACGTGGCAACACTTTTTGCTCCTAATCCACCTCTTTGTGATTGATGGCTTTTAATGGTTTTTTGAGTATTAATGGTATTAGTAGTGTATATGCCTTTTTAAGGTTTACTCAACAAGTCCAGCTGAATTGACACAGTTATCGAGGAAACTATTGAAGGTGAAGCTGTCCAGTAAGGCTGCAAAGCAATTCCATATCTCAACATTCCAGCCCATTCCATCACCTCAACGGCTCAACTCTTAATTTCTTCACTCAATATGTACCCATGAATTTTGAACAACCTGTATATTCATTCAGCTAGTTACTATTTTCACAAGTGGAAGAAATAACCAATCATCGGAATAACCAAAATTGCTATTGGCATCTTATTATAAATCAAAGCAGTTATGTGATTACGCAGCTATTCGCGTTCTCCTCGCTGAACATGGAGTTTCATCCTAGTGCAGTCTTCCCGCTGCCTGCCCTGACAATAATAATCATCGTTGTAGCTTTACATCCGACTGTATCAGTACCTCGGGGGTGGCAACCACTGATGCACGAACCTTGGACTCTCAATTTTCCTATGATACATGTACGGATAATGGTCATTGCTTCTTCTTCCTGATTTGGAGGAGGTGGTATTGGTGGTTTTCTAGGTGGCTCTTTAGGGTTGACTCCTGGAGTCGGTTTTGGAGGTGGTGAGCCGGTGGAGCTTCAGGTGCAGGCGGCGGCGGTGTGTTTTCAGGTGGTTGTTCCGGTGGAGGAGCGTTTGGATCTACATGCGAGCAAATGGTTGCTTATCTTTTTTATGGCTTTTAGTATGCGCACGAGTTCTGCTTTACCGACTATGGTCAGTTTCTGCTGTGGAAAGTCTATGGCTATCTCGTGAACGCCTATCAAAGAAACATTGAATTTATATTCAAAGGTTCGATGACAAACGATTGCTCACCATCTACGTTGTGCAGCGCTTTGTTAATTTTCTAGATGCAGCCGCTATAGTCCATCCATAGCTGTAACTCTGTAACTCGAGGTTTCTATATATGCACACGGTAACATTGGATTGAGTAAAACGGTTTAATTACAAGGCTACAGGCTGAATTCACTGGGAAAAGATTAACATACCTCTAGTTCTAGAACCATAGAAACCTATTATGGAGATTAATTTAGATTGATGTTCTTTTGTGCTTACCTTAATGTACAGGGAGTATGGCATCGGCTTACTGTCTTGGTGAATAAGCCAGAGAGGATGTATGCATCTGTTTTCAATCCTTTAATGCTTGTCATTGTTGCTCTTTTGAGTTCTCTTTTGCTCTAGGAGAAGTTATATCTGGGAATGTATATTTATAAAACTGTAATGTAAAATCATATCATGTATTGATTGGGAATTCTTATACATTATATATGTATGTACTTTGACATCAATTTCTTTTGTGTTTTGTTTGATCTTGGTTGATATGATGAGATCATTGTAATTATCATTTGTATTCAGCTTCTTTTATATTAGGTTTAGCTTGAATGACAATGATTTGTAATTATATTAAGAATGTGAATTATTTATTTAGACGTTTTAGTAATTGTGAGTATGATCTGTATACATGTTGCACGAGTGTTCTATTTTTTATATTTAATTTTGCATTTTTTAACAAGCAAAAACAGTTGTAAAAAACGTTTATCATAGTAGTCGAAAATAGTTGTAAATAAATCTATTATAACTGTAAAAAGCAGCTGTAAAAGATCATATTGCAAGACTTTAAAACGTTGTAAAAAATGTTTACTATAACAAACTTTTACAAAGGTTTTAAAACGTTGTAAAAAATTTTGAGCTTATTTCAACATCGAATAAGACGACGAATGCAGGTTCGTTACGAAACCTATCACAATGGGTATTGTCCATTATAAAAATGATATTCTGTTGTAGTTAGCCCTCATGTTCATATATAATAATTAACGCATATACACATACACTAAACTATACATTAATTTTAAGACTTATATGATAATAACCGTAATTAGCATTCAATTGGGTATATTAAACAATCGATAAGGTATTACAAACAATTAGAATCACAAATTAACCCTAATTTAGCAAATTAAAAGTTCATAGAGTTAGTAGAAAAATACCTGATTCAAGTTGAATTAATGGCCTGGGCTTATTGAGATCGATGAACGATGAATTTGATGATGGTCGGGGTGGTGTACGAGCAGCCGCAGAGAGGGGGTAGAAGGAGCTAGGGTTTTGGTGGGTTTTAGGGGTGCAAACGAAATAAAGCAGCTCTTGGCTTGTTGGCTGAATAAATGCGATTTTGCGACGGGTTCCGATAGCCGTTGTCGGCTATATTTAGCGACGGCTGCTAAATATTTGTTATTCCATTTTCACACTTTTTAACATAAACTTGATATAAATTAGTTTGTTTGAAAATTTTAATTTGTAGAAAAAATGAATAGTTTATATTAGTTTTCAATGGATATGAAATAAATATTAATGATTACAACCTCCCTTAGTTGCATTTTGAAATTAATTTAAATTTTTTAAATTATAATTATACACAATGTTAACAAATAAATTCATAAAACTATTATGTATCATAACTTTCATAAAATTTTATAATTAATAGATCGAAACTTGTAGAAAATGATTGTCTATGTTCGATTTTAAATAAATTTAATTATCGATTATAGTTATACAAAAAAAAGTTTACCTACAACACTAATTTAATTAATCAGAAACTTTCATAAATTTGAATAGCTGAATAGAAATATCTTTGCAAATTCTTAAGATTTGCATTATTATATATTTAACTTATATAACTAAAATGTTATAATAAAGTAATACGTTTAAATAAATAAAATGAACGGAAAGATGATGATAATGTCGTCGATGGCCGTTATAAGGCTCCGCTGCAACTTACACTGTTCTTTGCAGTGATGTAAAAATCATATGAGATTCTTACGTTGTATAGAAACCAAAATGTTAAACGGTCGCTTATTTTATTTGACCCTAAATGGGCCTAGATTCAACCTGCATCTGCAGGTAACGAAAGTGACCAAGGATCGTGCAATATGAAATATTAAGTAAACTATCTACTTGTGCGAAATATAAATATAAAAGTAAAGCAGTAAAGCAAATGACACCAGAGATTTTTATATCGGTTCAAACTTCCCGTTCAACGTCCAATCTATGACGATCCGCGTTTCAGAAAGTTTAAATTGACAATAATCCACACATGTCCAACTTAAACAATCCGGAACGTAGATAATCAATGAGGTTAACTAAGAAAAATAAGAAAAGAAGAAGAAAAACAAACACAGAATCTCACAGCGGAATCGATAAAATATAATAATCAAATAAATAGTTCATGAAACAGTTTACTATACATTTGATTTTAATCTATACACATTTATCAGAGTTATATATATACATCAGGGATAAATAATCAAAACAGTAGACTAGCATGACGCATGAAATAATAATAATAGCAATATACCAAAACTCCGTCTTCGTCCTCCAGAGAATAGTCTTCAATATGCTGAAAAACTCAGGATTTACCCAAGCGTAATGAAAAAAACACTCGAACCAGGACTAAAATACTCTTATGTAAGTTAAATCAATACCACAAATAAGAGTGCAATAACTTAAGAGATGTTACGGGATTTTCCATCTTATAAGGATTCGTTAAACTATTTATATATAATAGTATACGCTATAATAGATAGTGTCTATCAGTAAAATAAATATCAAAATAGCATTAAGGCTTTACACTGATCCACCTTAACACATTTTACAGTTTTAAACCAAAATCATAATGGGCTCGTATAGTGAGACACAATGCCCAAGGTAGGATTCTGCTAGTTTACCCTTTTTGGCTGGTCGTAACCCATCCGTAGCCGACCGCGACAATCAATCCAAACGACTAAAAGGTGCACCCATCGACAAATCACAATAGTAATACGAGGGATCAACGTTGCTAGAGGTAGCTAACCTCATTGGCCAGACATAGGCTCCTATTTTAGTCATTTTAATTTTGACACGAATGTGAAGGCTATCCATTGTAACGACCCGATTTTTCGACGTCCGAAAATCGACATCAATACGTCCACTGTATCAAATGCCGAACAATCAAATGCCGGAAAAACCAAACAATTAGGGTTAAGAAGAAGGAGGTAGAAGAAGAAATAGAAACAACATCAGAATCTCACAAACGCAGCAGAACAATATATAATAGATAACAACAGATTTTTATACAAAAGAATCTGTAACTGTTTATTACATTACAACATTAGAGTACAACACAAATCAACAACACAATTCAGGACAGTTATAATAATTTGTCCTCCCAAAGCTGAATATACAGCTTACACTGCACCGCGAAATATAAATCTACGGGAATACGCCTCGTCATCCAGCTCGTCTCCTGAGCTCCATAACAGTCCATCCAGAATCCGTACTCTATAATACCCGGTCTGACCCGAGCATTATAGTGAAATAACACCCGGTCAGTCTGGAAAACTAGCATGAGAAAACACACTCAATTGGATTATTAAAGTTTTCAAAATCCTTTTGAAATCAAAGGTATCTCGTAAGACCACGCCAAAAATAAACATGTCGGGTTTTTACCTTACGATAACTAAAACCTTTTTTTTATAAAATCCTCTGATATTATAATAGTGTCGTTATACAAATACTTATTCAGATAGCCGAAATTGTTACATTCATTAAATTCCAGCATAATAGGTGTACAAACAAATCCGAAGGCACTTATTGGAGATTGGGTTTCCATCAGTGGTAGGCTACATGGGTACTGCCCGTCACAGTACGTGGTCTAGATCACCGTACCAAGAATCCACCCTGATCCCCTGCTACACAAGACTGGAGCTACCCCTTACTGCATAGTCCAAATAACATCACCCCACGGTTGGGATCAGCAACCGCCCACACAGCCGAAATAAAGGGACATCTAGACAGAGGTGACCTTACCCTAATTGGTTGCTAGCCACTTAGCCTTGCTGCACCTACCCTGTTTTAACCATTCCTGATTGATGAGGCTCGAGGCTATGCATTACCTTTTTAGCACATATTCACTTAGAATGCCCATCGTCCTCCTGACGATGTTCTTATAGCATTCGTCCATACAAGTTCGTTCCGGGTCCGAACGGAAAATGACACTACTCCTACTACATCCATTTTGAAATCACCATCAGGATTAGTAGCGATTAGTCCTTACACTTCACTGCTCTATCTTCGACTCCAAGATCTTGTCTTCCTCATGAAAACGTTCAAACCGGATCGAAGTGGTTTTCAGAAAATTAATCCCGATCCTGGTCTCTTCGTAACGATCAGCGCATTAGTCAATATTGATAGTCGGCTATTTAACTATCATATAACATTCACAAACAGCCATCAGGCCTTAATAACTTCCAAATTATTTATTTCAAAATATCTTCGCAAGATATTTTTCCACATTTCAACCATTTGAAAATAGTTTCCAAATTACTTTTCTCTTGCAGAATAAATTTCCAAATATTGTTTATTTCCACTGAAAATTACCAAGTCTTAATACTTTAGATTTTTAAATAATTTAAATCTCTTTACCCAAAAATATACACTTAAAACATTTTACAAATAAAACTACTTAAAAATCCTTTATTTAAAATAAAAGTTATGAAATTTATATAAATTTTCCAAGTAAAACTTTAGTCACAACTATTTTCAAAATAAAACTATTATACAAAGCATGAATATTAAATATTTATCTTTTAAAACATAATACTAATCTAACTTTTAAAATAATTACTACTATAACTAACTTAATAAACATTTACCTTTAAAATTCTAAACAACTTAAATAATAGTTTCTAAAAAAACATTCTTTTAAAACAACTTTAGAAATCTACTTTGAAAACATACTTGGCTTTTTAGAAAAGTACACTTCCCATTCCAAAATAGTCCATTTAATCAGTTAATAAATCCTTCTCGATTTATCCCAAACGTTTCAACCTGTAAATTTCCTTCCCACGCTTTAAAATAAAACGACTTTTCATTTTTAAAACACCTTTCCATCTCTTTATAATAACTTCCAAAAATGTATACTTAAATTATTTATATTAAAGCTACTAAAATTACTTAAATAAAAATAATACTTAAGAAATTCTATAAAAGTTTCTGAGTAAAACATAAACCGAAATTTCCCTTTTAAATAAAGTTATTATATCAAATATTTATGTTTAAAATTCCCTTTTAAAAATCATAATACTAATTACCTTTAAAAATAATTAACTACCACAATTACTTAAATAAATATATACTTTTCACTTAAAAATAATTAAAATGGTAAAATTTTTTAAACATTCTAAAAAAACATTTTTACATTTCTAGTTTATACTTTGAAATCTTTTCAACCTTTAAAAATAAAATCACCTTTTATTTTTAAAATAAATTGTGCCTTTTCTTATAAACTCCACTGGAATATATGCTTCCAAATTTATCCACTGATAAATATTCCACTCCATTTACTAGTTTACAAATTTCCATTCCTCATTCCCTTAAATCACAGTTTCCAAAACACTAAATTTATTTCAAACCGATTTCCCGGTTTTAAATTTCCTTAAAAATTTATTACCTGATTTATCAAATTCCCAATAATTATTTTCTTAAGAATCTTCTTTTCATTTCCTTTAAAAATCCAAACTTTATATATATTTTTCATTTCTCAAAATTCCCACATATATTTTTAGCCAAGCATAGCATTCAATAATTTTAATTCCCAATATAATCAATATAATCTATCACAGATCATCAAATAAATCACATCGCTGAATATAAAATAAATTCAATGTTTTGGGGAATCTAGTTGGATCCCTACAACTTATTTCCCTGCATCCACATATGTTAGCACAATATAAAATACCAATCCCACTTCGAGGGGGATATCGTGGTATAAAGGGTCATCCGCTATTATGCGGGGCACATAGGGCCTTATCCGCTATATAATACGGGAAATATCAATCACTCCAAAATGAATATCGATGATGCTGCAGTCATCAAATATTTTTAATTCCAAACTCCACCAGATTTCATATCCAATTCCAAAATATTTCCAAAATAACATCACCATTATTCCTCCAAAACCTTTAGAAAATCATTTTCAACCCAATGGAAATTAAATTTCACAAATTTTCAAACTTCAAAACCCTCCGGTCTTTATTCAAATATTTCTCTGGAAGTTCAAGTTATAAATCCCATTTATAATTCACATTTCAAATCCCACTCTATCATATGGGTTAATTTCTTAACCTTTGATTACGATTTCAATTCTTTGTTCAATTCCTACACAATAATGATAATAATTTAATATTATCATTCCCTAACAACCAAGCAACCATATATAAGTATAATAATTTACGGAAAATTATTTCCTTATATACAGAAATAATTTGGGTAAAATTATTTAATTTACCCTATTTTTAAAACAATACCGTATCGGTTTATCTTGTTTAAGAGTTTAGATACCCCTATCGATGACATGGCGTCCCATATATCGACCAGAATCCATAATACTCAATCGATAAGTCAACACAATATAAAAACAATTTTTATATTCACTAACAAATACACGCTCATATCTATTAATACACTCAAACTCATTCTAGAGTACTACGGACTCTATTTCTAATGAGAAACCTCCTCAGATCCAAGGTTCTCGCTTAACCTTCAGCTCTGTTACCAAGATGTAACGACTCGATTTTTTGACGTCCGAAAATTGACATCAATACGTCCACTATATCAAATACCGAACAATCGAATGCTGGAAACACCGAACCATTAGAGTTAAAGAAGAAGGAGGTAGAAGAAGAAATAGAAAGAAACATTAGAATCTCACAAACACGGTGGAACAATATATAATAGATAACAATAGATTTTTATACAAAAGAATCTGTAATTGTTTATTACATTACAACATTAGAGTACAACACAAATCAACAACACAATTTAAGGCAGTTATAATAACTTGTCCTCCCAAAGCTGAATATATAGCTTACACTGCACAGCGGAATATAAATCTATGGGAATATACATCGTAATCCAGCACGTCTCTTGAGCTCCACAGCAGTCCATTTAGAATCTGTACTCTATAATACTCGGTCTGACCCGAGCATTATACTGAAATAACACCCGAGTCAGTCTGGAAAACCAGCGTGAGTAAGCACATTCAAATGGATTATTAAAGTTTTCAAAATCCTTTTGATCAAAGGTATCTCATAAGACCACGCCACGAATAAACATACCGAGTTTTTACCTCACGATAACCAAAACCTTTTATTTTATAAAATCCTCTGATATTATAATAATGTCTATACACAAATACTGATTTAAATAGCTGAAATTATTACATTCATTAAATTCCAGCATAATAGGTATACAAACAAATCTGAAGGCACTTATTGGATATTGGGTTTCCATCAATGGCAGGGCTACTGGGTACCGTCCGTCACACTGCGTAGTCAAGATCACTGTACCGAGGATCCACCCTGATCCCCTGCTACACAAGACCGGAGCTACCCCTTAATGGATAGTCCGAATAAGATCACCCGTGGTTAGGATCAGCAACCGCTCACACATCCGAAATAAAGGGACATCTAGACAGGGGTGACCTTACCCTATTTGGTTGTTAGCCACTTAGCCTTGCTGCACCTCTCCTGTTTTAGACATTCCCAGTTGATGAGGCTCGAGGCTATGAGTTACCTTTTTAGCACACATTCACTTAGAATGCTCATTGCCCTCCTGACGATGTTCTTATAGCATTCGTCCATACAAGTCCGTTCTAGGTCCGAACGGAACCGAAGGCACTACTCCTACTACATCCATTTTTGAATCACCCTCAGGATTAGTTGCGATTAGCCCTTGCACTTCACTTCTCCATCTTCGACTCCAAGCTGTTGTCTTCCTCATGAAAACGTTCAAACCAGATCGACGTGGTTTTTGAAAAATTAATCTCGATCCTGGCCTCTTTGAAATGATTAACGCATTGTTCAATATTGATAGTCGGTTATTTAACTATCATATAACATTCACAAACATCCATCAGGCCTTAATAACTTCCAAATTATTTGTTTCAAAATATCTTCGCAAGATATTTTGGACACTTCAACCTTTTGAAAATAGTTTTCAAATTACTTTTCTCTTGCCGAATAAATTTCCAAATATTGTTTTTTTTCCATTGAAAATTACCAAGTCTTAATACTTTAGATTTTTAAATAATTTAAATCTCTTTACCCAAAAATATATATTTAAAACATTTTACGAATAAAACTACTTAAAAATCCTTTATTTAAAATAATAGTTATGAAATTTGTAAAATTTTTCCAAGTAAAACTTTAGTCACAACTATTTTCAAAATAAAACTATTATACAAAGCTTAAATATTAAATATTTATCTTTTAAAACATAATACTAATCTAATTTTTAAAATAATTACCACTATAACTAACTTAATAAACCTTTTACCTTTAAAAGTCTAAACAACTTAAATAATAATTTCTGAAAAAACATTCTTTTAAAACAACTTTAAAAATCTACTTTGAAAACATACTTGGCTTTTCAGAAAAATACACTTCCCATTCCAAAATAGTCCATTTAATCGGTTAATAAATCCTTCTCGATTTATCCCAATTTAATTTACATTTCAACCCGTAAATTTCCTTCCTACACCTTAAAATAAAACCACTTTTTATTTTTAAACACCTTTCCATCTCTTTATAATCACTTCCAAAAATATATACTTAAATTATTTACATTAAAGCTACTAAAATTACTTAAATAAAAATAATACTTAAGAAATTCTATAAGAGTTTCTGAGTAAAACATAATCCAAAATTTCCCTTTCAAAATAAAGTTATTATATCAAATATTTATGTTTCAAATTCTCTTTTAAAAATCATAATACTAATTACCTTTAAAAATAATTAACTATCTTAATTAAACAAATATTTACTTTTGACTTAAAAATAATTAAAATAATAAATTTTCTTAACATTCAAAAAAACATTTTTACATTTCTAGTTTATACTTTGAAATCTTTTTAACCTTTAAAAATAGAATCGCCTTTTATTTTTAAAATAAATTATACCTTTTCTCATGAACTCCACCAGAATCTATACTTCCAAATTTATCCATTGATAAATATTCCACTCCATTTATAAATCTAGTTTACAAATTTCCATTTCTCATTATCCCTTAAATCACAGTTTCCAAAACACTAAATTTATTTCAAACTGATTTCCTGGTTTTAAATTCCCTTAAAAAATTATCAATTGATTTATCAAATTCCTAATAATTATTTACTTAAGAATCTTCTTTTTATTTCCTTTAAAAATCCAAACATTATATATATTTTTCATTTCTCAAAATTCCCATATATATTTTCAGCCAAGCATGGCATTCAATAATTTCAATTCCCAATATAATCAATATAATCTATCACAGATCATCAAATAAATCACATCGCTGAATATAAAATAAATTCAACGTTTTTAGGAATCCAGTTGGATCCCTCCAACCTGTTTCCTTGCATCCACATATTTTAGCACAATATAAAATACCAATCCCACTTCGAGGGAGATATCGCGATATAAAGTGTCATCTGCTATTATGCATGGCGCATAGGGTCTCATCCGCTATATAATACGGAAAATATCAATCACTCCAATATACGCACACACACACACACTATCACATCCAAACTGATGATATATCATCAATTCAAGAAATTAATTAAATAATTTTAAATTTAACTATTTAAACAACTTGTAACTCAAAGTGAGTGAGATTAACTCACCTTTGACCTCAAATTTGCTGATCGATCCAAACCGGCCCGTTTCTCCATTATTTTGACCTTGTATAAACATTATACGGTTTATAAATATTTAAAATAATCTAACAATTTATTCTTACCATTTAATAAATTGAGTTGACAAATAATTTGATTTTTAAACTAATTTTCATTTTAAATAATCTTTAGTAAGTCAAATAATTACATAAGTTAATTTAACAGGTTAATCACCATAAATACGTTTATTTCAAACTAAACTAGTAAGTGAAAATAGGTATGTATATATTTTTATATAGATATACTTATTTATTTTCCATGATTTTCAAACCTCGAAAAATAGAGTATTTAAATGTATAAGTTTGTTCGAAATTTTAACCCTCAATTAATTTACGGGATATAAAATTAACCTACCCACAGAACATAAAAATAAATTTACAGTTTATAACTAAAACTTTTCTTCCCCTCTTTTTTTAACTTATAGCCAAACAATTTGATAATAAAATTAGCTAAATAAATTTACAGAAATTACCTTACTCGCGAAAAACTACAGTCATCGACAACTCGCCGCCACTCGACATCGCTTCTGCCAAAGTCATGCTCGACGATGAAGACCAAACCTCCAGCTGCTTGCGATGCTCTGATGACCCCTTTCCCCGCTCGATCGAGTTCCTCTCGAAAAATTTGCAACTTCGAGCTCTAGCTTTTCTCGAGTCCACAACTTCATTCCGTCGCGAACTTCGCTCCATTCGACTACGTACCCAAATCGGAGCCACTGTCGAGGTCGCGAAAACCTAGCTCCTCCCTAAAACCGTCGAAACCAAAGCTCGATTGCCAAAGCCAAACTTGCGACATTATTTTTTTAATGAGAAGAGGGGAACGAATTGATTCGAGCGAAAATCTAGATTTGTTCCCTTTTGACTTTCGGTCAAAAGAATAGGATTGCTCGATTTAGTTTGGGAAAATTTTGATTTTAATTTGATTATTTTTTCTAAAAGAAAATCTTTTGCGTGCTTGACAAATGGAGAAAGATTGCTTTTAAAATTTAAATTTTAGCACGTGTCTTCAGGGAGATCACGTGTCCTAACTGCTATAGTATTTCAATGCAATTATATCATTTATATTTAAATTTAAATTCAAATTTAAATCGACCTCAATTCGAAGCTTAAAATTTTTACATCCTATCGAGGCATGTCGCCATGTGTTTATAAGATTATACCTCTATTCTGAACGCAACGGAAAAGGTTTCGAGTCGTAACTCGATCATATGGAGAAGATAGCTTTTTGAACCCAGTTATTATATTAAATTTTCGATAAAGATTTCAGCACATTTATCTATCGTACGATCACATGACAACTCCAAACACTCCAAAATTTGAAATCCAACAATAATACAATATTACGTATCCAAGGGAACTGGTTTTGTCAAATTCCAAGACTGTGCCTCGGAAGGCTATTTTTATATTGATTTAAATGATATAATTTCAAAACTTAACAAAACACTTCCAAATTCAATTCTAAAGCTTTCATTATCTTCTGTACTATTAATATAAATTTTACAAGCCTTTAAATTATTTTTAACAAGCTTAGAATCCCTGATCCATCCATTTGCTCATTCCCAATTATTAAATTCAATAAGTTTAATTTCCAACTAAATAATTATAATTGAAATTCAAGTTAAAAACCAACACTCGAATATTTAAACAATCAAATATTCCAATTTCAAACACCTAAAATTCCGGGTCGTCAAATCCATCATCTTTCTCTTACTTCATTCCAGTAAACATCGTCAATTCAACCACTACATTCTGGATATCATCCACCGCGTATCACAGTTGTTAAAGTAGTTCCAATATTGAAAGAGAGTATTTCAATAAGAGGCCTCGGTCTCTTTAACAACCAATCGTCATTTTACACACCAGTTGGTCCTTTACATTTCGAAAATAATTTGCACTTGATATCAGAATATCATATTCGTTTCAAAATCAAATCCATTTCGAAATCATCGTATATTCGTTTCAACATCAATTCCATTTCAAAATTATCATATATTCAAAATTATCAATTTTGTACGATAAATCGATTCCACTTCCAAAATTTGATTCAAATTCAATTTAGGTTATATTCTTCACTTTAACCTAGTTCGTATTTAAATCTACGATTTAAGTATAAACAATTCACCCTTTAACCAGTTTGAATTTCAGAAAATAGTTTAAATAGTTTAAAATAGTTAAATAGTTAAAAGTAGTTTAATAGAAAATATTTAAATAGTTTAATCGAAATAATTGGAATATAAAAATTGTTTATATAGTAAAATAGTTTGGAAAATCAAAATAATTTGAATATTTAAAGAATTTAGATTTTAAATCATTTATACTAAATTATTCATTTTAAAAACAATTCCAAAGTCAAACCGGTCAACTTCCCAATTTCCTACCCAAATCAATTCCAAATTCCATTTCGATTCAATTCCGATTCCAACTCGAATAAATTTCGGTTCCACATAAATTTCGATTTCAATTCACCAATTTCTTTAAATTCCAATTCCAATTCCATATTAACTTAAATCTCAATTTCAAATTAATTTAAATTCCAATTTCAAATTAATTTCAACTCCAAATTTTAAACCATTTCAGTTTACATCAATTCCGAGTTCATTTCAAAAATATCGATTCAAAACATTTAAATCGACTTTTCCTTCAATATCTAATTTAAAAGCCAAATCTTTAAATATAATTCAAATCCAAGCTCAATTTCAAAATACCGTTTTGTATCACCTTTCTTAGCAATATTCAAAGTCCGAATAAAAAGTCCAATCGTAAAACAAATAAATTTCTAAAACTTACGTCATATTTCGATTATAACTTGAAAATCTCAACTTCGATTAATTAAACAATTTCATTTCAAATTTAAATTTTAACATTCCGAGTTCCAATTCGAAAATGATTTGATTTCCATAAATTCGATTTTTATTTCTTAAAACCAAATCATATAAATAATTTCAAATCAAAATTTTAAAATCATTTAATTTAACCAACAAGGTATCGCTATATAATTCTCTATCCAATGGTCAAGTGAATCAATTATTTCAATTTAATTCCAACGATGGATATATAACATTTCAATCCAATAATGTCATAGGTATGTACCATTTCAACCTATTTCTTAATTTATTCGAAATGATTTAATTTACAGTTTTATATAGTATAAATTATATACAGGATGATAACATGAAGTATCAAAATAAATAAACATCCAAATTAACAACCAATAGCATCCATCACAATCAATCATCCATACAATCAATATAATTCACAACAATTTTATAATTATCAATATCGAGTATAATACCCCCATTAAATTTAAATTTATTTTAACGGTCAATTTAAATTATATCAATTAATTCACATATCAATATAAATAATAATTAAACCTACCAAACAACCGCCAATAAATTTCATATCACTTCAGAATATAATTTTAACTAACAAAAAATTATTTAAGTCAATTGTGAGCGTATAAACACTCACCTTTTATTTGAAACTGAAATATAAATCACATTTCATTCCTATGCTAAAGCCTTCGTCGATACGATTCCAAGTGATTTGATTCATTCAAAATGGTCCTCATACACAAAAGATATACAGTAATTAATATAACGATATAGTTTAACTTAACTTAGCAAAATAAAATTAAAAAAATACGTTACCTTCGTTCCTGGCCAACCCGATAATGCGATCCTATATCACGATCGACCTCACCATCCACCGCCGCCTATCCCGCCACCAACCACCATTCGTATGCGCATGCACGCAGCTCCTATCGTCGTTCACCACGTAGCCAAACCCTCAGTCGTCACAAAGCCCTAACGCAGTCAACATCTACCGCGCGCTTCACCCTACCCCACGGCATTCCTGCTTCAGCTGATCGCCCTCCAGCCTCTCGCTAATCAAGCATCGAAAACATCGGCACAAACCCAAACGTCGCGGCGAGCCTCGCAACGTCGATCCCTCCAAATGACGTTCACCTTCGTCCTCCCTTTCCCGAGCTTCGTGCGTTGATTTTTTAAAAAATCGATTTGTTTTTTCATAAAGAGCAGTTGTTTATTTATTTATTTGAGATCTGATAGCGTTTAAAAGGGAAGTAGGAAGAAAAGTTATACGAAGGATGCAGGCTAGATGAACGAAAAGATAAGGAAAAGAAAGTATATATATATATATTATTAAATTAAAAAAATCTCACCCAATTGGTCCAGAAAATCCCAAACTCCAAATAAAGTGCGCTGCCTGGCGTTCATAATGCTTTATCCCCATTCCGAACACAATGAAACTAGTTCCGAGATCTAATTCGATTGTATGTGGAAGATAGTTTTCAAATCAAATTATTTTAATTAAATTTGACACCGAATTTCTACGTGTTTCAAGCTCGCATGGCCAAACGATAAGTCTGATTGCTACGGAACTTGAAATCCTACAATAATTCACTATTACGGATCCGATGAAACTGGTTTCGTCAAAATTCGAAATAGCGGCCAAAATGACAATTTTTCTCACAGTTAATATATAAAATTTCAAATTTCAAATTATTCACATTTAAATCTAATTGTAAATGTTAACCATCTTCTTTCATACTTTGAACAAAATTTAAACCAATTTCCGATATCATTTTCAATCATCTTAAATCCTGATTGAATTATTTAAATAATTCCCAATATTAAATTTTAAACACTTCAATTATGCAATAAACCACTATAAATAAATCACAAATTTCATTTCTGGCCATGTTTATCCAATAATTACATTAAATTTAATAATTTAAAATAGCCAGAAAATACGGGTCGTTACACAGTCTCAGACTCCTTCTGTAATTTAACTATCAATCCTCACTTAACCTGGACAACTGAACAGGACTTCAACCGCCTAAGCAACAGAATAGGACTTCGACCACCTGAGCAACCGAACATGACTACAATAATATAGAGAATTATCTTGACTGCATGTGCTCTTTTAATAGCATGGATAAGTCTTTAGAATACACCCTTCCTATACTCTTCTCCCTTGGGGTATATCATGCAATTCGTGAAGATAAGAAGCTTATTAAATCACTAATGAAGTATGCTTGAATGAACAAGTGATCAGAATAAAGTATTGAATGCTTAGAGTTCAAGTTGCAAGATAGATTAGAAAATAAGAATGAGAATTAGAACTACTATAAGTGATTAAAACAAGGGAATTCATGGTTATTTATAGAGATTTAAGAGTTGTAATTGTTCGTGAATGATAGGCATGAAAGGATATGAAAGCAACTTCTTGAATCAAGAGTTGTTTCTATTCATTGAATTGAAATGTCTTTTGAAAATATATTCGTTATGAAGATTCAGCCGTCTAAATGGAGCAATTCTATCACGGCCTAGAATTTTTAACGCTCGAAAATCGGCATCAATATGTTCACTGTATTACATGCCGAGAAATGAAATGCCGAAAATACCAGATCGTTAGGGAAAAAGAAGAAAGAGGTAGAAGAAGAAACAGAAAACAACAATACTGAATATCACAATCGCAGCGGAATAATATATAACAGATAATAACATATCTTTATACAAAAAGAACTATAACTATTATTTACACATTACATCATCAGAGTACAACACATCAACAACTCAATACTGGACAGTTATAATAACTTGTCTTCACAAATGCTGAATATACATCCTACAATACACATCCAAATAAAAATCAAGTGCATGTAATGCGTCTTCGTCATCCAGCTCTTTTCTTGAGCTTCATAACATCCTATCCTGTATCTGAAATACTCGGTCTGACCCGATCACTATAATAAAATAACACCCGAGTCAGTCTGGAAAAGCAACATGAGAAAAACACACTCAATTTGAATTATTAAAGTTATCAAAATTCTTTGAAAATCAAAGGTATCACATAAGACCATACCATAAATAAACATGACAGATTTTTATCTTACGATAACCAAAACATTTTATATAAAAATCATCCGATATTGTGATAGTATCTAAGTACATATACTTATTCAAATAGCTGAAATTATTGTGTTAATTAAATTCCAGCACTAGGCTGTACAACCAAAACCGTAAAGGCATGTACTGGAGAATGGATTTCATACGAATGACTAAGCACAAGGGTATCACCTGTTACAATACACATCTCAAAAAATGTACCGAGGACCACACCAGGATCCCCTACAAAATAAGACAGGACTACCCTAACCTGGATAGATCAAATATGCTATCACCCCGAGTGTTCCCACCCTTTTTCGAGCTCCTTCCATGTATCATAGTAATAATATCTGAGGGTATCTAGAATGGTGATAAACATTCCTAACAACCACATATTTTATGGTTATGTATTTAAATATTTTATTTAAATATAGCATCGTTAGTCGGATTAAAGTACAAAATGCTACTTTTTGTAAACAGTCGAATTAGGACTCGAGACCACTTCCATTGAGTACAAAATGGCGTTTGCGACCTTTTTGAGTATAAATGTCCATATGTTTGGAGTTGAGTTGAATTTTGTTATTTTTCTATTGGGCTTTGGATTTGTGTTTCTTCCCTTAAACTCATCTAAAACCCTAACTCTTCAACCAACTTCTCTTCACTCATTTTATTATTTCCTAATACTCAAGCTAAAAGAAAAAATGGGGGAAGAGATAGGAAATTAGAATTCATAAACCCTATTTTTGCTAGGAAATGCAATTTCTTGCTCTATAATCAAAGAGAAGCTTAGGTAAGCATCCTCTTCTTCTTCTCTACCTCAATATCTCTCCAATTTTCAGAAATTCCTAATCCTTAACTTAGGAAATGTTTGCATTTGATCATTGATTGGAGCTTCTAGAGTTGAAGTTGAAGAGTGGTTGATCTTTTGTAACAACCCTAGATTTTTCATATATTTTAATATTTGACTTTATTTTATTTTGAAATTATTTTTAAACTTGTTTTATTTCAAACATTTCACATTTTTAAATATAAGTGTTGATTATTATGTGAATTATAATTTCAAACAGGTATAAATTGGATATTTTACTGAAAGATGAATTTCTGTTCAAACTGGTCAAACTTTGACTTTTAAATTTCAAATTTAAATATTTAAAACTCCTAAATTTTATCTTTTATTATGGAAATAGATTTAAAAACTTGAATACTGCTTTTTGTTTCATTGAAAACGGAGTTAAACTGTGAAAGTTATGCACATTTCAATTTTGAGTATAATTTGTTTTATTTTGCAATTTTGTCTATTTTAGATTATATAAATCATATTTTCTTTGTTATATTTTATTTAGTATGTGTTAATATGTTATTTTATGTATATTTTTGTCTTTTAATATTTTTAAAGTGATAATATAATTTTTTCAAAATTTATTGCATATATTTTCTATTTTTAAAGGCTAGTTTCCATCTTTTGCTATTTTCTTCATTTAAATTTTATTTAATTAAAATTTATTTATTTATTTTTATGCATTCATTTTATTTTTGTGTCTTTATCTTTATTTATAAATATTTTTCAAGTACACAAATTTTTTCCAAAGTTCATTTCATTTATTTTCAAATTTTCTAGCCTAGTTTACATTTTCTTTTCTATTTTCTTAATTTAATTATATATAATTAATATTTATTTATTTATTTTTGTTTATTTACTAAATTTTCGTGTTTTTAACTTAATTTATACTTATTTTTCAGTTATTTAAAATTGCAAAAGAAATGGTGGAAATTTGAAGAGTTTTGCGACCTTTGATTTGCTTAAGGCTTTTTGTCTTCTTGTCTTTTCACATTTCAACCATCACCTTTTCATTATTTGCTGCCATAACTCATTCCCTTCAGCCGACCACTTCTCCACTTCATTTTTCACGAATTGTTTTCTTCTCAAACTCTAAAAAAAAGTTTTGGCCATCTCCAAGAAGAAATTTTGATAAAAACTTTCATTTCTTTTTACATTTTCTACTGGATTTACTTGATTTTTGCGCTTGCAATCTCTTATGCAGTTCGGCCCCTCCATCTCCTTGGCCTTGGCCGAGCCCTCTAGTGCATAGGAATCCATGATATTTGCCTTGTAGTGTTAATTCATGCTCATATATCTTTGCTCCATCATTTTGCCATGCTAGGCCCACCTTTAAGAACCCAAACCAGATCCAAACCATGCCTTTAGCCGTGCCATTTCAGATCTGGAGTTGAAGCATAGGTGGTAGAAAGCAAGTGCAAACACTTCGGTGATGTTTTGTGTATTCATTTCTAGCTTTATTTAATTGAATTTGGGTTGAAAACTTATGTTATATTTATTTGTTTTGTCTCATGTATCCAAGGAGAATTAATCTTTGGCTCTTCCACTCATCTTTGTGTCGTGTTATCGTGCTTGTTTGGATCTCATTCGTGCATTTGTCGTTGTGTCTCCAGCTCAAAACAGTGAGTTATTCTCACCAGACAACATGTACATATATAACTACTAAATTGACCCCTTTTGAATCTGTAAAATGCATTATCATGGTACACCTGCTATATTATGATTATATGATATTCATCCATGCTCATACACCTGTTATAACATCTGTTACTGTTATATTATGCTGTTCTATTATTTTCATCAGTTTATCACACTGCAAGTTCCCTGTAGACTAGAATCACCATGGGTTGAAATGATACATACCCGAACGGACTTTAGAATAGGAGAAAATCGTTATGGGCTGAAATGATAGGCCTGAATGATTTTCAATTATTTTCGTTTACTTGGGATTGCGGGTTTGAAATGATGAAACCCGGGTTTTCTTTGTAAATTACGGGTTGAAATGATATATACCCGTATCACTTTACCTAGGCTAGAAAATGAAATACAGACCCGTTGTTAAAATATGTTTTTCTAAAATTTTAAAATATTTTAGAAATGTAAATATTATAATATTTTGATGTAAACTTGATAAAAAAATGATTTTTGTAAAGCATTATTGATTTTCTAAATTTTTATAAGTGAAATAAATAAATGGTAAAATTAGAAAATCTGAAATGTAAGTTATTTTGGAAATTATAATTTGGTGATAAATGGAATTTAAATTAAATATGAAAGTATGATAAATTTATGATATTTTGAATTTAAAAGAATTTAAAATGATTTTATAATATATTAATGATTTTTTTTATAAAGTTAAATGTGAAATGAATGAATATTTAAGTTGAAATTTTGAAATATAACTAAAATTGGAAATTTGTGAATTTGGCTTAAAAGTGAATTTTAAGTTAAGTAAATAAAAATGAAATTGAGTTATACTTGAAAATTTAAACTTAAGTGTTAAGTTAAATTTAATTTAATGAATTTAAAATTTAATGTTGGAATTTTAATAAGTAAATTATTATTAAATTTGATTTTGAATGGAAATTGAACTCATAAAATCATGAATATAAGGGTATTTAAATGATTGTTTTAAAAGTGAAAATGTATAATTATAAGTTAAAAATGAATTAAATAAAAATTTAATTGTTTGTGAAAATACATTGAATATTTGGAATTTAATTAATAGCAATTTTGAAATGCTATTATTTTCTAATGTAAATGATATTACGGCATTTGTAAATGCTGTAGTTGATAGAAATAAACTAAATGGCTAAATTTAAGTAAGGGTTATAATTGATGAATTTAGGTAAGGTTTTATTTGAACTAAAGTAACCATATTATAGCATTTAAATGCTGTCTTTTGTTAAACTGAATTGTTTTAAAAGTAACTTTCCGTAGCATTGTCTAAATGCTGCGAAAAGGTGAATTTTCACTGTTTGATAAATTTTAGGGAATGAATGAACTTTGAAAAGATTTAAAATTTTGGAAATTTAATAATTTAATTATTAAATATAATAACTTCATTTTATGATTTAAAAGGAAGTAATTTGTTTCAAAATATAAACTATTTTGAAATGTGTTTTGTAATGGTATTTAAATTAAATAAAAAAAATGAATGTGGTTTGGAAGATATTATATTTTGATATTATGAAATGGATTTTGAATGATATTGAATTTTGAAATTATATTTGATTTTGAAGTATAAAATACCATTTTGAAATTTTAACCACGGGATGTAATTAATTTATAGTTTAACTGATTCTTAAAGGATGGGCAATCCCAAGCATCCTTTAAGTTATTGTGCATTTCTACTACAATTCACTTGAGTTGGTTTACATTATATAAGTATATATTGTCCTGACTCGAGTGTTTTGCGTTTTACTTTACGCTCGGGTCAGCCTGAGTATTTACAGCTTAGCTTTGGATTTCTTTCTGGAGCTAGGATTTGCTGGAGATTCTGCTTGTCTAGTTATCTATCCCTTCAGTTTCAGTTGTTCTATTTCAGCTTTGGTATTGATAAACTGCTATGTAATTGAGATTTCTATTGTATATTTTTTTCAGACTGATATTTTGTACTATGTTTTGAGAGTTTGTTATAGTAGCTTCATGAACTACTATGGTTAATTTCCGCTGCGAGTTATTCTGATATTTCTGTGTCTGTGATTCTGTGATTGTATTTCATTTGCTTCAAATTTATTTACAACACGGTATTTTGAGCAATTCAAGTCCGACATGTGCGGATGCGAAATGGCTGAAAATATCGGGTTGTTACATCTTTCCTTTGTTTAAAGCTTCTCATTTGTTTTGTTTGGATTTAATGGTGAGTTTTTGAAATCACATCTATGTCTATAGCTTTCATTGTTGTTAGGTATGAATTTCTAACATTTATTCATGTTCATTTGCTTTTGATTTGAATTGATTTGGTGAATTTTCCAAATTTTGGTGTTTTGAAGTCAAAATCTTTAAAGATCCTATCTTTGATGTTTGGACATGTTATTTGGGGTGTATCGAAGAGCCTATAAGGCTGGGTTGTCGCTTAGCATAAATCTCTAGTCTCCATCGCTCGTCCGATCGCTTCTAAATCGATTTGGCCATCATTGGCCTAGGCTAATTTCTGCCCAGCTGAACCGACCAAACGTCTGGTTGGTAATTTCAAATGTTTGGGAATGGTCCCTGGAGAAATTATATAATGAACGTAGAAAATAAAATGGCAAAGACAAATTCCAAACATCTGATTTTTGGTTCAGATGTTTGGTTTGTAATTTCAAACGTTTGGGAGGTTTTCTGGAATATTTCCAGAACCTAAATCCAGAATTCTAGTTGAACCTCCAGACATCTGGAACTGTTCAGTTTTGCCTATTTTTTAAGTGAATTTCCAATGTTTATCGATTTTTGTTGATCCTATTAGTTGTTATCACTTTTATCGACTTTGATGACTTCTTTTTCTGGATTTTTAGGAATATCCATTTTGATGGATTTGGATATCGATTTCTATGGATTTCATTCACGTCTTCGAACGTGAATTTTTGGTAATCGATTGTTTTTAAAATCATTATCTTTGATTTGTAACTTTTAAATACAAAGGTTTTTATACTAATAGTAAATACCAAAACTCTTTCGAAAAAATGATTTCGATAATTTTTTTCAATACAAACCTTGTTTTTTAAACCGTTTTCCAATCTGTTAGTATATACAAAGCTTTACTTCATTCGTATGAGAAATCTAATTAAACGAATTAGCAAAACAAGTGGTATGAAATGCTTGCATTTTTTTGTCGGTTAGTTCTTGGACTTGTTCGATTGAACTCTTGCGACAATATTCGAGTGGAAATCTACAATTTTTTCGTAAATACTTAAGTTAAGCCAGTGGTTATGGGACATGAAGCTAAACTCATTTATTTACTAGCTTAGTGTAATTCACACTTTTTATTAATCAATGGCGATCATTTATGGTTTAGACTAGCGATATGCGATGTCTCTTTGTCCACGTGGGGGATTGCACCTCGTTTTATTGAGCTTCATCTCATTTCTTTTATAGGCTAGCGACCCATGTTCTTTTATGGAGTTCAGTTCATCAGATGTACCGTTATTGTACTACATCGTTGTTTCGGCTTATTAGGATCATCGGTGTAACATTATTGTACTACGTCGTTGTTTCGGTTTATCATGTTCATCGGGCGTACCGTTATTGTACTATGTCATTGTTCCGAATTATTGGAGTTTCAGGTCCATGGGCGTACCGTTATCGTACTACGTCAATGTTCTGAATTATTCGAGTTTTAGGTTTCTCGGGTGTACCGTTATAGTACTGCGTCGTTGCACCAGTTCCATGGTTAGCGACCATGGGATAGCGACCCGTTTGTGATACACGTATTTGTGAGTTTTCATGCTCCCGTTTGTGATAGGCCTCCGCCTTTGTGAATTCGGGATTTCTAATTGATGATTTCTAGTGTGATGACCCGGAATTTTAAAGCAATATCAATTTAATAATCTGTAATAAAAATTAAATTGATTTGATAATCTTTGTAATGAGATTTGAATTAATTTAATAATTCAATAAATAAATAGTAAATTGATAGATTTTATCTTTTTAAATTAAATAAATTGTTTTATATTTATAATATATATAGCATATTGTATATATTGTAAATAGGTATTGTCTTAAATAAATCATGTTTTCTATAAAATTTATATCTTTAGTAAAATTGGAAATTATGATTTTATTTAAAAGTTAAACTTTATAAAAGCTATTTAATAAATAAAATATGGTTTTAAATACTTAAGATAAATATTAAATGATTTAAAATATGTGTAACTCAAGTTTAAAATTTAAATAAATAACAATGAGGTTATTTTGAGTTTCTTTTAAATATAATGTGATAAAATAAATAATTATTAATAAGAAGACAATTTCTTTTAATAGTTATTTATGGTTATTAGATATTGTTATTTCTAAAAATATAATAATGCATTGTTTTAACAAATAAATTTTTAATAAAAATTATTGTTTTTCAAAATTCAAATTTGTAGTGTATTTGTAAAATAAACTGGATTTCAAAATTCAATTTGAACTTGAATTCAAAGTTTTTAAAATTTAAAGTACAAATGTTTTTAATTTGCTTTGATTTTGAAATAATTGTATAAGTTCAATTTTATAAATATAGTTTGATTAATTCATTTTAAAAATCTATATACATGTGAATAAATTTATTTAAACATAGGTTTACATTTATCTTGTATTAACATCTAAATAAATAACTAATTAAAATTTAATTAACATTTGTGACAAGTGTAAACATCTTACAAATTAAATAAGCATGTGTTAACTACTTAACATCTTTACTTGACAAATGTTAGAATGTAAGACATGTGTCATTTAAATTTGGTTTTTCTTTTATTTGTTCAATAAAGTTTAATTTCAGTTTTACATATAAAACAAATTCTCTTTCATTTTTATTTCTTTTCTAGATCTAAATAAAAAGGAATCACATTCTCAAAAACTTAAATCTGAGACAAAACTTCTCATTTATCAAATCTAAAACAACAACCACACATCTTCAAAAGAATCAAGCCTGTAAATCATTTCCCTATTAATCAAAACCCTATTCATTTTCAAGCAAACCTGTAACTACTTCAAACATGCAAGTAAATCTGTAGTCTGCATGCAAATATTTTTACAAACCAAATCAAAGCATGTTTGCATTTTTCAAAAATCTGGAAGTAAAACCTATTGAAACCTGCATCAAAGTAAATCCTGTCACCCTATTTAGAATCTGGAAGCATGCAAAACAAAGGGAAATGTAATTTTATGAATCCAGGAGCAAGAGCATTTTTTTTAAGCAAGATGAAAAACAATGGAGGCTCTGTCTTTTAATTAACAGGTGAGTAACATTCTGTTTTTGAAGTTTAAATTTATAAATAAGTTGCAGGATTAAATCTCTGTGATAAAATGTGTTGAATGTATGCTTGAGTACATTATGCTGTGACTATAATATGTTTATGTGAGTGAATGTATGAATTATCTGTATGTTTATACATGTATGATGTGTGTATGATAAATATTCCTGTAACCACTCTGTTTCTAATTCAAGCTCTAGTTTTTGGGATTAAAAATCATACCTCTTGATCAAAGCCGTGTTAAGATTCAGGTTTTAAACAAAACTTGATTGTTTTATCCTAAAGAAGTTTTGAAGTATTATTTAAGTTAAATAAAATTAGAAATCTTACTGGGTATTTTTAAAAAGCAAAGCAAACTTTGAATAAAGGAAAATCCAAACATTTTAGTTTATAAATCTAGGATCTTAATTTGAATACCTAGACTAAAACAAGATTTTTTAAATCAAAAATCAGCATTTTAAATCAAAGGGTTTGGGAGCAGTTTTCTGTTGAACAGAAAAGTGAATTTGTGTGATTTCTAATGATCTAATGATTTAGGAATATTGGGACTTTGCTAGCGGGTAGAATAGTAACCATTGAAGCAGGGAAAAATTATTAATGTTGATGAAAATCAACAGGGAAGCAGCGGTAGTGATCTGGTTTCTGTAGCCCTAGTTTTAGCTGGGCATATTTATTTGGTTGGCTCGACCTATAGAGGCGATCGAGTTCAACAAGAATTTGGGAAACGATGGCATGGTGGATGATGAGGCTGTGGACGGAGTTGGAAAGCTTATGATGGTCGGAGGAGGGTGGTTTAGTGTTGACAGGTTTTGGGGTAATTTCCGTTTTAATGTTCCAGGTTTTGGAGATTGATTCTCGAATTCGATTTCGAGAATTGAGTTACAATTTGAGGGTAGTGAAGGGTCGTAGGGTTTGTCGCCGTCATGGGAAAGCCACCGGAGGTGACTGGTGATTGCCGGAGGCACGGTGCACGTGCACCGTGCAATTTTCTTTGATCTGTTGTTTTCTGGGTATAATGGTATTTTAGAACGCGAAGTAGAACTCGGGTATTTTTATGGTTTGCTCGAAGGAAAGAGTTTGAAGACTCGAAGCAGATGTGGGTAGGATAGGGGTTAGTTTAGTACAGGTTTTACAGTAACCTGTTCTTCTATTTTAAATTTTAAAATAAAATTTAAACATTAAATTCAAATGGAAATAAAGTTTTAAAATCTGAGTCATGTTTAAATCTAGTTTGTATTATAGTTTCAAATGATTTTGAATCCTACAAGTTTTAAAATTTTAAAAGTGGTTCTCAGTTTGAAAAATAAAATATAAAACCTGCTGTTTTTAGTAAAATTAAATTTCATTTTTAAAATTTGAATCATGATTCAAAACACTAGTTTGAATCTAAATTTAAGTCAGTTTCCTTAAGATTTTTGAATCTTTAAGTTTTAAAAATAAATTTATATTTTAAATAAAAGTTTTAAAATCAAGGTTCAAATCAAAAGTTTATTTTAAGTTTAAATTATAAATGATTTGATTAAGGAATGGTTTCAAGTGTATTGAGTTAAAAATCTGGGATTTGAATAAGTTTTAAAATTTGAAAGTTTTTTTTAAAACAAGTTAAATTTAAATTGTTTATTTGAAGTAAATGTGTTTTCAAACATTTAATTTGATTTTCCTTTTAAATGAAATCATTAAAGGGTTTATAAAGGAAGTTAAAATGATTGTTAACTCGAATTTGAAATTTAAAGGGTAATGTAATTTAAACTTAATATTAAATGGAATTAAGCAAATTTATTAAGACTCATCTTATATAAGTTTAATTTTAAGTAATAAATGCTATTTACATTTATTTCAAAGAATGATAAATGAAATTTAAATTGGTTAATTCTTAATATCATTTTGAATTTTAGATTCAAAATGAAATTTTAATTTTAATTTTTAAAATGAAATGTTCTACGTACATTTAAATATTTATGAAATTATTAATAAAGAATGGATTTCCTTAGAAATTATTAAAATATTAAATATAATTAAATAATAGGATAATTTAAGGAATAACTGATTTATTTAATTTATTTAATTAATGATTTGGATTAATTTAAATTAGAGTTAATTAAGAAGTAATTAAAGAAAGTAATTAAAGAATGAATAATAGTTAATGATGGTCATTAACTAAAGTTTATTTAGTAATTAATTAATATGATTAATTTTCAATAATTAATTAAATTAATTAATTAATGATAATAAATTGTAAAATTTATTTAAGTTTAATTTCTTAAATAAAAGTAATTAAGACATTATTTACTTAATGTAATTAATGAAGTTATTGAGTTTGGTTTAAATTAATTAACTAAGTTTAATTAATTTTAAAAATGAGATTTGATAATAATTACCTGATGTAATTAATGTAGTGAAATTACTCAGTGAAGTAATTAAAGATAATTACTGAATGTAATTAATAGATGATATTGGGATTGTGAAAATAATTTGGATTAAATTATTTTGTTTAATTAATCAAGTGATTAATTAAAGTAATTAATTAAGGAATAATTAATTTGATAAGTAATTAAGGGTAGTTAATTACAGATTGAAATTAATCTAAGGTGATTAATAATTATGGATTAAGTGAGATTAATTACTGAAAGTAATTAATTTAATGGAGTAATTAATTAAATATAATTAAGAATCATTAATTAATATAATTAATGATGTAATTAAGATTGATTAATTAATATTAATTAATCAATAAAGTAAATAAGGGTAATTAATTAATTGTAATTAATTAAGGTTAAATGTAATTAATTATAGTTAATTAATTAATGAAGTAATTAAAAGTTAATTACTGTATTTGGTTTAGAGTAATTAATTTTGTGAAATTAATTGAAGTATAATTGATCAGGATTGATTAATTAAGATGATAAAGTAGAGGTTAATCGATTAATTAATTTGTAATTAATTAATGTAAGCAAGATTTATATTGTGTAAGTAATTAATTTAATTCAATTTAAATTAATTATAGATGGTATGATTATAAGTCATTGCTTATAGATGGTTGATATTGATTACTTTGAATGGTTTGAATCTCAGAGATGAGATTAGTAATGTTGATTAATACGGATACATTGGTTGCATTGTGATATTGATATGGATTATCTTTTAATAGTGATAATGTGGATTATCTGTGGTTTGATAATGATAATTATTTGTTGTGAATCTATGAATTATCTATCTGTGTGTATATAGATAATATAATTGAATTGTTTTAAACTCTACAACAATTTGGACCTAAAAGACACGCTTTGGATTTCGATGAGACCAGGATCGGGTTTCCATATTTGGATATCCGAAAACCACATCGATCCAAATTAACGATAGGTCGTGAATCTTATGTGAAGAGTGAAGACTCGAGGTGTAAGGGCTATACGTCAGTATAACTCTGTGGGTGATTCCGTAATGAGTTTGACGGAATAGTACTTATAGATTCGAGATGGTGATTCGGAGTGCAAGGGTTATCGTCGTTAACTCTGAGGGTGATTCAAAAATGAGTGTAACGAGATAATGCCTTCGGTTTCGTTCGAACCCGGAACGAACTTGTATGGATCGAATGCTTTCAGAACATCATCAGGTGGACGATGAGCATTCTAAGATAATGTGTTCTCTAAAGGTAATCGTAGCCTCAAGCCTCATCAACCGGGAATGGCTAAAACAGGGAAGGTGCAGCAAGGCTTCGTGGGTAGCACCCACTGGAGAGCAAGATTTTCCCCTGTCTAGAGGTCCCTTTTTATTCGGCTTAGTGGGCAGTTGTTAGTGCACACCAACTGCGGGGTTGTATTGTTCGGAACTATTCAGTAAGGAATGGGTCCGACCTTGTGTTGCAGGGGAGTGGGAGTACTCCTCGGTACGTTGATCTAGGCCACGTACTGTGACGGGCGTTACCCAGTAGCCCTGCCATTGATGGAATCCAAAATCCAATAAGTGTCGTGCGTATTAGTTGTGCCCAATTATGTTGGAACGTGAGATGTAAGCATTCCAGCTATTTCTGTATTTTACTTGAAAACCCTAGACACTATTATAATATCACTGGATTTCCTATCAAATGTTTTGGTTAGCGTAAGGTAAAAACTTTTCCATGTTTATGTGTGGGAAGTCTTACGTGATACCTTTCTTTTCAAAAGGTTTTTGAAAGTTAAGCAACTTTAACCTGTTACTCACACCAGACCCATGTCTGACCCGGAGTTTATCTTTTGTTTTTCATAAACTCTTGGGTACTCAAATTTTTTACGAGTAGCCAAGGGATTCAGGTTAGCTTTGACGAATATTGGAGGAGCAATGGAGCAGGAGGCTTCTGCGTTAGATATATAGTATTCCGCTGTGTGTTCTGTGATTGTCTCTGAGTTGTATTATGTTGTAAATACTAGACAGGTGTTTATAACTGTCTAGTATATGTTGTATATCTGTGTACTCTGATGGTGGTTGTAAACTATGTAATACTTTATGTTATTAATATAATTTATTCGTTCCGCTGTTTAGATTTTGATGTGTTGTTTCTTCTTTCTTCTCTTTCTTTCTATTCTCTATCCCTTTCTTTTCTTTTTAGCGATGCAATTTCCTGGTGTTTGGAAGTTGGGTCGCTACAAGTGGTATCAGAGCATTAGGTTGAGTGAATACCTAGGCTCTGGAGTGGTGTCTTTCTTGAGAGAGCGTATTTGTAATTATATATATATTTATTTATTTCTATCTGTTGGATTACCTGTTCAGGTTTTCCAGTATAGGTTATAAAGATAGATAAGGTGGTGGTGTGTGTAACACTATTACTACCATTGGTTGGAGTCTGATGTTTGAGGTTGGAAGTATCTGTCGAGACTATAGACCAAATACCGTCTCAAGTAAGCTTTGTTGTGTTGAAGTATTTCATCGATCTCTGAAGGAAACCTGTTAAGGTTTAGAGACATCTTTGAAGAGCAGAGTTGGTGAGTAGAGTTTGGCTCCGTCAGTTGAGCTGGAGCAAGTGATGGTACTTTGATACCTCAGGAAGTTGTAACTGCGGGATGAAATGCAGTGACTATGGATGTGTCCGAAGATATTTCTTTGGAACAAGTTTGGGAAGTGTGTCTGCTTCGATGTTGAGGCTAGAGTCAGCAGGATGATTGTGGTTAGCTTTGGAGTCCGAGTTTCTCGAAGAGCTTTGGATTAGGAAGTTTGAAATTGGTGTCAGCAATGCAGCTCGGAAAGTTCTGTGAGCCGACAAGGAGGTCTTAACTGAGTGGTTTTTCTGGAGATGGAGTTCAGAAGCAGCAGAGCGATTCCGTTTCTTCAATGGATTGACTAGACCAGTGTAAGCCGTTCTGTTTGGTAAAGAGAAAACAGTTTTATTTGGAAATTTATTTGGATTGATCGCAAAAGTGACTTGCGATTGTTTGAGTGTTCTCTTGGATTGTTGGGGATTTTCTGGATGTCTTCGGGGAAGACAGAGATTTGTCTGCATCTGGAAATTGAGATTTCTTATCGACTAGTATTCCAGGAGTGGAACTGATAGTTCTGTTTAGTTGGAGAATGATTCCTAGAGATGGAATTTGATGAAGTAAATCAGTGTTCGAGGAATTTCTGAGTTTTCTTTATGGATCGGTAGAACCATATTTCTGGAGGTGATGTCCAGTTGGTGCTTGTGTTCCTTGTCAGTATTTTCTTATCTACTATGGATCAGAGTTGTGCAGCGGAAGCAGTTTGATAGTGTTTCTGATTTTCTTTTCCGGATTGGGAGAAGTTTGTAGTCTTCTGCCGGTTATGGAGTAGAATTGTGTTTTGGTTTTGGATTGATCTTGAGGAGATCATTGTGATGGGTTATTTCTGGTTCTGTTTGTTTCTTGAGAAATCAGCAAGGGGTTGAGCTGATCAGTTTGGATGTTGGCAGCCCAGGATTTGTCTGAAAACCTTTTGTGGATAAGGGACGGAGAAATTTGGAATTATTGGAGTTTTCTCTGATTCATGAGCTATAAGTTTTGGTAAGATTAGAAAAGCTAGCTCAGTGATGTTTGGATCTTTTATCTGTGTTTTGGTTGGATTGGTATTTGGTTTTCTGAATTGAATTGTCAGTTTGGATAACTGGAATTCGATGAGTTTCACGTATCTCTGAGGGAGTACGTGTATGGTCTATCTCTGGTTTTAGAACCACCAGTTATGGAGTTTGGTTGTTGAGTCAGACTCGTCTGTAGTCTGATATGCTGTCTAGTTCTATAGATATAGATGAATAGGAGCTCTATAGTTTAATAGTATTGATTGTTTGGAATCTATAAAGCGAGTATCCCGATATTTTTACCGGGGAAACTCGTGAAAGTATTATCCAGAATTTTTCTAGACAATTAGATTTGTTTGATTGGGTGAATTGATTGCTATGGTTTTTAGCATATCATTGGTATATGCTTGTGTTTTAAAATTAAATCTTTAAATAGATTATTAAATTACCTTTGTTTTAAATTTCGAGGACGAAATTCTTTTAAGGGGGAAGGAATGATGTGACGCCCCACCTCTATACCCGCGCTAGCCAAGAACACTACGGTGTAGTGTTGTCAACTAGCACGGAGAATAAGGCTGTTGAGGAGCGACCATCAATAGTTAGGCCTTATACTAGTATTGGTTATCTCAATGGGAGTGGTATATAAATATGTTTTCTTTCATTTTTCATCTCTGATTTATTTTCTCCCATCGACATACCCCAATTCCAATATAAAACGAACTACGATGGTTCGTAATAGTTTAGAACAGTAAATATAAAATAACAACACAGATAATATAAATGCGGAACACAGATGAAACAGAAAGTCTCATATATATATATATATATAATAACTGATGTCAGTTACAATACATTCACACGGTACATATGATACAACTACAACAGTCGACTAAGGAAGTTGCATATACAAGTACATTAACGTATTTAATATACATGAACACATATCTTCCTATACAATTTTACAGACTACTACAAATGACGACGACTACTCCAAAAGATATGAAAAGTCTTCATAGCTCAAGCAGCATCCCAAAGCAGAATATCTACAACCTGAAAATACTCGGTCTGACCCGAGTATTAAATTTCAAAAGAAAATAATACTCGGGTCAGTCTAATTCAAACTCAGTTATTAATGCACAGAAGCAATAATAATTAAATAATGATTAGACGACAATCACAGAAATAAATTTACCTATCCAATTCTTAAATAAGAAATCGGATAACGATAAATATGATGCGAACCAATTCAAAACAATTGGAACATCAATTAAAAGGCCAACACGAGTAGGGCTGCAGTATACGCACGCGTATACTGCCTCGCCACTACAACATATGGAATACGAAATAGATCCATAAATCAAAAGCCAAAGAAATAATAATAAAACCAATACCGTGTGGCTGCAGTTCACGCTTGCGTGCACTGCATTGCCACTATAGTGATGATGTACCCATTGAATACCGTGTGGCTGCAGTTCACGCTTGCGTGCACTGCCGTGCCACAACAGTGACGATGTACCCAATGAATGTACATAACAACTGCACATGGAAAATGATTCAGAGGTGCAACGGGAAGCAATATAACTCAAATGAGAAAGTGCAAATAAGTAAGCTGCACAGATAGTAGGGCCAGGCAACACATTGCCAAAGAATTCAACAAAGTATCGAACAAGCCCAAGACAATGCCGAAATAGTCAAAAGAAGATGAAAATACTGGTATAGTGGACCACAGTAGATTCAGAAGTGTATAAGTCAATGCACTGCAAAGCACATCAGACTCAAAACAGTCACAATATAAAGACAGCAAGAAAACTGCAATGCTCAAAGTCAGGTGGACAGCACTGACTTAAGTACACAAGTGACACGGCAATGCATAGAACCAAGATACAAAGGAATGTCAAAATGGTAGTGAAGTGGTCAAAGAATAGCCATACACAAAGGTAAAGCACAATCCAGACCAGGTGGTACAAGTATCAAGACCGAAGTCAGATGAAACAATGCCCAAAAATCCAACATGCTCAAAGTAAAAGCATATATACAAGCAATCTGAAGGCAACATGACCATATGATCAGAGGGATGCATACAAGTACATAGTGGGAAAGCCACAAATGCACATGCACCAGACATAAATGATCAGTACGACCAAGTATCAGACTCGAGCATAAAGGTTACAACTGAAGACAGTGAAACAATAATGCAACAAAGTTCAAAAGAACCAAAGTTAGAAATGACAGACAGCGATGAAAATGCAGTGATGATAACACATTGAAGCAACTGCATGCATGCTTATATATATAAATGCAAGAAACAATACATATGAACTCAGGTGGGAACATATATATATGGAGTGAAATTGTAATCTGGACAGTGCTACCAGGTTGAAAACTTATTATTGGATAAAGCATAATTAAAGTCTCCAACATATAAAACAATGAATCCAATAAATGGAAACATCAACAGGGAACTGTCTCGAATGGTGCAACATATAGTGGAAACAGTCACAACCAAATTCAAGCTAGCAGTAGTCAGAGTTGAGACTACAACTCAAAACATAACACATGAAGAACAAGTATGCAAGTGAAGACAAACGAACACAGTGAAGTACAACCCAATGCAAACCGTAAGAATGGTCACAGGCATAACACCCAAATAGATATATGCAGAGGTGAAACAAGACAATGCAAGTTAATGACGTGAACGATGCACAAGCTCCACTGACATATGTATAAATGCTACATGAAAATGGACAGAATTAACTCGACCATAAGCAGTGGACACAAGTGTAGTGGTGCAAACATCGACATGAACAAGGCTCCATTCAACGTGACAGAAGTGGTGCAATACATATGTACCAGTTAAACAACTACTACATAATGGAACAACCAACAAAAGTTCAGTGAAAACAAGACAAGCCGGAATTACAAAGTGAACCCGAAGAAATTATTTTCAAGTTTAAAAGTCACGGCAGATGCCAACTAAAAATCAACGCTGTGATGGCCATCAAGGAAAACACAAGTTCAAAACCATGAATGTCAAGCTACAGGTCAAAGGCAAGGTCAACTCAAGGCATATACAACGACTAGCGACAATTCAAAGTAATGCCGAGGTCAACGAGTCAGAACGAGTTCAAAATCATGAAACAACAGTTGAAAATCAATACGTGGTAGCCACGAAAATCCAGCACAAAATCACGAAATTGCAGAAGTAAGAAATCATCATGTGCTTGAATTAGATGCGAGTGAAAAAATATCACTCACCTTTGCTATCGGAGCAAGCGACGACCCCTCGAGCTCGATCAAAAATCGAAGCAATCGAAAGCCCTAGCTTCTGAAGATTGATTCAAGCGGAGTTCGAACCCCTGAAGCCATAGCCTTCGATCTCCATGCCCTAATTTTGGAGACGAACGATCGAACGAAGGAGCGAACTAACGTGGCCGCCATTTATATTCTTTCTTCGCGTGTTTAGTTTTAGGGTTATCAAATAATAAAAAGGGGAACGGGTTAGCCAACAGAAATGAAGAGGGGAACGATTATAAGAACGAAGAGAGGGGGATGGGTCGAACGACATTCAAAAATAAATGGCCGGTAATCACAAATTTCAAAGCTCACAACACATAACAAATTTTATTTTATTTTATTTTTAAGAATTTCTTTTAACAATTTATAAATCAATTTAAAATTAAAAATTTAAAACTTCAGAAGGAAATTTGCAATAATATTAATCATTTAAGTCGATTATAAATCGATGCGAAATACCGGGTTGTTACAGACTCCCCTCCTTAAAGAAATTGCGTCCTCGCAATCATAAGGAACAAACGGGTAAAAGGTAACAACCATAAAAGCATGTCATCACATGATGAAGAAATTCGAAGTAGGAAGTTCACCATAAAGAGCATGATAGAGAAAGCCTGATCGTGATTGCTCGATGAATTCTCTGGATTCCAAAGTGAAATTCATAGGATTTGAGAACCAATAAACTTTCACGAGAAAACATCTTTATTTCGAAGGTGGCGAACCCCCGAAACATTGATGTGAATAGAATGTTGCTCAACGTCAAATCTGGTGAAACTTCAATTTCTTCAATAATACCGGGCTCAAAAATAGAAATCGGAAATTCCCAAGGCATTTCCGTAATTGGAAGACGTAGAAAACGTCATGAATAGTAGAAAATTGAGCCGGTACACTGGCGTAGTACAATATAAACGCCAAAGAAATCTTTTAATTTCATAAAGGAAATTCACAAATTATCAACAAAATCTAATTATCAATAGATAATTCAGAAATCTCAAATTACAAATATTCGATTATCAAAAACGATAATCAAATCAACAAATATTCGATTATCAAAAACGATAATCAAATCAACAAATATTCGATTATCAAAAACGATAATCAAATCTCAAATCGCAAATGTTTAATTATCACAAACGATAATTAAACCACAACTATCTAATTATCACAAACGATAATTAGAAACAATAAATATCTGATTATCAAAAACTATAATCAGAAATCATAAATATTCAATTATCAAAACGATAATTAAATCTCAATTATCTGATTATCACAAGCGATAATCAGAAATCACAAATTTTCAATTAACGAGTCCGAAATTAACCGAAATAGCAAACGCACATGACCCATAACCACGAGTTTTACTAAATCGTTTAATTCACTTCATCGTTTCCTTGATAGTGCAAAATTGTGTATTTTAAATAAATAACATTTTACGTTCTCAAACGGACAAGTCCGGAATTAAGCGAATCAGTAAAAGAAAGGGGTCATAGTCCTCGATTTTTCTGAAACGTTTAATTCGCTTCCTCATTCTTTTGAAAGCGCAAATCGTAAAAATTTTGAAAACAATTTTGATTTATATTTTGAAATATTTTGAAGAATAAATTTTTTTTTAAAACACGTGATTAAAATAGCAATGTCAGTAGCAACTTCGACATACGTCAAAATTTCATCGAAATAATTGGCATCAAAATATAATACCAATGAATTTTCGTTCATCAAAAATGTCACAAGAATCTTCTCAAAGATAGAAAGGGGTATCATACCCTAAACTTGTATTCATAACAAGTCAATAACACACGAATTCACCAATGCACAAGAATTGATAAAACTTATCAATAGAAATCACGAAAATTGGTGAAGCACAAATTCTAGAAATCCTCACAAGAAATCCAGAAAACACAAGCTAAGAGTATGAGAATTCGAACGCGAGTATGAAAACTCGAACCGGAGTATGAAAACTCGAACGCGAGTATGAAAACTCGAACCGGAGTATGAAAACTCGAACGGAGTATGAAAACTCGAACGGAGTATGAAAACTCGAACGGAGTATGAAAACTCGAACGGAGTATGAAAACTCGAACGGAGTATGAAAACTCGAACGGAGTATGAAAACTCGAACGGAGTATGAAAACTCGAACGGAGTATGAAAACTCGAACGGAGTATGAAAACTCGAACGGAGTATGAAAACTCAAACGGAGTATGAAAACTCGAACGGAGTATGAAAACTCAAACGGAGTATGAAAACTCGAACAGAGTATGAAAATTCAAACGGAGTATGAAAACTCGAAGGAGAGTATGGAAACTCACCAACACGCGAGCATGAAAATTCATCAACACATGTAACGCATAACGAGAACGGGAGCACGAAAACTCACCTACATGCGAGCATGAAAACTCACCAACACGTGCAATGCAAAGCGAGAACGGGAGCACAGAATCTCACCTACACGTGAGCATGAAAATCACCAACACGGGCAACGCAAAGCGAGAACGGGAGCACGGAATCTCACCTACACGCGAGCATGAAAAATCATCAACACGTGCAACGCAAAGCGAGAACGGGAGCACGGAATCTCACCTACCCGCGAGCATGAAAAAATCATCAACACGTGCAACGCAAAGCGAGAACGGGAGCACGGAATCTCACCTACACGTGAGCATGAAAATCACCAACACGGGCAACGCAAAGCGAGAACGGGAGCACGGAATCTCACCTACACGTGAGCATGAAAAATCATCAACACGTGCAACGCAAAGCGAGAACGGGAGCACGGAATCTCACATACCCGCGAGCATGAAAAATCATCAACACGTGCAACGCATAACGAGACGCTATCTCATGGTTGCAAGCCATTAATTTTGACACACGAATGGCCCGAAGACCGTGGGGCGCTACCCCACATGTGTGAGTCGAAATCACACAGATTGAGGTCCAGACTAACCAAAAAAAATCAAAAGAGGTATGTGTGAGTGGAATCACACAAGTGGTGTCTAGTCTAACCTCACAATCAAAAGAAAAGTATGTGTGAATGAAATCACACAAGTGGTGTCTAGACAATCCTGAAAGCCCAAGAGATATGTGTGAGACGAAATCACACCGATGAGGCCTAGTCTAGCCGTAAAAATGATCGTCATGATCAACGAGAAGTGTCAATTACACTAAGTCAGTAAATGTAAAAGTTTAGCATCATGTCCCATAACCACTTACTTAACTTAAATATTTACGAACAAACTGTAAATCTTCACTAATAAAATTTGTCACTAGAGGTTCAATCGAACAAGTCCAACAATTAACCGACGAAGTAAACGCAAGCGTTTCATACCACTTGTTTTACTAAGCCGTTTAATTAGATTTCTCATACGAGTGAAATAAAGATTTGTATATACTAATAGATTGGAAAACAGTTTCAAAAACGAGTTTGGTATTGAAAATAGAGTTGAAAACATTTTGATAAAAGAGTTTTTGATATTTACTACTAGTATTGAAACCTTTATATTTTTAAAGTGACAAATCACAAAAATGATTGTAGAAACAATCAATCACAAGAATTCACATACGAAGACGTGAATAGAATCCAAAGAAATCGATACCGAATTCATCGAAAGGTATGTTCACAAAAATCCCGAAGAAAAGGTCATCAAAGTTGCTAATAAATGATAGCAACAAATCGGGAAATAATCAAGAATCGATTAAATTCGAAAACCAAATCAATTCACTAAGATTCACATTCGAAGACGTGAATAAAATACAAAGAATTTCGATTCCAAATCCATCAAAGTAGGAATACCCAAAATTCCTGAAATAGAAGTTATCAAAGTCGACAAAGGTGATAACAACTAACCGGAAAAGAAGAACCGATCAACAATTGGAAAAACAAAGCAGAACGAGTATAAATGCTTGAATGACTTTAGCAAAAGTAAAGGTCAAGTCAACGTCGATATCGACAAGGAAAAGACCAAGACAATTTCTTTTATACCAAAGAAAATTTTAAAACTATCAGAGAGAGGCACATGGAAACCAACAAACCATGGATAAACAGACAGAGTCGACAATTGGAATGCAATTTGTCTCAAAGATTGATACCCAAAACCCAATTGTATGGAAACTGCATTAAGTACACGAATCAGAGATAAGAATGCATATATATAGCAGTTCGAATAAACAATGCGAGTTCAAATCGAAGTGGGTACTAGTTGCAGCAATATGCAACTTGGTAGAGCATATATACACTGATACTTAGAAGTGTAAACTCAAGTGAGCAAGTGCGATAGAGAATAGCAGCAATGCTCACGAATAAGCGTTAGGAATTCATTCCTAACAATCAAAGATGATCTTAAGACAAAGATGTGAAATAAAACATCGACAAATAGTTGTAACACATGTACTATCTAAGTTATGTTTTATATTTGTTCTAAACCCCAGGCTCTGATACCAAGCTGTGACGCCCCACCTCTATACCCGCGCTAGCCAAGAACACTACGGTGTAGTGTTGTCAACTAGCACGGAGAATAAGGCTGTTGAGGAGCGACCATCAATAGTTAGGCCTTATACTAGTATTGGTTATCTCAATGGGAGTGGTATATAAATATGTTTTCTTTCATTTTTCATCTCTGATTTATTTTCTCCCATCGACATACCCCAATTCCAATATAAAACGAACTACGATGGTTCGTAATAGTTTAGAACAGTAAATATAAAATAACAACACAGATAATATAAATGCGGAACACAGATGAAACAGAAAGTCTCATATATATATATATATATAATAACTGATGTCAGTTACAATACATTCACACGGTACATATGATACAACTACAACAGTCGACTAAGGAAGTTGCATATACAAGTACATTAACGTATTTAATATACATGAACACATATCTTCCTATACAATTTTACAGACTACTACAAATGACGACGACTACTCCAAAAGATATGAAAAGTCTTCATAGCTCAAGCAGCATCCCAAAGCAGAATATCTACAACCTGAAAATACTCGGTCTGACCCGAGTATTAAATTTCAAAAGAAAATAATACTCGGGTCAGTCTAATTCAAACTCAGTTATTAATGCACAGAAGCAATAATAATTAAATAATGATTAGACGACAATCACAGAAATAAATTTACCTATCCAATTCTTAAATAAGAAATCGGATAACGATAAATATGATGCGAACCAATTCAAAACAATTGGAACATCAATTAAAAGGCCAACACGAGTAGGGCTGCAGTATACGCACGCGTATACTGCCTCGCCACTACAACATATGGAATACGAAATAGATCCATAAATCAAAAGCCAAAGAAATAATAATAAAACCAATACCGTGTGGCTGCAGTTCACGCTTGCGTGCACTGCATTGCCACTATAGTGATGATGTACCCATTGAATACCGTGTGGCTGCAGTTCACGCTTGCGTGCACTGCCGTGCCACAACAGTGACGATGTACCCAATGAATGTACATAACAACTGCACATGGAAAATGATTCAGAGGTGCAACGGGAAGCAATATAACTCAAATGAGAAAGTGCAAATAAGTAAGCTGCACAGATAGTAGGGCCAGGCAACACATTGCCAAAGAATTCAACAAAGTATCGAACAAGCCCAAGACAATGCCGAAATAGTCAAAAGAAGATGAAAATACTGGTATAGTGGACCACAGTAGATTCAGAAGTGTATAAGTCAATGCACTGCAAAGCACATCAGACTCAAAACAGTCACAATATAAAGACAGCAAGAAAACTGCAATGCTCAAAGTCAGGTGGACAGCACTGACTTAAGTACACAAGTGACACGGCAATGCATAGAACCAAGATACAAAGGAATGTCAAAATGGTAGTGAAGTGGTCAAAGAATAGCCATACACAAAGGTAAAGCACAATCCAGACCAGGTGGTACAAGTATCAAGACCGAAGTCAGATGAAACAATGCCCAAAAATCCAACATGCTCAAAGTAAAAGCATATATACAAGCAATCTGAAGGCAACATGACCATATGATCAGAGGGATGCATACAAGTACATAGTGGGAAAGCCACAAATGCACATGCACCAGACATAAATGATCAGTACGACCAAGTATCAGACTCGAGCATAAAGGTTACAACTGAAGACAGTGAAACAATAATGCAACAAAGTTCAAAAGAACCAAAGTCAGAAATGACAGACAGCGATGAAAATGCAGTGATGATAACACATTGAAGCAACTGCATGCATGCTTATATATATAAATGCAAGAAACAATACATATGAACTCAGGTGGGAACATATATATATGGAGTGAAATTGTAATCTGGACAGTGCTACCAGGTTGAAAACTTATTATTGGATAAAGCATAATTAAAGTCTCCAACATATAAAACAATGAATCCAATAAATGGAAACATCAACAGGGAACTGTCTCGAATGGTGCAACATATAGTGGAAACAGTCACAACCAAATTCAAGCTAGCAGTAGTCAGAGTTGAGACTACAACTCAAAACATAACACATGAAGAACAAGTATGCAAGTGAAGACAAACGAACACAGTGAAGTACAACCCAATGCAAACCATAAGAATGGTCACAGGCATAACACCCAAATAGATATATGCAGAGGTGAAACAAGACAATGCAAGTTAATGACGTGAACGATGCACAAGCTCCACTGACATATGTATAAATGCTACATGAAAATGGACAGAATTAACTCGACCATAAGCAGTGGACACAAGTGTAGTGGTGCAAACATCGACATGAACAAGGCTCCATTCAACGTGACAGAAGTGGTGCAATACATATGTACCAGTTAAACAACTACTACATAATGGAACAACCAACAAAAGTTCAGTGAAAACAAGACAAGCCGGAATTACAAAGTGAACCCGAAGAAATTATTTTCAAGTTTAAAAGTCACGGCAGATGCCAACTAAAAATCAACGCTGTGATGGCCATCAAGGAAAACACAAGTTCAAAACCATGAATGTCAAGCTACAGGTCAAAGGCAAGGTCAACTCAAGGCATATACAACGACTAGCGACAATTCAAAGTAATGCCGAGGTCAACGAGTCAGAACGAGTTCAAAATCATGAAACAACAGTTGAAAATCAATACGTGGTAGCCACGAAAATCCAGCACAAAATCACGAAATTGCAGAAGTAAGAAATCATCATGTGCTTGAATTAGATGCGAGTGAAAAAATATCACTCACCTTTGCTATCGGAGCAAGCGACGACCCCTCGAGCTCGATCAAAAATCGAAGCAATCGAAAGCCCTAGCTTCTGAAGATTGATTCAAGCGGAGTTCGAACCCCTGAAGCCATAGCCTTCGATCTCCATGCCCTAATTTTGGAGACGAACGATCGAACGAAGGAGCGAACTAACGTGGCCGCCATTTATATTCTTTCTTCGCGTGTTTAGTTTTAGGGTTATCAAATAATAAAAAGGGGAACGGGTTAGCCAACAGAAATGAAGAGGGGAACGGTTATAAGAACGAAGAGAGGGGGATGGGTCGAACGACATTCAAAAATAAATGGCCGGTAATCACAAATTTCAAAGCTCACAACACATAACAAATTTTATTTTATTTTATTTTTAAGAATTTCTTTTAACAATTTATAAATCAATTTAAAATTAAAAATTTAAAACTTCAGAAGGAAATTTGCAATAATATTAATCATTTAAGTCGATTATAAATCGATGCGAAATACCGGGTTGTTACAAATGTGATGACCCGGAATTTTAAAGCAATATCAATTTAATAATGTGTAATAAAAATTAAATTGATTTGATAATCTTTGTAATGAGATTTGAATTAATTTAATAATTCAATAAATAAATAGTAAATTGATATATTTTATCTTTTTAAATTAAATAAATTGTTTTATATTTATAATAGGGGATTTTAGGCTTAAGGAAAAAGTTAGAGAAAAATTTCGTTTTAGGGACAAGAAGTTTGTTTTTTAGGCTGAAGGACACTTTTTAGTGTAAATCACAGAATGATAGTTGTAACTATCATTTTCAGTTTACACTAAAAAGTAGCCTTCAGACTAAAATGCAAACTTGTTGTCCCTGAAACTAAATTTTTTTGCAACTTCTACCTTGTGCCTATTTACCTGTTTATAATATATATAGCATATTGTATATATTGTAAATAGGTATTGTCTTAAATAAATCCTGTTTTCTATAAAATTTATATCTTTAGAAAAATCGGAAATTATGATTTTATTTAAAAGTTAAACTTTTTAAAATCTATTTAATAAATAAAATATGGTTTTAAATATTTAAGATAAATATTAAACGATTTAAAATATTTGTAACTCAAGTTTAAAATTTAAATAAATAACAATGAGGTTATTTTGAGTTTCTTTTAAATATAATGTGATAAAATAAATAATTTATTAATAAGAAGACAATTTCTTTTAATAGTTATTTATGGTTATTAGATATTGTTATTTCTAAAAATATAATAATGCATTGTTTTAACAAATAAATTTTTAATAAAAATTATTGTTTTTCAAAATTCAAATTTGTAGTGTATTTGTAAAATAAACTGGATTTCAAAATTTAATTTGAACTTGAATTCAAAGTTTTGAAAATTTAAAGTACAAATGTTTTTAATTTGCTTTGATTTTGAAATATTTGTATAAGTTTAATTTTATAAATATAGTTTGATTAATTCATTTTAAAAATCTATATACATGTGAATAAATTTATTTAAACATAGGTTTACATTTATCTTGTATTAACATCTAAATAAATAACTAATTAACATTTAATTAACATTTGTGACAAGTGTAAACATCTTACAAATTAAATAAGCATGTGTTTACTAATTAACATCTTTACTTGACAAATGTTAGAATGTAAGACATGTGTCATTTAAATTTGGTTTTTCTTTTATTTGTTCAATAAAGTTTAATTTCAGTTTTACATATAAAACAAATTCTCTTTCATTTTTATTTCTTTTCTAGATCTAAATAAAAAGGAATCACATTCTCAAAAACTTAAATCTGAGACAAAACTTCTCATTTATCAAATCTAAAACAACAACCACACATCTTCAAAAGAATCAAGCCTGTAAATCATTTTCGTGTTAATCAAAACCCTATTCATTTTCAAGCAAACCTGTAACTACTTCAAACATGCAAGTAAATCTGTAGCCTGCATGCAAATCTTTTTACAAACCAAATAAAAGCATGCTTGCATTTTTCAAAAATCTGGAAGTAAAACCTATTGAAACCTGCATCAAAGTAAATCCTGTCACCCTATTTAGAATCTGGAAGCATGCAAAACAAAAGGCAATGTAATTTTATGAATCCAGGAGCAAGAGCATTTTTTTTAAGCAAGATGAAAAACAATGGAGGCTCTGTCTTTTAATTAACAGGTGAGTAACGTTTTGTTATTAAAGTTTAAATTTATAAATAAGTTGCAGGATTAAATCTCTCTGATAAAATGTGTTGAATGTATGCTTGAATACATTATGCTGTGACTATAATATGTTTATGTGAGTGAATGTATGAATTATCTGTATGTTTATACATGTATGATGTGTGTATGATAAATATTCCTGTAACCACTCTGTTTCTAATTCAAGCTCTAGTTTTTGGGATTAAAAATCATACCTCTTGATCAAAGCCGTGTTAAGATTCAAGTTTTAAACCAAACTTGATTGTTTTATCCTAGAGAAGTTTTGAAGTATTATTTAAGTTAAATAAAATTAGAAATCTTACTGGGTATTTTTAAAAAGCAAAGCAAACTTTGAATAAAGGAAAATCCAAACATTTTAGTTTATAAATCTAGGATCTTAATTTGAATACCTAGACTAAAACAAGATTTTTTAAATCAAAAATCAGCATTTTAAATCAAAGGGTTTGGGAGCAGTTTTCTGTTGAACAGAAAAGTGAATTTGTGTGATTTCTAATGATCTAATGATTTAGGAATATTGGGACTTTGCTAGTGGGTAGAATAGTAACCATTGAAGCAGGGAAAAATTATTAATGTTGATGAAAATCAATAGGGAAGCAGTGGTAGTGATCTGGTTTCTGTAGCCCTAGTTTTAGCTGGGCATATTGATTTGGTTGGCTCGACCTATAGAGGCGATCGAGTTCAACAAGAATTTGGGAAACGATGGCATGGTGGATGATGAGGCTGTGGACGGAGTTGCAAAGCTTATGATGGTCGGAGGAGGGTAGTTTTAGTGTTGACAGGTTTTGGGGTAATGTTTGTTTTAATGTTCCAGGTTTTGGAGATTGATTCTCGAATTCGATTTCGAGAATTGAGTTACAATTTGAGGGTAGTGAAGGGTCGTAGGGTTTGTCGCCGTCATGGGGAAGCCACCGGAGGTGACTGGTGATTGCCGGAGGCATGGTGCACGTGCACCATGCAATTTTCTTTGATCTGTTGTTTTCTGGGTATAATGGTATTTTAGAACCCGAAGTAGAACTCGGGTATTTTTGTAGTTTGCTCGAAGGAAAGAGTTTGAAGACTCGAAGCAGATGTGGGTAGGATAGGGGTTAGTTTAGTACAGGTTTTACAGTAACCTGTTCTTCTATTTTAAATTTTAAAATAAAATTTAAACATTAAATTCAAATGGAAATAAAGTTTTAAAATCTGAGTCATGTTTAAATCTAGTTTGTATTATAGTTTCAAATGATTTTGAATCCTACAAGTTTTAAAATTTTAAAAGTGGTTCTCAGTTTGAATAAACCTACAGTTTTCAGTAAAATTAAATTTCATTTTTAAAATTTGAATCATGATTCAAAACAACAGTTTGAATCTAAATTTAAGTCAGTTTCCTTAAGATTTTTGAATCTTTAGGTTTTAAAAATAAATTTGTATTTTAAATAAAAGTTTTAAAATCAAGGTTCAAATCAAAAGTTTATTTTAAGTTTAAATTATAAATGATTTGATTAAGGAATGGTTTCAAGTGTATTGAGTTAAAAATCTGGGATTTGAATAAGTTTTAAAATTTGAATGTTTAATTTTTAAAACAAGTTAAATTTAAATTGTTTATTTGAAGTTAATGTGTTTTCAAACATTTAATTTGATTTTCCTTTTAAATGAAATCATTAAAGGGTTTATAAAGGAAGTTAAAATGATTGTTAACTCGAATTTGAAATTTAAAGGGTAATGTAATTTAAACTTAATATTAAATGGAATTAAGCAAATTTATTAAGACTCATCTTATACTAGTTTAATTTTAAGTAATAAATGTTATTTACATTTATTTCAAAGAATAATAAACGAAATTTAAATTAGTTAATTCTTAATATCATTTTGAATTTTAGATTCAAAATGAAATTTTAATTTTGATTTTTAAAATGAAATGTTACAAGTACATTTAAATATTTATGAAATTGTTAATAAAGAATGGATTTCCTTAGAAATTATTAAAATATTAAATATAATTAAATAATAGGATAATTTAAGGAATAACTTATTTATTTAATTTATTTAATTAATGATTTGGATTAATTTAAATTAGAGTTAATTAAGAAGTAATTAAAGAATGAATAATAGTTAATGATGGTCATTAACTAAAGTTTATTTAGTAATTAATTAATATGATTAATTTTCGATAATTAATTAAATTAATTAATTACTGATAATAAATTGTAAAATTTATTTAAGTTTAATTACTTAAATAAAAGTAATTAAGACATTAATTACTTAATGTAATTAATGAAGTTATTGAGTTTGGTTTAAATTAATTAACTAAGTTTAATTAATTTTAAAAATGAGATTTGATAATAATTACCTGATGTAATTAATGTAGTGAAATTACTCAGTGAAGTAATTAAAGATAATTACTGAATGTAATTAATAGATGATATTGGGATTGTGAAAATAATTTGGATTAAATTATTTTGTTTAATTAATCAAGTGATTAATTAAAGTAATTAATTAAGGAATAATTAATTTGATAAGTAATTAAGGGTAGTTAATTACAGATTGAAATTAATCTAAGGTGATTAATAATTATGGATTAAGTGAGATTAATTACTAAAAGTAATTAATTTATTGGAGTAATTAATTAAATATAATTAAGAATCATTAATTAATATAATTAATGATGTAATTAAGATTGATTAATTAATATTAATTAATCAATAAAGTAAATAAGGGTAATTAATTAATTGTAATTAATTAAGGTTAAATGTAATTAATTATAGTTGATTAATTAATGAAGTAATTAAAAGTTAATTACTGTATTTGGTTTAGAGTAATTAATTTTGTGAAATTAATTGAAGTATAATTGATCAGGATTGATTAATTAAGATGATAAAGTAGAGGTTAATCGATTAATTAATTTGTAATTAATTAATGTAAGCAAGATTTATATTGTGTAAGTAATTAATTTAATTCAATTTAAATTAATTATAGATGGTATGATTATAAGTCATTGCTTATAGATGGTTGATATTGATTACTTTGAATGGTTTGAATCTCAGAGATGAGATTAGTAATGTTGATTGATATGGATACATTGGTTGCATTGTGATATTGATATGGATTATCTTTTAATAGTGATAATGTGGATTATCTGTGGTTTGATAATGATAATTATTTGTTGTGAATCTATGAATTATCTATCTGTGTGTATATAGATAATATAATTGAATTGTTTTAAACTCTAAAACAATTTGGACCTAAAAGACACGCTTTGGATTTCGATGAGATCGGGATCGGGTTTCCATATTTGGATATCCGAAAACCACATCGATCTAAATTAACGATAGGTCGTGAATCTTATGTGAAGAGTGAAGACTCGAGGTGTAAGGGCTATACGTCAGTATAACTCTGTGGGTGATTCCGTAATGAGTTTGACGGAATAGTACTTATAGATTCGAGATGGTGATTCAGAGTGCAAGGGTTATCGTCGTTAACTCTGAGGGTGATTCCAAAATGAGTGTAAAGAGATAATGCCTTCGGTTTCGTTCGAACCCGGAACGAACTTGTATGGATTGAATACTTTCAGAACATCGTCAGGTGGACGATAAGCATTCTAAGATAATGTGTTCTCTAAAGGTAATCGTAGCCTCAAGCCTCATCAACTGGGAATGGCTAAAACAGGGGAGGTGCAGCAAGGCTTCGTGGGTAGCACCCATTGGAGAGCAAGATTTTCCCCTGTCTAGAGGTCCCTTTTTGTTCGCCTTAGTGGGAAGTTGTTAGTGCGCACCAACTACGGGGTTGTCTTGTTCGGAACTATTCAGTAAGGAATGGGTCCGGCCTTGTGTTGCAGGGGAGTGGGAGTACTCCTCGGTACGTTGATCTAGGCCACGTACAGTGACGGGCGGTACCCAGTAGCCCTGCCATTGATGGAATCCAAAATCCAATAAGTGTCGTACGTATTAGTTGTGCCCAATTATGTTGGAACGTGAGATGTAAGCATTCCAGCTATTTATGTATTTTACTTGAAAACCCTAGACACTATTATAATATCACTGGATTTCCTATCAAATGTTTTGGTTAGCGTAAGGTAAAAACTTTTCCATGTTTATGTGTGGGAAGTCTTACGTGATACCTTTCTTTTCAAAAGGTTTTTGAAAGTTAAGCAACTTTAACCGGTTACTCACACCAGACCCATGTCTGACCCGGAGTTTATCTTTTGTTTTTCATAAACTCTTGGGTACTCAAATTTTTTACGAGTAGCCAAGGGATTCAGGTTAGCTTTGCCGAATATTGGAGGAGCAATGGAGCAGGAGGCTTCTGCGTTAGATATATAGTATTCCGCTGTGTGTTCTGTGATTTTCTCTGAGTTGTATTATGTTGTAAATACTAGACAGGTGTTTATAACTGTCTACTATATGTTGTATATCTGTGTACTCTGATAGTGGTTGTAAACTATGTAATACTTTATGTTATTAATATAATTTATTCGTTCCGCTGTTTAGATTCTGATGTGTTGTTTCTTCTTTCTTCTCTTTCTTTCTATTCTCTATCCCTTTCTTTTCTTTTTAGCGATGCAATTTCCTGGTGTTTGGAAGTTGGGTCGCTACATATAGAATCCGTGTTTCACTAATTTTTGCGATTGGCATTGATATGTTTATCAATATTTGTGGTTTGGTGAATAAAATAAAGAATATGGCATTCTTTTTGGTGTTTGAAATTTTTGAGATATTGTATGATCTTTGTTGTTGTTAAATGTATACTTGTCATAGTATGACATTATTGTTATCATACATTTTTGTCATATCTCTTATCCTATTTGATTTTATCCGATATTTATGGTTGGACCGATCCGTTTATTATTTCCTTCTTAAATAATACTCGGGTCATACCGACGTATTTCATGTGCTTCTGCTTGACTCCTTATCTAGGTCTGTCATCTGACTTTTGGCTAACTACTAGTTTAGTAGTTTTTGTTTTTATACATTCGAGATAGAGACTCCTTGATGTATGCATATTCTTTTGTCTAGCACTTGTACCTATCCTTTTGTGATGGAGTGGACCTTGCATGACCACTACTTTGATGTACACTTCTACATGTTTTATTCATATCTGTTTTCGCCTTTGTGATATGAATATTTGTGACTGACTTGTGTTATGCTTATTTTATATTTGTTTCCGAAGCTCACTTAGCCACTGTATAGTAGCTTTGAGTTTGTATCTGATGTGTCAGATTTCCTCTTGAAACGAAATGCATGTAATACTATCTGACATATCGGTAATCGCACAAAGCAATTACACAGATGGTCGCTCCTCAACAGTCTTATTCTTCATGCTAGTTGATGGCATTACTCCGTAGTGTCTTTGGCTAGTGTGAGCATAGAGGCGGGGCATCGCACCATAATTGGGTGCGATCCACTTAGTCTTGTTGCATCTCACCTACTTTACAGTCATTCCCGGTTGATGAGGCTAGAGGCTACGATTACCTTTTAGAGGAATTCTCACATAGAATGCTCATTGTCCTCCAATGACAATGTACATATAACATTCATTCATACAAGTCCTTTCTGGGTTCGAATGGAATCGAATACAATATTCCTAGTACATCCATTTTGGAAAAATCCTCATGATTAGTAGCGATTAGTCTTTGCACTTCACTGCTCCATCTTCGACTCTATGCTCTTGTTTTCACTTTGAAAACATATTCGTTAGATCGAAGTGGTTTTCGGATAACTTATCCGAACCCGGTCTCTTCGAAATAACATTCGATATTTTTCTGTAAACTCAACCCTAGTTCTTTAGGAAATAAACAGATGAAATAAGATTGGAGATCACCTCCTAACCGTTAGTGGAAATGTCCTAGAAGAATGAAACGAGTTTATACGTACAGTATGGCACCTCGAACGGTAATTGAACCATGTAATTCCTGTGTTTCTTCTTGATATTCCCAAAGTTATAATTTGGGTCCAGATTTGATAGCCGGTTATTTAACTATCAGATAAACAATCATTCAACCAAATATTTCCTTTTACCACTAAATACACTAACTCTCTTTTAAATTTAATTTTAATAAACTAAATCTCTTATCAAAATTCATGTACTTATCTTATCAAAATTAGTATTTTCCCAAATTATCCTTTTCAAAAATATTTGAAACCCCTTTTAAATAATAAGGAAAGTACCACTGCGGTAGCAACCATGAATACACCATGGATCCACAGCTCAATGGTTACGTCTCTATCCCAGAGAAATCCAAAACTTAACTGCAGGCACTCACTACCTCCGATTACGCTATGAAAGTTTACCATTACTTTCCAAAAATTATATTAGATAATTTTTCAAAATAATACTTATAAAATTCCCATATAAATTTCCAAGTTTATTTTAGGAGAATACTCTTCTGTAAAAGTTATTATATAAAAATAATATTAATATTGAATAATTTATCCTCTTAAAATAATACTAATTAATTCTTAAATATAAATTTACTTAATATAAACCAACTTAATTAATAATTAATTATACTTCAAGCAATTTTAAACAACTAAATAATTAATTTTCTGAAATATTGTAAAACACCTTTTAAATTATCGCTTAACAATTAAAAATCCTCCTTTTTAAAACAAACTCAATTTCTCGATAAAAATATATTTTCCAATTCTAATATAACTGGTCCAACATTTATAAATCTCTCTCGATTTATTCCCAATTTTAAATTACGTCCTAATTCCGTAAATCCTCTTTTCACATTTCCAAATAAATAAATCTACCATTTATTTTTAAGCTGATTTACCCATCTCCTTATAAATCCTCACCATGAATTTATGAATTCAATTTATCCACTAATAATCACTTTACTTTATGTATAAACCTTGTTTAGGTTTTATTATTTAAAATCCTTTTATTTACATTATTCCAAAATCACTATTTTCCATATCTCGAAATTATTAAGTAAAATTTTAAAATCAAACTATTTATTTTTCCCAAATTCTTTTAATTAATCCAAATTTTTCTTTAAATATTTTACTCCAAATTTTCTTTTATGTTCTTTTTAAATTCAATTTACATATTTATGGTATTTTAAAATACCAAAATCTAAACTAGTAATACCATAGCATCCAATAAATTCAAATTCCACCATAATCTACGACATATTATTCGACATATCATATATCATTGAATATGAAAATAATTCAATATTTTTTAGGAATCCAATTGGATCTCTCCAACCTGTTTTCCTGCACCCACATATGTTAATGCAATATGAAAATATCAATCCCACTTCGAGGAGGATATTGCAGTATATAGGGTCATCCGCTATTATGCGGGATGCATAGGGTCTCATCCAATATATATATATATATATATATATATATATATATATATATATATATATATATATATATATATATATATATATATCTGTGTGTGTGCGTGTGTGCGGGAATATCAATCACTCTAATATATATACTACTATATATAATAACACATTCAACTGATAATTATTTTTTCAATTCAATAAATCAATAAATAAATAATTTTACCTATTTAAAATTAATTGCATTAATCCAAAATTGAGTGAGATTAACTCACTTTTATTTTGTTGTCGCATACGCGTTCAAATTTAACTCAAAATTCTGGAACTCCAAATTCAGTCAATTCAATTCCACTGCGTATATCCCGCTAACACGAATGTATTACAACTTGTTTCGTTTAAATCTGATTTCGTATGGAAAAGATATCACATATATAAGATTTACAGTTCTTAAAACGCATGTGTGTATATAAATGTACACACTTGAGTTAGATTGAGATTTTCAAAACCCATACCAGTCCATCCCGGAACCGGCCACCTGCTCTTTTTTTCTTCTCCTTTTTCCATTTTTTCTTCTTCTTCTATATTTTTTGTTTTACATTCTTTTAAAAAAAACATCCTGTTACATATGCAAACCCTCCCACTCTATATTCCTTCCACCCCAAATCGAACGTATCCTGTACACGAGATCCTGCTCCTCCCAATCGACCGTGCATGCCACTAGAACGTCGATCGGACCTCCCCTATATCATCCCTGTCGATAGCTCATCCTCCGAGCTTCCCAACTTCGCCGACCACGGTCGCCCACACCCCCTCAACATCGAGTACGAACCCAAACATGTTCTCGTTCATCGACCATTTTCTACTGCCTCGTTCAACCATTCGATACCAAACTCCAACAATCAACATCCCTCGCTAACCTCATCAACCTTCCTTTTGGTCCCATTTCCCACAAATCAATGAAATCATCGAAATCAGAAAAAGAAGATTTTTCGATCAACCCGCTTTTCCTACTTCCACGCAGCACCAACCTCCGTTTTCGTTGTCGATCACCCTCGCCTCCATGCCACACACATAATCCTCTCTAGCGTCGAGGCCTAAATCGGCCTGTGGTGGTCCAGATGAATGTGCGCCGCAAGATTGCCGTGGGTAAAAAAATAAGAAGATGAATGTTTTATCATATTTTTTTTTCTCTGTTCAAACTACTACATGTAATTTAAAAGGGGAACGGAGGGAGAACAAGGTGAGATGTTAGCATGTGCAAGGAAGGCTATAGTGTTTTTGATCGGAAGGGAAAAATCTGATGTAAGAATAGTCAATCAAAACATATATATATATATATGTATATATATATATATGTATGTATGTATGTATGTATGTAATTTAAAATTTTGAACCGTCTCGATTACGTAACTCAAAATCTCGAACTCTTATCGAGATATGCCGCTAGGTATTTATGATGTTATACCCCGATTTCGAACGCAATGGAAAGGTTTTGGTCCTAATTTGATCGTACGGAGAAGATAACTTTTTGGACCCAATTATTATATTGAATTTTCGATATAAATTTTAGCGTGTTTATATCCCTATGATAACTCTAAATGCTACAAAATTTAAATTCGATAATAATGAGCTTTTCAGACCCAATGGAACTGGTTTCGTCGAATTCCGAGACTGTACCCCGAAAGGCTATTTTTAAATGTCAATTTAAACAATATACTTTTAAAACTGAACAAATCACTTCTAAATTCAATTTTAAAACTTTTATTATCTTCATTATTATCAGCAAGCTTAAAACTTAAGATTCAATAATTTACCAAATTTTCAATTATCGAATTCAATAATTAATTGTCCAACAAATAGTTATATTTGAAATTCAATTTAAAAATTAACTTTAAAATATTTAAAATCAATTAAATATTCCAATTTCAAATAGCCAAAATTCTGGGTTGTTACATTCTTCCCCCTTATGAGAATTCCATCCCCGAAATTACCAAATAAGAAGAATTGTCCCAAACCCGTTAACTATTTTTCCAACAACACACAGTTTCCAACAATTTTCCAAGAATAATTTTTTATAGAAAACACACTATCACTTTTTACTAATCTCCAACTTCATCCATAGATGCCAAGTAATATTATTTACTTAACTATTTCAAGTTACAATCCCAAATCAAATTTCAGTTCTTAAAAAATTTCTTCAAAATTTTCCAACTTCCTAAATTTTCAAATTTTTTGCCAGCGTCTCCTTTGTGCGGCTAGATCTGAAAAACTATAAAACCACCTCTATGGCCCCAAACCATCAAAAGAAAACAAAAGCCAAGTGGCTCAATAAAAAAAACCATCAAATTCAAACATCAATTTAAACATGTACCTTTCTGTTGGGAAATCAAATTTTATTTCTGAAATGAAAGACATCAATTTAGCGTTTTCTTTTAAATACCTGCACCTTACTTACCAATAATATCCAATCATACAATTCAAAATCATTTTACTCGGCATTTTCAATTTCCAATATTATTTCACCAAAACCCATACGATGTACATATATCATCTGTACGCAATATCTAATCCGATCGCTCACTCGATCACACAATCTCACTTCCGAAATAGTATCGTTCACACAACCCTCTAGTGCGTACTTAGATCTGGTTTCTCGATTAGAAATCGTCATTCTCCTTGCATAGACATATACTATGATAGATAATTCCAGAATTAATCAAAAATCCATATCCAGGGTTCGCCGTTGAAAATCGGATGAAAAATCCTAACTCGGATCGATATCATCATCTCGAAATTCTATGCTTGAATCGGGATCAAACTGTTATGCGAATAAAATAATATATGTACAACTTACGTATTTATTTCAAATTTATTCTTAGCTATCCCAAAATGTTTTATTCACATTTATCTCATTTCAATCAATTATCCACAATTTTCATTCCCATTTAGACTTTACATTCACTAATTTAATTAGTACATTACCTCAATGCCGATTTCACATTAGAATTCACCATCAAATTTCTTAAGTTTATTACAAATATTTTATACAACTTCTCATATTAATTAACACCTCACACTGGAGTCTATACCCACTTTAACTCAATCAATTCTATTTCCAAAATTTAGTTTATTTACTCTAACTCAAACTAAAATTTTCAAATTCAATTTATGTAGCATAATTCAATTTTAATTTCATTACTTACCAATTAAATAAATTAGTCCATTACTAATTTTATTTCCATCTCAACAATTTCCATTTTCAAACTTATTTCATTTAGCCTACTTAGGCTAAATTTTCAAATTTCTCTTATTTATCTTAGTTCAAGTTAATTTCCATTCCAAATCAAATTTCAAATTTTATAAGTTTTCAAATTTATTTATATTCTGTAACATTCCCGTTTTAAATCAAATTCAAATTTGAAATTAATTTAATTTTTGGAATTAATTCGTGAATAAATTTGATATTTATATAAATAAATTTGTAATTTGAAATTTGAATTTGAAATTCAAAAATAAATATATTGGAAATAAATTATAATTAAAATTTTATTTTTAAGTTAATAAGGATTTGTTTTCTAATTATATTAAATATGCATTTTGATTTGAAAATGACATTTTGAATTTGATATAATAATTTTTTCAAAGGCTAATTTAGAATTAAATTCTAATATATTTATTCATGTATAATTAAATTTTAAAACCATTTTCTTTAAAAGATTATATAAATGATTAATGAAGAAAATGTATTTATTTAAATAGAAAATATAATGTAAAGTTATATTTAAAATATTATTTAAAATGTTTGAAATATAAACATAAGTACTTAATTCAAACAAGGGTTTAAAAACATACAACATGATTTATAAATAAGAATAAAGTAGGGGTTAGAATATAATTTGTAAATTAATAAGGTAAGGGTTTAGACAAAAATTAATCATATATGTACATTTGTAATCCATGAAACAAGAAAATTTACAGGTGTAATAGTTTTGTTAATATAATTTAACAAGTGGCATTTATCTTCTCAATTTGAATTAGAATTTTATAAAACATATGAACTAGAAAAAGTAAACCAGGCTAATACATTTCATTCTCCTCTCCAATTCTTCTTTCATCTTCAAATTGAAATCAAGACTGTAAACAAGAAAAAAAAATAAAAAAAATACAAACCTGAAAAACATTCAAAACCGAAAATAGTGCAAAAGGAAAAAGAAAACCTCAAACCTGGAAAATCAAACAAAGCAAACTTCAAGAATCAAGCATCAACAACAATTCAACCTGATTCCAAACTAAAACAAAACAGAAGCAAGATCAACTTTATATTCAAGCTTTAGATCAAACCCAGGATATCATTCCGGATCAAAAAATTTCAATCCAAAGTCAAAAACCATTCCAAGTTTTGCTTCTCTGTTTTATGTCTAGTTCAGGTGAGTAAACTTCTTCCCTAAGAAATTTGATCAGTGTTATCTTTTTATGTATGCTTGAATTAGTGTTATGGAATGATTGCACATATGAAATTGATTATTGCATGCATAGGAATACAAATGAATGTTTGTACAGGTCTGTGTACATATGAATTCAAACCTCTGTTGATAAAACAAACCAACCCAGTCTAAAAAAAATTATTTATCCTTCTCAGATCTCCATTAGCACATAACGTTTAAAGGAAATTTTTTTATATTCATCAGATCCAATTTATAAAAATAATTTCAAGAATTTATATTAAGCCAATATTTCCAAATTAAGATATTACAATGATGAACTAAAATTGGTCAGAAAATCAAATGATGTAGTTTCACATTTTGAATTTATAACTTGATTAGTGATTGAAAATGATGAATTTTGGTGATAAATTTATGATTTTTAAGATAGAAATTATCGAGAATTTTCGAGTTGAACGAAAAGTACGTTTTCATTGAATTCTGATGATAGGCAAGGTGATGTTCGTTGAGTTCGAACTTGGAGGAGGCTTGTATATAGATGATTACGGGAAAAATGATCGGAACATTTAAAGATGACCATGGTGGCCAGTCAGCGTCGATTTAGGGTGTAACGACCTAGAATTTCTAGTCGTTAATTTTGAAATTTAATTCATTTTAAATGTTGAATGTAAAATATAATTGGATTTTGAATAAAAATATTTTGGTTAAATAAATAAAATAAGTTATAATTCAAATATGGTAATTAAATTAAATTTGAATAATAATAGTTAACTATTTGAAATTATAATAATTTGTGAATCTGTAGGTAAATGGACGGGAAGTGGTTTCTAAAATTTATTTCAAGTCTGTTTGGATTTGAATTATAATATTGGACTATTGGATAGAATTAAAAGTCGATAGGTTAAATTTGGAATTTTATATTAATTTAATAATGGAATTTAATAATAATACAATAATACAAAAAATCATATTTTGGTTCGAAATGAATCGGAATGATTTCTAATGTGAATATAAATTCTATACGATTTATAATAGAGTTAATAAAATTTTAAAAGTGAAATTTTAAATGATTTCGACGATTTTGAAAATCGCTCGAATTAATCGATGAGTTAAAATAACCTTTCGGGACATAGTCTCGGAATTCGACGAAACTAGTTCCATTGAATCCGTAATAGTTAGTTATTATCGAATTTCAATTTTCGTAGCAATCGGAGTTGTCATTTGACCCTGGCAGCTCAAAACGCATAGAAACTATTTTAATCGATTTAATTCAAAATTGATCGTTTATTTCCGTAACTCGCGCATATGATTGAATTAGCTTTCGAAACACGTTCCATTGTGTTCGGAACATAGGTAAAACCTTATAATCGCCTGTCGACACACGTCGTTTGGAGATCGTTTGAGAAAATTGTTTAAAGGTGAATATATGCGCATCGGGCCGAAACCCTCGTCTCCTTTTTCAGCTACCGTTGTTTTCTTTCAATGGCCAAAATCATCCTTAGTTCTCCTTCAATTTTTTCTTAATCCTTGCACTTATTCAAGAAATTTCCAACTACGAAGATGACGAGCTCGCCGAGCTCTTCAAGTTGAATGGTGAATCTCGGCTATTGTCGCCAATTGGAGGTGAAAGTCGACCGCGATGTTCGTGCGTTCGAGCGTGCTTTGCAAGGGAAGAGAGAGACCGAGCTTTTTGGGTTTTGGGTCATGGCTGGAGCTAGCTTCCGCGCTCGAGATGGTGGCGTTGGATCGTCGCCGATTGGAGTGAAGAGGGAGCAACGATGAACCCTAGGGGATGGCAAGTGGGTTCGTTCAAACCTGGGTATTCGCGTGAGAAAGAAAGGGGTTTGGGCAGCCGTGATTTCCTTTCTCTAATCAACGACCAAGATCTTGTTTGGTAAAATAAAAAGAAATTTGTTTTAAATTTGAAATTGAAACTTATAAATTTCATATCTATTACATACGTTATCAGATTTCGACAAAACTTGCGACGTCGAAATCACAGCGACGAGTACTACGCAGTGGAGCAATTCTGGGATATTCGAAGCAAGTAAAAATTTAGTTAAATCGAATGCCGTTCGATTTAATTTAAATTTGAACGCTCGTCGAAAACCCAAGGTGAGTTAATCTCGCTCACATCTGGATACCGGTTAATTTAAATAGCTAATATTTAAATGTTTGATTGGTTGTTTAGCTGAATATGATAATTATTATCAGATTGAATCGATATTTATTGGTTGTGCTAATATCTGTGGATGTAGGGAAACAGGTTGCAGGGATCCAACTGGATTCCTCACAAATAGGAATTTTATTTATATTCTGTGATATATCTCATTGTTATCCTTTGATAAATTGTTTTAGATATTGTTATGCCGTGTTTTATTTATATAATGGGATATATTAATTTGAAAATTAAATTGTGTTGTGATATGATTGGGTGAATACAATCTGGGAATTTAAATACAAATAAAATAAATTGGTTTTAAAAGGAAATAAAAGAAATTCTTAAGTAAAGAATTTAAGAGGGATTAAATTCAAGAAATTGGTTCATAATTTGAAGTGTTTGAAATTGTGATTTAAAAAGGAAATGTGGATTGTTTTAAATATAATAGTGAGATTTATTTATAAAGGATGGGAAGTGTGTTTTTTTCCTGGAAACTTTAGTATGTTTTTAAGAAAGCTTTCAAAATATAAATGGGCAGTTTAAAACGTGTTTAGAATATTTTGGACAGAAATATTATTTTAATTGTTTAAAGTGTAAGTAAACATTTATTTAAGTAATTATGGTATTTAATTATTTTAAAAAGTAAAGTAGTATTAAGTTTTCAAAGGGAATTATAGTACAAATATTTGATTTAATAACTTTATTTTAAAAGTTAGACTTAGCTTAAATTACTTAGAAAACCTCTATATATTTCCTTAAGTATTATTTTCAATTAAATAATCTCTAGAAGCTTTATTTTAAATGTTGTAAACATATATTTGAAAGTGATTTCAAAGAAATAGTAATGTGTTTAAAAATAAAAGGAGTTTAGTTTTAAAATATGGGAAGGAATTTACGGGATGAACGTAAAATTGAATTGGGGTAAATCGTGTAGGATTTATAAAAAAGAATTCTTTGGGTTATCCTAAAATGGAAGTGTACTTCCCTAAAAACCAAGTATGTTTTTAAAGCATATTTTTGAATGGTTAGAAGTTTTGAAGTTGTATTAAAGAATGGTTTCAAGAAAATCATTTAAGTTGTAAGAATTTTAAAAGTGAACATCTATCAAATTAGTTATAGAAGTAATTATTTTAAAGGGGTAAGCAGTATTATGTTTTAAAGAATATTATTAATATTTATACTTTATAAAATGGGTTTATTTTAAAGATAATTAGTTTAAAGTTTTATTTGAAACTTATATAGGGTTTCATAACTTTATTTTAAAATTTAGTATGACTTAACCTTATTTTGAAGATAATAGTTTATATTTTATAAAGCAGTTTGATTCGAAATATTTTTAAAGGTATATGTATTTTAAATTAAGTATGTAAGAAGTTTTAATATAAATGTTTTAATATATTTTCAATAATAAAGAATTTAAATTATTTTAAATCTTAAGTATGGGTACTTGGATGTTTTCAGAGGAAGTAAAGATTTGAGGAATTTATCTCATGAGAAGAGAGTTAGGTTTGAAAACTGTTTCAAAAGGATTTGAAAATGGAAACATATCTTGCAAAGATATTTTTGAGGAAAATAAATAATATGGGAAATTATTTATTGTTTGATGGATGTTAGTGAATATTAGTTGATAGTTAAATCACCGACTATCAATATTGGCCAATGCGCTGATCGTTTCGAAGAGACAGGGATCGAGATTAATTTCTCGAAAACTACTTCGATCCAGTTTGTACGTTTTCATGGAAAAAACGAGTTCGGAGTCGAAGATGGAGCAGTGAAGTGCAAGGGCTAGTCGCTACTAATCCTGAGGATATTTTCAAAATGGATGTAGTAGGAGTAGTGCCTTCGGTTCGGTTCGAACCCGGGACGGACTTGTATGGATGAATGCTTTCGGAACAATGTCAGGTGGGTGATGGGCATTGTAAGTGAAACGTTCTAAAAGGTAACGCTTAGCCTCAAGCCTCATCAACCGGGAATGACTGAAAATCAGGGGTTATGCAGCAAGGCTAGGTGGGTAGCACCAATTTCAGGGTGAGGTCATCCCTGTCTAGATGTCTATTTTTATTTGACTTAGTGGTGCGGTTGCTGATCCCAACTGTGGGGTGATCTTACTCGGGATTATCCAGCAAGGGGTAGTCCCGGCCTTGTATTGCAGGGGATCGGGCGTGGTCCTCGGTATACTGATCTAGACCAGATACTGTGACAGGTGGTACCCCAGTGCCTAGCCATTAGTTGGAAATCCATTCTCCCTACGCGCCTTTTACGAGTTTTGTTTGTATTACCCACGATTGTGGCTAATAGCTGGAATTTAACGAATGTAACAATTTCGGCTATTTTAATAAGGATTTGAATATAGACCCTATTATAATATCAAAGGATTTTTATAAAAAGTGTTTTAGCTATCGTAAGATAAAAACCCGACATGTTTATTTGTGGCGTGGTCTTACGAGATGCTTTTGTTTTCAAAAGGATTTTTGAAACTTTAATAATCAATTTGGGTGTATTATTATCAGCTGGTATTCCACACTGACTTGGGTGTTATTTCATTATAATGCTCGGGTCAGACCAAGTATTATATGTTCAGGATAGGATGCTATGGAGCAGGAGAGGAGCTGGAGTCCGAGACGTATTATCCGTACTAGTTTATATCCGCTGCGCGCTTGTTGAGATTGTAAGGCTGGTAATTATTGTTTGTTTGTAATGCTCTGATGATATATTGTATAAAACAGATACAGTTTTCATTTTGTGTAAAGAGATGATATTATATATTATATTTTGTCCCGCTGCGATTGTGAGATTCTGATATTGTTTAGTTCCTTCTTCCTTCTATCTCCTTTCTTTCCCTTAATAATCTGTCTTTTCCAGCACTTGATCGTCGGCATGTTATACTGTGGAGTATTTTGTGTCGATTTTCGAGGGTCGAGAAGGGTGGGTCGTCACAGATAGAAGAAGAAGAACAGAAACAACAACACACAATCTCACATTCGCAGCGGATAAAATAGAATATCAATAATAGCAGTTTACAAAGGAAAATTGTATCAGTTAATTTACATTAATAAATCAGTGTTTCAACAAATCACAGATAAAATGGGTAGTTAAACAACATGTTCCTGATACAAGTCAATAATACACAGCGGATAACACTACATACGTTTCTGCCATCCAGCTTGCCTCCTGAGCTCCAAAACGTCCTTACCTGAAAATCTGTAATACTCGGTCTGACCCGAGCATTACATCAATGTAACACCCGGGTCAGGCTGGAAACCAGCGTGAGTAAAACCATCTAACAAGAAACACTAATGCATAAAACATACTTGAAACCCAGGGTAACTCGTCCATCACTATAAGCTCACAACTTGCCATAGTCAATGCTTATATTCACAATCAATCCCTAGGTACCTTTACTTAGTTTTAAATAGTCCAACCATTTAAATTATTCTATTTCAGCCTTTTTGGTTTCACATATCAATTTAAAAAAAATCATTGAAGGTTACAAATCGAAGTGGGTTTGGGTATTTACTGATACTTGACCCCGGTCTCTTCGAATTTAATACCATCTTAACCCAAGTTATTCAAGTGAGATACAATTCAACTTTAAATATAGGATGTCACTTCCATACACAACAATTCATCAATGATAGATAACCATACTATTATTGTCCATCCAAACATATCATATCAGAAAATATTTCATATCAGAGATATCAACCAATTCAAGGCATTTACATCATTCAATCATTTATAAGCAACATTGATCACTTCCAAAATTATCTTAATTTATCTCTAATTAAATTAGTTACTAACTTTAATCACTTCGATTATCTTTACTTAACATTAATTAATTACAAATCAATTAATTAATCAACTCTTAATTATCCATCTTAATTAATCATCCTTGATTAATTATCCTTTAATTACAATAAGTAATTAATTCTTAATTAATTACACAAATTAATTAGCCTTTACTCATTACATTAAATAATCCCTTAATTACTCTTATAAAGTTATCAACAATGATTTATTACATTTAACCTTAATTAATTACTCAAATTAATTATCTTATAACCACTTACATTGATTAATTATCCCTTAATTAATCACACCTCATTAATTAACAAACCCTTTATTAGTTCCCTTAATCTATCAATCCTTTAATTAATTACACGAAGTAATTAACCCTTAATCACTTCCCTTAAGTAATTTACATTAAATTAATTACTTTCATCAAGTAATTATCCCATTGGTTAGTTAATTATCCTCAATTAATTAACCTTTAATTATTAATTTATTATCCCAACTGATTAATCCTTTAATTTTTAAGTAATTATTATTTGAGTAATTAATCATCTCTCAATTATTTCCACCCAGTAATTATCCCATCATCACTCATATCTGGTTTCTTGATCAGAAACCGTCATTCTCCTTACATAGCTTAACTGTGATAGAGAATATCCATAATCAATCAACAATCCATGTCCATGTTCACCGTCGAAAATCGAGTGAAAAATCCCAACTCGGATCGACATACTATCTCGAAATTCTATGCTCAAATCTGGATCAAATCACTATGCGAATAGTATAACATACGTACACCTTACGTATTTATCTTTATTGGTTATTAGCCAAATCAATCTCCTTTTCTATTCACATTTCCTTTAATTCCTATTCACTTATTTACATTTTCTCCTAATATCTCTTTTGATTAACACTTCAATTCTTATCTCAAATGGATATTGTAACGATCCCGGTTTAAAGAGGAATTTAAGTTTGTAATTAAATATAATTTTTGGGTTAAATTGTAGATTTATTTGAATTTTTCCAATTTAATAAGGTATATATACTTATTTGTTTTAGAATTTGGGTTTGAAACTCAAAATAAATATTCTCGATTGAACTGGATTATAAATAAATTTTGATATAGAAATTCAAAATGTATTCAAAATGAATTGGATTTAGAAATTGTACTTTGGGAAAAAATAATATGTATGATTATTTATTAAATGTATAAATTGTGTTTTAATCCATTTTCTTTATGAAGTTATATGAAGTATAAAATAAAATTTATCTTATCAATATTAAATGTATAAATTTTGTTTTAATCCATTTTCTTTATTAAGTTATATGAAGTATCCAAATTTCTCAGTCTATTCTTTTTATTTGTTGTTATTCTCTAAGATATTTCGTCCGAATGCCTAAATTGATTTTCTTACTATTACAGATAGTAAAAATGAGTGGAAGAAGAGGACGAGATAGGAGACAGGGAAGTACCACCTCAAATGGCCAAAGCCCTGCAACGACAGATATTCCCATTCAATCTCAATCAAATTTGGCTGATTTATATCGAAGCTTTTCTAGACTTGGTGGAAAGCCATTCACTGGCAAGGAATCTGTTATCGAAGCTCAAGCCTGGATCCGATCGTGTGAAAGGATTTTCAAGGGATTAAAATTAGAAAAGTATCAGATGCGATTGATAGCTTCTTGGCAACTCCAGGAAGAGGCTTTAATTTGGTGGGAAATAGTTGCATTGGATGAGCCGGCGGATGAATTTACTTGGAGTCGTTTTAAGGAAGTGTTCGAGCAGCGATATATGCCGTCTGTTGGTATCTCTAGAGTGTACCAGGAGTTTATGGATTTGAAGCAAGGAAGTTTATCATTTGAGGAGTACTTGAACAAATTCAATGAATTATCTTGATTTGGTCCAGAATTGGTGAATACACCGTTAAAGAAGAATGAAAAGTTTATTCGGGGAATGAACAAGGTGTTTCAGGAAAGGATGACTACTCAGGTTAAAGAATCATTTTCTGAACTAACTGATATGGGTTATAGATACGATACTCTGAATAAACTGAAAAAGATCCGAAGGAGAATGGAAATGTAAGTAATCTGAATTGGAGGAAAAAGAAATTTGGTGGACAGAAACCGAGGAAAGATAAAGGAAAGAGGAATATACAGAAGAAAAAGGTGAAAGATGTTACTTATTTCAACTACTTGGAGAAAGGCCATTACTTGAACAAATGTAAGAATCCTAGGAAACAAGGAATGAGAGAGCCATTTATGAAGCCAGACAGGAATCTAGGGAATGTTGTTACTGCCACAAGCCAGGACATAAGACCATGAATTTCCCAGCATTGAAGCTAGTTCAAGCAGCGAGGGCGTATGCAATCAAAGGCGATTCTTCAACCTCAAAAACAGATTAAGGAAATGAAATTTTATACGATAACTATCTCGTTTATGAATAAATTGTTCGAATTTGCTCGACATGAGAACTACCCTTAGTTTTATTTCTCAGTAAATCATAAATGAGTTAAATATTGAATCTGAGATCGTAATCGAATCTATTTCTATTTATTTCATTGGGTTTTGATATAATCTACGAATGGTTAGTTACCCCTTCGAACTAACCAATACCCCTGTATACTTCGTAGATCAGATAACCCAATTGTTTCGTAGTTGATTGAGTTTGTTCTCATATCTGTTGTTGATATTCTGATTTGGTAAGCCAAATGCAGAATTGATATCCGGTTTGATTTGAAAAGGTATTTCTCTATCTATTATATGTTCTTGGTCGTCTCCTTGGCAAATTTCGGGGATGAAATTTCTTGAGTAGGGAATCTATAACGATCCCGGTTTAAAGACGAATTTAAGTTTGTAATTAAATATACTTTTTGGGTTAAATTGTAGATTTATTTGAATTTTTCAAATTTAATAAGGTATATATACTTATCTGTTTTAGAATTTTTGTTTGAAACTCAAAATAAATATTTTCGATTGAATGGATTATAAATAAATTTTGATTTAGAAATTCAAAATGTATTCAAAATGAATTGGATTTAGAAATTATACTTTGGGAAAAAAATAATATGTATGATTATTTATTAAATGTATAAATTGTGTTTTAATCCATTTTCTTTATGAAGTTATAAGAAGTATAAAATAAAATTTATCTTATCAATATTTAATGTAAAGTATAAAATAAAATATACGTTATAAATTTAATGTTTGATAGTAAAACCATAAATAGAAATAAAATTGAAGCATATATGTTAATAATAAAATTTTATGGTTATATGGCAACATAAAAATCAAACTACAAAATAATAACAAATGAAGTACATGTATAAAGAACAAAAAGAAAGAAAAAATATCTATGTAATAAAGCTTGCAAAAGAAGATAATTATAAAACAAACAAAAATACATCTACAAAACAACAAAACTGCATATATAAATTCAAATGAATTCACATGTAAACAAAAAATGGAGACATAGAATTTATTGTTTTCTTCTCAAGCACACCATATATATCATCTCAGCCGAAATTTCTGCAAGAAATAAAATAATCTTTAGTCAACAAAAGAAGAAAGAAAACATCTCTGACCAAAGGAAACCCAATACCCCAGATAACACCTATTTATATGGACATGGTCATCTTTATATATACCTCTCCTCTATTCTTGTTTGTTGAACAACCAAGGCCTGAGAAATAGAAAAAAAAAAGAAATCAAACCAAAGAAGCTGGAAAACAAAAGAAACCAACAACTCTTCAAAGGTTCTGAAACAGAAGTGATTTTCAGATTCAAAGCATAAGAAAACAACCACTGTTCTCTGCTTCATCCATATTCAGGTGAGCAAATCATCATCTTTAAAGCTTAGTCTGTTATATATATAGGGTTACTTGTCAACAAACTTCTCTATTCAATATTTTGTGAACAAACCCCCCTTAAACTCTGCTATACCTATTTATGTTTGGATTGGTATCTGATTTATGATATGAGTTATGTTTGGATGACGGTGTGAAATTGTGTTGCATGCCTTTGTAAAAATGAAGGACTGTGTGTATATAAGTGTACAGGCAAGAAAAAAATGCCTCTGTGTTTCCATTTTTTTCTTCAAAACCCTGTTTCAAAATAAATTCAAAAGCCTTTCCTCTGATGCTTTTTAGGCTTAAAAATATAAACAAAATATGTTTATGAAATCAATATCTAAGATTTAAAATATTCTCGAATTAAATCATCAAGTGTTTTACTGTAAAACAAGGATATACAGGGAAACACTGAAGTATGTCAAAAATTTAAGTGTTTTAATTTCTTGATTCAGTTATATAATATGTTTTTTTTTCGAAAGTTATGATTTTTAAAGGAAAAATCATGATTTTTAAGATTTGGAATCACGAGCAGTTGCGAGTTGAACGTAGAATGGGTTTTTCCACTTTTCTTGTGATTAGCAAATTTTCGAAGAATGAATTTTGGCATGGAGATGCTAGCATTAGGGCTGTCAATTTCCTACACGACTTCAAAACACGACCCAAAACCCGCACGGAAATTAGCAGGTTAACCCGACCCATTTAATTGGCGGGTCATTTTCGGGTCAACCCGAATTTGACCCGTTTATAAACGGGTGGGTTTCGGGTTGACCCGCTAACCCGAAACTGACCCGTTAACAACCCGTTTATACGGTATATAGGTTGACCTGACCCATTTACGACCCGCTCCGACCCGTTTGTGACCCGTTTGTACCTTATACGGGTTATACGGGTTGACCCGACCAGTTTACGACCCGTTCCGACCCATTTACGACCCAATTATACCTTATACGGGTTGACCCGACCCGTTTACACCTTATACGGGTTGACCTGACCCATTTACGACCCGACCCGTTTATAATCTGGTTACACGGGTTGAGTCGGGTCAACCCGTTTATAAACGGGTCGGGTTCGGATTGAGCTTTTTCGACCCGTTTAATAAACGGGTTGACCCGACCCATTTAAAATCAACCCGACCCCGACTTGACCCGACCCAAACCCGACCCGACCCATTGACAGCCCTAGCTAGCATGATCATAGATTATAGGAAAAATACAGGGAAAAAATTAAATTCATTATAGTTTGAGAATTGAATCAAAATAGGGTTTAGACCCTACGTTTTTGCAAAGGTTAGCCGTGAGGAATTTTCGTCATAACCACAGCGATTTAGGTGATCACACCCGTAGCGAGGAGTTTGTGGTGGATCTGGGTACGCTTGGACAGAAGCGCGTGGGTACTGGTGCTATGTAGCGGCGGAGAAAGGGGAGTTGGTGAACTGGGTTGGTTTCCAGTTCGATGTTGATAGCTCAATTGTGATTTCAAGCTTGCTTTGGGTTTTGGGGTGTTCGAATCGAGGCTGGGGATCATTGGTGACGTTCTGGTGAGTTCGTCGTCGATCGTCGATGGTAAGCGTGGTTGTGCATGTATACGTGCAACGTTGTATCGGTGGGTTTCGTGTTTGGGGAAGAAGAAGGCGCGACTCGAAGCAAGACACGGGGAGAACGAGGAGTAGCTAGAGTATTAACTCGAAGTAGGATTTTGGTGTTAGAGTAAAGTACTTAGAAAATTTTTAAATTTAAAATTTTGGGGGCACTCGGGTAAATTTTGGAGAAACTCGAAGAAAAGCTCAAGTACATGGAGTTTAGCTCGGGGGACACTCGTGTTTGGTTGAGATTTTTATGTTCCAGTTTTAAACTTTAATAACTTAGTTAAATAAATTTCTAAAATTATTTCTTTTATAAATAATGACTTATTTAGTAAGTAGAAGGTATAAATTGAAAGGTTTTGAAATAAAAGAGTTTTTAAAATAATTAAGTTTTGAACTTATATTTTTAACAAGTTATTTTAAATGAAACTTAATAAGTGATTTAGGAATAAAATCAAATGTTCTAAAATTTTAGTTTAAAAGTAAGTAATTTATTTTTGTAATGATAATCAAGTAATTAATAAGTTATGATTAAGATTAATAATTAAGAATAATTATTATAAAGGGTAATTGAGAATGGATAATTAATTTAATATTGTAATTAACTAAGTAATTAGAGATTGATTAATTTGAAGCTAAAGATTTGGTTAATTAACAATTAAGTATTTAATTTATTTGTAATGAAGAATTGTTAATTAGATGATTAAAGTTAATTAATTTATGGTTAGTAGTTAATTTAGATAATTAATTAAGGAATAATTAATTAAAGTTTAATTAATTTATCATTAGAACAGTTAATCATTGGTTTAAATAAATCAATAAAAGTAGTTATGTGGTTAATTCTTTTAAATCACCTTCACCTTAAATTGAAGATGATTAACGATTATCAAATGTTGTGTACTGTATTAATATTTCTATTTGTGATTGTGATACTGTGTGATGTGAATTGCTTTATGCTGAACTGTGATTAGTGATTTGTTTCTGTATGTTTGTGAAAAACCCCTTTGCCCGTAAAATTGCATTCGAATTTCGATGCGATAGGGAGTCGGATCCCAATTGGTTATCCGAAACCCACATCGAATTGTAATGATGAATCCTTGTGATCGATAAATTTACTTTACCTGTGAATCTGTGAATGAAGATAAGCGTTATAGTTAATACCGCTTATCAATATTGATATATCTGTGATAATTGATGTCATGCACTATTGTGTTAAACCCCTGGACCACACTTACACATACACAATATGGATTGCACGTGGAAATCGGTTAAGTCACAGATATTTGAATTTTTAAAATAGTTTTGAATTTGAATTTTATATTCAAATAGTTTTGGAAATGGAATTGAATTAAATATAAAGAGCTTTTAAAAAGGGATTTCAAAGATAAAGTTATTCTCAATTACTTAGTTGAGATTTGAAATTTGAATAAATTAATTTATAACTTGAATTCAATATCTGGAATTGAATTCTATATCCAGTATTTGTGATATAAAAGGATTATACAAGCTTGTATGGGTTTTAAACCATTTTTAAGGTGTTGTTTTGGGAGTTTGCATTGACCCAAAGATTTTTAACTTGTATAAATGAAATCGGATTTTCCGAAATGAAAAGAGTTTGTTTTCAAATGAGAAAAGCTTTCATATAAGGAATGAATTTCCAATTTGTATTAAAGGAATTTCAAGTTTGAATTGAAATGGTTTTCCAAGTTATGGATGAATATTTGGAAACGAGTTTTGAAAGCTATAAGTCAAATTTTGGTTTAAAGATTTAAATGAGTTAATCCAATTGAAATGGAAATTGTTTTGAAATCCGTGAATGGATCTTTGTGAAACTGGGTGAACTTTGTGGAATGAATCTTTTTGTTTAAAAGATTTGAAATGGTAATTGGTTTAAACCATTTGAAAGGAAGTTGAATTTTAAAGTTGTGATTTAACTGAAATCCCATATCCATATGTTTTTAAATGTTGCGCTCATTATTCGGTTTAGCCGGGAGAGTACCTTGTGTCACATAACCCATTTCGAATAATGATACGTTGGTGAAGACCGGGTATTTGCAAGAACGATAGGATGACCTATCGATTGTCTCTACACTGAGTAGTTACGGTATATAGATTGCCTAAGTGATGGGAAGTCTGATCGGGATTGTGAATACCCGGATTGCAAGGGCTTCTTCGGAAGTGCCTTCGGTTCTGTTCGAACCCAGGACAGACTTGTATGGTTGTATGTCTGACATTACACTTTGAGATATAAAGCAGATTTCTTTCAAATACATATCTGTTGGTGGCGGAGAATTTATTCTCTTAGCTTAACACACTTCTCTGAGACGTACGAGCTCAGGGGTTATGTAGTTAAAGGTTATCAGCGATATACTCCCAATTTGGTAGTGTGGCATGCTAAGTGCTGATGTGTGTTGATGATCATTTGTGATCAAAGCATGGCTTTCGTGTAAAGCGTAGCTTTATGGACAAAACCTTATCGAGCCTCACAAGCCGGTAATGGTCGAAACAGGAAAGATGCGGCAAGGTTTCAGGGGTAGCTCCCCTAGGGTGTGACCATTCCTTCTGGAAAAGGGTAGTATTATGGCATGGAGCCCAGATACTTACTCATGTGGGCACTATAGTATATTTATTACTGTGTGATGTTGTTGGTGTAGAGGATCCTCATATGATGGTCCCAAAGGATCGGGGGTGGCATATCTTTAGGTATTACTCCCGGGCAGGGAGGAAACGGGCCTTGTGTTAGCAGAGAGTCGGGTAGGTTCTCGGGGTGTCCCTCCAGAGGCGTTCCCATGTGGCAATAGGAAGTTCCTTTGCCTGACCATTTATTGGAAATCCAAAGAATCAATACGCGCCTTGTACGGTTTTAATTGTAGAACCTGTCATTTAAAATGGTAGATATCGCAGGCATAATATAATGGTACCTATTGTGGCTAAGATTAATATTATATTTTCGAAATGTTTTCCACTATGCACTAATAATAATATAAAAGAAGAATTTTGCATTGTAAGCATATTTGACTATCATAAGGAGAAATCTCCCCCATGTGTGCGATTGCATTGTGTGTGACGAGAGGCCTTATGGTAGTTTCATTTTTCAAAAAGCAATGCGGATTTCGAATATAAATCCTTGTGATTGTTTTTAAAGATAAACCGTTTTTGTTTGCCCACACCAGTCCCATGACTGACTCGGAGTTTATTGTTCCCTTCCTAAATCTAGATGCCCATAATTTTCCACACAGGCAGTCTAGAGTTTGATTTTTCAGATAGTCAGGTTTAGTAGATTATCTGGAGCTAGTTCAGTCCTTGGACGACTGACCTTGCTTATCTTGGTGCAACCTTGATGGTGGATTGAGCTAGGAGTTTTGGAGCTTTGTCTTTGGAGCTTTTGGATCAGAGTTGCAGTATTGGATTCTGTGAAGACTTATCTCATATTGTATCGTGTTCCGCTGTATTTTGTGTTGTATATTCTCTGATATTGATGATTATCATTGTATCAAATTGATGTATCGGATATTGTATTAATGTTGTATCAGTGATATCATCTTTTATTTCCGCTGCATTATTTATCATCTAATGGTGTTGCAAGCTTCGGCGATAAGAATTTGATGTTGTTTGTCAGACATCGAGTTCAGGTCGTGACAGATATTTACTCATAAACAGTTTGCACTTTGACCAGCTTATATTTAGAAAACAGCTTGAAAAGTTAAAAATAGATAAGTAGTTGAAAAATAATTATTAATTTGTAAAATAGCTGTAAAACAGTTAAATAATTGTAAAATAGTATGAAAATAGTCAAACAGTTATAGAAATTTTAAATAATTGCAAAATAGTAATTAGTTATAATGTAGTTGAAAAACAGTAATTAGTTTATAAAAAAGTTGAAAAAATTGTTAAATAGTTCCAAAAATAATTGTAAAATAAGTATAAGATGGCATAGTTTTAAAAAGAAAGATTGTATAGTATGTAGCTTGGAAAAATAGATTTATATTAAAACAATTTATTTTGAAAATAGTCCAGAGCCAAACTGTTCAATTCCCAATCTCCATCCCCATCAATTCAATTTAAATTTCCACTTCATTTAAATTGACTCAATTCCAATTTAAATGACTTCAATTTCCATTGAAATTGATTTAACCCCAATTCAAGTTGAGTTAACCTCAATTTCTTTCCAAATTCACATAAAATTCCATTTGAACTTAAAACCTATTCAACGTTATTCACAATTCCAAATTAATTCAAACCTAATTCAATTTGAACTTATTTAATTCAAATTTCAAATCTAAACCATCTCGAATTATATAAATTCGAGTTAAATTTTTAAATGTTGATTTAATCCTTTAAATCAAATCAACTTATCTCTTTAAACCATTTAACTCTGAATCCAAATTCCATTTTAACCTATTTCAAAGTTCAAATAATAATTCAAATCCTTTTTAAACAATTTAATCTTTGAAATCTAATTTATTACCCAATTTCAATTTTGGAACCAATTTTCAGCAATTACAGTTGCAAAAACTTAAGTTCAAAGTGATTTCACTTTCACAAGTTCAACCTTATCTTCAAAAATCAAAATTACCATAAATAATTTCAAATTGAAGTTTAATTTTTATTTATATCCATAATGGATATATTGCCACACCTCATTTCTTCATTCATTTAAACAAATCCAATTTCAGCTTAAAGATTATTAAAAACAACAGGATGGTATTATTAAAATTATTTTAAAACATCCATCCATTTTCATTTTCCAGATCTCAAACCCATTTTGAGATCACACAAACTCCCTATTCAAATCAACCCTTTAACTTTCCAAGTTAAATCCCAATTTCATCATGAAATTTCCAATTCAGGTTGTTTGTTCTAAACTTATTTAACTTTCCCAAGTTAAATTCAATTTACTTAATCCAGTCAACCCTACTCAAATTTGAATTCCCGCTTCAAATTTCAAAATTCTTTCCCACTTATAAGTTCAAAACTTATATCCCTTTGGGTTTTAACATCTCATTCCAAATAAAAATTTAAAACAAACATTTAGAGTTTATCCCAATCATCTTTGATATTATGTATACCCACACACACACACACACACATATATATATTAATTTCCTTTACACACCAAGTTATACTTCAAATTTTAAACCACCCTGGTTTCAGTTCAAAACAAATTCCTTTAAATTTTCAAACAACCCTTGTTTGAAATATGACCCTTTAATTCAAATACATTAAATAATATTATTCATTATTTCTTTATCACTTTGAAAAAAAATTCAAATTCTGGACCCAAATTTAAAACCTCACAATTTAGATCATTTTCAGTTCCAATTTATAAGTCATACTTCCCTAAATGTTTTACTTCCCTAAAACATTTCATCATTTTAGGATAATAACCAAGCTTATTATAACTAAATCAATTAACTATTATCTTATTCTAAAAATTCTTCTCCAAATTTAATTTCATTTTGAATCTATTTCAAACTTATCTTTATTCAATTTAAATTTGGTTGTATTTCTATTACCACTTAATTTAATTCCAATAGTTTAACAACCAATTACCTTAATATTTATTAGAACGAAATATTGCTTTATATATCAAAATATAATCTTATATAAAATCATTTAAAATCTTTATATAAGAAAATAACAAGTACGCTCTCATATATATATATATATATATATAGACACACACACACACTCAACTCATTCTAGGGTACCGTTGACCCTATCCTTAATGTGTATCCCACCAGAGCCAAGATTCTCGCTTAACCTTCTGCTCTGATACCAAAATGTAACGACCCGAAATTTTCGATCCCGAAAATTCCAGATAGTTAGGGAAAAGAAGAAAAGAGAGATAGAAGAAGAAGAACAGAAACACCAGTACACAATCTCACATTCGCAGTTGATAAAATATAATATCAATAATAGTAGTTTACAAAGGAAAACTGTATCAGTTAATTTGCATTAATACATCAGAGTTTCAACAAACGCAGATAAACTTGGTAGTTAAACAACATGTTCCAGGTACAAGTCAATAATACTCAACGGATAATACTACATACGTTCCTGTCATCCAGCTTGCCTCCTGAGCTCCAGAACGTCCTTACCTGAAAATCTATAATACTCGGTCTGACCCAAGCATTACATCAAAGTAACACCTGGGTCAGGCTGGAAACCAGTGTGAGTAAACCCATCTAACAAGAAATACTAATGCATAAAACATTCTTAAAACCCGGGGTAAGTCATCCATCACTACAAGCTCACAACTTGCCATAGTCAATGCTTATATTCACAATCAATCCCTAGGTACCTTTACTTAGTTTTAAATAGTCCAGCCATTTAAATTATTCTATTTCATCCTTTTTGGTTTCACATATCAATCAAAAAAAATCATTGATGGTAACAAATCGAAGTGGGTTCGGGTATTTACTGATACCCGACCCCGGGCTCTTCGAATTCAATACCATCTTAACCCAAGTTATTCAAGGAGATACAATTCAACTTTAAATACAGGATGTCACTTCCATACACAGCAATTCATCAACGATAGATAACCATACTATTATTGTCCATCCAAACATATCATATCAGAAAATATTTCATATCAGAGATATCAATCAAATCAAGGCATTTACATCATTCAATCATTTATAAGCAAGATTGATCACTTCCAAAATTATCTTAATTTATCTCTAATTAAATTAATTACTAACTTCAATCACTTGGATTACCTTTACTTAACATTAATTAATTACAAATCAATTAATTAATCATCTCTTAATTGTCTATCTTAATTAATCATCCTTGATTAATTATCCTTTAATTACAATAAGTACTTAATTAATCACACAAATTAATTAGCCTTTACTCATTACATTAAATAATCCCTTAATTACTCCTATAAAGTTATTAACAATGATTTATTACATTTAACCTTAATATTTTACTCAAATTAATTATCTTATAACCACTTACATTGATTAATTATCCCTTAATTAATAACACTTCATTAATTAACTAACCCTTGATTAGTTCCCTTAATCTATCAATCCTTTAATTAATTACCTAAGTAATTAATCCTTAATCACTTCCCTTAAGTAATTTACATTAAATTAATTACTTTCATCAAGTAATTATCCCATTGGTTAGTTAATTATCCTCAATTAATTAACCTTTAATTATTAATTTATTATCCTCAACAGATAAATCCTTTAATTTTTAAGTAATTATCATTTGAGTAATTAATCATCTCTTAATTATTTCCATCCAGTAGTTATCCCATAATAAATTAAGTTAAATTAGTTAACCCTTAGTTACTTCATTTTTAATTATCTTTAAGTAAATACATTATTACCTATTCTTAAATTAGTTACAATCAGTAATTAACTCCCATTAATTACCTAAATAATGTATAATCAATTTGTAAAATTTTAAATAATTAAGATAAACCACCTACTTTAATTAATTTCTTATTTTCATCAATTAACTTAATTGAATTCATAGTCTTTGAAAATTTATTTAATCAAAAACACCTCATTATTAAAGTTTTAATATACTTATATTTTTGAAAACTGTTTGGTACGGACTTTGAAAACTTGTTTATTTCTAAATCCTTTGAAACTGGTTACAATTTCTTTTGTTTTTGACCCTTTAAGAACAAAAATCAAACAAACCTGATTTTTCTTGTGGAAATACCCGAGCCACAATACAAAGTTTTCGAGTCAAACCCCGCGTTACTCACATATCACTCCACTTCGAGACATTTCCCACATGACCTCGAGCATGCACCCGAGCAAACCCCATCCTTACCCCTTCTTCTTCTTCCTGGCCTTTAATTCCAACGAAACCCAAATACATAAGTAAACATGTGCATGTGCACAGTTCATCAACGATGCTCCGACCGTCAATGCTGACGCTAACAAGTCGACAACTACCTCGTCATCCTCCTCGGCGATCCAGATCCACAATTTCCACAGTCATTCGAAAATTGGCATTCCTAACCAACTAGAACTAATCTCCGATCGACCAAAGCTTCTCACCGTCATTGATCTCGTCGACTGGAACCTACCGCACTCCTTCTAGAGCAGCTTCACATTATCACCACATGATCGCAACCCTTGCGATCGAGCCCAAAACACCATTTTTGTCGAGATTGTCTCAGCAACCCACACCACAAAACCGCACTCCAAAACCCTATTCCGACCTCTTCTCGCCGCTACGGTGATCGTAAAAATGCATCTCCATTTTTCTCGTGAAACCCTACCCTGGGTCCTCTTCTAGCTACAATCCCGAGGATAAAATCTTCATCGACCACCAGAATTCGAAGAAAAACTGATCTCCATTCATCGCTCAATTTCATCATGAATACGAACTAAAAAAATAATGATTTCACTTTTAAAAATCATTGCTTTTGAAATCAAACAAAAAGATATAATCCAAACAAGAAACCCTGATGCTTGAATTTCGAACATACTTTGAGTTTTTACTATATCCACTAATTTCGAGAGAATGTTTGGCTAATTCTAGTTAAAAAAAATTTCTAAACTTGAATCATGTCATTTGTAACATATATTGTTTAAAAGTTTAAGCATATAAGAGAATGGGTAAAAATATTTTAGGGTTTGAATTTATTTTAAACACTATAAACCCAGAATAGAGCAACTGTTCTTGTTTCAAACATGCATACCTTACTTTCACTTATACATATACATGCAAGCAGTTTTTCATCCAAAATTCAATAATCATAACATACAGATCAATATATAGATGGATTTGAAATGTTTAAAGAAAAGTTTACTAACATTTAGTTGAAGAATAAAGAGACTCTTTTGAAATGAAAACTCGAAATTGCTCTGATCCCTTGAAAACTTGAAACTGAAGATTCGTGCTTGCAGATCCAATCCATGTTTTCATTTAGTTTGAGATGAATTTGAACTGATCTTGAATTTGTTTTGCCTTTAAATCAACTATATTGCTTTAACATAGTTTACAGTTCTCTATTAGTTTTTTTGAATCCTGGTCTTTGTTTTAGTACTTTTGAAAAAAAGAAATGAAGAAATGAAAGAAAAAAACTGGTTTGGAGAAGATTCAAGAAATATACACACAGCCTATTATCTAACATACATATTTATTTAATTTAAAAAAAGGCCACTTGTTATATTTGCAAATTACTTAGTTTACACTTGTTAACTTGGATTGTATTTTTCTTACACATGAATTTTTGTAGGTATATAAATGTTTCTATACTAATCCATATTTATATTTTTTATTTATTAATTTCATGTATCATGTTTTAAATGTTCTATATATATATATGTACAAATTAAATTTTATCTCATGTTAAATTAAAAAGATGTATCAAACCTTTTCTTAAATCTTAATAAAGATTTTTATTTATCTTTATCACTTATTTTTTATTTTCCATTTTAGATAAATACATCTCTTTTTAATCAATTTACGTTTTACAATTTATATTCATATATTTTCTAGTATTTATACATATATAACTTTTAAAAGAGAATGATTTTAAAATCTTAATTATATACTAAAAGTAATCATACATATATTTATTCTTTTGGATTTCAAATCACAAATACAAATTCAATTTAAATCAACTCATGTGTATATATATATATATATATATATACGAATATATATATATATGTATGTATGTATGTATGTATGTATGTATGTATGTATGTATATTTGTATATATATATATTAAACAAACACAAATTTAATTTGTGTTGAAGATAATAGGTTTTTGCCCATTTTAAATAATCATTTAGGAGATTATTAAATAATTATTTTCCCAAATATGAATATTAATCATCAAATTTATTTGTTTCATCCTTAACAATCGGTATTTCTATCAATTAAACCAGCTAATTATCAATTAACAGATACTCCAAAATTCGGGTTATCACGTGAGTCGTGTCGTGGAGCAGCTCTGGGTGGATGGGCGAGTTTTCTGGTGGTTGGGATAATCGAGGCGAGGTGTTTTTGGTTGATCAAGTTTGGTTTCCAGGTGGAGTTCGTTAGCTCGATTTTGATTCTCAGACGTATTCGTCGATCTGGATGTTTGGATTGCTCGGCAAAGTCATCATTGACATGTTGAGGGCGGCGAGGTTGATCGGAGTAGTTTCGATCATTGGTGCATATGTACGGTGCACATTGGAAAATCTGGGTTAGTTGATTTTGGGGAAGAAAAGGGTGATGTCTCGGGTTGGTTTCAGGAATAATCTCGTGTTGACTCGAAGTTTGCTCGAGATTTTGAATGTTTGGCTTGAGAAAATTTAAAATAGGCTCAGGTTGTTTCATTTTGGTTAAGTATGTAGTTAACCAGGTTTTAAATCATAATAAGTTTAAAATCTGGAGCAATGTTATATCAGATTTAAAAGTAAAAGCAAAAGTAAATTTGGTTAGTGAAATTTCAAAAATATATTAATTAGTTTTCCAAAAGCAATAGAAAAGGAAGTTAAAAACAAAGTTTTTAAGGTAAATATTAAGTAAAGATTCAAAGATGAAATGTCAAGTTAAATGTTTAAAATTATCTTGTTTTAAAATAATTATAGGCTAATTATGAAATTAAGTCTTAAGTGTTTTCAAATGTAATAAAATAATGTAATTAAGGAATTAATTAAGAAGATAATTAAGAAGAGATGTTTTTAAAGTTAATTAACTTAAAGGTCTAAGTTAATTAATCAATGATGATTAATTACAAGTTTTATTAATAAAGATTTAAATAATAATTAAAGTAATTTAATTAAAATAAATGGTTTGTCTTTAATTAATAAGGGTTTATTTATTTAATGTAAGTAGTTAGAGGTAATTAATTACTTAAAGATAATTACATAATTAAAAGTAATTAATTAATGATTAAAGTTAATTAATCAAGTGATTAAATAGATAATTACTCAAAGTAATTAATTTTTGATGTAATTATATAACTGATCAGGATATCACTTATTAATTAAGGATAATTAATTAAAGAACAATTAAATAATTAAGGATTAATTATGTAATGATTAAAGGTTGATTAACTCATTAATTAAGGTTGATTAATAATTAAAGGTTAAATAATTTATTATTAAAGGTTAATTAAATAAAATGGTTTGTAATTAATTAATGTTCATTAACCAGGATTATTAATTTATTAATCTGGGTTAAGTTAAATAAAAATCAGGATTGAATAATTAATTCATAAGTAATTAATTTAATTGAAAATTTAGTTGAATTAACTAAGGATTAAACAATTAATTAATCTTGCCTATAAATGATTATTGAATGTTTGAATTGCTTATGAATGTTTGTATTGTATGAGATGCCTTGAATTGATTATCCTATCCGATCTGTGATATTCTGTTCTGTGAAATGAACTGTGTATAATTTATTTATCTATCTGTGATACATTGATATATTATCTGTGAATCCGTGAATGAACGATAAGCGTTATAGATTATACTGCTTATCAATATTGATGTTCTTGAACCTGTGATGTGATGATTGATGATGTTACACTAATGTGTAAAACCCCTGGACTACACCCTTCACACACATATGGATTGCACGAGGAAATTGGTTGAGTCGTAGATTTTTAAAATGGTTTTAAAGTTGAATTTTGAATCCAAATGGGTTCGGAAATGGGGTTGGGTTAAATATGAAAAGCTTTTGAAAAGGAGTTTTAAAGATAAAAGTTATTTTGGATAACTTGATAAAGTTTTGAAATTTAAATAGTTTGATTTGAATTTAAGTTCAAGATTTGAAATTGGATTCTATGTTAGGAAATTATGGTTTAAAAAGGTTATACAAGTTATAAATGTGTTTATATGGGTTTTAAACCATTTTAAAAGAATTGTTTTTGGGAATTTGAGTTTAACCCAAGTTTTATACTTGAAGGGCTTTAACTTGGGCAAATGTAATCGGATTTTTCCAAAACGAAAACTTTTTGTTTTCAAATGATAATAGCTTTCGAATAAAGAAAGGATTTCCAATTTATGTTGAAAAGATTTCAAGTTTGAAATAAAATTGTTTTGGAAGCTATGAATAACTCTTTGTGAAAGATTGTTGAACTTTGTTTTGAAATTGAGAGGATCCAAAAGGTATATCTTTGTATAAAAGATTTGAAATGGAAATGGTTTTGAAAGCTGTGAATTGAATCTTTGATTTTAAGATTGGATGAGTTAATCCAATTTGAAAGGGAAATTGTTTAGAAAGGCTATGAATTAATCTTTGTGAAAGATTGGTGAACTTTGTGAAGTGAATCTTTTTGTTTAAGGATTTGAAAATGGTAATTTGTTTAAACCATTTAAAGAAAGGTTTTGGGCTTTACGTTGTGACTTAACTGAGATCCCAATATCCATATGTTTTTAAATATTGTGCTCATTATTCGGTTTAACCAAGAGAGGACTTTGTGTCATATAATCCATTCCGAATAATGATACGACATTATGGATAGCATTTGAAGACCGGTGGTAAAGACCGGATATTATCGAAAGCGAAAGGATAACTCGTCGAATGTCTCTACACCGGCTGATCCTCGGTATAGAGATTTGATCATCCTTTGTGATGGGGAGTTCGGACGTGATTAGTGAATATCCAGATTTGCAAGGGCTTCTTTGAAGTGCCTTCGGTTCCGTTCGATCCTAGAACGGACTTGTATGGATGTGTGTCTGACATTACACTTTGAGATGTAAAGCTGGTTTCTATCAAATACATTTCTGTTTGGTAGGGAAGAATTTATTCACTTAGCTTAACACCCTTCTCTGATACGTACGAGCTCAGAGGTTATGTAGTTGATGGTTACTAGTAATGCATTCCCAATTTGGTAATGTTACATACGAAGTGCTGCTGATCATTTGTTGATCGAAGCATGGCTTTGGTGAAAAGCGTAGCTTTGTGGACGAGACTTCGTCGAGCCTCACAACCCGGAAATGGTCGAAACAGGAATGTTGCGGCAAGGTTTTTAGGGGTCGCGCTGTTGAATATGCGATTATATGATTATTTGTTTGATGATAATAAACATATATATATATATATATATATATATATATATATATTCGTTTAAATGTATTTGTTAATGTACTATTTTATTTTTCATAGATTAAATATTTGCTGAATAAAATAAATAACACAGAATTCGAATTCAAACAGAAATTTTATTCAACCAAATATTTATTACAATTTCTGAATAGTACAAATTTCAAGCTCTCACTATATACAATTTCAATTACAATACAAATTTGATTAAATTACAATTCACATTTACATTACACCTCACTACATATCACTCATTCACTCAACTCATACTGATCTTCAACTTCATTCCAATGTGAATCCAGCATCTGAGCAATCTATAGAAATATACATTGATGCAGTAAAATTAAAAATAAAATATTTTTGCAGTATAAAATAAAATGTGGATTTTGAAAATAATATTTGCCTCCATTATTTGGGTTGTTCGTCATCATTTAATTTTGAATTCATCATACACGAACAGCCTGTGACATACACAGTGTATCACCATATATGCCACAAGGCCGTGCACACAGATATATACACTTGATAGAATTACAGGGACAGGTGAGCACAGGTCAAACCCAAAACACCGGGTTCAACTCAAGTGCAATAAAAATAATGCCACAATATTAGCATAAGGTCAAACCCGAGCACCAAGCTGGATTCAACACAGGCGCAATTCGAATATACAAGTTTAATAAAATGGTCAGGTGCTAGCACACTCGAGGCACAGTACACATCAACCTAATGAAAACCAGATATGTGCTCAAAGCAAATCCAGACCACATAAAGGAACAAACACACAAATGTACTGGCAAGAAATAAGCAAGCATATGCACCAGCATTTCAAACATAATTCACAACCAAAGATTGCACATTCAGGTACAAGACCGAACCAAACATCAGCAACAATGAAATGGCTATAAACAAAATACATGAAACTGCACCAATGGAATGGCAACATGCATGCTACAGGTCTGATACTCAAAAGCAGTAACAACTATAACTGGAAGTACACATGAAGTATACAAACTACCAAACTCAAAGAAGCAAAAATCCAAACCAAGTTCAAGTCACATGAAAACAACTCAATGCAGCCTTGACCAAAATCAAAATGAAACAAATGCAACATGAAGGCCAGAGTGTGCAGTAACAATATAGAAGACTACAAGTACAAAGCATCAAGCAACACCAAGCAGAGTGTACATGAAACAAATATGCAAACTGCCTCGAATGGTACAAGTTAAAGACTGCAACACTACGTCAACTACTAGTGACAGCAGTGTGAAAACGAAGACCACAAGTGGTGCACACATCAAATACAAATGCAACACTGAAGCATACATGACAACTAGGCTACAGCCGTGAGACCAGACCAACAATGCGACTCAAGTACACATGTGCAGACACACAAGAATAATCAATGAATGATATTGCCAAGATCAGGTCGAGTATGCTACAAGTATGAACACACACATATATGTAGTGCATTGAAAGTAGACAGTGAAACTAAACCATAAGGAAGTCAATATCTAGTGCCGAAGTCAACATAAAATCAAATGCTAGAAATTCGAAACCGTGGCCAAGGAATCATCGTCAAATCAAAGTCAGAGCTATGGTTTTCAAGAAATGATACAGCTCAAAATCGACGCCGTGAACAAATGGCCAGAGTCAAAATGAACAAAGACAGAGATGCCAGTAATTCACAACCATAACGACCAAAGATCGAACAGTTCAGAATCGAAGCTGTGGCAATCAAGGAATCGAGCGAAGTCAAAATCAAAACCGTGTCAATCAAGTAAACTAAATTACTCGATATGAACAAGTCAGAAATCATCATCAGCATCAAAACAATATCGAATGGCCGAGATAAATAAATTGACAAATTCAAATAAATGCATACGAACGAAATTCAAGGGTTTCGAACCCTATATAAAATCCCAATCATCATCGGCTACAAAGGCAATCGAGTTCAAGCAAGCATAACAGTAAAGCAAAAGGAATAAATCACATACCAAATCGTCGAACTCGATCGAGAAGGAGCAGCCTTGTGCAAAGTGAAAAATAGAATCGATCGTCAAGCAATCACGAGAACAACCCACCTGATCGAACTAATTAAAGTCGGCTTCTTCGATTTTATACAAAGCTCTAATTTGCAAGCGCAGGAAAAAGGAATGAGCACCATTTTTTAAGGAAAAAGGAACGGCCAACATTGATAAAAGAAATCAAGGAGGCCGCGTTCTTTTTGGTGATAAATTAAATTGGGGTGGCCTTATTTTTAATTGAGATTTAACTAGGGTTTTGTTAGGTTTTTGCTTTATTTAAATTGTTTTTAAATTGTATTTTCTTTTCAAAATTGTGTAATTACTAGTCGTGTGACTAGGGGACAAACTAAGTGACGTAGTTTGAGAATTCGCAACTCAGTGGTAGGGTTTTTAACCTTAGAGTTAGGTTAGTCAGTAGCGGGTGACGTGAGTTTACGTGTGTAAGCGTGTGACTACTTAATTTCTAGTAGAAACCTTGGGGGGTAGCACGTAGGCAGGGTTTTGCCGAAGCTGGGTAAATTCTATGTCGTTATATTTCTGCATTTATTATTCTGCTATTATCTGTGCTGCTATAGTTTTGATTTACCTATGTTGAAATAATTTTATAAGCTGCCGCAACAATTTTTATAATTAACAGCATCATCCTATTCACCCCCCTCTAGGGTGAAATCGATCCTACAAGTGGTATCAGAGCTAGGAATAGAAGTCAACTTTTTTCTGAAAAATTTGTTTTTTTTCAAAAACCAATTTTTATTTTAAAATTTTGAATTTTTAAATTGGCTTCTTTTAATAATGCTTTTGCTGAGGGTCAGTCCATAGTTAGGCCACCAATGTTCAATGGTGAATACGCCTAATGGAAAATTAGAATGAAATTTTTTCTAAAAACCATTGACGCTTGGAATATTGTTGAGACAGGTTATAGAGCACCAAGTATAATTGTAGATAATCAGGAAATAGAGAAACCAAAGGATCAACGGATAGAACTAGAAAATAAATTGCAAAATGCTAATGCTAAAGCTATGAATTCTATTATCTGTTCATTGGATCAATTTGAATTTAATCGCGTCTCACATTGTCTAACTGCGCAGGAAATATGGCACACACTAGAAGTGACTTATGAAGGAACATCTCAAGTCAAAGAATCTCGTTTTTCCATGCTAAGCAGCGAATACGAGAACTTTACAATGGCGAAGGAAGAAAATGTCAAAGAAATGTACGGATGACTTTCCAATATCGTATACAAATCAAAAGCTCTCGGAAAATCATACACAGAGTTGGAGATAGTCCGAAAAATCATCAGAGTCCTTCTACGAAGTTTTGAAACCAAAGTGACTGCCATTCAAGAATCAAAAGATTTAAAACAGATGAAAGTTGAAGAACTCATCGGAAATCTCACCACTTATGAGCTAGAAATGAAATTCAAGGAAGAGCGTGAAGGAGGTGACACTCAAAAGAAATCAATAGCTCTTAAAGGAACAACAGAAAATGATAGTGATGATGATGATGATGGAGCAGCAGAATTGGAGCTGATAATAAAGAAATTCAAAAGGTGGAATTACAAATACGAAAATCCAGCTCCGAATCAAAAATTGAAAAGCAGAATAGCCAAAGCACTAGACTACTCAGAAGAACAGAAAATCATCTGTCACAAGTGCAACCAATCCGGACACATCAAGCCCAATTGTCCTCAAAATCGACGCGACTTTGAAAAGAAATCAAAAAGGAGAAGTTTTCCAGCTACGTGGAATACAAGTGATGAAGATAATCAAAGTACTAGCAGTGAGAGTGAGAAAGCAGATATGTGCCTTCAAGGAAATATAACTGATAGCGACGTTGACAACCCAAGCGAGGTATCAAAACTCACTCACTCAGAATTACTTATATATTTTCACGAAGTAAATGGCTATTTTGAAAGATTTAGGGAAAAGTATGCTAAAATTGAATCACAAAGAGATAGTTTGATAGAATTAAATAAACAACTTGATCAATTAGTTAAAACCTATCAAAGTAGGATCCCTAAGTGTGATAAGTGTCCATTATTTGAAGAAGAAATTAAAAAGTCAAAAATTAATATAAAATCACTTGAATGTGAAATTCTGATTTTAAAAGAAAGCGGAAATACAAGAAGAGAAAATTCTATTAAAAGTGCACACAATTGTTAAACGAAAATAAATCTCTCAAAACACAAGTCCAACAATTGTCAATGACTTTAGATAAATTTTCAAAAAGTGAAAAATCATTGAATATGCTATTAGGGAAGCAAACTGTTAATACAGTTAGACAAGGACTTGGATATAATCAATCTGAAAATGTTGAAAGCAATATTAATCAAGTCAATTCTACGTGCACAATTTGTAGAAAATATGGACACAATCACAATAATTGTTGGTATAGACCCAAACATGTAAAACTATATCAATTTGGGTTCCAAAAGGCACAAATATAAAATCTCTGAAGGTTAAACAAATCTAGGTGCCGAAAGGAACATATATAAATAGTTTTGGGTCTCCACAAAATTATTTTTTAAAATATTCTGCACTAACAATCATGGACCTATAAAAAAAAATAGGTAACTAAACTCTCTTATCGTGTAGGTATGCTGGCAGGGTAAGGAACAACATCAGTGGTACTTGGATTCTGGCTGTTCCAGGCATATGACAGGCGATAAATCAAAGTTCCTTAGCCTAGAAAAGTACAGAGGTGGCAGAGTCACAATGGGTAACAATGACAAGTGTAAAATTGTCGGTAAAGGTAAAGTGGGCAACAATACATTTACCTTGAATGACGCACTATATGTTGAAAATCTGCACCACAATTTGATATCAATCAGCCAGCTATGTGATAAAGGTATGAATGTTATTTTTGACTCTGACTTGTGCAAAATTGTTGACAAATCATCAAAAGAAATCTTATTTTTAGGTAAGAGGAAAGGTAATATATATTATCTATCTTTTGATGATCTCACCCTTTCTAAATGTTTGATAGCTAAGGATATAAAAGTAAATTTATGGCATAGACGTTTAGGGCATGCTGGCATGAATTTGTTAAACAAATTGAAAAGGAAAAATTTGGTAAGAGGGTTGCCATCACATGATTTTGAAACATAAAACTTATGTAAAGCATGTACCTTGGGAAAACTTAAAAAAATCATCGTTTCATGCCAAAAACAATGTAAGCACTTCTAGAGTTCTTGAACTAGTTCATATGGATCTGTTTGGACCTAACGACATTGCTAGCTTAGGTGGTAAGAAATATTGCTTTGTATTAGTTGATGATTACTCAAGATATACATGGGTATATCTCTTGGCTAAAAAATCAGAAACTTTTTCATACTTCACAAACTTCGCAAAATTAGTTCAAAATGAGAAAGGAGTTCCTATTGTTTCGTTAAGAAGTGATCATGGTGGAGAATTTGAAAATTATGAATTTGAAAACTTTTGTGATGAAAATGGTTTTAAACAAGAATTTTCTGCACCACGTACTCCACAACAAAATGGAGTAGTTGAGAGAAAGAATCGAACATTGCAAGAGTTGGCTAGGTCTATGATAAATGAGTATAAGCTACCTTTGCATTTTTGGGCAGAAGCAGTAAATACAGCTTGTTATGTAATGAATAGAGTTATGATTAGACTGATTCTTAACAAAACACCCTATGAGCTATGGTTCAAAAATAAACCAAACATTGACTACTTCAAAGTATTTGGGTGTCCGTGCTATATTCTCAATACAAGTGATCAATTAGGAAAATTCAAAGCAAAAGCCGATGAAGGCATATTCATGGGATACTCTTCTAGAAGCAAAGCTTATAAAGTCTACAACAAAAGGAATAAAACAATCATGGAGTCAATCAATGTGAAGTTTGATGAAGGCATTAATGAACAGGAAATGGTCAAAAGCAATGTTGAAGAGGAGAACGAAAAAATGAGAACGAAAAACCAAAAGTAACTGCAACAAAAGAAGTCCGAAGGAATCTAGATCAAGAGAGATTGAAACTCAAAGCAGATCATCCTCCAGAATTGGTAATAGGAAATCCTATCACAAGTGTTCAAACTCGTTCCTCCTTTAGAAATTTGTGTGATTGGTGTCTATATAGTGGATTTATTTCAGAAATAGAACCCAAAGACATAGATACAGCTCTTAATGATGAAAATTGGTTTATGGCTATGCAAGAAGAGTTAAATCAATTTGAGCGAAATGATGTTTGGAGTCTAGCACCTAGACTTAAGGATTATCCAGTCGTAGGAACAAAATGGATTTTCAAAAATAAATATGATGAATCTGAAAATGTGATTAGGAATAAAGTGAGATTAGTCGCTAAAGGATATAATAAAATTGAAAGAGTTGACTTCGATGAAACTTTTGCACAAGTAGCTAGACTAGAATCAATTAGGATATTGTTAGCTTTTGCTTGCTACAAAGGATTTAATTAAGACAAATGGATATTAAAAGTGCATTTCTTAACAGAATTTTAAAAGAAGATGTATTTGTTGAACAACCAGAAGGTTTTGAAAGTCATGAATATCCTAACCATGTATATAAGCTTAAAAAGGCATTATATGGATTAAAACAAGCTCCTAGAGCTTGGTATGAATGCCTCAGTACTTATCTTCTTGAAAATGGGTTCAAAAAGGGCTGTGTAGACACCACACTATTTCTGTTGCATGAAAACGATGATCTTTTAATCGTTCAAATATATGTTGATGACATTATTTATGGTGCTACCAACAATTTGTTGTATGAGAAATTTGAAAAATTTATGCAGGAAAAGTTTGAAATGAGCTTGGTTGGAGAGTTGAAATTCTTTTTAGGATTCCAAGTCAAACAAAGCGATAAAGGTACATTCATTTCTCAAACAAAATATATTAGGGAACTTGTCAAAAAAATTGGATTAAAAAATGCTATACCAGCTAGAACCCCTATAAGCACAACAATTAAACTTGACAATGATGAAAAAGGTAAGGCAGTTGATCAAAAGCAATATAGAGGTATGATCAGATCACTCCTTTATCTTACTGCTTCTAGACCTGACATCATGTTTTTTGTCTGTTTGTGTGCACGATTTCAATCTAACCCAAAAGAATCTCATTTAAAAGCCGTTAAAAGAATTATAAAATATTTGTTGCACACCCCACGGTTTGGTCTTTCGTATCCAACAAATGATAATTTTGAATTAAAAGGATTTTCAGATGCGGACCATGCTAGAAGTCTAGTTGATAGAAAAAGTACTAGTGGTTCATGCTTTATATGTTAAGACATTCATTTGTTGCATGGTCAAGTAGAAAACAAAATTGTATTGCGTTATCTACAACAGAGGCAGAGTATATTGCTTTGAGTGGTTGCTCTGCTCAAATCTTATGGATGATACAAACTTTGCAAGACTATGGTCTAAGTTTTAAACGTGTACCACTAATGTGTGTTAGCAAAAGCGCAATTGATCTCACAAATAATCATGTACATCACTCACGAACAAAACATATAGATGTTAGACATCATTTTATAAGAGATCATATTTCCAAGGAAAATATCTGCATAAATTTCATTTCAACCGATTCTCCATTGGTAGACTTTTACAAAACCCCTGTCAGAAAATAGTCTTTGTAAACTACGTCTCAGCTTAGGTGTTTTAGAAATATGATTTTCTAAATATTTAACATTTTTTCCCCTACTAATTATCAAGAAAAAAGATAAATAATGATTGAAAAAGTGATGAGTGTTGACATTTATCATATATTATGACTCGAGATAGTATAATTAGTAAATTTCTTTAGAAATTTAAACAAGAGTTGTAAAACTTTTTTGTTGGTAAAAAATTGCATGACCATCTCTATTTCTATCATATTTCTAACGACCATCACTAATTAAAATTCTATATAGTTTGTCAATATGTAGTACTTTAAACAGGAATCATTCGTTTTTCATTTTACATTTTTAATAAAATAAATAAAAAAATTAATAATAATAAAATAAAATAAAATCCAAAGTATTCACTCTCATCTAAAAGTCCTCACGGTTATGCATGGGTGAATTACTTGGAATTTGTTATGTGCTTCCATGCTCATTTAAAAGTCCTCACGGTTACGCATGTATGGAACGCATATCAAAATTGATTTTTTAAAATAAACAAGTTGATTCTAATCCCATTTAAAAGTCCTCACGGTCATGCGTGGTTAGAAGATACTTGAATTCATTATTTTTTAAAAATAAAATTGGAATATTACTAATCTCATTTAAAAGTCCTAACGGTTATGCATGGTTGGTAGATATTCAAATTCTCGATATAAATATACCACAAATAGACACAATTGTATGGTTTTATATGATGACATCATTCCCATCATTTTAAAAGTGGAATATGCGCCTAACAAAGTAATTTTGATTTTTGTTTGATTTTTTATTGAAATTTAATATTTATATTCAATTGATTTTTAATGTTGGACTAATATCTATCACTTTATCTCCATTTTTCTAACACTATTATTCTTTTGCTGATAACAAAAGGGGGAGAGAAAGGTTAAGATTTTGTCAAATAAAATCAAACAAAGATCAAATATTTTCTATTTGCATCTAGGCTCATTTGCATATTTTTAATGGTATGCATATATGAAGGGGGAGCTTTGTGTAGAGAGGAAGCATTTAAATAGGAGGAGCAAATTGAGTATATCAATGATCAAATACATTTAACATATTCAAAATCTTTAATATATTTTTGTTATCAGCAAAAGGGGGAGATTGTTGAATATGTGATTATATGATTTTTTGTTTGATGATAATAAACATATATATATATATATATATATATATATTCGTTTAAATGTATTTGTTAATGTACTATTTTATTTTTCATAGATTAAATAAGTATTTGCTGAATAAAATAAATAACACAGAATTTGAATTCAAATGGAAATTTTATTCACTAAATATTTATTACAATTTTTGAATAGTACAAATTTCAAGCTCTCACTATATACAATTTCAATTACAATACAAATTTGATTAAATTACAATTCACATTTACATTGCACCTCACTACATATCACTTATTCACTCAACTCGTACTGATCATCAACTTCATTCCAATGTGAATCCAGCATCTGAGCAATATGTAGAAATATACATTGACGCAGTAAAATTGAAAATAAAATATATTTGCAGTATAAAATAAAATGTGGATTTTGAAAATAATATTTGCCTCGGTTATTTGGGTTGTTCATCATCATTTAATTTTGAATTCATCATACACGAACAGCTTGTGACATACACAGTGTATCACTGTATATGCCATAAGGCCGTGCACACCGATGTATACACTTGATAGAATTATGGGGACAGATGAGCACAGGTCAAACCCAAAACGCCGGGTTCAACTCAAGTGCAATAAAAATAATGTCACAATATCAGCACAAGGTCAAACCCGAGCTCCAAGCTGGATTCAACACAGGTGCAGTTCGAATATACAAGTTTAATAAAATGGTCAGGTGCAAGCACACTCGAGGCATAGTACACATCAACCCAATGAAAACCAGAAATGTGCTCAAAGCAAATCCAGACCACATGAAGGAACAAACACATGAATGTACTGGCAAGAAATAAGCAAGCATATGCACCAGCATTTCAAACACAATTCACAACCAAAGACTGCACATTCAGGTACAAGACCGAACCAAACATCAACATCAATGAAATGGCTATGAACAAAATACATGAAACTGCACCAATGGAATGGCAACATGCATGCTACAAGTCTGAAACTCAAAGGCAAGCACAACTCTAACTGGAAGTACACATGAAGTATACAAACTACCAAACTCAAAGAAGCAAAAATCCAAACCAAGTTCAAGTCACATGAAAACAACTCAATGCAGCCTCGACCAAAATCATAATGAAACAAATGCAACATGAAGGCTAGAGTGTGCAGTAACAATATACAAGACTACAAGTACAAAGCATCAAGCAACACCAAGCAGAGTGTACATGAAACAAATATGCAAACTGCCTCGAATGGTACAAGTTAAAGACTGCAACACTACGTCAACTACAAGTGACAACAGTGTGAAAACGAAGACCACAAGTGGTGCACACATCAAATACAAATGCAACACTGAAGCATACATGACAACCAGGCTACAGCCGTGAGACCAGACCAACAATGCGACTCAAGTACACATGTGCAGACACACAAGAATAATTAGTGAATGATATTGCCAAGATCAAGTCGAGTATGCTACAAATATGAGCACACACATATATGTAGTGCATTAAAACTAAACAGTGAAACTAAACCACAAGGAAGTCAATATCAAGTGCCGAAGTCAACATAAAATCTAATGCCAGAAATTCAAAACCGTGGCCAAGGAATCATCGTCATAGCAACGTCAGAGCTGTGGTTGTCAAGAAATGTTACAGCTCAAAATTGACGCCGTGAACAACTGACCGGAGTCAAAATGAACAAAGAGAGAGATGCCAGAAATTCACAACCGTAACGACCAAAGATCGAACAGTTCAGAATCGAAGTCGTGGAAATCAAGGAATCGAGCGAAGTCAAAATCAAAACCGTGTCAATCAAATAAACCAAATTACTCGATATGAACAAGTCAGAAATCATCATCAGCATCAAAACAAAATCGAATGGCCGAGATAAATAAATTGACAAATTCAAATAAATGCATACGAACGAAATTCAAGGGTTTCGAACCCTATATAAAATCCCAATCATCATCGGCTACAAAGGCAATCGAGTTCAAGCAAGCATAACAGTAAAGCAAAAGGAATAAATCACATACCAAATCGTCGAACTCGATCGAGAAGGAGAAGCCTTGTGCAAAGTGAAAAATAGAATCGATCGTCAAGCAATCACGAGAACAACCCACCCGATCAAACTAATTAAAGTCGGCTTCTTCGATTTTATACAAAGCCCTAATTTGCAAGCAAAGGAAAAAGGAACGAGCACCATTTTTTATGGAAAATGGAACGACCAACATTGATAAAAGAAATAAAGGAGGCCGCGTTTTTTTTGTGATAAATTAAATTGGGCCGGCCTTGTTTTTAATTGAGATTTAATTAGGGTTTTGTTAGGTTTTTTGTTTGGTTTAAATTGTTTTTAAATTGTATTTTCTTTTGAAAATTGTGTAATTACTAGTCGTGTGACTAGGGGACAAACTACGTGGCGTAGTTTGAGAATTCGCAACTCGGTGGCTGAGTTGTGACAGGGTTTTGAGCGTAGAGTTAGGTTAGTCAGTAGCGGGTGTCACGAGTTTACGTGTGTAAGCGTGTGACTACTTAATTTCTAGTAGAAACCTTGGGAGCAACACGCTGGCAGGGTTTTGCCGAAGCTGGGTAAATTCTGTGTCGTTCTATTTCTGCATTTATTATTCTGTTATTATCTGTGCTGCTATAATTTTGATTTATCTGTGTCGAAATAATTTTATAAGCTTCCACAATAATTTTTATAATTAACAGTATCACCCTATTCATCCCCCCTCTAGGGTGAAATCGATCCTACACGCGCCCCTAGGGTATGTCCATTTCCTTCTGGATAAAAGTGGTATCATGGTATGGAGCCTAGATATTTAACTGTGCGGTTGTTGCTATTTGTTGGTAAATCCTGGGATAAAGGTCGGTAACGACTGGGGATGGCTTACTTGTAGGTGTTACTTCCGGGCAGGGGTAACCTAGCCTTGTGTTGGTAGGAAACCATTTTGGTTCTAGGGGGCATCCCGCCAGAGGCGTTCCAATTGGTAAGAAAGTTCCTTAGCTTGACTATTTGTTGGAAATCCAAAGAAACAATATGCTCTCTGTATGGTTATAGTTGTATAACCTGCCATGGAATGTGGTGGTAACCTGCTATTGAACATGGTAGTTATAGTAGGCATACGATAATGGTTGTATGCTGGCTAAGATTAATATTATACTTTCGAAAGGTTTTCTACACTATGCACTAATAATAATATCAAAAGAATTTTGCGTATCAAGCATGTTCGACTATCATCTGGAGAAATCTCCTCTAATTTTGCATTTGCATAGTGTGTGCGGCGAGAGGCCTTATGGTAGTTTCATTTTCCAAAAAGCATTGTGGATTTTCTTTTTATTTCTCGTTGATTGTTTTATTCAAAGAAAACTATTTTTTTTGCTCATACCAGTCCCACGACTGACCTGGAGTTTATTGTTCCCTTTCTAAACTCCGAAAACCCACAATTTTTCCACACAGGCAGTCTAGAGTTGGGTTTTTCAGATAATCAACTAGTAGGTGTAAATTCGGTAGCCTTCAGTCTCTGGAAATCTTCTTCAGTCTTTCAATGACTGATCCTGCTTAAGTCAACTTGATGGTGGTTCTCGCTTATCGGATTGGAGTCTTCGAAGCTTTTGGGATGAGCTATTTGGTTTTGGAGCATAGAGATGGAGTTGTAGTTTGGGTGTTTGATCTCTATGAAGCCTTTGTTGTTGGTGTAATCTTTCCGCTGTTGTGTTCTGTTTTGATATTTTTGAATCTGTTGTATCTTATTGTATCGAATATTGTGTAGCAATGATTTATTCATTTTTCTTCCGCTATGTTGTTGTACTTAATGTGCTATAAGCTCCGACGAATCGGATTTGAACGTTTGAATCTGCGGCATTCGAATACGAGTGAAGTATGGATGTCAATTTTTGAACGCGAAAATTCGGACCGTCACATATTCCATAAAACACTTTAGATCAAGCTCTAGAGTTTAAACAATTACTTAATATTTCAAAATCATTTTTGAAATCATATATGCCCAAAATCCCTTGGTATATCTAATTATTTCTTTGAATTTCAAAACCAAAATCAGTTTCGCAATAAAACTCCAATTCAAATCATTGAGGTAGCAATTCCTTCTTTGGAAACTCGAAAATGAACAACGATGATGTCGCAATCATCATCAGAAATATTTTCCAGCGACTGAAGTGAATTCAATGCTTTTTCCTCTTTTGAAAACCATTTTAAATATTTCAATTCACAAATTTTCCCAAATAATATCACTATTATTTTCCAAGACATTGAAAATCATTTTCAAATCCAACGGGAAATTAACTTCCCAAATTTCCAACTTTTAAATACTTTTAAATCTATATTTAAATATTCCTCTGGGATTTCATTCCATTATAAATTATAAATCACAATTGTAATCATCTGGTTATATAATCTCATCTGATTATTAAATTATTTCTTAACTTTTGATTATAATATCAAGTTTTATTCAATCACTAGAGCAACAAATGATAATAGTTTAATATAATCATTTCCTAACCAACAAGCACACTGTATACAACTGTAATAATTTACAAAAATTATCCCTTTTATATATAAAAATAATTTAGGTAAAATTATTTCATTTAACTCATTTCAAAACAATACTATGTCAAATTGCTCTGTTCAAGTGTTTAGAGATCCCTATCAATAACGTTACTTACTCGTATTGACCGAAATCCATAAGCCACTCAATAGATCAATCAACATAATATAAAACAATTTTACATTCACTAAAAAATACATGCTCATATCTATTGATACACTCAAACTTATTCTAGGGTGCTACTGACCCAATCTCTAATGAGTAATCCCTATCAGAGCCAAGGTTCTCGCTTAACCTTCAGCTATGATACAAGTGTCACGACCTGGAATTTTCGACGCTCGAAAATCGACATTAATACGTAAACTATATTACATGTCGAGAAATCGAATGCCGAAAATACCAAATCATTAAGGAAAAAGAAGAAAGAGGTTGAAGAAGAAACAGAAAACAACAATACAGAATCTCACAATTGCAGCGGAACAATATCTAATGGATAATAACATGTTTTTATACAAAAAGAACTAATAACTGTTATTTACACATTACATCATCAAAGTACAACACATAAATAACTCAATACTGGAAAGTTATAATAATTTGTCCTCACAAATGCTGAATATACAGCCTACAATACATAGCGGAATAAAAATCAAGTATGTGTAATACGTCTTCGTCATCTAGCTCTTCTCCTGAGCTTCATAGCATCCTATCCTGTATCTGAAATACTCGGTCTCACTCGAGAATTATAATAAAATAACACTCGAGTTAGTCTAGAAGCCAGCGTGAAAAAAACACACTCGATTTTAATTATTAAAGTTATCAAAACTCTTTGAAAAATCAAATGTGACTCATAAGACCACTCCACAATTAAACACTACGGGTTTTTACCTTATGATAACCAAAACATTTTATATCAAAATCATCTGATATTATAATAGTGTCTAAGTGCAAATACTTTTTCAAATAGCTGAAATTGTTACATTAATTAAATTACAGCATCCTAGGCCAAAACCGTAAAGGCATTTATTGGAGAATGAATTCCATATGAATGACTACGCACTAGGGTATCACCTGTCACAGTACACGTTTAGAAAAATGTACGAAGACCACGCCGGGATCCCCTGCAACACAAGACCGAACTACCCCTAACCTGGATAGACCGAATATGCTATTACCTCGGGTGTTTCCACCCTTTTCGAGCTCCTTCCATATATCGTAGTAATAATATCCGAGGGTATCTAGAAAGGTGATAAACATACCCTCGACCCACTTAGCATTGTTGCATCTCCCCCACTTTTCAGTCATTCTCGATTGATGAGGCTAGAGGTTACAATTACCTTTTAAAGGAATTCTCACTTGGAATGCTCATTGTCCTACAATGACAATGTATTGATAGCATTCTTCCATACAAGTCTGTTCTGGGATCGAACGGAACTGAAGGTACTATTCCTACTACATCCTTTTTTGGAAAAATCCTTAGGATTAGTAGCGTTAGCCCTTACACCTCACCGCTCCATATTCGACTCCATGCTCTTGTTTTCACTTCAAAAACATACTAATTGGATCAAAGTGATTTTCAGACAACTTATCCGATCCGGTATCTTCGAAAAAACTTTCGATATTTTCCGATAAACTCAGCCCTGGTTTCTTAGGAAATAAATAGAAGAAATAAGATCGAAGATCACCTCCTAATCGTTAGTGGACGGATTTTCTTGTAAACGTCCTAGAATAACGAAACGAGTTTATACGTACAGCATAGCACCTCGAATGGTAACTGTACCATATAATTGCCGTGTTTCTTCTAGATATTCCCAAAGTTATATTTTGGGTCCAGATTTGACAACGGGTTATTTAACTATCAAATAAACAATCATTCAACCAAATATTTCCTTTTACCACTGAAAACACTAACTCTCTTTTTAATTTAATTTTAATAAATTAAATCTCTTATCAAAATTCATGTACTTATCTTATCAAGTTTAGTATATACCTAAATTATCCTTTTCAAAAATATCTGAAGACCCTTTTAAATAATAAGGAAAGTACCACTACGGTGTCAACCATGGATCCATAGCTCAATGGTTACGTCTTTATCCAAGAGAAATCCAAAACTTAACTACAGGCACTCACTTCCTCCGATTACGCCATGAAAGTATACCATTACTTTTCAAAAACTTTATTAGATAATTTTTCAAAATAATACTTATAAAATTTCCATATAAATTTCCAAGTTTATTTTAGGCAAATACTCTTTTATAAAAGTTATTATATAAAAATAATATTAACATTGAATAATTTATCCTTTTAAAATAATAAACCTAATTAATTCTTAAATAACAATTTACTTAATATAAACTAACTTAATTAATACTTTAAACAATTTTAAACAACTAAATATTAATTTTTTGAAATAATATTAAACACCTTTTTAAATTACCTAGTTAATAATTAAAAATCCTCCCTTTTAAAATAAACTCAATTTCTCGATATAAATATATTTTCCAATTCCAATATAACTAGTCCAACATTTATAAATCTCTCTCGATTTATTCCTAATTTTAACTTATGTTCCAATTCCATAAATCCTCTTTTCACATTTCCAAAAGAATAAATCTACTATTTATTTTTAAGTTGATTTACCCATCTCTTTATAAATCCTCACCGTGAATTTATAACTTCAATTTATCCACTGATATCACTTCATTTTATTTGTAAACCTTGTTTGTGACGCCCCACCTCTATACCCACGCTAGCCAAGAACACTCCGGAGTAGTGCTGTCAACTAGCACGGAGAATAAGGCTGTTGAGGAGCGACCATCCATGTAATTTCTTATCACACGGTGGCTATAAATAATCTTCGGAAACAAACATAGAAATAATCATATCACAAATCAGTCGCAGATATCCATATCACAAAGGCGGAAGAAGATATGAATATATAACTAACACATGAAAGTGTACATCAGAGTAGTGGTCATTAAGATCCACGATAATACAAAACAATAGCAACACGTGCTATACAAAAGAATACAACTATGAGTCTATATCTCAAGTGTATACAACAAAAACTGCTAATCTAAACAGTTAGCCAAAAGTCAGAGTGATGAATCCCTGGGAAGAAGTCAAGCAGAAGCACCTGTAACATCTCGGTCTGACCCGAGTATTATTTAAGAAAATAATAAACGGATCAGTCTAGCTATAAATATCAGATGACATGATATAACATAAAAGATATGGCATAAACATAAACATCCATAACGACATACCACTATAAGTATGTAAATAATGATCAACAGAAGATCAATCAATAAGAGATAATCAATATCTTCGAATCTTTGAGAAGATTCTTGTGATATTGATTATCTCTTATTGATTGATCTTCTGTTGATCATTATTTACATACTTATAGTGGTATGTCGTTATGGATGTTTATGTTTATGCCATATCTTTTATGTTATATCATGTCATCTGATATTTATAGCTAGACTGATCCGTTTATTATTTTCTTAAATAATACTCGGGCCAGACCGAGATGTTACAGGTGCTTCTGCTTGACTTCTTCCCAGGGATTCATCACTCTGACTTTTGGCTAACTGTTTAGATTAGCAGTTTTTGTTGTATACACTTGAGATATAGACTCATAGTTGTATTCTTTTGTATAGCACGTGTTGCTATTCTTTTGTATTATCGTGGATCTTAATGACCACTACTCTGATGTACACTTTCATGTGTTAGTTATATATTCATATCTTCTTCCGCCTTTGTGATATGGATATCTGTGACTGATTTGTGATATGATTATTTCTATGTTTGTTTCCGCAGATTATTTATAGCCACCGTGTGATAAGCAATTACATGGATGGTCGCTCCTCAACAGCCTTATTCTCCGTGCTAGTTGACAGCACTACTCCGGAGTGTTCTTGGCTAGCGTGGGTATAGAGGTGGGGCGTCACATTGTTTAAGTTTTATTATTTAAAATACTTTTATTTACATTATTCGAAAATCTCCTTTTTCCATATTCTGAAATTACTAAGTACAAATTTTAAAATCAAACCATTTATTTTTTCCAAATTCATTTCTTTTAATTAATCCAAATTTCACTATAAATATTTCCAAATTTTCTTTTAAGTTCTTTTTAAATTCAATTTACATTATTATGGTATTTTAAAATAACAAAATCTAAACCAGTAATACCATAACATCTAATAAATTCAAATTCCACTATAATCTACCATAAATTACTCAACATATCATATATCATAGAATATGAAAAATTCAACATTTTTGAGGGATCCAGTTGGATCCCTCTAACTTGTTTCATTGCATCCATAGATGTTAATACAACATAAAAATACCAATCCCACTTCGAGGGGAATACCGTAGTATATAAGGTCATCCGCTATTATGCGGGACGCATAGGGTTTCATCCACTATATATATATATATATATATATATATATATATATATATATATATATATATATATATATATATATATATATATGCGGGAATATCAATCACTCCAATATATATACTACTATATATAATAACACATTCAACTGATAATTTTTTTAGCAATTCAACAAATCAATTGATAAATAATTTTAACAATTTAAATTTAATTGCAGCAATCCAAAATTAAGTGAGATTAACTCATTTTTATTTTGTTGTCACATTCATATTCGAATTTAACTCAAAATTCTGGAACTCAAATTCAGTCAATTCAATTCCACTGTGTACATCCCGCTAACACGAATGTATTGCAGATTGTTTCGTTCAAATCTGATTTCGTATGGAAAAGATACAATATACATACACACACACACACACACACACACACACACATATATATATATATATAGACACACACTTGAGATTTTCAAAACCCATACCAGTCCATCACGCAACCGACCACCTGCTCTTTTTTTTCTTTTTCCTTTTTATACACACTTGAGTTAAATTGAGATTTTCAAAATCCATACCAGTCCATCACGCAACGGACCACCTAATCTTTTTTTTCTTTTTCCTTTTTTTTCTTCGTCTTCTTTTAGTTTATTCTTTTTTTAAAAACAGCCCGTTACCCGTGCAAACTCGACCCATTCTATATTCCTTCCTCCTCCCAAAATCGAACGCAAAATCGAACGCAGCCTGCACACGAGATACCCCTCCTCCCAATCGACCGTCCATGCCATGAATACGTCGACTTAACCTCCCCTATATCATCGCCGCCGATAGCTCATCTTTTGAGCTTCCCAACTTCGCCGACCACAGTCGCCCACGCCCCCTTAGTATCGAGTACGAACCCAAACACGTTCCTGTTTATCGACCATTTTCTGCTACCTCAATCAACCATTCGATACCAAACTCCACCAATCGACAACCCTCGCCAACCTCTTCAACCTTCCTTCGGGTCCCATTTTCCCCAAATCGATGAAATCTCCAAAATAAAAAAAAGAATACTTTTCGATCAACCCACTTTTCTTACCTCCACGCAGCACCAACCTCCATTTTCACCGTCCATCACCTTCGTCTCCATGCCGCTCACACAATCCCTTCATGCGTAGAGGCCCAAATCGGCCTATGGTGGTCCAGATGAATATGGGCTGCAAGATTGCCGTGGGTAAAAAATAAGAAGGCGAACGTTTTGTCATATATTTTTTTCTCTGTTCAAACTGTTGCGTGCAATTTAAAAGGGGAATAGAGGGAAAACAAGATATAATGTTGGCGTGTACAAGGAAAGCTACATTGCTTTTGATAGGAAGAGAAAAGGCTGATGTGAAAATAGTCAATCAAAACATATATATATATATATATATTATTTAAATTTTTAATCCATCTCGATTTGGTAACTCAGAATCTTGAACTCCTACCAAGGCGTGCCGCTAGGCTTTTGTAATGCTATACCCCTAATTCAAATGTAAGGGAAAAGGTTTTGAGTCCTAATTCAACCATGTGGAGAAGATTGCTTTTTGGACCCGATTATTATATCAAATTTTTGATAAAAATTTCAGTGCATTTGTATCCCGTACGACCAAACGATAACTTTAAATGATGCAAAATTTTAAATCCCATAATAATACACGATTAAGGACCCAATGGAATAGGTTTCATCGAATTCCGAGACTATGCCCCGCAAAGCTGTTTTTAAATGTCAATTTAAATAATATCTTTTAAAACTGAACAAATACTTTTAAATTCAATTTTAAAACTTTTATTATCTTCATTATTATCAATATAAATTTTATAAGCCTTTAAATTATTTTTAACAAGCTTAAAACTCAAGATTCAATAATTTATCAAATTTTCAATTATTAAATTGTTCAGTAAATAGTTATATTTGAAATTGAAGTTAAAAATTAACTTTTAAAATATTTAAAATCGATTAAACATTCTAATTTCAAATAGCCAAAATTCTGGGTCTTTACAAATTCAGCCACCTGAATGGATTTAAAAACGAACCAGCAAGGAAACAGTGCAAAACGGACACAATTCAACCAGTTGAAATAGCAAGGTCAACCGTCTGAATATTCAAAATAATTTGTGCATATGAACAACATTCAGCTGTCTGAATCAAGCTATTTAGCCGGCTGAATTTCTTTTTTTCTAGCATATCAAACATGTTTTCTAAACTCCGAATCAAGCTATTGCATGTGCGTGTATATACCACTTCAGAGAGATTTTAATATGACTTCACTACTAAACGCAAACCTTAAACTTAACACTTTGCTGAAGCTTCAATCCAGAATTTGGTTAGCAAATTGTTAGGCTATTTCTCGAGAAAAAAAAATTTCTCCTGTAAGTTTAGCTAGTTCATAAAATATTAGCTTATATAGTGTCACAATCAAAATATCAAAATTTTAGGTTCTAACGCAGAACACACCAATGCACGATGTTGTAGGTTACATCAGTGCACTGGTGTGGTATACACCGATGGATCGGTGCATGGTCACGGTAGTGTATTCTACTTGCAGCCTAGAACCATTCCACCACTAAATCTCGCCAAACTTCATCCAGATCTTTACATTTATGATTTCTAACGTTTTCTACATGTTTACATAGTCAGCATGGTTTCTCATAAAATGATAAAGACTACACTTGACGATCATGAAAGTGTTTCCCCACAAACTAGAAATTTATACAAACATAAGGGTATTTGGGAAAATTGCCCCATTACCCTTTTTTTCTTAAAAAATGGAAGGAGAAGAATAATCGAACATTTTACTTAAGAACATTGAATGTGATTTCTTTGATTATGAATTATTAAATACGTTTTATAATGTGAGAAGACGCGCTCATAATCCTTATGAAGAACATTGAAATTTTTATAAAAGTGTATAATGGAAAGAGAAGACACATTTATTTCGAAGTTAAAGAAATTGAGAATTTGGTAAAAGAAGTAATCTTATCAAATGAATAAACTAGATGGATCCACTTTCTAAATTATTTTCAAAAGACATTGGTCCTTGAATCTTCAAAAGGAGTAAACATTGATCCTATAGTAAAGAAAATTTTAATGTATTTTATTAATAATTTTAAGATTAATCATTATCAAGTCAAAAATCAGTTTTTGATGATGGTTTTGAGATGTGCTTGAAGGATTCTACTATTTTGCATGAGTTTGACCTTCTTCGTTTTATATAATTCATAACCAATTTTCTATGATGCTTTTAAGATGCGCTTCATGGAGTGTACTATTTGATATGAGTTTAAGATTCTTTGCTTTTATAAGATCCATAATTAACTTTTTGTGTTATTTTTGATATACATTTGATGAATTTTGCTATTTGATATGAGTTTAAGCTTCTTTACTTTTATATAATCCATAATTATTTTTTGTGTTATTTTTGATATGCACTTGATGGATTATTCTACTTGATTTGATTTTGTGCGTATTTGTTTTATACAATCCATAATCATTTTTTGATGGTGCTTTTGAGACACACCTAATGGATTCTACTATTTGATATGAGTTTGTGCTTCTTTTCTTTTATACAATCAATAACCAATTTTTGGTATTCTTTTTATGACGCACTTGGTAAATTATTCTATTTGATATAAGCTTAAGCTTCTTTGTTTTTATATAATTCATAACTAGTTTTTGGTGGAGCTTTTAAGACGTACTTAATGGATTCCACTATTTGATATGAGTTTTTGCTTTATTAGTTTTATATATTCAATGACCAAATTTTTGGTGGTGCTTTTGGAACGTACTTATTACTAAGTTATCTTAATTTGACCCTGTTTGCTATTTTCAAATCCATAACCAGCATTGGTGGTGTTTTTGAAACGTACATGATGGATTTCATTGATTTATTCGAGGTCATACATTATTACTTGTACATAATTCATAACCAGCACTAGTGGTGCTTTTGAGACACATTTGATGAATTATGTTTGATTATTTGTAAGGTTGAGCATTTTTCTCTTAATGAGTCCATAGTCATAAGTGGTGGTGCTAAAGTTGAGCATTTGATGGATTCAACTAGTTGAATTTGAAGGTGGGCTGCCTTTCATGAAAGATTTGAGCTCTCTAAAGCACTCATGAGTTACCAACGTGGACGCATGGTCATTTAAAGCGTATATTTGTCGTGAAATTTGTAGAAATTGAAAGTCTAATACGTGTTGTGTGATATCAACCGAAATTTTGGTAGTTTTAGAAGAAATTCACTACGTGAATTAAATTTTAAACTCATTTCTTTATATATCAATTCAATCGAAAGACATTGACAATTATGTATAAATATCCCTTTGTTCAACATGTTTTTTATGAGTTTTCTTGTAGTCAGTGAGAGATTGTTGGATAACTACGATAAAACCTAATCATTTAATATGTCTGACCTTTTGTATTTTGCACTAATGGACGACCATTGCTACTTATTTATTGAAAATAGCTCATTTGTTATAAATAGGAAAAAAGAGATGTTTTCAAGAAATACTATGGTAAATGAATCCACATTCTTCATTTTCTTTCATTCAAAAGTTTATTAAAAATAAAATCATCTGTGGAATAAAATTAAGAGGAATTTTGGCTCATATCTCTCTTTACGAAAAAAATTAGGCGCATATCCCTTCGAATACAACATTATAAATTTAGTCCCTGTAGTTTATATCGTACCGCTCAGACAAAAATTCTTTTCCATGAACAATTTAAGTTGCAATATTAAAAACGTGATATATTTCAGCAGATTTATCAGATTTCAGTTTCGTTTTCACCAATAAATCACAAATTTTATTATCTTTCTATTAAAATCAATATAATATATGTTGAATTTTTTTTTTCAGTGGTAAATATTTGCTAGGAAACGTGGCAACCTAGCAAATATTTGCCAAGTAACATGACAAAAATTTGCAAATTTGCCAGGCAATAATTTTTTTTTAATTTTCAACTGTTGCCAGACAATATGGCAAATATATTTGCCAAGCAACATGGAAAAATATTTTCCAGGCAACATGGCAAATATTTGCATATTTGCAAGGCAACAAAATATTATTTTTAATTTATTTTCAGTGGTTGCTAGACAACCTGAAAATATTTGTCGGCAACATGGCAAATATTTGAAGCAAATATTTGCATATCTATTAGGCAACATAGCAAAATATTTGCCAAGCAACATGGCAAATATTTGCATACTTAGGTAAATAGTTTCCAATTTGTCAAGGAACATGGCAAAATATTTTCCAAGCAACATGACAAATATATGCATATTTGCCAGACAACAACACTACTAGAAACACAGTAAATTGCAATGCCATTTTCCGAAGGTCATCGATGAATCGTCGATTTTTTATGATGGGATGCCGGCAGTAAGCAATTGCCGTGGCATAAATGAAAATGAAATAAAATAGCAAACTGCAGCCGTTGGAAGACGTCAACGGCCGTCGGAAGCCATCGAAAAGTCGTGAATATCTGAACCCCAGGCCGACAATCTCGTTCATTTTCCTTTCCTTCCTAAATTAGAAATCTACTCCTCCAGCCCCTCCTCCACGCCATCAACAAGATTTCATGCCTTCAGCGGGTCTCCATCTTCGATTTTCAACTCTCTCAATTAGCTATTTCCCGGTAAGAAAGTTAATTATAAACCCTATTTAATTTTGATTTGTTAAATTAGGGTTAATTTGTTGTTATAGTTGTATAATACCACATTGATTGTTTGGTATACCCTATTGAATGCTAATTAGGTTGTTAATATAATTGTTTATCATTGAAATATTGAGTAAAAAAAATTCGTTTAGTGTATATGTGCGTTAATTAGTGTATATGCGTTGGTTTAGTGCATACGTGCATTAGGGCTACTTTGGATTAACTAGAGTAATACTTAGAATTTGGTGTGTATGTTTTCAAGATGACGAAAACGACGATTTAGTGTATGGGTTTTTTTAGAATGTTAACAAATTGTTGTAAAAATTGCTGTATAATACGCTTTACCTTTTGTATATCCCTTAGAGAGTATTTGGCCTAGTCTGACAAATATTGTATATGATCATTGTACGAAATTTTGTTTTTATCATAGGATGGACATTTATATTCATCTGATACAATATTTTTCGGATGGCATAGTAATAATTATATTTTGCAAATCATTTTATTTTAAATGGTTTATAAAATTTCGACTACACTTTCTTTTGTTCCCTGTGTACACACATATGTGTACAGTATAGGGGACAAAGGGAAAGTGCTGCCGAAATTTTGATGAATCGTTTACAATAAAATGATTTGAAAAATATAATTACTACCATGTTTGTAATGGAAAGTAGGATGACCAACCATCAAAGTGTAAAACAATAACCTAAAAATTGTAGATTGTATTCATATAATAGTTTGTGTAAATCCTTTGAAAATTAAATTAAATGGAATAATATTATATATTTGCAAAAATATAAATTTATGATTTATCTGAAAAATAAAATGTCAAGACGTAAATGATTAATGCGTTTTCATGTTTTAAAGTGGGAAAAATCGTCAATTATTTTATCGAACGGAGCTGGATGTACTAAGAAAGAAGAGAAATTGGAGGCTCAATAAGTGAACATTTTCAAAATGGTGTACACATTTTTATTGAATTCGCTTTACGTAATAATTAAAACGATGAAGAAATTCATTGTCCATGTAGTAGGTGCATACTATTGAAGCATTTGATATCGGATATGGTAATAGTTCATTTGTGTCAATATGGTTTCGTGCCTAATTATTTGGTATGGGATCGTCATGGGGAACTTATAGCATCTAATCCCGCACATTCGGAGGAGGATGTGGATAATTAACTTGTTCCGATGAATCTCATAGAAGATATGGTTGAAGATGCAGCGCGTTCTATGTTCCCCTTTGGGATGGTTGTACAAGCGGTATTCAACTATCAGTAACTGAAGAATACATTGCGATGAAATCAAAATACAACTTCAAAGAAGCCGGGTTTACAGCTATAGTACAAGCTGTAAAATGGCATATGCCATCCGATAATTTAATGTGCGAAAATCATTAAGATGTGAAAAAACTTATGTCTACTTTTGGTTTGCCGTATCAAAAAATAAATACATGTTTAAATGGTTGCATGTTGTTTTGAAAAGAAGACATCAGTCTTAGGAATTGTAAAATATGAAATCAGGAAAGATACAAATTAAGAAAAAAGAAGGGAAATGAAGTTCCATACAAGCGTACGCATTACTTACTAGTAATTCCTAGGCTTCGAAGGTTATATGCATCTTCTGTAACCACGAACCATATGAGATGGCACTATGTGAGAACACAGGAAGAAGGTACGTTGAAACATCCGAATGATGGAGAAGCATGGAAGCATTTTGATAAGGCATACCTCACTTTCGCAGTGGAAAGCTGTAATGTTAGACTTGGTTTATGTATGGATATTTTCACCGTTCTCTCAATATGGTTCAAAATATTCATCTTGGCCTATAATCGCTACACCTTACAATTTACCTTCGTGGATGTGTATGAAAACTCCGTATATGTTTCTCACTATTGTCATCCTTGAGCCCGATGATCCGAAACAAGGAATCGACGTATATTTACAACTGTTAATTGAAGAGTTAAAAACACCGTAGTATGAAGGTGTTGAAACATAAGTCATTTCAAAAAAAATTCATATGTTTTCTTCTCTATGTGGACTATAAGTGATTTTCCTGTATATGCAATGCTATCGGGTTGGAGTACGCCTGATTGTCTAGTTGCCCTTATTGCATGGAAGAAACATGAGCATTTTCTTTACCACTTGGGGAGAAAATTTCATGATTTGACTATCATCGGTGTTTTCTCCGTATAAATCATCCTTTTAGAAAAGATAAAAAAAACTTTACAAGTAATAGAGTTGAGACCTTGCGACCACCAACGATTTGGTCAAGCGAAGATATTTATGACCTTGTAAACGATTAACCAAAGATATATGAAATCGGTGAACAAATTAAAATTCAAGGTAAATCGACGATTCATAGTTGGTGCAAATAAAGTACATTTTGGGATTTGCCTTATTGGAAAAATCTCCTAATTCATCATAATATCAATGTGATGCACAACGAGAAAAACATGTTTGATAATGTATTTAACATAGTTCTGAATGTTAAAGGGAAGACTAAAGATGATTTAAAATCAAGACATGATATAGAGGTAATATGCAATCGTCTTGAGCTTCATATGAAGCCAAATGACACAAAAAACCCAAAGCATGCTACGAGATAGACAGTAGCCGAATTAAAGTACTATTAAAGTAGGTGGAAGAATTAGGATTTCCTGATGGGATTTCCTTTAATCATCATAGATGTGTCAACTATAAGAACAGTAAACTGAGTGGGATGAAAATTCATAATTGTCATTTAATTATAGAACATTTATTACCCATCGCTTTCAAAGAACTATTGCCCATAAAAGTTTGGACGGTTGTAACAGAACTTATTTTGTTTTATAAGGAGTTTTCTTCAACTACTTAAAAGTCGATTGCCTATGCAAACTTGAGGAAGAAATTCCTATACTTTTCTGCAAACTGAAGAAAATATCTTCTCCCGATTTCTTTAACATAATTGAGTATTTACCTGTTCATCTTCCGTTTGAAGCACGTCTTCGAGGTCCTGTGTAATATGGATAGATGTATCCATTTAAAAGATACTAATATTGAGTTGTTAAATTTTAGTTTAACAACATGTAATAAAATTTAGTTATAATTATTCTTAATAGGTACTTAAATCATCTAAATAAAATGGTGAGACAAAAACACGGGTTGAAGGTTCGATATGCAAATCATATATCGAAGAAGAAACTTTATTCTTTTTCTCTTATTTTTTCAGTGACCATGTGAATTTATCTTTTGAAAATGCTACACGAAATGATGAGGTCATTGAACAAGATTCTTCTGAATCAATCCTATTTATTTTAGATAGCAGGGACGCCCTGTTGGAAAATGTATGGAAGTATGGTTAGATGACACTGATTACCCTGTAGCACACACATTTGTTTTTCTTAATTGTGCAGAAATTGCACCATTTGTTAGGTACTAATGAATAATACATCTAAAATTATTTACTTGAATAATACATGTGTGCATTAATTATAACGCAGCATACATCTGTATATGCAGTATTATGAATCACAGCACCAAGCAGGGATATCGACAAAAAATTTGCTATTTGGTTTTCGAACTAGGTATATGATCCAGTAAATTGTGTGGTCGACGAAGGGTTGAAACAACTTGTGATGGGACCAAAAAGAAAATTCAAAACATATCCACTATTATTTGTCAATGGATACAAATTCAACACCAAAGAATACGAGGCTGAAAAGTTAACAAACAGTATCAGTGTATATGTTAAAAATAGTGATGATCAAAATGAACACATAAATGATTTTTACGGCATGTTAACTTAGGTTTTGCAAATAACATATTTCACTAGACATGCGGAAGAAGTTTATTTGTTTAGATGCAATTGGTTCAATAATGTTCCAGATTTTGGAATCAACATGCACCAAAAATATAATATTATTGAAATAAAGCATACATCACGTTATCGTAAGTATGATATGTTTATACTAGCAAAATAGGTCCTACAAGTTTATTATGCTCCTTATCCATCTCAAAAAAGAGTAAAGCAGATTAGTCAATGGCTTTTAAATGAAGGTAAGATTTACGTTTGATGGAAAGAATATTTCGGACGAACAAGCGTACTAAGCAGATATCAAGGAAAATGGTGAATTTGCAATAACAGATGATAAAGTTGATTTAGGACCTCTAAATGATGAACCAAATGTATTAGCAGAAGCATTTGAGATAACAAAGGAAATCAATATAGAGTACGAGACAAAGTCTGAATCAGAAAATGATGAGGACTAATTTAATAGTTATAGAGTTAGGGGTATGCCCTAGGGGCAATTATGTAATTTGTTACATATATCTAACTCGTTGACCAATCTTGTTCAAAATAAAAGGAATTTTCTTCCTATTATATACTTAATATAATGTGATTATATTAATTAATTAACTTAACTAAAAGTATATTTAATAGAAAAATCCATAAATGGTATATATTGTGATAGTAATTACAAAGTGTTGTAAACGTGAGTAATTTATCACAACGAAACAAATATACCATTTTAAATGTTCCTAATCAAGATGCATCGAGACTGGATATCGATGTATCCGTTGAGACTAGAATACGTAACGCTCTCCAAATGTTGGGTAGTTTATTACTCATGACTACTGGGAGAATCTAGGGGTTACGTACTAATAGTTATTGGATACCTATGAAATGACTCATTCGATAGTTTTTTGTTAGTTAATATAACTAAGGTCAAACAGAAAATATCGATGTGACTGATTTACCTAGTTCTCTCGACTTGAGAATACTGTGGATCTTCCATACGAAAGCTCCACTTTGATTATAGCCAAATCATGGCATGGCGTCCATCTAGTGACTATAGTTGGGTCGAGTGGAAGTATTGAAAGTGAAGCATATTCAAAAAAGGATTCATCTCCTCAGTTATACGTGGCTACTATCACAGTCAACTCAAAGTTAAAGTCTACATCCAGAGCATTTCGGTTGATAATAATTGTTATTATTGAACCAAGGATTTTGTATTTGGACTATAAAGTTGAATGTGGATGAGGATGGAATTTTGACTATTGCAAATTCCATAGGTCCAAAGTGATATAGTTTTGATGAAGAGTATTGGTGTAAACAAATGTCACAACTGGGTAACGCTTACCGAAAATGAGTAAGCGATAAATTTGACCTATAATGTCACACCACCTGCTAAGTGACGTGTGAACGTTAACATTAGAATAGTTCGATGTTAATTGCAGACCGAATTTATACCCAAGAGTTACATAGCCGAATAATGAATTACCTTAAGACCGAATGGTTTAATTAGTTTATAATTGTTATAAGCTAATTAAATTAATTAATATTTATGAAATATTAATTATAAAATTTGTATATAATTTGAGAAATAAGTAATGTTGTATATATTCATAACAGTTATAAATATATCGATCGATATACAATATCGACGAGCGATTAAATTAGATTAAATTGCATAGTATTTTGGGTTAAGCTTAGATGGGTTTAAGACCTATCATTAAGGCAGCAAAATTTCGGTTTTGGGAAGGTCTAGGGGTGGTTAACACATAGGGAATTGGCTCCGAGATAATGGGTTGAGATCAAGTGAGAATGGGTAAAAAGGTTTTTCTCGTTTCTCTCTAATACAACCCTATACATATGTATATAAACACACGCACACATATATACACACACACATATGTATATATATATATACATATATATATATATACATATGTGTGTGTGTATATATATAATGATGATGAACATTTATTGGCCGCTATTACCTTCTGCATTGTTGAGTAAAACATAGCTCTCAATCCATTTCAAACTTCTCAGATATATTTCAAAAAAAAATAATACTATTCGATGTTAGAGATAAGTGATTCCAGACTTGCAATCCGACGAATCAAGGAACGGTAAAAGGAAGAGAAGACAATGCTTCAACGTGGATTAAAAGGCATCATTAAATTGGTAATTTTAAATCATATTACAGTAATTAAATTATATTCTATGATCCTATAGTGAGCAATTTCATATCTGTTTAAATACACTGCTATAATATGTTTAGTTAGGTGAGATTTTGGTAAGTAGATGTGGTTGTCACAGATTAGGTTGGCTATGTGCATAATTTGTTTATTATACTATTTGATTTATATAAAGACAAATGTTGTTTACTATACATAACCAATTTTTGTCATTAATAATAGTTTTATATATATTTATTAATAAATTCACATACATAAATGCATATATATATATATATATTAGTGTATATTTCTCTCTCATAATAGCATACATGCATATATATAAGATATATATATATATGATTTAAAAATTTAGTACACTTATGTATATATAATATGAATTTAAAAATTCAAAAATTAATAATCATACATATATTCATATTTGTAAATTAACATTTATTGAATTTTTGAATTGTTTATTATATATAAAATAATAATTAGATTAAAAATTTAATTTTATATTTTTTAAAAATATTATATTATTTCAAAAACATATAGAAAAAATTTAGGAATATCTCAATAAATTTTATTATTTTTAATAATTAATGTTATTTTGAAAAAAAAACTGTTTATGACTTATTAAAAATAATAATTTAATTGAAAACTCTTCAAAATCATTCGTAACCTTTAATTCATGATCCAAGAATTTCTAAAATTTTAAAATTTCAATAACTTGTTATTTTATATTAAATAATTATTGCCGAAATCAATGTATTTGTTTTTAAAAAAATTATATTTCAACTTTGAAAAATCTCCAGATTTTTCCTAAGCTCTTTTTATAATCCTAGATTTTCAAAATTTTGAAATTTGTATTTTCATCCAAAGATTATTTTATGTTAATTATTTATGGATGAAAACATTATTTTATTCAAACTACATACAAATTAAAATACTAAAATTATTATGTTTGCAAAACTAAGTTAATTTTGAATTATAAATAATTTTTAATAATTGTTCTCTCTTTCCACACACACACACACACACACATATATATATATATATATATATATATATATATTAATCTATATATAAATGTTTTATGTTCATATATTATATATAATATATTTATACATACATATGTGTGTGTGTATTTTTTGAAATATATATATATATATATATATATGTTTGTGTGTGTTATGTATGTATGTAACACATATACATGCACATACGTGGACAACATACACGACATACAAAATGAGATAATATGTCTATTGCGATGTACATCCCAACATCTACATATGAGCATATTATACCTTTCACGTATTATTATGTTACACATGCACTCACACATATATGTATATGATACATATATGTATAAACTAAATCAAATAAAATTAATTTCATATCTTAATATATTTGAATTTAAATAAAACAAATGATTTTATTTAAATGAAATTTAGAAATGTTCTAATTCAGTTAGACTTCATAGGCCCGATAAAAGATGCAATAGGGTAATTTTTTTTGAAATTCACCTATAACTTCCACTGTGGGATTGTCCAGTTCCAACAATGGTATCAGAGTCCAATAGCTTATGCGGTCTAATTTAGCCATATTAGGGCTAACTAATTAAGCTTGCCCACTTAGTACGGTGTCTAAAAAGGTAATGTCTAGTATTGGAATTGGATAACCAAGTACCTTGTCCTACCTAATTACCAGCCTGGCCCGAAAGATGAAGTGAGCTCAAAGATTGCTCATAATAGAAAAGGCCGAACTTAGTTTGGGCCTTGAGTTAATTTAAAATCGTTTTGAAAATTAATATTAACGATTTTAAATTTAAATAGTTAAATTTAAAATAAAACATGTGTATTATAAAATTTATAATACCACATATGTTTTCAAAATGTTTGAAAGGATAATGATATTTTCAGAATGTTTGAAAATACTTATATAACAATTTCAAATTTATTAATAAGATTAATAAAATAAATTAATTAAATATGTTAATTAATAATATATATATATATATATGCATGTATTATATATGTTGATGTATGTTATGTTATTTTAAAATGTTTAAGATGACATAAGTATACATGTATGTATACAAGATAAATTTTGAAACTAATAAATTTTAATAAAGATTGATTAATTGAATAAATTAATTAAAGGTTAGTTAATAAATAAAATACATACATACATATATATATATATATGATATATGTGTGTTACACTATAAAGGTTATAGTATACACTGTAAATGTTATAGTAGATATGTCCAATATAAAAGTTATATTAGAATACTAATTTAAAATTAATTAAAGAGTTAATTAATTAAAATTAATTAGATAATATTTATTAATGATATATTATATGTAAGATTATCATATAAGTAACATGAAATATAAAAGTTAAATAACAACAAAAGTTATATGATATGTGTATAAACTAAATGTGAAACATTAAAGAAACCCAAATGGACTTGAGAAATAAATACATATGTAAATGTACATATACCGTGATTTGTAATGTGTCTGACACTTGAATCGCTAGGGTATTTCATAAGAAATATACTATTCTATAAGTCGATATCACTCAATATACATGTTGAAGATTATGAATCTTCAATATAATGTTGTCCTCTAGCATATATATATATATATATATATATTAGTTAATTACTTACATACTCCTTAATTGTTGAGCAAACTCAAGCTAGGGATGTTATGCATGGTATTATTAATATATTGAACAAATGAGGTAAGATAACTATATGTATTTGTTGAGCAAACTCAAGGTACGTATACTATACTTAGGCCATCACGATATGGTAGGTACGAGTGAATAATCTCTTTCGATTTGTTAGCAAACTCAAGGTCAAAATGAGATTAGAACAAGGAAAAATGGTGTGATGTCCCGGAAATTTAGGCAATGATTATTTAATAATTTCTTTAATAATTATTTTAAAATGTGAAATATTGATTTAATAATTTAATTCAAACAGGAATTTTCTTTTGAAGATTACTAATTATTTAGTTTGATTAATGATATTCTTTTCAATGTTAAAAATATTTAAGTAATAAATTATTTTTCTAAGCTGATATTTTATTTATAATGTATAAATGTTTATACATTGTAAATAGAAGATTTGGTTTTAATTTTAATTTATGTTAAATAAATAATATTTTCTAATTATTATATAAATGTATAAATTGTAAATTGACTTAAATTAATTTAAATTAGTATTGTAAACTTTTCAAAAGTTTGTTTTAAAAATATTTCTTATATTTTTATAGAAATGTAAGTAAGTATTTATTTGTTTATAAGAATAAATGTAACGGCTCGGATTTTGCCCGCTCAAAAATCGACATCCATACTTCAAATCGTACTCGAATGTCATAGATTCGACCGTTCAAATCCGATTCGCCGGAGCTTATAACAATCATTAAGTAAACAACACAGCGGAATAAAAGAATAATACATTGATATACAGCTTTGATACAATATCTGATACAACAGATGATCCAATAGATATCAATATACATCAGAGATATGATACAATAAATAGCAGCGGAAAGAAAATAGATAACATTTAACAGCGGAACAAATAACTCTAAGATAGTCTTCAACGAAGAACTCCAAATCGGAACTGTAACTCCATTTCCAAGAATCAATCCAGCAGTAGCTCGAACTCCCAATAACATATCACCAAGCTCAGCAAGGCTGGTGTGGTCCAAAGACTGAACCAACTCCAGATAATCCACTATATCTAATATCTGTAAAACCCAACTCTAGACTGCTCGTGTAGAAAATAATGAGCACCCAGAGTTTAGGAAAGAAACAATAAACTCCGGATCAGTCGTGGGACTGGTGTGAGCAACAAAAACAGTTTATCTTTTAAACAATCAACAAAAGATTTTAAAGTCAATTCGCAATGCTTTTGAAAAATGAGACTACCATAAGGCCTCCCGCACACACACACAATGCAAACGCAGAATCGGAGGAGATTTCTCCTTATGATAGTCAAAGAAGCTTGATACGCATTAAAAAAACATTTGATATTATTACTAGTGCATAGTGTAGAAGAAATTCATTTCGAAAGTAGAATATAAATCTTAGCCAGCATACGACCATTATCGTATGCCTACTATAGCTACCATCCAAACAGTGTTGCGACACCATAAGTGAATGATAGGTTCTACAACTAATACCGTACAAGTTTCGTATTGTTTCTTTGGATTTCCAACAAATGGTCAGGCCAAGGAACTTCCCATTGCCACATGAGAATGCCTCTGGAAAGACATCCCCGAGAACCAAACCGGAACTCTGCCAACACAAGGCCGGGTTACCCCTAACTGGGTAACTACTGACACGAGCACGCCATTCCCCGATCGTAAACGACCTTTCTCACGGGATCCCGAAAACCAACAACCACAAAGTAATAAATTCGTAGTAACCACATAGGTTAAATATCTTGGCTCCATACCATGATACCACCTCTATCCAGAAGGAAATGTACATACCCTAAAGGGTGCTACCCCTCATAACCTTGCCGCATCTTTCCTGTTTTGACCATTTCCGGGGTGTGAGGCTCGACGAATTCACGTCCACAAAAACATTCTTTATACAAAAGCCATGCTTTGGGTCAACAAATGATCAACACAATGATCACTAAGATAGACGATCAAATAAACGATCCTATCACAATAATCAACACAATGATCATTTACAGCAACACTCATCATGTCACATTACCAAATTGGGAATATATCGCTGATAACTTCAACTATATAACCTCTAAGCTCGTACGTCTCAGAGAAGGGTGTTAAGCTAAAGAATAAATTCTTCGCCACCAACAGAAATATATTTGAAAGAAATCGGCTTTATATCTCAACTTGTAATGTCAGACATACAATCCATACAAGTCTGTTCTGGGTTCGAACAGAACCGAAGGCACTTACAAAGAAGTCCTTGCAACCCGGATATTCACAATCCCGATCGGATTTCCCATCACATATGGAATCTCTATACCAGGAGCTACCCAGTGCAGAGACAATCGATAGGTCATCCTATCGCTTTCGCAAATACCCGGTCTTCATCACCGGTCTTCAAATGCTATCCATAACGTCGAATCACTTATTCGGAATGGGTTATACGACACAAAGGTCCTTTCCCGGTTAAACCGAATAGTGAGCACGATATTTCAAAAACAAATGGATAATGGGATTTCAATTAAGTCACAACTTAATAATTCAAAACTTTCTTTCAAATGGTTTAAACCGATTACCATCTCAAATCTCTTAACAAAAAGATTCATTTTCACAATTTTTAACGGTTTAAACAATTTTCACATTTTAATCTTTTAAACAAAAGATTCATTCACAGATTTTCCAAATCAATTTTCATTTCAATTTGATTAACTCGTTAAATCTTTAAATCAAAGATTTACTTATAGCCTTCGAAACAATTTCATTTCAATTTGATTTAAACAAATCATTAATTTAAATCTGTTAAAAATAAACAGATTTAATTCATAGCTTTCAAAAAGAATTCATTCATAACTTAGGAAAATCATTTCTCTATTAAATCTTGAAATTCCCCTAATTAACTGGAATCTCAGTTCTTATCTAAAAGTGTTTATTATTTGAAAACAACAGTTTTCATTTTGGAAATCTGATTCATTTATACGAGTAGAAATCCTTGGGTTAAATTTAAATTCCCAAAACCATACCTTTAAAATGGTTTAAATTCATACAAACATATTTATGATATCTTTAACCATAATCATTGAATTCAATTCCAAATATTGAATTCAAATTCAAATTTAATTATTTAAATTGGAGATTTTACCGAGTTATTCAAAATAAATTTCATTTATGAAATTCCATTTCAAAAGCTTTTCACTTCTATTCCAATTCCATTTCCAAAACATTTGAATTTGAAAAATTCAAATTTTAAACTATTTCAAAAATCTGCGACTTAATCGATTTCCTCGTGAAATCCATAATTGTGTGTGTATGAGTGTGGTCTAGGGGTTTTACACAATAGTGCAACATCATTCAATCATCATAGATTGCAATCACAACAATATCGATGAGCGGTATATCCCAATAACGCTTATCTAGATACACAGATTCACAGATAGAAAATATGAATGCATTATAAATAAATAAATTACATTCATCACAGATCAGACTGAAACAACTCATAGCACAAAGCACAACATATCAGAAATATCAAACAGCTCAACAATCAATAGAATTCAAACATCTATAAGTAAGCTCAATTAATTATCTTATTTATTTAAATCAGATGGGTCATTAATCATGGTTAATTAACATTAATTTAACTTCAAATCATTTGATTGATTATCCTTTATTAATTACAAAAAATTAATTTCAAAAATTGATTATTCATTATTTATTATTAATTTACCTTAATTACTTTCATTTAGTAATTATCTTTAAGTAATTAATTACTTTAATTATAAATAAATTAACCTTTAACTAAACACATCAATTTATTAACCTCTTATTAATTATATTTAGTAAATACCATCATCCTTTAGATTTCAATAAGAAATTACTCAAGATCTTAATTAAAATTTTTTTATTTTTTATTTTTTTATTTTTTTTTAAAGACAAACTATTTATCTTTATTTATTACCAATCATCATTTAGATCTTATTTTAAATATCCTTTGAGACAAATGAAACATTAAATCTTTTTAATTAACGAGAGGTTAAGATACTTCCTTAATTACTTTTTCATCACAATATTATATTTCCTTAAAAACACTTGTTAATTTACTTAGTAAATTAGTGAAATATGTGATTATTGAATTCCAAAACAAATTTGAAAATATTCTTAACTTTCAATTTAAATCTTTGGAAATCTTACTTAAAACTTGTTTACATTTCTAATTTGAAAACTTAAGTTACCAAATTTGTTGTAGCCTAAACTACCTGAACCTTATCATGATGAAGACAGGCCGAAGCCCAAACCAAAGAAACAAAACCCATGCTATTTCACTTTCTTCCCCAAGTCCATATTTCCAGTACACAAGGCGTACACGCGTGCACATTGCACGGCGAACCAGGCGACGTCGACCTTCCCTCCAGCCATCTCCAAGTCGCTGGCAACCCCGCCGTGCCTTCCCTCAATCCAGAATCCAAAATCTAACGTCGAATCAAAATTCGACCCTAAACTCGAAATTCTACAGCAACAACTCGACAACAAAACCCAACGCCTCTGGTCATCACCACCACCGGAAGCTCCCATACCTTCACCAGAGCACCACCATGACTCCACGCTACTCTTCCCCAAGACGCGATCGCCTCCGATTGCATCACGACGTCGTGAAACCCATTTGAAGACTCGGCGATAAAACAGGCTGTTAAACCCTAAATCCCCTCGCGCGCACAATCAAGGACCAACACAAGAATTCCACCATGGTCATCATCTTCCCCAAGTCCACCAGCATCTCCCAGATCTGGCCATGCCACCCCACGGCGATGAGATCGCCGGAATTTAATTTTTGAATGAAAATCTTTCACTTTTCGATTTCTCGTGATATAGATCACAAAAAATTCCAATTTTACTTCTAAAATTCAATTTTCAACACAAGAAATATGATCATATGCTCGAATCCTAAAATTGAAGACATTAAATTTTCACAAAAATGTGATTGCTTACTGTAAAATAGATCCCTATCGAACTACAAAGCATATTAACTCACCAGACTATTTTTACCGTAAACTATATTCAAATTTTAACACTTTTCTAGTTTATAGCATCATCAAATACAAACTAGATAAAGAGAAATTGATTTTTGAAGTGGAGATGGACACTATTATCACCGTCAACAGAGCAGCGTTTCATTCATTTTCCAAATTTAAAATAAAAGTTTCTCACCTTGTTCATTTGTTCCAGATGCTTTCTAAAGCTTGAAGTCTTTAAATATCTGATGCTTTAAAATCTTCAATTTGAATTTGCTGAACTTACTTTTAGTTTTTCTGGTTTGGAATAAGACAGAGATGCTTCCAGTTTGGATTTTGATATAAAATTTACTCTGTGAACCAGAATTTGGATGTACTGTGTTTTCATTGTTACCAGAAAACAAATATCAAATCTTGTTTGATTTATTACTAAAGCGTAGTGCAAGTTAAACCACACTTTAACTTGCTTTGCGATTTAATTTTCTTTCAAAAGTAAAAAAAATAAAGAAAAATGGGAGGGAGGAATTTCGAGTTTACCTGTAACTAAAATGTTACAGGAATAGAGAGCAGGAAACAATGTTTCTAAGAAAATCAAAACATAAGCACAGCCATTCATCCCTATGCAAAGGCCATCCACATTCATACAAGCATTCAACACAAAAGGGATTGAGTGAAGTATAAGTTTACTCACAGTGTTTTAGCAAAGTGGCAGAGCTTTTTATAGAAACAGGCTTTGATCATAAAAACTGAGAATGTTTGCTTTGATCTTCCTCCAAATCAGCTTGTTGTTGTTGTTGTTTGTTTGATGTTGTTTACCTAAGTTTTGCCTTAGTTTCTATATAAAGTTTCTTTGGCTTTCCAACTGATATGTATGCAGATGTGAAAGTATATAGGAAAGAAAAGAAGTAGATGGGGATTAAAGAAAGAAGGCATGGCTTGGTATGCTTGCATTAAATGCATGAAGCATGTTGCATTAATTGCCTGATACCTTCCCTTTCATGCTAGAGATACTAGTATTTATTATTATTTTCTTTGTTCTTTTGGGCCTGCACATCTATATTCCCATTTGTTTGCATTTCGACTCATAGGCTACATGATATTATTTTGTTTTGTCTTCTATTTTATAATGAAAAAAAAAAAATTTCTATAAATGTTGTGTTGTTATGCTTTAATCACTTTACTTTGTTTCTTCCTTGCATTATATTTGAATTGCATACTTATATATTTGTTTGCAGTTTTATATTGAGCTGAGTTTGTTTACATACCTTTTCTTATGTGTATTTCTTCTTTTGTTTTATCACTTGTCATATGAATACATTTCAAATCACATTTGAATGCATATTGTTTCTTTTCTTTTGTTTTATATTCTACACAATTTTATAAATATGTGGTTTCTACTTTGTATGTTATTTCTTTTGTTTTCTTTTATAAGTGTTCATACTTGTATGTATTTTTTTGTTTTGCAATACTTCCTATATATGTTTACTTATTGTTTTTGTTTTATATGTAATTGTTCTTATTTTTATTCATAGCTTAAATATGAATTATTTTACTTTACAAAATAAGTGAACTTCTATTTTATATGCTCACACATTTTGTTTTAATGTTTAAATATAGCTGGTTTGTTTTTGCAAGTTAATTCATATATACGTTTTGTTCCACTGCTTTGTCTTATTACTTTATAGTATGAATAACTTCTGTTTTAACATGTTGTTAAAATTTATTTATGAGTTACTATATATATATATTTCTTAATTTATTTTATAACCCAAATATTTATTAAATCATTCATCTAAGATTTAAATTCAAATCAAAATATATATATATATACACTCAAATTTTTATAATTTCAAATTGACTCATATATATCCAAATATACATATACATATATATATTCACATATATACATATATATATAATATTTAAAAATTTAAATGATTTATATAGAATATATTTGAACTCGGGGAAACTCGCTTCCATTTATAATCAATTTCCCTTACAATTTCATTCAGAAATTCATTTAATTATCAATTTAAATTAAATTAAAATCTAGGGTCGTTACAAACTTCCCCACTTAAAAGAATTTCGTCCTCGAAATTCGCAGGCACGAAAACAACACAGATAGATGAAAGATAGAGAAATATCTTTTCAGATCAAACTGGATATCAATTCTGCATTTGGCTCACCAAATCAGAACATCAATAATAGATATAAGAAATTATAATAAAATTTCAAATTTTGGTTTTAAAAAAAATCATTTTATCGATACAATTCTAATCATTCTTCATATTCTATTAATCAATTTAATTCAATTAAAATTTCTAATTTATTCAAAATTTTAATTCTAAATTTCAAATTCATTAAAGTTTAAAACGAAAAACTGATAAGAAATCGATGAAGATACGAAGTAAGAATTTTCTACAACGATTCGTAGAGCATCACCGCACCGAAAACTTCTTCTTGTAGCTGGTACGAAGAAATCAAAAGAATTTGGAAACGAATCAAAGAAAATTGATAGAGAAAGTTATTTCCACTGTTGTTACAGAGTATTGACCAATTATAGTCGCATTCCCTATCCCCTATCTCATTCTCTTCTTGCACTCATACTTACTATCAGTGGATAGTAAAAGAATTTACTGAGGCATTCAAACGGATATCTTAAGGATTACTCATTCTAGGATTTACTTCATCCTATCTCTAATGAGTTACTTAATGTGTTACACTCCTGAGCTAAAGTTCAACCCTTAGCTCTGATACCAAATGTAACGGCTCGGATTTTGCCCGCTCAAAAATCGACATCCATACTTCAAATCGTACTCGAATGTCATAGATTCGACCGTTCAAATCCGATTCGCCGGAGCTTATAACAATCATTAAGTAAACAACACAGCGGAATAAAAGAATAATACATTGATATACAGCTTTGATACAATATCTGATACAACAGATGATCCAATAGATATCAATATACATCAGAGATATGATACAATAAATAGCAGCGGAAAGAAAATAGATAACATTTAACAGCGGAACAAATAACTCTAAGATAGTTGTAACGACCCGTATTTTTACGTATCGATAGATCGTAGAATTTACAGGTCGTTAGTGCTGTTTGTGTTGTCTCTAGCCTAAGTCGTATGGAGAATAACTCGTGTGTTAAGTGTTGAGTCGTGACCGACTCATAGGTTAGGTCGTGTACGAGTTACGACTCATAGGATGGTCGGCTTATAGGGTTTAACCGACTTAAGGATGCGACCGACCTAAAGGTTAGACGACTTAGAGTGTGACCAAGATAGGATATGACTGACCTAAGAGAGTTGACCAACTTAGTGTCTTAGGTCGTGTGAGGAAAATGAGCGACCTAGGGATGAGTCGGTCGAACGTGTTAACGACCTAAGGTATTCAACCAACATAAGTATTTGACCGACTTAGGGGGACTAGCGACCTAGAGTTGCTGTGTATAGATAGGTCGTTATAGAGTTAGGTCATTGAGTCGTTGGTCAGTTAGGTCGGTCATAAGAGTAAGTTGTTAGGTCGTTTGTATGATGAGTCATGCCAGGACTTGAGTCGTAAGTCGTTATGGTTAGGTCGCATGAAGGCCTGGGAAGTTAGGTTGTGGACTCGTTTGTGTTAGGTCGGCAAGGAATTGAGTCGGCAGGGTCTTAGGTCGTAGGTTGGCATGCTAGTTGAGTCGGCAGCGACATAAGTTAGGTCGAAGGCTTTGTGTCGTGTCTGGGTTAAGTCGCGTGAGTGCCTTAGTGTTAGGTCGTAGGTCGGGGGTAGTTGAGTCGCTAAGTCGCGACCGACCTAAGGGATAGGTCGCTAGGTCGTGGACGACTCATGATAAGTCGTGACCGACCTAAAGGGCGACGACCTAAGGGATTTTCAGCCTATAAATAGAGGGGTTTGGCTCACTTTTTGGCACCGGTTTTTGAAGCGACGAAGTGCCGCCATTTTGGGAACTCGTCTACAACATTTCTTCATCTTCTTTTCTCCACTCCAATCTAGTTCTAACATCCATCCAAGATCGAAGATCGAGATTGAAGATTCGAGCGCCAAAGTTGAAGATCTTCATCCGTTTGAGCTAGATTTCATCGATTGAAGCGAGATATTGCCGGATCAAGCCTTGATCTTCGCTGTCCAGATCTGAAGTGTTTAGTTTTTGAGGTGTTTGAGTGATTTGGTGAGTGGTAGTTATCTCTCACGCGGATCCAAAGGAGTATATTGGATTGGTGGTTTGTTGGAGTGTTGTAGATAGTGATTTTGTGCATTTTCCTTAGATCCAAGTATAGATCCATTGTTTGTGAAGATGTTTACCTATGCAAGTTCATTTATTAAGTTATAGAAACAAAACCCATGTTTTATATTTGATAGATCTATGCTAGAAACTTATGAATCATGCATGTTGGAATTTTTCTCATTTATTTACGAAATTGCCATTATAGTTGATATTTCTTATTAGATCTTGTTTGAATGCTTGAATGTTTGGATGTATGATTGATTTGATTGTTTCAAGTTAGCTTGTAGTTGATTTGGAACAAGAAGGTTGAAGTTGATTCAAAAGCTAAGTGGAAAGGCTCTTGAATGGTGAAAGCTGCCCGTAGCATATGAAGCGGAGGTGGAAGCTCATATGAATGGATTCGAGGATGTGGGATCTTGCCATGGTGTGAGAAGGCAAAGCATGATGTTGATATGGGACTTTGCTATGGTGTGATGAGGCAAGGCATATGTTGAAATGGGACGGGCCATGATGACGTTCCAAGATGAGAGACTTTGCTATGATATGATGAGGCAAGACATATGTTGAGATGGGACGGGTCATGATGACGTTCCAAGCACGGGTCATGACGACGTGCGAAGTTATAACTCGGTGATGCGGTCCGGGTTGGTGTGGATAATGGTTAGCTTGAGAGGCGCTTGAGCTAGTATGGAAATAGTCGTCAAGGAGGATGACTAGGAGGCTAAGATCTCATCGTTGTTGAAGGTTCTAGCATACTCAAAGCAAGGGTACGTTGGAACGGGTCACGATGACGTTCCAAGCACGGGTCACGATGACGTGCTAGTACTCTGGGATGATGCGTTCGGCTTAGGCACGGGTCATGATGACGTGCGGAGTTATGTCTAAAACCGGGATTACCATTAGCCCTTGACAGGTGGTCATTCAATTAACGGTGAAATCAAGGCAAGGATAACAGTGATAGCCAGAGTCATGGATGTTTGGTTGTATCATCATTCGGTCTCAAGAGCGGTGTTTTCTGGGTGCTTATCTGATCTTGGTTTAGGCCTTGGGGGTTTGTATTTAGAGAACATCGACCTTGACTCGAGTGATTATTGCTTACCCTAAATTGTTTGTTATGTTATGCTTGCTTCTCCTTAGTGTGTGTCTGGGGGCTATCACTGTAGAAAGAGGTGGAGTGGAATGGTTTGGTTCCTATTCCTTTTATCCCTTATGCTCTTTTGGTATGTTTGGTAGTTAATTTACTGCTCACTAAGACTTTGTCTGACTCAAGGTTTTATGTCTCCTCTTATTACCTTGGGCTGTTCATCCATGTTTGGGATGGGCAGACTAGGTAGCAGGTGACAGGTGCTGTTCTTGGAAATCTACGCTGATGATGATGAAGACGAGCAGGAGGCTTTGCATATTAGTTTTCTTACTATATGTACTGGGTGTTCCGCTGTTGTATCTGATTGAGTGTTATGTAGTGAGGCTTTGATGTATGACGATTCATATGTTTGTATAAAACTTCTATGATACTTATATGATGATGTTCTGTTCTATGGAGCTTCACTATATTATATTCCTCTATTATATTTTATCCATGCGCTGTGAGTTATACGATAGAGGTTCCGCTGTTTTAATTTACCCTGACTATCGTCCATGGCTTCCTGGCACACCTTTCAGCGCACGATTCCCTTGTTTTGGTGCGGGAGTCATGGGCGGTCGTCACATTTGGTATCAGAGCTTTGGTTAATCGATTTTAGCCAACTCTCGCTGACGTAAATGCGTATGAGAGACGTAATTGTATTTTGATGGATGATTACTATACATAATATAGTGGCTTAGAAGGATTTGAACTCCTTATGCAGTTGTTTCTTAAGGTGTTCTAATCATTCCTTTTTCTAGATACTAAAGATGAGTCGAAGAGGGAGACCAACTGCAAGGGAAGGCCGTGCTACTGAAGGAGCTGTTGATTATGGAACTATGTTCGAAGCGATGATGACTTCGATCATGAGAAGGATACCAGCTTCAGGATCATCAGTAGATGTTGGAGTTCAAGTTCAAGCTCCAAGACCAGTGGATTTTGCTAATCTTTGCAAGGACTATACTTCTCTTGGAGGAAAAGCTTTCTTGGGGACGGAATCGACCATTGAAGTGCAGAGATGGATTGATGCTTGTCGAAGGATTTTTGGTGATTTGGGAATTGAGGATGCAACCAAGAGGAAGCTTGCATCAAGACAGCTTCAGGGAAGAGCTGCTGATTGGTGGAATTCCATCACCATCGATACTCCAGAGGAAGGGATCACTTGGGAGCAATTCCAAGTCAGATTTGAAGCCAAGTTCATCTCTACGACTCAGAAATCTGTTTTGTTTAAGAGGTTTGTGGAGCTCAAGCAAGGTGGGAGACCCGTTCTTGAGTATGTTTCTGAGTTTGAAGCTTTGTCCAAGTATGCCAGATCGTATATTGATTCTCCCTACCAGAAGAATGAGAAGTTTGTGACCGGTTTGGACGCTTATCTTGGAAGGCAGTTAGTGGATCATTTGGACGATCCGTTTGAGAAGCTTGTGGAAAAAGCTCTTAGGCATGAGAGTTTGTTTCCCAGGGAAGGTTCTGTTGTTGCTGTAACCAAGGAAGGGTCTAAGCCGCAGCAGGGTGGAAATAAGAAGAGGAAGCAGCAGCAACAGAAGGGAAAGGATGGCCAGAAGAAGTTGAAAGGCGAAGTGACTTGCTACAACTGCCGACAGAAGGGTCATCTCTCCCGGGATTGCAAGAATCCAAAGGTGCAGTTGAAGTGCCACAACTGTGATAAGCTGGGACATATCAAGAAGGACTGTCCAGAACCGAGGAAAGATAGGCAGGTTGTGCAAGCTTATGCTTTGGGAGCTGTGCCGTCGTCTTCAAAAGCTCCTATTGCTGAAGAGAAGGGGAAGAGTGTGGTGGTTCAAGGTACTCTTTCTATTTGTGGTGTTCCAGTTAGAGTGTTGTTTGATACTGGAGCGTCGCACTCTTTTGTTTGTAATGATTTGATAGGCCGGTTAGGTTTGAAACCGGATATTGTTGATAGGCCATTGGTTGTGACTAATCCAGTTGGGGGTTCGACTTGTTTGTGTATGTTATGCCGTGGTCTAGTTGTGTCGAGTCATGATTGCTCGTTTGTCTGTGATTGCTTTGTTCTGAACTTTACGGGGTTCGGAATTATTTTGGGTATGGACTGGCTTAGGAAGTATGCGGCAAGGATTGATTGTGAGAGGCTGGAGGTGACAGTCGGAAATGTGGAAGGGCGAAAGGTTGTGATACGATGTAAGCATGAGGAAGGCGTCTTCATGAGCTTCATGTATTCGCTGGTTGTTCCACGGAATGGACTGTCGTCGGTGCCTATTGTGAATGGATTTGAGGACGTCTTTGACGAGGTCAAAGGGTTACCGCCGCATAGGGAGATCGAGTTTCGTATCGATCTAGTTGAGGGAGCCAGACCTGTTGTGATGCCTCTTAGGCGAATGGCGCCTAGGGAGCAGCAAGAGTTGAAGGTGCAAGTTGATGACCTTTTGCAGAAAGGATTCATTCGGCGTAGTGTGTCCGAATGGGGTGCACCAGTTGTGTTCGCAACCAAAGCGGATGGATCGTTGAGGTTGTGTGTTGATTATCGTGAGCTGAATAAGGTGACTAAGAAGAACAAGTATCCATTGCCGAGAATAGATGACTTGTTTGATCAGCTCCACGAGGCGAAGGTGTTTTCTCAAATGGATTTGGCAACGGGATTTCACCAGTTGAGAGTGGCGAAGGATAGTGTGCCGAAGACTGCTTTTAGGACACCATCCGGATTTTATGAGTGGCTGGTAATGCCGTTTGGATTGACTAACGCACCAGCATATTTTGTAGATCTTATGAATAGGGTATTCAGAGATCAGTTGAATAAGTTCATGCTTGTGTTCGTGGATGATATTTTGGTTTATTCCAAAACTGAGGAAGAGCACAAGACGCACTTGAAGATTGTTTTGGAAATCTTGCGGAAACATCAGCTGAAGGCTAAGTTTTCGAAGTCTCACTTCTGGAAGAGGGAAGTGAGGTTCTTAGGCCATGTTATCTCTGGAAATGGAATAGCGGTTGATCCCGCTAAGGTGGCAGCAATCCAGGATTGGATTAGGCCTAAGAATGCATCTGATGTGAGGAGTTTTCTTGGATTAGCAGGATATTATCGACGGTTTATCAAAGACTTTTCCAAGATATCTGCACCATTAACAGGATTGACGAAGAAGAACCAAGTGTTCAGATGGGATGACAAGAGTGAGCAAGCTTTCGTAATCCTGAAAGAGCGACTGACGAGTGCTCCTGTTTTGACTATTCCAAGTGGGAATGATGAGATGGTGGTTTACACCGATGCATGCGGTACTGGACTGGGAGCAGTGCTAATGCAGAAGGATAAAGTTGTTGCGTATGCAAGTCGACAACTGAAGCCGCATGAAAGGAATTATCCGACTCATGATTTGGAGTTAGCGGCGATTGTGTTTGCTTTGAAGATGTGGAGACATTACCTATTGGGAGTTCGATTCGAGTTGTTTACAGATCATAAGTCGCTGAAGTATCTGTTCTTCCAAAAGGATTTGAATCTTCGACAGCAACGGTGGCTAGAGTTTCTAGCATCTTATGATTTTGGTATAGCCTATACTCCAGGAAAAGGCAACGCAGTGGCAGATGCGTTGAGTCGAAGACATGCAGGGTTGGGAGCCATGTTTTCGGAATGGAAGAATCTCGAGTATTTGGCTGGATTTGACTTCAGGCCTAGATGTGAATTGGAACCTGAGATGTTGGCAAACTTATCGATAAGACCTACTCTTGTGGAAAGGATTGGCGAGAGCCAAAAGAGAGATGATAAGCTTGTCAAGATTATCTATGATTTGGAATCCGGATTGGATCCGGAGAAGGATAAGGAATTCGAGGTCGATCGAGAGGGTTGGCTTCGAAAGCAAGGACGATTGGTTGTTCCCGATATAGAAGGATTGAGAGATGAAGTTCTGAGGGAAAGTCATCACTCGAAGTTGACGATTCATCCAGGTGGTAATAAGATGTATCGGGATATGAAGAGGACCTACTACTGGGAAGGTATGAAGAAAGATGTTGGAAGTTTTATTTCCAAGTGTATGAACTGCCAGTTGGTGAAAGCTGAGCAGAAGAAGCCCAGTGGATTGCTTCAGCCATTAGAAGTTCCTACATGGAAGTGGGAGCAAGTGTCGATGGATTTTATCGATGGTCTACCTAGGACAAGAGTAGGGAATGAAGGGATTTGGGTCATAGTAGATCGTTTGACCAAGAGTGCAAGGTTCATTCCTGTTCGATCGACTAGGACTGCATCGAAGTTGGCTGAGCTTTATGTTAAGTGGATAGTTCGATTCCATGGTATTCCCAAGAGTATAGTAAGCGATCGAGACCCATTGTTCACTAGTGGATTTTGGAAGAGCTTCCAGGAAGTTTTGGGAACTGAGTTGTGTTTGAGTACAGCTTATCACCCTCAAACAGATGGTCAGACTGAGAGAGTCAACCGAGTTTTGGAAGATCTTCTTAGAGCATGTGTTTTGGACTTCGGAGGATCATGGGAAGATCACCTTCATTTGGTGGAGTTTGCTTATAATAACAGTTATCAGTCGAGTATTGGTATGGCACCATATGAGGCATTATATGGAAGGCCGTGTAACTCTCCGACATGTTGGTTGGAAACTGGAGAAAAGCTGATACTTGGGCCAGAGATGATTCGACAGACTTCGGATTTTATAGAGATCATTCGGCAACGAATGAAGGCAGCCCAAGATCGTCAGAAAAGTTATGCCGATAATCGTCGAAAGGATTTAGAATTCGACGTAGGTGATATGGTTTTTGTGAAGATTTCTCCATTGAAGAATGTTATTAGATTCGGGAAGAAAGGGAAGTTGACTCCGAGATTTGTTGGACCATTCCCGATTATCGAGCAAATTGGAAAGCTCGCTTATAGATTGGAGTTACCGGAAAAGATGGCGGGTATGCACAATGTGTTTCATGTATCTTATCTACGGAAGTATGTGCATGACTCAAATACGGTGGTTTCTGCTGATAGCTGTGAAGATTTGGAGGTTGATCCAGTTGTTAGAAGACCTCGTAAGCCGCTTCGTGTTGTTGAAACCGACACGAAACAGCTTAGGAGGAAGACGATTACGTTGCTCAAGATACAATGGAGTGACGATGTTAACGACTGTACATGGGAGGAGGAAGAGAGGATGAAGGCAGCTCATCCCGAACTCTTCGAGGTATGGACCTAAAGTGTCGTGACATCTCATGAATTTGTAGCTTGTTCTAAGTCTTAGAATTCTGCATGCTAGGCTAGAATTGGATGCATGGTTTGCCGGTTGCTATGGATGATAGGCATGCGGAATAATTTTGATTGCTGTTGATTGCTTGGAATTTCGGGGGCGAAATTCCTAAGGGGGAGAGAATGTAACGACCCGTATTTTTACGTATCGATAGATCGTAGAATTTACAGGTCGTTAGTGCTGTTTGTGTTGTCTCTAGCCTAAGTCGTATGGAGAATAACTCGTGTGTTAAGTGTTGAGTCGTGACCGACTCATAGGTTAGGTCGTGTACGAGTTACGACTCATAGGATGGTCGGCTTATAGGGTTTAACCGACTTAAGGATGCGACCGACCTAAAGGTTAGACGACTTAGAGTGTGACCAAGATAGGATATGACTGACCTAAGAGAGTTGACCAACTTAGTGTCTTAGGTCGTGTGAGGAAAATGAGCGACCTAGGGATGAGTCGGTCGAACGTGTTAACGACCTAAGGTATTCAACCAACATAAGTATTTGACCGACTTGGGGGGACTAGCGACCTAGAGTTGCTGTGTATAGATAGGTCGTTATAGAGTTAGGTCATTGAGTCGTTGGTCAGTTAGGTCGGTCATAAGAGTAAGTTGTTAGGTCGTTTGTATGATGAGTCGTGCCAGGACTTGAGTCGTAAGTCGTTATGGTTAGGTCGCATGAAGGCCTGGGAAGTTAGGTTGTGGACTCGTTTGTGTTAGGTCGGCAAGGAATTGAGTCGGCAGGGTCTTAGGTCATAGGTTGGCATGCTAGTTGAGTCGGCAGCGACATAAGTTAGGTCGAAGGCTTTGTGTCGTGTCTGGGTTAAGTCGCGTGAGTGCCTTAGTGTTAGGTCGTAGGTCGGGGGTAGTTGAGTCGCTAAGTCGCGACCGACCTAAGGGATAGGTCGCTAGGTCGTGGACGACTCATGATAAGTCGTGACCGACCTAAAGGGCGACGACCTAAGGGATTTTCAGCCTATAAATAGAGGGGTTTGGCTCACTTTTTGGCACCGGTTTTTGAAGCGACGAAGTGCCGCCATTTTGGGAACTCGTCTACAACATTTCTTCATCTTCTTTTCTCCACTCCAATCTAGTTCTAACATCCATCCAAGATCGAAGATCGAGATTGAAGATTCGAGCGCCAAAGTTGAAGATCTTCATCCGTTTGAGCTAGATTTCATCGATTGAAGCGAGATATTGCCGGATCAAGCCTTGATCTTCGCTGTCCAGATCTGAAGTGTTTAGTTTTTGAGGTGTTTGAGTGATTTGGTGAGTGGTGGTTATCTCTCACGCGGATCCAAAGGAGTATATTGGATTGGTGGTTTGTTGGAGTGTTGTAGATAGTGATTTTGTGCATTTTCCTTAGATCCAAGTATAGATCCATTGTTTGTGAAGATGTTTACCTATGCAAGTTCATTTATTAAGTTATAGAAACAAAACCCATGTTTTATATTTGATAGATCTATGCTAGAAACTTATGAATCATGCATGTTGGAATTTTTCTCATTTATTTACGAAATTGCCATTATAGTTGATATTTCTTATTAGATCTTGTTTGAATGCTTGAATGTTTGGATGTATGATTGATTTGATTGTTTCAAGTTAGCTTGTAGTTGATTTGGAACAAGAAGGTTGAAGTTGATTCAAAAGCTAAGTGGAAAGGCTCTTGAATGGTGAAAGCTGCCCGTAGCATATGAAGCGGAGGTGGAAGCTCATATGAATGGATTCGAGGATGTGGGATCTTGCCATGGTGTGAGAAGGCAAAGCATGATGTTGATATGGGACTTTGCTATGGTGTGATGAGGCAAGGCATATGTTGAAATGGGACGGGCCATGATGACGTTCCAAGATGAGAGACTTTGCTATGATATGATGAGGCAAGACATATGTTGAGATGGGACGGGTCATGATGACGTTCCAAGCACGGGTCATGACGACGTGCGAAGTTATAACTCGGTGATGCGGTCCGGGTTGGTGTGGATAATGGTTAGCTTGAGAGGCGCTTGAGCTAGTATGGAAATAGTCGTCAAGGAGGATGACTAGGAGGCTAAGATCTCATCGTTGTTGAAGGTTCTAGCATACTCAAAGCAAGGGTACGTTGGAACGGGTCACGATGACGTTCCAAGCACGGGTCACGATGACGTGCTAGTACTCTGGGATGATGCGTTCGGCTTAGGCACGGGTCATGATGACGTGCGGAGTTATGTCTAAAACCGGGATTACCATTAGCCCTTGACAGGTGGTCATTCAATTAACGGTGAAATCAAGGCAAGGATAACAGTGATAGCCAGAGTCATGGATGTTTGGTTGTATCATCATTCGGTCTCAAGAGCGGTGTTTTCTGGGTGCTTATCTGATCTTGGTTTAGGCCTTGGGGGTTTGTATTTAGAGAACATCGACCTTGACTCGAGTGATTATTGCTTACCCTAAATTGTTTGTTATGTTATGCTTGCTTCTCCTTAGTGTGTGTCTGGGGGCTATCACTGTAGAAAGAGGTGGAGTGGAATGGTTTGGTTCCTATTCCTTTTATCCCTTATGCTCTTTTGGTATGTTTGGTAGTTAATTTACTGCTCACTAAGACTTTGTCTGACTCAAGGTTTTATGTCTCCTCTTATTACCTTGGGATGTTCATCCATGTTTGGGATGGGCAGACTAGGTAGCAGGTGACAGGTGCTGTTCTTGGAAATCTACGCTGATGATGACGAAGACGAGCAGGAGGCTTTGCATATTAGTTTTCTTACTATATGTACTGGGTGTTCCGCTGTTGTATCTGATTGAGTGTTATGTAGTGAGGCTTTGATGTATGACGATTCATATGTTTGTATAAAACTTCTATGATACTTATATGATGATGTTCTGTTCTATGGAGCTTCACTATATTATATTCCTCTATTATATTTTATCCATGCGCTGTGAGTTATACGATAGAGGTTCCGCTGTTTTAATTTACCCTGACTATCGTCCATGGCTTCCTGGCACACCTTTCAGCGCACGATTCCCTTGTTTTGGTGCGGGAGTCATGGGCGGTCGTCACAATAGTCTTCAACGAAGAACTCCAAATCGGAACTGTAACTCCATTTCCAAGAATCAATCCAGCAGTAGCTCGAACTCCCAATAACATATCACCAAGCTCAGCAAGGCTGGTGTGGTCCAAAGACTGAACCAACTCCAGATAATCCACTATATCTAACTATCTGTAAAACCCAACTCTAGACTGCTCGTGTAGAAAATAATGAGCACCCAGAGTTTAGGAAAGAAACGATAAACTCCGGATCAGTCGTGGGACTGGTGTGAGCAACAAAAACAGTTTATCTTTTAAACAATCAACAAAAGATTTTAAAGTCAATTCGCAATGCTTTTGAAAAATGAAACTACCATAAGGCCTCCCGCACACACACACAATGCAAACGCAGAAACGGAGGAGATTTCTCCTTATGATAGTCAAAGATGCTAGATACGCATTAAAAAGACATTTGATATTATTACTAGTGCATAGTGTAGAAGAAATTCATTTCGAAAGTAGAATATAAATCTTAGCCAGCATACGACCATTATCGTATGCCTACTATAGCTACCATCCAAACAGTGTTGCGACACCATAAGTGAATGATAGGTTCTACAACTAATACCGTACAAGTTTCGTATTGTTTCTTTGGATTTCCAACAAATGGTCAGGCCAAGGAACTTCCCATTGCCACATGAGAATGCCTCTGGAAAGACATCCCCGAGAACCAAACCGGAACTCTGCCAGCACTACGCCGGGTTACCCCTAACTGGGTAACTACTGACACGAGCACGCCATTCCCCGATCGTAAACGACCTTTCTCACGGGATCCCGAAAACCAACAATCACAAAGTAATAAATTCGTAGTAACCACATAGGTTAAATATCTGGGCTCCATACCATGATACCACCTCTATCCAGAAGGAAATGTACATACCCTAAAGGGTGCTACCCCTCATAACCTTGCCGCATCTTTCCTGTTTTGACCATTTCCGGGGTGTGAGGCTCGACGAATTCACGTCCACAAAAACATTCTTTATACAAAAGCCATGCTTTGGGTCAACAAATGATCAACACAATGATCACTAAGATAGACGATCAAATAAACGATCCTATCACAATAATCAACACAATGATCATTTACAGCAACACTCATCATGTCACATTACCAAATTGGGAATATATCGCTGATAACTTCAACTATATAACCTCTAAGCTCGTACGTCTCAGAGAAGGGTGTTAAGCTAAAGAATAAATTCTTCGCCACCAACAGAAATATATTTGAAAGAAATCGGCTTTATATCTCAACTTGTAATGTCAGACATACAATCCATACAAGTCTGTTCTGGGTTCGAACAGAACCGAAGGCACTTACAAAGAAGTCCTTGCAACCCGGATATTCACAATCCCGATCGGATTTCCCATCACATATGGAATCTCTATACCAGGAGCTACCCAGTGCAGAGACAATCGATAGGTCATCCTATCGCTTTCGCAAATACCCGGTCTTCATCACCGGTCTTCAAATGCTATCCATAACGTCGAATCACTTATTCGGAATGGGTTATACGACACAAAGGTCCTTTCCTGGTTAAACCGAATAGTGAGCACGATATTTCAAAAACAAATGGATAATGGGATTTCAATTAAGTCACAACTTAATAATTCAAAACTTTCTTTCAAATGGTTTAAACCGATTACCATCTCAAATCTCTTAACAAAAAGATTCATTTTCACAACTTTTAACGGTTTAAACAATTTTCACATTTTAATCTTTTAAAAAAAAGATTCATTCACAGATTTTCCAAATCAATTTTCATTTCAATTTGATAACTCGTTAAATCTTTAAATCAAAGATTTACTTATAGCCTTCGAAACAATTTCATTTCAATTTGATTTAAACAAATCATCAATTTAAATCTGTTAAAAATAAACAGATTTAATTCATAGCTTTCAAAAAGAATTCATTCATAACTTAGGAAAATCATTTCTCTATTAAATCTTGAAATTCCCCTAATTAACTGGAATCTCAGTTCTTATCTAAAAGTGTTTATCATTTGAAAACAACTGTTTTCATTTTGGAAATCTGATTCATTTATACGAGTTGAAATCCTTGGGTTAAATTTAAATTCCCAAAACCACACCTTTAAAATGGTTTAAATTCATACAAACATATTTATGATATCTTTAACCATAATCATTGAATTCAATTCCAAATATTGAATTCAAATTCAAATTTAATTATTTAAATTGGAGATTTTACCGAGTTATTCAAAATAAATTTCATTTATGAAATTCCATTTCAAAAGCTTTTCACTTCTATTCCAATTCCATTTCCCAAACATTTGAATTTAAAAAATTCAAATTTTAAACTATTTCAAAAATCTGTGACTTAATCGATTTCCTCATGAAATCCATAATTGTGTGTGTATGAGTGTGGTCTAGGGGTTTTACACAATAGTGCAACATCATTCAATCATCATAGATTGCAATCACAACAATATCGATGAGCGGTATATCCCAATAACGCTTATCTAGATACACAGATTCACAGATAGAAAATATGAATGCATTATAAATAAATAAATTACATTCATCACAGATCAGACTGAAACAACTCATAGCACAAAGCACAACATATCAGAAATATCAAACAGCTCAACAATCAATAGAATTCAAACATCTATAAGTAAGCTCAATTAATTATCTTATTTATTTAAATCAGATGGGTCATTAATCATGGTTAATTAACATTAATTTAACTTCAAATCATTTGATTGATTATCCTTTATTAATTACAAAAAATTAATTTCAAAAATTGATTATTCCTTATTTATTATTAATTTACCTTAATTACTTTCATTTAGTAATTATCTTTAAGTAATTAATTACTTTAATTATAAATAAATTAACCTTTAACTAAACACATCAATTTATTAACCTCTTATTAATTATATTTAGTAAATACCATCATCCTTTAGATTTCAATAAGAAATTACTCAAGATCTTAATTAAAAAAAATTTATTTATTTATTTATTTATTTTTTTAAAGACAAACTATTTATCTTTATTTATTACCAATCATCATTTAGATCTTATTTTAAATATCCTTTGAGACAAATGAAACATTAAATCTTTTTAATTAACGAGAGGTTAAGATACTTCCTTAATTACTTTTTCATCACAATATTATATTTCCTTAAAAACACTTGTTAATTTACTTAGTAAATTAGTGAAATATGTGATTATTGAATTCCAAAACAAATTTGAAAATATTCTTAACTTTCAATTTAAATCTTTGGAAATCTTACTTAAAACTTGTTTACATTTCTAATTTGAAAACTTAAGTTACCAAATTTGTTGTAGCCTAAACTACCTGAACCTTATCATGATGAAGACAGGCCGAAGCCCAAACCAAAGAAACAAAACCCATGCTATTTCACTTTCTTCCCCAAGTCCATATTTCCAGTACACAAGGCGTACACGCGTGCACATTGCACGGCGAACCAGGCGACGTCGACCTTCCCTCCAGCCATCTCCAAGTCGTTGGCAACCCCGCCGTGCCTTCCCTCAATCCAGAATCCAAAATCTAACGTCGAATCAAAATTCGACCCTAAACTCGAAATTCTACAGCAACAACTCGACAACAAAACCCAACGCCTCTGGTCATCACCACCACCGGAAGCTCCCATACCTTCACCAGAGCACCACCGTGACTCCACGCTACTCTTCCCCAAGACGCGATCGCCTCCGATTGCATCACGACGTCGTGAAACCCATTTGAAGACTCGGCGATAAAACAGGCTGTTAAACCCTGAATCCCCTCGCGCGCACAATCAAGGACCAACACAAGAATTCCACCATGGTCATCATCTTCCCCAAGTCCACCAGCATCTCCCAGATCTGGCCATGCCACCCCACGGCGATGAGATCGCCGGAATTTAATTTTTGAATGAAAATCTTTCACTTTTCGATTTCTCGTGATATAGATCACAAAAAATTCCAATTTTACTTCTAAAATTCAATTTTCAACACAAGAAATCTGATCATATGCTCGAATCCTAAAATTGAAGACATTAAATTTTCACAAAAATGTGATTGCTTACTGTAAAATAGATCCCTATCGAACTACAAAGCATATTAACTCACCAGACTATTTTTACCGTAAACTATATTCAAAATTTAACACTTTTCTAGTTTATAGCATCATCAAATACAAACTAGATAAAGAGAAATTGATTTTTGAAGTGGAGATGGACACTATTATCACCGTCAACAGAGCAGCGTTTCATTCATTTTCCAAATTTAAAATAAAAGTTTCTCACCTTGTTCATTTGTTCCAGATGCTTTCTAAAGCTTGAAGTCTTTAAATATCTGATGCTTTAAAATCTTCAATTTGAATTTGCTGAACTTACTTTTAGTTTTTCTGGTTTGGAATAAGACAGAGATGCTTCCAGTTTGGATTTTGATATAAAATTTACTCTGTGAACCAGAATTTGGATGTACTGTGTTTTCATTGTTACCAGAAAACAAATATCAAATCTTGTTTGATTTATTACTGAAGCGTAGTGCAAGTTAAACCACACTTTAACTTGCTTTGCGATTTAATTTTCTTTCAAAAGTAAAAAAAAAAATAAAGAAAAATGGGAGGGAGGAATTTCGAGTTTACCTGTAACTAAAATGTTACAGGAATAGAGAGCAGGAAACAATGTTTCTAAGAAAATCAAAACATAAGCACAGCCATTCATCCCTATGCAAAGGCCATCCACATTCATACAAGCATTCAACACAAAAGGGATTGAGTGAAGTATAAGTTTACTCACAGTGTTTTAGCAAAGTGGCAGAGCTTTTTATAGAAACAGGCTTTGATCATAAAAAATGAGAATGTTTGCTTTGATCTTCCTCCAAATCAGCTTGTTGTTGTTGTTGTTTGTTTGATGTTGTTTACCTAAGTTTTGCCTTAGTTTCTATATAAAGTTTCTTTGGCTTTCCAACTAAAATGTATGCAGATGTGAAAGTATATAGGAAAGAAAAGAAGTAGATGGGGATTAAAGAAAGAAGGCATGGCTTGGTATGCTTGCATTAAATGCATGAAGCATGTTGCATTAATTGCCTGATACCTTCCCTTTCATGCTAGAGATACTAGTATTTATTATTATTTTCTTTGTTCTTTTGGGCCTGCACATTTATATTCCCATTTGTTTGCATTTCGACTCATAGGCTACATGATATTATTTTGTTTTGTCTTCTATTTTATAATGAAAAAAAAAATTCTATAAATGTTGTGTTGTTATGCTTTAATCACTTTACTTTGTTTCTTCCTTGCATTATATTTGAATTGCATACTTATATATTTGTTTGCAGTTTTATATTGAGCTGAGTTTGTTTACATACCTTTTCTTATGTGTATTTCTTCTTTTGTTTTATCACTTGTCATATGAATACATTTCAAATCACATTTGAATGCATATTGTTTCTTTTCTTTTGTTTTATATTCTACACAATTTTATAAATATGTGGTTTCTACTTTGTATGTTATTTCTTTTGTTTTCTTTTATAAGTGTTCATACTTGTATGTATTTTTTTGTTTTGCAATACTTCCTATATATGTTTACTTATTGTTTTTGTTTTATATGTAATTGTTCTTATTTTTATTCATAGCTTAAATATGAATTATTTTACTTTACAAAATAAGTGAACTTCTATTTTATATGCTCACACATTTTGTTTTAATGTTTAAATATAGCTGGTTTGTTTTTGCAAGTTAATTCATATATACGTTTTGTTCCACTGCTTTGTCTTATTACTTTATAGTATGAATAACTTCTGTTTTAACATGTTGTTAAAATTTATTTATGAGTTACTATATATATATTTTTCTTAATTTATTTTATAACCCAAATATTTATTAAATCATTCATCTAAGATTTAAATTCAAATCAAAATATATATATATATATACACTCAAATTTTTATAATTTCAAATTGACTCATATATATCCAAATATACATATACATATATATATTCACATATATACATATATATATATAATATTTAAAAATTTAAATGATTTATATAGAATATATTTGAACTCGAGGAAACTCGCTTCCATTTATAATCAATTTCCCTTACAATTTCATTCAGAAATTCATTTAATTATCAATTTAAATTAAATTAAAATCTAGGGTCATTACAATAAATATAGTTTAAATTTTATTTTATAATAAAAGTTTATTTTTTTTTGTTTTAAAAATTATTTTTCTTTGAAATAGATTTAATTCATTCTTGTTAAAGTATAACATTTAGTTTGAAAACTTTTGAAATAAAATTTAATTCAACACTTCTTTTCTTTTGAAATTTAGTTTCATAAAGAATATTATTTTGAAAAATAATTAAACAAACATTAAAATGTAAGTGTATAATTTTATAAATAAGTTTATATGCTATTACTTGAAGACTAATGTTAATTAAACATTTAAAACTTGCTAAAACAAATTAGAAATGGGTTAAGATAAATTCAAATACATTTATAAATTTAGAAATTGCTTTTAATAATGGAATTGCATATGTGTTAAATTCTTATACTATTAAATGGACACTTGTAAAACATTTAACATAATAATACAACAAGTGGCAAGCTAATTCATTTTTGAAATTTAATTTTTATTGACAAACATAACATAGCAAAAGCATTTTGTTAAAAACACATTTTCTCATTTGAAAATCTGAAATCATATTTCAGTAAATCAAAAACCCCAATACAAACTACAAATCTGCAAATCAATTTCTACAAACTTCAATCAAATCTGCAAACCAAAGCCTTTCAAAAATCTGCAAAATGAAGATCAATTCAATTTCAAATCTGAGCAATGAAGAATGGAGTCTGCATGCATGTTCAACAAATTACATCATCGAGTTAAAGCAAATTCAACTAGCTAATGGAATCCCAGATTTCAAAGGCAACTTCAATATGCAGGGTCTTGAAATCTGCACCTGAATCTGTTCTCTTCATCTTCCATATATGTGAGTAAACCTCTATTTTAAAAGCAGATCTTTTCTTTAAAAATTAATGCTTAAGAAATGAACTAAAACCCAAGTTCAAACAAAATTGTCATTTTGAAAAAAAATACCAAACTGCTAAGATTTGAACTACTGTGCCTTTATTGTTGGATGAATGACTTCAAAAATTTTAAGGATTTCTTTAGAATTATCTGTGCATGTGATCTGATAGTAGTAAGCATGTTTATTTGATTATATTGTGATGAGATTTGTGAATACATACATACATACATATATGTATATGTATATGTAGCTGATGCCAGAAACTATATACATACCTGTCACTGCTTTTGAAACCAAGATTTGAATGGGAAATTTATTTCCACCTGGTTTGGTTTTCTGTTAGGATTAGCAAGTAAACAATATTTGTTTGGTTAGTATAAATTCAAGTTTATAAATTATAATCAAGCTAAATAAAATCTGTGTCTCTGTTATAAGTAAATACAGTATTGGTTTTTTGAAAAAAATTAATAATAATAATAATAAAGGTATCAAACATCTTAAATTATTAGAACAAGTGTATAAATTAGAAGGCATGTTTGAAATTAGAAATTTGAAAACAAATATTACAGCTTAAATAAACTGTTGGGGAGAAAACATTTCTGTTTTAAACAGAAGTGAAAATTTTGAAATAATCTGATAGGATAGTGGAATTTGGGGGTTGGGATACTTCCTGTAGGTAAATTATTGATGTAAGAATGAAGGGAATTTTGGTGATAGATGATCAGAGAGAGAGGTGAGGTGATATTGAGTGTGTCCAGGTTTTCAAAACCTAGTGCAGTGTTGCAGTTCCTTATCTATGCACATGCTTTCTGCTGCATCGAGTAGGAGTGGGATTTGGGAGATGGAAAGAGGGGTCGTAGATGGATCGTTATCCGGAGTTGCAGCGATGAGGATGGTCGGAGGCGAGCTAATGGACTGTTGACAGGTTTGTAGTGGTTTCTTAAGTTCTGGTGAACTTCTGATGTGCAGGGTATTTTGACTCAGAGGGTTACTCGGGTATTTTTGTTTTTGACTCGAAGCAGGGGATTGATGAACTCGAAGCAAAATAGTGGTTTCTCGGGTAAACTTGGCTATAGATTTTTATCCAGAGAATTTTGAAGTTTTTAATTTAAATGAATTCATATATTTTTTTAGATAAAATCTGATTCAAATGGAAGTTGAATCTAAATTCAAATAAAGTTTGAAATTTAAAGTTTTGAAAAAAAAATGAAATTTTTAGATTTAAACAAGTTTTTAATTCTGTTTTAAATCAAGATTTAAAAACAGTTTCAGGTTTAAGCCTGAGAGGTTTTGCAGTTTTAAATTTTTGAATAAATTCATATTTTAAGTTGAAAACTTGATTCAAGTATAACTTGAATTTGAATTCAAATGTAGTTTTGAGTTCAAAGGTTTTTTTAAAAAATGAAATCTTAAATTAAACAAGTTTTAAATTCAGTTTTGAATAAAGTTTAAAAACTGTTTCAGGTTTACTTTTAAAACCTGACTTTTAATCCAAAACAGTTTTGTATGATTTAAAATTATGAAAAAATTTAAATGTTTTTAAGCAAGATTTAAATTTGTTTGCAAATCAAGTTAAAAACAGTTTTTGAATTCAAACAGTATGTAAAAAAAATGAACATATTCAAATGGTTAAATGAATTTGATTTCAAGTAAGTTTTAAAACTTGAAAGAATTTAGTTTCCTTTAGTATTTGAATATAAATATGAAGTGTAAATTTAAAATTTGAAAGTTGAAAATAATCAATTTATTTTCAAAGCTTGATTTATTTTAATTAAGACTTTTTGTTTTAAATCTTTCTTGTATATTTAAGTAATGAATGTTCTTTAAACATTCATTTTATTGAAGTGTTTATAATTATTAAATATTTAGATTAATGTTTAGTAGTTAAACATTTTAAATATTTAATTTTTAAATGGAATTTGAATTTAAATTTAGAAATTTATTGTTTTAATACATTTTGAAAGTAAATGAGTCATTTGATAAGTAATTTAATTATTTTGAAAAATATTTAAGAAAATTAAGGATTTACTTAATTATTTGATTTTAAATAATGGTTTAGATTAATTTTAATTAGAAATGATTTATTAATAATTAATCTAATTCAAATTTTCTTAAGTATATAATTATTGAAATATTGTTAATTAATAAATAATGATAATTATCTAAGGATAATTTAGTAATTAATTAATGTAACTAATTTTGATAATTAACTAGATTGATTAATTGAATATAATTAATTGTAATTTATTAAGTATAATTAATTGTTAAAGTAATTAAGGAATTAATTACTTATTGTGATTAATTTTGATATGTGATTTAATTAAGTTAATTAATTTAGTTTAATTAATTTAAATAAATCATTTGATGATTTAATGGAAGTAATTACTTAATGTAATTAGTGGAGCAAGATTACTTAGAGAAGTAATAATGATAATTACTGGAATGTAATTAGTAATTTGGATAGTTACTTTTGTAATTAATTAAGGAATTAATAGATGATTAATTATTGGATAATTAATTTGTAAATGAGTAATTAAAGATAGTTAATTGCTAAATTAAATATTAATCAAGGTGATTAATAATTAGATTAATTACTAAATGTGATTAATTTTAATTAATTAATTTATTTAAATATTAGAGGTCATTAATTATTATAATTAATGATGTAATTAAGGATTGTTTAATTAATTAAGTGATTAATTAATTGTAATTAATTAAGGACAAATATAATTAATTATAATTAATTAATAAATGAGTAATTAAATGTTAATTACTTATGATTAAGGTTAATTAATTTATAAAATTAATTAAGGAATAATTACTTATTATAATTAGTGAATGATTAATTAAAGATGTTTAATCAAGTTTAATACTTAGGAAGTAATTAATTAACTGGGTTAATTAATCAATGGATGTAAGCAGGATTTAAATGTGTTAATTAATTTAATTTATTTTAAATTAATTAGAGATAGTTGTAATTAATTTAATTCATTTTAAATTAATTATAATTGATGGTTAATAAATCATTGCTTATGAATGTTATTGATTGAATGGTTGTGATCTCAGTAATGAGATTAGTTGTATCTGTATGATATGGATGATTGTTTAAGTATGATGGTTTGTGATGGATTATTAGGTTGTGATGCTTATCTGTTTATGGATGATACAGATTATCTGTTTATGATATGAATGTGATTATCTATTGTGAGATGTAATTTATCTATCTGTGTGAATTAGATAACAATGAAATGAGTTAATTATTTAAAACCCTTAAGTACAACTTGGACATTAAGATGGCGTTTGGTTTCGGTGAGACCGGGATCGGGTTTCCATATTTGGAATTCCGAAAACCACATCGATTCCAATTAAACGTTAGGTCGTTAATCCAAGTGGAGCAAGTGAAGACTCGAGGTGTAAGGGCTATATGTTAGTATAACTCTGTGGGTGAGTCCGTAATGAGTTTGAGGAATAGTACTTATAGGTTCGAGATGGAGATTTAGAGTGCAAGGGTTATCGTCGTTAACTATGAGGGTGATTCCAATACGAGTGTAACGAGATAATGCCTTCGATTTCGTTCGAACCCGGAACGAACTTGTATGGATTGAATGCTTTCAGAACATCGTCAGGTGGACGATGAGCATTCTAAGATTGATATGTCCTATAAAGGTAATCGTAGCCTCAAGCGTCATCAACCAGGAATGGCTAAAACAGGGGAGGTGCAGCAAAGCTTCGTGGGTAGCCCCCACTGGAGAGCAAGATTTATCCCTGTCTAGAGGTCCCTTTATATTCGGTTGTGTGGCAGTTGGCGACGGCCAATCTGCGGGGTGGTCTTGTTCGGAACTATTCAGTAAGGAATGGTTCCGGCTTTGTGTTGCAGGGGAGTTAGGGTGGCTCCTCGGTACGGTGATCTAGGCCACGTACTGTGACGGGCGGTACCCCAGTAGCCCTGCCATTGTATGGAATCCAAAATCCAATAAGTGCCTGTACGGTTTTGATTGTGCCCAACTATGTTGGAACGTGAGATGTAAGCATTCCAGCTATTTCCGTATTTTATTTTGAAAACCCTAGACACTATTATAATATCACTGGATTTCCTATCAAATGTTTTGGTTAGCATAAGGTAAAAACTTTTCCATGTTTATGTGTGGGAAGTCTTACATGATACCATTGTTTTTAAAGGATTTTCTAAAGTTAAACAACTTTTATCCCCGTTTACTCACACCAGACCCATGTCTGACCTGAGTGTTTATTTTCTGTTTTATTAAACTCTTGGGTACTTATATTACGTATGAGTAGTCAAGTGTTTCAGGATTGCTTTGATGAGTTCTGGAGGAGATAATGGAGCAGGAGGCTTCAGCGTGTAGATATATTAAGTGGATCCGCTGTATTTTGAATTGTATCTTTTTTTCTCTGATGTTCTTGAATTGTAATTGCTAGACAGATGTTTATAACTGTCTAGTTTGTGTTGTATTAGTTGTATTACTCTGATGTATATGATACTATGTAAAGTTTTATGTGATATATTATAATTTATTCGATTCCGCTGTGAGATTCTGATGTTGTCTGTTCTTTCTTTCCTTTCTTTTCTCTTTTCTATCCCTTTCATTCTTCTTAGCGATGCGACTTCCTGGAGTTTGGAAGTTGGGTCGCTACAAATGGGTTAGGAGTTGTTTGTGGTACAACCGATAAGGAGTTATCCATCGTTTGTGGGGGTATGATTTGTTGAGCAAACTTGAAGTCATAATACCAAAGAAAATTAGTCCTAACAGCCATTAGTGAAGTTGTAAGACTTCTATGTTTTATCTTAAGGTCTGGAGAAACATAAAAGACTAGTGGGAGCCTTATTAGAAAAATGAAATGGTAACATTTAACCTTTCTAATATTGTAAGAACATAAGCTATATAATGTTATAATTATCTACAATGATAAATTTGTGCATTTAATATGATTGATAAAACATTTGTCAATTAACATATGTAAAAAAAATGAATTGAAAGTTGATAGATAGAAATATAATGTTTAGTTACTAATAATTCTGATTGCATGTTATGTAATATTTCTATACCCATGCAAGTTCCCAATTTTAACTACTTAATATATTCGTAAGTTGGTCACTTATATGTTTATTTGGTTTAGACCGTGTATTGAATTTTATGAGTTTTTTGAACTCTAAATGCAATTCAAGAATATGGATATTTGATCCATGTACTTCCACGTATAAATATTATATTGTGAGCAGTCATAGTTTCTGTGGTACAATATTTCGATGAAGTTAGTTCATTTGAAGTAGGCCAACAAACAGTATTTTAAGATCATGTATTCAACTTGAATGATTTCAAAAGAATCATATTGTGTTAATATAACACAAGACCACAAACTACGAGATACATCTATGAACTCATTCGTTGAAATGTCATCTTGACCGGTTTACATAAAGTGCAACATATTTGATGTCTTAAATGTTAAGAATAATTGAATGTGCTTTTGTAAAAAGTTTGTTATGATATTACAGTAAGGCTTTCTTTTGAATAATTTGACCATTTGAAAGAAAAACGAATGTATAAGAATAGATGTAATTTAAGGTAAAGTTGGAATGAAGAGAATGAATAGCCACTTCTGCTTCATAGATAAACATTAGAAACAAGAATTGTTATACTAATTGATACTGAGTATTGAAATATGAAATATGATTTTTATTGCGAAATATATTTTCATATAGAAAATTATTTTCTATAACATATATTTCTTTGAGTTCAAGATATTTGATCAAAGTACTCTCCACTGTAAACTAATTGCAGCATATCAAATAAGTAAACAATATTAAGTAAATGGTGGACCTCTAAATCTAGTATGCTATTATAGTAATGGCGGAGATAGTGGGAGCATGCCATATAGCATCTAATGATTGCATCAAATCATGAAAATTATTTTCGTAAAATGTACCGAACATTATTTGTGAAATAATGTTTATTTTTGGTATTGACTGAAAAATCGATATAACTATACGTCAATATGAGTATTATGAATATTCATTATCAAATAGAACTATATTATGGAATTTGTTTTCATAGTAAAAGTGATGCAACAAAATACTTGTGTCTAATATTATTTATAGTTGTTTTGGAATTATAGACTAAGTTGTGATTTTGAGAAATAATTTTATTATATGATTATGAATCATATGATACAGGTTAATTATATCTTAAACAATTAATGACTCATAAGATTTGATGAAGTCTTTAAATTAATACATATTGATGTATACAATCACAAGTCTACTAATACCAAAAGGGTTCCACATACTTTGTTATATTCATCGATGATTTATTACTAACTTAAACATGTGTATTAGAAACACATATAGTAAGTTTATGATTAAATCATAGAATATAAAAGAAAAGTAAATAAAATAACATGCAATAGAATAAAATGATTTGATTTGGTTGAATAAGTGGGTATATTGGAAAGAGTTCCATTATACCTAAAATGAATATAAATTCAATCTCATAAGTCACTCCTTCATGTGATCATAATGATGCATTGATAAGGAGTAATCTGACATTGTTGGACAATTTACGATTAATTGTGAGTGAAGTTAAGTTAGTTTCTTTCTGTGAGGTCATGTACTTAAGAGTAGTACACAATGTTGATATTATTTCATCTAAACACCAGTTTACAAAATCATACAAGATAAGAGTTTGTAAGAAATCCCAACGTATCCTAAGCCAAGGAGTTGGCAGATTGTGCGAGTCGAAAGATTGCACGTAATAATTGTTCATGAAGGATCTTGTATGAATCACCAATTTTTTTTTTGAAAAGGTCGGTCATCAAATGACATATTTATGTTTTAAACATAATTTTTGCAAACTAAAATAAGTTTTATAAATAAAAAGGTTCATGAAGCATTTATGAATCCCTATTCTATTTGTACTAAGAAACAATTATTGTTTCAAGATATATCAACTTCATTGTAAAAAAAAATTCTTTAAGAAATTTTTGATAGTTAAATGGAATTGGATCTGATCCAAAGATAGAACTGATTATATGAGATGAAGTGAAATTAACTAACCTAAATGAACATATAGAATTAGAATGTCTAATAAGTATTCTCGTACATCGAAGAGAAACTGTGAGCTTCTTATTAATGTCAAAAATATATATTACCCTCGGTTGTTCAATTAAACCATTAAGATTGTTGACTCTATATGGTATGAAGCTCAAATTTGAAAGAATTCCAAGTACACTATTAAAATATGATTTTGGTGGTCATAACCAAGAAATGTGATCCATTGGCCGAGATTGTGTCTTTATTGGAAAGTCTAATATGGTTGGAATTAAATGAGCAATGCTGATAAGAATAATATCGCAAATTTCATTTATTGAAATTAGGATAACATATTCGGTATTCAACGTGTTGAAGTTAATCAGATTTACTCACAAAATTATCGCTTGATAAAGCTTAGTGTTTGATATTTATGTATTTAAATAGAAAATCCTAAACAATGATTTAGAGTAAGTCGTTTACACATATTAACCAAAAATGCCTCGAAGTCAGTGGGAGCGAAATTCGGTTTGTGAGTCTTTGGATATGATCCAAGAAATGATATGAATGTATCATTTTATAAGCATCAAGATTGAATAAGTATATTGATAGAAATATCAAATAATTTGATTTTCAATCAAAGTGCAGAGGAAGCTTGTGTTCATTAGTAAGAACGTTATAATGTATATTGATATTTCTAAACTATAAGTAAACAACACGTTATTGATTTTAGCAATATGCTTGTATTAAAATCAACTTTAGTTTAGTACTCAATTTTTGATTGGAAATGATGTCTTTTGTGGTGAGTATAAAATATACAGGGATTGCCCCAAAACGATATACAAGAGCACCCGATTAAAAAAAGAACATGTAAGTTGGATTCCTTATATGTTAGCAATAGGAATTATCATAAAGATAATATTGTGTATGATACTGTGTTTTGTTTATGTATTTAATACATGGAGAAAATATGAAATCCAAATTGATGTCATCAAATGGCTGTTTAAGGTGTTCTCGCGTATTTATGAAATAATAGAGAAATGTTCATAGAAACAACCAACTTGTTATGATGGAACGTTTGAACACAAACTTTTAAAAGTGATATTGAGTATAACATGTCAATGATAAGATTCAAGTTAGAATCTTTAATTTGAAAATGTTTCAAAATAAAAGTGATTGTGGTCGATTCAACGAAATGTTGAGAACATTAACTTGAATAGTGCTACAGTAAACCAATGTATATAGATATAAATGCACAAATTTAAAATTGAGCCAAGGGTGATTATAAATGTTGAGAATCCCATAATATTGTTATAAGATAACAATGTCATGAAATTGGTCATGATAAAACTTAAAGCTCACTAGAAGTCGAAAGACATACTTCGAATCGTACACATGGTAAAGGCATTTTATTATTGTTAGAGAGAGTTAATCGACAAAGTAGATAATTAAAACATAATAGCATACTCATTCACTAAGAGACTGACCTAATTGATTTTGAGAAAACTGATTGGTGAAGTTGGAATTAGATTCCATAATTGACCCCAAGTGCAAGTGAGAGATTGATAGAGTTAGGGGTACTCCCTAGGGGCAATTATGTAATTTATTACATATGTCTAACTCGTTGACCAATCTTGTTCGAAATAAAAGGTATTTTCTTCCTATTATATACTTGATATAATGTGATTATATTAATTAATTAACTTAATTAACAGTATATTTAATAGAAAAATCCATAAATGGTATATTTTGTGATAGTAGTTACAAAGTGTTGTAATCATGAGTAATTTATCACAAAGAAACAAATATACCAGTTTAAATATTCCTAGTCAAGATGCATCGAGATTGGATATCGATGCATCCGTTAAGACTGGAGTACGTAACGCTCTCAAAATGTTGGGCAGTGTATTACTCATGACTGCTGGAGACATCTAGAGGTTATATACTAATAATTATTGGATAACTATGGAACGACTCACATGATAATTTTCTGTTGGTTAATATAACCAAGGTCAAACAGAAAATATCGATGTGATTAATTTACACTGTTCTCTCGACTTGAGAATACCGTGGATCTTCCATATGGAAGCTCCTCTTTGATTATAGCCAAATCATGGCATGGCGTCCATCGAGTGAGTATAGTTGGTTCGAGTGGAAGTATTGGAAGTGAAGCACTATTCAAGAGAGGATTTACTCATCAGTTATATGCGATTAGTATCACAGTCGACTAAAGTCAACTCAATGTCAAAGTCTTTGGCCAGAGCATTTCGGTTAATAATAATTGTTATTATTGAACCAAAGACTTTGTTTATGGACTATAAAGTTGAATGTGGATGAGGTTGGAATTTTGGCCATCATTAGGGCTGCGAAATTTTGGTTTGGAAAGGTCTAGAGGTAGATAAAACATAGGGAATTGGTTTGAAGATAATGGGTTGAGATCAAGTGAGAATAGATAAAAGGGTTTTCCTCATTTCCCTCTAATACAACCCTACCTACATGTGTGTGTGTCTCTCTCTCTAAAAATAAGGATGAACTTTTTTTGGCCGCCATTAACTTCTACATTGCTGATTAAAACATAGCTCTCAATCCACTTTAAAATTCTTAAATATATTTCAAACTAAAATAATACTATCCGATGGTTAGAGGTCGGTGATTACGGACTTGCAATATGACGAATCAAGAACGATGAAAGGAAGGGAAGTCATTGCTTCAACATGGATTCAAAGGAATCATTAAATTGGTAATTTTAATTCATATTACAGTAATTAAATTATATTCTATGATGAAAAAATTCATATATGTTTAAATATATTGCTACTATATGTTTAGTTAGGTGAGATTTTTGTAATTAAATGTGTTGTCACAAATCAGTTTGGTTATGTGCATAATTTGTTTATTACACTATTTGATTTAGTATAGACAAATGCTATTTACTGAAAAAAATAAAAAAAATTCATTAATAATTGTTTTATATATATATTTATTAATAAATTCATATATATATATACATATATATATATATATTAGTGTATATTTTTCTCTCATAATAGCATATATGCATATATGCATATATAAGATATATATGTGATTTAAAATTTTTATTTCACTTATTTATATATATTATGAATTTAAAAATTCACAAATTAATTATCATACATATATTCATATTTTTAAATTAACATTTATTGAAATTTTGAATTTTTTATTATATATAAAATAATTATTACGTTAAAAATTAAATTTTATATTTTTTTAAAATATTATATCACATTAGAAAACATATAGAAATTTTTTTGGAATTTTTAAATAAATTTATCATTTTAAATAATTAATATTATTTCGAAAAAATTGTTTATGATTCGCTAAAAATAATAATTTAATTGAAAAATTCTTTAAAATTTTTCATAGCCTTTCAATCATGATCCTAAAATTTATGAAATTTGAATTTTTAATAATATATTATTTTAAATTAAATAATTATTGTCAAAATAAATTTATTTGTTTTTAAAAATAATGTTTAAACTTTGAAAAATCTCCAATTTTTTCTAAGCTCTATTTTACGATCTTAAATTTTCAAAAATTTTAAAATTTGATTTTTCTTCAATAGATTATTATTTGTTAATTATTTATGGATGAAAACATTATTTTATTCATAACAAATACAAATTAAAATACTAAAATTATTATATTTGAAAAATAAATTATTTTTGAATTATAAATAATTTTTAATAATTGTTCTCTCTCTTTCTATATATATATATATATATTTATCTATATATAAATGTTTTATGTTCATATATTATATATAATATATTTATACATACATATGCGTGTGTATGTGTATATTTTGTAATACGTATTCATGCGCATATTTGAAAAACATACATGACATACAAAATGAGGTAATATGTTTATTGCGATGTAAATTCCAACATCTGTATATGGGCATATTATATCTTTCATGGATTATTATGTTACACATGCACTCACACATATATGTATAAGATACGTTTATGTATAGACTAAATCAAATAAAATTAATTTCATATCTTAATATATTTGAATTTAAATAAAATAAATGATTTTATTTAAATGAAATTTAAAAATATTCTAACTTAGTTAGACTTCATATGCCCAATAAAAGGTCCAATAGGGTAAATTTTTTAAAATTCGCTAATAACTTCCGCTACGGGCTAGTCCAGTTGCAATAAATAGTGTACATGTTGAAAAAAGGTAATTTATGGGAGTATTGATGTTGCACTTATTTTGTATGTTGCATGTGATTAATGATAATCTTGATATGTTTACTCATAATTGAATGATATATTCTGCCATAATAAAATAATATGTATGTGACAAGTATTGCAGATGTCCTTCTTTAGGCGGTGGAGTTCTTCACAGTCTGTTTCCCCCTTTGAGTCCCAGAGAGGGACATATCGCAGCGGTGGTGATGGCATTGGCCCTTCGTAGGAGGCTCCGCGTACGGTAGTTAGATTGCTACAGAATGCAGATGGCTCATTACTTCAGCATTGTAAATATTTTGTATGATATAGTAGTCATGATTTGTCTGTATCATATATAATGCAGGGGTTTGAGCTTGAGTCCTCTAAAATTGTGTTCAGCATATCGAAGCAGGCATACATAAGCCGTATGATTGCATGCTGGCCGAAGTAGAGCAGTATCATGGACTGTTAGCGCCAAAATTGGTCGCTAACACCCAAATGTAAATGAAAGCACCAACTAACAGTCACTGATAATAGATAAAGTGTGTGTAGAGAGTAATAATATGAAGAACAGTCAGAATAGAAATTAAGCAGTAAAGAACAACAAGTTTTTATAGTGGTTCGGCTAACTCCAGCCTACGTCCACTCTAGAAGTTTTCTTTTATTGATGTAACAATTGATTACAGTTACAAAGTGGTAGACTAGCCTTAGTCTTAGAAAGTAGAAAGTCAGAGAGCAGAAGAGAAGATCTCTTTTCTAAAGCTCTACATGCTCTATTTATAGACACGTCCAGGTAGTTGTTGGGCTCTCTGAATAACCTGAGCCCATCAGGGCTGAACGGCCCACGCCGAACCAAAATGCCTTGTCGAACGCACTCGTATGCCAAACGAGGTAGCCGTTCCGAACATGCTCGTATGTCGAACGAGGTAGCTGTGCCGAACATGCTCGCATGCCAAGCGAGGTTGCCATGCCGAACGATCCCTAATACCGAACGATCCATCCAATACCGAACACTCCTTGATGACAAACGATCCATCCAATGCCGAACACTCCCTGATGCCGAACGATCCATCTAATGCCGAACGATCCTTAATGACGAACCTCCATCATACCGAACCATGTCTGATGCCGAACCATGTTTGATGCCGGACAGTTTCTAATGCCGAGCGCCTATCATGCCGAACGATCTTCTAATGCCGAGCGCTTCTAAATGCCGAGCGCTCCTGGATGCCGAGTGCTACTGAATGCCGAGTGCTCCTGGAATGCCGAACCACCAATGAGTGCCGAACGACCAAATGCCGAGCGGGGCTTGTGCCGAGCGAGGGGAGAATGCCGAGCGAGGTTTGTGCCGAACGACCTTAGTCCACTGCCGAGTGAACCTCTACTCACTCCAATGCCGAACAGCTTCTGAATACCAGACCGAACCACATTTCCTTGACCCAAATTATAGTCGATCCATCTCTATCCAATCCAATTTCCATCTTTCAAGTGCGTTGCGTCGTCCATCCATCTAGCGAACTGAATCCACCGTACACCAGCCTTGACGAACATGCAGTCGATTAAGTTAAACCTGCCTGTCCATGGCTTTGTAAAAAGGTGGGTTAACACTTGCTCCCCAAAACATGCCTTGCTGTTAGAAGGTGTGTTTTGAATAGTCTCAAATTCAATATCCAAAGTCCATGTTTCATTCATATTCAATAACCGAATCCAGGACCTCTCCAGGTCAATATCTAAATCCTTCACCGTTCATAGCCGATGTTCACACCCATAATCTCTTCGGGTTCTTGCTAAATGCAATCCGCATCTGACGACTGTGGTCTAGTGTCCCTGGACGATAAGTAATGCCATGGCTTAAGTCCTAAGCCGAATTCTGGTCACTCCGGACCCTTGTCGAGTATAGTCTGTACCCAATGACCTGAAATATTAATTAATAACACAGGGCCTAAGTCCTAGGCCGAATCCTGGTCTCTCCGGACACTTTCCGAGCATAGTCCATACTCGACGACCTAAAATAGTAACCGATAATATAGGGCCTAAGTCCTAGGCCGAATCCTGGTCTCTCCGGACCCTTGCCGAGCATAGTCCATACTCGACGACCTGAATAAGTCGATTTGTCGTGCTTGGACAAAGCGACTTACCCCTTGCCAGGTATAATCCATACCCGACGACCGTTTAGCAAAAACCAGATAAAAAATCCATATCGAAATTCCAAACCAATATCCAAACCAGAAAACAATCATCCAAATAAAAGTCCAAACCAAGAAACAAAAAAACCAGAAGTTCGAACCAAATCTGAAAAAAGCAAGTGTCCTAACCAAAAAAGAGAAAGCAGATTTCACAAACTAGAGCGTCGTGGTTTATCATTATCTCAGAGCATGCCTAGGGGCTATCTCCGTCCCCGTACATGAGTAAGTGACTTGGCCGTTTGCCCGTAGTTTGCTACTTATTTCATAATATTCCAGTCAACTGATAACCAATCGACCATCATTCCCGTGCCTCGTACCATCACTGCGTGAGGTAGACGGTGGTTGCTCCTGCCCCCACCGCTGCATTCCAAGCTTCGACGTATTGTCGCAACTGTCCATTCCTTACATGCTCCTCAATTATGTCCTTTAAGTGTCTGCAGCTGTTGGTATCATACCCGTCCAAATCGTGGAAGAGGCAGTGTTTTCCTGATGCCCTCTCACGTTCGGAGGGTTCTCTCCTAGCCGGCCTTTGGTAGGGAAGGCGATTCCGAGTCTCCAAATAAATCGTTCCAATGTCTCGTTCAATCCTGTGTAGGTGGAGAATTTTGGCTCTCTCCACCGTTTCCTAGCTTTTGCTAATTTGTCATCCAGCTTCCTTTTTCCTTTGCCTTTATCTCTTTCCAAGCCTCCGTTAGATGGCCCTCCATCCTCAGCCGCGTTCACCTCCTTTAACTTCATATCTGAGCACGCATCTTCCTACCGAAAGAACCTCTCAGCTTCGTGAAAGAGTCCCCAAGATCCATTGGAGGGTCCCGTACCAGTGACACTTTGAAATCAGAATTCTCTCTAACTCCTGACACTGACGCCATTAAAACCATCGATGGATCCGGCCGATCCACCGAAGCAACCTCTGCATTGAACCGAGTTAAGAAAGCTCTAAGTGATTCGTCTGTCCTCTATTTTACCGATGTCAGCGTCATTACATTCTTTGGCCTTTTGATATGTACCCGAAACTTCTTCAGAAACCTGTCCACCAACTCTGTCCATTTCCCGATAGATCCTTCTTCCAGCTTCCTGAGCCACATAGCGGCTATGTCCGTTAAGAATAAAGGGAAACATCGAGCCATAACTTCTTCCGATGCCCCCAGCACCTCCATATGTCTTGTATATCTCATCAAGTGATCTGTTGGATCGGCCTTGCCATTGTATATTTCCACGTTAGGTAGCTTGAAATCTGGCGAATTTCGAGCTATCCTGATTTCACGAGTGAACGGACTCTTGTTTACTCCTTCCAGATCTCTATTGGTCAAACCTCCACGCATGGTTCGCCTTATAATCTCGGCTAATCCAGCATTGTACATCAAGGGTTGCCCCCTAAGTTTTCTAGGGAATTCTGGTACATACTCTTCATCTCTTGCTCTTACATTCCTGCCAGCATCCTGTTGCGTGGTGTTAGCTGAAACCCCTCCACGAACTGGTTCGGCATTATCTGGTGGTGCACTCCTGAGTCCAGGTCCATCCGGATTGTTAGTTGTTTACTGGTTGAGCGCTTTTGATCTGACTCCATGGATCTGAGCTCATGCATTTCCTGCTTGCATAAATAGTCTGAGAAGAGCCTGCATCATCACCACTTGTCTTTTCATCATGGCTTCCATTTCCTCTCTGGTGATGTAGATGGATGCTCCTCCTGCTCCATTTCCAGAGGAAGCCTCTTGACTTCCCTCTTGATTGCTCCTCTCTATCACTTGCTTCCTTGCTGATGGTCTAGCCATTGCTCCTTAGAATCCGAGTTTCTAACTTCAAAATTCCTGAGTTCAACTCTCTCAATGAAAGCACCAAAATGTTAGCGCCAAAATTGGTCACTAACACCAAATGTAAATGAAAGCACCAACTAACAGTCACTGATAATAGATAAAGTGCGTGTAGAGAGTAATAATATGAAGAATGGTCAGAATAGAAATTAAGCAGTAAAGAACAACAGGATTTTATAGTGGTTTGGCTAACTCCAGCCTACGTTCACTCCAGAAGTTTTCTTTTATTGATGTAACAATTGATTATAGTTACAAAGTGGTAGAATCGCCTTAGTCTTAGAAAGTACAAAGTCAGAGAGCAGAAGAGAAGATCTCTTTTCTGAAGCTGTACATGCTCTATTTATAGACACGTCCAGGTAGTTGTTGGGCTCTCTGAATAACCTGAGCCCATCAGGGCCGAACGGCCCACGCCGAACCAAAATGCCTTGCCGAACGCACTCGTATGCCGAACGAGGTAGCCGTGCCGAACATACTCGTATGCCGAACGAGGTAGCCGTGCCGAACATGCTCGCATGCCGAGCGAGGTTGCCATGCCGAACGATCTATGACGCCGAACGATCCATCCAATGCCGAACGCTCCCTGATGCCGAACAATCCATCCAATACCGAACGCTCCCTGATGCCGAACAATCCATCCAATGCCGAACGCTCCCTGATGCCGAACGATCCATCCAATGCCGAACGCTCCCTGATGTCGAATGATCCATCCAATGTCGAACGATCCTTAATGATGAGCCTCCATCATGCCGAACCATGTCTGATGCCGAACCATGTTTGATGCCGGACAGTTTCTAATGCCGAGCGCCCATCATGTCGAACGATCTTTTAATGCCAAGCGCTTCAAAATGCCGAGCGCTCCTGGATGCCGAGCGCTACTGAATGCCGAGTGCTCCTGGAATGCCAAACCACCAATGAGTGTCGAATGACCCAAATGCCGAGCGGGGCTTGTGCCGAGCGAGGGGAGAATGCCGAGTGAGGTTTGTGCCGAACGACCTTAGTCCACTGCCGAGTGAACCTCTTCTCACTCCAATGCCGAACAGCTTCTGACTTCCAGACCGAACCATATTTCCTTGACCCAAATTATAGTCGATCCATCTCTGTCTAATCAAATTTCCATCTTTCAAGTGTGTTGCGTCATCCATCCATCCAGCGCACTGAATCCATCGTACACCAGCCTTGACGAACGTGTTGTCGATCAAGTTAAACCCGCCTGCCCGTAGCCTTGTAAAAGGCGGGTTAACACGGACCATGTACGGAAGAGCATATGGCAGGACTTTCTGGTAAGTGTAAAATTATATACCATTATATATAATCACTTTACGATTTACTGACTAAGTATAAATGTATAACCTATATTTTTTTAAACATATATACATGGGACAGTAGACTTACAAGAGAAGGATGTGTCTTTTTGTCAATGCCACTGAAACTCAAAAGTGACAAGGAATTATAGGGATATGATATCTACCATAAGAAAAACCAAGAGGAAGCCACAATGGATGGACACCAGTGTCTGGGATGCTTGGGTCTCATAGTGAGATAGCGACGAATTCAAGTTAAGTCCATAAGATATCACGTTAATTTATTCAGTACATAGTACATAATCTATACCTATAAAATATAATCTTAATTTTCAATTTGCAGACGGAGTCGGACAGGAACTCTGTGAGTAGGCAGAAAAATCCTGTCACACCATGGTGGCTAAAAATCATTTCAGCACCATCATGATGATTTGGTAAAATAATTAATTGCAATTATGAACAGTTATTACATTTTTAGTATAAAACTGTATGAACAACAATAATATACACTAATTATGCAGGAAAGAGCGCGTGGGGTTACCATCTCGTATATGGATGTGTTTGAGCATACCCATGCCGTTAGGCAGTCAAACGACGAGGGATCAGTGTTGTATGCCTGGCATAAGGATGATAGAGCATACACCGCACATGTAAGTATATTTTAAGTTACAAGCTATTAATAATGATTATTTTAATTAATTAATTATAAAATATTATAATAATGTCATGTAATATTTATTTGTATTTAATTTTGCTTTACAGGAAAAACTTATATAGGCACGTGCACAGATGCTTGAGCATTCCGAACGGAAGCAGTTGATCACTGACGAAGAGGACGTGTACTTTGACTCTGTTATGGACCCGACCCAAAGAAACAGGTGCTACGGCAACCAATCGGTTATTTATAAAAATTAACTACGTTGTAAAATTTGCTAAATTTTTATAAAATTTACGTAATAATTTAAACATATTTCGACTTGTTTTGTAGGCTTGGACATCACAAAAGGCTTACCGAAGGGCTCACGACAACGCGGAGATTAATGAACTTAAATAGCAGATTGCACAGCTGCGGGAGCAGGACCGCATCCGAGCAATGCAAATGGAGCAGCTCAGGTGTTTGGCCGAGTATGTGGAGCGTCACGTAACATTCCCTTCATCCGGTAGTTCCGGAGCCGACGATGTGTCTTAAGGTACGATTTGCAGTTTTTTTTTAAACTAGTGTATATAAACATTGAGTGATGATGAGGTTAATTTATGGACATGTGGTATTTGACATTGATTTGTGTGGTTGATTTGGTGATTGATTTGTGGAGTTAACATGTGGAGTTTAACGTTGGGTATTGGATGTAAATATTGGAGTTGGATGGCTGAGACTGATAATGGAAGGTCTGTTTTGTATGATTGAATAGGTTTGTGTTTGATATGAAGATGTTTGAGTTTTATATTGATATTGATTTCAGCTTATATATCTGGCTTATATATTCATTTTGATGAGTTGTGTTATATATTGAGATGGAAGTGATGTTGTGCTGCAGAAGAAAAAATTTGAGACTTCCGTCGGCTTCCGAAGGCTACCGACGGCCTATTGGCCATTTATTTCAACGGCTTACGATGGCTTTTCGGGTGAAAGTTGCGACTGCTTGCGACAACTAGTGACGGCTTAATGAAAATTGTCATGCCGCGTGGATGTTATCGCCGTCGGAAAAGCAGTCGAAAGAACCGTCATCAGTCGTCGCAATAATTTCGTCGAAGCCGTCGGAAATGGACGAAATTCGTGGACCGTATTCCGATGGCATTTCCGACGGCTCGCGACGGCCGTCGGAAATCATCATTTCTTTTGTAGTGCATAGGCAACATGGCGAATATTTGCTCCTGAAATATTTTTTATGTCAAAACATATTATATATGGATTTTAATAGAAAGGTAATAAAATTCATGATTAAATGATGAAAACGAAATTGAAATCCGATAAATTTAGTAAAAGATATCATGTTTTTTATATTGCAAATTAACTTACCATTATAGCATATAGCTGCTTGGGTGGTACGGTATAAATTAATAGATATCATGTTTTTAGTATTGTAAATTAACTTTTCATTATAGCATATAGTTGCCTGGGTGGTACGGTATAAATTACAAGGACCAAATTTATAATGCAGAATTCGAATGAGAAAATTTACATTAGTTCTGGAAAGCAGAAAGGTATCCTTAATTTCCACTAAAATTAAACTCTTAGATAATGCCTTTTATAATTTTTTATGTCCTTCAATCTTGAATGCACCAGTTCGAGGGATCATTATGTTAATCTTGAGGAGCGGATACATTAACGATTGCACCGAGTAGTTTCGAATTTCGTTTTAAAGGCAATGGTTTGTCCATAACAAATCGTTCTTTATTGCTGCCACTTCAAAATTCGAACATGAAGAACTCGTATTAGACTGTTTTTGACCAATAAAGCTTGTTGTTTATTTTGTTAAAAAAAAAAAAAAAAAAACAAAGGAAGAAAGAAAGAAAGTTAATTACAGTCTAATTGGGTTTCTGACATGCAGATTATATTCACTACAGCATTAAAAATCAATGACCGTACGGTGCTGGGTAATGTGAAGTTTTTCTCTGCTGAAAATGCATCGGTGGAAACCTGAACATGTTCAGCTGAACAAAATGAATGGTCAAAACTCTATATGTTCAGCATGACGAACATGCTTTGGTGGTAGATAGCTCATGCAAAACACGACACGTCCATGATAATTATGATTAAAAGCATGAACCAAAGTTATCCATGATGATTTATGTTTATCGTGATACGACTACAAAGTAATGGTATACCAGAGCAAAGTTGCCTTGTCATGCCCATTGACCACACTGGCTTCACATAGCCACGTGATTTATCATTTGAAATTGATATCTTCGACGTCTACACCGTTGTTTTTCTTTTCTTCTCCTTTTCTTCTTACTAAAAAAGGGTCCAAAAATGCAAATAGGTTGAACACACAGAGCAACTATTGGGTTGTTCATACTAAAAATAGTCAAATGAGTCATGTGCGTGTTTATGCCATGCATCGTGAGTACAAATGAAAGTGTATCTATGTCATAACATTATTACTTGCATCAAAGATTTGTGTAACAAAGAATTTATTTGGTACCAACTAAAACTCACATACATCCTCAAACAATCTTTGCCATTCTCTTTAGGCTCTAATTAAGACAAAATCAACCGGCATAATATAGGTTGTTCTTCCGTTAAATATGTTTTCCACGTTTCCCTTTGGTCTAAGTTCATGGTATATAACGGATAAAAGCATACACACACAAACAAACACAATTTGATCCCTTTTGTCAAACAACCAAACAACATATTCTGTCTACTACTACAAGTTATAAACATCATCAATATTTTCACATTCATGTTCACACACAACTGCCTTTTTCTCTTAACATTCACCCTACACTTTGCCCCCACTTCTTCTTACAATAACAACTTATAATTCCTATAAAACACATTACATTCATTATTCATCTCTCCCATCATATCACATTCATTGCTTGTTGTACACATTCCTAGTTGATCATCATACAATCGCCCCATTGCTCCATTCTTCATTTCTTCGACAAACAAGAAGAAGAAGAAATTCAATCTTCAACTAGCAAGGGAATAAAGAAGAAAAAAACAAGAAGAAAGGAAGACGAAGAAAAAAACATGGAGCTTTTTCCAACGCAACCAGACCTATCACTTAAACTTAGCCAACCAAACACTCATAATCATTACAATGATCATGGAGATATTGCTAATTATGAAGATCTAGGGCTTCGGAGAAACAACCCTACTAGTAGCTCTTCACTCAGTCCTGGGGCACCTACTGTACATCTCCCGTTATCAAACTCATACAATATTAGTCCCAACGCAAACCCTAACATTCAATATACTCAAAATCATTTCCACCACAATCAAAATTCCATCAGAGGCATACCATTGTATAGTAATATCCAAAGCCTTAGTTTACAAAATAATCAACCTCGGTATGTTTACGACCAAACAGGGTTGTCAAGAACATCAATTTTTTTGCCAAGGGGGGTGTTTCCAGTGAAAAGAAGTGGGAGAAGGCCAAGAATGAGATGGACTACTACTCTTCATGCAAGATTTGTGCATGCTGTGGAGTTTTTAGGAGGCCATGAGAGTAAGTAATATTTTATTACTATTACTACTACTACTACTACTACTTTATTATATTTTTATTGATAATAACTTATGTAATTTTTATTTTGTTTTTTGTTTTCTATTTGTTTTTGGATTAATTAAGCAGGGGCAACACCCAAGTCGGTGCTTGAGCTTATGAACGTCAAAGATCTTACATTAGCTCATGTGAAATCTCACTTGCAGGTGACTGTTTTGTAGTACAATTAATTTAGAACTTAATTAATTATTATAAGGCCTTTTATGTCATGTTTGCTACAAATATTTCAATATCCTTTTGGAGCAATACTTGAATTGCTGTATTCTACCCTTATTTTTCACGCTTTCTGTAAAGATTTATTGTTTTTATTTTTGAAATTTTACTGCTATAATTGAAATATTGAAAGTAGTTGTCTCCTTATTTCTTTTATTTTTGAACTTGCTAATGTTTCTAGCTAAAAGGGATTGTTTATTGTTTCTATTTTATTTGCATCACATTTTTCACTGCAGTTTTAGTAAGAACTGCCAGAAATGCAGAAAATTACAGCTTTACAGCTTTAGGCAGTGAAATTCATACTTTTAAATAAACTTGCACTTTGCTAAGTAAAACTCTGGTGGTTAACATATTAACAAAGTACATAAGTCGATTTAACTTAGCTTAGCGCACCATAATTTGTACACATAATTTATACTCATCTTTATTTGAAGATGGTATTGTGCATCATTACATGATATATATAGGTTAGGTTATAACACATATATACCAAACACATACTAAATATTACATTTTGTCATATCATTGCATAAAACCGTATAAAGAATACTTAATGATCAATCTCAAAATGTTATGATTAATTATAGATGTACCGCACAGTGAAGAGCAATAATGCACCCACAATTTCTGCAGGTAACTTGTGCAATAAAATTAACATTTCATGGTACATAAATCGAGAAATTGCTGACTTTGTATAGGATAACAACAATTTTCTTTTTAGAATTTTTATTTCTTAACTGTATGCATAGGATATTCCGAAGGATTTGGGAGTAGTTCAATGGGTGAAATTTCTGACGACAATTCTAGGGATATGTACAAGAGTAGTGGATCACAATCGTCAGATCAAAATGATGCTGTCAATTATATGTGTGGTTTGCGGAGTAGATCTTCCAGGTACTTCCAAATGAAAGATTTCTTTTAATAGTTCGATCTTATCTCATCCATGTACACGTAAATTATTATCAACAAATAACACCTAATTAAGGTTTAATGTATTGGAGTAATAGTTCATATGGTTAAAGCATTACTATGTTAAATCCAAGGATAAATATTTGATCTCCATGACAAGTTAAATTTCCTTGATCATAGTTTGAAGTATATGCTATGGATTTAATAACAGTAGTTCAATTTAGCGGATTTAAATAACAAATAAGTTTAGCATATATAGAAATACAGCACTCCCAAATTACAAGATTACAATACAATACTCACGGACCGTTTATTATTATTGTTATTTTAGGAATAAGATTTATCAAAAATTATGGTCAAACGTAGATGGAAAAATTACAAGAATAAATATGGGAAGTAACGTAAAAGCAAATCTTTCCACTGTTGTAACTCGATCACCAAATTGTATTATCTAGGTGCTTGAGTTGTGTACTTTATCGCTTTCTTTAAGGCTTTTGGCCGCTATGCCGAATTTGTGCAGAACAGTTCGAATGCAGCACCGACTTCGAAATGAATTGGTCATTTCTTTTGTATCGGAAGTTTCTTGCATCTAAGACAGTCGAGCCAGTGGCACCTCGGATTTTATTTTATAATATTGCTCGAAAAAGAAGATGTAATGGCAGAGGAAGAAGATCGTTTTAGAAACTGTGTTTGTTTTCTCTCAATCCTTCATGGAATGAAAAGCAGACGTGATATTTCATAATGGAATTGTAAAACAATGGAGCACGTTACTGAGTAGTGGACGGATCTGTTCTACCAAGTCGGAAAAAACGTTTGAAAATAATATTACCATTTAAAAATGTCGAAAAATTTCTATACGTATCACATCAAAAAAAAAAAATATTATTGAATCGAGTCGTTTGACGCACATGTGATATTCATGGTCTCTCTCCTTAATACAAAAAAAAACATTGGATCCCTAAAAAAGCTACATGTTCCTCTTAAAAATCCTATGTTTAAATAAGATTCTTCTATACTTTCCTACAACGTGAGACTATTCACTAACAGGAGCATATCATCCTTAATACAAAAAAAAAATATCTATCCACTTTTCTCATGTTTTTTTGTATTTTTTTTTTCTTTCAAAAATATTTCAACATCTACTATGAGAAATATTAAAATACAATAACGTAACATGAAATTCTGAATAGAATATGATTTTACAAAATTGTAAACGCCAATTAATTACGAGCAAAATTACAATACAACGCTGTAAATAGAAAATCTAAATAAAGTTTACGATTTTTGCTATGTACAACACAATATTGTAAATGGATATTCTAATTAAATAATGTATAATTTTACAAAAATACAGTACTCCCAATGTTTTTTTAATGTGTGTGAGATTTATGTTCTCTCTTTATAATTAATTAAGAGATAAATCCATTCGTTAAAACTATCATTTTAATGATCAGACCTAACCACGGTTAACCTTCGATATATTATTAGTTTTCGTTGATTCTAAAAAAGAAATAAACATGTGTATGCAAACCAACGGTCTAAACTCAAAACCTTGAAAACCTTCTAGACCAACTTTTTTAAGCCACGTCGTTTTTCAAATTTGAGAAATAAAAGTGTTGTTTCATTCTTCATTTTCTCACATAATCAATTTAAAAATAATTTTATTATCTTAATCACCAAATTATTGAATTATATCATTAATTTTGGATGATATGGTATATTTTTAGTTTATATTTTACGAATTTTTGTTGAATTGAACAACTTTTACTTTAAAAAACTGTGAAATGTACACTTTTACATTAAAGACATCGTTATGTAATTTTATTAATTAATATATATATATATTAATTACAATTAGTAAATTTTACATTAACTGAAATAAATTTACTATTAAATCAATAAAATTAAAAATTAATGATGAATGTGGATCATATGGTCTAATCAATTGAACCAGCAGAGCATATGAACTTGCACCAACACGGTTTAACTTACGGTTTGATCTTGGAAACTGTGGCTTAAACCATTGACGTTTTATTATATAGTCCATGTTGCGTTTGAAACCTGTTTGTATATGATTAGTAATTAATTTAAGAAAGAAAACATTCTCATGTTTGTTACAACGATATCAAGAGCATAATTTATCAAAATCTCTTTCTAATATGCGTTTTGTAGGGTTTGTAGCGCTCACCTTTCTATTGTTTTTTCCTCATTTTGGTAATTTGGATTATGCTCCATATTTGTCACTCACCTGCCTCAATTTTATATGTTATATGTACCATCAAATGACTTTAGATCTGTCTTGTTATATTTTCATTTTCTTAAAAGGGTTACTTAATTAAGCCTGTGAAAATAACCAATAAACGATTGATCTATATTTTCAGTCGAAGAAGCTTGATTAATGGTACATATAACGATTTTGACACTGGAAAGCAATGCATCCAGGTAGCATTCATACGTATATTTACTTCTTTGCTTATCAGTATGTTTATAGTGATGAATGTATAATGTGTGTGTATATTAACAGCTTATTGTTGTTGATGCAGGAAATTATAGAAAATAAGAGAACTGATATAATGCCAGATTTGAATTCGTCCTCATCCTCTTTATCATGCGATCATTTAGAGACGGTAAAAGGACCAAATCTTGAATTCACATTGGGAAGACCACATTGATATCATGATATGGCACTAATTTCATTATAGTGAAAGAAAAAGAAAGAAAGTCGACTACTTAGGAAAGGAAGTTACAACCGAATCAGCGGTTCAAAGTTGTTTTTGACCAGAGAATTGTTAGTTTAAATTATAGAAGGTTGATCAAATTGCATTTCTTGATGCATTCGAATGCATATTTAAATATGTTTGGGACTCTTTAATAACCTATGTATGTAATTTAGTTTAGTTTGACATATAATATATACCGTGGGTGCTTCCTATTGCCCTAAACATTAATTGCACCATTATAACTTACATACCTGATTTCTTGTTTTGAACACTTAGTAGTCTTTGGTTTAAAAACGAATTTTGTATTTTGATTTTCAATATGTATCTCACATATGAAAAAAATAAAGAGACGACAGATGGAATGAAAGAAAGACGGATGGAAGGACGAAGATGATAGATGGATGATGGATGAATGGATTGTTTCACGTGTTCCTGTTATTTAACACGGAAAACAAAAAAAAAATTCTACTTTGTATGTTTACTTCGTTTTATAAGTTAGTCGTTTTCGACAATATACATGCGTCATGTGCATTTTTGTACGGATGAAAATCCAAAACTAAAAACAACAAATCAAACACAACAAACCAAACACAATCTTTGCGCTTGATTTGAAATAAGTTTTGTGTTTTGAATTGTCAACAATAATTACAAAATATGAAAGGAGTGGAGGGACGACAGATAGGATGGAGAAAGATGTAGAAGATCGTCTTTTACTATGAAGTCTGAAGGACACTTTTAGTGTGAACAGAAAATGATAAATACAATTATCATTCTACGATTTACACTAAAAAGTGTTTTTCAGACTAAATGACAAAAATTTTATCACCGAAACTAAATTTTTCTCCAACTTTTTTCCTGAACCTAAAAAAACCCTTGATTATGGATTCACATTTTTAGACATGTATCCATTTGCAATTCATTCATTTTGACATGCAATTTCCATTTGATTAGTACAGTTAACTCATATGATCGCTATATACGAACGAAAGGAGACAATAAATGTTTTAGGGCCTATTTGATTTCACTTTATGTTATGTGTTTTCAACATTCACAACAAAATATGAGAATGGCGGAAGAAAAATTTAAAATTTTAGGTCATTAAGACGATGAAGAAGAGACGAGAAAGAGATTGAAAGGATGACAGAGGGGATAAATTGTTTTTCATTCTTTTAATATTTCTCAAAATATGAAAAACAAAATTAATTTGTTTTCTATTTTATATATGTTAGTTTTTTTTTTCAAATTGGTTGTTTTTCAAAAATAAGTTCGTCACGTATACGTATTTTTGAATTAAAACACAAAACTAAAAATAACAAACCATATTGAAGCATAAATTAATCGGTTGAAAATCTAACTTAGATAATATTGATGCAAGTAAGACGTGGCTTCATAATCTTGGAGTGGATGGTTACAAATGTGTGGAGTAGACTTTGCCAGGTGATGATGTGTTGGTCTATCAGAATTTTACTATTGTTGATAAGAGGGCACTCATCCACCAAGCTCTATTCTTCCTGGCTCGGATGGTATTGGACTCAACTGTAGGTTACACGTATCTCTGCTATTGATAAAAAGAACCAAATGAATATGATTTACACTGTGTCCTTTTTGAAATTTTAAAAATTTTCCACATCAATGAACGGAATCTCATCGTCGATTTTGCAACCTCCATCACCATTCATTTACCAACCATCTATCAACGGGATTTCATCATCAATTAATTTGAAATAATAGTAGTGTGACACTCATAGTGCACATCCGTCCATTATAACTTTTATTAAATAAAAAATAAATACTTCTACGTATTAGATTCTCATGCTATTTGCACCAGTATATATTATGAAATTAATTTCTAAATTATTATATCCATGTGCTATTCCTTTCATAATTACCATACAACACAGGGGGGAAAGCTAGGTTTGAAAAATGAGCAGTTGGGAATACAAAAATGGTAAATAGTATGTATGTAAATAGCGTGCATTTTGTAAACACACGGTAGCAATGAACAGTTAGAAGAGAAGGACACTACATAATGATAAGTCCGTAGGTTGATAGCTTGCTTGCCGACAGGGAGCATAGTTAAATGGTTGGCAACAACAATGCTATTGTTTTATTAAATTAGGTATTGGTGAAGGATGTATGTTGTACATACAAAGTCGAAACGTCCACGTTATGCGCTTGAATGCACAACAATTGAAGAAGAAGCTATTATTAAGCAAGGCTAGCTTGGTGCTGTGCAATATATGTCGGTACAGAACGCTGCAATATATATGCTGCAGTTGGATTCCACTGGTTACACCTGTTCATTTTTTACCTTTGCTTCTATAAATGGGGGTGGCAATTCATTTTCCAACCAATGTATAATTATTACATAAACATAACTTCAACTTACATCAGGCACACAAAGAACACAACAAAACACGGTACAAGCATCAAACACCCTCCTTTCATAACACCATCCATATAGCATTCGCTATGAAGTCATCATAAATATTTAACTATAGTCGGCTCATAAATTTTATTAGTTTTGTACACCATAACAGTATTTTATATATTTTAAATTTTATTTACTTTAGACAAAATAAGTATGCATATATACGTCTATATTTATGTGTTATCCGATATTTGAACTAATCGACATTTCAATAGAAATGAACTACGAAATGATGAAAGATTGAATCAAGAAGCTTAGAAGATGTCAAAGATCAAGTTTCAAGAAACTTGGCTAAGCATGGAAGCAATATTATCAATCGGTACTGATCATTCGATCAATATGATTGATCAAATGGTGTGGTTTGGTCCCACGTTGCTTCTATATGTGCTCTACATACAAGTTTGAGAAAAGACAAGTTTTGAAGAAGTCATATCGATCTGTGCCGATCAGTCATTTTTGACAATTTTGCCCTTGAAGATCTAAACCTTGAAAACTTACACCACATTAGGGAAAAAAGCTAAGAATTGGTCAAGCGCATTGACCGGTACCGATCGATATAGATCAACACTAATCGATTGTAACTTCAAAAAATTTATCAATTTGACATGTTCTTCGTGCTGGAAACTCAAATCCGGGTGTTTGAGCGACTCAACGGAGGATTCGGCAATTCAAATTTGAAAATTCATTTATAAATAAAAAAATTCGACAAGACAAATATAAGGACTTTCAGATTATCGACTTTTGTTAGAAATAAACGAATAGCATTGTGAATGTGAAGGCATTGAATGCCTTAGAAGATAAATAGTCTCACGTCTTAGAATAAAATGAACTATTTTTGTTTATATATTAAAATGTGGATACTATGATAATTCCTATAGAAAAAAAGAGACACAAACCATGACAGTTGGTCCACCCCGCACGCGCATGCCCATGCCCGAACCTGAACCTGAACCCACGGCGCGGATGAATAGGCGTTTGAGGCGTATTAAAGGCATCTAGCACTTTGCAGTTGGCAGTTGGCTTGACGTGGCTGCTCAGACCGAACAATTTTTATTTTTTTCCGTTCAAACTTAAAATGGTCGCATCGCTTGATAAAGGATCGCAATATTTCCAATAGTCGCATCTGTTCGAACATGCACCTATTACCGAATAGGTGCACCTCCCCATGCATATATACAGGCAGAAAGAAATCAGTGAACATACAATCAAATTTTTCTACATTTTCTTTCCCCCAACAACACTCTGTTCATAAATGTACTCTCTTGAGTTCGTCTTTGCTCTACGATTGTTGCGCAACATCTCAGTGAAGGTCCGTTTCATCTTGAAAAATAATTTTTCGATATCCTTACGCGCCATAGAGTAAGCAATATTATTTCAAGCCAACAACTTTTTCGCTAGACTTGGACAATCTCATCGGTATTCTATTTACTTCTTATTTGTTCATTGCACAGTTCTACTCGTAATAGTTTTTGCGACATTCTAGTGACAGTTCGTTGTTGTTGCAATTTTGCAATATAATTGTAACAGTTTCGTAACACCTTTTTAACGTTACAGTTAATGATCTTTGCATATAGTTTCGTAGCACTTTTCCGATGTTGTTTTTCTGACAACTTTTGCATGAAATTTCTTCCCTATTTGAGATCAAACATTTTGAGACTTGAAATTGCTTCGTATCTCGATTGTAATAGAAAATCTAATCGGTAATAAAAATTGTGTGCTCTCTCTTTCTTTCTTTCAGTTTCTTACTCTTTAATTTCATTTTTTTTACCGATTGGATATGTTTAAGTGCAATCATTTTTGATGATTTCATTGAGAAATAGAAGATCAGGATCAAACCTGTGATTTCTAGTAGGACTTGAAGAAAGTCCTAGACTAGATCGAAAAGTAATGACTCCTAGAAAGGTTCTTATCTTCTAAAATAATTGCTAAAGAGCTAGGAGGATCTCAGCATAAAGGTGATGATGTTAATCAGCAGAGATTTTGCAGAGCCAGAAGTTGTGACAAAGCAAGAGTTAGATCGCATGATGGATGATATGAATCAAAAAATGGTGCAAAATCAGATGTCCATTATGGAAGAGATAAAAATGTAGCATGTTCTATTGGCGTAACCAATGCGGCAAAGAGGATCCTGCAAACATCGCAAGGATAAAAAGGATTCTTCGTCTTTTGATTTAGATAGAGGTATTTTGTAACAACCCGCATGTTTTACAATTGAATATTTAAATATTTTATCGTTAGTCGGGTTTTAGTCCGAAAAGTTACTTTGTGCATACGGTCGAATTAGGACTCAGAACCACTTCCATTGGGTCCAAAACATCGTTTGCGATCTTTTTGAGTATAAACTTTGATGTGTTTGGAGTTAGTGGAATTTTTCCACTTTTTCACTTTGGACTTTGGGTTTGGTTTAGCCCATTAGCCTAAACTATTAATTCTAACATAACCCCCTTCCCTTCATAACTTCATTTTCATTTCCTAACACTCAAGCTTCATCAAAAATGGAGGAAGGAATGAGAAATTAAAACACCAAGTTCAAGTTCATTTGCAAATCTAACATCTAACTCCAAATTCAAAGAGAACCCATTGATTCTTCCTTGCGTTCAAGCTTCTCCTTCATTGATCTTGTGTAAAGTTGGGATTTTTATCTCACATCTTTGTCTATAACTATCTTTGATTGTTGGGTATGAATTCCTAACACTTATTCATGTGCATTTGCTTGTGATTTGGATTGAATTGGTGAAAATCCCAATTTTTAGTGTTTTGGGTTCAAATCTTTAAAAATCCAACCTTTGATGTTTGAACACGTTTTTGGTGATGCATCGAGGAGCCAATAGGACCGGGTAGCCGATAGGGGTAATCCCCTAGCGTTCGTGCTCGTCCGGTTGCAAATTGAGAGAGTTTGCACTTGTATTGCTTAGGTCGTTTTCGGCCTGCTGCTAGGTCGCTCGGCCTGCAACCCCAAAGACACTCGGCCTTCTGTGCATAGGTCATTCCACCATTAGGTCGCGCTCCGCTTAGGTCGCACCACTTCATTTTCACTCGGCATTGGTTAGGTTGGCCTGCATTTAGGTCGTACCCCTTTAGATCGCGTGGTGCTAGGTCGTCGCTCGGCTTTGTTTAGTCGTTAGGTCGCGTAAGGGTAGGTCGTGCCATGGGATGGGTCATTCCACATTTAAGTCGCTCGGCCTACTTCGCCCCTTAGGTCGCTCGGTTAGGTCGCGTCCTATAGGTCGCTTGCCTTGCTTTCGAGTCGGCCTGCCTTAGGTCGTAACTCCCTAGGTCGCTCGACCTGCTCGCTCGTGTTAGGTCGCACGGCCCATCAGGTCGCGTGTGCTTTTAGGTCGTGCCATCTTGGGTCGCACCATGTTGGGTCGCACCATTTCCTAAGCCGCCCGGCCTGTTGCACCGTTAGGTCGTGCCACGTATAAAGTCGCGCCATACTTAGGTCGCGCCACGCCTTAGGTCGTTTGCAGCTAGGTCGTGCCACCCCTTTAAGTCGCCCCTGCTTTAAGCCGTGTGCTATTTCTTGAGCCGCTGACTTCTCGTGTTGACTTATATTAAGTCGTAAGTCGTGCTTGTTAAGTAGCAAGCGTATTTCCACTTTGATGAATTTTGAAATCGAATTCCTTTGGATTTCATTCACATCTTCGTATGTGAATTTTTGTGATTGATCGTTTATACGATAATTTTTGTGATTTGTCATTTTAAAGATATACAAACCTTTACCTCACTCGTACGAGAAATCTAATTAAACGGGTTAGTAAAACAAATGGTATGAAACGCTTGTGTTACTTCGTCGGTTAATTCTTGGACTTGTTCGATTGAATCTCTTGTGACAATTTTCGAGTGGAGATTTACAATTTGTTCGTAAATATTTAAGTTAAGCCAGTGGTTATGGAACATGAAGCTAAACTTTTATATTTACTAGCTTACTGTAATTGACACTTCTTGATGATCGTTGATGATCATTTTTGTGATTTAGACTAGCAAATGTGCGATGTCTCTTTGTCTACGAGGGAGACTAAATCCCGTTTCTGTGGAGCTTCGGCTCAATTTGGTGGGGTAGCGACCCAAGGTCTTCGGGCCGTTTTGTGGAGCTTCGGCTCAAACTTAATAGTTAGCAACCATGGAATAGCGTTCTATTTTGTGATACACGTGTTGGTGAGTTTTCATGCTACCGTTTTGTGATAGGCCTCCCCTTTTTATGATTTCTGGATTTCCATTGATGATTTCTAGAATTTGCGTTTCACTGATTTTCGTGATTTACATTGATATGTGTTATCAATATTTGTGCATTGGTGAATTTGTGTGTCCTTAACTTGACAATATTAATGGATTTGGTGAATGAAAACATAGAGTATGACATTCCTTTTGATCTGTGAGAAGATTCTTGTGATATTGATTAATCCCTAGTTGATTTTCAATTACTTACTCATTACAGCTTGGCATTGTGATTATTATATGTTTATGTCATATCTCTTATTCTATATTATTTTATCTGATATTTATAGATAGACTGATCCGTTTATTATTTTCTTATTAAATAATACTCGGGTCAGACCGAGATGTTACAGGTGCTTCTGCTTGACTTCACATCCGGGATTACCACCCTGACTTTTGGCTAACTACTTAGATTAGTAGTTTTTGTTGTATACATTTGAGATATAGACTCATTGATGTATCCATATTCTTTTGTTTAGCACTTGTAGCTATTCTTTTGTGCTATTGTGGGTCTTGTTTGACCACTAATCTGATGTACACTTTCATGTGTTATATTCATATCTTTTTCCGCCTTTGTGATATGGATATCTGTGACTGATTTGTGTTATGTTTATTTCTATGTTTGTTTCCGAAGAATATCTATAGCCACTGTGTAGGAGCTTTGAGTTTGTATCAATGTGTCGGATTTCCTATGCATGTTTTACTATCTGACATATCGGTGCTCGCACAAAGCAATTACACAGATGGTCGCTCCTCAACAGCCTTATTCTCCGTGCTAGTTGACGGCATTACACCGTAGTGTCCTTGGCTAGCGTGGATATAGAGGTGGGGCGTCACATATTTCATCAGATCAGAGCCACAGAAATGGAATGCAGAAAATGCAAAAAGGGATTTATTGAAGCATCAAAGAGATGGAGTGGAAGAATTGGAGTGATTGCGCCAACTCAGCCATCGATCGGTACTGATCAAACCGAGCAAAAAGTGAACTTGAGTGACTCAAAAGTTGAGTTGTAGAAAGTTGATGCAGATGATGTTGGACATGAAGCTGGTCCTTAATATGGTGTTGATGAAGTGAATGTAGATGGAAATTATAGAACAGGACGAAGTTCTCATCGAAGCCGTCAAACAACTAAGTGAATAAATCGCCCAGAGTTACGGAGACCTAGGCCCCGTTGTACTAACCTTAGAAGTTTGTTGAGTACAACACACGAAGATGCACATGACGGTTGCCACTCAGGAAAAAATGTAGGCAATAATGATTTGATTACTGAAACGATTAAGAGGTTGCTGTAGCAGAGCCAACAACAATGAGATGATGAATGGGGTCCATGACTAACCAGCGCACATTCACGGAAGAGATTGGAACTGCTACATATCCAAAGAAATTCGTGATGGTTGAAAATGCAAAGCCATAATGGGTTGATTGACCCAATGCAGCATCTAATGAAGTATTAATGACACTTGGATAGCGCCCATGATGATGATGCGGTAAGATGTAGGTTTTCCACACCTCTTCTTAAAGGTACTGGCCACGATGTGGTTCTATCGGCTTGAGCCCAAATTCATATCATCGTATAATGAAATGGAGTAAAGTTTATTGAGCGGTTTAGAGTGCATTCGATGGAGCCAAAAGATACAATGTCCTTGGCCAATTTGCATCAAAGGTCCTATCTTAAAATTTGCTTGAAATGATTCTATGCTGCCGTGATGGAGGTAAAGAACCCATGGGAGGAGATATAGCTGATGGCTTTTGTGAATGGAGTTCATGGTCACATGGATTTTGGTAAGTGATTAAGAATGAAGAAGCCTTCTACCTTTAAGAATTCCTATAGAAAAGAAAATCAAATTTTATGCTTGGAAGAGGCAGAATTCAATGTAGGATTGGACATTAGCGATCAAGTCAGACTGAGCAATATTGTTCAAAGCAATGTGGCTGTCAACTAAGATGGTGACAGCATTAGAAATAATGCTGGTAATGGAAAAAAGAAAAAGAATGCTAATAACACCAGTGGAAAGAAATAGGACCAGAAAAAGCATTTTAGTTTCAATCACGATGGAAAGTACATAGAGTTGACTAACTTCGTATAGAACATGCACCTTGCGGTGCAAGTTACCAAAATGTATAAAAAGCCTGCCCCGAGGGAAGTTATTGAAGAGGAGAAGCGCTCCAGAAAATTCTATCGTTTCCAAGAGACAGTTGGACACAATGCGAATGAGTGCCAGCGTCTCTAAGATGTGATTTTGGAGTTAATTAAGAACAAAATACTCCAACAGTATGTTAAAAAGCCACAGGAGGATGGGTAAGGAAACAACTAGCCCTAGAGGTAGCTGCCTCAAGGCAATGCAGTTGGGCTTAGTGGAAAAATGCCAAGACACCAAACAAGGGTTTAGTAATTAATGCTATTTCTGGAGGTTCTCATCCCGTGGAGAAAAGATGGAATGAAATGGAAAGATACGGGAGTTCTCTAAGGTATGAATAAGAGAAAATGTGTTATGCAACTGAGGATGAGGCTCCCTCCAAATAGCAACAAAGGATAGACGATGGAATCACCTTCAGCAACAAGGATGAAGATGGGGTTAGGGTATCGACATTTGACCCGATGGTGATAACAATCATGATTTGGTCGACCATAGTTTGAAGAGAGCTAATAAATAGCGAAAACTTAGTGAACATACTCTTTAAGCAGACATTTGACAAAATACAGCTCAACGAGAAAGATCTACTGCCTTGTAAATCACGCATTCAAGTATTTACCAAAGAGGCTAAAGGAACTAGACCAGTCTGTAGTAGGTGAAATAGATGGATTTTTTTTAAAAAAATTCTCTATTTGGATCATAGTGGGTCTATGAAGTCGAATGGGTTTCACTACATCCAATCCAGTAATTATTAATAAAATCACATTTTATTAGTATTGTCTTATTCTTAACTAATTAAAACTATGTCAATCAAGTATGAAATTGGAAAATTATGAATACATCAAATATGTTCATATTTTAAAAGGTGTGATCAACATGTGATACAAATAGTGAGTGGAATTGTTTGGTTTTTAAGGATAGGAACAAATATAAAATTAGATAAAGATATAATTACATCAAAATTTTAAAGGAAAGAGATAAAGGGGACATCGTCAATTGGTTCCACCTTTCCTTTTTATAAACATTTGGTTTATACTACACATAATCAATATACAATGGATGGTATGTTACAATAGTATGTTTGAAATTAAAAAATCAATAAACAATACCATAGTCAATATATACATGCATAGATATTGGGATATATATCTACCATGTATATATTTGCTATTTATATATACATATATCATTGCCTCAATTTAAAATTGATCAACAAAAATAAATTTATAGAAAAGTTATTTCTAAAATACATGCCTTAACAATATATAATACAAATAAATATATAAACACACAAGCGCCCTCCCTCCAAACCCCCTCCCCCCCCCCCCCACACACACACACATATATAACATCCTGGTATTTCATGCCATTCGCATCCGCACATGTCGAAATTTAATTGTTCAAAATATTAAATTGTTAACTTATATTTGGCAAAACTCGACATATACAGTAAATAAACCAATCACAGAATCACAAATGCTGTTAGCACCAAAATTGGTTACTAACACCCAAATCCAGATGAAAGAACCGAATCACAGTCACAGATCACAGGTAGAATGTATGTGGAGAGTGTAAATATGAAGAACAGTAAAAATTGAAAAAGAAAGTAGTAAAGACACAGAATTTATAATGGTTCAGCTGACTCCGGCCTACGTCCACTCTGGAAATTTCCTTTTTATTGATGTATGAATCAGTTACAGTTACAATCCAGAGTTTACAAAACAATAATGTCAGAGTAGCCTTAATAGGGAAGGAGATGGGAAGCAGAATGAAGATCCCCTTTTCTGAAACCCTGCATACTGTGTTTATAGGCAAATCCCGAGTTACTGGGCTTCTTGAGTAGTCCGGGCCCATCAAGGCCATAGCCGAACCCTACTTCGTCATTTTGACTGATCCAAAGCATTATCATCCCGACCTGATATTCCTAGGGCATGACTTGAAGTGAATGCACATGCGACCCGAAGCAAACTGTATTACGAATCGAAGCAACATGACCTATAGCCTAAGCCGAACCTGATCCATCCTCTTCTCAATGCCGAACCGATGGCTTGCCGATCTAGAAATGAGAGGCCGAACCAAGGATAAATCCATGCCGACCCCGGGCCACTTTGACCGATCCCATGCTACCGAGCGACACATTCCAAACACACATAGCCGACCCACCATAGCTGAACCATAGTACACCGAACCATATAGCCATGCCGACCAACACCATCCTACCGAACCATATCTGACCGGACCACCTTAGCCGAACGACCGAGCCGCATGGCTGAGCTCCAAACATACCGAACCACGCTTGTCCACCTCTCCTCGATCGAACCACAATGCCGAGCCACTTTGCCAAGCCACCCTGACCGAACCACAATGTCGAGCCACCTTGACCTCACCATAACACCGAGCCACAACGACGAACCTCAATGCCAAGCAACCCTGGCCGAACCACAATGCTGAACAACCATTAAGGCCGGGCATCCAAAGCCGAACCACCAAAAATGACTCGAAGAAACCATCTATGAGACTCGAAGCTCGACCAACTACGACTCGAAGCTAATCTAAGACAACTCGAGACATATCGAAACCTAAGCTTCAAGTATCCAATAACCTTCTTCCATCGACCATGCCGAGTCCCGGCCATTTAACTGTGTTTGTAATTCATAATTGATCATCCATCGACCTAGTTGATTAAATCCATCATAAACCAGCTTCGACAAACGAGAAGTCGATTTAGTTAAATCCGCCTTTTCATGGCCTTGCCAAAAGGTAGGTTAACAAACACAGAGCAATATAACAATAAGCAGCGAAAACAAAAGAATAGTAGTTCATGAAGCAACTATATATATAACAGAGTTAAAACAAGATACAACAGAAGTCTCGAATACATAGAAGTCTCGGTACAATAGTCAAATAACAAAAAAATCTGAATATATCATTGGAGTCAACTGAATAACTGAAAGCTGAATAGATATACATGGATCTCTAAGCGAAGCTCCAACTCCAAAGGTGAGTCTCAAATGTTGTGACACTCAGTTTGACCCGAGCATAAAGCAAAACACAAAACACTCGAGTCAGGATTAACATTCTTATATAAATAAATCCAACTCAAGTAAAATATCAACTGAAATACAAGTAACTTAAAGGATGTTTGGGATAACCATTCTTTAAGGATCCATGGATTAAAATACGGACGCAGTAAAATTGAATCCAGCATCTAAGCAATCTGTAAAAATAAATACTGACGCAGTAAAATTGAAAAGGAAACATTTTTGTAGTATAAAATAAAATGTGGATTTTGAAAATAATATTTGCCTCAGTTATTTGGGTTGTTCGTCATAATTGAAATTTGAATTCATCATACACGAACAACTTGTGACATGCACAGTGTATCACTGTACATGCCACAAGGCCGTGCACACCAATATATACACTTGATATAATTACAGGGACAGGTGAGCACAGGTCAAACCCAAATGAAAAGCCGGGTTCAACTCAAGTGCAATAAAAATAATGTCACAATATCAACACAAGGTCAAACCCGAGCTACAAGCTGGATTAAACTCAGGGGCAATTCGAAAATCAATCCAAATGCAATAAAATGGTCGGCAGCAACCTCATAGCACACTTGTATACATTTATGTGAACCAGACAAGTATGAATGCACAGCTGAAAACATGAATAACACATCATACATACACAATGCAAAAGTGATGAGCTACAACTCAGTGCAGCACAACCAAACAATCCCAGACTCAAGTGAAAACAACAGTTGCAAACAGGTTCAAGAAAACTGCAGCTCCAAAACATCTCATATACAAATACATATTCACCAGGCTTTAACATGTAGTTCAACAGCATATATGTCGAAGTCATGAAACTGTGGCCTCAGTGGTGAACCATGAAATCAAGTGTACCAATAAATGATACGGGTACAACATAATGCACCAGTGGACAAATAAATGAAACTGACCAACCACATCATAATTCAAACTGCAACAAGTGACAATAGTGGTGCAGCAGACACAAATGAATATATGAATCAAATGGCCGAGACATATACGAGTACATCAGACCAGAGACAACAATGAATGAACATCACATGAAACAACCACAAACAATAGCAAGTTCAAGTGAAGTACACTAGCAAATGCAGACAAATTCTAAAATTCACATGCCGGTGAAATATCAACCCAGACTAGTATCGTACAACAACTATATACATATGCATTATCAGATTACATGATGACTGGAAACACAATATATCGTAGCAGTATGGAAGCAAGACTGCATGAACCAGACTCGACCAAGACCACAATGCAAGTGAAACTGTCTCGAAGAAAATGGGAATTAAATGAACAGACTCAAAACAACTCAATGAAGCATGGTAAAAACCAAACTGTAATAAACAAGTTTAATTCATGTGACAACAACACAATGTCAAGATATATGACCAAAGTCAGCAATAGTTTTACAAGTCAAGTCAAATGCCGAAGTCATGCAACAGCAGGTACAGGTTATATATGCCACAGATATGAACAGAAGTGCCAAAGTCACAAATGACCGAAGTAAAAAAGAAACCAAATCAAACAAGCCGTGGCGGTCACGAAAGTGATTCGAAGCCGTGATGAACAAGCCATCATCAAATATACGAGAATGACAAAGTCAGAGAAATCATCAACATCAAAACAAAATCGAATGGCCGAGATAAATAAATTGACAAATTCAAATAAATGTGTACGAACAAAAATCAAGGGTTTCGAACCCTATATAAACGATGAACATCATTGGCAAATTTATCGATTCGAGTTGAAGATAAACTGACAAAAAATAACCAATAACTCGAATCATCGATCGTGTTCAAAGCAATCAACCAGAAAAGTGAAAGGAAAATAACATACCAATATTAATCGAATTTGATCGAATTGGAGTAGCCGAAGGAGATCGACAGAGAGAAAGAAGCAATCGAAGGATCATCAATCGAATCGACAAAAGACGGCGACTTCACCATGAAGCCCTAATTTCAGAGGAACAAACGAACAGGAGCTGCCATTATCACAAACACAAAGGAACAGGCCGATAAAAGAAAAAGAGGAAGAATATATTTGGTCCGGCCTTTACCTTTGTATTGGGTTTATAATAAAAGGCTTATGAGTAGGGTTTTGTTTTTTTTTTTTTTTAAATTGTATTTTTCCTATTTAAACTTGTGTAATTTCTAGTCGTGTGACTAGGGGACAAACTATGTGGCATAGTTTGAGAATTCGCAACTCAGTGGCTGAGTTTTGGTAGGGTTTTGAGCGTAGACTTAAGGCTAGTGGATAGTCGGTGTTGTGAGTTTACGTGTGTAAGTGTCTGACTGCTTAATTTCTAGTAGAAACCTTATGGGCAGCACGTAGGCAGGGTTTTGCCGAAACTGGGTAAATTCTGTGTCGTTTTATTTCTGCATTTATTGTTCTGCTATTATCTGTGCTGTTATTATTCTGATATATTTGCATTGAAATAATTTTATACAAACTTCCGCGATAATTTTTTTTAATTGATAGCATCACCCAATTCACCCCCCCTCTAGGGTGAAATCGATCCTAACTCCAAAAAAATCCAAGGGTGCACCCAATTAATTATAAGGTTATAGAATGGTATCAAAGAAGTGTGTCCGATCGGAAGAGCTGCCTCACTTGGCCCGTCAATTGCTCATGTTTTAACCACCTTAAGCTAACTCACGGGAGTTGGGTCCACGTATATACCTCAAATAGAATCGTTACCAACCATCCTACTTCATTCCGGAATCACCACCGCGTACACAGTTGTTAAAGTGGTTTTCGATATTGACAGAGAGTATGACCATAAATGATCTTGGTCTGTTTAACAACCAATCGTTATTATAACACCATAGTCATTTCAAAATATCATATCTATTTCAAAACCATATCAATTAGATATCATTTTTCACTTCAAATTTATCCATTTCCAAAATCATATCACTTTCAAAGTTATAACACTTTCAAAATTATAAAACTTAGAAATTATAACACTTTGGAAATCATAACACTTTGAAATCATAATACTTTGGAATTCATAACACATTGAAAACATAATTTTAAAATCTTAATATATTACTCTTAAACAGTTTAGATATTAATACTAGTATATATAATAAAATTGTTTACATAAGTTAAAATAGTTTATATAGTCAAATAATTGGTATATTAAAATAGTTATAGGAAAAAAATTATATTCAAATAATTTTATATTTAAAATAGTTTATATTAAAGTAATTTTATGTTAAAAATAGTTTATATTAAAATAAATTTATATTAAAATAGTTTATACTAAAGTAATATATATGTTAAAATAGTTTTATACTAAAAAGTACATATATTAAAATAACTAGTATATAAAAAAAATTATATTAAAATAGTTTGTATTAAAGTAATATATATGTTAATGTAGTTTTATATTAAAATAGCATATATATATATTAAAATATTTTGTATATAAAAAAAATATTAAAATAGTTTATGTATTTTGAAATAATTTATTAAATAAAATATCTTTATATATATTAAATGCTTTATATAATAAAAAAAATAGCTTCCTCAAAGTTCACAAATCAATTCAAATTAACTCGAATTCCAAAATCCCATTTAAATCAGATCTCAGTTCTTCCATTTCAATTCAATTCAAATCTCAATAAACCATTTTATATCGATTTCAAATATAGATTTGAACTACAAAAATAAATCATTTCGATTTCAATAGATTTCAAAGTTTAAAATATTAAAACCTTTAAAATAACTCAATTTGATAAATTCATTTATATTTCAAATTCAACTTTACCCTTGTTTAATATTGAAATATTTCCTTAGTCAATCCAATATCATTTAAATAAAATTTCAAAATACAAATTTAAATAAAAACTAATTAGCCCATTTAAATTTATTTAAATTTGAAAATATTCATTAAATCATCTTAAATCAAAATCGAGTTATAAAATCATATCCTTAAAATCTCAAATTCAATAAGTTTTAAATCAATCTTATTTAAGTATAATTCTTAAATAAATATAATTTCAAATCAATTTCAAATTTATCTTTCCAACCTCAATTTATTAAAATTATTATAAAATCTATTTTAAAAATATAATTTTAAATAATACTTAAAACACATCATATACTAATTAAATTTAAATTTTTATTAAAAATAAACTTTATTACTAATTTTATTTTATATTAAAAACTTGTGTGTGTGTGTGTATATATTAAGACAAAGATAATACAATTATAAGTAAAATCTTAAAAATTATATTTTCAAAACTAACTTATAAATTTAAGATTTTCAATCGTATAAATTTAAAAATCTAAAATTTAATCCTTTATAAAGTAACATTTATATATAATATCTTAAAATCAATAATTAATCACACCAAATATTTCCTTTCAAAACCTTGGAAATCATTTTCAAAATACATGTGTACAGACCAACGGTGTCTGTACATAATTTTCTATCCTATGGTCAAGTGATACAGATATTTATCATTTTAATCCGTTATTTAAATATCTACGGGTATATATCATTTCAACCTGCAATCCCAATTCAGAGAAAATGAAAATCGCTTGGGTTTATCATTTCAACACATAACGATTTTCCCCTATTCTACAAGATCGTTCGGGTATGTATCATTTCAACCCATAGGGAATTCTAAAATAACAGGGAATTTGCAGAGTGAGAATAGTGATGATAAAATATAACATATCAACAATAGGCATATATCATCAATAATAGATAAAATATAAATAACAGATCATGGTGTCAGATATCACAGGTGAACAGTTACGGATAATGGCATATCATATATATAGCAATTAAATAGCTAACAACAGCATATGTCAATTGTCGTTTCAAATGAAATCAAATTTAATAAATATAAGAATGTAAATCATGAGTGATTACTCACTTTTCGAGGCTAGAGAAACACGAGAACAAGATGAGTTATGAATCTAAGCACGAATTCCAAAGTAAGGCACGATGGACCAGAAATCGACGAACAAAGCGAAGTTGGAAGTTTGAAATTGACGGAGGGAAAATCAAAATTAGTTTAACATAACTGAAACGAAATATATATTTCATATATATATATATATATATATATTCTCTGAATTAATATAAAATTTGAAAACCCAAACTTAAGTATACTCTTATATATAAATTAATATATAAACATATACAACTCACATACATTAATATCAAACACATATACATATTATATTTTAAATCGATGCATATATACTCATAAAATGAAAAATATTTATACGCATTATATTCACAATCTATACTTACCAACATATGCACCTATATATACTCTGCCATATTATAATATATATATATATAACTAATATATATAAACTTACATACATATAATACTTTGCAATCAACAGTATATATATACTAATATATAAACAACGTTTTATTAAGTTACAAAAACCATATATAAAAACTAACTTATTAACAATCTATATAACTTATATATACACAACCGTATACGAATAACTTATGCCTATAAAACAAACTATATACATAAGCTAATATATAAACATTATTAAAAATGTTTCAAAATACAGCATAACTTAAGTAAAAAATTTAACATATTATATAAATATATATATACATATACATATATACATATATATATATATATATGCAGGCTACTTTATGTGCAGACACTAAAATGTAACTAAATAGACATATGCAGATCAATATATATAATAGAACATATTTTATATGCATATATACTTTTAAATCATATTACAACATAGCAACCTTTATAAAACATATATCTGTAGCCATACTTTATATAAACAAACATTGTCATATATGCTTCATATGATATATACAACTGACGTGAGATGTACTTACTATCATAACTTATATATAAACAACATTTTATACGAAACTTATACAATATATAAAAATAGAGCCATACATAGAAATATGCGTATATTTTAATATGACACACACACACACACTCTGTACATGAACTAGTTGTAAAGCAACATTTCAAAATATCATATATATACTTTACAAACATTACATACAATGTTTTATATATATATATATATATATATATATATATATATATATATTATGAACAACTTTATGTATAAAAACTCATTTTGTATAACTTGTTCAAACTTTATATATAACAACACACTTATACCCTATATATATGTATGTGTGTGTGTGTGTGTGTGTATATATATATATATATGTATGTATGTATGTACAAATACCAGATGGAGATGCAAAAAAAACGGAGAGATGCCAGTCATCGGTTGAGAGGGATGAGGCAAGAGGCTTCAGCTTGAGAAGGTGTGGCCGTCGCTGGAGTGTTGGATGGAGGAGGGTGGAGATAAAGGAGCCATGGAGAAGATGGTGAGGACATCAAGGCCGAGCGAAGGGGAAAGTTCGGCTGTGGTTGATCGGGTCAGAGGCTAGAGGAGAAGAAGGCCAAGGCTGGTTGGAGGATGGACGGAGAATAGAAGGAGAGAGGGAAGAGGGAAGCCAAGTGATGAGGCTGCCTGATGGAGGCCGAAGAAGAGGAGGGAAGGCGTGCATGAGGCCGATCAAATTTTGGGTCACAAAAATGGAAATGAAGATGCTAAATTCAGAAAGAAAGTGAACAGTTATCAAAAATGAAATTTTATATATTATTTGTTTTTATTTGGAACGAAGCGACGGACCCATTTCACAATGGAACGCATAATAATATGTTGAATGGTGGGAATAGTAATAGTCAGAATTGAATTTTCTAGGAAATATAAAAAGACAACTGGCTGTACGGAGCTGATATAGCTAACCGTATCGCGGTTTCGCTGCGTACCGGACACCGAAAAACAAATATGAATATAATTCGAGATCAGCATGACGAGATGATCAAAACGGTATACAGATATCAATGGCACGACCATACAATCAGCAGTAAATATTCGGTACAGAAAATGCAGCTAATTTGCCGAAAATAAGATAAACGGAGCAATAGCAATCCAAATTTGGCGAAACGAAATACGACGTCTCACTCAAAAGATGATTACAAATTTATTATATACAAATATTCAGGTTTGGAAAATATTTTATCATCACCAAATATTAACTGATTTGAATTTAAATAAAATTACATAACAAAATAAACTTTCATATTTTCTGATGAATTTTTTTCATTTTCTATGTTTAAATAGATGTATTCCAAATATCAATTTTTCACTACCAATTCAATTATATAAAATTTCACAAAATTCAGTTAATTTTTTTATTAGAACCATTAAAATTTATGGATCGTTACAATATATATATATATATATATATATATATATATATATATTAAGCCAAAATAATTTCCAATTAATTCAAAAACAGACATTCATATTACATTAAACTTTTCATATGTATTTGCAAATACTCATGTCGACACACACACATAAATATATATGTATATATGTGTGTATGTGTACGTATAGTTTCGGCCTAAAATAAAAATTTGTATTTTTTTTAGAAAATCAATGTATTATATAACCAAAATCATGCACATCAAATCGAACAAGATATCAACAGTCTCTACGTTTTAAGATTGAATTAAAAGTTTAAACAAAAACATTTAAATAATTAAATTGTATACTATGTTTAGAATATTATTATAAGTAATTAAAATATAGATGCAAACTTAGAACATTGTTTTATGCATATATAAATTTTAGCTTTAATTTAAGCCAATATAGATCAAATCATTTAACAAGCTATTTAAATTCTATTACTAATTCTAAATCAAGGTAAGGAACTAATATGTACGTATAAAATCATGATAAGTATGTTACATCTAAGAATATAAATTAAGTTTAGGGCATACCTTTCAAGAACTAGCCAAATAGTGAAACTTTGATTTGGAATCCCTCTTTAGATTCTTGAATCAATACCCAACTTTGCAAGAGGAGAATGAACAACTTTATTAGATTTTATTTGATACAATTTTGGATAAATGGAAGAGAAATTTTTAGCAATGAATGGATGAGGAAGAAGGAAGAAAAGAAAACTAAATGAGGAAATGAATGGAAGTAATTTTTTTAAGGAAAGAATAGAAACCTTTTCCATTCTTTCTTTAAAAACTTCCCTTTTTAATTTCTAATTATTTGAAATCAAGTTAATCCTTCCATATTCCTTTGCATGGCCGGCCAAGCATGTCACCTAACATGGATTAGCTTTCCAAAAAGCCCGTTAAGTAATTAACTATATTTAAAGAATGTTTAAATACATAATGATATCAAATGTTAATACATGCATATATAACTTTTATATATACATCTAAATAATTACTAACAATACAGAAAATATAAATAAATTAATAATAAATATTTCTTAAATATTAATTAATTTAATTAATTTATAACATTTTATAAACTAATCAAATCTTGTGGTTTTTCGGAGAATTCACAAATGATGCTGTGAGATTGAGAGTTGCAAATTCGGTCAGCGATATTGAATAATTCAGATAATAATGTTCGTACGTCACCTTAGCTAGCGGCGTGACAGTTTAACAAAATTTATTGCTTAAATACCTTTTCGGTAAAATCCAATTTAACATTTTCTAAAGTGGTGCCTTTTAGTAATGATTATTTGCACATGTTCTCTTTGTTAAAACTATATTACTTTAGGATATATGGAAATTGTTGTTGCTCAAAATTCTTATATTATTTATATTCAAATTGGTTAGTCCAAATCCAAAATAAAGTTCTTGGTTTGATAATAACATTTGTTATTAACCATTCTACTCTGGCCAGAGATTTGACTTATAGTTGATTTTAACTTACCATGATACTAACCTCATACATATAAGGAGATGATCCACTATTAAATAGTGCTTCAATACCAATACTTTAACTAAAACCCAACTTTAGTCGCTCGATGGATAATCATGACATGATTTAACTATAATCAAAGTAGAGTATTAACATTGAAATTGCATAGTATTCTTAAGTCAAGGAAGTCGTGTAAAATCGTCATACAAAGACTCCTTGTTTGGGTTAGTTGTTTTTAACCAATAGGAAAATCGCGGATGAGTCTTTCCATAGTTATCCAATAACTACAAGCATGTAATACCTTAGTGTCTCCCAACAGCCATAAGTAATAAACTGCCCAATATCTGGAGAGTACTATGCACAATAGTCTCAATGGTTGAATCGATATCCTCTTCTTGAAATATCTTAACAAGGAATACTTAAAACAAAATGTCATTTTATTTTATGATTAGTTACTCCCAAATATTTGCAACTACAATCGCATATTAGCTCATTTAAGGATTTTCTTCTTATATACTTTAAATTAATTACTTAATTAATTATATTACCAAAGTAAAAAAAGGAAACAAACACCATTACAATGAATAAGATTGACTACAGAGTTATATATATGTATATATAATTGCCCCTAGGGCATACCACTAACTCTTTCAATCCCCTACTTGCACTTAGGATCAACTATGGAATCTTAATCCCATTCCGCTAACCAGTATAGAACTGATTGAGTTATTCCCTTAGTGAACGGATCTACTATACTGTATTACTATATCTCTGTTAGTCAACATTTCTCCATTATTGATAAACTACCTTTATCTTATGAAACTTTCAGAGTATGCTTGTAGACATCTTATGAGCCCTAGTTTCTTTTACGATATGTACCGCGACATTTGCACAAAACAAAGTCATGAGATTCTCAACATTTGAATCAGCCCTAACTTAATTATATATTTATGCATTTATATTTATATTGCTTTTATTGCGATGTTATTTAAACTGATATACTTAGCCTTTCGATTGAATCAGCAACCATCTCTTGTTTGAAACATTTTCAACTCAAAGTTCCTTAACTAAGGTTCACTATGAATTTAGGATTGACATAATATATTCTATATTACTTACAATAGATACTCCTTTATAAGGAGTTTGTTGTTTTTATAAACAACTTTGTAATATTCTTAAATACTTGAGAATACCTTTAACTATCATTTAGCGATCTTAGTTCGGATTTGATTGTACCTCAATGCACTAATTACATAAGCATATTGCAATATAGTAAACAAAAACATAGCATATATATGATAATTTCAACTGTCGAGGCATAAGGAATCCAACACAAGTGCTTTATGTTAAACATTTTAATATGGTGTCTATGTATATCATTTGGGACAATCCCGATATCCTACTGAGAGTTTTAGAAATATGTTAGTATCTCTTAATACTCATTCTTACATATACATGCTTCATTTGCACTTTGACTGATAATCAAACTATTTGATTCCTCTCCCAAAATATTCGCTCAGTTCCAATGCTTGTCGAATGAAACTATCATATCGATTCTTGGACCTTATCCAACACTTACAAACTAAGTTATCTGTAACATCCCGGAATTTTGGACAATATAAATTTAATAATCTGGGTTTAAATTTATATTGTACTGATAAATTTTGTTAATAAATTTGATATTTATTTAAATAATCTTCTCTATTTAATTATTTAATTTGTGAAATTATTTTAGATAAGATTATAAATTGTTTTCTATTTAATAATGTATATGTATTTATGTATATATTTTAAATAGACAATTTGTTTTAGTTAAATTAGTATAGCATAATTTTATGTTTTGAAAATAGAAATGGTGATTTATTTGTAATTTGAGCTTTTCAAAAATATTTAATTAAATAACTATATGATTTTAAAAATGAGATAAATGTTTTAATTAGTTTCAAATTCATTTTAATTCAAGTTGTATATTAAAATATTTTACAAACTCTTTTATAAATTTGTTTTAAAAGTTTCTTTTCAAATAAACTACTTGTATATCATTTTTTTTATAATAGTAATACTTGCTTTGTTCTTTAGAGAATTATTTAATACCTAATTTTGCATAAGAATTCATTAACTAGGCTTAATGCTTATTTACTTTAATTAAACATGTTTATTTATTTACAAAGACAAGTGTATGTGTACTAAAGCTTAAAGCTAACAAGTGTCTATTTAAAATGACAAGTGTCTATTTTATTTGCTTTTTCTTTTAATTAGTTTAAATCTGAAAATACATTCATTTGAACTTGTTCTTCATTCATATGCATTCTTTTCTCATTCTTTAATAAAAGAAAAACCCAAATCACATTCTCTCAAACCATACAAACTGCATTTTTCAAATCTGCATACATTTGCATTCATGTTAAAATCTGAAACCCCAAACACTCCTCTTTCTCAAAATTTCTGCCTGCATTTCCCAAACCTGTAGCTCCTCTTTTCAAACTGCATTTCATTAATTTTTGAATCTGCCTCCTTCAACCATATTCAAGTTCTACATCAAACAACTCCTCAAACCCAGATTACAACCTGCAAGCATGTATTTATTTTCAAACTCTGGAACATGCAACAATTTAAGAATCTGCATGTTCTTGCATATGAAAACAAACTCCTCTTTTTCCCAAAATACTACTGCATTCCTTTGCATCTGCAAATTCAAGATTGAGGCCTGCATGCATCATTTTGAATCTGCATTCATGGAATCTGGAAGCAAGATAGGGGTCTGCATTCTTGGCATTTGATCTGGAGGCCTACATGAATTTTCAACCAAGCCTGCATTTCAAAACTCTGGAAGCATCATTCATAAAATCAAGATTTAAAAGCATTAGAGCCTGCCTGCATTTCATATTTTCAAAAGTCTGATACCCTGCAAGTTGATTGTGCTCTGCATTCTGCATTGTATAAATAAGGTGAGTAACTCCTCTTTTCAAAAATTTAAGTAGGTTGTTGCATGTTAAAATCTGAAATAAGATGAAGTAGCAGTGGATAATTATATGTGTGCATGCTTATAAATTATAAATAGATATATATGAAAGTGTCTACAAAGTATGAGTTTGTGTACAGAATTATGACTGTGCACATGTGATCTTCAAAATTCCAGATTTATGTTGATCCTTAAATATTTACCTTAACTTGTTTGCTGAATTGAAATTAAATGTTTGAACATTTTGTTTGCTTTGAATGGTATGAGTCTAAAAGCATATGAACTGTGATTGTCTGTAACTTGAACAAATAAAGTTACACAGAACAAGTTTTGCCTAGTAAAAATTTCAAGTGTTATAAATTGATGTTTTAGAATAGCTTAAGGTTACTAACAGAATCATTAAGAGAATTCCAGTATTTTAAAACTAAAAATTTTGTTTGCAGTATTAAGAAAAAAAAAGAAAATGCAGTTTTGGAAATTTACTGAATTATACATTTTGATCAAGATAAATTGATCCTTGCATTGAATTTGAGTGAAATTTATTCTGGAGTGAATGTAGCTAGCAATGATCATAGGAAAATTATTGATATGGTCTGAAGTTCAAATTTGGAATTTAGATTTGGGGATTTAATGGTGTTGAACCCTAGTTGATACTGTGTTACAGTTTTGGGTCGATTGTGTACACCTAAGTGCATCGAGTTCAAAGCTATTGGAAGGGATGGTGGATGGTGTTGTGTTGAGGCCATCACCGGAGTTTGGTCCATGTTGTTGGTCGGAGTTGAGAGTAACTGATGTTGACAGGTTTGGAGGGTGGGTTTGGTCTGTTGTGCAGGGGGTTGGTGTTTCAGGGTTGCAGGAATTTTTGACTCGGGTGGAACTCGGGGAAAATGGGAAATAACTCGGAGCAAGAGGAGTTTTGACTCGGAGTAAATCAGGGAGTTCTGTGTGTATGTGCAGGCTTTTTAATAACAGAGCTGTTCTGTTGTTTTTTTTAAAATTTGAGAGTTAAGTTTAAATTTAAACTAAATGTTAGCTTAGGATTTAAATTTGAATCTGAAGATGAATTCAAAATATTTGAATTCAGATGTTGAAATAATTTAACTGCAGGATTCAAATTTGGTTTTAAAATTAAAAAAAAAAAGAGAAGAACAGGAAATTATTTCCAGTTTTTAAAATTTGATTACAAACTACCATATTAACATTGGATTTTAAACTGAATATAAAAATGAATCTAAACAAGTTTAAATTCTGTTCTTATGAAATTATTCAAATTCAGAATTTCAAAAGTTTAAGTTTTTTTTTAATAAACAGAAACTGTTTCTGTTTTAAAATGAAAAAGGTAAGTTTAAATCTTTAAGTGGAGATTTAAAACTGAGTTTAAATTGGAGTTTGAATATGAATTCAAATTTTGATTTTCTGAAATTTGAAACCAATTAAGTTTTTAAATTTAAATTTAATTTTAAACTCTCAAGTATAAAATGCATTGTTGTTTTGCATATTGAATTGAAGGCTTAGTATTTAAATTAGGAATTCAAAATGAATTCAAATTTAAGTTTTTAAATCTGAAATTAAAATTTAAACTTCAGTTTAAAATAAAGATTTAAATTTAAATTGATTTCAAATGGTTTTCATTTGAATTGAAGGTGCAAATTATAGAAAGAGTTTTAAAGAATTTAAAGCTAAAATGAGAATGGAAGCTATTTTTCAATTTTGAAGTTTAAAGTAATTTTTAAAATTGATTTGAATTTGATTTGAATTGAATTTAAATTCTTTTTAAACTTATTAACAAAGTATATGTTTCTTATAAACATATAAGATTAAGTTGTTTTAGAATCTTATTTTAAATAAGTTTGAGTTTAGAGTTAAAAGAAAATGTTAAATGGAATTTAAAGTAAAATTTAAAAACATTTTGTTTTTAAATGCATAATTTAAATAAGGAATGTTTTATCAAAAAGATAAATTAAGTTTAATGATTGGATTCATTAATTATTAAGGTAATTAAGATGAATGTTAATTATTTAATTAATTAATTAATAACATGGAAGTTTAATTAAATAATTAATGATTTTTAATTTGATTTAAGATTAATTAATTAAGTTTAATTAATCTATAATTAAGGATGGTTAACTAAATTTTAATTTTAGATTAAGATTTATTTAATCAAGTGATTAATGGTTAATTTAGATTTTAATTAACACTTAGTTAATTAATAATTAGAGATTAGTTAAATAGTAATTAAATATTAATTACTTAATAACTAATGATGATTAATTTAAGTTAATTTCTTAATTAAGTAATTAAGAAATGTTAATGAAGTCATTAACAATTAATTAATATGATTAATTTTTGTAAATTAATTAGATTAATTTATTAATAATCAATGGTTTAAGTTTAATTACTTAATGAAAGTAATTAAAGAATTAATTACTTAATGTAATTAATTAAAGTTAACGTGATTTGCTTAGATTAATTAATTAAGTTAATTGATTTAAACATTTGAGGATTGTTTGATAATTATTTTATGTAATTTAGAAATTTGTAATTACTTAAGGAAGTAATTAATTAATAATTACAGGATGTAATTAAAGATATTTGATATGGAAGTAATTTGGATTTAAATTACTTTGAAATTAATCAAGGGGATTAATTTAGATAATTAATTAAGAATAATTAATTATGGGTTGAGTAATTAATGTAGTTAATTACTGAATGGTTGTTAATCAAGGGTGATTAATATATATGTAGGATTGAATATAATTAACTTGTGTAATCAACTTATAAGCTAATTACTTATTGTAATTAGAGATAGTTAATCAGTAATGATTAATTGAATGATGATTTATAAATTGATTTGTAATCAATTGAAGATTAGGTTAAGCAAGATTTTAATGATGAAGTAATTAATTTAATTCATTTTAAATTAATTGGAGATTTAGTAATTAATTTAATTCATTTTAAATTAATTAGAGTTGAGTAATTAATTTAATTCATTTTAAATTAATTATAGAAGGTGTGATCATTAGATCATTTGCTTATGTTTGATGATTGGTATTGGTTGACTAGTCTGGTTTGTAATCTCAGTTATGAGATGAGTAGTGATTTTGATATGGATGCATTGGTTGCTTTTGGATGATAATATGGATTATCTGATTTGATATGAATTATCTGTTGATAATGATAAGATTGATTATCTGTTGTGAATTATCTATCTGTGTAAATTTAGATAATGAATTGAAATGTTTTAAACTTAAAACAACTTGGACATAAAAGAGACGCTTTGGTTTTCGATGAGACCGGGATCGGGTTTCCATATTTGGATATCCGAAAACCACATCGATTCCAATTAACGTTAGGTCGTTAATCCAAGTGGAGCGAGTGAAGACTCGAAGTGTAAGGGCTATACGTCAAGTATAACTCTGTGGGTGATTCCGTAATGAGTTTGACGGAATAGATCTTATAGATTCGAGATGGTGAATCAGAATGCAAGGATAATCGTTGTTAACTCTGAGGGTGATTCCAATATGAGTGTAACGAGATAATGCCTTCGGTTTCGTTCGAACCCGGAACGAACTTGTATGGATTGAATGCTTTCAGAACATCGTCAGGTGGACGATGAGCATTCTAAGAGATGTGTTCTCTAAAGGTAATCGTAACCTCAAGCCTCATCAACCGGGAATGGCTAAAACAGGGGAGGTGCAGCAAAGCTTCGTGGGTAGCCCCCACTGGAGAGCAAGATTTATCCCTGTCTAGAGGTCCCTTTATATTTCGGCTGTGTGGGCGGTTGGAACCTAGGCCAACTGCGGGGTTGTCTTGTTCGGAACTATTCAGTAAGGAATGGGTCCGGCTTTGTGTTGCAAGGGATGAAGGGAGTAATCCTCGGTACGGTGATCTAGGCCACGTACTGTGACGGGCGGTACCCCAGTAGCCCTGCCATTGATGGAATCCAAAATCCAATATGTGCCAACGGTTTTGATTGTATTACCCACTTTTGTGGCTAGTAGCGGAAATTTAATCATGTAACAATTTCGGCTATTTCATATTTATTTGAAAACCCTAGACACTATTATAATATCATCGGATTTCCTATCAAATGTTTTGGTTAGTGTAAGGTAAAAACTTTTCCATGTTTATGTGTGGGAAGTCTTACGTGATACCTTTTCTTTTCAAAGATTTTTCAAAGTTAAGCAACTTTAACCTGTTACTCACACCAGACCCATGTCTGACCCGGAGTTATTTCTGTTTTCTTTAACTCTTGGGTACTCAAATTTTTATGAGTAGCCAAGGGAATTCAGGTTAGGTTTCAGGATTAGCTTTGACGAATTGTGGAGGAGCATATGGAGCAGGAGGCTTCTGCGTATAGCTATATAGTTCCGCTGTGTTTTGTATCTCTGAGTGTTCTGTTTTGTACTGAGTTGTAATAGCTAGACTGGTGTTTATAACTGTCTAGTATGTGTTGTATATGTCAGTGTAACTCTGATATTTGATGTATACTATGTAATACTTTGTTATTAATATAATTTATTCGTTCCGCTGTGTTAGATTCTGATGTTGTTCTTTCTTCTCTTCTTTCTTTTCTCTTTTCTATCCCTTTCTTTCTTCAAGATAACGCGATTTTCTGGTGGTGGAAAGTCGGGTCGTCTCATTTGGTATCAGAGCGTTAGGTTGAGTGAATACCTAGGCTCTGAAGTGCATCTTTCTTTAGGGAGCATTAGGTTGAGTGAATACCTAGGCTCTGTAGTGGTGTCTTTCTTGAGAGAGCGTATTTGTATTTTTAATATATATATATATAATTAGTTCTACCTATTTGTTGGATTACCTGTTCAAGTTTTTCCAATGTAAGTTATAAAGGTAGATGAGGTAGAAGTGTGTATAACACAACTACCATTGGTTGGAGTTTGATGGATGAGGTTGGAAGTGTATTTGTCGAGACTGTAGACCTAATACCGTCTCGAGTGAGTTATGTTTTGATGAAGGACTTCATCGATCTCTGAAGGTAACCTGTTAAGGTTCGGAGTTCATCTTTGAAGTACAGATTTGAGTTTTGATCTGTTGGTAGGGCAGAAGCAAGTAAGTGATGATATCTTGATATCTCAGGAAGTTGTAGCTGCATGATGAGATGCAGTGACTATGGATATTTCTGAAGATGTTTCTTTGGAACAAGAATAAGAAGTGAATCTGCTGGTGATGTGGCTAAGTTTAGCAGAGTGTTCTGAGTTGATTGGGAGTCTTCTGGCTGGATAGTTTCTCTGAAGTGGAGTTCAGAAGCAGCAGAGTAGATCCGTTTCTCTGGTGAGTTGACTAAGTCAGCATAAGCTGTTCTATTGGGTTGAGAGAGAGCAGTTTCTTTGGATGTAGGCTGAGTTGATCGCAAAAGTGACTTGCGGTAGTTGAGTTTTCTTTTGGATTTGTTGGAGATTGTCTGGATATCTTCTGGAAGTCAGAGATGGTCTGCATCTGGAGATCGAGTTTTCTTTCCAGGAAATGGAGCTGGTGGTTCAGTTAGTAGATGGGTGGTTCCTTGAGATAAAAGTTGGTGAAGCAACTCAGGTTAGGAAGGAACATCTGAGTTTTCTTTATGGATCTTTGGAACCATATTTCTGTGCTGGGTTGTCTGGTCTGTGCTTGTGTTCTTCTGCATTTTCTTCTGTTTCGGATCAGAGTTGTGCAGCGGAAGCAGTTTTGGGAATGTTTCTGTTTTCTTTTCTGGATGTGAAGAAGAAGTTATTCTGTCTTCTATTGTTGAAAAGCAGGGTTTGTATTCTTGGTTTTGAGTGATCTTGAGGAGATCATTGGATTGTTTTGCTTCAGTCTGTTTCTGATGGAATCAGCAAGAGTTGAGCTGATCAGGATGGATGTTGGTAGCTCAGGATTGTCTGAAGAATTTTTATGGATAAGAGACAGAGAATTTGGATTCTGGAATTAGAGATTTGATTTTGGTTAAGTTTTCTCTGATCCAAGGAGTTATAAGTTGGAAAGCTAGCTCTGAAGTGTTTTGGTTTCTTCTGTGATTGGTAAGATCAGTGTTTGGTTTCTAGAGCTGAATTGTCAGTTTGGATAACTGGGATTCAGTATGTTTCACGTATCTCTGAGTGAGTGCGTGTTTGATATTTCTGGTTGTGGAACCAGCAGTTTAGGTTGGTTTGTTTGTTGAGTCAGACTCGTTTGTAGTCTGATACTCTGTTTAGAATTGTTGTTAGGAGCTCTATAGTATAGTAGTATTGATTGATTGGATTCTATAGAGCGAGTATCCCGATATATATATACCGGGGAAACTCGTGAAGTTATATCCAAAATTCTTTTGGATAATTAGATTTGTTCTGATTGTGTGAATTGGTTGCTTTGGTTGTTGGCATATGTTTCACATATGCTGTGTTTTAAAATAAAATCTGTAAATAGATTATTAAATTGCCTTTGTTTTAAATTTCGGGGACGAAATTCTTTTAAGGGGGAAGGATTGTAACATCCCGGAATTTTGGACAATATAAATTTAATAATTTGGGTTTAAATTTATATTGTACTGATAAATTTTGTTAATAAATTTGATATTTATTTAAATAATCTTCTCTATTTAATTATTTAATTTGTGAAATTATTTTAGATAAGATTATAAATTGTTTTCTATTTAATAATGTATATGTATTTATGTATATATTTTAAATAGACAATTTGTTTTAGTTAAATTAGTATAGCATAATTTTATGTTTTGAAAATAGAAATGGTGATTTATTTGTAATTTGAGCTTTTCAAAAATATTTAATTAAATAACTATATGATTTTAAAAATGAGATAAATGTTTTAATTAGTTTCAAATTCATTTTAATTCAAGTTGTATATTAAAATATTTTACAAACTCTTTTATAAATTTGTTTTAAAAGTTTCTTTTCAAATAAACTACTTGTATATCATTTTTTTTATAATAGTAATACTTGCTTTGTTCTTTAGAGAATTATTTAATACCTAATTTTGCATAAGAATTCATTAACTAGGCTTAATGCTTATTTACTTTAATTAAACATGTTTATTTATTTACAAAGACAAGTGTATGTGTACTAAAGCTTAAAGCTAACAAGTGTCTATTTAAAATGACAAGTGTCTATTTTATTTGCTTTTTCTTTTAATTAGTTTAAATCTGAAAATACATTCATTTGAACTTGTTCTTCATTCATATGCATTCTTTTCTCATTCTTTAATAAAAGAAAAACCCAAATCACATTCTCTCAAACCATACAAACTGCATTTTTCAAATCTGCATACATTTGCATTCATGTTAAAATCTGAAACCCCAAACACTCCTCTTTCTCAAAATTTCTGCCTGCATTTCCCAAACCTGTAGCTCCTCTTTTCAAACTGCATTTCATTAATTTTTGAATCTGCCTCCTTCAACCATATTCAAGTTCTACATCAAACAACTCCTCAAACCCAGATTACAACCTGCAAGCATGTATTTATTTTCAAACTCTGGAACATGCAACAATTTAATAATCTGCATGTTCTTGCATATGAAAACAAACTCCTCTTTTTCCCAAAATACTACTGCATTCCTTTGCATCTGCAAATTCAAGATTGAGGCCTGCATGCATCATTTTGAATCTGCATTCATGGAATCTGGAAGCAAGATAGGGGTCTGCATTCTTGGCATTTGATCTGGAGGCCTACATGAATTTTCAACCAAGCCTGCATTTCAAAACTCTGGAAGCATCATTCATAAAATCAAGATTTAAAAGCATTAGAGCCTGCCTGCATTTCATATTTTCAAAAGTCTGATACCCTGCAAGTTGATTGTGCTCTGCATTCTGCATTGTATAAATAAGGTGAGTAACTCCTCTTTTCAAAAATTTAAGTAGGTTGTTGCATGTTAAAATCTGAAATAAGATGAAGTAGCAGTGGATAATTATATGTGTGCATGCTTATAAATTATAAATAGATATATATGAAAGTGTCTACAAAGTATGAGTTTGTGTACAGAATTATGACTGTGCACATGTGATCTTCAAAATTCCAGATTTATGTTGATCCTTAAATATTTACCTTAACTTGTTTGCTGAATTGAAATTAAATGTTTGAACATTTTGTTTGCTTTGAATGGTATGAGTCTAAAAGCATATGAACTGTGATTGTCTGTAACTTGAACAAATAAAGTTACACAGAACAAGTTTTGCCTAGTAAAAATTTCAAGTGTTATAAATTGATGTTTTAGAATAGCTTAAGGTTACTAACAGAATCATTAAGAGAATTCCAGTATTTTAAAACTAAAAATTTTGTTTGCAGTATTAAGAAAAAAAAAGAAAATGCAGTTTTGGAAATTTACTGAATTATACATTTTGATCAAGATAAATTGATCCTTGCATTGAATTTGAGTGAAATTTATTCTGGAGTGAATGTAGCTAGCAATGATCATAGGAAAATTATTGATATGGTCTGAAGTTCAAATTTGGAATTTAGATTTGGGGATTTAATGGTGTTGAACCCTAGTTGATACTGTGTTACAGTTTTGGGTCGATTGTGTACACCTAAGTGCATCGAGTTCAAAGCTATTGGAAGGGATGGTGGATGGTGTTGTGTTGAGGCCATCACCGGAGTTTGGTCCATGTTGTTGGTCGGAGTTGAGAGTAACTGATGTTGACAGGTTTGGAGGGTGGGTTTGGTCTGTTGTGCAGGGGGTTGGTGTTTCAGGGTTGCAGGAATTTTTGACTCGGGTGGAACTCGGGGAAAATGGGAAATAACTCGGAGCAAGAGGAGTTTTGACTCGGAGTAAATCAGGGAGTTCTGTGTGTATGTGCAGGCTTTTTAATAACAGAGCTGTTCTGTTGTTTTTTTTAAAATTTGAGAGTTAAGTTTAAATTTAAACTAAATGTTAGCTTAGGATTTAAATTTGAATCTGAAGATGAATTCAAAATATTTGAATTCAGATGTTGAAATAATTTAACTGCAGGATTCAAATTTGGTTTTAAAATTAAAAAAAAAAAGAGAAGAACAGGAAATTATTTCCAGTTTTTAAAATTTGATTACAAACTACCATATTAACATTGGATTTTAAACTGAATATAAAAATGAATCTAAACAAGTTTAAATTCTGTTCTTATGAAATTATTCAAATTCAGAATTTCAAAAGTTTAAGTTTTTTTTTAATAAACAGAAACTGTTTCTGTTTTAAAATGAAAAAGGTAAGTTTAAATCTTTAAGTGGAGATTTAAAACTGAGTTTAAATTGGAGTTTGAATATGAATTCAAATTTTGATTTTCTGAAATTTGAAACCAATTAAGTTTTTAAATTTAAATTTAATTTTAAACTCTCAAGTATAAAATGCATTGTTGTTTTGCATATTGAATTGAAGGCTTAGTATTTAAATTAGGAATTCAAAATGAATTCAAATTTAAGTTTTTAAATCTGAAATTAAAATTTAAACTTCAGTTTAAAATAAAGATTTAAATTTAAATTGATTTCAAATGGTTTTCATTTGAATTGAAGGTGCAAATTATAGAAAGAGTTTTAAAGAATTTAAAGCTAAAATGAGAATGGAAGCTATTTTTCAATTTTGAAGTTTAAAGTAATTTTTAAAATTGATTTGAATTTGATTTGAATTGAATTTAAATTCTTTTTAAACTTATTAACAAAGTATATGTTTCTTATAAACATATAAGATTAAGTTGTTTTAGAATCTTATTTTAAATAAGTTTGAGTTTAGAGTTAAAAGAAAATGTTAAATGGAATTTAAAGTAAAATTTAAAAACATTTTGTTTTTAAATGCATAATTTAAATAAGGAATGTTTTATCAAAAAGATAAATTAAGTTTAATGATTGGATTCATTAATTATTAAGGTAATTAAGATGAATGTTAATTATTTAATTAATTAATTAATAACATGGAAGTTTAATTAAATAATTAATGATTTTTAATTTGATTTAAGATTAATTAATTAAGTTTAATTAATCTATAATTAAGGATGGTTAACTAAATTTTAATTTTAGATTAAGATTTATTTAATCAAGTGATTAATGGTTAATTTAGATTTTAATTAACACTTAGTTAATTAATAATTAGAGATTAGTTAAATAGTAATTAAATATTAATTACTTAATAACTAATGATGATTAATTTAAGTTAATTTCTTAATTAAGTAATTAAGAAATGTTAATGAAGTCATTAACAATTAATTAATATGATTAATTTTTGTAAATTAATTAGATTAATTTATTAATAATCAATGGTTTAAGTTTAATTACTTAATGAAAGTAATTAAAGAATTAATTACTTAATGTAATTAATTAAAGTTAACGTGATTTGCTTAGATTAATTAATTAAGTTAATTGATTTAAACATTTGAGGATTGTTTGATAATTATTTTATGTAATTTAGAAATTTGTAATTACTTAAGGAAGTAATTAATTAATAATTACAGGATGTAATTAAAGATATTTGATATGGAAGTAATTTGGATTTAAATTACTTTGAAATTAATCAAGGGGATTAATTTAGATAATTAATTAAGAATAATTAATTATGGGTTGAGTAATTAATGTAGTTAATTACTGAATGGTTGTTAATCAAGGGTGATTAATATATATGTAGGATTGAATATAATTAACTTGTGTAATCAACTTATAAGCTAATTACTTATTGTAATTAGAGATAGTTAATCAGTAATGATTAATTGAATGATGATTTATAAATTGATTTGTAATCAATTGAAGATTAGGTTAAGCAAGATTTTAATGATGAAGTAATTAATTTAATTCATTTTAAATTAATTGGAGATTTAGTAATTAATTTAATTCATTTTAAATTAATTAGAGTTGAGTAATTAATTTAATTCATTTTAAATTAATTATAGAAGGTGTGATCATTAGATCATTTGCTTATGTTTGATGATTGGTATTGGTTGACTAGTCTGGTTTGTAATCTCAGTTATGAGATGAGTAGTGATTTTGATATGGATGCATTGGTTGCTTTTGGATGATAATATGGATTATCTGATTTGATATGAATTATCTGTTGATAATGATAAGATTGATTATCTGTTGTGAATTATCTATCTGTGTAAATTTAGATAATGAATTGAAATGTTTTAAACTTAAAACAACTTGGACATAAAAGAGACGCTTTGGTTTTCGATGAGACCGGGATCGGGTTTCCATATTTGGATATCCGAAAACCACATCGATTCCAATTAACGTTAGGTCGTTAATCCAAGTGGAGCGAGTGAAGACTCGAAGTGTAAGGGCTATACGTCAAGTATAACTCTGTGGGTGATTCCGTAATGAGTTTGACGGAATAGATCTTATAGATTTGAGATGGTGAATCAGAATGCAAGGATAATCGTTGTTAACTCTGAGGGTGATTCCAATATGAGTGTAACGAGATAATGCCTTCGGTTTCGTTCGAACCCGGAACGAACTTGTATGGATTGAATGCTTTCAGAACATCGTCAGGTGGACGATGAGCATTCTAAGAGATGTGTTCTCTAAAGGTAATCGTAACCTCAAGCCTCATCAACCGGGAATGGCTAAAACAGGGGAGGTGCAGCAAAGCTTCGTGGGTAGCCCCCACTGGAGAGCAAGATTTATCCCTGTCTAGAGGCCCCTTTATATTTCGGCTGTGTGGGCGGTTGGAACCTAGGCCAACTGCGGGGTTGTCTTGTTCGGAACTATTCAGTAAGGAATGGGTCCGGCTTTGTGTTGCAGGGGATGAAGGGAGTAATCCTCGGTACGGTGATCTAGGCCACGTACTGTGACGGGCGGTACCCCAGTAGCCCTGCCATTGATGGAATCCAAAATCCAATATGTGCCAACGGTTTTGATTGTATTACCCACTTTTGTGGCTAGTAGCGGAAATTTAATCATGTAACAATTTCGGCTATTTCATATTTATTTGAAAACCCTAGACACTATTATAATATCATCGGATTTCCTATCAAATGTTTTGGTTAGTGTAAGGTAAAAACTTTTCCATGTTTATGTGTGGGAAGTCTTACGTGATACCTTTTCTTTTCAAAGATTTTTCAAAGTTAAGCAACTTTAACCTGTTACTCACACCAGACCCATGTTTGACCCGGAGTTATTTCTGTTTTCTTTAACTCTTGGGTACTCAAATTTTTATGAGTAGCCAAGGGAATTCAGGTTAGGTTTCAGGATTAGCTTTGACGAATTGTGGAGGAGCATATGGAGCAGGAGGCTTCTGCGTATAGCTATATAGTTCCGCTGTGTTTTGTATCTCTGAGTGTTCTGTTTTGTACTGAGTTGTAATAGCTAGACTGGTGTTTATAACTGTCTAGTATGTGTTGTATATGTCAGTGTAACTCTGATATTTGATGTATACTATGTAATACTTTGTTATTAATATAATTTATTCGTTCCGCTGTGTTAGATTCTGATGTTGTTCTTTCTTCTCTTCTTTCTTTTCTCTTTTCTATCCCTTTCTTTCTTCAAGATAACGCGATTTTCTGGTGGTGGAAAGTCGGGTCGTCTCATTATCACTCCCATTGATGTCGTGAAATTTTTGTTATCATGTGAAAACAACCTATCATCATTTAGAATTTTTATTTTAACAAAGATGTACCAAAACACAAAGTCATATTGTGAAATAATTTTACGAATAGAATCTGAATTAACTCAAGCACATTGATTGACAAATATTCTATGCTAATTTCAACAATCAAAATTTATGAGGTTATTCTCATTGATGTTGCTTAATATATTCCAACTACATTGGTCTTCTTTTGAAGACACACCTCCAGTTGATGGACCATATCCCTTTAGGTACAACTATTAAAATGTACTTCGAATCTATTATGGATTTAAGCATCATGTCATATGGCAGATTCTATACTCTTTATAGCTTACTGAAAATAAATGAGATTCTATTACTAAAAATCAATTTTCTTGACACTAATACAAAATTCATAGTTTCACTTTGATGTGTGATAATTAATTTTAGATATTATAATCATTTGCGTCTATTTCAGCCTTAGTTAGTTTCATTTCATCTTCTATAACCCGTTTTTATGTTAGAGTCTTTAGATCACGTCCATTACTTTTATAACATAATTCAATTTTGAGTTTATGAAACTTATGTTCATAAGATAAATTAGTAACCATTGTTGGTGGGTCCCAAACTTATTTGGGGTAGTTCATACAAGATCCTCGAATTTTACATAAAGTCTTTGACTCACACAACCTGTCATCTCTTTAAACTTGGACATGTAGGGGTTTCATATTAATTCCTATCTTGTATGATTCCATAAAAAGTGCTTTAGATGAAGTTAAATTTAACATATGTACTTACCCTTAAGTACATATCCTTAGGGAACGTAGTTAATTCAATATCACTCATCAACAATCATACTTTGTCTAACAAAGTCCAATTACTCTTTATAGATACATCATTATGTATTACTAGGAAGAGTGACTTGGAGATTGAATTTTATTCCTTTTTAGGTATTTTTGGAACTCTATTCAATATAATCACATATTCGATCAAATCAAATTGTTTTATTTCCTTTGCACGTTATGTTTTCTACTTCCATTTTATATTCTATGAGTTCATCATAGATATTTACTTTTGTATCAAATAAACATATTCATGTCTATAATAATTCATTGATGAATTTAACGAAGTAGTTCTGTTTTGGTATCATTATACTTTGGACTATATACATACATACATGTATGTATGTATTTATGTATGCATGCACGTATGTATAAGTTGGAGGAGTTCATCAACTTTTTTTATTACTCACATTGAATGAGTGCTTTGCCCTTAATTGCTTGAGATACAATTCAAGAGTGTCATTTGATTCATAATCATATGTTCGTAGAATTATTTCTCAAAGATATGGTCTAGTCTATAATTCCAAAATAATTGTTAATATTTTAGACACTTTAGTTTTTTATCACCAATGCATCATTAATGTTAAGAAAACTAATGCTATTATAGATTTATTTTATAATGAATATTCTTAATATTCACAATAAAACAAAACTATATATATATATATTTAATCGATGCTGAAAACGGTTATTCTTTCATAAATTATGCATATACACACACGTAAAAACAATCTTTCGTATCCAGATGCATCCACTAATAAGTGTTATACAGTGAACTTGATTTTTTTCACCATTACTATAATAGCTCATGAAATATGAAGCTCTATCAACCACTTATTATATGCTATTTATTTCATTCCCTGTAACTAAATTATAGGCAAGAGTTTTAGATCAAATATCTTGAACTCATGTATTATCTTTTATAGAAAATAATTTTCAACAATAAAATATATATGGAACGAAAACCGCATTCTTAGTTCCATATTGTCTACTAAATATTATATAATTCTAGTTTCCAATGTCTCTTCATGAAGTAGAAGCGGCCATTTACTATCTTTATCCCAACCATGTCCATTTTACATCAAGTATCAAACAATCGTTTTCTTTTCTAAATGGTCGAATCATTTAGAAGGTAGCTATACTAAAAGACCACGTCAAATTCTTTACAAAAATGCATTCAAATATTCTTAACATTTTGAGAATATCAAACAGCTTGCACTTAAGTAAACTAATGGAAACTGACATTTTAGTGATCGAATTCCTAGGTCGGTCTTTAGTCCTTGGTCTTCTATTTTTTCTACACAACGGAATTCTCATCGTATTAAATCATATTAAACACATGATTTTGCTCTATTTTTTACTTGCTTGTCGTGAACCAATTTCATTGATATTTCGTATATTACGAATACGACCGTTCATCTTACAACATTTGTGTGTTACATAATATGGATTAAATATCCATATCCTTGTATCGCTTTAGAGTTCAAATCTCATAGAAATAATACACTATTTTGGGTAAATAAATAGTTAAATGGTCGAGTTACGAATACATTTCGTAGTTGTATAATTTTTTGGCACTTGCATGGGTCTTAAAATGACAACATGCTAAAATTATTCGCACGTATATTCTATATTTCTTTATTAATCTTAATTTAGTTCATAGTATATTCTTCTTGATAAATAATTTAATCAATTTAGTTGCATAAATGTATCAACATAAATAATTTTAATCTGTATAACATGCATTCTTATAATATTAGAAAGGCTACATTTTGACATTTCATTTTTATAATAAGCTTCCACTAAATTTTTATATTACCCAAAACCCTAAGAAAAACATAGAAATCATTCGATTCCTCTAATGGGCTCTAGGACTTATTTTCGTTGCCATTTTGACCTTGATTTTTCTCAACAAATCATAGGCCCATGGATGATGGACAACTCTTTATCGGTTGTTTCATATATACCTCTAACCATGGTCTTTATCCTAATTATAGCCTCGTCCTTGAGTTTACTCAAAAATCCAAAAGCGATTACTTGCTCGCACCCACTATTTTGTAATGACCTAAGTATAATCTACATACCTTAAGTTTGCTCAATAAATACATGCATTTATCGTATCTTGTCAAGCAATATATTAATAGTACCACACATAACATCCCTAACTTGAGTTTACTCAATGACTTTAGAGTATGCGAATAATCAATTAATATATAAATGATAGTGGACAACTCTAAATTGGAGATTTATAAACTTAAATATATTTTGAATGACATTTAATTAAGGAATAATATATTTCTTAGGTAATACCCTTGTGATTCAAGTGTTAAACACATCTTAAATCATGATATATGAACTATGTGTATGTGTTTACTCTAAAAATCTAATTTTGTCTTATTTCCATTCACATTCATTATATTTACACCTATACAGCTATGTAGGTTCAATATTTTTTATACCTATTATAATTTAAATAACTTATATAATATGTATATATGACCTTTATTCATTAAATCAAATTAACCGATTTTAATTCTTATTAATTGAATCATATTTAATTAATTTATCATTTTATTTAATTAATCACTTTAATTAAATTTATTAAAATTTCAGAAATTTTATATTATCATTTTCAACTATAAATAACTCGCTATAACGTTTATAGTTTGTTTATTTATACATATCAATATAAGCATATATATAAATTAATTAACTTTTGCTAAATTAATTTTTTTGATAAATTCTTTAATTTAATTAAAATTTAAGATCAAATCAAAAATATAGTATTATTTATCTTAAAAAATTAAAGGTAAATATAAGGTTATAAGGGTATAATTAGGTATATATTACTATATATGCATATGTATAAATTAATTAACATTTAACTAATTTATTCATCAAACAGATTATTCGTTTCATTAAAACATTTTAAATTGATATTTTTAATAAATTCAAAATCTTTATTTGCAATTTAGTTCAAACTATTTAAGATATATACACACACACACACACACACATATATATTAATTAACCTTTAATTAAATCAATATACTTAATTGAACATTAAATAGATTTCGAAAATATTAAATTTATTTTTCAAACCAGTTTGAAAAATATTTTATAACTGTAATAAAATCTCATTTTTCTATCTTTACTTAACATTTAAATTTAAAATATATTTCGCATTTTCATTGTTAATTACGAAATTAGCCAAAGTCCCAAATCAATTTGGGTCTTTACAACTGAGGCAAACTTTTGGACTTAGTCCTCCTATTAAGCCAGATAAGTAGTCAGGTAGGGAAGAATACTCGATTTCTCAAAACCCGGAGCCTAGACATTACTTTTTCATACACCCATCGGATAGGTATGTTTAATTAGTTTTCCTGGAGAGAGTTAAGATTATGCCTTAGGGACAATCCTATAATTTATTGTAGATTATTTACTTTGTAATAAAATATCATTTGAAATTAATGGTGTTTGTTTTCTATGATGTACTTTGTTATGTAGATGGTGATATGATTAATTAATTAATTTAAAGTATATTAAATAGAAAGTCCTTAAATAAGATGTTATGTAATTAAAATTACAAAAAGTTGTAACCGTGAGTAATAAATCATAATGAAAATAATATCTTATTGTAAGCATGCTTGGTTAAGATGTTTTGAAATAGGACTTCGATCCATTCATCAAGACAAGAGTACATAACGCTCTCTAAATGTTGGGTAGTGCATTACTCATGGCTATTGAGGACACCAAGAGATTACATATTGACAGTTATTAAATGTATTCAATGATTGTAGTTGGGTCTAAGTTGAAGCATTAGAAGTAAAACACCATTTAATAGAGAATTAATCTCAATTCAACTCTTTGGTTATGAGACATTAATATCACAGACAACTATAGTCAATTTAAAGTCAAATTCCCTAACTAGGGTAATACGATTAATAATAAATGTTATTATTGAACCAAGAACTTTGTTTATGGACTAACCAAGTTGAATATGAAAGTTATTGGAATTTCGACCAAACCAAATTCCATAAGTCTTGAAGTGATATAGTTTTGACGAGGAGAATTGGTGTAAATAATTGTTACTAGAATGTACTGCTTAATACTGTAAAATTGGATTTTACTAAAAAAGATGCATAAGTATAAATTCGGCCAAACAGTCATACCACTCGCTAAGGTGAAGTATGAACATAAATATTTGAATTCTTAGATATTAATTGTTGAGTAAATTTACACATGAGAGTTGCACAACCCATGAAGGAAACTGGCCAGTTGAAATGATGAAATTGGTAGATTTCAAAAAATATTCTATTTTGGATCTTTATTGGGCCTATGAAGTCCAAAGGTTTATTAGAGCCAATCTAATAATGTTTTAAATAAAATCTTATATTATTTAATTTTGATTTTTTTGTAAGTTTTAATTAGTAAATGTATCAAATACACTTATATGTGTATAGCGCAGATGCTACAAATATGTGTACATGGCTAATGTGACCGTACGTAGGAGCTACGATTTACACCGCAGCGGACCCAATTATCCCTTTACATATGCCTTTATCACCTAAAGTTTTGATTTAAGAATACATACATACTTAAATACATATATAAACACGCACATATGTTAAAATTGAGTTTGACAAATTTATATATTTTGAAATCTAAATTAACAATTATAAATCTAGTTTCAACTAAGGAAGGGTTTAAACATAAAATTTTCAGTTCTACACAAACGTCCATTTTATGAACTTCGAGTTTAAATAACATACACATACACATATACACACATACATAAATAATTACGGAATATGTTTAAATTAAAAGTAGTATACATATATGCACATATATGTAAAGTTTGTAATCAAATTTATGTTTTGAAATTAAAATAAAAAATTGAAATCAAATTTTAACTTAAGAAGGATTCAAAAGGTTTATACAATTTTACACCAAAGCCCACTTAATTTTTTTTTACTAAAATGACTTTTTTTAAAAAGTAAACAATAACCAAATGAATTAAATTTACGACAACAAACATGTAAATCATGTATTTAATTTTCAGAGTGATTTCAAATAAATAACAATGTAGTTTATTTATTTATATATATGTATATAAAGTAATAAAATTATGTTAATAAATTATCAATTTTTTGGTTAAACAATAAAAAATAGATAGGACAACTTAGGCAAATATAAGTTCATTGTAAAAAGGTTCAGATCAAAACTATACAAACTATATGAACAAATAAGATATAGAAGTATAAGATCTAAGCCATGTAAATTTGATGAACATATGAATAAACTAAATTAGAATGTTATCTTAAGATGTAGACAAAAAAAAGTACATTGAACAATGAATAAAGATCCAAGATTCATTTGAACCATCTCCAGAAGTTGTAACGATCTAAAGTATCACCTTTGTATTTATTTAATTCGAATAGATTTGATTTTGTTTGGAATTTTTCATGGTTGGGAGGCCATGGATTATCGACCATGATAGGAGATGGAGAGGAATTTTTTTATGTTCAGTCAATAAATGAAAGATAATTTGTTTTAAGGGAAATTGTGTAATCTTTCAGTTTCCTCCTATAAAACCTTCCCTCTTTAATTCCTCATTAAATCTCATCAAATCCTCTCCCCTTCATCATGCATGGTCGGCCATAAAAGAGATAATATGGACCTAAAATATTTTCCAAAACCACGTAGTAATTAATCTATTTAAATCCAATTTAAATATTATACTTATATCATATATCGATATGCGCATGTATAACTTTTATATACACATTTTATTAAATACTAGTGGTATTCAAACAAATCAAAGAAAAATTAGTAATTAATAATTCATAAATATTAATTAATCCAATGATTATAAATTAATTGAATCATGTGGTGGGAATATTCATCATTACGATTGTGTGATTCAAAGGTGTAAATTCAATTAGCGATTAGCATTAAATAATTTGAATATTAACGTTCACACATCACATTAGCTAACGGTGTGACATTTTGGCTGAATTTATCGCTTACACATCTATTCCATAAAAATCCAATTTTACTTATTATAAGTGATATTTGGTAGTAACGATTATTTACACCAATTCTCTTTGTCAACACTAAATACAAAATCCTTGGTTCGATAATAACTACAATATTAACCGTATTGCTCTGGCCAAAGACTTTGATTCTACGTTGAGTATAGTTGACTATGATACTAACTTGATATAACCTAGGAGATAGATACTCCATTGAACGGTATTTTGCTCCTAATGCTTCAACTTAGAACCCACTATAGTCGTTCAGTGGACTCCATGGCACAATTTAACTATAATTAAAGTGGAGTGTCCAAATTAAAGTTATACAATATTCTTAAGTCGAAAGAATTATGTAATATCGTTATTTCGAGATTATCTATTTGACCTTAGTTATGTTAATTTTCAATACGATAAAATTCTTACAACACATTGTAATTACTATCGTATAACGTATCATTTAAATATTTTATATTAATATACTTTAAATTAATTAGTTAATTAGTTATATCACAATATAGCAAAGTATATTATTGAAACCGAACACCTTTATTATAAATAAGAATAGTTATCAATTAGGTAATGTATCAAATTACATAATTACCCTCATGGCATACCCATAACTCTGTCAATCTCCAACTTGCACTTGGGGTCAATTATGAAATCTTATTCTTAATTCCTTTGGTTGGTTTTCTCAGCACTAATCTGTAGCCACGTGCCATTCCGTACGCTTTGAGTTGATAATAATTCACTCTTGTTCAACCCGAATTGTACAAAAGAGAGAATAACTAGGGTATAGAAGAAGAAAACAGAACAACAAATACAGAATCTCACAAACGCAGTGGAACAAAATATATTATTTAATAACAGAATTTTATACAAAAGAATCTGTATTGTTTAATACTTACAATCATCAGAGTACATCAATCAATACATCAATCTGGATAGTTATAATAACTTGTCCTCATACAGCGAAAATATAAATCGAGTACGGAAATATATCTCTGTCGTCCAATAAGTCTTCTGAGCTCCATGGCATCCTATCCTGAACTTATAATACTCGGTCTGACCTGAGCATTATAATAAAACAACATCCGAGCCAGTCTGGAAAACTGGCACGAGAAAACACACTCAATTTGAATTATTAAGTTATAAAACTCCTTATATAAACAAAGGCATCTCGTAAGACCACGTCACACATAAACACAATGGGTTTTTCCTTTACGATAACCAAAATATTTCAATCAAAATCGTCTGATATTATAATAGTGTCTAAACAAAGTAAATAGAAAATAACTGAAAAGCTTGCATCTTACGTTTCAACATATTTGGGCACAATCAAAACCGTATGGCGTTTATTGGAGAATGGATTCCATAAAATGACTAGGCATTGGGGTACCACCTATCATGGTACACCTTTAGAAAAATGTACCAAGGACCTCGTTGGGATCCCCTACAACACAAGATCGGCACTATCCCAAACCTGGATAGTACTGACTATGTTATCACCCTAGGTATTCCCACCCATAAAATCGAGCACTCACTTTTTCCATGCACAACCATATCCATAATTTATAATATATCAGAGAGTATCTAGAAAGGTGATAATATACCCTAATTGGGTATGATCCACTTTGCCTTGCTACAGCTCCCCTGATTTTCAATCATTCCGTTTGATGAGGCTTGAGACTACGATTGCCTTTCAAGAACAATTTCACTTAGAATGTTCATCGTCCTCCAATAACGATGTTCTGATAGCATTCGTCCATACAAGTTGTCTTGAGTCTGAACAACCCGTATCACCGCCTTCACTACGTTCACTATATCCATCCGTAACGCTCAAATCAGATCGAAGTGGTTTTGAAATAATTAAATCCGATCAAAGTCTCTTCGAAACGATCAACGAAATTGGACAATATTTGATAGTCGGTTATTTAATTATCAATATAATACCCATAAGCAGTCATTAGGCTTTATTTTATAAATCTTCATACATTTGTTTCAAATATCTTTACAAAGAAATATATTCATCTCTTTCATTATTTGAATATTCGAAAACAATTTCAAATATTTATACCCATAACAGGATAATTTTAAACCATCTCAATACTTAAAAATATTTTTTTCCAATTCAATTTATAATTCAACACTTTGAAATTATTTCTATAATAAAAATCTTGCAGTTAAAAATATTTCAAATCCTTCCCACCCAATACTTAGGAAATATCTTTATGTATAACTTTCCAAAATCATTTATTTCTCCATATTTAGGAAATATTTCATTTATTCCCTATTACTTAAATCCTTTACAATTCACTTATAAGTTCCTTATCTCACTTTTAACAAAGTCTATATGTTTTGGAATCTATTAATTAATTTCCTTTAAAATTTCCAAAATCGATTACACTAGTCTATAATTCCAATTACCCGTTTCAAACTTCTTTTAGGAATTCTAATTCATTTTTCAAAGTTCTTCTTTTCAATGATTCAGATATTTCCTTAAAATTTCCAAATTCCACTACAATATTTCTCTCTAAAAAATCATTACCATTTAACACACTTCGTTTATGAATCTTGAGAGCATTTATAGATCAATTCCAATCACTTCCCAAACCTCAATATATATAAAATAAATATTTTTAAAGAATAGTAATTTATTTAAAATTTAAAACATTTTAAATAAAGCATCAAAACTCATTTCCAACTCATTTTAATATAAACTTATCGGTTTACAAAACTGATTACAAAATTTTGAATTTTATTTCAATTAATATTCGTTATTTGAAAAATGCACTTTTGAAATATTCCAATAATAACTAGCTTTTAATTATATAGTTTAATAAATAAAATTTCCTTTTAGAGCAAAACTTAGTTTCCTAATAAGAATATATTCTTTCTTCAAAAATCCCAATAACCAATTTAACTTATAAATCCCTTGCGATTTACAACACATCGACCATTTCAATTTCCAATCATTTTCACTTTTCAAAATTGATTCTACTGTTTTTTTTTCCAAACCCCATTTCCATATCTCGATAAAATTTACACTGTGGAATTTAATTCCTACTTATCAATTGGTATTACTTTCCTTATTTATAAACATAATTTATAAATTTATAAACCCCTTTGAGTTTTCCTTTATTTATAAAACTAATCTTATTTATAAAATCTCATTGTATAAATCCATTTTCTTAATAGATTCCATTTATTTCGCAATTTCATTTAAAATATCGATTCTTTTCCTATTTTCCAGGAATATCATTTAAAAATCCGTCATTTAGAAATCCTATATAAATTATTTTAAAGTCCCTATTTTAAACCTTTTCTTACAGATAGATAAGTACAACTGTAATATCAAGTCATTTATTTATCCAAATCAACTTTCTTTAAAATAACCCAAATTTCGATATAAATATTTTTATATTCAAAATCTCCTTTTAAATTCCTTTAAATTCCAAAATATTATTTATGGTATTAAAATACCAAAATTAGGCCTGTGCAATTATAGCATCCAATAATTTACATCACAACAATAACCTATAACTAATTATTCTAACACATCATATATTACTATATATGGAAAAAAATCAATATAAATTTGAGAAATCCAGTTGTATCCCTTCAACCTGTTTCCCTACATCCACAGATGTTAATACACATAAAAATACCAATCCTACTTCGAAGGGGATACCGCGGTATATAGGTTCATACACTATTATGTAGGGCGCATAGGGTCTCATCCGCTCCAACAGGCGGGAAATATATCCAACTACTAATATGTATACTACCATATATAATATCACATTCAACTGCTAATAATATATCAATTCATCCAATCAACTAATCAATAATTTTTAAATCTTATAAATTTAAACCAGTAATCAAATCGAGTGAGAATTACTCACCTTGATTTGATTTTTAAATTCACCAAACGATATTTGTAGCGTCGGTTTCACAGTTACGAATCCAACTCGACTCGTTCCATGATTTTGGATCTCATATGCAAATTTTTATTAATTTCATTAGTTAGCCCAATTTAAATTCTTAATTAAAAAAACAACTATGAAATTTAATTTTAAACATAGTGCATACCTTACCACTGCACGCGCTCATGATGGAGGGCTCGACTTCCACGCTGCCTCACCCCGACTGCAGCCATTGCCTCCACCTTCGGCATGACCAGAGTCCACCATGATTCCAACACCGCCGCTACCATTCTGCCTCGCGTGCACAACGACCCTACTGCAAACACCCCAACCCACTGCCTCACCCTCTACCATAGCTACCATTGCCTGCAGGTGACTCGAGCAATCCTAGCTGAAAACCTATCCATGCGCGTGAAACCCACTGCGACTTGCCTCAACAGCCATTTACGCCCTCCCTCGCCTAACGTCGCCCATTGCTGCTCTTTCATCGATCGCGAGCTCACCGAACCCTAAACAACAATCGCCTACCCCGAGCTCAACCACGCGCCTAGGCTTCGCTCCTCGAACATTCGATCGTGGCTTCATCTTTTTTTTTATAAATTTACAAAACGTGATCACCATCCCAAGACGCCGCCACCATCGATGTAACAACCCGTAAAATTTTGATAATTTAATTTGTTAATTTAATGAATCTTGTTATTTAAAATTGGAAGAAATAAAGAGTTGTAAGGTAATAATGAAATAATAACTAAGACGAAACGTAACAAGGTTAATTTAAAGTTAACAATTAATGAACTTGAATGGAATTCCAATTAGTTGAAATAAGGTAAATGTATACTTGGTAATAAATTTAATACAATAAACCGGACATAAATATTGAATTAATTAATGAAATAGTAATAATAAATAGTAACTGAATAAAATCAATGTTTTGTAAGTAATTATAATATTATTTGGAAATGATAACTTATAAAAGTTTGATTAAGAGTTAGTGGCAACATTTATTATAAGTTATCGATATATTTTTAATCCATTAAATCGAATTGGAATCAATTGCAATAAATCTAAATAAAATATTACTTTAATTGGAATTAAGATGGAATTTGAGAATATTAATGCAATATATCAAGAATCCAATTTTAATTTCATCCATTTGACAACAACGGATTAAATAATAAAATGAAAAGTAAATTAAATGGAATTATTGGAAATTAAATTTATAATTTCTGAATTTAGTGAAATTGAGGTTAACACTGAAATTGATAAATTAACCAACTCTAAATTGACATCTCAATTTATTTAAATTAGTGTAAATGATTAAGAAAGTTAAAAAAGATAAAAAATTTCAATTATAGAATTAAAATTGAAAATTCGATTTATTTAATTAATTATTAATTTATTTAATTAACGTAAAAATAGCCATTTTGGCCACTGACTCGGATTTCGATGAAACCAGTTTCATCGGATCCGTAACGGTGAATTATTACAGGATTTCAAGTTTCGTAATGATTAGACTTGTCGTTTGATCGTACAGACTCGAAATGCCAAGAAATCAATTGAATTGAAATCAATTTGAAATAACTTGATTTTTAGCATAACTTCTTCATACGATAGAATTTTGACCTGAAACCTATTCCATTGATTTTAAAATATTTTAAAACATCTATTTTGATATATGGGTTGACCCATTTTCGTTCCGGAGTCAAACGGGCTTTTCGGGCCATTATCGTTCAAATTTCCAAACCAATCGTGCCCACTCAATCCTATTTTGTTCTGCATATATATATATATATATATATATATATATATATATATTTATAAACCCTAGCTGCCTTTCTATTTCTAATTTCTGTACGCACAGAAATTTCTGTTGCTCCTCTTTCCAATGGCTGAAAATCCTAAAACTCCTTAGTTCAATTCCAATTCAAATTTCAACTTCAAAATTTCAAACTCCATGACCTATATCGAATTATATATGGATTTGAAGAACTCGATGAGTGCAAGTCAAATATATGATTCGTTTTTCAATTTGAGTTTCAATGTGGCTAGAAATCGTCGAACTATTCACGGCCGTTCATCAAATGTTGATGAACTTCGTCCTATCGTTGAATCAAGGGTACCATCGTGTAGAGGAGATGGAGAATAGTCCATCGGAGTTGTTCATTCGTGAAGTTGGCGGCTGGATGGTCGTCGATAATTAGCTATGGTTTTAGACAACCGGTGGCGGCTGCATCAATCTTCGTGCACAATCGACCTTGCTGGGTGGAGCGTTGACGCTCACGCGATGGTGGCAAGGGCCGTAGCCTTAGCGGCGCATGCAACGAGGCATTCGAGAACGGGGCGGTGCTATTCGGTATGAAGTGAGCTAGGATTGGCATTTGGAAAGAAGCTTCGTACAGGGTGTAGACGTGGCATGGTATTGGATTGTTTTATTTTTAGTTAATTTAATTTAATTTTTGATTTCAAATGTCCTAAATTCTGTAACTTTTACATACGAGGTCCGTTTCACGCATGGTTTTTTCCGCTAGGTTCGTATTGGAATTCCAGACATTTTAGTGCTAGTACAGATGGATTCTGATACTATCCAATTTTTGGATATAAATTGGATTTAAATTCAATTTAAATTCAAAAGGTTAGTGTTTAACCCACTCACAACTTCTAAAAAATTTTATGTTTGTTAAATTGATGTATGATATGATTATAAATTTATTTACGACTGTTTGGCATATTATGAATCATCACCTCAGTTTATTTAAATTTATTTGGACAAAATAGTATTTAATTTATTATTGAATATAAACTGCCAGCAAATACCTGTTATTTATTATCTGTTCTATATTGATGTTATTTATTAAACTGGATGATGATTGTAATAAATGTTTGATGGTTGATACTGGATAAATGGATGTTGTATTTTATATTGTTATAAGCCTCAAATTGTTGTGGATTGTTATTTCATTCGAGATTGCGGTTTGAAATGATACATAACCATATTTATATTTTAAATTACAGATTGAAATGATAAATATCCATATCACTTGACCATAGGATAGAAAATTATATACAGACAATGTGGTCTATATATAAAAATATTTTGAAATGATTTCTATGGTTATGTAAAGAAATATATGGTTTTGGATAAATGTTGATTTTAGATATTATATAAATGTTATTTTATCCTCGATTCTAAGCTATGTATATTTTGATATAGAATAAGCTTAATAATAAGTTTGATTTTATTGAAGATAATATGGTTAAGTATTTTAATTTTATTTTAATATAGAGTTTATAATGATTTAAATAAACTAAGGGTCGAAGATAAATTTGAATTTATTTGAAATTGAATTTATTTAAGAATTAAATTCAAATAAGTTTGGTTTGAAATTTATTAAATTTGAAAATTTTGAATGATTTTATAACTTGATTTTGGTTTAAGGTGAGTTAAATGAATACTTCAAGTATAAATAAATTGAAGGAAATATTTAGTTATTTGTAATTTGAGTTTTATTTAAATGATAATGGATTTATCAAGTAAATTATTTCAACAACTAAATAATAAGAAATTAAGGTGTCGAATTGTAATTACCAAACATAGTTTGAAATTGTTGAATACTTAAAGTTTGAAATATATTAAATTTGAAATGTTTATTCTATGGATCAAATCTGTTTTGAAATCAATAAAATTTGGAATAGTTTATTTGGAAACTGAATTTCATTGAAATTTATGATTTGGGATTTGGTTTAAATGTAAATTTTAGAAATTCGAGTTGTTTTGGAATTGATTTATGAAATTGAAGAAGCTATTTTATTAAACTATTTTAATATAAACCATTTAAGTGGTGTAGTTATGTTTCAATGTCATATATCAAAGTATTATGACTTGAAAGTGTTATAATTTCAATTGTTGGTTTCGAATTGTATAACTTTGAAAGTGCTATGATTTTGGGAAAAGATATATTTGAAATAAAAATGATATTATATTCGTTTGGGTTTTTATAAAAATGATATCATATTGATTTGGTTTTTGAAATGGAAATGATATCATATTTATATGGGTTTGAAATGGATATTATATTCTGGTTTTGAAGTATAAATTATTTTGAAATGACCGCGGTGTTATAATAATGTTTGGTTGTTGAAGAGACCGGGATCGGAAGTTGTCATACTCTCTTCCAACTTCGAAAACCACTTTAACAACTGTGCACGCGGTGGAGATTCCACAATGAAGTAGGATGGCGGCGGCGTTCCTTTGAGGTATATACGTTGAGCCGACTCCCGTGAGTTGGCATAAGGTGGCTAAAACAGGAGCGATCGACGGGCTAAGAAGGTGGCACCTTTTATCGGATATACTCCTTCGATACCATTTTAATACTTTGTGATTGATTTAGGCCTTTTTGATTTTGGGGGTGTGGCTCGAGGTAGGCGGTAGTAGCTGCTACGTGTAATCACCAGTCCGGAAGCATAATTGGTATATCTACCCTAGCATTGCCTAGTTGTGCCGTGTCACCTACCCTAGCGCGCCTTGTACGAGTTTGATTTGTGTCGTATCTATGGAGTATCCTCTGGTAGCCTCCTGATATGAAGGTATTACGGTACTGTATTGACTATTGGCACTATTACATGTCAAGGGCTATACGGGTAACCCATTAATGCTATTAAAAAGTAATTTTATTTTACTATTACAAATTATTATAGTAGCAAAATATTACTACATAGTAAATAGTTTAACGGATCCTTAGGAGATGTAAATTCCGAACATCTCTTAAGTTACTGCACTCATGTTTGCCCCTGGATAGGAGATGTCAAATCCCATAAACATCTCTGATGCCATCCCACTGATATTTATTTCTATTGATTTAACTCACATAAGATCTTTTAGTTTTGACTCGAGTGTTTTGTCCTTTCAATTCGCTTGGGTCAGTCTGAGCATTTCAAGATTTGAAGACTTTATTTCTGAAGGACGAAGACGAAGATTGTATTACTATTATTTATCATATTATTCGACTGCATCATATTGTTCCGCTACATTAATTATTTTTCGCTGGTATGTTTAACTCTGATATGTGTTGTATATGTATAATCAAATGTTTTGTAAAACAGCTTCATGAACTGTTATTTAATTATTATATTTTTTCATTCCGCTACGAGATTCCGTTTTGTTTTCTTTCTTTCTTCCTTTTTCTTATTCACCCCAATAACAATTCACCCTTATGTATGGTTTGAGTCTGACGTGTGTGGTTTATCGTCGATTTAAACGTACAGAAAGGTGGGATGTTACATCTGGTATTAGAGATTTGGTTTAGTGATAAACCTTAGCTTTGTGGGGTCTGACGCTTTACTAATAGGGTAGTGATACCATATGATGAGTCGCCAAGTGTATATATATGAGAAAGCATATTTGTTAGTGTTATAAAAGATTTTGATATTATGTTAGTTTGTTCCGTTTTGTATTTATAAATTCTGGTTGGTGCATAGGACGCTATGACATCTATAGAGATTTCTAAACACTTAATAGGACAGACCGACACAATATTTGTTTTGAATATAGGTGAATGAAATAATTTTGCCTGCTATATTTTCTATATACAAAATAAAATGATATATATATATCTGTGTGTGGTTGTAATATATTGGCTGTTAGGTAATGAAATTTATTATTAATAGTTGAAATGAGATTGAAAATAAAATAAATGAAAATTGGGAATTTAGAATTTAAGTTTCGGGATTTTAAAAATTTCTTTCAAAGGATTTTTGGAAGATAACAATTCTGTTTATAAGCATTTTTTGATATAAATATTTCAATATAATTTGAAGAATCGTTTAAAGAAATTTTGGAAAAAAATAAGTTATGTACTCCCCTCTCTATTGTTGGAAAATAATTTCGGTGATGAGTACGTACATCATCGACATTCATTTTCGAGTTTTTAAGTGGGAAGGCCACTATAGTAGTTTTACTACAGATTTATTTTGATTAACAAATATAAATTTTAAATTGTTTTAAATATAATTGGATATATAAGTTGTAAGTATATATATTTATCTATTATTTTAAAATGACTTGAAATTTATCCCGGTATTTAGTTCGTAAGTTCCTTTAATTAATAGTTTCAATTATTGTAGTGAAATGGAATGTAACCAATCAATAATTGGAAACTCTAATTAAAATAAGAGATTAAATGCTAGGTTATAAATGAAATTTCTAGGAAGTTGAAATATGTAACCTATAAAACAAAGGATATGATTATTGAACATTAAATTAATTTAAAAGAAATGAGATAAACTTGTATAAATTTCAATTGTATTCTCAAAAAGCATATTTATAACTTACCAAAGATTTAAAAGTTGAAATGTCTAATAAGAAAATATAATGGAACCTTATACAAGTAAAACTTGAAGTAATGAAAGTACTCAGTGAAATTCTTTAACAAACAAGAATTTGATGTTGTAATGGTTATAAACTTAAATTATAATTGAAATTTACTATAATAACATGTAATAATAAGAGGGATTAAGGTAAGTAAGAAATTATAAATTTAAGTTAATAAATTGATATGCTGAGTAATTAGTTGAACATGAATATTATCAATAAATGAATGTAAATAAATGAAATTAAGTAGTGAATAAATGAATGTAATACAATAAAAAGAAAATTTACATCATATGGATGAATGGGAATAAAATTTAGTAAGAAGTAAATGTTGTGAAAGAAATTTATAAGAATAAACTTAAGTAAAGTTAGAATATTTTGTTTGTTTTGGTTTATGGTTGTTTGGGGAAGGATACTTTAAAATTGTTTAGATGAATGAATGATCTATTTAGTTTCATCTAAGACTGTTGAGTAAATGGTGCACATAGTAGTCTACTTTTTTTCATTCTATACAATTTAAGGTTTTGGAACCCGAACAACTATTTGTTTTGTTTGATATGAATGGCTAATTGATTGTGTTGATTTTTCATGATGATTGTATATTGTCGCAAGTGATTATTATTGATTTGTTTGTTAGTGGTTGAAACAACTTTAAATGTTTCATTTTATATAATTATTAACTCCTTTTGGATTATATAAGTGAAATACAGGTTATGGAAGAAATTGCTAATGCTTTTGGTTTCATAAAATAAGCGTTAACTGCCCGATAAATAGGTACGTTCTCGAATTACGGTTTTATAGCGTTATTATATTATTTTTATCGGGTTGGGATATATTATTTTGGAAAATATATGTGATACTTTGTTATATTTGATATTATATTTTCTCTCAGGCCTCTCCGTATAAAGGAGCTCTGTCGAAAATTTCCGTAAATTTTGGACTTAGAAATTTTTTGAAAAAATGTTTTCCCAAACTTTGTTAATTTGAATATAAAAGATTTAATTGTTTATAAATCTATATATTTTATTTAAATTATCTTATTATGTAAATTTATTGTTTACGTATATAATGTTTTGAATAATATGTATTGATTTATAAATTCTTTCTTTCCCTTCTTTTTCCTTTTCGGGGACGAAAAGTTTTTGAGTGGCGGAGAGTGTAACGACCCGTAAAATTTTGATAATTTAATTTGTTAATTTAATGAATCTTGTTATCTAATATTGGAAGAAATAAAGAGTTGTAAGGTAATAACAAAATAATAACTAAGACGAAACATAACAAGGTTAATTTAAAGTTAACAATTAATGAACTTGAATGGAATTCCAATTAGTTGCAATAAGGTAAATGTATACTTGGTAATAAATTTAATACAAGAAAACGAACGTGAATATTGAATTGATTAATGAAATAGTAATAATAAATAGTAATTGAATAAAATCAATGTTCTGTAAGTAATTATAATATTGTTTGGAAATGATAACTTATAAAAGTACGATTAGGAGTTAGTGGCAACAATTATTATAAGTTACTAATATATTTTTAATCCATTAAAATGAATTGGAATCAATTGCAATAAATCTAAATAAAATATTACGTTAATTGGAATTAAGACGGAATTTGAGAATATTAATGTAATAGATCATGAATCCAATGTTAATTTCATCCATTCGAAAACATTGAATTGAATAATAAAATGAAAAGTAAATTAAATTAAATTTATAATTTCTGTATTTAGTGAAATTGAGGTTAACACCGAAATTGATAAATTAACCAACTCTAAATTGACATCTAAATTTATTTCAATTGGCGTAAACGATTAAGAAATTTAAAAATGATAAAATTTGTCAATTATGGAATTAAAATTGAAAATTCGATTTACTTAATTAATTATTAATTTATTTAATTAATGTAAAAATAGCCATTTTGGCCACTAACTCGGATTTCAAGGAAACCAGTTTTATCGGATCCGTAACGGTGAATTATTATAGGATTTCAAGTTTCGTAACAATCGGACTTTTCATTTGATCGTACGGACTCGAAACGCCCAAAAATCAATTGAATAGAAATCAATTTGAAATAACTTGACTTTAGCATAACTTCTTCATATGATGGAATTTGGATCTGAAACCTATTCTATTGATTTTAAAATATTTTAGAACATCTATTTTGATATATGGGTTGACCCATTTTCGTTCCAGAGTCGAAACGGGCTTTTCGGGACATTATCGTTCAAATTTCCAAACCAATCGTGCCCATTCAATCCTATTTTGTTCTGCCTATATATATATATATATATATCGTTATAAACCCTAGAAGCCTTTCTATTTCTCATTTCTGTACGTATAGAAATTTCTGTTGCACCTCTTTCCAATAGTTGAGAACCCTAAAACTCCTCAGTTCAATTCCAATTCAAATTTCAACTTCAAAATTTCAAACTCCACAAACTATATCGAATTATATATGGATTTGAAGCTTTCGACGAGCGCAAGTCAAATATATGATTCGTTTTTCAATTTGGGTTTCGATGTGGTCGAAAATCATCGAACTATTCATGGTCGTTCATCACATGTTGATGAACTTCGTCTGATCGTTGAATCAAGGGTACCATCATGTAGAGGAGATGGAACATAGTCCATCAGAGTTGTTCATTCGTGTAGTTAGCGGCTGGATGGTCATTGATAATTAGCTACGGTTGTGGACAACCGGTGGTGGCTACATTAATCTTCGTGCGCAATCGACGTCGCTGGGTGGTTGTGGGTGGAGCGTTGACGCTCGCGCGATGATGGCAAGGGCCGTAGCCTTGGCAGCATGTGCGACGAGGCGTTCGAGAAGGGGCGGTGTTGTTCGGTATGAAGTGAGTTAGGTTGGCATCTAGAATGAAGCTTCGTACAAGGTGTAGATGTGGCATGGTATTGGGTTGCTTTATTTTTAGTTAATTTAATTTTTGATTTCAAATGTTCTAAATTCCATAACTTTTACATACGATGTCCGTTTCACGCACGGTTTTCTCCGCTAGGTTCATATTAGAATTCCGGACATTATGGCGCAAGTTTGGATAGATTTTAAGACTGTCCAATTCTTGGATTTAAATTGGATTTAAATTCAATTTAAATTCAAAAGGTGACTGTTTAACCCACTCACAACTTCTAAAATTTCTTATGTTTGTTAAATTGATGTATGATATGAATAGAAATTTATTTATGATCGTTTGGCATATTTTGAATCATCATCTTAGTTTATTTGAATTTATTTGGATAAAATAGTATTTAATTTATTATTGAATATAAACTGCCAGCAAATACATGTTATTTATTATCTGTTCTATACTGATGTTATTAATTGAATTGGATGATGATTGTGATAAATGTGTGATGATTGATATTGGATGAATGGATGTTGTATTTTATATTGTTATAAACTGCAAGTTGTTATGGATTTTTATTTCATTCGGGATTGCGGTTTGAAATGATATATAACCGTATTTATATTTTAAATTACAGATTGAAATGATAAATATCTACATCACTCATAGGATAGAAAATTAACACAGACACCGTGGTCTATATATAAAAATATTTTGAAATGATTTCTTTGGTTTTGTAAGGAAATATACGGTTTTAGATAAATGTTGATTTTAGATATTATATAAATATTATTTTATCCTTGGTTCTAAGCTATGTATATTTTGATATAGAATAAGCTTAATAATAAGTTTGATTTATTGAAGAAATATGGTTAAGTATTTAAATTTTATTTTAATATAGAGTTTATAATGATTTAAATAAACTTAGGTTGGAAGATAAATTTGAATTTATTTGAAATTGAATTTATTTAAGAACTAAACTCAAATAAGTTTGATTTGAAATTTATTAAATTTGAAATTTTAATAAGTATGATATTATAACTTGATTTTGGTTTAAGGTGAATTAAATGAATACTTCGAGTATAAGTAAATTGAAGGAAATATTTAGTTATTTGTAATTTGAGTTCTATTTAAATGATAATGGATTTATTAAGTAAATTATTTAAAAACTAAATAATAGGAAATTGAGTTGTCGAATTGTAATTACCAAACTTAGTTTGAAATCGTTGAATACTTAAAGTTTGAAATATTTAAATTTGAAATGTTTATTCTGTGGATCAAATCTGTTTTGAAATCAATAAAATTTGGAATAGTTTATTTAAAAACCGAATTGCATTGAAATTTATAATTTGGGATTTGGTTTAAATTTAAATTTTAGAAATTCGAGTTGTTTTGGAATTGATTTATGAAATTGAAGAAGCTATTTTATTTTATAAAGTATTTTAATATTTAAACCATTTAAGTGGTGTAGTTATGTTTCAATGTCATATATCAAAGTATTATGATTTGAAAGTGTTATAATTTCAAGTGTTGGTTTTGAAGGGTATAACTTTGAAAGTACTATGATTTTGGGAAAGATATATTTGAAATAAAAATGATATTGTATTGGTTTGGGTTCTTATAAAAATGATATCATATTGATTTGGTTTTTGAAATGGAAACGATATCGTATTTATATGGGTTTGAAATGGATATTATATTCTGGTTTTGAAGTATAAATTATTTTGGATGACCGCAGTGTTATAATAACGTTTGGTTGTTGAAGAGACTGGGATCGAAAGTTGTCATACTCTCTGCCAACTCCAAAAACCACTTTAACAACCATGTACGCGATGGAGATTCTAGAATGAAGTAGGATGGTGGTGGCATTCCTTTGAGGTATATACGTGGACCTGACTCCCGTGAGTTGGCATAAGGTGGCTAAAACAGAAGCGATCGACGGGCTAAGAAGGTAGCACCTTTTATCGGACACACTCCTTCGATACCATTCTATTACTTTGTGATTGAATTGGGCCCTTTTGATTTTGGGGGTGTGGCTCGAGGTGGGCGGTAGTAGCTGCTACGCGTTACCACTGGTCCAGAAGCGTAATTGGTATATCTACCCTAGCATTGCATATTTGTGCCGTGGCACCTACCCTAGCGCACCTTGTACGAGTTTGATTTGTGTCGTACCTATGGAGTATCTTCTGGTAGCCTCCCAATTAGGAGGTATTACGGTACTGTATAGACTATTGGCACTATTACGTGTTAAGGGCTATAAGGGTAACCCCTTAACGCTATTAAAAAGTAAGTTTATTTTACTATTAGACATTATTATAATTGCGAAATTACTACATAGTAATAGTTTAAAGGATCCTTAGAAGATGTAAATTCTGAACATCTCTTAAGTTACTTCACTCACATTTGACACAGGATAGGAGATGTCAAATCATGTAAACATCTCTGACGTTGTTCCTCTCATATGTATTTCTGTTGATTTAACTCACATAAGATCTTTTAGTTCTGATTCGAGTGTTTTTCCTTTTCAATTCCTTCGGGTCAGACTGAGTATTTCAGGATTTGAAGACTTTATTTCTGGAGGACGAAGACGAAGATTGTATTACTATTATTTATCATATTATTCCACTGCATCACATTGTTCCGCTGCATTATTTATTTTTCTCTGGTATGTGTAACTCTAATATGTGTTGTATAAGTATAATCTAATGTTATGTAAAACAGATTCATGAACTGTTATTTGATTATTATATTTTGTCATTCCGATGTGAGATTTTGTTTTGTTTTCTTTCTTTCTTCCTTTTTCTTATTCACCCTAATAACAATTTGCCCTTTTGTATGGTTCATGTGTGGTTTATCGTCGATTTTAAATGTACAAAATGGCGGGATGTTACAATCGACAACGACCCAAAGACCTAACAGTCGCCGCCTCCACTTCCGCATATGCTCGCGCACACGATGCTCCACCAATCACGCCTCCGCCATCGCGCAATTTTACCTTTATTTTATAAGAAGTCGATTTCGATTTCATTTATTTCATTTTTAATTTCATGAGTAAGATTGTGATGCCCCACCTCTATACCCACGCTAGCCAAGAACACTATGGAGCAATGCTGTCAACTAGAGCGGAGAATAAGACTGTTGAGGAGCGACCATCCGTGCAATTGCTTTGTGGAGCACTGCTATGTCCGATAGTATAACATGCATTTGATTTCGAGAGGAAATCTGACACACCGATACAAAATCAAAGCTACTACACAGTGGCTATAATATCTTCGGAAACAAATATAGAAATAAACATAACACAAATCAGTCACAGACATCCATATCACAAAGACGGAAATAGATATGAATATATATAACACATAAAAGTGTTCATCAGAGTAGTGGTCAAACAAGATCCACAACATCACAAAGGAATAGATACAAGTGCAAGACAAAAATATGTATACATCAAGGAGTCTAAATCTCAAAGGTATACAACCAAAAACTACTGAACTAGAGTAGTTAGCCAAAAGATCAGATGATGGTCCGATAAGGAGTCAAGCAGAAGCACCTGTAAAATCTCAGTCTGACCCGAGTATTATTTAAGAAGAAAATAATAAACGGATCAGTCTAGCTATAATTACTAGTTAAAATGAGATATACTAAGAGATATAATAAAAAGACGTATGATAACCAAAAATGTCATACTACGACAAGTATACATTAGAAAATCCACAAAAGTCATACAATATCTCAAGAATCTCATAACGTGAAAAAGAATGTCATAATCTTTATTTAATTCACCAAGCCACAAAAAATGACATACATATCAATGCCAATCGCAAAAGTTGGTGAAACATAAATTCCAGAAATAAATAATTAGAAATCCGGAAATCACAAGAAGGGGGAGGCCTATCACAAAACGGGAGCATGAAAACTCACCAACACGTGTATCACAAATGATTCAGAACATCGACGCAGTACACACGGTACGGCCAATGAATCGAAAAGCCGAGACATCGATGTAGTACAAACGGTACATCCAATGAATCGAAACACAAAACAATTCGGAACATCGACGCAGTACACACGGTACGTCCAATAAATCGAAAAGCCGAGACATCGATGTAGTACAACCGGTACATCAGATGAATCGAAACACGAAACAATTCGGAACATCGACGCAGTACACACGGTACGTCCAATGAATCAAAAAGCCGAGACATCGATGTAGTACAACCGATACATCAGATGAATCGAAACATAAAACAATTTGGAACATCGACGCAGTACAAATGGTACGTCAGATGAATCGAAAAGCCGAGACATCGATGTAGTACAAATGGTACATCCAATGAATCGAAACACAATAAAAGTACATGGGTCGCTAGCCCACAAAGAAATGAGACGAAGCTCAATAAAAATGAAGCACAGTCCTCCATATGGACAAAGAGACATCGCACATTGCTAGTCTAAAGCATAAAATGATCATCATCGATCATCAAGAAAAGTCAATTACAGCAAGCTAGTAAATATATGAGCTTAGCTTCATGTCCCATAACCACTAGCTTAACTTAAATATTTACGAACAAATTGTAGATCTCCACTAGAAAATTGTCACAAAAGGTTCAATCGAACAAGTCCAAGAATTAACCAACGAAGTAAACGCAAGCATTTCATACCACTTGTTTTACTAAGTCGTTTAATTAGATTTCTCGTACGAGTGAGGTAAAGGTTTGTATATACTAATAGATTAGAAAACGGTTTAAGAAAGGAGCTTTGTAATAAAATGGTGTTGAAATCGTTTTAATGAAAGGGTTTTGATATTTACTACTAGTATAGAAAACCTTTATATTTTAAAGTGACAAATCATAGAAGTGAATGTAGAAACAATCAATCACAAAAATTCACATACGAAGACGTGAATAAAATCTAAAGAAATCGATATCAAATCCATCAAAATGGATATTTCAAAAATTCCCAAAGAAAATGTCATCAAAGTCGATAATAAATGATAAAACAAAAGGGAAACAACACGAATCGATTAAAGTTGGAAATTCAACAAAATAGGCAATATAGGCAAAATTGGCAAATAGGAGCAGGTCGGTCAACCGGACTCCCTGAGTCGGTTGACCGAACCAAAGATGGAAGTGCTCGGGTAGCAGGTCGGTCGACCGGACCCTGAGCTCGGTCGACCGGAGTCTGTAACCTGCACTACCAAACCAGAGGCAGGAAGTGCTCGGGTAGCAGGTCGGTCGACCAGACCCAGAGCTCGGTCGACCGGAGCCTGTTGCCAGCACTCCCATGCCTATCTAATAAATGACATTCCCTTCCCAATTGCTATCGGTTGAGCAACGACACTAAGGGTTTACGCCAATCGACTACCCGGCCATAGAAGCTCTTCGGTTCATCACCAAAAACATGATCAAGACATCAAAGCTATGACTTTTAAAGAATTGAACCCAAAACACCAAAAATTGGAATATTCACCAAATCAATCCAAACCAAAAGCAATTGTACAAGAATAAGCGTTAGGAATTCATACCTAACAATCGAAGATAGTTATAGACTAAGATGTGAGATAAAAATCTCACCTTTGAACCCAAAAAAACAATGAATGAGAAGCTTGAAGACAAGGGAAGATCAACCACACTTCAATCTCAAAACAAGAAGCTTGAATCAATTGCTTCTCTTTGATTTTGGAGCAAGAATTTGAGCTAGCAAGAGGAACTAGGGCTTGGAGTTTCTAATTCCCTTTCCTTTCCACCATTTTCAATTGGAGCTTGAGTTTGAGGAGGGGGAATGAGTGAATGGAGAGGAGAGGGCTGAGCTAGAGTATAAGTGGGGTTAATGGGCTGAAACCCAACCCAAAGCCCTAAGTGAAAAGTAGCAAAATTCAAGTTACTCCAAACATATCGAAGCTTATACTCAAAAAGGTTGCAAACGACATTTTGAACTCAATGGAAAGGGTCTCGAGTCCCAATTCGACTGTTTGCAAAAAGTAGCTTTCCGGACTAAAATCCGACGAACGATGAAATATTTAAATAAAATATTTAAATATAAAATTGATAAATATGCGGGTTGTTACAGACTCCCCTCCTTAAAGAAATTGCGTCCTCGCAATTCTTAAGAACAAAATAAAGAGTAACAACCATAAAAGCATAACAACACAAAAGAAAATTTGAAATAAGAAGTTCACCTCAAAGAGCATGAGAAAGTAAGTCCAGATGTGTTCGCTCGATGAATTCTCTAGATTCTCAAGATCTATCCTTGAGATTTGAGAACCATCGGACTTTCACAAAAAGAACACCTTTATTTCGAAGGCGCTCAACCCCCAAAGAAATGATGTGAATAGAATGTTGCTCAAAAGTCAAATCTGATGAAACTTTAATCCCTACTATAACACCAGGCTCAAGAATAAAAATCGGAAACCTAAAAGCATTCCCATAGTTAAAAGACGTGGAAAACGTCAAGGAGAGCAGAAAAATTGAGTCGATGCAACGGCGTAGTACATAAACGGTACGCCTGAGAAACTAGAAACTCAAATAATTTGGAACAACGACGTAGTACAAAAACGGTACGTCCAATGAACCAAAGTTCAAATAATTCGGAACACCGACGCAGTACAAAAACGGTACGTCCAATGAACCGAACACCATAAAAGAACATTGGACACTAGTCCATAAAAGGAATGATAAAGCTCAATAAAACGAAGTATATCAAAACGTCCGATGAACTTGGTAAAAAGATGATTCCATTCAGACATCATCAAAGAATCAACCACTTGTTGCTTACGACTAAACGCATTGGCAACACGATTTCCCTTCCGGGAGTTTACAAAGAATATTAAGATCATAAGATGCAAGGAACTCGAGTCAACATGAAGTTCCTTATGAGAAAATAAATATTCCAAAGATTTATGATTGGGGTAGAGAACAGATTTCTCATCCAAAAATGATGATGCCAAACTCTAAAAGTGAAATCAATAGCCGCGAGCACTAGATCATGAATGGCATATCTAGTCTCGATAGGCATTAATGATTTAGAAACATAAATGATAGCACGTTCTCTTTTGCAAGCGAACGACATCCAAACCAATACGATTAGCATTGGTACAAAAGATAAAGTCTTGGTTCCCATCGGGAATTACAAGAATAAGAGTATCGAAAAGAAAGAATTTCTTATAAATAATCTTTTTTCCCAAAAAGATAAAACTTTCAAAATTACAATTATCTCAATGTAAAAATCTTTCTAGAAAAATTTACACTTTTACAAGTCAATATATCGTGTCTGACTGTCTCATCTAAGCGTTTAGGAAATTCCTATCGATAACGTTGATCAAGCGCATCGACCAGAACTCTTAAAACACTGAATGGGAAATACAATCACAAAATCATTTTTTATAGGATAAAAATGTCTCTCAAAAGTTTTAAGAATATTCTTTTCTTGTTTAAGATCAAAATCCAATTATAGTTATAAATAAATCTTATGGAAAAGATTTGCAAAATTTTAAATTTCTATTTTCATCCAAAATCAATAAATACAAGAATGGAATTATCGAGATATTCATAGAATACTCGATTTATAAAATGGATGAAACAAGATGGGCAATCTGAATGATATAATAAGTCATTCATAAGAATCATAACAAGTGCGGAATGAGGTAAGTGGAATGCTAATTGCCGCAACTCGTAGCAAATGAAAACCGGTGGCAAGGTCGAACTAAAAGGACCTTAATACCACACAAAAGATTTCTTAGGTGATAATCTTAAGACAAACTCAGAAATATCAGAAAATTCTTAAACTACATGAATGAGAGAAATAACACTTTTCTCATGATGAGGGCTTAAAGAATAAAATGATGCCATCAAATTGGAATCGGAATCATAAAGGAAAATAGAAATCTGCTTAACAGATTAAAAATGTCGAGGATGAATAGTCCACGCGGAAAATAGAATATGGGCTTCACAATGATTAAGCCAATCCTTACACACAAATCAATTCCGAAGCCTAAGTAATGCATAACATGCAAATCGGCTCAGAAAGAAAAATCACATAAAATAATTTCAACATCAATAAAAGAAAGCTGAGTGTTGCGGATCCACCATCCAGATTCGCAATTCTCAAAGAAGTCAACAAGCTCAAAATGTTTAAAGAAAAAGAATCAACAAGTTCTTTTGATATAAAAGAATCAACAATTGACGAAATCACTTGAAATTCCATTTTTAAAATCTTATTAACTAAATCGTATTTCAAACTCTAACACTTAAACCATTTAAATATCAAAATCAAACGACGAAAAATCTGGGCCTTTACATTCCTTCCTCTAAAAAGAATTTCGTCCCCGAAATTGCTAAGGTAAGAAAAACACTCCAAACCCATTAACTTGTCAAATCCTCTTAGTTAAAACTCGACATCCACTTTTCTAAACCATTTAGTCCCTACCAAACACTAGTTTACATTTCTAATTCAAAAACTTTTTATTTTATTTGCAATTCAAAAATCAACTTTTTAGTTAACAAATTTTTTGTCAAAATTTCCAAAAATTTTCTAACACCCTAGATTTCCAAATTTTTTTGGCAGAGTCTCCCTTGTACGGATAGCCTTTTGCAATATGAAAAGAGATATAAAAATATATATATCGACCCACATGGTCGGAAAACAAAATATATATCAATATTTATAATTTTGCGGTACTTAATCCGAAAACGTACCTTATATTAGCATTTTTAGCGAGCGTCTAGTTTTATATGCAGCTTGCGCGACCAAAATCAAGCAAAACAGCTCCATATATCTATACTTACTCAAATTAAACATGTAAGTATGAAAAACATGAAATTTAATAACATTTAATTATTTAAATAGTTAAAACACATACTCTTCATAACCCAATCATGTTAAACATATATTATAAGCAATTATAAGGTTCCGATACTAATTAAATTGTTTTTAATCATTTCATATTCAATTCGAATGATTTACAACTCGATTTACTTACATTCACTTCATATTTATACAAAACAAACTCATATCCATTTCAAATTTATTTAAAATTCAATTTATTCACTTTCTATTACTTCATAGAATTTTACTTACTTCTGTTTATGTCAAACGACAATTTTTCCATGCAAATTCGACGATATTCATTTAATAAAATAACCATTTTAGTTTATAGCTATTTTAAATTGATTCCAAATGAATTTTTATCCAGTTCTATTCCATTTCAAATTAATTCTCAAACAATTTATTTACATTCCATTCATATCCACATTTATTATATTCAATCCATTTTATTAAGCCCGGAATCATTCGATGCTAATTTATTTATGAAACATTTCATAAACTTAATTAAGCCAATTGTAATATCCTGGGAATTTAGGCAATGTCTATTTAATAATTTCCATTAATAATTATTCTAAAATGAGAAATATTGATTTAATAATCTAATTCATACAAATATTATCTTTTGAAAATTAATAATTATTTAATTTGTTAAATGATATTCTTTTTCAAAGATAAAAATATTTAAATGGTAAAATTATCTTTCTAAGCTTATTCAAAGATATTTCATTTATAATGTATATATGCGTATACATTGTAAATAGGAGTTTTGATTTCAATTTAAATTTAAATTAATAAAGAATATTTATTTTTAAAAACATTCAAGCAAACATTTAAAATGTATAATTTTATAAAGAAGTTTATAAGTAAACATGTAATCATTTTAAAAGCTAATGTTAATAAAAATTTAAAACATGCTATAATAAATTAGAAATGGTTCTAGGATAAATTTAAATACATTTATAAATTTAGAATTTTCTTTTCATATTAAAATGCACATGTGTTTAACTTTTAAACTAATTGAAAGACACTTGTAAAACATTTGAGATAATAACCATAACAAGTGGCAAGCAAATTTATTTTTAGAATTTAATTACATTGACAAGAAAATATAATAAATGCATTTTTTGGTTCAAACCTTATTCTCATTTGAATCTGAAGAATCAGATTTGAGCAAAATTCCAAAACAATGCATGTTTTAAAATTTCTGCAAACCAAATGCAAAATCAAAATATAAATCAAAATCTGCATACATCTTCAAATCTGCAAAATCTATCTATATCTAAATTCTGCAAAATCAAACTTCAACTCTTTCTTAAAGCATATGGAAGTGGTTCTGCATCAAACTGGAAGTTCTACTTCAATTCAAAATTTAGGAAGGTCTGCATGCATGTTCAAACAGTTTACACCATCAAGTTAAAACAATTTCAGTAATCAAATCTGGAAGTGAACTAGCAATTGCAAAACTCAGGTTTCATCTAGCAATCAGGTTCTAGGAAATGGTGAAAATGTTTCTCTGAATTGTTCTCTGCATAATTACAGGTGAGTAACTTCTTTTTAATGACTTAAGTAATCTGGTTTCTTGATTTAAGTAGGAAAATAAATATGTTTTTGCATTTATATATTGTTAAAATTCTGTGTGTTGGGAAACAGGGTATCTGCATGTTTGTGAAATACTGTAATACACCTCTGTATTTAGAATTTTAAACTCAGGTTGATTCAAAATTCAACCCCGCTTGATCCACTTGTGTTATCACCTAGGATCTAACAAAATATGTTTGTTTTATCATAAAGTAAATTTAAAAAAAAAACTGAATTTAAGTTAAACAAGGTAGAATTGGTTTGAAACTAAAAAAAAAACAACAGAACAGTCAATGCTTAATAGGGGTGAAATTTCAAACATCTTAAAATATTAATTCAGGTTTATAAATTGAATACTTACCTGAAATTAGGATTTTTGAACTAAATTCACATTTTTTAGTTAAGAATGGATTAGGCATTTCTGGTTTGACTGTTTTGGGATTTTGAGTTGCTTCTGGCAATCCACTTGATCTGGGAGTTTGTGGTGCTTCCTGGAGATGCATGGGTGGTCGGGGTGTCTGGGAAAAATGGCCAATGGTGATGGAATTCATCGAGGAGGTTGCCGTAGTTGATTTTTGTTTAGAACCCTAGTTTAAATAGGCTAAGTTGCTCGATCGACTAAGTCATCTACGATCGACCGAGTGTAGTGACGTTTTGAGGGATGGTAGTTGGGTCGTAGTTGAGGCTAGGGCCGGAGTTGTAGAATTTACGGTGGTCGAAGGATCATGGGTGAAGGGTTGACAGGTTTGGGGTTTATTGCATTATGCTGTTCCAGGTTTGGATGTGCTATCTCGAATTCGATTTCGAGGGTAAGAATTCGATCTGATGATTGAATAAAGGGGATTGATCGATTTTGGAGGGGGGAAGATCAACGTTGACGATCGGAATCTGCCGTGGTGATGGTGCATGTGCACAGAGCACTGTGTAGAGGTGAAGCTGCTTAGTTCTGTTTTGTATTTGAGTTGAGGGTGATCGACTCGAAGTAAGTTAGTGGCAAACCCGAAGTGCAATAGAATTTAGCTCGAAGTAATACAGGGGAGGCTCGAGTAATGTTAAGTAGCAGGTTTTGCAAAACAAACAGAACCTGTTTTCCAGTTTTTTTAAAATTAAAACAAAGGTTTTGGATACAAACTAAAATATAAACTAAAGATTTAAAACTTAAATTTAAAATTTGAATGCAATCAGTTTAAACCTTAGGTTTTAAAATAATTTAAAATTTAAAACTTTAGTTTGGTCTTAAGCATAATCAGGAAAAGTTTGTTTACAGTTTTAAATTTTAAAAGTTAAAGTTTAAAATGTAAACTTAAATTAGAACTTAGGTTTTGAAAACTGAAATTTAAATATGAATTCAAATAAGTTGAATCCTGATTTTTAGAAATAATTTAAATTCAGAAAATTTAAGTTTGGGTTTTAAATTAAAACAGAAACTGTTTTCTGTTTTTTTTAAAATTTGTTTTTTAAGTAAAATGTAAATTGTAAGTTGAAGTTCAAAAGCTGGAATTTTTTTTAAACCTGAAAATTTAAAACATAAAATCAATAGTTTAAAATCTTGGATTTTGAAATATTTTGAATTCAGGAAGTTTAAGATGTTTTAAAACAAAACAGAAAATTGTTTTTCTGTTTTTTTTTAAATTTAAAAGTAAAATTTGAAAGTGCACTGGAGATTTAAACAGAAGTTTAAATCTGGAAACTAAAATATGAAATTTAGAGTAGATGAATCTGAGTTTGAATTTAATTTAAGTCTGGGAATTTAAATTTAGCATTTAAACTTTTAAAGTATAAAAGAACATTGGTTTTGAATTTAAACTGTGGGTTTTAAATTTGTGAAATAAAATTTTAAGATAAGTTTAAATTTAACACTTAATTTTTATAATTAAGGGTTAATTAATGAGTTATTAATGATTAATTAATTTGAAATTAATAATGATTTAAAATAAGTTAATTATTTTCGAAAAAAATAATTAATGAATTATTGATAGTTAATGAAGGTCATTAACTAAGGATTATTTAATAATTAATTATGTAATTAATTTTAATTATTAATTAGATTAATTAATTTAAAGATAATTATTTGTGTAATATAATTACTTATGGAAGTAATTAAGGAAATTAATTGCTAATTGTAATTAAGTAAGTTTAATTTGATTAGATTAAGTTAATTATTTCAGTTTAATTAATTTAAATTAATCATTTAAGGATTGTGAAGTATAATTACTTAATGTAATTAAATGAAGAGAAATTAGTTAGGAAAGTAATTAATGGGTAATTACTGAGTGTAATTAATTGAACTAATTGGATGATGAAAGTAATTTGAGTGTAATTACTTTGTGAATTAATCTGGGGATTAATTAAAGGTAATTAATTAAGAGTAATTAATTTATTTGGTGAAGTAATTAAGGGTAGTTAATTACTGAATGTAGTTAATCAAGGGTTTAATTGAGATAATAAATTAAGGAGTAATTTATTAATGGAATAATTAAGTGAAGTTAATTACTGTTGTTATTAATCAAGGATGATTAATAATTATGATTAGAAATTAATTAATAAAGTAATTGTAAGTTAATTACTGTATTAGGTTACGGATAATTAGTTTGTGAAATTAAATTAAGAGTTAATTACTTAAGTGTAATTTAAGGGATAAATAGAATGATATGGGAAGCCTTTGATTAATTGTTATCCCTAATATGTGTTCGTGACGCTATGTGATAAGATATGTTTAATTTAAACTGTGATGATGTGGTTTTCTATTGATGATGAATTACTGTGATATCCTGTATTTAAAAGTTGAATTGTATTTCACTTGGATAATTTAAGTTAAATTGACATTGGGTTCGAAAAGACCGGAGTCGGGTACTAGTAAATAGCCGAAACCACTTCGATTCATTTTAGATTGATTTGTGAAATTAATAAGCTGGTTTGGATTGATTTAAGTGAATTAGACCATTTAATCTAAGTTTTGATACTTAGAAATTGATGTGTGATATAAGTGATGTCTATAATGACTTGTGAAGTTATAAATGATATACGTACCCCGGGTTTTATATGTTGCATGATTTTGTATTCTATGTTAGATGGGTTTACTCACGCTGGTTTCCAGCCTGACCCGGGTATTACTTTGATGTAATGCTCGGGTCAGACCGAGTATTACAGATTTTCAGGTAAGGATGTTCTGGAGCTCAGGAGAAGAGCTGGATGGCAGGAACATATGAGGTGTTTCGCTGTATTTATCTGGGACAAGTTAGTTTTAATTGTCCGGTATTTGTATAGTGATGTAACTCTGATGTATAAAGATATAAGTGCAATGATATAGTTCTTCTTGTAAAACTATTATTTATGTGATATTATATTTTATCCGCTGCGAATGTGAGATTGTGTGTTTCTTTTCTGTTCTTCTTCTATCTCTTTCTTCTTTCTCTTTCCTCTTTTCACTAACTTTCTGGAAATTTCGGGATCGAAATTTCCGGGTCGTTACATTTGGTATCAGAGCCGGGTTAAGCGAGAACCTTGGCTCTATTGGGAATTACTCATTAAGGATAGGGTAAGTGGTACCCTATAATGAGTTGAGTGTATAAATATGAGAGAGCGTACTTGTTATTTTCTTATATAAAGGTTTTTAAATGATTTCAAAAGTAAATGAATCTTATATAAGAAATAGATTATCTATTATATTAAGGAAATTGGGTGTAGTATTTATTAAACTAAAAGTAATAGTAAGAATTAAGTGGTAATAATTACAACCAAATTTAAATTAAATTTAAAGACAAGTTTGAAATGAATTCAAACCAAAATTAAATCTTGAATGTGGAAAAGGTTTCAGGATAAGAATAATCAATTAATTTATGTAATTAATTAAACTTTATTTAATGAAATTAATTAATGGATTATAATTGAAAATGATAAATAAAAAGGGAATTACTTAATGAAGTAACTAGAGGTAAGTAATTTAAGGGACAATTACTTAATAAAGGTAATTAAGAAATAAGTAAATTACCGAATGTGATTAATTGGAATTAATTAGTGATGTGATTAATTTAAAGAAACAATAAATAATATTATTTAATGCAATTGAATGAAATGGTCCTATTTCAAACAAGAGTTGTTTGAAAATTTAAAATAAATTTGTTTTGAATTAAAAACCAAAGGTGGTTTAAAATTTTTAAGTATAACTTGGTATGTAAAAGAAATTAATACGGATACATGTGGATATACATAATATCAAAGGTGATTGGAAATAAACTCTAAATGGTAAGTTTTGAATTTGGAATAAGATATGATACCCAAAAGTGATAATTTTTTTTTTGAACTTAATAAGTGGAAAAATTATTAATGTGAAGTTTAGAATTTGAAATGGAAGTTCAAATTGGGTAAGGTTGACCGGATAAGTAAGTTGAGTTTGACTTGGAAAAAAAGTTAGATAAGTTTGAATGATCAACCTGATTTGAAAATTTCAAGATGAAATTAGAATTTAACTTAGAAAGTTAAATGGTTAATTTGAAGTTGGAGTTTGTGTGATATCAAAATGGGATTGAGATCTGAAAATTGGAAATTGATGGATGTTTTAAAATGAATTGAGTGATATCATCCTATTGTTATTAAAATCTTTAAGTTGTGAATTGGAATTGTTTAAATGAATGAGAGATGGAGAATGGTAATCCATTGTTGAGATAAAAGGTAAATTGATTTAAAGGAATTAAATCAACATTTGAAGTGTTAACTCGAATTTATATAATTCGAGATGGTTTAAATCTGGAATTTGAATTGAAAATTTATTCAAATTGAATTTGATTCGAAGTAATTGAAATTGTGATTGAAGATGTGTGAGTATAAGATTCAAATGGAAAATTTGAATTAGATTAATTGGAAGCAATTTGAAATTGAAGTAGGTTCAATTTGAAATTAGTCCAAATTGATTTGAATAATTTGAAATTGTAATTAAAGTTGAATAGTTTTAAATTCAAATGGAATTTGAATTGAATTTGGTAAGAAATCGAGAATAGTTCAACTTGATTTGGAAATGGAATTTGAAATCGGGATTAATTCAAAACTGGAGATGAAATGGATTGGAATTGAAGTGGGTTCAATTGAATGGATATTAGTCCAAAGTGATTGGAAATAACTTGGGATTGTAATTAAAGTTGAATATGTTTAAAATCAAATGGAATTTGATTTAAATTTGAAAAGGAGTTGAGAATTAATTCAACTTGAATTGTGAATAAATCAATTTCAATGGAAATTGAGGCTATTTAAATTGGAATTGGGTAAATTTAAATGGAAGTGGAATTTAAATTGAATTGGTTTGTAATGGAGATTGGGAAGAGAACAGTTCTGACTCTGGACTATTTTTAATATGAATTGTTTTAATATAAACCTATTTTTCCAAGCTATTTATTATATATACATCATTTCTTTTAAAAGACAAACTATCTTATATTTGTTTTACAATTATTTTTGAAACTATTTAACAATTTTCCAACTGTTTTATAAACTAATTACTATATTTCAACTATTTTACAAAACTAATTACCATCTTACTATTATTTTGCAAGTATCTACAATTTCTATAATTATTTCAAGCTATTTTTTAACTATTTTACACTTATTTTACAAACTAGTAATTGTTTTCCAACTACTTATCTATTTTTAACTTTTCAAGCTATTTTCTAAATTTAAACTGGACAGAGTTTAAACTGTTATTGGTTAAATACCCAATCGAGATAAGAATAGAGGTGATAAACAAAATGGATTAAAGCAATTGTAAGTGAAAGAAAATTTAAGTGAATGTGAATAGAAATGGAAATTGATTTGGCTAATAACCAATAAAGATAAATACGTAGTGTGACGCCCCACCTCTATACCCACGCTAGCCAAGAACACTCCGGAGTAGTGCTGTCAACTAGCACGGAGAATAAGGCTGTTGAGGAGCGACCATCCATGTAATTGCTTATCACACGGTGGCTATAAATAATCTTCGGAAACAAACATAGAAATAATCATATCACAAATCAGTCACAGATATCCATATCACAAAGGCGGAAGAAGATATGAATATATAACTAACACATGAAAGTGTACATCAGAGTAGTGGTCAGTGAGATCCACGATAATACAAAAGAATAGCAACACGTGCTATACAAAAGAATACAACTATGAGTCTATATCTCAAGTGTATACAACAAAAACTGCTAATCTAAACAGTTAGCCAAAAGTCAGAGTGATGAATCCCTGGGAAGAAGTCAAGCAGAAGCACCTGTAACATCTCGGTCTGACCCGAGTATTATTTAAGAAAATAATAAACGGATCAGTCTAGCTATAAATATCAGATGACATGATATAACATAAAAGATATGGCATAAACATAAACATCCATAACGACATACCACTATAAGTATGTAAATAATGATCAACAGAAGATCAATCAATAAGAGATAATCAATATCACAAGAATCTTCTCAAAGATTCGAAGAGGGCATCATACCCTAAACTTGTACTCATAACAAGTCAATGACATAAATTCCAGAAATCAACACGAGAAATCCAGAAATCATAAAAAGGGAAAGAGGCCTATCACATGACGGTCCGAAGACCAAGGGGAGCTACCCCGCATGTGTGAATGGAATCACACAGATTGAGGTCAAGACTAACCAAAAAGCAGAAAGGTATGTGTGAATGGAATCACACAAGTGGTGTCTAGTCTAACCTTGCAATGAAAGAGACATCGCGCAATTGCTAGTCTAATTCATAAAGCGATCATCAAGATCAACGAGAAGTGTCAATTACACTAAGCTAGTAAATATAGAAGTTTAGCTTCATGTCCCATAACCACTTGCTTAACTTAAATATTTACGAACAAACTGTAAATCTTCACTAATAAAATTGTCACAAGAGGTTCAATCGAACAAGTCCAAGAATTAACCGACGAAGTGAACGCAAGCATTTCATACCACTTGTTTTACTAAGTCGTTTAATTAGATTTCTCATCCGAGTGAGGTAAAGGCTTGTATATACTAATAGATTGGAAAACAGTTTAAGAAAAGAGCTTTGTTATTAAAAATAGAGTTGAAATTGTTTGTTAAAAGAGTTTTGATATTTACTACTAGTATTGAAACCTTTATATTATAAAGTGACCAAACACAGAAGCAATTGTAGAAACAATCAGTCACAAAGATCGCATACGGAGATGCGAATAAAATCCAAGGAAATCAGCTCAATGTTTTTCAGATAAGATCCCCTACGGAGGGGGGGTCCAGGGGGGGTGGCAACCCCCCAAGGTGGGGGTGCGGGGGCAACGCCACCGCTTACGGGGTTCGACCTGCCCGGTCAGGTCGCGGGGGTCTAGGGGGCAGCGCCCCGACAAAACGGTACGACCTAAGTGAAGGCAAGAGGCCTACAACCTAAAGCAAAATGAGGTCAAACGACCTAAGGGTGCACGCGACCTAACACAATGGCTGAGCGACCTAACTAAGTGCGCGACCTAGTGGGTAAGGAGGTCGAGCGACCTAAAGTTCTTTGCGACCTAACGGGGTAGAGGGGACACGCGACCTAAAGGTACGCGACCTAAGAAAGCACGCGACCTATTGGCAACAAGGATCGAGCGACCTAACGGAAACATGGGTCGAGCGACCTAACTTTGCCGCGACCTATAAATATCACGACCTAAGGCCACAACGACCTAAGAAATAAAGGGGAGCGACCCAAAAGAGGAAGGGTTTAACGACCTAAGCAGTGAAGAGGCCAAGCGACCTAGGTGGTCAGGCGACCTAAGGTCTTACGACCTAACGACCTACGGTCTAAAGGCCACGCGACCTAGAGGATCTGCAAGCTAACGAGGCCGACCTAAGGTGCAAGCGACCTAAGGGACAACGGCCTAAAGTATGGTACACGACCTAAAGGATGGCGCGACCTAAGGTGAGGGCAGGTCGAGTGACTTAAGGCGATGCGCGACCTAAGACACACGCGACTTACGACCTAAGGAAAGCAGGCGACCTAACTCCACTCACAAGGCCTAACGCCCTCAGAGTTAAACGACCTACGACCTACGCCACCAACTCACGAGCGACCTAAGTACTAGGTCGTGAACGACCTAACTCCGAACACACGAAAAGTGGTTAGAACGATCTAGGAGCTATCTCGTATGTGACCTACGACCTAAGTCCCACACGACCTAACTCCGAACGACCTAAAAATGGCCAGAACGACCTACATGCAGAAATTTCGCCAAAACGCCAAAAATCGGAGTTTTTGGCCAATCCAATCCAAACCAAAAGCAAATATTCATGCTAAAGTGATAGGGAATCATTCCCAACAATCCAAGATAGTTATAGACAAGAATGTGAGTTAAAAATCTCACCTTTGCACTAAAGTTTATGAAGATGAAGCTTGAAAGCAAGGAGAAGCAATCCAAAGCTTGAATCCAATATCTTCTACTTGAATTTGGAGTTGAATGTTGGATTTGCAATTGAATTTGTGCTTGGAGTTTTAATTTCCCATTCCCTCCACCATTAATGCCAAAGCTTGATTAGTTAGGAAATTTATGAAGAGTGAGGAGAAGAGGGTTGGAACTTGGGCTTAATAGGCTAAACTAACCCAAAGTCCAAAGCGGGAAAAGTTAGTGAAATTTCGCTAACTCCAAACCTATCGATGTTTATACTTAAAAAGTTGTAAACGACATTTCGAACTCAATGGAAGTGGTCTCGAGTCCTAATTTGACCGTTTGCAAAAAGTAGCTTTTCGGACCAAAATCCGATTAACGAGTTAATATTTAAATAAAATATTTAAATACAAACTCGATAAATATGCGGGTTGTTACACGTAGGGTGTACGTATGTTATTCTATTCGCATAGTGATTTGATCCAGATTCGAGCACAGAATTTCGAGATAATTTTATCGATCCGAGTGGGATTTTTCACCCGATTTTCGACGGCGAACCTGGATATGGGTTGTTGATTAGTTCTGGATATTCTCTATCATAGTTATGACTATGCAAGGAGAATGAATGTTTCTGATCAAGAAACCAGATCTGAGTCCTCACTAGGAAGTCGGGTGGACGATACTAGTTCGGAAGTGAAATTGTGTGATCGAGTGAGCGATCAGATTGGTATAGCGTACGGATGATATGTGTACATCGTATGGATTGGAATGAAAATGGTATTGAAAAGAGTTTAATCCAATTTGAATATTTGATTTTGAGTAAACAAAGTTAAATATCTTTGTTTTATAAAATGAAACTCCCCTTATTGAATCTTTTTCCAAAAGAAAAGGGTTTTTGGAAGTGTTTAAAGTATAAAAGGAGTTTTATACAGGTTTGAAATGATCTAAAGTTTTAAAAAATTTATATATCTGTATCTATATATAAAGGATCATATGAGGATTTTGGAAAAAGGTTTTGGGAACCTATGGATTTGGAAAGGCTTTTGATTTTTGGGTAAAATCAATATGAGAATTTGGAAAGCCTAGTTTGAGAATTATCGATTTTGGGATAATCGATTATGTGTAAAGGAGCTTTGTATGATATCATACTAGGTGTATGATTTAAAGATACTATATATGTATAGTATAAAATGTTTTGATGATGGCTCTGGGGAAAAAGGCGCTCCCTTGGAATGAACTTCTCAGGAGTACCATTGGGTGGTGCTGCCTTGATCACCAAGGGGGGGTTCTAAAGTTGATCCTGTGAAGAGTCCGGACTAAACTAGTTCCTGGGGATTGTGAGTAGAGTATACCATAGCGAAAGTCGTGTGTGTCGCTGAGAGCCAAGGTCTACGTTTGATTTTATATCGGTAGACCGCGACCTATGGTATAACATAGCGAAAGTCATGTGTGCCGTCGAGAGCCAACGGTCTGCGTTTGATTTTATATCGGAAGACTGTGACCTATGTAGGAGTGGAGAGGTTTCATTTCGACAGCGAAAATCAAAGGGCCGCTGAGAGCCTGCAGTTACATGGACTTTTGCTGCGACGGCAACGTAACCCTGGGTGTAACTGTGATCTGTTGTGTGGGGATTCATGGCGTAATCGAGAGGCCGCTGAGAGCCTGCAGTTACATGGATTTTTGCTGCGACGGCAACGTAACCCTGGATGTAACTGTGACCATGGATGGGGTGATGATTTCCAGAGCATTCTCACCAAAAATATATCTTCTATTTTCAAAAATTGATTTCTATATTTTCAATAAAAATTATTTTCAAAATATTTTCACTGGATGTGGAAAACGAGTCTGCTAAGAACTTGTAGATTTTCAGTCATACGCCTGATCAACGTATGACCGAATTTCTATGAGAACGAGGATGGACTTGTTGAGACATCGAGTTATAAAAGTATTTTTATAGAAACTATTTTGGCAATATTATATAGATTTTAAAAGTGTTTTAAAATGATCAAAGAATATTTTAACTGATTCTAAATATTTAATAAATTCCGGCTTTTGTCCTTTTCGAGGACGAAAAGATTCTAAAGGGGAAGGAATGTAATATCCCGGGAATTTAGGCAATGTCTATTTAATAATTTCCATTAATAATTATTCTAAAATGTGAAATATTGATTTAATAATCTAATTCAAACAAATATTATCTTTTGAAAATTAATAATTATTTAATTTGTTAAATGATATTCTTTTTCAAAGATAAAAATACTTAAATGGTAAAATTATCTTTCTAAGCTTATTCAAAGATATTTCATTTATAATGTATATATGCGTATACATTGTAAATAGGAGTTTTGATTTTAATTTTAATTTTAATTTTAATTTTAATTTTAATTTTAATTTAATAAAGAATATTTATTTTTGAAAACATTCAAGCAAACATTTAAAATGTATAATTTTATAAAGAAGTTTATAAGTAAACATGTAATCATTTTAAAAGCTAATGTTAATAAACATTTAAAACATGCTATAATAAATTAGAAATGGTTTTAGGATAAATTTAAATACATTTATAAATTTAGAATTTTCTTTTCATATTAAAATGCACATGTGTTTAGCTTTTAAACTAATTGAAAGACACTTGTAAAACATTTGAGATAATAACCATAACAAGTGGCAAGCAAATTTATTTTTAGAATTTAATTATATTGACAAGAAAATATAATAAATGCATTTTTTGGTTCAAGCCTTATTCTCATTTGAACCTGAAGAATCAGATTTGAGCAAAATTCCAAAACAATGCATGTTTCAAAATTTCTGCAAACCAAATGCAAAATCAAAATATAAATCAAAATCTGCATACATCTTCAAATCTGCAAAATCTATCTATATGTAAATTCTGCAAAATCAAACTTCAACTCTTTCTCAAAGCATATGGAAGTGGTTCTGCATCAAACTGGAAGTTCTACTTCAATTCAAAATTTAGGAAGGTCTGCATGCATGTTCAAACAGTTTGCACCATCAAGTTAAAGCAATTTCAGCAGTCAAATCTGGAAGTGAACTAGCAATTGCAAAACTCAGGTTTCATCTCGCAATCAGGTTCTAGGAAATGGTGAAAATGTTTCTCTGAATTGTTCTCTGCATAATTACAGGTGAGTAACTTCTTTTTAACGACTTAAGTAATCTGGTTTCTTGATTTAAGTAGGAAAATAAATATGTTTTTGCATTTATATATTGTTAAAATTCTGTGTGTTGGGAAACAGGGTATCTACATGTTTGTGAAATACTGTAATACACCTCTGTATTTAGAATTTTAAACTCAGGTTGATTCAAAATTCAACCCCGCTTGATCCACTTGTGTTATCACCTAGGATCTAATAAAATATGTTTGTTTTATCATAAAGTAAATTTAAAAAAAAAACTGAATTTAAGTTAAACAAGGTAGAATTGGTTTGAAACTAAAAAAAAAACAACAGAACAGTCAATGCTTAATAGGGGTGAAATTTCAAACATCTTAAAATATTAATTCAGGTTTATAAATTGAATACTTACCTGAAATTAGGATTTTTGAACTAAATTCACATTTTCTAGTTAAGAATTTGTATTAGGCATTTCTGGTTTGACTGTTTTGGGATTTTGAGTTGCCTCTGGCAATCCACTTGATCTGGGAGTTTGTGGTGCTTCCTGGAGATGCATGGGTGGTCGGGGTGTCTGGGAAAAATGGCCAATGGTGATGGAATTCATCGAGGAGGTTGCCGTAGTGGATTTTTGTTTATAACCCTAGTTTAAATAAGCTAAGTTGCTCGATCAACTACGTCATCTACGATCGACCGAGTGTAGTGACGTTTTGAGGGATGGTAGTTGGGTCGTAGACGAGGCTAGGGCCGGAGTTGTAGAATTTACGGTGGTCGAAGGATCATGGGTGAAGGGTTGACAGGTTTGGGGTTTATTGCATTCTGCTGTTCCAGGTTTGGATGTGCTATCTCGAATTCGATTTCGAGGGTAAGAATTCGATCTGATGATTGAATAAAGGGGATTGATCGATTTTGGAGGGGGGAAGATCAACGTTGACGATCGGAATCTGCCGTGGTGATGGTGCATGTGCACAGAGCACTGTGTAGAGGTGAAGCTGCTTAGTTCTGTTTTGTATTTGAGTTGAGGGTGATCGACTCGAAGTAAGTTAGTGGCAAACCCGAAGTGCAATAGAATTTAGCTCGAAGTAATACAGGGGAGGCTCGAGTAATGTTAAGTAGCAGGTTTTGCAAAACAAACAGAACCTGTTTTCCAGTTTTTTTAAAATTAAAACAAAGGTTTTGGATACAAACTAAAATATAAACTAAAGATTTAAAACTTAAATTTAAAATTTGAATGCAATCAGTTTAAACCTTAGGTTTTAAAATAATTTAAAATTTAAAACTTTAGTTTGGTCTTAAGCATAATCAGGAAAAGTTTGTTTACAGTTTTAAATTTTAAAAGTTAAAGTTTAAAATGTAAACTTAAATTAGAACTTAGGTTTTGAAAACTGAAATTTAAATATGAATTCAAATAAGTTGAATCCTGATTTTTAGAAATAATTTAAATTCAGAAAATTTAAGTTTGGGTTTTAAATTAAAACAGAAACTGTTTTCTGTTTTTTTTTAAATTTGTTTTTTAAGTAAAATGTAAATTGTAAGTTGAAGTTCAAAAGCTGGAATTTTTTTTAAACCTGAAAATTTAAAACATAAAATCAATAGTTTAAAATCTTGGATTTTGAAATATTTTGAATTCAGGAAGTTTAAGATGTTTTAAAACAAAACAGAAAATTGTTTTTCTGTTTTTTTTAAATTTAAAAGTAAAATTTGAAAGTGCACTGGAGATTTAAACAGAAGTTTAAATCTGGAAACTAAAATATGAAATTTAGAGTAGATGAATCTGAGTTTGAATTTAATTTAAGTCTGGGAATTTAAATTTAGAATTTAAGCTTTTAAAGTATAAAAGAACATTGGTTTTGAATTTAAACTGTGGGTTTTAAATTTGTGAAATAAAAATTTAAGATAAGTTTAAATTTAACATTTAATTTTTATAATTAAGGGTTAATTAATGAGTTATTAATGATTAATTAATTTGAAATTAATAATGATTTAAAATAAGTTAATTATTTTAGAAAAAAATAATTAATGAATTGTTGATAGTTAATGAAGGTCATTAACTAAGGATTATTTAATAATTAATTTAAATTATTAATTAGATTAATTAATTTAAAGATAATTATTTGTGTAATATAATTACTTATGGAAGTAATTAAGGAAATTAATTACTAATTGTAATTAAGTAAGTTTAATTTGATTAGATTAAGTTAATTAATTCAGTTTAATTAATTTAAATTAATCATTTGAGGATTGTGAAGTATAATTACTTAATGTAATTAAATGAAGAGAAATTACTTAGGAAAGTAATTAATGGGTAATTACTGAATGTAATTAATTGAAGTAATTGGATGATGAAAGTAATTTGAGTGTAATTACTTTGTGAATTAATCAGGGGATTAATTAAAGGTAATTAATTAAGAGTAATTAATTTATTTGGTGAAGTAATTAAGGGTAGTTAATTACTGAATGTAGTTAATCAAGGGTTTATTGAGATAATAAATTAAGGAGTAATTTATTAATGGAATAATTAAGTGAAGTTAATTACTGTTGTTATTAATCAAGGATGATTAATAATTATGATTAGAAATTAATTAATAAAGTAAATGTAAGTTAATTACTGTATTAGGTTATGGATAATTAGTTTGTGAAATTAAATTAAGAGTTAATTACTTAAGTGTAATTTAAGGGATAAATAGAATGATATGGGAAGCCTTTGATTAATTGTTATCCCTAATATGTGTTCGTGATGCTATGTGATAAGATATGTTTAATTTAAACTGTGATGACGTGGTTTTCTATTGATGATGAATTACTGTGGTATCCTGTATTTAAAAGTTGAATTGTATTTCACTTGGATAATTTAAGTTAAATTGACATTGGGTTCGAAAAGACCGGAGTCGGGTACTAGTAAATAGCCGAAACCACTTCGATTCATTTTAGATTGATTTGTGAAATTAATAAGCTGGTTTGGATTGATTTAAGTGAATTAGACCATTTAATCTAAGTTTGATACTTAGAAATTGATGTGTGATATAAGTGATGTCTATAATGACTTGTGAAGTCATAAATGATATACGTACCCCGGGTTTTATATGTTGCATGATTTTGTATTCTATGTTAGATGGGTTTACTCACGCTGGTTTCCAGCCTGACCCGGGTGTTACTTTGATGTAATGCTCGGGTCAGACCGAGTATTACAGATTTTCAGGTAAGGACGTTCTGGAGCTCAGGAGAAGAGCTGGATGGCAGGAACGTATGAGGTGTTTTGCTGTATTTATCTGGGACAAGTTAGTTTTAATTGTCCGGTATTTGTATAGTGATGTAACTCTGATGTATAAAGATATAAGTGCAATGATATAGTTCTTCTTGTAAAACTATTATTTATGTGATATTATATTTTATCCGCTGCGAATGTGAGATTGTGTGTTTCTTTTCTGTTCTTCTTCTATCTCTTTCTTCTTTCTCTTTCCTCTTTTCACTAACTATCTGGAAATTTCGGGATCGAAATTTCCGGGTCGTTACACCAATCTTCCAACCAAAATATTAACTTAAGTTATTCATTTATTTCCAATCAATTCAATCATATACTTAAGCTCATTTCTATTTCAATCAAATTCCATTTCAACTTAGATTGATTCCTCTTCAATCAAATTTTATTCCATTCACTAATTAATTGATTAGTTCATACACTTAGTCCACTTCAAATTTTAATTTTATACTCAAATTCATTCTCAAATTTATTTAAATGATATACAAGGCCATATTCAATTTATTTTTACTTACATTGAATTTATTTATAACTTAAATCATCATTCAAACCATTTCCATTTCACTCGATACTAATTCCAATTATATTTAATTCACTTACAATTTAAGTCAAAATCTATTTATAACTCAAGTTCCATTTCCAATATCCACTTTTAATTCTCAATCCAATTTAATTCAACCTAGTTAAATTCCATTTTTATTCAAAAATCACTCCATTTAATTTACTTGAGTTTTATAATTCAAGTTTGGATTTTATTTCCTTTACTTTAAAATATCACACCATTTATGTTGGGTTTTCTATTTCACTTTTCAATTTTATAAGTCTTAAAACTTATTTTTCTTATTTCCATCAATTCTATACTCGAATATATTCACATTTTATTTTTAACTCGAGATTATACATTTATTTATAGCCTAATTATATTTTTATTCCATTATTTTTAATTTTTATAAGCTATATAGCTTACTTATTCACCATTCCATAACCTTTCCTTTAAAATTTAGTCCCTTCAGAAATTTATAAGTTATAGTTATATAGTCGCTTTACAATTCTAGTTCCATATGTATTTCCATTCGATGTCATTTCTAATTCCAATTCAAATTTTATTTAACTTAACTCAAGCTAAATTCCAATTCATACAATTTATTTCCCACATTTTCATAAATTATTTGTTTGAGTTGATTCCATTCCAAATTTTATAACTTCTAGTTATATATCCATTTCACAACTCAAACTTTATATTCAGTATCTTCCATTACATTCAACTCAATCAACTATTAATTTTTGTTCCAATTCATATTACTTGTTTCCTTCATTCATACACATCCAATTCTTTTCAATTCAATTCATATAATTAGTTCACTTTACTAATTTATTCTTTAACTTTGCTTAAGTTAACTCACCATTTCATTAATTCCATTCAAACCCCAAACCAATTAAATTTTTAGAATTTAATCCCTTCAACTTAAGTTACATTACCTTTTAAATTTCTCACTTTAAATTTCAATTTCAAAATTCAGTTTTCACACTTCTTTCCTTGTTAATATCATCCTCCACTTACCAATTCAAAACTTGTTTTCTGATATTTCTAAAAGATTTAGCTAGGAATTTCGAATTCAAATGCCCGGTACTTATTTCAAATCACTTTGAAATCATGGGTATATACATATATCTCTCTACATACCAAATTCCGCTTTTTAAATTACCCCACAACTAGTTTTTATCAAAAACAAATTTCCTTCGGGATTTCCAAAACAATCTTTGTTTCACACAAAAATTCTCATATTAAATTACTACGGCAACAATCCATCACTTAGAAACTCAAAAATGAATACTAATGATGTTGCACAGTCATCACTAGGATTATTTTCTAGCCACTAAAGTGAGTTCAGTGCTTTATCACTTCAAAAATCCATTTAAAACAATTTTCTATTCAAAATATTCCAAATAATATCACTATTATTCATTTTCAATTACTATGGAAAATATTTTCGAAAATATCCGGGATTTGATTTTTCGAATTCTGGTTTGAATCCATTTTTAGTTTTTAACTCATTTGTATAATTCATTCTTATACAATTTTATTTTGGTTTCTATAAACCATTCCCAATTTTTTTATAATCTTTTTTGGTTATAATATCATCAACCAATTACATTAATATACAATAATAATTTTAAAAAATTATTTCTTTTATATTTATATCAAAGTATAATTTGGGTAAAATTATTTTATTTACCACTCCCAAAACCGTACTGTGTTGAATTACTCTATTAAAGTGTTTAGAAACCCTTATCGATGTCGTGGCATCCCACTACTTGACTGGAATTTATATACCACTCAACTGATTAATCAACACAATATAAAACCGTTTTATATTCTTAAATAAATACACGCTCATATCTATTAATACACTCAAACTCATTCTCGGGTACTGCTGACTCTATCTCTAATGAGTAATCCAAACCAAAGCCAAGGTTCTTGGTTAACCTTGCGCTCTGATACCAAGTGTAGCGACCTGCCATTCCGTACCCTTTGAGTTGAAAATAGTTCACACTTTTTCAACCCAAATTATACGAAAGAGCGAATAACTAAGGTAAAGAAGAAGAAAGAGATAAAAGAAAATAGAAAAACAAACACCGGAAAACGCAGCAGCATAAAATATAGTATATCATAACAAAATTCTATACAAAAGAATCTGTACTGTTTTATACTTACAATCATCAGAGTACAACAATCAATGCATCAATCAGGATAGTTATAATAACTTGTCCTCATACAGCGAAAATATAAATCAAGTACAGAAATATGTCTCTGTCATCCAGCAGGTCTCCTGAGCTCCATAGCATCTTACCCTGAATTCGTAATACTCGGTCTGACCCAAGCATTACAATAAAATAAGACCCGAATCATTCTGGAAAACCAGCGTAAGAAAACACACTCAATTTGAATTATTAAAGTTATCAAAATCCTTTGAAAAATAAAGGTGTCTCGTAAGACCACATCATACATAAACAAGACGCGTTTTTCCCTTACGATAACCAATTTTTTTTAATCAAAATTGTCTGATATTATAATAGTGTCTAAACAAAGTGAATAGAAAATAGTTGAATTGCTTGCATCTCATGTTTCAACATAGTTAGGCGCAATCAAAACTGTATGACACTTGTTGGAAAATGGATTTCATACAATGACTAGGCACTGGAGTACCACCTATCACGGTACACCTCTAGAAAAATGTACTGAGGACCTCGCCAGAATCCCATACAACACAAGACCTGCCCTATCCTTCACCTAGACAGAACCAAATATGTTATCACCTGGGTGTTCCTACCATTAAAATCAAGCGCTCACTTTTTCCATGCATAACCGTATCCATAATTTATAATATATATGAGAGTATCTAGAAATGTGATAACATACCCTAATTGGGTGCGACCCAATTTGCCTTACTGCATCTCCCGTGATTTTCAGTCATTCCGATTGATGAGTCTTGAGGCTACAATTACCTTTCAAAAACAATTTCACTTAGAATGCTCATCGTCCTCCAATGACGATGTATAACATTCGTCCATACAAGTTGTCCTAGGTCTGGACAAACCGAATCAGTGCCTTCACTATGTTCACTATATCCATTTGTAACGCTCAAATCAGATTGAAGTGGTTTCCAAATAATTAAATCTGATCGAAGTCTCTTCCAAACGATCAACGAAATTGGTCAATATTTGATAGTAAGTTATTTAACTATCAATATAACACCCATAAGGAGTCATTAGGCCTTATTTTATAAATCTTCAAACATTTATTTCAAATACCTTTACAAAGATATATATTCATCTCTTTTAGTATTTCAATATTCGAAAACAATTTCAAATATTTATACCCATGACAGGATAATTTCAAACCATCTCAATACTTGGAAATATTTTCTTCCAATTCAATTTATAATTCAACACTTTGAAATTATTTCTATAATAAATATCTCGCAGTTAAAAATATTTCAAATCCTTCTCTCCTAATACTTAGGAAATATCTTTAAGTATAAATTTCCAAGATCGTTTATTTTTCCATACTTAGGAAGTATTCCATTTATTCCCTATTCCTTAAATCCTTTACAATTCACCACTAAATTCCTTATCTCACTTTTGACAGATTCTATAAGTTCTCGAATCTATTAATTAATTTCCTTTAAAATTTCCAAAAATTGATTACACTGGTCTATAATTCGAACCACCCATTTCTAATTTTATTTAGGAATTCTAATTCATTTTTTGAAGTTCTCTTTTCAATAATTCGAATAGTTGCTTAAATTTTCAAGAATTCCACTATAAAATATCTCTCTTAAAAATCATTACTATTTAACACACTTCGTTTATGAATCTCGAGAGCATTTATAGATCAATTCCAATCACTTCCCAACCTCAATATATATAAAATAAATATTTTTAAAGAATAGTAATTTATTTCAAAACATGTTTAAGTAATTTATTTAAAAATCAAAACATTTTAAATAAAACATCAAAACTCATTTCTAACTCATTTTAATATAAACTGATCGGTTTACAAAACTGATTATATAATTTTGAATTTTATTTCAACTAATATTCGGTATTTGAAAAATGCACTTCTAAAATATTCCAATCACAACTAGCTTTTAATTATATAGTTTAATAAATAAAATTTCCTTTTAAAACTAAACTTAGTTTCTTAATAAGAATATATTTATTCTTCGAGAATCCCAATAACCAATTTAACTTATAAATTCCTTGCGATTTGCAACACATCGACCATTCCGATTTCTAACCATTTTCACTTTTCAAAATAGAGTCTACTATATTTTTTCCAAACCCCATTTTCATATCTCGGTATAAATTTACACTGTGGAATTTTATTCCAATTTATCAATTGGTTTTCTTTTCCTTATTTATAAAAAATGTTTATAAATTTATAAACCCCTTTGGGTTTTCACTTATTTATGAAACTAATCCCATTTATAAAATCTCATTTTATAAATCCGTTTTCTTAATAGATTCATTTATCTTGCAAATTTATTTAAAATATCGATTTCAATTTCTTTTCCAATTTTCTAGAAATATCACTTAAAAATCCATCAGATAAAAATTCTATATAAATTATTATAAAGTCCCAAATTTAAACATTTTTTAATGAATAGATAAGTACAACCCCAATATCAAATCATTTATTTATCCAAATCAACTTTCTTTGAAATAACCCAAATTTTGATTTAAATATTTTTATGTTCAAAATCTCCTTTTAAATTCCTTTAAATTCCAAAATAATATTTATGGTATTAAAATACCCAAATTTCAGATCAGTGCAACTATAGCATCTAATAATTTACATCACAACAATAATCTATAACAGATTATTCTAACACATCATATATTACTGTATACGGAAAGTAGTCAACATAAATTTGAGGAATCCAGTTGGATCCCTCCAACCTATTTCTTTGCATCCATGGATGTTAATACATAAAATACCAACCCAACTTTGAAGGAGATATCGCGGTATATAAGGTCATCTGCTATTATGCGAGGCGCATAGGGTCTTATCCACTCCAACAGGCGGGAAATATATCCAACTACTAATATATATACTACTACATATAATATCACATTCAATTGATAATAATATATCAATTCATCCGATCAACCAATCAATAAATTTTAATTCTTATAAATTTAAACCAGTAACCAAATCGAGTGAGATTTACTTATCTTGATTTTTAAATTCACCAAACCAAATATGTAGCGTCGGTTTCATAGCTACGAATCCAACTCGACTCGTTCCATGATTTTGGATCTTGTATGCAAATTTTTTTAAATTTAAATAGCTAACCCAATTTAAATTCTTAATTAAAAAACAACTACAAATTTTAATTTTAAATATAGTGTACATCTCACCACTTCACGTGCTCATGATGGAGGACTCGACATCCATACTGCCTCACCCCAACTGTAGCCATTGGCTCCACCTTCGGCCTGATCGGAATCCACCACAATTCCAACACCGCCGCTATCACTCGGGCTCGCGCACACAACGACCCTACTGCAAACACCCCAACCCATTGCCACCCTCTGCCATAACCACCATCGCCTGCACACGACTCGATCAACCCTAGTTGAAAACCTACCCACGCGCGCGAAACCCTTCGCGACTTGTGTCAACTATCATTCGTGCCTTCCCTCACCTCGCATCGCCCACTACTGCTCTTTTATCGATCGCAAGCTCGCCGAACCCTAAAAAAATCACCTGCCCCGAGCTAGATCGCTTGCCCAGGCCTAGCTTCTCGAACATTCGATCGGAACTTCATCTTCTTTGTTTTCTAGACTTACCAAACGCGATCACCAACCCAAGTCGCCGCCTCCATCGACAACAACCCAAAGCCCTAATAGTTGTCGCTTCCACTTTCACATACGATCGCGCATGCAATGCTTCACCAATCACGTCTCCGTCGTCCTACGATTTTACTTCTTATTTTTATTTTATACGAAGTCGATTTCGATTTCGTTTATCTCAGTTTGAATTTTGTGAGTGAGATAAAGGAATTACGTGAATTATAAAAGGAAAGAGGGGAGAGATGTGATTTTGATTTTGAACTGAAAAAAAAGAAAGAAAATCTTAATTTAAAATGAGAAGAGAATGGGTAGGCCGGCTATGATTTGCCCTTGATTTGGTTATATATAATTTATTTTGTTTCAGTATCTCACATCACATGCCATGAAATCTCGACATCCCATTGAGGCATGCCGCTAGATGTCCACAATATTATAACCCTATTTTGAATGCAACGGAAAAGGTTTTGAGTCCTAATTCGATCGTATATGGAAGAAAGCTTTTTAAATCAACTATTTAAATTCAATTCAATTCAATTATTCAAGACGTTCCTATCTCGTACGACCAAATGGTAAACCCAAGTGCTATGAAATTTGAAATCCGATAATAATACACTATTACGGATCCAATGGAACTGTTTTTTTCAAATTCCGAGACTGTGTCCCGGATCATCATTTTCACGTGTCGATTAAATTGACGATTTCAAACAGTGGCAAAATCACTCGAAATTTTAGTTTTAAAATCTTATTAACTAAATTATAATTCAAAATCCAATATTTAAACCATTCAAATATTAAAAATTAAATGACAAAAAATCTGGGTCGTTACATAACCGGGCCAAGCCCTTAGTGAACGAGTATGCTATTTTTGTTTTAACTAATCTAGTTTGTCAGTTAACTCGCTTCGATGGTGATAAACTACTTATCATGTAATGACCCGTATTTTTACAGATCGAAAGATCATAGAACTGTCGACATTAAGTCGTTGATGTTGTTAAGTTGTTTAGAGTTTGAGTCGACCAAAGGTTAAGTCGTGTGAAAGTTAACTCGCGTGGAGCGACTTAACGTAATTGGCGACTTAAGGGTTAACGACCTAAGGGGTTATGTCATATGATAGTTAGGTCGGTGGAGTTTTGGAGCGACCTAAGGAGGTTAGTGAGTTACGAGTTAGAAGGCCACGGGTTAACGAGTTAAGGGCTAGCGACTTAAGGTTTAGGCGACCTAAGGGGATAGGTGTGGAACTTAGGTCGTGGGTAATTTAGGTCGTTTGGGACGACTTAACGGGTTAGCGACCTAGTGGTGATCGACTTAAGGAGGATGGCGACCTAGTGGATAGCCTGTATTATAGTTAGGTCGCGTGTGTTTTAGGTCGTTGGATTCGTTAGGTCGCATGTGTTTTAGGTCGTTGGATTTGTTTGGTCGCTGAGCCGCTTGAGTACTTAACCCAGTTAGGTCGAAGGTCGCGTGAGGTTTTTAGGTCGGCTTGTGTTTTAAGTCGCGCATAGGTTAAGTCGTTAGGTCGTTGGACCGTTAGGTCGCGCATGCCATTAAGTGTTGAGTCGTTAGGTTGTTGAGTCGTGTAGAGGCTTAAGTCGTAGGTCGGGATAGTTAGGTCGTGGACGACCTAAGGGGGCGGACGACCTAAGGTTTCAGCCTATAAATACACGTCTTTGGTTCACTTTTTGGCACTGGATTTTGGAGCGACGAAGTGCTGCCATTTTGAGAGCTCAACTACAACACTTCTTCACTTCTTTTCTCTACTCTAATCTAGTGTTTCCTTCCATCCAAGATTGAAGATCTAATCGAAGATCCAAGAGCCAAAGTTGAAGATCTCCACCCATCGAAGAGAGATTTCATCGTTTGAATCGGAATCTTGTCGGATCAAGCTAGATCCTTTGCTGTCCAGATCTGAAGTTGGTAGCTTTTGGAGTATTTAGGTGATTCGGTGAGCGGTAGTTATCTCTCACACGGACCCAAAGGAGTACATTGGATTGGTGGCTTGTTTGTATGTTAAAGATAGTGATTTCATGCATTTTCTTTAACTCTGCATATAGATCCATTGTCCATAAAATTTTGATATCTATTCTACTACATGTTAACCTATGATAGATCCTTCATCAAGTTGTTACTTAGAATTTATGCTTGTTAGATTTGGACTCTTTATTTACTAAATTGCTATTATAGTTATAATCGTTTATTTAGATCTTGTTTGAATGATTGATTATTTGGACTAATGATTGATTTGATTGATTGTTATGAGTTAGTTGTTTGATGGTTGAATTTGGACAAGTTGGTCGAAGATGATCCAAAAGCCAAGTGGAAAGGCTTTTGAATGAGGAAAGCTGCTTGTGGAATATGAAGCGGATGATAAAGCTCATATAGATAGATTTGATAATGATGTTGAGATGGGACTTTGCTATGATGCGATGAAGCAAAGCATGATGTGAGATAGCCTTGGTTTAATCCAGACGGCATCATCCCAAGCATGTTGATAACTCGGTGATATGGTTCGAGTTTGTTGATAATGGATGGCTCGAGAGGCGCTTGAGCTAGTTTGAGAATAGTCGTCAAGGAGGATGACTAGGAGGCTGAGATTTCATCGTTATTGAAGGTTCTATCATGCTCAAAGCAAGAGTACGCTGGGTAGATTCGATAATCCCAGGCACGGGCTGCGACGACGTGCCAAGTACTCTGGGCAGATTCGATAGTCCTAGGCACAGGCTGCGACGACGTGCGGAGTTATGTCTAGAACCGGGGTTACCATTAGCCCTTGGCGGACGGATGAAAGAATGAGCCGGTCATTCAATTAACGGTGATATTGAAGCAATGATAACAGTGATAGCCAGAGTCATGAATATTTGGATGCTTTGGTTGTATCGTCACTCGGTCTCAAGAGCGATGTTTTATGGGTGCTTATCTGATCTTGGTTTAGGCCTTGGGGGTTTATACTTGGAAAACATCGACCTTGACTTGAGTGATAATTGCTTTAATTTAATTGTCTGCTTTGCTATGTTTATTCCTGCTTAGTGGGTCTGGGGGCTATCACTGTAGAAAGAGGTGGAGTGGGATGGTTGGGTTCCTATTCCTTTTACCCTTTGTGCTCTTTTGGTATGTTTGATAGTTGATTAACTGCTCACTAGGACTTTTGTCTGACTCAAGGTTTTATGTTCAACTCTTATTACCTTGGGTTGTTCATCCGTTTCGGATGGGCAGACTAGGTAGCAGGTGACAGGTGCTGTTCTTAGTGACCAACGCTGTTGATGATGAAGACGAGCTGGAGGCTTTTGCATATTGTTTTCTTACTATATGTACTGGATGTACCACTGCTTATATGATTCTCTGAGTGATATGTAGTGAGGCTTGATGTATTGACTTTTCAGATTGTTGTACCAAACTATTATGAGGTTATATGATGAGATTCTGTTCTATGGAGCTTCACTATGTATATTTTTCTATTATATTTTATCCATGCGCTGTGAGTAATACGATAAACTATTGCGATTTTATTCTTACCTTTGACGGTCACCCATGGCTGCTTGGCACACTCTTCAGCGCATTTTTTCCTTGTTTTGGTGCGGGAGTCATGGGCGGTCTTCACATATCATGTCGAACCCTTAGAAGTATGTTTATGACTTTTAGTGAACTTTAGATTCTTTTGGGGATTGTATCGTAGCATTGTTATCATATAACAATGTCATGGGATTCTCAACATTTAAAATCACCCTTAGCTCGGCTATGAATTTGTGCATTTATTTATACTTCTTATATTGCAGTGCTATCCAAGTCGTTGTACTTTGCCTTTGATTGAATCAGCCACTACATATTGTTTGAAACATTTTCAACTTAAATTTCTTAACCTAAGTTTGAAAATGAATATAGGATTGAAATAATATACACGATGTCGCTTATGAAGTTCGAGTCTACACACTCCTTCATTAGGAGTTCGTTATTTCTATAAAAAAAAATCTATCATTTTGTAAATTCTCAAGTACACTCTACAATTTCATTTAGGATCTTAATTTGGATTTGATACTCGCCCTATCTATCAAATACACATATGGAATGCGATAATGTAGATAATACAACATGTATGATAGTTCCTTTTGCCAACGCATAAGAAATTCATCTTACTTACTCCATATTCAACATTTTAATATGGTGCTTCTATATATTTTTTAGGAAAATCTCTACATCATTTTAAACTTCTTATAAATGCTCTAATTCAAATCCCATACCAATAATTAAACAAGCAAACTAAAATGATTTTAATATGAGTACATCGTTAACAGTCACGATTTTACCATTTACTCATAGTTATAGAAATATTTTAACACTTATTAATGTTATTTCTTATAAACATATTCTTCCTCTGCATTTTGACTGAAATTCATATGACTAGATTTCTTTGTCAAAATACTTGCTTAACTCTAATACTTATTGAATGATACTTTTGTATCTGTTCTTAGATACTTACCAATAGCTCACAAACTTGGAATCGCTCCCACTGACTTCGAGACACTTCGGTATTTAAGTGCAAATCACATCGAGCAATAATTTGTGAGTAAAATCTGAATTAACTTAAGTGCATTGAATGGAAAATTTGTAATGTTAATTTCAACAATTGAATTTACCGTGTTATTTTATCAATTTGGCTTATCATACTCCAACTGCATTGATCTTCTTGACGGAGATAATTTTGCGAAGGAAGCACCATATCCCATTTAGGTACTACTATCAAAATCATATTTTAATAATGTACTTGGAATCCACTATGGATTTGCGCATCATGTGTTTATGGTAGAGTCAGTACTCTTAGTGGCATACTAACAATTGAGGAAATTCTTTTCTTAACATCAAAAATAAGAAAACCATTGTTTCTCTTTAACATTTGAGTTTTCTTATTATACGTTCTAATTAGTTGTGTCGGTTTAGATTGGTCAATTTCATTTAATCCTTTGTACTTTATATTATCTTCAGATCAGTCTAAATTCATTTTACTAATAACAATTTGTGCAACTCCCTTGGTGCATTCATATCGAGCTAAAACTCAACTTATAACACCTTTGATGCCATGACTAAGTATGACTTAGTTGATGAAGTCAAATGGTGATGAGAAATCAAAAATTGGATTGATATTCATGGCTTAGTACAAGTTGATGCCATTTAGATGGTATTAAGATGCCCACGGACATTTGATGTAGTCACTTGGAAGCACATGTCATATGTTCAAAAGAGAGAAAGAACAAGTTGCAAATATGTGTAATAGCCCATTAAGCATATTAATGAACTAAGTAGTAATTCTCATGGTTCATAATCCATCACCCATATGTGGTAAGCAAAATAGTGTTTATGCATGTAAACGCTAGTTTGAACCAAAGCTCGTGTGACTTTATACTAGGTAAAGTCAAGATGAAACTTAGGGCCCAAAGAGCTCTATCATATGCATATCCAAGTCCAATAGCAGTCGAAGTTGCACAATCAAGGCAAATAGGCTATGCTAGATATTATTCAGGTCCTTGCTCATACAAAATTTCAAATTTTACAATCACTTGAAGACTTCCCCTAAGTCAATTTAGGGTTACAATGTTTTGATTCAAGAAGAGAGAAAAGAAATGATCACCCCATCTTCCATGCCTCTAGGTCCATATTTATAGGGGTTGAGAAGGGCGGCATAGCTGCCACGTGTCAACTTCGGCATTCTTGGCTTTCGACATCATCAGCCATCTCGGTGGTATTCAAAACTATGATTTGTTTTGATGATTTCCGACACACTTTTATATGTTGATAACTTACGACATCGATATCCGTACTTGCTTTGATAACTCTCAGTATCATCTCAGAAAACAATGACTTATAATATTGGGATCCATACTTGCTTTGATAACTCTCAGTATCACCTTAGAAAATAGTGATTTACGACCTCCCTTTTAGCATAGTTGAATTAAAATATCCGTAAAGGCTGGTGATTCATAACATTCCTGGATACTCAATATCATGCGACATCAATGAGATGCGATATCGATAAGAGAGGCATTGAATAGAGGTAATGTTGATAATTGGCACCGTCAGCTTCATGTGACATCATTCGTTGGTGATATGAGATATGAATGAGTCGCAACATCAAAGATATATGATATCTCCAAACATATAGATAACTTACGGCAAGCTTTGAACTTTTAGAACTTGGCAATTGCTATTGACGACATGCGGCATCGATGGGATGCAGCATCAATAATATGTGATGCCTTCATAACACTAATGGCTTATAACTTGTTTCTTGTGTTGATGAAATATGATATTGATGATATGCGCCATCCACTTTTCAATCACACTTTACATAATCCATTTTCTTTGTTGATGAGGCGCGACATTTGTGATCTATAGTATCCTTCTCTCTCATTGGTCCTCTAAGATATGTTGTCCTACGGTATCACTGCCTTAATGAAGTATAGTGTTGATTATATACGACATGCGATACCAAGGATATATAATGTCCCTCTTATATTGATGGTTTATGATATTCCATAATGTTGACACGCAATATTTCCTTCAGTGTGCTATGAGATATGGTATCAAATGTAACAACCGACCCTAAAAAGAATCTAATTTCGACCCAATAAATGCCCATCGACCTTAGGGCCATCTTAAGATGAGCTGTTAGGTTAATAAAATCAAACAATAAATAATACACGGAGTTATCTATCTATACTTTTGGAATCTCACAGCGGAATGGATAAGATATAATATCAAAAACAAGTACCCATTTCATAAAATAAAGCTATTTCAGAAACATAACATGTTAAACATTAAAGCATGCTTAAAATAAGCCTTCACGGTACAATATCACAAATAACTAATTGTATGAACTAGGTACAATAAAATACCTAAAAAGCATAAATAGATAACTGCCATAAGTCTTCACCTCCTCCTTCAACTCCTAAATCAGCATAACTCTCAATAACCTATATTGTAATGAGGAGTGGATTAGAACAGAAAAATGTCCGTGGAAATAAAAATTTCAAGCTTTACTATTTTTGTACTTGGTTAGTATATTTAAATAAGAAATATGTCTTACATTTAAAATCATAACATACATATAAAATTAACTGTAACCCCAAAGGTTCTTCCAATCCAACCATAAAACATTCGTATGAAGTAACTATCGGTCCAAAAACCCTTCTAGCCTAACTACACAAATGTCAACTGTAAGCCCTAAGTCTCTTCTAATCTAACTATTCAACTTTAACATAACCAACATTTACGATGTAAAAGAGAAGCACCCGAATCACTTAATACATCTTTAATGGGAATTAGGTAGACTCTGACATTTAAGACTATAAAATAGGCAGATCCCCGTCAGTTAAGACCCAACCCAAGGTGGATTCCTACATGGTTCTTTCTCATTAACATTGTAAGAAGTTCAGTTGGGTCACTTAATACTTCACCTAAGAAAGGGGTGGAACCTAGCATAGTCGCTTAATACCTCGATCCGAAGTAGACCCCTCATAGGCAATTCACCTATTGTATCCAAGATGCAATTTACGACCCATAATCCACTTGTCATCTCACAATAGATAGACTATTCATAGGTATTGGTTGCCAGATTAACTGGGATGGTTTACCCTGCAGAACTGGGACTAACCGCAAGTCCACTAGAGTTTTTTTTATTATAGGTGATGTCTCATATTAGTCCGCAAAGCCACACCGCTGATAGTCAGATTTAACTGCGTAGACCTCCATGTAGCTTTGGACTAATCTCTTATCCCTATAACTCAGTCATAACTTATATGTATATCCACTATATGTATATATCACCCTACACAAATAATAATTCGGGCAATATTAAGTATTCCCTTATTATACCCCTAATTAGGGATTAAATCCCTAACTTACTGTAACGACCCGTAAAATTTTGTCAATTTTTAATGGTTTTATTTAGCGTATTTAATTTGATTTTTGAGAAATTTTAAATAATAATATTTTGAAATAAAAATTTTCATTTGGATTACGTATAGTTAAATGTGGCAAATGATAAATTTTCATCAAAAATTAAGGAAGTATATCTTAAGGTGTGGTTCTGTTCAATTTAAGTCAGTAATAATTGATGTTCATAAAATAATTTATTTTGGAAAATTCAAGGCACAACTGTTTTATTTGCCATCATTTCTTTTATTTATTTTCAAACGGTTCATTTTGCCTTTACAACGTGTCCTTTCATATTTATTCTTGCTGTCCAATCAAGCTATTAATTGCTTTGATTGTTTCTAAAACAGTGTGTAGCTGTTACTTTCTCTACCGCTAAAATTTCAATTGCTTAATAATTTTTCCAATTCACAGATAGACTTCCCCATTCCTAGCCATTAATAAACTTTAAAAGCATCGTCCTTGCCTTTAATTATTCCCCGTTTTAAAATAATAATTGAAATTTATAGCTGTTTCAGTATATAACTCTTACACGTTTTATACTCATTTAATTTCAGCAGTCCATTGCCTTTAATTTTTAAACTGTTCCATTTTCTTCCCAGGCAACAGCTCACATTCCATTTCGCTTATAAATCAGTTTCCACTTTTACTCATCTGCTCACCTTTTCTGCCATCTACCCGTTTAATAGTTATATATAAGTTATAATACGTTACCCCGATTCATCTCCTTTCCTTTTTTCATTGACATATTAATTCTGGGAAGTGATTAATTTTAAAAAAAAACCATCTTCCCCTCATTTGTTTAAACTTTCAGCTAAATATTAGCTTGTAACCATTGCTGTACATTTCATTAAAGAGGTACGTTACCTTATTTATCTTCGGAATTTAAGGGTGAAAATTTTATTTTTCTAACCTTTCCTTTTCTACGCTCTCTGTTTCCACTTCTTTCATTATGACCATTCATTATATATATACACTACAACTGGAAAGTTATAAATGTATAAACTTAAATACGTTTTGTATTTATTAAAAATTTAAAGCTTACCATTAATTGTGACCTTTTGGTTTCCTTCCTTTCAAAAAAATTTGAACCATAGCCACGGTAATAAATTATTATAAATTTTTCAACTTAATCTAAGATGGCCGTTGCTACAAGAATCATTACTTTTCTAATATATTCATTCCTACTTTCACCGACCTTTTATTTCTTCATTTTTCCACTGTCCAAAAATAATAATAAATAAATGGTTATTCGTTTTATTTTTATTTTTATTCAGTAAACAGGGTGACTCTTGCCATTTACACCGTACCGTATTTGACTATTGATTTTCGTTCAGCATTCTTATTTTAAAAATATAACACAGAGTAACGTTGCCTTCACAATTTAAAAATTGGTTTAATAGCTCTTGAATCAATGTGTAGCTGTTACTTTGATATTTTTCCGGAATTGTGACTTTTCTCTTTCCTTTCGTTCAAATTTGAAACGAGCTACCATTTATTTGCTTTGATTATTTTCCTGAATCAACGTGAATATTTTGCCTTAAATCCTCAACTGAATTATAGAACGTGATTGTGCTATTTCTTTGGTTAGTTTTATTTAGTCGTTTCCATTTACTTATGTTCGTATTTCTTCCCTTTTTTTATTGCTTCTTCCCAGATTTCTCTTCTTTCCCTCTCTATTGTTTCTTCCTCTTCTATATAAACTTGCCTGGCACTGCAAATTTCGGCCTCTCCTTCACCTTTTCCAAACCTCGTTCCTCCACCAAACCCACTCTTCCCCTTGTGCAGTATCCATCGAAGACGCAACGACCCTCCCCTGTTTCCTCTACTGTTCGCATAACCAGGCATAGGTATGTTAAGTTTATATTTGCAAGTGTTATTTATATATATATTATATATAGTTCTATATTTAGCTATGATATGGATGATTTTATCAATACACGTCCCCTGTACGTGCTATTGATGCATATTCTAGCATTCAAAGTTGGTACACATATTTGTTTATGTGGAGTATAGTTATGATATATTGATAGTGGTATAAAAATATACGATGCATACATAGAGTGGTTGATATAAAGTTATTGGATTTGAATACATATATATATATACACCAAACATGGTTTCCATTTTTTTTTGAAAAGTTTGTTTTGTTTCTAGAAGTGTATGCATATTTAATGTGTCTGAGTTGTGTTGGATCTGCAAATGGAGTCTGCATATTTGGCAAGTAGATTTATATTCATTTTTGTTTAATTTTGAGTCCATATATGTATATTTTACAAACCATATTGTATGATTTATTTTATAAGTTTGAAAATCCATTATTATATATATGTAGTTTTATAATAAACAGGCTTATAACTTTTATTTGAAGGTCAATTTACATCTTATTATTATGGAAGTTGTATAGGATTTTTTTTTTGAAGTTGTTTATTTTCCTAAGTTCGTATATGACATATATTTATATAAAGTTATAATAATTATAGATATATCTTTATGGCCTTAGATATATATCTATATACTTTGTATACACTTATGTATGGAGTTAGTTTTCTAATATATAAGTTTTCATTTCAGTTGGCATGCATGTTTGCATAAAAGTTAAGGGTGTATATGTGTTTTAGTGTAGACCAATTGCTTTCGCAAAAAAATAGATATATTTTAAATTTAAATTAGTTGCTATTTATATATATTGTGACGACCTACCTCTATAACCACGCTAGCCAAGAACACTACGGAGTAATGCTGTCAACTAGCACGGAGAATAAGGCTGTTGAGGAGCGACCATCTGTGTAATATTTTTGTGCGAGTACTGATATGTCAGATAAAATATAACTTACATGCCTTTCAAGAGGAAATCCGACATACCGACACAAACTCAAAGTTACTACACAGTGGCTATAGTGTCTTCGGAAACAAATATAGAAATAAACATAACACAAATCAGTCACAGATAATTCATATCACAAAGGCGGAAGAAGATATGAACATATAACTAACACATGAAAGTGTACATCCGAGTAGTGGTCAAGAAGATCCACAATAATACAAAAGAATAGCAACACGTGCTATACAAAAGAATATAGCTATGAGTCCATATCTCAAGTGTATACAAAAAAATAAACTACTAATCTAAATAGTTAGCCAAAAGTCAGAGAAATCAATCCCAAGTGAGAAGTCAAGCTGAAGCACCTGTAACATCTCGGTCTGACCCGAGTATTATTTAATAAGAAAATAATAAACGGATCAGTCTAGCTATAAATATCAGATGAAACGATATAGAATAAGAGGTATGACTAACGCATAATAATCACAATGCCAAGCTGTGATATATAAGTAATTGAAAATCAACAAGAGATTAATCAATGTCACAAAAATCTACTCAAGGATCAAAAGAAATGTCATACTTTGTATTTCGTTCACCAAACCATAAATATTGACGATTATATCAATATCAGTCACAAAAGTCAATGACACACAAATTCACCAATGCACAAATATTGATAAAACTTATCAATGAAAATCACGAAAATTGGTGAAGCACAAATTCTAGAAACCATCTCAAGAAATCCAGAAATCACAAAAGGGGGAAAGGCCTATCACAAACGGGAGCATAAAGCTCACCAACACGTGTATCACAAACGGAACGCTAATTCCATGGTTGCTAACAATCACAAATTGAGCCGAAGCTCCACAAACGGCCCAAAGACTATGGGTTGCTACCCCACCAATTTGAGTCGAAACTCCACAAAACGGGGTTTAGTCTCCCTCGCAGACAAAGAGACATCGCACATTGCTAGTCTAAATCACAAAAATGCTCGTCATGATCATCAATAAGTGTCAATTACAGTAAGCTAGTAAATATATGAGCTTAGCTTCATGTCCCATAACCACTAGCTTAACTTAAATATTTACGAACAAATTGTAGATCTCCACTAGAAAATTGTCACAAGAGATTCAATCGGACAAGTCCAAGAATTAACCGACGAAGTAAACGCAAGCGTTTCATACCACTTGTTTTACTAAGTCGTTTAATTAGATTTCTCATACGAGTGAGGTAAAGGTTTGTATATACTAATAGATTGGAAAACGGTTTAAGAAACGAGCTTTGTAATAAAATAGTGTTGAAATCGTTTTGATGAAAGAGTTTTGATATTTACGACTAGTATTCAAAACCTTTATATTTTAAAGTGACAAATCACAAAAATTGATTGTAGGAACAATCAATCACTAAAATTCACATTCAAAGACGTGAATGAAATCCAAAGAAATCGATACCGAATCCATCAAAATGGATATTCCGAAAATTCCCGAAGAAAAGAAGTCATCAAGGTCAATAACAAATGATAACAACAAATAGGGAAATAACATGAATCGATTAAATTTGGAAACCACGCAAAATAGGCGAAATAGGCAAAACAGCAACAGGTCGGTCGGCCGGCTACAGAGCTCGGTCGACCGGACCCTGTTCTAGAAAAATTCTCGAGAAGCAGGTTTGTCGACTGAGCTCTGTAGTTGGTCGACCGGACCTGGGACAGAGAAGTGCTATGCACTTTTAGTAGCAGGTCGGTCGACCGGCCACAGGGCTCGATCGGCCGAACTGCAAATTTCTTCAGTTCCTGCCCATTTTCAATGAAATGCAAATTCCTCCAAAACACGACCAATCGAGCAATGGACCTAAGCAGCCTTAGCCAATTGATATCCCAGCTCCATTAGCTCTCCGATCCGCCACCAAAAACATGTTCAAACATCAAGTTATGATTTTTAAAGAATTGAACCCAAAACACCAAAAATTAGAACATTCACCAAATCAATCCAAACCAAAAGCGATTGCACAAGAATAAGTGTTAGGAATTCATACCTAACTATCGAAGATAGTTATAGACTAAGATGTGAGATAAAAATCTCACCTTTGAACCCAAACACTATGAAGATGAAGCTTGAAAACAAAGGAGAATCAACCACTCTTCAAATCCAACACAAGAAGCTTGATTTTAAGCTTTAAAAGAAGAACATTCCCAAAATTAGGTTTAGGAATTTCTGAAATTGATTAGAGAATGAGTTGGAGAAGAAGAAAAGAAGGCTTACCAATGGGTTCTCTTGAATTTGGAGCTAGAAGTTGGATTTGCTAATGAAGACTAGGGTTTTGGAGTTCTAATTTCTCATCTCTCCCACCATTGATGCTTTAGAACTGAAAAGAGGAGGAAGTGAGAGTGAACGGGGAGAAGTGGTTCAGATTTGAGTATAAGTTAAACATAGGGCTGAACCCAAACCCAAAGTGAAAATAATCAAATTTTTGACTAGCTCCAAACATATCAATGTTTATACTCAAAAAGGTTGCAAACGACATTCTGAACTCAATGGGAGGGGTCTCGAGTCCCAATTCGACTGGTTGCAAAAAGTGACTTTTTGGACTAAAATCCGACGAATGATAAAATATTTAAATATAAAAATCGATAAATATGCAGGTTGTTACATATATTGTATAAAGTTTACATTCTAACTTATACTTTCGGTTTACACAGGTTACAGTATTATATATGTTTGCACCAAAATTGGGCAAACACCCTTCGGAAGTTTTTGAAGAGATAGTAAATGAAGAACTTGAATTAAAAATAAGGACTATCTAACAAAACTCCAAATCACAGAAAAGTAAATTGCACAGAAGACAAGGATTTAGAGTGGTTCGGCTATGCGCCTACGTCCACTATGAAGCTTTATCACTTTATTCCTTAATACTTGAAGATTACAAGTGTTTTTAAGCAAATTACAGCAGAAAATGGACTTAAATTCGAAATTATCAGCAAAGGAGGTGGTATGGAGTGATTCCGGCAGCGTTTAGGCTTATTTTTCTTCTCCAAATTCTCCCGTCCCTTTTCTGAATGACCAGGGGCTCTATTTATAGGTGTGGAAGGCCAAATTCCCGCCTAAAGCTCAGGGAGGTTGCCTGGCACGTGAGGGGGGCCCATAAGCCCGCGTTCTCGAAGTCCGTGCCCAGTTTGGGATCGATTCGAAATGAATTTCGAATCGACCAAAGAAGCATCCAATCGAGGCGAAATTTGGTGTGGACATTCTTCAACATGCATGTGAACTACTGTAAAAATTTCATGGGATTTGGATAAGTGGATTGGAAGTTATGATCGGTTCGAAATTGGTGTCTTCGGCCTTCTGTTGGTTCGAATCGATGAAGTGGTCTCGTTCGAATCGACCTGTTTGATTCGAGTACTTCGAACCGATCCCAGGGCGCCTCTCTTCGAGTCGATCCTGTCTTTTGCGTGTGGTTGGATTCGAAGTGAGTCTTCGAATCGATGGGGATGGTGTTTGTTCGAATCGATCCAAATGTGTTACCTTGGATCGATTCGAAGTTGTCTTAGCATGTTGGATTCGAAGACAGCGCGATGCCGCATGGCGGGCTTGTAGTCTTGTGAAGATGGATTCGAACTAGCGCATTGTTGATGGAGTCGAGGTATAGCTGCTTTGGTGGATTCGAAGTAAGGTCTAGGTCATGGATTCGAAGTAGAGAACGTCTGATGGATTCGAAATACATGGAGTCGAAGCGGTAGCGTGTCTTATGGATTCGAAGTTAGGAGCACTCTGATGGATTCGAACTTACGTTCTTTTGTTGGGTTCGAACTAGTTGGTTTCGAACATTATGGGTTCGAAACAAATGGTTTCGAACTAGTTGGGTTCGACAGTGATGGTTTCGAACCGAGCGACGTCCATCTTCCTTAACTTGAATCCGTCATAACTTGAGCATATGACCTCGGATTGACTCGAAACTTGAATTGGTGGCTTCTATGGCCTTTCTTTTTATGCCCTATCACTTGTGGCCCGATCCGGACTCGGACAGAATTCATCGATATCCATAGCGGAGTGAAGTGCGATCAATCTCTGAAGCGAACTGTCTTTTGTCTTTGATCAATCTTTTGGTATCACGGCTTTTGCCCGAAAAGCGGGATAACATTTTGCCCCCCAAAGTACGTCTTGTGGGCACATGACGTGCTTTGAATAGTCGCCATGTTATTCTGAAGATTATTGTTTTCTGTTTGTTGAAACTCATTAGAGAATTGTCGTAACCTTGCCTTGATATGGTTGATTGTGTGTGATTGCGCTTGATCATTGGCTGTCGTTGTTGCAACCGGGTGAATATTTGGTCCCTGTAAATGTTCAAAATCGAATGTTAGTTCGATACGTGTACACGTTTATTAGCTTTCGTCCTTGTTAACGTCGTGCGTTCACGAGTTATGTTGGTTTTTGCTTGCTGCCGAATTCTGTCCCGATTTTCTCCTGGAATGATTTTTAGACTCAAGTCAAAGAGTGTTTATCAGTGGTTGTTGATGGATTCGAAGTTATGATTGTATGAATTAATGGCTCTCGAATCGTCGTTGTCTCTGATGGATTCGAAACTTCTGATGGATTCGAAACTTTTGATGGGTTCGAAACTTTTGATGGATTCGAAACTTCCATGGGTTCGAAACTTCTATGGAGTCGCAACTTCTGATGGATTCGTAATTTCTATGGATTCGAAATTTCTTATGGAGTCGAGACTTCTGATGGATTCGAAACTGGTCGTTCGAATCGATGGGAGTCGAAGTGACACCAATCCCTTTTTGGAATCCATATAAATACACGAGGCTGACTCCGTTTTCACTTTCTACTTTTTACCATTGCTTTAGCTGTTTCTTCGAATCGACTTTCCAGAGCCAAATCAAACGAGGGGTTTTTACGAATCGATCAAATTCCTTCAGGCTTCCACTTGTAACCAAATCAAATCAGGTAACCAAGGGGTCGATTCGAATTGAGAACGATAGAATTGGAACTTTTTCGGCATTGTTTCATCCCTTCTTCTGGAAATTTTGGAGAGTGGTGAGATTTGAACGACGTAGGTCGACTCCACGGAACTGAGGAATGCAAACATTTGAGTCGTGTCGATCAGAGTACTGTCTTTCACTGTCTTCGCATCGATCTAGGGGTGAGCGATTCGAGTTGGCTTTGAGCGTGCAACTTCGAATCGATGACTGCAGGAGAACAAGAAAAAAGGACTTGCGGTGATCGATTCGAAACGGCGACATTCTGATCGATTCGAAGGTGCTCACTACTGGTGGGTTCGAAACAATGATACGTGCATCGATTCGAAGGGGCTCGACTCCGATTGGTTCGAAATCAGGTGAAACTCCATGGATTCGAACCGCTCTAGGTGGATTCGAAGGAGCTCATCTTCGATCGGTTCGAAGTCAGGTGGGGTTTCATGGGTTCGAACTGCTCCTCCGTTTCCAGGTTGCGTCGAGTCGAACTACGTGGCATTGGAGCGCACCGACTCGGAGTTCATCGATCTGACTTGTGTCGAATCGAGTCGATCGATTTTAGCGTTCTTGTTTCTGGAATTTCCACTCCTTCGATTTGTTTCATCCTCTGAACTATGACCAACTTTAAATCGGATTTTAACGAACTTAATAATTTCTTTCGCATACTTGATTCCGACGAGCTTTGGCCTTGCATGACTAAAGTTGACTTGACCTGCCTTCTTTTGAGAGCTCGTCGATGGCACCATAACTCAAACACATATAACGAATTCATACTTGAGTTGGCCAGTAGTATTGGAGTGACGTGAAAGTGACGGTCAGCGATGACGGTCGCTTTCGTTTTTTGACTCCGAGGGTTTGTCGTTCGGACTCCGCGTTCCAATCCCGTAAAATTTGTTTCAGTTATGCATTTCCACTGCACGTCACATTCATATACTTCACACCGGGGAATATACGGGTTTTCTCTGTATTTGACGCTGCCTTCTCGTGAGTTAGTTAATTATGGCGTCTTCGGGTTCTGAACAACAAGAGTTACAGAGCTTGCTCCATCCAGCGCTAGAAATTCCAGAGATTCTTCCTGAAGTGATAGATCCTGCTCCGGACGAGTTGCCGGAGGCCTTACTTATCGAGGATCCCATAGACTCCGTCCGATCCAATATTTCTGGAGCATTGTTAGGCCGGATATGTTTGAAACATAACTTGTCCCTGGATGACGTTTTGCTTCCTGGAGTTGAGGATAGACCTCACAATCCACCCGAGGGTTACACTGCTTTCTATCGTCATGCCTGTGCGGCCGGAACCCTTCCTCCATTTAATCAATATATCAGGGAGATGCTGTCGTTTATTGGAATAGCTCCCGGGCAACTTCACCCCAACGGGCACGCGTTGCTGAATAGTGTTTTCATATTATTCATGGACTGCCTTTTTCGTCCGCCTAAGCCAGCTGAGATTAGACACATATTCAATTTCAAGAGTAGAGGTGATAGTCCGTCTTTCACCTTTCTGGAAGCAGTTAGAAACTGCCAGGTTGTGACGGGAGCCTGGACCAGACTTAGTTACTTTAAGAATGAATGGTTTTTTGTCCGATGCCCTCCAGGATTCGCTAGGCGATGGCTGTCCAGACGTGAGTGCCGTAAAATACGTAAGCCTTCTTTAATAGTTATTGTCGACATTCGAACTGACATCAGGTGTTTTCATTACAGCTATCATATCGAGGCCGGACGGCGGTCAATACAGAAGCGTCATCCGAAGTTTACAAGAGACTCCGGGTGACTTGCGGCACATTGACTTGGTCTTAACTGATGATAACTTAAGGATGCTGGGCTTAATTGAGACGAACCAAAGTACTGTCGTTAAGGGGTTGGCGAAATCGGCTCCGAGGGCAAAGAAGAAAACCGGTGCGGCGATAAGAGAGATGAGCGATGATGAGAGGACGCCTAATGACACTGGACTAGCGGCTGGCTTTCCCAAAACAGGAAAAAAGCAGAAAGGCAAGGCTGTTGTTCCTAAATTTAAGAGACGGAAGTCTGTAATCGTGTCTCGCTCGATCCCTGGGATTATTTCTTCTGACTCCGCTATTTGTCAACCAGGAAACATTTTCGCAGGTCTGGATGACGTTCCCATCCCGGAATGCGTTTCTCTTTATCACGAGTCCGGGTTGGTTGAGCTTCGGGAAGCGTTAAACATAAGCGAGCTTTTACCCGTTAGTGCAGCCGATACTTCTGGTTGGTCGGAGGCTTTGCACATTTGCATACACCTTCATGACACTACATGACTGCTTTACTTGCCATATCTAATTTGCCTGGCCCTTAACCGAACTGCATCTCTTTTTCAGGTAATATGGCTGGCCGTCAGACTACACTGGACAAACTCCGGAGAGTTCATCACCCCCCAACCTATCATGAATCTCGGCGTGGGGGCCCTGATCGCGATCGCGACCGGAGGCAATATGGCCAGGATTACCACGCAAAGGATCATCATCGAGGTTACTCTAGCCAGGAACGATCAGACAGAGATCGTAGACATCGCTCCCCATCTCGATCTCCTCCGCAATCCCGAAGTCATGTCCAAACATCCGAGCCTCTGCGACATCAGCCATCTTCGCAGGCTTCGAGGCTTGAGCCACATCGTTCTCGAATCGGGGTTGCGACTTCCACGTCTGCGGAAGAGACCCTTATTGAGTCTTCTGGAGAAGGGGCCATCAGGCTTGCTCAACTGAGGAAAGATTTTCCAGAAATCTGCTTTGATGCTTGTATTTTTCCCCCCAATCTTAAAAGAATTCCCGATGATGCCGCGATTACGGCGCTCAGCTACACCCAGAACTTTTTCGCTCAGTACAAAGAATGGTACAAAGCGGCCGTTAAGGCTTCCAAAGCTGCCTTCGACCGGGCCCAAGTCATCGAGAAGCTAGAGGCCGACTTGGCTCAAAAGAGTCGTATTGTCGACATACTCCAATCTGAGGCGGAATCTTCCCGCAAGGCCGAAGTCGAGTCGTTACAGAAGGTTGATGAAACATTGGTCGAGATGGCGAAAATGCAACAGGCACATTGTACATTAGTTGAAGACTTAGGCCACCGATACAAGAATGTCGAAACTGAGCGAGATGCGGTAGTCAGGGAACTAGAGGAGCTAAAGGCTAAGTTTGCCGACATGAATAAAGAAAAGGACGACGCGAATGTGGCTGCACAGGAAGCGTGTGAGCAGGCTGTATCTTTCCGAGCTGAGCGCGATGTGGCAATTAAGGAACTGGAGGTGCTAAAGGCTAAGTTTGCTGATATGAATAAGGAAAAGGACGACGCGAATGTGGCTGCACAGGAAGCGTGTGAGCAGGCTGTATCTTTCCGAGCTGAGCGCGATGCGGCAATTAAGGAACTGGAGGTGCTAAAGGCTAAGTTTGCTGATATGAATAAGGAAAAAGACGACGCGAACGTGGCTGCGCAAAAAGCGTGTGAGCAGGCTGTATCTTTCCGAACTGAGCGCGATGCGGCCATTGCAAGGGTTAAGGAGGTTGAATCGGAGGTGGAGGAGAGAGTCCAAGCGGAGAGGTTCAAAATGGAGGCCGAATTCGACGATCTTTTGGACACATATAATGCCAATGTACTGGAGTATAGAAACCTCTCCTGGCTAGGGGATTACTCGATGCCTCTCTACAACGCTTGGAAGAAATTGGTGGAAAACAAGAGGATGTCTTGTCCGGATTCGGTATTAGATGAGTTTGAGCTTGAGTCGCGTTTGCTCAGCGAGGATGAGAGGAGGACTCTTCATGAAGCAATCGCTTCCGTTGAAAAAGAAAGACTTGGAGTCCATCAAACGGAGGTTTGTGAAGGTTCGGGCATTGTGCGTCATAGCGAGAATACTGAAGTCCCCATTTCGACTTCGTCCGGAGCCGTTGCTGTAGTTGATTCGCATGCTATTCCAGCCTACAATCCGGACCAACCGGAAATGTCTTCGGGCACGGCTCTCGCCCCCGAGCTTGTTCAGGCTCCAAGGCAAGGTAAAGCGGGTATTTTGACTACTCTCTTTACGTCTTAAGACATTGGTTTTCGAGGGAATTTCTTGGTCTGACAGCTCTACTTTTTGTTGTTTAGAGACCGAGAGTGTCGCACCCGTGCTCCCTGTTCCTTCGGCTTTATATCCCACGCATGGAGTTGTTGTCACTGAGGCGATCTCAACCGCCGCCATGGTTGGTGACATAGGAGAGGGAGGATCGATGTCATTCGACGTTCAAATGTTTGAAGAGCTATTTGGTCATCCTCTCGATCCCGTGCCTGACCTCTCTTTTGCGACGAGCGGAGCTGCTCCAGTTTCTAGTTCGATTGTGACGACCACTGGCGTACCTAGCGCAGCTCAACTGTCTCGAGAGGAGGAGATTTTGGCAGAGATAAGTGCCGAGATGGCCAAGACAGTGACAGTTGGTCCCGGAGGTGACGCCGTTCCCCCAAGCTTATCTTCTCTAATGATGATTTCTCCTGGTGGCACGGTAATCGTCTCGAGTGTCGCTGAACATGTATCTGTTACTGCTCCCATGCCTTCGGTTCGCCCTCATAAAAGGATCTCCATCCCTTCCAGTTCTGAGGAAGATGTCGATATTATGCCAGACCCGGAGGACGTTCCTAAGAAAGGCAAAAAGTCTCGTAGGAAGCCAGGCAGTGGGTCTACCGGCTCGACTCCGAGGAAGAAGCATCGGAGGAAGAAAGAGTGAGCCCTTTGCTTTGTCAAGAGTTTACGGATAACAATTCTTTTGTCTTTTCTCTTGTTCTTTTTTGGGCCATGTGTATGTGTGGATTCGGCCTCCACTTAATCGAAGCATCTTTACTTGCCATGTAATCAAACCTGTTTTTGTTGGCCGATGAAATGGGAAATTATTCTTTTCTTCTTACCTAAATGCCTTGTAGCGTTTGTTTTGTATCCGCTCAGTATTTTTACAGCTTCGTGTCGTGACTTAATGAATGAGTCGGATTCTGACTATATTATCACTTAAGCCAGTGATTAACACCCAGCTTTTTGCCCCTTAGTTGCGGGGAATAATACTCATATTCTGGTGGCTGATTGCGTTTATTGCAAGCCTTTGGGCACACGCCCCCCTTTTGAGGTCTCATGACGATTTGAGATCGATAATCTGTTCCGCATTCCAGGATTCTGAGTGTTATTGATGTTTGGAACACAGTTCGCGCTTTGAGAATCTGGATTAGATGTCTATACCCCAATTCACACTCTGGGAAGTTGGAGTTCGTTCGCACTCCGGGAACGATTTGTTGGATGTTTATATTCCAATTCATACTCTGGGAAGTTGGAGTCCGTTCGCACTCTGGGAACGATTTATTGGATGTTTATACTCCAATTCATACTCTGGGAAGTTGGAGTCCGTTCGCACTCTGGGAACGATTTGTTGGATGTTTATACTCCAATTCACACTCTGGGAAGTTGGAGTCCGTTCGCACTCTGGGAACGATTTATTGGATGTTTATACTCCAATTCACACTCTGGGAAGTTGGAGTCCGTTCGCACTCTGGGAACGGTTTATTGGATGTTTATACTCCAATTCACACTCTGGGAAGTTGGAGTCCGTTCGCACTCTGGGAACGATTTATTGGATGTTTATACTCCAATTCACACTCTGGGAAGTTGGAGTCCGTTCGCACTCTGGGAACGGTTTATTGGATGTTTATACTCCAATTCACACTCTGGGAAGTTGGAGTCCGTTCGCACTCTGGGAACGATTTATTGGATGTTTATACTCCAATTCGTACTCCGGGAAGTTGGAGTCGGTAAAAGGATTATCGTGTATCGATCCCTGTGAATGCTGGTATTGTATTCTGCCCCCGAGCTCGGGTCTCACTCAATGAGCGACAGGTCGTATCACAGTTACTCCCTGTTCGAATAAATCCCACCGTGTGATGGAATTTAGCTCTTCGTGCAACGTGATATAACGTGTTATTTTCAGTGACTCACAACTTTTGGCTCGAAGAGATGGCATTTTATTGCTGAAACGAAAGAAACATGACAAAATCAGTTGCCTTATTACAAACTCAAATTTCAAAATGCAAAAACAAAAATGCTGAAGAAGAAATTGATAAGAAATAGATAAATAAAGCCCGTCAGATGTAGTAGTGACGGAGGCTTCTGCTATTCCAGGCTCTTGGTAAAGTGAGGCCATCAACTGTTGATAACTTGAATGTGCCATCTCTGAGCTTTTGTGAAATCATATACGGCCCTTCCCAATTTGGGTTCATGTGTGAAGGAACCGGGTAAATTCTTTTAAGTACCAGGTCGCCGGATTTAAAAGTTCGTGGGCGGACCTTGGCGTAGTATATTCGAGCGACTCGACCTCGATATGCAGCTGCTCTCACATCGGCTTCTTCTCGCTTCTCATCAAGCAGATCTAGGGATTCAGCAAGCAATATACCGTTTGTTTTCGGGTCGTAGTTTGTCACACGGTGAGAGCGAACTTCCATTTCGACTGGAATAACTGCTTCAGAGCCATAGGATAGAGAAAAAGGGGTGTGTCCGGTCGCAGTTTTGTGAGTCGTTCTGTACGCCCACAGAGCCATTGGTAGTTCATCAACCCATTTGCCCCCAGCTTTCTCCAATCTTTTCTTCAATATAGACTTGATAACCTTATTGACGGCCTCGACCTGACCATTTGCTTGTGGGTGCGCTACTGCTGAGAATCTCTTATGGATGTGAAATCGCAGACAGAAGTCCTTGAATTCAGCACTGTCGAATTGGGCTCCATTGTCGGTGATAATAGTATGCGGGAGACCAAACCGGCAGATGATGTTGCGTACCACGAAGTTGATCACCTTTTTTGTTGTTATCGTTGCAAGGGGCTCAGCCTCAGCCCATTTGGTGAAGTAATCAACCGCCACTATGGCGTACTTTGCACCCCCTTTAGCTAAAGGCAATGCACCGATTATATCCATCCCCCACATTGCAAATGGCCACGGACTGACCATTTGGGTTATTTCAGAAGGCGGGGCTCTAGGGATCCGAGCGTGTCTCTGGCATCTATCGCATCTTTTGGCATAATCCATAGCATCGCGGTTAACGGTAGGCCAATAATATCCGTATCGAAGTATTTTCTTGGCAAGTGCTTGCCCCCTAGTGTGATCGCCACATTCTCCTTCGTGCACCTCGCGCAACACTCGCTTGATTTCGTCATGTGCGATACACCGGAGAAGAGGAACAGAGTATCCTCTTCGATACATAACTCCGTTTTGAATGACAAATCGTGACACCTTTCGGAGAATCTGTCTTCTTTCACTTCGCCGTTCGGGTAGTGTGCCATGCTCAATGTAATCTTGATAGGGAGTCATCCATGATTCCTTCTCGGAGGTAGCTTCAAATGTGAATTCGTTCTCCGTTCGATCAATGCTTGGATAGGATAATGTCTCGACGGGGACGAGTCCCAAGTGTTGAGTTTCGCCTGTACTTGCCGACTTTGCCAACGCATCAGCTTTCTGATTGTGCTCTCGGGGTATGTAGAAAATGGCATAATAATCAAACTGGTCTAGTGTTTCTCGGACCCGGGCTAGATAAGCGGCTAGTCTTCGATCCTTGGCCTGATATTCGCCCCGAACTTGGCATACCACCAACTGAGAATCGCAGTATATCTCTACCGCGATAATTCTTAGGTCTCGGGCCAACTTCAACCCGGCGAGCAAAGCTTCGTATTCAGCTTCATTGTTGGTTGCCCGGAAATCAAACTTTAAGGCGTAGCAGATGGATCGGCCCTCGGGAGTCTCAAGCACAATCCCTGCGCCCGAACACCGATCGTTGGATGCGCCATCAGTGTACATTTTCCATACATATTCGGGTGAGTCACTAGTTTCAGGTAAGTCTTCAGGAACAGTGAATTCGGCAATGAAATCTGCTAAGACTTGACCGTGTATGGCTCTCCTTGGAACATATGCGATGTCGAATTGACTCAGCTCAATGTTCCACTTTAGTAACCTGCCAGATGTCTCGGGTCGTGTGAGGACCTGTCGTAGTGGTTGATCGGTGTACACAATGATAGGGTGAGCCTGAAAATATGGACGGAGCTTTCTCGAGGCGATGACTAGGCAGTATGCCAACTTTTCTAGCCTTGGATAATTTTTCTCGGCCCCGGCCAATCGTTTACTGACATAATAAACTGGTTTCTGTGTTCGGTCTTCCTCCCGAACCAATGCAGCACTAATAGCGTTTTCAGATACAGCCAGATAAAGGTATAATTGTTCATGATCAACAGGTTTTGAAAGAATCGGTGGTGTGGAAAGATGCCGGACTAGCGATTGAAATGCGTTTTCACATTCCGTAGTCCATTCGAAGTTTCGCCTCCCTTTTCGGATTAGGTCGAAAAAGGGTATGCATTTATCCGTTGACCTTGAGATGAACCTACTCAGCGCTGCAATCTTTCCATTGAGGCTCTGAACCTGTTTCATGGTCCTCGGGGTTTGAAGACTCCTGATTGCCCATATCTTTTCGGGGTTGGCCTCTATTCCCCGGGCGTTGACGATGAACCCAAGGAACTTTCCGGAAGCAACCCCAAAATGACATTTTAACGGATTTAGCTTCATCCCATACCTCCGGAGGACTTTGAACATTGACTCCAAGTCCTTGACATGATCAGTGGAGTACCGTGATTTTACCAACATGTCATCTACATAGACCTCCATGGTTTTCCCGATCTGGTCGGCAAACATTCGGTTGACTAAGCGTTGATAAGTTGCTCCGGCATTCTTTAAACCAAAAGGCATGACCATGTAGCAATATAGTCCTATGTCAGTTACGAAGCTCGTATGTTCTTGATCAGGCACATGCATGGGTATCTGATTGTACCCAGAGTAAGCATCCATGAAAGACAATAATTCATGTCCGGCCGTCGAATCCACAAGTTGATCGATTCGAGGAAGTGGAAAACTGTCCTTTGGACAAGCCTTATTTAAGTCAGAGTAGTCGATGCACGTTCTCCATTTTCCATTTGGTTTGCGGACAAGTACAGGATTGGATACCCACTCCGGGTACAAAGCATCTCGGATAAACCCATTCGTCTTCAATTTATCGACTTCTTCCTTGAGGGCGGCAGATCTCTCTGGATCCATACCGCGTCTCTTTTGTTTGACCGGGATGTACCGCGGGTCAATATTTAAGGTGTGGCTCGCGATGTCCGACGAGATTCCACACATATCGGAGTGCGTCCAGGCGAATACGTCTAGATTCGCTTGGAGAAATTCGACCAATTCCTGTTGAGCTTGCAGGTTTAGCTGAGACCCAATTTTCAAGACCTTCGAATCGTCATCGTTATCAATTGGAACATCGATTGTCAGCTCGGCTGGGGAGGCCTGACTTTCTTTGGATTCATCATTATCTTCAGTGTCTCGAGGGTCAAGATCCTTCTGGAATTGGTCGTGGTGCCCGGGCCGAGGCCCAGGCGCTAGTTGTCAATCGTCGACAAAGCGGACGTGGAGAGATTCCCCCACGCCCTTTCCCTTTTCCCTCTTTTGTGCTTCTCGTAGTTCAGCAACGTAACAGGCTCTCCCAGCAGCCTGGTCCCCTTGAATGACCCCAATCCCGTGGTCAGTTGGGAACTTTAGAGTCAAACACCACGGGGCAATTGCTGCCCTAAATTCTGCAAGGGCTGGTCGGCCCAAAAAGGCATTATAGGGTGAATGGATGTCCAGGACAACAAACTGTAACACTCGAACTCTACGGCGTTCTCCGTTTCCCAATTCTACTGGCAATTCCACCATTCCGGTGGGTATGTTAGCACTTCCATCGAAGCCGTGGATCCTATATTGACAAGGCTTTAGATCTTTGTCTTCCATTTTCATCTGATCATATGCCCTTTTGAACAAGATGTTTACTGAGCTTCCACTGTCTACCAGGATCCTCTTCATCCAAGCAGGACCAACCTGGGCGGATATGACTAGTGGGTCTATGGTCGGGGCTTCGACTTTGTCTGCATCTCGGCTTCTAAATACGATGTCATCCGTCATCGTCTTCTGTTGCTTAGCCGGAGTTCCTTCATAAAGTGTACTGCAGCTTTCAAAACTTACGTGTCTGATCGAATTGGCGTATGATTCCATTTCCCTCCAACTTCGATCTGCTGGATGAGGGCCACCACTGACTGTATTTATGACCAATCTTCCGCCTGTACGAGCGGGCTCTTCTTGTCTTTCTTGGTTCTGTGCACGATTTTGGTTTGACGGGCCTGCACTACCGGCTTGCGGTGCCCGCACAAATTGATCCAGCTTCCTCTCTCTGATCAGTTTCTCAATAAGGTCTTGCAGATGCCTGCAATCATTGGTGTTGTGTCCATAGCTTTCGTGAAATCTACAAAACTTCCCCGTTTGGATCTGTTTCTCCGATGATGGCTTCGGAGTCGGCTTCTTATATTGCATTGCATTACAGGTTTGTAGATATACGTTTTCTAACGTCGTATTCAGCGGTGTATAACTTTCAAACATTTGCGCCCTACGTCGCGGGCCGCGATTCTGATCCTGCTTCTTACTTCTATTATCGCCGTTCCTTGGCTGGGTTTGCTTGTTCTGAATATTCAACTGCACTCTTCCTGAGCCCTCTCCTGACTGTTTAACGGCCACATTGCTTTGAATCCCTTCATTGCTGGGCCTCGCATCGTCCTGCTTCCTAGATTGTTTTGCATCCTCACGCCTCAGGAATTGGGCGGCTTTGGAATAGAAACGATCCAACGACGCGGGAGGTTTCCCAGCTAGCCAGTTTCCAAAATCAGAGTCGGGATCAATCCCCTTAGTCAGAGCCATCAAGATTGAATTATCATTGGGGTTAGTAATTTCTGCACAGGCGGCGTTGAATCTTTCCAGGTATCGCCTGAGCGTCTCCCCAGGGGTTTGAGTGACACTAGATAAAGTGTTTACGTCTTTAGGCCTGGCGATGTGCATACGGAATTGTTCGATAAATTTGGTTGCCAATTGGTCAAACGAGGAGATAGACCGTGGTGGTAGTCGTGTAAACCACATTGTCGCAATCCCCCCCAAGAAAATAGGAAAACTACGGCACTTCACTGCATCATCAGCTCTGGCAGCAGTCATCGACCATTCATACTTTAGAATATGTTGGCTAGGGTCGGAGTTTCCTTCATACATAGGCAGAGTCGGCATTCTGAATCGCCGGGGAGGCTCAGCATACAATATGTCATCTGTGAACGGGGTGTGACTTCGAGAGATCCCCCAATCGTCATTTGTTAAACCTTGACTTTCGCGAACCATTTGGCGGACCATAGCTGAGAGATCAGGCATTGCCGCATTCGACGGGTGTCGAGCCAAAGTGTGGTCGGGTTCCACAGTGCGAGGTGGGATCGGGCGCTGTCGACGATCCGAATCTCGCCTCCTTGGCTCAACATCTTCTGGGATATTCGATCCTGGGGCACGTTCCTGTGGGTGGTAGTTCGGACTGGAGTGATTTCGGATGTCAACTCCTGTGTCACCTGCGGTGGCTTGGTTATCTGCAGTGTGCTGTGGAACAGCGCCTCCTCGAGAGGAAGGTCCCGTATGAAAGCTAGCAGAGGGGCCAACCCTTATTTGTCCAACAGTTAACGTTTGCCGGAGACCAGAAGCATGACTTCCGTCTAACCTGGGGCGTGTAGATCTGCCGCCATAGTCGGATGAGGCAGAGCTTTCCGTGGAAGAATGCGGAGCATGGTCCCTCTTTGATTTCCTTCGCCCTTGACGATTTAGTTGGTTAGCCAATTCAGCATTGACACGCAGCTGCTCAGTTAGCTGTTGTCGGCTTTGAGTTAATTCCTGGAGTAATGCTTGGAATTCTTGCCTTGTAACTGGACCTGACTGATTCGCTTGCCCAGCGGCATCCTGATTGGCTGACTGTAGCTGTGCGGGATTCTGCCCATCCCGGCCTTCTTGGTTACCAACGTTGGAAGTGGTTCTCGTACTAACCATCCTGAAGGTTGGATTCCTGTCCTAGATTTTTAGCAAATCTGAAAAGAATAGAAGGAATCCGAATTTGAGGTCTGGATCTCCCTCTTAGATTTATGCAATCCGGTATCGAAGATAGATCCACGGAGCAGGAGAAAGAACTGGTTCCTTTTCTTTCTCAGTGAAAGCACCAAAATGTTTGCACCAAAATTGGGCAAACACCCTTCGAAAGTTTTTGAAGAGATAGTAAATGAAGAACTTGAATTAAAAATAAGGACTATCTAACAAAACTCCAAATCACAGAAAAGTAAATTGCACAGAAGACAAGGATTTAGAGTGGTTCGGCTATGCGCCTACGTCCACTATGAAGCTTTATCACTTTATTCCTTAATACTTGAAGATTACAAGTGTTTTTAAGCAAATTACAGCAGAAAATGGACTTAAATTCGAAATTATCAGCAAAGGAGGTGGTATGGAGTGATTCCGGCAGCGTTTAGGCTTATTTTTCTTCTCCAAATTCTCCCGTCCCTTTTCTGAATGACCAGGGGCTCTATTTATAGGTGTGGAAGGCCAAATTCCCGCCTAAAGCTCAGGGAGGTTGCCTGGCACGTGAGGGGGGCCCATAAGCCCACGTTCTCGAAGTCCGTGCCCAGTTTGGGATCGATTCGAAATGAATTTCGAATCGATCAAAGAAGCATCCAATCGAGGCGAAATTTGGTGTGGACATTCTTCAACATGCAGGTGTTTGTTCGAATCGATCCAAATGTGTTACCTTGGATCGATTCGAAGTTGTCTTAGCATGTTGGATTCGAAGACAGCGCGATGCCGCATGGCGGGCTTGTAGTCTTGTGAAGATGGATTCGAACTAGCGCATAGTTGATGGAGTCGAGGTATAGCTGCTTTGGTGGATTCGAAGTAAGGTCTAGGTCATGGATTCGAAGTAGAGAACGTCTGATGGATTCGAAATACATGGAGTCGAAGCGGTAGCGTGTCTTATGGATTCGAAGTTAGGAGCACTCTGATGGATTCGAACTTACGTTCTTTTGTTGGGTTCGAACTAGTTGGTTTCGAACATTATGGGTTCGAAACAAATGGTTTCGAACTAGTTGGGTTCGACAGTGATGGTTTCGAACCGAGCGACGTCCATCTTCCTTAACTTGAATCCGTCATAACTTGAGCATATGACCTCGGATTGACTCGAAACTTGAATTGGTGGCTTCTATGGCCTTTCTTTTTATGCCCTATCACTTGTGGCCCGATCCGGACTCGGACAGAATTCATCGATATCCATAGCGGAGTGAAGTGCGATCAATCTCTGAAGCGAACTGTCTTTTGTCTTTGATCAATCTTTTGGTATCACGGCTTTTGCCCGAAAAGCGGGATAACAATATATATTTATAAAATAAGTTATAATATAAGTTATATAAGTAATTCGTACATCCGTTGTCTAAAAGTTTTATATAAGTCTGTGTATAGGCTTTATTGTTTATGTATGGGTAGCTATATATTAGTTTATATATATAGGTAAAGTGTTTAAAATTTATAATTGTATTCTGAAGTGGATTTTGTACCATATGTATATAGTAGTTTGTAAATGAGATTTGAACAGTGTAATTTGTTGAAGTTTTAGATATTAATCTTATTTTAAAATATAAATCTTAATGATATTATATACATAGGTCGTATGGGGTGGTTTGGGTCTTAGATTTGTAAATAGAAATTTTGATCTATGTGTAAAATTTAAATGGTTTGGAAAAATTATAAGGATTTTTATTTAACATATATGTTTAATTTCAAATGTTAAAACTATTGGTTTATGTATGAAAAAAAGGTAAATTGTGTGTATATATATATATATATATATATATATATCTGTGTGTGTGATTCGACTTTAAATTTTTCTTAGGGATGCAATTTTGATTTTTATTAAAATAGCAAAAATTTCTGTATATATCAGACTGATTCTGATTCAATTCATAAATTCTTGATTATCAGCCTCGTTCGTCCAATTCATGCCGATCCCATTTTGCTTTGAAATTCGTGCTCGGATTTATAATTCAAATTTCAGTGTCCGTATCAGTGTGCGTATCCATGTCATCGTCTGTATTCTCTAGCCTCGAAAGGTGGGCAATCACTCACGATTAACATTCTTTTATTTGTTAAATTTGATTAAATCGAAACGACAATTGAAATATGATGCTGTAGTTATTTAAATTGTTATATATGCTATTATCTGTAACTGTTCACTTATGGGATATGACACCATATCCTATTGATTATATTTATTTTTGATGATATATGCCTGTTGTTATTATTATTTTCATGTCTGTTATCACTCTGCAAGTTCCCTGTTAGTATAGAAATCACTATGGGTTGAAATGATACATACCCAAACGGATTTTAGAATAAGAGAATTTCGTTATGGGTTGAAATGATAAACCCAAGCGATTTTCATTTGAATTGAATTTGGGATTACGGGTTGAAATGATATCCACCTGTATATATTTAACTTACGGATTGAAATGATAAATATCCGTATCCCTTGTCCATAGAATAGAAAATTTTACATCGACGCCGTCGTCTATATGAATGTTTTAAAAATAATTTCTACGGTCCTGAAAAGAAATATATGGTTTTAATGAATATTGATTTAAAGTATTATATATAAAGCTTATTTTATATATAGATTTAATATTAAGATAATTTAATTTATATTGATTTTATTAATATGAAATATGTTTAAGGATTTATTAAATTTGTGTTTCCGAAATAGATTTGTGGAATAAATTTTATAAGCTAAGGTTTGAAGTTATATTTGGGACTTATTTGAATTTGTCATTAATTAAGGATTTTATTTAGTTAAATCAATTTGAAACTATTAAATTCTAAACTTTAACATATAATCCTATAACTTGAATTTTTATTTAACAAATTTAATGGATGTTTCATGTCTAAAGAAATCGAAGGTAATATATAGAAAATGTAAATTTAAGGTCATATAAATAATATTGAATTTATTAAGTGAATATTTCAAAACTAAATAATAGTGAAGTCAAGTTGGGAGATAAACGCAACTATCAAAGTTTAGTCTTTGAAATGTTGAATATTTAAAGCTCCGAAATATATTAACTTCGAATTGTATTGAAATTTAAATGGTTCATTTTGTGGTTCAAATCCGTATTTAAAATAGATAAAATTTGAATTAGTTTAGTCAGAAACTAAATTGAATGGAAATTGATAAATTTTGATTTAATTAAATTTGAACGGGAAGGTCGAGTTGATTTTGAAGCGATTTATGAAGTTTGAGGAAATAAAAATACTTTACATCATAAATTATTGGATATATATACTAATTTGGAAATTAGAGATATTTGAAATGAAAATGATATTTTAGTTTTGAAATATAAATAAAATTGAAATGGCCACGGTGTTATAGTGTATATTTCTACCATGTAGATAGTTCCTTGGATCCTTAGAGGATGGTTATCCCAAACATCCTCTAAGTTAAATATATTTCAGTTGGTATTTCAATTGAGTTGGATTTGTAGATATAAGAATGTTAATCTTGACTCGAGTGTTTTGTATTTTGCTTTACGCTCGGGTCAGGCTAAGAGACACAGCATTAGAGACTCATCTTTGGAGTTTGGAGCTCCGTTGGAGGTCCAACTATCGATTCAGCTTTCAGCTTTTCCAGTTGATTATTTCAGAGGAGTCATTGGTTCGTACCGAAAACTTCACTGTATTTGAGATATTCGGATGTACTTTATTTCTAACTCTGATGTATATAGTAGCTTCGTGAACTACTATTCTTTATCTATTCTGCTGCATTATATTACTCTGTGTCAGTGATCTGTGATGTTTTATTTACTGTATATGTTGAGTTTGCCAAATTTAAATTAGCAACGCAGTATTTTGAATTATTCAAGTCGGACATGTATGGTTTTATTGTCGATTTGAATGGTCCAAAATAGCGGGCTGTTACATTTGGTATCAAAACTTTGGCTCTAGGCAAAACTTAGCATATATGGTAAATTTATTTACAGAATCACTTTCGTTCGAGTTGAATCTCTTCCTTTTTGACTCGATTTCCTTTGAATTTTGGAATGTCCCTCGGTTTCGAAATTCATTCTTGTCTTTTCTATTTATATTCGTTTGATTCTGGAGTATCCCATAACTCCACTGAATATTTTGTGTAAAGGGGGTGAAAACTCCTTTACAATTGGCATTGATTCACCGAAGATTTCTGTATCCTCGGTTTACAATGCTGCTATATCTTGATATGGCGAATTCTATCTCTGGCGATCGAACCTCGATTTGTTTTGGAATTCCGCATCAATTATATTCCTGAAGTCACGGTTGACCCGATTAAGGTCGCCGCGATTTATAGAAGTATATCCATCTTCTATTTTGTAATTTAATATTCTCATCTTCTGTAACGACCCAACTTCCAAACTCCAGGAAGTTGCATCGTTAAGAAGAAAGAAAGGGATAGAAAAGAGAAAAGAAAGAAAGAAACAGACAACATCAGAATCTCACAGCGGAACGAATAAATTATAATATATCACATAATACTTTACATAGTATCATATGCATCAGAGTTATACAGCTAATACAACACAAACTAGACAGTTATAAACATCTGTCTAGCAATTACATTTCAAGTACATCAGAGAATCATATACAACTCAAACACAGCGGAACCACTACATATATCTACACGCTGAAGCCTCCTGCTCCATACTTGAAACCCCTTTTCCGTTCAACTTCACAATGCACACACAAAACTCAACTAAAAATTTTTATTTTTATTTTAAAAATCCTAATTTTCAAATTAGATTCTAGCTATATACTTGAAACCAATTTTTTTTTAATTGTGATCTGTTTTTAAAATTCACTGTAAAATCATAAATTTCCAGATAACAACTTAATGATTTCACTTGATACTATATTTTAAAAATAAGATTTCATCAATCCAAGCATACTTTCTTTTGCGCATAATATCCTGTAATTCACTTGAGTGAATAAGGATAGATTTTTGTGTCACTATTTGGGTCTGTAAATCAAACAGAGGTTCAAAATATAGACATGCATATAAGCATATTTACAGCAATTATGAACTGAAACACATATATTCACACATTCACACACTAATTCATATGCATCAGGTTTAAGGTCAGATTTAAGGTTGTTTACTCACCTCTGGAAGTCGAACAGAGAGTAACCCTGGAAAATGATTCATGCCTTTGAACTGGAATCAACTTTGAATTTGCTCTGACTTGCTTTATCATTTAGGTGATCTGATTTTCTTGCAACCTGTACTTGATTCTTAGTTTGCTTTTTAAGTTATTGAGTGATCTGGACTTGATTGCATGATGAATTTGGACAAAATTTTGATTTGCATCTTGTATAATGCTTCAGGTTTTGCTGAGATCATGATTTTTACTTACTGATTTTTGTGTGTTACAGGTTCTGTTTCTTTGTTTTGATTATAAAGATGGTAAAAGAAATAGAAGAAAGTATATGAGTGTTTATATAGATTAAATTAGGATTTCCTTGAAAGAAAAGAAACAAAATGGTGACACTTGTTTAAACATTTAACACTTGTCCCCTTAAGTTCTAATTACCTTACACATATACACTCTTGTTTACAATAGCCATTAACATATACTAATAAGTTCACAAGTGTTTTTAATGTTTAATTAATAATTTACAAATGTTACTTTCTTATCTACAAATTTATTTAAGTTATGAATAAGTAATTTTGTAATATTCACATGAATATAATGTGTATTTATTTTATATAAATAAATTTTAGATTTTTGTAAATATACATATGAATCTTATATGAACATTTATTTACACATAACTTATGTTTTTGATCAAATCAATATAACATATATTTAAGATATACTTTTTTTTTTCAAATTCAAATTCAATCCTTTAAATTTCATAAAAAATCCAATTCAAGGTTAACTTTAAAATAAATACATATATTTAAACAAGCCTAAATTCAATTTGAAGTATATGATGATTATCTTAAAATAACACATAAATATTATTGTTTTGAAATTAACAATTTTGTCTAATTTAAATAATTTACAAATATAAATAATCATCAATACTTAATTTTAAAAGAATACTTCGTCAATTTTAAGTGATTATATTAAGATATGATCAAATAAATATTTATCCAAACATAAATATTTACGATTAGATTCATTTGTTAAATTTACAATTCAGTATTTCTATTAATTAACCCAGTTTGTTAATCAATAACAGATGACCAAAAATTTGGGTTATCACATTCCTCCCCCCTTTGAATCTTTTCGTCCTCGAAAAGGAACGAAAGCAGAATTTATTAAATATTTAAAAACCAGTTAAATTATTCTATGATCATTTTTCAAACACCTTTAAAATCTATATAGTATTATTAAAATAGCTTTATAAAAATATCATTCTATAACTCGATGTTTCAACAAGTCCATCTTTGTTCTCACAGAAATTCGGTCATACGTTGATCAGGCGTACGACTGAAAATCAATAAGTACTTAGCAGACTCGTCTTCAACATCCAGTGAAAATACCTGAAAATAATTTTATTGAAAATTTTGAAAACATTTTTTTTGAAAATAGAGGATATATCTTTGGTGAGAATGCTCTGGAAATCATCACCCCCATCCATGGTCACAGTTACATCCAGGGTTACATTGCCGTCGCAGCAAAAGTCCACGTAACTGCAGGCTCTCAGCGGCCTCTCGATTACGCCACGGATCCCATACAACAGATCACAGTTACATCCAGGGTTGCGTTGCCGTCGCAGCAAAAGTCCATGTAACTGCAGGCTCTCAAAGGCCTCTGATTTTCGCTGTCAAAATGAAACTTCTCCACTCCTACATAGGTCGCAGTCTGCCGATATGAAATCAAATGCAGACTGTTGGCTCTCAGCGGCACACACGACTTTCGCTATGTTATACCATAGGTCGCAGTCTACCGATGTAAAATTAAACGCAGACCGTTGGCACTCAGCGGCACACACGACTTTTGCTATGGTATACTCCACTCATAATCCCCAGGAACTAGTTTTGTCCGGACTCCTAACAAGATCAACTTTAGAACCCCCCTTGGGGCTCAAGGCAGCACCACCCGGTGGTACTCCTGAGAAGTTCATTTCAAGGGAGCGCCTTTTTCCCCAGGGACATCATCAAAACATTTTATACTATATACATATAGTATTTTCAAATCATACACCTAGTATGATCTCATACAAAGCTCCTTTACACAAAATCGATTACTGCAAAATCGAAAATTCTCAAGCTAGGCTTTCCAAATCCTCATACTTATTTTACCCAAAAATCAAAAGCCTTTTCCAAATCCAAAGGTTTCCAAAACCCTTTTCCCAAAATCCTCATATGATCCTTTATATATATATATATATATATATATATATATATATTCAAATATATAAAATCTTTTAAAACTTTGGATCATTTCAAACTTGTATAAAATTCCTTTTATACTTCAAAACATTTCCAAAAACCCTTTTCTTCTGGCAAAAGATTCAACAAGGGAAGTTCCATTTTATTAAACAAAGATATTTAACTTTGTTTACTCAAAATCAAATATTCAAATTTGATTACTCTTTTCAATATCAATTTCATTCAAATCCGTATGATGTACACATATCATTCGTACGCCAAACTAATCTGATCGCTCACTCGATCACACAATTTCACTTCCGAACTAGTATCATCCACCCGACTTCCTAGTGCAGACACAGATCTGGTTTCTTGATCAGAAATCGTCATTCTCCTTGCATAGTCATAACTATGATAGAGAACATCCAGAACCAATCAACAACCCATATCCAGGTTCGCCATCGAAAATCGAGTGAAAAATCCCACTCGGATCGATATAACTATCTCGAAATTCTGTACTCGAATCTGGATCAAATCACTATACGAATAGAATAACATACATACACCCTACGTATTTATCTTTATTGGTTATTAGCCAAATCATTTTCTATTTCTATGCACATTCCCTTTTATTTTCACTCACTTATTCACAATCGCTTAAATCCATTCGGATTATCACCTCTATTCTTATCTCGATTGGGTATTTAAACAATAACAATTTAAACTCCGACCAGTTTATTTAGAAAATAGTTTGAAAAATTCAAAAATAGATAAGTAGTTGGAAAATAATTACTAGTTTGTAAAATAGCTGTAAAATAGTTTAGTAATTGTAAAATAATTGGAAAATAGTTAAATAGTCATAGAAATTTTAAATAATTGAAAATAGCTATAAAATAGTAATTAGTTTATAGAATAGTTAGAAAATTGTTAAACAGTTTCAAAAATAATTGTAAAACAAATATAAGATAGTTTCGCTTTTAAAAGAAAAGTTATATATATAATAAATAGCTTGGAAAAATAGGTTTATATTAAAACAATTTATATTAAAAAATAGTTCAGAGTCAAACTGCTTACTTCCCAATCTCCATTCTTATCAATTCAATTTAAATTTTCTCTTCCATTCAAATTGACCAAATTCCAATTTAAATAACTTCAATTTCCATTGAAATTGATTCAATTCAACCTCAATTCAAGTTGAATTAACCCCAGTTTCTTTCAAAATTTAACTTTATTCAACCTTGATCTCAAATTCTACTACGTAAAATGAATTTCAATTACACTAGTTCTAACTTCAATTCATTTCAACCCCAGGTTGAATTAATCCCAATTTCAAACTCCGTTTCCAAATCAAGTTGAATTATTCTTGATTACTTCCCAAATTCAATTCAAATTCCATTTGAATTTAAAACCATTCAACTTTAATTTCAATTCCAAATTATTCAAATTAATCTAATTCAAATTTTCCATTTGAATCTTATATTCATACGTCTTAAAACATCCATCAATTTACAATTTCTAAATCTCAAACCCATTTTGATATCACACAAACTCCCAATTCAGATTAACCATTTAACTTCCCGAATTAAATTCCAATTCCATCTTGAAATTCCCAAATCATGTTGATCATTCCAACTTATTTAACTTTTTCCCAAGTTAAACTCAATTCACTTAATCTAGTCAACCTTACCCAATTTGAATTTCCATTTCAAATTCTAAACTTCATATTAATAATCTTCCCATTTATAAGTTCAAAATTAGCACTTCGGGTATCACATCTTATTCCAAATTCAAAACTCAACATTTAGAGCATATTTCAAACCACCTTTGATATTATGTATATCCACATGTATACATATTAATTTCTTTTACATACCAAGTTATACTCTAAAATTTAAACCACCTTGGTTTTAATTCAAAACAAATTTCCTTTAAATTTTCAAACAACTCTTGTTTGAAATATGACCATTTCATTCAAATGCATTAAATAATATTATTTGTTATTTCTTTAAATTAATTACATCATTAATTAATCACATTCGGTAATTAACCTATCTCTTAATTACCTTCATTAAGTAATTGTCCCTTAAATTACTTACCTCTAGTTACTTCATTAAGTAACTCCCTCTTTATTTATCATTTCCAATTATTATCCATTAATAAATCTCATTAAATAAAGTTTAATTAATTACATAAATTAATTGATTATCTTGAACCCTTTCCCAATTTCAAGATTTAATTCCAGTTGAATCCATTTCAATCTCGTCTTTAATTTAATTTCAATTTGGTTGTAATATATTACTTCTTAATTTAATTCAATAATTTAACAACCAATTCCTTTACTATTTATTAGAAAGATATATTGCTTTATATATCAAAATATAATCTTATATAAAACCATTTAAAATCTTTATATAAGAAAATAACAAGTACGCTCTCTCATATATCATATATATATATATATACACACACACACACACACACACACACACACTCAACTCATCCTAAGGTACCACTACCCTATCCTTAATGAGTAATCCTACCAGAGCCAAGGTTCTCGCTTAAACTTCTGCTCTGATACCAAATGTAACGACCCGGAATTTTCGATTCCGAAATTTCCAGATAGTTAGTGAAAGAAGAAAGAGAAAGAAGAAGAAGAAAGCAGCAACAAGTCACAGAATCCTCACATTCGCAGTGGACAAAATATAATATCAATAATAATAGTTATACCAAAGAAAACTTGTGTCTATCAATTTACATCGATATATCAGAGTTACAACAATTTTATACAACATTGGACATATATAATTTAACAGGTCTCAGATATATACAATATCATCGTGGAAACTCTCCATATGTCCCTGCCATCCAGCTCGCCTCCTGAGCTCCAGAACGTTCTTACCTGAAAATCTATAATACTCGGTCTGACCCGAGCATTACATCAAAATAACACCCGGGTCAGGCTGGAAACCAGCGTGAGTAAATCCATCTAATATACTATTCAACAGTCATAAAACTTAATTTAAACCCAGGGGTAACTCGTACTTCACTACGAGTTTTCAATTTATCATGGTCAACACCTTCACACATCAATATCTATGTACCTCTACATAGTTTAAAGGGTCCAATTTCTTAATTCATTCCATTTCCAGCCTATTGATTTCACTTATTAAATCCATAAGGAATTTTATAGATGATTATAAATCGAGGTGATTTCGGGTATTAACTGATACCCGACTCCGGTCTCTTCGAATCCGATGTCATTTTAACCCAAGTTATTTAAGTGGATACAATTTACTTTTAAATACTGGTTTTCACCTTACACAGCATTTCATCATTAGGTAACCACATTATTACTGTTCAACCCAACATATCATATCACAGGACGTTTCATATGACAATCAACACGATCACATAACGAGGATAACAAATAAATCCAAGGCATTCAAATATCATTCAATTATTCATAAGCAAGATAAATTAGCCATACCATTCTAATTAATTTAAACAAATTAAATTAATTACCTTAATCACCCTTAATCCTGCTTACTTAACATTAATTAATTTACAACAAATTAATTAATTATTCTTTAATTTCCTTTTTAATTAAATTCAGTAATTAGCTCTTAATTAATAACACAAATTAATTATCCTTCACCTATTTACATTAATAAAATTCATCCCAAAATTAATTACTCAAATTTATCATCCTATAATCACTTACATTAATTAATTATCCTTTAATTAATCACACTCATCAATTAACTAACCCTTAATTAGTTTTCTTAATTGATCAATACTTTAATTAATTACACTATGTAATTAATTCTTAATTACTTCTCTTAAGTAATTAACTTTAATTACTTCATCAAGTAATTATTCTATTGTTTAATTATCCTCAATTAATTAACCTTAATTTGAAACTAGTTATCCACAAATTACTAATTTAATTTAATTAACCTTTAACAATTTAATCTTTTAAATTACTTACAGTTAAGTAATTATCATTAATAAATCACCTTAGTAATAATCCATTAACTACCACCTTAATTAATGACATTAAGTAATTATTCTCTAATTTACTTCCATTACATAATTATCATTAATTAATTACATTAATAAATAAATCCTTTAAATTGGTTACACAAATTAATTAGCCTTTAATTAATTAATAATTCCTTTAATTGCAAATAAATCCTAATTATTTTATTAAGTAGTTATTCTTTAAGAAAATTTATCATTAATTAGTTTCATTAGTTAACTTTATCATTAATTACTTATGTTCTTAATTTATTAAATTTAGATAAACCATTACTTAATTAATTACTTGATTTAAATCTTTTTTTTAATTTTCCATTGGAATCGCATAGGACCATAATAATTAAATTATTTTATTTTATGCCAAAAACGTTTTAAAATCAAGCACTTAACTTTTACTTTTGAAATCTACTTCTGCTTTTAAATTTGCTACAGACTTCACCTACCATAAGCAAAGATGATAACCTAAATTCCTGGCCCAACTTCCGGCCCGCTTCCCTACCGTTTCTTCAAAATTTACATGGCCCAACTCTCCTTCTACTTCTTCCCATCTTCACCATTATTCCACATACCTCACCCCAAACTGTGCACGTCGCCGTGTACATGCACGAGCAACCCAATCCTTGAATCTTGCCTTCGAGCATCCCCTCCCATCGTTTACGACCCTTCGACTTGAACACCCAGTCAATAAAACACATATCCTTAAGTTTCATAAAAAAACTGTAACTCAGGCTTCAACTGAAGAAGTAGTCGCCACAAATCAAGCTTCAACCGCTACCGTACGCCACTTCTAACTTCATCGAAAGAAACGCCATACTATCCTCTTCCCTTCCCACTAGGACCGCACAACTCGAACGTCCCCATCGTATCGTCGTCTCCTCCAAACCGAGATCCCTTCCAAAGGCCCTAAAACCCTAATACGATGTTGACAGATCGCTCCGTTGATAAGTAAAATACCTTACTATTTTTCCCATGATCCCAGTCACTTAAACCTACTTCAGCAACGAACACGACCCCTATCATGACACTGGTCACCGAAATTTGGTCGAAACCCCTTTTCCGTTCAACTTCACAATGCACACACAAAACTCAACTAAAAATTTTGATTTTTATTTTAAAAATCCTAATTTTCGAATTAGATTCTAGCTATATACTTGAAACCAATTTTTTTTTTAATTTTGATATGTTTTTAAAATTCACTGTAAAATCATAAATTTCCAGATAACAACTTATTGATTTCACATGATACTATATTTTAAAAATAAGATTTCATCAATCCAAACATACTTCCTTTTGGGCATAATATCCTGTAATTCACTTGAGTGAATAAGGATAGATTTTTGTGTCACTATTTGGGTCTGTAAATCAAACAGAGGTTCAAAATATAGACATGCATATAAGCATATTTACAGCAATTATGAACTGAAACACATATATTCACACATTCATACACTTATTCATATGCATCAGGTTTAAGGTCGGATTTAAGGTTGTTTACTCACCTCTGGAAGTCGAACAGAGAGTAACCCAGGAAAATGATTCATGCCTTTGAACTGGAATCAACTTTGAATTTGCTCTGACTTGCTTTATCATTTAGGTGATCTGATTTTCTTGCAACTTGTACTTGATTCTTAGTTTGCTTTTTAAGTTATTGAGTGATCTGGACTTGATTGCATGATGAATTTGGACAAAATTTTGATTTGCATCTTGTATAATGCTTCAGGTTTTGCTGAGATCATGATTTTTACTTACTGATTTTTGTGTGTTACAGGTTCTGTTTCTTTGTTTTGATTAGAAAGATGGTAAAAGAAATAGAAGAAAGTATATGAGTGTTTATATAGATTAAATTAGGATTTCCTTGAAAGAAAAGAAACAAAATGGTGACACTTGTTTAAACATTTAACACTTGTCCCCTTAAGTTCTAATTACCTTACACATGTACACTCTTGTTTACAATAGCCATTAACATATACTAATAAGTTCACAAGTGTTTTTAATGTTTAATTAATAATTTACAAATGTTACTTTCTTATTTACAAATTTATTTAAGTTATGAATAAGTAATTTTGTAATATTCACATGAATATAATGTGTATTTATTTTATATAAATTAATTTTAGATTTTTTTAAATATACATATGAATCTTATATGAACATTTATTTACACATAACTTATGTTTTTGATCAAATCAATATAACATATATTTAAGATATACTTTTTTTTTCAAATTCAAATTCAATACTTTAAATTTCATAAAAAATCCAATTCAAGGTTAATTTTAAAATAAATACATATATTTAAACAAGCCTAAATTCAATTTGAAGTATATAATAATTGTCTTAAAATAACACATAAATATTATTGGTTTGAAATTAACAATTTTGTCTAATTTAAATAATTTACTTATATAAATAATCATCAATACTTAATTTTAAAAGAATACTTTGTCAATTTTAAGTGATTATATTAAGATATGATCAAATAAATATTTATCCAAACATAAATATTTACGATTAGATTCATTTGTTAAATTTACAATTCAGTATTTCTATTAATTAACTCAGTTTGTTAATCAATAACAGATGACCAAAAATTCGGGTTATCACATTCCTCCCCCCTTTGAATCTTTTCATCCTCGAAAAGGAACGAAAGCAGGATTTATTAAATATTTATAAACCAGTTAAATTATTCTTTGATCATTTTTCAAACACCTTTAAAATCTATATAGTATTATCAAAATAGCTTTATAAAAATATCATTCTATAACTCGATGTTTCAACAAGTCCATCTTTGTTCTCACAGAAATTCGGTCATACGTTGATCAAGCGTACGACTGAAAATCTATAAGTACTTAGCAGACTCGTCTTCAACATCCTGTGAAAATACTTGAAAATAATTTTATTGAAAATTTAGAAAATAGTTTTTTTGAAAATAGAGGATATATCTTTGGTGAGAATGCTCTGGAAATCATCACCCCCATCCATGGTGACAGTTACATCCAGGGTTACGTTGCCGTCGCAGCAAAAGTCCATGTAACTGCTCCATTATCTCCTCCAGAAACTCGTCAAAGCAATCCTGAAACACTTGACTACTCATACGTAATATGAGTACCCAAGAGTTTAATAAAACAGAAAATAAACACTCAGGTCAGACAGGGGTCTGGTGTGAGTAAACGGGTTTAAAAGTTGCTTAACTTTAGAAAATCCTTTGAAACTAAAGCTATCACGTAAGACTTCCCACACATAAACATGGAAAAGTTTTTACCTTACGCTAACCAAAACATTTGATAGGAAATCCAGTGATATTATAATAGTGCCCAGGGTTTTCAAAATAAAATACAGAAATAGCTGGAATGCTTACATCTCACATTCCAACATAGTTGGGCACAATCAAAACCGCACAGGCACTTATTGGATTATGGATTCCATCAATGGCAGGGCTACTGGGGTACCGCCCGTCACAGTACGTGGCCTAGATCACCGTACCGAGGAGTACGCCCGCTCCTCTGCAACACAAAACCGGACCCGTTCCTTACTAAACAGTTCCGAACAAGACCACCTCGTAGATTGGTCGTCACCAACTGCCACACAACCGAATATAAAGGGACCTCTAGACAGGGATAAATCTTGCTCTCCAGTGGGGGCTACCCACGAAGCTTTGCTGCACCTCCCCTGTTTTAGCCATTCCCGGTTGATTAGGCTTGAGGCTACGATTACCTTTATAGGACACATCAAATCTTAGAATGCTCATCGTCCACCTGACGATGTTCTGAAAGCATTCAATCCATACAAGTTCGTTCCGGGTTCGAACGAAACCGAAGGCATTATCTCGTTACACTCGTATTGGAATCACCATCAGAGTTAATGACGATAACCCTTGCACTCTAAATCACCATCTCGAATCTATAAGCACTATTTCGTTAACTCATTACGGAATCACCCACAGAGTTATACTAACGTATAGCCCTTACACCTCGAGTCTTCACTTGCTCCACTTGGATTAACGACCTAATGTTTAATTGGAATAGATGTGGTTTTCGGATATCCAAATATGGAAACCCGATCCCGGTCTCATCGAAACCAGACGCCATCTTAATGTCCAAGTTATACTTAAGGGTTTTAAACAATTAACTCATTTCATTATTATCTATTTCACAGATAGATAAATTACATATCACAATGGATAATCACATTCATATCATAAACGGATAATCTATATCATTATCACAAACATGAAATCATCCAACCAAATAATCCATCACAAACCAACATACATAAACCAATCATCCATATCATACGGACACAACTAATCTCATTACTGAGATCACAACCATTCAATCAATAATATCCATAAGCAATGATTTATTAACCCTCAATTATAATTAATTTAAAATGAATTAAATTAATTACAACCATCTCTAATTAATTTAAAATAAATTAAATTAATTACTCATTTAAATCTTTCTTAACATCCATTAATTAATTAACCCAGTTAATTAATTAATCCTAAGTATTTAACTTGATTAAATATTATTGATTAACCATTCACTATTACAATGAGTAATTAGTCTTTAATTTATTTCACAAATTAATTAACCTTAATCATAAGTAATTAACACTTAATTACTCATTTATTAATTAATTATAATTAATTATATATATCCTTAATTAATTACAATTAATCACTTAATTTAACTTAATCAAACAATCCTTAATTACATCATTAATTATAATAATTAATGATCTCTAATATTTAAATAAATTACTTAATTAAAATTAATTTCATTTAGTAATTATGCTAATTATTAATCACCTTGATTAATATCAAATTTAGCAATTAACTTTCTTTAATTACTCATTTATAAATTAATTAACCAATAATTAATCATTAATTAATTTCTTAATTAATTACAAAAGTAATTATCCAAATTACTAATTACATTCCAGTGTTTATCAGTATTACTTCTCTAAGTAATCCTGCTCCATAAATTACATTAAATAATTACTCTCATAAAATCATCAAATGATTTATTAAAATTAATTAAACTAAATTAATTAACTTAAATAAATCACATATCAAAATTAATTTCATTAAGTAATTAATTCCTTAATTACTTTAATAATTAATTATACTTAACAAATTTCAATTAATTATATTCAATTAATTAATCTAGTTAATTATCAAAATTTATTACGTTAATTAATTACTAAATTATCCTTAGATAATTATTTTCATTAATTACAATATTTCCAATAATTACTTACTTAAGAAAGATTATCCTAGATTAATTATCAATAAATCATTTCTAATTAATGTTAATCTAAACCATTAATTAAAATCAAATAATTAAGTAAATCCTTAATTATCTTAAATATTTTTCAAAATAATCCATCTACTTATTAATGAATTTATTAATATTCAAATGTATTTAAAACCAAACATTTCTAAATTTAATTCAAATTCCATTTTAAAATTTTCAAATTTCAAATGTTTAACTGTTTAAACATTTATCCAAATTTTAAATAAATTTATTCCTTAAAATAATAATAAAGAATCATTCATTACTTATAAAAGATCCTTTTATAAAAATAGTTTAAAACTAAATTACTTAATTTATTAAAGAAATTAAGCTTTAGAAAATGAATTGATTATTTAACTTTTCAAATCTAAAATTAACACTACATATTTTTATTCAAATATTAAAAGAAATAAATTCTTTCAAGTTTAAAACTTATTTGAAATCAGATTTCATTTTCAACTCTATTTTAAAACATTTAAATCTGTTCATATTTTAAAACATACAAAAACTGTTTTAATTAAAAAATCAGGTTTTAAAAGTAAACCTGAAACTGTTCTAAATATTGATTTAAAACTGAATTTAGATCTTGTTTACATCATTTAAATCTGATCAAAATTTAAAAACTAACAAAAACTGTTTTAAATCAAATTCTGGTTTTAAAAGGTAAACCTGAAACTGTTTTTAGTCTTGATTTAAAACTTGAATTTAAATCTTGTTTAAATTTAAGATTTTCATTTTTTTTTAAAACTTAGAATTCAAACTGCATTTGAATTCAGATTCAAGTTACACTAACATCAAACTCCTGCACTAAATTTTTGAATTTCATTCAAAATTTCAAAACTGCAAAAACTCAGGTTTTAAACCTGTAGCCATATACCCGAGAAACCCATCTTTTACTTCGAGTTTCCCAACCCCTTTCTTCGAGTCAAAATCAAAACTACCCGAGGATTGCACGAGACAAAACCCTGCACATTCCCATTTAAGTTCACCTGAGTTCAACCTACACAGTGCATATGCACCGTCACCTTGGCAAACTCCAGCCACGCTAACCCCCTTCTACAAGTCACTGACCATCTCCCTATACTAACTCAATCATCCAAACCCTCCCATATCAGCTTGAGATCAAAATTTGGAAAATCATCTGTAACCTAAAATAAACCCATCTACATCCACACTAAACCTGTCAGCGCCCAGAAATACCACCTCCAGTCACCATCATCGACACGACCTTGGATATAGCTTCCTTTACACCCCCTCTACAAGTTCCCATAGCCTCAAATAACTCAAAGCAACAGAGAGCATGTGAGTAACAAAGAACTGCAACACTGAACTAGGTTTTGAATACCTGGAAACACTCAATTCCCAACTCCTCTCTCTCTGATCACTAATTTCCAAATTTTACCTCATTCTTACATCAATACTCTTCTAATAGAAAGCATCTTAACACCTGACATTAACTAGCCGAACAGATAAACTCCAAAATTACTAATCCTGTTCAAACAGAATTGCAAATCCCACAGTTACTTTTAAAAAATGGGGTTTTTTTTGTTTCAGAAATCATGATTTCATTCATGTATTCAGGTTATAATCTTGTTTCAATGATTTAAGAAATTTAAGATTTCTTGATTTGATTTTTTTATGTTAACTATCCCTTACAGTTTACAGTGAAGCAGAGTTCAAATTTAATATTAATTATGATTTATAAGCTTAATCTATACTAAACAAACAACCCTTAATTTCATAACAAATAAAACAGAGAATCAATTCATGAAGTCATGTTTTTTTTAAGGTTTAGTTTCTAAAACAGAATCAGGTAATAAGATACCTGTAACAACAAACCATAAATATGTTTTTGTATAATATAATCTCACAGAATATCCATCACAATAGAAACCATACAAGCAAACTTAGTTCAAATTTATACACATGCAACGGAAAATTCTAAATAACTTTTCAATTGTGAGCTTACTCACATAATAATAATGGTACTGCAGTTTGATTTCTTTTTTTTTGAAAACAGTATTCATTGGTCTTTTGATATTATTCTTGCTTAAGCATTAATTTAAAAAGAGAAACTGTTTTTAAAAATAAAGGTTTACTCACCTTTTTATGAAGAAGCAGAAAACAATTACATGCAGATTTCAGGACCCTGCATATTGAAGCTGCATTTTGAAATCTGGGTGCAATTTGAAGTTGAAGTTGCTTTTCCTGTTGATGTATGCATGCAGACTCCATTCTTATTGCTCAGATTTGCAGTTGAATAGATCTTCATTATACAGTTGATATGTTAAAGAAAATGATTACAATGTTTGCTTTGTAGAATTTGATTTGTAGTTTGTTATTTGCAGATTTGATTGAAGATTGGTTTTGATCTTACTGAAATTTGATTCTCAGATTTCAAATAAGAAAATGTTTTAACAAATGAATTACTATGTTTCTCCTATCAATATAATTTAAATGATAAGTTTTAAAACAAATGCCACTTGTTATGTTATTATCTCAATTTTTTTACAAGTGTCTCTTTATGTTTAAAGAGCTAACACATGTTCATTTCAATAATTAAAAGCAATTTCTAAATTCATAGTTGTATTTAAATTATCTTAAAACCATTTCTAATTTATTTTAAAATGTTTCTAAATGTTTATTAACATCTAGTCTTTAAATAAATACATATAAACTTCTTTATAAAACTATACACTTACATTTTAATGCTTGTTTAATTATTTTAAAAATAATATTCTTTATAAAACTAAATTTCAAAAGAAAAGATTTTAAGAAGAAAAGAAGTGTTGAATTCACTTTATTTCAAAAGGTTTCAAACTAACTGTTATACTTTAACAAGAATGATTTAAATCATATTTCAAAGAAAAGCAATTTTAAAATAAAACAAAACAAACTTTTATTATAAAATAAAATTTAAACAAAACAAATTCTTACTTACATTTCTATAAAAATATAAGAAAGACTTTTAAAACAAATTTTTGAAAAGTTTACAATACTAATTCAAATTAATTTAATCAATTTACAAATTATACATTTATATAATAATTAGAAAATATCCTTTATTTAATATAAATTAAAATTAAAACCAAATCCTCTATTTACAATGTAAAAACATTTATACATTATAAATAAATATTTTTAAATCAGCATAGAAAGATAAATTTATTACTTAAATATTTTTAATTTTTGAAAAGAATATCATTTGACAAATTAAATAATTATTAATTTATAAAAGATAATTCCAGTTTGAATTAATTTATTAAATCAATATTTCACATTTTAAAATAATTATCAATGAAATTATTAAATAATTATTGCCTAAATTTCCGGGACATCACATCTTCGATCGATTCTATCTTCGAATCAGGATTTTATTGATTGGAGTTCCTCTAATTAAAATCTCTATCTTTGCTTTGAAATCCATTCTTGAATCATCCTCTGAAAATCGGGTTATGGTTTAAATTATTTTATATATCAAAATTATTATTTGGATAACTATGATTTTATTCTATATATAAAAGTTTTGAAAGGATTTGAAATTTTGGAAATTTATAAGAAATTTGATTTATATAAAAATGATTTATAACTGAAGGGTAAAATTTGAAATTCGAGAAATTGAATTCCGGTATTTTGAAATTGGTTTTAATATTTTGGAAAATATATAAAAATAGTACTATTTAAAAGCATTTTCCGAATAAGAAATGTTTCAAATGAGTTCAAATGAATTCCAATAATTTTGAAGAAATTTCAAAGAAGTTTTCAAGAAAATAGAAGTCTAGAACTCACTTATGTCACTGGAAAATAATTTCGGTGATGAGTGCCGACATTGATTTTCGAGTTTCAAAGTGGGGGAGTGGCCACTTTAATAGCTTCGCTATGCGAGTAACTTTGTAAAACCGTTTTTGATTTCAAATTCCGAAGTAATTTGATATTTTCGAAAGATATATGTATATATTTGAAACAATTTAAAGTGAGACCAGTGTTCAGTCCTCGAGTTTCGGATTTGATTTGGTATAATCCTATCTATTGAAATTGATTTATTGATTTATTGTTGATTTTCGACTCTTGAATTGGAAATTTGATTTCCCTAACTATTTTGAATGTTCGAACACTTCCAAATTAAGGTTAAATTTTCAAAGCTAAGAAATTTCGAAAAGGATAAAATATTGGATAAAGCATATAAGTCCAGTTTTGTATGTTTAAGTTTGAAACCTTTTGTTAAGTAAATGAATATGACTATTTTGAACTATACTAATATGGAATTTAGTTTTGAAATGTTTTGAAAAAAAAATTAAGTTTTAAATAATGGTTTTCAGAAAGGTAAATTAGATATTTCAAATAGAAATAAATAGTTCAAAGGTTTTAAAGGGATAATTGTAAATTTGGAAACCATTTTGAGTATAATTGATTTTGAGAAAAATATTTGGTTTTGAAATTAGATTGGAATTAAAACCAGTACTTATATGGTGATTTTGGAAATGAATTTGTTGACTTGAATTATGTTAATTTGGAAACTGGGATTTTTTTTTCTAAACCTATTATTTGGGAAACTTTGAAATTGAGATAGTTAATTTGGAAGAAAATTTGGTGAAATCATATATGATTTTGAAACTGAATTGATATTCAAATAATTTGAAATTGAGAACCTTATATCATTCAGTACTTGATTTGGGAGTGGTCGAACTTGTATAAAATGGATTTGTATAAGTATAAAGTTGGTTTGAAATCTATTGATTTGAAAGTTACTCAATTTGGAAAGAGAATTTTTTATAATCGAAGTCTATATTAGTGTGATTTGGTATACTATTGATTTAGAAAGTATTCGATTTGAGAATGAAATCCTATATATAATGGACTTTATATAAGTATGATGTTTGAACGTGATTTGAAAAGGTACTATATAATATATATATTCGAAGTAAAGATATTGAAAGTGCCTTCTACTTGATATCCGCTTTGAGGCCACATTGCGGATTCATTCTGTCGATATTATTCTCTCTGGTTTTTGGTTTTCCGGATGTGATACTCGAGTGTTCCCACCGTGACATGACCCATGGGTTTTTTCTCTCGCGACTGCATAGCGTAATTGCCTGGCGAAGTTTGGCCTAGGGGCACGGATTGTTTCCTGGGGGATCCAGGAGTAACCATTGTGTATCCTGCAATCTGTGTAGGTCGCGGCTAGTAGCGAAACTGCCTGGCTGAGATGGCCTAGGGGTACGGATTGTTTCCTGAGGGATCCAGGCATAACCATTGTGTATTCTTCACCCTACTAGTCATCATGGCGTAACTCGCAGGGCTGAGAAAGCTTATGGATACGGATTGTTTCCTGGGGGACCCAGGCATAACCATTGTGTATCTGCGAAACATGGTTTGACAAAGGTTTTGGTTTGCTTGGTTGTTTGGATTGTACTTTCCATATCTGTTTTTAAAGGTTTTTCAAGTATTTTCACTGAGTGTTGAAACGGGTCTACTAAGTACTTGAAGAATTCTAGCTTTGCGCCTGATCAACGCATGACCAGAGTCTGCAAGAACGAGGATAAACTTGTTGAAACATCGAGTTATAAAAGTATTTTCGAAAGGAAAATTTGTTTTGATATAAAAGTATTTTATTATAAAGGTAATTTATTATAAAAATATTTCCAACAAGAAATTTCTGTATTAGTTTTTAAAATTTAAATTCTTATAGTTTGAAATTTATGATTCGTGCCCGATACTATCTTTTGAATCTACTTTCCTTTTGAATACATCCTTTAAAATATTGTTTAATTGTATACTACCTGGTTTAATAGAAAATTTTAGTGTTATAAATATTTTAGAAGTTATTTATTTAAAATAAACATATTTAAAGTAAATGGTTAGTGAAAATATTTGAAAAGTATTTTGAGAGAAAATTGGTAAGTTATAAATTATGGATTTAATGTTTTCAAATAACTTCCTTGTAAATATAACTAATCATGTAAATAAATTGTTTTCAAATAGTTTTCACATATTTATTAAGTGTTATTTAACAAATTTAATTCCAATGGGTTTTGAAAAAAAAAATTAAGTATTAAAGAAAATTTAATTTCAAATGAAGTTTTCAAATGAATATTTCAAGTAAAATTTAAATGGTCTTAATTAATTGTTTATCCTTGTCTTTCAATCTATTTATCTTTCTGGTTGTTTCTATTCTCCTACCTTCTTCCTTTTCGGGGACGAAAAGTTTTGAGTGGGGGAGAGTGTAACGACCCGTAAAATTTTGTTAATTTTTAATGGTTTTATTTGCGTATTTAATTTGATTTTTGAGAAATTTTAAATAATAATATTTTGAAATAATATTTTCATTTGGATTACGTATAGTTAAATGTGGCAAATGATAAATTTTCATCAAAAATTAAGGAAGTATATTTTAGGGTGTGATTCTGTTCAATTTAAGTCAGTAATAATTGATGTTCATAAAATAAATTATTTTGGAAAATTCAAGGCACAACTGTTTTATTTTCCATCATTTCTTTTATTTATTTTCAAACGGTTCATTTTGCCTTTATAACGTGCCCTTCCATATTTATTCTTGTTGTCCAATCAAGCTATTAATTGCTTTGATTGTTTCTAAAACAATGTGTAGCTGTTACTTTCTCTACCGTTAAAATTTCAATTGCTTAATAATTTTTCCAATTCACAGATAGACTTCCCCATTCCTAGCCATTAATAAACTTTGAAAGCATCGTCCTTGCCTTTCGTTATTCCCTGTTTTATAATAATAATTGAAATTTATAGCCGTTTCAGTATATAAATTTTACACGTTTTATACTCATTTAATTTCAGCAGTCCATTTCCTTTAATTTTTCTAATGTTCCATTTTCTTCCCAGGCAACAGCTCACATTCCATTTCGCTTATAAATCAGTTTCCACTTTTACTCACCTGCTCACCTTTTCTGCCATCTATCCGTTTAATAGTTATATATAAGTTATAATACGTTTCCCTGATTCATCTCCTTTCCTTTTTTCATTGACATATTTATTCTGGGAAGTGATTAATTTAAAAAAACCCATCTTCCCCTCATTTCTTTAAACTTTCAGCTAAATTTTAGCTTGTGCCTGTGATATCCCGGAAATTTGGGGCAATATCTATTTAATAATCCACATTAAAAATTAGATTAATTTGATAATAATTTGAATTGATTTAATAATTTTCTTTTAAATAGATATTTAATTGATAATTTATCTTTTAAAAGCTAATTTAAATTGTTTCTATTTATAATGTATATATTTATATATTGGTATATATATTATAAATATATAAGTTTTGTTTTTAAATTTAAATAGATGAAGCTATGTTTTCTAATTCTATTAAATTTGATAATTTGGAAATTTAATATTAAATAAATAATAATATGATTTTAAAAATACTCAAGATAATATTAAAATTTGTTTAAATGATTTTAACATAAATTTAAAATTAACAAAGGTTGTTTTGATTTTAAATGTGATAATTTCATTATTTTAATTTAATAACTAGTTATTTTTAAAACAATCTAAATAATGTAATTTTTACAAATGGATTTCAATACAAATAGAAATGGTTATTTGAAAGTTATTTAAATACATGGATGTGTATTTTGGAGGAAGCTATAATTTGAAAGATTTAAAAATAAGTCTTTCAAGAATATTTAAAAATAAAATAAATCTTATACATATTAAACATAAGTCTAAATACATATACATATGAAGCTATGATTTGGGATATAAAATAAATTCTTTCAAGAACGTCTAAGATAAAATAAATTTTAAAATATTTAAACAAGAAAAATAAAACAGCTATGTATATAGGATGTAAAGCATTCCCAGGCAAGTGAAAACATTTGTATGTAACTTGTAACTGTTTTGAGTACAAGAACAAATCAGGTAAGTATATAAGCAAAACATGTAAAATAAAATGCAAAGCTAAGAAAAGAAACATGTAATCATGTCTATACAATAGTTATGTTGGCAATTAAACAAAATAAAATAAATGCTAGTAGCTTGTAGATTAAGATTCAGACAAGTATAAACATCAAGTATAAAACAAAATAAAATAAGAAAAATATGATGCAGGCATAGGAAAGTGTAGTCAACCTGTAAGAAATGTTAAGCAAGATGTTGTAGTATGAAAATATGCAGGCCTTGTATAAAAAGATCAAATAAATGAAGTTGCTAGGTAAGTAAAATAGGTGTGTAGCCTGTAGTACTTGGAGATGCAAAGTAAAGTAAATATAAACAAAGAAAAATATCTAAGCATAAAAATGAGGATTAGTAGAGACATAAAGTGCATTGGCAATAAATGCTTCATTTCTTAGCAAGTAACAAAATTATTTCGAACTGTTTAAAATCAACTCAGCCTCTAATTAGAAGATTTTGCCTGATACAAACAAAACAAGTAGTGTACCTGCATGTGCTTAACCCAGTTATTACCTTCCCCTGAGACTCTTTTATATACATGCCATCTTTTTAGTTAGTTCAAGTCATAATAAACCCAAAATACATACAAGTAGCAATTCCATTTATCTAAACTGAAGCATCAACAACAAAAGGCAATATGAATCAAAGGAAAATCAAGCAAAACTGCTTTCCAGTTTTTAAAGTTCAAAACTGTTTCAAAAAAATGGTGCTCTGTTCCTTTTCTTTAATGAAGGTGAGTAACACTACTTTAAAACAGTTTGAAAGGTATAAATCTGTTGTATCTATATGTCTGTGAATACGTATGTCTGCATCTATATCTATATATGGATTCTCTGTGATAGAGGCTGTGTGCAGGCTGATATTTGAATTTGTCTCTGTTCTAAGTTCATAAACCAAAAATTTTGATTCAAAACTCTCAATCTATTTACTGTTTGGATTTTGAACCAAAACAAAGATTGGATGTTATAGCATGAACTTGAAATTTATAAATTTATTTATGATCAAACATATTAGTATTATCACAGGAAAAACAAGATACCAGAGAAAGCCTTTAAATGAGTAAATTTTCGAACTCCTTAGTTTATGATTCAAGGTATGTGATTGGAAGTCGTATACTTTAACATGATTTTTAAAGCGAGAACCGTAATTTTTAGAGCTAAGATAAGAGAGCAGTTCGAATTTGTTCCAATTTCCTTTTTTTGGTGATCTCTGGTGATCTATTGGGTCGTAGTGGTCGGGAACTTGAGAGGTGATGGAAGAAGGTACGGGGATTCGAGGAAAAATAGTGGGATGGTGTGTAGTTGATCATGGCGGCGGCGGGAAGCTCTCGAAATCTGGTAACCTAATTTTGACGAGTTTTTGTATTTTGGTTCGTCTGTCGTCGATAGGTGGTCGAGTTCAACGTGGCTCGGGGAGGTGTTAGTGGAGTGGTAGTTGAGGCCGTGGCCGGAGGCGTTAGCGGTCCGGTGGTGGGAGTCGCGAATATGAGGTGTCGACAAGTTTGGGTGGAGGGGGCCGTGCTGTTTCCAGGTTTTGTTTTTTTACTGTTCGTTTTTGATGTGGGCGTGGTGGTGGAATTTGGGAGGTCGTGACGTTGTCTGGAGGCGGTCGGCGTCATGTTGAAGCTCAGGTGGGCGGCCAGCGTTGGTTGGGGCCACGGTGCACGTTCACCGTGCCATTGAAGACTGGGTTGTTGTTTTTTGTGTGCAGGTTTTTGACTAAGGGAGTACTCGAGAAACTCGAGTACGTGACTCGAAGTACGGTAGGAGGTTGACCCGAAGTCAGTGAAGGGTGGGTTCGAGTAGTGTTGTTTCAGGCATGTGTAATCTGGAAGCAGTGTTTGTTCTGTTTTAAAAACAAACTCAAATGAAAACTAAAATAAGTATAGGTTTAAACAAGTCTAGATTCAGTTGGAAGATTAAATTCAAGTTTATTTTTGGATTCAAAGTTGAAATGAAATCAAAGTTTAAATGATTTTAGGTGGGCTTCAGGTTTCAGATTTTACATTTATTTAAAGTTTGAAAATAGAATTTAAAATGGGTTAAATTCAAGAATTTAAAGTATAAATTCAAATGAACTTTGAATCCAAGGTTTCAAATGAATTTGGTTTTAAATCAAAGTCAAATTCTTAAAAACAAGATAAAACCCAAGTTTTAAATTCAAAGTTAAACTAATGAATTCAAATCCGGAAAATAAGACAGTTTTGAAATCTAAATGTTTTAAAAACAAGTTTAAATTAAATAATTAATATTTTTTAAAAGCTGGATTTTTAAATAAAAAGAATTAAGTAATCTAGTTTAAACCTTTCTTACATAAGTTTCATATATAAGTAATGAATGTACTCCACATTATTAAAAATTGAATTTAGATTTTGGTAATGATTAAAATTGGTTAATCTTTTGGGATTTTTTTAAATTCAAATGGAATTTGAATTTAAATTTACACTTTAATATAAATTAAATTATTAATAGAGATCGATTACCTTAGAGATAATTAAGGTAATAAAATAATTTAATTAATAAGATAATTAAAGGATGATTTATTTAGAATTAGAAATAATTGATAATGTTTGAATCTAAGGTAATTTCTTGAAAAAGTAATTAAGAAAATGTCATTATTTAATGATTAACTAAGAATTTTTAAGTAACTAATTGATGTGGTTAAATTTAATAATTAATTAGATTAATTAATTTAGATAATTCTTTGTAAATTGTGAAGTAATTACTTAATAAAGGTAATTTAAAGGATTAATTACTTTTTGTAATTAATTTTGATTAAATGATTAATTTAAGTTAATTAATTTAGTTTAATTAATTTAAGAAAATCATTTGATAAATTGATAAGTGCAAATTACTTAGCGTATTCAATGGAGTAGAATTACTTAAGGAAGTAATTAATGTTAATTACTGAATGTAATTAGTGAAAGATGATATATTAATGAAGTAATTTGGATAATTACTTTTGAAATTAATCAAGGGATTAATTAAAGGACATAATTAATTATGGGATAATTAATTTATTAATATGAGTAATTAAGGGTAGTTAATTACTGGTTGATATTAATCAAAGGTGATTAATAATTGTGTTTAATTAAAGATTAATTACTTAATGTAATTATTTTAATCAAAGTAATTTAATTTAAATCTAAATTAGAGATCATTAATTAATATAATTAATGATGTAAATTAAGAATTGGTTAATTAAGAAAAAATTAATAATGTGGTGATTAATTAAGGATAAATGTAATTAATTATATTTTATTAATAAATAAAGTAATTAGATGTTAATTACTATGAACGATGTAGGATAAGTAATTTGTGAAATTAATTACTTACTGTAATTAGGAAATGATTAATCAAAGGTGTTAATCAAGATGAATATCTAGAGATTAATTAATTAATTTGATTTATAATTAATTAATGGTTGTATAAGTAGGATTTATAGATGAAGTAATTAATTTAATTTACTTTAAATTAATTAGTGATAGAAGTAGTTAATTTAATTCATTTTAAATTACTTACAAATGATACGATTATGAATCATTGCTTATGAATGTATGATATTGATATCTCATTTGATGATGTTGAATTCAGATATGACATGAATAATATCTATGTGACATGGATGCTTGGTTTAAGTATGATAATTATCTGTTTGGATGGTGATATTTATCTGTTTATGATGGCGATGTAATTATCTACTGTGATATTATGAATTATCTATCTGTATTTATTGATTATATTGAATTAAACTGTTAAGACTAAATAAACAACTTGGCCTTAAAAGACACGTTTTGGATTTCGATGAGACCGGGATCGGGTTTCCTTATTTGGAACATTCGAAAACCACATCGATTCCAAATTTACGATAGGTCGTGAATCTGAAGTGAAGATGAAGGTTCAGAATGCAAGGGTTATCGTCGTTAACTCTGAGGGTGATTCCAAAATGAGTGTAACGAGATAATGCCTTCGGTTTCGTTCGAACCCGGAACGAACTTGTATGGATTGAATGCTTTCAGAATATCGTCAGGTGGGCGATGTGCATTCTGAGAAATATGTTCTCTAAAGGTAATCGCAGCATCAAGCCTCATCAACGGGAATGGCTAAAACAGGGGAGGTGCAGCAAGGTTAGGTGGGTCATGCCCAAGCAGGACAAAGATATTCCCCTGTCTAGATGTCCCTTTATTTTCGGCTGTGTGGGCAGTTGGTTGCAAACAACTGCGGGGTTTATCTTGTTCGGAACTGTTCAGTAAGGAATGGTTCCGTCCTTGTGTTGCAGGGGGTCGGGAGTGATCCTCGATACGTTGATCTAGGCCACGTACTGTGACGGGCGGTACCCCAGTAGCCCTGCATTGTATGGAATCCACAATCCAATAAGTGTCAACGGTTTTGATTGTATTACCCACTTTTGTGGCTACTAGCTGGAATTTAATGAATGTACAATTTCGGCTATTTTCTATTTACTTGAAAACCCTAGACCTATTATATATCACAGAATTTCCTATCAAATGTTTTGGTTAGCGTAAGGTAAAAACTTTTCCATGTTTATGTGTGGGGAGTCTTACGTGATACCTTTTATTTCAAAAGATTTTCAAAGTTAAGCAATCTTTAACCTGTTACTCATACCAGACCCATGTCTGACCCAGAGTTTATTTTTGTTTTTCATAAACTCTCGGGTACCCAAATTTTTACGGGTAGTCAAGGGATTCGGGTTTGCTTTGACGAATTCTGGAGGAGCAATGGAGCAGGAGGCTTCAGCGTTGTAGATATATATATATATAGTTCCGCTGTGTTGGTATCTCTGAGTTATTTGCTTTGTTGTATCGAGTTGTATTAACTAGACAGGTGTTTATAACTGTCTAGTATGTGATGTATTGTCTGTATAACACTGATTGATGTTGTATATTATGTAAATACTTATGTGATTATTATAATTTATTCGTTCCGCTGTGAGATTCTGATGTTGTTGTTCTTTCTTCTCTATCTTTTCTATTTTCTCATCCCTTTCTTTCTTCAAGACGATACGTCTTTCTGGCAGTATGAAGGGCGGGTCGTCACAGTTGGTATCAGAGCGCTAGGTTGAGTGAATACCTAGGCTCTTAAGTGTTTTCTTCCCTGAGAGAGAGTATTTGTAATTTTGATAACTATATATATTTATTTCTACCTATTGTTGGGTTACTTGTTCGGGTTCCAATATAAGTTATAAGGTAGTTTGGGTGGTGGTGTGTGTAACACGACTACCAATGGTTGGAATTTGAATAATTGAGGTTGGAAGTGCATCTGTGGAGACTGTAGACCTAATATCGTCTCAAGTGAGCTTTGGATGGTGTAAGGAAATCTGTTAAGATTCGGAGTTCACTTTTGAAGCGTAAGTTTGGCTGAGCTAGAGTTTGGATCTGTCGGGCTGACAGAAGCCAGTCATGATATCTTGATACATCAAGGTGTAGTAGCTGTGTGATGAGACACAGTGACTATGGATGTCTCCGAAGATGTTTATTTGGAACAAGTAAGGAAGTGTGTCTGCTTCGGTGTTGTGGCTGTGTTCAGCTGGGTGTTTCTGTTTGCTTTGAGGTCCGAGTTTCTCGAAGAGCTTTGGATTAAGTGGTCTTTGGCTTTTGAGTCAGCAGTGGAGTTTAGAAGCTGCAGAGTAGTTCCATTTCTTCTATGGATTGGCTAAGCGTAAGCTGTTCTGATTGGTAAAGAGAGAGCAGTATTCTGGAATTAGGCTGGATTGATCGCAAAAGAGACTTACGATAATTTGAATGTTCTCTTGTGTTTCAGAGACATCTTCTGGATGTCTTCAAGGAGTCAAAGATTTGCTAACATTTGGAGACTGAGTTTGGTATCGACTAGATTCCAGAAGTGATACCGATGGTTCAGCTTAGTAATAGGATGGTTTCTGGACAATGAGTTTGGTGAAGTAACTCAGGTTTTGGAGGAACTTCTGAGTTTTACTTTTGGATATGTTGAACCCTATTTTTGGAATGTGTTGTCTAGTCTATGCTTGAGTTCATCATCAGCATTTTCATCTGTTCAGTCAGAGTTGCACAGTGGAAGCATGGTGGCAGCTGTTTTAGTTTGGAAGCAATTGGATATTGCAATGTTTGGATTGGAGAGTTCTACGGGAAATTTTTCAGAATCTGAGGCCAGATTGGAGTGCACCTATTTTATTTTCTTCGGATGAGAGAGGTGAGTTCTGTTTCCTGTTTTGGAGTAGAGTTTGTGTTCTGAGTTTGGTTCATATTGGGAAGATCATTTTGTTGGATTGTCTTTGGTTCAGTTTGTTTCTAAGGAACATCGGCAAGAGTTGAGCTAATCAGTAAGGATATAGACGATCCAGGATCGTCCGAAGAGTTTTGTGGATAAGATACGGAGGAATTTGGATTCTGAAATCGGAGATTTGATTTTGGATAAGTGTTTGGCCTTCAGGATTGAATTATCAGTTTGGATGACTGGAATTCATTGTGTTTCACGTATCTCTGAGGGAGTACGTGTAAGATCTATCTCTGGTTGTAGAACCAGCAGTTCAGGGAGTTTTGGCTGTTGATTCAGACTTGTTTGTAGTCTGATATCCTGTCTTGTTTTGTAGATCTAGATGAGTGGAAGCTCTGTAGCTTAGTAGATTGTTTGTTTGGATTCTGTAGAGCGAGTGTCCCGGTATTTATACTTGGGGAAACTCGAGAAAATTCTATTCAGAATTTTGTCTGCATAGTTAGATTTGTTCATTTGGATAAATTGGTTGCTATGATTGTTAGCTTATGGTTGATATGTGCTTGTGTTTAAAATTCAAATCTTTAACTAGATTATTAAATTACCTTTGTTTTAAATTTCGGGGACGAAATTCTTTTAAGGGGCGAAGAATGTGATATCTCGGAAATTTGGGGCAATATCTATTTAATAATCTGCATTAAAAATTAGATTAATTTGATAATAATTTGAATTGATTTAATAATTTTCTTTTAAATATATATTTAACTGATAATTTATCTTGTAGCAAATTTAAATTGTTTCTATTTATAATGTATATATTTATATATTGGTATTTATATTATAAATAGATAAGTTTTGTTTTCAAATTTAAATAGATAAAGCTATGTTTTCTAATTCTATTATTTTTGATAATTTGGAAATTTAATATCAAATAAATAATAATATGATTTTAAAAATACTCAATATAATATTAAAATTTGTTTAAATGATTTTAACTTCAATTTAAAATTAACAAAGGTTGTTTTGATTTTAAATATGGTTAATAAAATTAGTATATATTTAGGTAGTGATAATTTCATTATTTTAATGTAATAACTAGTTATTTTTAAAACAATCTAAATAATGTAATATTTTTACAAATGGATTTAAATACAAATAGAAATGGTTATTTGAAAATTATTTAAATACATGTATGTGTATTTTGGAGGAAGCTATAATTTGAAAGATTTAAAAATAAGTCTTTCAAGAATATTTAAAAACAAAATAAATCTTATACATATTAACCATAAGTCTAAATACTCATATATATGAAGTTATGATTTGGGATATAAAATAAATTCTTTCAAGAACGTCTAAGATAAAATAAATTTAAAAATATTTAAACAAGAAAAATAAAACAGCTATGTATATAGGATGTAAAGCATTCCCAAGCAAGTGAAAACATTTGTATGTAATTTGTAACTGTTTTGAGTACAAGAACAAATCAGGTAAGTATATAAGCAAAACATGTAAAATAAAATGCAAAGCTAAGAAAAGAAACATGTAATCATGTCTATACAATAGTTATGTTGGCAATTAAACAAAATAAAATAAATGCTAGTAGCTTGTAGATTAAGATTCAGACAAGTATAAACATCAAGTATAAAACAAAATAAAACAAGAAAAATATGATGCAGGCATAGGAAAGTGTAGTCAACCTGTAAGAAATGTTAAGCAAGATGTTGTAGTATGAAAATATGCAGGCCTTGTATAAAAAGATCAAATAAATGAAGTTGCCAGGTAAGTAAAATAGGTGTGTAGCCTGTAGTACTTGGAGATGCAAAGTAAAGTAAATATAAACAAAGCAAAATATCTAAGCATAAAAATAAGGATTAGTAGAGACATAAAGTACATTGGCAATAAATGCTTCATTTCTTAGCAAGTAACAAAATCATTTCGAACTGTTTAAAATCAACTCAGCCTCTAATTAGAAGATTTTGCTTGATACAAACAAAAAAAGTAGTGTACCTGCATGTGCTTAACCCAGTTATAACCTTCCCCTGAGACTCTTTTATATACATGCCATCTTTTTAGTTAGTTCAAGTCATAATAAACCCAAAATACATACAAGTAGCAATTCCATTTATCTAAACTGAAGCATCAACAACAAAAGGCAATATGAATCAAAGGAAAATCAAGCAAAACTGCTTTCTAGTTTTTAAAGTTCAAAACTGTTTCAAAACAATGGTGCTCTGTTCCTTTTCTTTAATCAAGGTGAGTAACACTACTTTAAAACAGTTTGAAAGGTATAAAATATGTTGTATCTATATGTCTGTGAATACGTATGTCTGCATCTATATCTATATATGGATTCTCTGTGATAGAGGTTGTGTGCAGGCTGATATTTGAATTTGTCTCTGTTCTAAGTTCATAAACCAAAAATTTTGATTCAAAACTCTCAATCTATTTACTTTTTGAATTTTGAACCAAAACAAAGATTGGATGTTATAACATGAACTTGAAATTTAAAAATTTATTTATGATCAAACATATTAGTATTATCACAGGAAAAACAAGATATCAGAGAAAGCCTTTAAATGAGTAAATTTTCGAACTCCTTAGTTTATGATTCGAGGTATGTGATTGGAAGTCGTATACTTTAACATGATTTTTAAAGCGAGAACCGTAATTTTTAGAGCTAAGATAAGAGAGCAGTTCGAATTTGTTCCAATTTCCTTTTTTTGGTGATCTCTGGTGATCTATTGGGTCGTAGTGGTCGGGAACTTGAGAGGTGATGGAAGAAGGTACGGGGATTCGAGGAAAAATAGTGGGATGGTGTGTAGTTGATCATGGCGGCGGCGGGAAGCTCTCGAAATCTGGTAACCTAATTTTGACGAGTTTTTGTATTTTGGTTCGTCTGTCGTCGATAGGTGATCGAGTTCAACGTAGCTCGGGGAGGTGGTAGTGGAGTGGTAGTTGAGGCCGTGGCCGGATGCGTTAGCGGTCCGGTGGTGGGAGTCGCGAATATGAGGTGTTGACAGGTTTGGGTGGAGGGGGTCGTGCTGTTTCCAGGTTTTGTTTTTTTACTGTTCGTTTTTGATGTGGGCGTGGTGGTGGAATTTGGGAGGTCGTGACGTTGTCTGGAGGCGGTCGGCGTCATGTTGAAGCTCAGGTGGGCGGCCGGCGTTGGTTGGGGCCACGGTGCACGTGCACCGTGCCATTGAAGACTGGGTAGTTTTTTTTTGTGTGCAGGTTTTTGACTAAGGGAGTACTCGAGAAACTCGAGTACGTGACTCGAAGTAAGGTAGGAGGTTGACCCGAAGTCAGTGAAGGGTGGGTTCGAGTAGTGTTGTTTCAGGCATGTGTAATCTGGAAGCAGTGTTTGTTCTGTTTTAAAAACAAATTCAAATGAAAACTAAAATAAGTATAGGTTTAAACAAGTCTAGATTCAGTTGGAAGATTAAATTCAAGTTTATTTTTGGATTCAAAGTTCAAATGAAATCAAAGTTTAAATGATTTTAGGTGGGCTTCAGGTTTCAGATTTTACGTTTATTTAAAGTTTGAAAATAGAATTTAAAATGGGTTAAATTCAAGAATTTAAAGTATAAATTCAAATGAACTTTGAATCCAAGGTTTCAAATGAATTTGGTTTTAAATCAAAGTCAAATTCTTAAAAACAAGATAAAACCCAAGTTTTAAATTCAAAGTTAAACTAATGAATTCAAATCCGGAAAATAAGACAGTTTTGAAATCTAAATGTTTTAAAAACAAGTTTAAATTAAATAATTAATATTTTTTAAAAGCTGGATTTTTAAATAAAAAGAATTAAGTAATCTAGTTTAAACCTTTCTTACATAAGTTTCATATATAAGTAATGAATGTACTCCACATTATTAAAAATTGAATTTAGATTTTGGTAATGATTAAAATTGGTTAATCTTTTGGGATTTTTTTAAATTCAAATGGAATTTGAATTTAAATTTACACTTTAATATAAATTAAATTATTAATAGAGATCGATTACCTTAGAGATAATTAAGGTAATAAAATAATTTAATTAATAAGATAATTAAAGGATGATTTATTTAGAATTAGAAATAATTGATAATGTTTGAATCTAAGGTAATTTCTTGAAAAAGTAATTAAGAAAATGTCATTAGTTAATGATTAACTAAGAATTTTTAAGTAACTAATTAATGTGGTTGAATTTAATAATTAATTAGATTAATTAATTTAGATAATTCTTTGTAAATTGTGAAGCAATTACTTAATAAAAGTAATTTAAAGGATTAATTACTTTTTGTAATTAATTTTGATTAAATGATTAATTTAAGTTAATTAATTTAGTTTAATTAATTTAAGAAAATCATTTGATAAATAGATAAGTGCAAATTACTTAGTGTATTCAATGGAGCAGAATTACTTAAGGAAGTAATTAATGTTAATTACTGAATGTAATTAGTGAAAGATGATATATTAATGAAGTAATTTGGATAATTACTTTTGAAATTAATCAAGAGATTAATTAAAGGAGATAATTAATTATGGGATAATTAATTTATTAATATGAGTAAGTAAGGGTAGTTAATTACTGGTTGATATTAATCAAAGGTGATTAATAATTGTGTTTAATTAAAGATTGATTACTTAATGTAATTAATTTAATCAAAGTAATTTAATTTAAATCTAAATTAGAGATCATTAATTAATATAATTAATGATGTAAATTAAGAATTGGTTAATTAAGAAATAATTAATAATGTGGTGATTAATTAAGGATAAATGTAATTAATTATATTTTATTAATAAATAAAGTAATTAGATTTTAATTACTATGAACGATGTTGGATAAGTAATTTGTGAAATTAATTACTTACTGTAATTAGGAAATGATTAATCAAAGGTGTTAATCAAGATGAATATCTAGAGATTAATTAATTAATTTGATTTATAATTAATTAATGGTTGTACAAGCAGGATTTATAGATGAAGTAATTAATTTAATTTACTTTAAATTAATTAGTGATAGAAGTAGTTAATTTAATTCATTTTAAATTAATTACAAATGATATGATTATGAATCATTGCTTATGGATGTATGATATTGATATCTCATTTGATGATGTTGAATTCAGATATGACATGAATAATATCTATGTGACATGGATGCTTGGTTTAAGTATGATAATTATCTGTTTGGATGATGATATTAATTATCTATTTATGATGGCGATGTAATTATCTACTGTGATATTATGAATTATCTATCTGTGTGTATTGATTATATTGAATTAAACTGTTAAGACTAAATAGACAACTTGTCCTTAAAAGACACGTTTTGGATTTCGATGAGACCGGGATTGTGTTGCATGGGGTCGGGAGTGATCCTCGGTACGTTGATCTAGGCCACGTACTATGACGGGCGGTACCCCAGTAGCCCTGCCATTGTACGGAATCCACAATCCAATAAGTGCCAACGGTTTTGATTGTATTACCCACTTTTGTGGCTAGTAGCTGGAATTTAATGAATGTAACAATTTCGGCTATTTTCTATTTACTTGAAAACCCTAGACCTATTATATATCACAGAATTTCCTATCAAATGTTTTGGTTAGCGTAAGGTAAAAACTTTTCCATGTTTATGTGTGGGGAGTCTTACGTGATACCTTTTATTTCAAAAGATTTTCAAAGTTAAGCAATCTTTAACCTGTTACTCATACCAGACCCATGTCTGACCCAGAGTTTATTTTTGTTTTTCATAAACTCTCGGGTACCCAAATTTTTACGGGTAGTCAAGGGATTCGGGTTTGCTTTGACGAATTCTGGAGGAGCAATGGAGCAGGAGGCTTCAGCGTTGTAGATATATATATAGTTCCGCTGTGTTGGTATCTCTGAGTTATTTGCTTTGTTGTATCGAGTTGTATTAACTAGACAGGTGTTTATAACTGTCTAGTACGCGATGTATTTTCTGTATAACACTGATTGATGTTGTATATTATGTAAATACTTATGTGATTATTATAATTTATTCGTTCCGCTGTGAGATTCTGATGTTGTTGTTCTTTCTTCTCTATCTTTTCTATTTTCTCATCCCTTTCTTTCTTCAAGACGATACGTCTTTCTGGCAGTATGAAGGGCGGGTTGTCACATGACCGTTGCTGTACATTTCATTAAAGAGGTACGTTACCTTATTTATCTTCGGAATTTAAGGGTGAAAATTTTATTTTTCTAACCTTTCCTTTTCTATGCTCTCTGTTTTCACTTCTTTCATTATGACCATTCATTATATATATACACTATAGCTGGAAAGTTATAAACGTATAAACTTAGATACATTTTGTATTTATTAAAAATTTAAAGCTTACCTTTAATTGTGACCTTTCGGTTTCCTTTCTTTCAAAAAAATTTGAACCATAGCCACGGTAATAAATTATTATAATTTTTTCAACTTAATCTAAGATGACCGTTGCTACTAGAATCGTTACTTTTCTAATATATTCATTCCTACTTTCACTGACCATTTATTTCTTCATTTTTCCACCGTCTAAAAATAATAATAAATAAATGGTTATTCGTTTTATTTTTATTTTTATTCAGTAATCAGCGTGACTCTTGCCATTTACACCGTACCATATTCGACTGTTGATTTTCGTTCAGCATTCTTATTTTAAAAATATAACGCAGAGTAATGTTGCCTTCACAATTTATAAATTCGTTTAATAGCTCTTGAATCAATGTGTAGCTGTTACTTTGATATTTTTCCGGAATTGTGACTTTTCTCTTTCCTTCCGTTCGAATTTGAAACGTGCTACCAATTATTTTCTTTGATTATTTTCCTGAATCAACGTGAATATTTTGCCTTAAACCTCAACCGAATTATAGCACGTGATTGTGCTTTTCTTTGGTTACTTTTATTTATTCGTTTTCATTTACTACTGTTCGTATTTTCTTCCCTTTCTTTATTGCTTCTTCCCAGATTTATCTTCTTTCCCTCTCTATTGTTTCTTCCTCTTCTATATTAACTTGCCTGGCACTACAAATTTCGGCCTCTCCTTCACCTTTTCCAAACCACGCTCCTCCACCAAACCCACTCTTCCCCTTGTGCAATATCCATCGAAGACGCAGCGACCCTCCCCTGTTTCCTTTACTGTTCGCATAACCAGTCATAGGTAAGTTAAGTTTATATTTGCAAGTGTTATATATATATATATAGATATATATATTATATATATAGTTTTATATTTAGCTTTGATATGGATGATTTTATCAATACATGTCCCCTGTACGTGATATTATGCATATTCTAGCATTCAAAGTTGGCACGCATATTTGTTTATGTGGAGTATAGTTATGATATATTTATAGTGGTATAAAAATATAAGATGCATACATATAGTGGTTGATATAAAGTTATTGGATTTGAATACATATATATACCAAACATGGTTTCCAATTTTTTTGAAAATTTTGTTTTATTTCTGGAAGTGTATGCATATTTAATATGTGTGAGTTGTGTTGGATCTGCAAATTGAGTCTGCATATTTGGGAAGTAGATTTAAATTCATTTTTGTTTAACTTTGAGTCCATATATGTATATTTTACAAACCATATTGTATGATTTATTTTATAAGTTTGAAAATCCATTATTATATATATGTAGTTTTATAATAAACATGTTTATAACTTTTATTTGAAGGTCAATTTACATCTTATTATTATGGAAGTTGTATGGGATTTTTTTTAAGTTGTTTATTTTTCAAAGTTCGTATATGACATATATTTATATAAAGTTATAATAATTATAGATATATCTTTATGGCCTTATATATATATATATATACTTTGTATACACTTATATATGGAGTTAGTTTTCTAATATATAAGTTTTCATTTCAGTTGGCATGCATGTTTGCATAAAAGTTAAGGGTGTATATGTGTTTTAGTGTAGACCAGTTACTTTCGCAAAAAAAATAGATATATTTTAAAGTTATACTAGTTGCTATTTATATATATTGTAAGGACCCGATTCTTCGTCTTCCGAAAATTCAACATCGATACTCACTTTATCGACTGCCGAGTAATCGAACGACGGAAAACCGAACACTGAGGGTTTAAGAAAGAAGAAAGAGAAGAAGAAGAGATAAGGAGAGAGAAGATAGAAAATAGAAAATGGAGGGAATAGAAAACAAAGAATAGAACGGAACTGAAAACAACAGAACAACATTAGAATCTCACAATTCGCAGCGGAACAACATATAATAATAAATGAATAATTTTTAAACAAAGAACTATATCAGTTATTACATTTTATACATTACATTTCATTACATCTTATCATCAGAGTGTACAACATCATACAATAACAAACAGTGCAGCGGAAAAGAAATACTATATACTAGTAATACGCCATGCCATCCAGCTTGCCTCCAGCAACTCCAGAATATCCAGAATATCCTGATAAACCTAACTCTTGACTGCCCGTGTAGAAATTGGTGGGTACCCAGAGTTTAGGAAGGAAAACAATAAACTCCGAGTCAGTCATGTGACTGGTGTGAGAACTCAAAACAATTTATTTATCTTTAAAATCAAAATAGAGGAATATTTTTAAACTCAATTCGCAATGCTTTTAAAAATGAGACTACCATAAGGCCTCCCGCACACACACACAATACAAACGTAGAATCGGAGGAGATTTCTCCTTATGATAGTCAAAGATGCTTGATACGCATTTAAAAGACATTTGATATTATTACGAGTGCATAGTGTAGGAAAAATTTATTTCGAAAGTAGAATATAAATCTTAGCCAGCATAGACATTCCAAACTATGCCTACTATAGCTAACTATGTTCAATAGCAGGTTACCGCCACATTCCATAGCAGGTTATACAACTAAAACCGTACAAGTCTCGTATTGTTTTTTTGGATTTCCAACGAATGATCAGGCCAAGGAACTTCCCATTTCCACATGAGAATGCCTCTGGATGGACATCCCCGAGAACCAAACCGGATCTCTATCAACACAAGGCCGGGTTACCCCTAACTGAGTAACAACTGACCGAATATGCCATCCCCCGGTCCTTTGGGACCTTTTCACCGAGCGCTCGTAATCAATTCACACAATCATAACAAAGTGTTTTCAACATGAGTAAGTATCTGGGCTCCATACCATGATACCACCCTTTTCCAGAAGGAAATGCACACATCCTAAAGGGCGCTACCCCTCATAACCTTGCTGCACCTTTCCTGTTTTGACCATTCACGGGGTGTGAGGCTCGACGAAGTCACGTCCACAAAAACATACTTTATACAAAAGCCATGCTTTGGGTCAACAAATGATCATAGAAATGATCACCAAGATAGACGATCAAATAAACGATCCTATCACAAATAATCAACACAATGATCATTTACAGCAACACTCAGCATGTCACATTACCAAATTGGGAATATATCGCTGATAACATTCAACTACATAACCTCTGAGCTCGTACGTCTCAGAGAAGGGTGTTAAGCTAAAAGAATAAATTCTCCGCCACCAACAGAAATATATTTGAAAGAAATCGGCTTTATATCTCAACTTGTAATGTCAGGCATACTATCCATACAAGTCTGTTCCGGGCTCGAACAAAACCGAAGGCACTTACAAAGAAGTCCTTGCAATCCGAATATTCACAATCCTGATCGGATTTCCCATCACTTAGGGAGTCTCTATACCGTTGCAACTCAGTGCAGAGACAATCGACAGGTCATCCTATCGCTCTCGCAAATACCGGGTCTTCAACACCGATCTTCAATGCGATTCACAACGACGTATCACATATTCAGAATGGGTTATACGACCCCATGGTCCTTTCCCGGTTAACCCGAATAGTGAGCGCTTATTCAAAAATAAGTCTGGCATTCAAATTCAAACAAATCACATCAATTACCCATTCAAAGGGAAATATTTGATAGTCGGCTACTGAACTATCAATGGATATGCACAACATCACCAGATTCCAAATAATTTTCCAAATTATTTATTTTCCAAAAATATCTTTACAAGATATATAATTTTCACACTTCAAAAATAAATCAATATTTATTTTTAAACAAATTCTCCTTTCTTTTATAAATTCAATAGTGAATTTACATTCCAAAATATTCATGAATATACGACTTCAATTCGATTTCTAATATTCACTTTCAATTTATCTTCAAAAAGATAAATTCAAAATATTCACTTTATATTGGAAAACATTTCCATACTTATTTAATAAGTAATTCACAAATTTTATTTTCAACACTTGGAAAATATTCAATATACTTGAATCGAGATTAAGTATGTATTTCATTCTTTAAGGAAATCATTCTCTTAAACATATTTATTTGGGCCAAAACGAATGTTGCATAAAACATCGTTACGACAACCCAAAATCACTAGTATAGGGATTCGAAATTAAAATAGATATATAAATCCCAATACTATACAAAACATTTCCTTTCGGAAATCATTTACTATAACAACAGTGTTATAGTCAACCATTTCCTTTTCATTTCTCGAAAACGTCTATTTCAACAATAAATGTTGAAATCTATGGTTTCGAATCTCAATGCATTTAAAACATCGTTAGATCATTTTAATTCTGTTTAAAATATCACATTCAAAACAATTTCTTTAACATATTATTCACTATTCAAAAACGTGAATATACTACGTTAATCAATTTCATCATTCCTATTCATTTTATTTTAAAGGATTATTCACGGTTCAAAAACGTGAATATAACTCCATTTATAAGTTTCAGCAATTTACTTACCAAGATAAGTCGTTTACGAATTTATAAAACAACGTTTATAAATTCCATTTCTATTTATTTTATAACAACTTCCTTTATAAATCTCCTTTATTAACCTATTCAATTTATAACTCAATTATAAAACAAAAGTTCATATTATAAGTGAAATACTTATAATTTATTTGTTTGCAAAAATCGTTCCTTTGAACTTCATAATTATAAATCTTATAACTTATAAGATTCAATTATTTATCCAAAATTCATTCTTTCAATAACTTTATAAATTTTATAAACCTACTGTTTATAAAATTTCATTTATAACTTCACTGTTTAAAATTCTATAAATTTCATTCATTTATGAAATTCATTCACAGTTCATTCTAACACTTATAAAAACTCGTTTTATAATTCAAATATTTTCATTTATAAATTATCAATTTATAAATCTTTTTATATAAATCAATTTACGTTATTCATGTAAAACATCTTTAATCTCCTTTATAATTTCATCATTTTGATTTATAAAATAATTAAATTTCATAAATCCTACTTTTAAACTTTTCACAATAAATTCTAAAATTCCGATTTAACTATTTTATAAAATCATTAGCATCATATTCTCAAAAATCAGTTTTTTTAACTATATTCCTCAAAAATCATAATTTTTATAACATTAAAATTATAACGTTTAAAATAAATCAATTCCAAAAATATTTTATAAACGTATACTTTCAAAAATCACTTTAAAAATCATTTTAAAATCCCAAAATTTGGTTCAATGATGCTACACACCAAATAGTCAATCACGACTACAACGATATCATATATCGATATGATAATCCATCAAATATCAAAATATCTGAAATCAAATAAAAACTGTTGAGGAATCCAGTTGGATCCCTCCAACCTGTTTTCCTGCATCCACAAACATTAGCACAATACCAATTTCGCTCCAGTACGAAATTATCACGGTATATGGGATTTTAAATATTATCCGCTTAATAACGGCGCAATAGGGTCTCATCCGCTAAACAAATAATGCGGGAAATCAATAACTCCAATATATACATATGCCAATATATATATATTGCTATTATATATAATACCAGTTTCACTATTTATGAAATATTCGCGGTATATGTTTTTATTAAATGACATCCGCTTACTAACGGCGCATAATGTCTATTTTAACAATCAATAGATATCAATCATCATTCAAACATGCATTCAAATATTTTAAATCTAACTATTTAAAATAAAATCGAAATTGATTCGATTGAGTGAGAAGTTCTCACCTTGATTTCAATTTCGTTTTAGCGATTTATTTCGAATAAAATTAAACGGACGTTTAATTTTACCCAAAATTCTCACTAACTCCAAACGACTCCAATCCAATTTCATCGCGTAGTGCTCGTCCATACGATTCCAACGCAACTGGTTTCGCGCGTTTTCGACCTCGTATGAAAAAGATACGAATTTATGAAGTTATACGAATTTATAAAACAATATTTACAACAAAATTAATTTTTTAAACCTAATCTAATCATCCACCGTGCATTCCCCCCAACCTGGATCTCAGCCGCACGTTGCATCTCCTTCTCCACCCACGCATATCTCCAGTTTTTTTTTTTTTACACGCGAGACCGAACCCAACATTCACGTGAAAACCCTAATACACGCACCCCCCAAACGACGACGAAACCCAATCATCTCGCCACCATTCGAAGCGCCTTCTCCACCCTGATGCTCGACCAAAGCCTTGTGACACTCGGCCCTATATCTAGCTTGAAAAACGTGTGCAAAGTTCACGCGTTCAACTGCAAATTGCCGTCGATCGACTCAATATTATCCGATCATCACCGTTGAGAACGCAGAGCTCGTGATGCTCTACATCTTTGTTGTTGGAAGTTGCTTGAATTAATGAGTGGATTCGAAGAAATTGAGGGATGAAGTGTGGAAGTTTTCGGCCATCCATTCTATGGTGGCGGCTGCGTTAGATTAGGGTTAGGTTTAGAATTTTTTATTTTTATTTTTTAGAATGGTGGGCTATTTATAGAGTTTCAAATGAACACTATTCATCCGGAAATTCCAAACTCCGATTTACGTGCCGTAACCAGCGTTTCTAGGGTTTACCCCGCGTTCCCGACACAATGGAACAGGTTTCGAAAGCTAATTCGATCATCTGTGCGAGTTATGGCAATAAACGTTCAATTTAAATTAAACCGATTTAAACGATTTTCTAGGCGTTTTAATTTGTACCGGACAAACGGTAAATCCAATTGACACGAAATTTGAAACCGTACAATAATATCACATTACGGATCCGATGAAACTGGTTTCGTCGAAATCCGAGACTTTTTGAAAAATGGCTATCTTAACTCGCCAAATTAAAATTAAAAATAATTCGATGCGTTTCGAGCTGCCCCGATCAAACGATAACTCCGATTGACACGAAAATTGAAATCCAGTAATAACTAACTATTACGGATCCAATGGAACTAGTTTCATTCAATTCTGAGACTGTTCAAAAATTGACTATTTTCACTAGTCGATTTAAATATTAAAATATTCAATTTTCACAAATTAACTTTTAATTCGATTTTAAAAGTTCTAAAATATCGTTCTAACTCCAATATGATAAAATAAAATTTTCCAAATCATTTTCAATCATATTTAACTCAATTTTCAATTATTTCCATAATTTAACATATTAAATTATCGATTTAATTATTCAATTAAATTCAATAATTCAAATAAAATTTATTTGACTTATAAATTTCACTTATTAATATTTAAAATAAATTAAATATTCAAATTTTAATTACTTAAAATCCTCGGTCGTTACATATATTGTATAAAGTTTACATTCTAACTTGTACTTTTGGTTTGCACAGGTTACAGTATTATATATATTTATAAAATAAGTTATAATATAAGTTATATAAGTAATTCGTACATCCGTTGTCTAATTTTGTTATATAAGTCTGTGTATAGGCTTTACTGTTTATGTATGGGTAGTTATATATTAGTTTATATATATAGGTAAAGTGTTTAAAATTTATAATTGTATTGTGAAGTGGATTTTGTTCCATATGTATATAGTAGTTTATAAATGAGATTTGAACAGTGTAATTTGTTGAAGTTTTATATATTAATCTTATTTTAAAATATAAATCTTAATGATATTATATACATAGGTCGTATGGGCTGGTTTGGGTCTTAGATTTGTAAATAGAAATTTTGATCTATGTGTAAAAATTAAAATGGTTTGGAAAAATTATAAGGATTTTTATTTAGCATATATGTTTTATTTCAAATGTTAAAACTATTAGTTTCTGTATGAAAAAAAAGGTAAATTATATATATATATATATATATATATAAGTGTGTGTGATTCGACTTTAAATTTTTCTTAGGGATGCAATTTTGATTTTTATTAAAATAGCAAAAATTTCTGTATATATCAGACTAATTCCGATTCAATTCATAAATTCTTGATTATCAGCCTCGTTCGTCCAATTCGTGCCAATCCTACTTTCCTTTGAAATTCGTGCTCGGATTTATAACTCAAATTTCAGTGTCCGTATCAGTGTGCGTATCCATGTCATCTTCTGTATTCTCTAGCCCCGAAAGGTGAGCAATCACTCACGATTAACATTCTTTTATTTGTTAAATTTGATTAAATTGAAGCAACAATTGAAATATGACGTTGTAGTTATTTAAATTGTTATATATGCTATTATCTGTAACTGTTCACTTATGAGATATGACACCATATCCTATTGTTTATATTTATTTTTGATGATATATGCCTGTTGTTATTATTATTTTCATGTCTGTTATCACTCTGCAAGTTCCCTGTTAGTATAGAAATCACTATGGGTTGAAATGATACATACCCGAACAGATTTTAGAATAGGAGAATTTCGTTATGGGTTGAAATGACAAACCCAAGCGATTTACATTTGAAATTGAATTTGGGATTACGGGTTGAAATGATATCCACCCGTATACATTTAACTTACGGATTGAAATGATAAATATCCATATCCCTTGTCCATAGAACAAAAAAATTTACATCGACGCCATGGTCTATATGATTGTTTTGAAAATAATTTCTATGGTCTTGAAAAGAAATATACGGTTTTAATGAATATTGATTTAAAGTATTATATATAAAGCTTATTTTATATATAGGTTTAATATTAAGATAATTTAATTTAGATTGATTTTATTAATATGAAATATGTTTAAGGATTTATTAAATTTATATTTCTGAAATAGATTTGTGGAATAAATTTTATAAGCTAAGGTTTGAAGATATATTTGGGACTTATTTGAATTTGTCATTAATTAAGGATTTTATTTAGTTAAATCAATTTGAAACTATTAAATTCGAAACTTTAACATATGATCCTATAACTTGAATTTTTATTTAAGAAATTTAATGGATGTTTCATGTCTAAAGAAATCGAAGGTAATATATAGAAAATGTAAATTTAAGGACATATAAATAATATTGAATTTATTAATTGAATATTTCAAAACTAAATAATAGTGAAGTTAAGGTTGGAGATAAACGCAACTATCAAAGTTTAGTCTTTGAAATGTTGAATATTTAAAGCTTTGAAATATAATAACTTCGAATTATATTGAAATTTAAATGGTTCATTTTGTGGTTCAAATCCGTATTTAAAATAGATAAAATTTGAATTAGTTTAGTCAGAAACTAAATTGAATGGAAATTGATAAATTTTGACAATCGACAGGTCATCCTATCGCTCTCGCAAATACCGGGTCTTCAACACCGATCTTCAATGCGATTCATAACGACGTATCACATATTCGGAATGGGTTATACGACCCCATGGTCCTTTCCCGGTTAACCCGAATAGTGAGCGCTTATTCAAAAATAAGTCTGGCATTCAAATTCAAACAAATCACATCAATTACCCATTCAAAGGGAAATATTTGATAGTCGGCTATTGAACTATCAATGGATATGCACAACATCACCAGATCGAAAATAATTTTCCAAATTATTTATTTTCCAAAAATATCTTTACAAGATATATAATTTTCACACTTCAAAAATAAATCAATATTTATTTTTAAACAAATTCTCCTTTCTTTTATAAATTCAATAGTGAATTTACATTCCAAAATATTCATGAATATACGACTTCAATTCGATTTCTAATATTCATTTTCAATTTATCTTCAAAAAGATAAATTCAAAATATTCACTTTATATTGGAAAACATTTCCATACTTATTTAATAAGTAATTCACAAATTTTATTTTCAACACTTGGAAAATATTCAATATACTTGAATCGAGATTAAGTATATATTTCATTCTTTAAGGAAATCATTCTCTTAAACATATTTATTTGGGCCAAAACGAATGTTGCGTAAAACATCGTTACGACAACCCAAAATCACTAGTATAGGGATTCGAAATTAAAATAGATATATAAATCCCAATACTATACAAAACATTTCCTTTCGGAAATCATTTACTATAACAACAGTGTTGTAGTCCACCATTTCCTTTTCATTTCTCGAAAACGTCTATTTCAACAATTAATGTTGAAATCTATGGTTTCGAATCTCAATGTATTTAAAACATCGTTAGATCGTTTTAATTCTGTTTAAAATATCACATTCAAAACAATTTCTTTAACATATTATTCACTATTCAAAAACGTGAATATACTACGTTAATCAATTTCATCATTCCTATTCATTTTATTTTATAGGATTATTCACAGTTCAAAAACGTGAATATAACTCCATTTATAAGTTTCAGCAATTTACTTACCAAGATAAGTCGTTTACGAATTTATAAAACAACGTTTATAAATTTCATTTCTATTTATTTTATAACAACTTCCTTTATAAATCTCCTTTATTAACCTATTCAATTTATAACTCAATTATAAAACAAAAGTTCATATTATAAGTGAAATACTTATAATTTATTTGTTTGCAAAAATCGTTCCTTTGAACTTCATAATTATAAATCTTATAACTTATAAGATTCAATTATTTATCCAAAATTCATTCTTTCAATAACTTTATAAATTTTATAAACCTACTGTTTATAAAATTTCATTTATAACTTCACTGTTTAAAATTCTATAAATTTCATTCATTTATGAAATTCATTCACAATTCATTCTAACACTTATAAAAACTCGTTTTATAATTCAAATATTTTCATTTATAAATTATCAATTTATAAATCTTTTTATATAAATCAATTTATGTTATTCATGTAAAACATCTTTAATCTCCTTTATAATTTCATCATTTTGATTTATAAAATAATTAAATTTCATAAATCCTACTTTTAAACTTTTCACAATAAATTCTAAAATTCCGATTTAACTATTTTATAAAATCATTAGCATCATATTCTCAAAAATCAGTTTTTTTAACTATATTCCTCAAAAATCATAATTTTTATAACATTAAAATTATAACGTTTAAAATAAATCAATTCCAAAAATATTTTATAAACGTATACTTTCAAAAATCACTTTAAAAATCATTTTAAAATCCCAAAATTTGGTTCAATGATGCTACACACCAAATAGTCAATCACGACTACAACGATATCATATATCGATATGATAATCCATCAAATATCAAAATATCTGAAATCAAATAAAAACTGTTGAGGAATCCAGTTGGATCCCTCCAACCTATTTTCCTGCATCCACAAACATTAGCACAATACCAATTTCGCTCCAGTACGAAATTATCGCGGTATATGGGATTTTAAATATTATCCGCTTAATAACGGCGCAATAGGGTCTCATCCGCTAAACAAATAATGCGGGAAATCAATAACTCCAATATATACATATGCCAATATATATATATTGCTATTATATATAATACCAATTTCACTGTTTATGAAATATTCGCGGTATATGTTTTTATTAAATAACATCCGCTTACTAACGGCGCATAATGTCTATTTTAACAATCAATAGATATCAATCATCATTCAAACATGCATTCAAATATTTTAAATCTAACTATTTAAAATAAAATCGAAACTGATTCGATTGAGTGAGAAGTTCTCACCTTGATTTCAATTTCGTTTTAGCGATTTATTTCGAATAAAATTAAACGGACGTTTAATTTTACCCAAAATTCTCACTAACTCCAAACGACTCCAATCCAATTTCATCGCGTAGTGCTCGTCCATACGATTCCAACGCAACTGGTTTCGCGCGTTTTCGACCTCGTATGAAAAAGATACGAATTTATGAAGTTATACGAATTTATAAAACCATATTTACAACAAAATTAAATTTTTAAACCTAATCTAATCATCCACTGTGCATTCCCCCCAACCTGGATCTCAGCCGCACGTTGCATCTCCTTCTCCACCCATGCATATCTCCAGTTTTTTTTTTTTACACGCGAGACCGAACCCAACATTCACGTGAAAACCCTAATACACGCACCCCCCAAACGACGACGAAACCCAATCATCTCGCCACCATTCGAAGCGCCTTCTCCACCCTGATGCTCGGCCAAAGACTTGTGACACTCGGCCCTATATCTAGCTTGAAAAACGTGTGCAAAGTTCACGCGTTCAACTGCAAATTGCGGTCGATCGACTCAATATTATCCGATCATCACCGTTGAGAACGTAGAGCTCGTGATGCTCTACATCTTTGCTGTTGGAAGTTGCTTGAATTAATGAGTGGATTCGAAGAAATTGAGGGATGAAGTGTGGAAGTTTTCGGCCATCCATTCTATGGTGGCGGCTGCGTTAGATTAGGGTTAGGTTTAGAATTTTTTTTTTTTTTTTTTTTTTAGAATGGTGGGCTATTTATAGAGTTTCAAACGAACACTATTCATCCGGAAATTCCAAACTCCGATTTACGCGCCGTAACCAGCATTTCTAGGGTTTACCCCGCGTTCCGGACACAATGGAACAGGTTTCGAAAGCTAATTCGATCATCTGTGCGAGTTATGGCAATAAACGTTCAATTTAAATTAAACCGATTTAAACGATTTTCTAGGCGTTTTAATTTGTACCGGACAAACGGTAAATCCAATTGACACGAAATTTGAAACCTTACAATAATATCATATTACGGATCCGATGAAACTGGTTTCGTCGAAATCCGAGACTTTTTGAAAAATGGCTATTTTAACTCGCCAAATTAAAATTAAAAATAATTCGATGCGTTTCGAGCTGCCCCGATCAAACGATAACTCCGATTGACACGAAAATTGAAATCTAGTAATAACTAACTATTACGGATCCAATGGAACTAGTTTCGTTCAATTCTGAGACTGTTCAAAAATTGACTATTTTCACTAGTCGATTTAAATATTAAAATATTCAATTTTCACAAATTAACTTTTAATTCGATTTTAAAAGTTCTAAAATATCGTTCTAACTCCAATATGATAAAATAAAATTTTCCAAATCATTTTCAATCATATTTAACTCAATTTTCAATTATTTCCATAATTTAACATATTAAATTATCGATTTAATTATTCAATTAAATTCAATAATTCAAATAAAATTTATTTGACTTATAAATTTCACTTATTAATATTTAAAATAAATTAAATATTCAAATTTTAATTACTTAAAATCCTGGGTCGTTGCAATCTTCCCTCCTTAAAAGAATTTCGTCCTCGAAATTATCAAGTAAGAAAAGTTATAGAATTTATTAACTTTCCATAAAATCCATAGTTAAACTTCTTACAATACTTTACTAAGTTTTCCATATCATACTTAGTTATCTTTTCAAAAACAATTACTATTGTTTAACTTTCAATTCCAAATCAAAGTTAAAGTTTTCAAAACTTTCCAATTTTCTCAAATTTTTTTCTAACGCCTTAAATTTTCGGAAAAATTCGCCATAGTCTCCTTTGCGCGGCTCGATCCGAAAAAAAAAATGACAGTATATATATCACAAATATACATCTCATCAAGTAATGAGGCATCCCGAAGGGAAAAAGTATAAAAGTACGGTATGTAATCCGAGATATGTACCTTATATTTTATTAGCAAGCATATACGGCTAATATAGCGCGAAAGCGAGCTCCAAATGCGAAGCAAACGCGATCCGCACCTACTAAACACTCAACAAACAACATGAGAACATGCATATAGACAATAATCTCAATATACAACATATAGCAACATAATAACTATATATGTCAACATAGCAAATGAAATAAAAGCAACAAATGCAAACATCAACCAACCATCATCCGTAACCAATAAATATTCATTTATATTCTCATTAATATTCAATGAAATAGGTTTTCAAGTTAATCACATTTGATTCATTAACAGTGGATGTTCTTACTAACATTCATTTTCAATTAGTTTATGTTCACTAATTCATATTTAAGTTGGTTCACTTCCAAATCAAATTCAATTTTATTTAAGATTCACTAAACTTCCAATTGAATTTCAATTACTTTAACTTTCAATTTCATTAATTTAATTTCATTAACACTTAATGAATTATATACAGTCAATCTAACAATCATATAACAACCAATGTATATCAATTTCAACCAAATTCCTTTCCTTATATTCATTCAATTTGGTTTAACTAAATTGATTTTCATTCAACTATTCAACTTCCTAATAACATTAGCTTTTAATGAATTTACACTTACATTCATTATTCCATATCAACTTAATTCACATTCATTTGATTAACATTTAATCCATTAATTCAATTCAATTACAAAAGTTGAATTTCATTTAAATAACTTAAGTTCATATTCATTTAACTTTATTGATTTACTTTGACACCAATATCAACTTCATTCAACATCACTTAAGTTATACTTCCATTTCTAAAGTAATTTTTTATTTAACTTTAAATTCATTTTTATTTACAACTCATATTCATAAATATATTCATATAGTTTCACTTCTTATATATATAAGTTTATTTCACAATTGTAAATCACTTTAATTATAATTCAATTCTTATAATTCATTTTACTTATACAATTATTCTTTAATTTAGATTATTCAAACATCTAAACAATCAACTTACATATACTTTAATAATTCTGAAAAATTATTTCTTTATATATAAAATATACTCAATTTTAAAACAATATTGTGTCGAATTGTTCTGTACAAGTGTTTAGAGATCCCTATCAACAACGTTAATTACTCGTATTAACCAGAATCTATATACCACTCAACAAACCAATCATCACAATATAAAACAAATTTATATTCACTAACAAATACGCTCTCATAGCTATTATTACACTCTACTCATTCTAGAGTACTACTGACTCTATCTCCAATGAGTAATACCCAACAGAACCATGGTTGTCGCTTAACCATAAGCTCTGATACCAAATGTAAGGACCCGATTCTTCGTCTTCCGAAAATTCAACATCGATACTCACTTTATCGACTGCCGAGTAATCGAACGACGGAAAACCGAACACTGAGGGTTTAAGAAAGAAGAAAGAGAAGAAGAAGAGATAAGGAGAGAGAAGATAGAAAATAGAAAATGGAGGGAAAAGAAAACAAAGAATAGAACGGAACTGAAAACAACAGAACAACATCAGAATCTCACAATTCGCAGCGGAACAACATATAATAATAAATGAATAATCTTTAAACAAAGAACTATATCAGTTATTACATTTTATACATTACATTTCATTACATCTTATCATCAGAGTGTGCAACATCATACAACAACAAACAGTGCAGCGGAAAAGAAATACTATATACTAGTAATACGCCATGCCATCCAGCTTGCCTCCAGCAACTCCAGAATATCCAGAATATCCTGATAAACCTAACTCTTGACTGCCCGTGTAGAAATTGGTGGGCACCTAGAGTTTAGGAAGGAAAAAAATAAACTCCGAGTCAGTCATGTGACTGGTGTGAGAACTTAAAACAGTTTATTTATCTTTAAAATCAAAATAGAGGAATATTTTTAAACTCAATTCGCAATGCTTTTAAAAATGAGACTACCATAAGGCCTCCCGCACACACACACAATGCAAACGCAGAATCGGAGGAGATTTCTCCTTATGATAGTCAAAGATGCTTGATACGCATTTAAAAGACATTTGATATTATTACTAGTGCATAGTGTAGGAAAAATTTATTTCGAAAGTAGAATATAAATCTTAGCCAGCATAGACATTCCGAACTATGCCTACTATAGCTAACTATGTTCAATAGCAGGTTATACAACAAAAACCGTACAAGTCTCGTATTGTTTCTTTGGATTTCCAACGAATGATCAGGCCAAGGAACTTCCCATTTCCACATGAGAATGCCTCTGGATGGACATCCCCGAGAACCAAACCGGATCTCTACCAACACAAGGCCGGGTTACCCCTAACTGAGTAACAACTGACCGAATATGCCATCCCCCGGTCCTTTGGGACCTTTTCACCGAGCGCTCGTAATTAATTCACACAATCATAACAAAGTGTTTTCAACATGAGTAAGTATCTGGGCTCCATACCATGATACCACCCTTTTCCAGAAGGAAATGCACACATCCTAAAGGGCGCTACCCCTCATAACCTTGCTGCATCTTTCCTGTTTTGACCATTCACGGGGTGTGAGGCTCGACGAAGTCACGTCCACAAAAACATACTTTATACAAAAGCCATGCTTTGGGTCAACAAATGATCATAGAAATGATCACCAAGATAGACGATCAAATAAACGATCCTATCACAAATAATCAACACAATGATCATTTACAGCAACACTCAGCATGTCACATTACCAAATTGGGAATATATCGCTGATAGCATTCAACTACATAACCTCTGAGCTCGTACGTCTCAGAGAAGGGTGTTAAGCTAAAAGAATAAATTCTCCGCCACCAACAGAAATATATTTGAAAGAAATCGGCTTTATATCTCAACTTGTAATGTCAGGCATACTATCCATACAAGTCCGTTCCGGGCTCGAACAAAACCGAAGGCACTTACAAAGAAGTCCTTGCAATCCAGATATTCACAATCCTGATCAGATTTCCCATCACTTAGGGAGTCTCTATACCGTTGCAACTCAGTGCAGAGACAATCGACAGGTCATCCTATCGCTCTCGCAAATACCGGGTCTTCAACACCGATCTTCAATGCGATTCATAACGACGTATCACATATTCGGAATGGGTTATACGACCCCATGATCCTTTCCCGGTTAACCCGAATAGTGAGCGCTTATTCAAAAATAAGTCTGGCATTCAAATTCAAACAAATCACATCAATTACCCATTCAAAGGGAAATATTTGATAGTCGGCTATTGAACTATCAATGGATATGCACAACATTACCAGATTCCAAATAATTTTCCAAATTATTTATTTTCCAAAAATATCTTTACAAGATATATAATTTTCACACTTCAAAAATAAATCAATATTTATTTTTAAACAAATTCTCCTTTCTTTTATAAATTCAATAGTGAATTTACATTCCAAAATATTCATGAATATACGACTTCAATTCGATTTCTAATATTCATTTTCAATTTATCTTCAAAAAGATAAATTCAAAATATTCACTTTATATTGGAAAACATTTCCATACTTATTTAATAAGTAATTCACAAATTTTATTTTCAACACTTGGAAAATATTCAATATACTTGAATCGAGATTAAGTATATATTTCATTCTTTAAGGAAATCATTCTCTTAAACTTATTTATTTGGGCCAAAACGAATGTTGCGTAAAACATCGTTACGACAACCCAAAATCACTAGTATAGGGATTCGAAATTAAAATAGATATATAAATCCCAATACTATACAAAACATTTCCTTTCGGAAATCATTTACTATAACAACAGTGTTATAGTCCACCATTTCCTTTTCATTTCTCGAAAACGTCTATTTCAACAATAAATGTTGAAATCTATGGTTTCGAATCTCAATGCATTTAAAACATCGTTAGATCGTTTTAATTCTGTTTAAAATATCACATTCAAAACAATTTCTTTAACATATTATTCACTATTCAAAAACGTGAATATACTACGTTAATCAATTTCATCATTCCTATTCATTTTATTTTATAGGATTATTCACAGTTCAAAAACGTGAATATAACTCCATTTATAAGTTTCAGCAATTTACTTACCAAGATAAGTCGTTTACGAATTTATAAAACAACGTTTATAAATTTCATTTCTATTTATTTTATAACAACTTCCTTTATAAATCTCCTTTATTAACCTATTCAATTTATAACTCAATTATAAAACAAAAGTTCATATTATAAGTGAAATACTTATAATTTATTTGTTTGCAAAAATCGTTCCTTTGAACTTCATAATTATAAATCTTATAACTTATAAGATTCAATTATTTATCCAAAATTCATTCTTTCAATAACTTTATAAATTTTATAAACCTACTGTTTATAAAATTTCATTTATAACTTCACTGTTTAAAATTCTATAAATTTCATTCATTTATGAAATTCATTCACAATTCATTCTAACACTTATAAAAACTCGTTTTATAATTCAAATATTTTCATTTATAAATTATCAATTTATAAATCTTTTTATATAAATCAATTTACGTTATTCATGTAAAACATCTTTAATCTCCTTTATAATTTCATCATTTTGATTTATAAAATAATTAAATTTCATAAATCCTACTTTTAAACTTTTCACAATAAATTCTAAAATTCCGATTTAACTATTTTATAAAATCATTAGCATCATATTCTCAAAAATCAGTTTTTTTAACTATATTCCTCAAAAATCATAATTTTTATAACATTAAAATTATAACGTTTAAAATAAATCAATTCCAAAAATATTTTATAAACGTATACTTTCAAAAATCACTTTAAAAATCATTTTAAAATCCCAAAATTTGGTTTAATGATGCTACACACCAAATAGTCAATCACGACTACAACGATATCATATATCGATATGATAATCCATCAAATATCAAAATATCTGAAATCAAATAAAAACTGTTGAGGAATCCAGTTGGATCCCTCCAACCTGTTTTCCTGCATCCACAAACATTAGCACAATACCAATTTCGCTCCAGTACGAAATTATCGCGGTATATGGGATTTTAAATATTATCCGCTTAATAACGGCGCAATAGGGTCTCATCCGCTAAACAAATAATGCGGGAAATCAATAACTCCAATATATACATATGCCAATATATATATTGCTATTATATATAATACCAATTTCACTGTTTATGAAATATTCGCGGTATATGTTTTTATTAAATGACATTCGCTTACTAACGGCGCATAATGTCTATTTTAACAATCAATAGATATCAATCATCATTCAAACATGCATTCAAATATTTTAAATCTAACTATTTAAAATAAAATCGAAACTGATTCGATTGAGTGAGAAGTTCTCACCTTGATTTCAATTTCGTTTTAGCGATTTATTTCGAATAAAATTAAACGGACGTTTAATTTTACCCAAAATTCTCACTAACTCCAAACGACTCCAATCTAAATTCATCGCGTAGTGCTCGTCCATACGATTCCAACGCAACTGGTTTCGCGCGTTTTCGACCTCGTATGAAAAAGATGCGAATTTATGAAGTTATACGAATTTATAAAACAATATTTACAACAAAATTAATTTTTTTAAACCTAATCTAATCATCCACCGTGCATTCCCCCCAACCTGGATCTCAGCCACACGTTGCATCTCCTTCTCCACCCACGCATATCTCCAGTTTTTTTTTTTTTTACACGCGAGACCGAACCCAACATTCACGTGAAAACCCTAATACACGCACCCCCCAAACGACGACGAAACCCAATCATCTCGCCACCATTCGAAGCGCCTTCTCCACCCTGATGCTCGACCAAAGCCTTGTGACACTCGGCCCTATATCTAGCTTGAAAAACGTGTGCAAAGTTCACGCGTTCAACTGCAAATTGCCGTCGATCGACTATATATTATCCGATCATCACCGTTGAGAACGTAGAGCTCGTGATGCTCTACATCTTTGCTGTTGGAAGTTGCTTGAATTAATGAGTGGATTCGAAGAAATTGAGGGATGAAGTGTGGAAGTTTTCGGCCATCCATTCTATGGTGGCGGCTGCGTTAGATTAGGGTTAGGTTTAGAATTTTTTTTTTTTTTAGAATGGTGGGCTATTTATAGAGTTTCAAACGAACACTATTCATCCGGAAATTCCAAACTCCGATTTACGCGCCGTAACCAGCATTTCTAGGGTTTACCCCGCGTTCCGGACACAATGGAACAGGTTTCGAAAGCTAATTCGATCATCTGTGCGAGTTATGGCAATAAACGTTCAATTTAAATTAAACCGATTTAAACGATTTTCTAGGCGTTTCAATTTGTACCGGACAAACGGTAAATCCAATTGACACGAAATTTGAAACCGTACAATAATATCACATTACGGATCCGATGAAACTGGTTTCGTCGAAATCCGAGACTTTTTGAAAAATGGCTATCTTAACTCGCCAAATTAAAATTAAAAATAATTCGATGCGTTTCGAGCTGCCCCGATCAAACGATAACTCCGATTGACACGAAAATTGAAATCCAGTAATAACTAACTATTACGGATCCAATGGAACTAGTTTCGTTCAATTCTGAGACTGTTCAAAAATTGACTATTTTCACTAGTCGATTTAAATATTAAAATATTCAATTTTCACAAATTAACTTTTAATTCGATTTTAAAAGTTCTAAAATATCGCTCTAACTCCAATATGATAAAATAAAATTTTCCAAATCATTTTCAATCATATTTAACTCAATTTTCAATTATTTCCATAATTTAACATATTAAATTATCGATTTAATTATTCAATTAAATTCAATAATTCAAATAAAATTTATTTGACTTATAAATTTCACTTATTAATATTTAAAATAAATTAAATATTCAAATTTTAATTACTTAAAATCCTCGGTCGTTACATATATTGTATAAAGTTTGCATTCTAACTTGTACTTTTGGTTTGCACAGGTTACAGTATTATATATATTTATAAAATAAGTTATAATATAAGTTATATAAGTAATTCGTACATCCGTTGTCTAATTTTGTTATATAAGTCTGTGTATAGGCTTTACTGTTTATGTATGGGTAGTTATATATTAGTTTATATATATAGGTAAAGTGTTTAAAATTTATAATTGTATTGTGAAGTGGATTTTGTTCCATATGTATATAGTAGTTTATAAATGAGATTTGAACAGTGTAATTTGTTGAAGTTTTATATATTAATCTTATTTTAAAATATAAATCTTAATGATATTATATACATAGGTCGTATGGGCTGGTTTGGGTCTTAGATTTGTAAATAGAAATTTTGATCTATGTGTAAAAATTAAAATGGTTTGGAAAAATTATAAGGATTTTTATTTAGCATATATGTTTTATTTCAAATGTTAAAACTATTAGTTTCTGTATGAAAAAAAAGGTAAATTATATATATATATATAAGTGTGTGTGATTCGACTTTAAATTTTTCTTAGGGATGCAATTTTGATTTTTATTAAAATAGCAAAAATTTCTGTATATATCAGACTAATTCCGATTCAATTCATAAATTCTTGATTATCAGCCTCGTTCGTCCAATTCGTGCCAATCCTACTTTCCTTTGAAATTAGTGCTCGGATTTATAACTCAAATTTTAGTGTCCGTATCAGTGTGCGTATCCATGTCATCTTCTGTATTCTCTAGCCCCGAAAGGTGAGCAATCACTCACGATTAACATTCTTTTATTTGTTAAATTTGATTAAATTGAAGAGACAATTGAAATATGACGTTGTAGTTATTTAAATTGTTATATATGCTATTATCTGTAACTGTTCACTTATGAGATATGACACCATATCCTATTGTTTATATTTATTTTTGATGATATATGCCTGTTGTTATTATTATTTTCATGTCTGTTATCACTCTGCAAGTTCCCTGTTAGTATAGAAATCACTATGGGTTGAAATGATACATACCCGAACAGATTTTAGAATAGGAGAATTTCGTTATGGGTTGAAATGACAAACCCAAGCGATTTACATTTGAAATTGAATTTGGGATTACGGGTTGAAATGATATCCACCCGTATACATTTAACTTACGGATTGAAATGATAAATATCCATATCCCTTGTCCATAGAACAAAAAATTTTACATCGACGCCATGGTCTATATGATTGTTTTGAAAATAATTTCTATGGTCTTGAAAAGAAATATACGGTTTTAATGAATATTGATTTAAAGTATTATATATAAAGCTTATTTTATATATAGGTTTAATATTAAGATAATTTAATTTAGATTGATTTTATTAATATGAAATATGTTTAAGGATTTATTAAATTTATATTTCTGAAATAGATTTGTGGAATAAATTTTATAAGCTAAGGTTTGAAGATATATTTGGGACTTATTTGAATTTGTCATTAATTAAGGATTTTATTTAGTTAAATCAATTTGAAACTATTAAATTCGAAACTTTAACATATGATCCTATAACTTGAATTTTTATTTAAGAAATTTAATGGATGTTTCATGTCTAAAGAAATCGAAGGTAATATATAGAAAATGTAAATTTAAGGACATATAAATAATATTGAATTTATTAATTGAATATTTCAAAACTAAATAATAGTGAAGTCAAGTTGGGAGATAAACGCAACTATCAAAGTTTAGTCTTTGAAATGTTGAATATTTAAAGCTTCGAAATATAATAACTTCGAATTATATTGAAATTTAAATGGTTCATTTTGTGGTTCAAATCCGTATTTAAAATAGATAAAATTTGAATTAGTTTAGTCAGAAACTAAATTGAATGGAAATTGATAAATTTTGATTTAATTAAATTTGAACAGGAAGGTCGAGTTGATTTTGAAGCGATTTGTGAAGTTTGAGGAAACAAAAATAGTTTACTTCATAAATTATTGGATATATATACTAATTTGGAAAATAGAGATATTTGAAATGAAAATGATATTTTAGTTTTGAAATATAAATAAAATTGAAATGACCACGGTGTTATAGTGTATATTTCTTCCCTGTAGATAGTTCCTTGGATCCTTAGAGGATGGTTATCCCAAACATCCTCTAAGTTAAATATATTTCAGTTGATATTTCACTTGAGTTGGATTTATAGATATAAGAATGTTAATCCTGACTCGAGTGTTTTGTGTTTTGCTTTACGCTCGGGTCAGACTGAGAGACACAGCATTAGAGACTCACCTTTGGAGTTTGGAGCTTCGTTGGAGGTCCAACTATTGATTCAGCTTTCAGCTTTTCCAGTTGATTATTTCAGAGGAGTCATTGTTTCATACTGAAGACTTCACTGTATTTGAGATATTCGGATGTACTTTATTTCTAACTCTGATGTATATGGTAGCTTCATGAACTACTATTCTTTATCTATTCTGCTACATTATATTACTCTGTGTCTGTGATCTGTGATGTTTTATATACTGTATATGTTGAGTTTGCCAAATTTAAATTAACAACGTGGTATTTTGAATTATTCAAGTCGGACAAGTATGGTTTTATTGTCGATTTGAATGGTCCAAAATAGGAGGCTGCTACACTTACTTTAACTCCCTCCCTAATAATACTAATTACCAATTGCAACACGCTAGTAACCAATATGCTATAATCATATATATACACACACACATATACATTTATATACATATATACTTTCATTTAAGCGTAGATTTTAGGACCTAATCATTACATTATAATAATTCGATAATAATTTGCTTATAAGGTATTTTGAAATATCAGCCTCATACAAATATACAATTCCAACAAGTACTGCTACTACCCATAGTCAAATAAAATGGATTTGTACAAACAAGAAATAATTTCATTTTATTCCATATTAATCCCTTAGAATATATATATATATATATTGTTTTGAAGAATAGATCCTTAAAAATTAGATCACCTATGTTCAATTCAACCCTCTTATACATCATGTTGAAGTGAGAAAGGAATTCATTATATATTTAAGTGCTAGAAATAGGCGGTGCAAACTATAATTTACACACCATTTCTAATTAAAAAAATTTGAATCCTTGAACGCTCCAATTCAAAAGAGGGAAAGTATGTTAAATAGACCATAGATTACCTAATTCTTAAAATTAATTAGATTCTAATATACCGATACCAAAAAGAATTATAATCGTAACTTATATAAAGATTGATATTTACTTAGGAAAATTCTTATGGTTTTATGTGTTATGTTTTCATTACTAATATTTCCTAAGGCATACATCAAATTCAAATAAATATTATTCAATTACAAAAATGTGAAAAACTTGATATTTGCACTCACAGAGAATTGTTTATTTACTAACTGGATTTGATACCACCATGCCTAACCCTCTTTCAGATCTCCTTCTTTATACAACAAAGCAAATTGTATATAGAGATTAGATTAATTATTAGAAACTAGAGGAACAAAATAAGGAACCAAAAGGAATAAATATCTAAAACTATTACCTAAAAGTCCTAACCGATTCATGAATTCAAAGAAGAAGAAGAGATCCTGTTTCTACTGGTCTTAACTCTTTGTTAGATCTCACCCCTTTTGAATATATAACAAATTGATTGTATATATAGATTAGGTTTTAGAAATTAGAAGATAGTGAGAAGAAGGATTGAGAATATAAATTGAAATCGAGAATAGAAATTAGAATTACTTACTGTTGTTTACTGTTGTTGAAATCCTAAGGAGAAAGGTTTTGATTAAACTTCGCTGGCATTTATAAATTTTTATGAAGGAAAAGTGGGGCTATGGGTTTATTTTTAAAGACAGAAATGAATGGGAGCTATTAGATCAAATTGGGTAAATCCTAGCCATTTGGCCAGCTCATTTCCGAGCTTAATCGACCGAACTAGTCGATCGCTCTTCAAAAGTGCGGTCGATCGGTCCTTTGATTGTGCGGTCCTTCTTCTCTTGCCCGTTCCTAACGATTCCTTGCCCGATTTTGTCTCTGTTAACCATAACGTTGCCTCCAACCAAAGCAACTTTTCACATATCAAATTCCAAGCATTTGAACTTATTTCAAATATGAAGCATTTGAAATTATTTCAAACTAAAATTTTAAATTTCAAATTCATTTTAGATTATTTTTAATTAAAAATTTCAAATGCAAATATCTTTTTCATTTTAACTCCAATTTCAACATATTACATATGAAAATTAATCAGAAAATCGATATGGACACAATAGTGCAACTCCCATGGTCATATTCTAACTTTTGAAAAATTTCTATTATTAACCTTACTTTAGTTACTTAATTTCTTATTAAATTTTACGTAGCGTTACATTCTTCCTCCCCCCACCCTTAAAAAGGATTTTGCTCCCAAAATCACTGATGGAAGGTAGTGATGCGCACTCAATAATTATACAACTAGTTTATTTAAAATAATATATAAAACCATCCACTCAATCGCAAATCTAATGTGATTATGTATGCAAACGTACTATAGGTAGCTCAATCCTAGTGTGAATGCAAGGTCATGATAGAAAAACATGTATGCAAACATCAAAAATATACATAAAATTCTATATGAGTGCAAAAGTAACAATAAAAATTGTGGAAAACATCTTTTACCATCCAATGTAACAACCACGATGCAACTAGAAACCTTTAAAGAGAAAAGTAACTTGAGAAAAATTCGAGGTGAGAAACCTTTACCTTTCTTTCGGTTTTCCCATGTGCTTTTCGTCGGTTATCTCCTCTACTACTCAAACCAACCTGATTCCTTCATTGCGAAGCTTCTCAATACCTTGCTTCACTATGCGGGCGGGAGCAAGAGGGGGCGATGGGCTTCATTTCAACATCATTAACTGATCAGGCTCTACTACAGAGGCAATATTGTGCAAACCTTTCCTCAATTGTGGGGCATGAAAGACATCATGGACTCTCGCTAAGTAATCTGAAGGCTCCACCCAATAAGCGAGTTCCTCTCACCTACTCCAAAATTGTAAAAGGCCTAATGAACCTAGGTGTCAACTTCCCGGAAATACCAAACCTCCTAACATTTCTAAAAAGGGAAACTTTATTTAATACCATGTCCCTAACTAAACTCTGCTACTCATATCTTCGCCTGTCAGCCTAGGACTCGTCATAGTCCTATGCGTCCCTCAACTACTGCCTCAACACTTCTACCTTCTCAATGGCCTTCCAAAATCCATGATGTAAACTTTCCACAAATCCTCAAAATTCTTGTTCACCCTTTCAATATAACCATTGCTCTGCTGGTGGCAAGTGGAGCTAAGATCCAAAGTCGTTCCCAAAGAAAATTGCAAGACTCATACACAATTCCTTAATGAACAAAGAGTCTCTCTAATCGATAATAACAATTGGAAATCCATGTAGTGCACCACTCCCGTAAAACATGTTTGTGCTAGAGTTGCTACAATCCTATTACTTCCAACGGAAGTAAAATAAGCCAATCTACTATAACCTATATAGCTTCATTGCTCCAAGGCAACCCATCTATAAAGTGTATCTATATATGCTCCCATTTCCAAGTCGGAACCTTCAATTGCAATGACAACTCTCTGGGCTTGCCTTGCCTAGCTTTAATCCTTTGATAATGTCAAACATCTGGAACAAATTCAGCGGCTATCTCTTCATCCTTGACCAATTACAAAATTTCTCTTCATATCTCTACACCTTATCACATTCGAGGTGAATGGTAACACTTTACAAGGTTTAGGATTGAACCATTCTAATCTAGTTTCCTAACTAACTTCCAGTCTTACCTGCAGTTTATCACTAGTTAAGTGTTCTTAAGAAATTTTCCTATTTATGATGTTCCTTAATATATATTTATTTACTAGTCTAACCTCATTCCTAAAATAAAAATAGTGATAAAGCATGAACATGCCTTACACCATACCAAATACATTTCCCAAAAGGAGGCAACTAAGGATTTCAACCCAAAAAAATAAAAGAAAATTTTGCTGGAAGCTTCCTTTAATCATTAACTGACATTAATGATGTTGAGGTCCTAATGCTCCTTACTAATTTAAGATGTAAATTCCTAGAATATCATTCCAACATTGCATACATTCCTTAATTTACTTTCTCAGTTCTAATAAATATACATTACCTATAATAATTGGTCATTAATGTCAAAATTGACAGTCTCTAATAAATCCTTATTAAATCCATTTCAATCCATTACCAGTTTCAGAATCTTTTTGTTATGGGCATTCAATCCTTCCATCAATATTATATTAGATTTCCTTAGTCAGTCCCTCATGTGATTCCTTACTATTCTTTATAAATTATAAATTTATTTCTCATTAAATCTGTAATTAATAACCATAAATCTTAGTCCTATAATTACTATGCTATTTATAATAAATACGAATACCATTAGAAATTACGATATTTATATGTTTCTTATTTCTAATTATTAATTTCTAAACTATAATATCCCTTTCTATATTTTATTTACTAGAGCTATCTTTCCAAAAAGGATTATCGTTAAAAATTTCCAAATCAACCACAAGTGATATTTTTGCTTTATTTGAAATTACAAGGGATTATTTCACTTTCTTTTATTGAAACACACAGTGTAAACTACAGAAAAGAATGTCTTTATCTTACACATCTCTTTCCCTTTGGGTACACCCTTTGTAAATTCCAACGCTGTCTTTTATATATTTAAGAAATTAGATAATTTACGAAAATTACATAGAGCCTGCTTCCAACAAATCAAAAAAATGGAAATTCACATTCTAAGGGTAACTTAACTTACAACCTAGTTATATATTTAGAATACCTTTACAACTTTACCAATATTCTACAATTAATTGCTTGGGACTGATTTTAAATTTTGAGATCAGGTTGTACACACTATTCTTATTTTATTCATATCCTAAAACCCTTCTTACTTAGATAGCGATCCTTATCTACTCCATAAAGTATAAACTTAGAAATACACATAACGTTAGCATGTGACACTTGAAATTCAAACTGACAAAAGGATTTCCAACTTTCTAAAAGAAATTTTTAAGCATACCATTCAAAAGAATTTCCAACTTTCCAAAAATAATTTGAGGGGAATTGAATTATTAAAAACATCTATACACCATATTTTGTTTTATTCCATACATCTTTTTCATTTTTGTTAATCATATGAGCAAAAGCTTCCAAAAATATTTAAACCCAACTTTTCATAGTGCTCAAACATTTACGGTTTTATTCTTAATTCCCAATTCAAAAGTTAAAATTGCTTAGTAAAATAACTTTCCCTTCTCTAGTTCTTTTCCTGAAAGTCTTACTTCTTTAAAAGTAGGGGTTTCAACCCAAAACATCAAAAACTTGATAATTAAACCAAACTACTCAAAATTCAAAATGGGTTTCTTAGTTCCAAAAAGAAGCATGGTAATTCCCTTTTTTAGAAACTTTCTACATCAAGGGTTTATTCCTTTGAACTTTGTCTTTTAGTTCAAAACTTTATAACCTTAAACAATGAAAATTGAAGTAGACGAAGATAACTTCCATCTGATTGTTTTCCCATTCTATTTTCATCACTTTTGTCATTATCTCTAACTAGATTACTAACCTTGTCTTTTAAGTTCTTAGCGCTATTCTTATTCAAATCTCCAACCATTGCCTCTATTCATATTTTTCCAACTTAAATGGCATCTTTATCATTTTTACCTAAGTTACCATTCCATTTTAAAAAGAAGAATTTAAAGTACTTCTATGAAATGGAAAAATCATCAAGGCCAACTTACGCTCTATTTAGGTTTATTTCAAAAAAAAAATCCCTCTATTGAGAGTATTTAAAACAAAAACTTTTTGACCCAACTAAAACCTTAAAATAAGAGTTTAAAAAATGAAAAATCTTTTTTACCAAAAACCTTTTAATCAAAAATTTTGACTCCACAACTTCTTTTTATTTGCAAACCGTTGCCTTAACAAAATTTCTAATTTTTGAATTTTCAAAATTCATTTTTTTAAAAATAATGGCACCTTAATAAATCCTTTGAAAAAAATTTCAAAACATTTCAAGGAAGTTTCCAAAGAAAATCTTTTTATCAAATCCTTCACGTGGAGTTAGATTTTAGAAAATCATTTTTTTCAAAACAACTTCTTAATAATTGGTTTCCCTATTGCATTTTCTTTTTCTTTCATACCTTACTTCAAAATGTTTATATTATTCTAAACTGCAATATTTAATCAATTCTTAACATTATTATTTATCATTCCCATAAATGTCACTTTGTCCGTATTAAATGGTTGTTACCTTAACAAACGACTCCTAAAGCAATTTATTTGCTTAGTCAACCTTTTACTTTAATGGTCTCATTAATCTATTTATTTCCTTGTAACTCCTCACTAACTACACATTCATTATCTATTTAATTTTTAGGAGTCAAAACCTTTTCCAATTCTATAATCTCATAATTACCTTAATGATATCTTTAATTAGTCCGTTTACGTCCTTTTTGTAACTCCCTATTTATCGCACATTTATTGCCCAATTAATTCTAGAGTCGCATTCTTTTCCAACTTTCTTTCATATTTCCTTTATTCATTAATTTTCTGTAACTTCCTAATTCATTTCACATTTATTACCTATTAATTGGAGTTACAATCTTTTCTATTAACTTTCTTTACAATAAGACATCTATCGCACATTCCTCACACTATTAATTTTACCAACCCATAGTCGCCTCGTCCACCCGTTTGGAATATGGTCGCAGCTACTTCCATGGTCGAAACTACAGAGTAAATTCAAATCAAGCACATATATATTTATACATAGTAGATTTTTGGAAAAGTACTTTCAAAAATAACAAGTACGCCACTCATCTATCTAATCGGGTAACCTAAACTCTGATACCAAAGGTAACAAGCCGTCCTAAACAGACCTAATTTTGACCCAATAAAAGCCTATCAAACCTTAGGCCCATCTTAAGACGAGATGTTCGGTAAATAAAATTAAACAACAAAGAGTATACAGATCTATCTATCTATAATTTTGTAATATCACGGCAGAATGGATAAAATATAATAGCAGAAACAAGTACCCGTTGCATAAAAGAAAGCTATTTCAGAAACATAACATGTTAAACATTACAACATGTCTACAATAAGCTTTCACGGTACAATATCTCAAAATAACATAACTATCTGAACTTGACATACTAAAATACTAAAAAAGTATAATAGAAAGAAAATTGCCATAATTCTTCATCTTCGACCTTAAATCCTAAATCAGCATTGTTGTAATGAGGAGAGGGTCAGAACAACAAATGTATTGTGAAAAGAAAATCTCAAGCTTTACGATAATTATACTTGGGCAATATTATTTAAATAAGAAATATGTCTTACATTTAAAAACATAACATACGTATAAAGTCAACTTTGGGCCAAAGGCTCTTCCAGTCCAACTATAGAACATTGGTATAAAATCAAGTGTATGTCCAAAGACCCTTCCAGCCTGACTACACAAAAGTCAACTGTAACCCTAAGGCTGTTCCAGCCTAACTATTCAACTTTGACATAACTAACGTTTAAAATAGAAGCAACCAAACCCCTTAATGCCTCTTTAAAGGGAATTAAGTAGACTCTGGCATTTAAGACCTTTAAAATAGGCAGATCTCCATCATTTAAGACCAAACCCCAAAGCGGATTCTACATGGTTCTCTCTCAATAATAACGTAAGAAATTCTATTAGGTCACTTAATACTTCACGTAAGGAAGTGGCGGAATGTAACGACCTAGAATTTTGGGTATTTGAAATTGGGATATTTTATTAATTTTAAATATTTAAAAGTTAATTTTTAACTTGAATTTCAAATATAACTATTTATTTGATAATTTAATTATTGAATTTAATAACTAAATATTGGTTAAATTATTGAATCTTGAGTTTTAAGCTTGCTAAAAATAATTTAAAGGCTTATAAAATTTATATTAATAATAATGGAGATAATAAAACTTTTAACTTTAGTTTAAAAGTGATTTGTTCAGTTTTAAAAATATATCGTTTAAATTTACATTTAAAAAAAGCTTTTAAAAATTTGCTTTGAAAACGTACTTGACTATCCAAGGAAATACACTTCTCTTCCATATCTTTTAAAAATAAATCACTATTTATTTTTAAACAAATTTACTCATTACTTTAATAAATTCTCACCGTGAATTTATTCTTCCAAATATCCACTAATATATTACTTTTCTTTATAACCCAGTTTATAAATTTCAAAGTCTCAACTTCCTTTTAAAATCTCGGTTTCAAACTCTTAATCAATTTTCAAATTGATTTCCAAAATTTACTTCATTTTAAAATAAACTCCCTTACTTACTAAATTTTATTTCAAAATCCATTAATTTCATGAATTCCGGATTTAACTTCTCTATTTTGATTTTAAACCGGAAATACGAATTCCATAAAAATTCCTTTTATTGCACCCTAAACCATTTAAATTCTAAATTTTAAAATAAATCTTTTATTCCTTTAATATCACTTAAGTTTAAAAATTCATTTTTTCTCTGTTTATTTAAAATCCCCTTCCGTACTCGGAATTTATTTATTAGGATTTTCAAATCACTTTTATTCTTTTCCAATTCATTCTTAAATTTATTCAAATTCTCTATAATTATTTTACTTAAAAATTCACTCTTTTATTTCCCTTTCAAAAATCCAATTCTATATATTTTGATAACTTAGTATACCAAAATATTTTAAAGCAAACAATAGCAACCAATATTCCAATTATCAATACAATTCATCACAGGATATCAAATAATCATATCACAGAATTATTAGAAAAATCTTAATAATTTTGAGGAATCCAGTTGAATCCCTCCAACCTGTTTCCCTGCATCCATAGATGTTAACATAATATATAAATATTGACTAAATCTGTTAAAATTTTTTCATATTCAACCAATCAGTTAATCATTCAAATATTAGCTATTTAAAACTAACTAGCATTCCAGATGTGAGTGAGATTAACTCACCTTGAGCTTAAACGTTGAGTTGTTCCAATTTTAAATTAAATCGAGCGTCTTCAATTTAACCTAAAATCTTCATGAACTCCAATCGATCTTAGATCTGAACTGCAGCGTAGATCTCCTCGCTGCGGTTCCAGCGCCCCAATTTCGTTGAAATCTAATAATGTACGCAAAATTTATGGTTGTTTAAATTTGAAAAAAAATTAAAACAATTTTTTTTAATATTATACCAAACATCTGCCGTTAGATCGGAGATGAACCAAAACTGTTGCCTTCGTCTTCTACACGCACATTGCAGGCTGATACCATGCAATTGAACCCATAGCCGCCTCTAGTCGTGGATTATCGCGACCACCCTGGAGCCAATCACCTCGATCGGAGGCTACCACTATGATGCCCAATGCCAACTCCACCTCCACCCAGAGTTTCGTCGAACTCGGCCTCCTTCTCAACTCGAAATGCATGCTCGAACGCTCGAACTAAACGGCCGTTTTCCGGCTTCCATCGACTACGATACCCAAAATCTACCGTTGGATCTGAGCATCTCTCTGCCCTCTACAATCTTCTAGTTGGAAGAATTAGCTAAAAGTTGATGGATTGCTTGAAAATTTGAGATGAACATCGGTGTGTTTCAGCCATTAAACAGCATAGAGGCAGCGGCTGTGAAAGCCCTAGGGTTTCATCCTTAAAAAGAACGTAGTTCTTTTGCAATGTTTGAGCATTTTAAGTTGAATTGTTTTTGAATTCGATGACTTCGAGCACTTTTTTTTGAGATGGTTCTAGAAGGCTAACTCCAACTAATAGAAAAGACAACATTAATGCCAATTCGCACTGCGAATTGATGGTTTCATTTGGATTTTGTCGTATGTTAATTTTATTGAATGTTTATCGATTTTGCCTGTTTCTGTGCACGTGTTTTCTAAACCGTTTTCGGAATGGTTTTTAAAATGGAAAAGCTTTCAAAGTAAATGTCTTATAAAAGTTTATAATTAATTTTAAAGCTATATATATATATATATATGTGTGTTTTCTCTATAATAAAGAGAATTTCAAAGCAACAATTTCCAAATAATTTCCAAAATCGTTTAAAAACCCGTTTTCTCGAAGTAAGTATTTTCTATATAAAAGAACACATATTTTTGCACTCTTCGAGTGAATGAGGAAGTGACTTAAACGGTATAATAAACCAGGTGGTATGGGACACGTAGGTTTGTTATACTGGTTAATTCCGGACTTGTTCCTTTGAAGCTACACACATTTGGAAGTTTTGTGTTGTTGTCAGTACTAGGCTGGGGGGGTCAAGGCCGGGGGGGGGGCACTAGGGCTGGATCGGTGGAGCCACATATATACATAAGGCCAGGGGTGGGCCAACGTTAATAAGCACACTATTATAGTACTTGGCAAGGCCGGGGGGGCCACTTATTATATGCATGTGCAGTTGTTGTTGTTATGGATCCATACTGTAGTTGTTGCTATTTCTAGATTTCATTCTTATTGAATTTTAGATTTTGTTGTTTTCAAATTTTCACCATAATGTTGTTCTTGGAGTTATATGTATATATATATAGCCTATGTGCTATTTGAAGATTTTCATATGGTGAATACATTATGTGGTTGTTGGGAACTTACGTGTCCTATTTGGTGCTATGATGCGGTTTGCATCTTGTTGTTTTGTTGTTGATGGAAGTCTTTTATTATATCGATGTCGAAGCCGATGATATGAGGCATTTATACATGATTTAATCGATGTTGCTGTTGTTACTCCTTTTCATGAGAATTTCGTATGATATTCTAGTTTTTATCATCTCATGAATTATGAGACGACATATGTTGTTGTTGCTTCTTCTCTATTGACAAGAATTATTATTTATTATCTATTATCCTTATGCTTCACTTATCATTCTCTAATCAGTTTATTTAAGCTAGACTGACCCGTGTATTTTATGTACTCGGATCAGACCGAGTTGTTTCAGGTTAACCACCTGCTGTAGATTCCCTTTTAGCTGCTTTCGCTATGGCCCATTTTGTTATCCTTTGGATGCTAGTCCACCTTTTGTGTTGTCGTTTAGCTATCTTTTTGTGTACTCTGATCTATGTACATTCTTTTGAGACATGATGTATATATATGTGGTCCGTGTTACCACTCACTTATGTATCACTATGTAGTGTACTGATGATGTATCTGTATATATGTGCGTTTGCTGTTCTATGATATGTTGTATATTTGTTGTTGTTGTATTTTGTTCTGGATAGATCCATTAGCCACCATAGTTTTGTGTTAAACATTTATTGGGTAAGTCGATCCACAAAAAAAAGTAAAGAAAAAAAAATCAGTACACCCAATCGACGCATCCAATACTTGTTTAAGGCAAAGCTTACGGATGGTCGCTCCTAACCAGCCCTATTCTCTACACTAGCAGACAGTATTACTCCGTAATACCCTTTGTTAATGTAGGTCTTGGGGTGGGGCGTTACAGCTACTCTGTGGGTTATGGGCCCACCAGGCTTCTGCTGCGAATCTCATGAACATTCTCAGGCCTCTTCCAATTCTGGATGGATTCGACTTTTGATGGATCGACCGAAATACCTTCAGAGGAAATAACGTGGCCTAAGAACTTTACCTTATTTTCCCAGAAGTGGCACTTGGAGAATTTGGCTTTAAGCTGGTGATGATGAAGAGTACTCAAGACAATTCTCAAGTGATTAGCATGCTCGGCTTCAGACTTCGAATATACAAGGATGTCGTCAATGAACACAAGGACGAACTTATCGAGATATTCACGGAATACTCAATTCATAAGATCGAAAAAGAAAGCAGGAGCATTCGTCAAACCGAATGGCATAACAAGCCACTCATAAGATCCATATCGAGTGCGGAAAGCTGTAAGAGGAATGCTATCTTTCGCAACTCGGAGCTGATGGAAGCCAGTGGCAAGGTCGAGCTGAGAGAAAACATTAGCGCCACTCAACTGATAGAACATATCATCGATCCTAGGTAATGGATACCTATTCTTGATGGTCAACTCGTTAAGCTTGCGATAGTCAACGCAAAGCCTAAGAGTTCCATCAGAATCAGGTGATTCTTTTTTTGACCTGTAACTCAGACCTGAGAATTAAAATCATCATAACTTTTGACTTGTTTGTCCAAATTGGGTGATTCTTTTTCTGTAATTTATCATTTTCAATGCTCTTCAACTTTCATGTTTTGTGATTTGTCAAAATCTATGATCTACAGGGTCAAAATGGCTCATTAAGCCGCAGCCCTGTTGTTATACACACTGTTCACAATTTTATCGGATGTCCCTTCGGGGACATCCGAACTGATAAGATAAACACACGTGTCCCATACCACGCGTTTTACCAAACCGTTTAATTCTCCTTCTCATTCGCTCGAAATGTGCAAAACGTGTAATTCAAATATCATCTTGAAATCGATTATAAAATCCGTGCACGAAATCATCAAAATCAATTCAAATTCAACGGAGTTTTCTCAAATAGAACTCGAATAAATCAAAAACATTGCAATTTAAAATCATCATAGAATGTCGGCTTTCTAATGTATAGAAACATCCTTTTGAAAAGATCATAATTCATCTCTGAAAATACAGAAGAAAACAGTGCAAAACAACAGAATAAGTGTCAGGATAACACACAATTAAACACACTTAGGCAAGTGACTCAAACTTTTATAGTAGCTTTGAATGTCAGTTTATTTTATTTACAGAAAATTTCAAAGTTAAATTCCTAACCAAGTGGTGCAGATTTCATATTTTTTAACAACCATTTTAAACTCGGATTTGTAAATCTTAGTTTACATATACTCACTTTGCAAAAATCATATAAATCCGAAATTTAATCTTTTTCGCTCAATATTTTTACAGTAGCTTTGAAAATTAGTCTAGATTATATATATAGAATTTCAATGCCAAAAACCTAACCATTTGGTACAGATTTCATATTCTTTAATTACCATTTTCAACTCAGATTTGTAAATTTCAGTTTACATATACCCACTTTGCAAAAATCATGTAAATTCGAAAATTAATTTTTTTCACTCAAACTTTTTACAGTAGCTTTGAATATTAGTCTAGATTATATATATAGAATTTCAAAGCCAAACCCTAAACAATTGGTAAAGATTTCATATTCTTTAATCACCATTTTGAACACAGATTAGTAAATTTCAGTTTACATATGCACACATTGCAAAAATCATATAAATTCGAAATTTAATCTTTTTCACTCAAAATTTTTACAGTAGCTTTGAATATTAGTCTAGCTTGTATGTATAAAATTTCAATGTCAAAAACCTTACCAATTGATACAGATTTTATATTCTTTAACTATCATTTTCAACTCAGATTTGATGAATCTAAATTGACATAATGTTAACCAAACAAATCAACCAATTTAACTCTTACCTCATAACAACCATCATACAATAAATTAGCATAAAAAAACAATCATTTCATAGCCTAATCGTTAGAGATAGATGTTGTGAGTGTTTAAAACTGACCTTATCATCTTCCAAATCGCATGCATCAACAAATAAATGAATCACTGAAAAAATCTGAGTTTTCCTCCTCAGTGCAGCAAGGGTTTAGCATATCAAAACCAAACCTGACAATTGCAGGCCTGAGTTCTTTTGCAATGTTTGAGCATTTTCAGTTGAATTGTTTTTGAATTCGATGATTTCGAGCACTGTTTTTTTGAGATGGTTCTAAAAGGATAACTCCAACTAATAGAAAAGCCAACATTAATGCCAATTTGCACTGCGAATTGATGGTTTCATTTGGATTTTGTCGTATGTTAATTTTATTGAATGTTTATTGATTTTTGCTGTTTCTGTGCACGTGTTTCCTAAACCGTTTTCGGAATGGTTTTTAAAATGGAAAAGCTTTCAAAGTTAATGTTTTGTAAAAGTTTATAATTAATTTTAAAGCTATATATATATATGTTTTCTCTATAATAAAGATAATTTCAAAGCAACAATTTCCAAATAATTTCCAACATCGTTTAAAAACCCGTTTTCTCGAAGTAAGTATTTTCTATATAAAAGAACACATATTTTTGCACTCTTCGAGAGAACGAGGAAGTGACTTAAACGGTATAATAAACCACGTGGTATGGGACACATAGGTTTGTTATACTGGTTAATTTCGGACTTGTTCCTTTGAAGCTACACACATTTGGAAGTTAGCAACACATTCCGTTGTTGTTGCCAGTACTAGGCCGAGGGGGCCAAGGCCGGGGGGGGGGGGGGGGGGGGGGCTAGCGCTAGGTCGGTGGAGCCACATATATACATAAGGCCGGGGGGCCAACGTTGATAAGCGCACTATTATAGTACTTGGCAAGGCCGGGGGGGCCACTTATTATATGCACGTGCAGTTGTTGTTGTTGTTATGGATCCATACCGTAGTTGTTGCTATTTCTAGATTTCATTCTGAATTTTAGTTTTTGTTGTTTTCATATGTTCACCATAATGTTGTTCTTGGAGTTATATGTATATATATATATATATATATATATATAGCTTATGTGCTTTTTGAAGATTTTCATATGGTGAATACATTATGTGATTGTTGGGAACTTACGTGTCCTATTTGGTGCTATGATGCGGTTTGCATCTTGTTGTTTTGTTGTTGATAGAAGTCTTTTATTATATCGATGTTGAAGCCGATGATATGAGGCATTTATACATGATTTAATCGATCTTGCTGTTGTTACTCCTTTTCATGAGAATTTCGTATGATATTCTAGTTTTTATCATCTCATGAATTATGAGACGACATATGTTGTTGTTGCTTCTTCTCTATTGAGAAGAATTATTATTTATTATCTATTATCCTTATGCTTCACTTATCATTCTCTAATCAGTTTATTTAAGCTAGACTGACCCGTGTATTTTATGTACTCGGGTCAGACCGAGTTGTTTCAGGTTAACCACCTGCTGTAGATTCCCTTTTAGCTGCTTTCGCTATGGCCCATTTTGCTATCCTTTGGATGCTAGTCCACCTTTTGTGTTGTCGTTTAGCTATCTTTTTGTGTACTCTGATCTATGTACATTCTTTTGAGACATGATGTATATATATGTGGTCCGTGTTACCACTCACTTATGTATCACTATGTAGTGTACTGATGATGTATCTGTATATATGTGTGTTTGCTGTTCTGTGATATGTTGTATATTTGTTGTTGTTGTATTTTGTTCTGATAGATCCATTAGCCACCATTGTTTTGTGTTATACATTTATTGGGTAAGTCGATCCACAAAAAAAAGTAAAGAAAACAAAATCAGTACACCCAATCGACTTATCCAATACTTGTTTAAGGCAAAGCTTACGGATGGTCGCTCCTAACCAGCCCTATTCTCTACACTAGCAGACAGTATTACTCCGTAATACCCTTTGTTAGTGTAGGTCTTGGGGTGGGGCGTTACAGCTTTTAATAACATACTTATCATATTATAGGTTAACATAAGCTTAGTGGGTAGGGTTGGTTTAGGATCCAAACCCAAGACCCAAGTTTAGAAGGAGGCAGCAGTTTTCATTGTACGTACATTTTCCTCTCCTCCTTCTTCTGTATTTTGTTACTCCATACCAGAGAAAACAATGGCTTCCTCTCTAGAATTCTAAAAATCCAAGCCTCCAAATTAAATTAAATCATAAGAAAATTAAGGAATTAAAATCTCCTACAGGTAATCTCTCTAAACCCTAATCTATTTCATCCATCTTTTGATTTGAGAAATGGTTGTTACTGCAATTTTTTTTTTTTTGGTTTGCATGTGTGTTATCTTCTTTCCTATAGGTTTCTAAAGCTTATTCAAGGCTAATTCTTTAAATCCTTGCTTGCAAAAATTGCCAATTCGCTGCAAACAAATTCTAAGGTGAGTATTAGCTCACACTTCTAACTTAAATAAGCTTCAATGCCAATTGTATGTTGTCCTCTTTGTTGTTTGTTGGAGAAAAAAAAAAATCCAGAGTTTGAACCTGAAACTAATTTAACCATATCTCTCTCGTTTCCTATCCAAATTCGTTGATTTTGGATGTTCAGAAAAGCTTATGATTTTAGCTAAAAGTTTTATGTTTTGAGTTTTATGTATTTTTGAGTTTAATTTGGTCAAAAATGCACTTTATTGTCGCTGTTCTGAGAGCAAAAGACAGTAAAAATAAATCCAGACCTGATAATTGTTTTGAGTATATCTTTTGACCTGTAAGTCCGAATCAGGTGATTCTTTTTTCAAATTATAGCTATGAAAATGCTCTTCAACTTTCATGTTTTGTGATTTGTCAATATCTATGATCTACAGGGTCAAAATGGCTCTTTAAGCCGCAGCTCTGTTGTTATGCATATTGTTCTCAGTTTTGTAATTTTAGACCTAAGAATTAAAATCATCATAACTTTTGACTCGATTGTCCAAATTGGGTGATTCTTTTTCTGTAAATTATCATTTTCAATTCTCTTCAATTTCATGTTTTGTGAGTTGTCAAAATCTATGATCTACAGAGTCAAAATGGCTCTTTAAGCCGCATCCCTGTTGTTATACACACTGTTCACAATTTTATAATTTTATAACTGAGAATTAGAATAGCCATAACTTTTGACATGAATGTCAATATTAGTTGAGTCTTTTTCTGACTTCAAGCTTTGGCAATTATCTTCAACTTTATGTTTCATATTTAACAAATTTTAATATTTCAACACATAATTTACCAAACTAATTACAATCTTTATGTTTTCAACTTTAGAAAAACCAAACTAACATATTTTATGTTTAATGAAATGTCCTATAAACATATAAAAGTTATTTTAGCTGTTAAAATCAATTTCCATCATTAAAAATTCTATATATATTTTTTAAATACTTTAATTTACACAAACCAACATTTCTAACAACAAAATTACATAAATTATTTCTCTTGTTTATTTTATCCTAACAAACCATGTAAAAAAATATTTTTACACACAAATATTGATTTTAATCAATATTCCACATTTTATTTACAATATTATCCATATTTAATTTTAAAATTAGCAAAAATAACTATTAGACCACTATTTCCACAATTATTACATTCTACCAAAACAAAACCATTCAATGTTCAATATTACCCCAAAATAACTTATAAAAGTTTTCAAAACTTTATTCTCTCCATTTTATATTTATTTACAACAAATAAATGTCGAATTAATTGCTTTTATCTTTTATTTAATTAATTTGCCACCAAATTAACATAATTTCATTGTCCATATTTAATTTCCAACCAAACCTTCTTATTACCATTTTATTTCACCAAGTACACATTGTTTATTATAAAACAAACAATTTTTAACTAAATTTTACAACTCTAATTTATTTTGTTCCTCCATTTTAAATTATAACCATCGTTATAATTTATTTTCACAGGTAATCACAAAACCAAGGTTGTTACAGACTCCCCCAATATGATTTGCAATCCTCAAAGAAGTAACAAGGTAAGAAACATCCAACTGTATATCATCAAGAAGCTCCTTCGATACGAATGAGTGTGATGCACCCGTATCGAAGAGGACTCGTATAGAACGATCATGAAATAAAATGAAACCTTCAAGAATAGAAGAAAGGGTACCTCTAGGCTGAGAAGAACCACCAGAAGCATCAACTACATTAAGCTTGCCAGAACCAGAAGACTTTGGCTTGCTAGGGCAAGAAGAAGACCAATGTCCCTCTTTCTTGCAATTACGGCAAATGCGAGGCTTAGGACAATCTCTAATCATATGATCAAAAGAGCCACAATTGTAACACGCCTTCTGAGTAGGAGGTTTTCCACTAGGCTGAGAACTAGGACCAGATCCAACGGGCTTCTTCTTCTTGGAAGGGAAAAGCTTCCGCTTATGAAATGGGAACTTCTTCTTATTGGGGTTCTTGCGAACCTCAACCTCTTCACCACTCTCGCACTCCTTCTCGACGGCTTCGAGATGAAGCACCGAATCAACCAACTCCTCAAAAGAAAGCTGGAGCATCAAAGATTTCTTCAAATATTTCTTGAGGCCAGAAACAAACTTGAGATTCTTCTTATATGAAGTGCTAATGTATTCGAGACCATATTTGGACAAGGCCTCGAAAGAAGAAACATACTCTGAAACAGAAGACGACGCTCGGATAATCTTTATCTTATCTTAACTTTCAGCTAATGGCTGGAAGAGGCAGAGGACGACGCTCGGATGTTGGGCAATCCAGCGGCTCGCATCCGGATGGCGTTTATATGTCTACCGATCAGTTCATGGAGTTATTTAGGAGCAATCAGCCTCCAGTTCCTACTCCTTCGTCTCCTTCGCGCTAGTCTGCTTTTGCGCGCAAGTGTAGTTATTTTTCTCATCTTGGAGGCAAGCCTTTCAAAGGCTCAGAGTCTGTTCTTGAGGTCCAGGCATGGCTTCGTACATGCGAGCGCATTTTTACTCGCATGGAGCTTTCTGACCACCACCGAGTTCTTGTAGCATCTAGTATGTTGCAAGAGCGTTCTCTTGATTGGTATGACATAAAACTTTTAGCTAAAAGCCTAAGCTTTCCAAAACACCCAAAATCATCGAATTTGGATAAGAAACGAGAGATATATTGTTAAATTAGTTTCAGGTTCAAACTCTGGAATTTTTTTTTCCAGCAAATAACAAAGAGGACAACATACAATTGGCATTCAAGCTTATTTAAGTTAGAAGTGTGAGCTAATACTCACCTTAGAATTTGTTTGCAACGAATTGGCAATTTTTGCTAGCAAGGATTTGAAGAATTAGCCTTGAATAAGCTTTAGAAACCTGTAGGAAAGAAGATAACACACATGCAAACCAAAAAAAATAAATTACAGTAACAACCATTTCTCAAATCAAAAGATGGATGAAATAGATTAGGGTTTTAGGGAGATTACCTGTAGGAGATTTTAATTCCTTAATTTTCTTATGATTTAATTTAATTTGGAGGCTTGGATTTTCAGAATTCTAGAGAGGAAGCCATTGTTTTCTCTGGTATGGAGTAACAAAATACAGAAGAAGGAGGAGAGGAAAATGTACGTACAGGAAAAACTACTGCCTCCTTCTAAACTTGGACCTTGGGTTTGGATCCTAAACCAACCCTACCCACTAAGCTTATGTTAACCTATAATATGATAAGTACGTTATTAATTAACATATGTTTAACAAATTTTAATATTTCAACACATAATTTACCAAACTAATTACAATCTTTATTTTTTCAACTTTAGAAAAACCAAACTAACATATTTTATGTTTAATGAAATGTCTTATAAACATATAAAAGTTATTTTAGCTATTAAAATCAATTTCCATCATTAAAAATTCTATATTTTTTTTTTAAATACTTTAATTTACACAAACTAACATTTCTAACAACAAAATTACATAAAATTATTTCTCTTGTTTATTTTATCCTAACAAACCATGTAAAAAAATATTTTTACACACAGATATTGATTTTAATCAATATTCCACATTTTATTTACAATATTATTCATATTTAATTTTAACACATCATTAAAATTAGCAAAAATAACTATTAGACCACTATTTCCCACAATTATTACATTCTACCAAAACAAAACCATTCAATGTTCAATATTACCCCAAAATAACTTATAAAAGTTTTCAAAACTTTATTCTCTCCATTTTATATTTATTTACAACAAATAAATGTCGAACTAATTGCTTTTATCTTTTATTTAATTAATTCGCCACCAAATTAACATAATTTCATTGTCCAAATTGGGTGATTCGTTTTCTGTAAATTATCATTTTCAATGCTCTTCAACTTTCATGTTTTGTGATTTGTCAAAATCTATGATCTACAGGGTCAAAATGGCTCTTTAAGCCGCAACCCTGTTGTTATACACACTGTTCACAATTTTATAATTTTATACCTGAGAATTAGAATAGCCCTATCTTTTGACACGAATGTCAGAATTAGTTGATTCTTTTTCTGACTTCAAGCTTTGGCAATTATCTTCAACTTTTATGTTTCATGTTTAACAAATTTTGAGGTTAAAAGGGGCAAACTGGCAAAACAAGCCGCAGGCCTGAGATCTTTTGCAATGTTTGAGCATTTTCAGTTGAATTGTTTTTGAATTCGATGATTTCGAGCACTTTTTTTTGAGATGGTTCTAAAAGGCCAACTCCAACTAATAGAAAAGCCAACATTAATGCCAATTCACACTGTGAACTGATGGTTTCATTTGGATTTCGTCGTATGTTAATTTTATTGAATGTTTATCGATTTTTGCTGTTTCTGTGCACGTGTTTTCTAAACCGTTTTCGGAATGATTTTTAAAATGTAAAAGCTTTCAAAGTAAATGTTTTATAAAAGTTTATAATTAATTTTAAAGCTATATATATATGTTTTCTCTATAATAAAGAGAATTTCAAAGCAACAATTTCCAAATAATTTCCAAAATCGTTTAAAAACCCGTTTTCTCGAAGTAAGTATTTTCTATATAAAAGAACACATATTTTTGCACTCTTCGAGAGAACGAAGAAGTGACTTAAACGGTATAATAAACCACGTGGTACAGGACACTTAGGTTTGTTATATTGGTTAATTCTGGACTTGTTCCTTTGAAGCTACATACATTTGGAAGTTAGCAACACATTCCGTTATTGTTGCCAGTACTAGGCCAGTGGGGCCATTAGCGCTAGGTCGGTGGAGCCACATATATACATAAGGCCGGGGGGCCAACGTTGATAAGCGCACTATTATAGTACTTGGCGAGGCCGGGGGGGCACTTATTATATGCGCGTGCAGTTGTTGTTGTTATGGATCCATACCGTAGTTGTTGCTATTTCTAGATTTCATTCTTATTGAAATTTAGATTTTGTTGCTTTCATATGTTCACCATAATGTTGTTCTTGGAGTTATATGTGTGTGTATATATATATAGCCTATGTGCTATTTGAAGATTTTCATATGGTGAATACATTATGTGGCTGTTGGGAACTTACGTGTCCTATTTGGTGCTATGATGCGGTTTGCATCTTGTTGTTTTGTTGTTGATGGAAGTCTTTTATTATATCGATGTTGAAGCCGATGATATAAGGCATTTATACATGATTTAATCGATGTTGTTGTTGTTACTCCTTTTCATGAGAATTTCGTATGATATTCTAGTTTTTATCATCTCATGAAATATGAGACGACATATGTTGTTGTTGCTTCTTCTCTATTGAGAAGAATTATTATTTATTATCTATTATCCTTATGCTTCACTTATCATTCTCTTATCAGTTTATTTAAGCTAGACTGACCCGTGTATTTTATGTACTCGGGTCAGACCGAGTTGTTTCAGGTTAACCACCTGCTGTAGATTCCCTTTTAGCTGCTTTCGCTATGGCCCATTTTGCTATCCTTTGGATGCTAGTCCACCTTTTGTGTTGTCGTTTAGCTACCTTTTTTTGTACTATGATCTATGTATATTCTTTTGAGACATGATGTATATATATGTGGTCCGTGTTACCACTCACTTATGTATCACTATGTAGTGTACTGATGATGTATCTGTATATATGTGCGTTTGCTGTTCTGTGATATGTTGTATATTTGTTGTTGTTGTATTTTGTTCTGGATAGTTCCATTAGCCACCATAGTTTTGTGTTAAACATTTATTGGGTAAGTCGATCCACACAAAAAAAGTAAAGAAAAAAAAAATCAGTACACCCAATCGACGTATCCAATACTTGTTTAAGGCGAAGCTTACGGATGGTCGCTCCTAACCAGCCCTATTCTCTACACTAGAAGACAGTATTACTCCGTAATACCCTTTGTTAGTGTAAGTTTTGGGGTGGGGCGTTACAGATTGGTACATCCGATAAAATTGGAACGATACAGAGAAGATTTGCATGGCCCCTGTGCAAGGATGACACGCACAAATCGAGAAATGGTCGCTCCTAACCAGCCCTATTCTCCACATTAGCAGATAGAATTACCCAGTAATTCTCTTTGTTAATGTGGGTCTCGGGATGGGGCGTAAGCTCACACTTCTAACTTAAATAAGCTTGAATGCCAATTGTATGTTGTCCTCTTTGTTGTTTGCTGGAAAAAAAAATTCCAGAGTTTGAACCTGAAACTAATTTAACCATATCTCTCTCCTTTCTTATCCAAATTCGATGATTTTGGATGTTCTGGAAAGCTTAGGCTTTTAGCTAAAAGTTTTATGTTTTTAGTTTTATGTATTTTTGAGTTTAATTTGGTCAAAAATGCACTTTTTTATCGCTGTTCCGAGAGCAAAAGACAGTTACAATAAATCCAGACCTGATAATTGTTTTGGGTATATCTTTTGACATGTAAGTCCGAATTAGATGATTCTTTTTTTGAATTCTAGCACTGAGAATGATAAATTACAGAATTGGGTGATTCTTTTTGAATCAGGTTTCTAAAGCTTATTCAAGGCTAAATCTTCAAATCCTTGCTTGCAAAAATTGCCAATTCGCTGCAAACAAATTCTAAGGTGAGTATTCGCTCACACTTCTAACTTAAATAAGCTTGAATGCCAATTGTATGTTGTCCTCTTTGTTGTTTGATGGAAAAAAAATTCCAGAGTTTGAACCTGAAACTATTTTAACTATATCTCTCTCGTTTCTTATCCAAATTCGATGATTTTAGATGTTCTGGAAAGCTTATGCTTTTAGCTAAAAGTTTTATGTTTTGAGTTTTATGTGTTTTTGAGTTTAATTTGGTCAAAAATGCACTTTATTGTTGCTGTTCCGAGAGCAAAAGACAGTGACAATAAATCCAGACCTGATAATTGTTTTGGGTATATCTTTTGACCTGTAAGTCCGAATCAGGTTATTATTTTTTCGAATTCTAGCTATGAAAATACTCTTCAACTTTCATGTTTTGTGATTTGTCAAAAATCTATGATCTACAGGGTCAAAATGGCTCTTTACGCCACAGCCCTGGTGTTATGCGTATTGTTCTCAGTTTTGTAATTTTAGACTTGAGAATTAAAATCATCATAACTTTTGACGCGATTATCCAAAATGGGTGATTCTTTTTCTGTAAATTATCATTTTCAATGATCTTCAACTTTCATGTTTTGTGATTTGTCAAAATCTATGATCTACAGGGTCAAATTGGCTCTTTAAGCCGCAGCCCTGTTGTTATACACACTGTTCACAATTTTATAATTTTATACCTGAGAATTAGAATAGCCATAACTTTTGACATGAATGTAGGAATCAGTTGATTCTTTTTTTTGATTCAAGCTTTGGTAATTATCTTCAACTTTTATGTTCCATGTTTTTACAAATATTGAAGTTAAAAGGGGCAAACTGGCAAAACAAGCCGCAGGCCTGAGAACTTTTGCAATGTTTGAGCATTTTCAGTTGAATTGTTTTCGAATTCGATGATTTCGAGCACTTTTTCTTTGAGATGGTTCTAAAAGGCTAACTCCAACTAATAGAAAAGACAACATTAATGCCAATTCGCACTGTGAACTGATGGTTTCATTTGGATTTTGTCGTATGTTAATTTTATTGAATGTTTATCGATTTTTGCTGTTTCTGTGCACGTGTTTTCTAAACCGTTTTCGAAACGATTTTTAAAATGTAAAAGCTTTCAAAGTAAATATTTTATAAAAGTTTCTAAACCGTTTTCGAATTCGATGATTTTGGATGTTCTGGAAAGCTTATGCTTTTAGGTAAAAGTTTTATGTTTTGAGTTTTATCTATTTTTGAGTTTAATTTGGTCAAAAATGCACTTTATTGTCGCTGTTCCGGGAGCAAAAGACAGTGACAATAAATCCAGACCTGATAATTGTTTTGGGTATATCTTTTGACCTGTAAGTCCGAATTAGGTTATTATTTTTTCTAATTCTATCTATGAAAATGCTCTTCAACTTTCATGTTTTATGATTTGTCAAAATATATGATCTACAGGGTCAAAATGGCTCTTTAAGCCACAGCCCTGGTGTTATGCGTATTGTTCTCAGTTTTGTAATTTTAGATCTGAGAATTAAAATCATCATAACTTTTGAATCGATTGTCCAAATTGGTTGATTCTTTTTCTGTAAATTATCATTTTCAATGCTCTTCGACTTTCATGTTTTGTGATTTGTCAAAATCTATGATCTACAGGGTCAAAATGGCTGTTTGAGCCGCAGCCCTGTTGTTATACACACTGTTCACAATTTTATAATTTTATACCTGAGAATTAGAATAGCCATAACTTTTGACATGAATGTCGGAATCAGTTGATTCTTTTTCTGATTCAAGCTTTGGCAATTATCTTCAACTTTTATGTTTCATGTTTTTACAAATTTTGAGGTTAAAAGGGGCAAACTGGCAAAACAAGCCGCAGGCCTGAGTTCTTTTGCAATGTTTGAGCATTTTCAGTTGAATTGTTTCTGAATTCGATGATTTCGAGCACTTTTTTTTGAGATGGTTCTAAAAGGATAACTCCAACTAATAGAAAAGCCAACATTAATGCCAATTCGCACTGCGAATTGATGGTTTCATTTGGATTTTGTCGTACGTTAATTTTATTGAATGTTTATCGATTTTTGCTGTTTCTGTGCACGTGTTTTCTAAACCGTTTTCGAAATGGTTTTTAAAATGGAAAAGCTTTCAAAGTAAATGTTTTATAAAAGTTTATAATTAATTTTACAGCTATATATATATATATGTTTTCTCTCTAATAAAGAGAATTTCAAAGCAACAATTTCCAAATAATTTCCAAAATCGATTAAAAACCCGTTTTCTCGAAGTAAGTATTTTCTATATAAAAGAACACATATTTTTGCACTCTTCGAGAGAACGAAGAAGTGACTTAAATGGTATAATAAACCACGTGGTACGGGACACGTAGGTTTGTTATACTGGTTAATCCCGGACTTGTTCCTTTGAAGCTACACACATTTGGAAGTTAGCAACACATTCCGTTGTTGTTGCCAGTACTAGGCCGGGGGGGCCATTAGCGCTAGGTCGGTGGAGCCACATATATACATAAGGCCGGGGGGGCCAACGTTGATAAGCGCACTATTATAGTACTTGGCAAGGCCGGGAGGGCACTTATTATATGCACGTGCAGTTGTTGTTGTTATGGATCCATACCGTAGTTGTTGCTATTTCTAGATTTCATTCTTATTGAATTTTAGATTTTGTTGTTTTCATATGTTCACCATAATGTTGTTCTTGGAGTTGTGTGTGTGTGTGTGTGTGTGTGTGTGTGTGTATAGCCTATGTGCTATTTGAAGATTTTCATATGGTGAATACATTATGTGGCTGTTGGGAACTTACGTGTCCTATTTGGTGCTATGATGCGGTTTGCATCTTGTTGTTTTGTTGTTGATGGAAGTCTTTTATTATATCGATGTTGAAGTCGATGATATAAGGCATTTATACATGATTTAATCGATGTTGTAGTTGTTACTCCTTTCCATGAGAATTTCGTATGATATTCTAGTTTTTATCATCTCATGAATTATGAGACGACATATGTGTTGTTGCTTCTTCTCTATTGAGAAGAATTATTATTTATTACCTATTATCCTTATGCTTCACTTATCATTCTCTAATCAGTTTATTTAAGCTAGACTGACCCGTGTATTTTATGTACTCGGGTCAGACCGAGTTGTTTCAGGTTAACCACCTGCTGTAGATTCCCTTTTAGCTGCTTTCGCTATGGCCCATTTTGCTATCCTTTGGATGCTAGTCCACCTTTTGTGTTATTGTTTAGCTATCTTTTTGTGTACTCTGATCTATGTATATTCTTTTGAGACATGATGTATATATATGTGGTCCGTGTTACCACTCACTTATGTATCACTATGTAGTGTACTGATGATGTATCTGTATATATGTGCGTTTGCTGTTCTGTGATATGTTGTATATTTGTTGTTGTTGTATTTTGTTCTGGATAGATCCATTAGCCACCATAGTTTTGTGTTAAACATTTATTGGGTAAGTCGATCCACACAAAAAAAAGTAAAGAAAAAAAAAATCAGTACACCCAATCGACGTATCCAATACTTGTTTAAGGCGAAGCTTACGGATGGTTGCTCCTAACCAGCCCTATTCTCTACACTAGCAGACAGTATTATTCCGTAATACCCTTTGTTAGTGTAGGTTTTGGGGTGGGGCGTTACAGCTTGGTACATCCGATAAAATTGGAACGATACAGAGAAGATTAGCATGGCCCCTGTGCAAGGTTGACATGCACAAATCGAGAAATGGTCGCTCCTAACCAGCCCTATTCTCCACATTAGCAGATAGAATTACCCAGTAATTCTCTTTGTTAATGTGGGTCTCGGGATGGGGCGTAAGCTCACACTTCTAACTTAAATAAGCTTGAATGCCAATTGTATATTGTCCTCTTTGTTGTTTGCTGGAAAGAAAAATCCAGAGTTTGAACCTAAAACTAATTTAACCATATCTCTCTCTTTTCTTATCCAAATTCGATGATTTTGGATGTTCTGGAAAGCTTAGGCTTTTAGCTAAAAGTTTTATGTTTTGAGTTTTATGTATTTTTGAGTTTAATTTGGTCAAAAATGCACTTTTTTATCGCTATTACGAGAGCAAAAGACAGTTACAGTAAATCCAGACCTGATAATTGTTTTGGGAATATTTTTTGACATGTAAGTCCGAATCAGATGATTCTTTTTTTGAATTCTAGCACTGAGAATGATAAATTACAGAATTGGGTGATTCTTTTTGAATCAGGTTTCTAAAGCTTATTCAAGGCTAAATCTTCAAATCCTTGCTTGCAAAAATTGCCAATTCGCTGCAAACAAATTCTAAGGTGAGTATTAGCTCACACTTCTAACTTAAATAAGCTTGAATGCCAATTGTATGTTGTCCTCTTTGTTGTTTGCTGGAAAAAAAAATTCCAGAGTTTGAACCTGAAACTAATTTAACCATATCTCTCTCGTTTCTTATCCAAATTCGATGATTTTGGATGTTCTGGAAAGCTTATGCTTTTAGGTAAAAGTTTTATGTTTTGAGTTTTATCTATTTTTGAGTTTAATTTGGTCAAAAATGCACTTTATTGTCGCTGTTCCGGGAGCAAAAGACAGTGACAATAAATCCAGACCTGATAATTGTTTTGGGTATATCTTTTGACCTGTAAGTCCGAATTAGGTTATTATTTTTTCTAATTCTATCTATGAAAATGCTCTTCAACTTTCATGTTTTATGATTTGTCAAAATATATGATCTACAGGGTCAAAATGGCTCTTTAAGCCACAGCCCTGGTGTTATGCGTATTGTTCTCAGTTTTGTAATTTTAGATCTGAGAATTAAAATCATCATAACTTTTGAATCGATTGTCCAAATTGGTTGATTCTTTTTCTGTAAATTATCATTTTCAATGCTCTTCGACTTTCATGTTTTGTGATTTGTCAAAATCTATGATCTACAGGGTCAAAATGGCTGTTTGAGCCGCAGCCCTGTTGTTATACACACTGTTCACAATTTTATAATTTTATACCTGAGAATTAGAATAGCCATAACTTTTGACATGAATGTCGGAATCAGTTGATTCTTTTTCTGATTCAAGCTTTGGCAATTATCTTCAACTTTTATGTTTCATGTTTTTACAAATTTTGAGGTTAAAAGGGGCAAACTGGCAAAACAAGCCGCAGGCCTGAGTTCTTTTGCAATGTTTGAGCATTTTCAGTTGAATTGTTTCTGAATTCGATGATTTCGAGCACTTTTTTTTGAGATGGTTCTAAAAGGATAACTCCAACTAATAGAAAAGCCAACATTAATGCCAATTCGCACTGCGAATTGATGGTTTCATTTGGATTTTGTCGTACGTTAATTTTATTGAATGTTTATCGATTTTTGCTGTTTCTGTGCACGTGTTTTCTAAACCGTTTTCGAAATGGTTTTTAAAATGGAAAAGCTTTCAAAGTAAATGTTTTATAAAAGTTTATAATTAATTTTACAGCTATATATATATATATGTTTTCTCTCTAATAAAGAGAATTTCAAAGCAACAATTTCCAAATAATTTCCAAAATCGTTTAAAAACCCGTTTTCTCGAAGTAAGTAATTTCTATATAAAAGAACACATATTTTTGCACTCTTCGAGAGAACGAGGAAGTGACTTAAATGGTATAATAAACCACTTGGTTTGGGACACGTAGGTTTGTTGTACTGGTTAATTCCGGACTTGTTCCGTTGAAGCTACACACATTTGGAAGTTAGCAACACATTCCGTTGTTGTTGCCAGTACTAGGCCGGGGGAGGCCACTAGCGCTAGGTCGGTGGAGCCACATATATACATAAGGCCGGTGGGGCCAACGTTGATAAGTGCACTATTATAGTACTTGGCAAGGCCGGAGGGTCCACTTATTATATGCACGTGCAGTTGTTGTTGTTATGGATCCATACCGTAGTTGTTGCTATTTCTAGATTTCATTCTTATTGAATTTTAGATTTTGTTGTTTTCATATGTTCACCATAATGTTGTTCTTGGAGTTATATGTATATATATGTAGCCTATGTGCTATTTGAAGATTTTCATATGGTGAATACATTATGTGGTTGTTGGGAACTTACGTGTCCTATTTGGTGCTATGATGCGGTTTGCATCTTGTTGTTTTGTTGTTGATGGAAGTCTTTTATTATATCGATGTTGAAGCCAATGATATGAGGCATTTATACATGATTTAATCGATGTAGTTGTTGTTGCTCCTTTTCATGATAATTTCGTATGATATTCTAGTTTTTATCATCTCATGAACTATGAGACGACATATGTTGTTGTTGCTTCTTCTCTATTGAGAAGAATTACTATTTATTATCTATTATTCTTATGCTTCACTTATCATTCTCTAATCAGTTTATTTAAGCTAGACTGACCCGTGTATTTTATGTACTCGGGTCAGACCGAGTTGTTTGAGGTTAACCACCTGCTGTAGATTGCCTTTTAGCTGCTTTCGTTATGGCCCATTTTGCTATCCTTTGGATGCTAGTCCACCTTTTGTGTTGTCGTTTAGCTATCTTTTTGTGTACTCTGATCTATGTACATTCTTTTGAGACATGATGTATATATGTGTGGTCCGTGTTACCACTCACTTATGTATCACTATGTAGTGTACTGATGATGCATCTGTATATATGTGTGTTTGCGGTTCTGTAATATGTTGTATATTTGTTGTTGTTGCATTTTTGTTCTGGATAGATCCATTAGCCACCATAGTTTTGTGTTAAACATTTATTGGGTAAGTCGATCCATAAAAAAAAGTAAAGAAAAAAAAATCAGTACACCCAATTGACGCATCCAATACTTGTTTAAGGCAAAGCTTACGGATGATCGCTCCTAACCAGCCCTATTCTCTACACTAGCAGACAGCATTACTCCGTAATACCCTTTGTTAGTGTAGGTCTTGGGGTGGTGTAACAGCCCAAATTTTAGCAATATTTTATTCTTTATTTATAACTCTGGGGTTTAATTTTTCAAAAATTTGATTGTCTAAATTTTATTATAAATAATCACCCAAGATTTTTATTAGTGTGAAAATTCTAAAATTCTTATTTGGGTTAAAACTTAAAAAAAAAATTTGAAATTATAAGTCTTTGAATTTTTAATTTTTAATCTTTTGGTTTAATTTAATATGTTCGTAATAACGTTTATTTCACCTTTTGTTCTTTTAAAAAAATTGATTTTATACTTTTAAAAATTTAATATTTTATATTTTACTTATATACATTTTTGAATATAAATTTCTTAGTAAATGTGTAAACAAATCATATTTTTATATAAGTAATAGATTTCCAAAACTTTGTGTATAAATAAACTGTTTAATTTCGTGTTTAAAAGGCGCGTTATTTGATGGAATAAATAATGTATATATACATATAAGAAAACGTATAAAATTTAAATCCATTATTTTCATTTTTTTGGACAAAAATCACTGCGTCTGTTGTACGCATTCTACGTTTTCTTTTATACGTATATACAACAGTTTATTTCTTAAATGTTAAGTAAATCAAAAAGATATAAACAAATCATATTTTAATTAAGTAATAAATTTTAAGTTAATAATGTAAATAAGCTATTTAAGATACACGTTTTAATTTGTACAATTTAGTTGGCATACAAATGGTATGAATTTGATGTAATATTATAACATATATTTACTACATAAGAAAAACATACAAATTTTAAGCGTTTCTTTGTTATAAATTGGGCGTATATTTTTACGTCAGTTTTACGCATGTCTCATTTTCTTACCTTGGATAATAATTAAATTTATCCGTAGGCGTATTTTTTTAAGTGGAAAAGAAATAAATTCCCTAACCATTCAATTAGTTTAAAATGTTTGCCTTGGATTCATGCGGAAAATTTTCTACTCTTTCCAATTGCCTCTCGTTTAAAATTGGTATAAAATCTTTAAAATCCAATCCGGTTCAATATCAACTTTCCTCCTACCTTTTCCTTTCACCATTATCAATGCTTGTTTGATTATAAACCACGATTCATTTCATACTTCTCTACCATTCCTAAAGCAATTTATTTCATACCGTTTCCTCCACTCAATCAACGCATATTACTCCCTTCAAATATAAAATGTGCCTCACCATTTACATGCAAATTATATTCACTTTCCTTTTGCCTTGTGATTTAATAGGAACGTGATCCACAAATTACTAACCATTCCAAAATCTTTAAATTTCTTTCCATTTTTCCCTTGATGCACGCAAGCTTTTCTTTAAATGCTAAACACGTTTTCTTCCTTGCTTTAAAATTTGCATGCCTTGATTTTTGCTTTCCCACTTTAACAATTGTGTTGTCACAAATAAATACAAACCACGTATCAAACTTCATCTGCATCTCATTTTGGGTTCCTTTCCTTCTTCCTTGCGTGTGAGGAAAGCATCAGGTAATGACCGAATTATGTTTCCTCCATTTTTTTCCTCTTTTCTTCATTGTTCTTTTCAAATTTTTGGCTCTACTATTTCACCAAATGACACCTACCCTCCTCCACAATCAAGAGCACCCTACACAGTATGGACAGATTCTTGCTTATATCATTTATAAACACGTTGGAAAAGGATGTAGGTGGCGTCCCTGTTTTACTTCAGGTTTTTTATCAGTAAAAATATTCTCCTCAGCTTTGTTCGTTCAAGGTCTTAACGTTAATAAGTATTTTGGTTTGAGAAAAAATGCATTTGGCTAAGGCCTTGAAAAAAATCATTTGCTCCACTTGTACTCTAAGATAGAGTAAATATGTTTGCACCACTTTTATAAAAATAGAAAATAAATGTTATCACATGTTAGACCATGCGTGTTTTGTTTGTCACCTATGCTGTAGGAGAATGAGAAAATATTATTCAGGCACCACTTTTCTTTTATATATATAAAAAAGTAATAATAATAAGAATAAATAAATTAGATATATGTAATATGTATAAGGAAGCATATATTTTTTGTGTGGGTTAAAACATTCGTATGATGTATATTTTAAAAGTTATTTTATAATGATAAAGTTTTTAAAAAAGTTTTGAAAGTTATTTTAACTGTTCAGTGTATAAAATATATATATATAATGATAAAGTTTTAAAATTTATTACACTTGTTGTTTCATATAAAAATGCATGACCGCTTATATATATAACTCGTTGTTGAGTATATTAAGTGCATAAGAAAGTATAAAAAGGTATTATATATTCTCAACTACATATACGTTTGCAGCATAGTTATGTTATTAGCTTTTGAATTTAACTATATAGCAAGAGTTTTTATATAACTGAATATTAATAAATATATAAGGTTGTTCTCTGTGTTTATATTAAAACTGAAATTTTACAGTCACATATTTTGTTATAAGTGTATTGTTAAATATTATATTTATAGTCTTAACGTGTATTGTAATAAGTGTACTGTATACTATATTACATTACTATACATGGTATAATTTAAATATAGTCTAGTTTAAATGTATAATTGGATATATGTTGATTATACAGAACGTATGGTCAATAGTTGTTTCTAAACTATTTATATTTGAAAACGTATGTATATAATTTTAATGAGTCTCAAAGTTAATATCAGTTAAGCAAATAATATTTTGGGATTTTATATATTTTTTTGGGTCTACATCAAGCAGTTTCTAATCTATTTTCATCGATCTCTATTTATCAGCTCTGTTCGTCATATTCGTGCCAATCTTGTTCATTTTGGAAATTCGTTCATGGATCCATAACCCATTTCAAATCTCTCTAGCCTCGAAAGGTGAGTAATCACTCACGATTAACATATTTTTATTCATTAAATTTGATTTCAATTGAAACGACAATTGAAATATGTTGCTGTAGTTATTTAAATTTGTTATATATGCTATTATCTGTAACTGTTCACCTGCGGGATATGACACAATATCCTGTTGTTTATATTATATTGTTATTGATGATATATGCCTGTTATTTTATTGTATTTTCTGTTATCAATCTGCAAGTTCTCTGTAGTTTATAAATCACTATGGGTTAAAATGATACATATCCGAACAGACTTTAGAATAGGAGAACATCATTATGGGTTGAAATGGCAAACCCAAGCGATTTTCATTTAATTGAATTTGGGATTACGGGTTGAAATGATATCCACCCGTGTATATTTAGTATACGGATTGAAATGATAAATATCCGTAGCACTTGACTATATGATAGGAAATATATACGGACACCGTTGGTCCATATAAATATTTTGAAAATAATTTCTATAATTTTGGAAAGAAATATATGGTTTAATAAATTTGATTCTTAAGATATTATATAAATGAAAATTGTATATAAAGATTTAGTAGTAATATTTGATTTAAATTAGATTGATTTAATACATATAATATGGTTAAGTATTTATGTAAATCTATATTTCAAATAGATTCTTTTGTAATAAATTGAATAATTAAGATTGGGAGATAAATTTGGGTTTATAAAAATGGTATTTAAATAAGGATTTATTTAAATCGATTTGAAATTTTTGAATGGTAAATTTAAAGGGTATGATTTTATAACTAGATTTTTGATTTAAGTGATTTAATGAATATTTCACGTTTAAATAAATTAAAGAAAATATTGAGTAAAATGTAATTTACGGTTACTTAAATGATATTGAATCTAAAGGGAGTATTTCAAGACTAAATAATAATGAGGTTAAATCGAGATCTATATGAAACTGTTATATAGAACATTTAAATATTAAAGCCTTGAACTATATTGGAATTTAAATGGTTTATGTTGAGATTCGGATCTGTATTTGAAATTAACGTAGTTGAATTTGTTATTTAGCAACTAAATTGAATTAAAATGAAAATTTAGGTTGAACTAAATTTGAATTTATTATTTAGAAAACTAAATTAAATGAAAATTTAGATGAAACGTTGAATACTTAAAGTTTTGAAATATATGGAAATATAAAGGGGTATTTGTGATTATAAATCCAAATTTGAGATCGATAAAATTTAAGTGGTTATTTTAGAAATTGAGTTGAATTTAAATTGATAAATTTAGATTGAATTTAATTTGAATAGGAAGGTTGGGTTGATGTTGGAACGATTTGCTAAGTTGAGGAAATTGAAAAAACTTTACTGTATAAATTATTTAATATATATAAATACTATTTTGGGAAATATTGAGATATTTGAAGTGAAAATGAGATTTGGTTTTGAAGTATAAATTAAGCTGAAATGACCATAGTGTATATTTCTACCTTGTAGAAAGTTCCATGGACCCTTAAAGGATGGTTATCCCAAACATCCTTTAAGATTATTTGTATTTCAGTTGATATTTCACTTGAGTTGGATTTATTGATATAAGAATGTTAATCCTGACTCGACTGTTTTTTGTTTTGCTTTACGCTCGGGTCAGACTGAGTGATACAGCATTTGAGACTCACCTTTGGAGTTCGAAGCTTCATTTGAAAATCCAACTATCGGTTCAGATTCCAGCCTTTCAAGTTGATTGGTTCAGAGAAGTCATCTGTTGCATTGGAGACTTCACTGCATTTGAACTATTCGGTTGTATTTTTCTAACTCTGATGTATATAGTAGCTTCATGAACTACTATTCTTTATCTATTCTGCTGCTTTATATTACTTTGTGATCTGTGATTGATTTATTTACTGTATATTTTAAGTTTTGCCAAATTTTAATTAACAATTCGGTATTTTGAATTATTCAAGTCGGATATATATGGTTTTATTGTCGATTCGAATGGTCCAAAATAGCGGGTCGTTAGAAAAACTTAGCATATATGGTAATTTTATTTACAGAATCACTTTCGCTCGAGTTGAATCTCTTCCTTTTGACTCGATTTCCTTTGAATTTTGGAATGTCTCTCAGGTCCGAAATTCACTCTGTCTCTCCCTATTTATATTCGTTTGATTCCGGAGTATCCAATAACTCCACTGAATGATTTGTAAAAGGGGTGAAAACTCCTTTTCAATTGGCATTGGCTCGGGGTGAAAACTCCTTTTCAATTGGCATTGGCTCACCGAAGATTTCTGTATCCTCGGTTTACATTGCTGCTATATCTTGTTATGCCGAATTCTATTTCTCTAGCGATCGAATGTCGAATTGCCTCAGAATTCTACACCGATCTAATTTTGGAATCACGGTTGACCAGTAAAGGTCGCCCGCGATTTATAGAAGTATATCCATCTTCTATTTTGTAATTTAATTATCTCATCTTCGATCGAGTCTATCTTCGAATCAGGATCCTACTGATTGGAGTTCCTCTAAATTAAATCGCCGTATTTGTTTTGAAATCCATTCTTGAATCATCCTTTGAAAATCGGGTTTTGTTTGTATTTTTGAAATTGTTTATACCGAAATTTTATTTTGATAACTATGATTTTATTCTATATATAAAAGTGAAAATGTGACCCTATATATAAAAGTTTTGAAAGGATTTGAAATTTTGAAAATTTATAGAAATAGATTTATATAAAAATGATTTATAACTGTAAAGTTAAATTTGAAATTCGAGAATTGAATTTCGGTATTTTGAAATTGGTTTTAAGATTTTGGAAAATATATAAAAATAATACGATTTAAAAGTATTTCTCCGAATAAGAAATGTTTCAAATGAGTTCAAATGAATTCCAATAATTTTGAAGAAATTTCAAAGAAGTTTTCAAGAAAATTGAAGTCCAGAACTCACTTATGTCGTTGGAAAATAATTTCGGTGATGAGTGTACGCATCATCGACGTTGATTTTCGAGTTTCAGAGTGGGGGAGAGGCCACTTTAATAGCTTCGCTATGCAAGTGATTTTGTAAAACCGTTTTTGATTTCAAATTCCGAAGTATAATTTGATATTTTAGAAAGATATAAGTATATATTTGAAACAATTTAAAATGAGACCGGTGTTCAGTCCTCGTGTTTCGGATTTAATAATTGATTTATTGATTTATTGTTGATTTTCAACTCTTGAATTGAAAATTTGATTTCTCTATCTATTTTGAATGTTCGAACACTTCCAAATTGAGATTAAATTTTCAAAGCTAAGAAATTTCGAAGTGTGTAAAATGTTTGATAAAGAATATAAATTTAGTTTTGAAATGTTTTGAAAAAAATAGTTTTGAATAATGGTTTTCAGAAAGGTAAATTGGATATTTCAAATAGAAATAGATAGTTTAAAAGTTTTAAAGGGATAATTATAAATTTGGAAACCATTTTAAGTATAATTGATTTTGAGAAAATATTTGGTTTTGAAAATTAAATTGAAATTAAAAACCAGTACTTATATGGTGATTTTGGAAATGAATTTGTTTGACTTGAATTGTTTTAATTTGGAAACTAGGATAATTTTCTAAACCTATTATTTTAGGAACTTTGAAATTTAGATATTTAATTTGGAAGAAAATTTGGTGAAATCATATATGATTTTGAAACTGAATTGATATTGAAATGATTTGAAATTGAGAACCTTAGATTACTAAGCACTTGATTTGGGAGTTGTCGAACTTATATAAAATGGATTGTATAAGTATGAAGTTGATTTGAAATCTATTGATTTGAAAGGTACTCAATTTGGAAAGAGATTTTATAATCGAAGTCTATATAAGCATGATTTGATCTACTATTGATTTGGAAAGTATTCAATTTGGGAAAAAATGGAATCCTATATATATGGACTTTATATAAGTACGATATTTGAAAGTGATTTGAAAAGGTACTATATGATATATATTTTCGAAGTAAAGATATGGAAAGTGCCTTCTGCTTGATGTCCACTTTGTGGCCACATCGTGGATTCATTCTATCGATATTATTCTTTCTGATTTTTGGTTTTTCGGATGTAATACTCAAGTGTTCCCACCGTGGCGTAACCCATAGTTTCTTTTTTCTCTCGCGACTGCATAGCGCAACTGCCTAACTGAGTCTTGTCTAGGGGTACAAATTGTTTCCTGGGGGATCCAGGCGTAACCATTGTGTATCCTGCAATCTGTGTAGGTCGCAAATAGTAGCGAAACTGCCTGGCTGAGTCTTGCCTAGGGGTACGGATTGTTTCCTGGGGGATCCAGGCGTAACCATTGTATATCCTGCACTCTACTAGTCATCATGGCGTAACTCGCAGGACTGAGAAAGCTTACAGATATGGATTGTTTCCTGGGGGACACAGGCGTAACCATTGTGTATCTGCGAACCATGGTTGGACAAAGGTTTTGGTTTGGTTGTTTGTTTGGATTGTACTTTCCACATCTGTTTTTAAAGGTTTTTCAAGTATTTTCACTGGGTGTTGAAACAAGTCTACTAAGTACTTGAAGAATTCTAGCTTTGCGCCTGATCAACGCATGGCCAGAGTCTACAAGAACGAGGATAAACTTGTTGAAACATCGAGTTATAAAAGTATTTTCGAAAGAAGAATTTATTTCGATATAATAGTATTTTATAATAAAAGTATTATTATAAAGGTATTTATTATAAAAGTATTTTTCCCAACAAAGAAAATTTGAATTAATATTTGAAATTTAAATCCTTATGGTTCTAGATTAATTATTCATGCCCGATACTATTCCTTGCATCTACCTTATCTGCTCAGTTTAGTTATTCACCTTGATTCTGTTTTCCAAATCTACCTACCTTCCTTGTTGGATGTATCCTTTTTAAATATTTCTTATTTGTATACTACATTGTTTAATAGAAAATTTTAGTGTTACAAATATTTTGAAGTTATTAATATAATAAAACATGTTTAAATAAAATGATTATTGATGTATCTATAATGTTGAAAGTATCTTAAGATAAAGTAGAAAAAAAAATGATTTCCAAGTGAAGTTCTCAAATGAATATTTCAAGTAAAATTTATATAATTTTAAAATTTATTGTTTATCTTGTCTTTCAATCTATTTTCTTTCTGGCTGTTTTAATTCTCCTACCTCCTTCCTTTTCAGGGACGAAAAGTTTTGAGTGGGGAAGAGTGTAACAGCCCAAATTTTAGCAATATTTTATTCTTTGTTTATAACCCTGGGGTTTAATTTTTCGAAAATTTGATTGTCTAAATTTTATTATAAATAATCACCCAAGATTTTTATTAGTGTGAAAATTCTAAAATTCTTATTTGGGTTAAAACTTAAAAAAAAAATTTGAAATTATAAGTCTTTGAATTTTTAATTTTTAATCTTTTGGTTTAATTTAATATGTTCGTAATAACGTTTATTTCACCTTTTGTTCTTTAAAAAAAATTGATTTTATACTTTTAAAATTTTAATATTTTATATTTTACTTATATACATTTTTGAATATAAATTTCTTAGTAAATGTGTAAACAAATCATATTTTATATAAGTAATAAATTTCCAAAACTTTGTGTATAAATAAACTGTTTAATTTCGCGTTTAAAAGACGCGTTATTTGATGGAATAAATAATGTATATATACATACAAGAAAACGTATAAAATTTAAATCCATTATTTTCATTTTTTTTGGACAAAAATCACTGCGTCTGTTGTACGCATTCTACGTTTTCTTTTATACATATATACAATAGTTTATTTCTTAAGTGTTAAGTAAATCAAAAAGATATAATCAAATCATATTTTAATTAAGTAATAAATTTTAAGTTAATAATGTAAATAAGCTATTTAAGATACACGTTTTAATTTGTACAATTTAGTTGGCATACAAATGGAATGAATTTGATGTAATATTATAACCTATATTTACTACATAAGAAAAACGTACAAATTTAAAGCGTTTCTTTGTTATAAATTGGTCGTATATTTTTACGTCAGTTTTACGCATGTCTCATTTTCTTACCTTGGATAATAATTAAATTTATCCGTAGGCGTATTTTTTAAGTGGGAAAGAAATAAATTCCCTAACCATTCAATTAGTTTAAAATGTTTGCCTTGGATTCATGCAGAAAATTTTCTACTCTTTCCAATTGCCTCTCGTTTAAAATTGGTATAAAATCTTTAAAATCCAATCCGGTTCAATATCAACTTTCCTCCTGCCTTTTCCTTTCACCATTATCAACGCGTGTTTGATTATAAACCACGATTCATTTCATACTTCTCTACCATTCCTAAAGCAATTTATTTCATACCGTTTCCTCCACTCGATCAACGCATATTACTCCCTTTAAATATAAAATGTGCCTCACCATTTACATGCAAATTATATTTACTTTCCTTTTGCCTTCTGATTTAATAGGAACGTGATCCACAAATTACTAACCGTTCCAAAATCTTTAAATTTCTTTCCATTTTTCCCTTGATGCACGCAAGCTTTTCTTTAAATGCTAAACACGTTTTCTTCCTTGCTTTAAAATTTGCATGCCTTGATTTTTGCTTTCCCACTTTAACAATTGTGTTGTCACAAATAAATACAAACCACGTATCAAACTTCATCTGCATCTCATTTTGGGTTCCTCTCCTTCTTCCTTGCGTGTGAGCAAAGCATCAGGTAATGGACCGAATTATTTTTCCTCTTTTTTTTTCCTCTTTTCTTCATTGTTCTGTTCAAATTTTTGGCTTTACTATTTCACCACATGACACCTACCCTCCTCCACAATCAAGAGCACTCTCCACAGTATAGACAGATTCTTGCTTATATCATTTATAAACACGTTGGAAAAGGATGTAGGTGGCATCGCTGTTTTACTTCAGGTTTTTTATCAGTAAAAATATTCTCCTCAGCTTTGTTCGTTCAAGGTCTTAACGTTAATAAGTATTTTGGTTTGAGAAAAAATGCATTTGGCTAAGGCCTTGAAAAAAATCATTTGCTCCACTTGTACTCTAAGATAGAGTAAATATGTTTGCACCACTTTTATAAAAATAGAAAATAAATGTTATCACATGTTAGACCATGCGTGTTTTATTAGTCACCTATGCTCTAGGAGAATGAGAAAATATTATTTAGGCACCACTTTTATTTTATATATATAAAAAAGTAATAATAAGAAGAATAAATAAATTAGATATATAATATGTATAAGGAAGCATATATTTTTTGTGTGGGTTAAAACATTCGTATGATGTATATTTTAAAAGTTATTTTATAATGATAAAGTTTTTAAAAAAGTTTTGAAAGTTATTTTAACTGTTCAGTGTATAAAATATATATATATAATGATAAAGTTTTAAAATTTATTACACTTGTTGTTTCATATAAAAATGCATGACCGCTTATATATATAACTCGTTGTTGAGTATATTAAGTGCATAAGAAAGTATAAAAAGGTATTATATGTTCTCAACTACATATACGTTTGCAGTATAGTTATGTTATTAGCTTTTGAATATAAATATACAGAAAGAGTTTTTATATAATTGAATATTAATAAATATATAAGGTTGTTCTCTGTGTTTATATTAAAACTGAAATTTTACAGTCACATATTTTGTTATAAGTGTATTGTTAAATATTATATTTATGGTCTTAACGTGTATTGTAATAAGTGTACTGTATACTATATTACATTACTATACATAGTATAATTTAAGTATAGTCTAGTTTAAATGTATAATGGATATATGTTGATTATACAGAACGTATGGTCAATAGTTGTTTCTAAACTATTTATATTTTTGGAAAATGTATGTATATAATTTTAATGAGTCTTAAAGTTAATATTAGTTAAGCAAATAATATTTTGGGATTTTATATATTTGTTTCGGTCTACATCAAGCAGTTTCTAATCTATTTTCATTGATCTCTATTTATCAGCTCCATTCGACCTATTCGTGCCAATCTTGTTCATTTTGGAAATTCGTTCTTGGATCCATAACCCATTTCAAATCTCTCTAGCCTCGAAAGGTGAGTAATCACTCACGATTAACATATTTTTATTCATTAAATTTGATTTCAATTGAATCGACAATTGAAATATGCTGCTGTAGTTATTTTAATTTGTTATATATGCTATTATCTGTAACTGTTCACCTGCGGGATATGACACAATATCCTGTTGTTTATATTATGCTGTTATTGATGATATATGCCTGTTATTTTATTGTATTTTCTGTTATCACTCTGCAAGTTCCCTGTAGTTTAGAAATCACTATGGGTTGAAATGATACATACCCGAACAGACTTTAGAATAGGAGAAAATTATTATGGTTTGAAATGATAAACCCAAGCGATTTTCATTTAATTGAATTTGGGATTACGGGTTGAAATGATATCCACCCGTGTATATCTAGTATACGGATTGAAATGATAAATATCCGTAGCACTTGACTATATGATAGGAAATATATACAGACACCGTTGGTCCATATAAATATTTTGAAAATAATTTCTATAATTTTCGAAAGAAATATATGGTTTAATAAATTTGATTCTTAAGATATTATATAAATGAAAATTGTATATATAGATTTAGTAGTAATATTTGATTTAAATTAGATTGATTTAATACATATAATATGGTTAAGTATTTATGTAAATCTATATTTCAAATAGATTGTCTTGTAATAAATTGAATTATTAAGATTGGGAGATAAATTTGGGTTTATTTAAATAAGGATTTATTTAATTAAATCGATTTGAAATTTTTGAATGGGAAATTTAAAGGGTATGATTTTATAACTAGATTTTTGATTTAAGTGATTTAATGAATATTTCACGTTTAAATAAATTAAAGAAAATATTGAGTAAAATGTAATTTACGGTTACTTAAATGATATTGAATCTAAAGGGAGTATTTCAAGACTAAATAATAATGAGGTTAAATCGAGATCTATATGAAACTATTATATAGAACATTTAAATATTAAAGCCTTGAACTATATTGGAATTTCAATGGTTTATGTTGAGATTCGGATCTGTATTTGAAATTAACGTAGTTGAATTTGTTATTTGGCAACTAAATTGAATTAAAATGAAAATTTAGGTTGAACAAAATTTGAATTTATTATTTAGAAAACTAAATTGAATGAAAATTTAGATGAAACGTTGAATACTTAAAGTTTTGAAATATATGGAAATATAAAGGGGTATTTGTGATTATAAATCCGAATTTGAGATCGATAAAATTTAAGTGGTTATTTTAGAAATTGAGTTGAATTTAAATTGATAAATTGAGATTGAATTTAATTTGAATGGGAAGGTCGGATTGATGTTGGAACGATTTGTTAAGTTGAGGAAATTGAAAATACTTTACTGTGTAAATTATTTAATATATATGAATACTATTTTGGGAAATATAGAGATATTTGAAGTGAAAATGAGATTTGGTTTTGAAGTATAAATTAAGCTGAAATGACCACGGTGTTATAGTGTATATTTCTACCATGTAGAAAGTTCCATGGACCCTTAGAGGATGGTTATCCCAAACATCTTTAAGATTATTTGTATTTCAGTTGATATTTCACTTGAGTTGGATTTATTGATATAAGAATGTTAATCATGACTCGAGTGTTTTGTGTTTTGCTTTACGCTCGGGTCAGACTGAGTGATACAGCATTTGAGACTCACCTTTGGAGTTCGGAGCTTCATTTGGAAATCCAACTATTGGTTCAGATTCCAGCCTTTCCAGTTGATTGGTTCAGAGAAGTCATCTGTTGCATTGGAGACTTCACTGCATTTGAACTATTCGGTTATATTTTTCTAACTCCGATGTGTATAGTAGCTTCATGAACTACTATTCTTTATCTATTCTGCTGCATTATATTACTCTGTGATCTGTGATTGATTTATTTACTGTATATTTTAAGTTTTGCCAAATTTTAATTAACAATTTGGTATTTTGAATTATTCAAGTCGGATATGTATGGTTTTATTGTCGATTTGAATGGTCCAAAATAGCGGGTCGTTACAGGTGGGGCATTACAGATCAAGTTTTGCTCTCGGGATAATTACAAATCAAGTATTGAATACGTTGTGTGAAGCTTATGATTTAATTTAATTTGAATGTGTTGCTAACTTCCAAATGTGTGTAGCTTCAAAGGAACAAGTCCGAAATTAACCGGTATAACAAACCTACGTGTCCCATACCACGTGGTTTATTATACCATTTAAGTCACTTCCTCGTTCTCTCGAAGAGTGTAAAAATATGTGTTCTTTTATATAGAAAATACTTACTTCGAGAAAAGGGGTTTTTAAACGATTTTGGAAATTATTTGGAAATTGTTGCTTTGAAATTCTCTTTATTATGTGCAGCATCCTCTAAGAGTTCTTGCTTCGGAGACTAGACTTCTTCGAAGCAAGAGTGTTCCGCTCGTGAAGATTCAGTGGTATGATAATCCCAATGACTGCACTTGGGAAACCAGAGATTTCATCAAGCGATCGTATCCTGATTTCTTATCTTCTCACTCCGAAGGTAAGAATTTTCCACTTCAATTATCTAATTTCCTTTGTTTGATGAAATAAATTGTGTTGAATGTAGATTCTTCTAGAAATTGCGAGGACGCAATTTTTTATAAGAGGGGAGTCTGCAACAACCTTGGTATTGGTGATTACCTATGATATTAAATTATAACCTTAGTTAAATTTAATATTGAAAATAAAATGGAGAAAATAAATTTGATTCAAATTGTTTATTTCAAATAAACAATGTGATTAGAGTATAAATATTGAGTTTTTATTTACTTTGAGTTAATAAAAGGAAAATAATGGGATCTTATTAAACTAGAATCAATAAATTAATCAATTGATGTGTTTCAACATATAATTGTTGAAATAAATACAAATTGATGAAAATAGAGGTTTAAAAACATTATTTTGAGAATTTGGAGTGAAAATAATTACTTATTGGATTTTAGTTGAATCAATGCATTAATATTGGTAATTATTGCCATTATTAATCTTTTATTGAATTTAAAAGGAGAAATATGAAAAAAATATGTATTTTATTAAAATAAAAGATGAAATATTGTTTGAAAATAATATTTTGATGTTTTAATAAAGTTAAAATAGTTTATTTTAATTTATTTGACAAAGAAAATAATTTTTCTACAAGTTATGCTTTAAAAATAGTGTTTTTACACTAAATTGTGTAAATGGTTAAATATTGTGTAAAATATGGTTTTAATTGTAAAAAAAAATTTAACTTTTGTTCTAATAAATTTTTTATTGCATAACCAATGGGGGTTTGCATATTTTTGACTTTAAAATGTGAAAATATGTGAATTTAATGTAACATAGGTTAATGCATGTTCATAATCTTGCATTTTTTTTACTAAGTATTTTTCTGTTGGGCATTTTGGGTAAGAATTGATCCATTAGCCCTAGCCTAGAAACTTCTGGTGAGAAACAAGTTGCTGTACGTAGTTTCTTTTTCTCCTCTTTTTGGAAAAAAAGGGTTACAGTAAACAGAAGAAAACAATGCTATTTCAATTAAAACCAAATTTCACCCAATTTGGCGCAAATTAAAGAAGAAATCTACTTAAATCAAGAATAGAAAAGGTAATCACAACCAATACCTAAAGCTTTTCATCTAAATTCTTAGAACCTGAAATGATCTTGTCTATAACAAAATTTTCTTTGTTGATCATGTTTTGTTTCAGCCATTTCAGGTGCTTAGGGCTTCAATTCATCACCAAAGATCATAATTTGCAACCAAATTCGCTGCTAAATCTTTAAGGTGAGTGTAAGCTCACAAATTGCCTAGCTGAAAACGAATTTTGGTATAACTTTGTCGTTTGTTATCCAAATTCTATCATCTTAGATGTTCCGGAAAGCTTAGAATTTGCTCTAAAAGTTTCATGTTTTGATATTTTTGAAATTCTGAAGTTAAGTTGATCAAAATTGTATTTTTTTGCTGCTATCCGGAGACTAAAGTTACAGAAGTGTCAAATTTAGACATCTGAACCATTTTAAACATAACTCTTTCAATTTTTATCCAAATTCAACAATCTTAGATGTTCCGGAAAGCTTAGAATTTGCTCTAAAAGTTTTATGTTTTGATATTTTTGAAATTCGAAAGTTAAGTTGATCAAAATTGTATTTTTTTGCTGCTATCTCGAGACTAAAGTTGCAGCAGTGTTAAATTTAGACATCTAAAGCATTTTAAACATAACTCTTTCAATTTTTATCCAAATTCAACAATCTTAGATGTTCCGAAAAGCGTAGAATTTTCTCTAAAAGTTTCATGTTTTGATATTTTTGAAATTCTGAAGTTAAGTTGATCAAAATTGTATTTTTTTGCTGCTATCTCGAGACTAAAGTTACAGCAGTGTTAAATTTAGACATCTGAACCATTTTAAACATAACTCTTTCAGTTTTTAACCAAATTCAACAATCTTAGATGTTCTGAAAAGTTTAGAATTTGCTCTAGATGTTTCTTGTTTTGATGTTCTTGAAATTTTGAAGTTTTGTTGACTAAAAATGCGCTTGATTGTTGCTGTCCCGAGATCAAAATAGCAGCAACAATGATTGTTGATCTTAGAATTTGTTTTAGTCAATATTTGACTAGTTGAGACGTTTGAGATCTCCTATGATAGGAGTAATAATCGATGAGAACTACTTATAGATGTTGTATTACTCGCCGATGAGATGAGACGAGTCTTGAGATGAGATTTTCCCCTTGCGGGAATTATGGTTTATGAGAAACTATTATGAGATTATTTGCACTTGCCGATGATACGAGGCACGATATATGAGCGTTCTGAGATTTTATTTTTGGTGTTTGAGATTTTAGTTTTATGATGTGGAGTTAACTAGCGGTTAGTTAACCGTTTAGTGCGAACGTGTGGTATGGGATGCACGCTAACACTTTTCGAGTTCCTTTCCGAGAGTTTGTGACACATCCATAAGTATGCCAGTGCTATAGACTTTCGGGTCATCTGAGTTATGTGACTTCGATCGCCACGAGTTATGTGACTTCGGTCACCACGAGTTATGTGACTTCGGTCACCACGAGTTATGTGACATCGGTCACCACGAGTATGACCTTCGGGTCCACGAGTTAGGTACCTAAATTATAAATAGCACTGGACAAGAGTTTAGCACGTGCAGCATTGCTTCAGCTTTGCAATCAGGGATCTGGCCAATCCGGGTTTTTGTGTTTTTATTTGAGTTTTATACGATTTCACTATTTTGAGATATTTTTATTACATTGATAGCCCAGTGCTACATGAGACGTTATATATAGTGATTTCGTTTTTATGATATTTGAACTTAATCTTGAGTTCCATGAGATTCATATTGGAATTTTAATGAGTTTCTCTCATGACGTTCATATGATTCCTTGCATTTGAGTTAAATGCCATTAAGTATGAGTTTCTTATGTTGAATTAAACCTATTCATGCGACAACCCTTGGTGAACATATATCATGCATTGAGATTATACTATACTTGTGCCCATCCTTTATAGTTAAAGGATGAATTCGCTTATGCACTTATATTCCTCTTATCTTATACTAATATCAAGTTCTAGCTAGCCTGACCCGTGTATTTATTACTCAGGTCAGACCGAGTTGCAGGTTAGGTAGTTGGACTCTTAGCTTGCTTTATCTTTTGGACTTCACCATTGACTTGGGACGTGGCATAGTTTTTGTGTAGTAGCCTTTTTGTTGGGAACTTTTGATGTATATATTCTTTTGTGGGGAATGTAAGTTTATATATTGTGGTTGTATACCACTAGTGACATGTTGTATTACATTTGATGTATGTATTCTTATATATCATTTCTGTGTTGCTGTTCTGTAATTGATAGTTATTATATTTTGTTTCTGAATCGATCCGGTAGCCACCATAGTAGTGTATTAGATAGGAATTAAGTATGTCGAATACTCGAGTTGAAATGAAAAAAGTAGGAGTATAAATATCGACGTACTTAGCTCTTATCTAGTGCAAGACTATGATGGTCGCCCTTAACTGGCCCTATTCTCCGTATTAGCAGACAGAATCACTATGTAATTCTCTTTGTTAATATGGGTCTTAGGGTGGGGCGTCACAGCTTGGTATCAGTTGTGACGCCCCACCCCGAGACCCACATTAACAAAGAGAATTACTGGGTAATTCTATCTGCTAATGTGGAGAATGGGGCTAGTTAGGAGCGACCATCTATAATCTTGTCTTAAACATCTACTGCATACGTCGATAAATGCTCTATATTTTTTTTTCTTGATTCAAGTGAATCGACATATCCAATAAATGCTTAATACAAAACTATAGGTGGCTAATGGATCTATTAGAACAAAATACAATAACAAAATTCATATCGCATCATAGAACAGTAATCATCATATATATAAATACATATACATAGATACATCCCAGTATGATACAAACTGATACACAAAAGTGGTACAGAGACCACACTATATACATCTAATCAAATACATATCAGAGTTAAGCGGAAAAAAAATATAAACTACACAAAAGTGCTAGGCTGGTATCCAAGCAAATGCATCAGAGCTAAGTCCTGTAATTAATAGCTAACCTGAAACAACTCGGTCTGACCCGAATATAAAATACTCGGGTAAGTCTAGCTAAACGAATCAGTAAAAGGTGATAGCAGAATAATAGAGCGTAAGAGCATAGTGATATTCTTCATGACAAGAAGAAACAATAAGAAAGCTAACCATAGACATATGGAGGATACACATCATGTATGGCATATATAATTACACTAACTGATAGAACACTATTGCTTCAATAAGCATAAAACACAAAGGAGAGGAAAAATCTCATGAATCGCCAAAATGTAGCATGCCTCATATCATCGGCAATCATAAATCAAATAAGAATGGTTTAGCGAATAGTATAATGTAAACTCCTAAATGAGTAATTCCCAAACCGCCATATTGGCAACTCCAAGGAAAACCTAAGCACAAGCTACCTCGACATAAGCCATAAGGCAAATGTCAACAAAGAGATAAAAATCTTACACAGCGCCAAAGACAAATTCCATAAATAACGCCAATAGGCAATCTCAATATACATACGCCAAAAGGCAAATCTCAACACGCCAGTGTAGGCAATGAAAATCTCAAAAGAACTCCCAAGAGACCAAAAATCCCCAAGTAATCGCCAACGAATGTTTCAAAGGACCAATTCCAAAATGACAAAACACAAGGGTAAAAATCATCTCAAAAAGGTTTTGCACGTGCTATTTTTGCCGACTACTACTTCACATAATAGGTACCTCGCCCAAAGGAAAACGTCAAAAGACAAATACGCCGCAATGGCAAACGTCCGAAGACAAATACGCCGCAATGGCAAACATCCGAAGACAAATACGCCGCAATGCCAAATGACCTGAAGGTCCAGTACTGGCACGCCAACAGGAAAATGTGTCACAAACTCTCAAAAATGAACCCGAAAAGTGTTAACCTGTGTCCCATACCACCCGTTCGCACTAAACAGTTTACTAACCGCTAGTAAATTTCACACTCAAAGGAATAAAAGTTTCACCTCATATCATTGGTAAACTTGACTTGTAGTCAAAACGATCAAACGGACAAGTCGGGAACTAACCGATAAGATACGCACGTGTCCCATACCACATGTTTTACCAAACCATTTAATTCTCCTTCTCATTCGCTCGAAATGTGCAAAAACATGTAATTCAAATAGCATCTTGAAATCGATTATAAAATCCGTGCACGAAATCATCGAAATCAATTCAAATTCAACGGAGTTTTCTCAAATAGAACTCGAATAAATAAAAAACATTGCAATTTAAAATCATCATAGAATGTCGGCTTTCTAACGTATAGAAACATCCTTTTGAAAACATCATAATTCATCTCTGAAAATACAGAAGAAAACAGTGCAAAACAACAGAATAACGGTCAGGATAACACACAGTTGAACACACTTAGGCAAGTGACTCAAACTTTCTATAGTAGCTATGAATGTCAGTTTATTTTATTTATAGAAAATTTCAAAGTTAAATTCCTAACCAAGTGGTGCAGATTTCATATTTTTTAACAACCATTTTAAACTCAGATTTGTAAATCTCAGTTTACATATACTCACTTTGCAAAAATCATATAAATCTGAAATTTAATCTTTTTCACTCAAACTTTTTACAATATCTTTGAAAATTAGTCTAGATTATATATATAGAATTTGAAAGCCAAAACCATAACTAATTGGTAAAAATTTCATATTCTTTAATCACCATTTTCAACTCGGATTTGTAAATTTCAGTTTACATATACACACTTTGCAAAAATCATATAAATTCTCAAAAATTCCAAAATTTGGCTATATTATTGCTGATATGTTCCAGCACCTCTGCTCCAAATTTCGTGGCAATTGTTTTAGTTTGATGGGACAACAGTCTTGTTTTCTCTAGTGGTTTTCGGGTTACATCTAGGCAGAAAACGAAGGTCAGTATAAAATTCGTAACTAATTGTAGAAAAATCCTAAAAATATGAAATTTTGGTATGTTGTTCTAACCTCATGAATACACCTTCTATAAAAATTTAGTAGGAAAACACTTAGTTTTGGTATGCTGAACCCTTACTGCACTGAGGGGGAAAACGCAGATTTTTCAATGATTCGTTTATTTGTTGATGCATGCGATTTGGAAGATGATAAGGTGAGTTTTAAACACTCACAACATCTATCTCTAACTGTTAGGCTTCCCCCCTGGACTTATGCATATATGTGGCTCCACCGACCTAGCGCTAGTGGCCCACCCGGCCTAGTACTGGCAACAACAACGGAATGTGTTGCTAACTTCCAAATGTGTGTAGCTTTAAAGGAACAAGTCCGGAATTAACCAGTATAGCAAACCTACGTGTCCCATACCACTTGGTTTATTATACTGTTTAAGTCACTTCCTCATTCTCTCGAAGAGTGCAAAAATATGTGTTCTTTTATATAGAAAATACTTACTTCGAGAAAATGGGTTTTTAAACGATTTTGGAAATTATTTGGAAATTGTTGCTTTGAAATTCTCTTTATTATAGAGAAAACACACACATATATATATATCTTTAAAATTAATTATAAACTTTTATAAAACATTTACTTTGAAAGCTTTTCCGTTTTAAAAACCATTTCGAAAACGGTTTAGAAAACACGTGCACAGAAACAGCAAAAATCGATAAACATTCAATAAAATTAACATACGACAAAATCCAAATGAAACCATCAATTCGCAGTGCGAATTAGCATTAACGTTGGCTTTTCTATTAGTTGGAGTTAGCCTTTTAGAACCATCTCAAAAAAAAGTGCTCGAAATCATCGAATTCAAAAACAATTCAACCGAAAATGCTCAAACATTGCGAAAGAATTCAGGCCTGCGGCTTGTTTAACAAATTTTAATATTTCAACACATAATTTACTAAACTTATTACAATCTTTATTCTCTCCATTTTATATTTATTTACAACAAATAAATGTCGAATTAATTGCTTTTATCTTTTATTTAATTAATTCGCCACCAAATTAACATAATTTCATTGTCCATATTTAATTTCCAACCAAACCATCTTATTACCATTTTATTTCATCTAGCAAAGGAAAATAAGTAGGCTTGAGTTAAAAATTATCACCCTCAACACGAGAAGTTAGAAATTATGTCTCTTAAGTTGAAAACATAAAGATTGTAATTAGTTTGGTAAATTATGTGTTGACATATTAAAATTTGTTAAACATATGTTAATTAATAACTTACTTATCATATTATAGGTTAACATAAGCTTAGTGGGTAGGGTTGGTTTAGGATCCAAACCCAAGACCCAAGTTTAGAAGGAGGCAGTAGTTTTCCCTGTACGTACATTTTCCTCTCCTCCTTCTTCTGTATTTTGTTACTCCATACCAGAGAAAACAATGGCTTCCTCTCTAGAATTCTAAAAATCCAAGCCTCCAAATTAAATTAAATCATAAGAAAATTAAGGAATTAAAATCTCCTACAGGTAATCTCCCTAAAACCCTAATCTATTTCATCCATCTTTTGATTTGGGAAATGATTGTTACTGTCATTTATTTTTTTTGGTTTGCATGTGTGTTATCTTCTTTCCTACAGGTTTCTAAAGCTTATTCAAGGCTAATTCTTCAAATCCTTGCTTGCAAAAATTGCCAATTCGCTGCAAACAGATTCTAAGGTGAGTATTAGCTCACACTTCTAACTTAAATAAGCTTGAATGCCAATTGTATGTTGTCCTCTTTGTTGTTTTCTGAAAAAAAAAATTCTAGAGTTTGAACCTGAAACTAATTTAACAAAATCTCTCTCGTTTCTTATCGAAATTCGATGATTTTGGATGCTCTGGAAAGCTTAGGCTTTTAGCTAAAAGTTTTATGTTTTGAGTTTTATGTATTTTTGAGTTTAATTTGGTACAAAATGCACTTTATTGTCGCAGTTCCGAGAGCAAAAGACAGTGACAATAAATCCAGACCTGATAATTGTTTGGGTATATCTTTTGACCTGTAAGTCCGAATAAGGTGATTCTTTTTTTGAATTCTAGCTATGAAAATGTTCTTCAACTTTCATGTTTTGTGATTTGTCAAAATCTATGATCTACAGGGTCAAAATACTTGATTTGTTGTTGTCCCGAGAGCAAAACTTGATCTGTAACGTTGTTTTCTCTGGTATGTGTGTAGCTTGCCAAGACCTACACTAACAAAGGGCCTTGCAAAACTTGATCTGTAACGTTGTTTTCTCTGGTATGTGTGTAGCGTGATAAGAAGTAATTAATTTTGGCAATAAGTTAGAGGTGTGAAGTAATTGATTGGTAATTACAGGATGTAATTAATGGAAGCTTGGACTTAAAAGACACGTTTTGGATTTCGATGAGACCGGGATCGGGTTTGCTACAGTACAGCGTGATAGGGGGTTCTCGATTTGCGTTAGGTGGTGAACGGGAGACTCTTACCCCTACATGCCCCCGGGGGTATTATAAGGCCTTGCGGGGTTGGTTGCGAGTCGAGAGGCTGGCCGTAAAAGCAAACCCGAGGTACCACTGGGAGCCCCGGCGGGGCTGGGATGGTTGAAAAGCCTACCAGTCGGTGAGCCGCTGTTGATGGTTGTAAAGCCTAGACTATCTCAGTTGGTATTGCTGTAACGCCCCACCCCGAGACCCACCTTAGTAACGATAATTAACGAGTAATTCCGTCTACTAAAACGGAGAATAGGGCTGGTTAAGGATGACCATCTATAACTTTGTCTTAAACATCTACTAAATATGTCGATAAATGCACTATGATTTTTCTTTTCTATCTCAATGGATCGGCATACACATTAAATGCTTAATCCAAAACTATAGGTGGCCAATGGATCTATCAAAACAAAATACAATAACTAAATGTAAAGCACATCACAGAACAGTAATCAACATCATATATATATATATACACTAATACATGTTTAGTACTATACAATATGAATACAATAAAGGTGGTATTCGACCACACTATAAACATCGAATCAAATATAAATACATCAGAGTCAAGCAGAAAGAAATATAATCTACACAAAAGTGTTAGGCTGATATTCAAGCAGATGCATCAAAGCTATGTCCTGAAATTGATATTATAATGACCCTGACTCGACCTTCGAAAATCGACACCGAATACGACACTCGTATTCAAATGCCGCAGATCCAAACGTCGAACCTGGTTTGCCGGGACTTATAACACATTAAGTAAATAACACAGCGGAAGAAAAAGAATAATACATATGATATACAACATTTGATACAATAACTGATACAACATGAATGGTACAATGAACATCAATATATATCAGAGTAATGATACAAGATAATAGCAGCGGAAAGAAAAGATAACACCACAGCGGAACAAAATCTCCAATATAGTCTTCAAGAAAGAACTCCAGATCGGTAATCTCCGTCTCCGAGGCACCAATCCAAATATAGCTCGAACTCCAAATCACGATGCACAAAGATAACCAAGTGCAGTTCAGATCCAAAGACTGAACTAGCTCCAGATAATCTACTAAACCTAACTATCTGAAAAACCCAACTCTAGACTGCCCGTGCGAGAAAATAGTGGGCACCCAGAGTTTAGGAAAGGAACAATAAACTCTAGGTTAGTCATGGGACTGGTATGAGAAAACAAAAACATTTGGTCTTTAAAAACAAGCAACAAGGAATTTAAAATAAATCCGTAATGCTTTTTGGAAAATGAAACTACCATAAGGCCTCCCGCCACACACACAATGCAAACGCAGAATTGGAGGAGATTTCTCCTTATGATAGTCAAATATGCTTAATACAAGAAATTTTCTTTGATATTATTACTAGTGCATAGTGCAGGAAAACCATTTCGAAAGTACAATATAAATCCTAGCCAGCATAGACATTCCGAACTATGCCTACTATAGCTACCATCTAAACAGTGGTGACCACCATAAGTAAATGACAGGTTCTACAACTAAAACCATACAAGGCGCGTATTGAAGAATGGATTTCCAACAAATGGTCAGGCTAAGGAACTTCCTACTGCCAAATGGGATCGCCTCTGGCGGGACGTCCCGAGAACTAACGTTACGGTTAGATCTCTGCCAACACAAGCCCGGGTTACCTCTGTAACTTGGTAACTACTACACGAATATGCCATCCCCCGGTCCTTTGGGACCTTTATCCGAGCGCTCGACACCAACAACCACAAAGTATCACAACCTGCAGTATCCACATGAGTAAGTATCTGGGCTCCATACCATGATACCACTCTTTTCCAGAAGGGAATGACACGCCCTAAAGGGAGCGACCCTCATAACCTTGCCGCATCTTTCCTGTTTCGACCATTTCCGGGGTGTGAGGTCCTGATGCAGTCTCGTCCACAAAGCTACGCTTTGGCACAAAGCCATGCTTTGGGTCAACAGATGACCAAAGCAATGATCACAAAGATAAATGATCAAACAAATGATCATATCACAAATGATCAACCAATGATCATTACACAGCAGCACTCAGCATGCCACATTACCAAATTGGGAATATATCACTGATAAATATCAACTACATAACCTCTGAGCTCGTACGTCTCAGAGAAGGGTGTTAAGCTAAGAGAATAAATTCTCCGCCACCAAGCAGAAATGTATTTGATAGAGATCAGTTTAATATCTCAAAGTGTAATGTCGGACATACAACCATACAAGTCTGTTCTGGGTTCGAACAGAACCGAAGGCACTTCCAAAGAAGCCCTTGCAAATCCGGGTATCCACAATCCCGATCGGACTTCCCATCACTAAGGGAATCTCTATACCGTAGCTACTCGGTGCAGAGGCAATCGATAGGTTATCCTATCGTTCTCACAAATACCCGGTCTTCACCACCGGTCTTCAATTGCAATCCATAACGTCGTATCACTATTCGGAATAGCTTATATGACACAAGGTCCTCTCCCGGCTAAACCGAATAGTAAGCGCCATATTTAAAAACATATGGATATGGGATTTCGGTTAAGTCACAACTTAAAAATCCAAAGCTTTTCTTTCAAATGGTTAAACAAATTACCATTTTAAAATCTTTAAACAAAACAATTTATTTCACAAAGTTTCACCCGATATCACAAAGATCTATCCATAGATTTCAAAACAATTCCCATTCAATTTAGATTAACCCAATTAAATCTTTAAACTAAAGATTTATAGCTTTCAAAACACATTTCCAAAGATTTATCTAAAACTTGGAAAACTATTTTCATTTTTAGACTTGAAATCCTTTAACACAAATTGGAAATTCATTCTTATGTGAAAGCTTCAATCGTTTGAAAACAAATAGTTTTCTTTTTGGAAAAATCCGATTTCATTTATACAAGTTAAGATCTTTGGGTTAAATTTAAATTCCAAAACATCACTTTTAAAATGATTTTAAAAACACATATAAACCCATTTATAAGTTGAATAACCTTTTAAACCATAGTTTCCAAATTATAGAATTCAATTTTCAAATATTGAATTCAAATTTAAATCAATTCATTTAAATTTCAAGATTCAATCAAGTTATTCAAATAACTTTTATTTTTGAAATTCATTTTTCAAAAGCTTCAATTCTAATTCCAAAACTATTTTGGATTTAAAAATTAAATTTTAAAACAATTTCAAAATCTGTGACTTAACCAAATTTCCACGTGAAATCCATATTTGTGTGTGTATAAGTGTGGTCCAGGGGTTTTACACAATAGAAGTGCAACATCATCAATCAGCACAGATTAAATCATTACAATTCGATGTGGGTTTCGGATAACCAAATGGAATCCGACTCCCTGTCGTATCGAAACTCAAATGTCGTTTTACGGGTCAAAGGGTTTGCATAACGATATATATATATATATATATATATATATATATATATATATATATATATCACAGATATGACAGCTTAGCACAAAACATCACATAGCACCACATCACATATCAAATATATCAATCCATCACAGAACATCCAATAACAATCAAACATCTTTAATTAAGATGAATAAACCGTGTGGTTATAAATTTATTATTCATATAATTACTTCTATTAGTAATCTTTTAAATCAATGATTGATTATCATTAACTATAATTAATTAATTTTTAACTACCTACATTTATTAATCATTTATTTAATTAATTTTCGTAATTAATTAACCTTTAATTGTAATTAATTAGATCTTAGTTACAATTAATTGTCCTTAATAAATAGATTCATTATTCCTTAATTAATTACAAAAAATTAATTATTCCTTAATTAATAATGATTTCTTAATCATTTTAAGTTAATTAACCTTAATCTATTTTCCTTGATTCAATTATCTTAATTAATTAACCACAGCAACTAATTAATTTGACTTTAAAGTACTTAACCTCAAATATTTGATTAATCAATCCTTAATCTTTAATTATCTTCTCTTAATTACTTTTACTAAGTAATTACTATTTTCATTTGATTATTTATTAATTACTTGATAAATTAACTTAATAATTTAATGAATCCAAAACATTAAATTCTATTTATTTAAGATAAAACATCTCTTACTTAAATAAAGCATTTAAAAACAATTTACTTCCAAATTTTAATTTAAATTTCATTTCAAATTTAAGATTGAAAATGAATTCAAATGTAACTTAAACAAAATTTTAAAATATATTTCAAAACCCTTTCTATTCTACAAGTTAAAGAATATTTATTTTATAAAGGAGATTTGAAAGAATTTTAAACCAAATTCATTTTTAAATTTAATTCAATTAAAAATACACTATGACATTCAAAGTTGTTTAAATTATTTTTAAATTTAAAACTTCTGTTTATTCTAAAATTGGAATAAATATTTGAATTTTTTTTGATTCCAGATTACCTAGATTCCAAAAACTTACATACTTCTAACTTTATTTTAAATTTCAAATCACTTAACTATTTTTAAAGTAGTTAAAACAATTTAAATTTAAAAACTTTATTTATTTTAAAACTAAGATTCAAGTTCATATTTCAGATTTTAGAATCTTTAAACTTACTCAATACTTTGCTTTACAATTCAAACCTTTCAGTTTTTTTTTTCTTTCCAAGCCAAATCCACTTTAAATACTTAAGTGTGTTCAAGAAAGTTTAAATTTCAAAACTTAAATCATTTCAAAACTTAGGTTTAAACTTACTTAAAGTCAGATTTCAAACTTAGTTTTAAAGATTGGTTCAAAACTTTGATTTCCATTTTAAAAACTTCAGTTTAAATTTTAAAACAAACACTACAGGTTTCTGTTCAACCTGTAAACCCAAGACTACCCAAATATCTCCAGCATATCCACCATCCCCTGTGCACCTGCACAGCAACCTTGATCGATTCCGATCAACTTCGACTATCATCCCTCATCGACGAACAACTCCTCACTCCATCCCGATCATCATCTCGCTCTCACCCCACTCGAATTTGAATTCGGGTTTAAATCTTAAAATCTGGAAACTACAGAATGGTACTAGCCCAAAACCTGTCAACGCCGCGCAATCTCACCTCCGATCATCAGATCACCTACGACTCCAGCCATCCCTTCGCCTACGTCTCCTCTTCCAACCCCCACCAGAGACTACGTGAAGCATCTAAAATTCGATCACCCAAAAACTAGGTTTAGAAACTAAGATAGGCAACCACCGTTGCCATCACCCTCTGACCATCCATCTGCTATTTTTCCCCACTTCAGTGATCACCCTACTACCTTCAGAACGAACCCCGACACCCCAAATCACAGAGATGACCAGAAACTTCCCAAAACCCTTTTTTTGTTAAACCAGAAATGCTCACTCAATAGCAAATAAAAAAATATGATTTTAGTGTTAAAAATCATTTTTAAGTTAATGAATTCAAATCATGATTCTGAACTTATGAATCACCAAGTTTGGATTTTGACACATTTCTATTTTTTTTATCAGTCATTTTTGGTTTCCAAGCAATTTCTAAAGACACTTCAATAATTTTTAACTTAAGTATGATTTTAATCTAAACTTTTAAGATGAAACAAACAAGTTTAGTTTATAACTTAAGGTTAAACAGAGGTTAATTCAAGAGTTTTGAATTTAAACTAAAACAAGACCCTTTTTATTTTACTGTATACTAATACTTCCATGTAGTTCAGAAACAAAACATACTCAAGCTATTTTTAAACTTAAACCTGGATTGAATAAACAATTTCACTTAAATCCTAAAGTCCAAGATAAATTTTGAGAAGGAGATTTTGGTTTAAGAATAGGGTTTGAAAGCTTATAAACTTAGGAGCAGATACACATATATCCGTATGATAGGCATGCACTAAGATTCTCAAGTACACAGACATATCAGCAACATTTCCAGAACAAAGTTTCAAGCATCAAGCACAACATCACAGAACATAGGCCAATATAGGTGAGTTTGCTCACTTGGAAGGCACGGTGCAGAGAACAAAGACAGGGAACAGAGACAGAGAACATGAACATAGAGTTCCAAATGAGAATGGCCTGGAAACTAAGTTGTTAATATTTGATTTGCTTCTTGAATTCTTGGTTTGCTTTACTCCTGAACTGATAAATAAAATTGCTTTTAAATCTTTGCCTTGTTCCTGATTATAACTACAGATTCAAATCCTTTTTAAAAGAATTTTACTTGCCTCAATTTGTTTGAGAGAATTTTCACTGTCAAAAACCTGAAGCACTTGTCTTAGTTTCAAGTTTGAATCTTCTGTTCTTACTTATGATTTGAAAAGAACTCTTACTTGATTTTGTTTCCAGGATGAACTGCTGTTTGAAAAAAAAAATTCATTTTGCCTTGCACTCTATTTTCTTCCTGCAACTTATTAATAAAATAGTTTAAATTCTTTTGTTTTTGTTACTGATTCACAACTCAAAAATTCAATTCTTAAAAAAAATGACTTGCCTTTGAAACTGTTTCCAGAGATTGATTTTAAAACCATACTTGGTTTGTACTGCAGTTTGAATTGGTTGAAGCTTGATCTTCTGAACAGATCTTTGTTTTTAGATTCTATCTGAAACTTTGAACTTGCATTTTCCTTTTGTTTCTTTTTCTTTTTAGCTTTGATTTGCTCTTTGAACTTAATCTTGCTTCCAGGCTTGAAGACTTGAATGAACCATTGCAGGTTGAAGAATTTGAGATTAAGAGCTTCCACATTTGACTTTGGCTTGAGTTTTGTTTTGTATGGTTTCAGATTTTCAAACTTGAATTAAGGCAGAGAGCATTTTTATTTTTCTGTTTTTCTGGTTTGATGGTTATTAAGATTTGCAAGATCTTCTACTTTATTTTTCTTGGATGTTGAGATTTGAGATTCTCAAATCTATTGTTACTATTTGCTTCAGATTTGCTGAGATATCTATTGATTGCCTTGTGGGGAAAGGAAAATTTTCTATAATTTTTTTATCTTATTATTTTATTCAAGCAATGAATGTGGAATGCCATTTGTTAGAATGAAATCATGAGCTTAGATTTTGTTAATTCTTCTACTCCACCCTCACATGTTGATATTATGAAGCAAAAAGAATTTTATAAATTTTATATTTATAACTTATACACTTTAAAAATAATGTATATCTTTATTCTTTTGAATGTATACATACATGTTCAATGTTGAAAGAATTTAACTAACATATATATTACATCTTAATAACTTTTTTTAAAAATGCTACTTACTTTTTAAAACATATATTTTAAATAAAAATCAAATTTTCAATCTCAACTTGAAATATAAACTCATGTATATGTACTTACATTAAATTTTTGTTCAACATGTTTATACACTTATTTAAAATTTATATTAACACAATTTACATTCATACATTTTTTTTTTATTTTGTTTGTTCAACTTTTTAAAGTTTTTAATTTCTAATTTATTTTTAATACATTTTATTTTGAAATCTTATAAATCTCAAATTTCTATTTTGTAATTCATTTATATAAATATACATCTTATTTTTCCTAAATCCAATATTTATTTTTAAGCTACTTATACTTAAATTTCTTATTAAATTTCTGTTTATGATCAAAAAAAATTATTTATTTATTCTAGAAATCTTTAAATACTTCATAATTTATTTTCCAAAATAAATTTAATTTCCAAATTAAACTTGATAAATTTCAGGAATGTTACAGATTTCCCCCCTTAAAAGAATTTCGTCCTCGAAATTGCAAGGAAGATGAGAAAGAATAAGTGATAGATAGAGAAATATCCTTCCAAATCAACTGGATATCAATTCTGTACTTGGCGTACCAAATCAGAATATCAACAATAGATATGAAAACAAACTCATATAATATTACACAAGATATTTGGGTCCATCGGTCCACGAATATGCAAGGGCATTGATTAGTTAGAAGGGATAACTAATCGTTCATAGAATATATCGGATCCCAGAGAAAAGATAGATGGACTTAATCTCTTACGATCTCTCAAACACCATGGATTCCAAATTCAAGCCAGAATACTCCAAAGTATATACCGACTTATTCCTCTTCGGGCTTTGATATACGAAAGGAATTACAATAGAATTCCAAATTTGGTTTTAATCGATATCGTTTTATTAATATAATTCAAATTTATTCTTACATTCTATTAACCAATTTAACTCAATTTAGAAATTCCCATTTATTTAATTTAAATTTTCAAGTTCAAATTCATTAGAGCTTAGATCGAAAAGCTGATAAGAAACCGATGAAGATACGAAGTAAGAATTTTCTACTACAATACGTGTGGCCATCATCACACCGAAACTTCTTTCCGGAGCAGCTACGAAGCAATCAAAAGAATTTGAAATCGAATCAAAGGAGATTGATAGAGAAAATTGTTTCCACTGTTGTAGGGTATTGACCATTTGTAGTGGTACTCCCCCGTCCCCTATCTCGTTCTCTTCTCGCACTCATACTTACTATCGGTGAATAGTAAGAGAATTCACTGAGGCATTCGAACGGATATCTTAAGGATATACTCATTCTAGGGTATACTTTACCCTATCTCTAATGAGCTACTTAATGTGTTATACTCCTGAGCTAAAGTTTTAACCATCAGCTTGATACCACTTATAACGACCCCGACTCGACCTTCGAAAATCGGCACCGAATACGACACTCGTATTCAAATGCCGCAGATCCAAACGTCGAACCTGGTTTGCCGGGGCTTATAACACATTAAGTAAATAACACAGCGGAAGAAAAAGAATAATACATATGATATACAACATTTGATACAATAACTGATACAACATGAATGGTACAATGAACATCAATATATATCAGAGTAATGATACAAGATAATAGCAGCGGAAAGAAAAGATAACACCACAGCGGAACAAAATCTCCAATATAGTCTTCAAGAAAGAACTCCAGATCGGTAATCTCCGTCTCCGAGGCACCAATCCAAATATAGCTCGAACTCCAAATCACGATGCACAAAGATAAGCAAGTGCAGTTCAGATCCAAAGACTGAACTAGCTCCAGATAATCTACTAAACCTGACTATCTGAAAAACCCAACTCTAGACTGCCCGTGTGGGAAAATAGTGGGCACCCAGAGTGTAGAAAAGGAACAATAAACTCCAGGTCAGTCATGGGACTGGTATGAGCAAACAAAAACATTTGGTCTTTAAAAACAAGCAACAAGGAATTTAAAATAAATCCGTAATGCTTTTTGGAAAATGAAACTACCATAAGGCCTCCTGCCACACACATAATGCAAACGCAGAATTGGAGGAGATTTCTCCTTATGATAGTCAAATATGCTTAATACAAGAAATTTTCTTTGATATTATTACTAGTACATAGTGCAGGAAAACCATTTCGAAAGTACAGTATAAATCCTAGCCAGCATAGACATTCCGAACTATGCCTACTATAGCTACCATCTAAACAGTAGTGACCACCATAAGTAAATGGCAGGTTCTACAACTAAAACCGTACAAGGCGCGTATTGAAGAATGGATTTCCAACAAATGGTCAGGCTAAGGAACTTCCTACTGCCACATGGGATCGCCTCTGGCGGGACGTCCCGAGAACTAACATTACGGTTAGATCTCTGCCAACACAAGGCCGGGTTACCTCTGTAACTAGGTAACTACTACACGAATATGCCATCCCCCGGTCCTTTGGGATCTTTATCCGAGCGCTCGACACCAACAACCACAAAGTATCACAAAGTAATAGATCTGCAGTATCCACATGAGTAAGTATCTGGGCTCCATACCATGATACCACCCTTTTCCAGAAGGGAATGACACACCCTAAAGGGAGCGACCCTCATAACCTTGTCGCATCTTTCCTGTTTCGACCATTTCCGGGGTGTGAGGTCCTGATGCAGTCTCGTCCACAAAGCTACGCTTTGGCACAAAGCCATGCTTTGGGTCAACAGATGACCAAAGCAATGATCACAAAGATAAATAATCAAACAAATGATCATATCACAAATGGTCAACCAATGATCATCACACAGCAGCACTCAGCATGCCACATTACCAAATTGGGAATATATCACTGATAAATATCAACTACATAACCTCTGAGCTCGTACGTCTCAGAGAAGGGTGTTAAGCTAAGAGAATAAATTCTCCGCCACCAAGCAGAAATGTATTTGATAGAGATCAGTTTAATATCTCAAAGTGTAATGTCGGACATACAACCATACAAGTCTGTTCCGGGTTCGAACAGAACCGAAGGCACTTCCGAAGAAGCCCTTGCAAATCCGGGTATCCACAATCCCGATCGGACTTCCCATCACTAAGGGAATCTCTATACCGTAGCTACTCGGTGCACAGGCAATCGATAGGTTATCCTATCGTTCTCACAAATACCCGGTCTTCACCACCGGTCTTCAATTGCAATCCATAACGTCGTATCACTATTCGGAATGGCTTATATGACACAAGGTCCTCTCCCGGCTAAACCGAATAGTAAGCGCCATATTTAAAAACATATGGATATGGGATTTCGGTTAAGTCACAACTTAAAAATCCAAAGCTTTTCTTTCAAATGGTTAAACAAATTACCATTTTAAAATCTTTAAACAAAAAGATTTATTTCACAAAGTTTCACCCGATATCACAAAGATCTATCCATAGATTTCAAAACAATTCCCATTCAATTTAGATTAACCCAATTAAATCTTTAAACTAAAGATTTATAGCTTTCAAAACACATTTCCAAAGATTTATCTAAAACTTGGAAAACTATTTTCATTTTTAGACTTGAAATCCTTTAACACAAATTGGAAATTCATTCTTATGTGAAAGCTTCAATCGTTTGAAAACAAATAGTTTTCTTTTTGGAAAAATCCGATTTCATTTATACAAGTTAAGATCTTTGGGTTAAATTTAAATTCCAAAACATCACTTTTAAAATGATTTTAAAAACACATATAAACCCATTTATAAGTTGAATAACCTTTTAAACCATAGTTTCCAAATTATAGAATTCAATTTTCAAATATTGAATTCAAATTTAAATCAATTCATTTAAATTTCAAGATTCAATCAAGTTATTCAAATAACTTTTATTTTTGAAATTCATTTTTCAAAAGCTTCAATTCTAATTCCAAAACTATTTTGGATTTAAAAATTAAATTTTAAAACAATTTCAAAATCTGTGACTTAACCAAATTTCCACGTGAAATCCATATTTGTGTGTGTATAAGTGTGGTCCAGGGGTTTTACACAATAGAAGTGCAACATCATCAATCAGCACAGATTAAATCATTACAATTCGATGTGGGTTTCGGATAACCAAATGGAATCCGACTCCCTGTCGTATCGAAACTCAAATGTCGTTTTACGGGTCAAAGGGTTTGCATAACGATATATATATATATAAATATATCACAGATATGACAGCTTAGCACAAAACATCACATAGCACCACATCACATATCAAATACATCAATCCATCACAGAACATCCAATAACAATCAAACATCTTTAATTAAGATGAATAAACCGTGTGGTTATAAATTTATTATTCATATAATTACTTCTATTAGTAATCTTTTAAATCAATGATTGATTATCATTAACTATAATTAATTAAGTTTTAACTACCTACATTTATTAATCATTTATTTAATTAATTTTCGTAATTAATTAACCTTTAATTGTAATTAATTAGATCTTAGTTACAATTAATTGTCCTTAATAAATAGATTCATTATTCCTTAATTAATTACAAAAAATTAATTATTCCTTAATTAATAATGATTTCTTAATCATTTTAAGTTAATTAACCTTAATCTATTTTCCTTGATTTAATTATCTTAATTAATTAACCACAGCAACTAATTAATTTGACTTTAAAGTACTTAACCTTAAATATTTGATTAATCAATCCTTAATCTTTAATTATCTTCTCTTAATTACTTTTACTAAGTAATTACTATTTTCATTTGATTATTTATTAATTACTTGATAAATTAACTTAATAATTTAATGAATCTAAAACATTAAATTCTATTTATTTAAGATAAAACATCTCTTACTTAAATAAAGCATTTAAAAACAATTTACTTCCAAATTTTAATTTAAATTTCATTTTAAATTTAAGATTGAAAATGAATTCAAATGTAACTTAAACAAAATTTTAAAATATATTTCAAAACCCGTTCTATTCTATAAGTTAAAGAATATTTATTTTATAAAGGAGATTTGAAAGAATTTTAAACCAAATTCATTTTTAAATTTAATTCAATTAAAAATACACTATGACATTCAAAGTTGTTTAAATTATTTTTAAATTTAAAACTTCTGTTTATTCTAAAATTGGAATACATATTTGAATTTTTTTTGATTCCAGATTACCTAGATTCCAAAAACTTACATACTTCTAACTTTATTTTAAATTTCAAATCACTTAACTATTTTTAAAGTAGTTAAAACAATTTAAATTTAAAAACTTTATTTATTTTAAAACTAAGATTCAAGTTCATATTTCAGATTTTAGAATCTTTAAACTTACTCAATACTTTGCTTTACAATTCAAACCTTTCAGTTTTTTTTTTCTTTCCAAGCCAAATCCACTTTAAATACTTAAGTGTGTTCAAGAAAGTTTAAATTTCAAAACTTAAATCATTTCAAAACTTAGGTTTAAACTTACTTAAAGTCAGATTTCAAACTTAGTTTTAAAGATTGGTTCAAAACTTTGATTTCCATTTTAAAAACTTCAGTTTAAATTTTAAAACAAACACTACAGGTTTCTGTTCAACCTGTAAACCCAAGACTACCCAAATATCTCCAGCATATCCACCATCCCCTGTGCACCTGCACAGCAACCTTGATCGATTCCGATCAACTTCGACTATCATCCCTCATCGACGAACAACTCCTCACTCCATCCCGATCGTCATCTCGTTCTCACCCCACTCGAATTTGAATTCAGGTTTAAATCTTAAAATCTGGAAACTACAGAATGGTACTATCCCAAAACCTGTCAACGCCGCGCAATCTCACCTCCGATCATCAGATCACCTACGACTCCGGCCATTCCTTCGCCTACGTCTCCTCTTCCAACCCCCAAAGCCTTGCAACACTCGATGCACCAGAGACTACATGAAGCATCTAAAATTCGATCACCCAAAAACTAGGTTTAGAAACTAAGATAGGCAACCACCGTCGCCACCACCCTCTGACCATCCACCTGCCATTTTTCCCCACTTCAGTGATCACCCTACTACCTTCAGAACGAACCCCGACACCCCAAATCACAGAGATGACCAGAAACTTCCCAAAACCCATTTTTTTGTTAAACCAGAAATGCTCACTCAAAAGCAAATAAAAAAAAATATGATTTTAGTGTTAAAAATCATTTTTAAGTTAATGAATTCAAATCATGATTCTGAACTTATGAATCACCAAGTTTGGATTTTGACACATTTCTATTTTTTTATCAATCATTTTTGGTTTCCAAGCAATTTCTAAAGACACTTCAATATTTTTTAACTTAAGTATGATTTTAATCTAAACTTTTAAGATGAAACAAAACTAGTTTAGTTTATAACTTAAGGTTAAACAGTGATTAATTCAAGAGTTTTGAATTTAAACTAAAACAAGACCCTTTTTATTTTACTGTATACTAATACTTCCATGTAGTTCAGAAACAAAACATACTCAAGCTATTTTTAAACTTAAACCTGGATTGAATAAACAATTTCACTTAAATCCAAAAGTCCAAGATAAATTTTGAGAAGGAGATTTTGGTTTAAGAACAGGGTTTGAAAGCTTATAAACTTAGGAGCAGATACACATATATCTGTATGATAGGCATGCACTAAGATACTCAAGTATACAGACACATCAGCAACATTTCCAGAACAAAGTTTCAAGCATCAAGCACAACATCAAAGAACATAGGCCAATATAAGTGAGTTTGCTCACCTAGAAGGCACGGTGCAGAGAACAAAGACAGGGTACAGAGACAGAGAACATGAACATAGAGTTCCAAATGAGAATGGCCTGGAAACTAAGTTGTTAATGTTTGATTTGCTTCTTGAATTCTTGGTTTGCTTTACTCCTGAACTGATAAATAAAATTGCTTTTAAATCTTTGCCTTGTTCCTGATTACAACTATATATTCAAATCCTTTTTAAATGAATTTTACTTGCCTCAATTTGTTTGAGAGAATTTGCACTGTCAAAAACCTGAAGCACTTGTCTTAGTTTCAAGTTTGAATCTTCTGTTCTTACTTATGATTTGAAAAGAACTCCTACTTGATTTTGTTTCCAGGATGAACTGCTGTTTGAAAAAAAATTCATTTTGCCTTGCACTCTATTTTCTTCCTGCAACTTATTAATAAAATAGTTTAAATTCTTTTGTTTTTGTTACTGATTCACAACTCAAAAATTCAATTCTTAAAAAAAATGACTTGCCTTTGAAACTGTTTCCAGAGATTGATTTTAAAACCATACTTGGTTTGTACTGCAGTTTGAATTGGTTGATGCTTGATCTTCTAAACATATCTTTGTTTTTAGATTCTATGTGAAACTTTGAACTTGCATTTTCCTTTTGTTGCTTTTTCTTTTTAGCTTTGATTTGCTCTTTGAACTTAATCTTGCTTCCAGGCTTGAAGACTTGAATGAACCATTGCAGGTTGAAGAATTTGAGATTAAGAGCTTCCACATTTGACTTTGGCTTGAGTTTTGTTTTGTATGGTTTCAGATTTTCAAACTTGAATTAAGGCAGAGAGCATTTTTATTTTTCTGTTTTTCTGGTTTAATGGTTATTAAGATTTGCAAGATCTTCTACTTTATTTTTCTTGGATGTTGAGATTTGAGATTCTCAAATCTATTGTTACTATTTGCTTCAGATTTGTGAGATATCTATTGATTGCCTTGTGGGGAAAGGAAAAATTTCTATAATTTTTTAATCTTATTATTTTATTCAAGTAATGAATGTGGAATGCCATTTGTTAGAATGAAATCATGAGCTTAGATTTTGTTAATTCTTCTACTCCACCCTCACATGTTGATATTATGAAGCAAAAAGAATTTTATAAATTTTATATTTATAACTTATACACTTTAAAAATAATGTATATCTTTATTCTTTTGAATGTATACATGCATGTTCAATGTTGAAAGAATTTAACTAACATATATATTACATCTTAATAACTTTTTTAAAAAATGCTACTTACTTTTAAAAACATCTATTTTAAATAAAAATTAAATTTTCAATCTCAACTTGAAATATAAACTCATGTATATGTACTTACATTAAATTTTTGTTCAACATGTTTATACACTTATTTAAAATTTATATTAACACAATTTACGTTCATACATTTTTTTTATTTTGTTTGTTCAACTTTTTAAAATTTTTAGTTTCTAATTTATTTTTAATACATTTTATTTTGAAATCTTATAAATCTCAAATTTCTATTTTGTAATTCATTTATATAAATATACATCTTATTTTTCCTAAATCCAATATTTATTTTTAAGCTACTTATACTTAAATTTCTTATTAAATTTCTGATTATGATCAAAAAAAAAATTTATTTATTCTAGAAATCTTTAAATACTTCACAATTTATTTTCCAAAATAAATTTAATTGCCAAATTAAACTTGATAAATTTCAGGAATGTTACAGATATCTAACCTGAAACAACTCGGTCTGACCCGAGTATAAAATACACGAGTCAGTCTAGCTAAAACAATCAGTTAGTAAGGATAGGCGATGATATGAAGCATAAGATACAAGGTGATAATTCTTCTCAAATGAGAAGAGGCAATAGAAAGAACACATACTCATGACTTAAGTGAAACAATGTCACTTAAGTATACAAAGGCCTCAAAAGAGGTAAACTCAACAATAATACTCAAATAATATAAACATTCGCCTCATATCATTGGCGATATCCTAAAATGTATACATGGTTTCCATGAACCAAATCTCTTCAAAAGAAGAAACATCAATATAAACTCTCGCCAAAATGGAAAACATAAAACATTCTTATATAGGATGATTTAAAACTCAAATATAGAAGAATCTCCAAATTCAGTTATATCTCATCTCCTCGGTATAATTGTATGTAAATCTAAATGGAAAAACCCAGAACATCCTATAAAATGATGAAATAATCCAAACTCATAACTCAAGGAACTCAATAAGAGTTCAAAACATTATGAATGAAATCACCATATACATAACATCTCATATTGCATTAGGTATCGATGTAATAAAACATCTTAAAATGGTGAAATCACAATAAAACAGAAAACTCAAAAAAACCCGGATTGGACTCAAATACATCAATAGAATCACAAACAATAGGAATTCGAGATACATCATCCTCATCTCGAGACTCAAGAGCAATCAAAGATACTTTGGAGTAACCATCTACATTTCAAAGAACTAGTGATAACAGATCAGCTGAATTATGATAACTAAGGTGTAGGATCCTTTCAAAACATAGGATTCGGGCTTGATAACATGCAAGCCAATCCATCCCCAAATTCACATCAAACCCAAGATAGAAAATAACGTGAAAATTCTCACGAAAAGAAAATTACATGGAACATCCTCAATATTCTCACATAACATGCCAAGTACGGTGGATCCCCTCAATAGGATTTGCAATCCTCAAGGAAGTAACAAGACAAGAAACATCAAATGATATAACTTCAACAAACACCTTCAATACGAGTGAGGGTAAAGCAACTATATTGAAGAAATCTCGAATATAGCGATCAGGACGAGGATTACTCATAGGGTAAGATATTATTAGTTCAATTATGGAATACTACGGAATAAAATATATTCCTAGACATATGCCCAACTTATATCTACCCCAAAGGACTCAAAAAAAAAGTTAAGGACACAGTTATTAGGGAAAATGCAACAATTATATTGTACTTTGATGTACCGTAATATATATTATGTTCTGTGTTTATCATATTTTGTTCTGAATTCAGCTCTGATACCATGCTGTAAAGAAGACAGGTTTTGACATAGCAAACCATAAAATCTAAAGAAACTTATAAAATGAAAGTTGTTCCATTAAGTCTGTGTTTTACAGAAATACAAAAATCATCAAAATCTGATTTACGATTTGAAAGTTATGCTAAATTTACTTTCATCTTAAATCTTTAAAATTTCATAATAAGACAGAAATGTCTATTAATATTCAAACCCATTTTAGATTCAATAAATGGCAAAAACTTTTAAAGTGGTAAAAAGAAACTTTATAGCTTACTAAAAGCTATTTCATTTGCAAAAAGATTTAGCTCATTTGGAGTGATGAATCTCAAGTTAACGCTGTTTTAGTATTGCACTTTTTCAAATAAAATTTCAGCTTTTAGCTCCAATTTTAAAATTTGAATTTTCAAACCTTTCCAAATTCAAACTACATTTTCAAAACATGCTCTTTATGTGAAATCATTTATTCAAGATCCTCCTTGTAGAAAGCTAAGTCATTCAAATTTTATAAATAACTTCAAGTAATTATCTTTTTAAAAGAAACTATTCACTACTTGGAAATATTTTCATTAACTCACTAAATAAACTTTTCAAACAATTAATTTAAAAGATTCATTTTGAAAGAGATAACTAATATTTTCAATTAATAAGAGAGAATCATTCATTCAAAATAAATTTTGGATTTAAATATAAATTTTAAAATTGTTCTCACGGTTTTTAAGGATTGTATATCACATCTATTTACTTATTATACCTTTATCTTATTTACTTTAGCCTTCCCCCCCGGCCTTGGCCCCCCGGCCTAGTACTGGAAACAACAACGGAATGAGTTGCTAACTTCCAAATGTGTGTAGCTTCAAAGGAACAAGTCCGGAATTAACCAGTATAACAAACCTACGTGTCCCATACCACGTGGTTTATTATTCCATTTAAGTCACTTCCCCGTTCTCTCGAAGAGTGCAAAAATATGTGTTCTTTTATATAGAAAATACTCGCTTCGAGAAACGGTTTTTAAACGATTTTGGAAATTATTTGGAAATTGTTGCTTTGAAATTCTCTTTATTACAGAGAAAATATATATATATAGCTTTAAAATTAATTATAAACTTTTATAAAACATTTACTTTGAAAGCTTTTCCATTTTAAAAACAATTCCGAAAACGGTTTAGAAAACACGTGCACAGAAACAGCAAAAATCGATAAACATTCAATAAAATTAACATACGACAAAATCCAAATGAAACCATCAATTCGCAGTGCGAATTGACATTAATGTTGGCTTTTCTATTAGTTGGAGTTAGCCTTTTAGAACCATCTCAAAAAAAAGTGCTCGAAATCATCAAATTCAGAAACAATTCAACCGAAAATGCTCAAACCTTGCGAAAGAATTCAAGCCTGCGGCTTATTTTGCCAGTTTGCCCCTTTTAGCCTCAAAATTTGAGAAAACATGAAACATAAAAGTTGAAGATAATTTCCAAATTTTGAAGGCAGAAAAAGAATCAACTAATTTCGAAATTATATCAAAAGTTATGGCTATTCTAATTCTCAGGTATAAAATTATAAAATTGTGAACAGTGTGTATAACAACAGGGCTGCGGATTAAAGAGCCATATTTACCCTGTAGATCATAGATTTTGACAAATCACAAAATATGAAAGTTGAAGAGAATTTTCATAGCTATAATTCAAAAAAAGAATCACCTGATTCAGACTTACAGGTCAAAAGATATATCCAAAACAATTATCAGGTCTGGATTTATTGTCACTGTCTTTTGCTTTCGGAACAGCGACAAAAAAGTGCATTTTTGACCAAATTAAACTCAAAAATACATAAAAATCAAAATATAAAACTTTTAGCTAAAAGCCTAAGCTTTCCAGAACATCTAAAATCATCGAATTTGGATAAGAAAAGAGAGAGTTATGGTTAAATTAGTTTCAGGTTCAAACTCTGGAAATTTTTTTCCAGCAAACAACAAAGAGGACAACATACAATTGGCATTCAAGCTTATTTAAGTTAGAAGTGTGAGCTAATACTCACCTTTGAATTTGTTGCAGCGAATTGGCAATTTTTGCAAGCAAGGATTTGAAGAATTAGCCTTGAATAAGCTTTCGAAACCTGTAGGAAAGAAGATAACACACATGCAAACCAAAAAAATTAAATTACAGTAACAACCATTTCTCAAATCAAAAGATGGATGAAATAGATTAGGGTTTTAGAGAGATTACCTATAGGAGATTTTAATTCCTTAATTTTCTTATGATTTAATTTAATTTGGAGGCTTGGATTTTTAGAATTCTAGAGAGGAAGCCATTATTTTCTCTGGTATGGAGTAACAAACTACAGAAGAAGGAGGAGAGGAAAATGTACGTACAGGGAAAACTACTGCCTCCTTCTAAACTTGGGTCTTGGGTTTAGAAAACACATATTTTTACACTCTTCGAGAGAACAAGGAAGTGACTTAAACGGTATAATAAACCACGTGGTATAGGACATGTAGGTTTGTTATACTGGTTAAATCTGGACTTGTTCCTTTGAAGCTACACACATTTGGAAGTTAGCAACACATTCCGTTGTTGTTGCCAGTACTAGGCCGGGGGGGCCAAGGCCGGGGGGGGGCCACTAGCGCTAGGTCGGTGGAGCCACATATATACATAAGGCCGGGGGGCCAACGTTGATAAGCGCACTATTATAGTACTTGGCAAGGCCGAGGGGACCACTTATTATATGCACGTGTAGTTGTTGTTATGGATCCATGCCGTAGTTGTTGCTATTTCTGGATTTCATTCTTATTGAATTTTAGATTTTGTTGTTTTCATATGTTCACCATAATGTTGTTCTTGGACTTATATGTATATATATATATATATAGCCTATGTGCTATTTGAAGATTTTCATATGGTGAATACATTATGTGGTTGTTGGGAACTTACATGTCCTATTTGGTGCTATGATGCGGTTTGCATCTTGTTGTTTTGTTGTTGATGGAAGTCTTTTATTATATCGATGTTCAAGCCGATGATATGAGGCATTTATACATGATTTAATCGATGTTTTTGTTGTTACTCCTTTTCATGAGAATTTCGTATGATATTCTAGTTTTTATCATCTCATGAATTATGAGACGACATATGTTGTTGTTGCTTCTTCTCTATTGAGAAGAATTATTATTTATTATCTATTATCCTTATACTTCACTTATCATTCTCTAATCAGTTTATTTAAGCTAGACTGACCCGTGTATTTTATGTACTCGGGTCAGACCGAATTGTTCCAGGTTAACCACCTGCTGTAGATTCCCTTATAGCTGCTTTCGCTATGGCCCATTTTGCTATCCTTTGGATGCTAGTCCACCTTTTGTGTTGTCGTTTAGCTATCTTTTTGTGTACTCTGATCTATGTATATTCTTTTAAGACACGATGTATATATATGTGGTCCGTGTTACCACTCACTAATGTATCACTATGTAGTGTACTGATGATGTATCTATATGTGTGTTTGTTGTTCTATGATATGTTGTATATTTGTTGTTGTTGTATTTTGTTCTGGATAGATCCATTAGCCACCATAGTTTTGTGTTAAACATTTATTGAGTAAGTCGATCCACACACAAAAAAGTAAAGAAAAAAAAAATCAGTACACCCAATCAACGTATCCAATACTTGTTTAAGGCAAAGCTTACGGATGGTCGCTCCTAACCAGCCATATTCTCTACACTAGCAGACAGTATTACTTCGCAATACCCTTTGTTAGTGTAGGTCTTGGGGTGGGGCGTTACAGCTTCTGATACCAACCGAGATAGTCTAGGCTTTGCAACCATCAACAGTAGCTCACCAACTGGTAGGCTTTTCAACCATCCCAGCCCCCCCGTGGCTCCCAGTGGTACCTTGGGTTTGCTTTTACGGCCAGCCTCTCGACTTGCAACCAACCCCGCAAGGCCTTATACTACCCCCGGGGGCATGTAGGGGTAAGAGTCTCCCGTTCGCCACCTAACGCAAAGCGAGAACCCTCTATCACGCTGTACTGTAGCAAACCAGATCCCGGTCTCGCCGAAACCAAATGCCATTTTAAATGTCCAAGTTGTACTTAAGGGTTTTAAACATTTAACTTATATTCAGGATGACATAAACAGATAGATGAATCACATTATCACAATAGATAATCAATATCAACCATTCATCTCGCAAAGCAGCATATCACATCAGAGACATCATACCCAATCATCAATATCAACCAATCACCTAATATCAATCATCCAATATCAATCAATCATTCCATAAGTAGAGTTGATTAACTCTTAATCAATTTAATTAACCTTTAATTAAATTAATTACTATCCTTTAATCACTTGAATTATCTAAATCCTGCATCATGGATTTATTAATTATTTAATTTAATTGAATAATAATTACTTGAATATAACTAAAAGATAATTAATCAGAGAGGATTAATTAAAGAAGATCATCTTCATTGACGGCCTACCTCGTTCGAGATCGGGCCATTGTAGCATTTGGGTTATTGTTGATCGCCTTACGAAATCAGCATATTGCATTCCTATTAAGTCTAATAGGAGTGCTCCACATTTTGCATTACTGAGTGTATTGGCCCAGTTGCTTATAGAGTATCACTTCCAGCCCAGTTTTCTGGTATTCACGACGTGTTTCACATCTCCCTGCTTCGGAAGTGCCTTCGTGATTCAGATTATGTTATTAATCCACCTAATATGCAAGAGCTTGAGATCTCACCTGATTTATCTATTGTGCAACATCCTTTCCGTATACTTGCTTCGGAGGTCAAACGCCTTCGAAATAAGGATGTACCGCTCGTGAAGATTCAATGGTCTGCTAATCCAAAAGACTGTACATGGGAAACCAGAGAATTTATCGAGCGATCCTATCCTGACTTTCTAACTTCTCATGTTGAGGGTGAGAATTTTTAACTCAAGCCTACTTATTTTCCTTTGCTAGATGAAATAAATCGTGTTGAATACAACTCTTCTTTAAGAAATTGCGGGGACGCAATTTTTATAAGGGGGGAGTCTGTAACAACCCTGGTTTTGTGATTACCTGTGAAAATAAATTATAACGATGGTTATAATTTAAAATGGAGGAATAAAATAAATTGGAGATGTAAAATTTTGTTAAAAATTGTTTATTTTATAATAAACAACGTGTACTTGGTGAAATAAAATGGTAATAAGATGGCTTGGTTGGAAATTAAATATGGACAAAGAAATTATGTTAATTTGGTGGCGAATTAATTAAATAAAAGATAAAGCAATTAATTCGACATTTATTTGCTGTAAATAAATATAAAATGGAGAGAATAAAGTTTTGAAAACTTTTATAAGTTATTTTGGGGTAATATTGAACATTGAATGGTTTTGTTTTGGTAGAATGTAATAATTGTGGGAAATAGTGGTCTAATAGTTATTTTTGCTAATTTTAGTAATGTGTTAAAATTAAATATGGATAATATTGTAAATAAAATATGGAATATTGATTAAAATCAATATTTGTGTGTAAAAATATTTTTTTACATGGTTTGTTAGGATAAAATAAACAAGAGAAATAATTTTATGTAATTTTGTTGTTAGAAATTTTGGTCTGTGTAAATTAAAGTATTTAAAAAAAATATAGAATTTTTAATGATAGAAATGGATTTTAGTAGCTAAAATAACTTTTATATGTTTATAGGACATTTCATTAAACATAAAATATGTTAGTTTGGTTTTTCTAAAGCTGAAAACATAAAGATTGTAATTAGTTTGGTAAATTATGTGTTGAAATATTAAAATTTGTTAAACATATGTTAATTAATAACATACTTATCATATTATAGGTTAACATAAGCTTAGTGGGTAGGGTTGGTTTAGGATCCAAACCCAAGACCCAAGTTTAGAAGGAGGCACTAGTTTTCCCTGTACGTACATTTTCCTCTCCGCCTTCTTCTGTATTTTGTTACTCCATACCAAAGAAAACAATGGCTTCCTCTCTAGAATTCTAAAAATCCAAGCCTCCAAATTAAATTAAATCATAAGCCAATTCGCTGATTTTTTTACGTGTCCCATACCAGCTTGATCTGTAACGCCTCACCCCAAGACCTACACTAACAAAGGGTATTACGGGGGGGCCTTGCCAAGTACTATAATAGTGCGCTTATCAACGTTGGCCCCCCGGCCTTATGTATATATGTGGCTCCACCGACCTAGCGCTAGTGGGCCCCCCGGCCTTGGCCCTCCCGGCCTAGTACTGGCAACAACAACGGAATGTGTTGCTAACTTCCAAATGTGTGTAGCTTCAAAGGAACAAGTCCGAAATTAACCAGTATAACAAACCTACGTGTCCCATACCACGTGGTTTGTTACACCGTTTAAGTCACTTCTTCGTTCTCTCGAAGAGTGTAAAAATATGTGTTCTTTTATATAGAAAAGGCTTACTTCGAGAAAACGGGTTTATAAACGATTTTGGAAATTATTTGGAAATTGTTGCTTTGAAATTCTCTTTATTATAGAGAAAACATATATATATATATATATATATATATATATATATAGCTTAAACTCAAAATTTGAGAAAATATGAAACATAAAAGTTGAAGATAATTGCCAAAGTTTAAACTCATAAAAAGAATCAACTAATTCCGACATTCGTGTCAGAAGTTATGGCTATTCTAATTCTCAGGTATAAAATTATAAAATTGTGAACAGTGTGTATAACAACAGGGCTGCGGCTTAAGGAGCCATTTTGACCTTGTAGATCATAGATTTTGACAAATCACAAAACATGAAAGTTGAAGATAATTGTAAATTATAAATTACAGAAAAAGAATCACCAAATTTGGACAAACGAGTCAAAAGTTATAATGATTTTAATTCTCAGGTCTAAAATTACAAAACTGAGAACAATATGCATAACAACAGGGTTGCGGCTTAAAGAGCCATTTTGACCCTGTAGATCATAGATTTTGACAAATCACAAAACATGAAAATTTAAGAGCATTGAAAAATATAAATTACAGAAAAAGTATCTCCCAATTTGAAAAATCGAGTCAAAAGTTATGATGATTTTAATTCTCAGGTCTAAAATTACAAAAATGAGAACAATATGCATAACAACAGGGTTGCGGCTTAAAGAGCCATTTTGACCATGTAGATCAAGATTTTGACAAATCACAAAACAAGGAAGTTGAAGAGCATTGAAAAAGATAAATTACAGAAAAATATGATTTTGGATTAAATAAGCTTGAATGTTTCTGTTTACATGTGTGTTAGACCTCGGTCTTGGGTTTGGATCCTAAACCAACCCTACCCACTAAGCTTATGTTAACCTATAATATGATAAGTTTATTTGTTGACCCATGTACAGTCTTTTGGTATGTTGTTCTAACCTCATGAATTCATCTTCAATAAAAAATTTGTAGGAAAACACTTAGTTTTGGTATGCTAAACCCTTGCTGCACTGAGGAGGAAAACGCTGATTTTTCAGTGATTCGTTTATTTGTTGATGCATGCGATTTGGAAGATGATAATGTGAGTTTTAAACACTCACAACATCTATCTCCAACGATTAGGCTATGAAATAATTGTTTTTTTAATGCTAATTTATTGTATGATGGTTGTTATGAGGTAAGAGTTAACTTGGTTGATTTGTTTGGTTAACATTATGTTAATTTAGATTCATCAAATCTGAGTTGAAAATGATAGTTAAAGAATATAAAATCTATACCAATTGCTAAGGTTTTTGGCTTTGAAATTTTATACATATAAGCTAGACTAATATTGAAAACTACTGTCAAAAGTTTGAGTGAAAAAGATAAAATTTCGAATTTATATGATTTTTTCAAAGTGTGTATATATAAACTGAAATTTACAAATCTGAATTGAAAATGGCAATTAAAGAATATGAAATTTGTACCAATTGGCTAGGGTTTTGGCTTTCAAATTCTATATATATAATCTAGACTAATATGCGAAGCTACTGTAAAAAGTTTGAATGGAAAAGAATAAATTTTGGATTTATATGATTTTTGCAAAGTGAGTATATGTAAACAGAGGTTTACAAATATGAGTTTAAAATGGTTGTTAAAAAAAATTGAAATCTGCACCACTTGATTAGGAATTTAACTTTGAAATTTTCTATAAATAAAATAAACTGACATTCAAAGCTACTATAGAAAGTTTTAGCCACTTGCCTAAGTGTGTTTAACTGTGTGTTATCCTAACCCTTATTCTGTTGTTTTGCACTGTTTTCTTCTGTATATTCAGAGATGAATTATGATGTTTTCAATAGGATGTTTCCATACATTAGAAAGCGGACATTCTATGATGATTTTAAATTGCAATGTTTTTTATTTATTCGAGTTCTATTTGAGAAAACTCCGTTGAATTTGAATTGATTTCGATGATTTCGTGCACGGATTTCATAATCGATTTCAAGATGATATTTGAATTACATGTTTTTGCACATTTCGAGCGAATGAGAAGGAGAATTAAATGGTTTGGAAAAACACGTGGTATAGGACACGTGCGTTTATCTTATAGGTTAATTCCCGACTTGTCTGTTTGATCGTTTTGGCCTACGGGTCTAGTTTACCGATGATATGAGGTGAAACTTTTACTTTTTTGAGTGTGAAATTTACAAGCGGTTAGTAAACCGTTTAGGGAGAACAGGTGGTATGTGACACACGTTAACACTTTCCGGGTTCCTTTTCGAGAGTTTGTGACACATTTGCTTGTTGGCGTGCCAGTACTGGACCTTCGGGTTATTTGCCATTGTGGCGTATTTTTCTTCGGACGTTTGCCATTGCGGCGTATTTGTCTTCGGACGTTTACCATTGCGGCGTATTTGTCTTTTGACGTTTGCCTTTGAGCGAGGTACCTATTATGTGAAACAGTACTCGGCAAAAATAGCACGTGCAAAACCTTTTTGAGATGATTTTTACCCTTGTGTTTCGTCATTTTGGAATTGGTCCTTTGAACCATTCGGTGGCGATTACTTTGGGATTTTTGGACACTTGGGAGTTCTTTTGAGATTTTCATTGCCTACACTGGCGTGTTGAGATTTGCCTTTTGGCGTATGTATATTGAGATTGCCTATTGGTGTTATTTATGGAATTTGCCTTTGGCGATGTGTAAATTTTTTATCTCTTTGTTGACATTTGCCTTATGGCTTATGTCGAGGTAGCTTATACCAATCAACGCTTTCGGTCGGCCCGGGGTGTGCTTAGGTTTTCCTTGGCGATGCCAATATGGCGGTTTGGGAATTACTCATTTAGGAGTTTACATTATACTATTCCCTAAACCATTCTTATTTGATTTATGATTGCCGATGATATGAGGCATGCTACATTTTGGCGATTCATGAGATTTTTTCTCTCCTTTGTGTTTTATGTTTATTGAAGCAATAGTGTTCTATCAGTTAGTGTAACCATATATGTCATACATGTTCTGTATCCTCCATATGACTATAGTCTGCTTTCTTATGGTTTCTTCTTGTTTAAGAAGAATATCACTATGCTTTTATGCTCTATTATTCTACTATCACCTTTTACTGATTCATTAAGCTAGACTGACCCGTGTATTTTATACTCGGGTCAGACCGAGGTGTTTCAGGTTATGAACTTTTGGACATAGCATATTCTGCTTCCGCATGGACTATTCTATTAGCTTTTTTGTTATAGCTTTTTGTGTATTCCTTTTTGGTTTGCTACTCTAATATGTATATTCTTTTGACTCGTGTTTGTACTGTGGTCGTCATACCACATATGTGATGTATCATTTTGTATACTTTGTGATGTATCTGTGTATGTGTGTATCTATGGAATTATCTAATGTTCTATGATGTGTTTTACATTTGAATTATTGTATTTTGTTCTGATAGACCCTATAGCCGCCTATGGCTTTGTATTAAGTATTTATTGGATATGTCAATCCACTTGAATTAGAAAAAAATGGCATTGTCGACGTATTCAATAGATATTTAAGACAAGGCTATAGATGGTCGCTCCTATTCAGCCCTATTCTCTACATTAGCAGACAGTATTACCCAGTAATGCTCTTTGTTAATGTAACACCCCACCCCGAGACCCACCTTAGTAAAGAGAATTAACGAGTAATTCCGTCTACTAAAGCGGAGAATAGGGCTGGTTAAGGACGACCATCTATAACTTTGTCTTAAACATCTACTAAATACGTCGATAAATGCACTATGATTTTTCTTTTCTATCTCAATGGATCGACATACACAGTAAATGCTTAATCCAAAACTATAGGTGGCTAACGGATCTATCAAAACAAAATACAATAACTAAATGTAAAGCACATCACGAAACAGTAATCAACATCATATATACACATATACACTGATACATGTTTAGTACAATACAATATGAATACAATAAAGGTGGTATTCGACCACACTATAAACATGAAACAAATTCTAAGGTGAGTATTAGCTCACACTTCTAACTTAAATAAGCTTGAATGCCAATTGTATGCTGTCCTCTTTGTTGTTTGCTGGAAAAAAAATTCCAGAGTTTGAACCTGAAACTAATTTAACCATATCTCTCTCGTTTCTTATCCAAATTCTACTCGGGTCAGGCCGAGTTGCAGGTTAGGTAGTTGGACTCTTAGCTTGCTTTATCTTTTGGACTTCACCATTGACTTGGGATATGGCGTAGTTTTTGTGTAGTAGCCTTTCTGTTGGGAACTTTTGATGTATATATTCTTTGTGGGGAATGTATGTATATATTGTGGTTGTATACCACTAATGACATGTTGTATTACATTTGATGTATGTATTCATATGTATCATTTTTGCGTTGCTGTTCTGTGACTTGTAATTGACAGTTATTATATTTTGTTTCTGAATCGATCCTGAAGCCACCATAGTAGTGTATTAGATAAGAATTAAGTATGTCGAATACTCGAGATGGAAAAAAAAGAGGAGTATAAATATCGACGTACTTATCTCTTATCTAGTGCAAGACTATGATGGTCGCCCACAACCAGCCCTATTCTCCACATTAGCAGACAGAATTACTATGTAATTCTTTTTGTTAATATGGGTCTCAGGGTGGGGCGTCACAGCTTGCTAACACCTCCCAAAGCAGTTCGTCCTCATGACAAGGTCGTTGACACCTCTTCAAGCTATTTTGTCAGCCCTAACAAGGTCGCTAACACCTCCCAAAGCAGTTCGTCCTCATCACAAGGCCGCTAACGCCTCTCAAAGCAGTTCTGTTAGGTAAACATCATGAATGTGTCACAAACTCACGGATAGGAATCCAAAAAGTGTTAACGTGTGTCCCATACCACACGTTCGCACTTAGTGGCTTACTAGCCGTTAGTCGATGCCACACTAGAAACATCATAAAACTCAAAAGAAAATCATATTTCACCTCATTTCATTGGCGAGTGGTAAAGAGATACCATACTCGTCTCATCTCATCGACAAATATTAAATGGCATCTTAACTTGTCTCATCTCATCGACAAGTGAAAACATCGTGATGGTTCCTCATAAACCATAAATCTCAAAATATGAAATCATATACTCAAGACTTGCCTTATATCATTGGCAAGTAAATAAAACATAGTGATGGTTCTCATCGACCATACTCCTACATAGGAGATCTCAAACCATAATACTTGCCAAATATTGGCCATTTTAAATAATTCCAATAAATAGGAATTATAAACTCAAAATACGCCATAAAATGGCAGAACATCTCAAAATCAATAATCTCAAATAGCTTCGATCGTACAAGTCCGCAATTAACCGAAATAGCAAACACACATGTCCCATACCACGTGTTTTACTAAATCGTTTAATTTTCTTTCTCATACGTTCGAATAGTGTAAAAGTGTATGTTTTATATTTAAAATAGTTTACTAGAGAAAACAAGCTTTTAAAACTATTTCTCGAAAAGATTAATAAAACGAATATTTGAAATTCCTTTATTATAGAAAATAAATAGATTTTATATTAGAAAAATAATTTTAAAACTATATAACAATAATTTGAAATGTCCATTTATTTCAAAAATCACTTCAAAAGTGGTTTAGTGAAAACTGTGAGAATTATATTGGCCGTATCTTTCACGTTTCTTATCAAAATTCAATAATTTTAGATGTTTTGGAAAGTTTAGACTTTGTGCTAAAGGTTTCATGTTCTGAGTTTTCTGAAATTTTGAAGTTAGCTTGGTCAAAACTTGATTTGTTGTTGTCCCGAGAGCAAAACGACAACAACAAGTCATTGACTTGAGAATTGTACTAGCTTATTTTTCCAAGTACTATAATAGTGCGCTTATCAATGTTGGCCCCCCTGGCCTTATGTATATATGTGGCTCCACGGACCTAGCGCTAGTCCCCTCCCCCCGGCCTAGTACTGGCAACAACAACGGAATGTGTTGCTAACTTCCAAATGTGTGTAGCTTCAAAGGAACAAGTCCGAAATTAACCAGTATAACAAACCTACGTGTCTCATACCACGTGATTTATTATACCGTTTAAGTCACTTTCTCGTTCTCTCGAAGAGTGCAAAAATATGTGTTCTTTTATATGGAAAATACTTACTTCGAGAAAACGGGTTTTTAAACGATTTTGGAAATTATTTGGAAAATGTTGCTTTGAAATTCTCTTTATTATAGAGAAAACATATATATATATATATATATATAGCTTTAAAATTAATTATAAACTTTTATAAAACATTTACTTTGAAAGCTTTTCCATTTTAAAAACCATTCCCAAAACGGTTTAGAAAACACGTGCACAGAAATAGCAAAAATCGATACATTCAATAAAATTAACATACGACAAAATCCAAATGAAACCATCAATTCGCAGTGAGAATTAGCATTAATGTCGGCTTTTCTATTAGTTGGAGTTAGACTTTTAGAACCATCTCAAAAAAAAAGTGCTCGAAATCATCGAATTCAAAAACAATTCAACCGAAAATGCTCAAACATTGCAAAAGAACTCAGGCCTGCGGCTTGTTTTGCCATTTTGCCCATTTTAACCTCAAAATTTGTAAAAACATGAAACTAAGAAGTTGAAGATAATTGCCAAATCTTGAAGCCAGAAAAAGAATCAACTAATTCCGACATTCGAGTCAAAAGTTATGGCTATTCAAATTCTCAGGTATAAAATTATAAAATTGTGAACAGTGTGTATAACAACAGGGCTGCGGCTTAAAGAGCTATTTTGATCCTGTAGATCATAGATTTTGACAAATCACAAACATAAAAGTTGAAGAGCATTGAAAATGATAATTTACAGAAAAAGAATCACCCAATTTGGACAATCGAGTCAAAAGTTATGATGATTTTAATTCTCAGGTCTAAAATTACAAAACTGAGAACAATATGCATAACAATAGGACTGCGGCTTAAAGAGCCATTTTGACCCTGTAGATCATAGATTTTGAAAAATCACAAAAAACGAAAGTTGAAGAGTATTTTCATAGCTGGAATTCAAAAAAGAATCACCCGATTCGGACTTATGTGTCAAAAGATATACCCAAAACAATTATCAGGTCTGGATTTATTGTCACTGTCTTTTGCTCTCGGAACAGCGACAATAAAGTGCATTTTTGACCAAATTAAACTCAAAAATACATAAAACTCAAAACATAAAACTTTTAGCTAAAAGCCTAAGATTTCTAGAACATCCAAAATCATCGAATTTGGATAAGAAACGAGAGAGATGTTGTTAAATTAGTTTTAGGTTCAAACTCTGGAATTTTTATTTCCAGCAAACAACAAAGAGGACAACATACAATTGGCATTCAAGCTTATTTATGTTAGAAGTGTGAGCTAATACTCACCTTTTTCAAAAATTGCCACATCCCTGTTGTTATGCATATTGTACTCAGTTTTGTAATTTTAGACCTAAGAATTAAAATCATCATAACTTTTGACTCGATTGTCCAAATTGGGTGATTCTTTTTTTGTTAATTATCATTTTTAATTCTCTTCAACTTTCATGTTTTGTGATTTGTCAAAATCTATGATCTACAGGGTCAAAATGGCTCTTTAAGTCGCAGCCCTATTGTTATACACACTGTTCACAATTTTATAATTTTATACCTGAGAATTAGAATAGCCATAACTTTTGACACGAATGTCGGAATTAGTTGATTATTTTTATGAATTCAATCTTTGGCAATTATCTTCAACTTTTATGTTTCATGTTTTTACAAATTTTGAGGTTAAAAGGGGCAAACTGGCAAAACAAGCCGTAGGCCTGAGTTCTTTTGCAATGTTTGAGCATTTTCAGTTGAATTGTTTTTGAATTCGATGATTTCGAGCACTTTTTTTTTGAGATGGTTCTAAAAGGCTAACTCCAACTAATAGAAAAGCCAAAATGAAACCACCAATTCGCACTGCGAATTGATGGTTTCATTTGAATTTTGTCGTATGTTAATTTTATTGAATGTTTATCGATTTTTGCTGTTTCTGTCCACGTGTTTTCTAAACCGTTTTCGGAATGGTATTTAAAATGGAAAAGCTTTCAATGTAAATGTTTTATAAAAGTTTATAATTAATTTTAAAGCTATATATATATATATATATGTGTGTGTGTGTGTGTGTGTGTGTTTCTATAATAAAGAGAATTTCAAAGCAACAATTTCCAAATTCGTTTAAAAACCCGTTTTCTCGAAGTAAGTATTTTCTATATAAAAGAACACATATTTTTGCACTCTTCGATAGAACGAGGAAGTGACTTAAACGATATAATAAACCACGTGGTATGAGACACGTAGGTTTGTTATACTGTTTAATTCCGGACTTGTTCCTTTGAAGCTACACACATTTGGAAGTTAGCAACACATTCCGTTGTTGTTGCCAGTACTAGGCCGAGGGGCCAAGGCCGTGGGGGCGACTAGCGCTAGGTCGGTGGAGCCACATATATACATAAGGCCGTGGGGGAGGGAATTAATTACTTACAATTAATTAATTTAGAATATTCATTGAATGGGTTGATAAGTAATCAATGAGGAATAATTACTTAAAGAAGTAATTAAGTTAAGTAAATTACTGGAGGTAATTAATTGAAGTATGGTATTTTGGGATTAATTACTTTGTGTAATTAATAATGAGGATAATTACTTTGTGAAAGTGATTAATAATTAATTACATAGTGTAATTAATTTAAGCATTAATTGATTAAGTCATTTGAAAATAATTAAGTGATGTAATTATTTAAGGGAATTAATTACTAATGAGATTAACCCGGGGTGATTAATAAATATAATTAATAATTAAATGTAATTAATTTAGGAGTAATTAAGAAAGTAATTAAGGATAGTTAATTACTGAATGTTATTAATCGAAAGTGACTAATAATTTTGGTTTAATTAAGGTTAATTACTTAATGTAATTAATTTAAATTAGTAATTAATTTAAATATAATTAGGAATCATTAATTAATAAAATTAATGATGAAATTAAGGATTTATTAATTAAGATTAATTAATCAATGATAAGTGATTAAGGAAGTAATTAATTATTACTTACTTCACCATTTAAAACTTTCTTACTTAACCATTAATTGATTACAAATCAATTAATAATTATCCTCAAATTTCAGTCAACCTATGCCCAAAATTTGCAAATATGTTCAACATGAAAGTTGTGACATATAAATCAAGTTTTCAAAAACATTAAAAATTATTGAATTCTGAATAAAAATGAAAAAGATATGGCTGAATCAATTTCGAATTCAAACTCAGGAAATTTAGCAAAAGACAGAATTATACCCTTATCTTCAATTCTATTTCAGGTCAACAAAAATACGAAATCTTGAGAAATAATCAAAATAGAAACTGTTCCTTATTGAACCTAGTTTCTAACAAAAAACGAATGACTTCAAACGGATAAGAAACGTGAAAGTTATTGCTATTTTACTACAGCGCATCCGTATTATATTTCAGCAATCATCCAAAGTAAACATAGGTATAATTACATTAAACGATTTCTTTTTTATCTTTGCAGTTACAGTCAAGATCTAGCTAGAAATGTGAGTTAATAAACTCACCTTTGCAAATAGAAGAGCAAACTCGAGCAAAGTTAAAGTAAGATGAAGGCTTTGAGTTAGAACAAGCTTCAGGAACCCGTATAATAATAGAACAAAGACATGCAACCAAGAAAACCCCAATTACAGACAATCAAATTTTGCTAAATTAAAATTTGATGAATTAGAGATGGGTTTTGGTAGTGATTACCTGAATATAGTGCCTTAGTTTGATTAATTTCATTGTCTAAACTAAATACAGTTAGTAAATTAGATGTATCTTCCATGTTTCTAATTAGATTTAGATAGTTCTTGATGTTCTGGAAAGATCGGAACATTTTCTAAAGCTTTTATGTTTTGAGTTTTGCAAAATTTTGTGGATAAGATAGTCGAAACATTATTTCTTTGCTACTGCCCTGAGAATAAACGACAACAGCAGTGAATTTAAAATCTGAAAATTATATTGGTCGTATCTTTCACGTTTCTTATCCAAATTCAATAATTTTAGATGTTCCCGAAAGCATAGAATTTGTACTTACAGTTTCATGTTTTGATTTTTCTAAAATTTCAAAGTTAGCTTAGTCAAAATAACGTTTGTTTGTCGCTATCCCGAGGGCAAAACGACAACTCTAACAATCATTGACCTAAGGATTGTAGTAGCTTATTTTTGCTCTCACTCTTGTTCTATTTTGAGATGTTTTCAGAGCTATAACGCCCCACCCCAAGACCTACACTAACAAAGGGTATTACGAAGTAATACTGTCTGCTAGTGTAGAGAATAGGGCTGGTTAGGAGCGACCACCCGTAAGCTTTGCCTTAAACAAGTATTGGATACGTTGATTGGGTGTACTGATTTTTTTTCTTTACTTTTTTTTTGGGGATCGACTTACCCAATAAATGTTTAACACAAAACTACGGTGGCTAATGGATCTATCCAGAACAAAATACAACAACAATAAATATACAACATATCACAGAACAGCAAACGCACATATATACAGATACATCATCAGTACACTACATAGTGATACATAAGTGAATGGTAACACGGACCGCATATATATACACATCATGTCTCAAAAGAATATACATAGATCAGAGTACACAAAAAGATAGCTAAACGACAACACAAAAGGTAGACTAGCATCCAAAGGATAGAAAAATGGCCATAGCGAAAGCAGCTACAAGGGAATCTACAGCAGGTGGTTAACCTGAAACAACTCGGTCTAACCCGAGGACATAAAATACACGGGTCAGTCTAGCTTAAATAAACTGATTAGAGAATGATAAGTGAAGCATAAGGATAATGGATAATAAATAATAATTCTTCTCAATAGAGAAGAAGCAACAACAACATATGTCGTCTCATAATTCATGAGATGATAAAAACTAGAATATCATACGAAATTCTCATGAAAAGGTGTAACAACAGCAACATCGATTAAATCATGTATAAATGCCTCATATCATCGGCTTCAACATCGATATAATAAAAGACTTCCATCAACAACAAAACAACAAGATGCAAACCGTATCATAGCACCGAATAGGACACGTAAGTTCCCAACAACCACATAATGTATTCACCATATGAAAATCTTCAAATAGCATATAGGCTATATATATATACACACACACATATAACTCCAAGAACAACATTATGGTGAACATATGAAAACAACAAAAACTAAAATTCAATAAGAATGAAATCTATAAATAGCAACAACTACGGTATGGATCCATAACAACAACAACTGCACGTGCATATAATAAGTGGCCCCCCCGGCCTTGCTAAGTACTATAATAGTGCGCTTATCAACATTGGCCCCCCCGGCCTTATGTATATATGTGGCTCCACCGACCTAGCGCTAGTTGAGATGTTTAAGAGCTATGATGCCTATCAACAGACTAGCTACATTTAGAGAATTTGAAAATTAAATTTAAATAGAATTTGAATTGATTTTGGGTTAAATTTGAATTGAATTCGTATTGAATTCAAGTTACCGGTCTTGAGTTATCTTTCTTGTTTTTCATTGTTTTCGAAAACGGTTTTCACTAAACCATTTTGAAGTGATTTTTAAAATAAACAAACATTTCAAATTATTAATATATGGTATTTTAAAATTATTTCTCTAATATAACATCGATTTATCTTTTATAATAAAGGAAGTTCAAATATTGGTTTATTAATATTTTCTAGAAAAAAGTTCTAAAAGCTTGTTTTCTCTAGTAAAGTATTTAAATATAAAACATACACTTTTGCACTATTCGAACATATGAGAAAGAGAATTAAACGATTTAGTAAAACACGTGGTATGGGACATGTGCGTTTACTATCGGTTAATTCCGAACTTATACGATCGAAACTATTCGGGTTATGATTTTAGAGTTACTTAGCCAAATTTGTGGCGGGTTTTTGAGATTATAATTCCTATATTTAGGAATTATCTGGGAAGGCCAATATTTGGCGAGTTTTATGGTTTGAGATTTCTACTTTGAGATTTATGGTTTATGAGGAACCATCATGATGTTTTCACTTGTCGATGAGATGAGACAAGTTACGATGCCATTTAACATTTGTCGATGAGATGAGACAAGTATGGTGTCTCTTTATCACTCGCCAATAAGACTAGGCGAGATATAATTTTCTGAGTTTTATGATGTTCCTAGTGTGGCATCGACTAGCAGTTAGCAAATCGTTAAGTGCGAATGTGTGGTATGGCACACAAGTTAACACTTTTTGGGTTCCTATCCGTGAGTTCGTGACACATTCACGATGTTTACCTAATAGAACTGCTTTGAGAGGTTTTAGCGACCTTGTCATAAGGACGAACTGCTTTGGGAGGTGTTAGTGACCTTGTTAGCGCTGACAAAACGGCTTGGAGAGGTGTCAGCGACCTTGTCATGAGGACGAACTACTTTGGGAGGTGTTAGCGACCTTGTCTGAGGCTTCGGCCATTTGAGTTTAGCACGTGCAACATTGCTTTGGCATTGCAATCGGGGATTTGGCCAATCCGGGTTTTTTTGAGTTTTCTGTTTTATTGTGATTTCACCATTTTAAGATGTTTTATTACATCGAAACCTAGTGCAATATGAGATGTTATGTATATGGTGATTTCATTTATGATGTTTTGAACTCTTATTGAGTTCCTTGAGTTATGAGTTTGGATTATTTCATCATTTTATAGGATGTTCTGGGTTCTGCCATTTTGGCAAGTTGAGATTTAGATTTACATACAATTATACCGAGGAGATAAGATATAACTGAATTTGGAGATTCTTCTATATTTGAGTTTTAAATCATCCTATATAAGAATGTTTTATGTTTTCCATTTTGGCGAGAGTTTGTATTGATGTTTCTTCTTTTGAAGAGATTTGGTTCATGGAAACAATGTATACATTTTGGGATATCGCCGATGATATGAGGCGAATGTTTATATTATTTTAGTATTATTGTTGAGTTTACCTCTTTTGAGGCCTTTGTATACTTAAGTGACATTGTTTCACTTAAGTCATGAGTATGTGTTCTTTCTATTGCCTCTTCTCATTTGAGAAGAATTATCACCTTGTATCTTATGCTTCATATCATCGTCTATCCTTACTAACTGATTGTTTTAGCCAGACTGACCCGTGTATTTTATACTCGGGTCAGACCGAGTTGTTTCAGGTTAGATATCAGTTTCAGGACATAGCTTTGATGCATCTGCTTGAATATCAGCCTAGCACTTTTGTGTAGATTATATTTCTTTCTGCTTGACTCTGATGTATTTATATTTGATTCGATGTTTATAGTGTGGTCGAATACCACCTTTTTTGTATTCATATTGTACTGTACTAAACATGTATTAGTGTATATGTATATATATGATGTTGATTATTGTTCTGTGATGTGCTTTACATTTAGTTATTGTATTTTTTTTGATAGATCCGTTAGCCACCTATAGTTTTGGATTAAGCATTTACTGTGTATGTCGATCCATTGAGATAGAAAAGAAAAATCATAGTGCATTTATCGACGTATTTAGAAGATGTTTAAGACAAAGTTATAGATGGTCGTCCTTAACCAGCCATATTCTCCGCTTTAATAGACGGAATTACTCCTTAATTCTCTTTACTAAGGTGGGTCTCGTGGTGGGGCGTTATAGCGTGAAAGATATGACCAATATAATTTTCAGATTTTAAATTCACTGCTGTTGTCGTTTATTCTCAGGGCAGCAGCAAAGAAATAAAGTTTCGACTATCTTATCCAAAAAAATTTGCAAAACTCAAATCATAAAAGTTTTAGAAAATGTTCTTATCTTTCCAGAACATCAAGTATTATCTAAATCCGATTAGAGACATGGAAGATACATCTAATTTACTAATTGTATTTAGTTTAGACAATGTAATTATCAAACAGACAGAGCTGAGAGTTTGTGGTAGAATTTCAGTCAACCTATGCCTAAAATTTTCAAATATGTTCAACATGAAAGTTGTCACATGTAAATCATTGTTTCCAAAACATTAAAAATTATTGAATTCTGAATAAAAACGAAAAAGATATGGCTGAATCAATTTCGAATTCAAACTCAGGAAATTTAGTAAAAGACAGAATTATACCCTTATCTTCAATTCTATTTCAGGTCAACAAAAATACGAAATCTTGAGAAATAATCAAAGCAGAAACTGTTCCTTATTGAATCTAGTTTCTTACAAAAAAAGAATGACTTCAAACGGATAAGAAACGTAAAAGTTATTGCTATTTTACTACAGCGCATCCTTATTATATTTCAGCAATCATCCAAAGTAAACATAGGTATAATTACATTAAACGATTTCTTTCTTACCTTTGCAATTACAGTCAAGATCTAGCTAGAAATGTGAGTTAATAAACTCACATTTGCAAGTAGAAGAGCAAACTCGAGAAAAGTTGAAGAAAGATGAAGGCTTTGAGTTAGAACAAGCTTCAGGAACCCGTATAATAATAGAACAAAGACATGCAACCAAGAAAAACCCAATTACAGACTAGCTATATTTAGAGAATTTGAAAATCAAAACAATGAAAAACAAGAAAGATGAAGGCTTTGAGTTAGAATAAGCTTCAGAAACCCGTATAAAAAAGCGGGATAGCTCAGTGGTAGAGCGCCAGTCTTGTAAACTGAAGGTCTGTAGTTTGATCCTACATGGGGGCATTTGCAATATTACAAAAATAATTTATATAATATACATCGACCATTAGGTCGGAACATAACATATATCAATAATCGAATACTTGAACACTTAATCTGAATCCATACCTTTTTTCTTTAGCATTTTAAAGTTTGCTCAATTATAAATATAATCTTTTTGCTTAAAATATAGTCCAACTATCACCTTTCACCTGTAGCTAACTCAATTAGATGATATTAGTTCATATTTATAAATAAGAAGTATTACAATTCACTAGTAAAGGACATAGTCATTTTTTTCATTTCAGACCTGCTGTAAAGAAGACAGGTTTTGACATAGCAAACCATAAAATCTAAAGAAACTTATAGAATGAAAGTTGTTCCACTAAGTCTGTGCTTTCCAGAAATACAAAGATCATCAAAATCTGATTTACGGTTTGAAAGTTATGCTATATTTACTTTCATCTTAAATCTTGAAAATTTCATAATAAGACAGAAATGTCTATCAAATTTCAAACCCATTTTAGATTCAATAAATAGCAAAATCTTTTAAAGTGGAAAAAAGAAACTTTATAGCTTACTGAAAGCTATTTCATTTTCATAAAGATTTAGCTCATTTGGATTTAAATATAAAATTTAAAATTGTTCTCACGGTTTTTAAGGATTGTATATCACGTCTATTTATTTATTATACCTTATCTTATTTACTTTAGCCTTTTAAAATAAATAAACTATTTAAATTCCTATTTTCTCTAGTCTCAAATTAATTTCCATATTTTTGTTAATATAAAATTAATTAAAGTTGATAATTAACTCAACCTTGTTTCCAAAAGAATTCTAAAATTTCATTTCAACAAATTTTAATAAATCAAAGTTATAAACGTTTTAAATAACATTTTACGAATATAATTTGCAAATAACATGCCTTTCCCAACGAACTCCAAATCACACGTGCCGCCAGGCGTTTATATTGTTTTACCCTTATTCCGAACACAATGAAATGTGTTTCGAAGCCCATTTCAGTCATATGTGGAAGATAGCTTTTTGAATCAATTAAAAATATTAAATTATCGATTTAAATTCCAACGCGTTTCTCACCCGTACGGACAAATGATAATTTCAAACGCTACGAAACCCGATAAAAATTAACTATTACGGATCCAATGGAACTGGTTTCGTCGAATTCCGAGACGTTTCCCCGGAAGGCTATTTAACTTGTCGATAAGTTCGAGCGATTTTCAAAACCGTCGAAATCATTTAAAATTTCACCTTTAAAATTTTACTAACTCAATAATAAATCATATAAAATTTTGGTAATTCAATAATAAATCATAAAAAAATTATAATCACATTAGAAATCATTTTGATTCATTTTAAATCAAAATCTGATTATTTACGTTATTAAAATATTAAATTTCATTATTAAAATTATATAAAATTCCAAATTTGACTTATTAACTTTTGATTCCATCAAAAAATTCAATATTAAAAACCAAATTAAACAAGACCAAAAAGAAATCTTAGAAACCATTTTCATAACCATTTACATTCAGATTCATTAACTATTCCAATTTCAAATATTTAATTATTATTATTCAAATCCAATTGAATTGCCATACTCGATATTGTAACTAATTATATTGATTTAACCAAAATCTTCTTACTTCAAAATCAATTCAAAATCCACATTTAACATTTAAAATGAATTAAATGTTCAAAATCTAACGACCAAAATTCCGGGTCGTTACATTCCTCCCCCCTTATAAAAATTTTGTCCCCGAAATTTGCTAAGGTAGGAAAATGCTTCCAAACTCATTTACTTATCCCAAAACTTACTTAGAATAATTCACCTTCACTTCTCAAACCTTTTTTCTTAACCCAAAACCATTAGCTTTTATTTCTAACTCAAAAACCTTGTTTTCAACCAAATTCAAAAATTCCTTTTCTAGTTAACCCAAAATTTTCAAAATTCCCAAAAAAATTCTAACTCCCAAAAATTTTGACAGCGTCTCCTTTGTATGGAGAGCGTTTCACAATATCACAATAGATATAAATATATATACATCAACCCACACGGTCGGAAAACAAAATATACCACAATATATTATCATTTTCCAATTTTATTGCGCAGGCGTACCTTTTGATTAGCATTTTAAAAGCAAGCGGCTAATATATTATGCATTTACACGCTCCAACTCAATCGATTGCCTCCCGTACCTGTACTTACTCAACAAGCACATAAGTTTCAATAATATGAAATTTCAACAACATTTCATTCATTAATCTTAGCCAAACATATCAATTACAAAGCCCAATCAACCCATTTCCATAATCCTACATGTTAACCATCTTTATAAACAATCCACAAGTTTCAACACTATTTTAGTTTCCCGAATAAACTCAAACTTCATTTTATTCCACTCGAATGATTTACATCCGAGTTTACTATTCTCAATTCATATTCACTTCAATATGATTAACATGTGCTTTACTTACATCAGTTTACTTCAATTCAATTCCAAATTGATTCACAATCAAATTTTTATTTTCAATTTGATATATTTGCATTTCTTTTATGATTCACTTACATTTATATATAAAACCACTTAATTATATTTCACTTCAATATTCACTTCAATATGATTAACATGTGCTTTACTTACATCAATTTACTTCAACTCAATTCCAAATTGATTCACAATCAAATTTTTATTTTCAATTTGATATATTTTCATTTCTTTTATGATTCACTTGCATTTATATATAAAACCACTTAATTATATTTCACTTAATCCAGTTGATTCAAAAACCAGCTTAATTTTCTTCTTTAAACCAATTCAATTCCGTTCACAACAAACAATCAATTTCCATGCAAATTTTAAAGTTATCCACGCAAGTAACCATCACTTAAGCTTATAACCATTTAAAATTAATTACATCTCAATCTATATCAATTTTATTTCATTCGGAATTATTCATAACCCAAACAATTTTTACTTCATCACAATTATTAAATCAAATCCCTATTCTCATTTCAGGTTCATCATCCAACTTAAGTTTATATTAATATCATTCTATTCTGGATTATTTACAACTCATACATTCTTATTTCGTTACAATCATTGAATTAAATCCCTATTCTTACATTCGATTTCGTTATCGATACCGATTCATTCAATATCTGTTACATAGGCTTGACAACAACCTTTTCACCATTTTCTTTAGTTATCTCAACTCTATTACATTCCATTTTCTTATACTAATCTTAGTTTATTTTAATTTGATTCTCATCCAATCAAATTCCAATCCATTACAAATTTTAATTCAACTAGTTCACTTTCAATCAATTTAATTTTTAATTCACCTTCCCAATTCATTTTTGAATTTATTTTATTAATAATATGACCAATTCAATCATTCTAAACCAGAACTGGGTTTTATTTTGCCTTTCATATTTTTAACAAGCTACCAAAATTTTATTCATCCCATTACCCTTTTATTTAATTTAGCTCACGTTAAATTCATTTCCAACGATTCTTTTTGAATTTAGTTGAGTGAGAATTTAATTCATTCAATATCATTCTTACTTAATTTAAATTCCATTTAATTCAATTCTTTTCCAAATTTAATTCAAGTCCAACTAAATTTTATTTAGCCAACTTAAATTCATACCATTTTCTTTACTGTTTTAAATAAGAATTGAATTTCATTCAACATTATTTATAACACAACTGAATTTTGATTTTTTTACTGCAATCCAATTTCAATTAAATTTTATTTCTCAATATATAAGTTCAAAACTTATTTACTATCCTAAGTCCATTCACATTTTATATTTCTCTTTACCTTATTACAATTCTCCTTCCATTTAGGATTAAATTTAGAATTTTCCATCCTTTTTACCATAACATTCAACCGTTTCTATTTAGGTTTTGCAATTCATTTCTCTATTCATATGTTCACCAACTTATTTACTTAAAAGCTTACATTGCTCATTCGAGTCCATCTTTATCTTATAATCACCATTCTAGATTATGTATATAACAGTTAATAGCTTAAGGGTATAAATTTTCATTTCACAATTATAATCCACAATTATAATCATTTCACAATTCAACTTTATCCAATTTAATTCGATTTCAATTTCAATTTTTATTTTACTTATCCTAAGTTAAATTCAAATATATTTTATTCACTACCATTTACTCAAGTTAAATTTTAATTCCAGGATTAAAATTTTATTTTTTTCTTATTAATATCAACTTCACTTTATACGTTCGATAGTTGATTTATCTTAACTTTCCACATTATTTAAATAGAGTTCCTAGAATTCAATTACCCGATTTTATTCCAAAACCATTTTGAAATCATAAATAACACATACCCACTTGGTATATCAAATCAAATCTCCAAATTCCAAAACACTTGGTTTTACCAAAACAAATTTCCCTTTTGAAATTTCTAAAACAACTTGTATACCAACAAGTCCAAACAAATATCATAACCAATCATCACGGTAGCAATCCATCACTTTGGAAACTCGAAAATGAATTCTGATGATGTGGCCATCATCATCAGGATTATTTACCAACGACTGAAGTGAGTTCAGCGCTTCCTTACTTCCACAAATTCCTTTCAAAACAATTTCCATTCAAAAATATTTCCCAAATAATAATCCATTATTTCCTTCAAATTTTTGGAAAACATGTCCACCATTTCCAAGATTGCCAAACCTTTGTTTAAATACAGTATAAACGCTTTTCAAAATTTCCGGGATTTAAATTCTGGTCTAAATCAAATTTTAGTTATTCTTCTTTTGGATAAATCATACTTATAGGATCCTATTTGGTTATAACCATTTCAAATTTTAGATTCTTATATTTGATTGTAATATTAACAACCAAACATCCAAATATATAATAATTTCAGAAAATTATTTCTTTTATATCAAATATAATTTTGGGTAAAATTATTTCATTTCCCCATTTTAAAAACAATACTATGTCGGTTTATCTTGTTCAAGAGTTTAGAAACCCCGATCGATACGGTTGTACTTCTCGTACCGACGAGAATTCATAAACACTCAACCGATAAGTCAACACAGTATAAAAACAGTTTTTATATTCACTAACAAGTACGCTCTCATATCTATTATTACATTCAACTCATTCTAGAGTACTATTGACTCTATATCTAATGAGTAATTTCCACCAAAGCCTAGGTTATCGCTAACCTAAGCTCCGATACCACGTGTGACGACCCGTCCCTCTCGACCCTCGAAAATTGACACGAAATAAGCTACAGTATAAAATGCCAACGATCGGGTGCCGAAAAAGACAGATTGTTGAGGAAAAAGAAAGAAGATAGAAGAAAGAAGGAACTAAACAATAACAGAATCTCACAATCGCAGCGGAACAAAATATAATAGTCAATAACAAATCTTTACACAAAATGAAAACTATATCTATTTTATATATTACATCATCAGAGTATCATAAACAAACAACAATTACCAGCCTGACAATTTAAAACAATCACAGCAGCGGATATAAACAAATACAGTAATATGTCTCGAACTCCAGCTCCTCTTCTGAGCTCCACAGCATCCTTTCCTGTAATCTATAATACTCGGTCTGACCCGAGCATTATAATAAAATAACACCGGAGTCAGTCTGGAATACCAGCGTGAGAGAAATACACCCAAATTGATTATTAAAGTTTCAAAATCCTTTGAAAACAAAAGCATCTCGTAAGACCACGCCAAAAATAAACATGTCGAGTTTTTACCTTACGATAGCCAAAACACTTTTTGTCAAATCCGTCTGATATTATAATAGTGTCCATAGAAAGTAAAATAGAATCTATTTGAAATGCTTGCATCTCACATTTCAGCAATAGTTGGGGACAATCAAAACCGTATATGCGTGTAGGGAGAATGGATTTCCAACTATTGACTAGGCACTGGGTACCACCTATCACAGTACCTGGTCTAGATCAGCGTATCGAGGATCCACCCTAAATCCTCTGCAACACAAGACCGGAACTACCCCTTACTGGATAATCCCGAGTAAGATCACCCCATGGTTGGGATCAGCAATCGCACCACTAAGCCGAATAAAAAGGGACATCTAGACAGGGATGACCTCACCCTAATGGGTGCTACCCACTTAGCCTTTGTGCATATCCCCTGATTTTCAGTCATTACCGGTTGATGAGGCTTGAGGCTAAGCGTTACCTTTTTAGAACACATCTCTAGAATGCTCATCGTCCTCCTAATGATGTTCTGAAAGCATTCATCCATACAAGTTTGTCCCGGGTTCGAACGGAATGAAGGCACTACTCCTACTACATCCATTTTGGAATCATCCTCAGGATTAGTAGCGACTAGCCCTTGCACTTCACTGCTCCACCTTCGAATCCAAACTCTTGTTTTCCACACGAAAACGTTCGAACCGGATCGAAGTGGTTTACGAGAAATTAATCCCAATCCCGGTTTCTTCGAAATAATCAGCGAATTGGCTAATATTGATAGTCAGTTATTTAACTATCAATTAACATTCACAAACAATCATCAAACACAAATAATTTTCCCAAATTATTTATTAATCTCAAATATCTTCGCAAAATATATTTCCACTTCAAATCTTTTTGGAAACAGCTTTCAAATCCACTTTCTTCTCATGGAATGAATTCCCAAATATTTATTTCCAATGAAATCACCAAGTACATATACTTTAGATTTTAAAATAATTTAAAACACTTTATTATAAAATATGCGTTAGCATTTAAATTTTAAAATAATACCAAGGCACCTTTAAATAATTACTACTAAAATAAATTTGAAAAATACTTACTATAAATTTAATCATTTTAAAAATAATAAATTTTCTAAACATACTTTTAAACAACTTTAAAACTTTTAACTTATACTTAAAAATTTGCTTTGAAAACGTACTTGGCTATCCAGGGGAATACACTTCTCTTCCACATCTTTTAAAAATAAATCACTATTTATTTTTCAACAAATTTACTCATTACTTTAATAAATTCCCACCGTGAATTTATTCATCCAAATATCCACTGGTAAATTACTTCTCTTTATAACCTAGTTTATAAATTTCAAAGTCTCGACTTCCTTTTAAAATCTTGGTTTCAAACTCTTAATCAATTTTCAAATTGATTTCCAAAATTTACTCCATTTTAAAATAAACTCCCTTACTTACTAAATTTTATTTCAAAATCCATTAATTTCGTAAATTTCGGATTTAACTTCTTTATTATGATTTTAAGCTGGAAATACGAGTTTCATAAAAATTCCTATTATTGCATCCTAAACCACTTAAATTTTGAATTTTAAAATAAATCTTTTATTCCTTTAATAGCACTTAAGTTTAAAAATTCATTTTTTCTCTGTTTAGTTAAAATCCCTTTCCGTACTCGGAATTTATTAATTAGGATTTTAAAATCACTTTTATTCTCTTCCAATTCATTCTTAAATTTATTCAAATTCTCTATAATTATTTTACTTCAAAATTCACTCTTTTATTTCCCTTTCAAAAATCCAATTCCATAGATTTTGATAACTCGGTATATCAAAATATTTTAAAGCAAACCATAGCAACCAATATTCCAATTATCAATACAATTCATCGTAGGATATCAAATAATCATATCACCGAATTATTAAAAAAATCTAAATAATTTTGAGGAATCCAGTTGGATCCCTCCAACCTGTCTCCCTGCATCCAAAGATGTTAATACAACAAATAATTATCGATCAAATCTGGTAAAAATTTTCATATTCAACCAATCAATCAATCATTCAAATATTAGCTATTTAAAACTAACTAGCATTCCAGATGTGAGTGAGATTAACTCATCTTGAGTTTAAACGTTGAGTCGTTCCAATTTTAAATTAAATTGAGCGTCTTCGATTTAACCTAAAATCTTCGCGAACTCCAATCGATCTCATATCTAAAGTGCAGCGTAGATCTCCTCGCTGCGGTTCCAACGCTGCCAATTTTGTCGAAATCTGATAACGTACGCAAAAGTTATGGTTGTTTAAAGTTTGAAAAAAACTAAATATATATATATATAACTAAATATATATATATATATATATATATTATACCAAACATCGGCCATTAGATCAGAGATGAACCAAAACTGTTGCCTTCGTCTTGTACACGCACTTTCCAGGCTGATACCATGCAATTGAACCCATAGCCGCCTCTAGTCGTGGTTTATCGTGACCACCCTGGAGCCAATCACCTCGATCGGACACCACCACTACGAAGCCTAATGCCCAACTCCACCTCCACCCAGAGTTTCATCGAACTAGGCCTCCTTCTCAACTCGAAATGCACGCTCGAACGCACGAACTACACGACCCTCTTCAGGCTCCCATCGACGACGATACCCAAAATCTACCGTTGGATCTGAGAATCACTCTGCCCTCTACAATCTTCAGTTGGAAGAATTACCTAAAACTTGATGGATTGATCGAAAATTTAAGATGAACATCGGTGTGTTTCTGCCATTAAACAGCATAGAGGCGACGGATGTGAAAGCCCTAGGGTTTCAGACTTAAAAAGAACATATATATAAGTGTTTTAATATAATATTTATTAATATAATTTGCAAATAACAAGGCTTCCCAATGAACTCCAAATCACACGTGCCTCCGGGCGTTTATAATGTTTTACCCATATTCCAAACACAATGAAACATGTTTCGAAGCCCATTTCAATCATATGTGGAAGATAGCTTTTTGAATCGATTAAAAATATTAAATTATCGATTTAAATTCCAACGCGCTTCTCACCCGTACGGACTGGTAACTCCAAATGCTACGAAATTTGAAATCTGATAAAAATTAACTATTACGGATCCAATGGAACTGGTTTCGTCGAATTCCGAGATGGTGCCCCGGAAGGTTATTTTAACTTGTCGATAAGTTCGAGCGATTTTCAAAACCGCCGAAATCATTTAAAATTTCACTTTTAAAATTTTATTAACTCAATAATAAATCATTTAAAATTTTACTAACTCAATAATAAATCATATAAAATTTATAATCATATTAGAAATCATTCTGATTCATTTTGAATCAAAATCTGATTATTTACATTATTAAAATATATTAAATTTCATTATTAACATTATTAACATAATAAAATTCCAAATTTGACTTATCGACTTTTGATTCCATCCAAAAATTCAATATTAAAATGATATCAAACAAGACCAAAAAGAAATCTTAGAAACCATTTTCATAACCATTTACATCCAGATTCACTAATTATCCCAATTTCAAATATTTAATTATTATTATTCAAATTCAATTGAATTGCCATACTCGATATTGTAACTAATTATATTGATTTAACCGAAATCTTCTTACTTCAAAATCAATTCAAAATCCACATTTAACATTTAAAATGAATTAAATATTCAAAATCTAGCGATCAAAATTCCAGGTCGTTACAACCGCAGTGCCTTTCGATCGTCGTATATTTGATGTTTCACCATTGATTTGCAATCCCTGCAACGAATGGACGAGAATGCTTCTCCCAATTCTGGGCAAATGGGGCCTACAATCAAATTAATTATAGACGTAGATTACATTCATCGAGAGCTTCACGATGATATATTATATGATAAATTTTGAGCAGTTTGAATTTTCGATTTGAATTGGAATTGTAATTTAGGGTTTTGGGATATCCACCATTGAGAAGGAACGGATGAGAAAGAAATTGTACATACAGAAAATAGAATGAAAGAATGCGAATGTTTATAACAACATATATATAGACAAAGATGGACTGGAATGGATGGAGCAGATAGATTGGGCCCACACGATAACAAAGGCCCGAAAGGCCCGTTTCGTTCCCAAAACGAAAGTAGGCCTTCCTATATGTCAAAATATAGGTTTTCTATATTTTCAAACTCAGTGGAATAAATTATAAACCTTAATTATATTGTATATAGAAGTTAGCTCTTAAAATAAAATTATATTCATTTAATTTCCTTTAATTGATTTCTACGTATTTCGAGCTCGCACGATCAAACGATAAGTCTGATTGCTATGAAACTTGAAATATTATAATAATTCACTATTACGGATCGGATGAAACTGGTTTCGTCGAAATCCGAGACGGTGCCCAAAAGACTAATTTTACACATTAGGTAAATTAATTATTATTTTAAAATCAATTTAATCACTCTTAAATTCAAATTTAAAAGTTAACCATTTTATCATTCTTGATTACACAGAAATTTAATGATCTTTTGAAAATTCAATTTTCCATGTTAATTTCAAGGTTCAAATATTTAATTAATTACAACAGTAATAAAACCTCATTTTATTATATTTTAAATTTCAACAAATTCTATTATTTTGATTTACAGGTTCTTATATTAAATCAACAGTTCCTTACGTAATTTATTTATTAACGTAAGTTTTCATTTTATTTCACTCAAACCTCTATAGTTAACATCTTTTCTTATATTAACTTCAATATTTAATTACATTTAATTTGATTGATTCCTAAATTAATTCCAAAACGGATTTAATAGTCAGATGAGAAATGAACAGTTGTTACATTTAAATAATTTGAACACATTAATATATTTATTGTTTACAACAAAGATTATAAATTTACTTACAGATATTAAAACCAATTCCAATTAAATAATATTGATTTCCCCGTTTTATACAACATTTATTTTATTCATTATTAAACTTACAATTATTTCAATTGATTGAAATTACCTTAAAACGGTTGTCAGTAACAATCAAACAAAAGCAGTATAACCATTATATGCAACTAAAGAATCAATCACATGTCCATCGCGACCAAAAACTAATGGTTTGTTCCGATTCAAAAAAAAATTTATCGTGCAAGGATGATAAATTGACTACCAAGTGTACCTTACACTCAACAACCATAGGTAGTTACTTAATAGATTATTTATACAACCTCAAATGATTTGAAGTATCATTTCTGAAACTTCCCATATGCCAAACAACATAGAATTTCAAATATTATAAGTTTATTCTATTGGTTTCTTTTTACACATTGTTTATTTTCATTCATTCACGCAATGTCATCTTTTATTAATTTACATTCATTTACTTACATAAATTTTTTCGCATTCGATATTTAAAATCATCATTGAATACATTCTTAAGGTACTACATATGTTCCTTTGCAGTTCAATTTACATCTATTATTTACTTATATACTTTATTTACATTTAATATTTATAATCATTAATAAATCATTTCATACTTAAGTTTCTCTATTCTTTGATTCCTATTTATTTCTTCATATATAGCATCATTTAATATTAAAACTATTTATGGATCATTTCAACATTTTCTTTAAGTTTCTAATCATTTACTTAAATAATATTCACTTTTAACAACTCAATTTAATTATTAACCATTTCAAAACATTAACTTAAGTTTATACATTCCTTGTACATCTTATTTCTTTGTTTATAAACATAATTTAATTTTGATACACTTTTATTACTTAAGTTTTTCTTGTATAATATTCTATTACATATTCATATTTAACATTTCAACTTTTTAAAAAAAATGGTAAGAATATTATAAAAAATTATCTTATTCATTTTAGTTAGCAAGAATGTTCAATAATTTACAACTATGAAAATTTAACTTCTCATATTTCATTTAAATACCTAGCTTCAATTTCTTATTTCTCATTTCAAAATTTTCCAACTACTAAAATTTCACTTTATTTTTGTAACTGGAAATCATTAATTAACATGGATTAAAGAATTCGAATACCGAGTTTATTTCAAATCATTTTGAAATAATATATATAATCATATCTTTTATATATATCAAATCATATTTAGAAATTTTAAATCAAAATCTTTTTATCGAACCAAATGCATAGCAAAGCTACTAAGTGGCCTCCCCTACTTTGAGACTCGAAAATGAATGTCGATGATGCGAACGATATCACCAAAATTATTTTCCAGCGACAGAAGAGGAGAGTACAGAACTTATTCCCATTTAAAATTCCTTTTAAAAACATTTCTTTCAAATTTTATTGAAAATACTTCTATCCGAAAATACTTTCAAATAATACTAATATTATTTTTCCTAAACCTTTGAAAACCAATTTCAAAACACCGAAATTTAAGTTCTCAAATTTTCAATTTATATTCATTTTACTTGTAAATCATATTATATAACCCATATTTATAAAATTAAAACTCTTATAACATACAATAGTCAATAGTTTTTAAGAACTTTGACTAACCAACAATAAATGACTATGATTAAACATTATCATTTCTTAACAAATAACACACCAAAATAACTATATCAATTTATGAAAATTTATTCTTTTAAATACAAATAAAATATTAGGTAAAATTATTTCACTTTATTATTTTTAAAAACAATTTTATGTCGGTTTATCTTGTTCAAGTGTTTACAAACCCTATCGATGCCATAGCGTCCTACGTACCGACCAGAAATCATAAATACTCAACAGAACAAATTAGCACAATACAAACTAAATTTATAGCACTAACAAATGTGCTCTCTCATATATATACTCTTAAACTCGTTCTAGGGTAACTAACCCCATCTCTAATGTGTTAACCCCAACAGGCTAAGGTATCTCTAAACCAAAGCTCTGATACCAAATGTGACGACCCACTTTTTTGGACGGTTCAAATCGAAAATAAACCACCCATTTCTAACTCAAACAATTCAAAAGGGAGGATTTTCAATGGAATTTAATAAGGAAATAAAAGAAAAGAAGGAAAAAAATATAGAATCTCGCAGTGGAATGACAAAAATAATAATTAAATAAATAGTTCATGAAGCTGTTTTATAGTATACATTTGATATCATAATTTTTATAACATAATCAGTGTACGATTAACAACATACCAAAATGATGCAGCAGAATAATACTAATAATATAATATACTAAACTCCATTTTAGGCCCCAGAAATAATGTCTTCAACACTGAAATGCTCAAGCTGATATGAGCATAATGAAAAGACAAAACACTCGAGTTAGAACTATAAATTCTGATGTGATTTAAGTCAACAATAAGTAAATATGAGTATAATATCTTTAGAGATGTTTACATGATTTTCCATCTCCTATGAAGTGTACAACGTGAGTGCAATAACTTAAGAGATGTTACGGGATTTTCCATCTCCTAAGGATCCGTTAAACTATCTATATGTCGTAAAATACGCTATGTATGTAATGTCTAATCAACAAAGTAAATATTTTTCCTAGCGTAAAGGTTTTACATTAATCCCTCTTAACGTATTTTCAAGCATTGTCCTGCAGTTTTCCTTTGACACTACCAGTAACGTCGGTAGTCAAGGAGGTGCCGTGATAAGACAACACTAGAACAAAATCGTGGTGGTCGTGTATAAGGATAAAAGTATGACAAGACATGTGAGGCAATGCCCAATGTAGGATACTACCGTTTTGCGTTTCGTGACTGGGGTAACCCCTAACGACCCACCGCGAACATCCATCCCATAATCAAATCAAGGTGCACCGATCATGTAACAACCCGCATATTTATCGATTTTATATTTAAATATTTTATTTAAATATTTTGTCGTCAATCGGATATTGGTTCGAAAAGCTACTTTTTGCAAATGGTCAAATTAGGACTCGAGACTACTTCCATTGAGTTCGAAATGTTGTTTACAATTTTTTTAAGTATAAACATTGATAGGTTTGGAGTTAGTGGAATTTCACTTACTTTTCCCGCTTTGGACTTTGGGTTAGATTAGCCATTATAACTCAAACCCACTTCTCTCCTTCTCCTCACTCTTCATAAATTTCCTAACAACCAAGATTTAGCATTAATGGTGAGTCAAAGGGGAAATTAATATTCCAAGCTCAAATTCTCTTGCAAATCCAACATTCAATTCCAAATTCAAGAAGAAGATATTGGATTCAAGCTTGTGATTACTTCTCCATTGCTTTCAAGCTTTTCTTCATAAATTTGGTGCAAAGGTGAGATTTTTATCTCACAATTCTAGCCTATAACTATATTCGGCTGTTGGGAATGATTCCCTATCACTTTTGCATGTACATTTGCATTTGGTTTGGATTGGATTGGCGAAAAACTCCAATTTTTAGCGATTTGGTGAATTTTCTGCATTTAGGTCGCACTGCCTGGAAACATCGCCTCGGAATAAGGTCATAGGTCGTTTGGCCTACAGGTCGCTAGGTCGCTAACACTTAGGTCGTTTCTGGCCTTAAATCCCCTCTGCAGCGTTAGGTCGCTCAGCCTTTCCCTGTTAGGTCGTTACCATTTAGGTCGCGACAAATGTTAGCACGTTAGGGCCTTAGGTCGTAGGCCTTAGCTCGTTAGGACTTTAGGTCGTTTGGCCTATAGGTCGCTAGGTCGCTAACACTTAGGTCGTTTCTGGCCTTAAATCCCCTCTGCAGCGTTAGGTCGCTCAGCCTTTCCCTATTAGGTCGTTACCATTTAGGTCGCGACAAATGTTAGCACGTTAGGGCCTTAGGTCGTAGGCCTTAGCTCGTTAGGACTTTAGGTCATAGGCCTTCGTTCCCCTTTTGGGTCGTTTCCTTTTTAGGTCGCGATATTTGTTTGGTCGCTCAGCCTAGTTAAGGCGTTAGGTCGTGTGGCCTTTAAACCCTTAGGTCGCTCACATAGATAGGTCACATGACCTAAATTCCAGTTAGGTCGCATGACCATTGTATCGTTAGGTCGTTTGACCCCCTATCCCATTAGGTCGCCAAGGCCTCTAGGTCGCAACCACTAGGTCGCTGGACCATTTTAGTTCGTTGCCTCCTTAGGTCGCGGGCCGTTGGGTCGTTCCACCTTGACCCCGCTTGAGTCCATTAGGTCGTAGGTCGCTGGACATTAGGTCGCTAGGCCTTCAACCTTAGGACGTTCTATTTAGGTCGCTCGACCGTGCTATTGATAGGTCGTGAGCTTCTTAAGTCGCTCGATCCTATCCTCCCTTAAGTCTTCAATAGGTCGTACCGTTTTGGACGGGGCGCTGCCCCCTGGACCCCCGCGACCTGACCGGGCAGGTCGAACCCCGTAGCGGGGGCGTTGCTCCCGCACCCCCACCTTGGGGGGTTGCCACCCCCCGGACCCCCCCTCTGTAGGGGATCTTATCTGAAAATCATTCAACAGAACTTTCTTTGTTGAGATGCTGAGTTGACTATTCTTCGAGACAAATTATCTTTGGCTTCTCGGTCGATTTTATGGTATCACGGCCTTGTTAAAAAGGCGGGATAACAACTTTAGAAATATGAAGGTTTCAATACTAGTAGTAAATATCAAAACTCTTTCAACAAAACGATTTCAACTCTATTTTCAATAAAAAAGCTCTTTTCTTAAACCGTTTTCCAATCTACGAGTATATACAAACCTTTACCTCACTCGGATGAGAAATCTAATTAAACGGCTTAGTAAAACAAGTGGTATGAAAAGCTTGCGTTCACTTCGTCGGTTAATTCTTGGACTTGTTCGATTGAACCACTTGTGACAATTTTCTAGTGAAGATTTACAGTTTGTTCGTAAATATTTAAGTTAAGCAAGTGGTTATGGGACACGAAGATAAACTTTTATATTTACTAGCTTAGTGTAATTGACACTTCTCGTTGATCATGACGATCATTTTATGATTTAGACTAGCAATTGTGCGATGTCTCTTTGTTTGCAAGGTTAGACTAGACCTCATTGGTGTGATTCCGACTCACACATATCTCTTTGTCCGCAAGGTTAGTCTAGACACCATTTGTGTGATTACACTCACACATACCTTTTTGTTGCGAGGTTAGGCTAGACACTATTTGTGTGATTCCACTCACACATACCTTTTTGCTTTTTGGTTAGCCTAGACCTCATCTGGGTGATTCCGACTCACCCATATGGGGTAGCTTCCCATGGTCTTTGGACCGTCATGTGATAGGCCTCTTTCCCTTTTTCTGTGATTTCTGGATTTCTTGTGTTGATTTCTGGAATTTATGTCATTGACTTGTTATGAGTACAAGTTTAGGGTATGATGCCCTCTTTGGATCTTTGAGAAGATTCTTGTGATATCGATTTATCTCTTATTGATTGATCTTCTATTGATCATCATTTGCATACTTATAGTAGTATGTCAGTATGGATATTTTACGTTTATGCCATATCTTTTATTTTATACCATGTCATCTGATATTTATAGCTAGACTGATCCGTTTATTATTTTCTTAAATAATACTCGGATCAAACCGAGATGTTTCAGGTGCTTCTGCTTGACTACTTCTCGGGATTTGCTACTCTGACTTTTGGCTAACTATTTAGATTAGCAGTTTTTGTTATATACACTTGAGATATAGACTCATAGTTGTATTCTTTTGTATAGCACGTGTTGCTATTATTTTGTATTATTGTGGATCTTTTTGACCACTACTCTGATGTACACTTTCATTGTTAGTTATATATTCATATCTTCTTCCGCCTTTGTGATATGGATGTCTGTGACTGATTTGTGTTATGCTTATTTCTATGTTTGTTTCCGAAGATTATTTATAGCCACCGTGTGATAAGAAATCACATGGATGGTCGCTCCTCAACAACTTTATTCTCCGTGCTAGTTGACAACACTACACCGTAGTGTTCTTGGCTAGCATGGGTATAGAGGTGGGGCGTCACATATCAAGTCAAAATCAATATAGTAATAAGAAGAACAAATGTCGCTAAAGGTGGCTTGCCTTATTGGTCAGGTATGGCTTCTTTTTAGTCATTTCAAATTGAAACAAATGTCGGGGTCGTCCATCATCATTCTCTTTCTTCAAATCCAGCAAACACTGCTAATTCAACATCTACATTCTGGATAACGTCCACCTGTGCATAGTTGTTAAAGTGGTTCCTATATTAATAGAGAGTACGCCAATAAGAGGCCCGGGTCTCTTTAACAACCAAACATCATTTTCAACACTAGTTGGTTCCTTTACATTTCGGAAACGATTCGTATTTGATATCAAAATATCATATTCACTTCAAAAATAACACTTCATTTCCAAATACCATATTTACTCAAAATATGTCATTTTCACTTGAAAATATCATATCAAATTCCAACTTAGGTTATAACCTCATTTAACCGTCGCATTTAAATCAACGATTTAAATATAAACATTCCAACTTTACATAGTTTGAATTTTTAGAAAATAGTTTGAATAGTTTAAAATATTTTAAATAGTTAAAAGACTTCCAACAGCTTAATATAAAATGGTTGGAGTATTGAAAATGGTTTATGTAGTAAAATAGTTTGGAAAATCAAGATAATTTGAGTATAAAAAAATGGATTTTAAATCATTTGTATTAAAATTATTTATTTTTGAAATGACACCAAATCAAAATGTTTCTTTCCATTTCAACCAATCTGGGCCCCTATGTCCAAATTTCAAATCAACAAAGCTAAATTTTCAATCTTTCAATACAATTTACTCAACTTTGATTTAGTTTCAAATCAATTTGATTTCAATTTCAATTCGAATTAACTTTAATTTCAAAATGTTAATTTTTAACTTCACATTCGATTCAACAATTCAATTCAATGATTTCAAATTCCAATTCAATTCTTATTTTAAACCATTCCAATTCATATCGATTTCAAGTCCAATTTCAATTTACTAATTCAAAACCCTTAAATCAATTTAAACTTCATTGTTTGATTTAAGGTTCCAACTTAAAAACAGAAAATTTTCAAAATTAAAGTCATATATCAACTATAATTTCACATTTCAATTTGTTAAAACAATTTCTTTTAACCAATTTCAATTCCAACATTTCAAAGCATGAATTAGAAATAATTCAATTCATATAAATCCACAATTTATTTTCTTTAGAAAAAATCCTTTAACCAAAAATCAAATTCAAGATTTTTAAAACCATTTAATTTAACCAAATCCATTATCCGTACATAATTTTTTACCCTATGGCCAAGTGATCATTTATTCAAATTTTAATTACATGGCTGGATATATATTATTTCAGTCCAAAATTAAATGACATAGGTTTATATCATTTCAACCTATTTCTTTGTTTATTCAAAATAATTCAAATGACATTTATAGGACGTCAAATAATAAATAGGATAATAATAGGGATACATCCAAATTAAGTAAACAATCTTACATCCAACACCAATCAATAGGCATACAATACCAGTCAACATACAAACCAACCCACGTATCACGACAGGTACTAATTACCAATTGCCAGAATTTAAATAGCAATTAAAATCAATATTAATTTAATGTCAATTTTGTTCAATACAAAATTCAAATTAACTCAAATGTCAATTTAAACTATCAAACAACAACCAATAAAATTCTTATCACTTCATCAATTTAATTCAACTAATATAAGAAGGTTTAGTATTGCATGAGTGGGTTAAATCACTCATATTTAATTTGAAGCCCAACACAATCCAATGAAAGCTCAAAATTTTAATAGTCTCCAAATCCAACCAAACCAGTTTGAAGTTGTTCGGAATTTTGATACGAACCCGATGTGAGAAACCGCGTGCGAATTCGATTTCTATGCAAAAGTTATGAAGAATAGAAGTTTGAAATTTGAATATAAATTAAAAATAAACAAGCGGGTAATTTCGTAAATATACCATCGTCGTTCAAACCCCACGCACAATAACCCATGGCCGCCCCAATCTTTAGCTCTAGATCGTCGCCGCTACAGTCACCCATCTCCAGATCTGAGCATGCCGCCGTCACCACCACGCCACGTCGCGCCTGCGCCGAGAAGGGCGCCAACTCCGGTCTCCCTCATTGCCCTGCTGTCGCCATTCATGGCGTATATTTGGCAAACTTTGTCGTCGTTAAGACGATCGAAGACCACAGATGAATGCTGCTTGACCTCCTCTACACTGTAGTGCCCTCCAATCATCGTATTGTCGACGTTTCACTGTTGATTTGCAAACCCTACAACGGACTGCCGAGAATGTTTCACCCAATTCGAGCTCGCACGATCAAACGATAAGTCTGATTGCTACGAAACTTGAAATCATATAATAATTCACTATTACAGATTCGATGAAACTTGTTTCGTCGAAATCCGAGACAGTGCCCAAAAGACTAATTTTACACAATAATTAAATGAATTATTATATTAAAATCAATTCAATCACTTCTTAATTCAAATTTGAAAGTTAATCATTTTATCATTCTTGATTACATAAAAATTTAATGATCTTTTGAATAAATTATTAAATTAATTACAACGTTAAATTACAATAGTAACAAAACTGTTATCCCGCTTTTTGGCAAAGCCGTGATACCGAAAGATTGGTCGAAAACAAGATACAGTTCGTCTCAGAGATTGGTTGCATTCCACTTCGCTATGGATATCGATGAATTTTGTCCGAGTCCAGATCGGGCCACAATTGACAAGACATGACAAGAAAAGCCGCGAGAGCCAACGTTTCAAGTTTCAAGTCAATCCGAGTTCATACACGCAAGATATGATCGATTCAAGATGGAGGAGATAGCCCTTGTTCGAATCCATAAGATGTACCCTAGTTCGAATCCATGGCCAGAAATCATGTTCGCATCCATCGGTTTGTACCCATCTACTTCGAATCCATCAAGTTTGGAAGTCCTTCGAATCCATAAGCCCAACCTTCCTTCGAATCCATCAGGTGGCCAGGTTTTGTATCCATCCCACTACCTTCCTTCGAATCCATCGCTGTAACACATGATGGAATCCATCATGTTCCCCCTGCTTCGAATCCATAGATGTTGCTGACCTTCGAATCCATGGAGACACCTCTCTTCGAATCCAACCAGTGTTGTCGTTTCGTATCGATCAGCTGAAGTGAGATATGATCGATACGAACGAGTCTCAGTTCGAATCCATGCATAAGTAAAGCCTTCGAATCGATTAAGTCAAAGTGGCGAAATTTAAGCGATGACTCTATCAACTCGGCGAAAAATGTGGATCGAGTCGAAGAATGCGCGCCACGTCAACCTACTAGCGCGTGCTTGGATCGATTCGAATCAAACGATTCGAATTGATCGATTCGAATGGAGCGAATAGTCCAGGAAACGCTAATTCGAATCGATGATATCTCGCGATCTACAAGTCCAAATGCTATGAAATTTTCACAGAAGCTTGTATACATGTTGAAGAATGTCCACGCCAAGTTTCGCCTCGATTGGATGAATTCTTGATCGATTCGAACGTACTTCGAATCGATCTCAAAGTGGGCCCAAATTCCCTGAGGTTGGGCTCGTGGGCCCCCTCATGTGCCAGAAGTGGTCTCCCTAAATTTAGGCGAAATATCAGCCTCCTACATCTATAAGTAGAGCCCCAGGTCATTCGAAAAAGGGGATCGGAATTCTGAAGCGCCAAGACTCTACCGGATTCAATTCCATACTTCATTATCACTGTTATAATCAGATTTGAAAGCTATCACCAATTGTAATCCGCTGTAATCGATTGGAATCATCAAGAGAATATCAATAAAGTCATAAACTTCAGAGAGGACGTAGGCAAGATCGCTGAACCACTATAAACCCTGTGATTGTTATTTGTGAATCATTGTGATTGCTATTGCTTAAATCTGAGTACTACATTGATTGTTGCTGGTTTGCGATCGTAAATGGGTGCTTTCACGATATTGGGTGTTTGTGGTCCATTTTGACACAAACATTTTGATGCTTTCACTGAGAACGCTAACTCAGGAGTACTACCAATTAGAAGTTGATTCAGAAAGTTTGGAAGTTCAGATTCGAGAAATTATGACGAGACAATCGAGCAGGAGGCCAAGGCCAGAGAGAAGTGAACACCAAGGAAGTCAAGAGGCTTCCTCGGGAGCGAATCAAGCATCGATCTTCATCACTAGGGACGATATGGTGACAATGATGAAGAAACAAGAGGATCTGATCCAGAGTTTGTTTCAACAAATAGGACAACTTGGAGCACAGAATAAAGAAGTGAATGGAGTTCAGAACGAAGCAGGACCATCCAGGGTAGCACCTGGATTAGGAGGCACACCCATAGAGAACGTTGACCCAATTTCAGAGAGAGAAAGAGGAACATCTGCACAACCCGGGAGTGGTAGGGGAGTGAACTCTCAGTCAAGGGGGCAGATCCCAGAATTCCCTCGTGGACTCGGGGGGCAGGTCGAAAGTGATGAGCGATGGTTGCATCTCGAGGACAATGACAGACTGGCGGAGATGGTCAGAAAATCTATGAGAGGCGGATTGGTAAATAAAGATTTGGAAGATGTTAATAGGAGTCCTTTTACTCCAGCAATCAGGCGAGCTAGGAACCCACCGGATTTCAAGTTACCATCGTTGGACATGTATGACGGGAGAACGGACCCCACGGTTCATCTAATGAAGTATATGAGGCATATGGAAGTGTTGGGGGCATCAGAGGAGGTTATGGCCCGGTGCTTTCCATTGTACTTGGCGGATATTGCAGCACTGTGGTTTAGACAATTGGAGAATGGATCCATCAGAACATGGAATGATTTAATTGAGAAATTTATGAGGCAATTCAGGGTTCACATTACAAGACCCAAGAATGTGATGACTTTGGCAACTTTAAAGCAGAAAGCCGGAGAGACTTTGAGGAGTTATCTAACGCGATTCAATGCAGCAGCAGCTTCGGTGGATCGAGCAGATCCATCTATGGTGGTAATGGCAGCTGTGTCCGGAGTAGCTGACGGCACAGAGTTCAAAAATTCATTGACCAAAGATCCGCCTGTGGATCTAGCGGAATTCTAAGACAAGGCAGAAAAGTTTTTGCGATTAGAGGATGCGAATGCAGAAAGAGAAGAAGGAGAGGGAATAAAAGTTTATGTGCTTAAAGACAAAAAGCCTTTCGAAAAGGACTCAGGCAAGGATAAAGGAAAACGAAAGGCTGAGGATTATAACGACAGGTCAAAGAGGCAACGGAGGGAGCCGCGATTGACCACTTACACCGAGCTGAATGAGAGTCTGGAACGAACTTATCAGGATACCAAGGAGCAGGTTCCGTATCGTAGACCAATGCGAAGGGATCCAGCTTCCGACGAAAGAAGATCAGATAAGTATTGTGTATTTCATGAATTAAACGGTCATAACACTGATGATTGTAGGCATCTGAAGGACGAGGTAGAAGGACATATCAGGAACGGCATTCTCCTTCAGTATGTGAGGAGGCGAACTCCAGTGGTGGAACCAGAGCGACCACCGTCTACATCAGCTAAAGGCGACCCTGAATCAATGAACCGTTTGATTATCAATTAATTAAAATAACGATGAACAAGTCGTAAGCTTCCACTAACAAAATTAAATCATTTACGCATATACGAGATCGCGAACGTTCTCCAGGCATGCTCTGAATGATCATTGACTATTTCGTAGTGGGAACTTACACTTTGACATCTTTGCTTTGCTTTTGTTTCGTGTTGATTTGGACATTTGAACTTGATTTGTTTGGATATTTCTGTTTTAAAATTCATCTGACGAATAGATATTTGATTCTGATGATTCTGAAATGGCTAAGCTACTTAAACATGTATGGGGTCGCGAACGATCCTTAGGCATGCTCTGAGATGGCGATAAACCACCCTGACAAACGATCCAGGGACCCACGCGAACGTGAGCCTGGTATCGGTAATACCAAGTCCTCCTGTGCACACTTTCACGCCTCGAACGGCACACGATCGCGAACGATCACAACTCGCCACGAACGGCACCCGACTTCGAACAGTCACAACTCGCCTCGAACGGCACACGATCGCGAACGGTAGCAATTCGCCTCGAATGGCACGACACGCCCCGAGCGGCACAACTCATCTCACTTCAAATGGCTCAATCGTGAACGGTCGTCATTTGAGGTCCGCCACTTGACCGCGCACGGTCGCACTTCACCTCAAATGGCTCGATCCCGAACGATCGTCATTTGAAGTCAGGCGCTTGACCATGAACGGTCGCACTTCATCTCAAGTATCCCGATCCCGAACGGTCGTTATTTGAGGTCGCATAGAACTGTAAATTCCTTTGCAGGACATCAACAGGATATGAACATCCAGATCATGGCATTACAAAACACGCCTTCCTACCGCAATGCATATTTTGGGGGGGAAATGTTATCCCGCTTTTTGGCAAAGCCGTGATACTGAAAGATTGGTCGAAAACAAGAGACAGTTCGTCTCAGAGATTGGTTGCATTCCACTTCGCAATGGATATCGATGAATTTTTTCTGAGTCCGGATCGGGCCACAATTGACAAGACATGACAAGCAAAACCGCGAGAGCCAACGTTTCAAGTTTCAAGTCAATCCGAGTTCATACACGCAAGATATGATCGATTCAAGATGGAGGAGATAGGCCTTGTTCGAATCCATAAGATGTACCCTTGTTCGAATCCATGGCCAGAAATCATGTTCGCATCCATCGGTTCGTACCCATCTACTTCGAATCCATCAAGTTTGGAAGTCCTTCGAATCCATAAGCCCAACCTTCCTTCGAATCCAACGGGTGGCCAGGCTTCATATCCATCCCACTACCTTCCTTCGAATCCATCGCTATAACACATGATGGAATCCATTATGTTCCCCCTGCTTCGAATCCATAGATGTTGCTGACCTTCGAATCCATGAAGACACCTCTCTTCGAATCCAACCAGTGTTGTCGTTTCGTATCGATCAGCTGAAGTGAGATATGATCGATACGAACGAGTCTCAGTTCGAATCCATGCATAAGTAAAGCCTTCAAATCGATTAAGTCAAAGCGGCGAAATTCAAGCGACGATTCTATCAACTCGGAAAAAAATGTGGATCGGCTCGAAGAATGCGCGCCACGTCAACCTACTAGCGCGTGCTTGGATCGATTCGAATCAATCGATTCGAATTGATCGATTCGAAAGGAGCGAACAGTCCAGGAAACGCTAATTCGAATCGATGATATCTCGTGATCTACAAGTCCAAATGCTATGAAATTTTCACAGGAGCTTGTATACATGTTGAAGAATGTCCACGCCAAGTTTCACCTCGATTGGATGAATTCTTGATCAATTAGAACGTACTTCGAATCGATCCCAAAGTGGGCCCAAATTCCCTGAGGTTGGGCTCGTGGGCCCCCTCACGTGCCAGAAGCGGTCTCCCTAAATTTAGGCGAAATATCAGCCTCCTACATCTATAAATAGAGCCCCAGGTCATTCAGAAAAGGGATCGGAATTCTGAAGCGCCAAGACTCTACCGGATTCAATTCCATACTTCATTATCACCGTTGTAATCAGATTTGAAAGCTATCACCAATTGTAATCCGCTGTAATCGATTGGAATCATCAAGAGAATATCAATAAAGTCATAAACTTCAGAGTGGACGTAGGCAAGATCACCGGACCACTATAAACCCTGTGTTTGTAATTGTTATTTGTGAATCATTATGATTGCTATTGCTTAAATCTGAGTACTACATTGATTGTTGCTGGTTTGCGATCGTAAACGGGTGCTTTCACGATATTGGGTGTTTGTGGTCAATTTTGACGCAAACAAAAACCTTATTTTATTATATGTTACATTTCAATAAATCCTATTATTTTGATTTACAGGTTATTATATTAAGTCAACAGTTCCTTATGTAATTTATTTATTAACATAAATTTCCATTTTATTTCTGCAGTATTTAGTTACATTTAATTTCATAGATTCCCAAATTAATTCCAAAACGGATTTAATAATAAGATGAGAATGAACAGTTGTTACATTTAAATAATTTGAACACATTAATACATTTATTGTTAACAACAATGATTATAAATTTACTTAAAAATATTAAAACTAATTCCAATTAAATAACATTGATTTCCCCATTTTATACAATATTAATTTTATTCATTATTAAACTTACGATTATTTCAATAAATTGAAATTACATTAAAACAGTTGTCAGTAACATTCAAACAATATTACTAAATTATATTCTAATTATTTTTTTCATTTATAAATTAGAAATTTAAATTTCTCAAAATATTAAATTCTAAAGTCTTATTTAATTTAATATTTTTAATTGTTAAAAATACGGGTCGTTACAATTGGAGATTAAAAATCAAAATTACTTATTGTTGTTTACTATTTCTGAAACCCCAGGGAGAAAGATTTTGTTAGAGCTTCACTAGCATTTCCTAAATTTAATGAAGGAAAAGCGAGGGTCAAGCGGTCAATTTATAGAGGTAGAAATGAATGAAAGCTGTTAAATTGAAAGTTAGTGAATCGAGGTCGTTCGGCCGGCTCATTTCTAAGCTTAGCCTACCTAACTAGTCACCACTCTTCAAAGGGGTGATCGACCGACCCTTTAGTTGTGTGGTCGTTCTTCTCTTGCCTGTTTCTGATGATTTGTTGCCCTATTTTGTCTCTATTAACATTAACGTTAACCTTAAATTTGCCTCCAACCAAGGCAACTTTTCAAATTTCAAAATTCAAGCTTTTAAAATTATTTCAAGTTCAAATTTCAAATTTCATATTCATTTAGATTATTTTAAACTCAAAATTTAGACAAGCATAACTTTTTCATTTTAATTCCGATTGCAACATATTATAGATGGAAATTGATCAAAAATCAACAAGGGCGTAATAGTTCAACTCCCATGGTCAAGTTCCAACTTTAAAAAAAATCATTTTTAACATTTCTTCAATTACTTAATTTTTCACTGTATTTTATGGGATGTTACATTCTCTCCCCTTAAAAGGATTTATCCCTCGAAATTACAAGGAAAGATAGTGTAACATGCACTAAACAACCATGTTATACGACCAATTTATTTAAAATAATCTACACAATCATCTACTCAACTAAAAATGCAATGTAATTATGTATGCAAACATACTACATGTAGCTCTTCCTATCGTGAATACAAGGTCGTGACACATAGGCATGTATGTGAACATCCTAAATATACATAAAATTATATATGAGTGCAAAAGTAACAGTAAAAAGTGCGGCGAACATCTTTTACCATCTGATCTAGCAAACATGCTACAACCAATACCGGAGAAAAACTTGGGATGAGAAACCTTCAACATTCCTTCGGTTTCCTACGTGCTTTCTATTGGGTTATCTCCTCTTCTACTCAAACCAACCTAACTTTCTATTGTGAAGCCTCTTAATACTGTGCCCTACTACATAGGCGGGAGCACGAGGGGGCAATGGGATTTGTTTCAACATCAATTAACTGAACGGGCTCTACTTCTAAGGCAATGCCATGTAGGCTTTAGCAAGTTCCCCTCACCTACCCCAAAATCAGGAAAGGCCCAACGAACCTAGGCGCCAACTTTCCAAAAGTACCAAACCTCATAACCTTTCAAAGAGGGGAAACCTTAACGAATATCATGTCCTTAACTAAAAAATCCTCCACCTGTCAGCCTAGGACTCCTAACAGTTCTATGCAGTCCTCAACTGCCACCTCAACACTTCTACCTTCTCCAAGGCCTTCCAAAATCCATGATGCAAATTTTCCATAAATCCTCAGAATTCTTTTTCACACTTTCCTTCTGACTGTCGTTCTGTGGGTGGTAAGTGGTGCTAAGATCAAAAGTCTTTCCTAAGCAAATTGGAAGACTCCTCTACAATTCCCTAATAAATAAAGGGTCTATATCACTGAAAAGGAAATCCATGTAGTTGTACCAATCTCATAAAACAAATCCGTGCTAGAGATTCTACAATCTTGTTAATTCTAACGGAGGTAAAATGAATCGATCTACTATAACCAATATAGTTTCATTGCTTCATGGCAACTAATCTATAAATTCCATCTATATATGCTCCCATTTCCAAGTCGAAACCTCCATTTGCAATGGCAACTCTTCGGAATTTTGTTGCTTAGCTTTAATCCTTTAGCAATGTCAATCATTTAGAACAAGTTCAGCAGCTCTTTCTTCGTCATTGACCAATTACAAAATTTCTCTTCATATCTCTACATCTTATCACATTCGAGATGAATGGTGACACTCAACAAGCTTTGAGTTTGAAGCGTTCTAATCTAGTTTCCCTACTAACTTCCAGTCTCACCTATGGTTTATCGCTAGTTTAGTGTCCTTAAGAAATTTCCTTATTCACGATGTTCCTCAATATATATTTATTTAGTGCTATAATATCAACCTTAAAAGAAACACAATGAAAGTACAGGAACATAACTTATAACATATCAAATATGTTTCCCTAAAGGAGGCAACTAGCGATTTCAACCCAACAACTCTAAAAGAAAATTTTGTTGGAAGCTGCCCTTAATCATTAACTGGTATTAATGATGTTGGGGTCCTAACGTTCCTTACCAATTTAAGATGTACATTCCTAGAATGTCATTCCACCATTACCTACATTCCTTAATTTACTTTATTAGTTCTAATCAATATCCATTATCCATAATAATTGGTTATCAATGTCAAAATTGATAGTCCTTAATCAGTCCTTATTAAATCAATTCCAATCCGTTACCAGTTTTAGAATCTTCATGTTATGAGTATTCAATCCTTCCATAAATATCATATTAGATTTCCTTAATCATTCCCTCATTTAATTTTTTATCCTTTATTAATTACAAGTTTATTTCCCATTAAAATATGTCATTAATGTCCATAAATCTTAATCCTATAATTACTATGCTATTTATAATTAATACGAATACGGTTAGAAATTTCGATACTTATATGTTTCTCTTTTCTATTTATTAATTTCTAAAAAATAATATTCCTTTCTGTATTTTATTTATTATAGTTATCCTTCCAAAAAGGGATTACCGTTAAAAAAAATTCATAAATCAGCCACAAGTGATCTTTTATCTTTGCTTGAAACATAGTGTGAACTACAATAAAGAATATCCATAAATTACACTTCTCTTTCCCTTTTGGCATACCATTTGTAAATTCTAACACTGCCCTTTTATATATTGAAGGAATTAGATAATTTATGAAATTACGTGGAGCCTGCTCTCAATGAATCAAAAATAAGGAAACTCACATTTTAAGGGCAACTTAACTTACAACTTAATTATAGATCTAGAATACCTTTACAACTTTACCAACATTCCATAAATAATTGCTTGGGACTAATTTCAAATTTCGAAATCAAGTTGGACATATTATTCTTATTTTATTCATATCCTGAAACCCTTCTTACTTAGATAGTGATCCCTATCTACTGCGTAAAGTATAAACTTAGAAATCCATACTACATTAGTATGCAATACTTAGAATTCAAACTGACAAAAGAATTTCCACCTTTTTAAAAGCTTTTAAGCATAATATTCAAAAGAATTTCCAACTTTTCAAAAATAGTTTGAGGGAACTGAATTCTAAGAAACTTCTAAACACCATATTTTGTTTTATTTCGTTATTTATTCCATTTTTACTAATCAATTGGACAAATATTTCCAAAAATATTTGAGCTCAACTTTTCACAATTTTTAAAACATTTACAGCTTTATTCTTAATCCCAAATTCAAAGGTTAAAATTGTTTAGTAAAATAACTTTCCCTTCTCAAATTCTTTTACCTTAAAGAATTACTTCTTTAGAAGTAGAGTTTTCAACCCAAAACATCAAAAACTCGATTATCAAACTAAACTATTCAAAATTCAAAAGGGTTGCTTAATTCTAAAAGGAAGCGCAATAATTTCCCTTTTTCAAAATCTTTCTACATCAAGGTTTATTCCTTTAAAAGTTAGTCTTTTAGTTCAAACATCTATTATAACCTTAAATAGTAAAAAGTGGAGCAGACAAAGGTAACTTCCATCTTATTGTTTTCGTACTCTATTCTCATCACTTTTGTCATTATCTCTAACTAGATTACTAACCTTGTCTTATAAGCTTCTAGCGTTATTCTTATTCAAATCTCTAACTATTGCCTCTATTCATATTTTTCCTACTTAAATGGCTTCTTCATCATTTTTACCCAAGTTTCATTTCCATTGTAAAAAGAAGTATTAAAGAACTTCTAAAATTATGATATAGAAAAATCATCAAATCCAACTTACGCTCTATTTACATTTATTTCAAAAAAGAGAAACCCCTTTATTGTAAGTCTTTAAACCAAAAAAAAATTGACCTAACCAAAATTTTAAACTAAGAGTTTCAAAAATGAAAAACGCATTTCAACAAAATCCTTCTAATCAAAACTTTTGACTCCACAACTTTTTATTATTCGCTAACCTTTGCCTTAACAAAATTTCTAATTCATGAATGTCCAGAATTCCATTTTCTTATTCAAAACACTACTCCTTAATAAATCCTTTGAAAAACTTTTCAAAACATCTCAAAGAAGTTTCCACAGAAAATCTTTTTATCAAATCCTTCATGTGGAGTTAGATTTTATAAAATCTTTTCCAAAACAAGAACTTCTAATAATTGATTTCGCTATTGCATTTTCTTTTTTTTCATCCCTTACTTATGAATGTTTGCATTATACTACCTCGTAATATTCAACCAATACTTAACATTTTTATATATTATTCCCATAAAAATCACTCAGTCCATTAAATAGTTATTACCTTAATGGAAGTTTTCTAAAGACATTTATTTACTTATTCAATTTTTACTTTAATGGTCTCATTAATCTATTTAATTCCTTGTAATTCCTCACTAACTAAACATTCATTGTCTACTTAATTTTTGAGAGTTACAACCTTTTCCAATTCTATAATCCCATAATTATCTTAATGATCTCTTTAATTAGTCCATTTATATCCTAATCCAATTATTGTAACTCCTTGTTAATATCACACATTTATTGTCCTACTAATTCTAGAGTTACGATCATTTCCGACTTTCTTTCCTATTTCCTTTATTCATTAATTTTTTGTAACTTCCCAATTCATTTTACATTTATTACACATTACTTGAAGTCACGGTATTTTCTATTCACATTCCTTACAATACCCTTCATCGCCATTCATAACTCTATTTATTATACCAACCCATAGTCTCCTCGCTCACCCTTTTGAAATATGGTGGCAACTACTTCTATGGATGGAAAACTATAGAGTAAATTCAAATTAAGTATACACATATATAAATATAGTAGATTTTTGGAAAATTACTTTCAAAAATAAAAAGTACGCCACTTATACATATAACTATTCCCATTGATTGGGTAGCCTAAGCTCTAATACCGAATATAACAAGCTACCCTAAAATGGACATAATTTCGACCAATAAAAGCATGTCGAACCATAGGCCCGTCTTATGACGAGCTATTAAGTAAATAAAATTAAACAGCAAAGTGTATACAGAGCTATCTATCTATACTTTTGTAGTCTCATAGTGGAATGGATAAAATATAATATCAGAAACAAGTACCATTTCATAAAGGAAGCTAACTCAGAAATATAACATGTTAAACATTACAACATGTTTACAATAAGCCTTCACAGTACAATATCTCAAAATAACATAACTGTTTCAACTGGGTATGATAAAATACTTAAAAGCATAAATAGATAGATAACTATCATAAGTCTTCATCTCCATCTTCAACTCCTAAATCAGCATTACTCTCTTTGACCTATGTTGTAATGAGCGGTGGGTCAGAGCAACAAATATCTGGTGAAATGAAAATCTCAAGCTTTACCATAATTGTAGTTGTGTAGTATTATTTAAATAAGAAATATGTCTTACGTATAAATCATAACATACGTATAAAGTCAACTATAAGCCAAAGGCTCTTTCAGTCCAACTATACAACATTCGTATAAAGTCAACTATAGGTCTAAAATCCTTCCAGCCCGACTACACAAAAGTCAATCGTAAGCCCTAAGGCTCTTCCAGTCTGACTATACGGCTTTAACGTAACTTACGCTTACGATGTAAAAGAGAAGTACCAAAACCCCTTAATAACTCTTTAATGGGTATTAGACAAACTCAGATCATTTGATACCTATAAAATAGGCAGATCTCCATCATTTAAGACCTAACCCGTAGGCAGATTCCTACATGGTTCTTTCTCACTGAAATTGTAAGAAATTTTATTAAGTCATTTCATACTTCACCTAAAAAAGAGGTGGACCCTATCATAGCTACTTAATACCTCAACCCGAAGCAAACCCATCTAGGGATTTCACCTATTGTATCCAAAACGCAATTTAAGACCCATAACCCACTTTTGACGTCTCACATTAGTCCGCTATACAAAGGTACGGGTAGCCATATTAACTGGAAGTGTTTACTTTACAGAATCGGGACTAACCTCGTAGCCACTAGAGTTATTTATTATAGGTGATATTGCACATTAATCCGTAAAGCCACACCACTGGTTGCCAGATTTTACCAGGCAGACTTCCATGTAGCTTTGGACTAACCTCGCTTCTCTATAACTTAGTTATAACTCATATGTATATCCACTATATACACATATCACCCTACATGAATAATAATTGGGGACATATAAGGAATCCCCTTGTTATGTTCCTTATTAGGGATTAGCTCTCTAATTTACTCTAACTCCCTCCTTACATATTAATATTACTTAACTATTCTAATAATACTAATTATCACGTTCAATACGCTATAGTCAATACGTAATTATATATATACACACTTTCATTCACACGCAGATTTTAGGTGATAATCATTATATTACAATAATTCGATAAAATTTGCTTATAAGGTATTGTGAAATATCAGTCTCATACAACTCTATCATTCCAACAAGAACTGATATTACCTATAGTCAAATAAAATAGATTTATACAACCAAGGAATACCTCAGCTTATTCCACATTAACGCATTAGAATCCCTTTTTTGGTTTAAAGAACACATCCTCAGAAATTAGACCATCTATGTCCAATTCAACACTCGTATACTATTTATTTAAGTGCTAGAAATAGGCATTGCAAACTATAACAATGAAATTCATAATTTACATAACATTTCTAATTTATTTTCTATTTTATTCTTTAACAATCCAAATCAAAGTGGGGAAATAGGTTAAATTGACCATAGATTATCTAGTTCTAACAAGTAATTAGATTCTTATATACCAATACTAAAAACAATTATAATCCCAACATATATAAAGATGTAACGACACGTAAATTTTTAACTATTTAAATTGTTAAATTAATGAGTTTTGGTAATACGGAAAGATATAAAAACTTTGTAATTTAATAATGAAATGAATGCTAAAATGAAATGTAACAATGGTAATTAAAACTAATAATTAATAATTTGAATAAAATTACAATTAATTGAAATAATGTAAATTGTTATACTTGGTTATAAATTGATACGAAAATAAATGCAAACATTAAATTAATAAATGAAATAGTATGAAACAAATGACCATTGAATAAAAATTTGGGTTGTATAAGAATTGTAACATTAGTTTGTGAATAATGAACTCATAAATGTGATTAAAAGTTATAGTAACGATTGTTAAAAATTGCCTGTTTATTTGGTCTATTAATTAAAATGGGAAACCAATTAGAACTAAATGAACTTTAATGTTAATGTGAGTTGAGACAATGACTGTAAATTGTGAATGTAATAAATTAAATAGAATGTTAATTCTATTCACAATATGACAATCAGTTGAATAAAAAGAATTGAAATCAAGGTTTATTAATTTATTGGAATTTAAAACTGTAATAATTGGATTAATTGCAATTAAATGAAACTAAAATTTTAAATATTACGTTAATGGAGATTAAGATGAAATTGGGAAATACTAATGTACTCAGACATAAACCAATGTTAGTCATACCCTTATCATAATAAAGACTTGAATAACAAGGTTTAAAATCTAATAAATGGATTTTTGGAATTTTAATTTATAATTTCTAAATTTAATGAAATTGAAATTTAACACTGAAATTGATGAATTGATCGACTTTAAATTGACCTCTATATTTTTTTGAATTATTGTAAATGATTAAGAAACTAAAAATGATAGAAGTTGTAAATTATTAAAATTTAAAATGAAAAAGTGATTAGCTAATTTAATATTATTTTAATTAATTAGCTGAAAATAGCCACTTTGGCCACTAACTTGGATTTTGACGAAACCATTTTGATCGGATCCGTAACGATGAATTATTGTAGGATTTCAAGTTTCGTAGCGATCGGACTTGTCGTTTAATCGTACGGGCTCGAAACGCCTAGAAATCAAATTAATTGAAATCAATTTGAAATTAGCTGATTTTAACGTAACTTCTTCATACGATGGAATTACGACTTGAAACCTATTCCATTGAGTTTAAAATATTTAAAAACATCTATTTTGATATATGGGTTGACCCATTTTCGTTCTTGAGTCGAAATGGGCTTTTCCGGTTGTTCATCATCCAATTTTCAATTCAATCTTTTCTGTTCTTTCTATTTTCAGCTCTGCCTATAAATACCTCGTTATAAAACTTAGTCACTCCTCATTTTCATTTGTCTGTACATACATTTCTTCTTAACTCCTCATTCCAATGGCAGATAAAGACAAACAAAATTCCAGTTCAATTTCAAATCAAATTCCAAATCAAAAATTCAAACTCCTCAATGCATGTCAAATTATATATCGATTTGAAGCTCTCGACGAGCACAAGTCAAATTTGCTGTCTGTTTTTCGATCTGGATTTCTGTGTGGTCAAAATTCGAGGAACAATCTTCAGCTGTTCATCACCCATCGATCAACGTCGATGGATCGACAAGTAGATAAAACAGAGTTGTAGAGGAGGTCTTGACAAGCTCATCAACAGTGTGTGTAGGGTCGTGTGACAGTTGGATTGAGAAAATTAATCCGCTAGGGTTTTGAAAACATTGCGGCGGCGAGGGTTTTTCACGTTGATCGGGGAGTGAGGGGGATCGCCGATGGTGGCAGTAGGCTTCGGGCAACGCATGCATGATCACGACTGGCGCTGGGGATGGCGCGGTGGAGATTAGGAGGCGGCTTCATCGTGTAGCATGCGTGTCCAGTTGGGTTCGAACGCGATGATGCATGCGACTAGGGTTTTGCCTGAGTGAAGAGATGAGGTGACGTGGCCTTGTTTAATTTTTAACTTCATCATTTTAAATTTTGATTTTTAACGTTGTAACTAGCATATCTTTTACATACGATGTCCGATTCACGCGCGGTTTGTTCTGCTGGAATCGTATTAAAATTTTGGATATTTTGATAATTGTTTGGACAAATTCGAAGATAGTTCAAATTTTGGGTTTAAATTGGATTCAAATTCAATTTAAATTCAAAGGTGGGTGTTTTTACCCACTCACAACTTATAAAATTTCTTATGTTTGTTAAATTTAATTTACGATGTGATTAGGAATTTATTTATGACTATGTGATATATTTTAAATCGTCATCTCAGTTAATTTGAATTAAATCGATATTTAACTTATTATTGAATATAAATTGCCAGTTAAATACCTGTCATCGATTATCAGTTCTATATTGATATTTATTGATTGAATTGGATGATGATTGTGATGGATGTTGATTGTTGATATTGGGTGAATGGAGGTTGTATTTTATATCGTGATAAACTGCAAGTTCATTATGGGTTGAAATAATACATAACCAAATGATCTATAGATTAAGGAAAAATCGTTATGGGTTGAAATGAAAGACTTGAGCGATTTTATGGATGTTATTTATTTCGCGATTGTGGTATAAAATGATATATAACTGTAAAATTTAAAATTGTGGATTGAAGTGATAAATATCTATATCACTTGACCCTATGGTAGAGAATTATATACGGACAACGGATTGGTTAAATTAAATGATTTTGAATCTTAATTTTTGAATGGAATTAAATGATATTTTGAAGTAAAATTTGTTTATATAAATTGAAGTATTTTTGGAAAATCAAATTTTATGTTGAAATGTGAATTGGCTTAACAGGAATAGATTTAAGAAATTAAATTGAAACGGTCTAATTTGGTTGAAAAGAAATAAATAGTTTTAAGTTGATATAAATTCCAAATTCATATTTCTAAATATAAATTGTTTTAAATTATATTATTTCTAAGATTCTAAATTTTAAGATTTTTAGATTTATAAACTATTTCAACCTATATTAACTATATTAAATCAATTTAACCTATTTTAAACCATTTAAATTATTTAAAAACAAGTTAAACCGTTTAATTTATTTTAAATCTAATTAATCTATTTTAAACTATTTAATCTATTTTAAACTATTTAATCTATTTTAATTATATTTAATCTAATTTAAATCTATTTAACTATCTTAAATCAATTTAAAAGTACTTTACCTATAATTTACTATTTTGGACTATTTTAACTATTTACAATTCTTTAAACCATTTGTAAATTTCCAGACCAAGTAAAGTGGAACTGTTTGAATTTAATTTATTGGCTTAAAAGAGAATAAGGTTAGATGATGTTATGACCTAAGTTGGAATTTTGAATGTTATAATATATTGAAATGAGGATTTTGAAGTAAGGGTTGAACCTATTTTGGAAATATGATTTTTGGAAGAAATTATTATTTTTGGAAATGAATATGATTTGAAGGTGAATATAATTTCGAAAGCGATGGTTTTGAGAATATGATATTTTGATATAAATTGCGAATTGACTTTTGAAATATAAAAGAACCATCCAGTGTGTAATAAGCGATTGGTTGTTAAAGAGATCGGGATTGGATATTGTCATACTCTCTGCCAATACCGAAAACCACTTTGACAATTGTGTACGCGGTGGAGATTCTAAAATGAAGTAGGATGGTGGTGACGATCATATATGAGGTATATACATGGAGCCGACTCCTATGAATTGGTTTAAGGTGGCTAAAACAGGAGCAATCGACGGGCCAAGTGAGGTCATTCCTCGGATCGGGCACACTCCATCAACACTGTATTCTGACTTTTGATTTATTTGGTGGCCACCCGTTATTTTTCTCGGGAGTGTGTTTCGAGTTGGGCGGTAGTTGTGGCTATGCGTTACCAATAGTCCGGAAGTGTAATTAGTATATCTACCAAGGCATTGCCTAGTTGTGTCGTGCCACCTACCCTAGCGCACCTTCTACGAGTTTGTTTTATGTCATACCTATGGGGTATCCTCTGGCGGCTCCATTTTAAGGGGAGTTACGGTATTGTATAGACTATTGACATAATAAAATGTGTTAAGGTGGAAAATGTAAAGCCTTAACGCTATTTTAATAGTTTACTTTACTATAGATATTATTATAATAGTGTATACTACTACATAGTAGATAGTTTAACGGATCCTTAGGAGGCGTGAATCCCGAGCATCTCTTAAGTTACTGCACTCACATTAGACACTGGATAGGAGATGTCAAATCCCGTAAACATCTCTGACGTCGTTCCACTCATATTTATTTCCATTGATTAACTTACATAAGATCTTTCAGTTCCGACTCGAGTATTTTGTGTTTTCAATTAGCTCGGGTCAGCTTGAGCATTTCAGGATTTGAAAACCTTATTTCTAGAGGACGAAGACGAAAATTTTATTATTATTATTTACTATATTATTCCACTGTATCACACTGTTTCGCTGCATTGTTATTTATTTATCTCTGATATGTGTAACTCTGATTTTGTGTTGTATAAGTATAACTAAACGTTTTGGTAAACAGCTTCATAAATTGTTATTTGATTATTATATTTTATCATTCCGATGCAAGATTCTATTTTGTTTTTTTGTCTGCTTTTTCTTATTTACCCCAATAACAATATGCCCTGCTGTATGGTTTGAGTTGGCACGTATGTCTGCTTAAACTGTCCAAAAAGGTGGGATGTTACAAAAGATTGATATTTACTAAGGGAAATTCTAGTGGGTTTGGGTATTATGTTTTCATTACCAATATTTCCCAAGGAAAATATCAAATTCAAATAAATATTATTCAATTACAAAAATGTGAAAAAATTGATATTCCACTTATAGAGAATTGTTTGTTTCCTAACTGGATTTGATTCCACCACTCATAACCCTCTTTCAGATCTCCCTCTTTATCCAACAAAGTGAAGCGTAGATAGAGATTAGATTAATAATTGGAACTAGAGGAATAGAATTAGGAATTAAAAGGAATAAATTTACAAACCTGTTACCTGAAAATCCCAACTAATTTAGAAATCCAAAGATAAAGAAGAAGAGATCTGATTTCTACCGCTCTTAATTCTCTGTTAGATCTTCCCATTTTTGAACATATGATGATTTTATATATAGTTTAGGTTTTAGAAATTAGAAGATAGAGGAAAGAAGAATTGAGAATTTAATTGAAATCGAGATTAGAAATCAAAATTACTTGCGGTTGTTTACTGTTTCTGAAACCCTAAGGAGAAAGTTTTGATAGAGCTTTGCTTGCATTTCCAAAATTGGTATAAACGAACGAGAGCGTTAGATCAAAATTGGGTGAATCCGAGCCGTACTGCCAACTCATTTCTGAGTTTAGCCAACCTTACCAGTTGACCGTTCTTCAAAGGGGCAGTCTACTACTAGCGATCGACTAGCCCTATATAGGCGGTTAACCGACCCTTTAATTGTGTGGTCGTTCTTTTCTTGCCCGTTTCTGATGATTTATTGCCTTAGTTTTTCTCCGTTAACGTTAATGTTGACCTTCACGTTTCCTCCAACCAAAAGAACTTTTCAAATTTCAAGCTTTTAAAATTATCCCAAATTCAAACTTCGAATTTTGGATTCATTTTAGATTATTTTAAACCCAAAATTTCAAACGCACATAACCTTTTTGTTTTAACTCCTATTTTAACATGTTATATATGAATATTGATCAGAAAATCGCTACGGATGCAACAGTGAAACTCCCGTGGCCAAATTCCAACTTTTATAATATTTTCATTTTAACCTTACTTTAATTACTTAATTTCGTACTAAATTTTATGGGGTGCTATACTGTCCTTCGATATCACTGCCTCGATGAAGTATAGCGCTAGTTATATATGACACGCGTTATCAGGGATATACAATTTCCCTCTTATATTGATGGTGTATGACATTCCATAATGTTGATACATGATATTTCCTTCAATGTGCTTTGGGGTGAGATATTCTTTACTGTATATTTATTTGCTTTATCTTCAACATCATAAGCTTTGACATGCGATATCCATTCTTTCGACATCATTCCACAGATGCGAGATGTTATTTTATGGTGAGAAATTTGTTTCCTATACGAGCTGGTTTATGCTTTCAAATTTGATATCTTCATTTGTCAATAGGTTTGACATTGCTTTACATTGATAAGCGTGATAACCAATTTTGCCTTTGGATTCGATATAACTTCAGCTTTGGCATTCCTATGCTTTCGATGTAATCTTGGAAGACCAATTGTAAACGCATTGATTTGACATCATATTCTCTTGCCTTTATTTTTATTTCCTTTTAAAAATATGTGGATAACATTTTTCCCCTTCCTTGTATAAAAGAAGCTTTTTACACTTTAGTGTGAAACCAAGAATTTCCTCACTTTTCTAGTTCTTTTGTAGGTTTCATTTCCAACCTTATTTTCCTGCAAAACACAAAGCAGGCTATGATTTTCATTATTAACTTTTAAATTTGATTTTGTGCAAACCTTTCTAGATTTTGAGAACATCATAAAGGATGTTCCATTTGTAATTTATTATTACTTTTGGAAGTTGTAGACTCGCTTGAAGAGACCAAAAATTTATTCGAAAGAAATTTTACTTAAATAAAATCCCATAGAATCAAGATTTGAAAATTATCCATCAATAATGATTTATAAAAAACCAAAAAGTCATTTAAGAATTATAATATCCTGAATAGAAAATGAGAAAACCATCTGAAAATGTCATAGAAGAAAGGACTAGAAACTCTTTTGGCAATATCATGAATAAATGATCAGAAATCCATCTAATGTTGATAATTTCTCAATTAGAATAATAGAAATCCATCTGGCAATAATGTTCTCTTGAATAAATGCCTAGAAAATCATCCAATGATAGTAATAAGTTACTAAATAGCAGAAGATAATAAAGCCGTTTTGGCAATAACAACCTCTTGATTAAAAGACTAGAAAAGTCATTCGAATAGAAGGCTAGAAATTTCATCTGGCTAGAATAATATCTAATTATAAGACCAAAAAATCTTCCGGTAATAATATTTTCTGAATAGCTTACAAGAACACCATCTAGCCAGAATAATTTCTAAAAAGAAGATCAGAAAACCTTTCGACAATAGTAATTTCTAAATACAAGACCAGAAAACCATTTAGTAATAATAATTTCTGAATAAAAGATTAGAAATCCATTCTAGTAATAATAATCCGAATAGAAGACTAGAAAGCCATTATAGCAATAATAATTTGAGTAGAAGACCAGAAAACCATTTTGGAAATTGAAGATTGCTTATCTTTCCTTTGAAGCACAACAACGCATATTCGATAGATCTTTCTCTAAAAGATTGCCTGAGTTTTTCCTTGAAGTATAAATGGCTCATCTTTAATTGATCTTCCTCTAGAAGATTACTTGCATCCATTCTTTTAGACAGAGTTCGATTGATTTAATTAATTTCTTTATCACCATCTTAGGTGATGATTTTGATTGAATCTCTAATTATAATAATAGGTAATGGATTTTGGTTGGCATTTGATTAGCAGAATAGGTAACAGCTCTTATTGAATCTCTTATTACCACAATAGATAACGGATTTCAATTAATTTCTTTGGCATCATCTTAGGAGATGATCTCCGATAACCACAAAAGGGAACGAATCTTGATTGATTTCTTCTGCACCATCTTAGGTGATGATCTCAACTTGGATCGAACCCCTTATCCTCGTCTAAGGTGATGATTTAGGTCTTTCCTCTAGTGTGTTTGGTTAGATATCTGAAGCAGAACCAAAGACTTACCTGACCGCCCTCTAAGAGATGCTTCGACTAGGCCTTATAGGCGTTACCAAAGGTTGGTTTGGTGCTTGGCCATGCCATCTTAGGCGGGACCAAAGGATTACTCCATCCTTCCTCTAGGAGGCGCTCCGGCCAGGCCATATATGTGGGACTAAAGGCTTTTAAATGCTTTGATTGGGCCATTTCTAGCAGGTATAAAGGCTTACTCTGACCTTCGTCCAGAATGTATTTTGACCTGGCCCTAGTTGCGGGATCAAGGGCTTTATTCACCCTTTATTACCTTATATATGATTTAGGTTTTTCCTTTATTTTAGGAGATTCTTACTCCTTTGACTGATCCAATAGATATACTTGTTTCAGCTTCTTTATTCATCCATGGTTGGAAAGTACGGTCTTAAATTTTCGGCATTCCACGTTCTTGCTATTATGTTGCCATCAGATCGGCATAATCGATAGGTTCCTGATGGGATTACTTTATGAATGATAATGGATCCTTCCCAGTTAGGCTCGAGTGGTCCATCTGTTGGTTTCTTAGTATTTTCCATAACCTTTCGAAGTACTAAATCTCCTTTTTAAAATGATATTTCTCACTTTGAAGTTTTAGTATTTCGATATCCTTCTTTGATATTCATTGTTCGTATAACTGCTTCATCCCTAAATTCATTGATCAAGTCTAAGGATTCTCTTTTCATTTCTTGATTTGGATTAAATGCATATGCAATCCTTGAGAGGGTACTTAAATCTCGATTGGAAGCATGGCTCCACATCCATATGTTAAAGAAAATGGGGGTATGTCCCATTGTAGTTTTGGCAAAAGTTCTATATGCCCATAAAATAAGAAGTATTCTCTGTACCCAATTTCCTTTTGCTTTGTCTAACATTTCTTTAGGATGGTCTTAATGGTTTTTTAGCAGCTTTAATGGCTTCATTAGCTTTAGAGTATGCTACAGATGAAAAGCTCTTGATAATCCCATTTTTATTGCAAAATCGGATAAATTCCTCACTTTTTAACTAAATTCCATTGTCGGATATTATCTTATGCGAAATTCCAAACCTGGTGATAATATTCTTGAATATAAATTTAAGCACCTTTCCCAATGTGATATTTGGTAGCGGTTTTGCCTCTACACATTTGGTAAATAATCAATGGATACCACTAATAATTTAGCTCTTTAATTGGACATAGGTAGTAGTCCTATCAAATCGATTCCCCACACATCGAAAGGCCATGGACATGAGATCGAAGTCAATTCAATTGGTGGCAAGTATGGGATCTTAGAGAACTTTTAGCCTTTTTTGAATTTTTTCACATAATCCATTGCATGGTTTGTCATCTGAGGCAATCAAACCCTTGTCTCATAACCTTTTTTCCGGCCTTTTGCCATTAGAATGTCCTCCATAAAATCCTTTGTGGGCTTCTTCCAATAGTTTTGCTCCTTTTTATGAACTAACACATCTTAAGTAAGGGAGTGAATACCCTTTCTTATAAAGTATTCTGTTCACCATATTGAAGGTTGGGGCTTGATGTTTGTATGGAAGGACATTTCTTGAAGGGTTCCATGTCCATTATCCTTTTCCCTATGTATTAGTGCTTGAGATATGGTCAATACTAAGGACTTGTTTACTGGCTCGGGGCCTTTTTCCTATATCTTAGGATTTTAGTGGTAGCCTAATGGCGCAATTCAGGTTTCTGGCGCTCCACGTGAGCTAGCCAACTTGGACAAGGAATCGTCTGGGAATTCTTTCCTCTTGGTATTGAGAGATCTTCAAATTGGGTCAACATCTTTAACACCTTCATAACATATAAGACCAACTGGACATGCTTCATTTAATGTGATTAGTTCAACTGATTTACCATTGATTGGGAATCATTGAAAATCGCAATCCTAAGGATTTTTAATGTAGGGCCAAAGGTGAGTCCTGCCACCACCGACTCATATTCTGCCACACTATTAGTGGCGAGAAATCTCTTTTTTATTGCATAATGCAAATGGTGTCTATCGTGGGTAATAATTACATATCCTGCTCTAGCCCCTTAATCTTTTAAAGCTTCATCTACGAACAGTTGCTAGTTAGGTTTTAGAACCATTTCTTCTTTGATTGCTCTTTGATGAATCTTGTACATTCATTAACAAAGTCGGATAGAGCTTGTCCTTTAATTACCACTCATGGTAGAAATTAATATCATACTGGCTAAGTTCTATTGCCAATTTACTAATCTTCTTGAATCTCCGGGTTTACTAAATATTTATTTGAGTGGAAAACTGGTTAGAATCTATAATGGATGTTCTTGAAAGTAAGCTCTTAATTTTCGTGTTGTGAGCATCAATCCGTATGCCTATGATCAGATATCTAGTTTCTGTATCTTTAAGCCTTCTGCTTGCTTAGTACACTGGAATCTGAGTTCCCTACTTTTTTCTTATTAGAACAGAGCTAACAAAATGTTCTAAAACTACTATATAAAGATAAATATTTTCCTCTTTTATAGGGGTGGATAGAATTGGTGATTTCTCGAGATGATATTTTAGTTCCTTAAAGGCTTTCTGACAATCCCCTCCCCATTCAAAGTTTTTCTTCTTCTTAATCACATTGAAGAATGAGATGCATTTATTTGTGGCCTTGGAAATGAATCTATTCAATGTTGTCACTTTTCCATTCAAGCTCGTTACATCCTTACTTGTCTTAACCTCCGCTGTGTCTTTAATAGCTTAAATCTAGTCAGGGTTGGCTTCTATTCCCCGAGCACTAACAATATATCCCAAGAATTTTCCCAACTAGATTTCTAAAAAAACATTTTCATGGGTTGAGCTTCATTTGTTATTTTTCCAGTACCCTAAACATTTCTTCAAGATCACTTAGATGGTTGCTTTCCTCTTGAGACTTAACTAGCATATCATCCATGTGTATTTCCATGTTACGGTCGATCTGTCCTCTAAACATTCTATTTACCAACCTTTGGCAGGTGGCTTTGGCATTCTTTAATTCGAGTGACATTACTTTGTAACAAAATGTTCCTCAGTTAATTATGAAGCTTATGTTCTCTTCATCTGGTTTGAACATCAGAATTTGAGTGTATCCAGAGTAGGCATCCATGAAAAATAAGAGTTTATGTTCACTTGCTGCATCCACCAATTTTTTTATTCATGGAAGATGATATAATCTTCCCTTTTTCAAATTAGTATAATTAACACATGTCCCCTGTTTGTCATTAGGATTTTTGACTAATACTAGATTGGCCAACTATTTCGGATAAAACGCATATCTAATAAACCCATTTTCGAGCAATCTCTTGGACTTTTCTTTCAAAGTGTTAGCTCAAACTTTAACGAATTGTCTCTTTTTTTTCGGATGGATGTCATACTTGGGTCTATGTTTAAGGCATGACATATGATGGTTGGACCTATTCTAACCATATTTGAATGAGTCCAAGTAAACTTGTCTTTGTTAGACTTAAGAAATCAAACTAACTCCCCTTTGAGTTTGTCATCTAGCACTTTTCTTATTTTCACCATCTTTGTTGGGTCAACTGGATTCAAGTGTAGCTCTTCAAGATCCTCGATGGGCTTCATCCTCTCCTGTTCACCTCTACAATCTAACTCAGTAATGATTTCTTCACCATCTATTTTTTATCATATTTGTTTCCTTCCTCTTTTGTTTCCTTTTTTAAAATTTAAATTCACTAATGCATGCTTAGCTTTCTCAATACTCTCTATTGTTGCCTTGGATGATTGGCTTGAAGGCCCTTCATCCAAGCGATTTTTTAATTTCACTCATGATTGATTCAATTTCTCTGTGTCATAGTAAGAAAGATTATCTCGTTCGTATTGATCAAGAGTGGCAAAATATGATTCCGAGAGTTGAATTGCTCTCTTCTTACTATTCCCTATTAGCTCTTGCTTAGGAACTTCACCATCAGATATTTTGGTGAGACAAAGACATTGACCTCATCCAAAGTTGGCCTCCCAAAGAAGGCATTGTAGTAATAAGGTCAGTCCATAATGACAAACAACGTCTCGAAGGTCTTGGAATGTGGTGGAACTCCCATTTGTACCAGAAGCTTTATCTACCTCGTAGGAGTTGATCCTTTGTTATTGAACCTTAAAATGGGCTCAAAGATTGGCTCTTGTTTTTCTTTCGGAATTCCCATCTGATGAATGGCGGGTTAGCATTTTACCGTGCTTCCAATATCAATAAGGATTTTAGTCACCATAGAAAGCCCGATCTGTGCAGTCATCATAAGCCGATCGTTGTGCGGATGGCGAACCCCTCTTAGCTCTTGTTGGGTTATGGACAAACTATGCCTCTATATTTGAAATCTGGGTTCTTAAGTGGAGACCCTTCTTAATAGAGAAAATCCGATCTCTTATCGCTCAAATATATTAATTTCTGCCTCCCTTGCTGTTTCTAGCCAAACGCAGGCCTCTATGATTTAAATCAATTCAATTTATGGGTGAAATGAAATTTTTTTGAGCATCAATTTCTACAAAAGTTCACAGTATTGTTCGAGTGCCTTTGGCTACCTTCATCAGGACGTGTAGTTTTCTAATTATCTTGGATAAACTCTTTCAAGTGTCTAGAATGGATCATGCTTTGAATCATTCCATATACGACATTCATCCGCCGTATATCCATTTGCCTTATGATAGGCACAATAATCTCCCCCACTTCTCGGTTCTAAATTTTTTTTAGTTTTGTAGGAAATTAAAAACTTGTTGTTTTCTTTTGCTGTAGCGAAGATGTAGGATATCGGCTTGTTCAAAGCAACATAATTGGTCTTTGGGACTTCCTCCTATCTAGGTTTCTTATTGTTGTAATTAAAGCTAGACTTTCCCGTTACTTTCTTTATCTAGGACTTCTTTTTGGCATAATACATTTCATTCATATGGATGAATTTATCAGCTTGAAAATTGAGGTCTTGGAGATCCCTACGTCCATAAAGATAACGCTCTCACTAGAAAGGTGTCCACTCAATCAACCCTAAGCGTATTGCCATAAATTTGTCTTTATCGGTCATATCCTCTGCCTTTAATACCTCTGTGTTGAATTTCTTAAGATGGTCGCCTAATTGATCCCTTAGTCTTTGTTTGACATTAGCCAATACGCTTAAGACAATCATAAGATCCTTTGAATACAAAACTATGCTGAGAATTCATAAGATAATTGCTCCTAAGAGTATATAGTCTTCTTCCTATAGTTTCTATACCACTTAGCTGCTTCCCCTTAGAAGATGATAGGAAAAAGTCTGATGCATACAACTTCTGAAGCATTATATAGGTTTATCTGACTTTCGAATGCCATTAGGTGTTCATCCGGGTCGGTAGTCCCATTATATCTCAATGATGGAATTTTAATGTTAGATGGAATCCTTGTGGACATGATTCTATCTATGAATGGGGCTTCCCGTAAGTTATTGTTGACTCTTGCATCGAGGGACCTCTTCCCTTTAAGGTTAAGCATATCGTTCGCAATTTTCTCTACCATGTCCCTAAAATAAGCTTTATCATTGTGATAGTTGCTCCTATCAGGCTTATACTCTTTAGAGATTGAACTTCTAGATTGCTCATGGGACCTCTCCATTAATCTTCCTTGATGATTTTCTTTGGCCTTATAGTCTGCCAGTGATTTAAGAGAAAATTTTGTCGTGCAAACTTCTTGGTCTCCTCTCCTCGTTGGTGGAGTCATGATGAGTTTGCCTTTGCCTCTACTCGTAAGCAAAGAAGCATCCAAATTTCTTCTTGGAGATTCAACTCTTCTTCCACGGTGAGCTTGGAAGATTTTTGTGTTTCCAACAGCTCCTGCATCAATGCCATCTACTGGGTTAGATCTTTGATTTTAGCTTCGCTAGTGGTAGGCTTTGCCAGCTCTGATGGTTATCCAACTTCTACATTTTCTAAGCTGAAGTTCGGGATGACAATTTCTTCCAATGTTACCTTTTGTATGACTTATTCATTTATAATGCTAACTTGCCTCGGTCTCGTCTTTCCTTAGAACAAAAACTCATAATTTGAAAAGAGAGTAAAATGGAATCAGAGGTTCGAGTCGTCCTGCTAGCACCAAAATGTTAAACTAAAAATTGTTATAACACCTATGGTGCCATTTATATTGAGCTAAAACTCAATTTGTAACACCTACGACGTCATGAACAAGTATAACTTAGTTGATGAACTCAAATAGTGATGAGAAATCAAGAATTGGCTTGATATTCATAGCTTAGCACAAGGGGATGCCTTTCAGAAATGGTTTCACGATGCACAGTCAAGGCAAATAGACAATGCTAGATATTATTCAAGTCATTGCGCATATAAAATTGTAAAGTTTACAATCACTTGAAGATTTTCCCCAATTCCATTTAGGGTTACAATGTTTTGATTTAAGAAGAGAGAAAAGAAATGATTATCCCATCTTATATGCCTCTACGTTCGAAATTATAAGGATTGAGAATGGCATCATGACTGCCACATGTCACCTTCATCCTTCTTGGCTTTTGGCATCATCAGCCATCTTAGTGGTATTCAGTGCTATGCTTATTTTAATGATTTCCAACATTCTTTTGTATGTTGATAACTTACGACATTGACATCCATACTTGCTTTGATAACTCTCTGTATCATCTAAGAAAATAGTGACTTACGACCTTCCTCTTAGCATTTTTGAATTACAATATCCATAAAGGTTGGTTATTCATAACATTCCTGGATACTCGATATCATGCGACATTAATAAGAAGCGACATTATTAAGAGGGAGCATTGAATAGAGGCAGTGTTGATAAGTGACGGCATCAGCTTCATGCGACATCATTTACTGGTGATATGCGATATAGATGAGTGACGATATTGAAGATATATGACATCTTCAATCATATTGATAACTTACGACAAGCTTTAATCTTTTAGCACTTAGCAATTGATATTGACGACGTACGGCATCGATGGAATGCGACATCAATAATATGTGATGCCTTCATCACATTGATGGCTATAACATGTTGCCTTGTGTTGATGGAATATGTTACTGATGATATGCACCATCCACTTTTCAATGATACTTTATGACATCTACTTTCTTTGTTGATGAGGTGTGACATAGGTGATCTACAATATCCCCCTCTCTCATGGTGCCCTATGTTATGGTGTCCTTCAATATCACTACCGCAATGAAGTATAGTGCTAGTTATATATGACACGCGATATCAAGGATATATAATGTCCCTCTTGTATTGATGATCTACGACATTCCATGATGTTGATATGCAATATTTCCTTCAATGTATCATGAGGTGCAATATTCTATGTCATATGTTTCTTTGCTTTATCTTCAATATCAAGAGCTTCGACATGCAATATCCATTCTTTCAACATCATTCCATTGACGTGAGATGCTATTTTCTAGTACGAAATGCATTTTCCTATGCACAATGCTTTATGCTTTCAAGTTTAATATCTTCATTTGTTAATAAGTTCGACATTGATTTACATTCGTAAGTGTGATAACCCATGTCGCCTTTGGATTTGCTACCACTTCAGCTTTGACATTCTTATGCTTACTACGATATTATCTTGGAAGATCAATTGTAAACTCATTGATTCAACATCATATTCTCTTTCCTTCATTTTTCCTCTTTGGAAAATATGTGGATAACAAGAGAGTTTTCTTATTGGACATTCTAATTTGTTGTATCAATTTAGGTTTGGTCAATTTTATTTCATTCTTTATGCTTTATATTATCTTGGAATCTGTTAAGCGAGTATTTATCCTAACATAATTCAATGGGAACCAAAAACTCCACATCAAGTCAAAACAGCTCAAGAATCAACTAAAAGGACCAGAAGAAAAAACTAGGAAGGACCCAAAAGGAAAGAAGCAAAAATAGGCTAAGGGGATGGATCGCTAGAGATCCCTGAGGATTTCTCGTGAATTCTTTGTAACTTCTTCCATCATGATCCAATATCTTTCCTAGGGATTTCTGCCAAGTTTCATGATATTCTAAGCAAGCAAGCTCGAGAAGTGATCATTTTGCCGATTCCAGTCATAGTTCAATGCAACCTGTATATGAATCACCATCAAAATAAGGCAACTATTTGTCAAATTATATAAAGAGCATATACATGAGGCAAGGAATGCAACCCACAAGAAACGATCCAAAAATCCTCTAAGTACATGGATCGCTAGCGATCCATTGCATTTAGTTGGATCGCAATGAAATATTTGGAGCGTCTTCATATCGTCAAGTGTAGGCTTCTGGCAAAGTGGCCTAACCCAACCTACAAATACGGTCCTACTTGCAACATGAAGAATATCTTCCGGACTGGCTATTGAAACTTTACAAAAACTGTTCCTCACTCTTCTCCTCCCACACAACAGTCACCTAGGGGTTCACTATGATTCTCCAGTAACTCTTGCACTTGTGACTTGATCTAACCTAGGAGATTCAATAATATTGTAACATGATTCCACTTGTAACACCAATTCATTAATAGAAAGTTATAAAGTGGACGTAGGCTTTATTAATAGCCGAACCACTATAAAATCTTCTTGCTTTTACTTTTTCTATGATTTACAATTGCTTTTTATATTTTATTTGCCTTGATAAGCAGGTTTGGTGCTTTCACACTCAATCCAGGGTGTTGATCCATTTTTTATTTCACACTTAATCAAGGATGTTTATCTATTTTTTAGGTTAACATTTTGGTGCTTTCACTGAGTTTCGGAAGATCCACAGGAGCTGTAATGGCCTGAGAGGAAACCAATCCTCAGCAAGTTAAAGTCAATAGCTCCAACAACCCATTAATCAGAGTAAAATCTAGCACAACACAGGAGATCGGGTGCTGGGATCTTCTATCCAGCATGAAGTTGTCACTAGAGGTGAGTTAAAGAAATGGTTGATGAAATCAATCAAAAGATAAAGAACATCCAAAGAGCTCTTATGGAAAAATTAAATTCCCTCCAGACCTCGCAATCACTTGCTACTCTAAGAACCATACTAGAGCTCGCTGCTGCCACAGAGCAGGAAAGCTCTTCCATTTCTGGCCTAAACAAGAGAAACAGAAAGCAACAGCAAAAAGGAGTAGTGGGCAGAACTGCAGGAATCATTATAGAAGGAAATGCAAGCACTCCCCAACTGCAAAGCATCCCACCATGAACTTGAATCTGGGAACGAAAACCCAATGGGAAGACATAGCAGTAGATTTCCCTGACTTTGAAGATGGTGAACAACTTGATGACGACGTGTTGAAAGAAAACATTAACGTGCTGAGTACTGGCAGAGTGGTCCAAACTTCCCCTACCTAATCAACTGCAAGCCAACAGAACTCGGTGTCTGAAGATAAGAGAGTCTAGGCTTTAGCCCACTTACCAAGATCATGTGTAAGATTAAACACTTGTTGTAGTCACTAACAACCAACGCTGACTAGTAGACATAAGAGGCATATACCGCGCCCATAATTAAGCGCCTAATGAACAAAAGTAGGAATAGGAGAGATGATGAATGGGGATCCGCTCCAATCCAGACTCCCTTCACTGATGACATTCTGAATGAACGATATCTAAAAAAGTTCACTATGCCAACTATTCCGTCCTACGACAGAAGAGAGATCCGAAACCTCGCTTGTAAAAGTATAGTTGGTACATGGATGGAGTGAATGCTTCAAATGTTGTTCGATGTAAATGTTTACTAATCTTTTTGGAAGGAATTACTTCAAATGTTGGAATGGATGATATCTAAAAAATTACAGTTGGTACATGGATGGAGTGAATGCTTCAAATGTTGTTCGATGTAAAACCACCAGGAAGAACTTTAATCGAAAGGCGAGCCAGTACTTGAGATTGAAAGAGGCTGAGGAGCTAAAAGGAAAACCGGCTAACCTATAACCAACCAATGTTGGGCAGAATGGTATGGCAGTGAACTAAGATGCAAATACCTCTAGGACCGCCGCAGGAAACGCGAGAAAGGACGTGAAACAAAACGGGAAGAACTAGAATTCCAATAAGCGAACTGCAAGCAACAAACGACTTAAAGGCCCGAGGCTCGAGGACTACAACCCGCTCAATAATACCCCAGAGAATATCTACCTTATGACACAACGGTCAAGAAGCCGCCTAAAAAGGAAGTGACTGAACAGTTAAAGCTTTTCGGAAAGTACTACCGCTTCCATGAAACATGTGGTCACAACACAAATGAATGATGTCACTTGAAGAACCTAACTGAAGAACTAATTCAAGAAAACAAGATTCAGTGGTATGAGAGGAAGCCGTAAAATCCTAACCATCCTGCAACACTCCAAGCTTCCAGAGATCGGAGAAACCAAGCTGGAACCAGTGAAGAGGGATCCAGATGGATAAACCAGAGACTTATTATTAGCACAATATTTAGAGGACTCATCCCTCACAGAAGAGTTTGGGAGAAATGGAGCGATACATAAGCTCACTAAGACATGCTTTGAAAGATTTGTTCTTTGTGATTGAAGATGGAACTCCTGCTAAGCAACAGAGAACCCTGAATGATGCCATAGTATTCCTAAATCAAGACTCTGAAGGAATAAAAGCTCCAACCCTCGAGCCTATGGTCATGACATTGGGAATCGGACCAGCCGCGGTCCGACGTGTATTGGTGGTGGACAGTGGTAGTTCTGTGAATATCCTTTTCAAACATGCGTTTAATCAAATGAAGTTTCGTATGAAGGACGTATCCGCTTGCAAAACGAAGATCCAGGGATTCACTGGTGAATCTAAGCAACCAGTCGGAACAACATAGAACTCGAATATGGTGATCGAAGAGTCTTCCTCATCCAAACCTTTGTGATTGTAGATGAAATATCCGCCTACAATGCTTTCTAGGGCCGACCCTCTTTAGCAGATTTCAGGGTTGCTTTAGCTCAGTGGTGCCTAACCGTGAAGTTTTCGATAGAGAATGAAGTTGGGGTGATCAAAGGAGACCAAAGTGCGGCTAAATAATGCTATATCATAGAATTACGCAAGTCTAGAAGAAAAGAAAAGTGGAATAATGTAGGCATAATTCTCCACATTCATGAACCTATCGAATAGCAACTACAGAGCTGCTCCTGGCTTGGGGACCATAGCTGAACCAACAAGGATTTATACCCTAGAAAAAAGAGTTTGGGGAAGGAACGGGCAGCACCGATAGAATTGACAGTGTCTGTCCCAGTCGATATGGATGACCCAACATGGGTCCTGAAAATTGAATCACATCTTGGAAACAAGATGCGACTGGGACTGATCAAATTTCTTCATGCCAACCTAGACATATTCGCTTGGATACATTCCATTATATATGTGTTTCTTTGGAGATTACATGCCATGCACTTAATATTGATCCCAAGTATACATCAGCGAAGCAGAAGAAGTGGATAAGAGAAGAAGTGGATAAGCTGATGGAAAATGGTTTTATCCACGATGCAACATATCCCAAATGGGTATCCAACCCATTCTTAGTCAAGAAGTCCAATGAAAAATGGCAAACCTATATTGACTACTCGGACGTAAACATAGCTTGCCTAAAAGACAGCTTTCCTCTACCTAGAATCGACCAACTCATAGATAGGACAGCTGGACATGATAGGATATCTGGACATGAACTACTATCATTTATGGATGCTTACTCAGGATACAACGAGATCATGATGCATGAACCAAACTAGGAAAATACCAGTTTCATTACTGATCTAGGTTCATACTGTTATAAAGTAATGTTATTTAGTTTAATGAATGCTGGGGCAACCTACCAACGACTAGTGAATGCCATGTTCAAATGGTAGATCAGGAAGACTATGGAAGTTTATATAGACAATATGTTGGTTACGCCAAGCATAACTGCAAGTCACTTGTACAACCTCTCCAAAAAATTTTGAAATACTCTCAAATATGGAATGAAACTCAATCCACTTAAACGTCACTTTGGGGTAGCTTTTAGAAAATTCTAGGGATTCACTGTAAGCGCCAGCAGCATCGAGGCAAACCCCAAACAAATTATCACTTTACGGGAAGTCGAGGCCTCGAGGAATAAGGAGTTACAAAGCTTGAATGGAAAAGTTGAGCACTAAGCCAGTTCATTTCAAAAGCAATCAACAAATGTATACCGTTCTTTGACGGGCTAAACAAGGAAAAGGAGAACTTCAAATGGAATCAAGCTTGTGAAACTGCATTCAAAGAGTTGCTGCGACATATGGAAACTCAGCCAATCATGTCCAAGCTGGTAGACAGAGAAGACTTGTTTATCTACTTAATAGTCTTGCCCCATGCATTAAGTGCCTTGTTCGTATGAGAAGAAGCTAAGATTTAGCGATCCGTATTACATCGGTAAACGATTCACTAGAGCCAAGAATAACTATCTGAAGTTGGAAAATCAAGCGTATTGCCTCTTGATCACATCTGAAAAGTTACGGCTGTACTTCCAGGCACACCCAATCAAAGTGCTAATAGATCACCGTTGAAGCAAGTGTTGTACGACCCCAAGACCTTCGGACGGCTTATCAAATGGAACATCTATGGAGCCAGTATGAAATTACTTACCATCTTCGAAGGGCGATCAATAGGTAGGCACTGGCAGACTTCACTGCTGAGTTCATGGTATGAGATAACGAAGGAAGAATTTCTTTAGAAGTGGAGACACGTAGGAAGTCATTCGTCGATGGTGCGTCAGACAACATCTACTCAGGGGTAGTAGTAGTAGTGCTCGAAACTCCTGAAGGACGATCCATTTGAAAGGCCTTACGCTTGGAATTCCCTACAACGAATAATGAAGCAGAATACGAAGCATTGATACCCGGGTTGAAAGTTATGAAGGAACTCAGAATAAAGTCCGTACATATATATAATGAATCTGTAAAATCCCCTATCTAGAGGCCCAAAACTAATCCCTATAGATGCTTTATTCATCTATAGTACTCGCTTCCAGTGAGTAAGTTTGGCTATGTTAATAGTATCTACAATATCAGAAGCACTTTAATATGAAACAAAACACAGGTTTCATGTGACGACCCGGAATTTTCGAACATTTAAAATAAGAATATTTAATTGATTTTGAATATTAAATAGAGAAATTCTAATTTGAATCAAGGATATCACAGTTTATTTGATAATTAAATTAGTAAATTAAATGATTTGAAGTTGAGTAAAATGCTGAATCTAGATTTTTAAGCCTGTTAAAATATAGTCTGAAGGCTTACAAATTTATATTTATAATACTGAAGATAATAGATGTTGTAAAATTGAAATTAGTAGTGGTTAGATCAGTTTTGAAATTTTACATCGTTTAAATTGAATTTAAAAATAGCCTTCCGAGGCACAGTCTCGGAATTCGATGAAACCTGTTCCATTGGGTCCGTAATATGGAATTATTATCGGGTTTCAAATTTCGTACAATTGGAGTTGTTGTGTGAGCACACAATATATAAACGCGCTGAAATTTGATTGATATTAATCGAAATAAAATATACTTATAAAAGAAAAATCTAAAGTCCAATCTTCCTCTACAGTCAAATCTTCTTCTATACGCTTCCTTTTCCTTTTATTTCTAAGCTGAGCCTTCTTCAAGAATTCACGTATCAATCTTAAGCCATCCTCGTTCAAATTAAATACCTTCCCCTTTCTTCCTTTTAAATCCAACCCAGTTTAACGGAAAAAAATGGCCGAAGCCCTCACATTCAAATTTTTGTCTTCCTCTTTCTCCAATCCAACAGCATCTTCATTTCGTATCTGCGAAAAAAAATATGGTCGAGTCGATTCCCCCAAATCGCAACCCTCTCCTCTTCGATTCACATTAAATCGAAATCGAAATCACTCAGAGAAGAAAATATATAAATGGCTGCTCGCGACCGAGGTAGGGATGCATCAGATCGAGTGCGAGCGAAGGGAAAGCATGGCAAGTATGGACATCTCGCGTAGTTGGTGGCAGTAGGTGGTAGCGCTCGCGAATTTGGGGCTTCTCGACTATCTTGGGCGCTCGCGTAGGGTAGATGGTCAATTGTGGCGTGAGTTGGGGAAGGGCGACTGAGGCTCGCGAGTGGGGTCCTCTGGCTTTAGGGGTTTTGTTTCACGGTGTCGTTCTCGAGCTCGAGGAGGTGGTGGTGCTGTTCGCGATCGAAGTGGGGAAGGCCGAGATTGTTTTGCTGTAAGGTAAAATAGTTATTATTTTATTTTTATTTATTTTAGGCTGAATAAACTTAAATATATATGTAGATAAATTAGGTAATGTTTAAACAACAACCTGTATATATACTGAATATATTTTACAGAAAATTGTTTTTACAGTTAAGGCTATAAATATATATACATACAGAGAACGAAAAGTATATCTACAGTGAGATATAGAGAACAATTTATTCTTTTCAATTTGAAGATTTTTATATGTATGTATATAGGCCAGGGAAAATATATAACAGTTAGTTTATAAAAATAGTAATTTATATGTATATATACAATAAAGAAGATTTTTTTTGTTATTAACAGAAAAAGAAAGCAAATTTTTATACACGCATATTTATATTTATATATATAGGAGATCCAGAAAATAAATATATAAGCACCCACATATTTTAGTATATATAGTGAAACAATTTAAAATCAAATTATTGGTTCAAATTAAATAAATAAATGGTAATTAATTGTTTGATTAATTCAATATGGTAATAAATCGTGAATTTATTTATTCAAGGTCAAAAATTTAGAAGAAACCAAACAAGGCAATATGGAAGTGGATTGCAAATTAAAGGCAAAGGTGAGTTAATCTCACTCAGTTAAATTTAGATTTAAACGATTAAATTTAAATAATTGTTTGAATGATCAGATTGATTGATGTGCTATAGTGTGATATATATTTGGAATTGGCATGTTATATTGTGCTAACATCTGTGGATGCAGGAAAAACAGGTTGGAGGGATCCACCTGAACCCCTCAACTTTATTTAATTATTCAATATCCTCTGTTCTGAATATTTGATATTTTGCAATGAATTTTGTGAAATATTGAAGGCTATGGCTTGATTGATATAATAGGGCAATAATGATTTACTAAATATATAAATTGAGTTTGGGAATGAAAATAAAAGAGTGAAATTGTAAGTAAATAATTATAGGAAAGTTGAATAAATTTAAGAATGAACTGGAAAGGACATAAAGTGACTTTAAAATTTTAGTAAATAAATCTTGAGTATGGGAAGAAAAATTTAAATAAACAGGAAGTTAATAAAGCCTAAACTTCATTGTTGTTGTTTAAAGGAACAAAACATTTATTGTAAATTTAGGATTTAAATTTATTTAAGAAGAATAAAGAAGGAATTGGGAATAACCTGAAATTTTGTACATTTCAGATAAAGGATTTAAAATCAAACTTAAAATAATAATAAAGTCCGTAATTAATGAATTTTGAAATGAACTGATAAGTAAGAAGTTTATTTCAAATAGAATAAATTAGAATCAATTTGGAAAATTGATTTAAGTGATTGAGATTGGAAATTTCTCTCTGAATAACCAAGTACGTTTTCAAAGTAAAATTTTAAATATAAATTAAAAGTTTAAAGTTGTTTTTAAGAAGTATGTTTTGGAAAATTTACTATTTCTATATATTTAAATTCTAAAATAAGTATTTCCTTTTAATCTATTATAGCAATAATTATTTTAATCTATTATAGCAGTAATTATTTAAAGAGTGACTTAGTATTTTATTTTAAAAGTGAAATCTACTTTTATATTTTATTTAGTAACATTATTTTCAAATATTCATATAGTATGTATTTTTTTTTTACAAATCATTGAAGTAGTTTTAACTTAAATATTATAAAGTATATTTCTAAGTAAAGAGTTTTAAATTATTATAAAATCTAGTTTTGTGCTTGGTGATTTCAGAGGAGATAGAAAATATTTGGGAAAGTTATTCTGAAAGGAAAGATGGTTTTGAAACTGTTTTCAAAGGATTGAAAATAGAAATATATCTTGTGAAGATATTTTAGGATTAATAAATAATTTGGAAAAAACTATTGGTTGATGGTTGTTTGTGAATATTAATTGATAGTTAAATAACCGACTATCAATATTGGACAATGAGTTGACCGTTTCGAAGAGACCGAGATCGAGATTTATTTCTCAAAAACCACTTCGATCCGGTTTGTACGTTTCGTGTAAATGATGTTGGATTCGAAGACGGAGCAGTGAAATGCAAGGGCTAGCCGCTACTAATCCTGAGGATATTTCCGAAATGGATGTAGTAGGAATAGTGCCTTCGGTTCCGTTCGAGCCCGGGACGGACTTGTATGGATGAATGCTTGCGAAACATCGTCAGGTGGACGATGGGCATTCTAAGGGATATGTTCTATAAAGGTAACGCTTAGCCTCAAGCCTCATCAAATGGGAATGACTGAAAATCAGGGGTTATGCAGCAAGGCTAGGTGGGTAGCACCCAAGAAGGGTGAGGTCATTCCAGTCTAGATGTCCCTTTTTATTTTTCGGCTTAGTGGGCGGTTGCTGATCCCAACCGCGGGGTGATCTCACTCGGGACTGTCCAATAAGGGATGGTTCCGGCCTTGTGTTGCAGGGGAGCGGGCGTACTCCTCGGTACGGTGATCTAGGCACCGTACTGCGACAGGTGGTACCCCAGTGCCTAGTCATTAGTTGGAAATCCATTCTCCCTACGAGCCTTGTATGAGTTTTGTTTGTATTACCCACTTTTGTGGCTAGTAGTTGGAATTTAATAGATGTAACAATTTCGGCTATTTTATAAGTATTTGTATATAGACCCTATTATAATATCAGAGGATTTCTATAAAAATTGTTTTAGCTATCGTAAGGCAAAACCCGACATGTTTATTTGTGGCGTGGTCTTGCGAGATTCTTTTGTTTTCAAAGGATTTTTGAAACTTTAATAATCAATTGGGTATGATTTTCTCACGTTGGTATTCCAGACCGACTCGGGTGTTATTTAACTGTAATGCTCGAGTCAGATCGAGTATTATAGAATACAGGATATGATGCTGTGGAGCTCAGGAGACGAGAAGGATGACGATACGTACTCCCGTACTTGTGTTTATATATATATATTCCGCTGTGTTGAGTTGATGTGTATTCAGCTGTATGTTATTGATGTTGAGTTGTGATTGATGTACTCTGATGATGGAAAATATGTAAGCAGATATATTTGATTTTGAGTAAAGATCATATATTATCTATTATATTTTATTCCGCTGCGATGGTTAGATTCTGTTGTTGTTTTCTATTTTTCTTCTTCTACCTCTTCTTCTTTAACCCAAACGGTTCGTATTTCTATACCACTTGAGTCGATTTAGATAGAATAGTGTTGACTCAAGGGGCACGGATTTGCAGGATGTCACAGTTGGTATCAGAGCTTAGGTTGGAGATAACCTTGGCTCTGGTGGGAATTACTCATAAAATAGAGTCTATAGTACTCTAAAATGAGTTTGAGCGTATTAATAGCTATGAGCGCCTATTTGTTAGTGAATATAAATTGTTTTAATATTGTGTCGATTGGTTTATTGAGTGGCATATGAACTTTCATCGACACAGTCTGCGCAACTGTATCGAAGGGGTTTCTAAACACTTGAATAAAACAATTGACACGGTAATTTTTTAAATGTGGGTAAATGAAATAATTTTACCCAAAATATATTTTGATATAAATAAAAGTTTTTATAAACTATTTTAGCTAATATATGGTTGCTTGGATGTTAGAAATAAGGATATTTAAATTATTATCCTTATTGTATAGAAAATTTAACTAGAAACTGAACATTTAACATAAGTTTAAGGGAATAGAGTCATTATAAAATGGAATTCATAAATATGAATTATAAATGTAAATTATAAATTTAAATATAACCAAATGATAATTTGTATAAGCATAAGCTATGCAAATGAATTATAGTAAAATTGATTTATGCAGGATTTGGAAATTCAAAATTTCAGAGATTTTGGGAATGTTATCGAAGTGTTTTGAAGATAAATGATAACATGATTGTTTTGGGGGTATTTCTGAATGGAAATTTGTTTTAAAGGGATTTTGAAAGTGATATAGCATTGAAATCACTTGGATTATTGAAAAATAATTCTGATGATGACGGCCGCATCATCAGTATTCATTTTCGAATTTCTAAGTGACGGATTGCTGCCAAATTGATTTGTTCAGGAAAGCTAGTTGTTTTTGAAAATTTCGAAAGAAATTTGTTGGGAATAAAACCAGGATTGGTTTGGCTTTTGAGAAATGTGATTTGAGATGTTGGAGATTTCAAAAAGATTTGAAACCAAAAGTCAGATGTTTGAAAATCCTGATGAGATAGGTTGTAAACTTATAATTTGAGATAATTTTTAAATCAGGAATGAAATATAAGCTTTGAAGGTTGGAATTTAAATTTAAAGAGAAAATTTGAAAATGAAATTAACTTGGATTTGGAAATAAAAATTTGACTGGATTGAAATTAAGTTGAATAAGCTAAAAATAATATCCAGTTGTATTCCAATTAAGTTAAAATCGAACTGAGTTAAATAAAAATGAGTTAAAATAAAATTGAATTGGAATAAATATTCAATTAAGTTATAAGATGGAATTAAATTCTTACCTGAATAAATGAAAAATAAGTTGGATAAGGATTGGATTGAAATAAATAAATCAGAATAACTTATAAAAGAATTAAAACCCATGGAAATAAAATATGCTTGGGCTATAAATAGATAGAAGGCTTGAGTTAAAAATAAAAGATGAATATATTAAAGCTTATGATGAAATAGAATTGTATAAAACAATAAGTTGTGACTTATTAAATTGAAAATGGAATACAAAGCCCAAAATCAATATTTTGATGAATTGAAAAATGAGAAGAAAATCCAAACTTGAATTATAAAGTATATTGAACTTAAGAAAATAAAATGAAGTGATATTTGGAATAAAAATTCAAGTGTTGGATTATAAATAAGGGAAGAACTAATTAGATAATAAATTAGTTAATGAAATTGAATTGTGAGTTTATGATGAAGTTTGGAAATAAACTCAAGTTATAAATTAAAAATTGATTCAAATTGTTGATGAAGTGAAAGTAATTGAGAATGAGGCTGAATTGTGAGTTAATAAATTGAGTGGTAAATTAAAAGTGAATAATAGAATCAGAACTTGAGTTATAGATTAAATTTTAACTTGGAGTGTTAATAAATTAAATATAATTGGGAATATATCGAATAAAAATGTGATTTGATTAAAATAGTAATGGGATGGTTTGTATTGTGAATAAAATTCAAATATGCGGAAATAAATTGGATATGGCCTTGTAATCAATTGAGTTAAGCTGAGTATAAAAGAGAAAATATAATTGTAAAATGAAAATGAGCTTAAGTATAGAATTTGAAGAAATTGAAGTAAATTGACTTAAGCTGAATAGATGGAAGAGAGTTGAATTTAATTCAACTTAAACTAAGTTTAATAATAATGGATTGGTTTTAAATCAAGTGAAAATAAATTTTAATCGAAATAAAATTCTGTGAGTTGCCGATAATATTTAATGGAATGAAATTTCTTAAATAAATAATGGTAAACCATTTAAATTATTAAGGGATTGAAATAACTTGAGACAATAAGGAAAAAAAATAGAATGTTTCAAGTTTACTAGAATGGTTTAAGTGAATGTGGATAAACTAATTATGATGAATAAGTAAATGGATAGAATAAATAAGAATTAAATGAAGGATGGGAGTGGAACTTATTATAAAAAGGAATGGAAATGAACTTAAGTTTTTGACTTAAGTAAGTGTTGAATAAAATCCGAACTCAAAATGAAGTATGGTTTAAATGAGTTGAGAAATAGTTATTGAATGGAATAGCCTGAATTGTTGTCGAGCAAAATAAATGGTTGTGAATGGGTAATGGAGATGGAACCTAAATTGTTAATGGTTTTGAACGAACTAGTTTGGGTAATAAAATGAAATGCAGGTGAATTGATTCAAATTTAAAATGCAATGAAACTGAGAATATATGAATTGTGAATATTAAAATGGAATAGAATTAGGAATAAATTGAGTTGAAATCAATTTAAATTGGTTATAAAATATAAATACTTATTTATGCACATAGAATAAATTATCATTGGATGTAAATGGAAGTAATTAAAATTCTATAAATTGATTTTGAGAGCAATTGAATTAAATATGAGTTCAGTTTGCTTAAGAATAAATTAAGTGTAAGTGATTGAGTTTTAAACCATTCAAATTAATGAAGTTATATACGAATGGATTGAAAACCATTCGAATTGAATGAAAATGGTTTGTAAATAAGTTGAAACAGTTGAATTAGCTTGGAAACTATATAAATAGCTTACGGAAATGTTTGGTATGAGTTTCTTTTAGAATTCATATGTTTTAACCATTACAAATAAGTGATATGCTGTTAAACTTCATATATTTGGCACTTACATGTTTCAATTGAGTAAGTACAGGTACTAGAAGCCGTATGGCTGGATTTGGGTTCATTAACTGCTAATATTATAAGCCGCTTGCTTAAAATGCTAAATAAGGTACGCCTACGCAATAAAAATAGGAAATATTAACTGTTTTTGGTTTTTCCGACCGTGTGGGTCGATGTATATATATTTATCTCTTTTATCAAATTGCAAAAGCTCCTCCGTACAAAGGGGACTCTACCAAAAAAATTCAGAAATTTTGGGAGTTAGAAAATTTTTGAAATTTTGGAAAATTTTGTTAACGACAAACAAATTTGAATTGGAAACCAAAATAAGATAGTAAATGAAACCGATTTAAAGTAATGACATGAGTTAGTAATAAATGACAAATAAAATTTATATATTCAGAGTTAAAAATAGATTGAATTCGTATGAAAATGAAAGAATCGATTTGAATGAGAATACATATAAACAGAAGTGGTAAGATGGAAATAAGTATAAGGAACATATTTCATACTTATACTAACTTAAGAGGGAATGGTGAATTTTTTTTAAATGAAAATTGATACTACCAATGTAATGTAAGTCAATATTGGAATGAATAGATATTGGCATTTTATGAGAAAGTGGATAAAATGTTTTGGAAATATTGTGATTGGATATTAGTGCTAAGCAGGATATGTAGGTACTATAAAAGGAAAAGGGAATTGGATTTGATTTCAGAAAAATAAATTTGAAATGCTCGACAAAAAGGTATGTATTTAAATTGGGTATGAAATTTGATTGGGATTTGGATTGAGCCACTTGGCTTTTTGTTTTCTTTTTGGATTTGGGAGGCCGTAGAGCCATTATGTAGTTGTACCGAGCTAGCCGCGCAAAGGAGACGCTGGTAAAAAATTTCGGAAATTTAGAGAGTTAGAAAATTTTTGAGAAATTTTGAAAATTTTAGACTTTGTTTTGAATTATAATTTGGATAGTTGAATAAGTAAGGTTGGTTGGGACTAGGGAAAAGTTTGTGAAGTTAATGAGAATAATAATGGGTCTTTTATAAATAGATAGTTGGTAAGATGTTGTATTGTTAGAAACTGTTTGGCTTGGGAAAGGTAAATGGGTTTTGGGGCCATTCTTCCTAGATAGTAATTTCGGGGACGAAATTCTTTTAAGGGGGGAGGAATGTGACGACCCGGAATTTTCGAACATTTAAAATCAGAATATTTAATTGATTTTGAATATTAAATAGAGCAATTTTAATTTGAATCAAGGATATCATAGTTTATTTGATAATTAAATTAGTAAATTAAATGATTTGAAGTTGAGTAAAATGCTGAATCTAGATTTTTAAGCCTGTTAAAATATAGTTTGAAGGCTTACAAATTTATATTTATAATACTGAAGATAATAGAGGTTGTAAATTGAAATTAGTAGTGGTTTGTTCAGTTTTGAAATTTTACATCGTTTAAATTGAATTTAAAAATAGCCTTCCGAGGCACAGTCTCGGAATTCGATGAAACATGTTCCATTAGGTCCGTAATATGGAATTATTATTGGGTTTCAAATTTCGTAGCAATTGGAGTTGTTGGTTGAGCACACGATATATAAACGCGCTGAAATTTGATTGATATTAATCGAAATAAAATATACTTATAAAAGAAAAATCTAAAGTCCAATCTTCCTCTGCAGTCAAATCTTCTTCTATACGCTTCCTTTTCCTTTTATTTCTAAGCCGAGCCTTCTTCAAGAATTCACATATCAATCTTTTTGTGAAGCCATCCTCGTTCAAATTAAATACCTTCCCCTTTCTTCCTTTTAAATCCAACCCAGTTTAACGGGAAAAAAAATGGCCGAAGCCCTCACATTCAAATTTTCGTCTTCCTCTTTCTCCAATCCAACAGCATCTTCATTTCGTATCTGCGGAAAAAAAAAGAAAAAAAATGGTCGAGTCGATTCCCCCAAATCGCAACCCTCTCCTCTTCGATTCACCTTAAATCAAAATCAAAATCACTCAGAGAAGAAAATATATAAATGGCTGCTCGCGACCGAGGTAGGGATGCATCAGATCGAGTGCGAGCGAAGGAAAAGCAGGCAAGTATGGACGCCTCGCGTAGTTGGTGGCAGTAGGTGGTAGCGCTCGCGAATTTGGGGCTTCACGACTGTCTTGGGTGCTCGCGTAGGGTAGATGGTCAACTGTGGCGTGAGTTGGGGAAGGGCGACTGAGGCTCGCGAGTGGGGTCCTTTGGCTTTAGGGGTTTTGTATTCACGGTGTCGTTCTCGAGCTCGAGGAGGTGGTGGTGCTATTCGCGATCGAAGTGGGGAAGGCCGAGATTGTTTTGCTGTAAGGTAAAATAGTTATTATTTTATTTTTATTTATTTTAGGTTGAATAAACTTAAATATATATGTAGATAAATTAGTAATGTTTAAACAACAACCTGTATATATACTGAATATATTTTACAGAAAATTGTTTTTATAGTTAAGGCTATAAATATATATACATACAGAGAATGAAAAGTATATTTACAGTGAGATGTAGAGAAAAATTTATTCTTTTCAATTTGAAGATTTTTATATGTATGTATATAGGCCAGGGAAAATATATAACAGTTAGTTTATAAAAACAGTAATTTATATGTATATATACAATAAAGAAGATTTTTTTTTTGTTATTAACAGAAAAAGAAAGCAAATTTTTATACACGCATATTTATATTTATATATATAGGAGATCCAGAAAATAAATATATAAGCACCCACATATTTTAGTATATACAGTGAAACAATTTAAAATTAAATTATTGGTTCAAATTAAATAAATAAATGGTAATTAATTGTTTGATTAATTCAACATGGTAATAAATCGCGAATTTATTTATTCAAGGTCAAAAATTTAGAAGAAACCAAACAAGGCAATATGGAAGTGGATTGCAAATTAAAGGCAAAGGTGAGTTAATCTCGCTCAGTTAAATTTAGATTTAAACGATTAAATTTAAATAATTGTTTGAATGATCAGATTGATTGATGTGCTATAGTGTGATATATATATTTGGAATTGGCATGTTATATTATGCTAACATCTGTGGATGTAGTAAAACAGGTTGGAGGGATCCAACTGGACCCCTCAACTTTATTTAATTATTCAATATCCTCTGTTCTGAACATTTGATATTCTGCAATGAATTTTGTGAAATATTGAAGGTTATGGCTTGATTGATATAATAGGGCAATAATGAATTACTAAATATATAAATTGAGTTTGGGAATGAAAATAAAAGAAGTGAAATTGTAAGTAAATAATTATAGGAAAGTTGAATAAATTTAAGAATGAACTGGAAAGGACATAAAGTGACTTTAAAATTTTAGTAAATAAATCTTGAGTATGGGAAGAAAAATTTAAATAAACAGGAAGTTAATAAAACCTAAACTTCATTGTTGTTGTTTAAAGGAACAAAACATTTATTGTAAATTTAGGATTTAAATTTATTTTAGAAGAATAAAGAAGGAATTGGGAATAACCTGAAATTTTGTACATTTCAGATAAAGGATTTAAAATCAAACTTAAAATAATAATAAAGTCCGTAATTAATGAATTTTGAAATGAACTGATAAGTAAGAAGTTTATTTCAAATGGAATAAATTGGAATCAATTTGGAAAATTGATTTAAGTGATTGAGATTGGAAATTTCTCTCTGAATAACCAAGTACGTTTTCAAAGTAAATTTTTAAATATAAATTAAAAGTTTAAAGTTGTTTTTGAGAAGTATGTTTAGGAAAATTTACTATTTCTATATATTTAAATTCTAAAATAAGTATTTCCTTTTAATCTATTATAGCAATAATTATTTTAATCTATTATAGCAGTAATTATTTAAAGAGTGACTTAGTATTTTATTTTAAAAGTGAAATCTAGTTTTATATTTTATTTAGTAACATTATTTTCAAATATTCATATAGTATGTATTTTTTTCTACAAATCATTGAAGTAGTTTTAACTTAAATATTATAAAGTATATTTCTAAGTAAAGAGTTTTAAATTATTTTAAAATCTAGTTTTGTGCTTGGTGATTTCAGAGGAGATAGAAAATATTTGGGAAAGTTATTCTGAAAGGAAAGATGGTTTTGAAACTGTTTTCAAAGGATTGAAAATAGAAATATATCTTGTGAATATATTTAAGGATTAATAAATAATTTGGAAAAAACTATTGGTTGATGGTTGTTTGTGAATATTAATTGATAGTTAAATAACCGACTATCAATATTGGACAATGAGTTGATCGTTTCGAAGAGACCGGGATCGAGATTTATTTCTCGAAAACCACTTCGATCCGGTTTGTTCGTTTCGTGTAAACGATGTTGGATTCGAAGATGGAGCAGCGAAATGCAAGGGCTAGTCGCTACTAATCCTGAGGATATTTCCGAAATGGATGTAGTAGGAATAGTGCCTTCGGTTCCGTTCGAACCCGAGACGGACTTGTATGGATGAATGCTTGCGAAACATCGTCAGGTGAATGATGGGCATTCTAAGGGATATGTTCTATAAAGGTAACACTTAGCCTCAAGCCTCATCAAATGGGAATAACTGAAAATCAGGGGTTATGCAGCAAGGCTAGGTGGGTGGCACCCAAGCAGGGTGAGGTCATTCCAGTCTAAATGTCTCATTTTATTTTTCGGCTTAGTGGGCGGTTGCTGATCCCAACCGCGGGGTGATCTCACTCGGGACTGTCCAGTAAGGGATGGTTCCGCCCTTGTGTTGCAGGGGAGCGGGCGTACTCCTCGGTACGGTGATCTAGGCCCCGTACTGTGACAGGTGGTACCCCAGTGCCTAGTCATTAGTTGGAAATCCATTCTCCCTACGAGCCTTGTACGAGTTTTGTTTGTATTACCCACTTTTGTGGCTAGTAGCTGGAATTTAATAGATGTAACAATTTCGGCTATTTTATAAGTATTTGTATATAGACCCTATTATAATATCAGAGGATTTCTATAAAAATTGTTTTAGCTATCGTAAGGTAAAAGCCCGACATGTTTATTTGTGGCGTGGTCTTACGAGATGCTTTTTTTTTCAAAGGATTTTTGAAACTTTAATAATCAATTGGGTATGATTTTCTCACGCTGGTATTCCAAACTGACTCGGGTGTTATTTAACTGTAATGATCGGGTCGGACCGAGTATTATAGAATACAGGATATGATGCTGTGGAGCTCAGGAGACGAGTAGGATGACGATACGTACTCCCGTACTTGTGTTTATATATATATATATATATATATATATATATATATATATATATATTCCGCTGTGTTGAGTTGATGTGTATTCAGTTGTATGTTATTGATGTTGAGTTGTGATTGATGTACTCTGATGATGGAAAATATGTAAGCAGATATATTTGATTTTGAGTAAAGATCATATATTATCTATTATATTTTATTCCGCTGCGATGGTTAGATTCTGTTGTTGTTTTCTATTTTTCTTCTTCTACCTCTTCTTCGTTAACCCAAACGGTTCGTATTTCTGTACAACTTGAGTCGTTTAGATAGAATAGTGTTGACTCAAGGGGCACGGATTTGCGGGATGTCACATTTCAAAACAATATTTTCTTTATTATATTTAAACAGATGTTCCACATTCTTAATAGATAATCCCAATACGTTTCCAGGCACAGATAAAATATACTTATTACAAAATGCTCCAAAAGCGATATATGAAGATGCTCCCTTGTATGATCAGACTCATGTAATCATAATAGACTTAATACAAACACATCGGAAATACAACAAAGGATAAAACCGCAACTCTTAAATAGCTATCTGTTTGCCTCATGCATGCCTATGGTAGCCTTATTTCTCATCCTACTAAATCTAAAAAGACCTTAACCCCTCAGCCTACTCAAATTAACCGAGAGTTTAAGTGGAAAACATAAACTTCGAGTTAGACATAAAGCCTAGTGTGAATAATACTATACATCCTGGATTAATATGTTAAGTGAGACCACACCCTTGGCGAAATGGGTTTCCCCTCACTACATCCTTTTAAAACCTTTTAAAACCATATTCTATGCTCATGCATCCACAGTGGTTAAAACATATATTTTTAAAACATTACGATGAAATGTATACTTAAAAACAATTAGGATTTCCCTGTCCTCTATTAGATTTTGATTGCCTCAAAGAAGGACTATCCATCCCATATTCATTTTAATTAAGCTGATGTGGACTATCCATCCCACATCACATAGTTTTCGTAGGATAACTATAAACCCTTCATTAAACATATGAAGACTATCCATCCCCCACATGATGTTAACTATCCATCATCATCCCATAGTTTTCCCGTAATGACTATGAACCGTTCTTCAATCATATGGAGACTAACCATCTCCAACTTGATGTTGACTATCCATCAAACATCCCATGAATATACTTATCTCATGCTATCCACATGAGTAACCTATTTCCATTAGTATCTCTAACTTAGGCTATATCCCAATTATCCCCTACTATCTATGTGGTTGACCTATTTCCATTAGTATCCCTAATTACAATTTACATTGGTATATCCTAATGATCGTCAAAACATATAAGTGTTGAACCCCAACTATCGTTGAACCTCATTAAGCCCACCTCGATATCCTTAAGTGTAACATTCCCGAATTTTAAATAAGTTTAATTTGACAATTTATTTAATTTTTGAATTAAATTGTGGAATTATTTGTGAATTAATTAGAAATTTTTAGAATAAATAAATAATTTTAAATTATAAATAGAATTTTGGTTTGAAATTTAAGGATAAGTGTTTTATAAATAAAAATTAGATTTTTAAAAAAATATTGGAAATAAATAGGATTTATAATTTTATTTTTTAGTTAATAAGAATTTGTTTCTAATTACTTAAAAATGCATTAAAATTTAAAATTGATGTTTGAATTTGATATAATAAATTTTTCCAAGACTAATTAAAAATAAAACTCTAATATATTTATTTATGTGTAGTTAAATTTCAAAACTATTTTTCTTTAAAGGTTATATAAATGACTGATAAAGAAATGCATTTATTTAGATAAGAAATATAATATTAAGTTATATTTGAAATATTATTTGTAATTTTAAAATATATTAAAGTTTTGAAAGTTGTTTAAAAGTTAAATTTTATAATATACATATGTGTGTTATTTATTAAAGCATAATTTGTTTTAAAAATTCAATTTTTCTTAAGATTTTATGAAAGAGAATGCATTAATTGAATAATAGAAATTTTATATACAAAAACATTTGTTTTAACAAGTGTAAACAAAATAAAATACATATGTTAAAAATTAGTAATTTAGGGTTAAAACACAATTTTTAAAATAATTTAGATTAAGGACATAAACATTATTTAGTTCACCTAGGACATTTGTAAGAAGGTTAAAATATGCAATGACAAGTGTTAGCCAAATGAAAACAAGTGGCATTAATTTTGTTTAAAATGAATTAAACTTTATATTGAAAAATAAAAAAACTAAATTCCATTTCTTTTCTCATATCGTCAAATCTAAAAACAATAAATAAATTAAAAAAAGAGAAATAGAAAACAAACCAAAACTTGATCAAGCATAATTGATTCAAGAATAAAGCAAGCAATGATTGAAAAGCAAATGTAAACAAAATTCAATATCAGGTCAATGATCAAGTTCAGATCAGACAAACAAAAATTTCAAAGGTTTCCGAGAGGCAAAGATTAAAACCGGAGACCAAAGCAAGCTACAGATCAAAATAAACAAGTTATAGCAATCAAACTGAGGCAACTAAATCAAGTTCAGATCCTCTGTTTATCAATTACAGGTGAGCAAACCCTTTTGAAACCTCAAGTATTTGATCTATGGTTTGAATTGGTGCTTAAGATTTGTTTGAATGAGTGCAAATATGTGTATGAATGTATATATATCCACTGTGCATGTTAATAAATAGTGATATTTATCCCTGTTTGCAGGTTCAGGTTTCCAGAAAACCTGTCTAAAAAGAAAAAAATTCTAAAACACTGCTTCTAGTTGTTATTAAATTAGAATGTCAAGATGAAATATGATCAATTCATACAAACTTAATTTTAAAAATATGTTTTCAAGATAATATGGAAGGTTGTTGTCTGGAAGAAGAGAAAACAGTATAAATTCAAAATTTATCAAATTTTCAACCTGCATGAATTTGAATTTCATTTACATCATCCAAATCAGTTTCGAAAATAATGATTTTTAAAACAAAAATCAGAATTTTTAGTCTCCAATTTAGATGGCAATTGTGTGATGAACGAGATATGGGTTTTGGAAAAGATCTGGTGATCGGCATGATGATGTTTAGCGAGATTCGGCCTAGAAGTGGCTGGAGTGTTGTAGATCATAGGAAAAATGGATGAGATTTTTTCTGATGAACAGAGCGGTGAGTCGAAGCCAAACTAGGGTTAGAAGGGTAGTTTTAACATTGATGTTCGCGAGGTGATTTCTATGGCGTAGTTTGATCGGTCGAAGCCAGACCAGGGGGAATCAAAGCATTGTTCAGTGGAGATGTTCTTGTCGAGGAGGCTTGGTCGATGATGGCTGGGATCGTCGGCGAAGGAGATGATTTTGTTGACTGGATTGGTTCCAGGAAGGAGCAGATATGCTCAATTGTGTTTCAGGTGATGTTCGACGATGTTGGGTATTGGGGATGGTCAGAGTGATCACCAACGACTTGTAGGAAGTATTGACGTTGGTCTGAAGGTAAACGAACATCGGTGCACGTGAATGCATGCACTGTGCATTTTGTCTACGTCGCTGGGAAGAAGGATGTTGCTCGAAGAAAATTATGAGGAGATGATGGATTAGCTCGAGTGTTGGCTCGAATGTGTTTTGCGTTATATCGAGTTTTTTTTCAAAAACTTAAACAAAATTTTGAAGTTTGAAGGGGATGCGGGTGAATTTGGGAAGAACTCGAAGTGGCACTTGGGGAAGATGGTTGTTGACTTGGGAAAGACTCGAGTGAGCCCCGGGGTGGATATAAAAACAGTCTTCTTGACTTTGAAAACAAAAATTCAATTTTTTTTAAACATTTTTAAAACCCATGTTTTAGATAATGGTTTTAATTTAGATAATTGGATTAATAAAAGTTTTCAAGTAAGATGTTTTAAAAAGGTAATTAAGTTTAAATTATTTAATTTGTGGCATTATTTAATTAATCATTTTAAATAAATAATGTAATTAAGAGTAAATTAAGATGAAATATTGATTTGTAATTCTTAATTAAACTTAATCTCTTATGTTAATGTTGATTAATCATGAGGCCAAGTAATTAAAGACTTTAATAATGATTTAATTATAAATCAACATAAATGATTTATAATTACTTAAATAATTAATTAATAGTTAATTAAAGGTTAATTAATTATTAAATAGTGGATTTATAATTAAGGATTAATTAATCAAGGTAATTAATTAAAGGATAATTAATTAAGGGTTAATTTATTTATTAATTAATTAATTAAGGATAATTAATTAAAGAATAATTAAATAATTAAGGGTTTAATTATGTAACAATTAAAGGTTTATCCAATTATTAATTAAGGTTGATCAATTAATAATTTAAAGTTTATTAATTTATAATTGATTAATGAACCTGGATTAGAGATTAATCTGGTTTCAATTAATCAGATGAGCAATTTATCTTCCTTATGGATGACTGTATTCTATTGAATGCTGTGAATTGTTTGATATCTCTACTGTGTGATGCCTTGTGATGTGTATTGTTTTAATTCAAGCTATGACGAATGTATTTTATTTATCTATAATGCATTTATATTATCTATATGTGATTCTGTGTACATAGTTAAGCGTTATAGGATTATACCGCTTATCGATATTGCTGTGATTGTATCTGTAATGATTGATGATATTGCACTATTGGTTAAAACCCCTGGACTACACTATACACACATATATATGGATTGCATGAGGAAATTGGTTAAGTCATAGATTTCTGAAATGGTTTTTAAAAGTTGAATTTTGAATTCAAATGGTTTTGGAAATGGATTGGGTCAAAAGTGAAAAGCTTTTGAAAAAGATTTTAAAGATAAAAGTTATTTTTGAATAACTTGATAAAGTTTTGAAATTAAATAATTTGAATTCAAAATTTGAAATTGAGTTCTATGTTAGAAATTATGGTTTAAAAATGTTATACAAGTTATAAATGTGTTTATAATGTTTTTTTTAAACCATTTTAAAATTATTATTTTGGGAATTTGAATTTAACCCAAGGGCTTTAACTTGTAGAAATGAAATCAGATTTTTCTGAAACATAAACCATTTGTTTTCAAATAATAATAGCTTTCGTATAAAGAAAGGATTTCCAATTTGTGTTTGAAATGGAATTAAGAATTGTTTTGAAAGCTATGAATGAATCTTTGTGAAAGATGATTGAACCTCATTTGAACATCATTTGAAATTGAAGGGACGTCCCTCCAGAGGCGTTCCATTTTGTGTGGGAAGTTCCTTTGCCTGACCATTTGTTGGAAATCCAATCATCCAATACGTGCCCTTTACGATTGCAACTGTATAACCTGCCACCTCAGGCGGTAGCTGTATTAGACATAGTATAATGGTACATATGCTGTCTCAGATTAATATTATACTTTCGAAATGTTTTCCACTATGCACTAATAATAATATAAAAAGGATTTTCGCGTATGAAGCATTTTTGACTGTCATAAGGAGAAATCTCCTCCAAGTGTGCGCTTGCATTGTATGTGTGGCGGGAGGCCTTATTGTAACGACCCAGGATTTTTATTAATTAAAATTTAAATATTTAACTTATTTTAAATATTAATAAGTGAATTTATAAGTCGAATAAATTTTATTTTGAATAATTGGATTTAATTGAATAATTAAATCGATAATTTAAAATGTGAAATTACAGAAATAATTGAAAATCGAGTTAAATATGATTGAAAATGATTTGTAAAATTTTATTATATCATGTTGGAGTTAGAATGATATTATAGAACTTTTAAAATCGAATTAAAAGTTAATTTGTGAAAATTGAATATTTTAATATTTAATCGACTAGTGAAAATAGCCAATTTTCGAACAGTCTCAGAATTGGACGAGATCAGTCCCATTGGATCCATAGTAGTTAGTTATTACCGGATTTTAATTTTCGTAGTAATCGGAGTTATCATTTGATCGTGGCAGCTCGAAACGCATCTAAATTGTTTTAATATTAAATCGGCGAGTTAAAATAGCCATTTTTCAAAAAATCTCGGATTTCGATGAAACCAGTTTCATCGGATCCGTAATGTGATATTATTGTAAGGTTTCAAATTTCATGTCAATCGGATTTATCGTTTGTCTGGTGCAAGCTAAAACGCCTAGAAAATCGTTTAATCGGTTTAATTTTAAATCGAACGTTTATTGCCATAACTCGCACAGATGACCGGATTAGCTCCCGAAACATGTTCCATTGTGTTCGGAACGCGGGGTAAACCTTAGAAACGCCAACCGGCACACTTCGTTTGGAGTTCGGAAAATTCGGGATGAATAGTGTCGCGCGAATTTTCTATAAAAGCCCCTCCCCTCTTCATAATTTGCAAAAATTAGAAACCCTAGGTCAAAAAAATTGCAGCCGCCACCTCCATTCTATTCAATGGCTAGAATTTTGTTTTGTTTTCTCCTCAATTACTCTCAATCCATCAACAATTAGAGAAAGTGTTCAACATGAAACTTGTAGAGCATGGAGAGAGCTTTCAATCCATACGGTGATGATCGTGTTTGGAGCGACGTGGAGGGAGGTACAGGGGGCCGACGCCCTGATGTTGCGCATGCAATTTGATGGGCTGTAGGTGGCCGAGCTCTGACCTATTCAGGCCGATGGTGGGGGAAGTGATGGCCTTCGACGTGGAGCTCCTTGATCGTGTTCATGTTGCTCGTGAAAATCATATAATCAAACCCTAGTTTGGAGTGTTGGGTTCATGTGTTCGGCTTGTAATCCGTAGATGGAGAACGTGAGATGGAAGAAGCATATGGATGGCCTGATGTTGCTGGGCGATGGATCCATGGGCTGGAATGAGATTAGGTTAAAAACTAAAAGGAAATTTGTAAATTTAGTTAATATAAATACGTGTAACTTATAAAATGCATATCTTTTTCATACGAGGTCGAAAACGCGCGAAACCAGTTGCCTTGAAATCGTATGGACGAGAACTACGCAATGGAATTGGATTGGATTCGTTTGGAGTTAGTGAAAATTTTGGGTAAAATTAAACGTTCGTTTAATTTTATTCGAAATAAATCGCTAAAACGAAATTGAAATCAATGTGAGAACTTCTCACTCAATCGAATCGGTTTCGATTTTATTTTAAATAGTTATATTTAAAATACTTGAATGTATGTTTGGATGACGATTGATATCTATTGATTGTTAAGATAGACATTATGCGCCGTTAGTAAGCGGATGTTATTTATTAAAAACATATACCGCGAATATTTCATAAACAGTGAAATTGGTATTATATATAATAACAATATATATATATATATTGGCATATGTATATATTGCAGTTATTGATTTCCCGCATTGTACAGCGGATGAGACCCTATTGCGCCGCCTATTAAGCGGATAATATTTTTAAATCTCATATACCGCGATAATTCCGTACTGGAGCAGAATTGGTATTGTGCTAACATCTGTGATGCAGGGAAACAGGTTGGAGGGATCCAACTGGATTCCTCAACAGTTTTTATTTGAATTCAGATATTTTGATATTTGATGGATTATCATATCGATATATGATGTCGTTGTTGTCGTGATTGACTATTTGGTGTGTAGCATCATTGGACCAAGTTTTGGAATTTTAAAATGATTTTCAAAGTGATTTTTGAAAATATACTATATGTTTGGAATTGATTCATTTTAAATAAATAAACGATATAATTTTAATGTTATAAAAATCATGGTTTTTGAGAAATATAGTTAAAGGTTGATTTTTGAAAATATGAGGCTAATGATTTTATAAAATAGTTTAATCGGGATTTTTGGATTTATTATAAAAAGTTGAAAATATAGGATTTATAAAATTTAATTATTTTATAAATCAAAATGGTGAAATTATAAAGGACTTTAAAGACGTTTTGAAATAATAATATAAATTGATTTATATAAAAGATTTATAAATTGATATTTATAAATTAAAATATTGGAATTATAAAACGAGTTTTTATAAGTGTTAGAATGAATTGTGAATGAATTTCATAAATGAATGAAATTTATAGAATTATAAACGGTGAAGTTATAAATGAAATTTTATAAGCAGTAGGTTTATAAAGTTCATAAAGTTGTTAAATGAATGGTTTTGGATAAATAATTGAATCTTATAATTTATAAGATTTATAATTATGAAGTTCAAAGGAACGATTTTGCAAACAAATAAATTATAAGTATTTGACTTATAATATGAACTTTTGGTTTATAATTGAGTTATGAATTGAATAGGTTAATAAAGGAATTTATAAACGTTGTTTTTATAAATCCACAAAACGACTTATTTTGATAAGTAAATTGTTATAACTTATTTATGGAGTTATATTCACGTTTTAAACTGTGAATAATCCTTTGAAATAAAATGAATAAAAGGATGAAATTGGTTAATGTAGTATATTCACGTTTTTGAAAAGTGAAATAATATGTTAAAGAAAATATTTTGGGATGTGATGTTTTAAATAGAATTAAAAACGATCTAACGATGTTTTTAAATGTGTCGAGAGTCGAAACCATAGATTTCAACATTCATTGTTGAAATAGACGTTTTCGAGAAATAAAAGGAAATGGTGGACTATAACACTGTTGTTATAGTAAATGATTTCCGAAAGGAAATATTTTGTATAGAATTGGGATTTATATATCTATTTTAATTTCGAATCCCTATACTAGTGATTTTGGGTTGTCGTAACGATGTTTTACGCAACATTCGTTTTGGCCCAAATAAATATGTTTAAGAGAATGATTTCCTTAAAGAATGAAATATATACTTAATTTCGATTGAAGTATATTGAATATTTTCCAAGTGTTGAAAATAAATAAAATTTGTGAATTACTTATGAATAAATAAGTATGGAAATGTTTTTCCAATGTGAAGTGAATATTTTGAGAATTTATCTTTTTGAAGATAAATTGAAATGAATAATTGAAATCGTATATGCACGGATATTGTGAAATATAAATTCACTATAGAATTTATAAATGAAAAGGGAATTTGTTTAAAAATAAATATTGATTTATTTTTGAGGCATTGCAATTATATATCTTGTAAAGATATTTTTGGGAAATAAATAATTTGAAAAATTATTTGGAATTTGGTGATGTTGTGCATATCCATTGATAGTTCAATAACCGACTATCAATATTTACCTTTAAAAGGTATTTGTTGTGATTTGCTGAATTTGAATGCTACATTTATTTTTAAATTATTGCGCTCGTTATTCGGATTACCCATTCCGAATAGTAACATGACGTAATGGATAGCATTGATGACCGGTGTTGAAGACCGAATATTTTTGAAAGCGAAAGGACAACTCGTCGATTGTCTTTGCACCGAGTAGCTACGGTATAGAGACTCCCTATGTGATGGGAAGTCCGGACGTGATTAGAGATTATCCGGATTGCAAGGACTTCTTTGTAAGTGCCTTCAGTTCTGTTTGATCTCGGAACAGACTTGTATGGATTGTATGTCTGACATTACAAATTGAGATATAAAGCAGATTTCTTTCAAATATATTTCTGTTGGTGGCGGAGAATTTATTCTCTTAGCTTAACACCCTTCTCTGAGACGTACGAGCTCAGAGGTTATGTAGTTGAAGGTTTTTAGCAATATATTCCCAATTTGGTAATGTGACATGCTGAGTGTTGCTGTGAAATGATCATTGTGTTGATCATTTGTGATAGGATCATTTATTTGATCGTTTATCTTGGTAATCATTTCTATGATCATTTGTTGACCCAAAGCATGGCTTTTGTATAAAGTATGTTTTTGTGGACGTGACTTCGTCGAGCCTCACACCCCGGAATTGTCAAAACAGGAAAGATGCGGCAAGGTTATGAGGGGTAGCTCCCTTTAGGGTATGTGCATTTCCTTCTGGAAAGGGTGGTATCATGGTATGGAGCCCAGATACTTACTCATGTTGAAACACTTTATTTATGATTGTGTGATGTTGATGACGAGCGCTCGGTTAAAGGTCCCAAAGGACCGGGGGATGGCATACTCGTGTCAGTTGTTACCCGGTTAGGGGTAACCCGGCCTTGTGTTGGCAGAGATCCGGTTTGGTTCTCGGGGACGTCCTTCCAGAGGCGTTCTCATGTGGCAATGAGAAGTTCCTTGGCCTGACCATTCGTTGGAAATCCAATTCCCAATACGAAACCCTGTACGGTTTTAGTTGTAGAACCTGCCATTTACTTATGGTGGTCACCACTATTTAGATGGTAGCTATAGTAGGCATAGTTCGAAATGTCTATGCTGGCTAAGATTTATATCTTTATTTTCGAAATAAATTTTTCCTACACTATGCACTAGTAATAATATCAAATGTTCTTTTTAATGCTTATCAAGCATCTTTGACTATCATAAGGAGAAATCTCCTCCGATTCTGCGTTTGCATTGTGTGTGTGTGTGCGGGAGGCCTTATGGTAGTCTCATTTTTAAAAGCATTGCGAATTGACTTTAAAATATTCCTCTATTTTGATTTTTAAAGATAAATAAACTGTTTTGAGTTCTCACACCAGTCACATGACTGACTCGGAGTTTATTGTTTTCCTTCCTAAACTCTGGGTGCCCACCAATTTCCACACGGGCAGTCAAGAGTTAAGGTTTATCAGGATATTATGGAATTCAGGAGTTGCTGGAGGCAAGCTGGATGGCATGGTGTATTACTAGTATATAGTATTTCTTTTTCCACTGCGCTGTTTGATGTTGTTTGTTGTTGTACACTCTGATGATGATGTAATGTAATGTATAAGATGTAATAACTGATATAGTTCTTTGTTTAAAGATTATTCATTTATTTATAATATGTTGTTCCGTTGCGAATTGTGAGATTCTGTTATTGTTCTATTGTTTTCTATTCCGTTCTATTTTCTATTTCTTTTCTCTCTATTTTCTATCTTTTTTCTCTCTTCTTCTGTCTTTTTCTTTTTCTTAAACATTGATAATTCGTATTTCTGTTCATCTTGAGTTAATCTATGGAGATTAGTGTATATTCAAGGAGTACGGATTTGCGGGTCATCACACTTATGGTAGTTTCATTTTCCAAAAAGCATTGCGGATTTCATTTTAAATTTCTTTTGTTCAAACCAAATGTTTTTGTTTGCTCATACCAGTCCCATGATTGACCTTGATTAATACAACGTGATAGGGGGTTCTCGCTTTGCGTTTGGTGGCGAACGGGAGACTCTTACCCATACATGTCCCCACGGAGGGGTTGGTTAACCGGGTAGGTGAAGAAGTCGAAAGGCTGGCCGTAAAAGCAAGGCAGGGTACCATTGTGAGCCACAGCGGGGCTAGGATGGTTGAAAAGCCTACCAATCGAGATGGCCGTTATTGATGGTTGAAAAGCCTAGACCGTCATAAGTGGTATCAGAGCTAAAGGTCGAGTAAGAACTTTAGCTATGGAGTGTAACACACTAGATGACTCATTAGAGATAGGGTCAAGTATACCCTAGAATGAGTACAACCTGTAAAACCAAAAACCCAAATTACTCGGTTTATTTTATTTAACTGTAGTTATTCCCTAGGATATCTCGTCTGAATGCCTAAATCGGTTTTCTTACTATAGATAGTAAGGATGAATGGAAGAAGAGGACGAGGTAGAGGACGGGGAAGTACCACTTCAACTGGTCAAGTCCCTACAACAGCAGATATTCCCACTCAACCTCAGCCGAATCTGGCTGATCAGTATCGAAGTTTTACCAGATTGGATGTAAAGCCATTCACAGGCAAAGAATCTATTGTCGAAGCCCAAGCCTGGATCCTATCAAGCGAAAGAATTTTTAGAGGGCTGAAGTTGGAAGACGATCAAATGAGATTGATAGCTTCTTGGCAACTCCAAGAGGAAGTTCTAGCCTGATGGGAGACAATTGCTATGGATGAGCCGGAATATGAGTTCACTTGGAGTCGTTTCAAGGATGTGTTCAAACAGCGATACATGTTGTTTGCTGGTATCTCCAGAATGTACCAGGAGTTTACGGATTTGAAGCAGGGAAATTTATCATTTGAGGAATACTTGAACAAATTTAACGAATTATCTCGGTTTGGTCCGGAATTGGTGAATACACCTTTGAAAAAGAATGAAAGAATAATTCATGGAATGACTAAGAAGTTCCATAAGAGAATGACTACTCATGTAAAAGAATCTTTTTCTGAATTGATCGATATGGGCTATCGATATGCTACTCAAGTTTTAGAGGAGAAAGGAAATGCAAACAATCCGAATTGGAAGAAAAGGAAGTTCGGAGGGAAGAAACCATATCAAGGCAAAGAAAAGAAGAATACACAGGATAACAAGGTGAAAGATGTTACTTGTTTCAATTGCTTGGAGAAAGTCCATTACTCGAATAGTTGCAAGAATCCCAAGAACCAAGGAGAGATGGAGAAATTCATGAAGCCAGAGCAGGAATCTAGGGAATGCTATTACTGCCACAAGCCAGGGCATAGGATGAGGAATTGCCCAGCAATGAAGCAAGCTCAAGTAGCAAAGGTGTATGCAATCAAAGATTAATTTTCAACCCCAAATGCTGATAAAGGTAAAGGAATTTTAGAAGGTAACCTTCTCGTTTACGATAAAAAATTTCCGATTTGTTCGACACAAGAACTACACATAGTTTTATTTCTCATCAAATCGTAAATAAGTTAAATCTTGAATCTGAGATCGTAGTCGAACCTATTTTTGCCTGTTTCATTGGGTTTCGATATATTCTAAGAATGGTTAGCTATGCCTTCGAACTAACCAGTGCCCTTGTATATTTCGAAGAATGATGACCCGAATATCTTGTGAAATGTTGAATGAGTTTGTTCTCATGTCTATTGTTGATATTCTAATTTTGTAAGCCAAATGAAAAATAGATATTCGTTTTAATCTGATAAGCCATTTCTTTATCTTTTTCTGTGATCTTATATTCTTTGTTTGTCTTTCTCTCTCTTTCAAATTTCGAGGACGAAACTTTCTTAAGGGGGGAATCTGTAACATTCTCGAATTTTAGCCAAGTTTAATTTGACAATTTATTTAATTTTTGAATTAAAATGTGGAATTATTTTTGAATTAATTGGAAAATTTTCAAAATAAATAAATAAATTTAAATTATAAATAGAATTTTGGTTTGAAATTTAAGGATAAGTGTTTTATAAATAAAAATTAGATTTAAAAAAATAAATATATTGGAAACAAATAGGATTTATAATTTTATTTTTTAGTTAATAAGAATTTGTTTCTAATTATTTAAAAATCCATTAAAATTTAAAAATGATGTTTGAACTCGATATAATAAATTTTTCCAAGACTAATTAAAGTAAAGCTCTAATATATTTATTTATATGTAGTTAAATTTTAAAACTATTTATCTTTAAAGGATTATATAAATGATTGATAAAGAAATGTATTTATTTAGATAAGAAATATAATATTAAGTTATATTTAAAATATTACTTGTAATGTTTAAAATATAGTAAAATTTTAAAAGATGTTTAAAAGTTAAATTTTATAATATACATATGTGTTATTTATTAAAGTATAATTTTTTTTTAAATTCAACTTTTCATAAGATTTTATGAAAGAGAATGCATTTATTGAATAATAGAAATTTTATATATAAAACATTTGTTTTAACAAGTGTAAACAAAATAAAAATACATATGTTAAAAATTAGTAATTAAGGGTTAAAACACAATTTTTAAAATAATTTAGATTAAGAATATAAACACAATTAGTTCACCTAGGACATTTGTAAGAAGATTAAAATATGCAATGACAAGTGTTAGCTAAATGAAAACAAGTCGCATTAATTTTGTTTAAAATGAATTAAACTTTATATTGAAAAAAAAACTAAATTACATTTCTTTTCTCATATCTTCAAATCTGAAAACAATAAATAAATAAAAGAGAAACAAAAATCATCTTAACATCCAAACAGAAAACAAATCAAAACCTGATCGAACATAATTGATTCAAGAATAAAGCAAGAAATGATTCAAAGGCAAATGTAAAATAATTCAAGATCAGGTCAACAATCAAGTTTAGATCAGACAAACAACAATATCAAAGGTTTTAAAGAGGCAAAGATTAAAAGCTGGAGACCAAAGCAAGCTACAGATCAAAATAAACAAGTTAAAGCAATCAAACTGAGGCAAATAAATCAAGTTCAGATCCTCTGTTTATCAATTACAGGTGAGCAAACCCTTTTGAAACCACTAGTATTTGATCTATGGTTTGAATTGGTGCTTAAGATTTGTTTGAATGAGTGCATATATGTGTATGAATGTATACATATCCACTGTGCATGTTGATAAACAGGGATATTTATCCGTGTTTGCAAGTTCAGGTTTCCAGAAAACCTATCTAAAAAGGAAATTTTTTTTCTAAAACACTGCTTCTAGTTGTTATTAAATTAGAATGTCAAGCTGAAATATGATCAAATTCATAAAAACTTAATTTTAAAAATATGTTTTCAAGATAATATGGAAGGTTGTTGTCTGGAAGAAGAGAAAACAATATAAATTCAATATTTATCAAATTTTCAATCTGCATGAATTTGAATTTCATTTACATCATCCAAATTAGTTTCGAAAATAATGATTTTTAAAAAAAAAATCAGAGTTTTTAGTCTCGAATTTAGATGGAAATTGTGTGATGAACGAGATATGAGTTTTGGGAAAAATCTGGTGATTGGTATGATGATGTTTAGCGAGATTTGGCTTAGAAGTGGCTGGAGTGTTGTAGATCATAGGAAAACTGGATGAGAATTATTCTGATGAACGGAGTGGTGATTCGAAGCCAAACTAGGGTTAGAAGGGTGGTTTTGAACGATAATGTTCGCGAGGTGATTGCGAAGGAGTGGGTTGATCGGTCAAAGCCAGACCAGGGGAAATCGAAGCATTGTTTAGTGGAGATGTTCTGGTCGAGGAGGCTTGGTCGATGATGGCTGGCATCGTCGGCGAAGGGGATGATTTTGTTGACTGGATTGGTTCCAGGAAGGAGAAGATGTGCATGATTTTGTTTCAGGTGATGTTCGACGATGTTGGTATTGGGGATGGTCAAAGTGATCACCAGCGACTTGTAGGAAGTATCGACGTTGGTCAGAAGGTCAACGATCATCGGTGCACGTGAATGTGCGCACCTATGCATTTTGTCTGCATCACTGGGAAAAAGGATGTTGCTCGAAGAAAATTACGAGGAGATGATGGATTAGCTCGAGTGTTGGCTCGAGTATATTTTGCGTTGTATCGAGTTTTTTTCAAAAACTTAAAAAAAATTCTGAAGTTTGAAGGGATGCCGGTGAATTTGGGAAGAACTCGAAGTCGGGGAAGATGATTGTTGACATGGGAAAGACTCGAGTGAGTCCCGAGGTTGGATATAAAAACAGTCTTCTTGACTTTAAAAACAAAAATTCAATTTTTAAAAAAAAATTAAAACCTATGTTTTAGATAATGGTTTTAATTTAGATAATTGGATTAATAAAAGTTTTAAGTAAGATATTTTAAAAAGGCAATTAAGTTTAAATTATTTAATTTGTGGCATTATTTAATTAATCTTTTTAAATAAATAATGTAATTAAGAGTAAATTAAGATGAAATATTGATTCGTTATTCTTAATTAAACTTAATCTCTTATGTTAATGTTGATTAATCATGAGGCTAATTAATTAGAGACTTTAATAGTGATTTAATGATAAATCAAGATAAATGATTTATAATTACTTAAATAATTAATTAATAGTTAATTAAAGGTTAATTAATTATTAAGTATTTGATTTATAATTAAGGATTAATTAATCAAGGCAATTAATTAAAGGATAATTAATTAAGGGTTAATTTATTTATTAATTAATTAAAGATAACTAATTAAAGAATAATTAAATAATTAAGGGTTTAATTATGTAATGATTAAAGGTTTATCCTATTATTAATTAAGGTTGATCAATTAATATTTAAAATTAATTAATTTATAATTGATTAATTAACCTGGATTAGAGATTAATCCGGTTTCAAATAACCAGATGAGCAATTTATCTTCCTTATGGATGACTGTATTCTATTGAATGATGTGAATTGTTTGATATCTCTTCCGTGTGATGCCTTGTGATGTGTATTGTTTTAATTCAATCTATGACGAATGTAATTTATTTATCTATAATGCATTTATATTATCTATCTATGATTCTGTGTATATAGATAGGCGTTATAGGATTATACCGCTTATCGATATTGTTGTGATTGTATCTGTGATGATTGATGATATTGCACTATTGGGTAAAACCCCTGGACTACACTATACACACACAAATATGGATTGCATGAGGAAATTGGTTAAGTCACAGATTTTTGAAATGATTTTAAAAAGTTGAATTTCGAATTCAAATGGTTTTGGAAATGGATTGGGTTAAAAGTGAAAAGTTTTGAAAAAGATTTTGAAGATAAAAGTTATTTTGAATAACTTGATAAAGTTCTGAAATTTAAATAATTTGAATTCAAAATTTGAAATTGAATTCTATGGTGGAAATTATGGTTTAAAAATGTTATACAAGTTATAAATGTGTTTATATGTTTTTTTAAGCCATTTTAAAAATATTTTTTTGGGAATTTGAATTTAACCCAAGGGCTTTAACTTGTATAAGTGAAATCGGATTTTTCCGAAACAAAAAACATTTTTTTTCAAATAATAATAGCTTTCGTATAAAGAAATGATTTTCAATTTGTGTTTGGAATGGAATTGAGAATTGTTTTGAAAGCTATGAATGAATCTTTGTGAAAGATGATTGAACCTCGTCTGAAATTGAAGAGGATTTTAAATAGTGCATCTTTTCTTTAAAAGGTTTGAAACTGAATTGTTTTGAAATCTGTGAATGAATCTTTGTGAAAGAATTGTGAACTTTGTTTCCAAATTGAAGAAAATCTTGAGGGTGTATCTTTTGTGTAAAAAGATATGGAATTGTAAATAGTTTTGAAAACTATGAATTAACCTTTGTGGAAGATTGGTGAACTTTGTGAAGTGAATCTTTTTGTTTAAAAGATTAAAATGGTTATTTGTTTAACCATTTGAATGAAAAGTTTGGTAAAAAGTTGTGACTTAACTGAGATCCCAATATCCATATGATTTTAAGTATTGCGCTCACTATTTGGTTTAGCTAAGAGAGGACCTCTGTGTCATATAACCCATTCCGAATAGTGATACAATGAAATGGATAGCATTCGAAGACGGTGGTGAAGACCGGGTGTCTTCGAGAACGATAGGATAACCTGTCAAATGACTCTGCACTGAGTAGCTACGGTATAGAGATCTCCATATGTGATGGGGAGTCCGATCGGTATTGGGGATACCCAGATTTGCAAGGGCTTCTTTGGAAGTTCCTTTGGTTCTGTTCGAACCCGGAACAGACTTGTATGGATGTGTCTCTGACATTACACTTTGAGATGTAAAAATGGTTTCTATCAAATAATTTCTATTTGGTGGCGGAGATTTATTCCCTTAGCTTAACACCCTTCTCTGAGACGTATGGGCTCATAGGTTATGTAGTTGGTGGTTACTATTGATACATTACCAATTTGGTAATGTGACATACGAAGTGCTGTTAATCATTTGTTGATCAAAGCATGGATTTTGTGAAAAGCGTAGCTTTGTGGACGTGACTTCGTCGAGCCTCACAACCCGGTAATGGTCGAAACAGGAATCGTTGCATCAAGGTTATTTTGGGGTAGCGTCCCCTTAGGGTATGACCATTTCCTTCTAGATAAAAAGTAGTATCATGGTATGGAGCCCAGATATTTAGTTATGTTGATTTTGAAAGTGGTATCATGGTATGGAGCCCAAATACTTTACTGTGTGGTTGTCGGTGTCGAGGCCTTGGATAAAGGTTGGTAACGACCGGGGGATAGCATACTCGTGTCAGTAGTTACTTTCGGCCAGGGGTAACCCAGCCTTGTGTAGCAGAGATCCGGTTCGATTCTCGAGGACGTCCCTCCAGAGGCGTTCCATTTTATGTGGGAAGTTCCTTTGCCTGACCGTTTGTTAGAAATCCAATCATCCAATACGCGCCCTTTAGGATTGCAGTTGTATAACCTGCCACCTCGTGTGGTAGCTATAGTAGGCATAGTATAATGGTACCTATACTGGCTAAGATTAATATTATACTTTCGAAATGTTTTCCACTATGCACTAATAATAATATAAAAAGGATTTTCACGTATCAAGCATTTTTGACTGTCATAAGGAGAAATCTCCTCCAAGTGTGTGCTTGCATTGTGTGTATGGAAGGAGGCCTTATAGTAGTTTTGTTTTCCAAAAAGCATTGCTGATTTCATTTTAAATTTCTTTTGTTCAAACCAAATTTTTTTGTTTGCTCATACCAGTCCCACGACTGACCCAGATTTTATTGTTCCCTTCCTAAACTGGGTGTCCACAATTTTCCACGCGGGCAGTCTAGAGTTGGGTTTTTCAGATAATAACTAGTAGGTGTAGATTGGATAGCCTTCGAAGTTCTTGGTTTGGCAATCACACTTGAATCGCATTTGCTACAAGTTCAGTCTGATGGTGGTTCTCGCTTGAAGTCTAGAGCTTTGGCTTTGGAGTTTGGTTCAAAGTTGTAGTTTTGGATTCTCTCGAAGGCTTTGTTCATGTTTTTATGTTTCCGCTGTAGTGTTGTAAACATTCTCTGATGATGTTGGATATGTTGTATCATGATGTATATCATATTGTACCTCTATTGTATATCAATGTTATTGTGATAACCCTGATTTTATGAACAAGTTTTATAATTTAAATTAGTTTATGCTTGTTTAAAAATTTGGTTTCCTAGAAAATAATAAACTGATTGCAAGTGCAATGTTTAAATAGTGCACACACCTGCATATATTTCTCTGCAAGATAAAATAAGCAGAATTAATTTTTAAGTTAGAATAAACAAATTACAAATATATAGGCATGACATGATTATTACAGATATGATTGTGTCATTAAAACAAGTCTAGTATAAAAAATGAAAAAAATAAAGGCTTAGGCAAGGATAGAGATACATGTATTATACATGTACTTCAAACAAATGCTTGCTGAAGGAAAAATTAAAATTGCATGGAAATGGTATGAGTTTTTGAACAAACACTTTATCCACTTTTAGCAATTTCCTTAGCTTTATAAAAACAAAAATCGTGCAAATGATATGATCGGAGTAATAAAGCATAATTCCTGAAAATAAAGGCAGGGACCACTTACCCATTTTTCTCTTGAAATAAAAATGAGAGGCTGATCATAAGTGGTAGGGTAAAATTGACATTGGGTAAAAATTCTAAAACCCTAGAGGCAGCCAAGGTCTGTTATAAGAAGGTTTAAGGGTGGAGAGATCTGCTACCATTTTCTTAAAAACAAAAGAAATATATATATATATATATATATAGCAAGCAGGGAAGAAAAAAAAAGAGAGACAAGCATTGGCCATTAGAGATAAGTAGGAAATAGAAGATCAAAGGAAAAAAGGATTAAGGTGAGTAATCTCACTGAAAACTTGGCATTAAGTCCTGAATATTGAGGCAGCCTAAATAGTTCATCTATATAATCTGTGTTTATTTTGGGTGTGTTGGTGATCTGTTTAAATGTTTAACCCACTATATTGATATACCCAGAAAATATGATTATGGATTTCATGTTTAAAATGATCACTTGTATTATGCATTAACCTTGACAGGAGATGTTTTCCTTTATGTGTTTTCTGCATACAGTAATTTATTAAAAGAAAATCTCAAGGGAAAATGTTGTAAATCTATGGTCTAAAAAATGAAAAAGAAAAGATGGGACTGCAGCATAGAATGGCTGTTGCTTATGTCTCATAATTAAATAAGTGGAAATATAGAAGTGCAATGTTACACATGTGCTGAGCTTCTATGTTTACAAATAAATCCAGATAAGAATAAAGACTTGTGGTTTAGTCAAATCTTATGAAATTGTGAGCGCCTGATTAAACCAGAGGTAATGGATGCAACAGAGAAAACTATTTATGACCATATATTTATAAACATGATCCATTAAAAACCCATGATTTAAATAACATGTATACTGAGGACTCAGACTAGCTAGTATGATTAAATCTATGTTTATGAAAACATGATCTATTATTTCTTAAATACATGCATGATGGTTGAGTTATTTATTTTCTCTGATTAAATATGAGATGCAGAAGGGATTAGCACAATTGGGGGAGGGGAAAATAAACACTTAGTAATTTAACTAAGGATTTTGGATCTTAGGGCTACAAAGTATGGCTTGGCAAGGGGAACATTGCAAGCTCACACATGGTATGATTATACCCAGGGGCCTGAGTGTGCTAGGTTAACAGTGAATATGTCCCAAACAATGTGTGATTTGATAGAAGGAAAGTAGCTAAAGACCAACATAAAATACCTGATATTGAATTCTAAAAATAAGTTCACAAGAAGGCTTGGGTAAAATCCCTGATAGCCAGAAAGTTTGTAGATGAGGAAAGATGATTTAAAGGATAATTATATTGGTTGTTTTAAAGTATTTTATGGATGGATAATATGCTTGTGCTCCCTGACACAACACATTGAATCATGAATTATTTTGTGGGCAATAACGAACATGCACAGGTTAGACAGGAAAATATACAAGAGAAATATTGCTTTCCTTTATTTATTTTAGAATTTATTTGAAAATGAGAAAAGTTATCTAAATTTAGATTTTCAGTAAGATTGCTCATACCAGACAATTAGTCTGACCTTTTGTGTGTTTGTGCACCATTGGGTGTCTCATATTTTTTTATGAGGCAGCTCATGGTGATTCTACAGGCAAATAGGCATTTCTTTGATCAAGAATTGGATGGATTAGCCGCTGAGGATTTAGATACAATAGTTACAGACTCACTGATATTGAAATAGAGTTTAAGTTGAATTTATGTTATGAGATTTTAGTTAAGTTATTTGGGAAGAAACTGATGTAGTAATATTTTCTATTTGCAAGTATTGAACTTAATATGGAATTTCTGTTGAAAGTTGTGAGTTGCTTTGGGAATGCTTTGTTAAGTAAATTAGCTTATAATATTAACTTCTGGAATATTTAACAAAAATGTGCAGTACTAGAAAAAATCTGAAATGACTAGTAGATTTAAACTAAAAGAATAACCTGGTAACTGTTGTGAGATCTCATGGGAAAAATGGCAAATAATAGCTTAAAGACACATAAAGAAACCCAGAATTATGTGTGTGTTTTGCTTGAATATAGTGGCAATAAAATTCAGGCTAACTTGACCATTTTTATTAAGCCTGGGTTCAACCCCTTCTAAATAGTTTTAAAACCCAGCTTGTAGAGAAAAACTAATTACATATACAAGTAGAGTAAGCCTCATTATTTCAAGTTAATAATTATTTGAAAAAGAATTAAAATATTTAAAAATCCTATTAGTAAATAAACATGCACAGGGATTTAAAGGGCAGGTTACAAATAGTTTAGTAGAAATAAGAATGACTGGGTAAAACTATATTCTAAAGAAAAGAAATTGTTATGTATAAATTATTTAATGATTATCAAAGCAGATTCCTACTTATTAACATATATACTCTAATTCAAGTAAAAAAAAAGGGAAATAATTTACATGGTTTAACATATGTAAATTTGATAAGTTGAACAACACAATATTTTTATGTTGGATAAAAGATCCTGGCTAGAGAAAAATTTAGAGATACATTCTCTTGAGTAGATGACCACAGTATGAAAAAAAAAATTGGTAGGAGAAAGTGGGTCATCTCATTTGGTATCAGAGCTATGTTGTTAAATAACATAGCAAAATTTTGTATGAATTTGTCTGCATTGAATGTATGAAAGTGATGACTGCTTTGGATGACTTGTTTTGTTAATATATATATTACTAATATTTCTTATAACTAAATAAGAAGAAATTGAAGTGAATTAATTTATAAAGTGTTAGGCAAGATGAACTAACTTAAGTATCATATCCATAGAATTATGGTGAGACCCAGACAACAAGAGGTAGGACCCAGTGAACCACCAATGGTGAATATGCAAGACTTTATGAGAGCCATAAGAGATGGATTAGGTAACAGGCCAGAAAATCCACATGAGGAGCTTTCCAAACTTATCAAGACCTTTACCAATCTTGGAGGCAAGACTTTTGATGGAACAGAAGGGATTATGGGAGTTCAAAATTGGCTCAGAATTTTGGATAGAATCTTTGCTAATATGCAAGTTGAAGACCAAAAGAAGAGGCTGATAGCATCTAGACAATTGAGAGGAGCAGCTCTGGATTGGTGGGAAGTTATTATAGCTGGAAGACCTGAAGGAGAGGTGACGTGGAACCAGTTTAAAGAAATGTTGGAAGGAAGATTTATACCTACATCAGCTAAAGAGTCTTTGCTAGAGGAATTCATTAAATTAAGACAAGGGGCTATGAGTGTTACTGAATACACACAGAAGTTTGAATCTCTGGCAAAATATGGTGCAGTGCTTATCACAACCCAAGAGGCTAAAAATGGCAGATACATCCAAGGACTAAATGCTAGTCTTAGTAGAGCTATGCTGCCATATAAGGACCGGACATTTGATCAAGTTTTAGATCTGACCTTGAGTATTGAACAGCATGATAGAGCCAGAGAAAATTTCAGGGCATTTAAAAATAATCAAAACAAGAAAGGAAAGGGTAAGTTTCACCCTTATGATAAAAAGAAAACAGATGTAGCTTCCACCAAGAAATCAGAAGAAGTCAAAACTGCTGAGGTTAAGAAGAAGATCACTTGCTATAATTGTGGACAAGAGGGACACATGAAAAATAGGTGTACAAATCCTAAACCAGCATCCTTCAAATGTCACCAGTGTGGAAAGGAAGGTCACATAAGGAGGAACTGTCCAGAGTTTAAGCAAGGAAAAGTGAGTACTTTGGAAGTGAAAGGCAAAGCAACAGAAGGACCAAATGTTGAGAATCATGGCCAAGTTGAAGGTACTTTGCTTATTCACTCAATACCTTTTGCAATAGTGTATGATACTAGGGCTACACACTCTTTAATTTCTCATGATATTGCACAACAATTAAAATTGAATTGTATGATTGTTGATAGGCCATTTCTTATTAAAAGTCCTTTAGGTAATTCCTGTGTTTTGGGTATGATGTGTATGCAACTGGGATTGAATATAGGGGGATATATGTTTAATGCAGACCTATATGTGTTGCAATATCCAGGCATAGGAGTTATTTTAGGAGTTGATTGGTTAAGAAAATATAGGGCTATTATAAATATGGAGACCTCCACCATATCATTGAAAACTTCTGAAGGAAAAAGGATAGTTGTTCTTTGTGAAGTAAATAAGAACAGAAATATAGTTACCCTTGCTAACTTACCTAGTGAGAAGCACATGCCATCATTAGAAGAAATTCCTATAGTAAATGAATATGCTGATGTGTTTGATGAAGTTAGGGGAGTTTCAAACCATAGACCAGTAGAGTTTTCAATTAAACTGATTCCAGGATCTAACCCAGTGGTTAAGAGGCCAACTAGAATGAGGCCTAAGGAATTGATAGAACTGAAAAAACAACTAGTTGAACTAGAAGAAAAAGGCTTCATCAGACCTAGTAGCTCATCATGGGGAGCACCAGTAGTTTTTGTTAAAAAATAGGATGGATCTCTTAGATTATGTATTGATTATAGGGAGTTAAACAAAATCACAATTAAAAACAAATACCCCTTACCAAGAATTGATGATCTTTTTGATCAATTAAGTGGTGCAAAAATATTCTCCAGACTTGATTTAGCTTCAGGATTTCATCAAATGAAAGTAGAAGAGGAAAGCATTAAATATACAGCTTTTAATACTAGGTATGGACTTTATGACTTTTTAGTGATGCCCTTTGGCTTGACAAATGCTCCCTCTTACTTTGATGATTTGATGAATAGAATTTTTAGAAAATACTTAGATAAATTTGTATTGATATTTATTGATGATATCTTAATTTATTCTAAGACAGTTGAAGAGCATGAGAATCATTTGCGTATAGTACTACAGAAATTGAGGCAAGAAAATTTGAAGGAAAAATTTTCAAAATGTACTTTTTGGCAGAATGAAGTAAACTTTCTAGGACATGTGATATCAGAAAAAGGTATATCTGTAGATCCCAATAAGGTAATTGCAGTTCAAGCTTGGAAAAGGCCTACTAATGTCACAGAGGTCAGGTCATTTATGGGGATGGCTGGTTATTATAAAAGGTTTATAAAAGATTTTGCAAAGATTTCAATTCCATTAACTAGATTGACAAGGAAGAATCAGGTATTTGCTTGGACTGAGGAGTGTGAGAAAGCTTTTGGGAGGTTAAAGGAAACATTAATTCAGGCCCCAATACTAAAAGTACCTGAAGGGAATGAAAATTTAGTGATATATACTGATGCAAGTGGACAAGGACTTGGGGCAGTATTGATGCAACAACACCAAGTAATAGCTTATGCCTCTAGACAGTTAAAACCCAGTGAGGTAAGGTATGCAACACATGACCTTGGATTGGCTGCTATAGTGTATGCTCTTAAATTATGGAGACACTATTTGTTAGGGGCAAAATTTGAAGTGTACACAGACCATAAGTCACTTAAATATTTGTTTTCACAAAAAGAATTGAATATGAGGCAGCAAAGGTGGATTGAACTACTAGCCTCATATGATTTTGAAATATTGTACACCCCTGGAAAAGCTAATAGAGTAGCAGATGCTTTAAGTAGACAACATGCCAATGTAGCTAGATTAATGATAGAAGAGTTCAACACTTTATCACTGTTGATTGATTCAGAGGTAGAAAGTGAGGATATAGAGAGCATGAGCATATGCAGTGGGAATGTAGAGATGGGAAGGTTAAGCTTTATTACCTTGGAATCTGAATTGAAGAATAAAATTGTAAAGCTACAAGACCAAGATTCATTTTTATTTGAGAAGAAAACTCAAATATTGAATGGTGAGACAGTGGAAGATTTTCAATTGAATAAACAAGGTCAACTGGAGAAAAGAAAAAGAATATGTGTTCCTGCCAATGATGAATTAAAGCAAGAAATATTGGATGCTTATCACAACAGTAAATATACCATACATCCAGGAAGCACAAGAATGTATCATAACCTCAAAAGAGGTTATTGGTGGAAAGGTATGAAAAGTGCATGGTTTGTCAACAGGTAAAAGCTGAATATCAAAGACCCTCGGGAATGCTCCAACCTTTACCAATACCACAGTGGAAATGGGAAGACATATCAATGGATTTCATTGATGGTATGCCTAAAACTAGGAGGGGAAATGATAGTATTTGGGTTGTAGTGGATAGGCTAACCAAATCAGCCCATTTCATACCTGTAAAATCAGAAAGGAATGCATGCACATTAGCTCAATTATTTATTAAAGAAGTAGTTAGATTGCATGGAGTACCAAAAACCATAGTAAGTGATAGAGATACCATCTTCACTTCAAATTTTTGGCAAAGTTTTCACAAAGCAATGGGGACTGATTTATGCTTGAGTACAGCATATCACCCTCAATCTGATGGTCAAACAGAAATTGTGAATAAATTGCTTGAAGACATGTTGAGGGCATGTGTATTGGATTGGGGAGGAAGCTGGGAGAATCACATATTTTTAGCAGAATTTGCATACAACAATAGCTATCACAGCAGCATAGGCATGGCACCCTTTGAAGCACTCTATGGTAGGCCATGTTTATCACCTTCAAGTTGGATTGAATCTGGGGAGAAGGTGGTCTTAGGACCAGAAAATGTAAAAGAGACTTCTGAAAAGATAGCTTTGATTAGGAGAAGGATTGCTTCTGCCCAAGACAGGCAAAAGAAATATGCTGATCAAAGAAGAAAAGAAGTGCAATATGATGTTGGAGACTTTGTATTTATTAAAATATCACCTATGAAGAAGGTTCTAAGATTTGGGAAACAAGGAAAATTAATTCCCAGATACATAGGACCATATAAAATTTTAGAAAGAATTGGAAATGTAGCCTATAAGTTAGAATTGCCAGAGGAGATGAGAGCAATGCATATGTTTTTCATGTATCTCAGTTAAGGAGATGGATTCATGATGCAAAGACAATCTTGGAATCCACTAGGGATGTGCAGATTGATCCCAGAACGATTTATGAAAAAGAGCCAGTAGGTATTATTGCAAGAGAAATTAAGAAATTAAATTGGTGAAAGTGCAATGGAGCTTTGACCCAAATGATTGCACATGGGAAGTGGATGATAAAATCAGAAATGATTATCCAAAACTGTTTGACTGAATAAAAGGTAATATATACAAGTATACTAATGAATGTCTTGATTAAATATACCTTGATATGTATAGGGTTTAAATAAGTGATTGGTTTGAGAATGATTGATTTTCTGAATTAATAATGTCTGAATTAAGTATGAAAGAATTGTGGGACACAATTCCTAAAAAGGAGGGGTATATGTGATAACCCTGATTTTATGAACAAGTTTTATAATTTAAATTAGTTTATGCTTGTTTAAAAATTTGGTTGCCTAGAAAATAATAAACTGATTGCAAGTGCAATGTTTAAATAGTGCACACACCTGCATATATTTCTCTGCAAGATAAAATAAGCAGAAATTAATTTGTAAGTCAGAATAAACAAATTACAAATATATAGGCATGACATGATTATTACAGATATGATTGTGTCATTAAAACAAGTCTAGTATAAAAAATAAAAAAAATAAAGGCTTAGGCAAGGATAGAGATACATGTATTATACAGGTACTTCAAACAAATGCTTGCTGAAGGAAAATTTAAAATTGCATGGAAATGGTATGAGTTTTTGAACAAACACTTTATCCACTTTTAGCAATTTCCTTAGCTTTATAAAAACAAAAATCATGCAAATGATATGATCGGAGTAATAAAGCATAATTCCTGAAAATAAAGGCAGGGACCACTTACCCATTTTTCTCTTGAAATAAAAATGAGAGGCTGATCATAAGTGGTAGGGTAAAATTGACATTGGGTAAATTCTAAAACCCTAAAGGCAGCCAAGGTCTGTTATAAGAAGGTTTAAGGGTGGAGAGATCTGCCACCATTTTCTTAAAAACAAAGAAAAAAATATATGTAGCAAGCACGGAAAAAAAAAGAGAAGCATTGGCCATTAGAGATAAGTGGGAAATAGAAGATCAAAGGAAAAAGGATTAAGGTGAGTAATCTCACTGAAAACTTGGCGTTTAGTCCTGAATATTGAGGCAGCCTAAATAGTTCGTCTATATAATCTGTGTTTATTTTGGGTGTGTTGGTGATCTGTTTAAATGTTTAACCCACTATATTGATATACCCAGAAAATATGATTATGGATTTCCTGTTTAAAATGATGACTTGTATTATGCATTAACCCTGACAGGAGATGTTTTCCTTTATGTGTTTTCTGCATACACTAATTTATTAAAAGAAAATCTCAAGGGAAAATGTTGTAAATCTATGGTCTAAAAAATGAAAAAGAAAAGATGGGACTGCAGCATAGAATGGTTGTTGCTTATGTCTCATAATTAAGTAAGTGGAAATATAGAAGTGCAATGTTACACATGTGCTAAGCTTCTATGTTTACAAATAAATCCAGATAAGAATAAAGACTTGTGGTTTAGTCAGATCTTATGAAATTGTGAGCACCTGATTAAACCAGTGGTAATGGATGCAACAGAGAAAACTATTTATGACCATATATTTATAAACATGATCCATTAAAAACCCATGATTTAAATAACATGTATACTGAGGACTCGGACTAACTAGTATGATTAAATCTATGTTTATGAAAACATGATCTATTATTTCTTGAATACATGCATGATGGTTGAGTTATTTATTTTCTCTGTAAATATGAGATGCAGAAGGGATTAGCACAATTGGGGGAGGGGAAAATAAACACTTAGTAATTTAACTAAGGATTTTGGATCTTAGGGCTACAAAGTATGGCTTGGCAAGGGGGAACATTGCAAGCTCACACATGGTATGATTATACCCAGGGGCCTGAGTGTGCTGGGTTAACAGTGAATATGTCCCAGACAATGTATGATTTGATAGAAGGAAAGTAGCTAAAGACCAACATAAAATACCTGATATTGAATTCTAAAAATAAGTTCACAAGAAGGCTTGGGTAAAATCCCTGATAGCCAGAAAGTTTGTAGATGAGGAAAGACGATTTAAAGGATGATTATATTGGTTGTTTTAAAGTATTTTATGGATGGATAATATGCTTGTGCTCCCTTACACAACACATTGAATCATGAATTATTTTGTGGGCAATAATGAACATGCACAGGTTAGACAGGAAGATATACAAGAGAAATATTTCTTTCCTTTATTTATTTTAGAATTTATTTGAAAATGAGAAAAGTTATCTAAATTTAGATTTTCAGTAAGATTGCTCATACCAGACAATTAGTCTGACCTTTTGTGTGTTTGTGCACCATTGGGTGTCTCATATTTTTTTATGAGGCAGCTCATGGTGATTCTGCAGGCAAATAGGCATTTCTTTGATCAAGAATTGGATGGATTAGCTGCTAAGGATTTAGATACAATAGTTACAGACTCACTGATATTGAAATAGAGTTTAAGTTGAATTTATGTTATGAGATGTTAGTTAAGTTATTTGGGAAGAAACTGATGTAGTAATATTTTCTGTTTGCAAGTATTGAACTTAATATGGAATTTCTGTTGAAAGTTGTGAGTTGCTTTGGGAATGCTTTGTCAAGTAAATTAGCTTCTAATATTAACTTCTGGAATATTTAACAAAAATGTGCAATACTAGAAAAAATCTGAAATGACTAGTAGATTTAAACTAAAAGAATAACCTGGTAACTGTTGTGAGATCTCATGGGAAAAATGGCAAATAATAGCTTAAAGACACATAAAGAAACCCAGAATTATGTGTGTGTTTTGCCTGAATATAGTGGCAATAAAATTCAGGCTAACTTGACCATTTTTACTAAGCCTGGGTTCAACCCCTTCTAAATAGTTTTAAAACCCAGCTTGTAGAGAAAAACTAATTACATATACAAGTAGAGTAAGCCTCATTATTTCAAGTTAATAATTATTTGAAAAAGAATTAAAATATTTAAAAATCCTATTAGTAAATAAACATGCACAGGGATTTAAAGGGCAGGTTATGAATAGTTTAGTAGAAATAAGAATGACTGGGTAAAACTGTATTCTAAAGAAAAGAAATTGTTATGTATAAATTACTTAATGATTATCAAAGCAGATTCCTACTTATTAACATATATACTCTGATTCAAGTGGAAAAAAAAAGGGAAATAATTTACATGGTTTCACATTTGTAAATTTGATAACTTGAACAACACAATATTTTTATATTGGATAAAAGATCCTGGCTAGAGAAAAATTTAGAGATAACATTCTCTTGAGTAGATGACCACAGTATGAAAAAAAAAATTGGTAGGAGAAAGTGGGTCATCTCAGTTATCATCTTTTATTTCTGCTGTGTTGTTTATCATCTAATGTTGTTGCAAGCTCCGACGATACGGATTTCGATGTCGTTTGTCGGGCATCGAGTTCGGGTCGTGACGCAAAGGATAAACAACATTTATTTTATAAGGTTAAAAGAAAACAAATTTCCAATCCCTTTGAAAGTCTTGCTATAGACCCTTTCTAAAGCAATGAAACTTTAGACATCCTACTTTAAAAATGCTTCAAAACATTGCCATAGAAAACCTTTGGAAAACCTTCCATTTACAACCTTCCAAAGCCATTCAAAATATAAATCTTTCGATCTTGTAGAAAGCTACCTTTCGACCACTTCGAAAGCTACATTTCGACTCCATCGAAAGCATTGCTTTCGATCCCTTCAAAACCATTCAATAAACAAAACATTTCGAAAGCATTAAACTTTTTAAAACACAAACCTTTCGAAAACTTACTGGGTTCAATTTAAAACATGTGGAGAATCTACTTCAAAACCTTTCGACTTCATTGGAAGCTACCTTTCAACGTTGTCGAAAGGTCTACTTCGAAAGATCTAAAACATCTTTTTAAAATAATCAACTTCAACCTTTAAGACACCTTCTTCGAAAGCTTTGAGTTATACTTCAATTATAAAACAAGGGTAAATCATCTAAGTCGAACGCTTTGTTACCTTTCGAAAGCAAGTAGAAGCGGATGGTTTAGAATAACAAGTAACCTTTCAAATTTTTCGAAAGCAATGACTTTAGAATAGCGGCAGTAACCTTTCGACCTAATCCGAAGGTTTAAACTTTATCTTAAATATTTGACCTGGTCAAAAGCAACCAAGTCGAAAGCTTCTTTTCGAAAGCAAAGCAAGTGTAAGCTTTTGGCTTATAAAATAAACATACCCCAACCTCTTTGGCAACCAACCTTTCAATTAAATACCCTTCGATCTTGTCCAATTCATTACGTACCAAGCAACTTGATACCATATGCATTTGTTTGACCTCGTCGAAAGCTATAACCTTTTGACATTGTCGGAAGGTCTGGCTCGGAAGGTTTGATGCCTAAAATGGCCGAAACATGATAAAAGCATGATTTTCTCGTTTCTAACTTAAAAAAAGATAACTTTTCAACTAACCTGCCTTTGTTCGTCAAATTCTTATTGGTTAACAAATATTTTTCAAAAAGCACTGCCACTAATTTTAGAATTATGATTTTATTTTATAAAAATGCCTCTTCTCCTTAATTAAATATATAAAACATTTAAGTTTCATACCTTAAATAATTTTATATATTCATCAAATCACTTAGGAAAAATCACAGAAAATCTATTCAATATGTTTTCCAACATAAAAAAAATTTCAAACACAAATAATTATTATTTTAGCTGTAGATAATTTATAACCCGGTAAATCATTTTCTTCGCTAGAAAATTAATATAAAATCCATATAAATTCAGTAAATTATTGAAATTGGAACCCATCTGTAATATATCATTTCTGACCTATATTTAAAATTTCAAGGCATTTGGATGTCATTTAATAGGGTTTTCCTATCAAAAATATCATAAAACTAATATGAACATGCATAAATCACCAACAAACATATATACAACTTTAATCATCAAAACATGACATATACTTGCAAAATGTTTCAGATCTAATCTTAAAATCGCAAACTATAAAATGGGATGAAGTAATTATTCACCTTAGCTTTAAGATTAAAAGACGTGAGATTAGATGTTGAATTAGTTGATTATCTTCCTTCTCTTGAATCCTAACTTTAATCTTTCCTTGAGAACAATAATGGTGGTCGGCCTTCAGAGTTTTTACTTTGGTAAAATGATGAACGTGAGTTTCAATTCCTAAGGGTTTAGGGTATAAGCCTTTCCTATTTCCAATAACATCCTTACTCATTTCCTAACACATTAGTTTATGTTTTCTCATTTTAGTTTACACATTAACATGGTACGGCTACCCTTAATTTAATCAAATCTCAACATATTAATCTTCACATTATTTTATTTAATTTAACTAATTATATATCCTAGATAATGTTATAAAAATATGGGGTATTATAGACTCCCCACCTTAAAGAATTTCGTCCTCGAAATTATAATAAGGCACACACAAAATAATCAAAGGTAAAACATACCATCAAATACATCATGTTAACTCCACTGGACCTATACTAATATGACTGTCTTGTTCCTCAACTTCTTCTCGTCTTTAGCCATAATCTGAATCAGCTTTCTAACTATAGTCAAATCCGGCTCCACTGCTAAATCTTCTAAACTTGTAGGTGCAATAGTAGTCTTCGGGTCTCTAACACACTTTCTAAGATGAGAATTATGGAAAATATCATGGGCTCCTGCCAAACTATTCGGTAACTCCACTTTATAACTGAGTTTCCCGATCCTCTCAACAATACGGAAGGGTCCAATGAATATGGGTGCTAACTTTCCTAACTTTCCAAATCTAGTCACACCTTTCACCAATGAAACCTTAACAAACACAGTCTCCAACAGAGAATTCGAAGTCCTTCCTTTTTCTATCAGCATAACTTTTCTGCATAGACCGAGCTTCTTTCATCCTAGCACAGATCAACTCAATCTTCTCTGTGGCTTCTTTCACCAAATCTGGACCAAGAACAAATCTATCCCCGATTTCCAACCAACATACGGGAGATTTGCATGGTCTTCCATATAAAGCTTCAAACGGTGCCATCCTGATACTAGTCTGATAACTAGAGTTCTACGAGAACTCGACTAGATGAAGATGGTCTTCCCATGATCCTCGAAATCCAGTAAACAAGCTCTTAACAAATCCTCCAAGACTTTGTTAACTCTTTCTTTTTGTCCACCAATCTGTGGATGGTAAGCGGTACGTATGTTGAGCTTGGTTCCTAATGTTTTCTGTAGACTTTACCAAAACTCACTAGTAAACAAAGAATTTCTATCACTGACAATACTACTAGGAATACTGTGCAGTCTAACCACGTTCTTAAAAAACAACTTCGCCAAAATACGTGCCATCCTAGTTGACTTTACCAGAATGAAATGGGCACTTTTAGTCAATCTATCCACTACCACCCATATGCTTTCATTTCCTCTACTAGATCTTAGCAACCCATCAATGATATCCATAGAGATGGAATCCCACTTTCACAATGGAACTTCCAACAGTTGAAGCAATCCACTTGGCTTCTGGTGTTCAGCCTTTGCCTGTTGGCAATTCAACCACTACTTAACACATAAACTAATATCCCGTTTCATACCATACCAGAAGAAATTTCTCTTCATATCCTGATACATCTTCGTTCCTCCTGGAAGGATAATGAACTTCGAACGATGCCATTCATCCAAAACTTCTTTCCTCGTGTCTTCTACATTCAGAACACACAACCTTTCCTTCTTTCTCAACCACCCTTTCTGATGAAGACTTTAAATCATCGCCCTTTGTTCCTTCCCTTAACCATCTGATTCATTCAGCAAAAAATGAATCCCATTCCTGCTTAGAGGCTATCCTCTTAATCATTATCGCCGAACTTCCTAACAAAATAATACAGCACTTCCCACACTAGAACCTGCCTCAGATCTATACTACATTTTACAAGCTGATAATGCTTCCAAATCTTTGCACTCAGCGATTTTAGCCAATACTACATTTTGATGTTTCCTACTAAGTGCATCTGCTACCTTATTCCCTTTCCTAGGTGTGTATTCAATTCCAAAATCATAGGCAGTAACAAACTCTAACCATCTCTGTCGTCTCATGTTCAGCTCCTTCTGAGAGAACAAGTACTTCAACGACTTGTGATCCGTATAAATCTCAAATTGCTCCCTCAAGAGGTAATGCCTTCACACCTTTAAAGCAAATAAAATGACAGCTAACTTTAAATCATATGTTAGATATCTAATTTCATGTGGTCTGAGCTTTCTAGAAGCATAAACAATCACTTTACCTCTTTGCATCAACACAGCTCCCAATCCCGTTCCACACGCATCAGTATAAACAACCAAATCCCGATTGCCCTTCGGAACTACTAACATCGGCGCATGAGTCACTAAGTGTTTCAATTTCTGGAATGCTTCCTCACACTTATCAGTCCATACAAACTTCACATCTTTTCGCATAAGCTTAGTCATTGGTGCAGCTATTCGCGAAAAATCCTTTATAAACCTTCAATAATATTTGACTAATCCAAGAATTTTTTTTTTATCTCGGTCACCGTCTCAGGTCTCTTCCAATCATTTACCGCCTTAATCTTAGTCGGATCTACAGATAACCCTTTCTCTGTGACTACATGACCAAGGAATTCACTTCCTTCTTCCAAAAATGACATTTCAAAAACTTAGTCTTCAGCTGATGCTCTCTCAATGTCTCAAGTGCAACTCTAAGTTGAACTTCATGCTCCTTCTCATCCTTAGAGTATATCAAAATATTATCTATAAAGACCCAAAAAATCTATCAAAGTGTTCTCGGAAAATTTGGTTCATCAAATCCACAAAGAATGTCAGTGCATTAGTTAGTCCGAACAACATAACTAACGTACGATCTATATGTTGTTCTAAATGCCTTCAAAGGATTACTATCCTCTGCCACTCTAAGCTGATGGAATCCGGTCGCTAAATCCAGTTGAGAGAATACGTTAGCTCCACTTAACTGATCGAACAAATCTTCAAATCTTAACAATGAGTATCTATTCTTTATCATCTTCACATACAACTTACGATAACCGATAAATAGCCTGAACGATCCGTTTGGCTTCTTAGCGAACATTGCGGCAGCTCCCCATGGCGAACTACTCGATTGAATAAAATTCTTGCTTTTCAAATCCACCAGCTACACCTTCAACTCTTTCATCTCCATAGGTGTCATCCTGCTTGGTGGTCTACTGATAGGTTCCACTCCTAGTGCAAGATCTATCCAAAACTTAACAGCTCGTTTCAGGGGTAATTCAGTAACCGTCTTAAAAACATTTACAAATTCTCTTACTACTCGAACCTGAATAAACTCGTATCTAGCCTCCATGCTACTCAACAGAGCACCAACACTGTTACTAGAATTCTCCACTGAGAAAATAGTTTGGTTATGACTATCTGGGTCCCTTAATGATATTTCTCGATCCTTGTAGAATATCCTAACCTCATACTTACCCAACCAATCCATACCCAAAATGATCCCAAAATCCACAAAATCATAAACATACAAACTGCATGCAAATTATGACCTAAAAAATCAAGTTCTAACTGGTCACATCTCATCCCAAGAGTTGCATACCCTCATATTGGATTCACAACCCTTAAGGAAGTAATAAGGTATGTGGGTTATATACATAACCTATCAACCAAATACTGTGATATAAATGAATGTGATGCTCCGGTATCAAATAATACCCTAACTGGTATGCTATGAATCAAAAGCGTGCCTTCCATCATAGACTTTCCTTTCTCAGCAGTAGTTGGTTTATAGGATGACGGCTCTAAAGCAAAGACCTTTCCTCTTTCTGCCTTGGCAGCTTCAGGACACTTATTCTTGTAATGCTCCATCTAGTTGCAATTATAGCATTGCACATTCTGCTTCCCCACAATCAACCATCCATCACTCGAACGAAACTCATTGGCATGGTTCCCCTTCTTATCACACATGTAGAAAACTATATCTGCTTTCCCCATCTTGGTGGTTCCTACTTTCTGAGTGTCCTTCTTCTTGAAGAACTTCCTTTTTCTCACCTAAGGACCCTGGGAATCAACGGGCTTTTCCCTAGCTGGAATAGCAAGCATCTCCTCATGGCGAATAGCCATTTCCACCACTATATTAGAAGGATATCGGATATGGACCATAGTCATTTTGCCTAGCTCTAGCCTCAATCCTCTAATGAATCTCTCATTCCTTCTGACATCAGTGTCAACCAAAGCATAACCATATCAAGATAGCTCATCAAACTTAGCAACGTACTCGATCATAGACATTTATCCTTAGACAAGATCCATAAACATCCTCATCAACGTCGACTTGGCAACCTCAGAAAAGAACCTCTCCTCAAACCATCTGCTAAAATCAGCCTATGTCAGCTCTTCTTCTGGAACTCTAGCTACCACATTGTTCCACCAATGAAGCGCTAACCCTTGCAACTGTTTAGAGGCTAGCCTTCTCTTCTCTCCATCATTCAAGCCTAAATCTGTAAAGATCCTTTCATATTTTAACAGCCAGTTATCAACTTCAACGACATCCTCTTTTCCAAGAAACTGCTTTCCTCCCAGACTGATATGTTCTCTACTCAGCTTAGCATAGTTATATCCAGCTGGAACTACAAGATTAGCTCCACTAACATTTCCAACAGCTCCCGCTTGCAAAAGATTTGTCAACAACTGATACACCATCCCCGCATCTACTGGTAGATCTCCAACACCTATATTTTCAAGTTGAGCCTGACCTGGACCTCTTCTAGCATTTGGTCGGGCATTTCCATTAGTGGTGGTGCTCTTCCAAGATTAACTCTGCCTCTTTTTCCTTCCATATATGTGTTCCAACTTCATGAGATATAGACGAATAGACTATTATTTATAGAGGTTGAAATGTACCTGAACCGTAGGATGAAAATAGGTTAAAAATAGATAAATTTGAAACGTTCATTGATAGAAAAACACTAACCGCCACCAACAACAGTGATTGACTATCCTATACACATCGGTGGACCACTACCGGTCGACCGGTTAGGGTCGGTGGTCGACCCCTCTATCTATTTTGGGAACGTAATTATTTTTATACCGTTGGTTTTATTTAATGTCGTCATTATACCTTTAGAGCTAATTTTTAACATTAACGATTTATTAACCCTCAATTCTATTCTCAGTTAATTTCGAATTTCAAATATCAATTTTAATTATTTATTTGAATTTGATTTATATTATTTTAAACCTGAAAACTTCAAATGCGCATATTCTTCTTTGAGTTCCATTTCAACATATTATATATTGTAACAGATCGGAATCTCACCACGAATGTAACGATATAACTTTCATGGTCAAATTCTAAATTTTACAAAATTATCATTTTTACCCTACTTAATTTAATTTAGTTTACTTATTTAATTCTTATTGATTTTATGGGATGTTACACTCCCCCATCGTAATTGTGGTAACAACAAACGCGAACCCTTTGTTGGGTTTTAGAGTCAAACTCTCACGGTTCTGCATGAATTTGATGTCGGTGGTCTGCTGGTCTATTGGTAATGATGTCTAGTATGTGTTTGTGCATGCTTAGATGTTCAAATGCTTTATGCATGCTATAGAGAAATGGTTGGACAAATGAAATGTAGCAAGTACGATTATTATAATGTTAAATCATGTGCGTGCGTGTGTGTTAATGCATTAAGTATCTAATAAAATTCAAAAATGTATTAATAATTAACTCAGAATTGTAGTACAGCGTAAGTTCACTAAAAAATTAGTTGACATATAGAAATAGTTCTTCAATATGTTAATATCAATATGTTGGCTCATTCAATTCCATAAATAGTTCATCAACATCTACATGCAACTCAAGTGATGTCCATGCATTCGGTTCTAATAAAAATGTAATGAACTGGTAGAATTCACTAGAAGAAAAATTGATAATAATAATAAGATATATATCCTTAACAAAATATATTCAATGCTTAATTAGTCTGTAAATCCGTAATATTTGAGGCTGCATGAGTCCATAACAACTTGAAAACCAAACTGACCAGCTATTTAATCATATACGCGGTCAAACAAAAAGAAGTTCAAACATACATAAAAATGTAATGAATGTTTGATTTTAGTGATACAATATTCCATATTTGAGTAGATCTTGAAGATATTTGAGTCTATGTGGAATTATGACTCAAATTCATTGCCTATTTCATAGATCTGGTAGATTTTAGAGTGTGATTAATTGCACCTTTTAAAGATTTTATGTATTTGGTAAAGTGATTAGTTGCCTCTTTTATTGCATTAGAGAAGGCAACAAATTATCTACATTGGAATTATTTATGGAAGTATTCAATCACTTCTTAAAGAAGATATTTTGTTAAAGTCTATTATAAATAGATATGCCTAGGATTCATAAGATGTGTGTGGGAAGAATGTATTTTGTTGGGTGTTCGGGACTGAGATTTCTTCTCAATTTTAGATCTCTTTTGTATTTTTCTTGGTTGAATCAATAAAAGTTTTTGTTTTTGTGGAATCTTTTTTTTTTTTTTTTGCTTTCTTCACTACTTTCTCTTCTAAATCTAATTGTGTAGTAATCCCGGAAAATTCCTGACAATGAAAACAACTCACTTTAAGGTTGAAGAGAGTGGTTTGAACATATATACTGTCAAAACCCAAAAAAAATCCAACTTCACGTGGAGTAGCAATATTCCATTTTTAAACTTAGGCAAGTAATTTGGACGTTCGTTATTATGTAAATCAATAATTATCAAAAAAGAAGCTAGTTTGCAACAATAGCAAGTATATCAAGATGGAAATCATGAAATGAATATTACTATAAAAAGGATTGTTCATCAAAAATGAATATTAAGGGAACAAAACTAATAATTTTACCAGGGATTCAAAATGCATAGGATCGACATCACAATCCCAGTTTGGATCGATGTAAAATTCATAAATGTCTTCAATTGACGATGTCGATAAAATGTGCTAACTAATTTCAAGAAGAGGAATGTAGATTAATCGTGGAAAGAAGAGAAACTAATTGGTAACGTGGAGCATTCGGTTTGAGCTAAGGAAAGTTGTATGTTAATGGCATAACAACGTCGTTATGAAGTTAACGGAATTAATTTTGCGCTTAGTAAGGCAGACCGCAACCATTTGGTGTTTTCCTTATCATTAAATCCCATCCTTTCATTGTCTTTGTTTGCCTCCTCATTTAAATCCAACCAATTTTATTATATAGATGTGTGTGCGTGTGTATTCATCTTTGTCTATATACATAATATGTGTGTATGTGTTAGTGTGTGTTTATGTGTATACGTTAATATGTGTCTACTCACATGTAAGAACAAATTTTTAGAGACAAATTTACGTGTGTGTGCACACATAGCTGTTTTTCCACTTAGTCCTTAATCGTTTCCAATGTACATTTTATTCAGTATTATTTTAAAGGTAATTTTTGTTTAATATATACTTCAAATTAAAAAAAAATTCATTAAATGTTTTTTTTATTATAAAATCAAACGATGGGTCCGTTTGTACTAGTTATCGGTACGGCCAATGGAAATGGTAATTAACCTTTGGGTCCATAAAAACACTATACATTAACAAGTTTAATTTCGCAGACTCCATCTTTTGTGTTGTTAAAATAATATCATTGTTTGATTGGGAGAAACTGAAAATCATGAAATTGAATAATAATTATTATTTTTGAGTTTTATTTTAAGAGCCTACGTGAGCTAAATTATGTTCCAAATTAACTACCTTTATCTAATTCCACCAAAATTTTCCTACTATATAATTAGTCAAAGGAGACATATAGTATTTGGTTCAGTGTTTAATGTATAACCTTGCATTGCCAAAAATGAAGTGCACTGTACCAAATACAGGAAGACCATGGTGTCGTCACATTATTCAACAAGCAAATCAACCATATAATAATCGTTCGCTCTGCAAGGATGAGAACAAAATTCTATATTCTAACAGGATTGTTGTGCAGAAACTGCACAAATGCGGAAAGACAATAAACAGGATCTAGATTTGCCAATTTGAACATCACGTAATCAGCAGCAATTATTCTATACTCCAAATATATAGTACTTAACTATAAAGAAAAAAGAAGATGCACAATATTTATACTGGTTCCACTATCATCTAGATAGTGTACGTCCAGTCTAAAAGAGAGAGATTTTATTACACTTGAGAGAATTACAAGAGATTACAAAATAAGAGTTTACATACCAAAGCCCCAAATTAGGGATAACAAGAAGAGACACTCTATCTGGAGATCGCTGGCTGAATACCAGGATGGGTTTACAATGAAGTCTACCCTCAATATATATTCAACATAAATTCATGTGAATCATCAATCAAATTACCAAAATATGGTAAGAAGATAATGGAGGCAAATTACAATGGTAACAAATCGCGCAAACATAGCAAGTAATTCACTCGTTCCAAAGATGGAAGAAAATAATCCCAAAGCAATGTGATTACGAAGAAAGAAATAATATGCATATCATTTTGCATATATATTATTCCACAACATGCGCATGCAGATATTCCTTACCATCTCATTCAAATGCAATCCAATTATTTATGCATTTCCATAATGAACAAACGTGATTACTTTCCCTTTTGCATATTTGTTTCCTTCTATTTGTGATTTTGTATCACCAAAATTTAACACTCCACCTTGATGCAAAATCACATATTTCCAACACTCCACCTCGAGTCAAATTATCTTCTCAACATAAAACTCTTCAAATCAAACTCTACCTTCAACCAAAATCTCTTAACAAGATACAGACCAAAAATGAATATTTACCAAATGGGTTCCGGCAATGCCACCCCCCATCACACATTGCTAACGAGCTCAGACTATGTCCCCGCCCGCTAACAAAATGTTGCAAATATCCAAAATCAAAAGAAGGTAGATATCAAAATAATCTCAAAGCAACCATGGCAAAAAAAAAAATCACTCAATCACCAAACCAAATACAGAGCCAAAAAACAAAAGCCAATGGACATAACAAGGCTAATCCAAGTCTCTGTATACAAGAAAAAAAAAATCACTCTCCTTCCACATATCTTATCTGCCAAATAACAAATTTCTCATGGAAATCAACATAAGACTCTCACATCAACATCGAGTCATAAAGCAGATACAAATTTTCAAATCCACTTATCTGCCAAACAACAAATTTTCCATGGAAATCAACATAAGACTCTCACATCAACATCGAGCCATAAAGCAGATACAAGTTTCCAAATCCAGCTGTCCCTTCAACACAGTAAACTCCTTATCACCAAATTTCCAAGACCGAAACACTCTTCTCTCTCAACATAATCTCCTCCACTCCATATTGTACAATATCTCTTTTTCCGTCCAAATGAGTAATAACATAATTACCACCGGATCTACCGCTCTTTCTAGAAGCCATTGATGCACAAATTTGAACAAATCGTCTCGCTCTGATACCAATCTGTTGTGCAAAAATTGCACATATGCGGAAAGACAATAAACAGGATCTAGATTTGCCAATTTGAACATCACTCAATCTAGCAGCAATTATTCCATTACTCCAAATAAATAGCAAATAACTATAAAAAAGAAAGAAAAGACGCACAATATTTATACTGGTTCCACTATCATCTAGATAGTGTACGTCCAGTCCAAAGGAGAGAGATTTTATTACACTTGAGAGAATTACAAGAGATTACAAAATAAGAGTTTACATACCAAAGCCCCAAATTAGGGATAACAAGAAGAGACACTCTATCTGGAGATCGCTGGCTGAATACCAGGATGGTTTACAATGAAGTCTACCCTCAATATATATTCAACATAAATTCATGTGAATCATCAATCAAATTACCAAAATATGGTAAGAAGATAATGGAGGCAAATTACAATGGTAACAAATCGCGCAAACATAGCAAGTAATTCACTCGTTTTAAAGATGGAAGAAAATAATCCCAAAGCAATGTGATTACGAAGAAAGAAATAATATGCATATCATTTTGCATATATAGTATTCCACAACATGCGCATGCAGATATTCCTTACCATCTCATTCAAATGCAATCCAATTATTTATGCATTTTCATAATGAACAAACGTGATTACTTTCCCGTTTGCATATTTGTTTCCTTCTATTTGTGATTTTGTATCACCAAAATTTAACAAGGATTGCGTTAACTAAGAGACCAACGATAATAGCTAAAAAAAATTAAGCTAAAACGTTAACATACATTTTCAGTAAAATACCATTTTAAGTTTCAAAATATACATACAATTTTAGTAAAATGTTGTTTTAAGTTTCAAAATATTCAATTGACCCTTTAAAAAGTAAGTTTAGAAACAGTTAAGTTGTTAATTTCAGTTAATATGCAAATAGTGAAATTTTGAACATTTGCAATTTAAAATGCAAATGTATATTTCAAATATAAAAACATTAAAAAATAATAAAAAAAATCATGGAAACATATAAATAAGGATATATTTAATTTTTCAAAAAACCAAAAAAAATTAACCTAAAATAGAAACATTAATGTAATTTAAAAAATTAAAAGTGAGTTATTTTGATAATAAATAAATTTGAAAATAGACCTAAATTTGAAATAAGTTTTCTTCGGAGCTGATGACGGTTTTCTATGTGAACTTAAGTGTAAAGGCCGAATCCAAATTTGCACTTTTACATGTTCACCTTACAAGAGTGTAGAAAAACATAAAAGCAAGGATGGAGCAGCTGCAGCCAATGAATTGCATATTGTTTGTCAATATTACACAAACAGAGAACTACAAAAACAAAAGAACTCTGCATACTCCTGAATTCAAAAAAGAAGAAGAAAAATGATAGTGTACTCAAGTGCTCTATGATTGGTTAAGTCTCGGGTCAGAGTCAGAACTGTGAGTCAGACTGTGACCGTGGTTCAGTCACGTCTTGTCCTTTCCAACCCACGGGGCTGCTCTTATTATTTACTCTTTTTCAATGTTCAGTTCTTTCAGTTTTCTACTGTGCTTTATATTCATGCTTTGCTGTAACTGTAAAAACTAAAAAGTAAAGCTTTCTTCAATGGAAGCATTGGAATACTCGCTTATTTGTCAGCCAACCTACTTTCAACCTATTGCTATCTTTTAATAAAAATTATAACTTAATTTCTTTGTTGTCAAATCATTTCTCCAATGCTACCGATTGCATACTTAAGAACATGTACATGAGTGTATATATAAGAGTAATAAAAGGTAACAGAAAGACAGACTTCTTGAAACATGAGCGTTATACTTGCACATTGCAGAACCGTCCCTAACTCTAATAGGCAAGTCTAAGTAAGGTGTCTGGAAGAATTAGATAAAACAATGAGGATTCGATATATTGAAGTCTATAAAACGCAGTCTGGTAATAAATCATGCTACGAGGTTGAATGCGTGAATTAATAAGAAGTTAATGTACGAGGGCAGACTTAAAAATAATGAAATGCTATCTTCATATCGATTATCTGGATTTCTCCAAATTTGTAGACTCGAATTATGGCATAGATGATATCTTTTTGATGATTGTTTGGAAGTTGTACGTGCAGCTCAGAGTGACTAAACCAGAGTGGAGCTTTCATGCTTACGTATTTTAATTCTAATAATAGAGCATGCTGGCAAGCTTAAACAGGTGGATCCGTGGCGCAATGGTAGCGCGTCTGACTCCAGATCAGAAGGTTGCGTGTTCGATTCACGTCGGGTTCATATTTTTCCTTGATTTTCACAGTTTTCCTTTTTGGGCCGGGCCTTTTTTTTTTTAAACTTCTGCAAATAGAATGGTCCACATCTTCCTCCTCCTTCAACTTCTTTTTCTTCGTCATTCAGTTATCTGGGCCAGCCTTATTTCAACTATAAAATCCAACTAAAGAAATTACGTTTGTGCGAAGTCTATTCAGCTCCACTACCGTCGGAATTAAATTTGTTGATACTGTCTATATAGCTCACCATCCACCTCCCTTCTAGTTCAATATTCCATCACTTTGTCACATCTAATTGCAGTTTATGCATGTAATTCTACTTCACAATCAACCGATTTTTTAAGCTTGAAAACAAACATTCAATTTGTTAGCAAGAAGGATAAACTTTTCAAATAAATATAGAAGAAGGATAAAAATTACATGACATGACATGTCAATTTCAACAAATAGTATATTAACATTTCATGTGAGTTGAAGTCTGGATGACGAAGGATGCTTGCAGCCGCTTCGGCGAAGGCATGACGGACCTAGGCGACGGAGGCGACGACGTAGATGGATGCAATAGTGCTCGACTAGGGTTTTGAAGGAGCGCAAAGTTAAAGTGTTTTCACGATGTGGTGGGGGCGAGTAAGAATGGAGAAATGGAGGCTCAACTGGCAACAATGATTTCAAGTTTCGACATTAATGAATGAGTGATGATGGAAGAGAAACAGCAAACCAAGGTAGAAGAACATAACATGTGGTAATATAATGTGTAGTGTCATTTTTAACTTTTTCCAATAAATTTATTATGTAGAATTATGTCCATAATGCTATTTTATAGTTACATTTTATGAGTTGTAGTTGTAGTTGCAGTTGCAGTTTCTGAATTGTACTATCATTTTTTAAATTATGATAATAATTTATAAACTATTGTACCATCTATGTGTTCAGTAATGCTTATGTGTGGTATCATTTATTGTTTTTTTATTTAACTACTTATATGTATTTATTTTCATAATGTAGCATTTATGAATTATAGTAGCAATTTTCTGAACTCTAGTTGCAATTTTTAAATTGTAGTATCAGTCTATAAACAGTCGTAGCGTCCGCTATTAGAAAAAGGTGCAGATACCACCTCGGTAATACCGAAGCCAAGCCAACGCTTACTTTTTGTGTTGGCATGACCTCAATAGGGTGTCGGTAGTTTACTACCTACGGAAAATTACCGATGCCCCGCCGACGCCTTATATATGGAGTTGGTATGGAGTCGTTCCAAACTATACCTACTCCAGCGTCATTTCTACCTTCACTATTCGCAAATGAGAAAAACACCTAGCCTCCCCCACTAGGTCGCAAGTCAAATTCACCAGCCACGTCGTCAGCCGAACCCTTAGCCTCTCCCACGTCGTAAATTGAAGCCACCACCCACATTTCTACAACCGAAGCCTTATCCTCCCCCATGTCCGTCACCAGCCCATCACCACAACCCAATCCTTCCGCATGCTGCCATCATCACGGCAAACCGCAGTGCCACCCTCAAGATCACAACAGCCCTTCATCGCAGTTGTCGTGGTTTGTATTTAATACATTTTCTATTGGTGCTTATTGCCATATTGCTAATCACTATGAAGTTGTTAAATTCTTTTGGTGGCAAAAAAGATTATCGTCGATAATGAATGATTAGTGTATTAAGAAAAATGATTTCTTTTGGACAAACAATATGTATGTCATGCTATATAAAACATTTTCCTAATGTCAGAATAATATGTTTGTCATGATTAATAGATTGGTTTTATACCAACTATAACTCAAAATGAGAAAATCAATAGGTCGAACTATCAACAACAAATATTTAAATATATTTCATTTTTTATTCAATGATGTGATATTTTCAGTATATGATTTGATCTTTGGTATTGTTATGAAACTGCTTAATAAAGTCATTGTTATCGATATGGCATTACTAAAGAAACCACTTCGATATTTAATTTGGTCCCATTTGACAAGTATCGCATATGTTCATTATATAAATATTTGCTTTTTAAAATAAAACGAAAATCAATATTTATTTGGTACGTTATTTGATGGATTTGTCCCAATATTGGATAAGTTATGAATGCAATGGCATTTATATTCCATAAATCGGTTTTTCAAATCGAACGGTAAGCGAAATTTTGACGCAACTTCGTTCTAGTTTCCCGTGTATGTTCTTTTGTGTTTGATACAAAGAATAAGTGGAAGTGCTTTCGAAATTTTGTTAATCTTTCAACATGAAATGATTAACAAAACGTAAATATCATTGCATTTGTAATGAGAAGTAGAAGGGCCAACTAGTAAGAAATATGTACAAATCCCTAGGTTATATTGCTTCGAAATTATTTATGAATTCCATTGTTTTATAATAAAATTTATAATGTTATTAAAATTAATAACAATGTTGCATGTAATTATTAAATTAATTATGTTATTGAAACTAATAATAAAATTAACAATGTTATCTAAATCATTAATAAAATTAATAATGTTATTGAATGTAATGATAAAATTAGTGATGTTATTTAAATTAATAATATTATTTAATGTAATAATAAAGTTGATAATGTTATTTAAATTAATAATAAAATGGATCTTACTAATATTTGGTTTTATTTAATAGATGATAGTAATTTAATTATGAATATTTTATTTTATTAAAAAAAATTAAGAATATAATACTATTGTGTGAAAAATAATGTAATCTGTGTTTACACGTAAAGTATAAAAGATGGGTTATTTGAAAATCGACCTTGAATGTACATCAAATTAATAAAAGAGGAACAATGTCATTGCACTATAGAAATGGTGTAGATGCATTCATAAAAGCAGCATCCTGCAATAAAACAAATATAAAAGAAGTTTGATGTTTGTGTTCGAAATGCCATTACCTGAAAAGTATGGAGTAATATAGGGTGATATTACATTTACACCTAATATGATTTTATGCCTTATTATCTTGTACGGATATATAATAGAGAAGAATATCACATTGCGGAAGAGGAGACCGTAAATATAGATGTAGATTGAGATGAATCCCTTATTGAAGAAAATGTAGACCTATAAAATAGAATGACTGAAATAGTTCATGCTACTACTAGTCTAAGTATATGGATCGATGAATCATATTTGAAGGATGATCTTGGCTCAGCAGTGATAAAATGTTTCAATGTTAGATGCATCAAAATGACCACTTTATAAAGGTTGTAAAATGGTACACCTGTCAAAAACATCTAGGTTAATCACTATAAATTATAGCTACAATGAATCAAAAAACCTAATGAATGCAATTCTTAGCTCATGTAAAGAAATGCTTCCACTTGACAATGTGTTGGCTTAGAAATGGCAATCCTTAAAAGGAAGTATCTGCTTGTAACGACCCACAAATTTTGATTAATTTTATTTATTTTTAAGTATTCAAATATAAGGTTTTAAACATATATTGTGATGTCTTGAATAATAAATAACGATGGTAATCTTATTTTGAATAAGTATTTACAAAATGTAAACTTTGGAAAAATATCGATAAAATGACCGAAAACCGTTTTATCAACAAACAGCTCTATAATTATCAAGGCGCACACGGAGCAGGATATATACATTTATTTATCCGTTTAAACTATGAAATGAAATAAGTTATTTTATTTTTGTGAATAAATGTATTTATGACATCATCAATAATGCCACCATATTTAATAATTGAATATGAATTTAAATTGAGATTTAATGATTTAATAATTATTCAAATAATTGTTTTTAAATGATAATAATTCATTTTAATTAGTTATGATGTGATAGTAAATCATTTATAATATTTTTATAAAGATATATACTTGAGTTGAAAATATATAAAAAATTCGTATCGCTTTATCGATATGACAACGCTTTTTTTAAACAATTATTCAATATTAATTTATATGGTTTTATCCGTCAAATGGGATCATTTTAATTAGTTAAAAATGATAAGAGATTATTTTTCAAATTTTCTTTACAAATATATGTATGTTAAGTAAGATGTAAAAATGTGACAGGAAATCGACTTTCCCGTTTTCAACGATTTAATGAACGGAAGTTGTTCAAAGTTGTTGCAACGTTTTTATTTCTCTTGTGCACCTATATACCATGCATGTACATGTCACATGCGCACATACACATATATACAAAACATGAACACATATAAGAATAATATTATGATATTATTTACGAATTATCTAAGATATTTTACGAAAGTCTAAAGCAAACATCACCTCACCTTACACGCACATGGGTCGAGCATATGGAGGGTGATGGGAGGGTGGAATTCACAGCTAGAGAAGATAATGGCGATATTTTCCACATTGCTTAAGGGTTAAGGCTTGAAAGAACTATAAATACCCACCTACATTCACACAATTCTCTTTTTCTTCCTCTTTCTTCTTAAATCTCTAAGAGCACCTCCTTAATGGCTTCCATGCTTAGAAAAAATGTAGCAATGCTATCACAAAATATTTCAAAATAAAGTAAAATATATACACATGCGTATACAATATCGATTCACTTCCAAACTAAAGCCAAATTATTCTACATCTCCACCCAAACTCACGGCCACCGCCCTCCATCACCAATGCCGAGCACAATTCCATTTTCAATTTTAGGTCATGGCATTCCAATGTTCCCAGGCTCAATTTCGTAGGCTTTGATTCAATTGTAGCGAAGCTATAGCGAATTTTCGTAAAATTAGAAACTAATAATGGTGAGAAACTATATGTATGTATGTATGTAAGTATGCATGCATGTATGTATGTATATAATATGATGATGTGATATGATTATTATGGTTGTTTAATATATTTGATCATCAACTTTGGATGTTGATTATATGTCAATTTTGATATTGAAACAAGTCAAGTTTAATACATGTCGAATATCACAAAGGAAATCACTTATCTTTAATAAATGAAATGGTGCATATGATATTGTTAAACCTTTTGAAAATGATTTAAAATGGTTTATAAATGTTTTATAAATACTAAAATCCAATTTGGTGAAGTATTGACAGGTTATGAAAATCAAGTCAAAAATAAGCGTGTTGCGTAATGGCAGTTCACGATTTTGAGTCGTAGAAAGTCAAATCCATTTATACGATCGATTCAAAGTCGAAATTCTTTGTAATCAGAATTTATGAACTCTTATAATCATAGTTTTCCAACAAAATAAAGTGACTGAGATTTATTCTAGTAATTTTGAATTATGAGCAAATCAATTTTTAAAAATAGTCACGCTTTAGCAATTCAGAAACCAAAGCGATAAATTCTTTAAAGTTGTTATTTTTAATTCTTTAAAAATCAAGGAGTAAATTATGTAATATTTTACATAAATTACATGTTTAAGCCAACTATTGTCATTAGGGTAGACACTCAAATAAGGAAGGTACATGAAGATACGAACAACATTCCTCGCTACAAATTTGGATTTGTGGATAATGACATACTTCTCTCTCAAATTAATAAGAAGGGTCAGCTTACAGGTTCGTCTATAATAGTTTTGGTTTCAAACTCTCTTAAATCACCATTTGCCAATTGGAATAGTAGCTAACCAATGTTTTTATCGGATTAGACGTAGGAGACATTCTCTGTGCTATTACCCCTGTTCTTCAGATTACTAGAAAAGATGAAATTCAATCAGTCAAAAGACAAGTTCACCTTGAATTGACAAGGTTTTATATAGCTGTCTATCTATATTACAGTTTATCCAACATCGTTTTTTCAAAATATGTCCATCTTGCTTATAAATAATTTATGTTCCTTTATAGCCTCACTGGGAAATCATCAGTTGTATCTCTTTGGTTTGAAAAAAAAAATTGATCGATGAATCGTTGCTTCAAACATACTCATATCCAATACCAATAGTTATTACATCTACCTCAGTTTCTGTTTACGGAGGTAAGTACGTGCTTATTTAATCATTGATATAATAATTATTAGTTCACTACTACTGGTACTGTGATTATTACATATCTGCTACTTTTAACTGCATGATCGATAGTTTATGACTCCACTAAAGCAACCAAGATATAGACTAACATAAAAGTCTCCCCTATCTATGAATATTTTGAGAGGTAATTGCTTAAACCTTAATTATACTCTTACTGCACTTACTGTATTAAATCTGTTTATAATTTTTTTTGTTTAGTTTTAATTTCCTCCCTCAGTACATAGTATGCCATCAACAAAAAACTGCTTCTTCTTAATAAAAGTTCTTTTACTGACAAGAACGCTGATTTAGAAATAGTTCAGCCTACTATGGCACATCTTCAAGAAGAGGTTAGAGCTGCAAATTATCGGGTATGTTTTTTTTCCTTCGTCCAAACCCAACATTACGTTCATGATTACAGTTACATTTGGTTGTTTCAGTTTAAACGACCATAACACTATATCTGCCTCCTACATAATATTTCCTCCCGTATTTTTTTAAACCATTATAAATTGTTATTTTTTTAATACCTTTTTGTTATGTTGTATGTTGACCATTGCTAAACTTAAATTCTTTCTTTCATTTTTCCTTGTACTTCCATTCTAACTAACTTTTCCCTTGGATCTTAATATTCGATCCTTTTGGCTATTTGTTAATGTATTATCTTATATGTTTAGGAAAAAAATACGTTGTTCATGCTACGATCACTAAACTGAAGACCTATGCACCTTGGTTTTACATTTCATGCGTGATGTGTAAAGGCTCTACATATCTTGTAGGAACACAATACTTATGTTTCAGATGTCACCGACCAGTAAAAGAACCTCTTAATAGGTTGATGTCTCTTTATCTTAGCCAAAATGTCATGATTATATATTTTAATTACCTATTATTTCGCAGGTATCGTTTGAACATCGATATTGTTGATGGTACTACCTCATCAACTGTGACCGCGTTTGACAAAGAGGTAGAGAAACTTCTTGGTGTCAACGTGGATGAAATGATCAAAATCTCAAAGATGGTTATACGAATTCACAAATTAATATTATCTTTACCATTACTTTTTCACCATATTTTTCATTCCCTTTACTACTTTTGTTTTTCTCTGCTTTAGGAAAATGGAGATAAGAAAGTGGAAAACATTTTTCAACAACCAGTAGGAATAGACGCTATTTTTGAATTTAAGCCGAACAACTACGAAATGAAAAACAAAGATACAGTCCTCATAGCTCCAAAAACAACAAAGCAAATTGTGTCTTCTCAATTATCTTCTTCAGCATCACAGGTAAAATTTTCGTGTAATTATTTGTGCTATGGTATTTGACTGTAGTTAAATTGTTAAAACACCTACCTTTTTTCCAATTTTTCTTTTATGATTTGTGTACCATATTTTAGACCACAACCTTGACTGCACAAAATACAAACACTGATAATGATGCAACCCAATCCACCTACACGACTTCGACTATGTCTGATTACAAAGGAAAGAAACCGGTAATAAAACATTTGACTACTCTAATTAAGTGGTTGAAGTTGTGTGCTCAAACTACTTATGTTCAACATTCTTTTAAAATTCATATAGGCTGTTGATGTTGCTCTCAATGGAAATACCGAAAGCAATCCTCCTTCATCACCTACAAAAAAGAGTAGAAGAAGAGAAATTTACATAGCTGTACGTCTACTGACACACTTTGCATTAACCAATTCTACAATTTATATAGTTTTAATTTATTTAATTTCCAACATATAATGCACTGTCAACTTTTCATTATAATACTTTACAAGTCTATTAACCATCCCCTGTCTATTATAGAACTTTCCTTATTTTGTTTTTCATTAACTGTAATTGGTGATACCAAACTATTCAATGGTACTGAACAACATTATTTTTTTTCATAGGATGAAGAAAATGTTGGCAGTCGACTTGATTCTGTCGGCACTCAATGTAGAAAAAAGCGTAGGAAGAAATAAATATAACCATCCAGTACTCAAGCTGGAGAAAAGCGCAGGACGAAAAATAAATAATTCCATTATCACATACTGAACTTGCTACTCTTCCTTTTGTATTTAACATTCTGTTTTTTCTCTCTCTTCTCTGTCACTATGTCCTCTTCTTTTATTTTTTAATAACATTCATGTACCTATTGCTACTCATTAAGTAATTTTTCAACTTGAGTTTTTACTATCATGGTTACAAAAATCAAATATAATCAAATTGATGCATTTATAATCTAGTTTTGCATCATAATAAAACAAATACAAGATAACAATAATAAGAATTCACATAATACACCATCATTAAAACCTCCACGTACCTCAATCTACGTATAAAAAAAGATGTGGTGCTTTCCCAGGTTGAAAATATTTTGTTGTATGCAAATGTAGATTGGGATATTTGTCTTTTTCAAACGGTCAATAAATGAAATATATATAATGGTGTGTGTATAAATCGTTTGATTATCAGCCAGTACAAGAAAATGTGCCAACCCTTTTTACTCTCTTTTACTCTCTGCTCAAAAGTAAAATAAAAACCCTAAACCAAATTTTATATGAATCGTCTCCTCTAATATTTATGAAATTCGATCTACATAATTAGACCATAACCGAGTTTTCAATCTTAGATTTGGGACGAAGATACTTAATTTTACTTTCTTTTGTTCTTTTCCTCTAAGTGGAGTGTCGCAAAGAGACGGAGATGCTTATTTTGGATGATTATGGTATCTCTGAACCCATATCATTGTTCTAACTATTTAGGTATTCAATATATTATATTATATCAAGCATTATAATTCAAGTCTGCATATATATTTGTGTAATAAGGGATGGGCTTGGCATTTACGGACAAAATAATCTATTGTTAAATGACTTGACATTTTACGAGCATTTCAAATGCAAAATGCATACTCACTATCAGTTTAACGTTGATGAATTTGGTTGAGTTACGTTTCCAGATTTAGTGCACTTACAATCTAGCGGGGTGTGTGTGTATCCATTTTTTCTTAATTTGTATTATTTTTGCTTAGCCTAATTTTTTTGGCTATTAGTGTCCTATTTCGATTCAAAATTTGTAGGCGATTTTTTAGTACATATTATTATTCCAAAAATTCACTTTCTTTGTAAGTATTTGTTTACCTTTTATTAGTAGTTAGTATGTGAAAGTGGTAAATTATAATCAATTATCAAATGGGTGACTATGTTTGGATTTTTCTTTAATTTACAGTACAAGCACATTTTTATCGGTTAACACTATGAAATACTTCATATTCAAAATTTTCTCTATGGTTCTTTGATTTCATGTTATTAGTAATCTTGCATTTTATATTATTTTTAAATTTAAAAAATATGTCTGATTTTTTTGTTATCCTTAGATACAAATTCCAACGCTGTCACTATAAAAACGTCTCTTTCCAACGGCGGTAGGCCGTTGGAGGCCGTTGGAAAGCCATTGGAGGCTGTTGGAAAAGCCATTGGTATGCATTTCAACAGTTTCCAACGGCCTCCAACGGCATCAACGGGTTTATACCAACGGCTTCCAACGGCAAGTTTGCTAACGTGGCAAATTCTGTTAACCAACTACCGTTGGAAGCCGTTGAAAATCTGGGTCGATTTGGCCGTTGGTCGCCGTTGGAAATCTGGGTATATTTTTTTTTATATATATAAAACCAGCAGTGCTTGCTTCCAGCCACACACAACCACAATTATATCAAAACAGCTCCATTTCGAGCATATATATATATAACAACTATATCAAAACTTATCCAAACATATATATATATATATATATATATAACCAAATCATGCATATATTTCAACATAAACCAATATCCAAACATAACCAACATCAACAAATCCAAACCAACATTCACAACGAAACCATCAGAATGTATCAAATGCAAATATACACAGAAACCATCAGAATGTATCAAATTCTCACCAACTCTAAAATATACATGCCAATAACAAAACATACCTAAATCACTCCGCACCAGAACCACCAGATGAAGGAGGCTGTCCACACTGTGCGATGAACTCCGCCATACGCCGGTTCAGCTCCTCCGTCCTTGCTTCATGCAGCAAATTGCGTTCCCGCATCTCGGCAAACTCGGCTCGTAGCTGCGCAATCTCTTCCTTATCTTGAGCCTTTTGATATTCTCTTTGGGCTGTCTGAACCTGTAAACAAATTTAAATTATCAACTACACTAAAAAATTAGTATTAAAATAGTTGCAAATTAACTAACCTATGTATATTCACTAACAAATTCATAAAACAAACTAAACCATGATAGTTCAAAATATGAATGGAATACACTAGTATAAGGATATTTACTAACTTAAACCCGAATTCAAGCCAATTAAAGAATTGATTAACACATACTAATAATTAACGCACACATACGATTAACACACTAATTAATCAGAATATTTATTTTAAAATTTAACTTAAAATTACCGATTGGCTTCCATATCCGTAGCGTCTGCCGTGGGTCACTGGATCCATGACAGACTCAAAAATGGCGTCCTCCTCATCGGGGGTCAAGTGAACTTGTCCCGTCTCCTCAAGTAAGGTTGTCCGCGCTTCCTGGAACTTTTGTTGTCATGCAAAATATAATTGAATTTAGTTAACGTTATTTCAATTAACTTGTAAGTTTTAGTTACTTATGTTATACTTACATAGGCAGCACATGCTTTATCATCGTGGTCCCAAGAGTAAGAAACTGCGCTGGAATCATCGACCTGAGGCAAGGCATGTGTGTGGGTAAACATATCCCAATAACTAACAGCCCCCCTGCGTTGTCTCTCTTGAAATATGCACATATAAATATACATTATTTATATTTTAACAAATTAAAACTTAAAATAATTAACTATTTAACTTATTTAATAATTATACCAAATCTTCCCGGTGATGGTGGAAAGACTTGGAACCACCGCGATGTGTAACGGGGTTCCTGCTTCTGTTTGCAGAATTCCTCTCGGACTGCCTCTGCAAATTTAAATTGAAAACAAAAATTGTTTTGAAAGTTTTAATTATTTATATATTATTTGCCTCAAACAATTTAAATTAAATATATGATAGATTTACCACAAAATTCTCGTTGCTCCACCAGGCGGCGAACTCATCAAAGACAGCTTCACTCATCCAATGAGGCCTCTTTCTTGATGTTTTGATGTTGTTTATTGTTTCGCGATAGTTTTTTACAATTTTGCTGCTCCAATGGCGCCGGACAACAGAAACATCAGAATCGGCCAAGTCCACTTCCCCCTACACGTTTGAAAAAATATGAGTTATACAGTTGCTATAAATAGTGCAAACATGAATTGACATAATGTACATGACTACATGATGCAATAATTGATATACCACACATACCAAAAAGTCCTGCCAGATAGCCTCCCGCACCCTCTCTGGTATCGCAGTCCACCTCGGCCAACACGAGGTCATACGAGCCATATACGCCCATCGCGAGATCGTGAGCACTATGTTGGAAGGCTCCAACGAAAACCCACCGCTGTGTAAAACAGGAAAAAAACATTTAATATTCCATTACTACTATATATATTTAATAAAAGATTGTATGGAATAAAATTTAATTTTGAAACTTTATAGTTATCTGCCATCGGCTTTAGGTTTCAGCCATACCGTAGGCCGAACACCCGGCTGTGAAGGACCAGCATCATCACCTCTATGTGAGCTGGAAGATTCGGAGTGTGAACGTCTGCGTCCCGACATACCTATATGAAATCATAGTATAAAGAAAAGCAAGAGTAACATTGATTAATTTAATATGCAAATGGTGTTAGAATAATGAACATGGCGTAACATACATTATGGCATAACATAAAAGAGACTATGTGATACATATCATATAAAATTACTTTGGAAACAGAAAAATGAAAAAAAATTACCTTCTCAAAATATTGATTAGTGATCAATCCTCATCGCTTTCGGATTCAGACTCTTCTTCGAACTCTATATTTTGTTCCTCTAATACTCTCAAATGCTTCAATTAATGCATTTGATTCATCGTTTAGAGGTCCAAAATCTATTTGATCGTCGGTTACTATTATTCCTTTATTTTCCTCGATATCTGCTTGGTAAGCTTGTTGTTCAGGAATATTCCGTCCATCAAATATAAACCTTTGTTTGGTTTTAAAAACAACCGACCAATCTATTTTATCTCTTCTTAAAGATGGGTAGGGAGCGTAATAAACTTGAAGAGCTTGTTTGGCAAGTACAAAATGATCGTACTTATAATACATCGAAGTATGTTTTATTTCTATAAAATTATATTTTGGATCCACGTTTATTCCAGAACCTGCAACGTTGCTGAACCAGTTGCATTTAAACGAAAATACTTCTTCTGCGGGTCAATTGAAATATGTCAACTGCAAAATCTGGGTCAGCATGCCATAAAAGTCATTTATGTGATCATTTGGATCATCACTACCTTTGACAAATACACCAGTATTGTTAGTTGATTTTTCGGCACCGTATTCTTTGGTATTAAATTTATATCCATTGACAAAGAATATTAGATATGTCTTGACTATCCTTTTTGGTCCATAGCTAAATGTTTCAATCCTTCATCTACAACACAATTTGTTGTATCAAAAACGTAGTTAGAAACCCAAGCAGCAAATTCTTTACCGATATCGTGGTTTGGATGTTGTGATTCGTAAATACTGCAATTATAGAACAAATGTTGTATTATGATTAAAATACATGTGTGCATACTTGTGTATACATATGTGTAGATGATATGCATGTGTAGACGTATGTGTATATATATTACCTAATAAATGGTGAAACTTCGGCACGGTTGAGAAGAATGTACATGTGTGCTACTTGATAATCTCTATCATCCAACCATACTTCCACACATTTACTAGCAGGCCGACCAGTTTTTTTAAAAATAGATAAATTCGCTTGACAATCATCTTCATCAATGCCTTCATCATTACGCGTAGCACTTTCAAATGATATGTTCACATGGTCTCTGAAATAGTGAGAGAGAAAAACGCGGCTTCTTCTTCGATGTACGATTTGCAAATCGAACCTTCAACTCGAGCTTTCTGTCTAACTTTTTTCTTTAGATGATTTATACCTAGCAAAAATTATTTTAAATTGATTTTTTGTACATTTAATTAAACCATTATGTAATAAACTAAATATTAATATACCTTTCAAATGGATACATCCATCCATATTGCACAGACCCTCGAAGACGTGCTTCAAATGGAAGATGAATAGGTAAATGCTCCATAACATTAAAGAAACCTGGAGAAAATATGTGACGCCCCACCTCTATACCCACGCTAGCCAAGAACACCACAATGTAGTGTTGTCAACTAGCACGGAGAATAAGGCTGTTGAGGAGCGACCATCCATGTGATTGCTTATCACACGATGGCTATAAATAATCTTCGGAAACAAACATAGAAATAAGCATAACACAAATCAGTCACAGACATCCATATCACAAAGGCGGAAGAAGATATGAATATATAACTAACACATGAAAGTGTACATCAGAGTAGTGGTCAAAAAGATCCATAATAATACAAAAGAATAGCAACACGTGCTATACAAAAGAATACAACTATGAGTCTATATCTCAAGTGTTTACAACAAAAAAACTGCTAATCTAAATAGTTAGCCAAAAGTCAGAGTAGCAAATCCCGGGAAGAAGTCAAGCAGAAGCACCTGTAACATCTCGGTTTGACCCGAGTATTATTTAAGAAAATAATAAACGGATCAGTCTAGCTATAAATATCAGATGACATGGTATAAAATAAAAGATATGACATAAACATAAAATATCCATACTGACATACTACTATAAGTATGCAAATGATGATCAACAGAAGATCAATCAATAAGAGATAAATCAATATCACAAGAATCTTCTCAAAGATCCAAAGAGGGCATCATACCCTAAACTTGTACTCATAACAAGTCAATGACATAAATTCCAGAAATCAACACAAGAAATCCAGAAATCACAGCAAAAGGGAAAGAGGCCTATCACATGACGGTCCGAAGACCATGGGGAGCTACCCCATATGGGTGAGTTGGAATCACCCAGATGAGGTCTAGGGTAACCAAAAAGCAAAAAGGTATGTGTGAGTGGAATCACACAAATGGTGTCTAGCCTAACCTCGAAACAAAAAGGTATGTGTGAGTGGAATCACACAAATGGTGTCTAGCCTAACCTTGCAACAAAAAGGTATGTGTGAGTGGAATCACACAAATGGTGTCCAGACTAACCTTGCAAACAAAGAGACATCGCACAATTGCTAGCCTAAATCATCAAATGATCGTCATGATCAACGAGAAGTGTCAATTACACTAATCTAGTAAATATAAAAGTTTATCTTCGTTCCCATAACCACTTGCTTAACTTAAATATTTATGAACAAACTGTAGATCTCCACTAGAAAATTGTCACAAGAGATTCAATCGAAGAAGTCCAAGAATTAACCAATAAAGTAAACACAAGCGTTTCATACCACTTGTTTTACTAAGTCGTTTAATTAGATTTCTCATACGAGTGAGGTAAAGGTTTGTATATACTAATAGATTGGAAATCGGTTTGAGAAAACGAGCTTTGTTATAAAATAGTGTTGAAATCATTTGAAGAAAGAGTTTTGATATTTACTACTAGTATATAAAACCTTTATATTTTAAAGTGACAAATCATAGAAGTGATTGTAGAAATAATCAATCATAAAAATTCACATATGAAAACGTGAATAAAATCCAAAGAAACCGATATAGAATCCATCGAAATAGATATTCAAAAATCCATAAAATCGACCGAGAAGCCCAAGATAGTTTGTCTCGAAGAATGGTCAACTCAGTATCTCAACAAAGCAAGTTCTGTTGAATGTTTTTCAGATAAGATCCCTTACGGAGGGGGGGGGTCCAAGGGGGTGGCAACCCCCCAAGATGGGGGTGCGGGGGCAACACCCCCGCTACGGGGTTCGACCTAAGGGAGGATAGGATCGAGCGACCTCGATAATAAATGATAACAACAAATAGGATCATCATGAATCGATTTAAATTTGGAAACCACGCAAAATAGGCGAAATAGGCAAAACAGCAACAGGTCGGTCGACCGGCTATAGAGCTCGGTCGACCGGACCCTGTTCTGAAAAATTCTCGGGAAGCAGGTCGGTCGGCCGAGCTCTGTAGTTGGTCGACCGGACCTGAGACAGAGAAGTGCTATGCTTTTTTAGTAGCAGGTCGGTCGACCGGCCCAGTGGTTCGGTCGGCCGAACCTGATTGTTCTGCAAATTGAAACCTATTTCAAATGAGGTGCAAATTCCATCAATTTGCAATCGGACAAGCACGGACGCTAGGGGATTACGCCCATCGGCTACCCGGTCCTATTGGCTCCTCGATGCATCACCAAAAACATGTTCCAACATCAAACTTATGTTTTTTAAAGATTTGAACTCTAAACACTAAAAACTGGAATATTCACCAAATCAATCCAAACCAAAAGCAAATGCACATGAATAATTGTTAGGAATTCATACCCAATGTTCAAAGGTAGCTATAGACTAAGATGTGAGATAAAAATATTACCTTTTTACAAAAACAATGAAGAAGAAGCTTGAAAGCAAAAGGGAGAATCAACCACTCTTCAACACAAACCAAACGAGCTTGAATCTATACTCAAAAAGAAGAACATTCTCAAAGTTAGGTTTAGGAATTTCTGAAATTGATAAGAGAATGGGTTGGAGAAGAAGGAGAAGAGGCTTACCAAAGTTTCTTCTATTAGTTTGGAGCTAGAGCTTGGTTTGCAAAAAAAAACTAGGGCTTGAGTTTCAATTTTCCATTCCACTCTCCATTGTTATAAAAGCTTGAGTATTAGGAAAATAGAAAGGAAGTAAATGAAGAGGAGAGGGTTGGGACTGAGTTAATAAGTGGGGTTATTGGGCTCAGCCCAAACCAAAGCCCTAAGTGAAAAGTGGCAAAATTCCACTAACTCCAAACATATCAAAGTTTATACTCAAAAGGATCGCAAACGGCGTTTTGAACTCAATGGAAGTAGTCCCGAGTCCTAATTCGAACGTATGCAAAAAAAGCTTTTCGGACTAAATTTCGAGTATCGATAAAATATTTAAATGTAAAATCGCTAAATATGTGGGTTACAAAATATTTTTCCAGTTTGCAAAGCAATATCGGGATTTCTTCTTCAAGTTTACGTAGACGATCAACTTTTAATGTAGTTGAACAAATCTCTTTATAAAACAGACTAAGTTCTGTTACAACAGTCCAAACTTTTACGGGCAACAGTTCTTTAAAAGCGACGGGTAACAAATTTTCCATCATAACATGAAATCATGACTTTTCATTCCTCTAAATTTATTGTTCTTATAGTCAACACATCTACGAAGATTAGAAGATATGCCATCTGGGAATCTTAATCCTTCCACCCATTTTAAAAGTAATTTAACTTGATTATTGTCCAGCTCATAGCAATCTTTTGGCTTTTTTGTGTCATTTGGTTTTATATCAAGCTCGGGACGATTACATATTACTTCGATATCACGTCTTGATTTCAAATCATCTTTCGTCTTCCCTTTAACATTCAAAATTGTATTAAACAGATTATCAAACATGTTTTTCTCATTATGCATCACGTCAATATTATGACGAGTCAAGAGATTTTTCCAATAAGGCAATTCCCAAAATATGCTCTGTTTGCACCAGTTATGAATCGATGATTTACCTTGAATTTCAATTTGTTCTCCGATTTCATGTATCTTTGGATAATCTTTTACAAGTTCATAAATTTCTTCACTTGACCAAACCGTAGGTGGTCTCAAAGTTTCATGTCTATTAGCTGTAAAGTTTTTTATCTCTTCTAAAAGGATGATTAATATGAAGAAAACATCGATGACAGTCAAACCACGAAACTTTCTTTCCATGAGGTAAAAAAATTGCTCGTGTTTCTTCCATGCAATAAGGACAAGCTAGACGACAGGCCGTACTCCAACCTGAAAGCATTGCATATGCAAAAAAATCGCTGATTGTCCACCATAAAGAAGCATACATGCGAAAGTTCTTTTTTTGGAAAATATCATATGTCTCTACTCTCTCGTACCACAATTTTTTTTATTCATCAATCAATGGTTGTAAATAAACATCGATTCCTTGTGTCGGATCATCGGGACCAGAGACGACAACTGTAAGAAACATATATGGAGTTTTCATACACATCCAAGGAGGTAAATTATAAGGTGTGACAATTATAGGCCAGGATGAATATTACGAACCAAATTGAGAGAATGGTGAAAATCCATCCGTACATAAACCATGTCTAACATTACGAATTTCGGACGCAAAATCAGGATATTTCTGGTCAAAATGCTTCCATACTTCCCCATCAGCTAGATGTGTTAACGTACCTTCTTCCTGTGTTCTCACACCGTGTCATCTCATATGTTGCGCGGTTACAGAAGATACATATAACCTTTGAAGTCTAGGAGTAATTGGTACGCTTATACGAGACTTCCTTTCCCTTTTTCTTTCTTGGTTTGTATCTTTCCTGATTACATATTTTACAATTTCTAAGGTTGATATCTTCTTTCCAAAACAACATGCAACCCTTTAGACATGTATCTATTTTTTTGATACGGTAAACCGAAAGCCGACATCAGTTTTTTTACTTCGTAATGATTTTCACACATTGGATTATTAGGAGGCATATGTCGTTTCGCAGCTTGTACAACAGCCGTAAATCCAGATTCTGTGAGGTTGTATTTGGATTTCATCGCAATGTATTCAGCAGTTACTGATAATTGGGTTCCGCTTGTGCAGCCTTCCCAAAGGGGTTTTTTCGCGGCATCTAACAAATCATATATATTTTTTTCCCCAATATTTGGTTCTTCTTCAGCATTACCATCGTCATCAGTTAATTGAGGAACATGAAACATTGAACGTGCAACATCTTCAACCATATGTTCTACAAGATTTGTCGTACCAATTTCATTACTCACCACCTCCTCATCTTGTACGGGATTAGATGCTAACTGTTCCCCATGATGATCCCAAATCAAATAGTTCGACACGAAACCGTACTGACGCAAATGAACTCTAACCATTTGTGGTATCAAATGCTTTAACAGTTTGCATTTACTACATGGGCAATGGATTTCTCTGTAGTTTTCGTTATTACGTAAAGCAAAATCCATAAATACGCTAACACTATTATTAAAATGTTCACTTGTTGAGCCTTCAGTATCGACCCTTCGTTTTTTGTACATGCAGGTCCGATCAGTAAAATAATTGTCCATTTACCTACGTATATAATTAAAAAGTACGATATAAATTTGTATTGACATTTTTTAGTAAAACAATTTTATAAACATGAAAGTGTACGTGTAGTACTAAGGATCGTGTAATATGGTATATAAATGCGGAAACTGATAATAGCAGTAAAATAAAAATTAAAGTAAGCACACCAGGAATTTTTATACTGGTTCGAACTTCCTGTTCTACGTCCAGTCCCAAAATATCCTCTGGATTTAAACTAAACCCCTCACTTAACCCGGAGGAATAGGTATACGACACCTGAGCAGCCGAGCAGGAATTTTTCCGCCTCAACAGCCGAAGAGGACTTTAACTTCAATAAAAATAGTTTGTTGACGAATGTGTTCTGAATAACACTGATTGTCTTTTGATAGTACAACTTTCCTATAATCAAATCCTCAAGAGTATATACGTGTGTGAAGATTTAGAAGGAAGATAATCATGTAGAATCGAAGTTTATGATTTAAATCAAGGATTCTAGTGATATTAAATAAGAATGAATGCTTTTATTTGCAGCAATAAATAGAGAATAGATTTCAGAATTATAAACAAGAATTGGTGATTGTAGAAGTGATTTGAACATGTTTATATAGTTGTAGAATAGTTACAATCTTTCATGAAGAGTTTCAATCAAAAGTTGTGTCCGTATCTCTTGGATTGAGGGACATTCCTTTTCATGAAACAATCGCAACTCTTCAGAAAACTAGCCGTTATATGCAGGTCGGTCGACCGGAAAAACTGGTCGGTCAACTGAGTTTGAAATCGTGTATAAAACAGAGAGTATCTGTGCACTGACTACAGGGTCGGTCGACCAAAGTTTATGGTCGGTCAGCCGACCTGTAGTTATATGCACAGTGCACACTTATTTGTGTATAAATTAATTCGTGTGTGTATGTGACTACTTGAGGAATGATTTTAACAATATTCTAAGACTAAATACATTAAAATATTCATACTAAACTCTGGATTGTAGTCTTGTCTCCTTTGTAGTGCATAATATACACTTATTCTCTTTATGTCGCTTTCGTCGTATGATATATGAAGCTTGTGTCATGAATCAAAACTCTTGAATCAACATTCTCCCCCTTTTTGATTGATGACAATACCTATGTGACGAAGTCGTATATATTGTAATTCTCCCCCTGAATATATGGCGACATTTCTGCAAAAAGTTGTTAGCTTGCATATATTTCTCGCCCTTTGTCATCGACAAAAAGGAATACTTAGTGGATGTTTAAAAAATATGGAATATGTGACAGAACATAAGAAAAACATCGATTTTTTAAATAATACATACTCAAAGCAAATAGGAATATTACTGATGTTTTACTGTAGTACACAACATCTAAAAACAGAATACTAGAAATTATGAGATAGCAAATTGTAAAACAATATGATCACTCCTCATCATCATCGGAATCCCCAAATTCTGGATGGATATTTTCGTCCGGAGGAGCATGTTCCTTACCACGTCTTTGAGTGTTAGAAGTGTGAGTTCCCGATGTACCGGAACTTGTATTCTCCGAAGTTGAAAAAAGAGAAGTTTGGTGCTGGCCTTTTTCCGCGAGCAACATAAGAGGCACCGGCTTCGGTAGTACATGATAAGACATCCCATAGATTGATGAAGAAGCCCTTGATTTTTCTTAAAACGACCGTCAATTTTTCGAAGGCGGGCATCTAAGGCTATTTGATTTTGAGCCAAAATATCAATAGCCGCCTCTGTACTCATTCCGAGAGTTGGTCTTTGAACAGAGTGTTGACGTGTTAGACGCTCCGGAGCATGAGTTGATGGATGAGGTGTAGATTGACTACGGCGTAGTTGTTCTCGAGGAGTACTCTGCCATTGGTTAAAGGTTAAAAATCTAGGTGGTGCATCGGGCAACTTCATTAGTTTTATGGTCCTTGAATCAAAAGAACGAACTTTGGAAGTTTCGGATTTCGGAGCATGTTGGATGAAGCTATTAATCAATCTCATTATGTATTCTCCATAATAGATATGAAGCATCTTTCCTTGATTGAATGTAAGAAACTCATCCATGAGTAATTTGCCCAATTCACTTGTGTATTTGAACACAAAGCATATAAAGCTTTAAAATTCTCAGGATACACTAAGTGGTAGGAGCCACCTCTTGGTATAATTGATTTCATCATGAAACGATGAAAGAGTCGAGCTTTGGGTCTAAGTGATGATGTCTGTCTAAAATCCGTAGCATCATCTTCGAAAAATAAATGACTTATGTGTTCACGACTTGATATATTACAGTCTACGTGGTGTAGTGAAATTCCACCCGGTCTAGCATCTAATATGTGGTTAATTCGATCAATGGAGAGAAAGATTGAGGTGCCACAAACCGATGTCCAAACACAATTTTCAGTGTTTCTACGTGGATTGACAAGATTTAGGTTAGCCAAAAACAATTTAACCATAATGTGGTTAATTTTCAAATTATTTTTTCGGTAGTCTAGAAAAGCATCTAACCCACTTCTAATTACGGCATCTTCAATTCGATAGGTAACGAAATCAGGATAACTTACGAATGATTCTTCAAAGATTTTGGCATCTTGAAGTCGTATCCATCTTTGAAGTGCTACATCATTAACAAGCCATGAGGCGATTTGAGTATCTACGGGAGTTGATGAAGATGAGCCACCGGTAGTCTTTGATTTTTTCTTTGGAGCCATTGTTTTTTGAAGAAAAAATAATAATAATTTGAGAGAATTTTAATGGGGGCTAGGGTAAAAACCGAAATTGGGAAAGTAGAAGTGAAGAGGTAGGTTGAAAAAGGTGAATAGATGGGATATTAATATGAGATAAAAATTTGCAGATTTCACGATCGGTCGACCGAAAATACTGGGTCGGCTGACCGATTTGATAAACAGAGAGTAGCTGAAACTCTTGGGAAGGGGCTCGGCTGACCGACTCAGAGTTTCGGTCGACCGACCCTGTGAAATGTGCATATTTGATGCTTGCGGCCTGGTGTCGGCTGACCGACTCAGGTTATTTGTTCGGCCGAATTGTTAGAAATGCACATTTTATTTAAAGTATAAATTTTATATATATGTAGAGACATATAAATTTTATTATTATATTTATACATTTTATTTAAAGCAATATACACACACACATATATATATATATATATATAATTTTAGCCACCATTCTTTAAAATTTACGCTCCCATGAGTTTGGAGATGGAATATCTTCTACAGGTGACCATTTTGGAGCTATTGGAGTTTGAACAGGTTTTGAAGAGGATGGAGTTCTATAGGAAGGTTCAGCAACATCATCCTTTTTTGATGAACAAACTTTCATGGCAATTTTTTCTAGAAAGCTTAGACGTCTTGCCGTTACTTTCTGTTCATAGTAGAGCTCTCGTTGCATATTCATTTGCTGTTGTTGGTAATGGTGTATTTCATCAATCTTTTGCTTTGTTGATGGAGATATAACCATTGTATGCTTCCCCTTTTTATTGTTAGGTGTATAGCCTGTATGGGAATCTTCCCATGGTTTCCATCCGTGTCTGGGATCTTTATCCGGAGAGGAAAAATCAAGGACACGATTAGGCATTGGAAAAGTAGGATAGGGACCATTCTCCAGAATACGATCGGAACAATCATCATCTGGAGATGAGAATGATAGATGGGAATTGTCGGAATTGTAAACTTCATTGTTTGAAGACATTATAATTTTTGTAAGGTTTTGTTTTTAGAATATCCTTAAAAAAATAAGCATTGTATTTATAATCGTATATTTTGAAAAATATGTGGATAAGGATTGTTTTCACAGATTATCACAGAGATTTTAAGAAAAAAACGGTTGTTAATGTTCATGAGTTTTAGGGCTAAGAATAGTATTTCTGAAAAACAACAGTAGTATAATAAAATTTAAGAAAAGCTAAGACAAGAAACACCCATAGCTCAAGTGGCTATAATATGACATCTATCAAACTAGTCAAAAATCATGAGTTCAAATCCCGCTTTGGTCAGAAATAAAACAATTTTTGTTTTTCAATATTTTTGCATATTTTCTATTTATAAATCTTTTAAAGACATTATACCTAAGTCACGTCTTAATTTTATAAAATTATTTTCATTTAACGGTTTAGTAAAAATGTCTGCAATTTGATTTTCAGTATTAATAAATTCTAAATCTATTAAACCTTTTTCCAAACAATCACGAAGAAAGTGATGACGGATATCAATGTGTTTTGTTTGTGAGTGATTTACTGGATTTTTAGAAAGATTTATTGCACTAGTATTATCACAATAAATAATAGATTTTTCTAGATGACAATTAAAATCTTGTAGTGTCTGTTGCATGTATACGACTTGTGCACATGCCAAAGCAGGAGATATATATTCTGCTTCACATGTTGATAAAGAAACACAGTTTTGTTTCTTACTAAACCAAGAGACTAATGAACGTCCAATGAAATGACATGTTCCACTTGTACTTTTTCGATCCGTCCGACTTCCTCCAAAATCAGCATCGCTATATGAGACTAATTCGAAAGGACATTCTTTCGGATAGAATAGTCCAAAATCTTTGGTTTTAGTTAGATAACGAATAATACGTTTAACTGCTCGCATATGTGATTCTTTGGGATTTGCTTGAAATCGAGCACATAAACAAACACTCATCATAATGTCGGGTCGACTTGCTGTTAAATATAATAACGATCCAATCATACTACGATATAATTTTTGATCAACACTTTTGCCTTCTTTGTCTCTGTCGAGATGAATCGTTGTGCTCATCGAAGTTGGTTTGGCAGAAGTGTTTTCTAGACCAAATCGTTTAATTAAATTATAACAATATTTTTCTTGATTAATAAAAATTCCATTTTCTATTTGTTTTATTTGTAAACCGAGAAAATAATTTAACTCACCTATATGAGACATTTCAAATTCATTTGTCATTATTTTAGAAAATTCTTGACAAAGTTTTTCATTTATATATCCAAAAATTATATCATCAACATAAATTTGAATAATTAAAATATCATGCTTGTCTCTTTTAATAAAAAGAGTTTGATCAACCTTTCCAATTTCAAAATCAGAATTTACTAAATATTTTTTAAGACGATCATACCAAGCACGAGGTGCTTGTTTTAAACCGTATAAAGCCTTTTTAAGTTTATAGACATGATCAGGAAGTTGTTCATGTATAAATATGGAGGTTGTTCAACATAAACATTTTTTCTTATAAAACCATTTAAAAAAGCACTTTTAACATCCATTTGATAAAGTTTAAAATTATGAAAACACGCAAACGCTTATAAAATTCGTATTGCTTCAAGTCGAGCGACTGGAGCAAACGTTTCTTCATAGTCTATTCCCTCTTCTTGATTATATCCTTGTGCAACTAATCTAGCTTTATTCCTAGTTATATTTCCTAGTTCATCTGCTTTATTTTTAAAAACCCATTTAGTACCAATGACTGTTTGATTACTAGGTCTAGGAACGAGTTCCCAAACTTCGTTTCGTTCGAATTGGTTTAGTTCTTCTTGCATGGCAAGAATCCAGTAGTCATCAGTTGAAGCTTCTTTCATATTTTTAGGTTCTATATTAGAGAGAAATGCTACATGACCAACTTGATTTAATTGATGTCTAGTTTTAACGTTCGTATTTACTTCTCCAATTATATTTTGCACAGGATGATGTCGTAAAATTTTAGGTGGAGATTTTATTATATTAGTAGTAATATTCTCATTTTCAGTAATATCATGATCATTATCGAGGGTTTGTTCAATATTACTATTTTCATTCTGAGTAGTATCATCATCAAAGTCAATAGTAACATTTGGATTTATATTTTTAAAATTTTCGTCAAAAGAAACATGTAAACTTTCTTCAATAATTTTAGTTCTTTTATTGTAAATTCGATAAGCCTTGCTTCGTTCCGAATATCCAACGAATATTCCTTCATCGGATTTTGTATCGAATTTACCTAGTTGACCTTTAGTATTTAAAATAAAACATTTAGAGCCAAAAACTTTAAGATATGAAATATTTGGTTTTCTTCCATTTAGTAGTTCATATGGGGTATTCTTAGTTAATGGTCGAATAGAAACACGATTTAACACATAAGCAGTAGCTACAGCTTCTGCCCAAAAGTGTTTTGATAAAGTGGTTCTGTTTAATAAAGTTCTTGCACATTCTTGTAACGTTCTATTTTTCCTTTCTACAACTCCATTTTTTTGTGGTGTTCTAGGAAACGAAAAATTATGATTAATGCCTTTCTTGTTACAAAATTGTTCAAAAGCTTCATTTTCAAATTCTCCTCCATGATCACTTCTTATATTTTTAATTTTCAAACTTTTAATATTTTGAATTCTTTTAACAAAAACTTTAAAATTATCAAAAGTATCACTTTTATTTTTCAAAAAGAAAATCCAAGTATATCTAGAAAAATCATCTACAATAACAAATACATATCTATTATGATTAATAGATTGTACTTGAGTTGGACCAAAAAGATCCATGTGTAAAAGTTCAAGTGGTTGTTCTGTAGATATTACTTTCTTTGACTTAAAGGACGATTTTGTTAATTTTCCTAATTTACATGCATCACAAAATATATTAGTTTTAAATTTTATGTCAGGTAATCCTTTAACTAATTTATTTTCAGCTATCTTATTAATGGTTTTAAAATTGATGTGACAAAATCTTTTGTGCCAAAGACATGAATCATTTTCCTTAGCAATTAGACATAAATTTGAATCACTGTTAACATTCATATTTAAAATATAAATATTTTTATCTCTTATTCCTTCAAAGATAGTGGTATGATTTTTATCGAGACTATTACATTTATTTCCAGAGAAATTTATATTAAAACCTTTATCACATAGCTGACTAATACTTAATAAATTGTGTTTTAAATTTTTAACTAATAAAACATCAGTAATGAGAGGTAAATTAGAGATACCGTTGCTACTGACATCGCCTTTGCCGATGATATATCCTTTTGAGTTATCTCCGAAGGTGACTGCTCCTTCATTTGAGTATATAATGTTTGACAACATTTCTTTGTTTCCAGTCATGTGTTTTGAGCAACCGCTATCCAAAATCCATTTTCCTCTCTTCATATGTGGTACCTGCAAAAATATTTATAAAAAGTTGGTACCCGTTTCTTTTTAGGGTCCTAAGAGTTAGATCTTAGGAAGCCAAACCCATATGGGTTCAGAATTCCCTTTATAAATATAGTTCTTGTTATTATGAACAGTTTCCATGAACATTTTGATATGTTTATTCCTTATCAAAACATTATTTGTTTTTGGAATCCATATCTTGATGGTTTTAGTATTTGGGTAAACTGTTTTCTTAATATCCCTCTTAATATTATTATTAATCCTACTTTTAACAAAATTATTTTGTTTCTTAAATCCTAGTCCAGATTTATTGTTAGAGGATTGAGAATTTTCTAGTATATTAGAAAGATTCTCTCTTCCTTTATTGAAGTTAGATGCAATTTTAGAAATATCATCAAATTTTATCTTAAGACTAGATATTTCTAACTCTAAATCCATAATCTTAGAGTTTAAACTATTATTTTTGAAAAGTAAATCATCATTTTTATTCTTTTGAATTTCTAGTTCTTCAGATATTGATGAATTTTGAGATGATAATTTAGAATTTGACTGTTGAGAATTTTCAAGTTCTTCTTCTAATATTTTCTTCTCATCTTTTAACATATCTACTTCTAAGACTGTTCTATCTAACTTTCTTTGCAACTCCTTATTTTTCTTTTTAAGTTGCTTTGCTACATTTACTAATTCAGAATTTATTTCAATTAAATCTTCAAAGGTAAAATCACTTACATCGTCTGACGAAGCCATGAAGCACACATTTGCTTGTTCATTATCACTCTCACTCTCTGAAGATGATGATGAGTCAGTGTCATCCCAAGTGACAGAAAAAGCTCTTCGTTTTGTTTTGTCCTTCTTAAAATTGCTCTTTTTACGTTCTGGACATTCTTTCTTCATGTGACCTTTCTTGTGACATTCATAACATTCCATTGCTGAAGATGATGGTTTGCTGCTATTAGAATTGTTGTTGGAGTTATTTTTGTTTTCCTTGAATTTGTTTTGTTGAATTTCAAAAACTTTTTGAAAATTTTAGCGATCATCGCCATATCTTCATTATCTGAGTCGGAATCGTCTTTTTCTGCTAGAAAAGCCACATTTTTCTTTTCTTGTGCACCATTTCTTTTTGCCTGCAAATTTACTTCGTAGGACATTAGATTACCTATCAATTTTTCTGGTTTTAATGTTGACAAATCACTTTCTTCTTCAATGGCTAAGACTTTTCTTTCTCATTCGTCCGTTAAAGAATTCAAGGTTTTTGTAACAACATCAAAATCAGTAAACTTTTGTTCTAGTGATAATAAAGCATGATAAATATCCTGAAATCTAGTGTACGTGTCATTTATAGATTCATTTGGCCTCATTTTGAAATTTTCAAATTGATTTTTCAACATAGAGATTTTGCTTAATTTAACTTTGTTTGTACCTTCATGTGTTATCTTAAGTGTTCTCCAAATTTCATAACCTGAAGTGCACATGCTAACTCTATTGAATTCATTTCTATCTAATGCACAAAATAAAATATTCATAGCCTTTGCATTTGATGTAGCATCTAGGTTTTGTGTGTTACTCCAAGTTGAGTATTCTCCAGTAGGAGTTATGTACTCTCTTTGTATAATATTCCAGATATCAAATCCACTAGATTGTATATAGATTCTCATTCTAGTTGACCAATAATTATAATTTATAACATTAAAAAATGGAGGTCGTGAAGTTGATTGACCCTCTGTGAAATTAGTATTAGTGTTAGTGCCAAAATCGTTAGTTTGTGTCGTTGCCGTATTACTAGAAATAAATATCAAATAACTTTGTGACGGTTATAGGATAACCTTGCTCTGATACCAAATGAAAGTGTACGTGTAGTACTAAGGATCGTGTAATATGGTATATAAATGGGGAAACTGATAATAGCAGTAAAATAAAAATTAAAGTAAGCACACCAGGAATTTTTATACTGGTTCGAACTTCCCGTTCTACGTCCAGTCCCAGAATATTCTTTGGATTTAAACTAAACCCCTCACTTAACCCGGAGGAATAGGTATACGACACCTGAGCAGCCGAACAGGAATTTTTCCGCCTGAACAGCCGAAGAGGACTTTAACTTCAATACAAATAGTTTGTTGACGAATGTGTTCTGAATAGCACTGATTGTCTTTTGATAGTACAACTTTCCTATAATCAAATCCTCAAGAGTATATATGTGTGTGAAGATTTAGAAGGAAGATAATCACGTAGAATCGAAGTTTATGATTTAAATCGAGAATTCTAGTGATATTAAATAAGAATGAATGCTTTTATTTGTAGAAATAAATAGAGAATAGATTTCAGAATTATAAACAAGAATCGGTGATTGTAGAAGTGATTTGAACATGTTTATATAGTTGTAGAATAGTTACAATCTTTCATGAAGAGTTTCAATCAAAAGTTGTGTCCGTATCTCTTGGATTGAGGGACATTCCTTTTCATGAAACAATCGCAACTCTTCAGAAAACAAGCCGTTATATGCAGGTCGGTCGACCGGAAAAACTGGTCGGTCAGCTGAGTTTGAAATCGTGTATAAAACAGAGAGTATCTGTGCACTAACTACAGGGTCGGTCGACCGAAGTTTCTGGTCGGTCAGCCGACCTGTAGTTATATGCACAGTGCACACTTATTTGTGTATAAATTAATTCGTGTGTGTATGTGAATACTTGAGGAATGATTTTAACAATATCCTAAGACTAAATACATTAAAATATTCATACTAAACTCTGGATTGTAGTCTTGTCTCCTTTGTAGTGCATAATATACACTTATTCTCCTTTTGTCGCTTTCGTCGTATGATATATGAAGCTTGTGTCATGAATCAAAACTCTTGAATCAACAAAACATTCTTCTTGTTTTTGTTATATCTATTAAAATAATACTTAAAGCTTATTTTGAAATGAACATTATATTCTGTTTAAACAATTTTATTGGCGAATTTGATACTAATTGATCATTGACACTTTGTTGATGGGTCATCCGACCTTCCATTACAAATACAATAACGTAATTAAATCGCATAAATCATTTCAATTTAAATGATTCAACGAAATTTCGACAGCACTTCGCTTTAGTTTCCTGAACAGTACACAATTGCATGTACACAGGGAACGTAATGGGAAGCGCTGCCGAAATTTTGCGAACCGTTTAAACTGAAATGATTTACGAGATTTAATTACGTTATTGTTTTTGTAACTTGTCCAATACAGGGACAAATCCAACAAATACTGTATACGATGAATATAGATGTCTGTTCTGTTAAAAAAACGAATATCCACACAACGATTATATACAATACTTATCAGACGGGGCCAAAAACACACTAAGGGTTTAAATTTTAAAATTAGCGATATAAAAGTTTAAATTTTATTTTCATAAAATTAAACTTTTATATCAATAAACAATTTGCTGAATCAACGCATATATAATGATTTTTTCCAAATAAAAAATCCAATGTGTGTGCGCAATGTATAAAATAAACAAACAATGTTATACATATAATCGCATCACAAATCACATCCAGTCATGCACAAAATGTATCACGTATATATCGTATCATAACATGTCAAAAGTGAACAATTTATATGTCAATATCATCACATTCTATGTACGCTTTTACGCAATTCAATCACCAATATAATAACAAGTGAGGTTCATGCTTAGGTTAGTAACAATTATTAAGTTTGAAACTAATTTAATAATAAACCTAATTTAACAAATCATAGTTAAACATGCAATAATTAGTTTAATAACAATAATTAAAGTCCAATACACTACACTACACAAACAATAGCACAATACATACACAACAATTACCAATGTAACCTAAAATTAAAAATTTTAAAAATTAGGGTTTTAGCAAATAATACCTGATTTTGGAGGTTGTGAAGCTTGCAAACAAAGATGGGGATGCTAGAACGTGTAGAATGAGATAAAATGGGGTTGGAAATTTTTTAGGGTGGAAAAATTGGGGTTTTTGGATTTGATTCCGGGTGAAAGATGAATGAGGAGGAAGAAGATTGATCTGCAGGTAAGTCGCGGTTTTCCAACGGCGTGCAACGGCCGCCAACGGACGGCATGTGTTTTTTGTTATTAAAAATTCCGAAAAAAAGTTAGCCGTTGCTCGCCGTTGGAAGCCGTTGGTCAATGGCCGTTGGAGGCCGTTGCCCTCCCCCGTTGCTATAAACAGTATTTCTTGTAGTGTATAGAGCGATCCTTGTAGTTGATTGTGTATTTAAATGTGTTCAAACTATCTTTTTTTATTACACTTGCAATGGAGGAATAGGAATTAGTAGAATAATCTATATATGAATATATAATTATTTTCTATTTTTTAGGAGTATCTTATCATAGTGGACTGCATGAGCGATTTCTCCATAAATAGTACCTAATTTGCCGAAGAAACCAATAGTTTGCGATTGAATAAGTTTGCATGCACTTAGAGTTCTAGAAAATAGGGCTCACTAAAATGTTGTATGCTTCTGATTAATTTTGCTATTGTGTGATGGCGAATAACAGTTGAGACTAGTACTGCTGTAGAAATTTTTGAGCTACTCTGATTGTATTGCATGAATAGAAGGTACGAAAAGAGAATGCAGGTTTGAGGCATATGCAGATCTGTTGCTGAAGATAGCATGTATGGGCATGTGCAGCTACAGTTCTTTGACATATTCAGGCAAACAAGAATGCAAGCTTGAGCTGCATCAGTGTTGGACATGAAGTTGCATATGCACCTAAAACTGAACCTATAGACAGAGAAAAATCTAGTGTAAATGATAGGGTGGGCCAAGGGTAGAAACTGGGTATGTAATGAGCACTACATGGCTTAAAACCGTGCTAGCTTGTACAGTCTGACTATGAAACTTGTGGGCTTGTTTATGCAATCTGAACGCGAGGCCTGTGGTGGAAATAAATGAAGGGAAAGCACATAAGTCTCAAGCCGAACCAAAGAATGAACTGCAGGAGATGCTGCATTGAGATGAATAAAGATAGTATGAACTACAAGAGATGCTGCACTGTGGTGAATGAAGATATTTGAAGCAAGATTATGTGGTTACTTGTGTTAAAGAGTGATGTAGGAGCTTACGTGAATTAGTTACTTTGCTGAGTGAGTATGAAGCAATGTGAAAGAAGGGAGAAGAGCAATGACGTGGACAAATACATGGTAGGAGTGTGCACCGAGTAAAAAGCAAACAAGCGATACTATGTTGAGAGCAGTAAAAAGCAAACAAGCGGTTGCGTGGAAATGAGAGTGGAGCACTGAAAGCAACTAACCCCTTGGATGTTTGTATGCAACAGAAGAGAGAGAATGTCTGAGGAGCAAAGCAAAGAAATGGAGAAAGAAGAAGAATGGTTTTTGCAGAAAGGAAGAATGCAAAAATAATCGCTACCAAATTATCTTCTTTCATTTCAACTTGACGTCTCATATAAAGAGAGGCTGTTACAAAGTAGTGAATCCTAGCTTGTCAAGTGGCATTACATAGATGGCTAAATGAAAAGTTATAACTAATTGATAACAAATTTAATAAATTCTGAAAACAAGAACAACAAAGATATTTCTATTTTGTCATGATGTGGAGTCATGCATGCATTGTTGTAGCTAAGATTCCATATTGTGATTCATTCTCTATATCTCCCAGGCATAACAACACTCCTTTTAGGCCTATTTATTATAGTAACCGTTGTTTGCACCAAAATTGGTCACAACACTCTTCGGGAGTCGTTGAAGAGATAATAATGGAGAATGTAAATTCAAATTGAGTATTATCTAACAAAAACTCCAATCAATAGTAAAGTAAATGCGTAGACAAGCGATTTATAGTGGTTCGGCGTGTTGCCTACGTCCACTGTGAAGTTTTCTGCAGTTTTATTGATTCCCTTTCAATGATTACAAGTTGTCATAGCAATCAACAACAAGTTACAACTGGAAATTCGAAATCAACAGCAAATATATGATACAGGATGATGGATATCTTGATCCGGCAGAGTCTGGGCGCTTGAGAGTCGAAAGATTCCTTTTCTAATGATTCTGGGGCTCTATTTATAGGTGTAGGATGCTGATATTTTGCTGAAAACTCGGGAGACCACTTCTGGCACATGAGGGGGCCCACGCGCCCGGCCTCAGCACTTTGGCATCGATCGAACTCCATTCGAATGGATCATAAATTCATCCAATAGAGGTGAAATTTGGTGTGGACATTATTCAACATGTATGCAAGCTTCTGTGAAAATTTCGTGGCATTTGAATCAGTGGATTGAGAGATATGATGGATTCGAGATGGGATTCATTGCGTGGCTGTCTGGTTCGAAATCATCCTTTCGAATCGATGGTTTCGAATCGATGGTGGCACGTGTCTTTGTGTTGATGTGGAGTGCACATTTCGCCTCGATTCGGGTTTTGCTCCGGGCTGACTGCTTCGACTCCATATATCTCGGCGCATTCGAACCGATGAAAGACACGTCACCATGGCTAGTTGACCCAGTGGATTCGAACGAAGCTTCATTGATGGATTCGAATCAGGGCTTCACAGATGGGTTCGAACAAGGCTTCAATGATGGGTTCGAACAAGGCTTCATGGATGGGTTCGAACGACCGATGCTTGCTGGATACGAACTTGCTTTTCTCCGATGGATACGAGCTTTGTAACTACTCCATGGATGCGAAGTCAACACTGGCTGATGGATACGAGGTTCATCGATACGAACTCGATGGATTCGAAGTTGATGGAGTCGAACCGAGGCACTCCGATGGATTCGAAGCTAATCGATACGAAGGTGATCGGTTCGAACGGTGTTCGGTGATGGATTCGAAGACACCTACAACGATGGATTCGAAACCGGTGTTTTTCCCTCCAAGTTGAATCGATCATAACTTGAGTGTATGAACTCGGATTGACTTGAAATTTGAGATGCTGACTCCTGTGATCTTTCTTGTCATGTCCTATCAATTGCAGCTCAATCTGGACTCGGACAAAATTCAGTGATATCCATAGCGAAACGAAGTATGACCAATCTCTGAGACGAACTGTTCTCCGTTTTCGATCGATCTTTTGGTATCGCGGCTTTGCCAAAAAGCGAGATAACATTTTGCCCCCCAAAGTACGTCTTATGGGAACATGACGTGCTTTGAATAGCTGCAATTTCACTCCGAACAATCATTGCTCTTTTTTTGTTGAGACTCGTATTCTGTATTGCTGCAGCCTTGTGCTGATATGATTGATTGCTGTATAATAGCGCTTAGCCGTTGGCTGTTGCATTTGTAACAAGATGAGTATTCGATCCCTGTAAATGTTTAAAATCGAATGTTAGCTCGACATATATGCACATATGTTAGTTTGACCCTTGCTAACGTCGTGTGTCCACGAGTCGTTGTCAGTTTGGTTTGCTATTGAATTTCGTATCGATTCTCTCCTGAACCGATTTGGAAATTTGAGTTGAGACAACGCTTGATGGCTGTTTTGAAAAGTCCCTTCGTATCGATCCTCTCCTGAACCGATATAGAAGGTCGAAGGAAACGACTTTTGGTTGCGCGAAGGTAATACTTCGAACCGATGTGTTTGAGCATCCATGGACTCGAAATCTACAATCGTATGGATGGAGTACGCTTATGCTATGATGGGTACGAAACTGACATTCGAACCGATGGCTTGGACGAGTATGAAACGTTCATTCATACCGATGAGAAAGGATGGATACGAAATAGTAGTTCGTATCGATAGGACATGATGGATACGAAGTCGTCGTTCGTATCGGTAGGTTGTGGATGGAGTTGAGAATTTGTTGATGTGAACAGGGGCTTCAAATCGATGTGCCCACTGTTTGTTTCGCATCGATGCAGCTCGTCGCCCTGCTGTGTGTTTCGTATCGATGAAATGTGAGGGTAACTTCGAATCGATAGGGCCTTAGGCCGATGGACTCGAAGGCTGCCTTCGAATCGATCCGACAATTGACCGGTTGTGACCGGTTGAGTTAACTGGGATGCGAAACGTCTTGGTTGCTTCCGAGGCTCCATATAAATAGCAGGGGTTATGTCATTTTTCACTTTTTACTTTTTACTCTTGCCTTGCGTTTACTGTGTTCTGCATCGTCTCGAAGCTTCAGAGAAGAAGGCACTGTGTTACGTATTCGAACCATTCAAGATCCAATTCTTTAATTCTTCGAATCCATCACTCAAATTAGGTAATTAGCCTCGAATCCAAACGACAAAGTTACTTCGAGCCTATCTCTTCTTCATCGATTATTCACTCTGGTGATTGGCAAAACTAGATCTGCATTGGGAGGGCTTCGAAACCATCTAGGGATTCGAGTTCGAAACGATGATGGCGGCGTCATTTTTCCTTGGATTTCGCATCGATCCCTGGGATGACCTTATGGGGGTGACGCAGTTCGCACCGATTGACTATCTTGATGGGTCTATTCGAATCCATCGGCTATCGGTTCGAAGTTCTCAACTTTATATCGATGCGAAGGGCATCGATTCGAACGTGATCGATGTTAAGTTGAGGGTTTCCTGATCGGTACGAACAAGTCAACCAAAGATCGATTCGAAGTCATCCTTCATTGATCGATTCGAACTTGACACCTGATTATCGATTCAAAGCGCGCCTTTCTGCATCGATTCGAAGTGATGTTAGGATGGGTTCGAATGAGCTTCCTGTGACCGGTTCGAACCCTCTATGATGGATACCAAAGTTTGACATTTTCTAAGCATAATTCCGACGAGCATCACTCTTGCATATTTGGACTTGATAATCATACTGCATACTTGACCACCTTTCGAAGCTTGTCGATGGAACCATAACAACTTCTATCCAAATTAAATTCCATCATACAAACGGTTTAGTGATGACGGTCAACGATGACGGTCATTATAACTGGGCTTCGTAGCTTTGTCGTTTGCATATTTCCTTTAACTCTACGATATTTATTCAAGTAATGCATGGCACTGTACAACATACATTCATACACTTTACACTGGGGAACGCACGGGTCCTTTGTCGTCTAACGATGGTTTCTCATGAGTTAGCTAGTCATGGAACCTTCAAGTTCGCAACAGCAGGAGGTTCAAAGCACAGTTACTCCGAGACTAGAGGTTCCAGATATTGAACCTGAGATCATCGGTCCGTCCCCGGACGAACTTCCCAATGCGTCTTTCATTTCCAATCCGTCGGATTCCGTTCAATCCAATATTTCTGAAGATATGTTAGGGAGAATATGCTTAAGGCACGGTCTGTCACTGGACGACGTGTTATTGCCGGGGCCGAATGACAGACCACACAATCCACCGGAGGGATATACAGCATTTAACCGCCACGCGTGTGCGGCCAGGACACTTCCTCCGTTCAACGAGTATATAAGGGAAGTGTTGTCTTTTTTGAGGATCGCTCCATCTCAACTACACCCGAACGGATATGCTTCCGCGAACAGTTTATTCATCGTCTTCATGGAGTACCTTCATAGACCACCGATCCGGACCGAGATCAGATATCTATTTAATTTCAAAACCCGAGGTGATTACCCTTCCTTCACATTTCTGGAAGCAGTGAGGAATTGCCAAGTGGTCACTGGGTCCTGGACCAGATTGAATTACTACAGGACGGAATGGTTCTATGTCAGATGTCCTCCGGGGTTTGTTCGGCGATGGTTATTCAGACGTGAGTGTAGCTGAGTTATCAAATAGTTATTAAGGCAATTTACAGTCAAAGTGAAACTTATGTTTTTCCTTTTTTTTTACAGCGACGATTCAGCGACCTGAAGGCGAACAATTTAAGAAGATGGTGCGAGTACTTCGAGAAGTTCCGGGCGAAGATGGGAATATCGAGTTGCTCTTGACGGATAGGAATCTCCGGACTTACGGGTTGATCGAACGAGGGCAGAGCATAAAGTTCGACGGGGCATTAAGGACCGTCTCGAAAAAACAAGTCAGGCACAAGAAGCCCAAAGTTATTATAGCCGAGGAGGCTGATTCTGAAAGAACTCATACTGATGACGAGCCGTTGTCGCAGCCTACAGACGTAGCTCAGGACGTCGCAAAGCAGAGAAAAGGCAAGGCAGCCGTTGTCAAGTCACCTAAGAAGGGGAGATGGAAATCGGTTGTCACGGCCTGATCCTCTCCCGGAGTTAGAATTTCGAAGATGTCTCCTCCGAGAACTGAAAGTCTTTATGAAGGGCTCGCCGATATTCCAATTCCGGACGATGTGTCCCTGCAGCATGATGCCGGATTGGAAGAACTTTCAGAAACTTTAGTTTTGAGCGAGTCTTTTCCCACTGGTGTGGCAGACACATCCGGTTGGTCGGGGGGTTGCACATTCATACATATTTCACAACACTGCATAACCTTTGACTATAAACTATCTGTATCGAAGAGTTAATCCTACTTTATTTTGCTTTGCAGATACCATGTGCGGGCGAGGTTCAATGTTAGGGAGTCTACGACAGAAGCGCAAGTCTTCATATCATGGGTCCCGCAGACGAGAAGGGGACAGAGATTACGACCAGGGGCGCTCTGGGTACTCTGGTCAAGAAAGATATGATACATATAGAGGCTATAAGCGCCGATCCCGATCGCGTACTCCTCCTCCCCCCAGAGATCCCATACAACCTCCTGTTCATGTATCCCGTCCCTCTGAATCTTTACACTACATGTCGGCTTCTCAATCCTCTAGGCATGAATCCCGCCATTCTAGAAGCGAGACAATAACTGTTGTCGCCACAGAACAGCCCCCCGTGGAAATTTCAAGGGAAGGAGCAATCAAGCTTGCTCAGCTGAAGAAAGACTTTCCAAATATCTGCTTTGACAACTACATCTTTCCTCCTCATTTAAAAAGGATCCCAGAGGAAGCCGAACAGCTAGTTCATGACTACGTGCATGATTTTTATGCCCAGTACAAGGCGTGGACGAAAGCAGCTGACAAAGCGTCGGCATTGGCCTTTGAGTGTGGAGCCACCATCGAGAGATTGCAGGCTGAGTTAGCTCAAAAGAGCCATATTATTGAGGTGCTAAACACTGAAGCTGAATCTTCTTGGAAATTTGAAATGGAGGCTATCAAAAAAGCCGACGAAGCCCAGGCAACGATGGATAGGATGAAACGTGAGCATTATGCCACGGTAGAGGATAGGACCATCGAAACACCATGGTCACTGCCGAGAGGGACGCAGCCCTGAAGGAGTTAAACGAGCTTAAGTCCAAATTTGCCAAAATCGCCATGGATAGGGATGATGCGAATAACGCAGCCCAGGAGGCGTGTGGACAAGCCGTGATTCTCCGGACTGAACGGGATGCTGCAGTAGCCAAGGTCCAGGCGGTCGAGACGGAGGTTGAGGAGAAAGTTCAACAAGCGGAGGCCAGGCTGGAGGCCGATATTGAAGATTTTCTCATCACTTACAATGCCAATGTGTTGAGACACAGAAATTTGGCATGGCTCCAAGATTACCCGGTACACCTCCGCAGTACTTGGGGTCGATTGGTTGAGGAAGAAGAGGAAGCGCATCTGGATGAATCGGTCGATCGATTTGAACTCAAAAACTGGTTGCTAACAGATGATGAGAAGAAGATCCTCCATGACGCTATCATTGCTCATGAGAAGGAGATGATTGGTGGCCGATCTCTAAAGGTTGGAGAGGGATCAGGTGTTGAGCATCACGCTACCGTTATTGAAATCACCGCTCCACCTTCGTTAGAGCCTGTATCTGTGGTTGGTTCACAATCTGTTCCTGCTTATGACCCAGAACATCCGCGATTATCTCCTATTCGGGAGCACGTCTCTGAGGTCGTCCAACCGTCATCGAGTCAAACTGAGGAAGGTACTTTGAACATATCTCAAGTATGTTTCTATTAAAGTGTTTGTTTCGAAGCGGTTACTAATAACTTCTTCTTTTCTTTGCTTAGTAACCGAGACTACTCTGGCATCTTCGGCTCAGGAGTCTATTCAAGGGAAAAAGGCCATCACCACTGAAACAACTGTCGTGGAAACGGCAGTGTCTACTGAGACGGCGCAGGGGAGATCCTTATCTCTCGACGAACAAATGGTGAGTGAGCTGCTTGGCCAACAAGGTGACCCCTTTACAGACTTGCCATTTATCATCAGTGATCTTCCGCCGGCCTCTCGTTTTGTGACGCAGACCACAGCTGCCCCCATACAGGCCCAATCAGCTCGAGAAGAGGAAATCTTAGCAGAGATTAACGATGAAATAGAGGCTGTGGGGCAAAGTGGTAGTATTGGTGGCAGCACGGCGGCGCATAGCCCAACACCTTTAAGGGTAATATCATCAGGCGGCATTATCCCACCTTATGTCGCGGACCCAGTCCCTCCTACTCCTCTGGTGGAAAGCCTTCACGTAGATTCGAGCTCTGAGGAGGACATTAACATTATGCCCCCAGCCGAAGAGCAGCCACCGGAGAGGAAGCGTTCCAAACGAAGGATCTCTGTCTCCAGCGAGTTCGAAGACGAAACGCTGATAAGAAGATTCAAAAAGAAGAAGTAGATGGGCCGTTTAATCGGATTTTGTGGTAGATAGGAACTAGTGTTTGTTTTTTGTTAGTAGGCCGTGTATAGATGCAGGTTCGGCCCCTGCTAGTAGGAATTCTTTTTTGGAAGAACTTATTTGCATGTAAGTCCTTGTCTATAGTTAGTTTAAATAAAATTCAATTTCTTTGTCTCAATTCTCATTTCATTTGCGCTTAAGTATTTGCAGTGTTTAGCTATTAGTCCGGTGTACTTGTGACATTTTTACCGTCAAGTAGAGTTTGTTTTATTTGCCAAGTCGGAAAATCTTGGTCATATGTTGTTATCGATGAATAAGTTGAACTTCGGACATTGTATCACTTTGGTTAGTGATTAACACTTAGCTTTTTTGCCCCTAGTCTCAGGGTATAACATTTGTATTTTGGTGGTTGATCGTATTTATTGCAAATCTTTAGCACATGTCCACATTCTGGGGACTTAGGATAATTGGAGATCGATAATCCGGTTCGCACTCTGGGAATTTGAGAGTTATCGATATCTGTAACACGGTTCACGTTTCGGGAACCTAGAATTGACGTTTATACTCTGCTTCATGCTCCGGGAACTTAGAGTTAGTATTGATATTTCGGTTCGCACTCCGAGAACTTTGACATAGTATTTGTGCTTCAATTCGCACTCTGGGAATTCGGAGGTAGCATGTGTGCTTTGGTTCGCACTCCGGGAACTCGTAATCTATGTTTATGCTCCATTCACGCTCTGAGAGGTTGGAGTTGGCACGGATGCTTCGGTTCGCGCTCCGAGAACCTGTAATCCATATTTATATTCCAATTCATGCTTTGAGAATTTGGAGGTCGTTCGCGCTCTGGGAACGAGTTATTGAATGTTTATACTCCAATTCACACTCTGGGAAGTTGGAGTCTGTTCGCGCTCTGGGAACGAGTTATTGAATGTTTATACTCCAATCCGCACTATGGGAAGTTGGAGTCCGTTCGCGCTCTGGGAACGAGTTATTGAATGTTTATACTCCAATTCACACTCTGGGAAGTTGGAGTCCGTTCGCACTCCGGGAACGAGTTATTGAATGTTTATACTCCAATTCACACTCTGGGAAGTTGGAGTCCGTTCGCGCTCTGGGAACGAGTTGTTGAATGTTTATACTCCAATTCACACTTTGGGAAGTTGGAGTCCATTCGCGCTCTGGGAACGAGTTATTGAATGTTTATACTCCAATTCACGCTCTGGGAAGTTGGAGTCCGTTCGCGCTCTACGAACGAGTTATTGAATGTTTATGCTCCAATTCACGCTCTGGGAAGTTGGAGTCCGTTCACGCTCTGGGAACGAATTGTTGAATGTTTATACTCCAATTCACGCTCTGGGAAGTTGGAGTCCGTTCACGCTCTGGGAACGAGTTATTGAATGTTTATACTCCAATTCACGCTCTGGGAAGTTGGAGTCCGTTCACGCTCTGGGAACGAGTTATTGAATGTTTATACTCCAATTCACGCTTTGAGAAGTTGGAGTCCGTTCGCGCTCTTGGAACGAGTTATTGAATGTTTATACTCCAATTCACGCTCTGGGAAGTTGGAGTCCGTTCGTGCTCTAGGAACGAGTTATTGAATGTTTATATTTCAATTCACACTCTGGGAAGTTGGAGTCCGTTCGCGCTCTAGGAACGAGTTGTTGAATGAATTGTCGTGTGTTGGTCCAGTTCAGCCTTTGATGTGTTGGCTTGCCCCCGAGCTGGGGTTTCACTTAGTGAGTGACCGGTCGTATCACAGTCACTCGCTATTTGAATAAATTCCATTGTTTGATGGAATTTAGCTCTTCGTGTGTCGTGATTGTTGAACGTTGCATTCGGTGAATCACAGCTTTAGCTTGAAGAGATAGTACTTTATTGCTGAAATAAGAAAATATGGCAAAGTCAGTGCCTTATTACAAATTCAAATTTCAGAATGTAAAAGAAACTGCAAAGTATTCATAGATTGAGTGAGCCTGTCATGTGTGACAATGACGATGATCTTCGTCGTTCCAGGCTCCTGAGAGAGTTGGTCTGCCACTGATGGCGTTTATCACCAATCTTCCGTGGGGACAAGTCGAGTCCTCCTGTCTCGGTCGATTGGGTTCATTGTTCTGATTTGATGGGCCCGCTTCTCTGGGCCGCGGTGTCCGCACAAACTGTTCCAGCTTCCTTTCTATGATCAGTTTTTCAACGAGATCTTGTAAGTGACGACACTCGTTCGTATTGTGCCCGTAGTTTCATGGAACCTGCAAAACTTTCCCGTCTGGATTTGTCTCTCTGACGACGGTCTTGGTGCAGGTTTTTGATATTGAATTGTATCATAGGTTTGCAAGTACAAGTCCTCCAGTGATGTATTCAGAGGGGTGTAACTGTCAAACATTGGGTTCTTGCGCTGTGGGCCAGGATTTTGATCTCGTTTCCTGGTTTGATTCACGCTCTCTCTTCGCCGAGCTTGTTTGTTTTTGACGTTCAACTGAACTTTTCCGGAGCTCTCGCCGGACTATTTGATTGCAACATTGCTTTGGATCCCTTCCGTACTTGGTCCTACGTTAGTTTTCTTCCTAGACTGTTTTGCGTCTTCCCGTCTCAGGAATTGAGCCGCTTTGGCATGGAAACGGTCCAACGATGCAGTGGTTTTCCGGTTAACCAGTTGTCAAACTCAGATCGGGGTCGATCCCCTTGGTTAACGCCATAAGGATGGAGTTATCGTTCGGATTGTTGATCTCCGCACATGCAGTATGGAATCTCTCTAAGTAGTATCTGAGTGTCTCTCCGGGAGCTTGAGTGACACTAGATAGAGTGTTGACATCTTTTGGCCTTGCGACGTGCATGCGGAATTGCTCAACGAATTTTGTGGATAACTGGTCGAATGAAGAGATGGATCGAGGTGGCAGTCGAGTGAACCACATGGTAGCGATTCCCCCCAAGGATATGGGGAAACTACGACATTTCACTGCATCGTCAGCTCTGGCAGTGGTCATCGACCATTCATATTTCAGAATATGTTGGTTGGGGTCGGAGTTTCCTTCGTACATGGGTAGAGTTGGCATTCTGAATCGCCGTGGGGGTTCAGCAGTAAGGATATCGTCCGTAAAAGGAGTGTGGCTTCGGAAAACTCCCCAATCGTCATTTGTGAATCCCTGGCTCTCACGGATCATCTGACGTATCATAGTTGAAAGATCCGGCATTTGCGCCGGAGTATGATTACGTTCCATACTTTGGGTTTGAACCAGATATCGTCGACGGTCTGAGTCTTGCCTTCTTGGCTCATAGTCCTCTGGGACGTATGGTTCAGGAGTAGTCCGCTATGGCGACGGTTTTGGTCCGACTGATCTTGGACGTCGACCCCTGGCTCAGTTGCAACGTTAGTAGTGCGGTATTCTGTAGTGTGATGAGGGATGGCACCTCCTCGGGAGGAGGGTCCAGTTTGGAAACTGGCCGATGGACCAACCCTCAGTTGTCCAACGGTCAGTGTGGGTTGATCTCCAGCAGCTGGGATGCGACTCCCATCTAGTCGGGGTTGTGGAGATCGATTGTGATAATCAAAGGATGAAGAACTCTCGCTGGAGGAGCGAGATGCGTGGTTTCTTGTGGATCTCTTTCGCTTCTGGCGATCCAGCTTGTTGATCAGCTCGACATTAGCACGTAGCTGTTCTGCCAGTTGTTGCCGACTCTGGGTCAGCTCTTGGAGTAGTAACTGTAACTCTTGTCGGGTAACCAGACCTGATGGTTCCGAGTGCCCAATAGCATCTTGATTAGATGGAGGTGGCGGAGCAGGATTCCGTCTATCCTGTTCTTCTTGATTGACAGCGTTAGAGGTGGTTCTCGTACTAACCATCTTGAAAGTTGAATTCCTTTCCTAGACTTTATGCAAATCTGAATAGAAGGGAAGGAACTTGGATTTGATGATCTGGATCTTTCTCTTAGATTTATTCAATCCGGTATCGATGACAGATCCAAAGAGCAGGAGAAAATCTGGGTTTTCTCAGTGAAAGCACCAAAGTGTTTGCACCAAAATTGGTCACAACACACTTCGGAAGTCTTTGAAGAGATAATAATGGAGAATGTAAATTCAAATTGAGTATTATCTAACAAAAACTCCAATCAATAGTAAAGTAAATGCGTAGACAAGCGATTTATAGTGGTTCGGCGTGTTGCCTGCGTCCACTGTGAAGTTTTCTACAATTTTATTGATTCCCTTTCAATGATTACAAGTTGTTATAGCAATCAACAGCAAGTTACAACTGGAAATTCGAAATCAACAGCAAATATATGATACAGGATGATGGAGATCTTGATCCGGCAGAGTCTGGGCGCTTGAGAGTCGAAAGATCCCTTTTCTATTGATTCTGGGGCTCTATTCATAGGTGTAGGATGCTGATATTTTGCTGAAAACTCGGGAGACCACTTCTGGCACGTGAGGGGGCCCACGCGCCCGGCCTCAGGAAATTTGGGACCACTTTGGCATCGATTCGAACTCCATTCGAATCGATCATGAATTCATCCAATCGAGGTGAAATTTGGTGTGGACATTCTTCAACATGTATGCAAGCTTCTGTGAAAATTTCATGGCATTTGGATCAGTGGATTGAGAGATATGATGGATTCGAGATGGGATTCATTGCGTGGCTGTCTGGTTCAAAACCGTCCTTTCGAATCGATGGTTTCGAATCGATGGTGGCACGTGTCTTCGTGTTGACGTGGAGCGCACACTTCGCCTCGATCCGGGTTTTTCTCCGGGTTGACTGCTTCGACTCCATATATCTCGGCGCATTCGAACCGATGAAAGACACGTCACCATGGCTAGTTGACCCAGTGGATTCGAACGAAGCTTCATTGATGGATTCGAATCAGGGCTTCCCAGATGGGCTCGAACAAGGCTTTAATGATGGGTTCGAACAAAGCTTCATGGATGGGTTCGAACGACCGATGCTTGCTGGATACGAACTTGCTTTTCTCCGATGGATACGAGCATTGTAACTACTCCTTGGATGCGAAGTCAACACTGGCTGATGGATACGAGGTCCATCGATACGAACTCGATGGATTCGAAGTTGATGGAGTCGAACCGAGGCACTCCGATGGATTCGAAGCTAATTGATACGAAGGTGATCGGTTCGAAGGGTGTTCGGTGATGGATTCGAAGACACCTACAACGATGGATTCGAAACCAGTGTTTTTCCCTCCAAGTTGAATCGATCATAACTTGAGCGTATGAACTCGGATTGACTTGAAATTTGAGATGCTGACTCCTATGATCTTTCTTGTCATGTCTTATCAATTGCAGCTCAATCTGGACTCGGACAAAATTCAGTGATATCCATAGTGAAACGAAGTATGACCAATCTCTAAGACGAACTGTTCTCCGTCTTCGATCGATCTTTTGGTGTCGCAGCTTTGCCAAAAAGCGGGATAACAACCATATCATCACACCCCCCCCCTCTTCAAGATCCATCTTGTCCTCAAGGTCGAGTGCTGTAGTGATTTCTTGGGGCAGAGGTGTAGGAATTGTAGTTTGCGGGTTTGGGCATAGTTTTAGTACGGAAATGTTGGAAACATATGGTGTATGCGGGCTTCTTGAGGTAGTCACAGTTTATATGCTACATGGCCAATTCGTTCAAGGACGTGAAATGGACCGAAGTATTTTTTGAGAGCTTATATTGTGGTGAACGGAGAGAGGATTGGCAGTATGGTTGAAGTTTGATGAAGACCCATGCTTCAATGGAAATTGTGTTTGTCTAAACGGTGTTGGTCAGCTTGATTCTTCATATGAAGTTGAGCTCTTTGCAAGTTTGTTTTAATGCGATGCAAGATTTGATCTCTTGTGAGCGCACATTCCTTGAGTTCTTGTAGTTTAGTGGTCCCTGTTGAATATGCGAGCATATGATTTTTGTTTGATGATAAACAATATATATTCATCTAAATGTATTTGTTAATGTACTATTTTATTTTTCGCATAATTAATAAATATTTGCCGAATAAAATAAATAATACAGAATTTAAATTCAAACAGATATTTTATTCAAACAGATATTAATTACAATTTTGGATAATACAAATTTGACCTTTCACTATATATATACAAATTTCAATCTCAGTCACATCATAATTTTTCATGTACAAATGCACCTCACTATAGATCACTCATGCACTTGTAATTATCTTCAACTCTATTCCAGATTGAATCCAGCATCTAAACAATCTGCAAAATAAAAACTGACGCAGTAAAATTGAAAAGAAAATATTTCTACAGTGTAAAGTAAAATGTATTTTTGAAAATATTATTTACCTCAGTTATTTGAGTTGTTCGTCATCATTTAAATTTGAATTCGTCATACACGAGCAGCTTGTGACATGCACAGTGTATTACTGTACATGCCATAAGGCCGTACACACTGATATATACACTTGATAAAATTACAGAGACAAATGAGCGCAAGGTCAAAAGTCGGGTTCAACTCAAGTGAAATAAATATCAAGTCATGATATTGAGCACAACGTCAAACCCGAGCTTTAAGCTGGATTCAACACAGGTGCAATCCAAACATACCAATTCAATAAAATGGTCAAAAATCCAAAACCAATATAAATCAAGCCTCGACCAAAGTTCAAGTCGTACACATGAAAACAAAGGCTAGACAGTCCATTCAGACCATCATGCAAGTACACACACAAATGTACACATGGTGACATGCAATAAAAAGACCACAATTATGAACTGATCCGTGCACATGAGCTCAAATAATCTGGCAACCAAACAATTGAGACAGACCGACATTAGATAGAAGTGAACAAGAGAACAATGCCAACTGATCAGAGGAAAGCAACCCACAGCAGTTACAACAAAGTCAAAATGAAGACACAATGAACGATGTGCACAGCTGCCAACATATACAGCATACATATATACATGTATAATCACACATGTATATACACGGTGCATATATACAACAAGCACATAGCATACGTATGGTTGCAGTGAAGACAGAGCTCGGGCTACAACTTAGACAAGCAAATGCAGACAACAGTGAAGTGTCGTATACAAACCAAAAGACTCAGTACAACTTCAAGCTACTACATATGCAACAGTACAGACTCTAAACTGTGACATATAACATAAATATGTACATGAATATGTCCAGTGAAAACACAGCAGTATGCAAGTCATGATATACAAGTGAGATCAAATCGTAAATAACAAACAAGGTGATCAATCAAGAGGAATTTTCAAAAATGACTGAAGTCAGAAATTTCAAAGAAGTGATGCAAAGTGCAACAGAAAATCAAAGTAGCAGTTTTTGAACAAAGACAGTTAAATGCCGAAGTCAACATAAATTCAAGTTCAAATGCCAGAAGTACTAAGCCGAAGTGATCAGAAATTCACGAAACCGACGTAAGCAGGTCAACAGCAGTTTCAAATCAAAGTCAGAGACGTGGTGGCCAAGGAAGTCAGAAATCAAAGCCGTGTCAATCAAGAAACAAAATATACGAATTGGAACGATTCAGTAATAATCTCAAGCATCCAAACGAAGAATGGCCAAAGCTAAATTAATTGACGAATTCGTATAAAATATACGAACGAAAATGTAAGGCATTGAACCCTATATAACCCAATCATCATCGGCCTAAATTGGCATTCGAGTTCGAGCTAAACAGAGAACAATAATCATTCAACTCGAATGAAGATCGAGTTCAAGCAAACTAACGAGAAGAGCATAAGGGATAAATTACATACCGAAGTAAAAATCGAACTCGATCGAAGCAGCCGAAGCAAGCTACAAGGAGACGGTCGATCGACAGCGCAAGTAGCGAAATCACATATTCGATTGATCAAATTAAAGTCGGCGCTTCTTCATTTGAAAAGCCCTAATTTTCGAGCAAGCGAATAAAGGAACGAGCCATCATTTTCACTAAGCAAGGAAGCCAGTTGAAGTAATATACAAGCAGAAATAAAAGAAGGGAGACAAGTTTATTCTTATGCTTTAATTTTGGACCGGCTTCTTTTGACATCATATTGGGCTTTAATGTTTAAAATTAGGGTTTATTTATTTTATTGTTTTAAAGTGTTTTTAATTTCTCTTTTAAACATTGTAATTTCTAGTCATGTGACTAGACGACGAACTATGTTGGTGTAGCTCGAGAATTCGCAACTCAGTGGCTGAGTTTGTGGCAGGCTTTTGAGCGTAGAGTTAAGATTAGTCGATAATGGGTGTCGTGAGTTTACGTGTGTAAGCGTATGACTGCTTATTTCTAGTAGAAACCTTGGGGCAACACATATTTGGGTTTTATCGAAGTTGGATAAATCTGTGTGTTCTATTTTATGTTTTGCTATATCTGTGCTGCTATTATTCTGCTATGATCCGTGTTGAAATTATATATACTTCTGCATTAAATTTTTATAATTATTAGTATCACCTTATACACCCTCTCTCTAGTGTGAAATCGATCCAACAGTCCCTACAATATAATTAGAGATAATTGGAGGTGCACGACCATATACGGCTTGAAAAGGTGACATCCCTGTGGCGGAATGTTTACATGTACTATACCACCACTCTTCCCAAGCTAAGTATCGAGTTTGTTTTTTGGGAAAATCACCAACAATCACTCGAAGATAGGTTTCCTAACATCGATTGACCACCTCTGTTTGGCTATCAGTTTGTGGATGGTAGGTGCTACCCATTCGTAGTTCGATACCATGTAAGCGAAAAAACTCTTTTCAAAAGTGACTCATAAATATTCGATCTCGAATGGACATAATGGAGCACGGAAAACCATGTAATCTCACATATTCTTGTAGAAAATGGCTAGCAAGTTGTTCGGCGGAGACGGAAGTGGGAAGAGCACAAAAATAAGCATACTTGAAAAGACGATGTACTATCATCCAAATAGAAGTTTTACCGTTGGATGGTGGAAGATGGGTAATAAAGTCCATAAAGATGTCTTTCCAAATTTGAGATGGTATGGGTAGTGGTTGTAATAACCCCTTAGGTGGGGTAGTTTCCGACTTAGTTTGTAAACAAACCGAGCAATTGGAAACAAAATCTCTAACTGAATTAAAGAGTCTGGGCCAAAAGAAATTGCTCTGTATGCGTGCCATTGTCCCTTTAATTCCAGAATGACCACATGAGCTAGAACAGTGGAAGGCTGAAAGGATTTTGTGCTGCAGTGCTTGGTTGTTTGGTACATAAATTTGCTTTCCTCCGAATAAAATGCCATCTCTGTAAAAGAATTCTGCAACACTACATGGGTTGGACTGAAGTTGCTGAATCAGTTTTTGAGCCACCTCATCTTCAATTAGAGTATGTTGAATCTCGGTGGTCAGATGAAATTGCGGTGAAGGAAATCCCAACAACAACGCTTCGGAGGTCCAACGTGATAAGCTATCGGCGACAGTGTTTTCCGAGCCTGGCTTGCATTGGATTACAAAATCGAATCCCAACAGCTTAGTTAGCCATCATTTTTACTCGTGTGTCTGAATGGATTGCGTCAGCATTTGTTTCAAGCTTTGGTGGTCGGTGACAATCAAAAATTGGCGCCCCGGTAATTAATGTCTTCATTTCTTGACAGCGGAGGTAATGGCGTACAATTCGCACACGGATGTGGAAGCTTTGCGGAGTGTGGATGGTTGATTTTTGCCGTGATAGGCTATTCGGTGGCTCCGCTGCAAGAGGACAATGCCGACTGCAGTTCCTGAAGCATCGGGATGAACTTCGAATGAAGTTGAGAAATCGGGAAGGGCAAGAACCAGGGCTTGGGTGAGTGCATGTTGCAGGGAAAGGAAAGCTTCATGGACTTTGTTGGTCCAACAGAAATTTACTACTTCTTTTTTTAGTAAATTAGAAAGTGGGTTTTGATATGTTAGTATAATTTTTTATAAAGTGATGGTCGTAGCCCGTAAGACCCAAAAACTTGCGAACTGCTGTCGTTGAAGTTGGTATGGGCCACTGAAGGACTATTGTAACTTTTTTTGGGTTGTTGAATGAAATAATGTGACTCAAGTAGTTAAGTTCCCGAAGCCCAAAAACACATTTTGAAATATTAGCAAAAAAATGATTGTTAGCCAGAATGGATAGAGTATTTTCTAAATGTTGTAGATGTGAGGCCCACGAGTTGCTATAAATTAAAATGTCATCAAAAAGACCAATATGAATTTTCGGAGATATGGTCTAAAAATGTTGTTCATAATAGCTTGAAAATTAGTGGGTACATTTGTAAGACCAAATTGCATGATTAAAAATTCATAATGCCCTTCATGCGTAGGAATTTTTTTTTTATGCACGTCTGTTGGGTGAACTCTTATTTGGAAATATCCACTTTTCAAATCGAGCTTTGAGAAATATGATGATCCATGAAGTTCGTCTAATAGTTCATCTACTGTAGGAATAGAGAATCTATCTTTAATGGTAATAGCATTTAATGCTCGATAATAGACGCATAATCTCCACGAACTATCTTTTTCTTTGACGAGGAGAACAGGGGAAGAAAATTGGTTTGTAGATGGTCGTATGATGTTGGCTTGTAACATATCACGTATTTGAGTTTCGATATCATTTTTTTGAAAATAAGGGTTCCGATATGGCTTGACATTGACCGGTTGGGCAGTTAGTTAGAGGTTGATATGATGGTCTATTTCTCATTGAGGAGGGAGGCATAGTGGTTTATTAAAATGATGAATATACTAGGACAAAATAGATTGAATTTGTGGATGAGCATTGTCTATTGGACTTTGTGGGCTTTGAGTTGGAGATGAAAATACAAAATGATGGGTGAAGTGGACTGCATTCTTTTTAATTGGTGTAGGGAAATCTGGGTTGGGTTGGGTTTTGGGAGGAATTTAGGCCTGTTAAAGTGATAGGCTGTTGGTTATGGGTAAAAGAAATAGTGTGTTGGGTAAAATCAGTAGTGGTTGGGTCTAGTGTCTGAAGCCATTGAACATCTAGAACTGCATCTGATCCAGCAAACTCAAGAACAAAGAAATCAATTAAAAATTCGTTACCATTCATTTACACCAGTGCATTCTTACAAATTCCTTCACAACGCAGTCTCTCGCCATTCCAACAATGATTGGAAAGAGATGAATGTTTCTTCCAGTACAGGTCTAGGAATCGCGCAACTCGAGGGTGTAGAAAATTATGGGAGCTTCCCGAATCGACGAGCATGGAGATGGGTAGGTTGTTGATAGTCGCCGATAGACGGATTGAGGTCGGATTTGTGGAGCCGAAGAGGGCATGAAGGGAGATCTCGGGTGGGTTCTTGTTGTCTAAGTGTGGTGCTTCGGGGGTAAGTGGATCTGGTCCGTCTTCATCCTCAGGCTGAAGGAGCATCAGTTGTCGAGTTTTACATCTAAAGTCTTGTTGATACTTCTTGTCACAATTGTAGTACAATCCTTGAGCTTGGCGTTGTTGCATTTCCGTAGGAGTTAGTCACTTTATTGGGTAGCTGCGGTTTGGGTTTTGGATGGAAGGTGGGATTGGCGGAAAAGTACGAAATGGGGGAGGTGGATTGCGGTTAAATGTGGTACGGTTGTAAACATTACGGTTATCGGTCAGTTTTGCTTCTATTAGCTTTGCCATGTTTATTGCAGCAATTAATGAAGCAATTAAGGAATCAAGGAAGGCTTACGAGAATTGTGGTTATGGAGGAAGAGTTCGTTCCGGATTTGTGGTTTAAGGCCGGAAATGAAGCAATTAAGGAAGGCTTCCGAGAAAAGGTTAGTAATTCGATTACTTGTGGTTTCGAATTGGGCTTGATATTCTTCCACGGAGGAGTGTTGTTTGAGCTTGAAAAGAGTGGCTTGGGGGTTGATGTGGGATGGTGGGCCAAATAATTGTTCGAGGGTGATTATGAATGCGCTCCATGATGATAATTGCTTGTTCCGGTGCATCCATTGAAACCAAGTGAGGGCTTGGGATTGCATGGAAAAGCTTGCTAAATCAATGTGTTGTTCATCGGGTGTACTGTGGAAGGAGAAGAAGCGTTTGACTTGGAATAGCCAATCAAACGGGTTAGATCCGTCGAACTGCGAGAGTTCACATTTAGGGGGTCTAGACATAGTGGAGTTTAGCGTTGGTAATATGGGTGGTTAGTGAGTGGTTGCTTATGAGGCTAGTGATGAAACAGGTGATGTTGGTCGGTTGGTTGGTAGTTTGGAGTTCATGAGAGCGATAGCTTTGGTGAGTTGTTGAAGGGATGATTGTATATCAGTTATTTGGATTTGTTGGTTTTGTAGTTGAGTTGTGTGGGATATTTGAGTGGCTTGGATTGTTGGAAATTTTGCGATTCGAGACGGATTTGATGGCGATAGTGATGAAGACAATGCTGTACTTCCGACTTCAATGATCTATGGAATAGATTCTTTCAGACAATAGTTCAACCCACCAGGTACAAACGGGTTGTCGAACTATCGACTATCAGGATTCAATGAAGCCCTATAACAGCGTAATCGAATTCAAAGTTTGTACAACTTTGATCCGACCAAGAACACTTTAGAACGTTTTCTGATGATGCAATTTGTAGAAAAAGAATGAAGAGGAAGAAGAGAACAATTCTGCAATGGTTTCTGAATTTGCAACACCTTGGAGGCGTCACAAAATAGAGCAGCGGATTAATGGCGTCGCAGAACCATTTGTGAAGAAGAAGAAGAATTAAAACTGTTGCCAAATGAATTCTGGGCGTTGCTATTTATAGTGTTGAAGAGGTGTCCATTCGTGAAACGTCGCGACCGTTAGCAACCGTTACGAATGGATTCAAAAACCAAACGTCGCGTCCATTCGCATATGTAACGTTCAGAAAACGTTACAAATTCCCGCCATCATTCAAATTCTGAATTCCGGTTCTGGGTCCTTAACGGGCTAAAATCTGGACCGTTACTGTTCATATTTTGATCCAAAAATATTTTCGGATCCGAACCCGAAACCCGACCCGGCCCGGCCCGGTCGGACGGACGGCGGCGGCGCGCGTATGGTGTTGCATGACTTCTCTCCTCACAACAAAGCAAACATGTGGGAGCCCCAAGGCCCCAACATCCACTTGAGAGAGCTATACTTATACAAGATTCTTGTATAAAGCTCTAGAATGTGGGACTAAACTCTTCTTTCTTCTTCTTTCTTTTCTTCTACTCTTCAAATACAAAAAACCCGAACCCCAAAGACTCTCTTTGAAAATTTTCAACAATCTCCTCCAATTTTCAAAATAAGAAAATAAATAAATAGGACGGCTGAATCACTAGAGTGACTTCTTACATACCCAAGTGGGATCAAGCCTATGTAGTTCTAAGATCAAGTTTTGCATCATCGTGAAAACCAACACATAAATAAACGGTATCTTTTGGATTTGAACCTTTACTTAGTGTAAACTATTCAAAGCCTTATCGAGATTCTATTGTGAACGAATCTTGAACCAAGTATCCCTAATGATAAAACCGGAACAATCACACATGTTGATTTCCTTAGGTAAAGTCTTCTGTATTGCTCAGCACGTTAATGGCCATGTGCTTAAATCCTGGTTCATGAGTCTACTTAGAAAGCGGTCTTACTTTCCTAGGAAACGGCCCGATTTCCATACTCATATAGGTAAGTCTCTTAAGGTGTTTCTGCGATACACCTTTTAAGGTTTCTAGACTTATTAAGGATATATATCCATCCTTAGTTCTTGCAGAATCCAACACTAAATATTATGGGATTATCAATTTAGTATTCCATAATCATTCTCTTAACTTGTTGGTACCCATTGAACTTTGTCTATCCTTTTCAAGACATAAGTTGGGTTTCTGTTAAGGACGATCAACCTTCATTCACAGACCTTAGTCCCATTTCTTGTGACTTTATAGAAACCATTGCCTTTGGAAGACCTTTTGTAAGTGGGTCAGCCAAGTTTTTCTTCGTTTCTATGTAGTCAACAGTTATAACTCCTCTTTTGAGTAACTGTCTCACCATTTGATGTCTTAGACTCACATGTCTAGACTTTCCATTATATGTCTTATTAGACACATTGTATATTGTTGCTTGATTGTCACAGTTAATCAAGACTGCTGGAGATGGCTTCTTCCACAAAGGGATTCCCATTAATAAATTCCTAAGCCATTCCGCTTCTTTACATGCATCTGCTAATGCAATCAATTCTGACAACATTGTTGAGTCAGAAATACAGGTCTGCTTCTTGGAAGCCCAAGACACAGCATCGCCTCCTAGTATAAAGATCCATCCAGTCGTAGACTTGGATTTGGATTCTACATTGTTCCAGGTTGCATCACTATATCCTTCTATTACATCAGGATATCCTTTATAATATAAACCATATTCAATGGTTCCTTTCAAATAAGCTAAAACTCTGGAAATGGCTTTCCAATGTTCTAAACCTGGATTACTCGTAAATCGACACAATATACTTATAGCATGCGCGATGTCTAGTCTAGTGCAATGCATAGCATACATAAGACTCCCAATAACACTGGAATACTCTAGTTGAGAGATAGTACGTCCAGTGTTCTTTTCTAATTTAATACTAGGATCTAAAGGATTTGGTGCTGGTTTGTCATCGTAATGACCATACTTTTGTAGGAATTTCTCTATGTAATGGGATTGAGTTAGTAATAACTCCCCCTCTTTCCTAACAATTTTAATTCCTAGAATTACATCAGCCTCTCCTAGATCTTTCATATCGAATTTAGAAGACAGAAACTTTTTAGTTTCATTCACACAGGATATATTGGAACCAAATATTAGCATGTCATCAACGTATAAATATATTATAACAATACCGTTGTTATCCGATTTGCTATAAATACATTTATCAGCATCATTAACAATGAATCCATATGACAGTGCAACTTTATCAAACTTCTCATGCCATTGCATGAGAGCTTGCTTCAGGCCATAAAGAGATTTTACTAATTTGCAAACTTTCTTTTCTTGGCCTGGGGTTTTGAAACCTTCAGGTTGTTCCATACATATCTCTTCTTCTAAATCTCCATTTACAAAAGCAGTCTTTACATCCATTTGATGTATGACTAATTTATGAATTGATGCAAGTGCAATTAAACAGCGTATAGAAGATATGCGAGCAACTGGAGCATATGTATCAAAATAATCTACTCCATGTCTTTGCTTATATCCCTTAGCAACTAATCTGGCTTTAAACTTATCAATGGATCCATTTGTATTCAACTTTTTCTTGAATATCCATTTACATCCTATAGGTTTAGCACCAGGAGGTAAATCAGTTAAAACCCAAGTTTGGTTTAACATTATGGAATTCATTTCATCATTGATAGCTTCTTTCCAGAAATTTGAATCTCTGGAACTCATAGCTTCAGAATAAGTTTTGGGATCATCATCAACATTCATTACATATTTAGCCACATTAAGGACTTCGTCCTTACTGCCTTCTACAAGATATGTAATGAAGTCAGGACCATAGTCCTTCTCTATTCTCGCTCTTTTACTTCTCCGTTGTTCAGTACTATTATCTGGTACTGACACTTCCTTGCTGTTTTGAGCAGAAGCATAATCATCGTCTTTGATATCATTAGTCATACTACGTTCTGGACTAGATGATCTCAATGGGATCTCAACAGTTTGATTTTCAAAAAATTCTACATCTACAGATTCTACAACTTCTAGGGTGTCAAGAATAAGAAATCTATAAGTTATACTATTAAGTGAATATCCTATGAAAACACATTTAAATGCTCTATTTCCTAACTTTGGTCGTTTAGGGTCTGGTTTTCTAACATAAGCTAAGCAACCCCAAACTTTAAGTCTAGTTAGGTTAGGTTTCCTATTAAACCATAATTCATAAGGGGAAATATTATTCTTTTTAAGTGGTACTCTATTTAAAATATAACATGCAGATAACATAGCATCACCCCATAGGTTAGAAGGTAAATTAGAACTTATGAGCATGGAATTAACCATTTCTACTAAAGTTCTATTCTTCCTTTCAGCAACACCATTTTGTTGTGGTGTATATGGGGCAGTACATTGGTGAATTATACCTTGTTGTTTACAAAACAAGGTGAATTCATTTGAGAAATATTCACCACCACGATCTGAATGTAATATTTTAATTTTAACTCCTAATTGTGTTTCGACCTCTGCTTCGTAAGTTTTGAATTTATCAAAAGCCTCATCTTTAGTTTTCATCAGATATACATATGCATATCTAGTATAATCATCAATGAATGTTATATAGTATTGGTTACCACCATAGGTGATATGACTTTTTAAGTCACCTACATCACTATATACCAAAGCAAGCAAACCAGTTTTCCTTTCTACGGATTTAAAGGATTTCCGGTGTATTTTTGCTTGAACGCATATTTCACATTTAGAGATGGTATCGAAATCACAATCAGAATTTAATCCTAATTTATTCATATTACTAATGGAATTATAATTAACATGTTCTAATCTATCATGCCATAAATTAATAGAATCAACAATATAAACAAAAGATTTCTTTATTAGATTCAACTTAATCATGCCGTTACAAGAGTATCCATGTCCAATGAATTTACCATTCTTAGATAACACTAGCTTATCAGACTCATACACCATCTTGAATCCTCCTTTGTTAAGAAGGTATCCAGAGACCAAATTCTTACACGTATCGGGTACATAGAATACATTGACTAATGAAGAACTTTTCCAAAGGTGAGAAGAAGTTCTATAGTGCCTTTTCCCAGAACTTTGCTTGGAACCTTATTTGCTCCAGTAACTTCGTCGGCTTCTCCTTTATTCTCTTCGTAACTCTTGAACAGATTACGGTCTTTGCAAATGTGAATGGTTGCTCCAGTATCGAACCACCAATCATTATCATTGCCACTAACGGAATTTGCCTCTTGCACTACAGCCACAAGCGAGTCTTCGACCACATTCACTTTTTGTTGTTTCTTCCATAGACGGCAATCTCGGGCATAGTGGCCGGGCTTGTTACAAAATTAACAAACACCTTTCTTTTTGTTGTTAGTTTTGGAATGATTTTTCTTAAACTGTGTCTCATTCTTTGGCTTTAATTTATCAGTAATTTCAACATTATTTGTCTTAGAATGAGACTCAGTTTGCGGATTATCATCTAGATCGCGTTTGCGAGAGTCTTCTTCAATACGAAGATGACGCTGTAAACCGTCTAAATTATAATCTGTTTCCGCATGCTTCATATTTTTCTTATAATCATTCCAACTATGCGGAAGTCTGAAATTATAACTCCAACAACAAAAGATTCAGGGAGATCAATTCCAGCATCTTTAAGTTGATTCACCAACAGTAAGATTTCGCTTACTTGTCCAATTATGGACTTATTGGTGACCATTTTGAAATCCATCAAATTAGAAATAAGAAACTTTTTATTACTTGCCTCGGATATGCGGTACTTATTCTCCAGAGCAGTCCAGAGTGCCTTCGCTGTTTCCAAGGTCCTATGAGCATTGTAGACTGTGGTAGATAGCGCATTCAAAATATGGCCTCTGCATAGGAAATCGTCCTCTTTGCGCTTTGCACGTTTAGCCTTTAGAGCAGCATCATCCTTATCAGTTTCCTCCGGGATTTCTTCCAAGTCATCTTCCAAGATGTAGAACAACTTGACGGTGACCGGGAAAAATTTCATCGTCTCTTGCCAACGAGTGAAATTGTCGCCATCAAAACGCTCCAATCGAGTTAGATGCTGATTCATAACTTGTAGAGTGCTCGAACCTTCCATGGTTGAAGAATATTGTCTGAAAATTTTGTTGGGAATTTTGCAATTCGAGACGGATTTGATGGCAATAGTGATGATGACAATGCTGTACTTCCGACTTCAAGGATTTATGGAATAGATTCTTTCAGACAATAGTTCAACCCACCAGGTACAAACGGGTTATCGAACTATCGACTTTCAGGATTCAATGAAGCCCTATAACAGTGTAATCGAATTCAAAGTTTGTACAACTTTGATCCGACCAAGAACACTTTAGAACGGTTTCTGATGATGCAATTTGTAGAAAAAGAATGAAGAGGAAGAATAGAACAATTCTGCAATGGTTTCTGAATTTGCAACACCTTGGTGGCGTCACAAACAGAGCAGCAGATTAATGGCGTCACAGAACCGTTTGGAAAGAAGAAGAATTAAAACTGTTGCCAAATGAATTCTGGACGGTGCTATTTATAGTGTTGAAGAGGTGTCCATTCGCGAAACTTCGCGACCGTTAGCAATCGTTACGAATGGATTCAAAAACCAAACATCGCGTCCATTCGCATTTGTAACGTTCAGAAAACGTTACAAATTCCGGTTCCGTACTCGACCCGACCCGGTTCGACGGCGGCGCGTGTGTGGTGTTGCATGACTTCTCTCCTCACAACAAAGCAAACATGTGGGAGCCCCAAGGCCCCAACATCTACTTGAGAGAGCTATACTTATACAAGATTCTTGTATAAAGCTCTAGAATGTGGGACTAAACTCTTCTTTCTTCTTTTTTCTTTTCTTCTACTCTTCAAATAACAAAAAACCCAAACCCCAAAGACTCTCTTTGAAAATTTTCAACATGGATATTGTCAATGACATGTTGTTCTTGGATGGCTTGCTCAAGGATTTGGGTTATTACCTTATCGATTTGACGAGTCATTGTGGTTGGTTTAGTGTACACGGGAAGGGAAGGGAGGTGAGAAGGGAAGTGAAAGCACCAAATGAAAGCAACTAACTCCTTGAATGTTTGTATGCAGCAAGAGAGAAAGAACTTCTGAGGAGCGGAGCAAAGAAATGAAGAAAGAAGAAGAATGATTTTTGTAGAAAAGAAGAATGCATAAATAATTTCTACCAAATTATCTTCTTTCATTTCAACTTGCTCTCTCGTATAAAGAGAGGCTGTTACAAAATAGTGAGTCCTAGGTTGCCAAGTGGCATTACATAGATGGATAAATGAAAAGTTGTAACTAATTGATAACAAATTTAACAAATTCTGAAAATAAGAACAGCAAAGATGTTTCTTTTTTGTCATGATGTGCAGCCATGCATGCATTTTTGCAGCTAAGATTCCATATCGTGATTCATTCTCTATATCTTGCAGGCATAACAAACACTCCTTTTAGACCTATTTATTATAGTAACCATATCAAGCACATTTGCCAACAAAGATAGTTTGTTGCATTAGAACAGATAGTAGATATTATGAAACGAAGGGAGCATGATATGAATTAATGTTGCTGTTGTGAATGCATGACCACTACAATTAAGAGAGGCATGTGACCAGGCTGGACGAGAAGTTGCATCGTGCAAGACTGTGATGAAGGCTGTGATATAGCATTGACAAGGACAAGGATATCTCACATGGTATTATGTCATTCGAGTATTACATATATTCCCCTAAATTAATTTGAAGTACCCTCCATGACTTGATAGTTCTCATTCGAGAATTGAAAGGAGCACAAGGAGATGAAGAGGCATCTGATGAAACCGAAGCGAACGTCCTTGGATCTGCAGATCTGGCAAAACATGACTTGTGAGAAGGGTGTTCAGTTGAAATTTGTGCTTGTTTCCTTGCCGATTGGAACATAAAAGATGAAGGAAGTTGTGGCACACTTTTTCATCTTCGTTTATAGATACTACAATGTATCCACCATCATCTATGCCCAGAGGTTGCCTATTGAAACCATCAGAATCAAAAGGAGGAGTCTATGGCTGAGGGGATGGTCTGTTTTGATGGAAGACGAAAATGTTAGAATGTGGTAAATTTCTTTCATGACAATATTGATACTGATAACACTAATTTTATGGTTATCATTTTCTGCCTTTGTAATTACATCCAAAGTTTGGGAATATTTTAGAGTTTAAGTCCTTGTTTCCATGGCCTTATCAACATGCAGCAAAAGCAGTAAACATATATTGAGTCATTGACAACAATTTTGTGGGTTATCAGGCTATTTATTTATCAAATATCAACTCTTCGAATTTAGTATCAATTTGTTAAAGAATGGGTGATAGTGATTATATGCCTAATATGTGAAATGTGAGAATTGGAGTTTTGAATTGAAAATGAAAGAAAGTTTTATTGCTTTCGAAGAAAATGAGAAACTGTTTTTCTAATCATACAGTTTTACAAACACGCATAGCTTTTATAAACATAAGCTATGACTTGGTCTTATGTACAGAGAAATAACATTTTGGCCCCTGTAACCCTATGTATAAAAACAGATTATATTGCTGAGATAACGACACTTCATATTATTGCTTCAATTCGCCCCTTTGCTTCGAGCTAGGGTTTCCTCTCGTCCCCAAAATCTGTGCTGACCTGCCTCTTGAGAAGAATAGTAAAGATTTATCTGTTAGAGAAAATAGATTACTTCTCAATTGCTGGACAAGGCTTCTCCTTTTCTCTGAATTCACAACAGTTGCTTCTGATTTTCAATTCTTCCCTCAATCGAGTAAAACTCCCTGCTGATAAAACTTTTGTAAGCATATCTGCTCTCTGATATGATGCAGGTACGTGATTTATGCTTAATCTTCCGGTGTTAACCCGTTCACAAACGAAATACAAATCAAGTTCTATGTGCTTCGTTCGTGAGTGTAACACTGGGTTGGCCGATAAAGAGACTGCACTGAGGTTGTCACACCAGATTATCGGCTTTTGCTTGTGTTGATCTGTAATTCTTGAAGTAAGGACTCTAGCCATATAATTTCTGATGTTGCACTAGCTAGGCTTCTATATTCTGATTCTGTGCTTGAGCGTGATATTGTGGGTTGTTTCTTTGAGCACCAGGATACTGGATTTTCTCCTAGGAAAATGCAGTATCCTGTTGTTGACCGACGATCATCTTGATCTGAGGCCCAATCAGCGTCAGCAAAGCCAGTAATAGATAAATTTTTATTTGATTTGAGAAGTAGACCGTGATTTGTAGTGCCATTCAAGTATCTGAGAATTCTTTTCACTGCCTTCCAATGTTCACTTAAAGGTTGATGCATGAATTGGCATACTTTATTCACACTATATGCAAGTTCTAGTCTAGTGATAGTTACATACTGTAGAGCTCCAACAACACTTCTGTATTCTTTTTCATTGACTATGGCCTCACCCCTATGTTTTGACAGGTGGAGATTGCTTGTCATAGGAGTTGGTAATGGTTTGGCTTCATTCATTCTTGTTTTGATAAGTAGTTCCTTGATATATTTTGATTGGCATAGATGTAATTCTGAACTTGATAACTGAGTCACCTCTATTCCAAGAAAGTAGCTTAGTTGTCCCAAGTCTTTAATTGAGAACTGCTTATCCAGAAATTGTATAACTTGGTTTATTTCTTCCTTGCAACTACCAGTTATTAAGAAATCATCAACATAAACTAAAATATATGTTGTATTGCATTTATCTGCCTTGATGAATAGAGAAGTATCTGATTTTGCTGAGTTGTACCCCAAGTGAATAAGAATGCCTTTTAATTTCTCAAACCATACCCTAGGAGCTTGTTTCAAACCATAAATGGCTTTGTGAAGTTTGCACACCATATTACTTTTGTCTGCATGCTTAAAACCTAACGGTTGCTCCATGTAGACTTCTTCTTGTAATTCACCATTTAGAAAAGCATTATTCACATCCAGTTGTCTGATATCCCATCCTTTATGAAGTGCAATGGTCAGTATAACACGAATTGTGGTTGGTTTTACTACTGGAGAAAATGTTTCATAGAAATCAAAACCATACTGCTGAGTATACCCTTTTGCTACCAACCTTGCCTTGTATTTCTGAATGGTACCATCTGGATTCTTTTTCAATTTATATGTCCATTTGCATCCTATTGTATTTTTATGCTTTGGTGCTGGAACAAGACTCCAAGTTTTATTTCTGATTAGTGCTGTGTATTCTTCATTCATTGCTTGTTTCCATCTGTCATCTTTGATAGCTTGTTCATATGTAACTGGTTCAGCATCAGTAGAATATGTAGTATACAACTTTGGCTTGAATGTTCCGCTTTTTGATCTGGTTACCATGTGATGCCTTCTGTTTGGTTGCTCTTGCTGAATGGTAGTTTGATCTGATGTTGTTTGCTGTTCATGTTCTACACTTCTGATTTGTTGATTTTCTGTATTTATTGCAGGTTGGCTGAGATGATGTGAATGCTCTGAGCTTGCTTGACCTGGTCTATTGTCTGACATAGTGTGTTGAGCATCAGAATCATTTTGCCTCTCAGCCTGCTCCTGATCTCCAGTACTACTGTATATTGGTATGGGTGGTATAGACACCACTGGATTGTATATCTTCTGTGTTGTCCCTATGCTTCTATCTTTGAAAGGAAATGACTTTTCATTGAATACAACATGTCTTGACACAAATAGTATTCCATTGTTGTCAAGACATTTATATCCTTTCTGATTTAGTCCATATCCCAGAAAGGTACATGGAGTAGATCTGAAGTTTAACTTATGAGTATTGTATGGCCTTAGATGGGGGAAGCATAGACAACCAAAAGTCCTTAGTGTCTTGTAATCTGGTTTTACACCAAGTAATACTTCCATTGGATTTTTGCCTTGTAGAGTTTTAGTGGGTAGTCTATTGATTAAGTATACAGCAGTTGAAAAGGCATCAGGCCAAAACTTCAATGGAAGTGATGCTTGTGCAATTAGTGTAAGGCCAGTTTCTACTATGTGTCTGTGCTTCCTCTCAACTAATCCATTTTGTTCAGAAGTATAGGGACAAGTTACCCTATGAGTTATTCCCTTCCTTGAAGGAATTCCTTGAGTGGTTTAAACTCTGTTCCTCCATCAGTTTGGATGGTTTTTACCTGCTGATCAATTTGTTTTTCTGTCTGACTTATAAAGTGTATGACAGTGTTATATGTTTCAGACTTTGATTTCAGGAGATATATCCAGGTATATCTGGAATAAGCATCTACAAAGGAGATGTAGTAACTGAAACCATAATCTGAATTTATGGGTGCAGGTCCCCATAGATCAATTGCAATTAATTGCAATGGTCTATTATATTCAGTATGTGATTGTGGGAAAGCCAGTTTGTGACTCTTCCCCATTTGGCAGTAAGTACAAATAAAAGATACAGGTATATCTCTAACTTGAATCTCATTATCATATAGTATTTGCTTTACAACTTTTATACTTGGATGACCTAGTTTAGAATGCCACACACTGGAATCACTTTCATTATTCTCAGTACATGATTCTGCTAGATTGCACCATTTTCTTGAACATGATTCAGTATTATTGAATTGAGTCACTTTTGACAAATTGAACCTGTACAGGCCCTTGTAAGTTTCACCCTGCAGAAGTGTTTGTTTGGTTTCAATGTCTTTGACTACACAATATTTTGGATAAAATTCAAAAAATACATTGTTGTTATGAGAAAACTGTGATACACTAATGAGGTTCTTTTTTATTTTTGGAACTCGAAGTAAATTATTTAGGTGTAAGATTTTTTGTCCAAGAATTTGTGTGTGACCAGTGTGTGTGATATTGATTTTGGTACCATTACCTACACAAATAGTTTTGTTACCTTTGTACTCCTTGCTTCCAAGATTCAGATTCTGTAAGTTGCTGGTTACATGATGTGTTGCACCAGAGTCTGGATACCAGCATTCACTTTGAATTTCTTCATGCTTGCCACTTTCACATATGTTAGCATTGTGATCATCTGATGAGTCTTTTGAATCATGCTGTTCATTTACCAGGTTTACACTTCCACCATGTCCTCTCTGAGCATTTGCATTCTGTGTGGGGTTGTAGTTAGAATCATATCTGAAGTAGCATTTACTTGCAATATGTCCCACTTTTTCACAGATCTGACACTTTGGTCTATTGTTGTTGTTCCATCTACCTCTTCCTCTGCCTCTGGCAGTTGCATTTCCTCTCTGAAATGATTGATTGTTTCTGTTGTTGTATTGATTTCTATTTTTATTGCCTGATGCATAGTTTATGGATATGTCTGAATCAATAGGTTTCTTGAACTCAATCCTTTCTTCATGTGCAAGTAAAATAGAATGAACATCTTCAATAGATGGTGTAACACTTTGAGATGAGATAACTGCCACGACAGCCTCATAGTCTTCACTCAGACCACTTAAGATGATTGGAACTTGTTCTATTGCAGGAACTTTGTGCCCTGCTGCCTCAAGAAGATCACATGTGCTTTTAATTTTTGCAAGATACTGACCCATAGATTGATTCTCTTTCTTGATGCTATGTAGCAGTCTTTTATGATGCATTACCTTTGCTGCTGATTGTGAATTAAAAATTCTTTCAACAGTTGACCATATGCCATATGCAGTTTTACTGCCAATAACTTGTGGTAGCAATTTTACACTTATAGATGATAGCAACCATGAACAGATTAAACTGTCTTGTCTCTGGTATTTGATAAATTCTGGATTGCTGACTGTTTTGTTTTCTTCATCAGTGATAAATCTTGGAGGAGCAATATATGTACCAAGAAGATACTCTTCGAGACCATGCCCCTTAATTGCAGTTTCAACCTGTACTTTCCAGAGAAGATAGTTATCTTCTTCCAAGTGAGCAGTGACAAGTTGACTTTATGGGCTAACAACAGTTTTGATGAGGCTTTCTGTGGCTGATTGATCCATATTGAGAGTTGCAGAGGTTGCAGAACTTTCTGCCATGATGATATGGTGATACTGAGAGGGATACTGATACAACTAAATGTAAGAAAAAATCAAGAAACAGGTCAGGGTCTTCAGGAAATCAGGTATGTGCAGCCATAACCCAAATGATTAGATTTTGATGATGAGTTTTCAGGCATGGCACTTTCTTGATGACTTTTGATGATCTTTTTGATGCTTTCTTGATTTTTCTTTGAATTTGGACTTGTTTTCTTGATTGAACTACTGCAGCCAAGACCTCTGGCAAGGTAGTGGTTTGATTACAGAATTTCTTCCAAATTCTAATCTCAGATGATGATTTACCAATTCTGATGAGATTTCTTGAGATATGATTTGCTGAATTTTGATGTGCAATGATGTTTTGGATCGTTGATGAGTATGCCGTTAGGCTGCGATGATTCACGACTTTGGCTCTGATACCAAATTGGAGTTTTGAATTGAAAATGAAAGAAAGTTTTATTGCTTTCGAAGAAAATGAGAAACTGTTTTTCTAATCATACAGTTTTACAAACACGCATAGCTTTTATAAACATAAGCTATGACTTGGTCTTATGTACAGAGAAATTACATTTTGGCCCCTGTAACCCTATGTATAAAAACAGATTATATTGCTGAGATAACGGCACTTCATATTATTGCTTCAATTGTGAGCATGCATTAATGTTCAGATTCCATCTGGCAGTGTGTATCTAAGAAACTGCTACCTACGGCTCCATAAGTCAGTCTACTTAATGTTCCACGGTCCAATTTCTAGTTACTTTCTACATTGCTTAGTAATTGTGTTGATTACACTAGAGCATCCATGCCTATTGGGAATATAGTATTAGTAAATTGAAATCATAAAGAATACATTCTCTAACAAAATTAGGAAAATCTTCAAGTGTATTATTTGCCCATTGTATCTTTTTACTTTGTCCAAGTCATCGCTTTTCATTATATGGATTTATACTTGTAATAAGGTTTATTTTCTATTCTATTTGAAGCAGCTTTTACAAAAGTTAGTGGTAGGAAATTTCTTTTACGTGCACGTGCCATTGACACTCAATGCTATGTACGTTACAATTCTTAGTTCTTACTTTTCCACAAGTGTTGGTAATTGGTTTCTGATTAACCTGCATTGATCTGTCATTGTTCATATAAACAATTCCTATTTAGTAGTTAATCCTCAAAGATTGATAATTGATGCATTAGGTTATCGGCAGCATGAACTAAAACTAATAATGAATATATTTACTCCATTGGAGATTTGATGTGGATGTTCCTGGGAATATGGTCTATAAGGAGAGTGATTTCATTACTGCAGTTATGTCTACTTTAAGTTATATCCGATTTATTTGAAAAATAATTGACTGAAGCTTAATATTTTTTATATTCGTTCTGGTTATTCTTTTCTACATTGGTTTACATTCTAGTTCAGATAATAGTACATTCTAGTTATTATAACAGTATTAAGATTCTCTGACATAGAAATAGGCTAGGGAATCCTTTTCTTTAAACCTTCCGATTGGAGAGTCTCATGATCTTGGTAGATTGTACAATATGTTCTTTGTACCATATTTGGTGGCACGTTTGTTCACAAGCTTGTTGGAAAAAAGTCAGGCTATATATATACAACTAGTGCGAACCCGTGCTTCGCATACGGACCGCACTCGACCTCTTATCATCATAACATGTTTAAATGATTTATATGGTTCATTGATTAAAAAATAGTGATCTTTTTTATCAATTTTCAAATAAGTTTGCATTTTGTCTAAAACTTGTGTATAAATCTTTGAAAACAGTAATGCGGATAGTACTGGTGCTTGATAAACAATTGCAAAATATCGAGCAAAAGATATTTCAAAGATAAAGGTTTCCACACAATACACATATAAATTATACACGTATAAATTTACTGTGTGCATCAGTTGTATTATATGTAACTTCATTTGGTGAGATACCTTTATCAATCATTTCCTTTAATACTTGATGTCGTTGATTCCATTTGATGCTTTAGTAATAACTATCTATAAGAGCAGTGTAGGTAACAACATTTGGTTTACACTTGATTATTGATTCAAAAATGCCAAAAGCAACGTTGACATGATTCATGAGAACACAAGTGTTGATGATGATCTCATAACTGACTATGTCTAGAAACACATTATGCGGCATCATATTATTTTGTAGAATGATAAGATTAGAGGATAAAGAGATTTATTTCTGTTTTGAACGATTCTTGTGAAAAATATGCTAAATCTAAAGCATATATATTTTATGTCTGAAGTGTTAGAACTAACAACCATTATTCAACAATATTTATTTTAATGTGAAGAATATCATTGTATTTCTTTTACAGTCAAAGCAAATTCAATATAATAAGAAGCATATAATTGTATTTAATGCTTTTGAGCTTTCTGGTTCCATTTCTAATTCCATCTAACATTGTTGCTGTATTTTGGTAATGTTGGATTTCACCAGACTTGACTGCTGTTTGCGCCAAAATTGGTCACAAACCCCAAATATCGTGAAAGCACCAGTGAATGAATACAAATCAACAATATTCAAACACAAATAACAGATCTCAGCAAAAAACAAGCAGCAAATCAGAAATAATGAACAGAGACACAAGTTTTATAGTGGTTCGGCTATCTCTGGCCTACGTCCACTCTAAAGTTTTATCCTTTTATTGATTATCCTTGCTGGTTACAAGTGATTACTGCAGTTACAAAGTCCAAAATTAAAAATAAGTAGTAGTGATGATGCTATGGAGTGATTCTGGCAGCGTCCGGGCATGCTTTCTCTCTCCAAATTCTTCAACCCCTTTTCTGAATGACCAGGGGCTCTATTTATAGGTGTAGGAGGCTGATATTTCGCCTGAAATCCGGGAAGGCCGCTTGTCACGTGAGGGGGGGCCCACATGCCCGTATTATGGAAATCCGTGCCCAATTTGGGATCGATTCGAAGTATGGTTTGAATCGATCAAGAAAGCATCCAATCGAGGTGAAATTTGGCATCAACATTCTTCAACGCGTCAGTAAGCTCCTGTAAAAATTTCATTGCATTTGGATCAACGGTTTGGAAGATGTGATCGATTCAAGATTGCATTCCCGGTTGTCATGCTTGGTTCGAATCGATCCCCCTCGAATCGATAGGGTCGAATCGATAGGGTCGAATCCATGGTACTAGCCGTCTTGACTTAGTGGATTCGAGGTAGTCATGCTTGGTTCGAATCGATCCTCATCGAATCGATAGGGTCGAATCCATGGTATTAGCCGCCTTTAGTTAGTGGATTCGAAGGAGTGGAATCGAGGAAGTTCGTTCGAATCGATCGAGGTATCTCTTAGTTGATCGATTCGAAGCTGCTTCAACAAGGTGGATTCGTCCCATGGAGTCGAAGCATGAAGTAGTCCCATGGAGTCGAAGCAAGGTTGGACTCATGGGTTCGAGGCACTATAACCTGATGGATACGAAGGAGCCAAAGTCCACTAGCCATCGATATGATCGTATCGATTCGAAGCATGCCGTCTCTTCTCATCCTAACCAATGCGAACTTCACTGAGCCGAATCCATGATGATCGATACAAAGTCCTTCATCGAGTCGAAGTCCGTCACCCTGTTCTCCCTTTGATCGATGCGAAGTCATTGATCGAATCCGTGCCTATCGATGCGAACTCCATCGATTCGAAGTAATTCCTGTGTGCCGTAATCCATCCATATCTCCTTCATACGAACTCCGATTAACTTGAAATTTGAAACATAGCCTTTCCTAGTCCTTATCATCATCTCCAATTAATGTCGTCCCGATCAGAGTTCAACCAAATTTTGACGATATCGATCGTAGCCTTGATTCCAACTGATCTCCAATCCTGATATCCATCATTCCTTGCCAATTTGTTGATATTCCAGTTTTGACCAAAAATGGGATAACACTTTGCCCCCCAAAACATGCCTTGTGATAACAAGGCGTGTTTTGAATAGTTCTGAATCTAATATCCAAAGTCCATAGCCATATTGCCATAGTATATCATCCTTGACTGCTCCGAGTCGATGTCCAGTTCCAAATCCAATAACCAAAGCCTTAGCCAATTCCATATCCATTTGAACTCAACAACTGAGTCCTAATCCATCCTTGTCCAATAGCCAATGACCGAATCCAGGACCTCTTCGGGTCGATATCCGAATCCATAACCTCTTCGGAATCTTGCCAAGCGCAATTCACACCTGACGACCGTGGTTCAGTGCCCCTAGATGTTGAGCTGACCTCATCGTGTTCTTGTCGAGCGTAATCAACACTTAACGACCTTGGTCCAGTGTCCCTGGACGTTGTGCTATGCCATGGCTTAAGTCCTAAGCTGAATCCTGGTCTCTTCGGACCCTTGTTGAGCATAGTCCATACTCAACGACCTGAAAATAACAATTGATAATAGAGGGCCTAAGTCCTAGGCCGAATCCTGGTCACTCCGGACCCTTGCCGAGCATAGTCCATACTCGACGACCTGAATGAGTCAATTTACCACGTTCGGGAAAAGCGACTCACCCCTTGCCAGGCATAATCCATACCCGACGACCGTTTATCAAAAACCAGATAAAAACCCAATAAAAATCCAATCCAAATCCAAAATCCAAATCCAAAACCAGAAAGCCAGAAATCCAAGCCAGCATCCAAAACCGAAAACAATCATCCAAAGGAAAATCCAAATCAAAAAGCAAGCAAAACCAGGAGTTCGATCCAAACTCCAAAACCAAAATTCAGAGAAATCAATGTCCAAACCAAAAGCAAAAGATAAATTTCACAAACCATAGCATCCCGGTTTATCATCATTCAGAGCATGCCTAGGGGCTATCTCCGTCCCCGTACATGTGTAAATGACTTTGTCGTTTGCTAATAGTTCGCTACTTATTTCATATTATCCTGATTAATGGATGATCAATCAACCACCATCCCTGGGCCTTCCACGATCGTGGCTTGAGGTAGGCGGCGGTTGCTCCTACTCCGCCGTTGCATTCCGAGTTCCAACATATTGTGGCAGCTGTCCATTCCTTACATGCTCCTCAATTATGTCCTTTAAGTGCTTGCAGCTGTTGGTGTCGTGTCCATCCAAATCATGGAAGAGGCAGTGCTTTCCTGATGTCCTCTCCCACTCTGATGGTTCTCTCCTAGCCGGCCTCCGGTAGGGAAGGCGATTCTGAGTATCCAGATATATCCGCTCCAGTGTCTCGTTCAATCCTGTGTACGTAGAAAACTTTGGATCCTTCCATCGCTTCCTAGCATTTCCAGAATCATCGTCCAACTTCCTTTTTCCTCTATCTTTATCCGAACCTTCGCTGGATGGTCCTCCAACCTCGATTGCATTAACCTTTTTTTAACTTTAAATCTGTATTCGCATCTTCTTGCCGAAGGAACCTTTCTGCCTCGTGAAAGAACTCGTCGAGATCCTGCGGGGGATCCCGTATCAGAGATACCTTGAAATCCGAGTTCTCCCTGACTCCTGATACTGCTGCCATTAAAACCATCGATGGATCAGGCCGATCCACCGAAGCAACTGCGGCACTGAATCGAGTTAGAAAAACTCTAAGCGATTCATCTATCCTCTGCTTTACCGATGTCAATGTCATCACGTTCTTTAGTCTCTTGACATGAACCCGAAACTGTCCCAAAAACCTTTTCACCAATTCCCTCTAAGTCCCGATAGATCCTTCTTCCAGCTGCCTAAACCACATCGCAGCTAAGTCCGTCAAATACAAAGGGAAGCATCGGTCCATCACTTCCTTTGATGCCCCCAGCACCTCCATGTGGCTGGTGTACCTCATCAAGTGATCCGTAGGGTCTGCCTTGCCATCATATACCTCCACACTAGGCAACTTGAACTTAGGTGGATTCTGAGCCATCCTTATTTCCCGAGCGAACGGACTCCTGTTCACTCCTTCCAAGTCTCTGTTGGTCAAACCACCTCGCACAATCTTCCTGATTATATCTACCAATCCAGCGTTGTCTGTCGGGGGTTGCCCCCGAGGGAATTCCGGTACATACTCTTCATGTGGCTCGCTAGCGGCAACGTTGGTTCCAGCCTGTTGAACTTCTTCCAAAGGTCCTCCTGTGTTGGAGCCTGCGGGCCTGCCCCTTGTCGATTGCCCTCTGGCTCTGTATCCTGTCCTCCATTAGGTTCCATAACCCTAGCTCCTTGTCCTGCATTCACCGCTGCTGTAGCTGTTCCTAAGTTCTGCATTCCTGCAGCTCTCATTTGCTCAAAGAAAGTCTGCATCATTTCCTGTTGACTTTTCAACAACCTCTCCTGCAGTGAATTTGTTATGGCTTCCATTTCATCCCGGGTTATGTAGATCGAAGCCGGCCCTTCCTCACCTCCGGAGGATGCTTGTTGACTCCCTTCCTGTTGGCTTCTCTCAGCCCTTAGCCTTCTACTGTTTTGCCTAGCCATTGTCCTCAAATCCAAAACTCCTTAAAATCTTCAAATCCAACTTTCAAATCCGATGTAGCGGGTGCTAGTCGTTCTCAGTGGAAGCACCAAAGTGTTTGCGCCAAAATTGGTCACAAACCCCAAATATCGTGAAAGCACCAGTGAATGAATACAAATCAACAATATTCAAACACAAATAACAGATCTTGGCAAAAAACAAGCAGCAAATCAGAAATAATGAACAGAGACACAAGTTTTATAGTGGTTCGGCTATCTCTGGCCTACGTCCACTCCAAAGTTTTATCCTTTTATTGATTATCCTTGCTGGTTACAAGTGATTACAGCAGTTACAAAGTCCAAAATTCGAAATAAGTAGTAGTGATGATGCTATGGAGTGATTCTGGCAGCGTCCGGGCGTGCTTTCTCTCTCCAAATTCTCCGACCCCTTTTCTGAATGACCAGGGGTCTATTTATAGGTGTAGGAGGCTGATATTTCGCCTGAAATCTGGAGAGGCCGCTTGGCACGTGAGGGGGGGCCCACATGCCTGTATTATGGAAATCCGTGCCCAATTTGGGATCGATTCGAAGTATGGTTCGAATCGATCAAGAAAGCATCTAATCGAGGTGAAATTTGACGTCAACATTCTTCAACGCGTCAGTAAGCTCCTGTAAAAATTTCATTGCATTTGGATCAACGGTTTGGAAGATATGATCGATTCAAGATTGCATTCCCGGTTGTCATGCTTGGTTCGAATCGATCCCCCTCGAATCGATAGGGTCGAATCCATGGTATTAGCCGCCTTGACTTAGTGGATTTGAGGTAGTCATGCTTGGTTCGAATCGATCCCCATCAAATCGATAGGGTTGAATCGATAGGGTCGAATCCATGGTATTAGACGCCTTTAGTTAGTGGATTCGAAGGAGTGGAATCGAGGAAGTTCGTTCGAATCGATCGAGGTATCTCTTAGTTGATCGATTCGAAGCTGCTTCAACAAGGTGGATTCGTCCCATGGAGTCGAAGCATGAAGTAGTCCCATGGATTCGAAGCAAGGTTGGGCTCATGGGTTCGAGGCACTATAACCTGATGGATACGAAGGAGCCAAAGTCCACTAGCCATCGATACGATCGTATCGATTCGAAGCATGCCGTCTCTTCTCATCCTAACCAATGCGAACTTCACTGAGCCGAATCGATGATGATCGATACGAAGTCCTTCATCGAGTCGAAGTCCATCACCCTGTTCTCCCTTTGATCGATGCGAAGTCATTGATCGAATCCGTGCCTATCGATGCGAACTCCATCGATTCGAAGCAATTCCTGTGTGTCATAATCCATCCATATCTCCTTCATACGAACTCCGATTAACTTGAAATTTGAAACATAGCATTTCCTAGTCCTTGTCATCATCTCCAATTAATTTCGTCCCGATTGGAGTTCAACCAAATTTTGACGATATCGATCGTAGCCTTGATTCCAACTGATCTCCAATCCTGATATCCATCATTCCTTGCCAATTTATTGATATTCCAGTTTTGACCAAAAATGGGATAACACTTTGTGAAAGTAGAATCAAAGGCTGGAAATTTTCAAAACAATCAATGACATAGATTAGTTAAAAGAAATAATGTCAAACAGATTTAATAACTTTAATAATATGAATAATCCAAAAAACTATGATTTTAAAAAATTTATTTTTAGCTATCAACAATGGATATCATTGGAAAGCATATTAAATTTGAGATTTAATAGTGAAATCTATTCTTAAATCCAATTAATGTAGAAAAAGTTATCACATTTCAAAGTTTGAAATAGAAAGAAATTAAAAACGTGACTGTTCATTTCCCAAAATATAAAAGAGGCCTGTGTGCTCTTGAAATCCAACTGACTAATAATATTATAGTATAGATGTGCGCGTGCGTGCAGTCCAGGGCCGGCCCAGAGGGAAGCCCACCAAACCCGCGGGCTGGGGCAACCCACTGGGCCGGGGCAAATTTTATTAAAATTTGAATTATAAACTAACTAAATAGTAATGATCAGTTACAAATTTTCCTCATTAGTAGTTTTTGTGAAGTGGTAGTCCATATTGTTAGCATCAGTGTGTGCTGGGTTCAAATCCCATTAGGGGCAACAATATTTTGCATCAAACTTTTATTCATGGGCTATATGTTTTGGGCTGGGGCGGTGAGCTGACTGGGCCGGGCCTGGCGTGCACACACATATATATTAACATCTGCGTTGGTCGTAGTCAGTCAGCTGTTTAGAATGAACATGTACAGTTATGTAATTTGTGTTGTTTACAAGAGATGATATTGTCTCAAAAGATAGCCCAGTAGGACGGTTATGTCTTACAATGGGTTATGACTAAAGATTTCTAGAGTTATATCAGCAGTTGAGATTTCAACACCATGCTCAAGTAGTTTCCCTTGAGTTGTAACATACAGTCATATGTTTCATTCCTTGCTGGATTCATATTCTGTTATTCTATTTGAATATAGATTTTATTGGTGCCAGCAGCTTTTACAAAGGTTAGTGGAGAAGCTCATTAGGAAACTATGTACATGAAAATTCTTAGTTCTTACTTTTCCCTGCATTGATGGTCGCTGTCCATATAAACTTTTTCCTATTTAGTTGTTAATCTTCAAAGATTAATAACATACAATATTGACCCACATACGAATATAAGCCACGTAAAATTGATGCATTACATTATGACTCCGAATCTTTTTTTGGTTTTTTGTATAAATTAGAAATACAAAGATTAGGATGCAAGTCCTTAGGTAGCTGGTGGCGATGAAATTTGAAGGAGTATGTTGTTTTTTGTCTAATGCCTACAAAATTTCACAAACATTCGAATAGATTATAATCAAATTTTAATTTTTTTGTAATTATGCATAGTTTTTAGAGGTGACAAACTTTGGCTAAGTCGGTTAGACTGATAAGTAAGGTATGAAATTGTAATTTTACTCGTTGGTTTTCAGTTTAATTAGATGCAATTTTCTTTTTTTAAGAATATATTTAGATGCAGGAAAGTACACAAAGGGCCTGCAGAAGGTTATTTACCAAGAAATTATGAACAACTGGGATGACTTGTATAATGGAATGCACATTTAAATGAATGCACGGCTTTCATTGGGTACTTTATCCATTATAACTAATCTTTTTGTAAAAGTAATACTTGGTAATTTCACATATATGCCAATGATTTCAACTGAATATTTTCGTATTAGCGTGTATAATTAAGTTACTAGTAGAATTTAATGTCAAATGTAATTGGAAATGGCATAAATATAATTGTTATATCCATCAAATCTTGTCCGTAGAAAAATCATTTGAGGAGCACGTCATTAGCTTGACTGATGTAAGCTGATTCTTGTTGCTAAGCATAATACAAAGTGCTATAATATTTAGCTTTTCATTTATGGGTTCAATCATAATACTTGTACTTGGTATAGTGGTAACAAATATGAACCATCAATAACATTTATTCCTTGGTTGCGTATTGCATTCTGCATTATTATGGATAACTCATTGATCAAACTTCATCATCATTTCAGCTAAATGAATTAGGTCAACCATATCAGCATAAATGTACACTCATGCCAGATTAAATTTTTAACTGAAATGTACATCCTTCGCTGTTTTGACAAGGAAAAATAGGTTTATATTTGGAACGTTCTCAATCTGTGTTTTCACAAGTGGTAAATGGGTTTATATTTTGGTTCATTTAATTGTCATCTATATTGATCTCGTTCCATTTTGGTAAATTAAATGAACCAGAGCATATCTGATAGTCCAGTGTGTTTTCACAAGCCCGTACAGGTTTTTAGTGTTGATTGTTATATGTATCTACTGGTACATAATTTTTTTTGAAAAATATCAGCTGCAACAATGAATTGGTACTTGCATTTAATCGTCCTTCATATCATAACATTTTGTAGCACTAGTTGAACTTTTCCGTCTACGCTTATGGATTTTATGTTAAATTGGTTGTCTTGAAACCACTGCATCTACACGGTAATGGATTTCATGCGACAGTAGTTGTATTGTTCAAAATATTTTTTATTGAACTGTTTATATATCGTATTTAATTATGTGATTAATGTGTTTTTCGGTTGTTTGAATATGATAATTATATCAGTAATCGTTGGTTTCATATTGAAATATGTTAACAATTACAATATAATGTATGAATGTGAACAAAATGAAGTGGAAACTGAACGATTTTCCATAATGAGGGAAATGTGCATAGAAAATTAACAATTTCTAGTAGCATTTAATAAACGCTACCATGGTGAAATTTATTAAAAGGTAGCAGTAAGGTTTGAGTTTTCAGTTGCATCTTCTTTAACAACATTGTAGCCCATCTTTTCGATCCCCAGAAGTCGACATTAATATATCAATGGTATCCACATGCCGAACATCCAAGTATCAGAAAGACAGGTTATTCGAGATAAAAGAATGAAAGACGTAATAGAATCTCATAACGTGATGAATAATATATGATATACAACATGTCTTTACAATAAAAAAGAACTTTAATATTCAAACATAAGTCAGAGTATAATTATTCTATCATCAACCCTTGGACAGCAACAACAACCTGTCCTTACAGTTGCTGATAAATACCACAAGAACAAAACAATGAAAGATAAGACACGTCAATACGCCTTGGATGATCCAGCTCGTCTTCCGAAAGCTCTAAAGTGTGCAGCTAAATCTGAAAAATATGTTGAGGTTGGCTCAAACATTATAAGAAAAATAACGATTGGATCAGTCCGGTAAAACAGTGTGAAAAACACAATCAATTGGTTTACTTAATGTAATAAAAGCCTTTTAGAAAATAAGGGTAAACGCTGCACATAAACACGGTTGAGTTTTTGCCTTACGATAACCAAAACCATTTTTATAACAAAATCCAGCGATATTACATTAATATCTAGGGTTCAAAATAAACAAGAAACCGTAGTCGAAATTTTTACATTGATTAAATTCCAGCGTAGTAGGTTTACAATTAAATTCGTACGGACATGTATTGGGGATTGGATTTCCATCAATGACAAGGCCACTGGGGTACCACTTACCATGGTATACCTCTAGAAAAATGTTCCGAGGCCTCACATAGACCCCTCGTAAATCAGAGTAAGCTGCTCATTTAACATGACATATTGGATTACATCATTCCCCGAGCACTAAGGTTCAGAAAAATATGAACCAACCCTGGACCCACTCTTCCCGTGCGTGCAAACCAATCTATAAATATCGATTCTAGATCGAGAAATGAATGTTCCGAATGATAGCGAACTATATAGCTCTGAGTCATATCCCTTATTTTAATCATTACCGGATTGTGAGGCTTGTGAGGTCATGATTACTTTTCTCTCTCTTAGCAATTCCCACATGGAATGCTAACACTGCCTTTCAAGCAGCACAACGCAATGTCAACATTCACCCCTACAAGTTGTTCGGGATATTAACAAACCAAATGCACTACTTCTACTACATCTATTTTGGAATCACCATCGGGATTTGTAGTAAGTAGCCTTTGCATTTCAAAGAACTCGGTTTGCGATCATCTTGAAACAGTCTTGAACCTCTTCCAAAGCGTCGAACGCGCATATGGTTTCGGAATGGTTATGGTTTCGAGTCATCACATATAAGTTCACTCCCCTTTTACTGATCGCTCCAAAACCAAGTCGATAGTTCCGGCAAACTCAACTCCAGTTATTTTGGAAATAATCATACAATGCATAAGAGCGGTGATCACCTTCTAACCAGTTAATTGGATGAATTTCCTTATCATTGTTATAAGAGAATGCGATTTATACACATAGTACAACATCATTGAAGATGACTGTGTCTGTGACGATACACATTTCGAAAGGTTTAAATCAACAATAATTCACACATGTCCAATCCAAACAATTCGAAACATAGATAATCAATGGGGTTGATTAAGAAAAATAAGAAAAGAAGAAGAAAGCAAACATAGAATCTCACAGCGGAATGGTGAAATATAATAATCAAATAAACAGTTCATGAAACTGTTTACTGTGCATTTGATTATAATTTATACAACAATTATCAGAGTCATATATATACAACATAACAAATAAAATAATGCAGCGGAACAAACAATGGTGGAATAATACTAGTAATAATAATACACTAAATTTTCGTCTTCGTCCTCTAGAATAAACCTTCGATAAGCTGAAAAAATCAGGACTGACCCGAGCGTAATGAAAAGACAAAACACTCGAGTCAGGACTAAAATATTCTTATGTAAGTCAAATCAACATCGCATATAACATGAGTGTCATGGCATCAAAGATGTTTACGGGGTTTCACATCTCATATCCAGTGTATAACGTACGTGCAATAACTCAAGAGATGTTAATGGATTTTCCATCTCTTAAGGATCCGTCAAAATATTTATATATAGTAGAATATGCTATTTATATAATGTCTAATCAATAAAATAAATATTTTTCTTAGCGTTAAGGCTTTACATTAATCCCCCTTAACACATTTTTAAGCGTTGGCGTACAGTTTGCATTTGACACCACCAGTAGCATGTCGGTAGTCAGGAATGCGCTGTGATACGACAACAGTAAACCAAAATTATATGGGTCTCGTACAGGGATAAAAGTATGATAAGGAACGTGAGGCAATGTCCAAGGTAGGATACTACCAGTCTACCATTCCTAGTTGGTGGTAACGCATCATGAGATCGCCCACCGCGTCCAACACTCTCAAAATCTGAGGGTGCGCACCAATCAATCACGATGTAAATGATGGTAATACAAAAAAGTGTGTCTGCTCGGGGTAGCTAACCCACTTGGCCAATATGGTTCCTGTTTTAGTCATTTCAAGTTGGCAAAAGTGTCATGCTAATCCATCATCGTTCTCTTTCTTCAAATCCAGCAAACGTACGCCGAATCCAACCACTTCATTCTGGACCATCACTCCACGCACACAGTTGTCAAAGTGGTTCTGGTATCGACAGAGAGTATGTCCATATCCGGTCCCGGTCTTTTTAATAACCAAGCGTCGTTTTACACACCGGTTAGTTCTTTTACATTTCGAAAACAATTTGTATTAGATATCAAAATATCATATTCGCTTCAAAATCAAATTCATTTCAAAATCGTCATATTTACTCAAAATATACCATTTCATTTCAAAATCATTTTCGCCTTAATGTCTCGGTTTCAGTTCCAAAATTGTTTCAAACTTCCATTTATGTTATAACTTCATTCGACCCAATTCGTATTTAAATCCATGATTTAAAAATAAACGTTCCACTCTTAACCAATTTGATTTTTTTAAGTAGTTTGAATAGTTTTAAAATAGTTTAAATAATTAAAATAATTTAAATGGTTAAAATGGCTAAAAATAGTTTATGTATTAAAATAGTTTGGAAAATCCATAATAATTTGAATATTTGAAAACATAGATTTAAATAGTTTATATCAAATTATTTATTTGAAAATGGTTTCAAAGTCAAACTGATTCAACTTTCAAAATTTCCAATTCAAATCACTTTTAACTTTCCATTTCGATTTTTATCAATTCCAAGTTCGATTTTCAAAACATCGATTCAAAACACTTAAATCAAATTTACTTTTAATACCCAATTTGAAATCCAAATCCTCAAATACAATTCAATTCTGAGCTCAATTTCGAAATAGTTCATTTCCATAAATTCGATTTTTATTTTCTTAAAAATCAAATCATTTAAATAAGAAATCAAATTTTTTAAATCATTTAATTTAACCAATTCGATGTTTGTACATAAATTTCTATTCTACGGCCAAGTGATCATTTATTTCAATTTAATTTTAAGGATGTATATATATCATTTCAATCCAAATCACAGTGTCATAGGTGTATATCATTTCAACCTATTTCTTAATTTATTCAAAATAATTCAATCCACAATTTTAAGCACGTTAAATAATTTACCAGGTGATAATATGATATATATATATATATATATATAAACATCCAATCATCTAAATATCATTCAATTGACATCCATCACAAGCAATCATCCAAACATTCGAAATAATTTACTATAATTTCATAGTTTTTAATATCGGGTATTTTACTAACAATTAAATCCCAATTTCAAACTTAACTATCAATTTTAATTTTTAACAGTTTATTTGAATGACAATTTAGACGACAATTAAATATATCAAACAACGATCAATAAATTTATATCACTTCATAATTTCAAATTTAACTAGCATAAAATAATATCCTAGTACTTGTGAGCGTCTTGAGTTTTCAATTTTAAATCAAATCGAAGGACGGTCGATTTAATCTAAAACTTAGCTATTCCCAAACGTCTCCAAATCAATTTCAGAACGTAGTGCTCATCGCCACGATTCCATCGCCTCTTGGTTCGTCCAATTTCGACCTCGTATGTGAAGATATAAAATTCATAAGAATTTATAATTTATAATACAATAAATTTACAATTTTCTTTTATTTATTTAGTTTTTTCATTTAACCTTTTAATTTTCTAGCTGTTTATCCTGGATGATAAAATCTGGACCGCAAAATCCTTTCCCCTCTTCTCCCTCCCACGCGTTTGTTTCCAGCTATAGACACGCAAGAAACAACCCATCGTCCACTTCCATTTACGACCACCACTCCGCCATCGTTGCCCTAGAAAATGATCTGGGCCACCATATCGAAGGCCTACGCATCTAGCAACAGCATCCTCAACCCTGAAGCATTTGGTGCCCCCATGCTCCTACAAATCGCACTCGAATGTCGAGTAAACACAGCTAGATCTGGCCTCCTACGGTCGACGATAGCAAAAATCTACCTTAGGATGTAGAAATCTCAACGTACTCTTCGATAATGTAGTAGGGAATTTTTCACGAAAACTTATAGATTTGGGGAAAATCGAGGGAAAGCATGGTGTAGTTTCGGCCATTGAATTATAATAGGCGGCGGCAAGAAAAAATTAGCTAGGGTTTACTGTTGTGTATGGTATATATACGCGTATATACATATAATTTTAATATTTTTTCTTCTTGCACGTACTTTACCGGACGAATTCCAAACGAAGCGTTCCACCTAGCATTCATAATGTTTTACCCCTATTCCGAATACAATGGAATATGTTACGAGCATAATTCGATCATATTCAGAAGATAGCTTTTTAAATCGAATTATTTTAATTAAATTCTGAAATTGACTTCTACGCGTTTCAAGCTCGCACGACCAAATGACAAGTCCGATCGCTATGAAATCCTATAATAATTCGCTACTACGGATTCGATGAAACGGGTTTCGTCGAAATTGGAGGCAGTGGCCGAAATGACTACTTTTATTCGCCAATTAAAACCAGCAATTTCCAAATTTTAAATTAATCACTTTAATTCTATTTTTAAATTTTTACAACCTTCATTATTATTTAAATAAGATTTAAATGAACTTCCGACATCATTTTCATTCACTTTAAATTCAGGATTCAATTATTTGAAAACTCCAATATTAAATTCAACAACTTAATTATCTAATAAATCACTAAAATTTGAAATATAAGTCATTTAACTTATAAATTTTTCTTTTAAAACAAATTCAAATAATAAATCAACTACTTCCATTTCCCAGTAATTCATTATTTTATTATTCAATCCCTATTATTAGTTGTAAAACATTCAATATATGGAATTTCATTTCATTACTCATTATCTCTGAAATCTCCGAAATTAGTTAATTGAAAATTTTGTTCAAGTTCATGTTCATTTACATTAATAAATCATTAAATTTTATACTTTAACCATTTTTATTTAGTAATTACATTAAATTTAATAATCTAAAATGGCTAAAACTACGGGTCGTTACATTCTCCCCCACTCAAAACTTTTCGTCCTCGAAAAGAGGTGAAGTAGAGAATTTAACATTTGATATATTTCTAAAAAAAATCAACTTGTAAAACATAACTCTATTAGAAACTTTTACTACGTTTCTTCTATGCTACTCCGATCGGCTTACGAAATTAACAATTTATTTAAGAAAAAAAGTTATAAAAATTTTAAAACTTCAAATTTTCTCTAAATCCTGGATTTACGGAAAATTTCGACAAAGTATCCTTTGCGTGGCTTGATTAGAAATTTTTTACAATACAATATATAACCCAAGTATACCAAACAGATATCAAATATACATCTCATCTAAATGATGAGGCACCCGTAGGGAAAATATGAAAGCGTGGTATGTGATCCGAGATATGTACCTTATTATTATTAATATGAGCGAGTTCGCTCGTATTAAGCAAGCAAAAGCAAAATATAATCCGCGTATACGTCCAAGCGGCCTTCGTATGTACCTATCTCAATTCAATTTTGAATATCAACCATTTATATGAGATATAGAACATGTATGAGTTTAATAAACTATCAAATATGCATTCTGAATCCAAATCATAACACTGGCACAAATATGCAATATACTACAATCATATGCACTCAAAACAGTTATAACGATGGTTTATAATAAAAGAAACCATTCAACACTTAATAATTATCTAATTAATTCATAAACCATCACTAGTTTCATTTCCAATGTCAGTATTTAATTCATACACTTCATTCTTCGTTTACATTCAATTTTTATTAACATTTGATCGGTTTGCTTCATATTTATTCACATCTATTTGATTTACCTTCAACTTATTCAATTTAATTGTTAACTTTCAATTATTTCATTTTAGGTTTAGCAACATCTCATATAAATTCAATTAACACATTCATTTTCATAATTTCATTTAATAATAAATTTATTTATGAAACATTTTATTAGTCATCACTTTAGTTTGTAGTCATTCTATAAAAGTCTGACTTCTTATATATGACTTTTTTTTCTAAGTTTATAGTTATCTCAAAAGTTACAGATTCAATTTCAAAATTTCTATGCAAATTTATATTTAATAACCAATTTGCAAAGATATTATTTGATTCGTTCGCCTACTTTCTTAAGTTCCACTTACTTATTCCATTTAGTCATTAATCATTCCATAATTACTAATTAAGTATATAACATTTATTATTACAACTAAATTTCCATTTATATATATTCTAATTACTTTTAATTTTTTTTTACTTGTATAATATCCCATTACATATCCAAATCACCATTTTAACTTTTAACATTTGGTAAGTCTTATCATACGTTATTAAAATGCAATTTGGTATTATACAAATTAATCTAATTCATTTTACTTAATTAGAATGTTCACTATTTTAACTCTTTTAAATTTCATTTACTTTCAATTTAAGAGTCGCAAACTTCAACTCTAAAGTTTCTCAAAATATTTAGCTTAGATTTCTTAATTCTTTTATTTTATAAGTTCTAGTTATTCAAATATTTCATTTCATTCAAATAATTTGAAGTTTACTAATTAACAGAACTTAAAAATTTTAAATACCAGGTTCATTTCAAATCATTTGAAACAAGTATATATACTTATATATTTTTGTATATCAAATCATACTTTTGGAGTTTAAACCAAAATCCGTTATCAAAACAATTTCATAACAAAGCTTCTCAGAAGCCTTCTCGACTTTGAGACTCGAAAATGAACGTCGATGATGCTGCGCAATCATCACCGAATTATTTTCCAACGACAGAAGAAGGGGGTACTGAATTCATTCCTTTTAAAATTTATTTGAAAACAATTTGTATTTGTATATACTTTTAAACAATACCGATATTATTTTCCAAACCTTGAAAACCTTTTTCAGAAACACCGGAATTCAAATTTCCCAAATTCTCAATTTTATATTCATTTTACTTGCAAATTATACTTATAAATCACATTTACACGGTTTCATTTTCTTATAATCATATAATAACTAATAGTTTAGGAATATTGACTAATCCAACAATAAACGATAATGATCAATATTACATTTCTAACAACCAAACACGCCATATATACCATAATAATTTCTAAAAATTATTCCTTTATATACAAAACATAATCAGGGTAAACTTATTTCATTTACCCAATTTCAAAACAATACTATGTCGAATTGTTCTGTTCAAGTGTTTAGAGATCCCCATCAATAACGTTAATTGCTCGTATTGACCAAAATCCATAGGCCACTCAAAAAATCAACCAACACAATATAAAACAATTTTTATATTTCCTAACAAATACACGCTCATATCTATTAATACAATCAAACTCATTCTAGGGTGCTACTGACCCTATCTCTAAAGAGTTGCCCCTCAAAGCCAAGGTTATCGCTAAACCAAAGTTCTGATACCAACTGTGACAGGTCGGCTAGGTTTTGCAACCGTCACCAGCCAGTGAGAAAACCCACCGTAGCATACACCCGTACCTGTGTTCTACTTTTACGACCAGCCTCTTGACTAAACCAGCCCAAGGACATGTAGGAGGAAGAGTCATCCGCTCGCTACCAAGCCAAATGTGAGAACCCTCTATCATGCGGCACCCGCCAGGTGCCCAAGCAGACACACATGTCAAATCCAAACAATACATAACATAGATAATCAATTGGGTTGATTAAGAAAAATAAGAAAAGAAGAAGAAAACAAACACAGAATCTCGCAGTGGAATGATAGAATATAATAATCAAATAAACAGTTCATGAAGTTGTTTATTATACATTTGACTATAATTTATACAACATTTATCATAGTCATATGTATAAAATAAAACAAATAAAATAATGCAGTGGAGCAAACAATGATGGAATAATACTAGTAATAATAATATATCAAATCTTCGTCTTCGTCCTCCAGAATAAACCTTCGATAAGCTGAAAAACTCAAGACCGACCCAAGCATAATGAAAAGACTGTTAGTTCTTGAGATGATGGTTTTGATGACAACAATCTTAGGACTTGTTATAAAATATAAATACCAATATACTTATCTAGACATATATATGTATATGCAGGATATATATATATATATATATATATATATATATATATATATATGCAGGTAATGAAGAATGAAGATTGTACAATATATTGATTCAAGACTAACGAATTCAAGATTGAAGAAACCAAGATTAAAGACTCATGAGTACAAAGAGTTCAAGAATTTAAGAGTTCAAGAGTCCAAGATATCAAGATAATTAATAGAGTCTAGATTTATGTTAAAACTTCATAATAGCACTAGAATCTTTATTCGAATTTTAATTATGGAATGGAATCCACCTTCTCACTTTAATAATGGGACGAAACCCACGACCTTCTCTGGTCGAATGGTATCCACGAAATTTTCAAAATGACTTATTTTAAATATTTTTCAAAGACTTTTTTAAAGTCATCTCTCTCGGTAGTCTTAAACTATCTTTATCATCTTTTATATTTTGATTTCAAAATCATCTCTTATTTTTAAACTATCTCTTGGTTTTAATATTATAAGTTCTAAAATATCTAAAATATATTTTATACTTAGTTTTCAATATTACTTTTATATTATAGATTATATATTTTAAAATTGCTTTTTAATCTCTTTGATAAGTTTAAACTATATTCAAAATGGTTTATAAACTTCAGAAATTGTTTTGGTAAATTTTAGAATAGAAATCACTTTTTAAAAGAAAAATCAATTTTCAAAATTCAAAGGGGCATGTCGACAAACCTCATCCCCCCATGTCGACATGATGGTCGTCTATTTCAAAATTTAAATTTTCAAAAGAAGTGTCTATTCATCATAACCTTTCGTGATAGACACGCCTGTTGTTCTTCTATAAATACCTGATGTTTTGAACGAATTTTTAATAGAATTTTATTCATTTCTTCACTCCTTCTCTACTCAAATATTCTCTAATTTCTTAACTAAACTCTATCGAAATCCTAAGTGAATCAAACTTGATCATCTCTAGTTTGATTCTCTGCCACTCTCTCTCGAAGATCTCATTGCTATTCAGAGTTATAAGATCATTTGCAATCAAAGAAGTATATCGAGTGTCTCTATCTATCAAAGTGGCATTGAAAACGATGATATTGTGGCCTGTAAATCAGTTGGGTGTGATTATAGCCCGTAAATCAATTATGTGATCTTATAGCCTGGTTAAATCAAGAGAGTTTTCCCTTGGAATCGAAATCAGAAGGGTGTATCTTGTAGCTTTGAAATCAAGATTGTAATATGGACATTATATTTGAAAAGTAATCTGCATAAGAAATTGTGTGGGACTGGATGTAGGGTAACTCCGAACCAGTATAAAATTCCTGTGTGTTCTTACCTTTTACTGCTTTTTATTTACTATTTGCATCTGTGTCTAATTCTGTGATTATTTCTATGTTTTTGAATTACATTTGTTTGTGTAAAAGATTGCAAAAATTCCATAAAATCAATTAAACACTATTCATCCTCCCTCTAATGTTAATTCTGCCTTAAGATCTGTAATCCGCATTTCCAACAAAGACAAAACACTCGAGTCAGGACTAAAATATCCTTATGTAACTCAAATCAATATTGCATATAACATGAGCGCCACGGCGTGAGAGATGTCTACGGGGTTTCAATCTTCTACCTAGTGTATAACGTGCATGCAATAACTTAAGAGATGTTACGAGATTTTCCATCTCTTATGGATCCGTCAAAATATTTATATATAGTAGAATATGCTGCATATAATGTTTAATCAATAAAATAAATATTTTTCTTAGCATCAAAGGCTTTACATTAATCTCCCTTAACGCGTTTTTATGCATTGGCGTACAGTTTGCATTTGACACCACCAGCAGCACGTCGGTAGTCAGGGATGCACCGTGATACAATGCTAAACCAAAATCGTATGGGCCTTGTATAGGGACAAAAGTATGACAAAGCATGTGAGGGAATTCCCAAGGTAAGATACTACCAGTTTACCCTTCCCGGTTAGTGGTAACGCATCATAGCCATGATCGCCCACCGCGTCCAACACTCTTAAAATCCAAGGGTGCGCACCAATCTATCATGATGTAAATGACGGTAATAGGAAGAAGTGCGTCCGCTTGGGGTAGCTAACCCACTTGGTCGGTATGGCTCATGTTTTAGTCATTTCAAATTGGTACATGTGTCAGGCTAATCCATCGTGGTTCTCTTTCTTCAAATCCAGCAAATGTACGCCAAGGATGTAAATCTCTCCATGCTCTTCGATATTCTAGTTGGAAATTTTTCATGAAAACTTATAGATTTGGAGAAAAACCGAGGTATAGGATGGTGTACTTTCGGCCATTGAATTATAACAAGCGGCGGCAAGAGGAAATTAGCTAGGATTTATTGTTGTGTAGGGTATATATATATATATATATATATATATATATATATGCATATATACATATTATTTTAATATTTTTTCTTCTTTCATGCACTTTTCTGAACAAACTCCAAATAAAGCATGCCGCTTGGCATTCATAATGTTTTACCTCTATTCCGAATACAATGGAATATGTTTTGAGGCCTAGCTCGATCGTATTAAGAAGATAGCCTTTTGAATTGAATTATTTTGATTAAATTATGAAATTGATTTCTACACGTTTCATGCTCGCACGACCAAACGACAAGTCCGATCGCTACGAAACTTGAAATCCAACAATAATTCACTATTATGGATCCGATGAAACTAGCTTCATCGAAATCCGAGACAGTGGCCAAAATGGCTATTTTTACTCGTCAACTAAAACTAGCAATTTCCATATTTTAAATTAATTGCTTAAATTCAATTTTTAAATGTTGACGACCTTCATTGTCGTTTAAATAAGATTTAAATCAGCTTTCCACACCATTTTCATTCACTTTAAATTCAGATTCAATTATTTTAAAATTCCAATATTAAATTCAACAATTTAATTATCCAATAAATTGGTAAAACTTGATATATAAGTCATTTAACTTATAAAATTTTCTTTTAAAACAAATTAAAATAATAATAAAAACTACATTCATTTCCCAGTAATTCATTATTTTATTATTCAATCCCTACTATTGGTTATAAAACATTCAATATATGGAATTTCATTTCATTACTCGTTATCTCTAAACTCTCCGAAATTAGTTATTTCAAAATTTTATTCAAGTTCATATTAAATAACTTACATTAATAAATCATTAAATTTTATTTTTAACCATTTTTATTTAATAATTACATAAAATTTAATAATCTAAAATGGTTAAAAATACGGGTCGTTACAGTGCCATATAACTATCATATTTCTTTTAGATTTTTCCATATTTATATTTTTAGACAAGATTTGATGGTTGGTTATTTAACTATCAAACAAAAAAAACAATCTAATCATAGATTAAATTCCATGTGGGATCCACTAAGCTTCTATTGATTAATCTTATATTTATTAAATCTCTTTTAATATTTGATTCAAAATACCTTCCAAAGATAATATTCACAAACCCCTTATTCTCCTTGCAATACTTGAAAAAACATTCATATACTTATCTCACTGGTATAAGTATATTCACAAACCATTATACTTTCAATCCTTAGAAAATATATCCATATACTTATCTTAACGGTATAAGTATATTAATAAAACTTAAGGAATATTTCCACTTTTTCAAATTCATACCTTAAATGGACCAAAAAAATATCATTTAAAACATTAATTACTATAACCAAACCACTATCTTTTGGTGTTAAGTATGAAAAGAATGTTTCCATACCATCATAATTAAGAAGGATTATTTATCAAAATCAAAATTGATTTCTTTCATAAATTTCTCTTTTTATAATCCCATTTCATATTTACAAAACGATTTATAAATATCCAAATTAATGTATAAAAATTCTTTTATAAATATCTAAAATGATTTATAAAATTCCTTTCTATTTATAAACAATTTTCTAAATCTCCCTTTATAAACTCCTTTATACAAATTTTTTATTCAACTTTTGATAAAAATCCTTCTACAAATCCAAAACCAAATTTTTGAAAATCATATTTATTTAACACAACCTATGTTTTCTTTAAAATATCACTTATAAATCCATTTTTTATTTATAAATTACCATTTATAAGCCTCTTCCACAAATATCACTTGTAAAACTCCTTTATCAAATATCGTTTACAAAATCTCTTTTACAAAATATCATTTTTAAATCTCTTTTACAAAATATCATTTGTAAAACAAAATATCATTTGTAAATCTCTTTTATCAAAATATCATTTGTAAATCCCTTTTACAAAATATCATTTGTAAAGTACAATTCCTTCTATAAACCAATTATTATTCATAAACACCTTCATTAAATTAATTTAATAACCTTTAATATCATAAACAAAAAAATTATTAACTTCAAAACAACATTAATAAAAAAAATCAGCTTAAAATATCCTTAATAAAGTAATTAAGTTACTTAACCCGTCATTCAATTAAATCAATTATTTAATTTGAACCATGATTAATTCAATCATTAACTTTCACTGTTAGTCCCTGAGAAGTTGGTTTTGATGACAACAACCTTAGGAATTGTTATAAAATATAAATACTAACATTATAGTTTAGATATATATGTGTATATGCAGGATTTAACCATGCAGGACCAAGAATGAAGACTGTATAGTATAGAGATTCAAGAACTAAAGATATCAAGATTGAAGACTCATAAGTATCAAGATTATCAAGAGTTCTGTTGGGTGAGTTTCGTCCGGCCCCTTCCCTACCACCGAACCAACACTCACCGAACCGACTCCACCATGTCCCACCGAACCACACAGCTCCGAGCTCCTACCGAACCACGCGCCTGCCGAACCAAAGAGAACCAAGTGCTTGCCGAACCAACATAACTCCAACAACCACCGAACCAAACCTCCCCATATGACTGCCGAATCAACCTACCTCACCTACCTGCCGAATCAACTTTCTCCACTTCAATACCAAACTAAACCAGTTTCCCTCACTACCGAACCATCCATCACCGGACCAAACCACCACCGGACCAATCCCCTTCACACACCACCGGTTCAAGACCACGCCGAACCAACCTCCTCGCCTCTACAACCGAATCAAGCTACGCATCCACCGTCGAGTCAACGCTTCCAACAAATACCGAACCAAGCTCTGCCGAACCAGATATGTCAGGCCAGATTGCTTCAGCCCGGGCCCACCAGCGGCTATATACATCCAAGACCCCTGCCCTCAGCCTCACTCTATAAATAGAGGGGCAGGGGTACAACAATGGCAGACAAGTTTGAGAGCTCAAGCAAGGAAGGAACTTTCAAACAACTTTCTTATACTTGTACTTAAAGCTTTGTACTTGTAATCTGAAAGAAAAGGGAGAATAACATATAAAGTGGACGTAGGCACATTCTGGCCGAACCACTATAAATCTGTGTGTCTTTTACAGTTTAGCCCCTGCTTTTTTCATATTTGCATAAGTAACCTAAAACCTTGAAAATAACATATAATTAACTGAATTATACGGATTAGAGGTGTTTGCCCATTTTTTGTGCAAACAAGTTCAAGATTTCAATATAAGTAAATTAATTATGAATCTTGTTAAAACTCCAAAAAGCACTCACATCTTAAAATCTATTTTATTCGTGGAATGGAATCCACTTCGAGCCCGTTAAAGGGATGGAACCCTAAGTAGGATGGAACCTACGAAAAATCTAGTGGAACATTGTTTTGTATCCATTAACTTTTATTCAAATGTTTTACAAAATTATATCTTATTTTCAAAATGATTTCAAAATCTTCCTTTTAAAAGAATCAAAAACATCTATCCTATTTTTTAAATACTTTTAGCCTCAAAATAATCTTTGATTTCAAAACCAAATTATCCTTGGTTTTAAACCATCTTTTAATTATAATATATTTAACTTTTAATATTTATACTTATATTTAAATATAAAATTATAGTAAAAAATTTTATATACCAAAATATTATTCTCTATACTTATTTATGTATTTTAACTATAGTTAAGTATATTTATAAAGTTTAAAATAGTTTTAATACAAGATAGAAGTTATTTTCAAAGAAAAACAAATTACCAAAAATAACATAGGCTTGTCGACAGCCCCAAGATACCCTTGTCGACAAGGTGACAGTTTATTTCAAAAATTTAAATTTCAAAGGAAGTGTCTATTCGTCATATCCTTTCACGAATGGACATGGCTGTTGTTCTACTATAAACAGGGGCTGTTTTAAACAAATTTATATTCATATATTCTCTGATTTCACTCCTCTTCTTCTTCCACATTTCTTTATATACATTTTTACCATTACTCTACCGAAATCACCATTGAATCTAGCTAGATCATTTCTGGTTTGATTCTCTATCACTATCTCAACAAGATCCCAGTGCTATTCAGAGTTATAGACTTCTTTGTAAATAATTGAGTGAGAAAAGGTGTGATTGTAGCCTGTAAAATCAATCAAGCGAGAAAAGGTATGATTGTAGCCTGGAAAATCAATTGGGTGAACTTGTTGCCCGTAAAATCAAGTATCTCTCCCCAGAGGATTGTGAATCTGGAGCGGTGTACCTCGTGGCCTTGAAATCGAGGGTGTGATTATAAGAATTGATTTTGAAAGGAAATTTGTACTTGTGTTGCGGGACTGGATGTAGGGTAACTCCGAACTAATATAAAATCCGGTGTGTTCTTTCCTTTATTGCTTTTACTTTATATATCTGCATTTGTTTTTGATTCCGTGATCATATCTGTGTCTGAATATTGCATACATTTGTGTTCAAATCAATATAAACTCAAAAAGAATTAGTAATTCCATAAAACACTATTCACCGCCCTCTAGTGTTAACTCTAGCCTTAAGATCCGTAATCCGCATTTCTCACATTTGGTATCTGAGCAAGGTTTTTAAAGTTTCATAATCTGAATTTTGCAAATTTTTCAAAATGGCTACCAACACTCTTACTATTATTACTACCAACACCGGTTCTATTATCCCTTTTACTAGTTCATTTGTAGAAGGTTAGTCTACTGTCAGACCACCACTTCTTAATGGCAGTAACTATGCATATTGGGCATGCAGGATGAAAATATATTTATAATCAGTAGGACTAGACACTTGGAATATTACACAGAATGAATATTTTGAACCCACAACTGATTTTGCACAGTGGATTGCTGAGCAAAAGACCATCGCACGATACAACTCTAAAGCTATGAATATTTTGTTTTGTTCGCTTGATAGGAATGAATTTAATAGAGTATCAGTTTGTAAGTCTGCATATGAAATCTGGAAAACTTTGCAAATTACTCACGAAGGAACAAGCAAAGTTAACAGACCAAAATTTCCATGCTCACAAATCAGTTCAATTATTTAAAATGAATTCTAATGAGTTTATTTCCGATATGTATAGTAGATTTTAGAATATTGTGCATTCTCTAATATCTTTGGGAAAGGAATTTTCGGAAAAAGATCAAGTTAGAAAAATCTTAAATTCTCTTACTCCAGAATGGGATCAAAAGACACTTGCAATCGAAGAGGCAAATGACATCAGTACCTTAAAGATAGAAGAATTAATTGGAAATCTAATGTCATTTGAAGTCCAAATGATTGGGAGAAGGGAAAACAAAGCATTGAAAAGAAATCAATTGCATTCAATGCATTGACTGATGGATCAGACTCAAACAACGATAATGATGAAGAGATAGCCTTTATGACCAAGAACTTTAGAAAATTTCTGAAATACAGAAAGATGAATAATCTAAAGAGAAACAACTATAAGAACTATGGTAATCAGAATGTAGTGCCAAATTATATCAAATGTTTCAACTGTGACGATCCAGGCCATATCAAAAGAGACCGTCCACATACAGATAAGAAAAATCTTCCTATAAACAATGTTTCCGCAAAGAAATGAAAACGTGCGTTTACTGCTACTCTAGATGACTCAGACTCATCCCCAAGCGATGATGATCAGAAGACTGATAATTCAAATATGTGTTTCATGGCAGTTCACGACTCCGACGAATTCAGAGAAACGAATTCAGAAAAAGGTACACGTTTACAATACATTGGTTGAAATTGCCTGCTTAGGATTGGATGCTTGATTAGTTGATTTTGAACTGGTGTGTTGTTTGAATTTTAAAATTTTTATTTTTATTATTTTACTATTATTTTATTATTATTTTTATTTTTTAATAGTATCATAATATTTTATGGAATATACTATAATTCTAGTAATATTCCAGATATATACAGACATTAAAAGTAATATATATATATATATATTACAATACTTAAGAGAAATAAATCATGAAAATTCAAAGACACCTGCCGACAAGGCCCCCCCCCCCCACGTTGTCGACAAGGGTACAGAAATTTGAAATTCAAAATTTGAATTCAAATGTTGAATTCCCTCCATCTTTTCACTTCATTCACATCTCTAAAAAGTCACTTTTTGACCAGAGAATATGTCCCTTGATAATTTATTTATTTACTATCTCTTATCACAACTTTTCACTTTCATTTTCAAATTCAAACTCTTATTTCAAAATATAAGCTCTCTACTCTCTACTCTAATGGATTCTTCAAGCAACCCTTCCACAATGAGAATTTCCAGAAAGATAAAAGAGCAACTTTTCAATGATCCGGAGGCTATAAAAGCATATATCAACTATGCTAATTATGGAAAAGTCCATCCAGGAAGTTTGCTTTATTTCAAGATTTCTCTACTTATGAAATTGATTCTCTTTTTGTAAACAACCAAGTTCTTAGTCTTGTTGATGCTTCACAAAATGATTTTGTTTGTTATCCAAATCTTGTTAAAATTTTCTATGCAAATCTCAACCGCGGATTTTATAATGGAAACGATGATGAAATTTGGAGTAGTGCCAAAGGCACTAGAATCATCTTAAATTGTGATCTTTTGGGTACCATTCTCAATTGCAAGGGCACGCGAATGGATCTTTCTAGTTTTAATATCGATGAAAATGATCATGAGACATTTCATCACATTTTCGAAGGAATGATGACTTTGAATTCATAAGTCGAAACTTTCGACCAAAAGCTAGAATTGTTAATCTTTTTCTACAACATACTTTGACCCCAATATCGGGGAGTTTTAACAATCCAACTTCAAAAGTTTGCAAAGCACTTTTTGCTATTTTTGGAAATTTTGATATTAATTAGGCGCAAATTATTTTGGATGAATTTCGTCCCAAAAATCTTAAAATGGGTGAAAACACTTTGTATCAAGGAATCTATCTCATTCAAATTTTTAATTATTTTGGAGTAGATTTCAAAGGAGAAGAATTTGTTTCAAGAAAAGTTTTAATCGCTCAAACATTTCTCTTATGAAAATTCCATATGTTTTTCAACCATATGAAACTCTTGCCAAAAAAGAAGAGCGTTTGGCTCATGAGGAGATGGAAGAGGAGGAAGAAGAAGAAGAAGGGGATGAAATGGAAATAGAAGAAGAAGAAGAAAGTGAACATCCTTGAAAATTATTGACTATCCCTCTAATCCAACCAACAAAATCTTACTCAAAAATCAAAAGACCATTGTTGAGAATCAACGGACACTTAAACGATCCGTTAGTAAGAAATTGGATAAAATGTCATCCAAGATGAATAAGTTTTTCTCCAAATTCAGCAAGAAGCTTGGATTATCTTCGTCTTCGTCATCCTCTAACTAGTTCTACCTTTTCATGTCATGTTGTATTGGTTTTAGTTTGTTTTGATTTGGATGTTTGTGTAGTTTTTAATGTTTAATCATTGTACCATTCTATTATAAAATGAAATTGAATTACTTTTATGTTATCTAGCTTATCCTATCTCCAGAATAAATGTTAGTACATTATATAAATATACATATGCATAATTATTCATAAAATCAAAACGAGTCACCAAAATTAACCGACCCCTGTTGACAACCCCCCATAGACCATGTCGACAAGTACTTATCAGAAATGACTTTTCACTTTAAATTTGAAATTTGAACAACTACCTTGTGTCTATTCGTTTCAAATGAATTTCTACACCTATAAATACATATTTCTTCCTGTATTCATCACTCAAAATTATTTCTTATCTACTTTATCTATATTTCTTCACACAAACTCAAATATGGTCAATCCAATTCATAGTTTGACCGAGAATCTTGAAGAAACCCTTATCTCTTTCAAAAATATTCTTTCTTTCATTCTTCGTAATCAGCGACACCTAGAGTTGAGTCAAATGCAGATGATCAGGGAGCCAGAAAAGCATTTTGATACAATGGATGATTTCTTCTCTGCATAAAAATGATAATGAAGCACATCCTCCAGTCTCTCTCACCAATGAAAATGAAAATTGGGATGCCATTAAAGCAGACCCTATATTTGGAGAAGAAGGATGGGTTGAAGTTCCTCATAATGTTTGATTTTACTTGATTGCTTTGTTTGATTTGAATTGATTGCTTCGATTGATTTTATTTGATTTGGTTTGGTGTGGATTGATAATTGGTGTGCAAAGCATAATATGTATAAATACACATTAGTTTCTTTTCTCTCTTTTCTATCGTTATATGATCTTACTTATGTTATCTACACAAATGTAAATATAACAATATATAATTAATGAATGATTTGTGTTCTTATATTTGAATTCTCACATTATCACTATTATAAGTATTATCATATATGGGTTCTTAGTTAGGATAGTTCGTAGTTAAGGAATAAGTTTTAGTTTTAGAATTAAGTATTGATTATTCATGATAACATTATCATCATAATCACATGTCGTATAGTATTAGATTAAGGGGGAGTTATATAGTTTGGAGTTAGTTTTTGTTGATGACAAAGGGGGAGAAGTATAAAATAGGATAGTTAGGCATAGTTTTAGGGGGAGTTATTAAGATAGAAGCCATATGTTATAAACAAAGGTTGTCCATCAAAAAGGGGGAGATTGTTAGTCCCTGAGAAGTTGGTTTTGATGACAACAACCTTAGGAATTGTTATAAAATATAAATACTAAAATTGTAGTTAAGATATGTATGTATATGCAGGGTTTAACCATGCAGATTCCAAGAATGAAGACTGTACAGTATAGAGATTCAAGAACTGAAGATATTAAGATTGAAGACTCATGAGTATCAAGATTATCAAGAGTTCAAGATTTCAATATAAGTAATTTAATTAGGAATTTTGTTAAAACTCCTAAAAAAGCATCGACATCTTAAAATCCATTTTATTCATGGAATGGAATCCATTTCCAGCCCGTTAAAGGGATGGAATCCTAAGTAGGATGGAACCTATGAAAAATCTAGTAGAACATTGTTTTGTATCCGCTAACTTTTATTCAAATGTTTTACAAAATTATATCTTATTTTCAAAATGATTTCAAAATCTTCCTTTTAAAAGAATAAAAAACATCTATCCTTTTTTTTTAAATACTTTTAGCCTCAAAATAATCTTTAATTTCAAAATCAAATTATCCTTGGTTTTAAACTATCTTTTAATTATAATTATTTAACTTTTAATATTTATACTTAGATTTAAATATAAAATTATAGTAAAATTTTATATGTACCAAAATATTATTCTCTATACTTATTTATGTATTTTAACTATAGTTAAGTATATTTATAAAGTTTAAAATAGTTTTAATATAAGATGGAAGTTATTTCCAAAGAAAAACAAATTACCAAAAATAACATAGGCTTGTCGACAACCCCAAGATACCCTTGTCGACATGGTGACAGTTTATTTCAAAAATATGAATTTGAAAGGAAGTGTCTATTCATCATATCCTTTCACGAATGGACATGGCTGTTGTTCTATTATAAATAGAGGCTATTTTAAACGAATTTATATGCATATATTGTCTGATTTCACTCCTCTTCTTCTTCCACATTTCTTTATATACATTTTTACCATTACTCTGCCGAAATCACCATTGAATCTAACTAGATCATCTCTGGTTTGATTCTCTATCACTATCTCAACAAGATCCCAGTGCTATTCAGAGTTATAGACTTCTTAGTAATTAATTGGGGTGAGAAAAGGTGTGATTGTATCCTGTAAAATCAATCAAGCGAGAAAAGGTGTGATTGTAGCCTGGAAAATCAATTGGGTGAACTTGTTGCCCGTAAAATCAAGTATCTCTACCCAGAGGATTGTGAATCTGGAGCGGTGTACCTCGTGACCTTGAAATCGAGGGTGTAATTGTAAGAATTGATTTTGAAAGGAAATCCATACTTGTGTTGCGGACTGGATGTAGGGTAACTCCGAACCAGTATAAAATCCAATGTGTTCTTTCCTTTATTGCTTTTACTTTATATCTGCATCTGTGTTTGATTCTTTGATCATATCTTGTCTGAATATTGCATACATTTGTGTTCAAATTAATATAAACTCAAAAGAATTAGTAATTCCTTAAAACACTATTCACCCCCTATAGTGTTTATTCTAGCCTTAAGATCTGTAATCCGCATTTCTCATATTCACAACATTAATAATATAATTAAATATCTTTAAACAACATAATTAATATTATTAAATATTTTAAACAATATTAATAATAAAGTTAAATAACTTTAAACAATAAATTAATTAAATAACGTACTTAAACATTATTTATAAGATAATTTACAAACAAAATTTGAAACATCACTTATCAACACTTAACCTCAAATTGTTATGAATTCGAAGTTAATTTAAATCCATACTTTATAGATTTGGTAAGAGGCTTAAAAACCGCAATGGTGCTTTATCAAGCTACCAATTAATTAGATTTAACATTTCAAGTCACATAACTAGTATTTACATAAGCAGCATATATGTAAATCAAATCCATAATTAACCATCAATGGTTCACACATCACTTTTCCAATATTAATTAATCCATATTTTAATTGACTAGCATATGAATAAATGCCTAAATTAACATAATACCAGAACAGAGATTTATTCTACTAAAAAATGTCATCACTGATCTACACAACTTATTTATAGCAGAATGATGTTTTATTTCTACTCAATAGATGTCCAAAATAATCTATCCAATTAAATTTGAAAGATTGGTGTTTTATTTGGCCAAATAGATATACTAATAAGGTATAGTTTATTTAATAGCATTGTTATTTAAACTAACATAATTATATTAAGCCCCTATTATTTTATAAATATTTTAAACATCATCAAATCTATTAACAAGTTAGGCTACAATTTTGTACTCGTCAATACGAGTCCAATGCAAAAATCTGTCGGTCAAACGGATTAAAAACGAGCAAGAAATCACGTTTTAAAAATTCAAAATTTTTAATTAGTATAAACAACCAGACTAAATTTGTTCCTCACCCACAATCGGCCCAGGACTAACTAGGCTTCCCAAACCTGACCCACATCCAAACCTTCTTCTTCCCTCTCCTCTCAAGTAAAAATTCCAGAACCAACTACTGTGCATGCCAAGCATGTGCATGCTTCATTTCTCCACCAAATCGATGAACCGAAGGCACTTGCCAATCCCTCTTCTTGAGCTCTACCTCCCCAACTCCACTATCATCAGCTCACACCACCTAAGACAAAAGCGACCGAGCAGCTCCCTATTAGACCCTATTAGGTTACAAATCTTCTCTATGAATCGAGCTCCACCATAATACACCCATCCATGCTCCAGGGCACCACAAATCCAATGCAACACATGCCACGACCTCTCATCACCTTACCCATCACAAATGCTAACCTTAGCATCTCTAAGCTTTCGACCATAATAGTCGAAATTCCCAAAACACTACCGCCCACCATAAAATGGATACGAACATGAAGATCTCAACACTTTGATCACAAGAAACTAGTTTCACATTATTCTATTGAGTATTTACTTTGATTTGGATTTTTAAATTCAAGGCCCTTTATATATTCTTTTTCCTTTACTTATAAATGAAGAACAAAGCAAAGGGGAGGGAAAGGGAGAATGAAAGCAAAATCGAAGAGCAAAATGATTGAAAATGACTAAATGTCGGATTTTTATACAATTTATAAACAAAAGGAGATGCTTATTTTAATTACAAGTTAACCAAGCTTTGTAGGTAACACAATATTCTCATGCTAGCCTCACATCACAAGATATGACCATCAATTTGAATTTTTGATTTGATTTTCAAAAGATTTTTGAAAAGAAATATTTGCAATATTCTACATTTCTACTACATAATATTTTATCTGCGTATGAACCGCGAAAAACAAAACTAAAAATACGATCGCACACAACAATGCGACACGATCCCAAAACAACACTAAAATATACCGTAACAACTCAGAATTTTGGTCATTTGAAATTTAAATATTTAATTGATTTTAAATATTAAAAAGTTAATTTTTAACTGGAATTTCAAATACAACGATTTATTGGATAATTTAATTATTGAATTTTAATAATTGAATATTGGTTAAATTTTTGAATCTTGAGTTTTAAGCTTAATAAAAATAATTTAAAGGATTATAAAATTTATATTTATAATAACGAGGATAATAAAACTTTTTAAATTGAATTTAAAGGTAATTTGTTCAGTTTTAAAAATATATCGTTTGAATTAACGTATATAAATAACCATCCGGGGCACAGTCTCAGATTTTGACAACACCAGCTCCATTGGATCCGTAATAGTGTATTATTATCGGATTTCAAATTTCGTAGAGTTTGAAGGTATTGTTTCACCATACGGGATAGAAACGCGCTGAAATTAATATCGAAAATTCAATATAATAATTGGGTTCAAAAGGCTATCTTCTCCATACGATCGAATTAGGACTTGAAACCTTTTCCAATGCGCTTGGAATAAAGGTATAACATTATAAACACCTAGCAGCATTCAAGATTTTAAGTTACATAAAATGAGACATTTTGAATTTAATTAATATATATTTATATATTCTAGTCAAAACTGTCTTTTCTCTACAACCTAGGACTTTGACTTTACCCATTCATGCAGTAAAGCATCTTCTTACCTTTTTAAAAAGGTATGACCGAACATTCATTATAGAAAAAGAAAAAATGAAAAAAAAAATAAACTTCAAAAAAAATCCTATCTCGGTGATTTCTCAACTTAAAATAGTGAAACAAATTTCTAAATTCATGTTTTGCAATTCTCTTCAATCTGGTATACCTCTTGAATGGTGTGGTGATGCTTGCACAAACTCGATAGTAATGTCAAAGCAAATTTTCGGCTACAGTTGGACTTTGGGGCCTAGTAGAGGGGTTGTTAGGGATCGACGGCGGCGGCGTTGGGCTTGTGGGGGTGGGGCGCAGCTGTGGGCTGAAGATGGTGAGGTGCGGCGCTTGGTAGGGATCACGACTTTGACAATGGCAAGGGGAAAAAGTCAGGCCGCGATTGGCAGGGTGTTCTCGAAATCGAGGAGATGGGTACGTATGGGTGAGGTTTCCGAGGGGGATTTCTTTGGAGCGATTGGTTTTGGGTTTCGTCAAAGGGAGTCGCGTGTCAGTGTGCATTCTTGCACAGTTGTGGTGGGTTCATTTTCGTACAGGTAAGAAGAAAGAAGGGGGAAGGAAGAAAGGGAGCGGGTTTATTTTTGCATAGGCCTTAGGCCGTTTGCATATAAATAAAATAGAAAAAAAATAAAGGAGAAAGGGACTGTGTGTGCTGGGTCGAAACAAGAAAAAATGGAGGGGAAGAATAGGGATGGGATGGGCTGGATTTTGGGGTAAATGGTCTTAGTTAAAGTGTAATTGAGTTTATAAATTTATCTATATTAATCGTATTCTCAAAAAAATTGTATTTACTTCATACGAAATCAGAATTGAACAAAACAAGTTTCCTTGAGATCGTATCGTCGAATACTATGAGACGAAATCAGTTTGGTTGAATTTGGAGCTTCCATGATTTTTGGCTAAATTCAAACGAGTTTCGATTTAATTAAAACCAAGACGCGAAAGCGATAATAAAAATCATGGTGAGCTAATCTCACTCATTTTTGGATTATTAGTTAATTTTAAATAGTTAAAATTAATCATTGGTTGATTGGATGAATTTGATAATTATTATTATCAGTTTGGATGTCATAATATATATAGTAGTATATATTAGCAGTTGGATTGATTTTCCCGTCTATTGGAGCGAATGAGCCCTATACACCCCGTATAATAGGGATGACCCTATATACCACGATATCCCCCTCGATGTGAGATTAGTATTTTTATGTTGTATTAACATCTGTGGATGCGGGCAAATAGGTTGGAGGGATCCAAATGGATTCCTCAAAAATGTTAAATTTAATTTCTTATATAATGATATATGATTTGTTCGAAAAATTTATGGTAGACCATAGTGTGATTTAAATTTATTGGATGCTATGGTATTACTGGCCTAGATTTTGGTATTTTAAAATGCCATAAATATGTATATTGACTTTAAAAAGAAATTAAAAAGATAATTTTGAAGTAAGATATTTATATGGAATTTGGATTTAATTAAAAAGTAATTATCATGATAAAATAAATGATTTTTAAAATTTATGTTAACTATTTCATGATATTATAAATAGAGATTTTGGAATATTAAATATATAGGATTTTTAAAAATAATTCCAAATTGATACATGTTTTAAATATAAAGTGTTTTAAAATCAAGATTTTAAAAGGTTGGAGAATAAAGTGAATTTAGAAATAAATGTAAAATTGGTTATACTGGATCTTACATAAGATTTTTAAATTATGGAATAGAAGAAAAATCTAGATTGGATTTGTTTGGAATATAGACTGGATTATTTAAGAAATTGATTTATAAAAGGAATTTAATGTAGAAATCAATTTATAACGGATGTAAGTGATGTGAAACCATTATAAACCGGAATTGAAAGCTACGAGATTTATAAACAATGTTTTATAAATAAAGTGAAGTGATTATCGGTTGATAAATTGAAGTTATAAATTCACGGTAAGAATTTATAATGAGATGGGTAAATTGGCTTAAGAATGAATGATATATTTATTTTTGTAAATGCGAAGAAGGGGATTTATGAAATGGGATGTAAATGAATTGGTGATAAATTGAGAGAGATTTAGAAATATTAGATGTGTTGTATTGAAGTCGAAAAATATGTTTTGTCAAGAAGATGAGTTGTTTTTAAAAAGGGGATTTTTAATTATTAAACTAGGCAATTTAAGAATGTTTTTAGCAAAAGAGTATTTCCAAAAAATTAGTTGTTAAATATTTCTAAATTACCGAAATAAACTATAAGTATATAAACAAGTCTTGTATATTGATTAGAATTTTATTAATAAATCAGAATTAATTATCATTTCAAAGTTATATAATTTTTTTAAATTGTTCGAAGTCTATTTAATTGCTAATTAAGTAGTTTACAATGAGTTGATACTAAGTTAATTAATATGTAAGAATTAATTTGTATTATTATTTTAAAAGATAAATTATTCAATATTAATATAGTTTTATATAGTGACTTTTATTTAAGAGTACTTGCCTAAATTAAACTTAGAAAAATTTATATAGAAAATTTATAAGTATTATCTTGAGAAAATTATTAAATAAAGTTTTCGGAAAGTAATGGTATGCTTTAATGGCGAAATCGGAGGCAGAGATTGTCTGCAGTTAAGTTTGGATTTCTCCGGGATAGAGACGTAATCTTTGAGCTGTAAATCCATGGTTGAAACCGCGTGGTGCTTTCCATATTTATTATAAAAAGTTTCCAAATATTTTTGAAAAAGATGATTAGTGAATGTACTTACTCCGATAATTTAAGTATACACCTTTTGATAAAGAGATTTAATTTATTTGAAATTAAATAAAATTAGACTTAGGTTTTCTAGTGGAAAATAAAATATTTAGTTGAATGATTGTTTATTTAATAGTTAAATAACCGACTATCAAATCTGAACCCAAAATATAATTTTGGGAATATCTTGGAGAAAGATGGGAATTATATGGTACCATCGAAAGGTGCTATACCGTACATATAAACTCATTTCGTTCTTCTAGGATGTTTATAAGGAAATCCATCCACTTACGGTTAGGATTTGATCCCTGATTTTATTTTCATCTATTTATTTTCTAAAGAACTGGGTTGGGTTTACCGGAAATATCGAACGTTGATTCGAAGAGAACGGGATCGAATAAATTATCCAAAAACCACTTCAATCCAACGAGTATGTATTTGAAACGAAGACAAGAGCATGGAATCGAAGATGGAGCAGTGAAGTGCAAGAGCTAATAGCTACTAATCCTTAAAAGATTCAAAAATAGATGTAGTAGAAATAGTGTCGTCGGTTCCATTCGGACCCTGAACGGACTCGTATGGATGAATGCTATTAGTACATTATCATTAGAGGACAATAAGAATTCCAAATATAAATTCCTTAAAAAAGTAATCGTAGCCTCAAGCTTCATCAGTCGGTAATGACTGAAAATCAGGGGAGATGCAGCAAAGCTAAGTGGGTCACACCCAATTAAGTTACGTTTCACCTTTCTAGATACTCTTGGATATTATTACTACGATGCACAGAAGAACTCGGAAAGGGTGGGAACACCTTAGGTGATGGCATATTCGGTCTATCCAGGTTAGGGGTAGTCTGGTCTTTTGTTGTAGGGGATCCCGACGTGGTCCTGGGTACATTTTTCTAGATGTGTACTGTGATAGGCGGTACCCTAGTGCTTAGTCATTCGTATGGAATCCATTCTCCAATACGTGCCCTATACAGTTTTGGTTGTAGTGCCTAGTTTGCTGGAATTTAACTAATCTAACAATTTCAGCTATTTAAATAAGTATTTGTACCTAGACACCATTATAATATCACATGATTTTGATACAAAATGTTTTAATTTTCGTAAGGTAAGAACCCGTCGTATTTATGTATGGCGTGGTCTTACGAGATACCTTTGTATTTCAAAGGATTTGATAACTTTAATAATTCAAATTGAGTGTGTTTTTCTCGCGCTGGTTTTCAAGTCTGTCTCGGGTGTTATTTCATTATAATGCTCGGGTCCAGACGAGTATTACAGATGAATGATAGGATGTTATATAGCTCAGGAGACGAGCTGGATGACGAAGACGTATTACACGTATCTGATTACATTCTGCTGTGTATTGTAGGCTGTATGTTCAGCTTATGCAAGGACAAGTTATTATAACTGTCCGGTATTGTGATATTGATGTGTTGTACTGTGATGATGTAATATGTAAATAACAGTTGTAGTTCTTTTTGTATAAAGACATGTTGTTATCTATATTATATTGTTCCACTGTGATTGTGAGATTCTATGCTGTTATTTCTATTTTCTTCTTCTATCTCTTTCTTCTTTTCACCTATGATTTGGTATTTCCGGCATTCGATTACTCGGCATGTATTACAGTGAACGTATTGATGTCGATTTCGAAGGTCGAAAATCCGGGCCGTGACACGTGGTATTAGAGCTGAAGGTTAAGCGAGAACCTTGGTTTTGATAGGGTAACTCATTAGAGATAGGGCCAGTAGCACCCTAGAATGAGTTTGAGTGTATTAATAGAGAGCGTGTATTTGTGTATTTGTTACTGAATATATAATTGTATTATATTGTGTTGCTTGATTGTTGAGTGGCTTATGGATTCTAGTCAATAAGAGTAATTAACGTTATCGATGGGGATCTCTAAATACTTGAACAGGGCAATTTGACATAGTATCGTTTTCAATGGGTAAATGAAATAATTTTACCCAAATTATTTTTATATATGAAAGAAATAATTTTTTAGAAATTATTATAGTTGTATATGGTGTGCTTGTCTGTTAGGTAATGATAATATTAAACTATTATCATTTGTATTGTGGTGGTGATTGTATAAAAGTTGATATTATAATCAAAGGTTAAGAAATAATATTATATAATCAAAATGGGATTATATAACCAGATGGTTATAAATGTGATTTATGATTTGAAATGGAATGAAATTCCAGAGTATATCTAGATATGATTTGTAAAAGGATTTAAAAGTTGAAAATTTAGGAATTTAATTTTCCGTTGGTTTTGAAAATGATTTTCAAAGTCTTGGAAAGTATTAATGGTATTATTTGGAGAATATTCTTAAGTGAAAATATTTAAAATGTAATTTTAAAGGAATAAAAGCACTAAACTCACTTCGGTCGCTGGGATAAGTTCGGTGATTACTACAGCATCATCGACGTTCATTTTCGATTTTCCAAGGGAGTGGTTGCTACAAATAGGAGTTGTTTGGTGAAACTGATTTGATTTTGAAATTCAAAGTAATGATTTGATATACCAAAGGACTTTGGGTATATATGATTTCAAAAATGGTTTGAAATAATTTCGGAATAAGGAGTTTAACTCTGGGATGTTTATTTAGAAATGTTTTATGGAAAACGAGTAAGTTGGGTGACTTATAAAAATGTGAAATTTGATTTTGGAATGGAATTAAACTTTAGTTAAGTATAAAAGGAATTTTGAAATTAAGCCTAAGTAGACTAAGTGGAATAAGTATTGAAAGTAGAATTTACTAAGATTGAAAATAAAATGAGTGAATGAACTAATTAATTCAATTAGTAAGTAAATGGAATTGAAATTGAATATTGGAATGATATTTAATTTGAATTATGTTAAATAATGTGAAATTGAAAATTTAGTTTGAGTTGGACTAAATAAACTAAATTCTGGAAATAGAATTGATTGAGTTAAAGTGAATATAGACTTAAGTGTGAAGTGGGAATTAACTATAAGAAGTTGTATGAGATGTTTATAAACTTAAGTAAGGTTTATGAAGTGATCCACAATTGAATTAATAGGGAGAGGAATGAGTTAACTATAAAATTTGATGAAATAAATTCTCAAGTGAGATTAGTATGAAAAGGAATATACTAAGTAAGCATTTGAATGAAGATTAAATAAATGGTGTATAAAATGATAATTGTGGATAATTGATTGAAATGAAATAAATGAGAATAAAAGAAATTGATATGGCTTGGAATCCATTGAAATGAATATGTAAGTTGTACTTATATTATTTATTCGCATAATGATTTGATACAGATTCGAGCACAGAATTTTTGGATGATTTATATCGATCTGGATTAGGAATTTTAACTCGATTTTCGACGACAAACATTGGATATGAGTTTTTTGATTCTGAGATTCTCTATCATAGTATGTAGATATGCAAGAATAATAATGGTTTCTAATCAACAAAACCGGATCTGAGTCTGCACTAGAGAGTCGTATGAACGATACTAGTTCGGAAGTGAAATTGTACGATCGAGTGAGCGATTAGAGTTGATATTACGTACGAATGGTACGTGTACATCATACAGGTTTTGGTGAAATAAATATTGGATAGTGAAAATGCTGAATATTTTTTTTTTAGAATTATGTGATTGGATGTTATTGGTAAGTAAGATGCAGGTATTTAAAAGCAAAAGTTAAATTGTTGTCTTCGATTTCAGAAGTAAAATTTGATTTCCTGGCAAAAAGGTACATGTTTAAATTGTGTTTGAAATTGATAGTTTATGATTGAGCCAATTGGCTTTTGTTTCATTTGCTGGGTTCGTAGAGGTGATTTGTAGTTATTTGGATCTATCCGTGCAAATGAGACGTTGGGAAAAATTTTCGAAAATTTGAGTTAGAAAATTTTGAAGAAAATTTTTAATAACTAAAATTTGATTTGTAATTATAGTTTGAGATGGTTGAGTAAATATATTATTTGTTATGGATGAGTTTGGAAATTAGAAAAAGGTGATAATGTGTTTTCAATAAAATGATTTTGGGAAGTTGTTTAAACTGGTTGGCTTTGGGAAGTAGTAATTGGGTTCTCGGACCATTCTTCCTACTTGGCAATCTCGAGGACGAAATTCTTTTAAAAGGGAAGGAATGTAACGATCCAGAATTTTGGTTTTTTGGAATTGGAATATTTAATTGGTTTTAAATATTTAAAAGTTAATTTTTAACTTGAATTTCAAATATAACGATTTATTGGACAATTTAATTATTGAATTTTAATAATTGAATATTGGTTAAATTTTTGAATCTTGAGTATTAAGCTTGATAAAAATAATTTAAAGGCTTATAAAATTTATATTAATAATAATGAAGATAATAAAACATTTTAAATTGAATTTAAAAGTGATTTGTTTAGTTTTAGAAATATATCGTTTGAATTAACGTATATAAATAGTCATCCGGGACACAGTCTTGGATTTCAACGAAACTAGTTCCATTAGATCCGTAATAGTGTATTATTATAAGATTTCAAATTTTGTAGCATTTGGAGTTATCGTTTGGTCGTACGGGATAGAAACACGTTGAAATTAATATCGAAAATTCAATATAATAATTGAGTCCAAAAAGCTATCTTCTACATGCGATCGAATTACGACTTGAAATATTTTCAATACAGTCGGAATAAGGGTATAATATTATAAATGCCTACTGGCATGCCCGATAAGAGTTCGAGATTTTAAGTTACATAAAACCGTACATTTTGAATTTAATTAATATATATTTATATATCCTAGTCAAATCTGTCTCTTCTCGGCAATCTAGGACTTAGACTTTACCCATTTATACACGTAAAGCATCTTCTTACCTTTTTAAAAAGGCATGGTCGAACATATCCTGTCTCGATGATTTCTCAACTTAAAATCGTGAAACAAATTTCTAAATTCATGTTTCGCGATTCTCTTTAATCTGGTATACCTCGTGAATGGTGCGGTGATGCTTGGACGAACTCGACAGTAATGTCGAAGCAGCTTTTTGCCTAGGGTTGGACTTTGGGGCCGGTAGAGGGGTTGTTAGGGATCGACGGTGGCGGCGTTAGGCCTGTAGTGGTGGGGCGTGGCTGTGGGCTGAAGATAGTGAGGTGCGGTGCTTGGTAGGGGATAGCAACTTTGACAATGGCAAGGGGAAAATGTCAGGTCGTGATTGGCAGAGCGTTGCCGAACTCGAGGAGATGGGTACGTGTGGGTGCGTTTTTCGAAGGGGAGTTCGTCTTAGTGATTGGTTTTGAGTTTCGTCAAAGGGAGTCGCGTGTCAGTGTGCATTCGTTCACGGTTGTGGTGGGTTCGTTTTTGTAGAGGCAAGAAGAAATAAGGGAGGAAGGAAGAAAGGGAGTGGGTTTGTTTTTTGCGTAGGCCTTGGGTCGTTTGTTTATATAAAAAAATAATTGAAAAATAAAATAAAAGAGAAGGGGACTGTGTGGGCTGGGACGAAAAAGGAAAAAAAAAAAAAGATGAAGAATACGAACGGGCTGGGCTGGATTTGGGGTAAATGGTTTTAGTTAAAGTGTAATTGAGTTAATAAATTTATTTATATTAATCGTATTCTCAAAAATATTGTATTTACTTCATAAAAAATCAGAATTGAACAAAACAAGTTGCCTTGGAATCGTATCGTCCAATACTACGAGATGAAATCAGTTTGGTTGAATTTGGAGCTTCCATGATTTTTAGCTAAATTCAAAGGAGTTCTTATTTGATTAAAACCAAAACGCGAAAGTAATAATAAAAATCATGGTGAGTTAATCTCACTCATTTTTGGATTACTAGTTAATTTTAAATAGTTAAAATTAATCATTGGTTGATTGGATGAATTCGACAATTATTATTATCAGTTTGGATGTCATAATATATATAGTAGTATATATTAGTGGTTGGATTAATTTTCCCGCATATTGGAGCGGATGAGACCTTATACGCCATACATAATAGCGGATGAACCTATATATCGCGATATTCCCCTTGATGTGGGATTGGTATTTTTATGTTGTATTAACAGCTGTGGATGCAGGAAAATAGGTTGAAGGGATCCAACTGGATTCCTCAAAAATGTTAAATTTAATTTCATATATAGTGATATATTATTTTTTTGGAAAATCTGTGTTAGACAGTGTGATTTGAATTTATTGAATGTTATGGTATTACTGGCCTAAATTTTGGTATTTTAAAATACCATAAATATGTATATTGAATTTAAAAAGATTTTTTTTAAAGTAAGATATTTATAAGAAATTTGGATTTAATTGAAAAGAAATTATCGTGATAAAATAAATGATTTTTAAAATTTATCTTAACTATTTCATGATATTGTAAATATAGATTTTGGAATATTATATATATATATATATATATAGGATTTTTAAAAATAATTCCAAATTGATGCTTGTTTTAAATATAAAGGGTTTTAAAATCAAGATTTTAAATAGATTAGAGAATAGAAGTGAATTTGGAAATAAATGTAAAACTGGTTATACTAGAACTTAGATAAGATTTCTAAATTATGGAATAGAAGAAAAATCGAGATTGGATTTGTTTGGAATATATGTTGGATTATTTAAGAAATTGATTTATAAATGGAATTTAATGTTGAAATCAATTTATAATGGATGTAAGTGATGTGAAACCATTGCAAACCGGAACTGAAAACTGTGAAATTTATAAACAATGTTTTATAAATAAAGTGAAGTGATTATCAGTTGATAAATTGAAGTAATAGATTCACGGTAAGAATTTATAATGATGTGGGTAAATTGGCTTAAGAATAAATGATAGATTTATTTTTGAAAATGTGAAAAAGGGGATTTACGTAATGGGACGTAAATCGAATGGTGATAAATCGAGAGAGATTTAGAAATATTAGATGTGTTGTATTGAAGTTGAAAAATATGTTTTGTCGAGAAGATGAGTTGTTTTTAAAAAAAGGGATTTTTAATTATTAAACTAGGTAATTTAGAAATGTTTTTAGCAAAAGAGTATTTCCAGAAAGTTAGTTGTTAAATATTTTTAAATTATCGAAATAAACTATAACTTTATAAACGAGTCTTGTAAATTGATTAGAATTTTATTAATAAATCAGAATTAATTATTGTTTCAAAGTTATGTAATTATTTTAAATTGTTCAAAGTCTATTTAATTGTTGATTAAGTAGTTTACAATGAGTCGACATTAAGTTAATTAATATTTAAGAATTAATCTGTATTATTATTTTAAAAGATAAATTATTTAATATTACTATAGTTTTATATAAAAACTTTTATACAAGAGTATTTGCCTAAATTAAACTTAGAAAAATTTATATATAAATTTTATAAGTATTATCTTGAGAAAATTATTGAATAAAGTTTTCGAAAAGTAATGGTATACTTCCATGGCGTAATCGGAGGCAGAGATTGCATGTAGTTAAGTTTGGATTTCTCCGGGAAAGAGACGTAATCTTTGAGCCGTGAATCCACGGTTGACACCACGCGGTGCTTTCCATATTTATTTTAAAAAGTTTTCAAATATTTTTGACAAGGATGATTAGTGAATGTACTTACTCCGATAAGATAAGTACATACCTTTTGATAAAGAGATTTAATTTATTTAAAATTAAATAAAACGAGACTTGGATTTTCCAGTGGAAAATGAAATATTTGGTTCAATGATTGTTTATTCGATAGTTAAATAACCGACTATCAAATCTGGACCCAAAATATAACTTAGGGAATATTTAGGAGAAACACGTGAATTATATAGACCGTCAGAAGGTGTTATACTGTACGTATAAACCCGTTTCATTCATCTAGGACGTTTATAAGAAAATCGGTCCACTAATGGTTAGGTGATGATCTCCGATCTTATTTTCGTCTGTTTATTTCCTAGAGAACCAAGGTTGAGTTTACCGGAAATATCAAACGTTGTTTCGAAGAGACCGGGATCGGATAAGTTATCTAAAAACCACTTCGATCCAACGAGTACGTTTTCAAAATGAAGACAAGAGCATGGAATCGAAGATGGAGAAGTGAAGTGCAAAGGCTTATTGCTACTAATCCCGAGAATGATTCCAAAATGGATGTAGTAGGAATAGTGCCTTCAGTTCCATTCGGACCCAGGACGGACTTATATGGATGAATGCTATCAGTATATTGTCATTGGAGGACAATGAGCATTCCAAGTATAAATTCCTTAAAAAGGTAATCATAGCCTCAAGCCTCATCAACCGGGAATGACTGAATATCAGGGGAGATGCATCAAGGCTAAGTGGTCGCACTCAATTAGGGTATGTTTATCACCTTTCTAGATACTTTTTGATAATATTACTACGGTGTGCGGAAGAAGTCGAAAAGGGAGGGAATACACGGGGTGATAGCATATTCGGTCTATCCAGGTTTGGGGTAATCCGGTCTTATGTTGCAGGGGATCCCGGCGTGGTCCTCGGTATATTTTTCTAGAGGTGTACTGTGATAGGTGGTACCCCAGTGCCAAGTCATTCGTATGGAATCCATTCTCCAATACGTGCCTTATACGATTTTGGTTGTAGTGCCTAGTTTGCTGGAATTTAATTAATGTAACCATTTCAGCTATTTGAATAATTATTAGTACCTAAACACTATTATAATATCATATGATTTTGATATAAAATATTTTAGTTATCATAAGGTAAAAACCTGTTGTGCTTATGTGTGGCGTGGTCTTACGAGATACCTTTGAATTTCAAAAGATTTTAATAATTTTAATAATTCAAATTGAGTGTGTTTTTCTCAGGCTGGTTTTCCAGACCGACTCAGGAGTTATTTTATTATAATGCTCGGGTCAGACCGAGTATTACATGTACATGATAGGATGCTATAGAGCTCAGGAGACGAGCTAGATGACAAAGACGTATTACACATATCTGATTATAATCCACCGTGTATTGTAGGCTGTATGTTCAGCTTTTGTGAGGACAAGTTATTATAACTGTCTAGTATTGTGTTATTGATGTGTTGTACTCTGATGATGTAATATGTAAATAACAGTTATAGTTCTTTTTGTATAAAGACATGTTGTTATCCATATTATATTGTTCCGCTGCGATTGTGAGATTATGTGTTGCTATTTCTATTTTCTTCTTCTACCTCTTTCTTCTTTTCACTTACGATTTGGTATTTCCGGCATTCGATTGCTTGACATGCAATACAGTGAATGTATTGATGTCGATTTTCGAAGGTCAAAAATCTGGATCGTGACATATACTAGTTATTATATTCTAAAAAGTTTCAAAAATATCAACGTTTGTCGTAAAATACGTCAAATTAAATATATTTTTCAAACTAAAATTTTTGGGAAAATCCTATAAATCCATTTAAAAATATGTAACTAAGAATCAAGTTGTTTTATTTAAAATTTGAATTTCTCTTATTATTTATTAAATTCGAGTATTTAAATACATTAAATATTATCAATCGAAACATTAAAAATATTGGGTCGTTACAAACGTTTATGAAAATGCTACCATAATAATTTATCGTAGCATCAACAACACTTTTAGTGGAATTTTACAATGTTATGGTAAAAAAATTTGGTTTGGTTTGTAGAACGCTACAATTTGTTGCTTTTCAGCAACGTTTATTAAAATGCAAGAGAAAGTCCGAGACTTTTAGTTGCTTGTCATATAATGCGTTCTCTAAAATGCTACTATAAGTTATGATAGCATTTTTTAGACGCTTCTAAATTTATTTTTTATTGCAGTAAGCCAACTACAATATAAAGATGGAGTTACAGTTGATTACCTACAATATAAAGATGGAGTTACAGTTGATTACCATTTATGACGTAACATAATTCAGACTTTTCTAATAACTACTCTCGTTGCATGTCACAGTAAAACGCAAGTTACATATCCCTTATTTTACTGTATACATATGCATATGTATTATTATAATAGACATGTTTGGCCGACACTGACACGGCTTTTGTGGTTATCATCGTCAGGTCAGGGTGACTCTCACTTATCAGAGCATGGTGACATCAATGCAAATATGATGTCTCTATTTACCTTGATTCTATTGGCCCATCCACTTGTGCATTTCAGATGGACTCTTCTTCTATCCACCGACTTGATGTCTTCTAGAGAGAATGAGGATTAGGGGAGTAATTACTTGTTCAGTTGAAATGATACACACACTAACATTAACACATACAAATGCACATGCATACGCGCACACACACACACACATACATGTATATATAATAATTTTCCAATTATATATGCATACATACATATATATGTACATGTATGATTCCACCAGCGGTGCCACATCTGATGCCATCCATATTGGCTTCCTTGCATGGGTCTAGGCATTCTGGCCTAAATTTAGTCACATTCCCGGTGATGTGAAGAAAGTCATTAAGAAATTTAAGAGAAATAAGTTTATTACACAACACTGTCTAAATATATATGTCATTTTGTTTATATTATATTCAATTCGCATTTGCAGAGGAAATTTACTTGGGGAGGGGGCGTTTCTATAGGCGTCATAAGAAGGGCTTGAGCGACCACAACATCCAAAAACTACCAGGAATGAACTTATAGCAAGTGTAGGAGTAGAAAAAAAGGCATCCATCCATTGCTCAATTGATATACGAGCAGTTCTTGTAATATTGGGAGACAAATAAATTCAAAAAGGTGACGAAACGGAATTTAAATATAATAATATTTTGATTTAAACTTAATTAAAAATGATTTTATAAAGTATTATTGAATTTCTAAAAATTTATAAGTGAAATAAATTAATGGTAAAGTTAGAAATTTGAAATATAAGTTATTTTGGAAATTATGATTTGGTTATAAATGGAATTTAAATTAAGTAGGAAATATGAAAATATATTCAAAATTTGATTTAAAATGAATTTAAATGATTTTTGTAAAGTGTTAATGATTTTTGAATAAGTTTAAAGTTTAAATAAATGAATATTTAAATTGAATTTTGAAATATAACTTAGATTGAAAATTCGTGAATTTTGTTTAAAAATGAATTTTAAGTTAAATAAACAAAATGAAAAATAAGTTATATTTAGAAATTTAAACTTAAGTGTTAAGTTAAAAATTTAATTATAAAGAGTTGAAATTGAATGTTGAATTATATAAGTAAATTATTATTCAATTGATTTTTGAATAAAACTTTAACTTTATAAAATCATGAATATAAGGGTATGTAATGATTGTTTTAAAAGTAAAAATATATGATTTTATAAGTTTAAAATGATTTAAATAAAAATTTAATTATTTGTGAAACTATATTGAACATTTGGAATTTAATTAACAACATTTTGAAATGTTATTATTTCTAATGTAAAGGGTATTACCGCATTTGTAAATGCTATAGTTGATAGAAATGAACTAAATGGCCAAATTGAACTAAGGGCTATTATAGCACTTGGTAAGTGCCGTAGTTGCTGAAATTAACTAAGGCTTTATTTGAACTAAAGTAACCCTATACAGCATTTTTAAATGCTGTCTTTTGTTAAATTGAATTGTTTTAAAAGTAACTTTCCGTAGCATTTTCTAAATGCTGCGAAAGTTGAATTTTCATTATCTTAATAAACTTAAGTGAATAAATGAATTTTGAAAGATTAAAATTTTGGAAATTTAATAATTTAATTATTAAATATAATAACTTCATTTTAATGATTTAAAATGAAGTAATCTGTTTTGAAATATAAAATATTTTGAAATGTGTATTGAAATGGTATTTTAAATAAAATGAACGTGGTTTTGAAAAGATACGATATTTTGATATTTTGAAATGGATTTTGAATGATATTGAATTTTGAAATGATATTTGATTTCGAAGTATAAATTATTATTTTGAAATTTTAACCACGGGATGTATTAAATTTATGGTTTAACTGATCCTTAGAGGATGGACGATCCCAAGAATCCTTTAAGTTATAGTGTGTTTCTACTACAGTTCACTTGAGTTGGTTTACATTATATAAGTATATATGTCCTGACTCGAGTGTTTTGTGTTTTACTTTACGCTCGGGTCAGCCTGAGTATTTGCAGCTTAGCTTTGGATTTCTTTTCTGGAGCTAGGAATCGCTGGAGATTCTGCTTGTCTAGTTATCTGTTCCCTTTCAGTTTCGGTTTGTTCTATTTCAGCTCTGGTATTTATGAGATGCTATCTATTTGAGATTTCTATTGTATATGTTTTTCAGATTGATATTATGTATTATATTTTGAGAGTTTGTTATAGTAGCTTCATGAACTACTATGGTATTTTAATTTCCGCTGCTAGTTATTCTGATATTTCTATGTCTGTGATTCTGTGACTTGTATTTCATTTGCTCCAAATTTATTTACAATGCAGTATTTTGAGCAATTCAAGTCCGCCATGTGTAGATGCGAATGGCTGAAAATATCGGGTTGTTACAGTTGGTATCAGAGCTTTGGTTTTACGCAAACCTTAGCCTGCGGAGCAAAAACTCATTAGAGATAGTGTAGAAATACCATAGAATGAGTGAAATCAATCTCAGAATCATTTCTTTTTGAGAGAACGTATTTTTGAAATATAAAATGATTTCCAAATGATTTTTAATGTATTTTCAAAGATTATATTAGTATAAAGTTTTTCTTATTTTGAAATCAAGATTTTTCTAAACTTCATCCCTTTGTTTTCCACCTTGTTAGAAATCTCTTAGATAGGATTCTTATCGATTAGGATTCCTTGAACTTTGCAACGCTCCCACTCGTTCTGAAATCCAGTCTTGTCTTCCGTATTTTACCCTTTTGATATTGGAGCATTCCATAACTCCACATTTAAATGACCTCTCTAAAGATCGGTGATTCCGCCAATCTTTGAATGATTTGTAAAGGGGTGAACCTCCTTTACAATTGGCATTGATTCACCGGTGATTTCTATATCCTTGGTTTACGATGTTATCTACTCTTGCTCTACCCGGATTCTATCTCTAGCGATCGAATGTCGATTTGCCTTAGATTTCCACACTGGATATATTCCTAAAGTCACGGTTGACCGGTTAAGGTCGCCCACGATTAATATAGGCTTATCTATCTTCTATTGGGAAATTAAATTGTCTCATCTTTGTTCGAGCTTATCTTTGAACCAGAATTCTATTTGATTAGGTTCCTCTAAATTTGAATCTCTGTTTGTTCTGAAATCCATCCTTGAATCATTCTTTGAAAATTTGTGTTTGGTTGTATTTTGAAATTGTGCATACATCGAAATTATTATTTTTTGATAGGGATGACCCCATTTTATATATAAAAGTGAAATGTTTTCGATATGGATTACATATTTTTCTTTCTTTGAAAATTTGAAGCTTTGAAAGGATTTGAAATTTTGCAAATTTTGTATGAATTTGACTTATATAAAATGATTTATAATTGAAGGGTTTTGAATTTGAATTTCGAGGAATCAAATTCGGTGTTTTGAAATCGATTTTAAGATTTTTGAAAATATATAATAATAATATGATTTAAAGATATTTTCCGAATAGAAATGTTTCAAATGAATTCAAATGAATTCCAATGATTTCGAAGAGATTTCAAATAAGTTTTAAGAAAATAAAAGTCCAGAACACACTTATGTCGCTGGAAAATAATTTCGGTGATGAATGCATGCATCATCGACATTGATTTTCAAGTTTCTGAGTGGAGGAGAGGCCTCTATTAGCTTTTCTATGAGAGTGATTTTGTGAAACCAAATTTTGATTTAAGATTTTGAAGTACGGTTTGATACTCGAAAGATATATGTATATATATTTGAAATAATTTAAAGTAAGCCAGTGTTCAATCCTCGAGATTCAGATCTGTTTTGGTATAACCTTATCTTTTGGAATCGGTTTACTGATTTGTTGGTGATTTCCAACTCTTGGATTGAAACTATGATTTCTTCGACTATTTTGAAGATTCGAGCACTTCCAAATCAAGGTTAACTTTTCAAAGCTAAGAAATGTTGAAAGGTATAAGGTATTTGATAAAGAATATAAGTTTAGTTTTGTATGATTAATGTATAAAGTAATATGATTTATATAAGTTTGAAACTGTTTGTCGAGTGAAATAAATAAGACTATTTTGAATTATTCTGGTATGAATATAGATTTAAAATATTTTGAATAAAGTGTGTGTATATATATATATAGAATAATAATCTTTTCAATGGTAAATTGGATTTTTCATATAGAAATAAATAGTTTGAAGGTTTTAAAAAGAGATGGTTTTGAACTTTGTAACCATTTTAGATATCTTAATGATTGTGAAATGGTTTTAAATGATATAATCTTTATTTGATAAAGAATGTGAATTTGGAATGATAATTGATTTTGATAAATGAATATTTGAAGTTTATATTTGTATGAAAGGATATTTGGTTTACTTGTAATTTGAGTTTATATTAAAATGATGGATTTATGAAATGAATATTTCAAAACTAAGTAATAATAAAGTAAAATTTGAGATATATGATATTATAAAATTTAGTTTTGGAATATGGTATATTTAAGCTTTGAAATATATTAAAGATTTAACTGTTTATTTTATGGATCAAATCTTTATTTGAAATTTGATAATATTTAAAATGGTTTTGTTGAAAAACTAAATTGAATTGAAACGGATGGTTCGAATTGAATTAAAATTGGAAATTTTATATTGGGGTTTAATTGAATAAATTTGTGAAATGTAAAGAATTGTAGGAATGTTTTATGATTTCAAATGTATGATTTCGAAATGTTATGATTTTCAAAGTGTAATGATTTCAAGTATTTTGGTTTCGAAAGATTTATAACTCTGGAAGTATTATGATTTTTTTTAAAGTGAATACATGTTTGAAATGGAAATGAATTTGTTTGACCTAAATTTTTGTTGATTTGGGAATTTGGATTATTTTCTAAATCTATTGTTTTAAGAAACTTTGAAACTGAATATATGAAATTTAGAAGAAATGATCTGGCGAAATCATATATGATTTTGAAACTGAATTGATATTGCAATGGTTTGAAATTGAGAACCTTGTTTATTTAAATACTTTGATTTGGGAGTTGTCGAACTTATACAAAATTGATTTGTATAAGTATGAAATTGATTTGAAAAATGTTGATTCGAAAAGGTACTCATACTCAATTTGTAAAGAGAAATCTTATACAATCTAAGTCTATATAAGTATGATTTGATATACTATTGATTTGGAAGTATTTGATTTGAAAAAATCTTATATATAATGGACATTATATAAGTATGATATTTGAAAGTGATTTTGAAAGGTAGTATATGATACATATTTTCGAAGTAAAGATATGGAAAGTGTCTTCTGCTTGATATCCGCTTTGTGGCCACACCGTGGATTCATTCTATCGATATTATTCTCTCTGATTTGGGTTTTCCGGATATGATACTCGAGTATGCATCGAATTCCATGGCGATCTCCATGGTCTTACGAGCGCGGCTGCATAGCGTAATTCACAAGGGCTGCGAGAGCCTAAGGGTACGGATGTTTCCTGGAGGATTCAGGCATAACCATTATGTATCTGTGATCTATTGGGTCGCTTGGTAGCGTAATCCGCAGGGGCTGAGAGAGCCTAACGGTACAGATGATTTCTGGAGGATCCAGGCGTAACCATTGTGTATCTGCGGTACTACCAGTCTTCATGGCATAATCGCAGGGCTACGGTAGTCTGCCTACGGGTATGGATGTTTCCTGGGGGATCCAGGTGTAACCATTGTGTATCCACGATCCATGATCGACATGTTTGGTTTGGTTGATTTGTTTGGATTGTACTTTCCATATCTGTTGTTTTTAAAAGGTTTTTCAGTATTTTCACTGGGTGTTGAAACAAGTCTATTAAGTACCTGGAGAATTCTAGCTTTGTGCCTCATCAACGCATAGCCAGAGTCTATAGGAACGAAAGTAAACTTGTTAAGACATCGAGTTATAAAAGTATTTTTATAAAGTATTATATAAAGGATATTTTGATCATTATTTTACTTGTCTAAATAATTTAAAATGTTTTAAATTTTGTTTACTTCGAACTAACAAATTTGAATCAAATGACTATTTATCATATTATAAGACGATTAAAATGTTGTAAATATAAGACTATAAATTGAAATGTATATGGTTTTAAAATAATGGTCCATCCTTGTCTTTCAACCTATTTTTCCTTCTAGCTATTCCTACCTTTTTCCTATTCGACGGTTCTTTCTGCATTATGGGAAGAGTTGGTTCTTTGGCTTATCGTTTGGATTTGCCCAAGAAGCATTCTGGAATGCATGATGTATTCCGCGTCTCACATCTTCTCTGGTATCTTCTTGGCCAATCTCTTTTGTTCAGCCTTCTGCTCTTGATGGTTGGGATATTGAGCCTAATCTGACTGTCGAGAGTAAACCACTTCGTATTGTCGATAGAGGTACGAAGCATCTAAGAAGGAAATCTGTTAGTTTGATCGAAGTATGATGGGGTATTGATGATCGAGATTGTAGCCGGGAAACGGAGGAGAGAATTTGTGCTTCGAATCCGAAATTGTTTTTCCAGGTACTATTTGTTGTCTATCATGCTTTTCCTTATTTTCCTTGTTCGTTTTTTCGAGGACGAAAAGATTTGAGTGGGGGAGAGTGTAACAACCCAGTATTTTGTGATTATTTTAATTATTTAAATTGAAACTCCTAATTTAAAATTTTTATTTTATTTATTAAAATGAATAAATTTTGTTATTTTTAAAAAGTAAGTTTTGATTATGTGTGAATTATAATTTCAAACCTGAATAAATAGGATATTTCCAGAAAAGTGGATTTTTGGTCAATCTGGTCAAACTTTGACTTTTAAATTTAAAATTTAAATTTTTGAATTTTTTAAATTTATTTTTTATTATGAAAATATATTAAATTTCAAGAATATTGCTTTTCGTTTCGTTGAAATCCGATTCATATTGTGGAAGTTATGCTTTTTACAATATTGTATGAAAATTAATTTATTTAATAAAATTGTATATATTAATTTATATAAATAATATTTTATTTGTCATATTATGTTCTAATATGTGTTATATTACATGTTAGGTATATATTTTTATTTTAAAATATTTTAAAGTAATGTTATAATTTTTTCAAAGCTTAGTGTATTTATTTTCAATTTTTATTACCTAGTTTCTATTTTTAAGCTATTTTCTTAATTTAATTATATTTATTTAAAATTTATTTATTTTTATGTATTCATTTTTTTTATCTTTATTTATAAGTATTTTTCAGGTACATAGAATTTTTTCAAAATTTATTGCGTTTATTTTCAAATTTTTAAGCCTAGTTCCAATTTTTGCTATTTTTCCTAAGTTAATTTAATTTAATTAATATTTATTTATTTTTGTGCATTCATCATATTTTCGTGTTTCTATTGTATTTATTAGTATTTTACATGTATTTAAAAATTTAAAAAGAAAGAGGATAATATGAAAAGTTTGTGACCCTTTTTATTCCTAGCCCTTTCTATTCACTCCACCTTTTCATTATCAATCAACACCACTTCATTTGCTGCCTTTACTCCTTGCTTCAACCGACTTTCTCTTTAGTTTCTCACATGAAATAAAACCTTCTCAACCCTAAAATAAATTCAGCCATCTCCTGTACAAGAATTTTGGTAAAAATTTCTTCTTTTTCACATTTTATACTTGTTTATATTGATTTTTGCACTTGCCTCCATCTTCCTTGTGATCGGCCTGCCACCTTCAGCCCCTTGGCCGCCTCCACCACCACCTATCCAGTCACCATACCCTCCTCTACACTGACATCCCATGGTCGAAGTCATCCATGAGGTAGATCCACCAAAAAAATGAACAAACTCCACTTGATTCACCATAGCCGAGCTCTACTTGATCCATCACTCCACCATCATACTTTGGCCGACCATCCACCACCACCACCAGCCACAACCTAAGCATAGTACCCTACCACACCTTTACATGCACTCAACAGATCAGGCCATGTCCAATCCATGCTTGGCCGAAGCCATTTAGGCCAAGAAATCCATGTTGTTGCTTGTAGTTGTGTGTTGATGCACACATATGCCTTCATCTCCTTCATATATTGTTATGGCCAACCTATATGACCTCAACCTGACCTTAACCTGATCCAAAACCATCCTATTACAGTGCTTTTCCAGTCCATAGCTGAAGCACAAGTGGTTGAATGCAAGTGCAAAATGTTTAGCTATGTATTGTGCTTATATTTCTAGCTTTGTTTATAATAGTTTGGTTTGAAATTTATGTATTGTACTTTGTTTTGTTTGTTATGTAACAAGGCAATTAGCTTTGGCTTTCCCACTCTTGAATCATTGTCATGCTATCGTGCCTTTGTGGATCTCAGTTTGTGTACTTTGGTTGTTGTCTTCAGCTTATACCAGTGAGTTATTCTCACCAGACAGTTTTATACTTATATGACTAGTAAACTGTTCACATTTGAATTTGTAAACTCATATCACCATGCTATATCTGCTATACTATGATTATAAGATGTTCGTCTGTGCTTATTCGCCTGTTATACCATCTGTTACTGTTATATTATGCTATTCCATTATTTATATCAGTTTATCACATTACAAGTTCTCTTTAGATTAGAATCACTATGGGTTGACATGATACATACCCGAACGGACTTTAGAATAGGGAAAAATCGTTATGGGCTGAAATGATAAGACTGAACGATTTTTAATTATTTCATTTACTTGGGACTGTGGGTTTGAAATAATAAAACCCGGGTTTTCTTTGTAAATTACGGATTGAAATGATATGTTATCTGTATCACTTTACCTAGGCTAGAAAATGATACACACACCCGTGGTTAAAATATATTTTCTAAAATTTTTAAAGTATTTTAGAAATGTAAATATTATAATATTTTGATTTAAACTTAATTAAAAATGATTTTTTAAAGTATTATTGATTTTCTAAAAATTTATATGTGAAATAAATTAATGGTAAAGTTAGAAATTTGAAATATAAGTTATTTTGGAAATTATGATTTGGTTATAAATGGAATTTAAATTAAGTAGGAAATGTGAAAATAGATTTAAAATTTGATTTAAAATGAATTTAAATGATTTTTGTAAAGTGTTAATGATTTTTGAATAAGTTAAAAGTTTAAATAAATGAATATTTAAATTGAATTTTGAAATATAACTTAGATTGGAAAATTGTGAATTTTGTTTAAAAATGAATTTTAAGTTAAATAAATAAAATGAAAAATAGGTTATATTTAGAAATTTAAACTTAAGTGTTAAGTTAAAAATTTAATTATAAAGAACTGAAATTGAATATTGAATTATATAAGTAAATTATTATTAAATTAATTTTTGAATGAAAATTTAACTTTATAAAATCATGAATATAAGGGTATGTAAATGATTGTTTTAAAAGTAAAAATATATGATTTTATAAGTTTAAAATGATTTAAATAAAAATTTAATTATTTGTGAAACTATATTGAATATTAGGAATTTAACTAACAGCATTTTGAAATGTTATTATTTCTAATGTAAAGGATATTACCACATTTGTAAATGTTGTAGTTGATAGAAATGAACTAAATGACTAAATTGAATTAAGAGCTATTATAACACTTTGTAAGTGTTGTAGTTGCTGAAATTAACTAAGGCTTTATTTGGACTAAAGTAACCCTATTACAGCATTTTTAAATGCTGTCTTTTGTTAAATTGAATTGTTTTAAAAGTAACTTTCCGTAGCATTTTCTAAATGCTGCGAAAGTTGAATTTTCATTGTCTTAATAAATTTAAGTGAATAAATGAAATTTGAAAGATTAAAATTTTGGAAATTTAATAATTTAATTATTAAATATAATAACTTCATTTTAATGATTTAAAATGAAGTAATTTGTTTTGAAATATAAATTATTTTGAAATGTGTATTGAAATGGTATTTTAAATAAAATGAATGTGGTTTTGAAAAGATACGATATTTTGAAATTTTGAAATGGATTTTGAATGATATTGAATTTTGAAATGATATTTGATTTCGAAGTATAAATTATTATTTTGAAAATTTAACCACGGGATGTATTAAATTTATGGTTTAACTGATCTTTAGAGGATGGGCGATCCCAAGCATCCTTTAATTATAGTGCGTTTCTACTACAGTTCATTTGAGTTGGTTTACATTATATAAGTATATATGTCCTAACTCGAGCGTTTTGTGTTTTACTTTACGCTCAGGTCAGCCTGAGTATTTACAGCTTAGCTTTGGATTTCTTTTCTGGAGTTAGGAATCGCTGGAGATTCTGCTTGTCTAGTTATATGTTCCCTTTCAATTTCAGCTGTTCTATTTCAGCTCTGGTATTTATGAACTGCTATGTATTTGAGATTTCTATTGTATATGTTTTTTAGACTGATATTATGTATTATGTTTTGAGAGTTTGTTATAGTAGCTTCATGAACTACTATGGTATTTTAATTTCCGCTGCGAGTTATTCTGATATTTCTGTGTCTATGATTCTATGATTTGTATTTCATTTGCTCCAAATTTATTTACAATGCGGTATTTTGAGAAATTCAAGTCCGGCATGTGTGGATGCGAATGGTTAAAAATATCGGGTTGTTACAGTTGGTATGAAAGCTTTGGTTTTAGGCAAACCTTAGCCTATAGAGCAAAAACTCATTAGAGATAGGGTAGAAATATCCTAGAATGAGTGAAATCAACCTAAGAATCACTTCTTTGTGAGAGAATGTATTTACGAAGTATAAAATGATTTCCAAATGATTTTTAAAGTATTTTCAAAGATTATATTAGTATAAAGATTTCCTTATTTTGAAATCAAGATTTTTCTAAACTCCATCCCTTCGGTATCCACCTTGTTAGAAATCTCTTGGTTAGGATTCTTATCGATTAGGATTCCTTAAACTTTGGAATGCTCCCACTCGTTCTGAAATCCAGTTTTGTCTTCCCTATTTTACCCTTCTGATCTTGGAGCATTCCATAACTCCACATTTAAATGACCTCTCTAAAGATCGGTGATTCCGCCGATCTTTGAATGATTTGTAAAGGGGTGAACCTCCTTTACAATTGGCATTGATTCACCGGAGATTTCTACATCCTTGGTTGACGATGCTATTTATCTCGTGCTCTACCCGTATTCTATCTCTGGCAATCGAAGGTCGATTTGCCTTAGATTTCCGCACTGGATATATTCCTAAAGTCACGGTTGACCGGTTAAGGTCGCCCGCGATTAATATTGGCTTATCTATCTTCTATTGGGAAATTAAATTATCTCATCTTTGTTTATCTTTGAACCACAATTCTATTTGATTAGGTTCCTCTAAATTCGAATCTTTGTTTGTTCTGAAATCCATCCTTGAATCATTCTTTGGAAATTTATGTTTGGTTGTATTTTGAAATTGTGCATACATCGAAATTATTATTTTATGATAAGGATGACCCCATTTTATATATAAAAGTGAGATGTTTTCGATACGGATTACATATTTTTGTTTCCTTGAAAATTTGAAGCATTGAAAGGATTTGAAATTTTGCAAATTTTATAAGAATTTGACTTATATAAAATGATTTATAATTAAAGGGTTTTGAATTTGAATTTCGAGGAATCGAATTCGGTATTTTGAAATTGGTTTTAAGATTTTGGAAAATATATAATAATAATATGATTTAAAGATATTTTTCGAATAGTAATGTTTCAAAGGTATTCGAATGAATTCCAATGATTTCGAAGAGGTTTCAAAGAGGTTTCAAGAAAATAAAAGTCCAGAACCCGCTTATGTCGCTGGAAAATAATTTCGGTGATGAATGCATGCATCATAGACATTGATTTTCAATTTTCTGAGTGGGGGAGAGGCTACTCTAGTAGCTTTGCTATGCGAGTGATTTTGTGAAACCAAATTTTGATTTCAGATTTTGAAGTACGGTTTGATATTCGGAAGATATATGTATATATATTTGAAATAATTTAAAGTAAGCCAGTGTTCAGTCCTCGAGATTCTGATCTGTTTTGGTATAACCTTATCTTTTGGAATTGGTTTACTGATTTGTTGGTGATTTCCAACTCTTGGGTTGAAAATATGATTTCTTCGACTATTTTGAAGATTCGAGCACTTCCAAATCTAGGTTAACTTTTCAAAGCTAAGAATGTTGAAAGGTATAAGGTATTTGATAAAGAATATAAGTTTAGTTTTGTATGATTAATGTATAAAGTAATATGATTTATACAAGTTTGAAACTGTTTATTGAGTGAAATAACAAACAGTGAAATAAATAAGACTATTTTGAATTATTCTGGTATGAAATATAGATTTGAAATGTTTTGAATAAAGTGTGTGTATATATATATATATATATAGAATAATAATCTTTCCAATGGTAAATTTGATTTTTCATATAGAAATAAATAGTTTGAAGGTTTTAAAAAGAGATGGTTTTAAACTTTGTAACCATTTTAGATATTTTAATGATTGTGAAATGGTTTTAAATGATATAATCTTTATTTGATAAAGAATGTGAATTTGGAATGATAATTGATTTTGATAAATGAATATTTGAAGTTTATATTTGTATGAAAGGATATTTGGTTTACTTGTAATTTGAGTTTATATAAAAATGATGGATTTATGAAATGAATATTTCAAAACTAAGTAATAATGAAGTAAAATTTGAGATATATGAAATTATAAAATTTAGTTTTGGAATATGGTATATTTAAGCTTTGAAATATATTAAAGATTTAATAGTTTATTTTATGGATCAAATCTTTATTTGAAATTTGATAATATTTAAAATGGGTTTGTTGAAAAACTAAATTGAATTGAAACTGATGGTTTGAATTGAATTAAAATTGGAAATTTTAGATTTGGGTTAAATTGAATAAGTTTGTGAAATGTAAAGAATTAAAGGAATGTTTAATGATTTCAAATGTACGATTTCGAAATGTTATGATTTTCAAAGTGTAATGATTTCAAGTATTTTGGTTTCGAAAGATTTATAACTTTGGAAGTATTATGATTTTTTTTAAAGTGAATACATGTTTGAAATGGAAATGAATTTGTTTGACCTAAATTTTTATTGATTTTGGAATTTAGATTATTTTCTAAATCTATTGTTTTAAGAAACTTTGAAACTGAATATATGAAATTAGGAAGAAATGATCTGGCGAAATCATACATGATTTTGAAACTGAATTGATATTGAAATGGTTTGAAATTGAGAACCTTGTTGATTTAGATACTTTGATTTGGGAGTTGTTGAACTTATATAAAATTGATTTGTGTAAGTATGAAATTGATTTGAAAACTGTTGATTCGAAAAGGTACTCATACTCAATTTGTAAAGAGAAATCTTATACAATCGAAGTCTATTTGATTGGGTTCCTCTAAATTTGTATTTTATACACATGAGTAGTATAATTGTTTTACTTAATCTTTATTTTTTTTACTAGATGTTAAAAATTGACAATTTAATAATAAATTGACTTTGAGTTAAAATATATAAGTTAAGCCACTCAATAAATTAAAAAAAAATATAATTAAGTTAAATTATAAATTTGTTCCAATAAATTAAACAAATTTATTCGAGTTAAAATACAGATTTTACCGAATCAACCAATAAATCATACAAACATATGTCGAATCACTCAATAAATTGAGCAATTATATAATTTAGTTAAATTGTAAATATGGTTTCAATAAATTGAACAAATTTATTTGAGTAAAATAAAGATTTTGTTAAATCACCCAATAAATTAAACAAATATATATGTTAAATCAATCTATAAATAAAATGAGTACATAATTAAGTTAAATTATTAATTTTTTTCAGTAAATTAAAAAAATTATTCAAGTTACACATAATTAATTAAACAAACATATAAGTTAAATCACTCAATAAAGAAAATAAATTTATAATTAAGTTAAAATATGAATTATTTTCCATTAAATTTATTCGAGTTAAAATTTAGATTTTTTAAATCACCTAGCAAATTAAAAGAAATATAAGTTAAATCGGTTAATAAATTAAAGACATATATAATTAAGTTAAACTATAAATTTTGTTTCAATAGATTAAACAAGTTTATTTGAGTTAAAATATAGATTTTGTTACAATCGCTCAATATATTAAAAAAATATTCAAATTATAAATTTTATTTCAATAAGTTAAACAAGACTATTGGAGTTAAATATAGACCTTCTTAAATAACCCAATAAAGTAAACAAATATACAAATTAAATCACTCAATAAATAAAAATAAATATATAAAGATAAATTTTAATTTCGTTTTAATAAACTAACCAAGTTTGTTCATTTAGAATACGAATTTTATTCAAGAAATTTCCTTAATATTAGCAAAAAAATTAAGTAAAATCTAGACATCATCGTTAGATAAACGCGCAACATTTAATGTTGTTGTAGAAGAAGAAAATCAAAAGTTGAAGTGTGACGCCCCACCTCTATACTCACGCTAGCCAAGGACACTACGGAGTAATGTCGTTAATTAGCACGAAGAATAAGGCTGTTGAGGAGCTACTCTTCGTGTAATTGCTTTGTGCGAGCATCGATATGTCAGATCATATACATGCATTTCATTTCAAGAGGAAATCCAATACACCGATACAAACTCAAAGCTACTATACAGTGGCTGTGTGGTCTTCGGAAACAAATATAGAAATAAGCATAACACAAATCAGTCACAAATATCCATATCACAAAGGCGGAAATAGATATGAATATAACACATAGAAGTGTGCATCAAAGTAGTGGTTAAACAAGATCCACAATATCACAAAAGAATAGGTACAAGTGCTAGACAAAAGAATAATACATCAAGGAGTCTCTATCTCGAATGTATAACAACAAAAACTACTGAACTAGAGTAGTTAGTCAAAAGTCAGATAATGTTCCTAGAAGAGGAGTCATGCAGAAGCACCTGTAACATCTCGATCTGACCCGAGTAATATTTAATAAGAAAATAATAAACGGATCAGTCTAGCTATAAATATCAGATAAAATGAGAAAGAAGAAGAGATATGACAAAAACGTATGATAACAGTAATGCCATACTATGAAACGTATACATTAGACAACACAAAAATCATACAATATCCCAAGAATCTCAGAACACCCAAAAAGAATGTCATATTCTTTATTTTATTCACCAAACCCCAAATATCGGCAAACATAACATTGCCAATCACAAAAAGAGGTGGAACACAAATTCTAGAAATCATCAACAAGAATCAAGAAATCATAAAAGGGGGAGGCCTATCACAAAACGAGAGCATGAAAACTCACCAACACGTGTACCACAAACTGGTCGCTAACCATAGAGCCGGTGCAGCGACGTAATACAATATCGGTACGCCCAAGGAACCTGAAACTCAAATAATTCGGAACAACGACGTAGTACAACAGTACGCCCGATGAACTTGATAAGCCGGACAACTACGTAGTACAACGGTACATCTGATGAACCTGATAAGTAGGACAACGACGTAGTACAATGGTACGTCCAATGAACCGAACTCCATAAAAGAATATGGGTCCGTAGCCCACAAAAATGAGTCGAAACTCCAAAGAACCAATAAGTCGTTAGCCTATAAAAGAAATGAGACGAAACTCAATAAAACGAGGTACAGTCCCCCACGTGGACAAAGAGACATAGCATATCGCTAGTCTAAATCACAAAATGATCATATTGATCAATAAAAAGTGTGAATTACACTAAGCTAGTAAATAAATGAGTTTAGCTTCATGTCCCATAACCATTAGCTTAACTTAAAAATTTACGAACAAACTGTAGATCTTCACTCGAAAATTGTCACAAGAGTTTCAATCGAACAAGTCCAAAAAATAACCGTCGAAGTAAACACAAGCGTTTCATACCACTAGTTTTACTAAGCTGTTTAATTAGATTTCTCAAATGAATGAGGTAAAGGTTTGTGTATACTAATAAGTTGGAAAACGATTTTATAAACAAGCTTTGTATTAAAAATAGAGTTGAAATCATATTTGAGAAAGAGTTTAAATATTTACTATTAGTATGGAAACTATTGTATTTTAAAGTGACAAATCACAAAATTGATTATAGAAACAATCAATCACCAAAAATCCACATACGAAGACGTGAATCAAATCCATAGAAATCGGTACCGAATCCATCAAAATGGATATTCCCCTAAAATCCCGAGAAAGAAGTTATCAAAGTCAACATAGGTGATAATAACAAATTGGAGAAACAAGAATCGATTAAAAATTGGAAATTCAAACACAAAGGCAAAATAGACAGAGACAGCAGATTCAGTCGACTGGACCTGGGTGGTCAGTCGACTGGACCTAGGTGGTCAGTCGACTGACACAGATCCTGGAAACTTTCTATTTCCAGGCTCAGTCGACTGAACCTGGGTGGTCAGTCGATTGATACTGGCCCAGGAAATTTCCTGGGTTCGGTTCATTCGACTGACCTCCTGCTTCAGTCGACTGACCTCCTGATTCAGTCGACTTAACTGGAAATTCCAGTATTCTCAGCCTAGCCCCCAAGGGGAAAAATCCCAAACAATTTACGATCGGACGAGCGATGGGTGCTAGGGGTTTACGCCAATCGGCAACCCAGCCCTATAGGCTCTTCGATACGCCACCAAAAGCAAGATCAAACATCAAAGCTAAGATTTTTAAAGATTCAACTTCAACACACCAAAAATTGGAATATTCATAAAACCAATTCAATGCAAAGAAAATGGACAAGGAATAGATGTTAGGAATTCATATCTAACAACAATGAAATCCATAGACATAGATGTGAGTTCAAAAAACTCACTTTTAAACCCAAAAACAATGAAGGGGAAGCTTGAAAGCAAAGGAAGATCAACTACTCTTCAACTTTAACTCTAGAAACTCCAATTTAAGTCTAGAAGCAATAATTTCCCAAATTAGGTTATAGGAAATTTCTGAAATTAGAGAGAGATTGAGATGGAGAAGAAGAGGAGACGCTTACCTAAGCTTCTCTTTGATTTTGGAGCTAAAACTTGGATTTGCAAATGAAGCTAGGGCTTAGAAATTCCTAATCTCTTTTCTCTCCCCTCATTTTTGCGTAAAGCTTGGAGTGTTAGGAAATGAGAATGACTGAAGAGGAGAGGGGGTGGAGCTAGGGTCTTATGTTGGTTATTGGGCTGAAACCCAAACCCAAACCCAAAGCCCTAAGTGAAAATGTCAAAATTCAAGCCAACTCCAAACATATCGATGTTTACACTCAAAAAGGTCGCAAACATTATTTTGAACGCAATGGAAGAGGTCTCGAGTCCTAATTCGACTGTTTACAAAAAGTAGAATTTCGAACTAAAATCTGACTAATGATGCTATATTTAAATAAAATATTTAAATATACAATCGTAAAATATGCGGGTTGTTACATGAAGTCACATGTTGGTAAGTTAGAGAAGAAGCTTGGTAAGCTTGTCGACGCATATATGCGATAGTTTCTAGATATGACTTTTCTTTTGATGACGATGGTGGCGATAGCATGAAGGGTCCAATGGAGTAGGTTGTATTTATGTTGATAAGCTATTTTTATGTTAATGTTTGTATTGTTTGGATATTTTTTATGTTGGACATTCGTTTATACGTATATAGACATTTGGTTGGATATTTATGTTTTCGGATGTATGTTTATGTTTGTATGTATGTAGACATTTGTGTTGGTTGGATATTTATGATATGGTTTGGCGATATTGTATCTTTATGTTGTTGGATAATATTTGTGATATATGCATTTGATGTGTGAATTTGTCATATTATTGTGTTATATTACAACATCAAATATATATTGGTGATGGCGGGGGAAAATGCTTCAGCAAAGGCATCGGTGTAGTGTCGGAAAAACCAATTTTAGCATTTCAAATTAGCATCGGCAGAGCATCAGGCATTGGTAAGTCTAATTTTAACATTTTAACAAAGCGTCGGTAAGGTGCCGCAATGGCGTCGGAGATTGGGTGTCGGCATGACATTTGTGAAAGGTGTTGGTATGACATTGGTAAATACCCCCACGAAAGACGTTGCCAAGGTGTCAAAAATGGTTTAGCAGCCCGTTTTACCAAAGCTTATACGATGTCAGTACTACGTCGGTGTGGTGTTGGAATTCTATTTACCGATGCCACGCCGATGCCTTTTTGGCATTGGTAAACAATGTTATTATATAGTGATCTTCTTAGATGTGTGTAGTAATGTTACCCGGTATTATCATTTTTTCTTTTCCTAAATAAATTAGTTATATATATATAATGCTAATTTATAGTAGCATTTTATGAATTGTAGTAGCATTATTTTAATATACTAGCAATTCATAAACAATTCTAGCATTTTTTTGATGTGTACAAGCTACAATGTGGTATCGTTTTTTTATTTTTTAAATAAGTTAATTATTATATTTTTATTAATATTGCTATTTTATAGTATCATGTTATGAATTATAGTAGCAGTTTATGAGTTTTATTGGCATTTTTTAAATTGTAGTAGTAGTTTATAAACAATTGTAGCATATTTCTATATATGTATATATGTATATATATGTTGTATCCCGTAACATTGTTTTATAGTAGTTTGTAGTATTTGTTTATGAAGTACATTAGCATTTTTGGTTGGTAAAAGGTTTTTTTGAATTATAGTATTATTTTTAAAGTAAGAGTTTTCAAATTCCACCTTCTAACATTATTTTTTGATTTTTGTAAAGGTGGTATATTTATATTTATGAAAGTTTGTAATATTGTTTTTCGTAAATAAATTTTTGTAGTGCTAAATCATAGCTTTGTAAATGTGGTATCATTTTTATTTAAGTTTTTGATTATTAATGTCCTAAGTTTCATAAACAATTTTATAATACAACTATGTAGTGGAGGTTTTGTATTTACTGAACTAAAAAAATGGAACACCTCTATTTTAATTTTATCGTGTAATGGTTGATCTTACCGTACGGTACCATTTTATGCTTAAATGATACGACTCGGTAGTATTTTGTACTTGTTATATTCTTTTTACATTTTTTTCTCATGTAAAGATATTATACAATTATTTTACATACTACTTATTTTGTAGTAATTGATGATTTGTGAACAAGATGAGCAACGATTTTGTGCAGTGCTGAAGATGTAGGAGACATGATATATGGTAAGAAGTGGCATGGGTTTGTTATGGTTAAATTTTGAGGAGACGATGTAACGTCCCGCCTTTTCGCACGCTTTAAATCAACACACGTGCCAATTCAAATCATATGAAAGGGCGAACTGTTATGGGTAAATAAGAAGAACAAGAAAGAAATAAAAAGAAAACAGAATCTCACAGCGGAAGGATAAAATATAATATTCAAATATACAGTTTATAAATTTGTTTACAAAACATTTGATTATATTTATATAATACATATCAGAGTTACACATACCAATAACAATGCAGCGGAACAGTATGAGTGTAGTGCAATAATATAAATAATATTAATACAAATCTTCGTCTTCGTCCTCCAGAGCTAAATCTTCAAATCCTGAAATGCTCGGACTGACCCGAGCGAATTGAAAACAAAACACTCGAGTCAGAACTAAAAGATCTTATGTGAGTTAAATCAACAGAAATAAATATGAGTGCAGTAACTAAAGAGATGCTCGGGATTTACATCTCCTATGGATCCGTTAAACTATTTACTATGTAGTATATTTCTCTATTATAATAGTGTCTATATTAAAATAAACATAATTTAAAATAGCGTTAAGGCTTTACATTTTCCACCTTAACAAGTAATAGTGCCAATAGTCTATACAGTGCCTGCATATCTCCTGATCGGGAGACTACGAGAAGACACTCCATAGGTACGACACAAAAAGAAACTCGTAGTAAAGACTCGGTATGGTAGGTGAAACGACACAACTAGGCAATGCCAGGGTAGATATACCAATTACGCTTCCGGGTCGGTGGTAACGCGTAGCCACAGCTACCGCCCACCTCGGACAAACTCCCCCAAATCAAAGAAATCAAAAGTGAAGGTGGCCACCGAAATAATCCAAAGTCAGAGTATAGTTTCGAAGGGAAGTGTCCGATCAAAGGTGCTACCTCAATTAACCCGTCGATCGCTCCTGTTTTAGCCACCTTATGCCAACTCACGGGAGTTGGGTCCACGTATTTACCTTAAAGGAAACGCTGCCACCATCCTACTTCATTCTGGAATCTCCACCGCGTACACGGATGTTAAAGTGGTTTTCGGAGTTGGCAGAGAGTATGACAACTTCCGATCCCGGTCTCTTCAACAACGAAACGTTATTATAACACCGCGATCTTTTTAAAAATAATTATATTTTAAAAACCAGAATAAAATATCCATTTCAAAACCATATAAATATGATATCATCTCTATTTTAAAACCCAAATAAATGTGATATCATTTTTTTTTCAAATATTTCTTTCGAAAGATCATACCACTTTAAAATTTGTAATATCTCCAAATCAACATTTGAATTATAACTTTTTAAAACATAATACTTCGAAATTCATAGCTTTAAAACCATAACTTATAAAACTTGAATTGTTTGGATATTCAAACAGTATATAGAATAAAATAGTTTGAATTTAAAATTACTTTATAAATTAATTTCCGCGACTTCACAATTTTTATTCATTTAAAATTTTAGGTCTAAACCCCATAAATTTAGATTCACTTTCAGTTTCAATAAAACACTTCGATTTCAATATATTCAAACTTTGAGTATTTAATAATTTCAAAACTAAGGTTGGAAATTCTATTCAACAATTTATTGTCCTATTATTTAGTTTTGAAATATTCACAAAATAAATCCATAAAATAAATTCAAATCTCTAAAAATTAAATATTTCCTTAAATTTATTTATACTAGAAACATTCATTTAATTTTATCTTGAATAAAAATCCAGTTATAAATATCATACCTTAAAATTTTTCAAATTTAATAAGTTTACACCAACTTGTGGAGTTTAATTTTTTTAATAAGCTCAATTCCAAATAAATTTCCAATTTACCTTTCAATCTTAATTGATTTGAACCATTTAAAACTCTATATATATACACAATATCTTATACCTGTACTTAATCATATAATATAAATTATCAAACTCCATTATTCAACTTATTTATTTTTGTTTAACAAATTCATACATAGCTTAAATTCAAAAATTTAACTATATATGTATATATAAAATAAGATTTTATATAAGATCAAAAATTAATATTTATTAAACCGTACCCTATCCAAACTATAGAAATTATTTTCAAAATATTTATATATATATATATGTATATATATATATATAGACTAACGGTGTCTGTATATAATTTTCTACCCTATGGTCAAGTGATACAGATATCTATCATATCCAAAATTTAAAATAAAAATACGGTTATATATCATTTCAAACCGCAATCCCGAATGAAATGAAATGCATAACAACTTGCAGTCAATATAAATAAACATACATCCATCCATCAAAATCATACATCCATTTATTACAATCATCATCCAAAATCAAACAATACATCAAATATAACAGGTGATAAATAACTGGTATCAACTATCCGTTTATATTCAAAATATATTATAACTGTTTAACAGGTAGTTTATATGCAATAAAAATAAATATAAAGTTAACCGGCAGTTAATATGCAATAAATAATAAATAAAAATTTAATTAAATAAATGCAACTAACTGAGATGATGATTAAAAATAGGCCAAACAAACATAAATAAATTTCAAATCACATCATATATCAATTTAACAAACATAAGAAATTTAAGAAGTTGTGAGTGGGTTATAACACTCACCTTTTGAATTTAAATTGAATTTAAATTCAAAAATTTGAGAGTCTCCAAATCTTTCCAAACCAGCGCCAAAATGTCCGGAATTTTATTACAATCCTAACAAAAGTAACCACGCGTAAAACAGGTATCGTAGGAGAGAGTTATGCATTAAAACGATGGAAAAAAAATTCAATTTAAACATAAAAAAACAAAACTCACCCAACACAAATTTGCCACGTCCCTTGTCTCCTTCATGCAAGCTTCAGGAAGGAAACGATGAAAAAAAACCCAACGACCCGTCCCTTAAACTCTCAGCCGCCACCAACCTGAACGTGCCGAGCCAAGAAATTTCGCGACCACCGATCACCAACGTCGACTCCCCACGCCTTGCGCCGAGACCCCTAGTGATCGACGCCTCTAACCGCCGCAGCCACCATGAAAATCGAACCCTAATCCACAAATCGATGCCGATCTAACCATCAAATCAACAAACCAAATATATAGATGAGATCCCCTCGACTTCCTCTCTAAAACCCAAAAAGGGTTCGCCGATCCGACGACTTTGATTTCGACGATGATGAACGGCCGAAACTTCTCTGATTTTTACCGGTCAAATGACAAACTGAATCAAAAACGAACACCACCATTGAATTACTCTAGTCGAGAGCTTCAACATATATTTTTTTGGAATTTTTCTGAGGACTTTAAATTTTAGGCTTTGGATTTGATTTTGAAATTTGAAATTGGATCTAGGGTTTGCATCCATTGAAGAAGAAGAGGAGCTGATGAAATTTTACACGCAGATAAATGAGAATAGATGGAGGCTAGGGTTTAGCAGGGTATTTATAGATAAAGTTGAAAAATAGATGATCGGGTTGATAGATATACGTGCTACCGCTAACGTGGCCCAAAAAAGCCCGTTCTAACACCGGAACGAAATTAGTTAAATCCATATGTCAAATAGGTATTTTAAAATATTTTTAACGCAATGGAACAGGTTTCACGTCCAAATTCCATCGTATGCAGAAGTTATGCTGAAATCAATATTTTCAAATTGATTTCAATTGATTTAATTTATCGATTTCAAGGCGCTTCGCGTACGTACGATCAAGCGACAAGTCCGATCGATACAAAACTTGAAATCCTATAATAATTCACCGTTACGGATCCGATGAAACTTGTTTCGTCGAAATCCGAGTCCGTGGCCAAAATGGCTATTTTCACGCTTTTTAAATAAATTAATAATTAATTAAATAAAACCCATTCTTAATTTCAATTCTAAAATTTACAATTTATATCACTTTATATTGCTCAGTCACTTACAATGATTTAAACAAATTTTTAAATGTAAATTTAGCGAAGATTAATTTATAAATTTCAATATAAATCCTCAATTTTCTTAAATTCAAAATTATAAATAAAATTTCCAAAATCCTTATTAAGTTCACTTTTCAATCTATTAGTTAATTCATCGTTATCAAAAGGATGAAATTTACATTGGTTCACGATTGTTTACATTTATTTACTTAGATTTCATCTACATATCTATTTATGCGAATATTAAAATATAAATTTTAATTTTAATTTCAATGAATCATATTACTGAAATTAAATTTCCAATAAATAAATAAGTGTTGATTTCCATTTTTATTATTCAACCATCATTATTCTATTATTCAATTCACTATTCTTAAACGGATAAAATTTTCATTGAATTTACAAATTTAGTGTTAAATTTCATTTATTTGCCATAAATTCAATTATTGAATTACACTCCAATTAAATAAAAATCTTACTTTCCATTCCTTTAAATTCAGTCAATTATCATATCCTAAACAGAATTTTATTTCAGTTACTTTCCATTAAATTCATTTATTATTGATTTCATTACCATTAAATAAAAGTTTATTCCAACATTTGATTTGAATCAATTGTCCTCTTTACTAGGTCCATTATTCCTTAATAAACCTAGTTACATTTATTTTTATATCCCATTGCTTCAGTATCCCTATATACATCTTAGATTTGTTTAAATGGCTGTATTTCGAAATGTGAAATCTTGTCTATTACCCTTATTAATTAAGGTTTTAAAACAAATAAATAAAATTTCCTTAGTCCAAGCCTTTTTGCCAATTATTTACCTTATAAATAAATTCATGTTTATTAAGTTTACATTCGCACTTCCGTTAATATTTTAATCATTATAAAAGAAATTTTTAATAATAAATTACTTAATAAAGTAAATTAGCTTTCAATTCCTCAAATCAATTCCAAATCAGATTTGAATTTCCAATTTATTTAATGCAATCAATTATGACTTTTACAACTTAAATACATTCATTGGTTCATACATTAATACATGCTTCATTCTATACTATTTAGTTATTTTTGCCAAGTATGTACACTAATTACTATTTATATTCTTAATCCATTTATTTTCTTGTGTACAATTTATAGCCAAACATACATTTTCATTCAACTACTATTCAATATATTTTATTTCAGCGTTCATTTTAATATTAACTTGTAAAGTTTTCATTTCTACTAAATTTAATTACAAAAACTCATTAATTCATCCAAATTAACTTAACGAAATTTACGGGTCGTTACACTCTCCCCCACTCAAAACTTATCGTCCCCGAAAAGAAAAAAGAAGGGAAAAGAAGAATTAAGAAATCAATATATCTTTTTCAAAACCATAACTTTATAAACTATTAAATTTTACAAAATTAATTAATTTAGATAAAATATCTTAATTTATAACCATTAAATCCTTTTATATTTAAACTATTAAAGTTTGGAAAACATTTTTCAAAATTTTTCTAAGTCAAATTTTTACGGAAAATTTTGGCAGAGTCTCCTTTGTACGGAGTAGCTCGGGAGAAAATATAATATCAATTATAACAAAATATCACATATAATATCCAAAATATTATATCCCAACACGGGAAAATATATAAAATAGCGCTATAAACCGTAATCCGAAACGTACCTATTTGTCGGGCAATTTATGCTTAATTTATGGAACCAAAAGTAGTAGCAATTGCTTCCATAACCTGCATTTTACTTATATAATCCAAAGGGTTAACAATTTATATAAAGTGAAATATTTAAGTGGTTTCAATCACTAACAACAAATCAATACAACAACCATCAATTTCACAAACAGCATACACAACAAATACAAAACAACCATTCAATCAAACAAACAAATAGTTGTTCGGGTTCAAAACTTTTAAATTGTACGGAATGAAAAATAAACTATCAAGTGCACCATTTACTCAACAGTCTTAGATGAAACTAAATAGGTTATTCACACATCCAAACAAATTTAAAGTATCCTTACCCCAATAACCATAAACCAAACAACAACAATTCAAATCCAATTTACTTATTATTAATTTTATTTCATACATTAGTTGTTTGATTTCCTTATATTCTCATTTATTCATATCACGTAAATTTTCCTTTTATAATTTACATTTATTTCTAACAAACTTTAAATTTCATTTACTCATTCAATGTTTATTTCATTTATTTTCACTTATTACTTACAATTATTCATTTCCATTAACTCAGGTCATGCCAGTTCCTTTTATTTCATTATAATTATTCATTTATTGCATGCCCTCATTTATTTAAATTCATTTATCAATAGTATTCATGTCCCATTCAATTTCTTAGCATTTCCATTTTATTTACTTAAGTTTATAATCATTTATTTGTAATACTTCCCTTTAATTATATTTACTTATAGTAAAATTTCAATTATAACTTAAGTTTATAACATTAAATTCTCATTTATAATAGCAAATTCATTGAATACTTCATTACCTACTTGTACTTGTACACTTTCCATTACATTTCTTATTAAACATTTCAACTTTTTATATTTGGTAAGTTATATATGTTAAAGAAAATGCAAATGAACTTACACAAGTTTTATCTCATCCTTTAATTAAATTTAATGTTCAATAATATTACTCTTTGTTTCATATGTTACAAATTTCAAATTTCCTTTAATACCATTAATAACCTAGCATTAAATCTCTTATTTTATTTAGGGTTTCAATTTATTAATTACCTACGTTCCAATTCACTACAGTAATTGAGCTATTAATTAATGGAAACTTAAGAATTTAAATACCGGGTTTTATTCAAAATCATTTTAAAATAACAGAAAAATGTATATACTTACACTTTATATATCAAACTATATTTAAAAAAAAATTATTATTTGTTTATCAAAACAACTCTGCAGTAAAACTACTACAGTGGCCTTCCCACTTAGAAACTCGAAAATGAAAGTTGATGATGCGTGCACTCATCACCGAAATTATTTTCCAGCGACATAGAGGGAAGTACAAAGCATATTCCTTTTCAAATATCTTTAAAACAATTCTTTCAAGTTATATTGAAATATTTATATCAGAAAATATTTCTAAATACTATTATTATATTTCACAATCCTTTAAAAGTAATTTTTCAAAATCCCGGACTTAAATTCTAAAATTTCCAACTTTATTTATTTTATTATAAACCTTATTTTACCTATTATTTATAAATTTAATTCCTAACAACCAATATATTGCAACCACATATAATCTTTATAAAATTTATTTTATATATATAGAAAATATAATAGGCAAAATTATTTCATTCACCTATATTAAAACCAAATATTATGTCGGTCTATCCTATTAAGTGTTTAGAAATCCCTATTGATGTCACAGCGTCCCATGCACCAACCAGAATTTATAAATACAAAACGGAACAAATTAACACAATAATAAAACCTTTTTATAACACTAACATATACGCTCTTTCATATATACACTCAGCAACTCCCATAGGGTATTACTACCCTATTATCAAAGAGTCAAACCCCACAAAGCTAAGGTTTATTGCTAAACCAAAACCCTGATACCAGATGTAACGTCCCGCCTTTTCGCATGCTTTAAATCGACACACGTGCCAATTCAAATCATAATGAAAGGGCGGATTGTTATGGGTAAATAAGAAGAACAAGAAAGAAATAAAAAGAAAACAGAATCTCACAGCGGAAGGATAAAATATAATATTCAAATATACAGTTTATAAATCTGTTTACAAAACATTTGATTATATTTATATAATACATATCAGAGTTACACATACCAATAACAATGCAGTGGAACAGTATGAGTGCAGTGCAATAATATAAATAATAATAAAAATCTTCGTCTTCGTCCTCCAGAGCTAAATCTTCAAATTCTGAAACGCTCGGACTAACCCAAGCGAATTGAAAACAAAACACTCAAGTCAGAACTAAAAGATCTTATGTGAGTTAAATCAACAGAAATAAATATGAGTGCAGTAACTCAAGAGATGCTCGGGATTTACATCTCCTAAGGATACGTTAAACTATTTACTATGTAGTATATTTCGCTATTATAATAGTGTCTATAGTAAAATAAACATACTTTAACATAGCGTTAAGGCTTTACATTTTCCACCTTAACACGTAATTGTAACGTCCCGCCTTTTCGCACGGTTTAAATCGACACGCGTGCCAATTCAAACCATACGGAAGGGCGGATTGTTATGGGTAAATAAGAAAAACAAGAAAGAAATTAAAAAAACAGAATCTCACAGCGGAAGGATAAAATATAATAATAAAATATACGGTTCATAAAACTATTTACAAAACATTTGATTATTCTTTATACAATTAAATATCAGAGTTCACATACCAATAATATCAATGCAGCGGAATTAAATAGTGTAGTGGGATAATATAGTAGATAGTAATACTACAAATCTTCGTCTTCGTCCTCCAGAATAAAATCTTCAAATCCTAAAACGCTCGGACTGACCCGAGCGAATTGAAAAGACAAAACACTCGAGTCAGAACTAAAAGATCTTATGTAAGTTAAATGAACAGAAATAAATATGAGTGCAGTAACTCAAGAGATGCTCGGGATTTACATCTCCTAAGGATCCATTAAACTATTTACTATGTAGTATATTGCGCTATTATAATAGTGTCTAATTGTAAAATAAACTTACTTTTTTCTTAGCATTAAGGGGTTACCCATATAGCCCTTAACACGTAAATAGTCCCAGTAGTCCATCCAATATCATAGTCCCTCCTGATCGGGAAGCCACCAGAGGATACCACACGGGCTATGGGAGAAATCCAAACTCGTACAAGGCGCGATAGGGTAGGTGACACGGCACAACTAGGCAATGCCAGGGTAGATATACCAAGTACACTTCCGGGTCAGTGGTAACGCGTAGCGCGCAGCTATCGCCCAACTCGAGCCACAACCCCAAACAAAATCAAAAGTGGCCACCGAATCAATCCAAAGGTCAAAGTATAATATCGAAGGGATGTGTCCGATCAAAGGTGCTACCTTATTAACCCGTCAATCGCTCCTGTTTGAGCCACCTTATGCCAACTCACGGGAGTTGGGTCCACGTATTTACCTTACAGGAAACGCCGCCACCAACCTACTTCATTCTGGAAATATCCACCGCGTACACGGTTGTTAAAGTGGTTTTCAGAATTGGCAGAGAGTATGACTACTTCCGATCCCGGTCTCTTCAACAACCAAACGTTATTATAACACTGCGGTCTTTTAAAAATAGTTTATACTTTAAAACCAGAATATAATTATCCATTTAAAAACCCATAAATACGATATCATTTCCATTTCCAAAACAATTCATTTTGATATTAGTTTTATAAAACCCAAATCAATGATATCATTTTTTTTCAAATATATTTCTTTTCCACAATCATATTGCTTTAAAATTTATAATAATTGGAAACCAAACATTTGGATTATAACTTTCAACCATAATACTTCGAAAATTCATAGTTTGAAAACCATAACTTCTAAAACTTGGATGGTTTGGTTATCCAACGGTATATAAAATAAAATAGTTTGCATTTAAAGTTTCTTTATAGAATAAAATAATTTTCGCGACTTACAATTTATCTTATTTAATATTAAGTCAAAATCCATAGATTTAAAAATCGCTTTCAGTTTCAATAACCACTTCAGTTTCAATATATTTCAACCTTGAATATTGAACAATTGGAACTAAGGTTGAAAATTTCTATTCAACAATTTAAAGTCCAATTATTTAGTTTGCAATAATTGCATAATAAACTCGTAATCATTTAAGTAAAACTCAAATTACTTAAAAAAAGAATTTTCCTTCAATTTATTTATAATAAAAATATTTATTTAATTCAGCTTGAAAAAAATTCAGTTATAAATATCATACCCTTTTTAATATTTCAATTTAATAAATTTTACATCAACTTTTGAAGTTAAATTCTTAATTAAGCTCAATTCCAAATAAATTTTCCAATTTAACTCCCAATCTTAATTGATTTAAATCATTTAAAATTCTATATGTTTTCAATATCTTAACATGTACTTAACCATATAAAATAATCAAACTCCATTTATTCAACTTATTTATTTTATTTAACAAATCCATACATAGCTTAAATTCAATACTTTAATTATAGATGTATATATAAAACAAGATTTTATAAAACATCAAAATTCATATTTATTAACCGTATCCTATCCAAACCATAGAAAAAATCATTTCAAAAATAATTATATATATATATATACCGTGGTGCCTGTATATAATTTTCTATCCTATGGTCAAGTGATACAGATATTTATCATTTCAATCCGCAATTTAAAACTAAAAATTACGGTTATATATCATTTCAAACCGCAATCCCGAATGAAATGAAAATTCATAATAACTAGCAGTTTATAAAATGTAGAACACATCATCCATTCACCCAATATCAATCATCAACCAATTTATTGCAATCATCATCAATTTAACCAATCATCGATATATAAAATATAACAGGTAATAAATAAAAATTATTAACTAACAGTTTATATTCAAAAATAAATTTATTAACTGTTTAACCATCAGTTTATATGCAAATAAATAAATTTTAACTGTCAATTTATATGCAATAATAAAATTAATTAACAGTTAAATTAAATAAATGCGATTTAACAGAGATGATGAATAAAACATGCCAAATAGTCATAAACAAATTTCTATTCATATCTTAAGTCAATTTAACAGACATAGGAAATTTTAGAAGTTGTGAGTGGGTTAAAACACTCACCTTTTGAATTTAAATCGAATTTAAATCCGATTTAAACCTAAAAATTTGACCGTCTCAGAATTCGTCCAAACTAGTGTAATCGAGTCCAGAATTTTAATACGATCCTAACAAAAGAAACCGCGCATGAAACGGAGTTCGTATGCGAGAGTTATAGCAATAATTGCGATTGAATTTTAAATTTAAAAATAACAAAAGAAAGAACACATTTACATAATGCTACCTCATCACCTTTGCTCATGCGCACTCCTCTGTTCCAGAACCAGGCACGCTACAGAAAGATAACGCACGCAACCGAACTCAGCTCCCCACGTGTTGACCGACCCTTTGACCATGCTTTACGTCCGCCACACGCCGCCGTCGGTCGAACGGCCACCACCATTCTTCACCTCTCCTCCTCCTCTACCCAGTGCGCCACCTCCGGCCGTCCCATGTGTCGCGCGCCGCCGTGTAAAAACTAGGGTTTTCGAACCCTAGTTCACCAATTTCAACCGCCTCCGGTCGTCTTAGCTTACGAGACCACCGTCAAACGACTCCACAAGTCTTCCTCTTCAAAACCCAAAAAGCAATTGCTCGATTGTTGCCTCAATAAAAAACGCCCAAATTCATGCTTAGGGTTTCGAAATTCATGTCTTTGACCGCAATTTTAGGTTGACTCGAGCATCAAATGCAAAAACAGAAACTGCGCGTAGATTCGTATAGATGAAAACTGAAACATATGTTTTTCTCAAATTTTTCTGAGGACTTAAATTTTTTATTTGATTTTTGAATAGAATTGGATCTGAAATTTGCATCCATTGAGGAAGACAAAGAGTTGAGGAAAATAAACGCACAAACAAATGAGAGTAGATGGAGGCTAGGGTTTATAATTGACTATTTATATGTAGGTTTGAAATAGAGTAGATAGACCGGATAGATGAACGTGCGGAACCAACTATGGCCCGAAAAGCTCGTTCTAACCCCGGAACGAAATTGGGTAAACCCATTTATCAAAATAGATGTTTTAAAATATTCTGAACGCGATGGAAAAAGTTTCACGTCCAAATTCCATCGTATGAAGAAGTTATGCTGAAATCAATGTTTTCAAATTGATTTCAATTGATTTCAGTTGCATAAATTTCAAGGCGTTTCGAGTCCGTACGATCAAACGACAAGTTCCATTGCTACGAAACTTGAAACACTATTATAATTCACCATTACAGATCCGATGAAACTGGTTTTGTCGAAATCCGAGTCAGTGGCCAAAATCGCTATATTATATTAATTAAATAAACATTTCCAGTTTTCAACTTAATTTTTAAATTAACGTAATAATTATATATTTGATTTTTATTCATTTGCAATAAACCCAACTATTATAAATTAAATGAATTAACTCACGATAAAAATTCAAATTCTAAAATTCATAAATTTTATCACCTTGATTTACTCATAAATTTAAAATTCCTTCAACAAATTCTCATCTCAAATTTTGAAATATAAATTATTTCACCAATCATATTATTTACTTCAATCTCTTAAAATAATTCATTTATTACACTTTGAATCCAATTTATTTTAATAAGTTTCCAATTAAATGGATTAGTCAATTTCAACCTTACACATAAGTTTATGTTATATGTAACGTTTGCGATTTTTCGTTGCCGAAAAACCGAAATGTTAGGGTTAAAGAAGAAGAAAAAGATAGAAGAAGAGAGAAAAGGATAGAAGAAGAACAGAAAAGAAACAACAGAATATCAGAATCTCACAATTTCACAGCGGAACAACATATAATAAATATCTGAATATCATTAAGACAAAGAACTATACATTTTATACATTACATCATTATCAGAGTTTACAACAACAATAGACAACAGAGTCAATACATCAATGGACAGTTATATAAACTTGTCCTCATACAGAATACACAGCGGAATAATACATAGATAATATCATATACAAGTGGTACGTCTCGATATGCAGCTCGCCGCCTGAGCTCCATAGCACTTCTAAATCTAGATTAGCGTGATAACCAAACTCTAGACTGCCCGTGTGGAAATTAGTGGACACCAAGAGTTTAGAAAGAATAAAAATAAACCCCGAGTCAGTCATGTGACTGGTGTGAGAACTAAAACAGTTTATTTATCTTTAAAATCAAAATAAAGGAATATTTTTAAAGTCAATTCGCAATGCTTTTAAAAATGAGACTACCATAAGGCCTCCTGCACACACACACAACGCAAACGCAGAATCGGAGGAGATTTCTCCATATGATAGTCAAAGATGCTTGATACGCATTAAAAAGAAACATTTGATATTATTACTAGTGCATGGTGCAGGAAAAATCATTTCGAAAGTAAAGATATAAATCATAGCCAGCATAGGCATTTCACACTTATGCCTACTATAGCTACCATCCAAACAGTGGTGACCACCATAAGTGAATGATAGGTTCTACAACTAAAACCATACAAGATCGTATTGTTTCTTTGGATTTCCAATAAATGGTCAGGTCAAGGAACTTCCCATTGTCACATGGGTACGCCTCTGGAAAGACGACCCGAGAACCAAACTGGATCTCTGCCAACACAAGGCCGGGTTACCTTTCAAACTTAGTAACTACTGACACGAATATGTCATCCCCCGATCGTAACCGATCTATTCGAGGATCCTCGATTTCCAACAACCACAAAATTTGCAGCAACAACATAGGTTAAATATCCGGGCTCCATACATGATACCACCTCTATCCAGAAGGAATGACATACACTAAAGGGGTGCTACCCCCTAATAACCTTGCTGCATCCTTCCTGTTTTGACCATTTCCGGGGTGTGAGGTCTGACGAAGTCTCGTCCACAAAGCCAGGCTTTATACAAAAGCTGTGCTTTGGGTCAACAAATGATCATAGAAATGATCACCAAGATAAATGATCAAACAAATGATCATATCACAAATGATCAAACAATGATCATCTCACAGCAACACTCAGCATGCCACATTACCAATTTGGGAATATATCACTAATAACCTTCAACTATATAACCTCTGAGCTCGTACGTCTCAGAGAAGGGTGTTAAGCTAAGAGAATAAATTCTCCGCCACCAACAGAAATATATTTGAAAGAAATCAGCTTTATATCTCAACTTGTAATGTCAGACATACAATCCATACAAGTCTGTTCCGGGCTCGAACAGAACCGAAGGCACTTACAAAGAAGTCCTTGCATTCCGGATAATTTCTAATCACGTCTGGACTTCCCTTCACTAAGGGTGATAAAACCTCTATATCGGAGATCAACCGATGTAGAGTAAATCAACGGTAATCCTTCCGGTTTCAAAAATATCCGGTCTTCAACACCGGTCATCGAATGCAATCTATTACGACGTATCAGATATTTGGAATGGGTTATACGACCCCAAGGTCCTTTCCCGGCTAACCCGAATAGTGAGCGCTTATTCAAAAATAAGTGTGGCATTCAAATTCAAACAATCACAACAAATACCTATTTAAAGGTAAATATTGATAGTCGGATTATTTAACTATCAAAAGGCATGCTCAACATCACCAGATTCCAAATAATTTTTCAAATTATTTATTTTCCGAAATATCTTTACAAGATATATATATTTCCCACACTTCAACATTTGAAAACTAATTTTCAAATCACTTTTCACCTTTACCACTTTTGAAAACAAATTTCAATCAATTTCCTTATGCGAAATACTTTCATTTCAACATGGTTCATTTAAACCAATTAAATAAATCCTTACCGATTTACTTTATATTTACATTCCAAATCCGTAAATTTATTCCCACACTTCAAAAAAAATAAATCAATGTTTATTTTTAAACAAATTCCCCTTTTCATTTATAAATTCCAAAGTGAATTTACAATTCCAAAATATCTATGAATATACGATTTTCAAATCGATTTCTAATATTCATTTTCAATTTATCTTTAAAAGATAAAGTCTCAAAATATTCAGTTCATATTGGAAAACATTTCCATACTTATTTAATAATAAGTAATTCACAAATCTATTTATTTTCAACATTTGAAAATATTCAATATACTTAAATCAAAACTAAGTATATATTTCATTCTTTAAGAAATCATTTTCTTAACACATAAATTTGAGTCAAAATGAATGTTGCGTAAAACATCGTTACGACGACCCAAAATCACTAGTATAGGGATTCAAAGTTTAAATAGATATATAAATCCCAATACTATACAAAACATTTCCTTTCGGAAACCATTTACTATAACAACAGTGTTATAGTCCACCATTTCCTACAATTTCTCAAAACGTCTATTTCAACAATGAATGTTGAAATATATGGTTTCGATATTTAATGCATTTTAAAACGTCGTTAAAATAATCAACTTCTTTTAATAATGTCCATTTTGCCAAATATGACCATTTTATTCAATAATGTATTCACTGTCCAAAATCGTGAATATATTTCCTTTAATAAACTTCAACATTCAATTTATCAAATTTAATTGATTTCGAATTTATAAAAAAAATGTTTATAAATCTCATTTCTATTTATAAGCTTTGATTTATAAATCTCATTTCTAACAAATTCCATTTATATCTCATTTAAATGCCAAAATCCGATTCATAAGATAATTACTTATAAATCTTCTATTTTACAAAATCTATTCATTTTATAACTTCACAATTTATAAATCTATAAATTCCGTTCACTTATGAAATCCATTTTTATTTCATTTTTAACACTTATAAAAACTCGTTTTAATATTGGAATATTTTTAATTTATAAAATATCAATTGTATAAGTCTTATGTACATCGTTTTTAATAATTCAAAAATCCCAATTTAAACCAATTTATTCTTTTCATAACTTAAAAATCGTTATTTAAAGCTTATATATTTCAAAATCATACTTAAGCATTATTTTTCAAAAATCATAACTTTTATGAAAATAAAATTTTAACGTTTGTTTATTTTAACAATTCAAAATTTAAATAAAACGTATACTTTCAAAAATCATTTTAAAAATTCTTTTAAAAACCAAAATCATTATTTTAAAACTTCAAAAATGTATCCGATGATGCAACAGCACCAAATAGTCACACACAACATCCAAATATCATATATCAATATGATAATCAACAAATATCACAATATCTGTAAATAAATCAATACAGTTGAGGAATCCAGTTGGATCCCTCCAACCTGTTTCCCTGCATCCACAAACATTAGCACAATACCAATTCCGTTCCAGTACGAAATTATCGCGGTATATGGGATTTATAAAATATTATCCGCTTAATAGACGGCGCAATAGGGTCTCATCCGCTATATAATGCGGGAAATCAACTCCAAGTACATAAATAATACAAATTTCACTGTACTGTGAAATATTCGCGGTATATGTTTTTAATAAATAACATCCGCTTACTAACACCGCATAATGTCTATTTTAACCATCAATAGATAACAATCATCATTCAACATACAATCAATAATTTTAAATATAACTATTTAAAATTAAAATCGAAACCGATTCGATTGAGTGAGAAGTTCTCACCTTGATTTCAATTTCGTTTTCAGCTTTTATTTCGAATAAAATTAAACGGACGTTTAATTTTACCCGAAATTCAAACTAACTCCAAACAACTCCAATCCAATTCCATAGCGTAGTGCTCGTCCATACGAACCCAACGCAACTAGTTTCGTGCGTTTTCGACCTTGTATGAAAACTATATGAATTTTAGAAGTTACACTAATTTTTATATTAATATTTACAACATTGCTTTTCAATTTTCAACCTCCATTAAATTACAGCCTTTGGATCCAAGCCTTCACCCATCTGGACGCACCCTATCATCTTCTTCCCCCACGCATGTTCTCAGGTTCTTCACGCACAAATAACCCACCAAGGCCGAAATTAGGGTTAACACTTGCGGCCAACACGACGAACATGAACACGATCAAACACCTCCAGGACGTAGCCCATCTCCTTCTCTTCACTCGGCCGCCATGGGGTGGAGCTCGGCCCTGTCCTTGCATTGATTTGCGTGCACGACCTGCAGGTCGTCGGCCCCCCTAGCTTCCCCTCTGTCGCTCCAATTTCGATCGTAGCCGTTCATCTTCAAGATCTCTTCATGCTCTACAAGTTTCATGTTGAAAATTTCTTGAATTGGTTGATGGATTGAGAGATTTGAAGGGAAGAAGCTTGATAATTTTCGTCAGTTCATGTTTCAGAAAGTGGCGGCCTGAAGAGATGGAATCCTAGGGTTTTTAATTTTGCAAATTTATGAAGAACATGGGCTTATATAGAAAAATCGACGTACACTATTCACCCCGAATTTTCCGAACTCCAAACGAAGCGTGCCGGTTGGCGCTCCTAAGGTTTACCCCGCGTTCCGAACACAATGGAATGTGTTTCGGGAGCTAATTCGGTCATCTGTGCGAGTTATGGCAATAAACGTTCAATTTAAATTAAACCGATTTAAACTAATTTCTAGGCGTTTTGGCTTGCCCCGGACAAACGGTAAATCCGGTTGACATGAAATTTGAAACCATACAATAATATCACATTATGGATCCGATGAAACTAGTTTCGATGAAATCCGAGACTGTTTGAAAAATGGCTATTTTAACTCGCCAATTAAAAATTTAAAACAATTTCGATGCATTTCGAGCTGCCACGATCAAACGACAACTCCAATTGCTACGAAAATTGAAATCCGATAATAACAAACTATTACGGATCCAATGGAACTAGTTTCGTTCAATTCTGAGACTGTTCGAAAAATGGCTAATTTCACTAGTCGATTAAATATTAAAATATTCAATTTTCACAAATTAACTTTTAATTTGATTTTAAAAGTTCTAAAATATCGTTCTAACTCCAACATGATAAAATAAAATTTTACAAATCATTTTCAATCATATTTTACCCAATTTTCAATTTTTTCTGTAATTTAACATATTAAATCATTGATTTAATTGTCCAATTAAATCTAATTATTCGCAATAAAATTTATTCGACTTATAAATTCCACTTATTAATAGTTAAAATTAATTAAATATACAATTTTTAAATTAATATAGATTCTGGGTCGTTACAGACTTCCCCCCTTAAAAGAATTTCGTCCTCGAAATTATCAAGGAAGAAAAAGTTACAGAATTCATTAACTTTCCAAAACAAATTTAAACTTCTTACCATACTTTACTAAGTTTTCAAATCATACTTAGTTATCTTTTCAAAACCAAACTATATCGTTTAACTTTCAATTCCAAAACCAAAATTATAGTTTTCACAAATTTCCCAAATTTTCTCAAAATTTTTCTAACGCCTTAAATTTTCGAAAAAATTCGCCATAGTCTCCTTTGCGCGGCTCGATCCGAAAAAAAAATGACAGTATATATATCACAAATATACATCTCATCAAGTGATGAGGCATCCCGCAGGGAAAAAAGTGTAAAAGTACGATATGTAATCCGAGATATGTACCTTATTATATTATTAGCGGGCGTATACGGCTAATATAGCACGAAAGCGAGCTCCAAAAGCGAAGCAACGCCATCCGCACCTACTAAACACTCAACAACAACATGAGAATCATGCATATATGAAAATAGTATCAATATACAACATATAGCAACATAACAACTTCATAATATAGCAAATGCAACTAAAGCAACAAATGCAACCATCAACCAACTCAATATTCATTCATATTCTCATTAATATTCAAGGAATTGGTTTTCCAATTTAAATCACATTTGATTTATTTACATTGGATTTTATCAACATTCATTCATATTCAATTTTAATTAGTTTGCATTCACTAATTTAAATCCAATTCACATTCAATTCTATTCAAATTTACTTACTTCTAATTTGAATTCAATTACATAGCTTGCAATTTCGCTAATTCAATTTCATTAATACTTAATGAATTATATACAATCAATCCACAATCAAATAACAACCAATGTTTATTCAATACAACCAAATTTATTCACTTTACTTTCAATTTGGTCCAACTCTTTTAATTCCAATTGGTTCAACATTTAATTGACTTTCATTCAATTCATTAGTTCAATTCATTAGTTCAATTCAATTGCTAATTCCTTTAACAATATAAAGTTGAATTTCATTCATATAACTCAAGTTCAAATTCTTAATGACTTCACTTCATTAATTCACTTATTAATTTACTTCGATACCAAAATTAACTTTATTCAACATCACTTAAGTTATAGTCCATTTCAAACATCTTATCAAATCCAAATCAATTTATTTAACTTCCAATAACATTAGCTTTTAATTTTCCTTAATTTCATTTCATTATCACTTAATTATTTTACTTCAATACCAAAATCAACTTTCATTTAAAATAATCTGGCAGCAATTCCTCTTTTGGAAACCAAAAAATGAACACCAATGATGCCGCGGTCATCATCGGAATGATTTTCCAGCGACCGAAAAGAGTTTAGAGATTTTATCTTTCCAAAACAATTTTTCCAAAATGTCTAATCCTTTCAAAACCCTTCTCTGGAATTTTATTTTCAGATTATAAATCACATTTATAAATCTTTTACTTATATAATTTCACTTCTTATATATAAGATTATTTCACAAGTGTAAATTATTTTAATTATAACTTCATACTTATAATTCATTTGCTTATACCATTCATTCTTTCACAGCTGTTGTTTTTATTTAACTTATTCAACAACCAAACAATCAATTCATATACACTTTAATAATTCTGAAAAATTATTTCCTTTATATATAAAATATAATCGAGGTAAAATTATTTCATTTACCCAATTTAAAACAATATCGTGTCAAATTGTTCTGTATAAGTGTTTAGAGATCCCTATCAACAACGTTAATTACTCGTGTTGACCAAAATCCATATACCACTCAACAAACCAATCATCACAATATAAAACAATTTATTTTCACTAACAAATACACGCTCGTATCTATTATTACACTCAAACTCATTCTAGAGTGCTACTGACTCTATCTCTAATGAGTAATACCCAACAGAGTCATGGTTGTCGCTTAACCATAAGCTCTGATACCAAATGTAACGTTTACGATTTTTTGTTGCCGAAAAACCGAAATGTTAGGGTTAAAGAAGAAGAAAAAGATAGAAGAAGAGAGAAAAGGATAGAAGAAGAACAGAAAAGAAACAACAGAATATCAGAATCTCACAATTTCACAGCGGAACAACATATAATAAGTATCTGAATATCATTAAAACAAAGAACTATACATTTTATACATTACATCATTATCAGAGTTTACAACAACAATAGACAACAGAGTCAATACATCAATGGACAGTTATATAAACTTGTCCTCATACAGAATACACAGCGGAATAATACATAGAGAATATCATATACAAGTGGTACGTCTCGATATGTAGCTCGCCTCCTGAGCTCCATAGCACTTCTAAATCCAGAGTAACCTGATAACCAAACTCTAGACTGTCCGTGTGGAAATTGGTGGGCACCCAGAGTTTAGGAAGGAAAACAATAAACTCCGAGTCAGTCATGTGACTGGTGTGAGAACTAAAACAGTTTATTTATCTTTAAAATCAAAATAGAGGAATATTTTTAAAGTCAATTCACAATGCTTTTAAAAATGAGACTACCATAAGGCCTCTCGCACACACACACAATGCAAATGCAGAATCGGAGGAGATTTCTCCTTATGATAGTCAAAGATGCTTGTACGCATTAAAAAGAAACATTTGATATTATTACTAGTGCATAGTGTAGGAAAAATCATTTCGAAAGTAAAGATATAAATCTTAGCCAGCATAGGCATTTCGCACTTATGCCTACTATAGCTACCATCCAAACAGTGGTGACCACCATAAGTGAATGATAGGCTCTACAACTAAAACCGTACAAGATCATATTGTTTCTTTGGATTTCCAACAAATGGTCAGGCCAAGGAACTTCCCATTGCCACATGGGTACGCCTCTGGAAAGACGACCCGAGAACCAAACCGGATCTCTGCCAACACAAGGCCGGGTTACCTTTCAAACTAGGTAACTACTGACACGAATATGTCATCCCCCGATCGTAACCGATCTATTCGAGGATCCTCGATTTCCAACAACCACAAAATTTGCAGCAACAACATAGGTTAAATATCCGGGCTCCATACCATGATACCACCTCTATCCAGAAGGAATGACATACACTAAAGGGGTGCTACCCCCTAATAACCTTGCTGCATCCTTCCTGTTTTGACTATTTCCGGGGTGTGAGGTCCGACGAAGTCTCGTCCACAAAGCCAGGATTTATACAAAAGCTGTGCTTTGGGTCAACAAATGATCATAGAAATGATCACCGAGATAAATGATCAAACAAATGATCATATCACAAATGACCAAACAATGATCATCTCACAGCAACACTCAGCATGCCACATTACCAATTTGGGAATATATCACTAATAACCTTCAACTATATAACCTCTGAGCTCGTACGTCTCAGAGAAGGGTGTTAAGCTAAGAGAATAAACTCTCCGCCACCAACAGAAATTTCTTTGAAAGAAATCAGCTTTATATCTCAACTTGTAATGTCAGACATACAATCCATACAAGTCTGTTCCGGGCTCGAACAGAACCGAAGGCACTTACAAAGAAGTCCTTGCATTCCAGATAATTTCTAATCACGTCCGGACTTCCCGTCACTAAGGGTGATAAAACCTCTATATCGGAGATAAGCCGATGCAGTGTAACTCAACGGTAATCCTTCCATTTTCAAAAATATCCGGTCTTCAACACCGGTCATCGAATGCAATCTATTACGACGTATCACATATTCAGAATGGGTTATACGACCCCAAGGTCCTTTCCCGGCTAACCCGAATAGTGAGCGCTTATTCAAAAATAAGTGTGGCATTCAAATTCAAACAATCACAACAAATACCTATTTAAAGGTAAATATTGATAGTCGGATTATTTAACAATCAAAAGGCATTCTCAACATCACCAGATTCCAAATAATTTTTCAAATTATTTATTTTCCAAAATATCTTTACAAGATATATGTATTTCCCACACTTCAACATTTGAAAACTAATTTTCAAATCACTTTTCACCTTTACCACTTTTGAAAACAAATTTCAATCAATTTCCTTATGCGAAATACTTTCATTTCAACATGGTTCATTTAAACCAATTAAATAAATCCTTACCGATTTACTTTATATTTACGTTCCAAATCCGTAAATTTATTCCCACACTTCAAAAAAATAAATCAACGTTTATTTTTAAACAAATTCCCCTTTTCATTTATAAATTCCATAGTGAATTTACAATTCTAAAATATCTATGAATATACGATTTTCAAATCGATTTCTAATATTCATTTTCAATTTATCTCTAAAAGATAAAATCTCAAAATATTCAGTTCATATTGGAAAACATTTCCATACTTATTTAATAATAAGTAATTCACAAATCTATTTATTTTCAACATTTGAAAATATTCAATATACTTAAATCAAAACTAAGTATATATTTCATTCTTTAAGAAATCATTTTCTTAACAAATAAATTTGAGTCAAAACGAATGTTGCGTAGAACATTGTTACGACGACCCAAAATCACTAGTATAGGGATTCAAAGTTTAAATAGATATATAAATCCCAATACTATACAAAACATTTCCTTTCGGAAACCATTTACTATAACAACAGTGTTATAGTCCACCATTTCCTTCTATTTCTCAAAAACGTCTATTTCAACAGTGAATGTTGAAATCTATGGTTTTGATATTTAATGCATTTTAAAACGTCGTTAAAATAATCAACTTCTTTTAATAATATCCATTTTGCCAAATATGACCATTTTATTCAATAATGTATTCACTGTCCAAAATCGTGAATATATTTCCTTTAATAAACTTCAACATTCAATTTATCAAATTCAATTGATTTCGAATTTATAAAAAAAATGTTTATAAATCTCATTTTTATTTATAAGCTTTGATTTATAAATCTCATTTTTAAAAAATTCCATTTATATCTCATTTAAATGCCAAAATTATGCCAAAATCCGATTTATAAGATAATTACTTATAAATCTTCTATTTTACAAAATCTATTCATTTTATAACTTCACAATTTATATATCTATAAATTCCGTTCACTTATGAAATCCATTTTTATTTCATTTTTAACACTTATAAAAACTCGTTTTAATATTCCAATATTTTTAATTTATAAAATATCAATTTTATAAGTCTTTTATATACATCGTTTTTAATAATTCAAAAATCCCAATTTAAACCAATTTATTCTTTTAATAACTTAAAAATCGTTATTTAAAGCTTATATATTTCAAAATCATACTTAAGCATTATTTTCCAAAAATCATAACTTTTATGAAAATAAAATTTTAACGTTTATTTATTTTAACAATTCAAAATTTAAATAAAACGTATACTTTCAAAAATAATTTTAAAAATTCTTTTAAAAACCAAAATCATTATTTTAAAACTTCAAAAATGGATCCGATGATGCAACAGCACCAAATAGTCAATCACGACATCCAAATATCATATATCAATATGATAATCAACAAATATCACAATATCTGTAAATAAATCAATACAGTTGAGGAATCCAGTTGGATCCCTCCAACCTGTTTCCCTGCATCCACAAACATTAGCACAATACCAATTCCGTTCCAGTACGGAATTATCGCGGTATATGAGATTTATAAAATATTATCCGCTTAATAGACGGCGCAATAGGATCTCATCCGCTATATAATGCGGGAAATCAACTCCAAGTACATAAATAATACCAATTTCACTGTACTGTGAAATATTCGCGGTATATGTTTTTAATAAATAACATCCGCTTACTAACGGCGCATAATGTCTATTTTAACCATCAATAGATAACAATCATCATTCAACATACAATCAAGAATTTTAAGTATAACTATTTAAAATTAAAATCGAAACCGATTCGATTGAGTGAGAAGTTCTCACCTTGATTTCAATTTCGTTTTCAGCTTTTATTTCGAATAAAATTAAACGAACGTTTAATTTTATCCGAAATTCAAACTAACTCCAAATGACTCCAATCCAATTCCATAGCGTAATGCTCGTCCATACGAACCCAACGCAATTGTTTCGCGCATTTTCGACCTCGTATGAAAAAGATATGAATTTTAGAAGTTACATGAATTTTTATATTAATATTTACAACATTGCTTTTCAATTTTCAACCTCCATTAAATTACAGCCTTTGGATCCAAGCCTTCACCCATCTGGACCGCACCCTATCATCTTCTTCCCCCACGCATGTTCTCAGGTTCTTCACGCACAAATAACCCACCAAGGCCGAAATTAGGGTTAACACTTGCGGCCAACACGACGAACATGAACACGATCAAACACTTCCAGGACGTAGCCCATCTCCTCCTCTTCACTCGGCCGCCATGGGGTGGAGCTCGGCCCTGTCCTTGCATTGATTTGCATGCACGACCTGCAGCCCGTCGGCCTCCTTAGCTCCCCCTCTGTCGCTCCAATTTCGATCGTAGCCGTTCATCTTCAAGATCTCTTCATGCTCTACAAGTTTCATGTTGAAAATTTCTTGAATTGGTTGATGGATTGAGAGATTTGAAGGGAAGAAGCTTCATAATTTTCGGCCATTCATGTTTCAGAAATTGGCGGCCTGAAGAGATGGAACCCTAGGGTTTTTAATTTTGCAAATTTATGAAGAACATGGGCTTATATAGAAAAATCGACGTACACTATTCACCCCGAATTTTCCGAACTCCAAATGAAGCGTGTCGGTTGGCGTTCCTAAGGTTTACCCCGCGTTCCGAACACAATGGAACTTGTTTCGAGAGCTAATTCGGTCATCTGTGCGAGTTATGGCAATAAACGTTCAATTTAAATTAAACCGATTTAAACTAATTTCTAGGCGTTTTGGCTTTCCCCGGACAAACGGTAAATCTGATTGACACGAAATTTGAAACCATACAATAATATCACATTACGGATCCGATGAAACTAGTTTCATCGAAATCCGAGACTGTTTGAAAAATGGCTATTTTAACTCGCCAATTAAAAATTTAAAACAATTTCGATGCGTTTCGAGCTGCCACGATCAAACGACAACTCCAATTGCTACGAAAATTGAAATCCAATAATAATAAACTATTATGGATCCAATGGAACTATTTTCGTTCAATTCTGAGACTGTTCGAAAAATGGCTAATTTCACTAGTCGATTAAATATTAAAATATTCAATTTTCACAAATTAACTTTTAATTCGATTTTAAAAGTTCTAAAATATCGTTCTAACTCCAACATGATAAAATAAAATTTTACAAATCATTTTCAATCTTATTTTACCCAATTTTCAATTTTTTTCTGTAATTTAACATATTAAATTATCGATTTAATTATCCAATTAAATCTAATTATTCGCAATAAAATTTATTCGACTTATAAATTCCACTTATTAATAATTAAAATTAATTAAATATACAATTTTTAAATTAATATAAATTCTGGGTCAATACATTATATTTAATTTATAACGTATTACTTCCCTAGTTATTACTTTACATCTTCCCGTATTAATTTCACAATTAATCATAATTATTAAAGTAACTGTGACGACCTGGAATTTCTAATAACTTAAATTGAAATTGTTAATTGATTTTAAAATATTTAAAAGTTAATTTTAACTTGAATTCGAGATATCAATATTTACTTGATAATTAAATTATTGAATTATATGATTGAAATATTGAATCATATAGCTTGAAATTGGGTAAATTGTTGAATCTGATATTTCTAAGCCTGTTTAAAATAATTTGAAGGATTATAAAATTTATATTGATAGCATCGAAAATAGTGAAAGTGTTGAAATTGAGTTTGGAAGTGTTTTGTTCAATTTTGATAATATATCGTTTAAATTGAAATTTGAAAACAGCCTTCCAAGGCACAGTCTCGGAATTCGACGAAACCAGTTCCATCGGATCCGTAATAGCTAGTTATTATCGGATTTCAATTTTCGTAGCCATCGAAGTTGTCGTTTGACCCTGGCAGCTCATAACGCTTAAAACTATTTTAATCGATTTAATTTAAAATTGAACGTTTTCTTCCGTAACTCGTGCATACGGTCAAATTAACCTTCGAAACACGTTCTATGGTGTTCGGAATACGGGTAAAACCTTATAAACACCTGTCGGGAAGTCTGATTCGGGGTTTGGAATTTTGCGTTATGCTTAATGAGACGTTTTGTAAGTTTATAATATAATTAAAATTTTAATTAGCTAAATATTTTCTTTTACAATGTCGTGCTCAAGAAGCTTTCCACCCTCATATGTTTCATCCCGTTCCCCCTCTTTATTCTCTAATCTTTAAGCAGAAAAAAAAAATTCCCCAAACTTCGCTATTCCAAACCTATCCCTCACAGTACATCAAATTCCCACCCAAGTCCCTTCGCTCCTCCACCATCATGGCCTCCACATCCACCGCCGCCGCCTCGACCTTCCATGGCCAATGCCACGTCCTCTCCCACAGCATCGACACCGACCGAATCACCCTCGCCGAACACCTAACCCTAGTCCCATCCAACCCATCCGAATACTCCAAACTCAGTTCTCTAGCGCTAATCGGCCTTCCCTCCGAACTCTACCGATCCCTTTCGCCCAGCGCAGATCCACCCAAACGAACTTTTCGATCATCAGCGCCGACGACAACTGCGGCTGCGGATCGTCCCGAGAGCACGCCCCTGTGGCTTTGGGTGCGTCGGGCGTTAAGGTCGTGGTGGCGGAGACTTATGCTCGTTTTTTTTTGGAATTGTGTAGCTACAGGAGAGGTTTATCCAGTGGAGCTGGAGACGACTGGGATTTGGGAGGAGTGTAAGACTGGGGATATTGTGACGGTGGATTTGGGGGAGAAGAAGCTGATTAATCACACGTCCGGGAAAGTTTATGGATTGAAAGATGTTGGGGATGCAGGGCCAGTTATTGAGGCAGGTGGGATTTTTGCTTATGCTAGGAAGAAAGGAATGATTGCCAAGAGCATGGCAGAGTAAGATGGATTGATTCTTGTCCATATATCATGAGGATAATGGTCGAGATGAAGTGGATTTCAAATTCAGGAAGCAAAGGTGGGTAAATCTCACTCTGTGGATTTCTATTTAAATTTAAATGGTTAAATTTAAATAATTGGTTGGATGGATAAATTGATTGGATGTGTTACTGAAATGATGTGACTTTGTTTGGTTTGGTCTCGAGTTAATTGTGGTTTGACTCGAAGTATTCGGGTTTTTAAATTGTTTTAAACTTAAGTCATAAATAAGGAAATGTTTTCATTTTAATGTTGATAAGGGCTTAAAGGTTGGTGATTCATCAAATTAGTAGGGCAATTAAGTGGATAATTAGTTCAATTAATTAATGATTTAGAGTGGTTAATTTAGTAATTTAAGATTCGAACCAATTAATTACGGTTTAATTTAATTTATTAAGTTAGTTAATTTAGAATAATCAATGAATGGTTGATATGTGATTACTTAATGTAATTAATAAAATATGATTACTTTGCGAAATTAATCAAGAGATTAATTAAGACAGTTAAATAAAAGAGTAATTAATTTATTTAGTGAAGTAAATAAAAGGATAGTTAATTACAAGTTGAGATAAATCGAGAATGTTTAATATTGTGGATGAATTAAAGTAATTGATTTAGATTAGAACAAATTAAAATATAACTGGAAATCATTATTTTTTATATATTTAACGATGTAATTAAAGATTGCTTAATTAAGATGAATTAATCAAGAATAAGTGACTTATGAGAAGTTAATTGGTATAAGTAATTAAGGATTAATGTAATTAAAATAATTAATTAATTCATGAGGTAATTAAGATTTCTTGTTGATCCTGGTTAAGACTAATTAATATTGTGAAGTTAATTAAAGATAATTACTTGAATGAAATTGAAAGATAATTAATCCAGGGTGATTAATTAAGATGAATGAATATGTAAGAATTGGTTAACTAATTGGTTGGAGTTAATTAAGGAAGAAATCTAAGTAATCGAGGTTAGAAATTCAATTAGAATTAATTGAATTAATTTGGAAATGATCGAATTTGTTGTGGATGATTGGATGGTATTGGATGACTTGAATGAGTTGACATTCCTGTTATGAAATGTTGGATAACTTTGGTTAGGATGACATGTGACTCGAAGAGGTCGGAATCGGGCATTGGGAAATACCCGAAACCACTTCGAATTCTTATGAATTGATATGTGAGATTAATAGGTTGGAATGAAGCGATTTAAGTGAATTTGACTATTTAATCTTAATTTTGGTCCTTAGAAACTTATGGGTGAAATAGGTTATGTCTATAAAATACTGTGAACTTGTAAAATTGGTTTGAGTTACCCCCGGTTTTATATAAGTTGTTTGCTTTGGTATTCTATTTTAAATTGAGGTTTACTCACGCTGGTTTCCAGCCTGACCCGGGTGTTACTTTGGTGTAATGTCGGGTCAGACCGAGTATTACAGATTTTCAGGTAGGTATGTTCTGGAGCTCAGGAGGCGAGCAGGATGGCAATATCGCTTAGAATATTTCCGCTGTAATTATATTATTGTAATTCTGTGATAAATTGATTGTATATGACCAGCATTTGAATGTATATGAAACTCTGATATATTGAAATGTAATCGACAGATATAGTATTCTTTTGTAAACTGTTATTATTTATTATTATATTTTATCCGCTGTGAATGTGAGATGTTTGGTGTTTCTGTTCTTCTTCTTCTATCTCTTTCTTCTTTTTCATAACTATCTGGAATTTTCGGGTCAGAAAATTTCAGGTCGTTACATTTGGTATCAGAGTTGAAAGGTTAAGCGAGAACCTTGGCTCAGGTGGGGATTACTCATTAAATCGAGTCAGTAGAACTCTAGTATGAGTTGAGTGTGTGTATATATATATAAGAGCGTACTTGTTATTTTCTTATATAAAGATTTTAAATGATTTTATATAAAAGTATATTTTGATATATAAGTAATATTCCCTTGTAATGAATATTAAGGTGATTGGTTGTTAATTATTGAAATTAAAATTAAGAAGTAATATAATACAACCAAACTAAAATCTAGAATTGGAATTGAATTAAGTAGGAACAAAAATACAACTAAATAAAAATTTAAGTGATTTAAAATGAAATGTGTTGAGTTTTGATTTCCCCCTGAAATGTGATGTAATATAAGTAATATAAGTTTTGAACTTATAAGAGGAAAAGAATTTTGAAATTTGAAGTGGGAATTCAACTTGAGTAAGGTTGATTGGATTAAGTAAATTGGAATTTAACTTTGGGAAAAGTTAAATAAGTTAACAAGCAACCCGCATTGGGAATTTCAAGATGAAATTGGAATAGAACTTGGAAAGTTAAATGGTTGATTTGAATTGGGAATTTGTGTGATCTCAAAACGGGTTTGAGATTTAAAATTGAAAATGGATGATGTTTTAAAATAAATTGGATGATATCATCCTATTGTTAATAAAAGTCTTTAAATTGTGAATTGGTTTGGTTTAAATGAAATAGAAATGAAGTGTGGTGATATATCTATTATCTAGAAAAAGGGAAGTTAAACTTTCATTTGGAATTAAGGGTATGGAATTACCTTGAATTAAAAATTTGAATAATTGAATTCGTAAAATATACTTGTTTAAGAACTGGCTTCAAACTGGAAGATAAAATTGAATAATAAATTAAATTTTGAAAACAAATAAAATTGTGTTGAACCATGAAATACATAAGTTGAGATAATTTAAAATGGAATTTTGAAAATTGAACTCAGAAATTAAATTGATTAAAAACTTTGAATAAAAATTAATTTGTTTTAAAGGGTTAAACCAACCTTTGAGGATTTAACTCGAATTAATATAATTTGAAATGGGTTAAGTTGAAATTTAAATTTCATTAGTACAAATTGAATTTAGTTTGAATTAAATAGAATTGAAGTTGCCTTGGGATTAAATAAATTTCAATGTAAATTGGAGTTATTTAAATTGGAATTGGATCAATTTAAATGGAAGTGTACATTGAATTGTTGGGGTAGCGTACAGTTTGACTCTTGACTATTTTAAATAAATTGTTTTAAGACAAACTTATTTTTCTAAGCTATTTAATATATACCACTTTTCTTTCTTAAAGCTAACTTATTTTATGTTTGTTTCACCATTATTTTCGGAGCTATTTAACCATTTTTCAGCTGCTTTCTAAACTAATTGCTATTTTTCAACTATTTCACAAATTAATTTCCATTTACGACTATTTTGCAATTATTTAAAAATTCCTGAAACTATTCGACTATTTTCCGACTATTTTATAATTAGTTAATTATTTTATAGCTATTTTGTAAACTAATAATTATTTTCCAACTACTTATCTATTTTTCAATTATCAAGCTATTTTCTAAACTGGTCGGAGTTCAAACTGTTATTGATTAAATACCCAACCAAGATAAGAATTGAAGCGATAGTTCAATGGAATTGAGGTATTTGTGAATAGAAAGAGAATTGATGTGGCTGATAATTAATGAAATAAATACGTAGGGTGTACGTATATTATTCTATTCGCATAGTGATTTGATCCAGATTCGAGCGCAGAATTTCGAGATAGTATATCGATCCGAGTTGGGATTTTTCACTCGATTTTCGACGGCGAACCTGAATATGGATTGTTGATTGATTCTGGATATTCTCTATCATAGTTATGGCTATGCAAGGAGAATGACGGTTTCAAATCAAGAAACCAGATCTGAATCCGCACTAGGAAGTCGGGTGGACGATACTAGTTCGGAAGTGAAATTGGGTGATCGAATGAGCGATCAGGATGATATAGCGTATGGACGATATGTGTACATCGTACGGATTTGAATGAAATTGATATTGGAAAGAAGTCAAATTTGAATATTTGACTTTGAATAAATGAAGCTATATATCTTTGTTATATGAGATAAAACTCCCCTTGATAAATCTATAGCTAGAAGAAAAGGATTTTTGAAAGTGTTTGAAGTATAAAAGGGTTTTATACAAGTTGGAAATGATCCAAAGTTTTAAAAATTATATATGTGTGTATATATATATAAAGGATCTTATGAGGATTTTGGAAAAGGTTTTGAGAACCTTTGGACTTGGATAGGCTTTTGATTTTGGGTAAAATCGATATTGAATTTGGAAAGCCTACGATGATTACATGCAATAAAAATCAAATTTAACTAGAATGAAAATTTAAACATACCAAACATCAATCAATTAATTCAAATCACGTTATAAATTAAATTTAACTAAAATAAGATAATTTAGAAGTTGTGAGTGGGTTAAAAAACTCACCATTGATTTTAAATCGAATTAAAATTCAAAATAAGCCCCAAATTCAAACAGTCTCAGATTTCATCCTAACTAGTTTCATAATGTCCGAAATTTTGATATGATCCCAACGAAACAAACCGAGCATGAATCTTGTATGCAACAGTTATGGTGATTTGAATGTTTGAATTTGAAATTTTAAATTTAAAAAAGAAAAAAAAAAGAATACCACGTCATCATCTCTAGTATGCTCTCAACCCTAGGCGCACGAGCCTCGTTCGAACCCTAGCCTGCATCTCCCCATATGCAACTCGACCCTAGCAACGTTGCAGGCCATCGCGGCCACCAATCACCACCAACGACGCTCCCCCATGGGCCGTGACCTCCCCTCAAGGCACCACAACCACGATCGACGGTGAAGTTCCCTCAGCCGACACCTACAATCCTTGACCTAATCGAATTTTTGGCGACCATCCGACGTTGATTTGCTAAGCTAACCATCGAGATGAACTCCGCTCGACACACGCTACAACTCAGTACCATCCGGTCGACGATCGGACCAGGATCATCGAACACCAATGAACGGCCAAGACTTCATCACCCAATTCCGGCCACACGGAAATCCAAATTGAGAAACAGACTGCAGTCTAGCTTATGCTAGTCGAGAGTTTCGGATCGATATATAATTTATATATTTCAAGGAGTTTATACTTTTGATTTGATTTTGATTTGCAATTGAATTTAGAATTGGTTTTGGTTTGTCTGCCATTAGAAAGAGAGAAACAGATAGCATTGTACGTACAGACAAATAGAATAAGAAATAGTTAGGGTTTATAATAGGCTTTTTGTAGGCAGATCAAAAATAGGAATGAATGTGCTAGATCGATTTGAAAGTTAAACGAACCGAAAAAAGCGTTTCATTCCCGAAGACAAAAATGGATCATCCCATATATCAAAATAGATGCATTCGATATTTCTAAACTTATGAAACAGATTTCAAGTCCAAATTCCATCGTATGAAGAAGTTAGCTTAAACTTAGCTTATTTCAAATTGATTTCAATTGAATTGATTTATAGGCGTCTCGAGTCCGTCCAATCAAACGACAAATCCGATCGCTACGAAACTTAAAATCCAACAATCATTCACCGTTACGGATTTGATGAAACTGGTTCATCTAAATCCGAGTCAGTGGTCAAAATGGCTATTTTCACGTTAATTAAATAAATTAATATTAAATTAATTAATCACTTTTTGATTCAATAATTATAAACTAAAACAAATACAACAAGATACGAAAAGATAAAACTAGTTAGAGGATGAAGATGATGAAGATAGTCCAACTTTCTTGCTGACTTTGGAAAAGAACTTGTTCATCTTCGAAGAAATGTTATCCAAATTTTTACTAACGGATCGTTTTAGAATCTGTTGATTCTCTACAATTATCTTTTGGTTTTTGAGAAGGGTTTTGTTGGATGGATTGGAAGGATATTCAATGCTTTCCAAAGATGTTTCACCTTTTTCTTCTTCTTCTTCTTCAATTTCCATTTCATCATCTTCTTCTTCTTCTTCAATTTCCATTTCATCCCCTTCTTCTTCTTCAACTTCCCCTTCTTCCATTTCCTCATGAGCCAAACTCTCTTCCTTTTCGGTAAGTGTCTCATAAGGTTGAAAAACAAATGGAATTTTCATAAGCGAAATGTTGGAATGATTGAAAACTTTTCTAGAAGCAAATTCTTCGCCTTTGAAATCCACTCCAAAATAGTTAAAATTCCGAGTGAGATAAATTCCATGGTATAAAGTATTCTCACCCATTTCAAGATTTTTAGGACGAAGTTCATCCAAAATAGCTTGCGCCCAATTTATGTCATAGTTTTCGAAAATAGCAAAAAGAGCTTTGCAAACTTTTGAAGTAGGATTGTTAAAATTTCCCGATCTTGGGGTCAAAGTATGTTGTAAAAGAAGATTAACAATTCTTGCTTTTGGTCGAAAATTTCTATTTTTAAAATCAAAATCATCATCTCTTTCGAAAATGTGATGAAATGTCTCATGATCATGTTCATCGATTTTAAAGTTAGAAAGATTCATTCCCGAACTCTTGCAATTGAGAATGGTACCCAAAAGATCACAATTCAAAACAATTTGAGTGCCTTTGACACCACTCCAAATTTCATCTTCGTTTCCAACATAAAATACGCGATTTAAATTTGCATAGAAAATTTTGACAAGATTAGGATAACAAACAAAATCATTTTGAGAAGCATCAATAAGACTAAGAACACCATTGTTTGCAAAAAGAGAATCAATTTCATAAGAAGAAAAATCTTGAAAAATAGCAAATTTTCCGGGATGGACTGTGGCATAGTTAGCATAATTGATGTATGCTTTAATTGCCTCTGGATCATTGAATAATTGCTCTTTGATTTTTCTGGAAATTCTCATGGTTGAGGGGTTGCTTGAAGATGCCATTAGAGTAGAGAGTGGAGAGCTTGAAGTTATGAAGAGAGAGTTTGAATTTGAAAATGAAAGTGAAAAGATATGATAAAAGATAGTGAATAAATAGATTCTTAGAGGACATATTCTCTGGTCAAAAGGTATCTTTTCAGAGAATTGAATGAAGTGAAAAGGTGGAGGGAAATTAAAACATTTGAATTCAAATTTTGAAATTCAAATTCAGGTAGTCATGTCGACATCATGGTAGGGACCATGTCGACATGTGCTTTTGAATTTTCATGAATTGATTTTTCCTAAGATCTCTAATATATATTATTATTATTAATGTCTATTATATATTTCTGAAATATTATTATACTTATAATATATTTCAGAAAGTATTAAAAATAATAAAAATAAAAATAAAAATAATAAAAAATAGAAATAAATTTTAAAATTCAAACAACACACCAAATCAAAATCAATCAATCAAATAATCAAGCAACTAATCTTAAGCAAGCAATTTTAACCAATTATATTGTAAACGTGTACCTTTTTCTGAGTCCATTTCTCTGAATTCGTCGGAGTCGTGAACAGCTGTGTAACACAAATTCAAATTATTTGTCTTTTGATCATCATCACTTGAGGATGAGTCTGAGTCATCTAGAGTAGCAGTAAATGCATGCTCCCGTTTCTTCGCTGGTTCATTGTTCATAGGAGGATTCTGCCTTTCTGGATACGGACAGTCTCTTTTGAAGTGGCCTGGTTTATCACAGTTGTAACATTAGTCATTATTTGGCACTATATTCTGATTTCCAGAATTCTTATAGTTGTTTCTCTTGAGATTATTCATCTTTCTGTATTTCAGGAATCTCCTAAAATTTCTGGTCATAAAGGCTATCTCTTCATCATTATCGTTGTTTGAGTCTGATCCATCAGTCAATGCATTGAATGCCATTGATTTCTTTTCAGATGCTTTACTTTCTCTTCTCCCGATCATTTGAACTTCATACAACATTAGATTTCCAATTAGTTCTTCTATCTTCAAAATACTGATGTCATTTGCCTCTTCGATCGCAAGTGTCTTTTGATCCCATTCTGGAGTTAGAGAATTTAAAAAATTTCTGATTTGATCTTCTTCAGAAAATTCATTTCCCAAAGATATTAGAGAATGCACAATATCCTGAAATCTACTATACATATCTGAAATAGACTCATTAGCATTCATTTTAAATAATTGAAACTGATTTGTGAGCATGGAAATTTTGGTCTGTTTAGCTTTGCTTGTTCCTTCGTGAGTAACTTGCAAAGTTTTTCAGATTTTATATGCAGACTTACAAACTGACACTCTATTGAATTCATTTCTATCTAGTGAACAAAACAGAATATTCATTGCCTTAGAATTATTTTGTGCAACAGTCTTTTGCTCAGCAGTCCACAGTGCAAAATCAATTGTGGGTTCAGAATATTCAGTTTATGTGATATTCCAAGTGTCTAATCCTATAGGTTGTTAATATATTTTCATCCTACATGCCCAATATGCATAGTTATTGCCATTAAAAAGTTGTGGTCTAACAGTAGACTGACCCTCTACAAATGAACTAGTGACAGGGATACTAGTGTTAATAACAGTACCAGTGTTGGTAGCCATTTTGAAAACTTTTTAAAAATCAGATTATGAAACTTTGAAAAACTTGCTCTGATACCAAATGTGAGAAATGCGGATTACGGATCTCAAGGCTAAGATTAACACTAGAGGAGGGGGTGAATAGTGTTAATAAAGAATTACTAAATCTTTTTAATTTATGTTAATTTAGACACAAAAGTATGCAATATACAAACACAGATATGATCACAGAAACAATCACAAATGTAGAAATAAAATAAAAGCAGAAAAGGAAAGAACACATCGGATTTTATACTGGTTCGGAGTTACCCTACATCCAGTCCCGCAACACAAGTACGGATTTCCTTTCAAAAGCAATTGTACAATTACACCCTTGGTTTCAAGGCTATGAGGTACACCCTCCAGAATTTCGATCCTCCGGGTAGAGATACTTGATTTCCGGGCCGCAAGTTTACCCAATTGATTTACCAAGGCTACAATCACACCTTTTCCCTTTTGATTGATTTCCAAGGCTACAATCACACCTTTTCTCGCTTAATAGATTACAAAGAAGTCTATAACTATGAATAGCACTGAGAATCTTATAGAGATAGTGATAGAGAATCAAACCAGAAGTAATCGAGTATGATTCAATGTTGATTTTGGCAGAGTAATGATAAGAATATGTATTAAGAAATGAGGAAGAAGAAGATGAGTGAAAACCAGAAAATTATAATTAAAAATTCGTTGAAACTGACCCCTATTTATAGAAGAACAACAGTCATGACCATTCATGAAGAGTTATGGCGAATAGACACTTCTTTTGAAATTTGAATTTTTGAATCAAACTGTCACCATGTCGACATGGTCATGCTAGGCATGTCGACATCCCAAAGAATTTTTTGGTGTTTTTGATTTTCTTTGAAAATAACCTTTATCTTATATAAAAACTATTTTAAACTTTATAAATATACTTGACTATAGTTAAAATTCATAAGTAAATATAAAGAATAATATATATAGATTTTAACTATAATTTTATATGTAAATCTAAGTATAAATATATAAAAGTTAAATATATTATTCAAAAAGATAGTCTAAAATCAGTAGTAATTTGACTTTGAAAATAAAGATGTTTTTGAGGCTAAAATTATTTAAAATCAGGATCGAGGGTTTTGAATCTTTTAAAAGGAAAGTTTTGAAAACATTTTGAAAACAGGATATAATTTTGAAAAATCATTTTGAATAAAAGTTAGCGGATACAAAACAATGTTCCACTAGATTTTTCGTAGGTTCCATCCTACTTAGGGTTCCATCCCTTTAACGGGCTCGAAGTGGATTCCATTCCACGAATAAATTGGAATTTAAGATACCAGTGCTTCCCTACGAGTTTTAACAAAAATTCCTAATAATAATAAAAAATACTTATCCTTGAAATCTTGAACTCTTGATATTCTCGATACTCATGAGTCTTCTATCTTGATATTTTATCTTGATATCTTGAATCTCTATACTATACGGTCTTCATTCTTAGTACCTACATGGTTAAATCCTGCATATACATACATATATATATATATATATATATATCTAAACTTAAAGTGCTAGTATTTATATTTTATAATCTATTCTAAGTTTGTTGTCATCAAAACCATCATCTCACGGACTAACAGAAACCAGGCTATTTTCCAGTTTACAACTTCTCACATCCTCATTTCTCTCTTTTCATTCCTTTTTCTCTTCATCTTTCTTAAATAAAAATCAAAACTAAAAGAAGATTTAATCAAATAACAACAACTCGAACTATTTCAAGTTTCAACCTGAGCAAAGATCTAAGTACTTTAGTTTCAAAGATCAGATTCAAATCAAACTAAGCAAATTCAAGGTCATCAAAACAAAGTTCCAGAAAAAAAGAGGAAGCTGTTCTTAGTTTTTATAACCGGTGAGTAAACTTTTCTTTAAAAATAGTTTTAATCTATGTTTATACTAGATGCATGTGATGAATCTTTGTAGTAATATAGTAGATAATGTTGCATAGGTGTATGAATGTGAATACATGTATGTATAAATGATATGTCTGTGCAAATGTCTGTGTGTATGAATATATATGTCCTTGTTTCATGTCAGGCTGAAACTCACTCAAATTAAATTCCATTTCTCCTCATACATTTAGTTTTAGGCTTTGATTTCTAAATGAAAAATAGTTATAAGAATGTAACATCATTTTTAAATACAGTTTCAAGAATTTATATTAAGTAATTATTTCAAAATATATAAATTACAGTGATAATTTAAAATGGGTCAGAAATCAATCGTCTCTGTATCAAGTTTAGATTATAGGAGCTGATTCGTATTGGGAAATTATGATTTTTGGTAAACATTTCAAGATTTTTAAGCTTGTATATGATGAGATATCTTAAGTTGATCGTATTTGGGTTATTCGTCGATTTCTTGGTGATCGACGAAGGGGAAGTGTCGGGCCTAGAGATGGAGGAAGCGAGTAGCCTGGTGGTCACTGGAAAAATGATCGTTGAATTTTTTGATGGCTGTGGTGGTCAGGCGACGACGAACTCGGGTTTGTGGTGCTATTTTGGTCATCGATGTATTCAGAGTTCGTACGACGTCGATGGTGCACCGGAGTGGATCGTATGTGGGCGGATCGGAGCGTGGTGACGTGAAGCAGCTATGGGTTAGTCGGCATGGTTTCCGGTGGTCAGAGGCAATGGCAAGTTGTGGTGCAACGTCCCGTAATTTTTATTAATTAAATTTGTCATTTTAATAAGATTTACGTAAATTTAATTTAGAAGAAATAAAGATTTTATAATTAATAATGAAGCAAATGCTGAGAATGAAATGAAACCATGGGAATATAAGGCTAAGTATTTACAGTTGAAACAAAATGACGAATAAATTGAAGTGATGTAAATTGTTATACTAGGCTAAGAGTTGCATATAAGAGAACAAAAGTAAGTAGTGAATTTAGTTAATGAATTAATAATATTAAATAGTAAATTGAATTAAATCAATGTCCGGTACAAATTGAAATATTGTTTGGATTGAAAGCTTATAAATTGTAAGCATTTAATTTACAAATGAAATCAGTGTATTAATTTAGTTGTAACTGAATGTAAATTAATGAAATTATGTAATAATTGATAAATGATGGCATTCATGAATGAAATAATATTTGTAAGTAATAAAGGAATAGTTGAAATAAACATTTACCAATGAAATAGTATATTGATTTATATAGACTTAATAAAAGAGTTGAATTGAATCAATCTATTTAGTTGAAACTAATTAATTGGTATGCAAATTATAAATGGGTTTATAGTAAGAAATTATACTATCGTGAATTGGAATTAAGATGAAATTCAAAAATTCAAGTATGTGATGCAAATATATCATATATAGCAGTGGAATAAAAAAATTAGTGTTATTATGACCTGGTTGGTAAGTAACAAACTTATAACTGAATTTAAAAGAAAATAGGTGATAATGAATATAGATTGTTCATTTATTTGATGTGTTAAGTAAATTTTGGTATTCAATCGCAATAAATATAAATAATTAATTGAAACTATTGTAAGGTCAAAATTTATTGCATATAATAAATTGGGGGATAGATTTCATTAAAGGTAATTTATTTATTACGTTAATGTAAATTAAAATAATTAGAGTTACGTAAATGATGATTAATACCATGTTTGGAAGTTGTAATTTAGAGGATATTAAGAATTAGGAATTGAATTTTGAATTATTTGCAATACAAATAAAGAAAATGTTACATTATTGCTAACTGAGGGAATCATTAATTAATTGAATGAAAGTTAAATCAGTGGAATTAATGGAGATTAATTTACGTTAGTTATTTTGCTATAATGGATTGAATAATAAGAATGAATATTTAATTCAACGAAATTTTTGGAAACTTAATTGATAATTTCTAAATTTAATAAAAATGAAAATTTGACATTGAAATGGGAAGTTAATCGACTTTAAATTGACCATTAAATTGTTTAAAACATTGTAATTTGATTGAGACATATAAAGGTAATAAAATTTGTCAAATTTAAGATTTAAAAAAAAATTGGATTTTATTAATAAATTTTCAATTTATTTAATTAATATAAAATTAGCCATTTTGGCCACTGACTCGGATTTCGACGAAATCAGTTTCGTCGGATCTGTAACGGTGAATTATAATAGTGTTTCAAGTTTCATAACGATCGGACTTGTCCTTTGATCGTACCGACTCGAAACGCCTTGAAATTTATGCAATTTAAATCAATCTAAATCAATTTGGAAAAATTGAATTTAGCATAGCTTCTTCATACGATGGAATTTGAACGTAAAACTTTTTCCATCGCGTTTAAGATATGGCTTGACCCAATTTCGTTCCGGAGTAGAAACGGGCTTTTCGGGCCATTTAACGTTTAGCACGTATACCAATCCGATCCATCTATTATTTTTCAGTCTTGTCTATATATAACCCGTTATAAACCCTAGCCACTCCTTATTTTCATTTTTCTATACATACATCTCCTTCTCAACTCCTCATTCCAATGGCAGAAAAAAACCTAATTCCCAAATTCCAAAAATTAATTTCAATTTCAAAAAAAAAATTCGGATCTGCAGCCACTTCGAGTCACGCTTTGAGTTTCAAAGGCAAAAATGCTGTATCTACATCGGGTCAAGAAGAAAATGACTCGGGTCGCTCCGGGTCGTTTTGGCAAAAACTTCAAGCAATCACCGGGGATTTGAGGCGGCGCACCGAAGTCGAACCCGAAGTTGACACAGGACCAGAATTTTCCAATTTTTAAATTTTCATAACTTTTGCGTACGAGCTCGGATTCACGCGTGGTTTATTTTGCTGGGATTGTATCGGAATTCCAGACATTTTGGCGTTGGTCTGGGCGGATTTGGAGACTGTCAAATTTTTGGGTTTAAACTTAATTTAGATTCAATTTAAATTCAAAAGGTGAGTGTTTTAACCCACTCACAACTTCTAAGTTATCTTATGTTTGTTAAATTTATTTAAGATATGAGTAGAAATTTATTTATGATTGTTTTGCATATTTTATTCATCATCTCAGTTAAATCGCATTTATTTAATTTAGCTGTTAATTAATTTTATTATTGCATATAAATTGACAGTTAAAATTTATTTATTCTGCATATAAACTGCTAGTTAAACAGTTATTTATTTATTTATTTATTTTGAATATAAACTGTTCGTTGATACCTGATATGTTTTATATGCTCTATTGATATTTGTTTAAATTGACGATGATTGAAATAAGATTGGTTGATGATTGATATTGGGTGAATGGATGATGTGTTCCATATTATATAAACTGCAAGTTATTGTGCATTCTCATTTCATTTGGGATTGCGGTTTGAAATGATATACAACCGCATTTTTATTTTTAAATTGCGGATTGAAATGATAAATATCCGTATCACTTGACCATAGGATAGAAAATTATATACAGGCACCGCAGTATATATATAAAATTATTTTCGAAATGATTTCTATGGTTTGGATAGGATGCGGTTAAATAAATATTAATTTTGATCTTATATAAAATCTTATTTTATATATACATATATTGTTAAATTATTGAATTTAAGCTATGTATGAATTGGTTGAATGGAAATAAATAAGTTGAAAAATGGAGTTTGATAATTTATATTTATGATTAAGTACAGGTTTAAGATAGTGTATATATAGAGTTTTAAATAGTTCAAATCAATTAAGATTGGAAATTTAATTGGAAATTTATTTGGAATTGGGCTTATTTAAAAATTAAACTCCACAAGTTGGTGTAAACTTATTAATCTTGGAAATTTTAAAGGTATGATATTTATAACTGGATTTTTATTCAAGATAAATTAAATGAATAATTCTAGTATAAATAAATGGAAGAAAATATTTAGTGTTAATAAATTGGGTTTTATTTTAAATGGTTATGGATCTATTATGTAAACGTTTCAAAACTAAATAATATGACAATGAATTGTTGAATAGAAATTCCCAACCTTAGTTTTGAAAGTTATTAAATACTCAAAGTTTGAAAATATTGAAATCGAAGTGTTTTTATTCAAATTGAAAGTGAATCTAAAGGTTATGGGTTTAGACTGAATATAAAGTAAATAAAATTGTAAAGGCGTGGAAATTATTTACTTTATAAAGAAATTTTAAATTCAACTGTTTTATTTTATATACTGTTGAATATCCATACCATTTAAGTTTTGAAAGTTATGGTTTTACTATGGATTTCGAAGTATTATGTGGAAAGTTAAATTTCAAATATTTGGTTTCGAGGTATTATAAATCTTAAAAGTGGCATGATTTTGGAAAAGAAATATATTTGAAATAAATGATATCATATTTATTTGGGTTTTAAAAGGAAATGATATCGTATTTATGGGTTTTGAAATGGATAATTATATTCTGGTTTAAAAGCATAATTATTTTTAAATGACCGCGGTGTTATAATAACATTTGGTTGTTGAAGAGACCGGGATCGGAAGTTGTCATACTCTCTGCCTACTCCGAAAATCACTTTAACAACCGTGTACGCGGTGGAGATTCAAGAATGTAGTAGGTTGGTGGCGGCGTTTCCTTTAAGGTAAATACGTGGACCCGACTCCCGTGAGTTGGCATAAGGTGGCTAAAACAGGAGCGATTCTCGGGCCAAGGGGGTTAGCGCCCTTTATCGGTCACTCCTCTTCGATACTACTCTGACTTTGGATTGATTCGGTGGCCACCTTTACTTTTGATTTTAGGGGGAGTTTGTTCGAGGTGAGCGGTAGCTGCGGCTATGCGTTACCACCAGTCCGGATGCGTAATTGGTATATCTACCCTGGCATTGCCTAGTTGTGCCGTGTCACCTAACCTATCGCGCCTTATACGAATTTGGTTTTGTACCATACCTATGGAGTGCCTTCTGACGACGCCCGGTACGGGGGAGATTACGGTACCTTATAAACTATGGGAATATATTATGTGTTAAGGTGGAAAATGTAAAGCCTTAACGCTGTTTAAAAGTAAGTTTATTTTACAATTAGACACTATTATAATAACGAAATATACTACATAGTAAATAGTTTAACGGATCCTTAGGAGATGCAAATCCCGAGCATCTCTTGAGTTACTGCACTCATATTCATTTCTGTTAATTTAACTTACATAAGATCTTTTAGTTCTGACTCGAGTGTTTTGTCTTTTCAATTCGCTCGGGTCAGTCCGAGCGTTTCAGGATTTGAAGATTTTTCTGGAGGAAGAAGACGAATATTTCATTACTATTATTATTATATATTATATGGTTCCACTACACTGTATTCCGCTGCATTAATATTATTGGTATGTGAACTCTGATATCTATTGTATAAAGAAGAATCAAATGTTTGTAAACAGTTTTATGAACTGTATATTTATTATTATATTTTATCCTTCCGCTATGAGATTCTGTTTTGTTTTATTCTTTCTCGTTTTTCTTATTTACCCCATAACAATCCGCCCTTCCGTATGGTTTGAATTGGCACGTGTGTCGATTTAAAGCGTGCAAAAAGGCAGGATGTTACATCTGGTATCAGAGCTTTGGTTTAGCGATAAACCTTAGCTTTGTGGGGTCTGACTCTTTATCAATAGGGTAGAAACACCCTATGGGAGTCGCTGAGTGTATATATATGAGAGAGCGTATTTGTTAGTGTTATAATAGGGTTTTAATATTGTGTTAATCTGTTCCGTTTTGTATTTATAAATTCCGGTTGATGCATGGGACGCTGTGACATTAATAGGGATTTCTAAACACTTAATAGGATAGACCGATATAATGTTTGTTTTAATATAGGTGAATGTAATTATTTTGCCTGTTATATTTTCTATATATAAAATAAAGTTTTTTTTTATAAATAAGATATATATTTGGTTGCAATATATTGGTTGTTAGGTAATAAAATTTATAAATAATAGATGAAATTAGATGGAAAATAAAATTGGAAATTTAGAACTTAAGTTCCGGGGTTTTGGAAATTCTTTCAATTGATTTTGGAATATAATAATAATACTATTAGAATTATTTTCTAATATAAATATTTCAATATAATTTGAAAGAATTGTTTAAAAAGAAATTTTGAAAAGAAATAAGTTATGTACTCCCCTCTCTGTCGCTGGAAAATAATTTCGGTGATGAGTGCACGCATCATCGACTTTCATTTTCGAGTTTCGAAGTGGGAAGGCCACTGTGGTAGTTTTACTACAGATTTATTTCGATAAAAAAGTGAATTTTTAATTTTTTTTAAATATAATTGGGTTTATAAGTTGTAAGTATATATATTTACCTATTATTTTTAAAATAATTTGAAATTTAACCCGGTATTTAGTTCTTAAGTTTCCACAATAAATAGTTTCAATTATTCTAGTGAAATGGAATCTAAGTAATTAATAATTGAAACCCTAAATGAAATAAGAGGTTTAATGATAGGTTATTAATGGTATTAAATGAAATTTAAAATTGTAACCTATGAAGTAAAGGATTATTATTGAACAGTAAATTTATTAAAGAAATAAGAGAAACTTGTATGACTTTAATTACATTCTTAAAAACATATATATAACTTACCAAATATTTAAAAGTTAAAATGTTTAATAAGAAAATGAATGGAAATTATACAAGTAAAAGTATATAATGAAGGTGTTCAATAAATCGCTTTTATTCATAAGAAGTGATGATATCGGGATAAGTTAAGTTATAATTGAAATTTTACTATTAGTATATATAATAAAAGGTAAGTATTACAAATAGATGATTATAAACTTAAGTAAACAAATGGAAATGCTAAGAAATTGAATGGGACATGAATACTATTGATAAATGAATGTAAATAAAAGAGGTCATGCTATAATAAATGAATGAATAATTATAACGAAATAAAAAGGAACTGGCATGACCTGAGTTAATGGAACTGAATAATTGTAAGTAATAAGTAAAAATAAATGAAGCAAACATTTAATGAGTAAATGAAAATTTAAAAGTTAAATCACTGTATAAATAAAAAGAAAATCAAACAACAAAGGTATGAAAGGAAATTAATAATAAGTTAAGTTGATTGTTGTTTGGATTTGTTGTTGTTTAGTTGATGGTTGTTTGGGTAAGGATACTTTAAAATTGGATTAGGATAAATGAATAATCTATTTAGTTTTATCTAAGACTGTTGAGTAAATGATGCGCTAGTAGTTTATTCTTCATTTCGTACAATTTAAAAGTTTTGAACCCGAACAACTATTTGTTTGTTTGATTGAATGGTTGCTTTACATTGGTTTTGTATGTTGTTTGTTGAAATTGATGGTTGTTGTATTGATTTGTTGTTAGTGATTGAAACCACTTAAATATTTCACTTTATATAAATTGTTAACCCTTTGGATTTTATAAGTGAAATGCAGGTTATGGAAGCAATTGCTAGTGCTTTTGGTTCCATAAATTAAGCGTAAATTGCCCGACAAATAGGTATGTTTCAGATTACAGTTTATAGCGCTATTTTATATATTTTCCCATGTTGGGATATTATATTTTGGATATTATATGTGATGTTTATATTATATTTTCTCCCGAGCCTCCTCGTACAAAGGAGACTCCGCTAAAATTTTCCGTAAATTTTGGACTTAGAAAATATTTTGAAAATGTTTTCCAAACTTTATTAGTTTGAGTATAAAAAAAATTAATGATTATAAATTAGTATATTTTATCTAAATTTATTTTGTAAATTTATTTGTTTATAAATTTAATATTTGATATGATATTGATTTCTTAATTCTTCTTTTCCCTTCTTTTTCCTTTTCGGGGACGAAAAGTTTTGAGTGGGGGAGAGTGTAACGACCCGTAATTTTCGTTAATTAAATTTGTCATTTTAATAAGATTTACGTAAATTTAATTTAGAAGAAATAAAGATTTTATAATTAATAATGAAGCAATTGCTGAGAATGAAATGAAACCATGGGAATATAAGGCTAAGTATTTACAGTTGAAACAAAATGACGAATAAATTGAAGTGATGTAAATTGTTATACTAGGCTAAGAGTTGCATATAAGAGAACAAAAGTAAGTAGTGAATTTAGTTAATGAATTAATAATATTAAATAGTAAATTGAATTAAATCAATGTCCGGTACAAATTGAAATATTGTTTGAAATGAAAGCTTATAAATTGTAAGCATTTAATTTACAAATGAAATCACTGTATTAATTTAGTTGTAACTGAATGTAAATTAATGAAATTATGTAATAATTGATAAATGATGGCATTCATGAATGAAATAAGATTTGTATGTAATAAAGGAATAATTGAAATAAACATTTACCAATGAAATAGTACATTGATTTATATAGACTTAATAAAAGAGTTGAATTGAATCAATCTATTTAGTTGAAACTAATTAATTGGTATGCAAATTATAAATGGGTTTATAGTAAGAAATTATACTATCGTGAATTGGAATTAAGATGAAATTGAAAAATTCAAGTATGTGATGCAAATATACCATATATAGCAGTGGAATAAAAAAATTAGTGTTATTATAACCTGGTTGGTAAGTAACAAACTTATAACTGAATATAAAAGAAAATAGGTGACAATGAATATAGATTGTTCATTTACTTATTGTGTTAAATAAATTTTGGTATTCAATCGCAATAAATATAAATAATTAATTGAAACTGTTGTAAGGTCAAAATTTATTGCATATAATAAATTGGGGGGATAGATTTCATTAAAGGTAATTTATTTAATACGTTAATGTAAATTAAAATAATTAGAGGTACGTAAATGATGATTAATACCATGTTTGGAAGTTGTAATTTAGAGGATATTAAGAATTAGGAATTGAATTTTGAATTATTTGCAATACAAATAAAGAAAATGTTACATTATTGCTAACTGAGGGAATCATTAATTAATTGAATGAAAGTTAAATCAGTGGAATTAATGGAGATTAATTTACGTTAGTTATTTAGGGTAGTGACTAAATTTGGTAATCCATTTGCAATTAATGACAATAGTGTTGATATAAGCTAATAAGTAAAATGTCAATGCAATACCAATTAATGGATTGAATGTGATTATGAAATTGGAATTAGATAAATGCAGTAAATAATTCAGGGCGAATAAATTTATGGAACAAATGTTAAGATCTTAACTGATGGTAATTAATAATTGAAGATAATGTAAATTCCATTTATAATATGACTATGGGTGAATGAAAAGATTGTAAATTAAGATTTGTTTCTTTATATGAATATAAAGAATTAAGGTAATTGAGTTTTTGCAATTAAGTAAAAATTAAACATTTATTTTTACGTTAATTGAAAATTTAGTTGAAATTGAAAAATATTTATGTATGTTAACTTCATCCATTTGGCTATAACAGATTGAATAATAAGAATGAAGATTTAATTCAATGAAATTTTTGAAAACTTAATTGATAATTTCTAAATTTAATAGAAATGAAAATTTGACACTGAAATGGGAAGTTAATCAACTTTAAATTGACCATTAAATTGTTTAAAACATTGTAATTTGATTGAGACATATAAAGGTAATAAAATTTTTCAAATTTAAGATTTTAAAAAAAATTGGATTTTATTAATAAATTTTAATTTATTTAATTAATATAAAATTAGCCATTTTGGCCACTGACTCGGATTTCGACGAAACCAGTTTCATCGGATCCGTAACGGTGAATTATATTAGTGTTTCAAGTTTCATAACGATCGAACTTGTCGTTTGATTGTACCGACTCGAAACGCCTTGAAATTTATGCAATTTAAATCAATCTAAATCAATTTGGAAAAATTGAATTTAGCATAACTTCTTCATACGATGGAATTTGAACGTGAAACTTTTTCCATTGAGTTTAAGATATTTTTAAACATATATTTTGATATATGGGTTGACCCAATTTCATTCCGGAGTAGAAACGGGCTTTTCGGGCCATTTAACGTTTAGCGCGTATACCAATCCGATTCATCTATTATTTTTCAGCCTTGTCTATATATAACCCGTTATAAACCCTAGCCACTCCTTATTTTCATTTTTCTATACGTACATCTACTTCTCAACTCCTCATTCCAATGGCAGAAACCTAATTCCCAAATTTCAAAAATTAATTTCAATTTCAAAAAAAAAATTCGGATCTGCAGCCACTTCGAGTCACGCTTTGAGTTTCAAAGGCAAAAACGCTGTATCTACTTCGGGTCAGGAAGAAAATGACTCGGGTCGCTCCGGGTCGTTTCGGCCAAAACTTCAAGCAATCACTGGGGATTTGAGGCGGCGCACCGAAGTCGAACCCGAAGTTGACACAGGACCAGAATTTTTAAATTTTTAAATTTTCATAACTTTTGCGTACGAGCTCGGATTCACGCGCGGTTTATTTTGCTGGGATTGTATCGGAATTCCAGACATTTTGGCATTGGTCTGGACGGATTTGGAGACTGTCAAATTTTTGGGTTTAAACTGAATTTAGATTCAATTTAAATTCAAAAGGTGAGTGTTTTAACCCACTCACAACTTCTAAGTTATCTTACGTTTGTTAAATTTATTTAAGATATGAGTAGAAATTTATTTATGATTGTTTTGCATATTTTATTCATCATCTCAGTTAAATCGTATTTATTTAATTTAACTGTTAATTAATTTTATTATTGCATATAAATTGACAGTTAAAATTTATTTATTCTGCATATAAACTGCTAGTTAAACAGTTATTTATTTATTTATTTATTTTGAATATAAACTGTTCGTTGATACCTGATATGTTTTATATGCTCTATTGATATTTGTTTAAATTGACGATGATTGAAATAAGATTGGTTGATGATTGATATTGGGTGAATGGATGATGTGTTCCATATTATATAAACTGCAAGTTATTGTGCATTCTCATTTCATTCGGGATTGCGGTTTGAAATGATATACAACCGCATTTTTATTTTTAAATTGCGGATTGAAATGATAAATATCCGTATCACTTGACCATATGATAGAAAATTATATACAGGCACCGCGGTATATATATAAAATTATTTTCGAAATGATTTCTATGGTTTGGATAGGATGCGGTTAAATAAATATTAATTTTGATCTTATATAAAATCTTATTTTATATATACATATATTGTTAAATTATTGAATTTAAGCTATGTATGAATAGGTTGAATGGAAATAAATAAGTTGAAAAATGGAGTTTGATAATTTATATTTATGATTAAGTACAGGTTTAAGATATTGTGCATATATAGAGTTTTAAATAGCTCAAATCAATTAAGATTGGAAATTTAATTGGAAATTTATTTGGAATTGGGCTTATTTAAAAATTAAACTCCACAAGTTGGTGTAAACTTATTAATCTTGGAAATTTTAAAGGTATGATATTTATAACTGGATTTTTATTCAAGATAAATTAAATGAATAATTCTAGTATAAATAAATGGAAGAAAATATTTAGTGTTAATAAATTGGGTTTTATTTTGAATGGTTATGGATCTATTATGTAAACGTTTCAAAACTAAATAATAGGACAATGAATTGTTGAATAGAAATTCTCAACCTTAGTTTTGAAAGTTATTAAATACTCAAAGTTTGAAAATATTGAAATCGAAGTGTTTTTATTCAAATTGAAAGTTAATCTAAAGTTATGGGTTTAGACTGAATATAAAGTAAATAAAATTGTAAAGGTGTGGAAATTATTTACTTTATAAAGAAATTTTAAATTCAACTGTTTTATTTTATATACTGTTGAATATCCATACCATTTAAGTTTTGAAAGTTATGGTTTTAAAACTATGGATTTCAAAGTACTATGTGGAAAGTTAAATTTCAAATATTTGGTTTCGAGGTATTATAAATCTTAAAAGTGGCATGATTTTGGAAAAGAAATATATTTGAAATAAATGATATCATATTTATTTGGGTTTTAAAAGGAAATGATATCGTATTTATGGGTTTTGAAATGGATAATTATATTCTAGTTTTGAAAGCATAATTATTTTTAAATGACCGCGGTGTTATAATAACATTTGGTTGTTGAAGAGACCGGGATCGGAAGTTGTCATACTCTCTGCCAACTTCGAAAATCACTTTAACAACCGTGTACGCGGTGGAGATTCAAGAATGGAGTAGGTTGGTGGTGGCGTTTCCTTTAAGGTAAATACGTGGACTCGACTCCCATGATTTGGCATAAGATGGTTAAAACCGGAGCGATTCTCGGGCCAAGGGGGTTAGCACCCTTTATCGGACACTCCTCTTCGATACTACTCTGTATTTGGATTGATTCGGTGGACACCTTTACTTTTGATTTTAGGGGGAGTTTATTCGAGGTGGGCGGTAGCTGCGGTTATGCGTTACCACCAGCCCGGATGCGTAATTGGTATATGTACCCTGGCATTGCCTAGTTGTGCCGTGTCACCTACCCTATCGCGCCTTATACGATTTTGGTTTTGTACCATACCTATGGAGTGCCCTCTGACGACGCCCAGTACGGGGGAGATTACGGTACTGTATAGACTATGAGAATATATTATGTGTTAAGGTGGAAAATGTAAAGCCTTAACGCTATTTAAAAGTAAGTTTATTTTACAATTAGACACTATTATAATAGCGAAATATACTACATAGTAAATAGTTTAACGGATCCTTAGGAGATGTAAATCCCGAGCATCTCTTGAGTTACTGCACTCATATTCATTTCTGTTAATTTAACTTACATAAGATCTTTTAATTCTGACTCGAGTGTTTTGTCTTTTCAATTCGCTCGGGTCAGTCCGAGCGTTTCAGGATTTGAAGATTTTTCTGGAGGAAGAAGACGAAGATTTCATTACTACTACTATTATATATTATATGGTTCCACTACACTGTATTCCGCTGCATTAATATTATTGGTATGTGAACTCTGATATCTATTGTATAAAGAAGAATCAAATGTTTGTAAACAGTTTTATGAACTGTATATTTATTATTATATTTTATCCTTCCACTGTGAGATTCTGTCTTGTTTTATTCTTTCTCGTTTTTCTTATTTACCCCATAACAATCCGCCCTTCCGTATGGTTTGAATTGGCACGTGTGTCGATTTAAAGCGTGCGAAAAGGCGGGATGTTACATGTGGTTTTCCGATCGGGTTGGGTTCCAAGCATTGATTGATTAGTTCGATTTTTTGATTCCAGTCGAATCAGTGGTGATGGGTGTCGGAATGATTATGGAGGTCGTCGTCGACTTGTCGAAGGCGGCAGGGTTTGTCGGAGGAGCGTCGTTCGACTGTGCAAGTGCACGAAGTATCTCTGGTATCTGAAGTTGTTGAAGAGCATCGGGGAAGATGATGGTAGCTCGGGACGATCTCGAGTTGTTTCCGTGTGTGTCTCGAGGGAAAGAAAGGACGCGAGTGACTCGGGTTAGAGCTCGGGAAATTAGAGTGTAGGCTCGGGTTTGATTTTGTTAAGTAACCAGATTTTAAATTTTAAAAGAGAAAACATGTTCAGGTTTTAAATTTTAAAGAAAATCATGATCAGGTTTTAAAATGTAAAAGTAAATTTTGTAACCAAGTTTTTAAAAGTATGATCAAGTTGTTAAATTATAAAAAAATAATATAAGAAGATGCAAGTTTATAACAACTTGATAATATGTTTCAAAGCAAAGGTAAATCTAGTTAATCAAGTTTCAAAAATATATTAACTAGTTTTCAAAAGCAATAAAAATGGAAGTTTTCAAAAGTAAGTTTTCAAATATAAATCAACCGGGTTTTTAAAGTAATAAATGTGAATTTAGTTTCCAAAGTAAATTTATTTAAAACAAGTATTAAACAGGTTTTCAAAGATTTAAAATGTTAAAGTAAATGTTAAAAATTGTTTGTTTAAATGTAATTATATTAGGTTAATTATGTAATTAATTCCTAAATGTTTTTCAAATGAAATTTAATGATGTAATTAAGAAGTGGTTAAGACAATGTGTATCAATTTTAATTAATCAAATGTTTCAAATGATTTTTAAATAAATTAGTTCACCTGACATTCAATTTTTTAGAAGATTAGGTGGTTATCACTTTAGAAAATGGGTTTTTCTTCCTTCTATTGATTCTTCAGGGGGTTTAATGATAGGGTGGCATGATAATTATTTTAGATTGCTTCAATGTATTACCAAGCAGCATTCTATTTATATTATACTTATTAATCTTTCTGATAGCTCTTTTTTAAATATTTCTAATGTATATGGGCCTAATTCAAAAATTAATCAGAGAATTTTATGGAAAGAATGTCTAGAATTTTCATCCTTAGCTCTGGGTTCTTTGATTATGGGGGGTGATTTTAATGTTACGCACTTCATAAGTGAGCGTTCTCCTAGAGAAGGAGATTACTCTACTATGAAGGAATTCGATCAATTTATGGTTAATTCAAACTTGATTGAGATCCCCCTTTCAAATTGTAACGTCCCGCCTTTTCGTATGCTTTAAATCGACGATAAACCACACGTCAGACTTAAAGTATACAAAAGGGCGGATTATTATGAGGTAAATAAGAAAAAGTAGAGAAAGAAAAAACAAAATAGAATCTTGCAGCGGAACGATAAAATATAATAATCAAATATACAGTTCATGAATCTGTTTACAAAATATTCGATTATATTCATACAACATATATCAGAGTTACACATAACAGAGAAACAAATAAAAATGCAGCGGAACAATGTGATGCAGCGAACTAATATAATATATAATAGTAATACAAATCTTCATCTTCTTCCTCCATAATAAAATCTTCAAATATTGAAATGCTCGAACTGATCCGAGCGCATTGAAAAGACAAAACACTCGAGTCAGAACTAAAATATCTTATGTGAGTTAAATCAACAGAAATAAGTAGGAGTGCAGTAACTTAAGAGATGCTCGGGATTCACATCTCCTAAGGATCCGTTAAACTATTTACTATGTAGTAATATTTCGCTATTATAATAGTGTCTATTAGTAAAATAAACTTACTTTTAAATAGCGTTAAGGCTTTACATTTTCCACCTTAACACGTAATAATGCCAATTTCCTATACAGTACCGTAATACCTCCTGATTGGGAGGCTACTAGAGGACACTCCATAGGTACGACACAAATAGAACTCGTACAAGGCGCGCTAGGGTAGGTGACACGACACAACTAGACAATTTCAGGGTAGATATACCAATTACGCATACGGGCTGGTGGTAACGCGTAGCTACCGCCCACCTCGAGCCACCCCCAAATCAAAAATCAAAAGTGGCCACCGAATCAATCCAAAAGTCAAAGTATAATAACGAAAGGATGTGTCCGATCATAGGTGTTACCTCATTGGCCCAAAAATCACTCCTGTTTTAGCGACCTTATGTCAACTCACGGGAGTCGGGTCCACGTATTTACCTCAAAGGAAACGCCGCTGCCATCCTACTTCATTCTGAAATCTCCACCGCGTACACGGTTGTTAAAGTGGTTTTCGGAGTTGGCAGAGAGTATGATAATTTCCGATCTCGGTCTCTTTAACAACCAAAAGTTATTATAACACCGCGGTTATTTCAAAATAATTTATACTTCAAAACTAGAATATAGTATCCATTTCAAAGTCATATAAGTACGATATCATCTTTATTTAAAAACCCAAATCAATAAGATATCATTTTTATTAAAACCCAAATCAATATAAATTCATTTTTTTATTTCAGATATATCTTTTTCCCAAAATCATAGCATTTTCAAATCATAATACCTTGAAACCCATAACTTTGAAACATAACTTCCAATACTTAAATGGTTTAATATTAAAATATGTTAAATAATAAATTAGCTTCTTAAATTTCACAAATCAATTCCAAATACAGATTTGAATACCAAATAAACCATTTCAATTTCCATATATTTCAAAGCTTTAATTATTCAATATTTCAAAACTAAATTTTATAATTCATATATATGTATATATATACACCAAATTCTCTTCACTATTATTTAGTTTTGGAATATTTCCTTAATAAATCCAATATCCTTTAATAAAACTTCAAATTCAATAACCTAATATTCGTCAATTTATTTAGATTTCATACATTCCACTTAAATCACCTTAAAACCGAATTAAGTTATAAAACCATATTCCTTTAAAATCTTAATTTCAATAAGTTCCAAATGGATTCTTATTAGCTATAATTCTTAATTAGATAACATCTCAATCAATTTCAAACTATCTTCTCAACCTTGATTTACAAAAATAAATAAAAACTCCATATATAATTTAAGTAAATACATATCCATCTTATATTTTAATAAAACCAAACTTTATTATTAAGCTTATTTTATACTTTAAACAAATTTTATTCACAGCTTAAACCAAGAATTAACCCTATATAAAAACGTTTATAGAATATCCAAATCAATATCTCAAAAATCGTATATTGCTTTACAAACCATAGAATTCCTTTCAAAATATTTTTTATATATAGACCGCGGTGCCTGTATATAATTTTCCATCCTATGGTCAAGTGATACGGATATTTATCATTTCAATCCGAAATTTAAAACAAAAATACGGTTATATATCATTTCAAACCGCAATCCCGAATGAAATAACGTGCATAACAATTTTGCAGTTTAAAACAATATGAAATACAACATCCATTCATCCATTATAAAATCATACATCCATCACAATCATCATCCAAAAACAATAAATCAATATCAATATATAACTGATAATATATAACAGGAAATTAACTGGCAGTTATATTCAGTAATACATTAAATAACGATTTAATTTAAATAAATGAAATTAACTGAGATGATGATTAAAAATATCTGAAACGGTCATAAATAAATGCATAATCACAACAAAATTAAATTTAACAAACATAAGAAATTTTAGAAGTTGTGAGTGGGTTAAAACACTCACCTTTTGAATTTAAATTGAATTTAAACCCAAAAATTTGACAGTCTCAGAATCCGTCCAAACCAGCGTCAAAGTGTTTGTAATTTCAATACGATCCTAACAGAGAAAATTACGCGTAGATATCGTATGAGAAAGTTATTCGAGTTATACGATTTGAAATTTAAAATTAAATTAAAACAAAAATAAAATAAACCTGCCCTATATGCCACGTCCTCGTCTCCACTAACACGCGAAACCCAAAATAATGCGTACAGTAAAACACACGGCTACAGTAAAACACACGGCTACAGCCGCCACCCTAATCATCACCGTCGCACCCCCCAGAACGTTGCCGCACTCCCCTGGAACCCCCATAACAGCTCTGCCGCCCCCATTAAGTCGCGCCGCCAGCACACGCTTCGGCTTCAAAAACCCTAAGTCGCCAAATCCAGCCACCTCGCATCGAATCAGCCCCGATTTCACCGCCAATCAACTCCGTACGACGAACTCTTCAAAACCCACATCTTGATTTCTCCGATTAAAGCCTAAATCGAAAACGCCCAATTCGACTTTGACCGCGATTTCTGATCAATCCGGTCACTGTCTCGAAAAACGAATAGCAGACGTATGTTCGTATTATTGAGATCTTCGATATATATTTTTTTCAAATTTTTCTGAGGAGCTTGGAATTTTAGCTTCGGATTTGATTTGGAATTGGATCTGGAATTTTGTTGTTTGCCATTGAGGAGGAGGTGAAAAGGGATTGTATGCGCATACAAATGAGAATAGAGGTAGACTAGGGTTTATAGCCGAGTTTATATAGGTAGCTCAGAAATTAGAATGGATGGATAAGGTTGGATATACACGCTAACGACAAAGTGGCCCAAAAAGCCCGTTCTGACCCCGGAATGAAATTGGGTAAACCCGTATATCAAAATAGATGTTTTAAAATATTTTAAACGCGATGGAACAAGTTCCAAGTCCAAATTCCATCGTACGAAGAAGATATGCTAAAATCAATATTTTTCAAATTGATTTTAATTGATTTCAAGACGTTTCGCGTTCGTACGATTAAAGGACAAGTCCGATCGCTACGAAACTTGAAATCATACAATAATTCACCGTTACGGATCCGATGAAACTGGTTTCGTCGAAATCCGAGTTAGTAGCCAAAATGGTTATTTCCCAGTTAATTAAATAAATTAATAATTCATTAATTAAATCACCTTTTCAATTTCCCTTCCAAAATTTACAAATCTAATCAGTTTTGTTTTCTTAAACAATTATAGTAATTTAAACAAATTTAGATGCCAATTAAATTATGATTCAATCATAAATTTCAGCGTAAATTCATATTTCATTATATTCATAAATTATAAATTAAATTTTCAATACTTCCATTGAATTCACTATTCATTCTTATTATTCAATTTATTATGGTCAAATGGATGAAATTAACATTGGGTTCAAAGCTATTACATTAATATCCTCCAATTTCAACTTAATTTTTAATTAACGTAATAATTAAATATTTAATTTCATTCATTTGCAATTAATCCAATTATTGAATTTTAAATTTCAATAAATTAATAAATCTTGCTTTCTATTCTTTAAATCAACCAATTGTCATATTATAAATAGAATTAGCATTATTCCCAATTATTACTTAAATGTACATTAACAAAATGTTAAATTTAGATTTACTACAATTGATTTCCAAAGTTTATTTAACCCATTAAATAAACAAGCAACCTATATTAATTGTCACCTATTTGCATTTATTTGCATTTATAAGGTTGTTACCTATCGACCCAGGTTATAATTCCATATAGAACATTGATTTTATTCCATCACTATTTATTCATTATTAATTCATTGATTAATCCAACTTTTACATTTACTTTTCTTATATTAATTTATTACCAAATATTCCTATCTATAATTAATTATAACCCAAATAGTTGTTTCAATCAATTGGGATTGCATTGAATTAATGATTTATTAGCTTATATTTCATTCCCGTTATAAATTCATTAACAAATTACAAATTTCCTTTATTGATACATCACTTACATTCATAACTAATTACATTAGTTTTATCCCATTAAACTAATATATGCCTATTTACCTCTCAATTTGAATAAATATTCCATTTTTAAATGTGTACTTCTAGCAATTGTACACATAAATTTAGGTTTAAATCTAATTAATGAATTTACCTTAATTACATTCTTTTTACCAACTTATTACCTTAACAATAAATTCACGATTCTATTTAATTTACATTCACACTTCCGTTATGTTATTAATTACCATTAAAGTAACGTTATTTATCTACAACAAACATTATAATTACTTATCTACATTGATTGTAAATTTTTTCCATTTATTGCATATTACTTCCGGTTACTATAACATTGAAGTCATTAAATTATCACCAATTATATCATTGCATTAGTTAATACAATATTCCCATTTGTTTTTCTTATATTCAATTTCTTAACCTAGTATAACAATTCACATTACTTCAATTAATCGTAATTTGATTTCAATTGTTAATACTTATCTTTAATTTCAAATGTTGCATTTCATTTTTTAACATTTACTTCAATATAAAATCTAATTTTTTTTATTTCTTCCGAAATTTAATTACAAAATCTTAATTATATTAACCAATTTATTTCTCAAAATTTACTAGTTGTTACACAAATAGAGAGTTTACATGGAGTAATGCAAGGGAGTCTCCATCTATGGCTCTACTTGATAGATTTTTTGTCAGCGATGAGATTGAAGATAAATTTCCAATCTGTAGAGTCTCTGGTTTGCCTTACACATACTCAGATCATTGTCCTATTATCCTTTCCTGCCAGCATCATAGAGTTTCTATTAATAATTTTAAATTTGAAAAGATGTGGCTTTTGGAATCTAACTTTGTGAGTTTAATTAATGGTAAATGGATTTCTTTGAATTATCATAATACTAGAAATAAGTATAATTCAGCAAAATCTTTTGTATCTAAACTTAGGGAGCATAGATTTTTTCTTAAAAACTGGAATAAGAATGTTTTTGGCAATATAAAAATCAAAAAAGATAACATTCTTAATGAGATTCTTAAAATTAATAAGATAGAAGAATCTAGACAATTAAATTTAGGTGAGCGTAACGTTCTTGCTAATTTAAAAGATGAACTAAATTCAATTTTAGAAAAGGAGGAGGTTATGTGGAAGCAGAGATCCAGAATTCAATGGATCAATGAAGGAGATAATAACACCAAATTTTTTCATAATATAGCTAATGGTAGAAAATGTAATAATACAATTAATTCTATTACTGTTAATAATGAAGAGTTAGTTGATCAAAGAGATCTTAACAAGGCTTTTACAGACTATTATAAGAATATATTTTTGGTACTAAAACCAAACATAGAATCAATGTTAGATGGATAAATCTGTATCCATCTGATTCTATTGTTGATTTATCAGAGTTAGATGATCCTTTTACTAAAGATGAAATTAGAAAAGCAATTAATTACATGCCTAGTGATAAATCCCCGGGACCTGATGGATTACCTATTTTATTTTATAAAACTTTTTGGGACGTTTTAAAATTTGATTTGGTTAATATGTTTAATGATTTTTATAATTGTAAATTGCAATTAGGGAGATTTAACTATGTAAATGTTATTTTATTACACAAAAAAGTAGGAGCCAAAAACTTAAAAGATTTTAGACCTATATCTTTGATTAACTGCCAGTTAAAATCATTTCTAAAGTTCTAGCTAATAGACTTAGTTCAAGAATGAATGATTTAATCGATTGTTCACAATCGGCTTTTATTAAAGGGAGAAATATCACCGATGGTGTGGCAGTTGTTCAAGAATATATTAATCACTGTTGTAAGAATAACATTACTTGTGCGATTTTAAAACTGGATTTTGCTAAAGCTTTTGATTCGGTAGATTGGGATTTTCTTGTAGATATCTTTCATGCTAGAGGCTTTGGTCACAGATAGACCAATTGGATTATGACTTTGCTTAGAACTGATAACTCTATTATGGTTAACGGTATTTTAGGTAATAAAATCCAATTTAAGAGAGGTTTAAGGCAAGGGGATCATTTATCGCCTTTATTATTTAACTTAGCTGCTGATGTTTTTTCTAAGATCATTAAAAGAGCAATAAATAATGGGTCTTTAGGGTTTGTAGGCAATGACACATCACGTAATGGTATATCCGTCCTCCAATTTGCCGATGATACCTTGCTTTTTTCTTCTCATTTACCTAGACGCATTATTACTCTTAAGTTTATTTTATACAGTTTTGAACTTTTATCGGGTTTAAAAATAAATTTTGATAAAAGTTCAGTTTTAGTTTTAAATGATTTTGAAAAAGTTGAAAATGTAGTTGCTAATACTCTAAATTGCAAAACTATGAATTTTCCTTTTGAATATCTAGGTTTTGTGATTAGACCTACCAAACTCAAACATGATGATTAGACCTACCAAACTCAAACATGATGATTGTCTTATTATCATTGATAAAATTAAAAATAAGATATCTAATTGGAATGGGAGATTTTTATCTAGAGCAGGTATGCTAGTTTTAATAAATTCGGTTTTATCAGCTCTTTCGATTTATTGAATGCCCATGCATCTGTTTCCAGATTGGGTTATTGATAAAATTAGAAGAGATTTCTTATTGAGTGGGGAAAATCTTAATAACAGTTTAAAATGTTTAGTAAATTAGGAAACAGTCTGTAAAGCTAAAAAGGAAGATGGTTTAGAAGTTATTAACTTGCGCAATATGAATTTGTCTCTATTAGGTAAAACGACTTTGGAAGTTTAAAGATATAAATGATAACGCTACTTGGGAAGAGATTATTTCTAAATATTGTTATAACAGCAATAGCAATTTATATCAAATTGCATATCCATACACCCAAAATTTATCTAATTTTTGGAAAAACATTTTAAAATGTCATGAAAATTTTAACTTAGGAATTAATACGATAGTTCATTCTGGTAATTGTACTTCTTTTTTGCACGATCATTGGATTTCAATCTTGCCTCTAAAGTTAGAATTTAAGGAGCTTTATGAAATCTGTAACGTTAAGTATGCTTTAATCAATGAAGTTTATTCTCCTGATAATGATCCTCCTTGGAATTTCAGTTGTTATAGAATTTTAGTAGATTCAACCCTTAGACAACTTTCTTTGCTTTATGCCAGATTAAATCTTTATAATATTGATAATGATAATGATTTTATTAGTTGAGAAAGGGATAAGAGTAAGAAATATACTTCTAATTCTTTCTACAGATTTATTAATTTTTCGGGTACAATAAATAACTCTTTTAAATATATTTGGAAATATAACGCTCCCCCAAAATCCAAAATTCATATGTGGTTAGTACTTTATGAAAAACTTGATACAACAGAATTTTTAAAGAGAAAAAACATTCAAAATGATAATAAATGTTATTTTTGTAATCTGCATCTTGAGGACATTAAACATATATACTATGATTGTTTGGATTCTAATTATATCCTAACTAATACTCTTAAATTTTTTAACTTTAATATAATAACTAAAATTTCGGATTGCGATTTCTATTGGAATAATTATAGATTCAAGTTCAAAAAGAATATTAGATTTTTACTAGACACTTTATTCATTATTATTAGTTGGTTTATTTGGTTTGAAAGAAATCAAAGAAGTTTTAATAATAATAGTCATTTTAACAAATTGATTTTTACAATTTCTTCATTTTGTTTTAATTGGATTTCTAACCCAAAATATAAATTAGCTAATAATATCTTTTCAAACGGTATCTTAACAAGGTTAGTCATAATATTAACTTTTTTAAACATAACAATAATTTTTTTAACATCAATAATTGTATTATTAATATTTTTTCAAATTTATATGATGATTTCACCTTTAATCATAATTTACTTATGATTGAAGGTTCATAAGAAAGATCTGGCTTAATTTTTGTACTAGTCTCTATTGTGGTATTGGTTTATAGGTAATTTAAATCTTTTGTTATTGTCCAGATAGTCTTATTTAGGTTTTTATTTCCTACCTTATAAATACATATATATATGTATATTAATTACATAAATATACATATATATATGTATCATTTTAATTTTTTTCCTAGTCATTTTTCAGATACAGGTATGGACGATAGGATATCAGATCATTTTGCAGGTACTCACGTCTTCAGTTTGTAGAATATCACATTGTAGTGAGGTCATCAGAGCAGAATTTTTTCACCCAGGACAACTAGCAGTTTCTCCTCAGATATAGGATACTGCTTTATTCATCGTGGAGTGCCTTTTCAGGAGGATCTATTCTTCAGTTTGGCACTCCTTTCTTTTGTTCAATCTTCAGAGCGGCTTCTCTATTCAGCAAATCCATATCAGAGTAAATGCTTATTCATCCCTTCTGATCCAGATGTTTGGAACTTCCTTTTTAGCTTGTGACGTCATTCAGTAGTTTTGGTTTTTCTTTAGTTTTTTAGGTACTTCTAACACCTTAATATCGGATGGCTATGCCGGAGTTTGATATCGGGGTATGATGGGTGGTGGCCTTGCCGGAACTCATCTTAGGTGTACCTGAGTTTTGATATATGTATTTAGTTTTTGTTACTTGTCAGGCATGTTGGCAGCACCATATGTCCGTGATATATATATATATATATATATATATATATATATATATATATATATATATATATATATATATTCACATGTGTGCTCGCCTCCATCCATAGAGGATCGCACATTTTTCTCAAAAATTAAGATAAAGAATTTATCTTTAATTAATTAAGGTTGTGATTAATTAGGGATAATTAATTAGTGAAATTAATTAAAAGTTAATCACTTAATGTAACTAATAAGGGTTAATTAATTTATGTTAATAATCAAAGGATAATTATTTAATGAAAGCAATTAATGGATAGTTAATGAATGTAATTAATTTAAGGATCATTAACTAGTGATTAAGGGATAATGAATTAATGCAATTAATTTAAGATAATTAATTAGTTCAATTAATTAAGGATAATCACTTATGAAATTGATTAAGTATAATTACTTAATGTAATTAATAAAGTATAATTACTTAGTGTTAGTAATTTATGGATAATTACTGAATGTAATTAATGAAAGGTTAATTAATGAATGTAATTAATTATAGGATAATTAATGTAATTAATTAAGGATCATTAATTAATGTAATTAATTATAGTATAATTAATTAATGAGAGTAATTAAGGGTTAATTAATGTGAATGGTTAAAGGATAACTAATTTATGTAATTAATTAAAGGCTAATTACTTAATGTAATTACAGAACAATTAATTAAGGATGATCAATTAAGATGGATAATTAAAGGATAACTATTTAATTGGTTTGTAATTAATTAATGTTAAGTAAGCAGGATTTAAAGGTAATTAGAATTTAATTTATTTGGAGATTAAGTTAAATTAATTAGGAATTGTACATCTAATTAATCTTGCTTATGGATGATTAAATGATACTGAATGCCTTGGATTATATGATATCTCTGATATGTGATATGTGCTACTCTGTGATATGAGATGGTTTGGTTGAATTGTGATAATATGGATTATCTATCTGTGATTACGTAAATTATCTATCTGTGTGAATATGTTATTTTATAATATTAATTGAATTGTTAAAACTTAAAACAACTTGACCTTAAAAGACGGCGTTTGGATTTCGATGAGACCGGGATCGGATTCCAAATTGGATATCCGAAAACCACATCGATCCAAATTAAACGATAGGTCGTGAAATGTCAAGTGAAGACCAAGATGAAGAATTCAAAGGGGAAGGTCTATTGTCGTTAACGCTGAGGGTGATTCCAAAACGAGTTTAACGGAGATAGTTCCTTCGATCGAGATGAAGATTCAGAGTGCAAGAGCTATTGTCGTTAACTCTGAGGGTGATTCCAAAATGAGTGTAGCGAGACAGTGCTTTTGGTTTCGTTCGAACCCGGAACGGACTTGTATGGATTGAATGCTTTCAGACTATCGTCATTGGAGGACGGTGAGCATTCAAAGATATGTGTTCTAAAAAGGTAATCGTAGCCTCAAGCCTCATCAACCGGGAATGGCTAAAACAGGGGAGGTGTCGCAAGGCTAAGTGGGTAGCACCCAAGTAGGATAAGATTTCCCATGTCTAGAGGTCTCTTTTATTCGGCTGTGTGGGCGGTTGGTCGCGCCAACTGCGGGTTGTCTTATTCGGGATTATCCAGTAAGAGGTAGTTCCGATCTTTTGTTGCAGGGGATCAGGGTGGATCCTCGGTACTCTAATCTTGACCAGGTACTGTGACGAGCGGTATCCCAGCAGCCCTGCCATTGTATGGAATCCAATCTCCAATAAGTGTCGTACATTTTGATTGTCCCCAACTATGTTGGAACGTGAGATGTAAGCATTCCAGCTATTTTCTATTTTACTTGAAAACCCTAGACACTATTATAATATCATTGGATTTCCTATCAAATGTTTTGGTTATCATAAGGTAAAAACCCAACATGTTTATTTATAGCGTGGTCTTACGAGATACATTTGATTTCAAATGATTTTCAAAATTGAACAACTTTAACCCGTTTACTCACACCAGACCCATGTCCGACGCAAAGTTTATTTTCTATTTCCTTAAACTCTTGGGTACTCAAATTTTTACGAGTGGGCAAGGGATTCAGGTTTGCTTTGATGAACTATAGAGGAGACTTGAAGTAGGAGGCTTCAGTGTATGTAGAGATATTGTATTTTCGCTGTGTTGATGTTCTTGTTTGGATTTTGAATTGTATGATTGACAGGTCTTCACGACTGTCTAATATATGATGTAAAAAGCTGTGTAACTCTGATAGATGATGTATATTATGTGATAACTATGTGATGTAATATATTTTATTCATTCCGCTATGAGATTCTGATATTGTTTAGTTCTTTCTTTCCTATCTATTTTCTTTCCTATCCCTTTCTTTCTTAATGATGATGCGTCTTTCTGTGGAATGAAAGGCGGGTTGTCACAGGTGGTATCAGAGCTCTAGATTAAGGTAATACCTAGGCTTTGGAGTGATATCTTTCTTGAGAGAGCGTACTTGTATATATATGTATGTATGTATACATACCTACCTGATTTGTTGTGTTACCTGTTCGGGTGGCCGACATGAGTTCTAAAGGTAGTAAGGGCAGAGGTGTGAGTGGCTCGACTACCAGTGGAAGAGGTCTGAATATTGAAGGTGGAAGAATGTCTGCCGAAGCTGTAGACCCAATACCGCCTCGAGTGAGCTGTGCGACAATGTGTAAGGATTTCACTAATCTCGGAGGAAAGTCTTTTTAAGATACGGAGTCCATCATTTAAGTGGAGCTTGGTTGCGCTTGTGTGAGCGGATTTTTAAGAGTTTGGATCTGTCGGATGAGCAAAAGAGAGTGATGGCATCATGGCAACTTCAGGAAGGAGCAGCTGCATGGTGGGACGCAGTAACTATGGATGTTCCGAAGATGTTTCTCTTGAAGCAATTTTAAGGTAGTATTAAAGGAACAATTTATACCCACCGCAAGAAAGACTCGGCTGTATAGAAATTATCTGGATCTTAAGCAAGGGAATTTGTCTGTATCGAAGTATGAAACTAAGTTCAATGAGTTGTCTCACTACAGACCTGGTCTTTTTGTTACACCCCGTTAAATAGAACGAGATGTTTGTGCTTGGTTTGAGACCCGAGTTTCTTGATAAGATGACTGCCCATTTCAAAGGTTCTTTTGTGGAATTGGTTGATATGGCTTTGAGGGTCAAAGAGCTTATGGATTAGAAGTCTCGTGGCATCTATGTCATCACCAAGTGGGAATTCTTTCAACTAGAATGAAAGGAATTTCAATCCGAATTGGAAGAAGCAGGGTAAGAGGAAACAAGAGGCAACATCGCAGTTCGGAGTGTTTTGTGTGCCAATAGGAAGGTCATCTGGCTAAGCAGTGTCTTAGAGGTGGAGTTCAAAAGCGGCAGAGTGGATCCATTTCTCCGGTGGTTCAGAGGTCTTTGTGTTTCAACTGTCAGCGGTCCAAGCACATGGTGAAAGCTTGCCCACTTCTTCAGAAAGCTCAGTAGATCAAGGTGTTTGCTATTGAAGGTGGACCGTCGGCTTCTTCTGATAGGAAAGGCAAAGTCTTTCTTGAAGGATTTGACTTATTTTGGAAAGGATTGGTTAGATAAGCATAAGCTATTCTGATTTGTGAAGAGAGAACGGTATTTTTGGAAATTGAACTGGGTAGGATTGCAAGAGTAACTTGCGATAGTTCATGAGTTCACCTGAGTAATCATTTGCATGAAGTCGAGGCATCTAAAGAGGAAGTAGAAGCTGTCAAAGTTGTCAAAGATTTTCCGGATGTCTTCGAAGAAGTCAAAAGTTTGCCCCACATCGAGAGTTGGATAAGGTGACCATCAGGAATAAGTATCCCTTGCCTCGTATTGTGATCTTTTTGATCTTCTTCTTGGTGCTTCTGTTTTTCTCAGTTAGATCTGGTTTCGAGTTTTCACCAACTAAGGGTAGCTGAAGACAGTACCCTTGACTGCATTCAGAGCACTCATTTGTTTCTTTGAGTGGTTGGATATGCCTTTTGGGTTAACCAACACTCCATCTTATTTTGTGGATCTGTTTAACCGTATTTTCTGGGATGTGTTGATCAAGTATGTGCTCGTGTTCATCGACGACATTCTCATCTACTCCAAATTAGAGTTGCGCAGCGGTAGTAAGGTAGCAGCTGTTCTAGAGTGAAAGCAACCACAGACTCCTATGGAAGTTCGCAGTTTTCGTGGATTAGTGGGTTACTTCAGGAAGTTCAAGTGGACCACTTTGTGTGAAGAAGTTTTTCAGGATCCGAAGGCAAGGTTGACAAGTGCACCTGTTCTGTCTATTCCAGATGGGAGAAGTAAGTTCAGTCTACTGATGTTTGTGGAGTAGAGCTTGTGTTCTGGATTTCGGCGGATCTTGGAAGGACCATCTTGTTGGTAGGATTCGGAGATTGTCTTATTCTTGGTCCAGATTTGTTTCGAGAGGCATCTGTGAAGGTTGAGCTGATCGGAAAGGATGAAGGCCGCCCGGGGTTGTCATGAAAGTTATGCGGATAAGAGGCAGAGGGATTTGGAATTCGAAGTTGGAGATTTGGATTTTTCTTAAGGTTTCTCCGATCAAAGGAGCAATCAAATTTGGTAAGACTGGAAAGCCGGCTCTGAGGTATATTGGACCTTTTCGTGTTCTCGAAAGGATTGGTACTTTGGCCTACATGATTAAATTGCCAGTCCAGATGGCAGGGATTCACAGGGTATTTCCCGTATTTCATTTGAGGGAATACGTGTATGATCCATCACTGGTTGTGGAACCAGAAGTTCAGGAAGATTTGGAAGTTGAACAGGACTTGACTGAGGTCAGACATCCTGTGCAGTTTGTGGATCAAGATAAGAAGAAGCTCAAGAGTAGTGGTGAAGCTAGTTAAGATTTAGTGGAGTGAGGATCCCAGTGATTGTACTTGGGAAACTCCAAATAGTATTAGGAAAGCCTATCCTGAACTGTGTCAGGATAGTTAGATTTGTTTGTTTGAATAAATTGATTGTTATGGTTGTTAGTATATGGTTGATGTATGCTTTGTTGTTTGAATATAAAGCTTTGTTGGATCATTAAATTATCTTTGCATTTAAATTTCGGGGACGAAATTCCTTTAAAGGGGAGGAATGTGATGACCCGAAATTTTGGCAATAGCAATTTGATAATCTTCTTTTATAATTTGAATTTGGCAATATTGGTTTGATAATTTTCTTTTATAATCATTTAATTTGACAATATTGATTGCTAATCTAATTATTTAATAAAATTTATCTTTTCAAAGCTAATAATATTTAATTTGGCAAATCTATCTTTTCTAAAGCTAATAAAAAAATATGTTGTCTAATTATAATATATAAATGTGTGTGTATATATATATATATATATATTGTGATTGGAAGCTTTGTTTTAAATTCAATATAATAATTTTCAAAGCTAAATATAAGAATGTTGTCTAATATATATATATATATATATATATATATATATATATATATATATATATGTTTATATATTGTGATAGGAAGTTTTAGTTTGAATTTAATATAAAGATTTTCAAAAGGTTATTTAAAATTAAATTTGTGCATTTTTAAAACACTAAAAATAAATATTTATTAGTATAATAACTTAAGTTTAAAATTTAATAAGATTAATAAAAGGTTTAATATTTTTCTATTTAAAATACTCATGAACTAAGTATAGTTTTTGTGTGTGTGTGTGTATAAAGATTTAAAAACTAATTAATAAAAACATATAAAAATATAAACATAATATATAAATTAATAAAAACATAAGAAATATTATGTATAAGGGTTTAAACATAAAATACTTTGTTTTTAACATTTGTAAGATAATAAATTCATACATTAAACATGTGTAGACTTAGTAACATGAAAATTTACAAGTGACAATATTTTTCTTTAAAATTAAATTATAAATACCATGTATTAGGGAGAAACCAGGCTATTTTTCAGTTTACAACTTCGCACACCCTCATTTTTCTCTTTTCGGTCCTTTTTCTCTTCATCTTTCTTAAATAAAAATCAAAACTAAAAGAAGATTTAATCAAATAACAACAACTCAAACTGTTTCAAGTTTCAACCTGAGCAAAGATCTAAGCACTTCAGTTTCAAAGATCAGATTCAAATCAAACTAAGCAAATTCAAGATCATCAAAACAAAGTTCTAGAAGAAAAAAAAGAGGGGAAGTTGTTCTCTGTTTTTATAACTAGTGAGTAAACTTTTCTTTAAAAACAGTTTTAATATATGTTTATACTAGATGCATGTGATGAATTTTTGTAGTAATATAGTAGATAATGTTGCATAGGTGTATGAATGTGAATGCATGTATGTATAATTGATATGTCTGTGCAAATGTCTGCGTGTATGAATATATATGTCCTTGTTTCATGTCAGGCTCAAACTCACTCAAATAAATTCCATTTCTCTTCATGCATTTAGTTTTAGGTTTTGATTTCTAAATGAAAAATGGTTATAAGAATGTAACATCATTTTTAAATATAGTTTCAAGAATTTGTATTAAGTAATTATTTCAAAATATATAAATTACAGTGATAATTTAAAATGGGTCAGAAATCAATCATCTCTGTATCAAGTTTAGAATATAGGAGCTGATTCGTATTGGGAAATTATGATTATTTTTTATAAACATTTCAAGATTTTTAAGCTTGTATATGATGAGACATCTTAACTTGATCGTATTTGGGTTATTCGTCGATTTCTTGGCGATCGGCGATGGGGATGTGTCGGGCCTGGAGCTGGAGGTAGCGGGTAGCCTGGTGGTCACTGGAAAAATGACCATTGAATTTTTTGATGGCTGTGATGGTCAGGCGACGATGAACTAGGGTTTGTGGTCCTGTTTTGGTCGTCGATGTATTCAGAGTTCGTACGACGTCGATGGTGCACCGGAGTGGATCGTATGTGGGGGGATTGGAGCATGGTGACGTGAAGCAGCTATGGGTTAGTCGGCGTGGGTTCCGGTGGTAGGAGGCAATGGCAAGTGGTGGTTTTCCGATCGGGTTGGGTTCCAGGCATTGATCGATTAGTTCGATTTTTTTGATTCCAGTCGAATCAATGGTGATCGGTGTCGGAACGATTATGGAGGTCGTCGTCGACTTGTCGAAGGCGGTAGGGTTTGTCGGAGGAGCGTAGTTCGACTGTGCACGTGTACGAAGTATCTCTGGTATCTGATGTGGTTTGAAGAGCATCGAGGAAGATGATGGTAGCTCGGGACGATCTTGAATTGTTTGCGTTTGTGTCTCGAGGGAAAGAGAGGACGCGAGTGACTCGGGTTCGAGCTCAGGAAATTAGAGTGTAGGCTCGGGTTTGATTTTGATAAGTAACCAGGTTTCAAATTTTAAAAGAGAAAACATGTTCAGGTTTTAAATTTTAAAGAAAATCATGACCAGGTTTTAAAATGTGAAAGTAAATTTTGTAACCAAGTTTTTAAAATAACGTATGATCAAGTTGTAAAAAAATACATAAGAAGATGCAAATTTATAACAAATTGATAACATGTTTTAAAGCAAAGGTAAATCTAGTTAATCAAGTTTCAAAAATATATTAACTAGTTTTCAAAAGCAATAAAAACGAAAGTTTCAAATATAAATCAACCAGGTTTTTAAAGTAGTAAATGTGAATTTAGTTTCCAAAGTAAATTTATTTAAAACAAGTTTTAAATAAGTTTTCAAAGATTTAAAATGTTAAAGTAAATGTTTAAAATTGTTTGTTTAAAGGTAATTATATTAGGTTAATTATGTAATTAATTCCTAAATGTTTTCCAAATGAAGTTTAATGATGTAATTAAGAAGTGGTTACGATAAAGTGTATCAAATTTAATTAATCAAGTGTCTCAAATGATTTTTGTATAAATTAATTTTAAGCATTTAAATTAAATAAGATTTAAATGAGTAATTAATTAAGATAAAGAATTTATCTTTAATTAATTAAGGTTGTGATTAATTAGGGATAATTAATTAGTGAAATTAATTAAAAGTTAATCACTTAATGTAATTAATAAGGGTTAATTAATTTATGTTAATAATGAAAGGATAATTATTTATTGAAAGTAATTAATGGATAGTTAATGAATGTAATTAATTTAAGGATCATTAACTAGTGATTAAGGGATAATTAATTAATGTAATTAATTTAAGATAATTAATTAGTTTAATTAATTAAGGATAATCACTTATGAAATTGATTAAGTATAATTACTTAACGTAATTAATAAAGTATAATTACTTAGTGTAAGTAATTTATGGATAATTACTGAATGTAATTAATGAAAGGATAATTACTGAATGTAACTAATTATAGGATAATTAATTAATGTAATTAATTGAGGATCATCGATTAATGTAATTAATTATAGTATAATTAATTAATGAGAGTAATTAAGGGTTAATTAATGTGAATGGTTAAAGGATAATTAATTTATGTAATTAATTAAAGGCTAATTACTTAATGTAATTAAAGAATAATTAAGTAAGGATGATTAATTAAGATGGATATTTAAAGGATGATTCATTAATAGGTCTGTAATTAATTAATGTTAAGTAAGCAGGATTTAAAGGTAATTAGAGTGATTAATTTAATTTATTTGGAGATTAAGTTAAATTAATTAGGAATTGTACATCTAATTAATCTTGCTTATGGATGATTAAATGATACTGAATGCCTTGGATTATATGATATCTCTGATATGTGATATGTGCTGTTTTGTGATATGAGATGGTTTAATTGAATTGTGATAATATGGATTATCTATCTGTGATTACGTAAATTATCTATCTGTGTGAATATGTTATTTTATAATATTAATTGAATTGTTAAAACTTAAAACAACTTGACCTTAAAAGACGGCGTTTGGATTTCGATGAGACCGGGATTGGATTCCAAATTGAATATCCGAAAACCACATCGATCCAAATTAAACGATAGGTCGTGAAATCTCAAGTGAAGACCAAGATGAAGAATTCAAAGGGGAAGGTCTATTGTCGTTAACTCCGAGGGTGATTCCAAAACGAGTTTAACGGAGATAGTTCCTTCGATCGAGATGAAGATTCAGAGTGCAAGGGATATTGTCGTTAACTCTGAGGGTGATTTCAAAATGAACGTAGCGAGATAGTGCCTTCGGTTTTATTCGAACCCGGAACGGACTTGTATGGATTGAATGCTTTCAGACCATCGTCATTGGAGGACGGTGAGCATTCTAAGATACGTGTTCTAAAAAGGTAATCGTAGCCTCAAGCTTCATCAATTGGGAATGCATAAAACAGGGGAGGTGCGACAATGCTAAGTGGGTAGCACCCAAATAGAATAAGATTTCCCATGTCTAGAGGTCCCTTTTATTCGGCTATATGGGCGGTTGGTCGCGCCAACTGTGGGGTTGCCTCATTCGGGATTATCCAGTAAGGGGTAGTTCCGGTCTTGTGTTGTAGGGGATCAGGATGGATCCTCGGTACTCTGATCTAGACCAGGTACTGTGACGGGCGGTACCCCAGTAGCCCTGCCATTGTATGGAATCCATTCTCCAATAAGTGTTGTACGTTTTGATTGTACCCAACTATGTTGGAACGTGAGATGTAAGCATTCCAGCTATTTTCTATTTTATTCGAAAACCTAGACACTATTATAATATCATTGGATTTCCTATCAAATGTTTTGGTTATCATAAGATAAAAACCCGACATGTTTATTTGTAGCGTGGTCTTACGAGATACCTTTGATTTCAAAAGATTTTCAAAGTTAAACAACTTTAACCCATTTACTCACACCAGACCCATGTCTGACCTAGAGTTTATTTTCTGTTTTCTTAAACTCTTGGGTACTCAAATTTTTACGAGTAGACAGGGGATTCAGGTTTGCTTTGACGAACTATGGAGGAGACTTGAAGCAGAAGGCTTCAGTGTATGTAGAGATATTGTGTTTCCACTGTGTTGATGTTCTTGTTTGGTTTTTGAACTGTATGATTGACAGGTCTTCACGACTGTCTAATATGTAATGTATAAAGCTGTGTAACTCTGATAGATGATGTATATAATGTGATAACTATGTGATGTAATATATTTTATTCGTTCCGTTGTGAGATTATGATATTGTTTAGTTCTTTCTTTCCTATCTATTCTCTTTTCTATCCCTTTCTTTCTTAATGATGATGCGTCTTTCTGTGAAATGAAAGGCGGGAATCGTCACAACCGCCTACCTGGAACACACACCCAAATCAATCACAAAGTCAGAATATAGTATCGAAGAAATGTGCCCGATCGGAGGAATGACCTCACTTGGCCTGGTGTAGCTCCTGTTTTAGCCACATCACTCACGGGAGTCAGGATCACGTAAATACCTCATACAGAATCATTCGCCAAACCATCCTACTTCATTTTTTGGAATCTCCGCCACGTACATAGTTGTTACTGTGGTTTTCAGTATTGGCAGAGACTATGACAATATCCGATCTCGGTTTCTTTAACAACCAAACGCTTATTTCACATCGGATGGTTCTTTTACGTTTTGAAAAGTTACTTCAAAATTTATATCAAAATATCATATTAAATTTCAAATCACATCCCTTTTGAAATCATATTCACTTTAAACTATGTTCACTTTCAAAAGTCATGTTCACTTCCAAATCATATTTACTTTCAAATCATATTCACTTTTGAAGTTTACATTCACTTTGAAATTATTGATAAGTTCTGTTAATTAATTATTCATTTCAAAATCATCTTATTCACTCAAATATGTCATTTCACAAAAGGTCTCAATTTCAAATTCCAACTTAAGTTGTATCACCATCAAGGATTTAGATATAAATACTTCAACTTTACACGGTCTGGAATTTTAGAAATAGTTTAGGTAATTATAAATAGTTTATATAGTTTTAAAATAGTTTAAATGGATTTAAAAGAATTTAAATAGATTTGAATTTGATTTAATTAATTTAAAATGATTTAAATAGATTAAATATAGATTAAACAGATTTAAATTACATTAAGTAGATTTTTAAATAGATTAAATAAGTTTTAAAATAGATTAAATAGATTTAAATTATATTAAGTAGATTTAAGATAGATTAGATAAGTTTAATTAGTTTAAAATAGGTAAAATAGATTAAATTGTATTAAATAGGTTATAATAGATTAAAATAAATTGAAATAGTTTAAATTGATAAAATAGTTTAAATTAATTTAAATAGATTTCAAAGTTATATCCAAACATTTCCAATGACTCAATTTCGATAAATTCATTTATATTCGACACTTCAACCTAGAAATTTCAATTTAAATTCTTTGAATAATTCATTAAATCAATTCCCTTTTCAGCATTAACACTTGGGTTATCGAAAATACTTCAGTTTATATAAATCAATCTCTTTTTCAAAATACTATTTGACTGAATTCAAAATTTCTAAGATTCAAAAATCAATTAATTTAACCAATTCGATGTCCGTATATAATTTTCTACCCTAGGGTCAAGTAATACGGATATTTATCATTTCAATCAGCAATTTAAAACTTTACGGTTATATATAGTTTCAAACTGCAGCACCAAATTAAATTAATCCATAAAATCGCTCGAGTCTATCATTTCAACCCATAACGATTTTTCCTTAATCTATAGATCATTCGGGTATGTATCATTTCAACCCATAGGGAACTTGCACTGTCAGAACAATATAAAATACAACATCCAGTCATCCAGTCATCCAACATCAACAATCAAACATCCATCACAATCATCATCCAAATCGGTCAATAAACATCAATAGATAACTGATAATCGATAACATGTATTAATTTGACAATTTAAATTAAACGATGATTACATGCAATAAAAGTCAAATTTAACTAGAATGACATACCAAACATCAATCAATTAATTTCAAATCACATCATAAATTAAATTTAACTAACAAAAGATAATATAGAAGTTGTGAGTGAGCTAAAACACTCACCTTTGATTCGAATTAAAATCCAAAATAAGCCCTAAATTCAAATAGCCTCAGAATTCGTCCAAACCAGTTTTATAGTATCCGAATTTTGACACGATCCCAACGAAACAAACCGCGTGTGAATCAGACCTTGTATGCAAAAGTTATGGTGATTTGAACGTTTGAATTTGAAAACTTAAATTAAAAAAAGAAGAAAAAATACCACATCGTCATCTCTAGTACGCTCTCAACCCTAGGCGCACGAGTCTCGTTCGTACCCTAGCATGCATCTCCCCGTACGCGACTCGACCCTAGCAACGCCGCAGGCCAATGCAGCCACCAATCACCACCAGCGACGCTCCTCAATGGCCCACGACCTCCCCTCAAGGCATCACGACCACGATGGTGGTGAAGTTCCCCTAGCCGCCGCCTACAATCCTTGACCTAATCGAATTTTTGGCGACCATCCGACTGTTGATTTGCCAAACTAACCACCTAGATGAACTCCGCTCGACACTCTCTACAACCCAGTACCCTCCGGTCGACAATCGATCCAAGATCATCGAACACCGATGAACGGCCGATACTTCATCGCCCAATTTCGGCCATACTGAAACCCAAATCAAAAAACAGACAGCAGATATAGCTTGCGCTCGTCGAGAGCTTCAGATCGATGTATAATTTGATATATTTTGAGGAGTTTAAATTTGATTTGATTCTGATTTGCAATTAAATTTGCAATTGATTTTGGTTTGTCTGCCATTAGAAAGAGATAAATAGATAGCATTGTACGTACAGATAAATAGAATAAGAAATAGTTAGGGTTTATAACAGGCTATTTATAGGCAGATCAGAAATAGGAATGAATGGGCTAGATCGATTTGAAAGTTGAACGATAAACGATCCGAAAAGCCGTTTCGTTCCCGAAACGAAAATGAGTCATCTCATATATCAAAATAGATGTTTTCAATATTTCTAAACTCAATGGAATAGGTTCCAAGTCCAAATTCCATCGTATAAAAAAGTTAGCTTAAAATTAGCTTATTTCAAATTGATTTCAATTGACTTGATTTCTATGGGTTTAGAGTCCGTACGATCAAACGACAAATCCGATCGCTACGAAACTTGAAATCCTACAATAATTCACTGTTACGGATCCAATGAAACTAATTCATCGGAATCCAAGTCAGTGGCCAAAACGGTTATTTTCACGTTAATTAAATAAATTAATATCAAATTAGTTAATCACTTTTTAATTCAATATCTATAAACTAACAAATTTCATCATTTTTGATTACTTAGACATTGATAGTAACTTAAAACAAGTTTACCTAAAAATTTAGTGTTAATTATTTTCCAAAATACAGAGTTCAGTTTCAACTGCAATTAATCCCATTAATTATAGTTAATTCCAATAAATTGATTAAATTTGATTTCAATCTGTTCATTTAATCGATCATCATTCTATAGACATAGTTAACATTGTTTTATATTTTATTTCATTAATAGTCTCCAAATTTCACCTTTTATTTGTATTAGTTACTTTATTTCCATTATATTGAATTTTTGTCAATTATATTATAATTTAGAATCTCAATAAATTAACTTGTCTTTGTTTCAATCTTTTTATTACATTAATTATTGTCATGTAAATATAATTAACATCCCTATACCTTTTATTACATTCACAATTTGCGATTATTGTCTTAACTCACATAAATGTAACATTTAATGACATTTAATTGCAATAGATTTAAATAAATTGGTAACAAATAACAATTGTCACCATTTTATATTTAATAACATCTGTAAGTCTATCATTCACAACAAGTGTTATAATTACTATTACAACACTAGTCTTGTTCAATTACAATTAGTTACATCTATTTCATTAACTAATCACTTTTTAACTATCAATTATTCTTTATATCCAATTATTAATTAATTCACATATTACTATAATTTATTTACAAATATCAATTATAACTCTTAATCATTTTAATTAATTGGAATTTCAATCAAAACAATTATAAATTACCTTAAATTAATACTATTACATTTCATTTCAGTTATCTTCTCATTAGTAAATCACAGATTTTTATTACTTCCAACATTAAATCACAATATCTTATTAAATTAACTATTTTTATTTGTCAAAAATTACGGGTCATTACAGAAGATGTTGTCCTTATAATCAAATTTTGAAGAGGCTATATAAGAGACCTAAAAAACTTAGGAATTTGTCCTTCAGACTAAATTTTCTTATACTATATATAAAAGCTTATCATTTTCATATAACATGAGATATTTTAGAAATAATAAATTAAATAAAAAATCCAAAAAACTCTAAATATTGCAGTACACAAAGTGGATGAAATAGTGCAACATTTTTCTAATGTGATCACACTATTTATATCATGAAATGGTGCATAGCAAAAAATAGGTAAGCTACAAATGGTTTATTAAACTCCCCAGTGAAATGAAATCCATCTTAGACACCTTCAAAAGACATAAGAGAAATTCATATATTTATGAAGCTATCATTCTCTTTAACCATTTGCATTTGTTTGGAAGAATGTAATAGTGGGATAGGAGAATTTATGTATTTTGATTATATAACTTAATTCTTATAGTATATCTTTTTTTTGGCAAGGCCGGCAAAGGAAAATACAAAACAGGAGATAAGCAAGTATTTCCTAAGCTACTATATATAACCAAAGGCTAGTCCTCCTCCTCAGAAGAGGATCCACTTCCAACATCCGACAAGACTGGGCCAATCACATGCGGAAAAACAACGAAAAGAGACAATATTCGGATCATAACCGGAGTAATCCTTGCAATATAAAATTTTCCTATCCCAACTATCATCTTCAAGAACAACCCTATTCCTAGCACCAATTCCACCATCATCCGAAAGAACAAGTCCTTCCCCATCCACCAAGTAATAAAGACGTCTGGTTTCACCTACAACTTCACTAACAAACATAAGGCGGGGTCATACCTCACCTTAGACGACTCATGAATCCACGTTGTCTCAATAGAATTCCACTCAATAACATAAGCTTAGGCGGCAGTAGAAGGCACGTGATCAATAGTAGTATTAGAAGGAAAAATCACAGAGGAGACAATACCTTCAGAAGAGGGGAGACAGGACTAGTCACAATCACGGGTAGAATAGTAACAGCTTTTGAAATATATGCAACATCAGAAGGGCTAACAGACTAGTCCACGGCAACAAAAGTGCAATTCCTAACCTTAGGAGCCCACTTCCACAAAGGGGGATGAGGAAGCAGAATCTTGGGCGGAGGAGAAACCTCTAAAGCCAAGTCCAGGAGCATGCAAGAGACGGCAAGGTGGCCAAAAGAATGACAAGCGGCAAAAATGTCAGGAGCCCAACCATATCTAACTCGAACTTTCGCAACATGGCCAACAACAAGCTGAGCTCTAATCGAAGAAAGAAGCGGCTTTTCAGTGGATATTTCAATTAGTACCTTAGCATAAACAAATCTCTCACGAGCCACTGTATTAGAGTCGAAATATTTCAATTTTCCATTCGTGCATGCTAACCGGTTCAAGCCCAACAACAAAGGTAACAAAGACGGAATGTGCGAAAAGTATATCCAAATGGGAATAGCCTACTCCCTAGCACTTAGGAGACCAGTTGGTGATAACAATAGGTTTCCCATCAATAAAGGATAGATCGACTTCTAGAACACGTTGGCACTCCTCAATGCTAAAAAAAAAAAATAGCACGTTGACTCAACCTAGATTACATAGTGATCTCCACGAAGCTTCTATATACGTCGGCATAGACTTCTGGCATCTTGAATTTTATGGTTCGGATCTAAAAAAACTTACCAAGAACCTCAACCAATGATCAGCCTCCGCTTGTAAAACAATAGGTGATGGCAACATAACCGCGTTATCCTTCTCTCTCTCAAAATTTATAAGGACGTAGACACCCACATTTCAAGGAAGGGAATGAAAGAGGGGATGTCCAAGGCTTGGGACATATAGGATCAGACATAGTGCTTGGGGTCTGACCAGCATTAGAACAAGGCGCAACACGAGTGGGAATACCTTAAAGAGCTTGTGACTGGGCAGCAAAGGGGAGCATAACAACATACATTTTTCTAGAGGGGCATTAAGTTGAGCATATCTAGGGCTCGAGATAGTAACAACCAATTTTAGATCCATTAGCTCAGATTCACCAGCTAAGCTACATTCACTAAAGAGACACTGATCAACCAAGCAGTCGACCTTTCTACCAAGCAAAGGAGATGCATCAACGGAGGGAACAAAATTAGAGTGTGGGAGTTCATCCAGAATAATGTTAGGAATACAAAGAGAAATAAATGAGTTATTTGTGGTGACTTGAGTATAATTGCAGTAGGGAGAGATGGGAAATCATCTGACGATCCCAATAGCAATCGCGAAGAAGACAAGGACCTAGAAGAGTTGATCGAAAATTTGAAAGTGCATCTAGACCTTGTGTAGCTTAACGAGGCAATATCAGGATGGAAAGGGGAAAACTTGCTATGCTTCTGCGGCATAAAGAGGCTGAGATGGAAGAAATAGGCGATGAAGGATTAAAGAAAGGGTGAGGGAGCGGAGAAAAGATGGAGAAGCAGGAAAGAGGACGCCATGAATTCTGATTCGTGTTTGTGAATTCTAAATTATAGGTTATTTAAATTTGAAATAAAGTAAGCCTTTTATTTTATTTTCTATTGCATATATTGAGATATAACTAATATTTTAAATACATTAAATACATACAAGTAGAAAATCCTTAGTAAATGTATCCAATCGATTGTAGTTGTGACTATATTCATAACTATGAGTATTAAATCAAATCGAATAAATATTTGTTCTCAAATCTTTATCAATAGTTGTAATACCTTTGGTGTCACACTTTTTGGTATCGGCCTAAATTACCGAAAATGCACCTCTATCTTAATATTGCTTAAAAATTAAATCTAGCTTCTTTTACGAATTCAAAATTCTTACTCTATGAAAATTAATGAATTTATATTAATATCTTTTAAACATAAGATCTAATAAATAAACATTTACAAATATTATCAAATTTTAGTGTCGCTTAAATATAAGATCTAACACTCAATTTTCTTTACAAATACAAAACTTTACTCTACAAACATTGCCAAATCTTAATACCACTTAATCTAACATATTTAATTTATAGAAAATAATTCATGCGTAAATCACATGACATTATCACGCGCGAAGCGCGTGCGACAACACTCGTATTAATAGTCAAGATGTATTAAGAATGGAATATTGATGTATTCATTGAATTTGGTCTATGGAACGCTCTCCATAAGATGACGATGAACTACACGTTGGGAGCACCAAGGGTTTATGTCTGTGTAATTGTTTGAAATAATTACAGAACGACCCATCGAGAATCTTCTATAGGTTAAAAGTCAAATAGAATATCTTACAAGATGATATGCGGTAGTCTTTTGACTACAGAATAATGTGAATCTTATGTGTCTCAAATTTACTTTGATTATGGTCAATCACAAGATAATGCGGATTGTGTTAAGGTCTAAGTTGCATATAAATTAAACCACTTAAAGTGAAATACAAAACAATAATTCATCTTATTCGAAAAGAAAGTTGGTATCATAGTAATTGGTAGTCACATAAAGCCAAATCACTTGGCCAAAGGAAATAGGTTAATTGATAGTAGCTATTAGATTGAAACGTGGACTTTAATGTTGAACTTCTAATTAAGTACATATATATTATTAGAGTTTTTGCCATTGACCAAGCTTTAGATATTTAAATGATATAGTAATGAAAAAAATGTGTACAGCATCATTTCTTAAGAGTGTCACTTTAAAAGATAAGAAATTGGATTTCGCGTAGATAATATGTAAGCAACTAAACTCGCATCATCTATTGTGTTTTAATAAAATCCGTACAGGCTTTAATATATAAAGCCAAGTTCACACTTGGGAGGTAAACAACCCCAACTCTCGGTTTTCGATTGAAAATAATTTATTGAAATAATTTATAAAAGTTATATTATTATGGAGAAATTAATACAATAGTTACATTAATTAATTTATTATCATTTTCCATCATTGCTTATGGGCCTAAAATTAACTAATAAAATATGTAATTGTTGTTATCTATTTAATTATTTTTTAGGCCAATATACAGTTTAAATATAATAAATAATATGTATATATAAAAGTTATTTCCGTCAGAATTTTTTTAAATTGTTTTAAAATAAGACGTACCAAGATATATGTAGGTATGATTAACCAAATAGGTTTAATTAATTAAGTGAGATAAGCTCTCACTTATAATCATGAGTTCTTTGCTTAAATTAAATATCACTCTTATTATCGGAAGAACTAACTTACAACAAGCCATACCTTGAATAGTGGATCAAGATAAAATATTTTACGTAGCCCATTAGTGATATAGATATAACTAGATGCCTCATTAAACATACAAAGATTTTCCTACTCTTTCTCCAAAATAAATTATATCTTAATGATGGATTTTGCAACTCCACAACTAAGTTTGAGAAATGTTTTCTCATTGGTGAAACATACAGTACAAGATGTACTCTATCAACAGGATTACCAAAAAAGTTCCAATTTTTTTTACCAACATTGATTTTATTGTTTTAAATAAATTTGATTTTTTTATTATTATTGTTTTTACCATTGCATATCCACACTGTTTTCATCGTGCGCATATTACCATTGCCATGCAATGATTATCGAGGGGTACATGTGTAGCATCATCGAGCTCAGATTAGACAGAGCACTCAACAAAGGAGGTGCGACGGTCAGTATGCGAATGAGACAACAGTGAGACAACTTTGTCTAATGTCAACATAGAATTAGGGTTTCTCCAAAGGGTCGTCGGAATTCAAGTTGATGGTATAGATCTACTGTAAGAAAAAAAAACTTTTAACAGCGGTGAAAAAATGTTGTTAACGACATGCTTTTGCAGATCCCAAAGATTTAGTAGCAAAAAATTATCATTGTAAAAATAGAGTATTCACAACATTTATTAACCGTTGTTGAAAAATTTTTAACAACAAGAAGTAAACGATACATTTTTATATGTAACAGTGTTTGTTTTATGCTGTGTTAACTCTTCTATGTGTCTTTTACAGCGCTATATTTGTGTTGTATGTTTCAACAGCACTTATTGTTAAGTTTTATAAAATTTAGTTAACTTTTATAAAACTTGGCTAAATTTTATAAACTTAGTGCTATTTATAAACTAATTTGATTTTTTTAAAATTAAATTAATTTATAAACGTAGTTATTTTTATAAACTTATTTAATTTTTGATAAAACTTTGATGACTTAGTTGTTTTTTTATAAAAATGAGTTAATTTTAATTAATTTAGCTAAATTGTTATAAAACTTGATCTATATATCAATTTTTTATAAAATGTAGTTAATTTTTATAAAATGCAATTAACTTAACTAATTTTTATAAATTTATTTAATTTCTACAAACTTATTTAATTTTATAAACTTGTTTTCTTTTTATAAAATTTGGTTAGCTTAGCTAAAAAAACTATAAACCTTTGTTACTATATGTATATATGCATATGCTACAACTATATTTTGATTAAAATATGAACTATCAAATGACCATCAATTTCATATTTCGTATTCATTAAAACATGAGTAATTACTGCATGTTATACGTATTTAGGGACAGAGTTATTGCTATAGGGCTAAAATCAAACGATGTCAGTCTTTGGTTCATTTATAGTTGATTGCTATAAATTATCAAGCGAATAAATTCATATTTGTGGTAGCAAAAAATTTCAGGAGTCTATAAATAATTAACTAACAAATGAGATATAAACATAGTGTGTGAAAAGAGATTGCAAGTTGCAATTATTTCTTATCAGCATACATTTCATTTCTTTTAGAGGCACTACAAGACACACAGTGTATTCCAACGGAGCCTTCCAACGGAGCCTTCCAACGGCCTCCAACGTCATTGATCAACGTCTTCCAACGTCCAGTGTTTTCTCGTATATTTTATTAGTTAAAACTGTAGGACGTTGGAATCTGGACGTTGGCGGCCGTTGAAAGACGTTGGAAATCCGCGAGCAAAACTACAACCCAGCTTCTTCTTCCCCATTCGGCTGAAACAAATTAACCCCGCCCAATTCCCAGTTTTGCTCCAATTCCGACCCCCCCCCCCCCCCCCCCCCCGCGCTGCTCCGACGATCAACGGCTCCTCCGACGACTCCAAGCCTCCCTCTCGTCCTCTCTAACTCCCTAATCTCTCAAGAAAAGATATAAACCCTAATCCCTATATTTAATTATATTTGTTAAATTAGTGTATTAAATGTTTGTATTGTCTTATTGCATGTATAATCTAGTTTATTGAGGCATAATTTATGTTATTAACTTATGTATTGCAAGATTATATATATTTAAGTTTGTGTTAACAATAGAATAATGTGCATACAATTAGTTTTAGGTTTGTTTGGATACGTTAGTTGTTATTGAGCATACAATTAGTTTATGTATTTTAGAAAATTTAAAAAACAATATTTTATATTCATGAAACACTTAGAGTGTGTTTCGGCCCCGTCTGATAAGTATTGTATATGATCGTTATGTGGATATTCGTTTTTTAACAGAACGGACATCTATATTCATCGTATACAATATTTGTTGGATTTGTCCATGTATTGGACAAGTTACGAACACAATAACGTAATTAAATCTCGTAAAACATTTCATTTTAAATGGTTCATAGAATTTCGACAGTGCTTCCTTTATGTTCCATGTGTACACACAAATGTGTACTGTTCAGGGAACTAAAGTGAAGTGCTGCCGAAATTTTGTTGAATCGTTTAAATTGAAATGATTTACGCGATTTAGTTACGTTATTGTATTTGTAATGGGAGGTAGGATGATCCATCGACAAAGTGTCATTGATCTATTAATATAAAGTTCACCAATAATATTGTTTTAACAAAATGTCAATTTTTTAAATTTATATCATACTTTTTAATTATATACATAGGTAAATGGACAATTATTTTACTGATCGAAGTTGGATGTACAAAAAAAGAAGGGTCGAAAATGAAGGCTCAATAAGTGAACAGTTTAATAACGGTGTTCGCGTATTTATTGATTTCGCTTTAAGTAATAACAGAAACGACGAAGAAATCCATTGTCCATGTACTAAATGCAAAATGTTAAAGCATTTGATACCAGAAATGGTTAGAGTTCATTTGTGTCAATACGGTTTCGTGCCGAACTATAACAACCCAATATTTTTGAAATTTATTTTTATTTGTTTTAAATTATATTTATAGTGAAGTAGAAATTTTTCTAGAATTAATGGTAATTTATTGGAATTTTTAGGTTCTGTTTCCTATTTTTAAGCAATTTCTTTAATTCTTTGGATATATTCCATGAATTTAATTATTTATTTCACCTTGAAAATGTTTTAAAAATCATTTTTATTTCAAATTTTGTTTTATAATATTTTTAAAATGAAATACATAATTTTTCAAAGCTATCGGAATTTTCTTGTAATTTTTAGGCCATGTTTGCTATTTTTAGCAATTTTTCTTATTCCTTTTTCTATTTTATATTAAATTATTTATTTATTTTATTTTATTCTTGCTTAGTTTCGGTTTTAAATAATCATTTCTGAGTTTATTTTGATTTTATAAAATTAAAAAGAAAAAGAAATGCAAAGGGTTTAGAAAGTTACAAACTTAAGGCTTTTCACCTTCAAAACTCTTCATTTTCTTTAAACTCCTCATTTATTTTGTTTTAGCCGTGTAAAAATGATTGTTAAGCCGTGTATCTCATTATATTTTCACGTAAGAAAACATCCTCACATCATTTCTCACGGCTTCAACAAGATTTGGTAATGGCTTCTCTTTCTCTTTTCTATTTTTCTTCTTATTTTTCTATGAATTATGCCTTGTTTTCTGATGCTTTTTGCTAGGCTTCTGCTCCATAACCGCAGCCACAAACTCCTACACTCCTCCCTGCCATCACCACTACCTATGCTTCCAGCCATGACCAAGGCCGAGCCATCCATGGTGGTCAAACCCTTCAAAATTGCAACCTACATGCCTAAAAACATGGTTTTTGACCATTGTTGCCTCATTCTCTTCAACCACCACCTAAATCACCGCCATAGCCGCCGCCGCCGCCACTGACCTGACCACCACACACCCCTTCCACCTCTGTCCAGTCATGATGCACCCTTAGGCCAAGCACACTTTCCATGGCCGAGCCCTCTAGCCAACCAAAACTCCCTTTCTTTGCCTAAAGACCCTTCACCTCTTCATGTATGAAACTCCACCTTGCTCATGACATGAACCCGACCCATGCTAGCCTAGACCTGAACCAAAACTTTACCAAATCTGAAACAAAACATACCCTAGGCCGTGACAAAGGTTTGAGGAAGCAAGGCAAAAGTTTGGCAATCCGTTTCTCTTTTATTTCAATGTTATTGCATGTTATAGTCATATTGAATTTTGTTGTTTTGTTTGTTTATTTTGGGTTGTACACAAGAGTTGTAGCTTGGATTCAACCTCCACTCAAGTCCATAGTTGTGTCATCGTGCCTTATTGTCTATTTGTGCCTTTGGTTTGGAAATATTCAGCAATTAGAGGTGAGTAAATCTCACACGACAATTATATACTTATGCAGTTGTAAAACAACCACAACTGAATGTGTAGAAATATTTATGATGTTATAACTGCCATGTGATTTTATATATATGATGTTAACATGTTAAATTATATGTCATATCACCTGTTACATGTCACATCACCTGTTACTATTATATATTGTTAAACTGTTCATTTTTATCTGTTTATCACACTGCAAGTTCCCTGTAGGTTAGAAATCACTATGGGTTGAAATGATACATACCCGAACGGACTTTAGAATAAGGAAAAATCGTTATGGGCTGAAATGATAGGCCTGAACGGTTTTTAAATTATTCATTTTGACTTGGGATTGTGGGTTTGAAATGATAGAACCCGGATTTTTATTTTTAAACTGCGGATTGAAATGATACATATCTGTATCACGTAAACTAGGATAGAAAACTATATACAGACCCGTGGTTATTTTATAAATGTTTCCTGGAATTTTAAATATTTTAAATTGTAAATATATGAAAATTTGATTTAAATTGGATTTTTATTTATTAATTATAGAAATTTGGAATTTTCTATAAGTAAAAATGTTGAAAAAAAAAATGAATAGTTGCATTGAATTTTTGAAATATAACTTAAGTGGAAAATTGGAATTCTAGTTAAATAAATTAAGTTATATAAATAAAAATTATGTTGAAAATTGGAATATAACTTAAGTTGTTTATTTAAAAATGTGAAGAATTGGAATTTTACACTTGAATTTATTAAAGGAAACTGTTGAAAATTGGATTTAATAATAAGAAATTTATTGTATATAAATAATATGTTAATGAACATTTTTATTGTCAAAAATATGATTTTGAAATATTTAAAAGATTTAAAATGAAGTTTATTATTTACTGAAAATACACTAAATTCTGGAAATCACTTTTAATAGCATTCAGAAATGCTATGGTTTCTGAATTGAACTAAAAATAGTGTAAATAGAGCTATTACAGCATTTCTGAAATGCTGCAGTTGCTGTAATTGAATTTATAGGCTAGTATTGGACTCAGGCCTATTATAGCATTCTCTGGAAATGCTGTAGTGGTCTGCTGTGTTTGCTGAAATCAATTTAAACCTTTGTTTTGAAATCTGAACTACCGCAGCACTTCTGAAATGCTGTCTTTTCTGTTTTGAACTATAATTCAACTAAAAACTGAGTTTTTAACAGCAGTTTTAAGTGCTGTCTTTGCTGAATAAAAATGTTTACATATATAACTTATAACAGCTTTTTCTAAATGCTGTAAAAGGCTGAAATTTCTATAATTATGGTTTTTGACTTAGTAAACGAACTCTGAATGGTTTGAAACTTTGGAAATTGAATATTTGAAATGAAAGAACAATAAGTCCACTTTTAAAATGATCTTAATGAATAAATTAAATTGGAAATGAATCATTTTAAAGAGAAGTTCAAATTGAAATAAATGAATGTTATCTTTGAACTTTAAAAGGGTATTAAGTTTGATAATTTGCATTTGAATTTAATAACGATTTAAAAAGGGAAATTTGAAAAGATATGTTGTTTTGAAATATTGACATGATTTTTGGGAATGATTAAATCTTTATTGGATAAAGAATTGAGTTTTGAAATGATGTTTTCATTTGAAGTAAAGTATTATTTTAAAGTTATAACCACAGGTTATAATAACGATTGGTTGGCAAAGAGACCGGGAACGGATATGGACATACTCTCTGTCGATACCGAAAACCACTTTGACTAACCGTGTACGCGGTGGAGATTCCAGAATGAAGTAGGATGGTGACGACGTTCTTGTGGTATGTTACGTGGACCCAAATCTCGTGAGTTGGCATAAGGTGGCTAAAACAGGAGCGATCTCGGGCCAGCTGAGGTAGCACCTCTTATCGGACGCATTTCTTCGATACCATTCTATTACTTGTGATTGTTTGGTGGCCACCCTCCGATTTTGGGAATGTGTTCCAAGGTGGGCGTATGTGGCTGCTGCATTACCACCAGCCCGTGTGCGTAATTGGTATATCTACCCTGGCATTGCCTTGTGTGTCGTGTCACCTACCATACCGAGCCTTTACTACGAGTTTCTATTTGTGTCGTACCTATGCAGTATCTTCTCATAGTCTCCCGATCAGGAGATATGCAGGTACTGTATAGACTATTGGCATTAATTGTGTTAAGGTGGAAAATGTAAATCCTTAACGCTATTTAAAAGTATGTTTATTTTACTGTTAGACATTATTATAATAGCGCAATATACTATATAGTAAATATTTTAACGGATCCTTAGAGGATGGGCGGTCCCAGGCATCTTCTAAGTTATTTGTACCTTTACTATAGTTCACTTGAGTTGGTTTACACTGGATAAGTATGTATGTCCTGACTCGAGTGTTTGCTTTTTATTTACGCTCGGATCAGCCTGAGTTTATTCATAGATTTGGATTCCCACTCTCTGGAGGTCTGGAATCGCTGGAGATTTATCAGCTTATCTAGTTATCTATATTTCAGTTCTGTTGTTCTGTTGTCAGCTTTGTATTAGTGGACTTCTTTGTATTTGGGATTTGATGTCGTATTTACTTTCAGTTAGATATTATGTATTTTGTATTTGGTTTTGAGACTTTGTGATAGTAGCTTCATGAACTACTATGGTATTTAATTTCCGCTGCGAGATATTCTGATGTTCTGTGTCTGTGATTCTGTGATTTGATTTTTATTTGCTCCAAAAAATTTTACAATCTGTTATTTTGTACTATTCAAGTCTGGCATGTGTGGATTATTGTCGATTTGAATAGTGGAAAATAGTGGGTCGTTACACGAACTATTTGGTTTGGGATCGTCATGGAGAACCGTTAGCATCTAATCATGTACAAGCTGAGGAGGTAGTGTATACTGAAATTGATACGACGAATCTCGTAGAACGTATGGTTGACGATGCTGCACGGTCAATGTTTCATGTTCCTCAATTAATTGATGACGATGGTAATGCTGAAAAAGAACCCAATATTGGGGCGAAAAAATATATGATTTGTTAGATGCCGCAAAGAAACCCCTTTGGGAAAGCTGCATAAGCGGAATCCAATTATCAGTAACTGCTGAATACATTGCGATGAAATCTAAATACAACTTCACAGAAGCTGAATTTACAGTTGTTGTACAAGCTGCGAAATGGCATATGCCTTCCAATAATTTAATGTGTGAAAATCATTATGAAGTAAAAAAATGATGTCAGCTTTTGGTTTACCATATCATAAAATAGATACATGTCTAAACGGTTGCATGCTGTTTTGGAAAGAAGATATCAACCTTAGAAATTGTAAAATATGTAATCAGGAAAGGTACAAATCAAGACCGAAAAAAGGAAAGGAAATCTCGTATAAACGTATGCATTATTTACCAATTACTCCTAGACTTCAAAGGTTATATGCATCTTCTGTAACCGCGCAACATATGAGATGGCATAGTGTTAGAACACGGAAAGAAGGTACGTTAACACACCCAGCTGATGGGGAAGCATGGAAGCATTTTGACCACAAATATCCTGATTTTGCATCCGAAAGTCGTAATGTTCGACTTGGTTTATGTATGGATGGATTTTCACCATTTTCTCAGTTTGGTTTTAAATATTCGTCATGGCCTATAATTGTCACACCATGGATGTGTATGAAAACGCCATATATGTTTCTCACAGTTGTCATCCCTGGTCCTAATGATCCGACACAAGGAATCGATGTTTATTTACAACCTTTGATTGAAGAATTAAAAACACTGTGGTACGAAGGAGTAAAAACATACGATATTTCTATAAAAAAAAACTTTCGCATGTATGCTTCTTTGATGTGGACAATCGACGATTTTCCTGCTTATGCAATGCTTTCAGGTTGGAGTACGGCTGGTCGTCTAGCTTGTCCGTACTGCATGGAAGATACACGAGCATTTTCTTTACCTCATGGAAAGAAAAATTCATGGTTTGACTGTCATCGATGTTTTCTTCATATTAATCATCCTTTTAGAAGAGATAAGAAAAACTTTACAGCTAATAGACATGAAACTTTGAGACCACATGCAGTTTGGTCAAGCGAAGATATTTATGAACTTGTAAAGGATTATCCAAAGACACATGAAACTGGAGAACAAATTGAAGTTCAAGGTAAATCATCGATTCATAACTGGTGCAAACAAAGCATATTTTGGGAGTTGCCTTATTGGAAAAATCTCCTGATTCGTCATAATATTGACGTGATGCATAATGAGAAAAATGTGTTTGATAATGTTTTTAATACACTTTTAAATGTCAAGGGGAAGACGACAGATGATTTGAAATCAAGACGTGATATCGAAGTAATATGTAATCGTCATGAGCTTCATATAAAGCCAATTGACACAAAAAAGCCGAAAGCTTGCTATGAGCTAGACAATAATCAACTTAAAGTACTTTTAAAATGGGTGGAAGGACTAAGATTCCCGGATGGTATATCTTCTAATATTCGTAGATGTGTCGATTATAAGAACAATAAACTTAGCGGGATGAAAAGTCATGATTGTCATGTTATGATGGAAAATTTATTACCCTTCGCTTTTAAAGAACTGCCCGTAAAAGTTTAGATTGTTGTAACAGAACTTAGTCTTTTTTATAAAGACATTTGTTCTAGGGGCATTTCACTGGAAGGACAAACTTTGCAGTCCAATTATTTTCAAGGACACGCATCCACAGGAATTAATTTTAAGCCAAAGTCAGCAGAATAATCACTTTTAAGGACAAAGTCAACAGTCCAATTACTTTCAAGGACATAATTTCATAGGTTTTTAGGCCTTAGAAACTAATTATTTTGCATTTTGTCCTTAAAAGTAATTATTTCGTTTGTGTGTCCTAGAAACTAATTGCACATTGTAAAGAGGCCCTTGTGGCTAATTTCCACTTTGTTCTACCACATTAAAAGTTGATCGTCTACGTAAACTTGAGGAAGGAATCTCGATATTGCTCTGCAAAATGGAAAAAGTATTTCCTCTAGGTTTTTTCAATGTTATGGAACATTTACCTATTCATCTTCCATTAGAAGCACGTCTTCGAGGGCCTGTGCAATATGGATGGATATATCCATTTGAAAGGTATTTAAATCATCTAAAAAAAACTGAGACAAAAAGCTCGAGTTGAAGGTTCGATTTGCAAATCATACATCGAAGAAGAAGTTTCGTTTTTTTCTCTCATTATTTTAGTGACCATGTGAACATATCATTTGAAAGTGCTACGCGTAATGATGAAGGCATTGATCAAGATGATTGTCAAACGACCTTATCAATTTTTAAAAAACAAGGTCGGCCTGCTGGTGCTTGTGTGGAAGTATGGTTGGATGATAGAGATTATCATGTTGCACACACATATGTTCTTCTCAACTGTGCCGAAGTTGCACCGTTTGTTAGGTAATTTACTTATACATATATATATATCATTAACACGTGTGTATACACAAATATATGCACACACGTGTATCTTAATCATAATGCAACATTTGTTATATAATTGCAGTATTTACGAATCACAACATCCTAACGGCAATATCGGCAAAGAATTCGCTTCTTGATTTTCTAAGTACGTTTTTGATACAACAAATTGTGTTGTAGACGAAGGATTGAAACATTTAGCTATGGGACCAAAAAGGAAAGTGAAGACCTATCCAATATTCTTTGTCAATGGATATAAATTTAATACCAAAGAATACGGTGCCGAAAAATTAACTAACAATTCTGGTGTATTTGTTAAAGGTAGTGATGATCCAAATGATCATATACATGATTTTTATGGCGTGCTAACCCAAGTTTTGCAATTGACGTATTTCACACGACCTACAGAAGAAGTATTTTTGTTTAAATGCAACTGGTTCAGCAACGTTTCAGGTTCTGAAATCAACGTGCACCCGAAATATAATCTTATAGAAATAAAATATACTTCGCGTTATTATAAATACGATCCTTTTGTACTTGCCAAACAAGCTCTTCAAGTTTATTATGCTTCTTACCCATCTCTAAGAAGAGATAAAATAGATTGGTCGGCTGTTTTTAAAACAAAGGCAAGGTTTACATTTGATGGACGGAATATTCTCGAAGAACAAGCTTACCAAGCAGATGTCGAGGAAAATAGAGGAATAATAATAGCCGACGATCAAACAGATTTTGGACCTCTAAACGATGAATCAAATGCATTAATTGAAGCATTTGAGAGTACAGAGAAACAAAATATAGAGTGCGAAACAGAGTCTGAATTCGAAAAGGACGAGGACTGATCAACTATCTACATTTTGAGAAGGTAAATTTATATTTTTTTAAACATTATCCTGTTTTCATTAAAAATGAAATGGTATGCTAATATAAGATATGTATCACATCTCGTTTTTATGTTACGCCATACTGTATGTTTCACATATAGTCATTTTATTTTCTGTTATAATGTTTGTTTGTAACATGTATTATATAGGTATGTCGTCACGTAGACGTACCGGTGGACATTCTGGGTCTCCCTCTTCCTCACAGAGAGGGCATGCTCGTCCGGACGGTGGTGATGGCGGTGGTCCATCACAGGAGCTACGGCGTCCTGTGGTGTGGCTAAAGCCAAAAGCAGATCAAAGGTAAGTATTAAATTTCATTTTCGTACAATCTATTCTGAAAATATATGTAGTCATGAAATATTAAATATTTTTTCTCTATTTAAACACAGTGGTTTCTCTTTGGAGCCGACTCAAGTAGTTCTATCTATATCTCAACGGGCGTACATGAGTCGTATGACCGAATGTTGGCCTAAGTGGACATTGATTCCAGATAATGTTAAAGAGACTATTGTAACGACCCGTAAATTTTCGTCAGTTAATTTTGTCATTTTTAATAAGATTGATAATTTAACTTTAGAAAGAAGTAAAGATTTATAGCTGATAATGAAGCGTATGTTGAAAAAGAAATTAAACCATAGAAACTTAAGCTAAGTATTAACAGTTGATATAAAATGACGAATAAATTGAAGTAATGTAAATGGTTATACTAGGATAAGAAGAGAATATAGGAAAACAAGGGTAAGTAGTGAATTTATTTAATGGATTAATAATATTAGATAGTAAATTGAATTAAATCATTGTCCTGTAGAGGTTGGGGTACGGTTAGTAATAAAAGCTTTTAAAGGAAAACCTTTAATTTATGAATGAAAATCAATGCATTAAATTAGGTGTAACTGAATGTATGTAATTTATTTTGTAAGAATAAGTTAATGAACAATTTAGTTGCGCATACCCGATTTAATTGAAATAACAGAAAGGACAAGAACTTGATTTGCCTAGGTATATATATATATATTGATAAACTATAACTAAATAGAAAGTTTGGTAGTAAATAGGATATAAGAAGACTAAGGCAACTAGTAAATTTATAAATGAATTCAAAATAATAAGTAGTTGGCATTAGTGATAATTACAAAATTTTACCCATTCATCTAATTTATTTAATTAAATCTAAATCTATGGCAACATTGTTGTTAATAATGGTTGTAAGTGAATTTGAATGTAAAAGGGTAACAATTATTTAGGTTAACCATTTTGAGTATATTAAGTTAAGAATGACAATCGATTGAAATAAATCTAAATTAATTATTTTGTTTGGTTAATGTGTTCTAGTTAATAAAGGGGAATTTATAAGAAATGAAGCATGCACTAATGAAATGTATTATAATTCAATGTTATTTATACCCAATAAATGTCTATTTACAGAATAAAAAGATTTTAAATCAATAAACGAATTTATTGAGGTTCCAATTTATAATTTATAACATTTAATGTAGACTCAATTACAATTAATTGATTTAAATTGTGCAGTTAGCGTAAATTTCGTTGTAATTGAAAGGGGAAAATTTTATAAGACGGAATTTATGCTAATTCTTTTATAATAGGACCATTGGTTGATTTAAAGTATAGAAAGCAGGATTTATAAAATTTAATTAGAGTATAAAATTCAACAGTTGCACTTATTGCATAATAGAATGGAATTTAACGGTTAAATACTTCGTTATTGAAATTATAAATGGACTTTGAGGATAATAACGTGAAATCATGAACCAATGTTAGTGGCATCCTTATTTTGGATAAAAAGGGAGAATATAAAAGTTGAAATCTAATAAATGGGTTTTGAGAATTTAATTTATAATTCCTAAATATAAGGAAGTGGAGAAATTAACACTGCAATTGATAGACTTATCAACTTTTAATTCATATCTAAACTTGTAAAATCATTGAAATTGATTAAGAATAATATAAGCGATAAAATTTGGTCAATTTTAGAATTTAATTATAAAATTTGATTTTTTATAATTTATTTTAATTTATTTAATTATTATAAAATTAGCCATTTTGGCCACGGACTCGGATTTCGACGAAACCAGTTTCATCGGATCCGTATCGGTGAAATATTATAGGGTTTCAAGTTTCGTAACAATCGGACTTGTCGTTTGATCGTACGGACGCGAAACGCCTTGAAATCGATTTAATTAAAAATCAATTTGAAATCAATTTTGAAATTTTGTTTTCAGCATAACTTTTTCATACGATCGAATTTGGACGTGAAACTTTTTCCATCGCGTTCAGAATATTTTAAAACACTTATTTGGATATATGGGTTTAACAAATTTCGTTCCGGGGTCAGAACGGGCTTTTTGGGCCACGTTAGAGTTAGCACGTATATCCATCAACCCGATCCATCTATTTTTCTAACCTACCTATATAAACGCGGTCATAAACCCTAGCCTCCATTCTATTCTATTTGCTATATGTTCATTTCTTCAACTCCTTCTCTTCCTCAATGGATGCAAATGTCAGATCCAATTCTATTCAAAATTTAAAATAAAAATTCAAGTCCTCAGAAAAATTTGAGAAAAATATATATTGTAGATTTCATCGATACGAATCTGCGGCAACTGTTCGTTTTTGAAAATTTTACTCGGATCAGCAGCAAATCTCGGTCAAACCTGGAAATTTTCGAAGCCCTAAGGTCGATTTGGGCGTTTCTAATTTGAGCGATTTTAGTCCAATCTGTTTCTGGGTTATGGGGAGATCGTGATGCCGAGTGATGGGGTGGTGGTCGTGTCGACGATGGTGGGCTGTAGAGGCGTAAATTGGCGAATTAGGGTTATAAAAGAGGTGGCGGCCGAAGGCATTTCAGGCAATCGGATCTTGATGGCTGGGGCGGCTCGTCGAGGCGAGCTCGTTGGTGGTAGCGGCTTGGGCTATGGCGGCCGGAGGAAGTGGTGAACGTTGGTCAAAGGCGGTTAGGGTTCTTCGTCAGTAGGTGCGAGCGTGCGTTCTGGGAAGAGACGATGGTGCTGTAGCCTTTAGCTGACGTGGCAATCATGTTAGGTGAAGAGTGTGTTCTTTTTCTTAATTTTATAATCGAAATTTTCGACATAACTTTCTCATACGTAGTCCGATTCACGCGAGATTTTTTTGTTAGGATCGTAATTAAATTCCAGATCTGTTGACGCTGGTTTGGACCAATTCGGAGACCGTCGAATTTTTGAGTTTAAATTGAATTTAAATTCGATTTAAATTCAAAAGGTGGGTGTTTTAACCCACTCACAATTTCTAAAATTTCTTTTGTTTGTTAAATTGATTTTAGATATGAGTAGAAATTTATTTATGACTATTTGACATGTTTTATTCCTTATCTCTGTTAAATCGCATTTATTTAATTTAACTGTTCATAAATTTTATTACTGCGTATAAATTGACAGTTATAGTTATTTATTTGCATATAAACTGTTAGTTTAATAGTTGTTAAATTCATTTTTGAATATAACTGCCAGTTATTACCTGTTATACATTATCAGATATATATTTATATTGATTTATTATTGGATGATGATTGTGATTTGGATGATGAATGATGAATGGATGTTTTATTTTATATCATTAAACTGCAAGTTATCATGCATTTTTCATTTTATTCGGGATTGTGGTTTGAAATGATATACAACCGCAAAAATTTTATTTTAAATTGCGGATTGAAATGATAAACATCCGTATCACTTGACCATAGGATAGAAAATTTTATACAGGCACCGCGGTAAATATATATAATTATTTTTGGAAATGTTTTTCTATGGTTTTGTAAAGTTATATATATATGGTTTATGAGATATTGATTTGGTTATTGATAAAGGCTATTATATATATAGTAATTTCCGGTTTTTAAGCTTTGTATAAATTTGATTTGAAGTTTAAATAAAGTTTGATTTTAAGATCAAATAAGATTAAACATTTATTTAAAATTTAATTTTTGGAGTTTTATGACTTAAATAAGAATAGATTTGGAAGATGAATATTATGTTAAATTGAAATTTAATAAAAATTAGAATTTTTAAAAGATATGATTTATATAATTTGATTTTGGGTAAAGTGATTTTAATGAATATCAGGTTGATTAAATGAATATATAATAAATTGAAAGATGATCCAGTTATATGAAGTTAAAGGTTTTCTTAAATTATATTGAATTCATTAAGCAAACATTTCAAGTCTAAATAATAAGTAACTGAATTTGATATATATATATGGGATTGTCAAATGAGTTTGTTTTGAAACGGTGAAATATTTAAAGCTTTGAAACATAAGAATTGAAATGGTATTTGGAAGTTTAAATCGATATTTGAAAATTGATTTGTGAAATCTAAAGAAGCTATTGTGTTTTATAAAGTAATTTAATATTTAACCATTTAAGAGATGGAAATTTGTTTCGAAGTTATGCTTTTCAAGGTAGTATGATTTGAAATTATTATATACAAGAGTTGTGATTTCTAAATATTTCACTTTGAAAACCCTATGAGTTTGGAAAGAATATATATTGGAAAATAAAATGACATTATATTGGTTTGGGCCTAAATGATATCGTATTGATTTGGGGTTTTAAAATATAAACGATATCGTATTTATTTGGGTTTAAAATGGATATTTTATTCTGGTTTTAAAGTATAATTATTTTAAAGGACCGCGGTGTTATAATAACGTTTGGTTGTTGAAGAGACCGGGATCGGAAGTTGTCAAACTCTCTGCCAACTCCGAAAACCACTTTAACAACCGTGTACGCAGTGGAGATTCCAGAATGAAGTAGGATGGTGGCGGCGTTTCCTGTAAGGTAAATACGTGGACCCAACTCCCGTGAGTTGGCATAAGGTAAATACAAATAGACACTATTATAATAGCACAATATACTACATAGTAAATAGTTAACGGATCCTTAGGAGATGTAAATCCCGAGCATCTCTTGAGTTACTGCACTCATATTTATTTCTGTTAATTTAACTCACATAAGATCTTTTAGTTCTAACTCGAGTGTTTTGTCTTTTCAATTCGCTCGGGTCAGTCCGAGCGTTTCAGGATTTGAGGACTTTATTTCTGGAGGACGAAAACGGAGATTCTATTATTATTATTAATTATATTCTACTACACTCATACTGTTCCGCTGCATTGTTATTGGTATGTGTAACTCTGATATGTATTATATAAATGTTTGTAAACAGTTTTATAAACTGTATATTTTATTACTATATTTTATCCTTCCGCTGTGAGATTCTATTTTGTTTATTTCTTCTCTGTTTTTCTTATTTACCCCATAATAATCCGCCCTTCCGTATGGTTTAAATTGGCATGTGTGTCGATTTGAATCGTGCGAAAAGGCGGGATGTTACAGCTGGTATAAGAGCTTTGGTTTAGCGATAAACCTTAGCTTTGTGGGGTTTGACTCTTTACTAATAGGGTAGTAATACCCTATGAGAGTCGTTGAGAGTATATTTATGAGAGAGCGTATTTGTTAGTGTATAAAAAGGTTTTAATATTGTGTTAATTTGTTCCGTTTCGTATTTATAAATTCTGGTTGGTGCATGGGACGCTGTGAAATCAATAGGGATTTCTAAACACTTAATAGGACAGACCGACATAATATTTGTTTTTAATATAGGTGAATGAAATAACTTCGCCTATTATATTTTCTATATATAAAATATTTTATTAAGGTATTATATATATATATATATATATATATTGTTGGTTGCAATAGATTGGTTGTTAGGAATAAAATTTTAAATAATAGGTAAAATGAGATTGAAATTAAAATCAATGAAATTTGGAAATTTTAGGACTAAAGTCCGGGATTTTGAAAATTTTCTTTAAAAGGATTTTGAAAGATAATAATATTGTTTATAAATATTTTCCGATATAAATATTTCATTATAATTCGGAAGAATTGTTTTAAAGAAGATTTTGGAGAAAATAAGTTATGTGCTTTCCTCTCTGTCGCTGGAAAATAATTTCGGTGATGGCGGCCGCATCATCGACTTCTATTTTCGAGTTTCGAAGGGGAAAGGCCACTGTAGTAATTCTACTGCAGCTTTATTTTGAAAATATCTAAATTTTTAATTGTTTTAAATAAAACTAGAGGTATATAAGTTATAAGAATATATTTATCTATTAAAATTTAACCCGGTATTTAATTCTTAATTTCCATTAATTAATTGTTTCAATTATGGTAGTGAAACAGAATTTAATTAATAATTGAAACCCTAAATAAAATAAGAGACTTAAATGCTAATTTATAAAGGAAGTTAAAATTTTAACTTATAAGAAAATGGTAAAGATCTATTGAACAATGAATGAATTAAAGAATTGACATAACTTGTATAAGTTCAATTGCATTTTGTTTAACATATATAACTTACCAAATATGAAAAGTTGAAATGTTAAATAAGAGATTGGAATAGAATATTATACAAGTAGAAATTTTGGAAATAATAAAGTATTAAATGAATTTCTGTTATAAATGAGAATTTAATGTTATAAACTTAAGTTATAAATTGAAATTTTACCAAAATTAAAGGAAGTATTATAAATAGTTGATTATAAACTTAAGTAAATAAAATGAAATTCTTTAATAATAAGGATTGATGTGTAGGGTTATAAACCTAAGTATGATATAAATGCTACTAGTTTAATATAATAAAAGTAGGTAATATAAATAGATGACTGCAAACCCTTGGTAATGAGTTAATAAAATCCTTTATTTATAAGAATGGATGTTATAAGGTTAAGAATTTAAGTGAAATTAAAAAGGGTTACTATAATTATATATAATAGAAATGTAAGCATTAAATAAATGATTGAAATTGAGGAGTGCATTAAATATAATACAAATAAAAGAAACTTTCATGACCTAAATAAATGAAAATGAATAATTGGAAGTAATAAGTGGAAATAAATGCAGCAAACATTTAATGAGTAAATAAAATTAAAAGTTGTTGGAAATAAAGGTAAATTATAAAAGGATAATTTAAAGAAATAAATGAAAATAAAAGATAAACTGTTATATGAATGAAAAGATCAAACTGTTAATGTATGAAATATAAATTTATAATAAGTTAAATTGATTTGTTGGTTTAAATCGATATTGTTTGCTTTATGGTTGACTGGGTAAGGAAATTTGAAGTTGTTGGATGAATAAATAATCTAATTCTATCCCATCTAAGACTGTTGAGTAAATGATGCACTGGATGGTTATTTTTCATTCCGTACCATTTCAAGTTTTGAACCCGAACAACTATTTGCTTGGTTGACTGAATGGTTGTTTTGTTTGTTGTGTATGCTGTTTGTTGAAATCGATGATTGTGTATTGATTATTGTCAGTAGTTGAAACTATGAAAATATTTCACTTTAATATAAATAGTTAACCTTTTAGATTATATAAGGGAAATGCAGGTATGGAAGCAATTGCTACTGATTTTGGTTCCATAAATTAAGCGTAATTTGCCCGACAAATAGGTACGTTTCCGGATTACGTTTTGTAGCGATATTTTTATATATTTCCCGTGTTGGGATATACTATTTTGAATATTCTATATGATACTTTGTTATATTTTGGTATTATATTTTTCCTGAGCCTCCCCGTACAAAAGAGACTCTGCCAAAAATTTTCCGTAAATTTTGGACTTAGAAAAACTTTGAAAATGTTTTACAAACTTTAATAATTTAAGTATCAGAAGATATAATGATTATAAAACGGAAATATTTTATTTAAGGCAATAAATTTAGTAAATTATTGTTTATAAGTTAATTTTTGAAATAAGATGTACTGTTATTAAATTCTTCCTTCTCTTTTCTTTTTCCTTTTCGGGGACGAAAAGTTTTGAGTGGGGGAGAGTGTAACGACCCGTAAATTTTCGTCAGTTAATTTTGTCATTTTTAATAAGATTGATAATTTTAACTTTAGAAAGAAGTAAAGATTTATACACTACTACAAAACAGGCCATTTGCATCGGTTGTTTACCCCCCTTTTGCATCAGTTCAACAACCGATGCATATGCAACCGATGCAACAGGCTTAAAACTTTTGCATCAGTTCTGAAACCGATGCAAAAAGGTCCTTTTTGCATCGGTTGTTACTAACAACTGATGCAAAATATCATTGTTTGTTGCTTGAACACAGCCCCATGTTGCATCGGTTGTAATGAAAACCGATGCAACAAATGAACTTGTTGCATAGATTGTTGTTGAAAACCGATGCAAACTAAACCCTCTATTGCATCGGTTTTTTTATAACAACTGATGCAAACTAATCACTCAGAAACTATTATTACAGTACTCAGATAGACTATATATATATATATATATTATTGATAATCTTTATATATATATATATATAAAGAAAAAAAACATACACAAAAAAGAGAACATTGCATTCATCTTCAATTTTGTTACAGATTTTCAATTACATTTCAATTCATTGGCACTTACATCTATATTGCACTTCTGCAACTGCCTATCACACCACCAATACCATTTCAGGCACTGCCAATCACCATACCAATTTTGCAAACCAACCTCTGTCGTTTCCCTACATTATTCTACCTACTGTACCTTGCCTTAACTTCCTTCAACTTACATTTCTTGCAACTTCATTCGCAAAACAACTGCAGACATCACTGCCACTCACCACCCTCCCATACAATAAACAATTCAGTTCATCCAGCAGCCTATTCCTTCAGACATCACCTATCACCCAATCAGCAACTACTGTCAACCCCTCTTGCTTTCACATTGCAACAACAGCTCCACCTCCTTGCGAATTCATCAAAACTTCCCTGCTTGCTCCATTCACTTATGTTCTATTCTGCCCTCATCAATACCAAACCATTCAAACTCAACTTTAACATCAATTACATCATCAACATCCCCGCCATTAACCCACTGTCTAATCCAAATCCATCTCCTTATTTCTACATCAACTCATCTTCCATTCTAACAGATCACTGTCATCTTCAACAAGTTTCAAATCTCCGGATTCAAGTTGTTTCACAAACTCCTCTATTCATTGACTCTGCATAGCACTGTGATTGTAGAGTATCTGGCCTGCAAGAAATAACATTGCTTTAGGGAAAATAATATGAGAAAAGCAAAATTGTATATTTGACGTTAAATACTCTTTCCCATGATGCTTTTACAGAATTACAAAATGATTTTATTATTTCTGACATGCGCTCCAATAAGATAGAAAGAATACAAAGAAATTAAATGAATGAATGCTAATGGGCGTTGAGCAATGGCTATTTTATATAATTTAGTATAAAGAAAAGGTTAAAGAAAACTGTAGTACCACTTCCATTATTCTTCATTTATATTTTCTCAATTCAATTGTGTAGTGATCCTTAAGAAATCTTACAGATAATAACTAGTAAAAGACCACTCTCCGAAAATTTCTTCTATAGTTTGCACCAGTATACCTTTATTTATAAAAAAAAGAGGACGTAAGTAAACTTCAGGATTCTGTTTGCATCAGTACATACAAGATTATCTGATCAAACAAACACCCAGTGACCAGATAACAATATGCCCTGGTGTAGCAGCCTAAATATATTAAACTAGGCTTTGTACATCTGAAATACACGTGCGCGCACACACCCACGCACGCGGGCGCAAACAAAAAATGTGTGAAACTAATTTTGTCTCACAAATGCATTACAATATTTGACCATTATTGGAAAATTTTACTGACTTTAAAATAAAAACTGGAAAATGTTGGCACCTAATAAACAAAACGAGTGATCAAGTTTTATACATAATGGTACCTTCCATCATAGTTGTACGGCATGCTAGTGATTGTTCTCTGATGTCTGAGAATATGCAGAAGTTCCCTGAGAATTAACTGCAGGCACAGATGATGAAGTAGGCACATATGCCGGATTGACTTGATACATGCCTGGATTAACAAAGTTATTAGGAGCTCCGGTAGTGGCTGTCATGATGCCATTTGGCGCAGAATTCTAACTGAAATAGTGAAGTTGGAAGCAATGCATTCTAACTGAAATCCACAGAAATAAAACATTCACTAAATTTTACAATAATGCACAAAAAGGATATACTAAAAAAACCTTGTGCAAGCACACATTTACAACCCAAAATGGCAAAGTCTTAAATAAATTCAGAGGTTCATAACTTAATATCTATCAATCCCAGTACCATCGTTGAATTTAGTTACCCTCAACGTAGATGGTCTGGAGATTCTGTTGACGGAGTAGGCCTAATTCCTAATAGTCTGACTCTGTTGGTAGGATATTGTAATCTCAACAACCAAAAATTTTAAAACATCGAATCATCCCGAAATAAAAATGGGTAGAACAAAAAAAAATACAAACATACACCAGGTACTCTCTCGCGAATAGTGAAAGATGGAACAAAGGTTACAGGTTGTAAGGTCATCAGAACATTGAAATCAGATTTGATATTTTAGGGTATGGAAAATAAAATTGGAGGAGCAGTTGTGAATTCGGTTTTGATTTAGGGCAATAAAAACATGGATAACAAAGTTTTAAGACGATGTCTAAGAAACAAAATAAAAAAGGATTTTTAACAGGGTTGCATTAATTCAAAATGCTTGCAGGCTAATTGTCCACATCAGCAACGATTAGGTCCTGTTTTCTTGTTTAAGCAATAGATTCACCACTGCAAAAAAAAAAAAAAAAAAAAAAAAGATTAAACGCTCGGGAGGGATATGAAACTATACCTCTAATATTCCATTGGAGCGTTCTGCTAATGCAGGAAGTTTTAGAGCAGTTGCAAGCTTTATTGCGCCCTCACTGGACTTTTCCAGATAAAGCAATCTAGCAAGCTCTGTGGCTCTTGCAAGTTTATCACCTGAAATAATAAATTACTTTTACGCTTTAGAATAGTAAGTAATGCAAGACTAACTTAAGACTGATTTCATTTTCATTACTCACAGTTGCAGCAACTAGCAATAAGCCTTAATATGCATCTGTCCATAGCAGCTTCAGTATCAAAGGCCTCATCCTCGAGTGAAGTAGTATCAATCCTGCTAGTTGCCATTTCTTCAATTTTATTGCGAGCCTTAACATTTTACATAACTTTCCCACAACCATATTGCTAAAGATGAAAGATAAAATTATTAAAAATTAACATGGTGTCTACTGAAATAAACAAATCATTACCGATCTTATAATATTTGAAGCATACCGTTGAATTGCTTGGGCTCAAGGTCCCTTCCAATAGCATATTGCACCTGTGTCATGAGCAAGAGCCCAACAAAGTAAATTTCAACCTGCTACTGTACACAAACTCCAACAAACATTGTTTGCTGTTAAATCGGTTAACTTTGGAATCATTGTACCAATTTTAATATAAAGATTAAATTGATCACTTAACCTAAAAATTAAAACAAATTGCATCATAGCCTTAAGTAAGCTGATTTAATTTGCTAACTTGAGATACTAAAACAGGTGTATGATGCAAACTCAAGCTCACAACTAATGTTAAGAACAGAAATTAATGTGCCCCATAACCTGCAGTGTGATTAATTAATGTGTGAAAGTGAAGTTGCCTCTGAAATTAGTTAAATTACAAATGAAAAGTGACTTAGATTAAAAATCACCAACCTTATAAACATTTTAAGACCAATAATTCAAAGGCCAGCAACCACGTCAATGCATCAACCATTGCTAGGTACTTCCATAGCTCCCCACACCATCGCCGTTGAAAACTCCGCACCCATCATCGCTAGCTACGACTTCGTGGATTCCCCAATATGCTGCCAGCCTCATGCGTAATCATGTGCGCTTCATTCGATCGCCAGCAACCCCTCATCATCTCCACTCATCATGATAATAAGCACACCTGAAGGAAGCTTTTCCTATTAGTTCTTCCATCTCCACTCATCATCTTCACCACAACATTCTCTGACCACCTGCTACACATTTTTTTATCAACATTCATACATTTCTGACATCTGCACCATACATACAACAGTCTTCATCTCAACATCACATACATTTCTGCCATCCCCTATATCTTCACACTGCCTTCGAACATATAGCAATCCAACCATTCTCCCATTACAACTGCACTTCCTTGCCAAACTCACCATCAACTTACTGCCTCAATCAATATTCCCACTGACTTCACTGTCAAACTCACCTATTTCACATAACATCCTCCACTTCAACTACACATGATAACCACTACTCAACCCACACATCAGTCTATCCACTGCTGCAAACTCCACTTGCTCAACCTCTCCTCCTACCATCCCCCTTCTTTTCCACAGCAACCAAAGAAATACAAACCCACTGTGGTTCGAACAAGCCTCCACTACAAACATCTCTTCACTTTAACACATTCAGTTCATTCTACCAGTCATCCAACAAGGTCCATATACATCAAATATCCAAAACGCATCACTGCCAGTGTCCTTGCTTTCACAATCAAACTGCTACCCACATCTGAACTACTCATAGTCGCATCCCCATAACCGCAGCCTTATCCTCTTCTTCAAAGTCCAAACAAAATCACAGAATCCCCAAATTCAAACTACAAGCACCCAATCCCCTAAATCGACTTCGGTAACCACGAACCACAGCAGCCACCTCCATACTACACTGCTACCAAAATCAAACGAACCCAAATCACTACGCGACCACTCCTGAACACTGCAATCACCCTAAATCACCTCGCCGCTTCTTCTGCAACCATCGTGACTACCTTCAAATCACCCGCTGCAACTCGACAATTTGATTTGGCTTTGAGATTTGCTTTTGAATTCGAATCGAGACATAAGTTTATAAATTGACATTAGATTTCATTTTATTTAAGTCATTCAATTTGATTTGAAGTCGTTCAAGTATAAAGTTGCTTTTATTTTCTTTACGGGGATGTGGAGAGATAAATGGAAGCTAACCGGGAAACGAAAAGTCAAGGGGAGGGAAAATGAAATTTGGAGTAGCAAAACGATGGAAAATGAATGCAAACTAATGTAGTTGCATCGGTTGAATTTAAAACCGATGCAACTAAAACTATTTGCACGTACCAATTGCATCGGTTGTTGGTGACAACTGATGCAAATTTAATTCTTTATTATCTATTGTTTTTCACGTACCAATTGCATCGGTTATTAAGATGGAACTGATGCAAATAGTTCTATTTGCATCAGTTTTTACTTCAACTGATGCAAATAGGGCGAAGCAATATGCACTTTTTGTAGTAGTGATAGCTGATAATGAAGCATATGTTGAAAAAGAAATTAAACCATAGAAACTTAAGCTAAGTATTAACAGTTGATATAAAATGACGAATAAATTGAAGTAATGTAAATGGTTATACTAGGATAAGAAGAGAATATAGGAAAACAAGGGTAAGTAGTGAATTTATTTAATGGATTAATAATATTAGATAGTAAATTGAATTAAATCAATGTCCTGTAGAGGTTGGAGTATGGTCAGTAATAAAAGCTTTTAAAGGAAAACCTTTAATTTATGAATGAAAATCAATGCATTAAATTAGGTGTAACTGAATGTATGTAATTTATTTTGTAAGAATAAGTTAATGAACAATTTAGTTGCGCATACCCGATTTAATTGAAATAACAGAAAGGACAAGAACTTGATTTGCCTAGGTATATATATATTGATAAACTATAACTAAATAGAAAGTTTGGTAGTAAATAGGATATAAGAAGACTAAGGCAACTAGTAAATTTATAAATGAATTCAAAATAATAAGTAGTTGGCATTAGTGATAATTACAAAATTTTACCCATTCATCTAATTTATTTAATTAAATCTAAATCTATGGCAACATTGTTGTTAATAATGGTTGTAAGTGAATTTGAATGTAAAAGGGTAACAATTATTTAGGTTAACCATTTTGAGTATATGAAGTTAAGAATGACAATCGATTGAAATAAATCTAAATTAATTATTTTGTTTGGTTAATGTGTTCTAGTTAATAAAGGGGAATTTATAAGAAATGAAGCATGCACTAATGAAATATATTATAATTCAATGTTATTTATACCCAATAAATGTCTATTTACTGAATAAAAAGATTTTAAATCAATAAACGAATTTATTGAGGTTCCAATTTATAATTTATAACATTTAATGTAGACTCAATTACAATTAATTGATTTAAATTGTGCAGTTAGCGTAAATTTCGTTGTAATTGAAAGGGGAAAATTTTATAAGACGGAATTTATGCTAATTCTTTTATAATAGGACCATTGGTTGATTTAAAGTATAGAAAGCAGGATTTATAAAATTTAATTAGAGTATAAAATTCAACAGTTGCACTTATTGCATAATAGAATGGAATTTAACGGTTAAATACTTCGTTATTGAAATTATAAATGGACTTTGAGGATAATAACGTGAAATCATGAACCAATGTTAGTGGCATCCTTATTTTGGATAAAAAGGGAGAATATAAAAGTTGAAATTTAATAAATGGGTTTTGAGAATTTAATTTATAATTCCTAAATATAAGGAAGTGGAGAAATTAACACTGCAATTGATAGACTTATCAACTTTAAATTCATGTCTAAACTTGTTAAATCATTGAAATTGATTAAGAATAATATAAGCGATAAAATTTGGTCAATTTTAGAATTTAATTATAAAATTTGATTTTTTATAATTTATTTTAATTTATTTAATTATTATAAAATTAGCCATTTTGGCCACGGACTCGGATTTCGACGAAACCAGTTTCATCGGATCCGTATCGGTGAAATATTATAGGATTTCAAGTTTCGTAACGATCGGACTTGTCGTTTGATCGTACGGACGCGAAACGCCTTGAAATCGATTTAATTAAAAATCAATTTGAAATCAATTTTGAAATTTTGTTTTCAGCATAACTTTTTCATACGATCGAATTTGGACGTGAAACTTTTTCCATCGCGTTCAGAATATTTTAAAACACTTATTTGGATATATGGGTTTAACAAATTTCGTTCCGGGGTCAGAACGGGCTTTTTGGGCCACGTTAGAGTTAGCACGTATATCCATCAACCCGATCCATCTATTTTTCTAACCTACCTATATAAACGCGGTCATAAACCCTAGCCTCCATTCTATTCTATTTGCTATATGTTCATTTCTTCAACTCCTTCTCTTCCTCAATGGATGCAAATGTCAGATCCAATTCTATTCAAAATTTAAAATAAAAATTCAAGTCCTCAGAAAAATTTGAGAAAAATATATATTGTAGATTTCATCGATACGAATCTGCGGCAACTGTTCGTTTTTGAAAATTTTACTCGGATCAGCAGCAAATCTCGGTCAAACCTGGAAATTTTCGAAGCCCTAGGGTCGATTTGGGCGTTTCTAATTTGAGCGATTTTAGTCCAATCTATTTCTGGGTTATGGGGAGATCGTGATGCCGAGTGATGGGGTGGTGGTCGTGTCGACGATGGTGGGCTGTAGAGGCGTAAATTGGCGAATTAGGGTTATAAAAGAGGTGGCGGCCGAAGGCATTTCAGGCAATCGGATCTTGATGGCTGGGGCGGCTCGTCGAGGCGAGCTCGTTGGTGGTAGCGGCTTGGGCTATGGCGGCCGGAGGAAGTGGTGAACGTTGGTCAAAGGCGGTTAGGGTTCTTCGTCAGTAGGTGCGAGCGTGCGTTCTGGGAAGAGACGATGGTGCTGTAGCCTTTAGCTGACGTGGCAATCATGTTAGGTGAAGAGTGTGTTCTTTTTCTTAATTTTATAATTGAAATTCAATCGAAATTTTCGACATAACTTTCTCATACGTAGTCCGATTCACGCGAGATTTTTTTGTTAGGATCGTAATTAAATTCCAGATCTGTTGACGCTGGTTTGGACCAATTCGGAGACCGTCGAATTTTTGAGTTTAAATTGAATTTAAATTCGATTTAAATTCAAAAGGTGAGTGTTTTAACCCACTCACAATTTCTAAAATTTCTTTTGTTTGTTAAATTGATTTTAGATATGAGTAGAAATTTATTTATGACTATTTGACATGTTTTATTCCTTATCTCTGTTAAATCGCATTTATTTAATTTAACTGTTCATAAATTTTATTACTGCGTATAAATTGACAGTTATAGTTATTTATTTGCATATAAACTGTTAGTTTAATAGTTGTTAAATTCATTTTTGAATATAACTGCCAGTTATTACCTGTTATACATTATCAGATATATATTGATATTGATTTATTATTGGATGATGATTGTGATTTGAATGATGGATGATGAATGATGAATGTATGTTTTATTTTATATCATTAAACTGCAAGTTATCATGCATTTTTTATTTTATTCGGCATTGTGGTTTGAAATGATATACAACCGCAAAAATTTTATTTTAAATTGCGGATTGAAATGATAAACATCCGTATCACTTGACCATAGGATAGAAAATTTTATACAGGCACCGCGGTAAATATATATAATTATTTTTGGAAATGTTTTTCTATGGTTTTGTAAAGTTATATATATATGGTTTATGAGATATTGATTTGGTTATTGATAAAGGCTATTATATATATAGTAATTTCCGGTTTTTAAGCTTTGTATAAATTTGATTTGAAGTTTAAATAAAGTTTGATTTTAAGATCAAATAAGATTAAACATTTATTTAAAATTTAATTTCTGGAGTTTTATGACTTAAATAAGAATAGATTTGGAAGATGAATATTATGTTAAATTGAAATTTAATAAAAATTAGAATTTTTAAAGGATATGATTTATATAACTTGATTTTGGGTAAAGTGATTTTAATGAATATCAGGTTGATTAAATGAATATATAATAAATTGAAAGATGATCCAGTTATATGAAGTTAAAGGTTTTCTTAAATTATATTGAATTCATTAAGCAAACATTTCAAGTCTAAATAATAAGTAACTGAATTTGATATATATATATGGGATTGTCAAATGAGTTTGTTTTGAAACGGTGAAATATTTAAAGCTTTGAAACATAAGAATTGAAATGGTATTTGGAAGTTTAAATCGATATTTGAAAATTGATTTGTGAAATCTAAAGAAGCTATTGTGTTTTATAAAGTAATTTAATATTTAACCATTTAAGAGATGGAAATTTGTTTCGAAGTTATGCTTTTCAAGGTAGTATGATTTGAAATTATTATATACAAGAGTTGTGATTTCTAAATATTTCACTTTGAAAACCCTATGAGTTTGGAAAGAATATATATTGGAAAATAAAATGACATTATATTGGTTTGGGCCTAAATGATATCGTATTGATTTGGGGTTTTAAAATATAAACGATATCGTATTTATTTGGGTTTAAAATGGATATTTTATTCTGGTTTTAAAGTATAATTATTTTAAAGGACCGCGGTGTTATAATAACGTTTGGTTGTTGAAGAGACCGGGATCGGAAGTTGTCATACTCTCTGCCAACTCCGAAAACCACTTTAACAACCGTGTACGCGGTGGAGATTCCAGAATGAAGTAGGATGGTGGCGGCGTTTCCTGTAAGGTAAATACGTGGACCCAACTCCCGTGAGTTGGCATAAGGTGGCTAAAACAGGAGCGATCGACGGGTTAATAAGGTAGCACCTTTGATCGGACACATCCCTTCGATATTATACTTTGACTCTTGGATTGATTCGGTGGCCACTTTTGATTTTTATTTGGGGGTGTGGCTCGAGGTGGGCGGTAGCTGCGGCTATGCGTTACCATCGACCCGGAAGCGTAATTGGTATATCTACCCTGTCATTGCCTAGTTGTGCTGTGTCACCTACCCTAGCGCGCCTTATACGATTTTGGTTTTGTACCATACCTATGGAGTGCCCTCTGACGACGCCCAGTACGGAGGAGATTACGGTACTGTATAGACTATGAGAATATATAACTATGTTAAGGTGGAAAATGTAAAGCCTTAACGCTATTTAAAAGTAAGTTTATTTTACAAATAGACACTATTATAATAGCACAATATACTACATAGTAAATAGTTAACGGATCCTTAGGAGATGTAAATCCCGAGCATCTCTTGAGTTACTGCACTCATATTTATTTCTGTTAATTTAACTCACATAAGATCTTTTAGTTCTGACTCGAGTGTTTTGTCTTTTCAATTCGCTCGGATCAGTCCGAGCGTTTCAGGATTTGAGGACTTTATTTCTGGAGGACGAAGACGGAGATTCTATTATTATTATTAATTATATTCTACTACACTCATACTGTTCCGCTGCATTGTTATTGGTATGTGTAACTCTGATATGTATTATATAAATGTTTGTAAACAGTTTTATAAACTGTATATTTTATTATTATATTTTATCCTTCCGCTGTGAGATTCTATTTTGTTTATTTCTTCTCTGTTTTTCTTATTTACCCCATAACAATCCGCCCTTCCGTATGGTTTAAATTGGCATGTGTGTCGATTTGAATCGTGCGAAAAGGCAGGATGTTACAACTATTTGGCAGGATTTTCTGGTATGTCACTTTATATATTAGGAACATGTTATATCAATTCATGTTTACATTATTTATAAAAGCTGTAAAACTCTTATTTTGTCAAACGTGCAGGCGGAAGTGGACCTTCAGGACGGTGATATTTCAGTCGTATATCGCCACTGGTGCAGCAAAGTCGCAAAGAACTACCGGGAAACAGTAAACAGCTTAAAAACAGCAGGAAAAAAGCCTCAGTGGATGAGCGCAGCTGTGTGGGATGATTTTGTGACATGGTGGGGAAACAAGAAGTTTCAGGTAAATTTATCACATGTTTAATTTAAATTCTTCTACGCAAATACTAACTAGAAATGTTAAACAATTTTTGTTTTTAAATTAAATTTACAGAGGCAGTCGGAGAGGAACTCAGCCAATAGGAGCAAGAACCCTGTCACACATCGTGGTGGTTCCAAGTCATTTCAGCATCATCGATAGGACTTGGTATATTTATTAATTACGATAATAATTTAAAGATTTTAAGTTCTAAGCTGTAGATAATGTAACAATATATATATATATATACATATAATATATGTATATGGACATATTTCAGGAGAGACAGCGTGGTGGTGCTTCTGTGAGTTACTAGGATGTTTTCACGCATACTCATGCGTTGAGCCAGGTCGACGAAGCAGGCAACGTTTCATACTCCTGGGATAACGATGCCAAAGTGCAGTCTGCATATGTAAATAAATAATGACTTAACACTTATATAAGTTAATTAAAATAATGTTATCTAAATTCAACTTATTTTGCATAACAGCAAAAGTTTCAGCAAGCACGGACTTCCATTCTCGAGGGCTCTGGGCGCGACGAGTTGACCGCCGATGAGGAGGACGCTATTTTTGAGTCTGTCATGGATCCAGCGGTACATGGCAGACACTATGGTTTTGGAAATTAATCGGTAATAACTTTAACTTAAATTTTAAAATAATTATTCTGAACCAACTGTTGCACATTGTGATGGATTATAGTAAAAACGAATTACAATTATTAAACACTAATAATTTAAATTTTATTTACAGGCTAGGACGGCTCAGATTGAGTATCAGAGGGCTTAAGATAAGGAGGAGATTGCACAGCTCAGAGCCCAGGTCGCCGCGCGCGAGGAACGCAATATCCGCACCGAAGCCAAGACGGAGGAGCTGAACAGGCGTCTTACGGAGTTTATGGAGCAATACGGCCGGTTTCCATTTTCTGGTGGTTCTGGAAGAGCGTGATTTCAGGTATGATTTGATTTATTTTGCTATGGACATGTATATTTGGAGAGTGTGAGAATTTGATACATTCTGATGTTTTAGATGTTGGTTTGGATGTGATTTTTGAGATGTTGACGCAGTAGTTTGGATATTGTTGGATTGGACGTTTTGTTGGATGTTGATGTTGGTTGGTTTATGTTGTTTATATTGATTTGTATTGTGTATATTGATTAGTATATATGCTTATTACTTGGATTTACTATTATGATTGATTATATGTAAGATATGCTATTGTATATGTGCTCGAAATTGAGCTTTTATGAGATATACGATGTTGGAGGTGGCTGGAAGCATGCATTGTTGGTTTTGTAAAAAAAACCCAGATTTCCAACGTCCACCAACGGCTCACTGGCACATTTAATCCAACGTCTTTCAACGTCCTCCATCGGCTCTTCCAATGTCTTCCAACGTCTTTCCAACGTCCATTTTGGTCAACATCTTCTTCCACGTGGACAACCTGAACGTTGGAAGACGTTGGTATATGCACGCAGGTCCGTTAGTGGACGTTGGACGCCGTTGAAATGTATATCAACGGCGTTTCCAACGTCCATCAACGGCTTTTCAACGGTCGCCAACGTCCCGCCGCCGTTGGAATGCACTGTGTGTCTTGTAGTGTAAGCAGGTTGCAAACTAAATAGGAAATATAGAATACAGTCACACCTCTTAAGTACACTATCCATAAACATTGTGTCGTCTAAAATTACAAACTAAGCCTGACATTTGCAGTAGGAGATCAACAAATCATAATCAAAATAAAAGTTTTAAAATAAGCAGTTAGTATTAAAATGCAATAATATTTGAAACAAACAATGTAAAAGTCAACTGATGGTCAGAGCATAGTAGACATTTGAAATGAGTATATCTTTAACTTGGTTTATGTACAGAATCACAACCATATAATGAAAAATCAAAATACTTGGTTAAAGCGTAAGCTTAACAAATAAACTAATAACAAACTGCATAAATAAGTCTACGAACAGTTAAAAGCACGATCGGATAGTTGTTGTACAGAATTATGATTTCTTTATTTTTGACCTACAAAATCGTATATATACCAGTTCACTTGTATTATACCTAATCCTTGCAAATTTAGCCATCATCTTCTAAAAATAAGAAGCTAAGAAGTTAAACAATCAAAATAAACTAATACATTTATCTGGAAAATAAGAGTATTCAAATAATTTATTATAGAATTAATTCAAATTTTGACCTTATAAAATTCTGAAACAAAATGGAAAGGGAAAAACCCATTTCCATTATTGAGCCCAATCAATTAACGTAATTTCAAAGCAGGGATATCAGAGCCAGTAAAATTTAAACCAATTGGAAGATAAATATTGACATACACCATTTATTGTTTTATATGTCCTAAGTAATTGTGCTTATTAGATATAACCTAAAAGAGGAAAGTGAATAAATTCACAATAACATGTGCTCAATAAGACAAAGTAAAATACGGTGAAAGCATACTAATTTTGAATCAAATCATACATGCGCTCAAAATTATGATCATATTTTACAAAGTGCAAACTAAATTACAATGTATATAGAATGCCAAGTCTAAAATCCAAATGTGGTGAGTATAATTTTGTTTTTTGTGGGATTGTTGAACATATAGCATGACTGAATATGTCAAGTCTAAAATTTAAATATCATATAAACTGTCATTATTTTATCCTTTAAAATAATAATTCTGTTGATGATATGGGTTTATTATTTTGTTACTCGGTAATATCTTGTTGATATTTGGTCTCAAGTGTCATTTCTTTAGCATTAACAATTTATAACTTACCCAAAAATATCTATAATCTGCTTTCGGATCTAACTATCAACATGCAAAAGTATTATGGAAATAACTATTTTAAGGAAATGAATAAATAATCAAATCAGTAAGTCAAGTGGAAACTGGAAGTGCTAAAAAAATTACCTTATTCTTCTTATCAACTGCACGATAGCATTCTACACTAAATCTGAATACATAACTTTGAACTTCTGAAACTATTTCTAAATCTTTTTCCTCGGGATAAGCAATAAACCTACAAAGCGTTGAAGAAAAAGTAGAGAATTAACATTTTGTTCAAAAGTTTGAGAAAATCATGGTTCCTACTTTATTAACAGAAGCATGCTACTTATGAATTCAAATAATGTTTACTATAAAAATAAAATAAAACAGTTATATTTAACAAATGGCAAAAACTCATAAAGCTATAATAAAAAGGAGATATTTTACTAATTATTTGAACTGTAAAGAAAGACGCCACACCTGATTTTCTACTAGTTTTCTATTGATTTCACATAAGTGTGAAACAAAAAGAATTTCCACATATAAATTTGATATACTTGGATAGCAAAAGTAAACAGAAAAATGTGTAACTTGTATATTTGGACAATTTTGGCAAGGGATAAACATATGACTGCTAAAATTACGTGATTTACTAAAACAACATGAGAGATGTTATAGATAACCATTTACATAAGGTATAATCCATTACAAATACATAAATGAATCATGTACTTTATGTAATTTGTGGTTACACATTTTTCTATAATACACCTAAGATTAGATTTTTAAAATATGTGTATGTATACAAATATGTATATGTAAAGTTTTGAATATCATTGATACATTTGGATTGTTATTAAAATATTAGGTAGCGTTTGGTTTGAAATGAGTTTTGAGTTTTCAACAATAATTATAAAATATGAGAGGAGAAAAGGGACGACGGATGGATTGGAAAGAAAATGGAGGAGACCACGGAGAGGATGAAGGATCGATGGAAGAAAGGATTGTTTCTCATGCTTCTCTTACTTCTCAAAACATGGAAAATAAAATAAAGTTGTTTTCTATTTTCTTTGTTACCTATGTTTTCCAAATTGGTCGTTTTCCATAATATACATGCATTGTGCGAATTTTTGTATAGACGAAAACTCAAAACGTATACATGCTTTCGAACGTTTATTTGGCATGGGATATGTTGTCCCAATAATTTGTTGTATATAAAGTACCAGCTCAAAAAAAAAAAAAAAAAACAAGTACCACCGTTATAAATTTTTGTATATGGTAATGCATCTATGGTAAGAAAACTGATACCATTACCCTAAAACTACAAAGAATATAACCAATAGGGCAAACAAATATTGGTTTGCCGTCTTAAACGTGATAGTTTATTAGTTTGCACATCATGTTTTCTTATGGGATGGGAAATAGAGAAATGAAGTAACTATATGGTTATTAATGACAGTAGGTTATTAATAGAAGGTCTATTATTGAAAATCTTAATAAGGTGTACTTGATATTTAGAAATAAAAAAAATTAATGGACCAAAGTAAAACCTTTTACTACAACTAAAGCATGGAAAGAAAATAAACAAGTTTGTAAAAAATAATATGAAACTACATCACCTTAATTATCTTTATTGTCAAAATGAGCTCATAAGCTTAACTTAAGATCCTTATTATCAAATTGAGCATATAAGCTTAACCTAAGAAGAAACATACATAACATGTCAATAAACTTTGCACTGACCATTGCATGGTTTTTTTGACGCATGAAAAAGTGTCATAACTGTAATAATTCTCATCTGCAAAATCATCATAATAGAACTTGGGTACATATGACCTCTTATAGATAAAAATTTCAAATTATAAGCATATAAGTTTATATATGAACTACTTTCATGTGATTTAGAGGTGAAATTTAACAATAGAACAAGATGGATATTTTTCATTATATACATTTGTGAACAAAGCAAGTATCTGATAAATATTAACATTACTAGGGAGTGAGAAGGTCACTGGCACACATCTCATTCAATTTTTCAGCAAGTAGATCAGGTAGCATGTGGCACTACACATGGCACCATTCAATCGTACATGTATGATATTTTAAATACGGAATTATAGTCAGAACTATGGTCAAGGTCACATTTATTTTACAATTAAGGGACAATCTAATGATTAAGCTCATTGTTGGACATGAAACAACAGTTGTTGTTCTTACATGGGCTATTTATTTGCTTGCTCATGGTATATAACCATTTAAGCATATTTATTCTTGAACTAACCAAAAGTGCTTCTATAATTTTTTTGGAGTAATTTTCTACTTAATTTTATGTGAAATAGAACCTATAAAAATTGAAGAAGGCTCAAGTTGACTCCGTTCTTGATGAGGAGAGACCAACTGTGGACTCTACTAAGAAATAAAAGTAGGATTGCAATTTTTTTTTTTTTTTTTTTTTTTTTTTTTGCATTGGTTCCTTCAATAGAGTTATTTGAACATAATCGATTTATAGAGCTAGATAAATTGGTGCATTTTACTAGTTTATTGAGCTACCGGATATGATAAACTACATTTATTGATCTGATCTGCTAAATATATTGCTCTTCGCGAATAAAAAAAAGGCATTCATACATGTTCTTTTTTCTTCCTTTGAGAGGTTGTGTACATATGGTAAACACTTGAAGTTACCACTACATGAGAAATGGGTATTTAGAATTGACAATAATTAAACTGTTAATGGTAGAAAATTATTGACTCAAAATACCAATTTTAATTCATTTTTACTACATTAATTCTGAGAATGCAGACTGTTAGCTTCGTTTTTGTCCTAAGAACGCCACCAAGTATGAATCAATTGAAAACGCATGCATCCAACTGCAAAATAAAAAATTACGAAACTTGAACTTGATTATTCCCCAACTAGAGTATAGTTAAATTTGATTATTCCCCAAAACAAAAACATAACATAAGAAGCCAAAACAACACATTCTGCCACAAGTTTATGCACCTTGAGCAGCACATAGAGCTAACAAATGAAGCAGACCCATTTTTGGGAGCAGGACTCAACTCAAGTACATCAGCAATAATATAATAAATTGTAGTTGCTCAACATTATAAAGCAGAGTAAGAAATTTTTTAAAAACTAAGGCATTAAAGTTTTGTAATCGAACCTGAATTAGGTTAAGAAAAAACATACCGAGTTTACCCACAATGTAGAAGCTATCATCAACCGGGCTAGCGAAATTGAAGAAAGGAAACATTTAATTGTTATTCGGCTGAACTGGCAATTAAAATATTGGACTCAGCTTCTTGCAATCGAACCTGCAACTTATTCACTAGGTCAAAATATAAACTGAAAAAATATAAAACAAAATCGAATTAGGGCATCGTTTTAATGGAATAGGTGACAACTTGAAGACAAAATGATGAAATCGACTAATTTTTTTTCTTTTTTCCTTCTCGACGTACGGATGGAAGATGAAATCGACTGACGTTGCAATCGAAGAATGATTAAAGTGATAGAGAAATTTTCCTTTATCGCCTGGAGGTACGAACGAAAGAGTGGTAGATAAAGTGAAAACGAAATTATTTTTTAAGGGATTGATAAAAATAAGAGGCGTCCAAAAAAATTTAGGCCCTAGCATTGTCAGCGTTTTTACGGATAATTATTTGACCGTATTTGATGCATGAACGTCGAGAAATGATGCAGTCAAAAGAGGATTTTGTTGTAGTGATCTCCTCGTCTCTACAAGCTAAGATCATCAGTGGTGGAAGCAAAGAAATTTGCAACATTAGGTGGCCACAAAAATTAGCACAAGACCAGGTGGACTAGTGCCTAGGGTTGGTTTTGGATCGGAAAGAAAGTAAAATTTATATTAAGCCCTTATTATAATTAAAATTATATTTTAAACCCTGAAATTTCAAACACGAATAACACTTACATACGAACTTCGTTTTACATGCAACTTGGATCATTGTGTTTTATTACAATTATGAACGCTTTGACATTATTAAAAAAAAAAATTTACAACTATCTGACTTTTGGACCTCTGGGTTCAAGGTCCGAGCTAATATTAACACCTCGAGAATCGAAAAAGATGAGTCATTGGGGTAAGATAAAATAAACAGATCAATTCTATCTAATAATTTTCTGAGTCTCGCAGCGAAAGGAAATAAAATATAATATAACAATAATCATGATCACATCACATTACCATAACATGCCTATTGGTCGAATACATATGTCTAATAATACGAGTCAAACCCAACCATACATATAGTCAAATCCAGATTACAACACTTATTTGCATTATATATAATATATACATAGATGAATCTCTATCTCCATTACCATCTCGTCTACAATCCCCATCAACCTGGATATGTACATAGATATATACATATACATATATATAATACACACACATATACATACATCTATATATTGGAAAAACAGGAGTGGTGTAAATGCAAGTTTGATGAGTGAGCTATCCTTTACGCTACATATACGATGAAACTAATATTATAGCATGCTGTAAATCTAACACTCATCCACCTCACTTTCTACCATTCACGTCGTACCTAACCATCATATACATCTAGTCATATCATATCACATCTACGTGGACCACTTTCCTGAACTCGCCTTGTATGCTACATGGTCGTCTATTGTCCACCATTACATCAATCGCGTATAGAACGCATGTCCTGCATTAGTCTCATGCCCTATAAGGTTTCATGTTGTCCTTGCCTACACTACGGACTCGGACCATGGACTAGCCTCATGTACTACAAGGTCTCTTAACATTTGTCCTCGACACTGGTTGGTCGTAGTACTACAGAGGAACAATGAAATACCTAGACCACATTTCCGTCACATGTATGTATTCGTATCTTATCTACATCAATATTTTTATCTGTATTCATATCTGTGTTCATATCCATATCGTGGACTGCCTACTTGCACCACTGGTTTTATTCACGTTCATGTTCATTATTGCATCATTTACATATCCCAACGACATACATATCCATCACAAACAATGGTCAAACATCATACACATTCACTCAAATTAATAATACCATCGCTTCCTCGTTAGTAGCCTCCAAATGCCTTCAAAAACAATAGGAACACGAATCAACAAACAATAGTTTATATAGGCTCTTATAGGTCCAGGTTCAACCTAACCCGAATATAGGGCACCGATGCGCTAGTTAGTTTAACTGGTGGGCCGGTGGACTAGCGTACGTGTTTTTGGTGAATTTCTAGGCCATGAATTTTGATGTTCTACCATACACCAAATATCTCCATTCCACCTTTGCTAGTATTCGAAGCGTGCTTTCTACCGATTAGAAAACCGTCGAATTTTCTAAACTAAAAATAACCACGAGCACATGACGTACAATTGTACTACGTATGCGAGTATGGGTCGATCACACAATGAAAGCAGGAAATTTGAAAGCACTCAATCAAATTATACCAAATATTTTGAAAGTGTGTTTAACTAAAAATTGTTAAAAGTTAGATAAAAATTGGAATTGTATTGTGAGATTAGAAGGCAATTTAGAGGTAAATCTCTTCTCATGATCATACCAATCAACAGAAAATGAATTTATGATCTCTCTTTTTAACCACTTGTGGAATTAGTTGATGTATTTTATTATAAATATGGTCTAGTTTTCATATTGACTAACATAACCCATCAAACTTTAATATAACCTCTAAATCCACTTGTTTAATGTAATAAAAATGATTATGAAATTAAAAATAAAATCTATTTTAAGCATGATCTATTTACTATGAATTAGTAATATAGAGCATCAAATTTTGATTCTAGTTTCACATTCATTACCAAAATCACATTTGAATGAAAGGGTAACTTGTGTTTAAGCTTGATTAAGCATAGCCTATTTGTTATGAACAATATATGCTATCAAATTCACTAATAAACAATAAAATTTCATTAACAATTTTTTTTCTTCATTAAGCTCAAAATAAGAGATCATATATGAAATCATTATGTTATTTTTATATGATTCATGAAAGCTTCATTACTCATAAATTGAAGGGGTTTAGCATCTCATATTTGCATATATATATATATATACATATATATATATATACGTAAATTAATTCAACATAAACAAAAGTAGAAAGGAAAACTAAGTAAAGAGAATAAGAGCTAACTAATTTGAATAAATAAAACTAACTACTTGCATGAAAATAAATCTAATCTACTAATATGGAATAAAAGAGAACATGTAACAACATAAAAGAAAAGAGCATGAAATAAAAAAAAACATAAAAGCAAAGTTTCATAAAAAGAAGATGGCTAATTAGACTTTAAAGAGTAGCTTTTATTTTTAATTCTTGATTACAACTCTATGAATTAAAAGATGAGATCCATTATTATTTATACAAGTCTAAAACCTTAATCTCTTTTTAGGGAACAACTAAAAATGCCTTTGACTTTGTGTAGCCTCCAAGTCATCATTAATGTTTAATTAATCTTATACTAACTATGTTTTTGCTTTTAAATATGGCTCATTAGCAAGTGAATATGTGGGCTTCTCCATGTTGATTTAATTCCTTTTTTTCATTCTTTTGGCTTTCACTATTTATGCATGCATACATTCATGAATCCTTTTCTCATTTGCACTCAATTTCCTACAAAATAAAATATATTATGCTAATAACCTTTCTCAAAATAAATGCACATACAAAATGATCATTTTGGCCAAATGTAGATGAATGGATGATGATTTGAAAACGCTTTTATATTTTAGTTAAAACATGTAGAAATACCCTACCATATCCTTTATTTTAATAAAAGAAGATTAAGCATAAGAGTAAAATATATATTTTTGCATGCGTATCAAATACCCCCACACTTATATTTTTATTCATCCTCGAAAAAACTAAAAATAAAAATAAATCCATATTCGTAGGAAGTATGATTGCATTGAGAATATGCAACAAGCCGTTAAACCTCTAGGTGTACCTAGTAGGACGAATGTTGTTTCGTGAGTGTTTTAAGCGGATACTACCCACAGTATTCAAATGGATATGCAAAATTCCTAATGGAAGTTTTATTTACAGAGATATGAATGCAATTTTTTATTTACAAATGAAGAACTTACTTTTTAAATTGACATTAAATAGTAATATACAAGTCTCGGTCAACATCAAGAAATTTCAGTCTTTTACTAATCAAAACTTCCAACAAAAATTAAGTTATTATTATAATTGGACTCTAACTTGGTTAATTGTTTCGGTTGATAACGTAATGCAACTATGAAATAAATTCTCTAATTGATTTTCAAAGTTTGCAAAGTGGTATTTTCATTCCCTTTATAAAACAATTCAAGTCGGTAAAGTTTAATTGGGTTTCAATTGCTTACCATCTCTTTATTTGAAAATAAAATCATCATTATTAATACGTACATATACCTAACTCGGAAAACCGGTGCCAACTATACAATCCATGCGTTACCTTACGGGCTTAAGTGAGAAAAGTACAAAGCGTGGCGAGTATACTCACTTAAAAGTGTGAACACCTAACTGTAAGTGTTTTTTCATTATTTATATATATATACACCTAACCTAGAAAAACTGAGACCAAATATACCACTCGTGCAATGCCTTTCAGGCTTACCTAAAAAGAGTACAAAGCATGGTTGGTGGACACACTTATGTGTGCACACTGACTTTAGGTGTGTTTTATTTTTTGATGTTTTTTTAAGAGGAGAGAATTATGCAAAATCATCTTAACTCCACTTGACTTTAAAGATTAAAAATGTTCATGCAAGTACTTTAAATCATCCACTTTTTAAACGAAGACTACAATTAAGAACAAACTTCATAATCATCACATATGAAGCTTCCTATATACTAGTTACACCATAGTTGCTTGTAATTTAAACTTTTCTTTTTATTATTCGCTTGAGTTAAGTAATTTTCCAAAAATTTCAATCTCATTACCAAAACTGTATGCTTACTCTATTGTGCCTATTCAAAAGTAAAAGAAAATTGGATTTTTTTTAAGAAGATTAAAATGCTTTTTCTGAAAAAAAGGAAAGAAATGCAAAATCAAAGCATGTAAAATCAAAATAAACATGAGATTCCCCCACATTTGATTTAGATTGTGTCCCTACAGTCAATGCATGATACAATGAGTGCAAAGGAGAAAAATATATTCATATTTATAAGAGGGTTAAAATTTCTCACTAGACGTAGTATGGTTTATAAATAATCATGAGCTCCTCCTCTCAGTCACTTGCCAATTCCAAGTAAGGTTTTAAACGATGACTGTTAACCTTAAAAATTAATCCATCAATAGGGTTTCCTATTTCCGTTGCACCAAGTGGAAAATTGGTACGTACCATATATGGTCTTGTACATCTTAATTTTAATTTACTAGAAAATAAATGAAGTCGAGAGTCATACAAAAGAGATTTCTGATTTGGTGAAAACTTTTCTTAGGATTGACTTGTCATGAAAAACTTTTGTTTTTTTCCTTGTAAATTTTCACATTTTCATACACATCGTTCCTGATCTCTCCTACTTCGTTGAGTTGCAATTTTCTATTTTCGCCAGCCTTTTTAAGATCAAAGTTTATGTTCATTATTACTCATACACTTTATGTTCAAGCTTGACTGGTAAGTGACACGCTTTACGATATACTAATCGAAAAGGGTACATCCCAAGATTAGTTTTAAAAGTATTTATATAAGTCCAAAGCGCATCTATCAATATTTGAGATCAATCTTTTCGATTTTTATTAGCAATTTTCTCCAAAATTTGTTTGATTTGTGAAACTTTGACTTGACCACAAGTTTGAGGAGATAAGGATTGGATAACTTGTGGGTTATCGAGTATTTCTTCATTAAAGATCAATGGGTTCCGTTGTCACTTATTATCGTGTGAGGTGTGCCAAACCTAGCAAAGTCGTTTTCTTTTATGAATTTCACAGCTACTTTTGATCATTTGTTTTACATGGAATGACTTCAACCCATTTAGAAATGTAACCGACGGAAAGAAGAATGTAAAGATATCCAAAAGAGTTACGAAACGGTACTATAAAGTCAATTCCCCATATGTCAAAGATTTTAATTGTAAGGATGGAGGTTAAAGGCATCATATTTTGTTTTGTGATTTTTCTTAACATTTTATATTTATCATATGTTTTACAGAACTCGAACACATCTTTGAAATGTCCAGGCCAACAAAACCACATGGAATCACGTTTTGTGCATTTTCTTAGGACTGAAATGTCCACCATATGCTTGGTCATGACAGAATGAAAGAACACTCTTGATTTCACTATCCGGAACACATTGTTGAACTTATTTGTTAGGAACAATACCTAAAAAATTATGGATCGTCCCAATATAAGTATTTACTTAGGAAAGAAACTTATATTTGTCTTGTTGGATCAAAATGAAGGAGTTTCTTTAGTGATTGAATAGTTCACTATATCGGCAAACCACGAATCGATTGAAACAGAAAAGAGTTGTTCCTCGGGAAAGTTCTCATTGATGGGTAAAGGCGATGGTGCGTTTGGAAGATAAGACAAGTGAGTGGGTAGACATTGTCGGATCCTTTTTTTATCTTTGATTATAAGATCAAATTCTTGAAGTAATAGGATCCAATGAATCAAACGAGACTTAGCATCTTTTTTAGCAAAAAATTACCTAAGAGCGGAATGGTCGGTGTAGATCGTGATGTGCAAGCCTATCAAATAAGGTCAAAACTTTTCTATTGCAAAAAAACTACGGCTAGAATTTCTTTTTCGGTGGTTATGTATTTGAGTTGAGAATCATTCAAAGTCATACTAGCATAGTAGATGACGTAAAGGATTATGTTGATACGTTGTCTTAGAACAGCATAAACCACAAAGTTAGAAGCATCACACATTTTTTCAAAAGGAAGATCCTAACTAGGCGAGCAAATATTTGGAGCAGAATTGAGGTCAATTTTAAGATGTTCAAAAGAAGAGACAGAATACGAACTAAAATTGAAATGAACATCTTTTTCCAAATGAGTAGTCAATGGTGGAGCAATTTTGCTAAAGTCTTTTACAAAGCGCCGATAAAAGCCATCGTGTCTTGGAAATAATTGAACGTCCTTAATGGATTTGGGAATAGGTAGATTTAAAATGACATCAATTTTTTCTTTACCTAACTCAATGCCCTTATTTGAAATGACAAACCCGAGGACTATGTTTTGTTTGACCATAAAGTGACATTTTTTCCAATTCAAAGTTAAATGTTTCTCTTTACATCAATCTAGAATCATCCCACGATAATGTAAGCATTAGAAAAAAGAATCTCCAAAGGTAGAGAAATCGTCCATGAAAGCTTCTAGAAAGCGTTCGATCGTGTAAAAAAGATGCCAATCATGCATCGTTGGAAATTCACAGTGGCATTAGAAAGTCCGAATGACATACGCCGATAAGAAAATGTTTCGAAAGGACATGTGAAAGCTGTTTTTCCTTAATCTTCAGAAGTGATTAGGATTTGGTTATAACCGAAATAACCATCAATAAAATAATAGAATTCATGATCGGCTAACCGTTCAAGAATTTGGTCGATGAAAGGAAGAGGAAAATGATGTATACATGTTGCAAAATATTATTTTCGATAATCAGTACAAACACGCCAACCTATTTGAGTACGAATTGGAATGAGTTCATTTTTGTCGTTCATGATAACTATGAGTGCAGATTTTTTAGGCATAGCATGAAATTGGGCTAACCCATGACCCGTCGAATATAGGATAAATGATACTGTAATTAAGGAGCTTTAGAATTTCTTCTCAAATTGCATCTTTCATTTTGGGGTTAAGTCTTCATTACGCATCATGGGTAGGTTTGGCTTCGTCAATTAAGTGAATGCGATTTTGAATAATTGTAGGGCTAATCCCCTTAATATAAATAATGGACCGCCTAATTGCTTTTTTTATTTTTGAAAGAATTAAAAGAAGAGATGCTTCTTGGTCAAGAGAAAGATCAAAGAAATTATGATGGAAAAATTTTCATTGTAAGCTAAGTGTGCGTACTTAAGATGAGATGGTAGAGGTTCGAGCTCTAATTTAGGAGATTGCTCATCGATTGAGTTTCGGACTCAATCATGAGAGGTTTGAAGGGAAGCGTGTCTATGATCTTGTTTGGAACGTCTTGAAATAATTGTTTATACTCTACCTTGTGTTCATTATTAAGGTCAATTGTTTCGTTTTCAAAGTTTTCATGAATTGCCCTAACTTTCAAAGTATGGTCGAATGCTTCATTTGATTGATTTTTAAATTAGACATGTTATGATCTATGATTATGTTACCAAAGGAAATTTTCAATGAACCATTTTGAAGCATTCGAAGTGGCTAGAAAAGGTCGTCCTAAAATCAAAGAAATTTGATCTATGAGATTATTTACAGGTTGTGTTTCTAAGATAATGAAATGGACAAGGAATATAAATTCTCCTACATTGACCAACACATCCTCAATCTCACCTATTGGTTTTTTTATAGAAAGATCGGCCAATTGAAGGATGATTTTTGTCGGTTTAAGCTCACTTAGACCTAGTTTTTGGTAAACTGAATGTGGAATATGCTAACACCTAGATCTAAAAGACATTTATTGATTTTCCTATCTACTATCGTACACGATATTGTGGGGCAACTAGGATCTTTGTATTTCCAGGAATGGATTGAGACAAGACTTCACTTAGACCATCCGCTGAGAAGACTTTTTTAGGTATTTGTGTGTGTCATTTTTGAGTGCATAAATCCTTCAAAATTTTAGCATAGGTCGGGACATGTTGAATGATGTCTACAAGAGGAATGTTGACCTTGACTTGCTTAAAAGTTTCTAACACTTTTTCCATTTGTTCCAAATGTTTTTAGCATGAAGTCTATGGGGAAATGGAGGCGCAACTAAGTAGGTCGGTTTACTTGAGTTGGCGAGGGATGAGATTCAAAATTGGATCCAATGTCATAGCACATCTATGTGGGCTCACTTTCCTAGACTCGTCTTGTGCGCTACAGGTTCACATATTATCCACTGATACGTCAATCACATATAACACTCGCATCCTAGATGAGCATCATGCCTTACATGACTGCCTATTGTCCTCACCTACACTATGGACTCACACCATAGACTAGCCTAATGCCTTACAGAGTTTCTTAACATTCATCCTCCACATTGGTCCATCGAAGTACTACATGAGGGCAATACAATACTTAGATCGCTTACTTTTGCCACAAGCCCGTATCCGTATACATATTTGTATCTGTATCTATATTCAAATCCTGTCAGTATCCTTGGCCGCCTATTTGCACTGTAGGTTCGTTCATGTTCACGTCCATTTATGCCTAACTTAACATATCCTAATGACATACATATCCATCAAAAAAAACAGCCAAACATCACACAGATTCACTTAAATTTGTAATGCCATTACTTTCTTTGTTGATGGCTTTTAAATGCCTTTAGAAAACAAGGGGAACAAGATTCAAATTGATAACGTTAATTTGTATAAGCCCTTATGAATCCACGTTCAACCTGACACCAAAACAAGGCGCCGGTGCAATGTTGTTCTAATGGATGGACTGGTGTACGTGTTCTGGTGAATTTCTAAGCCATGGATTTTGACGTTCCACCGCGTCATTTCACCACCAACTCCTTTCATTCTGCCTCCGATCGTCTAAAAAAATCCCTAGTACATAGCCTTACGTTTCTAAATCCATATTAACATTTTATTTCGTTAATTTAAGTGCATAATCATCAAATTCCTATAATTAAGTGTAATCCTACTTCTACTTTATTGTTTATGACAAATTAGTCCCTAATCCCAATTAAATCCAAATGTATTCCCTAATAATTGATTATTTAGTCTAACATAGCTCATACACATATATATATATATGATCAAAATTATATTTTATACTTTTCAGTACCCAGATCTCCATTGTCTGGCCTATTGCATTTCCTTGCTAGCTTCTTGATGCCGCTAGTTTCGCACGATTTCATTGAGTTTTGAGAAAGATATGATGGTTTAAATGTTGTCTTTAAGAGAGGAAGATGAAAAGGGAATGCATCAGTTTTGGAAATTGAAATTACACTTGAGTTATGAGGGAAATAACTTTCGAATTTAAAATTCGAATTCCAAGTTTTGGCGCTCGATCAACTCGACACTATTTAGACCATAATTCCATCATATAGACTCCAAATGAGGCAAACCAATATACTGCACGAATCAAAAACATGCTGCATATTTCATTATTAAATTCCAAGTTGCCCCTCTTTATTTTAATTTATTAACACATTATATTCAATTATTTTCATATTACATTAGGTTATTAATATTTAATTAAAATATTTCATAATTTTTCAAGGTATTAAAATTTTACACTTATATATGACCTCAAAATTAGAAAATAAGTATATTAAATTATTAAGTATAGACGTTTCAAAATGAAAACTATATATAAAAAATTATTTGTCTTATTTGAATATTTTATATTAAAATAAAAATGAATTTATTGATTTAAATTTACAATATTAATTTATGAAACATTAAAGTTGAATAATTATTATTTGAATTTACAATAGAATTATTTAGTAACCAACATTATTATGATATTCATTGTTTAAAATTAACTAGTGCAAACGTGTGCTAAGCACATAGGGTTCACCTAATAACCCAAATGTCTTACTCTTTAGATTTCTTTAGTTATATTAAGATGAAAGCATATGTTCGTGGATTATAATTTTTTTCAGATTGGTCATTATTCTTGATCTCTATTAACAGTTTTTTGTTCATAAATTTGTTAAGTAACCTTGGGTGCACAAAGTATGAAGCCTCAAGGATAATAGTTCATTTTAAATCATAATAGATTTATACGAAATTATGAACATTAACTACCAATTATTTCTAACTTAGTAATCATTACATTATTGAGTTTACGTATTAATTGTCAAACATAAGGATTTCAACATAGGTTCAACCAATATTCAGTATATAAATTAAAAAATGTACACATTTTTGCACAATGATAATATCTTAAGCCTTGTGTAAAATTTTGCTAAGAGTGAAATGGGATTTCAAATTTAGTTCAAACAAATGGAATTCTAACGTTTACATCGATACATTATTTGACATTTCCAACACCGAATTTGAAAAATATACATGTAGCTTCGACACGTTATTTTCAATACAATAATGGTCATATATTGTGAAAACTACACATAATTATCAATAACGGACATCTAATTTTTCAAATAACTAAATAGTTTTCCTTAAAACATTACAACAATTAACATAATTCAAAGTGAAATAACCAACCACGATAAGATAAAATATTATTGGATACGTTTATAAATACTTTGGATGATATTTTAGTAATGATAACGGTAAAATAGCATGACATAATAAAACATAGTCAATAAGACAAATTATGAAAATTTATCATGATTATTACTAAAGTAATAATGAGTCGAGCAATTGTTATAGATATCTAATTTGTGTATCAGATGCACATGTTTATATGAATATTCATCGCTAATTTAATGAAATCAGTCATTGATGTTGCACGCCTTAACTTATGAGACGATGCCGAAGCCCTGCCCTACACCTAAGGATGACAAAAGATGTTATCGGGTGAAGTTAGAAATCATGTAGCATTGAAACTGCCGAGACAAAGCACGCCAAAGCAATGCGCCATGCCGTATTTTTCCCCCTATATATATGGACCGAGGGGCACAATGGAGGTAGCGGATCATTCTTGTCGCTGCATTTTAAACTTTGTAACCCTAAATTGATTTGAGGATTTAGAGACGATTATAACACTTGAACTATTGGACATTGTACATTCAACATTATATTGAATAAAGACAAGATATCTCAAATTATGACTTACTTTCAAATTTCAAAGCATGTATGATTTGCTAATCAAAAGTTGCTTCGAATTCCGAAAGTAATCATATTCTTGATTTCTATTTTGATCATATAATTGTCTAATATGGATTTACTTCAAGCATATATGATTTCATGTGGCATTGCATACGATTTCCCTATGAATCAAAACTTGCTTATCACTCCTCTTAAGCCATTACTTAGCCAAGTGTCACTATTTTTCAACACTCATTGAGATTAAACTTAAGCTGTCCAAATTCCATCATCAGCAAGGGTTCTTATCCTTTCACTTTTAGGGTGGGCGAAGAAATTTATTAACACTTTCTTATCCAACTCCCTTCTTTTTTTTAAATCCATATGCCAAAGTGGGATCACAACCGGCCTTGCATCTTTCTCGAGTTCAATACAAAATCCAATTTCCCTTCAAGGAAGGAGACTGAAAACTTCTTTGAATACATCAGGATAATTCTTCACTATGTGTATACATGATAGCTCTTCCTATGATAATCCAAGTAGATACAATAAGTCTCCATAATAGAAATATTGTGCTTACAATATGGAATCAATCAATTGCTTTTCCATTCCTAAATCGAACCATCCTCCTATCATAATCCAATATTACCCCATCCAATCCATTCCCAAAATCAATCTGTACCCCCAAAAAGTTAAATACATATGGATCACAAGGAACTCTACACCATTATTGATCAACTTTGAGTTATGACATAACATCGATAAATGGGTTTATCCCTCAATAGGATTTGACATGGAAATGGATTCGTGCACAAGGTCAGGTTTAAGGGCTAAACTATCGACAAATGCACTTACTATGAGTTAATGAAATGCACCGGTTTCAAATTATATACTAACAGGAGAATAAAATAAAATCAACACACCTTCCATCATAATTTGTTTCCCCTTCTCCTTAATAGATGTTAGTGCCTTAATAGAAGTTGGAACGACATCCAAATCATTTGCCCTCACTATCTGACCTTCATTCTTTGGAGATGGGGAATCCTGTTAGGAACTGAGTTGATGATGTTTTGATGACAACAACCTTATATAGTTATTATACTTTACTTTATAAAATATATACTAACATTTCCATATATATATATATATATGTGTGTGTGTGTGTGTGTGTGTCTATAGGAAGTATATGCAGGTATCATCGAAGACTGATCAGTTTAAAGACTCAAGCATCAAGATGAAGATTAGAGATTCAAGATTCAAGACTCTAGAGAATAAAGATTTCAAGATCTCAAGATAAGTGTCTAGTATTTTGTTAAAACTTCATAATAGCGCTCTCATCTTTCTTCTAATTTTCTTTTGGGATGAAACCCAATTTCTATCGAAACCAGTGGCTTACAAACCCACGACAAGTAGCTTACAAACCTACGACAAGTGGCTTACAAACCCACGAAAATCAAAATCATTTAAACTACTTTGTACAAGTTCTTGAGTCCTATGGAGGAGCTCTGTAGGAAGGTTCTTGCAATTTCAGTTTGAATAGATTTTTCAAAATGTTTTTAAATCTGTTTTCAAAATGTTTTAGCTTTCAAAATCATGTTTTCAAAAATATTTTCAAACTTTGTTTTAGCCTTGAAATATTCCTCTATTCTGATTTTAAAAACTTCTATTTTTAAAACATCAAAACTTATTCTGATTTTAAATATTACTTATATAATTGACGGTCTATATCAATTATATATATATATATTTAAAATAATGTTTTATATCCATTCTCTATCTCAAAATATTGTTTAAACACTTTACTTTGCTTGAGAGAAGTTTCAACTTGTTTTAAATTCAATTGTCTTTACAAAACAACATCTCTATAATTTTGAACTAAGGGATGTCGACATAAGGGGATACCCCATGTCGACATGGTGACAGTTGGATTCAAAATTCAATTTTCAAAAGAAGTGTTCATTCGTTCGAAAACCTTTCGCCAATGGTTATGACTGTTGTGCATCTATATAAAGGCTTCCAAAACGAATTTTTTTAACAACTACTTTCTTATTTTCTTCACTCTTTCTTCTCCACCATTCCATATCCATAAAACTTCATATTTTCAAGATCGTGCCATCATTCTGCCAAATTCTCAATAGGAAATCATTTAGATACTCTCTCTATTTGATTCTCAATTATTCTACTAAAGATCAAAGTGCTATTCAGAGTTATAGGATCAATTTGTATTCAAAAAGTCCATAGAGTCTATTCATTCAAAAGGATTGTTATTAGAAAGTATTAGGGTGATCTTGTGTCTCGAAAATCAAGAGAGTTTACCCCAGACTCGGAGATAGGAGGGTTGTAATTTGGATATTGGCTTATAAAAATCTGTACAAGGATATTGCCTTGGTGCAGGACTGGATGTAGGAGGATTCCAAACCAGTATAAAATCCAGTGTGTTCTTTCCTTTTACTTGCTTTACTTTACTATTTGCATTTGTTATATGTTCTGTGATCATTCTGTGTTAGAATTCTGTTTAGATTTGTGTTGAAAGTTTTAATTTAGTCATATAGTTCATATATTCTTTAAAACACTATTCACCTCCCCTCTAGTGTTACTTCTTCCTTAAGATCCTTAATCCGCATCCCTAACAATTGGTATCAGAGCATTGGTTTTCATTGTTTTCATAATCTGAAACTTGAAAAATATAAAAATGGCATTTTTGGAAAATTGTGTTAAAACTGTTTTGAATCTATGCATTTCATCAAAGTATCATAAGTTTGCATATAGTTATTTTGAAAAATCAAGTTATCTACCGAATTGGTGTGTTATGCAGGGACAGACATGTTATATGGCTTTTGACGAATCAACACCCAATGGACAAACTGTGCAAATTGAGAAAGATAAATGGATACTTGATAGTGGCTGTTCGAGGCACATGACTGGAAATCCCGAGATACTCAAGGACATTACTTATCAAAATGGTGGATTAGTCAATTTTGGTGACAACTCTAAAAGATATGTGGTTGGCGTCGGCAATGTCGGTAACTCTAAAACTTTACTTATTTCTGATGTTTTATTAGTTAGGAACTTAAAACATAATCTGCTTAGTATAAGTCAACTTTGCGATAAAGGTTTTAAAATTAAATTTGGAAAAGATAAATGTCACATTGAAGATGATAAGTCTAATATAATTTTTGAAGGTATTAGGAAGAAAAATATTTATATCCTTAGTATGAAAATTTCAAATGATAATCTATGTCTTTTGGCTAATACAAGTGACCCTTGGATTTGGCATAAAAGATTTGGCCATTTGAATTTCAAATTATTATCTAGGATATCAAAACTTGACATACTTAGAGGTCTACCCAAGTTAAACTTTAAAGTAGATAGTATTTGTGATGCTTGTCAATTAGGAAAACTTAAGAAAAGTTCATTTAAATTAAAAGATGCTATTTCTACCTCTAGTCCTCTAAAATTACTTCATTTAGATTTATTTGGTCCATCTCAAGTTCAATCAATTAACCATAGTAAATATGTTTTTGTTATAGTAGATGATTATTCAAGATATACTTGGACAATCTTTTTAAAACATAAAAGTGATGCTTTTGAAATATTTAAAAAGTTTTCTAAAAGAATTCAAAAACAACATTCTTTCAAAATTAAAACTATTCGAAGTGATCACAGTGGTGAATTTGAAAATGAAAATTTTGAGAATTTCTGCACTCAAAAGGGAATTACTCACAACTTTTCATTTCCAAGAACTCCACAACAAAACGGAGTAGTAGAACGCAAGAATAGAACGATTCAAGAGTGTGCTCGTACAATGCTTTCTGATAGTAATTTACCTAAACATTTTTAGGCCGAAGCAGTTGCTACAGCTTGTTATATAGTAAATAGAATTTTAATTAGACCATTAACAAATAAAACTCCATATGAATTACTTTATAATAAGAAACCTATAGTTTCTTATTTTAAAGTCTTTGGGAGTAAATGTTTTATACTTAATATAAAAGATAATTTAGATAAATTTGAACCAAAAGCTGATAAAGGATTCTTTATTGGTTATTCTAATAGAAGCAAAGCATTTAGAGTTTTTAATTTAAAAACTAATACTATTGAAGAAACTATGCATGTATCTTTTGATGAAAATCTTAAAGATATTGTACAAATAGATGATGAAGAAGATTTTATAAATTTAAATCAATCTAATGAAACTATTAGTGGAATAAATCAACCTAATAAGAGATTTAAAATGTCAAAATATCATCCTATAGAAAATGTTTTAGGAAATATTGAATCTGTAGTAAGAACTAGAAATCAATTAAGTAATATGAGTAATGTAGCCTTTATATCAACAATTGAACGTAAAAATCCAAAGGAAGCATCGTCTGATGATTCAGGGATTCTTGCTATGCAAGAAGAATTGAATCAATTTACCAGAAATAATGTATGGGAACTTGTTCCTAAATCTGAGGATAAAAGTATAATTGGAACTAAATGGGTTTAAAAAATAAAATGAATGAACTCGGTGAGGTCGTAAGAAATAAAGCTCGTTTAGTCGCGCAAGGTTATTGTCAAGAAGAAGGAATTGACTATGATGAAACCTTTGCCCCTGTAGCAAGATTAGAAGCTATAATAATTCAACTTGCTTTCGCTAATTATAATAATTTCAAATTATATCAAATGGATGTTAAAAGTGCTTTTCTAAATGGTTTTGTAAAAGAAGATGTTTATGTTGAACAACCTCCACTTTTTGAAGATAATAAATTTCCAAACCATGTATACAAGTTAAAGAAAGCTCTATATGGTCTAAAGCAAGCTCCTAGAGCCTGGTATGAAAGACTAAGATCTTATTTACTTCAATCTGGTTTTGAAATTGGTAAAGTAGATACAACATTTTTTATTAAAAGAAATAATCAATATATTCAACTGGTTCAAATATATATAGATGATATAATCTTTGGATCAACTAATAACATAATGAATAAAGAATTTTCAGATATAATGACTAAAGAATTTGAAATGAGTCACATGGGAGAATTAAGTTTCTTCTTAGGGCTTTAAATTAAACAACTAGAAAATGGAATCTTCATAAGTCAAGAAAAATATGCTAAAGACTTAATCAATAAATTTGGTTTAAGAACCTCTAGTGGGAAACCAACTCCAATGTCAACAAATGTAGGTTTAAGTAAAGAAGATAAATCAAAAGATATTGATCAAACTTTATATAGGGGAATGATTGGTTCGCTACTCTATATAACAGCGAGTCGTCCTGATATTATGCATAATGTTTGTCTCTGTGCAAGATACCAATCAAAACCTAAAGAAACTCACTTAAAAGCTGTTAAAAGAATTTTAAGATATATAAAATACACTTTAGATTATGGTTTATTTTATTCTAAAAATAATACTTTTGATTTAATATCATATTGTGATGCTGATTATGCTGGTTGAAAATCAGGCCGAAAGAGTACAAGTGGAACTTGTCACTTTCTAGGACATTCACCGGTTTCCTGGTTCAGTAAGAAACAAAATACTGTTTCCTTGTCAACAACTGAAGCAGAGTATATATCTGCTGCTCTGGCCTGTTCACAAGTCATATATATGCAACAAACTTTAAAAAAATTTGGAATTAACATAAGTAAATCACCAATATATTATGATAATACTAGTGTAATAAATCTATCTAAAAATCCAACTCATCATGCTAGAACTAAACATATTGATATAAGACATCATTTTCTTAGAGATGATATAACTAAAGAAATAATAACTCTAGATTATATAAATACTGAAAAACAAATTGCTGATATATTAACTAAACCATTAACCGAACAGAATTTTACTAAATTTAGAAGAGAATTAGGTATTTGTTCAAAATCTGAAATATAAAATAATATAATATAATAATCAATAAAAATTCAAAATAAAAATTACACTTTTTAAGAACATGTCGACATGCCCCATCTCATGATGTCGACATACCCAACAAAAATTTGAAAATTGAATTTCCCTCCAAAGTTAATTATTTGGTTATTTATCTATTTATTTCGTTTTCTCTCCTCTTTCTTCACTATATTCTCTGTAAAAAACTTCTGAAACAATAAAATAATGGCCTCCTCTTCTACTAATGAACCCACTTCATACACATCTCCTCATTCTAGCCCATTTCAACGAACTACGCACGCTCGAGTGATCAAATTGCAAGAGAAGATGAAAGATATCCTTCAATTGATGACTGAAATTCAAGTAAGTTAACTTAGGATGGCTAGAGAACAACAAAGGCAAGGGAATATTATTAGAAATATACAAAAATTCCTTATGGATAACCGTACAAATCCCATTAATATTGAAGACTCTTCACAAGCCATGGAATCCGAGGAAGAAGAACTTATGGAAGAACCACAAGAAGACCAAGAGGAAGATCAACCTTTACCTCAACCCGAAGTCCCTATGAATACGGACGAGAGCGTTATTTGCGTTGGTGAGATCCTTATTGATACTAATGGAAACATAATTGAACAACGTGGAAACTTTTGTCTCCACTACCCCAATTGTTCGATTCATAAGTCTCCTATAGTTAAGGATCCCCATTAAAGCGTACTTTTATTTTATTCTTTGTTTTAAATTGTTTTGTTTGTTCGTGTTTATGTATGTTCTTATATATGTTGTAATAACTAAAATGTATTCACTTATACTCATTGTTTCATGCTTGTTCTATACATATTATTTGTTCATACTAATCATTCTTGAATTCTTAAGTAGTTAATAGTTTTTGTTGATGACAAAGGGGGAGAAAGTTATAAAAATTATATGTGCTTGGTGTAAGGGGGAGTCATGGAATAAAGGGGAGTTGTAGTTTTAAGAAGAAGTCACGGAGTAAGGGGGAGTTATGGAGAGTTACGGTATGGTAAGAATATTTTATAAATAAAGGTTGTCATCATCAAAAAGGGGGAGATTGTTAGGAACTGAGTTGATGATGTTTTGATGACAACAACCTTATATAGTTATTATACTTTACTTTATAAAATATATACTAACATTTCCATATAGATATATATATATATATCTATGTATGTATGTATATAGGAAGTATATGCAGGTATCATCGAAGACTGATCAGTATAAAGACTTAAGCATCAAGATGAAGATTAGAGATTCAAGATTCAAGACTCTAGAGAATCAAGATTTCAAGATCTCAAGATAAGTGTCTAGTATTTTGTCAAAACTTCATAATAGCACTCTCATCTTTCTTCTAATTTTCTTTTGGGATGGAACCCAATTTCTATTGAAACCAGTGGCTTACAAACCCACGACAAGTAGCTTACAAACCTACGACAAGTGGCTTACAAACCCACGAAAATCAAAATCATTTAAACTACTTTGTACAAGTTCTCGAGTCCTATGGAGGAGCTCTGTAGGAAGGTTTTTGCAATTTCAGTTTGAATAGATTTTTCAAAATGTTTTTAAACCTATTTTCAAAATGTTTTAGCTTTCAAAATCATGTTTTCAAAAATATTTTCAAACTTTGTTTTAGCCTTGAAATATTCCTCTATTCTGATTTTAAAAACTTCCATTTTTAAAACATCAAAACTTATTCTGATTTTAAATATTACTTATATAATTGACGGTCTATATCAATTATATATATGTTTAAAATAATGTTTTATATCCATTCTCTATCTCAAAATATTGTTTAAACACTTTACTTTGCTTGAGAGAAGTTTCAACTTGTTTTAAATTCAATTGTCTTTACAAAACAACATCTCTATAATTTTGAACTAAGGGATGTCGACATAAGGGGATACCCCATGTCGACATGGTGACAGTTGGATTCAAAATTCAATTTTCAAAAGAAGTGTCCATTCGTTCGAAAACCTTTCGCCAATGGTTATGACTGTTGTGCATCTATATAAAGGCTTCCAAAAAGAATTTTTTTAACAACTACTTTCTTATTTTCTTCACTCTTTCTTCTCCACCATTCCATATCCATAAAACTTCATATTTTCAAGATCGTGCCATCATTCTGCCAAATTCTCAATAGGAAATCATTTAGATACTCTCTCTATTTGATTCTCCATCATTCTACTAAAGATCAAAGTGCTATTCAAAGTTATAGGATCAATTTGTATTCAAAAAGTCCATAGAGTCTATCCATTCAAAAGGATTGTTATTAGAAAGTATTAGGGTGATCTTGTGTCCCGAAAATCAAGAGAGTTTACCCCAGACTCGGAGATAGGAGGGTTCCTCAAGGCCTTAGAAATTGAGGGTGGTAATTTGGATATTGGCTTATAAAAATCTGTACAAGGATATTGCCTTGGTGCAGGACTGGATGTAGGAGGATTCCGAACCAGTATAAAATCTGGTGTGTTCTTTCCTTTTACTTGCTTTACTTTACTATTTGCATTTGTTATATGTTCTGTAATCATTCTGTGTTAGAATTCTGTTTAGATTTGTGTTGAAAGTTTTAATTTAGTCATATAGTTCATATATTCTTTAAAACACTATTCACCCCCCTCTAGTGTTATTTCTGCCTTAAGATCCTTAATCCGCATCCCTAACAAATCCCTCTTCATATGTCCAAAATGATCGGAATTATGGAACTTTACATTCTGCTGAGTTGAGTCCTATTTACAATTCTTTGCTATTTGTCCCACTTCATTGCAGTTATAACACTTATCCTTTAAAAGATATATCCTATAGTTCTTTGTTATATGTCCCACCTTTTGACATCGCTTACAAGTAATCACCTACTTCTTTCCTTTCCCTGACTATGGTCTATTTCCTTTACATTTACTATGTTGCTAGCTCTCTCCTTCCTTAGCCAAATCCTTAACCAATGTTTTATTCAGAGAATTCAACAACACTGCCTCTACCAGTCCATCAAACATAGCTCCATATGGTATCAGATTCAATGCTAACTCCCTTAAAGGTAAATTCAAACCTTTTGTAAACTTCAACACCTTCTTCTTTTGGGTATTCACTAACTCAAATCCAAGTCTGGCTAACTCATCTAACTAACTTACATACTCTCCAACCATCATTTCTCCTTACTTCAGATGAAAAAACATTTCTAGCAATAGATCCCTCTCAACACCAGAAAGAAACTTCACCTCAAACCTTGTCTTGAACATCCTCCTAGTAATGGTACTCTCATCTACTTCTGATGTCAGCACCTTCCACCAACATGATGCCTCACCATGAAAATGCCAAGTAGCTAATTGTCTCTTAATAACATCTCTAAGACCTGATAAGTTGAAATTTTCTCACAGTTACTAAGCCATGTTTGAGTCACCGGGTACGGTTTTGTCCTGACGAAAAGCTTCCAACCAAAGTTGGAGAAATCTCTACACTTTTTAGGAAATTCAACAATTGGTGGTGATGGTGTTAGATTCACAACTTGGTTAGCATGGTTCTTATAGCTTTAGCGGGGTCGGTACTAGCTTGGCTTTTCACCTGAATATAAAGTCCGAACTATGCTGGAATATTTACTACGAGAATATCCAGTACATCTACATAGGTGCTAGTCCCTTCCTTTGTTTCTACCCCACCAGCATTGGCTGTATTGATTGCTATTCCAATTTCGATTAAATTACTCATTTCAGCTATTCATAAAAATGAGCTTCCTTAAATACTCCCCGATAGATAGTAAACAAAATTGGAACAGTAATTGGTGTGTGCATATGTACTTAGTTACTATAATATATATATGTGTGTATATATATATATATAATTAAAAATACAACGACCCTCTCCTAATACGTTCTTTGTTCCTATCCAAGTTCTTAATATATTTGATGCCAAATGTAACAACCCACCCTTTTTGACCTCAGGTCCGATGCCTGAACTGATGTCAATTTCTAAGAACTAAAAGGACGGGTCGTTGGCTTGAGATAAAATGAGTATTAGGCAAAACTAAAAGTCTAGTAAACCGTATCTAATATGATTTATGTATTAGTATATGAGTGTATACCAATATATGAGCTAAATACAACAATATAACAAAATATAAAAAATAAAGTATAAAAACGAGAACGTCAGAGTTTTTATACTGGTTAGACCTTCCATCCTACATCCAGTTCCAAAGCTCCTATTCGATATTTCACTAAACAATAACCCTCGCTTCGCCTGGAGGAACAGGCTAATACAAAAGTATTCCTTTGACAATCTTATGCTCAATACAATAGGGATATTGACTACTAGCACAATTTTTCCTATAATCTCCTTTGAGTGATAGTGAGTGTGAGTTGCTTGGATTTATAGGAAATAATTTAACCAAAATTGATAGATTTCGATTGTAAATGATTGAGAATATTAAATCATGATAGCACAAGATGATATGAATATAGAAGTTAGAGAATAGTAAATCAAGTTAAGTTAAAATCTTAATTGATTGAAGTGTTTGTAAATTCAAAGAGTTGTATATGAGAAGTTATGACTTCTTCAAAGATTTCCCTTTGATTAATGATTGCAATTGTTGAACGAGGAAAAGGTTTGTCAAAAGCAGAGAGAAGCGTCTGTTTAAAATGCGACAGTTGAAGCTTTATACTTATAAGCCAAAACTTACCTCAGACATCTGTCCTCATGCCATGGATGTTTGTGGGATTTCTGAAAACAACAAATGGAAATATATCACAGATATCTGTGGCAGAAGGATGGACGTTTGTCGTGGTTTAATTTGTAAAACCTGAATGGTTTGTTATCAATATTTGTCGATATGAAATCATGCGCATTATGATCACTCAAGGAGATTGTACAACATATATCTTGGCTATAATACAATAATATGACCTTAATTTTAAATAGTATGATCCATCTTTCTTCAATTGTTTTTGAGCTATGACTTTGTTGAGCGCCGTGATCTTCTTCTAGAATATACCTATTATACGATAAGATATATCTTGTATATATGATTGTATAGCTGTTGTCATTGAAATCATAGAATTGATGTTCTAACATTCTCCCCATTTTTTATGAAGACAAATATACAATAATTAGTAATAAGTAACTAAAAGACAGTTCCCCCTAAATGTTATCTCCCCTAGTTTATATACACATTTATCCCCCCTTTGGCATTATCAAAAACAATAACAATGGAATTTAACTAAAGCATAGCCATAAGAATCATGATGAAATAGTTATAAAAGAAACAAAAAAGTAGTACTTGTACAAATAAACAACAAAAACAAATATAAACAATTTAAAAAATGAACAGAACAATCATTGAAAGTTCTGATAATTGAAGGTGGAGAAATCACCATAATTCTTAGAATAGTCATAGTAGGCAGATGAATTAGAATGATAGTTTCCCGACCATTGGGTGTATTCTTCATCTTCAAAAATAGATAATCCTTGAAATGTCGAATGATTTATTTGATGTGTCGCTGAAGGATCGGGCCAAGACATATCATTGTTGTCTTTTTTGTTCTTCTCCCGGTTCCTACATAATAGTCTTTCCGTTATCTTTATGGGAACTTCCTCCATAAGAAGATGATATATGAGAACGGTAAATACGAGTCTATGCTTAAGGAGGTGGTGTTGGTGAAGGAGACAAGAATGATCTACCATGAACTTTTCTTATAACTTTTCGCAAAGCGGAAACAACTTTTTCCAAAATTTTCTCCATTTTAGTCATTCCCATAGAAGAAGATCTTTCCAAGGCGATCATTTTATTTTTTAAAGATTTTATTATTTTTCCCCAAATCTTTTTGATTGACTGTGATCAATTTTTGATTTCGAAGCATTAAATCGCGGATGGTTTCATTTTGATTAGATGCAGTGCGGGCTTCGTAAATCTCCGAATCGAAATGATATTTGGTAGTATGGTGAGAAGAACCAGATAGTTATGGAGGAGGTTCTTGAGGCTATTGTGGAGGAACCAGTTGTAGTTGTTGTTGTTGTTGATCAGTCCGTTGAGCAAGAAACATGATTGGAGGTGGTCCTAGGAAGATGCATTAAGGATAAAAATCTTATACCACTGTTTTTAACTCGAATTTCTTCTAAATGATATATATATATAAGAATGTACTTCGAGAACTTGTAAAAGACGCATGATGTATGGAGCATATATGATTGCGCGCCAGTGGTAAGTCCAAAAACTTTTGATTTCATCTTGAATAAATTTGACCCAATTTACTTGTATTCCACCAAGTTTAGCATGTAGGGCTTTGTTGTCATTTTCATATATTTGCTCATGACTTCCTAATCGGGAAATTATCGTATTAATTATCATAAGATTTAACAATCTTGCCTTTGGTCATAGATAAATCAGTTTTCATTGTGCATTATATCTTCCCATATTTGTTGTGTCACTTCGTCACGTGGAAAATTTCCATAATCGGGAACTTCCTCTAAATCAATTCCAGTAGAGGAACGGGTAAACGACCAATTGTTTTTATAATAATTTTCAAACATGTCCATACACTAGTCCATAACCATCTATCTTCATTTTCAGGTGTCCAAATATCACTACTATATATTGCATAAAAAGAAAGTTGACCAGTTGATCGATTTGTGCCTCATTTTCGTCAAAGTTAATTACTGAGGCGATGTTGAGTTCTTGAAGGCCATATTCTCTAAATTTGCATACTGGTAGAAGGGACCAGAATGAAGTCTCTTTTATGTCAGATCTTTAAATCTTTTGTTAGTGATTGGACTATTGTGAAGCCATTCTTGAATGTGTGCATCAGCGATACGATTGGTTTGAAAAGAAGAAGATTGGCTTCTTTTTGATCTCTTATTGACTGGATTCTTTGCTTTGGGCCACATTATTGGTGAAATGGTGCTTCGAGGAAGCTAGGGGTTTTGATTTGGAGTTATGAATTGAAATGGTTTTGCCAAAAAATGAAGAGGGGTGAGAAAAATTTATATGAAATGATGTTTGTAATAGCCGAAAGTCGTCTTAGACATTTGAGGGAAGGTGATAGACGTTTGAGATCACCCAGGAATTTTTCTTGAGAAATTTGACAAACGTCTGTTAAGTTTCCAAAGATGTTTGAAAATGTCTATTTTTTATTGTACTGTCTATATTTTCGATTTTTAATTTCATATTTCATAGAAACATCATAATAAGTTATTATTATTATATATATATATATATATTTGTGTGTGTGTGTGTAAAATTTTGTTTCTTTCGAAGATTGTGAATTTTTGAATTCAGTTTGATCCCAAGAGTTTGTATCAGTTTTCTTATCTTGAGGCTTATGTGGAGACCAAGTTGGCTGAGCCGGAGTGTCATTTCATTCATGCTTTGATGGCCCTGCCATTCCAAAGTTTCTTAGAGTAATGTTGTAATTTTTTAAAGGAGTATCTATTAAACGAGGAGACTTTTTATGCAAACAATTTTTGTTGGTAAATGACCATAAATTGCAAGAATACATTTTTCGAGAAAGTTAAGATGAGATCTTTGATGTCATTGCTCATAATACATTTCTCGTTGAACTCCCATTTTTTTGTCGATAGTGATATATTGCATCCACTTTAGTATTGAGAGATTTTGATTCAAGATCAATCGCTCATTTAGCTTTCTTTTCCTTCAGAGAGTAGACGGTATGATATGTAGGTGATGCCATAATATTTAGTGAGGCCGGTCGATTTGATGGAGGTGTGGTTCTTGTTGATCATACATAGGTGCTATTTGATGAAGGTGAGCTAAAATCGATAGTTGGGTAAGTGGAATCATGATCAAAAAACATGCTTAGTTTTTCTAAGTTTAGAAATAATATTTTTGTTTTATTTTTCTTTAACCAAGTGTTTACGTATAAATAGAATGTATAGTCTATTCATAGTAAAATCTTTTTATGGATAAAACTGGTTTAACCATAATTTGTTAATGTTTTTTTGTTATGGTTGTTAAAAGATTGACTAAAAATAAATCTAGTTAAAATCTTATATAGAAAAATAGTGTTCAAAATTATATAATGGTAAATAAATGTGACATATACTAATTAGTTAATTCATTAAATAAACATATACCAAGGTCTCGTCGTAGCTTTATAAAAGTTGATTCACATAACGGTTTGGTGGAAATATAGGCAATTTGATTTTCCATGTTAACAAATTCAAGAGGAATGATTCCTTTTTTTACATTATCTCTTTAAAAATAGTGAAGAATTTCACTATGTTTTGAATGAGAATGATTAATTGGATTCTTAGATAAATTTATAGTACTGGTATTATCACAGTACATGGGAGGATTAGTTATAATTTCACCAAAACCTTAAAGTGTTTGTTTCATATAAATTAGTTGTGCATAAGCTAAGGATGCTGAGATATACTCGGCTTCACATGTCTAGAGAGAAACACAATTTTGCTTTTTACTTAACCACAAAACCAAAGATTGACCAATAAAATGACATGTTCCACTTGTACCTTTTCTATTCGTCTTGCAACCACCGAAATCTGCATCGCTATATGATACAAATTCAAAAGAGCTGCCTTTCGGGTAGAAAGCTCTGTAATCTCCGGTGTTGGTAAAGTATCGCAAAATTATTTTAATTGCTTGACAATGTGACTCCTTAGGTTATGCTTGAAATATTGCACATAGACAAATTCTCGTCATAATATCCGGTCTACTAGCTGTTAAGTGTAATAGAGATCCTATCATATTTTGATATAATTTTTGATCGAAATCCTTTCCATTTTCATCTTTATCTCAATGTTAACTCGTGCTTAATGGAGTTGGTTTACTAGAAGTACTATTTATTCCAAATCGTTTTAATTATTCTCAACAATATTTTTCTTGATTTATAAAAATTCCTTTTTCTAGTTATTTTATTTGTAAACCTAAAAGGAAATTTAATTCATCAATATGCGACATTTCGAATTCATTTTCATTATGTTAGAGAAATCGTTACATAGTTTCTTTTTAGTTGATCTAAATATGATATCATCAACATATAACTGTACAACTAGTATTCTATTATGTTTTCATTTTATAAATAATGTAGAATCAATTTTCCTATGAAAACCGAAATTTATAACTGTGTTTTTAGTCTCTCATAGCAAGCATGGGGTGCTTGTTTAAGTCCGTATAATGCCTTTTTAACTTTAAAAACATAGTCTAGATATTTTTCATGAACAAATAAAGGTGGTTGTTCAACAAATATGAAACCATTCAAAATTCACTTTTAACATCCATTTGAATAATTTAAAATTATGATGATAAGCAAAAGCAAGCAATGTTCGTGTAGCTTCACGACGTTCTACATGAGCAAATGTTTCTTTATAATTAATTTCTTCTTCTTGGTTGCATCTTTGAGCAACTAATCTTGCTTCATTATGAACAATGTTTCCATTTTCATCGGCTTTATTTTTAAAAACCTATTTTGTTCCTGTTATGGATTGATCATTCGGTCTTGGTATGAGTTCCTATACATCATTTCTTTCAAATTGATTAAGTTCTTCTCGCATTGGGATAATCCAAAAATCATCTTTTAATGCTTCTTTATAATTTTTAGGTTCAAAATTAGATATAAATGCAACATGACTTATCCGATTCAATTGATTTCTAGTTGAAACTCCTATATTAAAATCACCAATTACATTGTTAATTGGAAGATCTTTTAAGATTCAAGATGTTGATCTCATAAGATTATCATTATTATTTATGGTATTATTATTTGTAGCTATAAAAGTATTATTAATATTGTATTATATTAAACTTCGTCATCGTTGTCATTTTTGGTATTCTTAAAATCTTCCTTAAAAGAAACATGAACACTTTCTTCTATGGTGTTAGTTTCTTTATCAAAAATTCTATATGCTTTGCTACGATCCAAATATCCAACAAAAATTCCTTTATCGGCTTTTGAATAGAATTTCCAAGATCATCTTTAGCATTCAAAATAAAGTATTAAGAATCAAAAATCCGAAAATATGATACTTTAGTTTTCTTTCTGAAAAAAAATTCGTAACATGTATTCTTAGTCATAGTGGAAGTGTTATATGATTTAGTACATAGTATAAGATAGAAGCAGCTTCGGTCCAAAATTTTTTTTGATAAACTACTGCTACAAAGTAATGTTCGTGCACATTCTTGTAGTATTTGGTTTTTTCCTTACTAGTACGCTATGTTTTTGTGGTGTTCGTGGAAATGAAAATTTATGACTAATTCCCTTTTTATTACAAAAATTTTCTAAAGTATCATTTTCAAATTCTCCTCCATGATTGCATCTTATACTTTCAATTTTTAAGTTCATTAAATTTTTAATTCTTTTCAAAGATTTTAAACATTTCAAACGTATCGCTTTTACGTTTGAAAAATAATGTCCAAGTGTATCGTGAAAAAACATCGATAATAACAAATACATATTTGTTATGATTTATTAATCGTAATTGAGTTAGACCAAATAAATCTAGATGAAGTAATTCAAGTGGTTGTTTGGTAGTAATATCTTTCTTAGATTTAAAAGCACTTTTCTCTAATTTCCAAGTTGACAAGCATCGTAAAGATTTTTAACTTTGTAATTTATTTTGGGGAATCCTTTTACTAAATTATTCTTTGCTAATTTATTTATATATTTAAAATTTACGTGACAAAAGCGTTTGTGCCATAACCATGGTCATTATGATTTGCGATTAGCCATAAATCACCATTATTTTTAATATTCATATTTAAAACATAAATATTTCATTTTCTTAATCCTTCAAAAATTAAAATTTTATTTTGATCAAATATACTACATTTATCTTTCTCAGAATCGATTTTGAATCCTTTATCGCATAATTGACTTTTGCTTAGAAAGTTATGTTTTAGATTTTCTGCTAAAAAGACATTTGTAGTAATAGGAGAAGTGGATATACCATCGTTGATGACATCTCCATTGCTGATGAAAAATCCTTTTGATTTATCTCCAAGTGTCACAGTGCCGCCAATGATATAAGTTATATTAGATAGCATGTGTGCATTTCCAGTCATATGCTTGGACCATCCACTATCGAGCATCCATTTTTACTCGCTTTTAGCTTTATTTTTCTGCAAAATAATAAAAGTTTAGTTAGTACTCACTTTCTCTTGTTAGGGTACTATGTGTTAGTAGGGGAAGGTAGCCATACCCAAGTGGGTTTGGAACCTTTAAAAACATAATTATTATTATAAACAATATTTTTCAAGTATTCGTCTATATGTTTTTGCATAATAAATTTGTTAATTCATTTAGGAATCCATATTTTGACACTACTTGTTTTAGGATGATTAATCTAAATTTTAGGGAGAGGTTTCTAATATATAGTGTACTAGAGTTTCTATGTTTTTTCTTAGCTTTAAATCCTAATCCGTTTTGATTTTCTGATGCTCTTGATATTTTAATCAAATTTCTAAGTTTTGTTTTCCCTTATTAAATTTCTATACATTATTATTTATTTTATCTAACTTGTTCTTAAGATGAAATTTTTTGATATTGCTAAAATATGAACTTGCTTTGAGTTCTAGTTTTTCTTTTTCACGTTTGGTATTTTTCAATTTACTATTTTCTAAATCATGTAATAGGGTAGTATTTTGAGAAGATAACTTTTTACGTTCTTTTTGAGCCATTTCTAATTCTTCTTCTAATATATTTTTCACCTTAAATAAACCAATTTCTATCTCTGCTCTATTTAACTTTCCTACATATTCCTTGTTTAGTTTCTTAGATTCTCTATATTTATCATCTAATTCTATGCCAATTTCCAAAACTTCATCATATGTTAGTTCAGGACGTACCACATCGGTATTAACCATAAAACAGACGTTGGCTTGTTCTAAGCCGCTTTCACTATCACTGTTAGAGGAAGAGGAAGAATCGGAGTTATCCCAAGTTACTTGAAAGTCTCTTCACCTCTTTTTGAAGTTCGCAAATTTGCTTTTCTTTTTTATTGTTATTGAGTTGTGGACAATCTTTCTTCATATGGTCAAACTTATCACATCCGTAACATTTGATTGATGTTTGATTTGAGGAGTTTGAATTGCCACCATTTTGAAATTTTGTCATCCTTTTGAATTTCTTGAAATTATTGTAGTTCTTGGATATGAATATAATTTCTTCGTTGTCCAAGTCATAATTGTCATTAGTTGCTTCAAAGGCAATATTCTTCTTCTCTTGATTTTTCTCCTTTCTTGCCTGCAAATTAGCTTCATATGGCATCAGATTTCCTATTTGTTCTTCGACTTTGAGTTGAGAGAGATCGTTAGCTTCTTTGATGGCCAAAACTTTTCTTTTCCATTCAACATTCAAAGAATTTAAGATTCGTGTACTAGATCAAAATCGGTTGATTTGACCCTCTATAAGATCGTGTTGTATAGTTTGAAATCTAGCATACATGTCAATAATAGATTCATTTGCTTTCATTTTAAATGATGAAAATTGATTTTTTTTAAATAGAAATTTTTTTTTGCTTTACTTTTATCATGCCTTCGTGAGTTGCTTGTAAAGTGCGCCATATATCATATGCAATAGCACAAAGCATAACTCGTGAAAATTCATTTTTATCAAGTGAACAAAATAAAATATTCATGACTTTGGTATTATTAGTTTTCGTGTTCGTTTATGCATAGGTCCAAGTGCTTATTTCAGTGGTAGGTGCTTTATATCTGGTTTGAGTAGTTTTCCATATTTCTAAACTATTAGCATCTATGAAAATTCGCATACGTGTTGACCAAAAAGTATATTAGAATCGATAAATAGTGGAGGATGAGCACTTGATTGATCTTCTTGAAACATACTTGCCATACTAAAAATCTTTCAATCATGTGTTATTATAAATTGAAATGACTATGCTCTGATACCAAATGAAAGTCTAGTGGATCACATCTAATATGACTTGTGTATTAGTATGTGAGTGTATACCAATATATGAGCTAAATATAACAATATAATAGAATATAAATAACAAAGTAAAAAAACGAGCACATCAGAGTTTGTATACTAGTTCGGACCTACCGTCCTATGTCCAGTTCTAAAGCTCCCCTTCGATATTCCACTAAACAATAACCCTTGCTTCGCCTGGAGGAACAGGCTAATACAAAATATTCCTTTGACAATCTTGTGTTCAATATAATACAGAATTGACTACTAGCACAATTCTTCCTATAATCTTTTTTGAGTGATAGTGAGTGCGAGTTGCTTGGATTTATAGGAAATAGTTGAACCAAAATATAAAGATTTTGATTGTAAGTGATTGAGAATACTAAATCAATTATAGCACAAGAGAATATGAATGTAGAAATTAGAGAATGGTAAATCAAGTTAAGTTAAAATCTCAATTGATTAAAGTATTTATTGAATCAAAGAGTTGTATTTGAAAAGTTATGACTTTTTGAAAGGCCGCTCTTTGATTAATGATTGCAACTGTTGAAGGACGAAAATGTTTGCTCAAATAAGAGAAAATAATCCATTTAACATACAACAGTTGAAGTTTTATACTTACGGGATGAAACTTACCTCAGGCGTCTGTCCTTATGCCACAGACGTCCGTTGGATTTCTGAAAACAACAAACCGAAATATGTCACTGATGTCTATGGCAGAAGGACCGACATCTGTTATTGTTGTAAAAATTGGGTAGTCTGTTATCAAGATTTTTCGATATGAAATCGTGTGCGTTATGATCACTCAAGGAGGTTGTATAACATACATCTATGACTATAATACAATAATATGATCTTACTTTTAAATAGTATGATCCATCTTTCTTCAATTGTCTTTGAGCTATGATTTTGTTAAGCACCATGATCTTCTTCACGTATATACTTGTAATATTATCTTGTATATGTGATTATATCATTGTTTTCATTGAAATCATAGAATGGAGGTTCTAACATTCTCCCCTTTTTGATGATAAAAACTATACAATAGTTAGTATTAAGTAATTAAAGATAGATCCTCCTAAATATTATCCACCCTTATTTATATCCACATTTATCTTCTCTTTTGGCATTATCAATAATAATAATTGAACTGAAATAAAACATAGTTATAAGAATAATTTTTTTTTATTGAAAATGGAACTGAACTATAACATAGCCATAACAATGGAACTAAATCGATTCAGAAAATGGTTTTAATATCTAAGATTGAAAATGATTTTTTATTGATTTCTGCCTTCTAGGAAATATTAACAATCAACTCCCTTCTTATCATTTCTCCCTTTGTTGAAATGAATAGGATTCTCCATTTTTGCCTTCTCTCCATGTCATTTGGTATGCATATTAAAAATGCAAAGCATAAAATGCATTTTCTAGCCAAATACCATTAAGTTTTTGGAGCTCATTCAACCCGATACCATTTTGCTAAATATTTCCTTCATCTAGAGTCCAAATGAAGCAAACCAAAATGCTGCAAAATGTAGAAAAATAAGACCGTTACAATGGCATTTGTTTGTCGTTATATTCCAAAGTTGAAAAAAATAACCATTTTGTCCCTCCTTATTTTTAAATTATTTTTACTAACACGTTAAATTCAATTATTTTCACATTATTGTATTATTAATATTTAATTATAATATTTATAAATTTTCCTAGGTATTATAAATCATCTCAGCCATACATTCTTTTCACCTCTCTAGTTGTCTCATATCAGCCCGTTCGACTTGATCAACGACCAGATGTGATCCTGCCAGCTTTGCAACATAATCTCAGCCATCCAAACACCAATTTCAGCTACTATAATATAACATGCATTGCCACTTCACAAGGGTTGAAAAACATTAGCTCTTAAGTATCCTGGTATTTTTAGTTACTATCTTGTAATCTAGTTTGCTGTAATAAAAGTGGAATAATAAGAAATTTCTGATAGTAGACGTAGATCATCATAGATCGAACCACTCAAAAACTCTTATCTACTTATGTTTTCAATATATTAGTATCCTTTCATTTTCATTTTTAACGAAGGTATTAGTTACCGATCGTTGTTAATACTTCCTCTTATACACACTTTCAATGTTGATGAAAAATCTGTCTATAGAAATAAATATAAATATTGAAAATAATTCCAAACGGCATGGTCTTGAAATAATCATAGTACATACAATATCCAACGTAAATGAAAATCTCCCAATAACATCACTAATAAGTCTGATTAGTATATCATATGGTACATAGGGGAATGGCTCCAAATAAATAAATATCCAACATCATGTCACCATCTTCACACACTTTCCCAGATTAACTCACATCCATACTTGTGCTCTTGTAATGGGTGTAATAAAGATAAAGATGAGGGGATCAGACAAGGTCTTATGAATAAATTATACTGCTACTGTATGGTGTTCACAGGTACTTAACTTTGTTTATAATCTACATGGCCTAGGGTGTTCACCTAGGTTCATGGACTATATGTATGTAAAGAACTTGCAACTTCACATTAAAGTGCAACAACTTAATACCAAGTATTAAAGTCACCCTTAGTGTACTTAACATCGAATAAACATCCTTAGTGATGGACTCGAACAATTACACTGAGTAGACAATCTCCAATAGTGATCCTAAATATATGACTTGGTAATCCACGCATCGAGCTTGCCTCATAATGCCTAGGACCACATGCCTCCGAAAGCATTGGGTAACCTACTTGCTAATATTTGTTCCTATGCATAATTCCGAGCATACGCCATAATGTTTAGGCCTAATTTCCCCAAAAAACAACGAGCAACCTCATATTAGCACACAATATCCTATTATCTACACACTGCATCGGGCATACACCACAACATCCAAAGATCTAGCTACCAAATAACATCGAGTAACATCTCGTTGTGTCATAACTATACACAGCACCAGGCATAACACCACAATGCATATGCCCAGTTGCCCCTACGACATCAAGTAACCTCTCATTAAAGTTGGTATGCTCCAAACATACAATTGCGATAAAACTGCACGCCATGTCGAATGCCACGCCTTATAGGTCGTGAAGGGTAAACCTAGGATGTCACCAGGTGTGATACTTTTCCATCTTGTTGCATGACCTTATTCTGTTCCCTGGATACCCCCAAAGTTGAAAAAGTGGGAGCAAGTCCCCTAATTTTCCTTGCATGCCTACATCAAGTTCTGGTTCAACTTGGGCATTTCTTAGCCATTTAGATGTCTAATTTTAGTTCAAATGACTTAATCGTTACAGAAAAATTTGGCTATGTGTATTCAAATATCTAACTCTATCTTCAAATGCCTGATTTTGATCTCAAACATTTCAAAATAAATTCAGCCTTCTAAATAAGGTTAGAAATGAATAGATTCTTCTCCATTTTGAATCGTCTGAGATCCATGTGGTTAAAAATAAATTCAGACTTCTATCTAAGGATTTTCTAGATTTGATATTTTGTTTACTATAATTATTTCATTCATCTTCTTCATGATTTCAAATATAGATGCTAGCTTCTGTTTAACCAGTGTCTGGTTGTAGTTTTTCATTGACTGTTCATGAAATTTCAACTACTTAATCTCTACAGTTATAGATACTATTTCAATCAATTTACTATTGAGTCATAATCAAAAATCTATGCATATTCCAAAATAAAAGGAATTACTTAAGGTAATTACAAGAGTGTATTCAATTACTTTTATCTATACAAAAATCAATCCAAACTTTATCATATAAAATTTAAATCCATAAAATTATAGGTGATTCCACTAGTCCACCATTTCTTATATTCAATAGCTATTTTATTAAATTACCATCTAAGGTTTCCTCATTATTATACCCATGTAGATTCATTAGTTTACATAGATTCTAAATTTAAATTATCATACCAAATTCAAAAGTCGTATTTTTAATTAATGTAGAATTGTAAAGGAAATCAACCACTTGTTTAACATCACAAACATCATAATCAATCCACTTACCTCTAAGGAATTCCTCTTATAATTTGATTTTGGATCCATTACGTCTCTCATTTGTTAATTTGTTTCTTCTTATTTCAATTTAGACACTCAACCCTTCGATTCATTGCTTCTATCTCTCCCTCGTAATAATTTGATTTATGTTTTGTTTTATTTCAGAAATTGGAGAAGAGGTTAATAAGTTTGGAGGAAGAAGAACAAGAAAAAGGACGTGTACAAATAATGAGATGGCTAAGGTTTAGGATGAAATGGAATGAGGGTTAGGGACTTATTTATAGTTGAAAGCGATAGAGTTGGGGGTATGACCTAGGGGTAATTATGTAATTTATTACGTACATTTAACTTGATAATCAATCTTGTTTGAAATAAAAGGTATTTTCTTTCTGTTATATACTTGATATAATGTGTTCTATTAATTAATTAATTAATTAATTTAGTTAAAAGTATATTTAAAAGAATAACTATAAATGGTATATTTTGTGATAGTAGTTACAAAGTGTTGTAACCGTGAGAAATTTATCATAATGAAAATAAATATCCAATTTAAATGTTCCTAGTCAAGATGTATCGAGACTGGATATCGATACATCCGTTGAGACTAGAGTGCATACTGCTCTCCAAATGCTTGACCGTGTATTACTTATGGCTGTTAGGAGCACCAATGAGTTACGTACTGATAGATATTGGATAATTATGAAATGAATCACTCAATGTTTTTTGTTGGTTAATATAACTAAGGTCAAATAGAAAATATAGAGGTGGCAAAATTACATAATAATCTTGACTTGAGAATACTATTAATATTCAATGTGGAAGCTATGATTTGATTATAGTTAAATCATGGTATGGTGTCCATTGAACGATTATGGTTGTATAGAGTGGAAGCATTGGAAGTGAAACATTATTTAAGAGATGATTCGTCTCCTCGGTTATATGAGGTTAGTATAAGGTTAGTTGAAGTAAACTCAAAGTCAAAGTCTTTGGCTGGAGCATTTTGGTTAACAATAATTGTTATTATTGAACCAAAGACTTTGTGTTTGGATTATAGAGTTGAATGTGGATGATATTAGAATTTTAATCATTACCAAATTCCGTAAGTCCAAGTGATATAGTTTTGACGAAAAGAGTAGGTGTAAATATTAGCTATAACCGAGTAACACATAATAAAGTAAAACTGGATTTTACCAAAATCTAGTAAGCATTGAATTTGTACAAAATGTCACATCGCCTGCTAAGTAACGTGTGAACGCTAATATTCGAATAGTTTAATATTAATTGCTAACCAAATTTACATCTAAAGAGTTGCACAACCGAATCATTGAATACACCTTGACCACGTGATTTATTTAGTTTATAGTTATTATAAACTAATTAATATTTTTGAAATAAAATTTTATTTTGAATTGATGAACAAATATTATTAAATATATTTATAATAGTTATAAATATATTAATCGATATACGATATCGATAAGCATTAAATTGGATTTGAATACAAAATATTTTGTTCGGGCTTTAAATGGGTTTGAAGCCCATATAAGAGCTGATTAGTTCGGTTATAATGGATCATAAAGGGCAGCCATATTATGGTTAAGAAGATAGGGTTGAATGGATAATAAGAAAGAAAGAGTAAGAGAGAAATGTGGATCTTGATCCTAACTTCTCTCTACATTTCTACCTCTATAAAGCATCTCTACCCACTTTCATTTATAACTTTTTTAAGCTTGCTAACCCTCTTAGATCGAGTCGAATTCTTTACCCATTCTCCTTTATTATCCAAGCATAAACTAAATAAAAATAAATATTATTCGATAGCCGATGGTCTCTAATTCGGGAGATAGAACCGTCAGAATTGGAATTTGATTCGGGTGTTATTTCAACACTTCATGAAACGACCCGCCTTTCACTCAACAGAAAGACGCATCATTCTTAAGAAAGAAAGAGGTAGAAATAGAATAAATAGAAGGAAAGAACTCAACAAAATCAGAATCTCACAGCGGAATGAACAAAATATAATATTTAACATATTTATTACATAGTCAATCACATATCAGAGTTACTCAGATACAACAACACAAGATTGACAGTTATACAAGTCTATCTATTATGCAACTCAAATACAACACATATATCACAGAGATACATCACAGCGGAAACACCAAATAACTACAAACGCCGAAGCCTCCTGCTCCATAACTCCTCCAGTATTCGTCAAAGCTAACCTGAATCCCTTGGCTACTCATAAAAATTTGAGTACCCAAGAGTTTAAGAAAAACAGAATAAATTCCGAATCAGACATGGGTCTGGTGTGAGTAAACGGGTTAAAGTTGCTTAATTTTTAAAAACCTTTTGAAAGAAAGGTATCACGTAAGACTTCCCACACATAAACATGGAAAAGTTTTTACCTTACGCTAACCAAAACATTCGATAGGAAATCTGATGATATTATAATAGTGTCTAGGGTTTTCAAGTAAATAGAAAATAGCCGAAATTGTTACATTCGTTAAATTCCAGCTAATAGCCACAAAAGTAGGTAATACAATCAAAACCGTAGGGGCACGTAGGAAGAATGGGTTTCCATCAATGGCAGGGCTACTGGGGTACCACCCGTCATAGTACGTGGCCTAGATCACCGTACCGAGGAGCCACCCTAACTCCCCTGCAACACAAAGCCGGGACCATTCCTTACTGAACAGTCCCGAACAAGACCACCCCAGCGATTCTAGCTAGCAATCACCCCCACACAGCCGAAATAAAAAGGGACATCTAGACAGGGGTAAATCTCGCTCTCAAGTGGGGGTTACCCATGAAGCCTTGCTGCACCTCCCCTGTTTTAGCCATTCCCGGTTGATGAGGCTTGAGGCTGCGATTACCTTTATAGAACACATCTATCTTGGAATGCTCATCGTCCACCTGACGATGTTCTGAAAGCATTCAATCCATACAAGTTCGTTCCGGGTTCGAACGAAACCGAAGGCATTATATCGTTACACTCATTTTGGAATCACCTTCAGAGTTAACGACAATAACCCTTGCACTCTAAAACTCCATCTCGAACCTGAAAGTACTATCTCCATTATACTCGTATTGGAATCACCCTCAGAGTTTCTAACGACAGATAGTTCTTACACTTCGAGTCTTCAACTCGATCTTCACTTGAATTCACGACCTAACGTTTAACTTGGATCGATGTGGTTTTCGGATAATCAAATTTGATACCCGATCCCGGTCTCATCGAACCAAACGTGTCTTAAAGGCCAAGTTGTTTAAAGGTTTAAACAATTCAATTCAATACAATTCAATGCTTTGAAATCACACAGCATTAACATAGATAAATATCACACATTTATCATTGATATAACCCATATCATATCACAGAATGTCACAACACATATCATCAATAGATATCAATCCAATAGATATCATCCAATTCAGACATTCAACAACAAATCATCCATAAGCAAGCATTATCAATTCATATCATAATTAATCTAATTTCTTAAATTAATCCCTTAAGAATCAACCCCTAAATCTTGCTTATACAATCATTAATTAATTACTAACCTTAATTAATGAATCACTCCTTGATTAACTTAATTAATCAATTAATCAATCCCCAGATTAATTATCCTTTAATCATCAATTAATAAAGCTTAATTATTAATAAATTTCCTTTAATACAAAGTAATTAATCCTTAATTACTTCCATAATCAATTAATTAACTTTTAATTAACTGATAAATTATCCATCAACTATCGATTAATAACCTTAATTATTAATCAATATCTCTTAATACAAATTTATTAATCCATAATTACTTTTATAATTAATTAATTAATTAATTAATTATTAATTAATCAATTAATTATCTCTTAATTATTAATTAATAACCTAATTATCAATTATTAATTAAGAACTTAATTACAGATTACTTACTCCTTAATCACCATTAACTGTTAACCCATCCTTAATTAACAGATAATCAATCCTTAATTATTATTTGATTAATCCTTAATCACATTTGATTAATCAATTAATTACCATTTAACAACTTCTTAATTAATCCTTAATTATTGATTAATTATTATCTAATTATTAGTCAATAAAACTCTAATTATTAATTTATAAAATTTAATTACAAGTTAAACATTTCTTAAATACTAATTAAGTAACCTTTATTACTTAATTAACAACTTATTAATTACTTAATTAATAAATCTTAACCACTTAATTAATTAAGTTTAATTTCACTCAATTACTTGATTAATGAATCCCTAATCATTAATTAATTATCTAGTTAATGATCTTTAATTACAATTTAATTAATCTTAAATTAATTAACCTTAACCCTTAACCATTTGTTAATCAAGTAAATTATTATTCCTTAATTGGTTCCTTAATCAATCCTTTATAATTAACAAATTAATTAAACTTGGTTTCTTTAAATTAACTAAATCAAAATTAAGATATTAAAACCTTAATTAAGATAAAACATTTATCTTATAAATGCTTGAATTTGCCTTAACATATTTACATCTTTACATTACAACTATCCCTGCTTAATTAAATTTTAATTAAGTTTAAGCCAAAACAATCATTTAGCTTGATAAATTAAAGTTATCAGACACAACTTAAATATTTACCAATTTATAGTTTAAACTAATTTTCAACTTGAATTTAAAACTTGTCTTTATATAAACCATTAAAATTACTTTCAAAACTCGTTTTCTAAAACATTCAAAATTTCTAAACAATGTTTTAAATTTAACATATCTTCAAAACTTCTTAAAATATGTTAAATAAAACATTTATTAAATACATCAAGTAATTTATATAAAGTTTTTAACTAATTTAAAATTTCTAAATTTTTAAACAAGTTTTAAATCCTTTTTAAAATCTTTTAAAAACTGTTTTAGTTTACAACTTCGGGTCAAACCCGATACTTACTCTGTAACGACCCAGAATTTTCAGAAATTAAAATATGAATATTTAATTTATTTTAAATATTAATAAGTGAATTTTTAAGTCAAATAAATTTTTATTTGAATTATTGGATTTAATTGGATAATTAAATCGATGATTTAATACGTTAAATTATGGAAATAATTGAAAATTGAGTTAAATATGATTGAAAATGATTTGTAAAATTTTATTTTTTCATATTGAAGTTAGAACGATATTTTAGAACTTTTAAAATCGAATTAAAAGTTAATTTGTGAAAATTGAATATTTTAATATTTAATCGACTAGTGAAAATAGTCAATTTTTGAACAGTCTCAGAATGGAACGAAACCAGTTCCATTGGATCCCTAATAGTTAGTTATTACCGGATTTCAATTTTCGTGTCAATCGGAGTTATCGTTTGATCGTAGCAGCTCGAAACGCATCGATTTATTTTTAATTTTAATTTGGCGAGTTAGAATAGCCATTTTTCAAAAAGTCTCGGATTTTGACGAAACCAGTTTCACCGGATCCGTAATGTGATATTTTTGTAAGGTTTCAAATTTCGTGTCAATTGGATTTACCGTTTGTCCGGTACAAATTAAAACGCCTAGAAATCGATTTAAATCGGTTTAATTCAAATTGAGTGTTTATTGCCATAACTCGCACAGATGTCCGAATTAGCTTTCGAAACCTATTCCATTGTGTCCGGAACGCGGGGTAAACCTTAGAAACGCTGGTTACGGCGCGTAAATCGGAGTTCGGGATTTCCGGATGAATAGTGTTTCGTCGGTTCCTTATAAATAGACCAACCATTCACCATTTTTAGAAAATAAAAACCCTAACCCTAATTCTATATGCACAGCCGCCACTTTAGTATTCAATGGCCAGAATTTGATCTCACTTCTCTCTCAATCTCTCTCAATCCAGCAAGAATTAGCCAAAGTTGTTAACTACAACATTGAAGATCATGAAGAGAGCTTTCAATCCATACGGTTGAGATCGTGTTTGGAGCATCGTAGGACGAGCTATGGGGGGCCGACCGTGCTGCCTTGCGCACGCATTTCTAGGAGAAGGAGGGGGCCGAGTTGGCCAGGGCTGGGGCCGAGCATAGGGGGGGTCGAGAGCTTCGCGATGGTGGTAGTTTGATGAAGTGTAGTCGTGTGATCGAGGAGTATAATTAAACCCTAATCATGGATGTATGGGTTTTGTGTGCGTGTAAATGTCTGTAGATGGTTGCGTGAGTTGGGGGAGGAGAAGACGTGCGGCTATGATCAGGTGGGAGTGGGATCCTATGGCTCTAAATTGATGGAGGTTTAAAATTAATTAGATTATGTTGTAATTTAGTTATAAAATCGTGTATAAACTTCATAATATCATAACTTTTTCATACGAGGTCGAAAACGCGCGAAACCAGTTGCGTTGGAATCGTATGGACGAGCACTACGCGATGGAGTTGGTTTGGAGTCGTTTGGAGTTAGTGAAAATTTTGGGTAAAATTAAACGTGCGTTTAATTTTATTCGAAATAAATCGCTAAAACGGAAAATAAAATCAAGGTGAGAACTTCTCACTCAATCGAATCAGTTTCGATTTTATTTTAAATAGTTAGATTTAAAATATTTGAATGCATGTTTGAATGTTGATTGATATCTATTGATTGTTAAAATAGACATTATACGCCGTTAGTAAGCGGATGTTATTTATTAAAAACATATACCGCGAATATTTCATAAACAGTGAAATTGGTATTATATATAGTAGCAATATATATATATTGGCATATGTATATATTGGAGTTATTGATTCCCCGCATTTTTTAGCGGATGAGACCCTATTACGCCGTTATTAAGCGGATAATATTTAATAAGAACATATACCGCGATAATTTCGTACTGGAGCGAAATTGGTATTGTGCTAATGTTTGTGAATGCAGGAAAACAGGTTGGAGGGATCCAACTGGATTCCTCAACAGTTTTTATTTAATTTCAGATATTTTGATATTTGATTGATTATCATATCGATATATGATATCGTTGTTGTCGTGATTGACTATTTGGTGTGTAGCATCATTGGACCAAATTTTGGGATTTTAAAATGATTTTAAAGTGATTTTAGAAAGTATACGTTTTATAAAATAATTTTGGAATTGATCCATTTTAAATAAATAAACGTTATAATTTTTAATGTTATAGAAATTATGATTTTTGAGAAATATAGTTAAAAAACTGATTTTTGAGAATATGATGCTATTGAGTTTATAAAATAGTTTAATCGAGATATTTTAGAATTATTGTGAAAAGTTTAAATATAGGATTTATAAAATTTAATTATTTTATGAATCAAAAGGATGAAGTTTTTAAAGGAATTTAAAGACGTTTTTAAAATATTAATATGAATTGATTTATATAAGAGATTTATAAATGGATATTTATAAATTGAGATATTGAAATTATAAAACGAGTTTTTATAAGTGTTTGAATGAAGTGAAAATGAATTTCATTAAAGAATGAAATTTATAGAATTATAAACGGTGAAGTTATAAATGAAATTTATAAATAGTAAGAATTATAAATTTGTGAAGTTATTTGAAGAATAGATTTGGTTAAATAAATGAATCTTATAAGTTATAAGATTTATGGGTTGGAAAGTCTTTAGAGGAACGATTTTGTAAAATAATCGTTTTATAAGTATTTAACTTATAATATGAACTTTTAGTTTATAATTGAGTTATAAACTGGAATAGGTTAATAAAAGAATTTATAAAAAGGAAGTTTTTATAAATAAATAGAAATGGAATTTATAAACGTTGTTTTATAAATTCGCAAATGACTTATTTTGACAAGAAAATTTGTTGAAACCTATAAATGGAGTTATATTCACATTTTTGAATAGTGAATAATCCTTTAAATTAAAATGAATAAAAGGATGAAATTGTTAATGAAGTATATTCACGTTTTTGAATAGTGAATAACATGTTAAAGAGATTGTTTTGAATGTGAATGTTTTAAATAGAATTAAAACGATCTAACGATGTTTTAAATGTGTTGAGATTCGAAACCATAGATTCGAAACCATAGACGTTTTCGAGAAATAGAAGGAAATAATGGACTATAACACTGTTGTTATAGTAAATGATTTCCGAAAGGAGATGTTTTGTATAGTATTGGGATTTATATATCTATTTTAATTTCGAATCCCTATACTAGTGATTTTGGGTTGTCGTAACGATGTTTTACGTAACATTCGTTTTGGCCCAAATAAATATGTTTATGAGAATGATTTCCTTAAAGAATGAAATATATACTAAATTTCGATTGAAGTATATTGAATATTTTCTAAGTGTTGAAAATAAATAAAATTTGTGAACTACTTATGAATGTATAAGTATGGAAATGTTTTCCAATATAAAGTGAATATTTTGAGAATTTATCTTTTTGAAGATAAATTGAAATGAATAATTGAAATCGAATATCCATAGATATTTTGGATTATAAATTCACTAAGGAATTTATAAAAGAAAGTGGAATTGGTTTAAAAATAAATATTGATTTATTTTTGAAGTATTGAAATTATATATCTTGTAAAGATATTTTGGAAAATAAATAATTTGAAAAATTATTTGGAATCTGGTGATGTATGCATATCCATTGATAGTTCAATAGCCGACTATCAATATTTCCCTTTGAATGGGTATTTGATGTGATTTGTTTGAATGTGAATGCCACACTTATTTTTGAATAAGCGCTCACTATTCGGGTTAACCGGGAAAGGACCATGGGGTCGTATAACCCATTCCGAATATGTGATACGTCGTTATAATTGCATTGAAGATCGGTGTTGAAGACCCGGTATTTGCGAGAGCGATAGGATGACCTGTCGATTGTCTCTGCACTGAGTTGCAGCGGTATAGAGACTCCCTAAGTGATGGGAAATCCGATCAGGATTGTGAATATCCGGATTGCAAGGACTTCTTTGTAAGTGCCTTCGGTTTTGTTCGAGCCCGGAACAGACTTGTATGGATTGTATGTCTGACATTACAAGTTGAGATATAAAGCCGATTTCTTTCAAATATATTTCTGTTGGTGGCGGAGAATTTATTCTTTTAGCTTAACACCCTTCTCTGAGACGTACGAGCTCAGAGGTTATATAGTTGAAGTTATCAGCGATATATTCCCAATTTGGTAATGTGACATGCTGAGTGTTGCTGAAATGATCATTATGTTGATTATTGTGATAGGATCGTTTATTTGATCGTCTATCTTGGTGATCATTGTGTTGATCATTTGTTGACCCAAAGCATTGCTTTTGTATAAAGTATGTTTTTGTGGACGTGACTTCGTCGAGCCTCACACCCCGGAAATGGTCAAAACAGGAAAGATGCGGCAAGGTTATGAGGGGTAGCTCCCTTTAGGGTATGTACATTTCCTTCTGGATAGAGGTGGTATCATGGTATGGAGCCCAGATATTTAACCTATGTGGTTACTGCGAATTTATTACTTTGTGGTTGTTGGTTATCGGGATCCCGTGAGAAAGGTCGTTTACGATCGGGGAATGGCGTGCTCGTGTCAGTAGTTACCCAGTTAGGGGTAACCCGGCCTTGTGTTGGCAGAGTTCCGGTTTGGTTCTCGGGGATGTCTTTCCAGAGGCATTCTCATGTGGCAATGTGAAGTTCCTTGGCCTGACCATTTGTTGGAAATCCAAAGAAACAATACGTGACTTGTACGGTTTTAGTTGTAGAACCTGCTTCCTCAGGAAGTAGCTATAGTAAGCATAATATAATGGTACCTATGCTGGCTAAGATTTATATTCTACTTTCGAAATCGTTTTATGCACTATGCACTAATAATAATATCAAAATTGATTTGATTTTAATGCGTATCAAGCATCTTTGACTATCATAAGGAGAAATCTTCTCCAAGTCTGCGTTTGCATTGTGTGTGTGGCAGGAGGCCTTATGGTAGTCTCATTTTTAAAAGCATTGCGAATTGAATTTAAAAATATTCCTCTATTTTGATTTTAAAGATAAATAAACTGTTTTGAGTTCTCACACCAGTCACATGACTGACTTGGAGTTTATTGTTTTCCTTCCTAAACTCTGGGTGCCCACCAATTTCCACACGGGCAGTCAAGAGTTAAGGTTTATCAGGATATTCTGGATATTCAGGAATTGCTGGAGGCAAGCTGGATGGCATGGCGTATGACTACTATATAGTATTTCTTTTTCCGCTGCACTATTTGTTGTTGTTGTACACTCTGATGATATGATGTAATGAAATGTGATGTAATGTAATAACTGATATGGTTCTTTGTTTAAAGATTACTCATTTATTTATTATATGTTGTTCCGCTGCGAATTGTGAGATTCTGATGTGTTCTGTTGTTTTCTGTTCCGTTCTATTCTCCGTTCCGTTCCGTTTCCTTTCTCTTCTCTTTTCTTTCTATTTTAAAATTTTCTATCTTCTTTTCCCTATCTAAATTTTCTACCTTTTCCTTTCTTCTTTCTTCTTCTTTTCTTTTTCTAAAACCCATAACTATTCAGTTTTTCGGCAACGAAAAAATCCGAAGCGTGACAATTTGGTAGCAGAGCATATGGTTAAGCGACAACCATGGTTCTGTTGGGTATTATTCATTAGAGATAGAGTCAGCAGTACTCTAGAATGAGTTTGAGTGTAATAATAGCTATGAGAGCGTATTTGTTAGTGAATATAAAATTGTTTTATATTGTGATGGTTGGTTTGTTGAGTGGTATATGAACCTCCGTCGGCGCAGCTTCGAAACTGAATCGAAGGGGTTTCTAAACACTTGAATAGAACAATTCGACACAGTATTGTTTTAAAATGGGTAAATGAAATAATTTTACCTAAGTATATTTTGTATATGAAGGAATAATTTTTCAGAATTATTAAAGTGTACATAAGTTGATTGTTTAGTTGTTTGAATAATCTAAATAAAAGAATAATTGTATAAGCAAAAAGAATTATAAGAGTTAAATTATAATTAAAGTGATTTACAATTGTGAATAAACTTATATATGTAAGAAGTGAAACTAATGAATATATTTATGAATATGAGTAGTAAATAAAAATGAATTTAAAGTTAAATGGAAATTTACTTTAGAAATGAAATATAACTTAAGAGATGTTGAATAAAAATTGATTTTCGTATCGAAGTAAATAATCAAATGGATTAAATAAATGTGAACTTAAGTTATGTAAATGAAATTCAACTTTTGTAATTGAATTAAATTACTGGATTGAATGTTAATCAATTAAATGTAAATAATTGATATGGAATAATGAATGTAAGTGAAATTCATTAAAATCTAATGTTATTTGGAAGTTGAATAGTTGAATGAAAATCAATTTAGTTAAACCAAAATGAATGTCAGTGAAGCAAAGTAATTTGGTTGTAATTAATATACATTGATTGCTATATGTTGTATATTGATACTATTGTCATATATGCATGTTCTCATGTTGTTTGTTGAGTGATTAGTAGGTGCGGATTGCGTTTGCTTCGCATTTGGAGCTCGCTTTCACGCTATATTAGCTGTATATGCATGCTAATAAAATATAAGGTACATATCTCGGATTACATACCGTACTTTTATACTTTTTCCCTGCGGGATGCCTCATTACTTGATGAGATGTATATTTGTGATATATATATACTGTCATTTTTTTTCGGATCGAGCCGCGCAAAGGAGACTATGGCGAATTTTCCGAAAATTTAAGGCGTTAGAAAATTTTTGAGAAATTTAGAAATTTTTTGAAAACTTTAACTTTGATTTTGAATTGAAAGTTAAATGATATAGTTTGTTTTTGAAAAGATAACTAAGTATGATTTGAAAACTTAGTAAAGATATTATAAGAAGTTTAATTATGGATTTTGGAAAGTTAATAAATTCTGTAACTTTTCTTACTTGTAATTTCGAGGACGAAATTCTTTTAAGTGGGGAAGATTGTAACGACCCAGAATTTTTAGAAATTAAAATATGAATATATAATTTATTTTAAATATTAATAAGTGAATTTTTAAGTCAAATAAATTTTTATTTGAATTATTGGATTTAATTGGATAATTAAATCGATGATTTAATACGTTAAATTATGGAAATAATTGAAAATTGAGTTAAATATGATTGAAAATGATTTGTAAAATTTTATTTTATCATATTGAAGTTAGAACGATATTTTAGAACTTTTAAAATCGAATTAAAAGTTAATTTGTGAAAATTGAATATTTTAATATTTAATCGACTAGTGAAAATAGTCAATTTTTGAACAGTCTCAGAATTGAACGAAACCAGTTCCATTGGATCCGTAATAGTTAGTCATTACCGGATTTCAATTTTCGTGTCAATCGGAGTTATCGTTTGATCGTGGCAGCTCGAAACGCATCGATTTATTTTTATTTTTAATTTGGCGAGTTAGAATAGCCATTTTTCAAAAAGTCTCGGATTTCGACGAAACCAGTTTCATCGGATCCGTAATGTGATATTTTGTAAGGTTTCAAATTTCGTGTCAATTGGATTTACCGTTTGTCCGGTACAAATTAAAACGCCTAGAAATCGATTTAAATCGGTTTAATTCAAATTGAGCGTTTATTGCCATAACTCGCACAGATGTCCGAATTAGCTTTCGAAACCTGTTCCATTGTGTCCGGAACGCGGGGTAAACCTTAGAAACGCTGGTTACGGCGCGTAAATCGGAGTTCGGGATTTCCGGATGAATAGTGTTTCGTCGGTTCCTTATAAATAGACCAACCATTCACCATTTTTAGAAAATAAAAACCCTAACCCTAATTCTATATGCATAGCCGCCACTTTAGTATTAAATGGCCAGAATTTGATCTCACTTCTCCCTCAATCTCTCTCAATCCAGCAAGAATTAGCCAAAGTTGTTAACTACAACATTGAAGATCATGAAGAGAGCTTTCAATCCATACGGTTGAGATCGTGTTTGGAGCATCGTAGGACGAGCTATGGGGGGCCGACCGTGCTGCCTTGCGCACGCATTTCTAGGAGAAGGAGGGGGCCGAGTTGGCCAGGGCTGGGGCCGAGCATAGGGGGGGTCGAGAGCTTCGCGATGGTGGTAGTTTGATGAAGTGTAGTCGTGTGATCGAGGAGTATAATTAAACCCTAATCATGGATTATGGGTTTTGTGTGCGTGTGAATGTCTGTAGATGGTTGCGTGAGTTGGGGGAGGAGAAGACATGTGGCTATGATCAGGTGGGAGTGGGATCCTATGGCTCTAAATTGATGGAGGTTTAAAATTAATTAGATTATGTTGTAATTTAGTTATAAAATCGTGTATAAACTTCATAATATCATAACTTTTTCATACGAGGTCGAAAACGCGCGAAACCAGTTGCGTTGGAATCGTATGGACGAGCACTACGCGATGGAGTTGGTTTGGAGTCGTTTGGAGTTAGTGAAAATTTTGGGTAAAATTAAACGTGCGTTTAATTTTATTCGAAATAAATCGCTAAAACGGAAAATAAAATCAAGGTGTGAACTTCTCACTCAATCGAATCAGTTTCGATTTTATTTTAAATAGTTAGATTTAAAATATTTGAATGCATGTTTGAATGTTGATTGATATCTATTGATTGCTAAAATAGACATTATACGCCGTTAGTAAGCGGATGTTATTTATTAAAAACATATACCGCGAATATTTCATAAACAGTGAAATTGGTATTATATATAGTAGCAATATATATATATTGGCATATGTATATATTGGAGTTATTGATTCCCCGCATTTTTTAGCGGATGAGACCCTATTACGCCGTTATTAAGCGGATAATATTTAATAAGAACATATACCGCGATAATTTCGTACTGGAGCGAAATTAGTATTGTGCTAATGTTTGTGAATGCAGGAAAACAGGTTGGAGGGATCCAACTGGATTCCTCAACAGTTTTTATTTAATTTCAGATATTTTGATATTTGATTGATTATCATATCGATATATGATATCGTTGTTGTCGTGATTGACTATTTGGTGTGTAGCATCATTGGACCAAATTTTGGGATTTTAAAATGATTTTAAAGTGATTTTAGAAAGTATACGTTTTATAAAATAATTTTGGAATTGATCCATTTTAAATAAATAAACGTTATAATTTTTAATGTTATAGAAATTATGATTTTTGAGAAATATAGTTAAAAAACTGATTTTTGAGAATATGATGCTATTGAGTTTATAAAATAGTTTAATCGAGATATTTTAGAATTATTGTGAAAAGTTTAAATATAGGATTTATAAAATTTAATTATTTTATGAATCAAAAGGATGAAGTTTTTAAAGGAATTTAAAGACGTTTTTAAAATATTAATATGAATTGATTTATATAAGAGATTTATAAATGGATATTTATAAATTGAGATATTGAAATTATAAAACGAGTTTTTATAAGTGTTTGAATGAAGTGAAAATGAATTTCATTAAAGAATGAAATTTATAGAATTATAAACGGTGAAGTTATAAATGAAATTTATAAATAGTAAGAATTATAAATTTGTGAAGTTATTTGAAGAATAGATTTGGTTAAATAAATGAATCTTATAAGTTATAAGATTTATGGGTTGGAAAGTCTTTAGAGGAACGATTTTGTAAAATAATCGTTTTATAAGTATTTAACTTATAATATGAACTTTTAGTTTATAATTGAGTTATAAACTGGAATAGGTTAATAAAAGAATTTATAAAAAGGAAGTTTTTATAAATAAATAGAAATGGAATTTATAAACGTTGTTTTATAAATTCGCAAATGACTTATTTTGACAAGAAAATTTGTTGAAACCTATAAATGGAGTTATATTCACATTTTTGAATAGTGAATAATCCTTTAAATTAAAATGAATAAAAGGATGAAATTGTTAATGAAGTATATTCACGTTTTTGAATAGTGAATAACATGTTAAAGAGATTGTTTTGAATGTGAATATTTTAAATAGAATTAAAACGATCCAACGATGTTTTAAATGTGTTGAGATTCGAAACCATAGATTCGAAACCATAGACGTTTTCGAGAAATAGAAGGAAATAATGGACTATAACACTGTTGTTATAGTAAATGATTTCCGAAAGGAGATGTTTTGTATAGTATTGGGATTTATATATCTATTTTAATTTCGAATCCCTATACTAGTGATTTTGGGTTGTCGTAACGATGTTTTACGTAACATTCGTTTTGGCCCAAATAAATATGTTTATGAGAATGATTTCCTTAAAGAATGAAATATATACTAAATTTCGATTGAAGTATATTGAATATTTTCTAAGTGTTGAAAATAAATAAAATTTGTGAACTACTTATGAATGTATAAGTATGGAAATGTTTTCCAATATAAAGTGAATATTTTGAGAATTTATCTTTTTGAAGATAAATTGAAATGAATAATTGAAATCGAATATCCATAGATATTTTGGATTATAAATTCACTTAGGAATTTATAAAAGAAAGTGGAATTGGTTTAAAAATAAATATTGATTTATTTTTGAAGTATTGAAATTATATATCTTGTAAAGATATTTTGGAAAATAAATAATTTGGAAAATTATTTGGAATCTGGTGATGTATGCATATCCATTGATAGTTCAATAGCCGACTATCAATATTTCCCTTTGAATGGGTATTTGATGTGATTTGTTTGAATGTGAATGCCACACTTATTTTTGAATAAGCGCTCACTATTCGGGTTAACCGGGAAAGGACCATGGGGCCGTATAACCCATTCCGAATATGTGATACGTCGTTATAATTGCATTGAAGATCGGTGTTGAAGACCCGGTATTTGCGAGAGCGGTAGGATGACCTGTCGATTGTCTCTGCACTGAGTTGCAGCGGTATAGAGACTCCCTAAGTGATGGGAAATCCGATCAGGATTGTGAATATCCGGATTGCAAGGACTTCTTTGTAAGTGCCTTCGGTTCTGTTCGAGCCCGGAACAGACTTGTATGGATTGTATGTCTGACATTACAAGTTGAGATATAAAGCCGATTTCTTTCAAATATATTTCTGTTGGTGGCGGAGAATTTATTCTTTTAGCTTAACACCCTTCTCTGAGACGTACGAGCTCAGAGGTTATATAGTTGAAGTTATCAGCGATATATTCCCAATTTGGTAATGTGACATGCTGAGTGTTGCTGAAATGATCATTGTGTTGATTATTGTGATAGGATCGTTTATTTGATCGTCTATCTTGGTGATCATTGTGTTGATCATTTGTTGACCCAAAGCATGGCTTTTGTATAAAGTATGTTTTTGTGGACGTGACTTCGTCGAGCCTCACACCCCGGAAATGGTCAAAACAGGAAAGATGCGGCAAGGTTATGAGGGGTAGCTCCCTTTAGGGTATGTACATTTCCTTCTGGATAGAGGTGGTATCATGGTATGGAGCCCAGATATTTAACCTATGTGGTTACTGCGAATTTATTACTTTGTGGTTGTTGGTTATCGGGATCCCGTGAGAAAGGTCATTTACGATCGGGGAATGGCGTGCTCGTGTCAGTAGTTACCCAGTTAGGGGTAACCCGGCCTTGTGTTGGCAGAGTTTCGGTTTGTTTCTCGGGGATGTCTTTCCAGAGGCATTCTCATGTGGCAATGGGAAGTTCCTTGGCCTGACCATTTGTTGGAAATCCAAAGAAACAATACGTGACTTGTACGGTTTTAGTTGTAGAACCTGCTTCCTCACAAAGTAGCTATAGTAAGCATAATATAATGGTACCTATGCTGGCTAAGATTTATATTCTACTTTCGAAATCGTTTTATACACTATGCACTAATAATAATATCAAAATTGATTTGATTTTAATGCGTATCAAGCATCTTTGACTATCATAAGGAGAAATCTCCTCCGATTTTGCGTTTGCATTGTGTGTGTGTGCGGGAGGCCTTATGGTAGTCTCATTTTTAAAAGCATTGCGAATTGACTTTAAAAATATTCCTCTATTTTGATTTTAAAGATAAATAAACTGTTTTGAGTTCTCACACCAGTCACATGACTGACTTGGAGTTTATTGTTTTCCTTCCTAAACTCTGGGTGCCCACCAATTTCCACACGGGCAGTCAAGAGTTAAGGTTTATCAGGATATTCTGGATATTCAGGAATTGCTGGAGGCAAGCTGGATGGCATGGCGTATGACTACTATATAGTATTTCTTTTTCCGATGCACTATTTGTTGTTGTTGTACACTCTGATGATATGATGTAATGAAATATGATGTAATGTAATAACTGATATGGTTCTTTGTTTAAAGATTATTCATTTATTTATTATATGTTGTTCCGCTGCGAATTGTGAGATTCTGATGTGTTCTGTTGTTTTCTGTTCCGTTCTATTCTCCGTTCCGTTCTGTTTCCTTTCTCTTCTCTTTTCTTTCTATTTTAAAATTTTCTATCTTCTTTTCCCTATCTAAATTTTCTACCTTTTTCTTTCTTCTTTCTTCTTCTTTTCTTTTTCTAAAACCCATAACTATTCGGTTTTTCGGCAACGAAAAAATCCGAAGCGTTACATACTCGGGTCAAAACCCGAGTTCTTTCTTCCATCTTTTTTTAAAAAAAAACTTGATTAAATTTTAAGCATTCAAAAACAACACTACAGGTTCCTAACCCAACCTACTCGAGAACACTTCGAGTTTCCCCTTGCCAAACTCGAATGCTACTTCGAGATTTCCCAACGCCAAACAAGCTGACACCCAACCACCGCCTCGTGCACATGCACGCCACCGTTGGTCATCTCTGACCAACGTTATCGACCCCGACAACTTGCACAACACCACTGCATCCCAAATCGACCACTCAAACACACAATCTCTTCTCAAATCAAAATTTGGTTATACTGCAGAACCCAAACCCAAACAACCCCACACAAACCCCCTCCGACCGCCAAGCTCCGGTCACCAGAAAATTGCACAGTGTCGACCATCTCTTGCCAAGTCCATATGCTACCTCTAGACAAAAATTTAGAGCACTCGACCAATGGTGCTTACGGTAATAAATCAAAACCCAACCCAACAAAAACTAGGGCTTAAAACCCATTGCAGGTCATCACCGTCGCCACCGCCCCTTACAGCCTCGACTACTATTTTTTCCCAAGACTCTGTGACCTCCTCCACCTACAGTAGCAACCCCGACCCACCAAATTGCTCCATCTTCCAGAAATCACCCAAAATCAACCTTCCAGTAAAACCCAAATTCCATTTTCAATCTATTTTTAAAAATCTGGATTTTTGTGCTAAAAATCATAATTTTGAATGGTGATTCAATATATATACATTAATCAATAAAATTCAAAATTTTATTTTATTATATTTTATAAGTTTCACTGCATATTTAAGCCTACAGGTAAATTTTAAAACTTAAACAAAATTTCATAAGCTAGATGAATTTACAACTTAACTAATTTGTTTTAGATTTCAAAAATTCAAAGTGTTTGTATGAAAGCTTTAATTTTGATTATTTATAAGAAAATTCTGTAAACATGAATGAACAGAGGAACATCAATTTGCTGACATGCAAAACATAAATACTACATGCTTACAGAATTATAAACATTATCAACATATGCAGATACCATAATCTCAGCAAACACTTAAGCAATCATTTATCCTACTTAATTTTTTAAAAACAAGATGTTTACTCACCTCTTTTAGACTTTGCACAGAAATTTGGAACAGGAATGAAAACCCCCATTTGTTTTTGAAAACTTGTTGTTGCAATTTTCCAGAAACTATGAATATTACTGACACATGCCTTTGCTATAAAACTTGATACTAGATTCCTTTAAAACTGGAACCATGGTGGTGATCAAAGCTTTTGAAAATAGATTGCTTTCCAGATTGCATTGAAGCTTTATCTCAGGCAAAACTTGCTACATGCATGGTAGAAATACTGCAGATATTTGTTTGAAGATGATCTTGAAGACTTGGGTGAAGTTTGCTATAGATTTGATAATTTCTGGTTTCAGAGATTTTTTTCTTGAATATGGGGATTTGAATAGGTTTTGGGTTTTGATAAAAACAACATGCAGGATTTGGAAATGAAGGGTTTGAGGAGATGTACATTTCTGTTTCAGGCTTAAGAAGGAATTTCAGGGTTTGTTTCTTTTTGAGGATTTGGGAAGAAAAATTTACTACAGGTTTCAGATTGGACTTTTTTTAGAATTTTTAATACAAGAGTGGCCATGGATTCTTGTTTGAATTCAAAGAAAATGAAGAAAGAAGATAATAGGATTTTATAAAATGAATTTTAAGGTTAAATAAAATTTAAAGAAAGGAAAAAGAAAATTAAGAAAAAGAAGACACTTGTTATCTTTGATTACATTTGTCATAACCCAAGCTTAATTTCTTAACACATGTATTCTATAATGTTTTAAAAATGAACACGTGTCACTCATTATTTTTAAAATATTTAAAAATGATTTTTAAAACCCTTTATTATCAATTTGCTTAATTTATAGATACTTTACTAATTTATGAATGCTTTTATAAACTTATAAATCCATTTTATTTTCTTATAAAAATAAAACTTTCAAAAGAAAAATAAGATATAAACTAATTAGATTCCAAATAAAATAATATAAAATTATTAAATCCATTTTTTACAAGTTAATTTAAATGCTTTTGTATTTATCTACTATTAAATAAATATTTTCCAAATTTATATAAATAAAATTCTTTTGTTTTAAATTAATAAAAAAAACAAATCTTAGTTTTAAAATAAAACTTTATTCATAGATCTTTTATATACAAATGTATATCAAAATATACATTCTTTTTAAATTACAAATTCCAATTCAAATTTCAAATATAAAAATTCAAATTCAATTTAAACTTAAATTTCAAATCAAATATGCTTCTATTAAATTAAACAAACATACTTTTAAATTAAGAAATATTGAATTCTAAATTTAAAGTAAATTTTTAAATAAACATATATTTAAACAATACTTATTAAATTAAAATGTCAAACTTATCAAAAATCAAATTTATAAAATAACACAAATTAAATAATTATACCATTTAAAATCAATTGATTTCTAAATTTGAAAACATCACATAAATTTTATTTTGGTTATTTATATTTGAAGATACAGTTTTATCAATTTTAAATGATTTAATTAAGAGATTATCTCATTTTAAATTCTCCGAAATTCTGGGATATTACACTTCAAGTTGTAGTACTTTGGCACTAGTGAAAGGAAATTATCTAATCTATGATTATATTTTAATATTTAGATAATTTATATATCATATATTGCTTTATTAGTTAGGTGACAATTAAAGTTTATCGATATATCATCACTTTTAAGATGGTTTTTTAAACAATTGTACATATTTAAAAAAATTGCATATTTAGCATGATGCTCACGACTTAAGATATTTTTTATTTATTATTAATGAATTTAATATACACTATTTAAACAACATAAACTCTAAATTTAAATATTCACTTTATACAAAAAAAAATTGTTTTAAAATGCGTATAAATAGTTTTATACTTGATATAATTTTTAGCATAAAAACAAATTTTTAACATATATATATATATATATATATATATATATATATATTAAATATCAATTAATTCAAATCATTTAAATAAATCTTTAAACAAATATTTATATCATATAAAAATAATTTAAATTTTATAAAATTATTTTTACACCTGGTAAATTGTCAAATTCATAAATATTTACCTATGTATGTGTATATATATATATATATATTAATGTAAATGCCGAAGTTTAAATTTAATTTTAAATTTGCTTTTGAATTAAAAAATATATTTTGAAATATTTAAATGCTAAAACACATCTAGATATTTTAATAAAATATTTAAAACATAAATATAATTTCAAAATATAAATTTATATATAATATTTTTATTTTATTCAAATCGGAAATTTCCAATTAAATTTAAAAAAAATCTAATTTTGTAGTGAGAATTATTAGATAAGTATACATATTACATATACACACATATTATATATATATATATTCCGTTCATATATTTTTATACACGCACACATAGATATAAATTATATACATACATACAACTGAACTATTTATAAGAATATACCTATTATAAAAAATTAATTTTCTTTTTGGTTTTACAAAAAATTAATAATTAAATTTTACAATATACTTTAAATGTTTTATGCACATATATTTTATACATTCCATATATATAATCCTTCAAAATAAAGTGTGTGTGTGTGTTGATATTTGTAATATTTTATATACATAAATTAAAGTATATGAACATACATTTGGATGAAATATTTGTATAGCTAACATGTCCGCTGTAGTGTAAATCCCAACACTTATACACGAGTATACCTTGCACAGCTTGTTATGTTACGTATACACATACATATATATGTGCATATTACACACACATACAAATATATATAATATTAATACATAAAATAAAATTATTTTGTAAAGTTAAATACAAAATAATTTTATTTAAAAGAAATTTGTAAATATTCTAAATGAATTTAGACTTCATAGGCCCAATAAAGATTCAAAATGGAAAAAAGTTGAAATTCACCATTTTCTTCCGCTGTGGGCTAGTGCAGTTCCAACAATGGTATTAGAGCTCAATAAATTATGCGGTCTAAATTAGTCATGTTATGGTTAGCAATTAAGCTTACAATACAGTTAATAGGGTGTTTGAGAAAGTTAGTGTTGAAGGATTAAGTTTAGGTAATTAAGTACTATGCCCTGCTTAGCTATCGGCCTAGCTTGAATAGATCTTTGAGCCCAAAAGGTTGCCCCAAATAGAAGACGCCCAATTTAAATTGGGCCTTGGGCTAATTTTCAAAATTGTTTGAAATTTTAAAATATAAGATCTGAAATTTTAATTATGATTTTAAAATAAGATACACATATATTGTAAGAGTTATAATATAATAAAAAAAATTCAAATGTTTGAAAATTAATATAAATTAATTTTGAAAATGTTAAATTCATTAATAAGGTTAATAAAATAGATAAATTAAGTAAACGATTTAATTTATAAAAAATGTATGCATTTGTTATATGTTTTGATACATGTTATGTTGTTTTAAAATCTTTAAAATAACATAAGTATACATGTATATATACAAATGGATTTCAAAATCAATATAATTTAGTTAAAATTGTTTGATTAGATAAATGAATTAAAAATTTAATTAATTAAATGATATACATATATATGATATATTTATTGTACTATAAAGATTATAGTTCATTATAAATATTTAATATAAATGTTACATTAAGATAATATAAAATTAATTAAAAACTTAATTAATTAAACAAGATTTAATTAAAATAATGTTATACATAAAACTATTATGTAAGTTAATTAAAATATAGTAAATAAAACCTAAATAGACTTAAGAATAAATACATATGTATATCTATGTATAATGTGATTTCTGATGTGTCCGACACTTGAATCACGAGAATATTTTATAAGAAATACGTTATTTCATAAGTCGATATCAATCGATTTAATATATTGAAAATTATGAATCTTTAATATAAAGTTTCCTCTATCATTTATATATCAATAGATTACTTTCATTCTCTTTAGTTATTAAGCTTTCCTCAGGCTGAGAATGCTATGTGTAGTACTATTCATATATTGAATAAACAAGCTGCATGTATTTGTTGAGCTTTCCTCAAAGTATGTGCATTATACTTAAGCCACTACAAAATGATACGTCCAAGTGAATAGTCCCACTTTACTTATTGAGCTTTCCTCAAGGTAAAGGCGAGATTAGGACAAGGAACCGTGAGTTAGGGGTTGTATGTGATACAACCGACAAGAAGTTATCCATCGTATATGAACCTATAATTTGTTGAGCTTTGCTCAAGGTCGAAATCCAAAAAATACGAGTCCTAACATCCACTAATGAAATCAAAGGACTTTATGTTATGCTAAGGGTTTGGTGAAACATAGAAAACTAGTGGTTGCTTTATTAAAAAATAAAATGATAACATTTAACCTTTCTGTTATTGTAAGAACATATGATATATAATGTTTGATATATTTATGCATTTAATATGATTTTCAAAATGTTCATCAATTAAGATATACAAATGAACTGAATTGAAGATTGACAAAAGGAAATATAATGTATATATATAAGCATTATTAAATATTTCTTGCATGTTAATGTTTTCTACACCCATGGAAGTGCCTCATTTTACAACTACTTAATACGGTCGTAAATTTGGTCGCTCAGGCGTTTATTTGGTCGAGACCATGTATTGCATTCAATGAGTTCCAAACTCAAAAACAATACAAGACTATGGATATTTGATCAATATACTATCACATATAAGTGTTATATGGCGAATGATAATAGTTCATAACGTACGATAGTTCAATGAAACTAGTTCATTTGAAGCAAATAAATAAACCATACCGTGAGATCGAGTATTCAATTTGATTGATTACATTAAAGATCGTATTGTGTTAAATGTAACACCATATCAAAACTATAAGATAGATCTAAGAGCTCAATCATTGAAATGTCAGTTCAATCAATATACGCAAAGTACAACATGCTTAATGTCCTTAAATGTTAAGGATGATGGAGTGCACTTTTGTAAAGAGTGTGTTATGTTGTTATAGTAAGGGTGTTATTTTGAATGGTTCGACCACTTAGAAACAAAAATGAGTGTACAACAACAAATGTGATTTAAGGTATAATTGAGATAAAGAGAGTCAATAGTCACTTCCGCTTCATAAAAAACTTCGAAAATAAGAATTGTAATAATAATAATTTATACTTAACATTGGAATGAGAAATACAATTTCTATTCCAAAATGTTTTTCCATATAGGAAATTGTTTTCTATGAGATTTTTTTCATTGAGTTCAAGATATTTGATCAAAGAACTCTCAATTATAAACTAGTTGCAACATATCAAATAAATAATGAATATTAAGTTAATGATGGACCTACAAATTAGTATGTTGTTATAGTAATGGAGAAAATATTAGGAGCATGCCATAAAAGCACTTATTGATCACGTTAAATAATGAAAATTGTTTTAGTAAAACATATCAACCATTATTTATTAAATATGACCAGTTTTGGGCATCGACTGAAAAATGGACATAGTTATATTTCAGTGTGAATATTATGAACATTCATCATGAATTAAAACTATAACGTGATATTTGTTTTCACAACAAAAGTGGTGCGTTTAAAAATATTGAAGTATCTAAAATTATTTACAATCATTTTGGAATTAGACTAAGTCGAATTATTAGAAATAATTTTCATTCTATGATTATGAATCATGTGATACTTATTAATTATATCTCAAATAAATAAGAGCTATGCACCCATTTAGTGGGGGCATTATAAGAGTTGATGAACTCTTCGATTGATACATATAGATTATGTAATCATAAGTCTCCTAACACCAAAACATCTACATGCACTTCATCATAATCAATGACGAGTTATCACAGACATGGACATGCGTATTCGATACACATGCATAAGTCTATGATAAGCTTATAGAATATAAAGCGGTAGTAAATAATGTAACATGCGGTAGAACTGGTTCGATTTGAAAGAATGGGTAAATATATTGGAAAGAGTTCCATATGTACCTAATATGAATAAAAATTATATCTCAATGTCCCTCGTTTCTATAATACATAATGATGTATTGATAAGGCGTAACTAAATTTTTCTGGACAAAGCATGATTAATGATGCGTGAAGTTGAGTTAGACTCTTTCTTAAAGATGTGTGTACTTAAGAGTAGTATACAAGGTTAAAATTAATATCATCCAAAGAATATTTTGCAAAATCATACAAGATAAGGATTTATTAGAAACCCCTATATATCCTCGGCCAAGGAGTTGGCTGGCTGTGTGAGTGAAAGACTACACGTAATAATTGTAAGTAAGGGATCGTGTATGAATCATCCAAGAGTATTTTGAAAATGATAGTCATTAAATGACTAATTTATGTTGTGAATATAAATATATTATGAGCTAATGCAAAATTAATTTTACATAAGGCAATTCATAAGTGCATATGAACGCCTATTTTGTTGCCTTGAAAACAACTATTATTTTAAGAAATATCAACTTCATAGAGTAGGAATTTCTTTAATAAATTATTGCTATAAAATAAATTTGGATATGATCCAAGCATAAAATTGATTAAAAAGGATGAAATAAAATTAATTGAACCTAAATTAACACATTCCATTAGAGCATCTAATGAGTTTTCTTGTACACTAAAGATAAACTGTGAGTTTCTCATCAGTGTCAAAAATATATAATCCTCGATTGTTTAATTAAGCCATTAAGAGTATTGACTCTATGATATGGAACGATGCACAGATCCAAAATGGATTCTAGGTATATTAACAAATATGATTTTGATAGTTCTATCCAAAGGGATATGATCCATTAGCCATAAATGTCTTTATAAGAGAAAGACAAATGCAGTTGGAATGAAGTGAGACTGCATTGATAAGAATAATAACATGAATTTCGATTGTTGAAATTAACGTAATAGATTCATCATTTGATGCACTCATATTGGTTCAAATTTTACTCATAAAATTACCGCATGTATAACTTTATGTTTTGGTATGTATGTGTTGAAATGGAAAATTCTAAATAATGATTTAGAATTAACTATTCACACATAGTAAGCAAAGTGTCTCGAAGTTGGTGGGAGCGTTATTGAGTTTGTGAATTTTTGGATATGACCCAAGAATAGATTTGAAAGTGTCATTCGACAGACATCAAAATTGAACAAGTGTTTTAATAGAAATATCAAATAGTTTGATTGTAAATCAAAGTGTAGAGGAAGCGTGTGTTCATAAGAAAGAACGTTAAAAGGTACATAGATATTTCTAAACTATAATAAAAAACACACTTCTAATTGTTAGTGATGTACATGTGTTAAGATAGTTTTTTAATACTTACAGTTGAATTTTTAAATGATGTCTTTTATAATAAATATAAAAGATACTGGAAATGCCCCCGGTATGCAAGGACACCTTGTTTAATACGAAATATGTAAAATGAATTCCTTATGCATTGGCAATAGGAGTTATCGTACATGTTATGTTGTCTACGATATTGTGATTTCTTTATGTATTTGATACATGAAGAAAATATCAAACTCAAATTGATGTCACTAAATGGTTATATGAGGTATTCTTGTGTGTTTATGAAATACTAGAGAATTGTTTACAGAAATAACATACTTCTTATGAAGGAGTGTTCAAACTCAAACTTTCATACGAAATATTGAGTATAATATGACAATAATAAATTCAATTTGAGAATCTTTAAGTTGAAAATGTTCAAAATAAAAGACCATGGCTGAGTACACGCCTTAAATAGAGCCTCAATAAAAGTAATGTATATAAATATAAACGCACAAATTTATAACTGAGCCTAGGTGATTCCAAATGTTGAGAATCCCATAGCATTGTCATATGATAATAATGTCGCGATATATTTCATAACAGAATTTGGGTCTCATTGAATGTTAAGAGAAAACTTCGAGTTGCTCCGCATAGTAAATATAGTTTATCAACATTGAAGAGAGTTAATTGACAGAGTAGATGATTGAAACTTAATAGCAGACCTGTTCACTGAGGAACTGACACAATCGATTTTTGAGAAAACCGAATAAAGAAGTTGGAATAAGATTGCGTAATTGACCCAAGTGATAGTGGGAGATTGATAGAGTTAGAGGTATGCCCTACAGGCAATTATTATAATTTGTTACATACATCTAACTCGATAACAAATCTTGCTTGAAATAAAAGGTGTTTTCTTTCTATTGTATACTTGATATAATGTGTTATATTGACTAATTAATTTAATTAAAAGTATATTTAATAGAAAATGCATAAATTGTATGTTTTACGATAGTAGTTATAGATTGTATAATAGTGAATAATTTATCATAATGAAAATAATTATGCCATTTTAAATATTCCTAGTCAAGATGTACCATGATTGGATATCGATACATTTGTTGAGAGTAGAGTGCATAACGCTCTTCAAACGTTGGACAATGTATTACTCATGGATGTTATAGGCACTAAGGGGTTATGTAGATATTTATTAGATAACTATGGAATGACTCACTCGATAGTTTTTTGTTGGTTAACATAACTAAAGTCAAATAGAAAATATCAATGCGACAAAATTATATGTTCACATGACTTGAGAATACCATTGATCTTCCTTGTAGAAGATCCGCTTTGATTTTAGTTAATTCGTGGCATGACATCCATCAAATGACTATAGTTACATCGAGTGGAAGCATTGGAAGTGCAAAGCTATCCAAGAGAGGATTTGTCTCCTCAATTATATGATGTTTGTATCACGATTAACCAGATTCTACTCAATGTCAAAGTCTTGGGTCAGAGCATTTCGGTTAATTATTATTATTATTATTAAACTAAGGACTTTTTGTTTGGACTATAGAGTTGAATATGGACGATATTGGTATCTTGACCACTATCAAATTTCGTAAGTCCAAAGTGATATAGTATTAATGAAGAGATTTGGTGTAAATGTTAGTCATAACTAGGTAACACTTAATAAAGTAAAATTGGATTTTATTGAAGCCAAGTAAAGGACGAATTTAGCTAAAATGTCACACCGCCTGCTAAGTGATGTGTGAATATTATACTTGAATGGTTCGATATTAGTCGTTGACTAAATTTATAGCTACACAATCGAATCGTTGAATCCTTCTTGACCGCATGAATCAATTACTTTATAATTATAATAAATCAATTAAATTAATATATACATACATATATATATAAAGTATTGGTTATGAAAATTTATTTTGATCTGATAAGCTAATATTATTAAATATGTTTATATTAGTTATAAATACATTAATCGATCTACGATATCGATAAGCATTAACTTGGATTTAAATGCAAAATATTTTGTTCGGACATTAATGGGTTTAAAGCCCATATAGGGGGCTAGTTTGTTCGGCTATAATGGAGCATAAGGGCAGCATATGATGGTTAAAGTGGCTAGGGTTGAATAGACAGGAGGAAAGAAAGAGTATGAGAGAAATGTGGATCTTGTCCTAATTTCTCTCTACATTTCTTACTCTATAAAAGCAACTCTACCTACTTTTTTGAGCCTCCTATCCCTCTTAGATCTGGCCGAATTCTTCATCCCCCCTCCTCCATTGTCCAAGCATAAATCAAATGAAATAAATATTATTCGGTAGCCAGTGGTCTGCAATTTGGGAGATAACGCCTTTAAAGTTGAAATTTGATTCGGTAGTCTATTTCAGCGCTTCAAGCTGACGTTCTTTAACATTAATGAAAGGTAATTATCTAATCTATGATTATATTTACATAATTTATGTATCATGTATTGCTTTATCAATTAGGTTATGTTTCTGGCATTTTGACTCGGTTATATTAAACTGATTGCATAAGCTATGTTCGATTGTTATCAAGGTCGATGAGTCAAGAGTGATGGTGATAGGGCCCAGAAGTCAAGAAAAGATGAACACAAAGTCAAATTTGAATGGAATTGATGGATATGCAAGGTAGAATGTTCAACGTATGAAATATGATTCAACATATAGGAGGGACCAGTACAAAGTGACCTCTATCATAGGGATCGGTATGTTTCAGGGAATAGGAGCATTTCAACAGAAAATAAGCAATATCTCAAGATCCACAGGTCTAATGCATATGAAATTTTGTAAACAAGATATGAGGGCCCAAGGGAGCCTACACTAGGGATTGCACCTCAAAAAATGTGAAGTGAGAGGGATCGACATTCTTCCCTTGGAAGGGATCGATAAGGATTATCAAGCAATCCATGTTGAACCATGATCAAGCAATAACTCAAGTTCCACTGATCCAATTGGCATGAAATTTGGAGGCTAAGCATATTTTAGCATGAGGAAAAAACTATAGGGATCGCACCCCAAAGTTAGATCAAAGAGGGATCGGTACCGATCCCTCTTATTTGGGAATTGGGCTATGCGGTCCATAAGGTTTTGAAGGTTCTTCTACCAAATTTTTAGGGAAATATTTGGCCATCTTCATCTATAAATACTGGCTTGGTTGTTCGTTTTTGGGATTTTTATGTGGCTAGTTTCTTTATACACTTTTAATAGGATTTTCATTTTATCTCTATTGTATCGGTTTATAAAGTGATTAATAAAGTAATCCATTCAAAGTGGACATAGGAAAACAATGTCATACCACTATAAATCGTTGTGTGCATGTTATTCTTTCGATTTGCTGCTATTTTCTTGTTACTATCCTCGGTTTTTATTTTAAATTCTTCATTTATTTCTCTTTAAAAGTTTCTATTGGGTGTTCGTGCCAATTTTTAGTGCAAACATTTTGGCGCTTTTACTAAGAACCTTGATTCTCAACTTATTATGATCCTTTTGTTGCTACTGGATTGCATAAATCCCCCGAAGGAAATCCACAGTTATCTTCAAAAAGTTTTCTCGTTCTATTCAGATTTGATAAAGTCATTGCAAAGCAATCCACAATGGTGAGGAACAGTAAATCTACTTCTCAATAGACAGAAAGAAATGAGAATGCCAGTGTGATGACCCATCTTTCTGATCCCTGGAGATGACACTTAATACATCCTCGGTATTCGTGCACTGTCACCCAAGCATCCGAAAGATGAGTTGTCTTGGGGTAAATTAAAGAACAGAACAAGATAAAATAGATAAACCTCGCATCAGAATGGTGACAGATAATATAAAATGATATAGTACAAAAGGTTACACCTCGTAAGGAGTTATCATAATTATAAAAAAATACTACATCTAACTGATTGATAGCTATACATTCTAACTTTTCATTTTTAGGATACAAAATGCACCTACATAATCATGTAGCAAAAATAAATAACCAGATAACTAAGGAGCCGCCTGCTCGATCACCGTCTTGAAAGAGCTCTAAAGAAAACTTGCTACTCTCGAACTACCTAAATATAATTGAGTACCTGAGAGTTTAAGAAAAATAAACAACTTGGGTCAGACCAAATGTCTGATATGAGTAAAACTCTGAAACAAAAGGAAGTGTATTTAACAATAATATGTGGGACCACGCCAATGCGAAATGGGTTTTCTCCTATATAAACAACAACCAAACATAACAAAATGGAAATGAACAATATGTAACAAATCCAAACACAAATGATGTGTATAATTAACATAACATTTAGACTTGAAAGAATGGAAATAATCTGAATAAAAATCCAAACTGGACAGAATGGGTAAAAAAGGCAAAGTCCAAACTCGATAGAATAGACTAAACATGATGACTATCCAAACTCGATAGAATGAATTGAACCAATAATTGAACACCATGAAGAGCGGTTTACTCTTGCCGTTGTAATTAAAGAAAATAGATTCAAAGGTTCGAATCAAATAAAGGAAGGTAAATTTCCAACAAATGACCAGGAGAGCGCCCCCTTTACTGAAAGCATACCTCTAGAAATATACTTGAGAACTCCTATGGCTTTCCAACACGCCCAAATTGGACCCCACCAACGGTTATTGAGAATCCAAGTATTTCACATCTCAAAGCGCAAAACCGATTCCAATCTATAGTGGATGTGAAAATATCGTAATGGGAGCAACCCCACATAGCTTGACTTCCATTCGCTCTTTGGGTTAAGTCATTTCCGATAAAGGAACAAAGATCAAATGTGTAACACATCGTCTTAGAATGACGAAATACAAAGAAGGCTGAGGTAATTGATAGTTGAGAAACCAACTATCGAGGATACAAAACGATCGTATACGGAAATTAAGTCTTGTGTACTTATCACCACCCATCGAATTTCAACTTGTACTATTTCTTGGTTAACAATAGTACTGGACAAGTCAAGACAGAGTTACCTCAAAGTAATGTCTCACGATTATTCTTAACTTTTGAAATCGCAAAGAGTCTACTTCTTTGACATTTAGTGCTAAGTTTACAAATAAATTGTTCTCATATAAGTGAATCGCTTTACGAAAATTAATTCATTTCCATAAACGAATCAAACTTTTTCTTTTAAAAACCTGAATTCGTGCTTGGCCTCACATTACAAGTATTAGCTTTAAAACACTTTGTTTAAAGAATTTACTAACTTCAAAACACCAATTTAGAAAGGATGTAATAACTTAAAACATCCTTATTGCATTGATTAATTAAATCTAAATTTCATCACACAATTTGATTTTTGAACTTCAAATGTCTTTAAATAATAAAAAGGGTAAACCACTTTTAAGCCTTATTATAATAAAATATAATTAATTAAATTAATTAATTATCATTATTTAAATGAATAAGAAATTCAAAACATCTTTATTACTTTGATAATTCACTTTGAAACTTCATAAATTAAGTTGATTAATTGATTCCAATAACCTTTAACTAAAAAGGGTAAATCACCTTTTAAAACATCATTAATTCTATTAATTAATAAATATAAATATAATTAATTAAATTAAATAATTAATTAATTCTCATTATTTAAAAATGGTATATTAATTATAAACATCAATAAAGGAAAGATTAATTAGAGTTAAAAAAAATTGATAAAATTTAAAAATCATTTATTTAAAAGATTTACTAATTTAAAAGCATCATTAGCAAATTGATTAATTAGCTTTAATTCATCATTACTGAATGGTTAATTATCCCTAAACATCATTAAATAAAATGATTCATTAAATTTAAACATCATTAAATAAAATGATTAATTAATTTCAACAATCATCAACCATGTAATTAGTTAAATTGAAAATGCATCATTAATTAAGTAATTAGTTAACCGTAGTCCTTATTAGTTCAGTAATTAATTAATTAATTAATTAAGTTACCAATATTAAAATGGTTAGTTACTTTTGAAAACAAAGTTAATCAAAATCTTGCTTAACTTGTAAAAATATTCCAAGAACGAAGATGAAACAAAAAAAGTTTCGATAAAAGGTGATTTTCAAAAAGTGCCGATATAACGAATATCGCTATATGGGAAGTTCAGCAAACAAACTTATAACATTAGCCATAAAACCATACATCACATATCAATAGTTTACGAACAGTACAAGGTAAATCATGACGATACAACATGTAATAAGTATTTAGTGACAATTATATTAACTTTAACTACCAACTTTTCATATAGCTTACCACATGCTCACTAACTTTCAAATGCAACAACTTTTAAAAGCATAAAACAAACAAACAACCAAACCATTACTTCATATATTCAACAAGAATTCATATGCTATTAATATAAACATTAACATAGTATAAACTTGGTTTAAGAAGGTGGAGTTTTACTCACCAATAGCTATCCAAACCCTCACTAATTTAGGTTATGACCTAGCACTTCCATTCCTAAGCAAAAGATGGAGTCTTAGACCTTTAATGCACTAGGTAGGCTCAGCTTTGAAAGAAGAAGGAAGTGAAATCTGTTTTGGAAGGTGGAATGACTTCGGATAATCATCAAACTCTTAAAAATGAATCCAAAAATAGGTCATTTGACAACTAGTTTTTCAACTATTTACTCTCGAATTTTGAAAAAGTGGTAAAGTTGAAATTTTTATAAAATTTTTTTGTAACGTCCCGTCTTTTTGTACGTTTTAAATCGACGATAAACCATACATGTCAGACTTAAATCATACAGAAGGGTGAATTGTTATGGAGCAAATAAGAAAAGCAGAGAAAGAAAAAGAACAAAATAAAATCTTGCAGCAGAACGATAAAATATAATAAACAAATATACAGCTCATGAAGCTGTTTTGCAAAATATTTGATTTTACTTATACAATACATATCGGAGTTACACATACCAGAGAACAACAAATAATACGGCGGAACAATATGAATGTAGTGGAATACTATAATAAATAATAATAAATCTTCGTCTTCGTCCTCCAGAATACGGTCCTCCAGAATACGGTCTTCCAAACCAGTCTCTTTGCCAACCAGTCGTTATTATAACACCACGGTCATTTCAAAATAATTATACTTCAGAACCAGGATATAATATTCATTTCAAACCATATAAATACGATATCATTTTCGTTTTAAAAAACAAATCAATATGATGTCATTTTAAATCATAGTATTTCAAAGATATAAAACTTCGACACCAAAGACTTAAAACTATAACACTTCAAAAACGTAGTACTTTGAAATTTATAACTTTGAAACATAACTTCCACCCCTTACATGGTTTAAATATTAAAATATTTTACGAAATAAACTAGCATCTTAAATTTCACAAATCAATTGAAAACAACCTGAATTTCTAAATTTTAAATTTAACCAAATCCCCAAATCATAAATTTCAATTCAATTCGGTTTTCACATAGACCATTTTAAATTATATCGATTTCAAAACAGATTTGATCCAACAAAATAAACCATTTCAAATTCAATATATTTCAAAGCTTAAATATTCAATATTTCAAAACTACAGTTTATAATTCATATATATATATATATACCAAATTTACTTTACTATTATTTAGTTTTGAAATATTTGCTTAATAAAGCCAATATCCTTTAAACAAAGCTTCAAATTTCAGTAACCGAATATTCCTCAATTTATTTAGACTTGATATATTCACTTAAATCACCTTAAACCCGAATTAAGTTATAAAACCATATTCTTTTAAAATCTCAATTTCAATAAGTTGCAAATGGATTCTTATTAAATATAACTCTTAATTAAATAAAATTTCAAACCAATTTCAAAACTAACTTACCATCCTTGATTTATAAAAATCAATATAAACTCTATATTAAAAAATAATTTAAGTAAATACTTATCCATATTATATTTTAATAAAATCAAACTTTATTATTAAACTTCTTTTATACTTTAAACCAATTTTATACTTAGTTTAAAATCAAGGATTTAACTATATATAAAATAACACTTATAAAATATCCAAATTAATATCTCATAAAACCATATTTTTCTTCACAAAACCATAGAAATCATTTCAAATTATTTTTGTATATAGACCATGGTGTCTGCATATAATATTCTACCCTATGTCAAGTGATAAGGATATTTATCATTTCAATCCGTAATTTAAAATAAAAATACGGTTATATATCATTTCAAACCACAATCCTGAATGAAATAAAAAAGCATAACACTTGCGGTTTATAACAGTATAAAATACAACATCCATTCATCCCATATCAACAATCAAACAATCATCACAATCATCATCCAATTCAAATAATAACATTAATATAGAACAGGTGATAAATAACAAATAATTACTGGCAGTTTATATTCAATAATAAATTAATTTAACCGGCAATTTACATGCAATAATAAATTGAATAATAATTTAATTCAATAAATTCAATTTAACTGGAATGATGATAAAAATATACCGAACAACAATAAATAAATTTCTAATCACATCAGAAATTAATTTAACACACAAGAAATTAGAAGTTGTGAGTGGGTAAAAACACTCACCTTTTGAATTTAAATTGAATTTAAATCCAATTTAAACTCAAAATTTGAACACTCTCAGAATTCATCCAAACGAGTGCCAAAATGTCCGGAATTCCAATACGAATCTAGCGGAGAAAACCGCACGTGAAATGGACCTCGTATGTGAAAGTTAATGCGGTTAGAACGATCAAAAGTATAAATTAAAAATAATCAAAATAATTTAATAAAGTACACGTCACCTCCACTGTAACAACCCGATATTTTTCAGCCATTCGCATCCGCACATGTCGGACTTGAATTGCTCAAAATACCGCGTTGTAAATAAATTTGGAGCAAATGAAATACAATCACAGAATCACAGACATAGAACAAACAGAATACCTCGCAGCGGAATATAAAATACATAGTAGTTCATGAAGCTACTACGGCAGAGTCTCAAACCAAATACATAATACAGTCTGAAAACAACATAATAGAAATCCGAAATACATAGAAATTCACTAATACATGAGATAAACTAGAATAGCTGAAACAGAAAGTAGATATAAATGTAGATAAGCAGAAACTCCAGCAAAGACCAGCTCCAGAAAGAGAATCCAAAGCTGTGAATACTCAGGCTGACCCGAGCGTAAAGTAAAACACAAAACACTCGAGTAAGGACAATATATACTTATATAATGTAAACCAACTCAAGTGAACTGCAGTAGAAATGCACAATAACTTAAAGGATGCTTGGGATCACCCATCCTTTAAGAATCAGTTAAACTATAAATTAATTACATCCCGTGGTTAAAATTTCAAAATGGCATTTTATACTTCAAATCAAATGTAATTTCAAAATTCAATATCATTCAAAATATCATATCTTCCAAACCACATTCATTTTTATTTAATTTAAATACCATTGCAAAACACATTTCAAAATAGTTTATATTTCAAAACAAATTACTTCATTTTAAAGCATAAAAATGAAGTTATTATATTTAACAATTAAATTATTAAATTTACAAAATTTTAGTCTTTGAAAATTCGTTTATCCTCTTAGTTTATTAAAACAGATGAAAATTCAACTTTCGCAGCATTTAGAAATTGCTACAGAAAGTTACATTCAAAACAGTTCAATTTAACAAAAGATAGCTTTTAAAAATGCTGTAATAGGGTTACATTAGTTTCAAATAAAACTTAGTTAAAGTCAACAATTATAGCATTTACAAAAATGCTATAATAACCTTTAATTAAACTTAACCATTTGGTTCATTATTATCAACTACAGCATTTACAAATGTTGTATTATCATTTACATTAGAATTAATAGCATTTCAGAAATGCAGTTAATTAACTTCAAGTATTCAATATCATTTCACAAACAATTATATTTTTATTTAAATCATCTTTAGCTTATAAAATCATATAATTTCACTTTTAAAACAGTCGTTCCAATACCCTTATATTCATGATTTTACAAAGTTAAATCTCCATTCAAAAATCAAATTTTAATAATAATTCACTTATTAAATTCCAATATAAAATTTAAATTCATTAAATTAAATTTAACTTAACATTTAAGTTTAAAATTTTCAAACATAACTTAATTTCATTTTTATTTACTTAACTTAAAATTCACTTTTAAGCCAAATTCACAAATTTTCAATTTTAGTTATATTTCCAAATTTCAACCTAAATATTCATTCATTTCACATTTTAGCTTTATTCAAAAATCATTGATATATTATAAAATAATTTTTAAATTCATTTAATTCAAAATATCATAAATTTATCATATTTTCATATTTAATTTAAATTCCATTTATCACCAAATTCTAGTTTCCAAAATAACTTACATTCCAGATTTTCTAACTTTACCATTTATTTATTTCACTTATAAATTTTCAGAAAATCAATAATGCTTTACAAAAATCATTTTTAATCAAATTTAAATCAAAATATTATAATATTTACATTTCTAAAATAATTAAATTTTTTAGAAAAACATATTTTAACAACGGGTCTGTATTTCATTTTCTAGCCTAGATAAAGTGATACGGGTAATATATCATTTCAACCCGTAATTTACAAAGAAAACCGGGTTTGATCATTTCAAACCCGCAATCCCAAGTAAAAGAAAATAATTGAAAATCATTCAGGCCTATCATTTCAGCCCATAACGATTTTCTCCTATTCTAAATTCCGTTCGGGTATGTATCATTTCAACCCATAGTGATTCTAGTCTATAGGGAACTTGCAGTGTGATAAATTGATGAAAATAACAGAATAGCATGAAATAACAGTAACATATGGTATAACAAGTGTAAATATAGGTGTGAACTTCATATGAATGTAATATAGCAGTTATAACAGGATGATATGCATTTACAGATTCAGGTGAGTCAGTTTATCACTACATAAGTACATATTAGTCTGGTGAGATTTACTCACTGTTTTGAGCTGATGACACAACGACGAATTGCACAACGGGATCTACACAAGCACAAAATCACGATACAGATACGAAATGGAGGAGCCAAGGATTAATTCCCTTGAATACAAATCAAACAAACAATATAATAATTATAAGGTTTCAGACCAAAAATACGATAAACGATGCTAGAAATTAAGGAACAACAATTAATCAAACACTTGCACTTGCTTGCACCATCACTATGCTCAACCTATAGGGTGATAAGGTACTGCCATGGGGTGTATTTGGTCAGGTATGGGTCATATATGGTCGGCCTAGCAAGGGTAGTGAAGGTGTGGAAGTTGCTATGTATGAAAATACAAGTACAAGGCAAACAAGTGGATTTTTGTGCAATTTCAAGCATCGGGCAAGGTTACAAATGGCATGGCCAGACTTGCTGGAGGCTAGGAGATGGTGTGGCAGTGGTTTTGGTTCAGGTATGAGCTGGAGAATGTGGTGCAAAGGCCGGCTAAGGGTGTGGTGAAGTGGTGGAAGTTACAAGGTGTGAATACAAAGGGTTTAAGGCAAATAAGTGGCTTTTGTGCAACCATGGCTCAACCAAAGGACCATTGGGCTCGGCCCCTACAAGGTGAAGGTCAGGTGGGTTCTGGAGTGTCGGACAAAGGTGGTGGAGGGACTAGTGGTGGCGGCCAAGGAGGTGCTTTAGGTGAAAAATGAAGGGTATGTGCATAAATGGTTCGGCTAGGCTGAACAAGTGGAATGTTTGCATAAACTTTGGTGGATCTAGTCATAGATGACCACGGCATGGCTTGGTCAGTGGGCTGGAGGAGATGGTGACCTGATGTGGTGATGGTGGAGGCGGCTATGGTGGTGGAGGAGCAAGGCCGAACCTATGATGAAGAAGAACAAGTGTAAAAACCATGAATTCAAGCATAAACAAATGGAAAAATGAAATGAAGTTTACCAAACTTTCTTCAAAAGCTGTGGCCGAAATTTTTTGAGGAAATGAGAGAAAAAATGAAGTAAGTGAATGAGAAATGAGGGTGGCAGCTGAAAGAATGAAGAGATATGGCCATTTGAGTGAAAAGAAACGTTAAAATGTGAAAAGGTGGGAAAATCAAATGGCATAGGAAACAAAAGGTCACAAACCCTTTCAATTTACCTTTTATTATTTATATAAATTTATTTAGCTAAAATAATAATAATATCAGATAATATTTCGAAATTTTCAACCAATATACAAATATATATAATATTTATCAATTATGTAAAGTAAAATTAAGGAAAATAGTTAAAACAGTGAACTAGACTAGCAAAATTTGAAGTTAAATGAAATAATTTTTAGAAAATTCATATAAGCTTGTAAAGTATTTTTAAACATAAATAATAACATAAAATACAAATATATTCACAAAATAAATATTTAAAATTTAATTTAAATATAAAATTATAATGCAGAAAATAGCAGAAAATGGGAAAACAGCCCTTAAAAATAGGAAATCAACACAGTAATTTTTAGAAAAATTATATTATTATTTTAAAAATATTTAGAGATGAATTTTCACAAATAAAACAAATTTAAAATAAAATAAAGAAATTTAAAAATGAAGAAAATGGCAGAAAATTAGAAAACAGCCTTTAAAAATAGGAAATAAATACGGTAAATTTTGGAAAAATTATATTATCATTTTAAAAATGTTTATAAATGATATCACACAAATAAAAAAAATTTAAAATAATTTCAAAATGAAATAAAGTCAAATTTAAATATATAGTCAAAATCTAGGGTTGTTACACTCTCCCCCACTCAAATCTTTTCGTCCTCGAAAAGGAAGGAAGCGGAGAAACAACAAGAAAGAGCAATAGGTTGGAATGCATCCCCGAAAGAAGGTAGGGAAAAAAGATAGCTAGGAGGTAAAGCAGGTTGAAAGACAAGGATGAACCATTATTTGAACCACTATACATTTCAATTTTTTTTAGATGAATAGTCATTTGATTCAAATCTGATGGTTCAAAGTAAACAATATTTAAAACATTTTAAATTTTTAGGAGGGAAAATAACTGATCAAAATATTCTTTATATAGTACTTTATCAAAATACGTTTATCAAAATACTTTTATAACTCGATGTCTTAACAAGTTTACTTTCGTTCCTGCAGACTCTGGCTATGCGTTGATCAGGCGCAAAGCTAGAATTCTCCAAGTACTTAGTAGAATTGTTTCAACACCCAGTGAAAATAATGAAAACACTTTTAAAAAAAGATATGGAAAGTACAATCCAAACAAATCAACCAAACCGAAACAGTTGTCTAACCATGGATCGCAGATACACAATGGTTACGCCTGGATCCCCCAGGAAACAATCCGTATCCGTAAGCTTTCTCAGCCCTGCGAGTTACGCCATGATGACGAGTAGAATGCAGGATACACAATGGTTACGCCTGGATCCCCCAGGATACAATCCGTACCCCTAGGCAAGACTCAGCCAGGCACTTGCGCTACTCTTCGCGACCTACACAGATTGCAGGATACACAATGGTTACGCTTGGATCCCCCACGAAACAATCCGTACCCCTAGGCAAGACTCAGCCAGGCAGTTGCGCTATGTAGTCGCGATCATAAGACCACGGGGATCGCCGTGGAATTCGATGGACACTCGAGTATCATATCTGGAAAACCCAAATCAAAGAGAGAGAATAATATCGATAGAATGAATCCACAGTGTGGCCACAAAGCGGATATCAAGCAGAAGGCACTTTCCATATATTTACTTCGAAAATATGTATCATATAGTACCCTTCAAAATCACTTTCAAATATCATACTTATATAAAGTCCATTTTATATAAGATTTCATTTCAAATCAATTACTTTTCAAAATACTAGTATATCAAATCACACTTATATAGATTTCGATTATATAAGATTTCACTTTTCAAAATTTGGGTACCCTTTCAAATCAACAGTTCCAATTCAACAGTTTACTTATACAAATCATTTTTATATAAGTTCGATAGCTCCCAAATCAAGTATTAAAATAAACAGGTTCTAAATTTTAATTCATTTCAATAGTATTTCAGTTTAAAAATCATATATGATTTCACCAAATCATTTCTTTCAAGTTATACATATTCAGTTTCAAAATTTCTTAAAACAATAGGTTTAGAAAATAATCCAAATTTCCAAATCAACAAAATTTAGGTCAAATAAATTCATTTCCATTTCAAACATGTATTCACTTCAAAAATCATAATACTTTCAAAGTTATAAATCTTTCGAAACCAAATACTTGAAATCATTTCACTTTGAAAATCATAACATTTTGAAATCATATATTTGAAATCATAAAACATGCCCTTAATTCTTTACATTTCAATTTTTTTCAATTAAACCAAAATCTAAAATTTCCAATTTTAATTCAATTCAAACCATCAATTTCAATTTAGTTTTCCAACAAAACCATTTCAAATATTATCAATTTCAAATATAGATTGATTTACAAAATAAACTATTAAATCTTAAATATGTTTCAAGGCTTAAATATACCATATTTCAAAAATAAATTTCATAATTTCATATATCCCAAATTTTACTTCATTATTACTTACATATGTCATTATTTCGCAACATTACATTCGATCGCTCGCTTGATCACACAAGTTCGCTTTCGAACTAGTATTGTCCATTCGACTTCCCTAATGCGGACTTCGATATGGTTTCTTGACTAGAAGCCATCAGTCTCCTTGCATAGCCATATACTGTGATAGAGAATTCTAGAATCAAGCCCAAAATCCATATCAAATGTTCGCCATCAAGAATCAAATGAAAAATCCTAACATGAAATGGTGTAATTCACCTCGAACTTGTGTACTCAAACTTGGATCAAATTAATTATGCGAATAAAACAACGTACGTACAACTTATGTATCTATTCCAACTTGTTAAATAAATAGTTTTATAAAGATGTTACTAAGTTAAAACATTTAAAACCAAAATTTTCTCAAACATTTGAAGACTAATTTTTATCCGAAACATTTCAAAACTAAATTTCATATTAGTATAATTCAAAATAGTCTTATTTATTTACTTAACAAAACAGTTTCAGCTTATAAAAAACCATATTGTTTCATACTTGAAACATACAAACTAAACTTATATTCTTTATCAAATATCTTATACCTTTCAAAAAATTTAGCTTTGAAAAATTAACCTTGATTTGGAAGTGCTCGAATCTTAAAAATAGTTGAAGGAATCATATTTTCAAATCCAAGAGTTGGAAATCAACACTAAATCAGTGAACCAATTTCAAAAGATAGTGTTATACCAAAACAAATCTGAATCTCGAGTACTGAACACCGGCTTACTTTAAATCATTTCAAATGTGTGTGTGTGTATATATATATATATCTTTCGAATATCAAACCACACTTCAAAATCAAAAATCAAAATTGGTTTCACAAAATCACTCGCATAGCAAAGCTACTAGAGTGGCCTCTCTCTCACTCAGAAACTCAAAAATCAATGTCGATGATGCATGCATTCATCACCAAAATTATTTTCCAGCGACATAAGTGAGTTCTGGACTTCAATTAACTTTGAAAAACTTCTTTGAAATTCTTTCGAAATCATTGAAATTCATTCGAATACATTTGAAACATTTCATATTTGAAATATATATACATATATATATCTTTAAATCATATTACTATATATTTTTTCCAAAATCTTAAAACCGATTTCAAAATACTGGAATTCGATTCCTCGAAATTCAAATTCAAAACCCTTCAGTTATAAATCATTTTTGTATAAATCAAGTTCTTATAAAATTTTCAAAATTTCAAATTCTTTCGAAATTTCAAATTTTCATTTTTGGAAGGTATATAATCCTTATCGAAAACATTTCACTTTTATATATAAAAATATGGCCATCCTTAATAATTTCGATGTATGCACAATTTCAAAATACAACCAAACACAAATTTCCAAAGGATGATTCAAGGAAGGATTTCAAACATACAAAGATTCAAAATTAGAGGAACTCTAATCAAATAGAATTCTAGTTCGAAGATAAACGCAAACGAAGATGAGATAATTTAATTACCAAATAGAGGATAGATAAGCCTAGATAAATCGCGGGCGACCTTAACCGGTCAACCGAGATTTTAGGGATATAATCAATACGGAAATCTAAGGCAAATCGACCTTTGATCGCCAGAGATAGAATCCGGGTAGAGCAGGAGATAGATAGCATCGACATCCGAGGATACAGAAATCTCCAGTGAATCAAAGCCAATTGTAAAGGAGTTTCACCCATTTACAAATCATTCAACAATTTACAGAATCACCGCCCTTTAGAGAGGTCATTCCAAAGTAGAGTTACAGAATGCTCCGAATCAAAAGGAAAAATGGGGAAAACAAGACTGGATTCCAGAATAAGTCGGAGCGTTCCAAAGTTCAAGAAATCCTAATCGATAAGAATCTTAACCAAGAGATTTCTAACAAGGTGGATACCGAAGAGATGAAGTTTAGAAAATCTTGATTTCGAAATAAGAACATTTTTATACCAAAATAATCTTTGAAAATCTTTTAAAATCATTTGGAAATCATTTTATACTTCGAAAATATGTTCTCTCACAAGGAAATGATTCTGAGATTTATTTCACTCATTTTAGGGTATTTCTACCCTATCTTAAATGAGTTTTTGCTCCGCAGGCTAAGGTTTGCCTAAAAACCAAAGCTCTGATACCAACTGTAACAACCCGATATTTTTCAGTCATTCGCATCCGCACACGTCGGACTTGAATTGCTCAAAATACCGCGTTGTAAATAAATTTGGAGCAAATGAAATACAATCACAGAATCACAGACATAGAACAAACAGAATACCTCGCAGCGGAATATAAAATACATAGTAGTTCATGAAGCTACTACGGCAGAGTCTCAAACCAAATACATAATACAGTCTGAAAACAACATAATAGAAATCCGAAATACATAAAAATTCACTAATACATGAGATAAACTAGAATAGCTGAAACAGAAAGTAGATATAAATGTAGATAAGTAGAAACTCCAGCAAAGACCAGCTCCAGAAAGAGAATCCAAAGCTGTGAATACTCAGGCTGACCCGAGCGTAAAGTAAAACACAAAACACTCGAGTAAGGACAATATATACTTATATAATGTAAACCAACTCAAGTGAACTGCAGTAGAAATGCACAATAACTTAAAGGATGCTTGGGATCACCCATCCTTTAAGAATCAGTTAAACTATAAATTAATTACATCCCGTGGTTAAAATTTCAAAATGGCATTTTATACTTCAAAATCAAATGTAATTTCAAAATTCAATATCATTCAAAATATCATATCTTCCAAACCACATTCATTTTTATTTAATTTAAATACCATTGCAAAACACATTTCAAAATAGTTTATATTTCAAAACAAATTACTTCATTTTAAAGCATAAAAATGAAGTTATTATATTTAACAATTAAATTATTAAATTTACAAAATTTTAGTCTTTGAAAATTCGTTTATCCTCTTAGTTTATTAAAACAGATGAAAATTCAACTTTCGCAGCATTTAGAAATTGCTACAGAAAGTTACATTCAAAACAGTTCAATTTAACAAAAGATAGCTTTTAAAAATGCTGTAATAGGGTTACATTAGTTTCAAATAAAACTTAGTTAAAGTCAACAATTATAGCATTTACAAAAATGCTATAATAACCTTTAATTAAACTTAACCATTTGGTTCATTATTATCAACTACAGCATTTACAAATGTTGTATTATCATTTACATTAGAATTAATAGCATTTCAGAAATGCAGTTAATTAACTTCAAGTATTCAATATCATTTCACAAACAATTATATTTTTATTTAAATCATCTTTAGCTTATAAAATCATATAATTTCACTTTTAAAACAGTCGTTCAAATACCCTTATATTCATGATTTTATAAAGTTAAATCTCCATTCAAAAATCAAAATTTAATAATAATTCACTTATTAAATTCCAACATAAAATTTAAATTCATTAAATTAAATTTAACTTAACATTTAAGTTTAAAATTTTCAAACATAACTTAATTTCATTTTTATTTACTTAACTTAAAATTCACTTTTAAGCCAAATTCACAAATTTTCAATTTTAGTTATATTTCCAAATTTCAACCTAAATATTCATTCATTTCACATTTTAGCTTTATTCAAAAATCATTGATATATTATAAAATCATTTTTAAATTCATTTAATTCAAAATATCATAAATTTATCATATTTTCATATTTAATTTAAATTCCATTTATCACCAAATTCTAGTTTCCAAAATAACTTACATTCCAGATTTTCTAACTTTACCATTTATTTATTTCACTTATAAATTTTCAGAAAATCAATAATGCTTTACAAAAATCATTTTAATCAAATTTAAATCAAAATATTATAATATTTACATTTCTAAAATAATTAAAAATTTTAGAAAAACATATTTTAACAACGGGTCTGTATTTCATTTTCTAGCCTAGATAAAGTGATACGGGTAATATATCATTTCAACCCGTAATTTACAAAGAAAACCGGGTTTGATCATTTCAAACCCGCAATCCCAAGTAAAAGAAAATAATTGAAAATCATTCAGGCCTATCATTTCAGCCCATAACGATTTTCTCCTATTCTAAATTCCGTTCGGGTATGTGTCATTTCAACCCATAGTGATTCTAGTCTATAGGGAACTTGCAGTGTGATAAATTGATGAAAATAACAGAATAGCATGAAATAACAGTAACATATGGTATAACAAGTGTAAATATAGGTGTGAACTTCATATGAATGTAATATAGCAGTTATAACAGGATGATATGCATTTACAGATTCAGGTGATGTCAGTTTATCACTACATAAGTACATATTAGTCTGGTGAGATTTACTCACTGTTTTGAGCTGATGACACAACGACGAATTGCACAACGGGATCTACACAAGCACAAAAGCACGATACAGATACGAAATGGAGGAGCCAAGGATTAATTCCCTTGAATACAAATCAAACAAACAATATAATAATTATAAGGTTTCAAACCAAAAATACGATAAACGATGCTAGAAATTAAGGAACAACAATTAATCAAACACTTGCACTTGCTTGCACCATCACTATGCTCAGCCTATAGGGTGATAAGGTACTGCCATGGGGTGTATTTGGTCAGGTATGGGTCATATATGGTCGGCCTAGCAAGGGTAGTGAAGGTGTGGAAGTTGCTATGTATGAAAATACAAGTACAAGGCAAACAAGTGGATTTTTGTGCAATTTCAAGCATCGGGCAAGGTTACAAATGGCATGGCCAGACTTGCTGGAGGCTAGAAGATGGTGTGGCAGTGGTTTTGGTTCAGGTATGAGCTGGAAAATGTGGTGCAAAGGCCGGCTAAGGGTGTGGTGAAGTGGTGGAAGTTACAAGGTGTGAATACAAAGGGTTTAAGGCAAATAAGTGGCTTTTGTGCAACCATGGCTCAACCAAAGGACCATTGGGCTCGGCCCCTACAAGGTGAAGGTCAGGTGGGGTCTGGAGTGTCGGCCAAAGGTGGTGGAGGGACTAGTGGTGGCGGCCAAGGAGGTGTTTTAGGTGAAAAATGAAGGGTATGTGCATAAATGGTTCGGTTAGGCTGAACAAGTGGAATGTTTGCATAAACTTTGGTGGATCTAGTCATAGATGACCACGACATGGCTTGGTCAGTGGGCTGGAGGAGATGGTGACCTGATGTGGTGATGGTGGAGGCGGCTATGGTGGTGGAGGAGCAAGGCCGAACCTATGATGAAGAAGAACAAGTGTAAAAACCATGAATTCAAGCATAAACAAATGGAAAAATGAAATGAAGTTTACCAAACTTTCTTCAAAAGCTATGGCCGAAACTTTTTGAGGAAATGAGAGAAAAAATGAAGTAAGTGAATGAGAAATGAGGGTGGCATCTGAAAGAATGAAGAGATATGGCCATTTGAGTGAAAAGAAACGTTAAAATGTGAAAAGGTGGGAAAATCAAAAGGCATAGGAAACAAAAGGTCACAAACCCTTTCAATTTACCTTTTATTATTTATATAAATTTATGTAGCTGAAATAATAATAATATCAGATAATATTTCGAAATTTTCAACCAATATACAAATATATATAATATTTATCAATTATGTAAAGTAAAATTAAGGAAAATAGTTAAAACAGTGAACTAGACTAGCAAAATTTGAAGTTAAATGAAATAATTTTTAGAAAATTCATATAAGCTTGTAAAGTATTTTTAAACATAAATAATAACATAAAATACAAATATATTCACAAAATAAATATTTAAAATTTAATTTAAATATAAAATTATAATGCAGAAAATAGCAGAAAATGGGAAAACAGCCCTTAAAAATAGGAAATCAACACAGTAATTTTTAGAAAAATTCTATTATTATTTTAAAAATATTTAGAGATGAATTTTCACAAATAAAACAAATTTAAAATAAAATAAAGAAATTTTAAAATGAAGAAAATGGCAGAAAATTAGAAAACAGCCTTTAAAAATAGGAAATAAATACGGTAAATTTTGGAAAAATTATATTATCATTTTAAAAATGTTTAGAAATGATATCACACAAATAAAAAAAAATAAAAAAAATTTCAAAATGAAATAAAGTCAAATTTAAATATATAGTCAAAATCTAGGGTTGTTACATCCACACCATCTTCCGAGGCACACAAGAAGAACAAAACCCTAATGTACATCGCGAAAACTCATGGTCAATCCCCTTTCAAAACCCTACCCATGCTAGAACGAGCGCCACCACCTCCTCATACTTCGCGCCTCCCAATGTAGCTCCACACCCCAGCCACATCGTCGACTAACGCGACCCCACCTCGCTCGCTTCCGGAGCAGGCGTCGCCAATGGCCAGTGAACCCTAATGAATTATTGACACCAATCTAGCCATTAACTTGCCGCAAATCTCGCATGGATGCACTCCCTTCAACGATCTCTACCCAACGGTATTGATGATTTGACGATCCGCCGTGGTTCATCGAAGGGTGATGAACGATCGAGCATTCATTCGTGATTTCAGGAGAACCGGTGATTCAAAACCAAAAACGAATTGCAGAATTGGCTTGCGCTCGTCGAGTGCTTCGAATTCATATAAAATTTGATATTGTTTGTGGAGTTTGAAATTTTGATTTGAATTTGATATTGAAATCGGAATTGGGAATTTTTGTTTTGTCTGCCATTGTAATAAGGAGGTGAGGAGAAATTGTACGTACAGACAAATGACAATGAGGAACAATTAGGGTTTATAATAGGGTATTCATAGACAAAGCTGAAATAGAATAGATGTACACGATTGATATACGCGGTGAATGATAAAATGGCCCGAAAAGCCCGTTTCGACTCCGGAATGAAATTGGGTCAACCCATATATCAAAATAGATAATTTTTAAATATTTTAAACGCAATGGAACAGGTTTCAGGTCCAAATTCCATCGTATGAAGAAGTTATGCTAAAATCAAATTATTTCAAAGTGATTTTAATTGATTTCAATTTCATTGATTTTTAGGCGTTTCGAGTCCGTACGATCAAACGACAAGTCCGATTGCTACGAAACTTGAAATCCTACAATAATTCACCGTTACGGATCTGATGAAACTGGTTTCGTCGAAATCCAAGTCAATGGCCAAAATAGTTGTTTTTACATTAATTAAATAAATTAATAATTAATTAATTAAATCAAATTTTCTAATTTCAATTCGATACTTGACAAATTTCATCATTTTTGATTTCTTAATCACTTACAATGATCTAAACAAATTAAAATGTTAATTTAGAGTTGATTAATTTATCCATTTCAGTATTAACCTCAATTTCATTAAATTCAAAACTATAAATTAAATTTCCAATAATCCCATTTAATTTAAATAAATTAATGATTATTCCATTCATTATTGTCAAATAGATGGATTTAACATTGAATTCAAAGCTATTACATTAATATTGTCATATTCCATCTTCATTTCAATTGTTGTAAAATTTAATATTTAATTCTACTTATTTGCAATAAATCCAATTATTTAACTTTAAATCCAATAAATAAATAAATCCTGACTCCCATTCTTTTAATTCAACCAATTATCATATTATCATCTTAGGTACCATTTACATTGGTATATATCCTGATACATTAACATTTTCTCAATTTATCTTTATTTCAAATTGCATAACATTTAATTTCAATTGCTATAATAATTACACTTATTATAAATTGGATTTCAATGGGTTGATTTGTTTCAATTCAAATCTTTTTATTAAGTTCATTACTACTCTATAAACTTAGTTACCTTGTTTTTTCCATTCATTACTTTATATACCCAATTTAACAACACCTAAACATTGTATTACATTTCACATTAATGTAACCTTTATTTACATTTATTTCCAATTTCAATTAACAATCTAAATAAATAGGTAACATACAATAATCATTAACTTTACCCTTTAGTCACATAAATAAGCTTTTATTACTTACAAATCAATGTTGCCGTCTATTTAATCGGTAGCCAGCGGAATCTCAATTGATATTGATTGTTACTCCATGGCGGCACCACTTTTTAGGGTTTGACCGAGACCCGGAAGACCTATAGATTCACGATAACAAGAAGATAAACTCAAAAAAATGGACATAAAGAACGAAATCTCTTGAAGAGTGGAGAATAGAGAATAATACCTACGTCCGGCTGACTCTCAGTTTTCGCCGGAGTCCCCCTTCCAAAATAGGGGTTAGCACCTTAGGTTAATAAAGGGGTTTGTCTGAATCATAGCTTAGATCCTGTCCTAGGTTGAGAGAAACTAGCACTTCGACTGCTTGAAAAGAAGATGTGCCTTTGGGATCGAACTTCGAAGACTTAGTAGTGTTTTTTCCCTTTGCCGAAGGGTGCTAGAATGTCAAAATATCAATGTCTCACACAAAAAGGTCTAAAGGCCCATCCTCGTGGAGAATCTCCCGTAATAGTTTCTCTTCATCTAAATCAGCTTCACCGAGGGTTCTCTTTTTCATTTCAACAATGTACTCCCAGACCTTGGCAAGCGACTCAAGATAACCCTCACCAAGAATGCTCAGATCGCGGTGGATAAGGACTTTAGCATTTTATTCAATGATCGTGGGGTCGAACATGTCCTTAATTTCATTTCGACCGACTTATTTTTGGCATCCTCTACCTAGGCCTCAATCTATTCTCTCATCTCATTGCGGTTTGCTTCTCTCGCCTCTTCTTTGAGGACTTTAATTTGAGAAAATTGCTTATCAAGCTTAATCTTCAAAATCCGGGCCACAACAGCCGCTTCTCAATATCTTTGTGATCCCTCTTAAGCTTCAATTTTATCTTCCCTCTCCTTCTTAAGAAGTTCTTCAAGCTCCTCAATGAGGCGGGTATTTTTTTCCTTTTGCAAGGTACCATTTTCCAAGGCAAGTGCACTACTGCGATTGAGGGCAGCATTGAGTTCTTTTTTATGAGCAGCTTCTAAATAACTCACTGCTCAGATGTTTGCTTAGCAAATTTTTCTGCCTCCGTCAGCTTCACCATTAAATTCAAGATCTCAGTGGTGTTTAATTTTATCTTCATCATGGGTTTCCTCTAGCTTGAGATAAACGAATTCATGTTATCTCCCGATAGACACCTTAGAGATCTTCTTCTGCTAAGTGCTGGAGTGATTCATGTTGAACAAAAACATCATTGACACATGTGAGAGAACTTTCCTTAACATTCCCTAGAGTTGTGTGAATGGAGGGGAGCAACTTAAGCCCATCAAAACAAATCTTTAGGAAAATGACCTGAAGTTTGGCCAATTTTTTTGCCGTGGAAGCTTCAGGAGCCGCATTCGGCAAAAATGGATCAAAAGCGATAGTTGGAGGTTTCCTTGACCTACGGTCACGGGACTGCTTGGAGTTGTAGGAACCAGAATACTGCTCAACTGGTATGGAAACTTGGGGACCATTGAAAGAGGTCTGGTCGCCACTGTGCAGAGGAAGATTAGATTTAACTACTGATGGAACGACCGAGAATGGGACTTATGCTTGAAGGATGAAGATTTCTTAGAATGATGACTTCTTTCTCAATCATTATCCCTTTCTCTACGCCTACCCGATTCTGAATCACGTTTGGATCCGTATTGCATCGAGGATCCCCTAAAGCGATCAAAAGCTTGGGATTGAGGCATCGCACCTGCAAAAACCGAAAAAAGATGTATAGGAAGCCATTACAAATAAAGTAGATAGAGATCGTGTGGTGAAGTGCATGTGATTGTGAGTGTCCTAGTGTCGCCCCAGTGAACCAGTAGTTGCAACCTTTCTTATAGGAGTTTTCTCTCCTTTGTCGGTGGGACGAATGTCGCACCCCTTCTAGTGGGAGAATGGAGACCCTCAATGCTGATATTGGGAAATTCATAAATCATGATGTCATCGGTGATTTTGAGATTTGAAAACCCTTTCATCGAGCTTTCTAAATGTTAGGAAGACGACCCTTCGTCAATGGAAGTGATAACAAATTCAGGCTGCTTAGAAGTTTTCCTCTTATGGAGCTTATATGCAAGCTTCTTACTTTTCTAGATGGAATGTGAGGTTACGCGCCTTATGACAGTTTGACCACATGCGCTTTGCCTAGACATATGTCAGCATCGCCAGGTCCTTGGTCTTGACATGCATAATTTCGCCCTCTTCGGCATCATCCTAAGTCCCCTTGATTGGAAGCATGACAGGGTTATTAATATCACCTTCCTGTCTTGCAGCATATCCTAGTTGCGCAGCGCTTCTTGGAAACCCAATGTTGCAACCTTCCTCCAACAACCCAAACAGAGATAACTATTTGTCGGTTACAAGAAGTCAAATATACCTGTCTTCAAATGGAGTGGCACAAATTGCAGAGATTTCCCATGAAAAATTATTGTCATGTGGATGTGGACGGACACCCACAGATTTTCAGAATGTTAGTTGATTCAGGTTATGACCTGGGTTAAAGAATTTGATAATAGAGCAAAGATGGCACCTAAGTCCTTCCAACCATCGCCTTGCAAAGCCAGGCAGATATCTGACATAACACCATTCGTGTTTGAGGTGACTGAGCTTGTTCCAAGCACCTATTAAGACTTGACAATTGGGCGAAGGCTCAAGGAAAATGTAGGAAAGACTCCATATCCATCATTTGAAGTGGTAAATAAACCTGATGTCCTTAGGAGTTGGCGGGCGGACCAGGACATTCATAAATAGTAAAAAAAATGCCATGGAGAATGATATAACTATTCGGGTGTAGTTCAGTAGGAGCCATCCTGAGGTATTTTTGCCTCTCCTGGATAAAAGAATTGAAAGGCAGCATGCATCCAGCCCAACATATGAACTTATTGCATGTAGTATACCCCTATGGGGGCAAGTGAGCCCTATCGTTTATCGAAGGAACCAAAACGTCTTCGAATGAAATTCCATGTATGGAACATAATCTGTGAAGAGCAGTGTCACCAATTATGGAGGCTTGGGAATATGTCGGGTTATCTAAGAATATAACACTTTTTATAGCATCAGAGGAAGGACTTTTATCTTCCATTGGAAGGATGGGAACGTCATAAAAAAGGTCTGCTGACGGGCTGAAAACTTTTGGTTATTCAACTTGACAACCAGGGGAAAGCCTACAATATATAGTTGTGGAACTTGATTCAGCTTCAGGATTACAATGTTGTGAGACTGGTTTGGAAGACATTACAGCTAGACGCTTTGAACATCTAAAGTCTCTGTCAACTATGCTCAATAGATAATCGAGATTAGAAAGTCTACCTATTCCCCCATCCATGTTAAGTGTAATCTAGTGTGGTGCAATGTCGTGTAGTGCAAAAATAAGCAAGTCAAAATAGAACAAAACAAAGTAAATGACGAGACTTTGGTTTTTGACTAGAGTGACTATCAACACTAATCGTCCCAACTGGCAAATAGATCGATCAATTGTGTAAGCTATAGGATCGACCATCGGCATGTCGAAGTGTGAAATCCGTTATTAACGTCCATATGTTAAGTTTAGTTCATGTTCTAAGTCCTATGGATTTGGTCTTTCAATTTTGAGTTCTGGATATGCAAGTCCTGTTGTTCATTATTGTCATATATTCAAATTCATTGAGATGAGATTGGTTTTGATTGTTAAGTAAGTGGTTTTGGATTGGTTATCAAGTTCAATTCGAAGATTAGAAGTAGCTGATCCATGTATGACGATCTTTATTGGTCGATCCTTATCTCAGAGCATTGCAACCGATCCCTCTCTAGGTGAAAGATGCTAACCCCTCTCCTTTAACAAAAATGTCGATCCCACCGTGCCAATCAATTCCACCAATCCCTCGACTTCACTTTTTTCAACCTTACACCAAACTTCCACTGCCAACCTCTCTCATTTAACCAAAGAATTGATCCCTCCTCTACCCAACATGTTACCATTCAACTTACTCGACCGAATCTGATGTCATAAACTCTTTTCCTCCTCCTCCTTCTTTGCTCTGCCAAACCCTTCCATATCCCACATCTCATCTCCTCCAAGCAACTTTGGCCATTATTTCATCACCGCATCAAGCTCCACCCTAGTCGCCGATGGCATGGAATCGATCATCTCATCATAAAATTGAAAGTTAAAATTAGAAAACCTACCTATGTATAATATATGTTATATGTGAACAAATGGCTCGAAGATAATCGATAAGGAAGGTAAGGGGAAATGGGTTTATAAAGGCAAGTTGAATTGTAGAAAGATTTCATTTAAAAGTTAAGGGAAGAAGAAGAGAAGGAGGGTTCAGTTTTAACGAAGGAACAAGGAAGGCTTAGTATTTTGATGGATGGTAGGGAAATGAAACAAGTAAGGATGGAAAAGAGGAATGTTAGTTTATATATGAGGACGAGGGGATTCGCCCATGGTTTCGACTCGAAGAGAAGGGGAGAGGGATTAGTTAAAAAGATACCAATCCCTATGACCGTGCATATAAAAAAAAGGAGAGAGAGGGATCGGCTAGAAATATGTCGATCCCTACATACACTTCTTTTTAAAAAGAAAAAAAGAGAGAAAGAAGAAAATAAGAGGGTCGGTTATGAGAACAAATGCAAACAAACAGAGGCATGTAAATTATTCATAGCACGTATGTTCAAAATGCAATGAAGTTGAAACTTATTCAATGAAAATTGACGATGATCCATGAGCATACGAACACGTCCGGGAGCCAGTGACAAAAACGTGTATCTGAATGTGCATGTGTATGGTCAAAAAGTTCAATTTTTAAAATCGATTAAAGTTGAGATCAAAGTTGAAACCTTCAAGTTCAAAGCTGGACCAGGTAGCCAAAGCTTATTAGTCTCATGGAATCGGACTTATATATCAACTAATGGAATATAACCCTGGATTTGTACTATCGAAGATAGACCAAGCTTCACAACGAACAAAGAGGTTACAATACCTTGGGAAATTAATTCGATAGCGGGATAGGGACTATTTAGAAAATTGGACAAGTTTCTTTCCGACGATTTTAAATTGGCTCAGTTCAAAGCATGTCATGTTCAGCACAAGACATACTTTGGGGGGTAAGTGTTATCTGACATTTTGACCCGGCTATATTGAATTGATTGCACAAGTTAGATTCGACTGTTTTCAAGGCCGATGAGTCTAGAGTGACAGTGTGAGGGCCTAGAATCAAGTACAGATGATAACATGAAGTCGAATGGAATTGATGGATATGCAAGGAAAAATGTTAGAAGTATGAAATATGGTTCAATATATAGAAGGGATCGGTATAAAGTGGCTTCCACTATAGGGATCGGTATGTTTCGAGGAATAAGAGCATTTCAATAGAAAGCAAGCAATATCTCAAGATCTACAAGTACAATGCATGTGAAATTTTATGAATAAGATATGGGGGCCCTAGGAATCCTAACCTCGGCATCGCACCTCAAAAAGGTGAAGTTAGAGGGATCGACATTCTTCCCATGGAAGGGATCGACAGGAATCAGTAAGCAATCCATGTTGAAGCAAAGTTCAAGCAATAACTCAAGTTCTACCGATCTAATTGGCAAGAAATTTGGAGGCTAAGCATATTTTAACATGAGGAAGCAACCATAGGAATCGCACCCTAAAATTCGACCAAAGTAGGGATCGAGATCGATCTCTCTTCTTTGGAAATTAGGCCATGCGATCCCTCTTGTGGGTCCATGTTGTTCTGAAGGTCCTTCTGTCGAATTTTCGAGGAGATATTTGGCCATCTTCATCTATAAATGTAGGCTCGGTTGTTCGTTCGTTTTTGGGATATTTATGTGACCATTTGCTTTATACTCTTTTGTAACTAAGGATTTTCATCTAATCCCTATTGTACTCAGTTTATAAAGTGATTAATAAAGCAATCTGTTTAAAGTAGACATAGGAAAACAATGCTGAACCACTATAAATCATTGTGTGCGTACTACCTCTTTCATTTTACTGCTATTTTCTTGTCATTATCCTCTGTTTTCATTTTATATTTTTCACTTATTTCTCTTCAAAGTTTCTATTGGGTATTTGTGCCAATTTTTGATGCAAACAGGTGACAATTTTAGTACATCGCTATATCATCACATTCAATGTAGTTGTTTATTTAAATGCTTATATATTTATGAAAAATTGACATATATGCATGCCATGATGCTAACGACTTATATTTAATTGAATTTAATATACATTATTAAATAACTTAAACTCTATAATTTAAATAGTAAACTTCACACTATACAAAATATATTTTTAAAATGCATACAAATAGTTTTATACCTGATATAATTTTCGGCACAAAAAATAAATTTTTATTATATATATAGACATATATATTAATTAAATATCATTTAATTCAAATCACTTAAATAAAACGTTAAATAAATAATTAGATCATATAAAATTTTATTTAAATATTAAAAAATTCATTTTACACCTGATAAAATCTCGAAGGTAAAAAATATATTATACGTTGTATGTATGTATATAACACTCAAATATTAATATAAATGCCGAAAGTTAAATTTTAATTTTAAATTTTCTTTTAATTACAAAATGTTGATCCAAAAAATGGACCCACACCCTGGTTATAGTTTGAAAGCACCAGCCCTGTTCTGACAGAGCAATATCATAGATCACCGATATATAGAAAGAACAGTAAAAAAAAGTAGATTGAGAATTTTTATAGTGGTTCGGCTGTTAATTAAGCGTACGTCCACTTTATAGTTTTTTAAAGACTGATTGTTTTTACAATAGATGTTTGATTACAAGGCTTTGATTATTTTCTAGCTAAATTGAATCTCCAGAGTTGGAATACCCTGGAGAATTACAATGTATCATTTGGAGATTGTTATGAGGGAGATAGAGAGTGAAGAATAATTCCAGCAGAGCTTCAACAACCAGTCCGAAGAAGATCTAGTTTATGTTGTAGTAGGATGGTACTTATATGGATCGGAGAGCTTCTGGGCCAGGCACTTCATCATTAGCTCGTAGGTAGGTAGGAAATGACCCAGGGAGGATTTGACTCACAAAATGAGATAAGAACATGGGTCGTTGGCGGCCCATGGTCGATGGGTCGCTGGCAACCCATGGTCTATGAGTCACTTGTGACCCATAGACTTGGCTCGTTTGCGAGCCAATGTCTTGGCCTCCTTTGGTAGTATTCCTTAGCTGGCTCGTTTGAAGGTTTGAGTAGAGGCATGGGTCGTTGATGATCCAAGCACTTAGGATTTTTCTGGAGTTTGGAATTGGAGATGTTTCCATAGTCTTTTATCGTAATCGTTTTGTTTTGATAGTAGTTCACTAGCTGTTTGCACTCAACTGCTGATTAGGTTGTAAGAAGGCTGGTCCCTTGGTTTAATCAATATATATTGTTGTCTCAGTAATATAGCTTAACTATCGATCACTCCTTGCCTTAGCCTTTCTGGTTAGGTTCTAAGCCATCCTGATGTTAGGAGATTATTCTGCTTTCTAGTAGGTCCTGCTGGGCTAAAAACCTGGATAACACAAAATATATTTTAAAATATTCAATGCTAAAATATCATCTAGAATTTTTATAAAATATTAAAAACATAATTACAAATTCGAAACATAATTTTATATATAATATTATTGTTTTACTTCAAATCGAAAATTTTAAATTAAATTGCAAAAAAAATCTATTTTTGCCCTGAGAATTATTAGGTACATATACATATATATTTTAATATATATATATATATATTATGTGTATATATATTTCATTTATATTTTTTTATACATACACATATATTTATATTCATTCATTTATTTATTGTTAAACTATTTATAAGAATATATATATATATATATATATATATTATAATTTTTTTTTTCAATTTTACAACAAAATAAATAACTAATATTTTTAATATTTTTTAAATGTTTTATATACATAATTAAATATATACGCTTGTAATTCAAAAAAAAATTCGAAAATGCCACTAGGTCTAGTTTCTATTGATTTGCTCCATTTTACAAAAATTAGCAAGTTATATACGTTTTCTAACCGTAAACGACGTTTTAGATTCGATAGAATAAGTCCTGAGGCCTAACTCCAACGTTTGTGAAAACTAAGTATTTTGTCCTTTTATGTAAAACATTACATTATTAATATTTCATTTATTATTTGAAATTCTCGGGGTGTTACAGATAATATACAGTTGTTTAAATGGGTATAGAATATTAATTAGCAGAGAGTAATTTGGAAATATATATTGTATAATAAGTAAAGCAAAAAGTAAAGCAGTTTGGTCGAAATTTGCCTACATCCACTGTTGTCATTCATAAATACAAAATAAAATGATCTATTGATCGATTAGAATGCTTAAATACAAAATACAATAATCTATCTATTGAAAGGAATGAAATGTACAACTCTTAAAAAAATTGTATGGTAATAGTGGAGCACTCAAACTTGTCTGTCGGTACTGTTCATCCACTAGGTATTTTTCATTTGATGTTGATAGGAAATTGGTTCGACATTCCCTATAAAACAAGGACATTTCATGTTTGATTAATTCTGTCCAATAACACACAGTTTGGTACAGGATTAGTTGGGCAAGAGAATCACTAGACAAATTTTCTTGTTCGGTACTTCATTGTACAAGACTGTTTCTGATGTTCGGTAGTTGATAACGACAAAATCAATTTTGTTGCTCAGCACCAGAACTTTATACTGAACTGTTTTTTGACGGGCTGAATTCTTCACTTAGCCAAACTCTTGCTATTCTTCTGACTTTCTTAGAGTTAGCTTTTGATCCTCATGTTCTTTCGATTTACCCATTCGATCATGTGATGGCAATTTTATTATTGACCCTCAGTTAGTTTTTTGCCTCTTGACGTCTTTCCATATCTCAAGTAATAACCAAACTTTTCTTTTGCTCATGTTGTTATTTTTTTCTTCTATTTAAAGTTTTCTTGTTGTTGGCGAGGGAGCGAGTGGTAGGGGGGTTTTGGGAAGGTGGGGGTGGAGTAGTGTGTTTGTTGGATAATTATTCGCATTAGTTATTAATGACAATCGTTACTACTTTTGAAATGATTATATATTTATATTATTTGTATGGGAGAGACGTAAGAATTGAAAATTTCTTCCAAATAAATGTCATTAAATCGTCTTCATATAATGAAATCACTTTATTTAATGAAATCATAATTCTAATCATAAATCTTTGAGGAATAATTTTTGACCATCTCGAATTCTTTTATCTTGAGTTTACAAGTTTGAGAAATCAATATGTTAATCTTGAAGAACGTACGATATTTATTGATCATTTCATAGTCATACCGAACTTCGCTTTTAAAGCAGCAACTCGTCCGTGGTTCAATAATGTTTTATCGATTATTTTATCAGAATCATATTCTACAAATTTTAACACAATCTTGTTTTAAGTGTAAAGACAACCATCAAATTAAGTGTTAAACAACATTTCTTAACTTTATATTAGAGTTGTCTCGCATGTGACAAAGAGGAACGACGGTTCAAAATTTGAATAGCTTCACATTGTTAAATAATTTGAAAAAAGTGATGTATAAATATAAGTTGGTGGACATGTAAAATTGAAGATTTCTTTTGTTATAATAAAAATGTGTGCTATAACTCATAGACATACGACGGACATGTTGGTTCGATCGTCGGTACACAACACTTTAAACATTAACTCAAAATATTTTTCAGTCATAATATAATCTTATGATCACTGCTATATAATCTATAAATTTCTTCGGGGGGAAAAAAACCCAACAGAGAGAAGAGAGGGAAGGGTGAGAGGGAGGAGGCGAGGAAAAAGGAGATATCCTCTTAACATCGTTGGAATATGGAAGTTTATATCATGCATTGTGGTAGATTCGATTCAGAAATAAAATAATCATTTTAAAACACTCATCCAAAATTCTAAAGAAGAAACTTCAACACAGATAGCACAAATCCTAAAACAGCTGTACCAAATATTCCTTCATCGACCCTGATAGCAAACCCCGAATTAGTGGGAGAATCACCTACATCTACTGATGGTGACCCTACCACAGGCCCCAAATTTGGTGGGCCCACCACAACCCCAACAACACGACTCGGCCCAGGAGCCGGACCCGGAATCGGACCCAAACCTGGACCCGCACCCGGTCCAACCACACCACCACAAATCACAGGCCCTCCCCCAACCCCATCCTCTCTTTTCAAAACCCCTAAAACGCCATGGCACCTAAACGCCGACCCGTACCTGCAAACATTGGCCCCCACAACCTCCACGTTGTTCAGATAGAACGCCCTCCTTCCTCCGTTCAAAACCTTAACCGAAAATCCGTCCTCGTTCGTCGGGATCAAGCTCCCGTTCGGAAATCGCAGTAGATCCTCGAAAGAAAGAGGCGAAGGAATCGAATGTCGTAGCACAAAATTAATAGTTTGGTTCTCTGGTATGGACGCTCTGGAAAGAGCTCGGTCGCTAGGCATAAGGAAAGTGGTGTTGTGGGGTAATTTATCCTTTACCATGTTGAGGAGGGTGACGAAGGTGAAGTAGCTGGCCCTTTGCATTTCGTGCATACTGGAGACGATGTCGTCGGAGGCGGTTACGTTGGTGGACGTGGCTGAGATTACGAGTGATGATAGGAGGATGGTGGCGGTGTGCAGCAGCAATTTGAAATTGATGTCCATTGTGTTCTTCCTTTTAGTAGGATTAAGGTGAGGGGGTTTATTTATTCTGGGATGGAATTGAGCATGGGAGTGTGATGGTTCACCTGCAACTGTGGTTCATGCTCTTTTTGTTGCTGATGCAGTTGACGGGCTGGGTTGGTTGTAGGTGTTGTTTAGTTGTGACATTTTATTGCCTAAAAGGGAGAGCAATGTAAGTATTCAGTTTGAATCCTTTGATTTCGAATTTATCCTGTTTATGTGGGTAAGTGAGGAGTCTGATTTGTTTATAACTTAGTCTGATTTTTGGTATATATTTTTTTCTTCCTCTGGTATAAATTACTTTGGATTTGTATCCTATCGCTACTCTCATTTCTAGCTATCAATAAAGGTAATTATTAATGATGACTTGGAACCATATTTTGATTTAAAATAATTGTTTTGATTATTCTATTTTTTGGTAGAATGAAATGTTTGATTTTGAATAAGATTCTGGATTTGGTGGAAGTTGATATACATGGAGAAAATGTATATCAAAAACAAGAGAAACAGCGGTGTTGCTATGTTTTTTTTAATCTTATTTGTCAAATTTGTGTGAAATCTTTTATTTAATAAAAAAAGGTTTATAACACTTTCCACCAATAAAGTACACTAAGGTAAAGTAAACCAAGAGTGCATATTTTGTTAAGCGAAAATGTTACTTTGATAAAAGTTCTTGAAAAAAGATATGTTTTTGTGTTAACAAAAGGGAAATAAATATTATAGATTAATTGTTAATAATTACTATTAAATTATAAATGAAAACGAAGAAAAAAAAACACTAAATTTGAAAACAAAACCGATACACTACAATTTCTTTATAGATAAAAACCGATACACCGCTATAAAAAAATTCAAGTACATAAACGATGCAATGCACGTTTTACTTGCCCCATCACGACATCTGAATCCAGAGACGTAGCCACGATCAAAATGTTAATGTTGGATTGAAATGTGATGGTCATAGATGGTTGCCCAATGCTAGAAAGGAACTGCGTTGGTTGTACTTGATCATCTTTGAAATTCCATTACAATGTACCGAATTCCCACGTCTGATTGAAAGACATTTGAAATGTTTGTAAACACGGTGGAGATCGTGGAATGTTTGAGGACACATCTTCATGTTCAGTAACATGCATGAATGGGGCCGCTCCAGTTGCATGTGTACCTTCAATATAATTTGTCGTAGATTCATATTTTATATTGGCCTTCTCTGATACTTCAATATAGTAGTATCAAACTCTTAAATAAAAACTCTTTAACAAATCTCTTATAAGTAATTTATTTAAAACTAAAGTAAAAGATATCAGACATACCTTCATACGATCATCCTACCATTCCTCCGTACTTTGTCGAACCAACCATTGTTTTTTTAGCGCTTCGTATTTGGGTTGGACGTGACCTTCTATAGCCTTTTGTTCTGTTGGACATTCGTTTAAGACGTTAAGTGCCGCCGCAATTTTTGTGTGAACACCTTTCTTGTTGTTACTAGTGACGTCATATGTGTCGTTGGTGCATCGAAGGAATATAGTTGTTGTAGTTCATATTTATTTTTAGACTTTCGCACCGTCTTTATGACACTTTGGTTTGCAACATTTTTAATTGAAGGTAGATGAGGTAAGAAGTTTTGGTTTCGGTGTGGATGAGAAGGTAAATGAAAGGTAGAATTTACAGAGATGTAAAAAAAGGTCCAACGGAAATTTTTACTGTTGGCGTCGGACGCGTTCGACGCGCATAACACTACCGACACCAAAGCTTCTATCTCCTCGCCCCTTCCTAACAGGCCATTCTCAATGGTTACCTCGTTATTGTGCCAAACGCGTTTGATGCGGTAAGGAGGTAAATAAAATGCTACGAACCCACCTTAAGAGTAGCTCGTTTTACATTCATGAATGCTAAGGCTATGCTTTTCAATAAGGAGCATTACCTTGTTTGTTCAAGGTAAAATTTAGATCCTGAATTGATCCCGGACGTCTATTTAATATGCATCATATGTCAGACGCATATTAAATATGGGCATTTAACTAGAAAGACAAAATTTGCAGTCCAATTATTTTCTAGGACACACATCCACAGAAATTAATTTCGAGGCCGAAGTCAGCAGAATTATTACTTTTAAGGATAAAGTCAGCAGTCCAATTACTTTCAAGGACATAATTTCATAGGTTTTTATGCCTTAGAAACTAATTATTTTGCATTTTATCATTTAAAGTAATTATTTCAGTTGTGTGTTTAAGAAACTAATTGCACCTGCTAAAGAGGTCCTTGTGGCTAATTTCCACTACTAAATATGTGTCATACACAAGCGTCTATTTTACAAACGCTTGAAACCAGACGCCCATTAAATGAGCAACTATGTGTTGCCACCTCCCCTTAACGCTTAAAATAAGTGTTCAACGCCATCAAAATACACTTGTACACCAATCTTAGATGTTAAAAATAGTGGTGTGGGTGTGGTGATGATAAGTGTGATAACCTAATATATACTACAACAGAATGAATCTTAATGCTATTTTACGCTAGGGGTGAATAGTGTATTTAAACTTTTTATCAATGTACTTGCAAATTTTCAAACTTTATCACAAAAAATTCAAACATAAGTAATAATGTAATCATAGAACAATCATATAATAATAAGTAAGTAAAGATAAAGAATACACCAAATTTTTTATAATGGTTCAGATTTTCAATCCTACATTCAGTCCTGCATCCTGTACAGAATTTCACTAATCACATCTTGATTTTAAATCAGGTGGCAAAAACATCCTTTACACCTATTGACTTTGACTTAGGTAGCAAGGAAACATACTGGAATTTGACTCGGGTAACCAGCACATCCTTCGGAATTTGACTCAAGTAACCAAAACACCCATCCTGTCTTTGAGTTCAGAGGCAGGACAACTCCTTTACAGTATCGTCTTAACTTTCATTCGAGTGATTAATAACACCCTTTTACAAGTAGTAGTATGAACTTCAAAAAATCGAATCTTTCGATCATAATTCCAAGTAGTTTGTTGATACAGTTCCTATAAACCTTTGATAGTTTAATATCTTTGCTTTTGAGTAAAATTGAATGAAGACAGGGGTGAATCTTTTTTGATCTTTTGTAAGAATGTTGGAAAAGAAAACCGATGTAGAAATCGGCAGCTTTCGTTGAAATCTTAAAGAGAATGAGAGAGAAGAGAGATAAAGGCAGTAGTTAGAATTATTGTTAACAATTCGAAATCAAAAACCTTTAGATAGAGGTTGAAGAGTTGCGTCCATTCGCATAAAGATGGTTCCAAAAGTTGCTACTTTTGAAAATTTATAAAACACATTAACGTTCTATATATCGACATACATATTTTTGATATGTCGACATATACAAATTAATTTGTATTTTTTCAGAAATACTTTGAATATATTTTAAAATTTATTTCTTTGTAAAAAACTTTATTAAATTTTATTTTATAATCAAATTAATAATATTCTTTTATGAAAACATTTTAAGTGGAAAAATAATTTACAAAGTGAAGATAATCAAAGATATGATACTATTAGGGTCTTTAACATTTAATCTAAGACTCGATAAAATATTGATACAAATTTCTTGAGCTCGTCGTGCTTTTATTCTTGAATTCTTCAAAACTCATGAATCTTCAAATATGTCTCGACCAACTCTTGACTTATACTGATCAATTCTTCAAGCTTTTATTCAATCATCACTTGTATAAACTTGTTAATTATTCCTGATATGCTGCACGATATACTATACAACTTGAGAAAACATTGGTAATATTTATATGGTTGTTGTCATCAAAATAAATATATTGGTATTAACAACCTCCCTTTTTTAACGATGACAATAATTAAATATTCTGTTATAGAATATAATGGTGTTTAGTTAATAATCCCCCCCAACTCCCCTGAATATATGATATACAATACCCTTATCATTTTGCCTATTATATTTTATACAACTTCTCCTCCTTTGTTGTCAACAAAAATGGATGAATAAGTCGTGTTAATGAATTAAATAAGGAGTTATAATATTTTTAATCTTAGCAATGAACGTTATATTTTTGATATAGATTATATATAGGTAGTTATCAGTTTATCTTTGTATGAATGAAGTAATATTCTAAAAAGTCATCAAAAATTCAATAAAACACTACTTTAATTAATATAGTTACATATGTATACATATATTTAGACACTTGAGTACATTAATTTAAGAAACATAAAAATAGAAACAACATAATATAAAACAATACAAGAAAAACACAAACGATTATTTTGTAAAAACCATGGTTTCTTTGATGGAACTTGCGCTCATCCATCGTTTGGACCAAAAATTCCTTCAACCGAATTTTCTTCCCAGCCTTTGGGTTTCTCTATATCCACATCCATGTCTTCATTATTGATTTCCTTATAACCAGTGTTTTTAGGAATAGAAAATTTTTGTTCCCTTAATGACATAACATTGAAGTGACGTGAGATTTCTTTCAAGTTGGAGAATCATTTGCTTCTGATTCATTTTCAAATGTTTTTTATTTCCCAAAGTTACATGGAAAACCTTCTTGAGAAATTGTAGTGTATCTTCCATGTTGTCACTCAAATTATCTTTATAAATACCATTTCCTAAATCCGTTTTTATTTGAAAATAAATTAAAATTTTTAGAGAAGAAGATATGGACTTTTCCTTATGTCTAAATGTGTATTTATAGAAGCAAAATTTTAATTTAATGTTCCTTTTTAAAATAATTAAAATTTTAATTTTTGAAATTTGACCGTTATATGTCATCATACAGTTATATGTCGACATGCATGTTTTTTTTCAAACAGTTTTGAATTTTATTTTGGTTAAGTATTTAATTATTTTATAATTTTACAATGATTATTATTTCCAAAACGTGAATTAAGAGCCAGGAATAATTTCTAAAAGATAATAATTTTCATTCATAACATAAAAGACAATACATTATGGAATTTTTAAAAGTACTTGAAAGAAATATAACATGAGTAGATAAGTTTTAATCTAAAAAGAGTAAGATATAAACACATAAGTAGATAAGTAGATATGCCCAATTACCATGCTAATTTCACCATTTCACACCCAATTTCCCGCCAATCCATCCATCTCCGACACGATATAAACACATGGATCATCCCTACTCACCATGCTCTACCCAACACCACCTTCCAATCATACCCTAGTCATCGTTTGCAAAACCCTAAAACTTATGGCCTAGATTTATTCATCAATTTCTGGCCAACTCGAGCATTATCTCCAAAACGAACATCCGACGCATCTTCTCCTTGTTGAGAGATTTGAATCCATATATTATTAGTTGGGATTCAGGCGCTTTGGATTTTATTTGATTTAATTAGTTTATTAATCTGCTATTGGAGAGTGATTAGGAGAATTCGGGATTAGAAGAGAAGAAATGAGGTTAGCTCTGCTCCATAGGGTTTCACAACATCATATGCGTGTGTAGGCAATGAGGTGAATTTAGTTATATGTAACCGTTTGGCCCAAAAGTGGCCACATACTCTATTTCAACAATGCAACGTCTCTATTTCGCAAACTGTAACCCAAATTCACCAAAATTATATACCAAACTGATCAGCTTGGAAAGATCTATGCAGCGATATTAACTACGACACCCTGTTCACCTTTTAATTAAAAATTCATTTTAATTAATTAAAAATTCATTTTAATTAATTAAATATTAAAAGCGTCAAATTTGCGGGTCGTTACACTCTTCCCCTTTAAAAGAATTGCACCGTTGCAATCCCTTAAATACAACCATCAACCAGATCAATAAAATCTCACCACGGGTTCAATCGCCAAAATATAGGGTAGCGTACTGATCATAAATTGATCAACTTTAATGTAGTACACGATATTCGCACAACACAATCAATCATGACACACAACAATTCATTCACAATAATTAATTCAACACACATACTATAGTAACACACATATTTCCTCAATCATGCAATCCAAACTATCCTGTGAAAATAAAACTCCATCAACAAAGGGTGAGACAATCCTAACCATTGATCAACACCGTACACAAGTCACATCATGCATCTCAACAATCCAATTATAATAACTCATGAGAAGAATATACAACAAGGTTTAGGTTGGTCCAAACATGCATGCTCGATAAAAATATACATAAACCAATCATTATGGCTCATTGAAGTAAAGTACGCATCCACATATGCACACATAAAAATGGTAACCATAAGATAATAATGCCAACTAAATAATACATATGTGCTAATCTTTATGTTGACTACACATCCATCATAATATGTGTATCCTCAAAATTGTTGATGAACTTCCTCATAGTCTCATACTCAAAATAATCGATGTACCATCTAATTCGTACACCTTCCAAAATATTATATGCACCTACTCATGGTTACACTCTCAAAAATGATGTGTGCGCACACCCATGGCTACAACCTCAGGAATATGTATGTCTGTGTGTGTCGATATATATATATATATATATATATATATATATATATATATATATATATATATATGCCCACTTATGGCCGTGTTACCAAAATAATATGTGCCTTCTCATCGCTGCATCTCAAAATATATTTGCCTGCTTATAGGTACATCCTCAAAATAATATGGGCTTTTTCATGGCTATATCCTCAGAATATATGCACTCAAGGCTACATCAATCATTGATTCCCGAACCCACTCGAATGGTTAGGAAGTCTAGACCCGCTCAGACTGTCTCAAACCAAACCTTCTTAGACCATCTCAGATGATTAGGAAGTTCAGACCCACTCAAACGGTATTGTCTCAAACACTTATCAATGCATTATAGCTCAAATACTACTCAAATGGTCTTATACCAAATACTCTTAGATATGAGATAACTCGTATGACCCACTGAAATGATCAAAGACTACTCAACATCATGGATGCTCAATGCTCAAACTCGTGTCGCACAGACTTGTCAAGAGTTTGGACATACTAACTTATCTAACTTAGAGGTACACTCAGACTACCCCACATCCCCCGGTACACATCCACATCGAAATCCCTCTTGTTCCATCCTTCATATCTCCTGCAATATTTGGTTCCACGGTCCTCTTATAGTAATATTCTCATATGATAGCAGTGATGACTTGTCCAAAATACCAAAGAGGGGCCTGCTAGCCTTTGCTAGCATTGGGAGTTCTAATACATTTTCAAATCAAAAAAATTATACTAAAATATCTTTATTTTAAATCAAAGCTTCCATGTTCTCTTCAAATTGAGATTTTATTCCTCGAAATGTCATCATTATTTCGTACACTAATTTAAAAAATATTATCACCTTTTTTTTCAAAATCAATTAAAAATATTAATGAAAATTCCAGATTGCTTAAAATTCTTTAAAAATCAAAATAGAAGTATTTTGTCAAAATCAAATCACTTATGGAAGTAGGTAGTCGCTTTATAAAAATAGATTTGAAACATGTAATTATTAAAACTTTATATTTTAGTAAAGATGTAGTCCCCCAATGGTATTTGCAAAGCCACCTTGCCACCAAAACTCTTTAGCCACTATTACCCATTCTTGAAGAACATCAATCGCATCTCTTAGTTAATCTGAATACCTAGTCTCCCCAGCTTAGAAAACTATGTCGTCCCACTATGGTTAAACCAAATGTGTTCCTAACATTCCACCAGCTTATCCAATGTATACTCAACATTGAATAACAAACTTATCATAAAGTTATCAACATAAATAAACTATATAACCTAGCATATAATATGAACGATTACAATTAGGAAAACAAGATGAAACCAAAAATTAAGCAATTTATAGCAAAACAAACAATAAACAAAAATACAATGAAAGCAAAAAAGAATTAATTCAAACATGCATAACATAAATTAATAAACAACAAATATAAAATAAGTGGACAATAATAATATAATATAAATACAATAATTTCATTCAAACAAACATACAATATACCACAAAACAAATGTAGTCAAATTAAGTAGTCGAATTAATATAGCGTTTCTTAACAAACAATAGAACATCACAGCCAATTCAACTATAGTGAACAAGTACCGCTAAAACAAAATATCTCTGTCGCATAGGTCAAAATAGGCAAGCATAAAATTATATCCCTACTTTCTCTCCCAAAGGGAATAACCATACTTGCCTATAACTAACAAGGGAAAACCACACAAAGTTGGATGAGGGATTACATTATCAATATAATGCATATTGGGCAAACTCAAAACTCATATCATCCAGTCATCTTATATCCTTTGCAACTCAGTTTAGCCTCCTAGTCCTCAAAATATGCTTCAATAAATTTTCCAAATAAAATATCTCTTTATAATAAAATACTTAGTTTTTCAAATCAAATATTTTACTTTTTAATTATTATCTCATCTTTGTAAAATATCTTCCTAAAGTCATTTTAAAATCAGGTTTTTGTGACACATATTTTTTTTTAAAATATTTCAAATATATATCCAGAATATATCCACCCTAAAACTAGTGTTCTCTAGGGATGGCAATGAGGCGGGTCTAGGGTCCAAACCCGGTCGACCCGCCCCTGTTTTGGCCCGTCTAGACCCGTCCCATTAGGTCATTGGGGTGGGTAGACCCGTGACCCGTTCTTGAGTGCTTCGGGTCTAGGGTCGGGTCGGGGCTCGGTTGACCCGCCCCAACTCGACCCGCACTACTAATATCTCATGAAACTGCTTTATTACTATAATGATTTATTAATCTTCTTAGATATAAGTGATTCTAGCATGGATATTAAAATGTTCCAATAAATAATCTATATAAAAAATTAGAGTATTAAGTTGCGTCATTGATAATTATACAATAACATATGTATATATTTTCTGAATTGTTATTGTACACATCATTTTTACTAACTTTCCTTAGACACGTTGTTATTTGTATTTCTTGAATTATTTGGTGATAACGAGTATAAACAAATAAATATATGTAAGTTGGTACACAATTTTGAATCAATACATGAGACTCATCGGGTCTTGGGGCGGGTCGGGTCTACCCTGACCCGTACGGGTCCCGGTTACGGGGCAAAATTTCAGACCTGCACCGGGTCTACGGGGCGGGTCTGGGGCGAGGTCTAAAAAATCCAGGACTGGTATGGGACACTAAAAACCCGCCCTAACCCGCCCCATTTCCATTCCTAGTGTTCTCCAATTAGAGTTCTTTACTAAAAAATGATTTTCTTCCAAAACATTGTTTATCAAAAAATATTCTTTACATAAAAATACTTATAGTTAAAAATTAACTTTCACTCTAGAGTTTTCCAAACACAAGGATGTTCTCTTTAAATAAAACATTTTTCCTCAAACAAAATGTTCTCCATACATTTTACTCAAAATAGATATTTCCAAAATATTTTTGACAAAATATTTTCTCCATAGTAAATTCTCAAATTATTTTCTAGAATCAAATATCTTTTTATCAAAACATGTTTTTCCACATGACTTTCTCAAAACATATACTTCTCAAATCATATGGTATTTATTGTAAGTACATTTCAATGAAATATTTTCTCCCCTTTGCAAATGAAAATTCTCACCAAAATTTCTCAACAGAATACAGTGGGTGAACATTTTAAAAAGGGATGCCTTTAAAAACATCATTCACGACATACTTTTCTAAAAAGGTTGCTTTTTAAACTAAAACAAATTTTAACCAAATGTTTTCTACAAAAAACATCCCTCTCAAAATCCTTTCACAAAGTGATTTTAAGTAAAAAAATTCATGCCAATTGTTCCCTATAAAAACATCTTCATAAATAAAAATACTATTTCCCTTCTCAAATAAAATGTTTATCTTTACCCTTATGAAATTCTCGATAAAACACTTTAAGTCCAAAAACATACATTTTCCTCTTAAATCAGATATCTTTAAAAAACAAACGTGTATCTTAAACCTAACATTTTATGATAAAATTTCACTGGAATAAGTTCATTTTTCAATGTTAGGTCTTAATCACAATTTAACGTGTGTCACTCGGGTTATGATCAGCACTTAACCTCTTATATAAGTTCTCATCCCATCCCAATCCTACAATATTTATTTCCCACTCAGAAGGTTATCATAAATAGACATCATCTTATAGTGAGGTAATGGTGGTTACACGTACAACTCATATACACATAAAACATATAATCAATAATAAGGAAACTATCTTATCTCATATGTACACAATCTAGGGTGTAAAGTAATATACTTTAGTTATGGTAAAACAACCCAAGGCCGAGTGAATTTATAAATCACGCTTTGATACTAAATGTGATGGCCCGTTATTTTTAATTTCTAAAACTAATGACAAATTACATCAAAATACAATTGTGCACTAATCTTAGATACTAAAACAACGGACTTTGGATTTTATAATACAAATGCTAAGGTTAGTATGGGAAAAAAGAGGAACACTCGCAGTAGAATTAAAAGTTAAAATATACATAAGTCTCAACAACGAGTATGTATCCCAACAAACCATACAGGGCTCAACAAAACATATAAAACAACTTCATCATTCTACATATTAATCCTTTATTTAATTTAAAAGTGATACAATAGTAATACATTGAAATAATTTTTAGTAAACAACTTGCAAATGTAGTATACAACCAAAGCTCCTTCCCTTTCCTTTTTCTTTATTTCACCTGCCAACTTCGCAAATAGATATATACAAAAAGGAAAAGGTGTCAACTATGTTTGGGATGCGCCTTATTCTATACACTACAGCCATAGGCTCGAGAGCTATTGCATAGAAAATGGCCGCCTACGTAGCCCTTTTGAGGGCTTTGAAAGTGTGGAAGGATCAGATATTGATAATAGGGTCAACATTACTTGTATACTTGTAGTATGAGTGATAAAACGAATTGCAAAGTAAGAAAAGTAAAGTAAGTAAAATATTACATCAAGATTTATCCTGGTTGGGAGTACCTCTCTTACGTCCAATCCCTAAACACCTCTTAGGTTTTCCTTTCAAGTGCCTCACTTCAACCGAATGAATTGGTTTACAATATAGACTACCTGAGCACCTCACAGGCCTACCTTTTGATAAAAGTAGAAAAAGGTTCATCAACAAAGTTATGTCTTAAATACACATTTCTTGTCACTATAATACAAAAACTCCTATATCCACTCAATATGGATATGAGTAAAGGTTCTTGAGTTTTGGAGTTTGAGTTTGAGAATATCTAGTTGAATGATCAGAGAAGTAGTAGTGATCAGAAATTCAGTGAGAGAGAAAGCAATTGAATTCATATTCTGAAAATTGGTATTCAAATCTGAAGTCTGCTACTATTTTTATAGAGGTGGATGGATGCATTGAAGAGTAGTGACCAGTCAGAGAGCTGCCATCAAGGGAAGCACTGCTTTGGAGGAGAATTGACGAAGAGATGTAAAGCAACTATAAGAATAGAAGGTATAGACACGAACAGTAGGCTGCCACCGGTGCATCGGTGGGACATCTGCCAGTCGATCGGTGGGAGCAATAAATACCCATTGTGCCTGGTTGTGTATATTTTGTTTTCTTAGATCTTGTACTTCGTCAATTTCTTTAGCTCTTGTACTTCATCGTTGATTCTTGTTTTCTTCTATGACTTCTTCATAACTCATCATTTCTTTATTGTCTTTGTATATACTTTGCTAGTTCTTTGTTAAGATAATAACTTCTACAGTTGTAGTATTTCATATTTATCGTTGTATATGCTAATTTTTACAATAAAAGAGTTAGTAGAATATCTTTCATTGACATCATCAAAACCGAGGTTCTAACATTCTCTCCATTTTTGATGATGACAACTACTTATATAAAATACATTAAATAATAATATTACTCTCCCTAAGATAAAGACTCCATCTGGGAACATGAGATATTTTTGCCCCTTTGGAATCAGAAAAACGAGAAAAATATCATTAACATAGAACTGATACACATCACAGAACATACACAAAACGATGCATCCTTAACAAATTTGTTTTTTAACAACCCAAAATATATGATTAATTTGTATAATAGATAAGGCTGAAATTATTTTAATTTGATTAAAGAACAAATACCAAGATCTCTTCGTAACTTAAGAAACATATTTTCACATAAAGGTTTTGTAAAAATATCCATAAATTTGATTTCCAACATTAACAAATTCTAGCGATATATTTCCTTTTTCAACATTGCATGTGAAAAAATGATGTCGTATATCAATGTGTTTCATTATAGAATTTCTTATAGGATTCTTTGATAAATTCATTGTACTCATACTATCATAAAATATAAGGGAATTGGTTAAATTAACTTCAAAATCATGTAAAGTTTGTTGCATGTAAATTACTTGTGTATAAGCCAAAGCAGTAGAGATATATTTTTCTTCATACGTTGGTAGTTAAACATAAATCTGCTTCTTACTAAACCATGATACTAAAGATTGACCAATGAAATAAGAAAGCACCACTTGTACTTTTTCGATTTGTTTTACATCTTTTGAAATCAGCATCACTATATGATACTAATTCGAAAGGGAAACATTTTGGATAGAAACATTCGTAATCTTTAGTATTTTCTATGTAAAACAAAATTCGTATTACAGCTCGCAAATTTGATTCTTTGGAATTCGCTTGGGATCTAGCATAAAGAAAAATACTCATTAAAATGTCAGGCCTGCTAGCAGTTAAATAAAGTTAAAACCTATCATACATCTATAAAATTTTTGTTCACCATCCTTACCATTCTCATCTTTGTCAAGGTGTGTGCTTGCGCTTTTTGGTATTGGTTTGCTACTAGTGTTCTCCATTCCAAAATGTTTTAATAAATTTATACAGTACTTTTCTTGAAAATTGAAAAATCCTTCTTTTAATTTCTTAATTTGTAAACCTAAAAAATAGTTAATTCATCCATGTGTGATATTTCAATTTCGCTTTTCGTTAGTTCAGCAAAATCATCACATAGTCTTTTGTTAAATGATCCAAAAATTATATCATCAACATAAATTTGAATAATTACAATGTCAGATTTATCTCATTTAACTAAAAATGCTGTATTTCAAAAGTAATAATTTAAGAGATAATTCTTTAGTCATTCGTACCAAGCGTGTGGTGCTTATTTAACACCATAAAGTACATTTTTCAAATTAAAAACACGATCATGATATTTTTCATGTGAAAATAATGGTGATTGTTCAACAAAAGCATTTTCCTTAATATAGCATATAAAAATGCACATCTAACATCCATTTAATACAAAGTTTGGTTATGATTGCAAGCAAATGCAAGAGCATTCTTATAGCTTCAAGCCGTGCTTTAAAAGCAAAGGTTTCCTCATAGTCAATCCCTTCTTCTTGACTGTATACTTGAGCTACAAATATAGCTTTATTTCGTATAATGTCGGCTTCTTGTAGACTTTGTTATTATAAACCCATTTTGTACAAATAACAATTTGGTTATCTAGTCTTGGTACAATTTCCTAGGCATTATTACGTTTAAATTGGTTAAGTTCTTCTTGCATTGCCAAAATTCAATAACCATCCATAGCAGCTTCTTTAAAATTCTTTGGTTCAATATTAGATATGAAACCAAAATGACCCATTTGAGTAAACTACCTTCATGTAGCTTCTTTTTAGTTTACTGCCATTTACATTATCTAACGGGCGATCTTTCAATAATCTAGGAGGTGACTTTAAACTACTATTATCAGGATTAATTATGTCAACTAGTTGTTGTTCATTAGTGGTTGAATTTGCTGATGGTTTATAATTTCAGTATTTTCATCATCGTTAGTATTATGATTAAAATTTTCATCAAAAGATACATCTAACGTTTCTTCTATTATATTGTATCTTTCATTAAATATTCTATATGCTTTACTTGATTCGAATAACCAACAAATTTTCCTTCGTTGGTTTTTGGATCAAATTTACCAAGAGAGTCTTTAGTGTTTAAAATAAAGCATTTAGAACCAAAAATCTTAAAATACGACACATTAGGTTTCCTACCATAAAAAAGTTCATAAGATACCACTAAAGGTCTTAATGAAATAAGATTTAGAACATAACAAGCTGTAGCGCCTGCTTCAGTTCAGAAGTTTTGTGGTAGACTACTACTACTTAATAATGTTCTAGCGCATTCTTGTAAAGTACAATTCTTCTCTATGCAACACCGTTTTGTTGCACTGTCCTCAAAAAAGAAAAATTATGGCTTATACTGTTTTTATTACAAAAATCTCCAAAAATTTTATTTTCAAATTCTCCTCCATGGTCATTTCTAATATTATTAATCTTTAAATCTTTCAAATTTTGTGTTCTTTTAGCAAAAATTTTAAAAGATTAAAAAGTGTTATTTTTATGTTTCAACATGAAAGTCCATGTAAATCGTGAAAAATAATCAATAATTGCGAGAACATGTATGTTATGGTTTATTGATCTTATCTACATAGGGCCAAATAAATCTAAATGCAGCAGTTCTAAAGACTACATTGTTAAAATTTATAATCAAATTTATACCGTCGAAAAATTCTATCGAATTAGAAAACCGTCGAAAAATTTGTAATAAAATTTGTACCCTAAGCGCACGGCGTACACTTGTAGCACGTGGCGAATACGGGTTGATATGTAGGAAATTGTTGATTTTAAAAATATATTCAATTAAATTATGCCAAAGTCGAGTGAAAATTAAGTTAAAGAATTAGAAAATTATCTAGCTAACTAAAAGAAAAGAGATGCAAATATAAGAGTTAAATGACAATTTAGAGAATAAATCCACTCTCTAGATCACATAGTTAAAAATATATGAAATCATGATCTCTCTTTTATGGTCATTAGTGCTTTAATTGATGTGTCTATCATAAGTATTGTGACGACCCTGGATTTTGGCCCTATTATTTTAATAAATATTTAATCTAATTTAAATAAAAAGTAAACTTATCATTTTAAAATGAATATGACCTTTGAAATAATTGCCATTTATTTGTATGGATTTGTATTTTTGAAAGGAAATGGTTTTGAAAATTAAAATTAAAATCTCTCAATAATATTCCCAATAAAATCTTTCTTATATAATTGAATTAAATTGCCTTATGCTATTAACATTTGATAAATATATACATATAGATGATAATGTTTGAAATAAAATCAAATTCTATCAATATAAAATTTAAGTATAAAATATAAATAAACCATAAGAATATAATTTAAATATTGATTGCTAAAATACAAAACGTAAATAAAAAACAAGAATTAAGTGATTTGGTATGCTCGCAACATAAACTGAAAAATTGTAAGAACAAAGTGTATAAATAATACTAGACAAATATGTATATGAAGTTCAAGCTAGAAGTTAATAAAACAAACATCTCTACACAAAATATCTTCATATACGAACCAAGTCTAATTGCAAGTGTATATTTACAAACAAAATATCTATATACAGAAAAAGGTAATAATAATGTGTAAACAAAATTGGAAACCAAGGCATTAAATGCCATCACCTCGGCCAATATTTTGTCAATTCAACATATTTAGAAAAATCTGTTCAAAATAAAACAAAATAAAGAAGATAGCATAACCAGATAATATCTCCTTGTATACATCATGTTCTCTTATATATATATATATATATACACACACACACACATGTGACCATCCTTCTATTCTAGTTTGTTCAGCAAACATAAGGAAACCAGAATATAAGAATAAGACAAAAGGCAGATGTATATAGTTGAACGTAACTTAAACAAAAATGAAAAAAAAGTGATAAGCATGAAATTGTAAAACAAGACAAGCTTAATAAATGCAAGCACAAAGATATCATTTCAGCCTCCAAACTCAAACAAAAAAAATCTCTGATTAATTAAACGAAAATCAAACGTAGTACAAAAAAATCTTGTACCTGTATATTCATCAACCTGTTCACACTTTCTTTTATATATCATCTCCACCCCATTCGTTCATCATAAACCTGAGCATTGTGTGTGTGTGTGTGTGTGTGTGTGTGTGTGTGTGTGTGTGTGTGTGTATATGAAAGAGCAAAGCAAACCTGAACTAAACACAGCAACTACATTGTCTTCAAGAACAAATTAACAGACAAGCTAGGAGATCAAACAAGAAACAATAAACAATAAAATGTACAATGTAGTATTATACTATGAAGAGACATTTACCTTACACACCATCATATCAGCACAAACAACAACAGTCAGTTCGAAATGTTGAAAAATCATTTCAGTTCAGTGAAGAAATTATTGAGTAATTAAAAAGAAATATATATCTATATGAAATGAATACCAGTTTGTTTATGAAAATAAGCAATGAGACAAGTATGAGCTTGTGAAACAAGCCAATGTAATAAATGATAGCACAACAAATGTCATCTCAGCCTCCATACTAAAAAAATATCTCTGTCTAATTTTTGTACCAGGGAACAAAGCCTGTACAATTTTCTTTCTCTATATATATATATCATCTTCATTCCATTTCGATTCATAGAAGAAAAAAAAAGCAGTAAGAAATTAGAAGCCACAGTTTTAATCAGGAAGCAAATTCAAGTCCAGAGAAGGCCTAGACTTCTCTGATCCTTCCAAAGGTGAGTAAACTTTTTCGAAGTCTAATCTTACTTGTATCATAGTTATGTAAAGATTTAATGGTGGTAATGTTCTTGAGTTTATGCTGTGTAGAAGGGAAGTATGTATGCCTGAGTGTGGAAGCATGTGAATATCTGATTATACATATATCAGTCCTGCTCTTGCTTTAAACATGTTCTCAGACTGTCAAAAATCATTTTCACCCCATATAAATATTTACATGTTGAGATAGCTAAAGTAAATGTGTTTGTAGTAGGGTTTTTCATTTTATAAAAAATGTTTCATGTGAACAAATTGAAGCAATATCACTGGGAAAAGATTTACAGTGGGAAGAGAATAATTTCAAAAAAAAAATTAATTATCTTAAATTCGTGTTAGACTTATATAAGTAGATCCGACTTAGTAAATGGCGATTTTTTGTGGTATCGAATCGATTTGTTAGGGGGACGGTTGATGGGATGTCGGGATTAGATCAGGAATTGGTCGTGCGTTGATTTCTGGTGGCCGGCGTGATGGGTTTGAGGCTGTTTTTCAGGCAACAGGCTTATTACCAGGGTCGATTTTTTGCTCGATCTTGATTTTTAGTATGTATCGGAGATCGGCTGTTCAGAATTGTACTTAGTAGTGATTGTCGATACGTTCGAAGCAACGGCGGCAATCGGAGACGCTTGGGACGCTGGTGCAAGTGCACGGCGTAGCTGTGTGTCAGTGATTGGGAAGTGAGTTTGAAACTCGAGGATTGACTCGGGTTATTCTCGAATTTGCATGTGATTGTCTCGAAGATGGGTTGTACGCGAGTAAATCGGGTTTGACCGAAGTAAATTAGTTTGGGTTCGGTAACGTTGAGGCCATAAGTTTGCAGTAAAGGTAATCAAGTTTTAAACTGGTTCTTAAACAAATTTTTAAAGAAAAATATGTTATTTAAAATGATTGAATTATTTAAAAGTTATGTAATTTATTTTACCTTAAAATTGATTAAGATAAGTTATAAGTTGATTTAAAACTTTATCAACAATGTGATTAAGTGGGAATTAAGGGAAATGAATGTTTATCTTTAATTTAACTTAAGGTCTTAAGTTAAGCTATCAATTTATGATAAATAAATTCCAGGACTATTTGATAATTATAAAGTAATTGAGATTGATTGGTGAAATTAATTATCTGTTAAATCATTTAATGAGGTTAATATGGATTAATTAATAAATGTTGGAAATAAAAAGGTAATTATTCTTAGTAAATAATTAAAGAATAGTAATGATTGTAATTAATTTAAATTAGCGATTATGAGGTGAATAATTAAATATTAAAGATAAATAATTATGAAATTGTTTAAGTAAATGAGCTCATGTGGAAATCAAAGGATAGTTAATTGCTAAATGAGATAAATTAGGATAATTAATGTATATGATTAATTAAAGAGTAAATAATTTATGTATGAAATTAATTAATGGAATTAATTATGGTAAATTGATTTATGAGAGTAATTAACGTTATTAATGTGAATGGGTGAAGGTTTAATTACTTATTGTAATTAAAGAATAATTAATCAAGGAGGATTAATTAAGATAGATGATTTTTGGATGATTCATTATTAATTTGTAATTTATTCATAAGCAGGATTTTAAAGTAGTTTAAGTAATTGATTTAATTCAATTGTGGTTAATCTTGCTTATGAACGATTGAATGATATTGTGTGCCTTTGATTTGTTTATATCTCTGGTATGTGTTGTGTAATGTTATGTGATATAATATGATAGGTTAAAACAATGATATCCTGTATTTAAAGTTGAATAGTTTTCTATTTGAATATCTTGGGATAGGATGACTTGAGATTCGAAGAGACCGGAGTCGGATATTTGTAAATACCCGAAAGCACTTCAACTTTTATAGATTGATATGCAAAATTAATAGGCTGGAATAGAATGATTTAAGTGGATTGGACCATATAATCTAAGTTCTGGCACTTAGAAATTGATGTGTGAAATAAGTGATGTCTATAATAAATTGAGGCTTTGTGAATTGAAACAAGTTACCCCGCGTTTTATAAGAGTTATATACTTTTGTATTCTATGTTAGATGGGTTTACTCACGCTGGTTTCCAGCCTGACCCGGGTGTTACTTGATGTAATGCTCGGGTCAGACCGAGTATTACAGATTTTCAGGTAGTTACGTTCTGGAGCTCAGGAGGCGAGCTGGATGGCAATAGCGTATAGAGTATTTCTGCTATATTTATATCATTGTTAATCTAAGACATGACAATTGTATATATTCAGTGACTGTATATATGTGAAACTTTGATGTATATTATTGTAATCGACAGATGTAGCATTCTTAGTAAACTGTTATTATTTATTATTATCTTTTATCCGCTGCGAATGTGAGATGTTGGTGTTTCTAATCTTCTTTTTCTTCTATCTCTTTCTTCTATTTCATAACTAACTGGAATTTTCGGCTTCGAAAATTTTGGGTCGTTACATTTGGTATCAGAGCTGAAAGGTTAAGCGAGAACCTTGGTTCTGGTAGGGATTACTCATTGAATAGAGTCCGTAGTACTCTAGAATGAGTTGAGTGTGTGTGTGTGTAAGCGCGTACTTGTTATTTTGTTATAAAGTTTTTAAATGATTTTATATAAAAGTATATTTTGATATATATAGCAATATTCCCTTCTAATAAATATTAAGGTGATTAGTAGTTAAATTAATAAAATTAAATTAAGAAATAATATAATACAACCAAACTGAAATTAAATAAAGGTAAGTTTGAAATGAATTCAAACTAAAATTAAATTTTTTAATTGGAGAAGTATTTCAGAATAAGATAAAAATGAATTGGTTTTCAGATATGATAATCTTGGTTATTATCATAAATGATTGTTGTGTGTTTAATAATAAGATGTGTATCAACGAGTAAGCAAGATGAAATGTTTTAAGGGAGTAAACATTTAGGTAAAGTATGACTTATAAAATTGAAATTTAAATACCTAAATTGTGAAATTTTAAATCTGGGTCCAGAAATTGAAACTTGTTTCAAAGTGCTAAAAGAAATAATACATAAGTATTAGTTGAATAAATGAGACTTGTTGCAAACAATGTGTTGTTTGAAAATTTGATTTGAATTTAAACCAAAGGTGGTTTAAAATTTTAAAACATGGCTGGGAGGGCCAAGAAATAAATATGTATATATGTATGGATATACATGGTATCAAAGATAATTTGAAAATAAACTCTAAGGTGTTGAGTTTTGATTTTCCCTGAAGTGTGATGTAAAACCCAAAGTGATATAAGTTTTGAACTTATAAGAGGGAAATAATTTTTAAATTTGAAGTGGGAATTCGAATTTGAGTAGAGTTGGTTGGGTTAAGAAAATTGAAATTTAACTTGGGAGAAGTTAAATAAGTTTGAATGAACAACTTGAATTGGAAATTTCAAGGTGAAATTGAGATTTTACTTGGAAAGTTAAGTGGTAATTTGAATTGGGAATTTGTGTGATCTCAAATGGGTTTGAGATTTGGAAATTGAAAATGAATGGATGTTTTGGAAAAAAATTGGATGATATCATCCTATGGTTATTAATAATCTTTAAATTGTAAATTGGATTTGTTTTAAATGAATGAGGAATAAAGTGTAGTAATATATCCATTAATGAGATAAAAGGAAATTTTAACTTTAATTTGAAATTAAGGATATGGGATTACTTTGAATTAAAAATTTAAATAATTGAATTTGTAAATTAAAATTGTTTAAGAACTGGCTTCAAACTGGAAGATAAAATTTAGTAATAAATTAAATTTAAAAAAAATTATGTTGAACACTTATTTGAACCTTGAAATACATAAGTAAAGATAATTTAAAATGGGATTTTGGAGAATTGGACTCCGAAATTAAGTTGTTTGAAAACTTTAAATAAAAGTTAATTTGGTTTAAAGGTTAAACCAACCTTAGAGAATTTAACTCGAATATATATAATTCGAGATGGTTTAAAATTGAGTTTGAAATTGAATTAGTTCAAATCGAATCTGACTTGAATTAATTGGACTTGAGGTTGAAGGTGTATAAGTTTAAAAATTCAAATGGAAAACTTGGGTTAAATTGAAATGATTGGAATTGAAGTGGGTTCAATTGAATGGATATTAGTCCAAATTGATTGGAATAACTTGGGATTGTAATTAAAGTTGAATATGTTTAAAATCAAATGGAATTTGATTTGAAGTTGGAAATAAATTGAGAATTAATTCAACTTGAATTAGGAATAAATCAAGTCCAATGGAAATTGGAATTATTTAAAATTGAATTTGGGGTAATTTAAATGGAAGTGGCAATTTAAATTGAATTGATGAGAATGGAGATTGGGAATTGAACAGTTCTGACTCTGGACTATTTTTAATATAAATTATTTTAATATAAACTTATTTTTCCAAGCTATTTAATACATATAACCTTTCTTTTTGAAGTCAAGTTATTTTGTACTTGTTTTACAATTATTTCGGAACTATTAACAATTTTTCAACAATTTTATAAACTAATTACTATTTTTCAACTATTTTACAAGTTAATTACTATTTATAGCTATTTTGCAATTATCTGAATGACTATAATTATTTAACTATTTTACAACTATTTTACAGCTATTTTGCAAACTAATAATTATTTTCCTACTACTTATCTATTTTTAAAATTTTCAAGCTATTTTCTAAATATAAACTAGTCAGAGTTCAAATTGTTATTGATTAAATATCCAACTGGGAAAAGGATTGAAGTGATAATCCAAATGGCGATTAAGGTAAATATGAATAAGTAAATGAGAACTTAGGTGAATGTGAATAGAAAGGAAATTGGTTTTGGCTAATAATCAATAAAGCTAAATACGTAAGATGTACGTATATTATTCTATTCGCATAGTGATTTGATGCAGATTCGAGCATGGAATTTCGAGATAATTATATCGATCCAAGTTGGGATTTTTCACTCGATTTTCGACGGCGAACCTGGATATGGATTGTTGATTGGTTCTGGATATTCTCTATCATAGCTATGGCTATGCAAGAAGAATGAAGGTTTCTAATCAAGAAACTAGATCTGAGTCCGCACTAGGAAGTCGGGTGGACGATACTAGTTCGGAAGTGAAATTGTGTTATCGATCGAGCGATCAGGTTGATATAGCGTACGAATGGTATGTGTACATCGTACGGATTTGAATGAAATTGATATGGAAAAGAGTGATCAAATTGGGATATTTGGTTTTGAATAAACCAAGTTGTATATCTTTGTTATATAAGATAAATCTCCCTTTGTTGAATCTATTGCCGGAAGAAAAGGATTTTTGAAAATGTTTGAAGTATAAAAAGGGTTTTATACAAGTTTGAAATGATCCAAAGTTTTAAAAATTATATATAAAGGATCTTATGAGGATTTTGGAAAAGGTTTTAGGAACCTTTGGATTTGGAAAGGCTTTTGGTTTTTGGGTAAAATCAATATTGAAATTTAGAAAGCCTAGTTTGAGAATTATCGATTTTTGGGATAATCGATTTTGTGTAAAGGAGCCCTGTATGAGATCATACTAGGTGTATGATTTGAAGATACTATATGTATAGTATAAAGTGTTTTGATGATGGCTATGGGGAAAAAAGCGCTCCCTTGTAATGAACTTCTCAGGAGTGCCACTGGGTGGTGCTGCCTTGAGCCCTAGTGGGGGGGGGGGGTTCTAAAGTTGATCCTGTGAGGAGTCCGGACAAAACTAGTTCCTGAGGATTATTGGGTAGCGAAAGTCGAGGGCGCGGATGCCTACAGGAGCATTTGGGTTATGCTGTGACGATAGTGTAACTCGATGTCACTGCGATCTACTGTGGGGACCATAGCGAAAATCGTGACGAGGATGAGTGCCAACAGTCTACACTTGATTTTGCCGGGAAGGCAACGCAACATCGGTAGACTGCGATCTATGGTCGAGTGGAGTGGAGAAGTTTCATTCTTTTGGCAGCGAAATTCGAGGGCGCTGATGCCTACAGTTATATGGGTTTTTGCTGTGATAGCTACGTAACCCCAGTTGTAGTTGCAATCTGTAGCGGGTTTCATGGTGTAATCGAGGGGCGCGGAGGCCTACAGTTATCTATGGATTTTGTCGGGATGGCAACGTAACCATCGGGTTAACTGCAACCATGGATGGGGGTGGTGATTTCCAGAGCATTCTCACCAAAGATATTCCTCTATCTTTAAAAACTGTTTTCTATATTTTCAAAAAAATTATTTTTCAAGTATTTTCACTAGGTGTTGGAACGGGTTTACCAAGTACTTGTAGATTTTCAGTCCTACGCCTGATCAACGTATGACCGAATTTCTGTGAGGACAAGGATGGACTTGTCAAAACATCGAGTTATAAAAGTATTTTTATAAAGACTATTTAAGAAATATTATATAGAATTTTTGAGGTAGTTTAAAAATGATCAAAGGAAATTTATCTAATTTTAAGCATTTTAATAAATCTGGCTTCGTTCCTTTTCGAGGACGAAAAGATTCAAAGGGGGAAGGAATGTGACGACCCTGGATTTTAGCCCTATTATTTTAATAAATATTTAATCTAATTTATATAAAAAGTAAACTTATCATTTTAAAATGAATATGACCTTTGAAATAATTGCCATTTATTTGTATGGATTTGTATTTTTGAAAGGAAATGGTTTTGAAAATTAAAATTAAAATCTCTCAATAATATTCCCAATAAAATCTTTCTTATATAATTGAATTAAATTGCCTTATGCTATTAACATTTGATAAATATATACATATAGATGATAATGTTTGAAATAAAATCAAATTCTATCAATATAAAATTTAAGTATAAAATATAAATAAACCATAAGAATATAATTTAAATATTGATTGCTAAAATACAAAACATAAATAAAAAACAAGAATTAAGTGATTTGGTATGCTCGCAACATAAACTGAAAAATTGTAAGAACAAAGTGTATAAATAATACTAGACAAATATGTATATGAAGTTTAAGCTAGAAGTTAATAAAACAAACATCTCTACACAAAATATCTTCATATACGAACCAAGTCTAATTGCAAGTGTATATTTACAAACAAAATATCTATATACAGAAAAAGGTAATAATAATGTGTAAACAAAATTGGAAACCAAGGCATTAAATGCCATTACCTCGGCCAATATTTTGTCAATTCAACATATTTAGAAAAATCAGTTCAAAATAAAACAAAATAAAGAAGATAGCATAACCAGATAATATCTCCTTGTATACATCATGTTCTCTTATATATATATATATATATATATATATATATATATATATATGCGACCATCCTTCTATTCTAGTTTCTTCAGCAAACATAAGGAAACCAGAATATAGGAATAAGACAAAAAGAAGATGTATATAGTTGAACGTAACTTAAACAAAAATGAAAAAAAAAGTGATAAGCATGAACTTGTAAAACAAGACAAGCTTAATAAATGCAAGCGCAAAGATATCATTTCAGCCTCCAAACTCAAACAAAAAAAATCTCTGATCAATTAAACAAAAATCAAACGTAGTACAAAAAAAATCTTATACCCGTATATTCATCAACCTGTTCACACTTTCTTTTATATATCATCTCCACCCCATTCGTTCATCATAAACCTGAGCATTGTATATATATAAAAAAAAGAAAAAAGAAGAGCAAAGCAAACCTGAACTAAACACAGCAACTACATTATCTTCAAGAACAAATCAACGGACAAGCTAGGAGATCAAACAAGAAACAATAAACAATAAACTGTACAATGTAGTATTAAACTCTGAAGAGACATTTACCTTACACACCATCATATCAGCACAACAACAGTCAGTTAGAAATGTTGAAAAATCATTTCAGTTCAGTGAAGAAATTCTTGAGTAATTAAAAATAAATATATATCTATATGAAATGAATACCAGTTTGTTTATGAAAATAAGCAATGAGACAACTATGAGCTTGTGAAACAAGCCAATGTAATAAATGATAGCACAACAAATGTCATCTCAGCCTCCATACTAAAAAAAATACCTCTATCTAATTTTTGTACCAGGGAACAAAGCCTGTACAATTTTCTTTCTATATATATATATATATCATCTTCATTCCATTTCGATTCATAGAAGAAAAAAAGCAGTAAGAAATTAGAAGCCACAGTTTTAATCAGGAAGCAAATTCAAGTCCAAAGAAGGCCTAGACTTCTCTGATCCTTCCAGAGGTGAGTAAACTTTTTCCAATTCTAATCTTACTTATATCGTAGTTATGTAAAGATTTAATGGTGGTAATGTTCTTGAGTTTATGCTGTGTAGAAGGGAAGTATGTATGCCTGAGTGTGGAAGCATGTGAATATCTGTTTATACATATATCAGTCCTGCTCTTACTTTTAACATGTTCTCAGACTGTCAAAAATCATTTTCACCCCATATAAATGTTTACATGTTGAGATAGCTAAAGTAAATGTGTTTGTAGTAGGGTTTTTCATTTTATAAAAAATGTTTCATGTGAACAAATTGAAGCAATATCACTGGCAAAAGATTTACAGTGGGAAGAGAATAATTTCGAAAAAAAATTAATTATCTTAAATTCGTGTTAGACTTATATAAGTAGATCCGACTTAGTAAATGGCGATTTTTGGTGGTATCGAATCGATTTGTTAAGGGGACGGTTGATGGGATGTCGGGATTTGATCAGGAATTGGTCGTGCGTTGATTTCTGGTGGCCGGCGTGATGGGTTCGAGGCTGTTTTTCAGGCAACAGGCTTATTACCAGGGTCAACTTTTTGCTCGATCTTGATTTTTAGTATGTATCGGAGATCGACTGGTCAGAATTGTATTTAGTAGTGATCGTCGATACGTTCGAAGCATCGGCGGCGATTGGAGATGCCTAGGACGCTGGTGCAAGTGCACGGCGTAGCTGTGTGTCAGTGATTGGGAAGTGAGGTTGAAACTCGAGGATTGACTCGGGTTATTCTCGAATTTGCGTGTGATTGTCTCGAAGATGGGTTGTACGCGAGTAAATCGGGTTTGACCGAAGTAAATTAGTTTGGGTTCGGTAATGTTGAGGCCAGAAGTTTGCAGTAAAGGTAATCAAGTTTTAAATCGGTTCTTAAACAAATTTTTAAAGAAAAATATGTTATTTAAAATGATTGAATTATTTAAAAGTTATGTAATTTATTTTACCTTAAAATTGATTAAGATAAGTTATAAGTTTATTTAAAATTTTATCAACAATGTGATTAAGTGGGAATTAAGGGAAATGAATGTTTATCTTTAATTTAACTTAAGGTCTTAAGTTAAGTTATCAATTTATGATAAATAAATTCCAGGACTATTTGATAATTAGAAAGTAATTGAGATTGATTGGTGAAATTAATTATCTGTTAAATCATTTAATGAGGTTAATATGGATTAATTAATAAATGTTGGAAATAAAAAGGTAATTATTCTTAGTAAATAATTAAAGAATAGTAATAATTGTAATTAATTTAAAATAGCGATTATGAGGTGATTAATTAAATATTAAAGATAAATACTTATGAAATTGGTTAAGTAAATGAGCTCATGTGGAAATCAAAGGATAGTTAATTGCTAAATGAGATAAATTAGGATAATTAATGTATATGATTAATTAAAGAGTAATTAATTTATGTATGCAATTAATTAATGGAATTAATTATGGTAAATTGATTTATGAGGGTAATTAACGTTATTAATGTGAATGGGTGAAGGTTTAATTACTTACTGTAATTAAAGAATAATTAATCAAGGAGGATTAATTAAGATAGATGATTTTTGGATGATTCATTATTAATTTGTAATTTATTCATAAGAAGGATTTTAAAGTAATTTAAGTAATTGATTTAATTCAATTGTGGTTAATCTTGCTTATGAACGATTGAATGACATTGTGTGCCTTTGATTTGTTGATATCCCTGGTATGTGTTGTGTAATGTTATGTGATATAATATGATAGGTTAAAACAATGATATCCTGTATTTAAAGTTGAATAGTTTTCCATTTGAATATCTTGGGATATGATGACTTGAGATTCGAAGAGACCGGAGTCGGATATTTGAAAATACCCAAAACCACTTCGATTTTTATAGATTGATATGCAAAATTAATAGGCTGGAATAGAATGATTTAAGTGAATTGGACCATATAATCTAAGTTCTGGCACTTAGAAATTGATGTGTGAAATAAGTGATGTCTATAATAAATTGAGGCTTTGTGAATTGAAACAGGTTACCCCGGGTTTTATAAGAGTTATATACTTTTGTATTCTATGTTAGATGGGTTTACTCACGCTGGTTTCCAGCCTGACCCGGGTGTTACTTTGATGTAATGCTCGGGTCAGACCGAGTATTACAGATTTTCAGGTAGTTACGTTCTGGAGCTCGGGAGGCGAGCTGGATGGCAATAGCGTATACCGTTTTTCTGCTGTATTTATATCATTGTTAATCGGAGACATAACAATTGTATATATTCAATGACTGTATATATGCGAAACTCTGATGTATATTAAATGTAAACGACAGACGTAGCATTCTTAGTAAACTGTTATTATTTATTATTATATTTTATCCGCTGCGAATGTGAGATGTTGGTGTTTCTGATCTTCGTTTTCTTCTATCTCTTTCTTCTATTTCATAGCTATCTGGAATTTTCGGCTTCGAAAATTTCGGGTCGTTACAAGTATGACATATTTGTGCTATTGATTAGCCAACATAAACCATCAAACTATAACACACCCCTTAAACCACTTACTAACTTTAATGAAAATGACATGAAAATGAAATCTATTTTAAGTATGACCTATTAACTATTAATTAGAAATATAGACCATCTAATTTGAATTTCAAATCACTTTCTTATGCCATAATCATATTTTGATGAAGAGGCATTTGTGTTAGTGATTATTTAAGCATAGCCTATTTGGTGTCAACAATATAGGCTATCAAATTCAAAGAAAAAACAATAATTAAACTACTTCAATCATTCTCACTAAGCACAAAAAGAGAGAATGAATTAACAACTAGTTGAAGCCACATAATTAGAGAGCTTCATTACCCCTGCATTGAAGGGGTTTAGCCTCTCATATTTGTCATTTGATTAACAAATGTAGCTTGCAACATGAAAGAAAAAGAAAAGGAAAAGAGAGCAAAATGAAATGAAAAACTATTCTACTTGCATAAAATAAAAGATATCTACACTACAACATGAAAGTAAATGAACAAGGAAAGTAAAATGAACAAGTAATTAAATTGCATAAAAAAAGAAAGTTACATGAAAATAAAAACAAATGGCTAAGTAGCCATGAAAAGAAAGAAGACAGCTTGGTTTATTTTTGAGCCTAAACTAAAACTAAGAGAGAATAAGGAAGAGGAGTCACATGAAACATAAGGGGTATATATACATGTGTTAAATCCTAATTCAAATTTTTGAGGAATGCCCAAAATACTCTTGAGAATGTGTGGAGGCCATGTAATCATTAGCTTCTACTAATCATCATTTAAGTGTACATGAAGCCATTAATTCCATAAGCATGTGCATTAGCCTCTAATTTGTACATTAAGGTGGTGGGTAGGCGGTGTCCTCCATGTTCTTTACTTTGAATTATTTCCATCTCCATTCCTTTGTATTCATTTTGTGCATGCATGTGTCTTCATAAAACCACTCCTATTTGAGATCAAAGTCCTACACAAATATATATAAATTTCTAATTAGTTTTTCTCAAAGAAATATATGCACACAAATGACCTTTTTGCCCCTATATGAAGATGAATATGTGATAATTTGAAAATAATTTGAATTTGGTTTAAACAAGTTAAAATACCAAATATGATCATTTATTCAATTTAAATAGATTAAATATGGTGGTAAAAATATGCACATTTACGTGCACATCAAGTAGCCCCACACTTATCATTTTATTCGTCCTCGAATAAAGGAAAAACAAAGATAAATTCATTTTCGTAAGGAGCACGATTGCATCGAGCATATGCAACAAGCCGTTTAACCTCTGGGTGTCCCCGGTAGGACCAGTGTTGTCTCGTGAGGGTTTTCAGCGGATACTACCTACAAAATTCAAATGCAAGCTGAAAATATTTACAAAATGCAATATTTATTTACAAAGAGATGAATGCAAGTTTTTAAAAATATTTACAAATGAAGGATTTATTTTTAAATTGACATGAATAAGTTAAATATAGGTTTTGGTTATTATCTTGAAAATTAATGTCATTTACTCATCAAAATTTCCAACAAAAATAAGTTATCATAACAAACAGACTATAGTTTAACTCGTTATTTTGGTTAATAACACAGTGTAACTATGAAACGGATCCTAAGTTGATTATCAAAGTTTATCAAAGAGGTATTTTCGTTTCTTTTCAATAACAAATCAAATCAAATAAGTTAAAATAGTGTTAGGATTTCAATTGCTTGCTCTCTCATTATTTGTAAGAAAAATTACACGCTTAGCTCAGGTAAACTGAGGCCAGATTTACCACCCATGCACTGCCTTTGGTGCTTATGTGAGAGAAGTACAGAGCATGGCGAGTGCATGCACTTTCGTGCATACACCTATCGACCGTAGGTGGTTTTTATTAAGTCTGTTTTTTTTTCTTTTTTCTTTACATGTGTTCCATACATGCATAACCGTGATGACTTTTAAATGAGTATGAAAGCACATAATTAAAGATTTCAAGTAATTTACCTATGCATAAACGTGAGGACTTTTAAATGAGAGTGAATACTTTGGATATTATTATTTTTTTATTTTATTTTTAAGAGTGAGAGAGTTTTGCAAAATCATCTTAGCACCATTTAACTTATAAGACAAAAAATGTTATATCTTTACTTTAAATCAACCACTTTTTAAAACAAAGATTTTCAATTAGGATGTATTTCATAATTAACACGTATGAATCTTCCTATATGCTAGTTAAACCATTGTTATTTGTAATCAAACTTCATATTTATTTTTGTTAAGATAAATAGACTTTCAAAATTTTCAATTTAATAAGCGAAAACCATATATTTATCCTATAGTGTTTCTATAAAAATAAATAAAAAATGCTTAAATAAAATTGTTTTTTTTGTTGTTTTTTGTTTTTGAGATTTTTTTTGCAAAGAAAAAGTAAAAATAAATCATAAAAAATCGAAAATGAAGATGAGTCTCCCCCCACACTTGATTTTGACTGTGTCCTCACAGTTTACCCAAGTGAAAGGAACGTTTATTATTATTTACATGAAAATGAAATGTATTTACACGGCATCAGAAAGTATATCGTTAAAAAGTAAATGAAACGGTCTTCTAAAGACTGATTCATTTATCTCGTCAAGTATGCAAGGCACAGCTAAAGCGTAGAAAACCAAATCATAAAAAATTTCAAAATTGAATGTTGATTTGGAAAAACGAATGTCGTTTTATTGAGAATCGTATGAGTTGATTTATTTTCGATGATTTCTGGGGTTGATAAAACAATTGATTGAAATTCAAGTTTATTTTCACCAAATTGAAAGTCAAGCTCATCATCAACAAATTTTTCAAAATTATTGATTTCAAAATTGAAATGGTGATTTAAATCTTCCCCTTGAGAATTTAACAACTAATTTTTGAAAAGTCCGAAGAAATTGTGTTCATTAAATTCGTCTTCCTTTGTTGGATTATCAACAACTTCATCACATATGTCAAGTTCAAAATTGAAAGTTGTTGTGTTCGAATTTTTGAAATCGAGAAAAGGAAGACCGAATTTTAAATTTGGTTCCACATCGTCAAAAGAATTGAAATCCAACTCAATTAATGTGTTTTCAACAACTTCATTAAGGTCATCATTTTCAGTTTCAAAGGTTGTTGTTTGAAAATCATCGATTTTGGTAAAAGATGTATTATTACTTAACTCGTCACACGTTGAAATTTAGTTTTGTAGTTCATGTTGTTTCATATATGTTTCAAACAACGAGTCCATGTGATCATCGTAAATTTCGTTCATTTGTTCTACAATATCCAATTTGTAGTTACTAACTTAAGAATTTTCGATTTGAATTTGTTGAGGATAAAAATTTTCAATCGCATCGTAATCGAGATTATTCCTATTGCCAAAATTATTTGAAAAGTGGATTACATTTTCGTTTTGATTTTGAAATCATTTTGAAATTCGAAATTGAATGGGCATGGATTATACTCGAAATCCTTTGAATTTTGAAGTGAATTCAACTTTGGATTATTTTGAAAATTTTGATTTGAATTATCACAAAAATATGAACTACACAAATCATTTATCATTTGATTTTGTTGCGTAGAGATTTCAAGTAAAGACAAAATGTTATTTTCAAGATTTGTAGGTTGGTCATTGTTTTAAAAACTTTATTGTTCAAAATTTGAATCATTTAAACAATAGCTGTTGTTGAAAAATCCATAAAAATTTGAAGTGAAATTATATGGATTATATTGATTTTCACAACTATCGTAAAATTCATGTGAATATGGAAATTCAAACATTTTCAAGAATGTTTTTTTATATATATAAAGGAAAAATATTTACACATAAAATTTATTTTTCAAAAAGGGAAATTGATTTTTGTTTTGTTTTTTTTTTCAAATTTTTTTTTCTTTGTTTTTGAAAAGGTTTTATATTTTATTTTTTTGATTTTGGTTTTTTTAATTTTTATTTGAAATTTCAAAGAAAAGGATCTAAAATTTCAAAGGAAAAGGAAAAAAAATATTTGCAATTTTTTAAGTTTTGGAATTTTTTTTTTTTTTTAAAAAAATATGCATGAACTAATGCAACTAAATGAATGCAGGGGTTAATTACAAATCCTAAGTTAACCCAAAATTGTATACTCACACATTATCTGAGATAAACAAGATATTTCTCAGCCAGGTAACGGGCAAGAGTTATCGGTGCACCACGAATCACCATGGCAATGCAGCCGAATGTTTAAGTACCTTCGGAGGAACAACCACTATAATATTTACGAATCACCGTAATGTTTATAAATGGTTATTACTCTGCCGTAGCCTAAACGCCAAGAAATTAAATTGTTCAAAGAAAACAATTTGCCAATATATAATTAAGTGTTGTTGATTTCTACTCGTTATTATTAAACTAGGATGAAATGCAAAACTGAAATTAAAAGTGAATTAACGACGCAACTATGAATGGAATTTTATTTTTGATTTTTTTTTCTTCAAATGCAAGCAATCAACGCTGCAATTCAAATATAAGTAGAGATGAAAGCAGCAATTTTTTTTGTAAGCAAACAGTAGCTCAACGAAGCAACCAATTCTTCTAACCTGCTTTGACAAGCTGAAAATAAGACAAGATATATACAAGTTTTTTTTTGAAACCAAGATAAAAATGATTGATTTTCAAAAACCAAAATTATTTTTTTTCGACACTTTTGAAACTAAATGATTTATTTAAATATTTTGTTTTATTTGAGTTTTGGAAAGAGCTAAGAAAAACTTGAAACCAAACAAAATCCCAAATTTTGGAACTTAAAGCAACGTGCCAAATCCATAATTCGCTAATCAAATAAAACCTAAAACGATATTCTTTTTTTTTTTTTTTTGGTTTTTTAAAAATAGAAAATGATAAAAATTTGGTAAACAAACTCAATATTCACACAAACAAAAAGAGCCCATAACACACGAACCAACACAGGTAAACTATCTCAAATCCCTATGTCCTCTTATATCAAGAACAACCGAAACACGAAATTAAGAAAAAATAGAAATGATTGCACAGAATGCGAAAAAGGAAAATGAAAAGCAAAGAAATTGCCTTCGTTTTTCTTTTAAATACGATTGAAAAGTGAGAAGTCGGGAACTAATGCGAGTGGAAGTCACAATTTTTTTTTTCCGGTCGATTCAAGGATTTGGGTGGGGATTTTGGCGATTGAATTCGTGGAGATTTGTGGAGATTGGTGGTTAGAGATTGAGGGGAGGTAGGATTGTGGTTCGGGTTGGAAGATGGAGACGATTGCGTTGTGTGCTCACGGTTCGAGGCGGTGACGCGAACTGTAGCGTCGAAATCGAGGCTAGTGAAGTCGATTGCAGATTGAAGTCGCGAGAAGATTCGGGAAGTTTGGTTATGGTCGCGGTGATCGATTGCTGGCGATTTCGGCTTTGAGGGATTCGATGTAAACGCGATTGAATTTGGGGAGATTTCATGGTAGAATCGGCGGCGTGTAGTTGAAGGCACTGCTGGATGGTGGTGAAGAAGCAGGTTAGTATGGTTAGGAGTATGCTCGGTCAGGGTGTGTGGTACTATTGGTCACGATTTGAAGTTGAAATGTTGGAATTTGTTGAGGCTGGGAGGTTGAGGCTGTTTGTGATGTTGTGATGTGGTGGTTCGGAGATGATTGCGGTGTTCGATTGGGAGGAGTATGAATTGAATACGTAGGAGGTTGTGGTCTTCTTGCGAGTGTTTTTGGGTGATGTTGTAGCGGAGATTGGCGTTGGAGGATGAATTCGAGTGATTGCTTCGTGGTTGAGGATGTTCAGGCGATGAAGTTCGAAAGTATTTGCACTGAGATATGCAGCGTGAATTGATGTAGGTAGTTGTAGTTAGTGAATGTTCAGGCAGCAGTTTAGCCTAGACAGTTGCAGTTTTGGAATTGGTAACGTCGAAGAGGAGTAGTGGTGACAATCGCTGTTTGTCTGGTCGCTGTTTGTCTGGTGATGATCAGGTTGATATGGCAACAGGCAGAAGTAGGCAATCAAGCAATCTGATTTGGTGGAGTTCGGGATGTTGATGGTGGGTGTTCAGTAGGGGTATGAAGTGGTCAGGGAGGTTAAAAGAAGTGGCTGGCCTGGCTATTGACTGCTGTGGGTAGATGTGCTGTGCTGTGTTGGTTGGAAGATGTTGAGGTTGGTGGCTGTTATGGCTTGTCGTTGTTATTTTGATCGAAGGAGGGAGGGCAAGTATGGGGCAGTGGTATGTAGTTGCACAGAGATGTTTTGGTGATGTTGAATGATGGGTGAAGTGAGACAGGGTTTGAATTTTTGGTTTATTAGAGTGGGAAGTGCTGCTGGATAATGGTTATTGGTGATGCTATGTAGGTATGTTGAAGGCTGTGGATGGTCAAGAAGTAATGAAACAGTGGTTTGGGGTTGGATTGATGGCATAAGTTTAGGTGAGTTTTTTGAAGGTTAGGGTGGTTGAGCAGCACTGTTTGCAGAGGAAGGTAATGTTCAGTGATATGTAGTTTATCAAGCAACAGTTATTTGTGTGTTTGGGAGGATGGATGGAGACTGGACAGTGTGTTCTACAGAGGAAGATGATGAAAGAGGGAATGTGAATGGTATAGATGCAGTGAAGTATGAAAATGAGGAAAATGAAGGGTTTGAGATGACAGAGAGGTTGTAATTGTTTTTTGAAAAACAGTGAATAAAGCAATGTAAAAACATAAAATCTATTTTAAGTATGGTCTATTAACTATTGATTAGAAATATAGACCATCAAACTTGAATTTCAAATCACTTACTTATGCCATAATCATATTTTGATGAAGATACATTTGTGTTAGTGATTATTTAAGCATAGCCTATTTGGTGTCAACAATATAGGCTATCAAATTCGAAGCATAAACAACAATTAAACCACTTCAATCATTCTTACTAAGAACAAAAAGAGAGCATGAATTAACAACTAGTTGAAGCCACACAATTAGAGAGCTTCGTTACCCCTACATTGAAGGGGTTTAGCCTCTCATATTTGTCATTTGATTAACAAATGTAGCTTGCAACATGGAAGAAAAAGAGAGCAGAGTGAAATGAAAAACTATTCTACTTGCATAATATAAAAGAGATCTACACTACAACATGAAAGTAAATGAACAAGGAAAGTAAAATGAATATGTAATTAAATTGCATAAGAAAAAGAAAGTTACGTGAAAATAAAAACAAATGGCTAAGTAGCCATGAAAAGAAAGAAGAGAGCTTGGTTTATTTTTGAGCCTAAACTAAAACCAAGAGAGAATAAGGAAGATGAGTTACGTGAAACATAAGAGGTATATATACATGTGTTAAACCCTAATTCATATTTTTGGAGATACCCAAAATACCATTGAGAAAGTGCGGAGGCCAAGTAATCATTAGCTTCTATAAATCATCATTTAAATATACATGAAGCAATTAATTCTATAAGCATGTGCATTAGCCTCTAATTTGTACATTAAGGTGGTGGGTAGGTGGGGTCCTCCATGTTCTTCACTTTGAATTATTTTCATCTCCATTCCTTTGTCTTCATTTTGTGCATGCATGTGTCTTCATGAAACCACTCCTATTTGAGATCAAATTCCTACACAAATATATATAAATTTTTAATTATTTCTCTCAAAGAAATATATGCACACAAATGACCGTTTTGCCCCTATATGAAGATGAATATGTGATAATTTGAAAATAATTTAAATTTGGTTTAAACAAGTTAAAATACCCAATATGATCATTTATTCAATTTAAATAGATTAAATATGATGGTAAAAATATGCACATTTACGTGCACATCAGCCAAATAATTATAAATGCAACCGTTCTAAAGACTGCATTGTTACAATCACACTATTAGCTTTAAAAGATGATTTCTCAAGTTTTCCTTTTTGAAAAGCATGACATAGGTTATTAACTTTAAATACATCTTTGGTAAACCTCTTACAATATTACTTTATCCAATTTATGTAAAAATTTAAAATTCACATGACAAAACCGTTTATGTGAAATTCTAGGATCACTGGTATCTACTACTAAACATGTGCCACTATTATGCCTTTCTTTCATGTTCAAAAATATAAATATTATGACTTCGCACTCCTTCAAAAATTAGGTTACCATTTTTATCAAAAAATATTACACTTATCTTTTACATAAGATATTTTAAAACCTTTATTGCAAAGTTGACTAATACTTAATATATTATGTTTTAAATTTTTACCAAATAAACTTTGGTGGTTAAGGGAGAATAAGATATACCGATAGAAGATACGTCACCTTAACATATCCTTTGGAGTTGTCTTCAAAGCTAACTGTTTTTCCATCCATGTATGATTGTTCGTTAATATCTCAGCATTTCCAATCATTTGCTTAGAGCGTCCAATAACAAGTATCCATTTCTCTCTTTTATGTAGGGGTACCTACAAAAATTGAAAATGCTTCATTGGTTACTGAAAATCGCTTCAGGATCTTTAAATATTGTAATTTGTATATAAGAGATGTGAATCGTATATAATATGGCTTATGTGTGTCTATATATATATATACTAATCTAAGCAGAACTATATAACTATGTTTAATATAAAGTAAATAAGAGTAATCACACTAGATACTTTATATTGGTTTGGACCTCACGTCCGACGTCCAGTCCCGAACCTCTCCTTCGGTATTTTCTTTATCCAAATAACCGTCACTTTGCGTGGAGGAATAGACTAATAAAACCGAGTTTCTTTGACAAATTTTACGCTCCAGTTAACACAAATATTGACTGCTGGTACAATTCTTCCTATAATCAACTTGGTAATGTGATAGTGTATTGTTTGTGATTATGGAAGAAGTTTGAGCGACTATTGAATTGCAATGAGTACAAAGAGATCAGAAAATATATAGATAGTAAGTAAGCAAGTTAATCTTGAATTCTGACCTTGTAGCAAAAGGGTTGTAATCCTTCGTAGATGATTGCTACTATGTAGAAAGGTTGCAACTTTTCATCTGACATTCAGAAATTAGCCGTTATACAACGTTCAGTCAACTGAGTATAAAATTCAGTCAATTGAATAAGAACAGAAGAAACTGCACCAAAATTTAAAAAACTGGAAATATAATATAATTTGAAGGTTCGGTCAACTGAGGTATTTTCTCAGTCGACTACCCTCAGCGGACTGAGAAAATACCTCAGTCGACTTAACTGAGTAAACTTAGCAAAAAAATATAAATTTATTTTTTGCTTTATCGAAGCATAGAAATAAGCACGTTCTTTGTGAGCAGTTATGTATGAAGGCGTGCATATGTGTATATGAGATACCAAGGGGATTTTACATATAGTTTTATGATCATAGATATACTCTAGTTTGATGAAGATGAACTTTGAATTTCTTGAATGTGATCAATCTTGATGGTCATATTTTCTTTGTTGTGGCTCTTTCACTTGCAATATAGTTATAAACTAGAAATATATGATGGTTAGTTGTCATCTTTAAAACATTAGAAACAGAGATTCATGAGTCTCCCCCTTTTTAATGATGACAACTATATATATAAAAATTGAATCTTGAATCTTTTATACGTATGCCCCCCATATCACCAATCTCTCCCGCTTTGTCATCAATAAATATAAAGATTTTGGCAGTGAAATAGTACTTACCCAAAGATAAACACTTAAGTTCATAAGAGATTATAGACACAAATATTCACACAGAAATATAAGTTTGTACACATACATTTAGATAGAATGATAAGTTCAACCAAGCAAGCAAATAAATAACCAAGTAGATAAAGGAGTTCTAAAGATCACATAGGAAGGAGTTCTAAATATTTAGATATGCATAAAACAAGTATCAGATAGTTTTTCCTAAGTGTCTATGCTTTCGGCTCCGTATTAGTTTGTGAAGATGAACGAGAACATGAAGTAAGGTTGTTCCAAATCGTCTGCAAGAATCCGAGAGTATTTTTTTCAAAGGTTCGCCGACGTTTGATCAATTTCTTTTGTTGATTGAAGATCATTTCCTGATTTTTAAGAGTTGTATCCGAAGCGGTTATATTCTTAGAAGGTTTGAACAAAGTAACTCCTTGATCGCTATCTATACTCCATTGGGTTTCCTCCGGATTTTCTTATTGAATCTCTTCTTATTCTACTTGTCGATTTGATGATTGTATTATATTTTCATGAACAAGACAAGAAACATATTCTTGATATGGAGGAAGATTCTCCATTTTAGATGGAAGCTTCATTAGAGAAATAGACTTTTGGTCCAAAAATGTTTGGACGAAGTAAGTCTTGAAGCATGTCAACATTGATTCCAAAATGAGTGAAGATATTCATTAGGTAGGCACCATAAAATATCGTGTGACGAATATGGGCATGAAAGTTTTGATTTCATCATGAATGATTCAAGACCAATTTAAATTTTGGTTTAAGTACATCGCGTACATAACTCTATAACCGTTGTCATACATCTTTTCATAACTTCCAGTTCGAGGTAGAATAGTGTGAAGGAGCATTTTGTTAATTACAAGTGCTTGAGGTCGTAAATTAACTGAAATGTTTTCTGTCTTTTCGGTGCGGAAAAGGTAACTTACTTCATCATAAGCCATGTTATGGTGATTGATATCCTCTAGTTTCGCTCCAAAGTTATTACAATCAAGAATAACTCCTAAGTCATGAACATTTAAAACTATATCAACCCCTAAAAGCCTACTCCATAATTTCCCATCATTATTACCATATAGAGGTTTGTGAAAATCACCCTGAAGTTTTGCATAATGTAACGACCCGAAATTTTTGACCTCGAAAATTCGACACTAATATATTCACTGCAGAAGTGCCGAGCATCCGAACGCCGGAAATCCCAGATTGTTAGGGTAATGATAAGCAGAGGAAGAAGAAGAACAGAAACAAATTACAGATTCTCACATTCGCAGTGGCAAAATATAATATCAAATAAGAGCACTTATACAAAGGAAAACTGTATCAGTTAAGTTACATTCAATACATCAGAGTTACAGCCATTACACAAAACTGGTTAGTTAAAATTAACTTGTCCCAGAAATACAAACAAGAATATACGCAGCGGAATACTCCATACGCCCTGCCATCCAGCTCGCCTCCTAAGCTCCAAAACGTCCTAACCTACAAATCTGTAATACTCGGTCTGACCCGAGCATTACATCAAAGTAACACCCGGGACAGGCTGGAAACCAACGTGAGTAAACCCATCTAACATGAAATTCTAATGCGTAGAACTTATTTAATATCCCGGAGTAATTAGTACCTTATTACGAGTTCTTTTCTTGTTAAAACCCATCACTTATTTCACAAGCAAATTACTAAGTACCCTTACTTAGTTTCAATGGTCCAATTCACTTAAATTATTTCGTTCCAGCCTATAGGTTACACATATCAAATCTATAAAGAATTATAGAAGATTTCAAATCGAAGTGGTTTCCGGTATTTACTGATAAGATTTCAAATCAAAGTGGTTTCGGGTATTTATTAATACCCGACCTAGGTCTCTTCGAATCCAAAGTCACCATAACCCAAGTTATTCAAGTGGATACAATTCAAATTTTAAATACATGATGTTACTTTTACACAGCAATTCATCATTGATAGATAACCATATTATCACTGTTCAACCCAACATATCAGAGAATTCAATATCATTCAATCGTCTATAAGCAAAATTAGTCACACCATTTCTAATTAATTTAAATCATTTAAATTAATTACTTCAATCATTTTTAAATTTTGCTTACTCAACATAAATTAATTACAAACCAAGTAATTAATCACCCTTTAATTTTCATCTCAATTACATTAAGTAATTAGCCTTTGATTAATTTCACAAATTAATTAACTTTCACCCATTCGTATTAATTACATTTATCCCTAATTAATTACTCAAATTAATTATCCGATAATCACTTACATTAATTAATTATCCTTTAAGTAATCACACTCATTGATTAACTAACCCTTAATTAATTTCCTTAATTAAACAATCCTTTAATTAATTTCATTAAGTAATTAATCCTTAATTACTTTCCTTAAGTAATTTACCTTTAATTACTTTATCAAGTAATTATCCCATTTGTTAATTATCCTCAATTAATTAACTTTAATCATTTATTAATTTAACCTTTAATTTTTAATGAAATCAATTCACCCTCAACAGATTAATACTTTAATTTCTTACATTAAGTAATTATCATCTAAGTAATTAATCTCAAATTAGTTAATTAATTTATCCTTAATAACGAATTAATTAATCTCTAGTTAATTAACTCATAATTAATTATATTGATTAACTATCCTTTTATTATTGATTAATTAAATAATTTAATTATTCTCTAATTACTTTATTAATTTAATTAATCCTTAATCATCCAAGGTCTTAATAAACCTTAAGATAAACCATTTATCTTTATTTAATTTTCTTTAATTACCATAATCATATTTAAAACAATTATCTTTAAAATTGTCTTACTTAATTAAATTATTTAATTCAAGTTTAAAATAACATAAGCATTTAACAAACTTAAGTTAACAAATCATATATCTTCTTTAATCAAATAATTTTAATTTATTTATCATATTACAGTTTTAAACTAAATTTATTTTAATCTTTAAAACTCGTTTATATTTAAATTTAAAAACTGTTTAAAATTTAACTTCGGGTCCAACCGGTAATATACTTGAGCCTAAACTCCAAAATCCCGAGACAAATCCGAAGTCTTTCCCAAAGCCAAAACTCAAACACTACATCGATCAAACTCGAGAACAACCCGAGCCATTATTCCATCTTCCCCGAAGCATTTCCCGAGCCTACAAATCTTCCTCAAACCACTGATACATGCAAACCCAACGTGCACGTGCACAAATCGACGACATCATACGATCACCCAAAGCCACCGTTGGCAAGTCGCCTCCGACTTCCCCTCGTCATCTGACCTCCCAGACTCCCCATTCGATCATGAAATCGAAGTTGAGTTTGAATGAACCCATCAACCCTACCTGTAACAAAATCAGTCACCAGTAATCCTACCCATGACTTTACCTCTGACCACCTGACAACACGCTGTCTCGCCTGGAGCTTCACCAATCCCATATCTTCCTTTTCCCCTACCCTAATTCAACTCGACGCTGCTATACCATCGCACTATTCACCAACAGCATCGAAAAATCTGGGTCTAAAACCCTAACTCCGCCTCACCCGACCACCATAGGTCGGAGAAAAATCCCTTAAATATTTCCCATCATCCCTGACCTACGAGCCACCATTGACAAGAACCACGACCACCTTAGTTACACCGATCACCAAAAAATGCTTAAAACTCCAATTCTGATCAACCACAAATTACACATTCGAAATTAAACTAAAAATTATAATTCAACTGTTAAAATTCATGATTTTCGATGGGCAATCAGATTATATAAGAAAATCAAGGGATTGTGATATTTGATTTTAACATGGTTCCAAAATTTCCACTGTCTTTTCCATTATCAGGTGATTTTCGACTTATAATACCTAAACATATTTTTAAAACTTAATTTAGGTCCAAACAAACATAATTTGTTTAAAACCCAAAGCCTAGCAGAGATTATATAAAAAAAATTAGGAATTCGATCTAAAATCTTTAACTGTAACTATAAAACAGAGTTATATATATGTATACAGACATGCATACTTACAACTTCTTATTTTTTTAATCGTGCAAACATAATTCATTCATGCACAACTACTAACACATCATCTTTCCAAACATCATTTACATGCATCAGATTTAAACAATTTTTAATCTTTGTTTTACTCACCTATTGTTTATAAAACAGAGAAGCCTAAAGTTTTGAAATCTGAAAATTCTTCTTTTGAATTTGATAATCTGGAAAATAACTCGATCTTGATCGGTTTTGCAGTTGATGTTTTTCGAGATGATCAGACCTATGCTTTGTGTTTGAAATAAATTGAACTGAGCTTGATGATCTTTGTGTTTGCTCAGGCTTTTGATTTTATTACTTTGGTTTTAAAAAAAATGCAAGAGGATATGGATAGCTTTGTACCGAAAATCAAATAACCCGGTTTTTTTTCTAAAACACTCACTTATACAATTTAATTTTAAGAGAACAAATATTGTCATTTGTATTTTGCATGCTACTTTAACTTACACATGTTAATAAATGTTTTTATTACCTTACAAGTGTCAAAAACCCTTTATTTATATTACTTTTACACTTATATATATATATATGTATGTTTTTTTATTTATTATATTTATATTTTCTTTTATGCTTGATACCTTTATATATATACAACTTATATATATATTTAAAGAAAGTATGAACCTTTATTAAATCCTATTTTTCTCCATTTTATTTTAAATAACTTCTTGAAAATCATTAGATTAAATTCAAACAAAACTTCCTATTCACAATGTTCATATATATCTATAAAAATTAGAAATATTATTTATTTGAATTGTTTGTATATATATATATATATATATATATATATATATATATGTATATATATATGCCATAATAAGTAGCACTTATGAAAGTTGTAAAGGTATGGATATATATATATATATATATATATATATATATATTCCCACACTTATACTTGTATGAGTATACACACTAATTTCAACATCATAAGGTTTGCACAAATCTATTTATATACTTATTAATTTGCTATAAGATTTAAAATTCAGCAATTTATAGTTCCAATTCATTATGTACAACCAGATATATCATTATTTTTAAATCCAATTTATTTTGAGATATTATCTTTGAAATTTCAATCTCAAATTCAAATTTAATTTTAAATTGACTCATATATATATTTACACATTAAATATAAATTTTGCCAATTTTTAATAATTATACTAGGAGGATTATGACATTCAACTTATAAATTAATGTTTGATAAATTCAATCCTGTTAATTTCTAACTAACAGATATCTGAACATCCGGGTTATCACATTCATCCCCCATGAATCTTTTTGTCCCCGAAAAGGAACAAGGCTAGAATTATTAAAATTCCCTTAATTATTTGTTAATTTCCTATATTATTTATTTTAATTTTGTTCTTTAACTTTAAAACATGTTTTCTCAATATTTATTCTAATGATTTTTGTACGTTTAACAAGATTAAGAACTTAGGATATGCACAAAGGGCATCCTTACTTTTGGCAACAATTTTTATCTCATTATATTTCGTTAAATTCCCTTAATTATTTGTTTTGTTACAGTTTCATCTCTGCATGTGTAGAAAAAAGAAGTTATCATCCCATCCCTCTATGATCAGAAACATTATGTTTGCACAGAGGACAAAAGAGAAGATTATATAAGGCATCTTCATCTAATCTTCTTTTTTGCTGGCTGATTTTGGACAATAGTGGATGATAAATACAAAATATATCATGTAACCCTGTCAAATTTTTGTTTACATCTTTGGTTTGTACAGTCAAATTTCTTCAGAGTTCATGACCTTTTATTTCTATATGCAGGTTTCAGTTTCATTAACTCCACAGATTTCAGTTTCAGTAACATGGTCAGATTTTTTGTTTACATTTTTGGTTTGTATCACATCTCTGCGATTTAGACAATATCAGTGTTATATTGGTGCTCTTTCGGCTTTATGTATGTTATTCGTGATATCTGTAATATATTGTTGCACTTTCAGTGTTATATTTATGTTATTCGATGTAGTTTTATTACATATTCTGCGGTTTAAACAGTTTCAGTGTTATGTTCATGTACTTTCAGCTTTATGTATGATATACCTGTTATATCGGTGCATTTTAGTGTTATATTGATGTTATTTGTTGTAGTTTTTATTATGTATTCTACGGTTTATACAGTTTTAGGTTTCCCTGAACGTTTTTCGTAATTTCCATATCTGACAATATTTGATGTTTTTTAAAGCGGGTTAAATGGGTTGACCCGTTTACAAAGTGGGTTGGGTTATATTTTCTCATTTAACAAATATATCAACCGGGTTGGGTCACAAAATGGGCCGGTTCAGTTTTGACCCGACCCATTATGACCCGACCCGACCCATTTGACATGTCTATAATTTATAGTTTAAACAGTTCTTTCTTTGTACAGCAGTAGTATTAGTGTTGGTAGAAAAAAATATGCCATCGCCATTAGCTTCTCCAGGAAATTCTATATTAAATTACAGGACAGCCCAAAAGAGGCTGCAGACTGGACATTTCCCAACCAATTCACCGTAGTAAATATATATGTATATGTATACATATGTGTGTGTATATATATGAACTTAAATTCTGTGTATACATTATCAAATGGTAAACAGCCGAGCCTGCTATGGAGATTTGCGCCCACTGCTGTTAATATTGTTAGCTAAAGACGATTTCAATGCAGCACGGATGCTTAAAAAAAAGTATGTTTGCAACCACATGTATTGTTAAAAAGGTCATTAAATGTTATAAAATACTAAACTAATTATAAAAGGGAATAATTAAGAACCTCATCAAATAAGCACTAGTGGTCTAGTGGTAGAATAGTACCCTGCCACGGTATAGACCCGGGTTCGATTCCCGGCTGGTGCACGTCTCTGTAATTTTTTTATATAACTGTTGCAGCTAAGCCCTCCATATTTTCAACATATCGCACTGCGCATAATTAATTCAATTCAACTCTTATTTTACTAGCAACCCCCCATTGTTCCAGGTTTTGCTTTTCTCTGTAGTGGCCATTTTGCAGATGAACCACTAAGTTTTCACTATATTAGTTTTAACGTTTCCTCCACTAATAATTATACGATGATCCCATCAATTTAATCGTTTCAATCGATACATTCCAACATGCAGAAAGCAAACTATAGAAAACACTTTACTCAGCTGCACAAGGCATTACATGCTGATACTAGAACTCACAAACAACAATTTAACAACCGTGCCTCGTAAAATAGAAGGAAAAGAGGGGGAAAAAATCATAACCAATACAGAATTCAAACATACTTTCCTTTGCAAATGTTCAAAAGGCTAGGATATTAAAAAAGCTCCTTCAAGCGGTAATATACCAATTAACAGCATGCAAGTAGGATCAAAGCGATCTACAACCAAACTCATCATTAGGCTTCAGTAGGAGGCTTTAATCTGATCAACCTCCTAATCCTATCCTTATCCGTGTTCTCCAGCTCTCCCTTCATCATCAAAAATTGAATTTAACCATTAATCACATTATTTTCTTTATATCACCCGCTAAAAATAAAAACATTTGTAAACGAGTAACATTTAAATATTTGATCACAGTTACCAGACCCAGCTGCCTATCATTTAGGTTATATATCCAGGGATTTTACAGCATGACGCTACTATTAAGAATAATTTTAGTTGATCTTACTTTAAACATATGACAAAAGATCATATTATACATTCTGTCAAAGAGAAGTGATATGGAATCCTATATAGCATGTAGTGAGCTTATACTGCAGTATTGCTCTGTTTTACAAAGGAAATTCTCTTCTTTTTAGTGTAAGTGAAAATGCTAAACAAGCATTTAAAGAAAATCAAGGCCAACATATACCTGCCAAACAATTTCATCGAGGCATAAGCAGATCCTTCCATACTTATCCAGGAACAAGCGTTCAGTTGGAGGTTTTCCACATACATCCTTCACTGATGCCATTATAGCAAATATGACCTCTGACACTAATTCAATAAAAGACAAGTATATACTATATAGGCTAAGCATCACTTGAACTATTAGAGGAAAACTTATCAAACAATTTTAAGCACTTACAAGCAAGTTCATCATACTGGTCCTTCCCAACAGTGTATATGCAGACATCCCCAAGCATGGCATAGACAATATACACTGACCTATATACATCATAATATTATTGTTCAACAAACGAAAAGTTTTTTTTCTCTCAACCATTTAAAGTTCAATCATGATTAGCAGCTTATCCTGACTAAGTTTACCTTAGCAAAACAAAACCATACAAAGCATGAAACAAACCTAGCAAGTTCATCACATGCATGCATAAATTGTTATAGGTAAGATAGCTTCCTACTCACTATTTTATAGGTAAGATAGCCTAGTGATGCCTATTATGCCAGTTTGCAATCAATTTATGTTCTCATGACTTGTTGCCATCCAAAATTCACGTGTTTGATAAAGAATATTGTCAATAAACATACACAATATAAGAACATACTTGTGAGTTGCAACAAAAAGTTCTTCACTTTTAGCCCCTTTAAGATTTTCAGCTCCCAGCTTAATTAGAAAAGTTCTCCAATGTACTCTCTCCTCTGTAGGAACCCCATGAAATCTGTAATGGGCGTGGATTATGTAAGTAAGAACTTCTATGTCACTATTACTGCAGAATATATTAATATACAGTATTTAAGACAAACGTTTGAAATGAATAATAATAACTACAATTTGGTAATGTTATATGTCTAGTATACCAAAACAGAGAATAATTAATTATAAACTCGTCGCACAAGTTTATAACTCAGATTTCCACTACACTGGAATTCTGTAGTAAATATTATAACAATATGAATATTGTAAATGAATTACAACAACAGCGTTATACTATTTTGAATAAATAGTATAACCAGAATAACGGATAGAATATAGAATAATGCATATAAATATACAATTAGTCTAACCGGATTATGTCTGAGGCTCGTCTTAACGATTTCCTTAAAAAAATTATTTCAAAATTCTCCTAAAATACAACAGACGTATTCTGCTCGAGATTGTAATGAGTATATCACTCTGTGATTTTGATTATAAGAACAGCAGTTGTTAGAAGGGAAGAGATAAGAAAATTCAGTGAGGAAAGTGATCAGTTTTCCTCCTTATTTATAATTGGTCCGTATCCCTTCGAACGGTCGCGTCTGCACCCGTTTGTTCAAAACGGTCGCGCCTGTTGCTTTTCATCGCACTTGCCTGCTGTTCGGCCGCGTCTCCTCACTTGGGCCGCATCTGTTCGTTTGCGTGCGCTTCAGAAGTCGTGTCTCTTCGTCGGTCGGACGGACGGCGGCGGCGGCGCGTGCGCGCGTGTGGTGATGATGCATAATCTCCCTCCTCACAAGGAAGCATACATTTGGGAGCCCCAGGTCCCCAACCTCCTCATGAGAAAGCTATATTTAAACCAATATAGCTCTCACAATTTGGAGATATGAGACTTTGTATATTTCATTCAACTTATTCTTTAAGGAATTCCAACAATCCTCCACATGAATGATAATATACATATCCCCCACACAAAGCGAAATATCAAAGAGTACATATGGAATAATGCTTTGTCGTGGATAAGTAGATATTTCACTTTGAACTTTCCCTAGTTAAAACTTATCGGATCTACTTGGCTAATCGGTGAATTATTTCATCTTGAACCGTCGGCCTTCATTGTATATCCAGACAATAAGCTTTACGAAGCATTGATTCCCTTCTCATCCAATCTCTTGGTTGTGTTCATTTCGGTCCTGAACAATTTTTGGTTCTGCGAGTGTTTTTAGAGAATAAAAGCCTTTGAATATTCTCATAGAGCCGACCCAGCTCACACTAACATAGGTGATCGCAACCATTAAGAGTATCCTACATATACCCCACTTGTTATTGTCAAGATATGGTCACCATTAAAAAACATAGTTTTAACCTTTAAACACCTCTGTAGGCATGCATTTATATTTTGCACCATAGGAATGGAGTTGGACTATGTCCACGTAAATGCATTACGTCTTGAGTTATTCAGAACTGGTTTGCCTATTGATCCTAGTCCGTGAGATCTCCAGTCGCTAGGATATGTTTCCGTATAAGATAACTCTTGATGGTTTAGGCTTTTAAGCCCATTCCCCTCGATGCGCAGTCAAGTTTCTCTCTTGATAAACCTTTAGTAAATGGATCCGCTAGGTTATCATTTGTCTTCACATAATCAATGGAATTAGTTCCATTAGAGAGTAACTGCCTAACTATGTTATGGCGTCGACGAATATGTCGTGACTTTCCATTATACACAAAATTGTGCGCTCTACTTAGCGCAGCTTGGTTATCACAGTGTATACATATGGCCGGTACAGGTTTAGGCCAAAACGGAATATCTTCTAAAAAGTGACGAAGCCATTCTGCTTCTTCGCCTGCTTTATCTAATGCAATGAACTCTGATTCCATAGTGGATCGAGCTATGCATATTTGTTTAGTAGATTTCCATGACACTGCTGCCCCTGCTAGGGTAAAGACATAATCACTCGTTGATTTTGATTTCTCTGAATCTGCAATCCAGTTTGCATCACTATATCCTTCTAAGACGGCAGGATATTTTCCATAATGTAAGGAAAAATTAGTGGTATTCTTTAAATATCTCAACACTCTCATTAGTGCTTTACAGTGTTCCTTTCCTGGATTACTTGTATACCTGCTTAGTCGACTTACTGCATAAGCTATATCTGGTCTTGTGCAATTCATGAGATACATGAGACATCCTATTACACGAGAATATTCCAGTTGCATTAAACTCTCATTAGTGTTTTTATGCATTACTTCTGATGGATTAAAAGGTGTATTTACTCCTTTAATTCCAAAGTTTTAAAATCTTTCAATCACTTTTTCTACATAATGTGATTGAGATAACTCAATTCCATTAGATGTTCTTATTATTTTTATTCCAAAAATAATATCTGCAACACCCAAGTCTTTCATGTCGAAATTGTTGATCAACATTTTCTTTATGGTCTCAATTACCTGAGTATTTGGACCGAATATTAGCATATCGTCCACATATAGACAAATCATCACATATGATTGTCCAAGTTGTTTATAATAAACACATTTGTCACATTCATTTATACGAAAACCATTTCTCATCATGGCACTATCAAATTTTGCGTGCCATTGCTTTGGAGCTTGTTTTAGTCCGTATAGTGATTTGACTAATCTACAGACTTTGTTTTCATTTCCTTTAGAAATAAATCCCTCAGGTTGCTTCATGTAAATCTCCTCATCGAGATTTCCATTTAAGAATGCTGTTTTTACATCCATTTAATGAATCTCTAGATTATAGATGGATGCAATTGTTATTAACATTCTTAGAGAGGTTATTCGTGTTACCGGCGAATATGTATCAAAGAAGTCTACTCCTTCTTTTTGACGATATCCTTTGGCTACTAATTTGGCTTTATACTTGTCGATAGAGCCATCTGCTTTCATTTTCTTCTTGAAAATCCATTTGCAGCCAATTAGTTTTATTCCTGGTGGAATATCAACAATTTCCCAAGTTTTATTACTTAGAATTGAATCAATCTCACTTTGGATTGCTTCTTTCCAACATGAAGATTCAGAAGATGACATTGCTTCCTTGTACGTTTGAGGTTCGTGCTCTAATACGTATGTAAAAAAGTCCGAACCAAATGTTTTGGAAGTTCTAGCCCTTACACTCCTTCTTGTTCAGCATCCTTAATTTCATGATGAGTTTCATCTTCATGCGAATCATTTGATTCCTCCCTTGTCCTTTTTGGGACATTATTTCCTTCATTCCTTTTGTGCGGAAACACATCTTCAAAGAATGAAGCATCTCTTGATTCCATCATTGTATTTACATGAATATCAGTTATATGAGACTTGAATACAAAAAATCTGTAGGCACTACTATTTTGGGCTGGCCCAAGATAATAACAATCTACTGTTTTTGGTCCAAGTTTGACTCTCTTGGGAGGCGGAACTGGAATTTTGGCCAAGCACCCCCACACTTTGAGGTATTGAAAGATTGGTTTGTGTCCTTTCCATATCTCATATGGAATTGTTCCCGTTTTATTGTGAGGAACTTTGTTTAATATGTGATTAGACATATTTAATGCTTCCCCCCATAAGTTCGTCGGTAGACCAGAAGTTAAAAGCATGGCAGTAATCATGTCTTTTAACGTTCTGTTCTTCCTCTCGGCTACACCATTTTGTTGTGGTGAATATGGTGCTGTTGTTTGATGAACTATTCCATTCTCTGCACAGAACTTTCCAAACGGTGACTCATATTCTCCACCTCGATCAGATCTCAATATCTTGATCTTTTTATTTAACTGATTTTCTACCTCAGCCTTGTATTTTATAAACGCTGTTATTGCTTCATCTTTACTATTTAAAAGATATACATAGCAATATCGCGTATAATCGTCAATAAAAGTAATGAGATACTTTTTCCCACCTCTTGTAGGTAGTGATTTAAAATCACATAAATCTGTATGTACCAAACCTAATGGTTCGGTGCTTCTGTCAACAGATTTAAATGGTTGTTTGACCATTTTTGCTTCTACAAATGTCTCACATTTGTAGTTCTTATCTACTTGAAAATTTGGAATCAATCCCAAGTTTGATAATTTCTTCATTTTTCGGAAGTTTATGTGTCCTAATCTATCATGCCATAGTAAAATTTCATGCTCAAGCAAGTAAGAAACTTCAATTTTATTAATAGCACAATCAGAATACATAGTTTTATTGCCGATAACGGCTACATTTGCCTTAAATAGGCCATCACATAAATATCCCCTTCCGATATACATTCCAGCTTTGGACAGAACCATCTTGTCTGACTCGAACACCATCTTGAATCCCTTCTTTGATAGGACTGCACCAGAGATGAGATTCTTGCGTATGTCTGGAACGTGGAGCACGTTATTCAACTTAACAGTTTTTCCAGAAGTAAACTTGAGGATTACTGTACCACTGCCTTCGATCTTGGAAACTGCAGAATTACCCATGTAGAGTTTTTCTTCGTGATCGAATTTCTGATATGTAGAAAACATGGATTTGTCAGAACAGACATGACGAGTAGCGCCTGTATCTACCCACCATTGGTTAGGATTCTGAACCAGATTGCATTCAGATACCACCGTCGAGAAGTTGGACTCGTCTACTTCCATGTTATCTACTATATTTGCCTCTTTATTGCGTTCCTTCTTGAGTCTGCAATTTCTAGCGGCATGTCCAACTTTTCCACAAACCCAACATTCGCCATTAAATTTCTTGGTTCGTTTGTTGTCTTTTGGTTTGTTGTCTTGAGCTTTCCTTTTCTTCTGGAAATTCTTCTTTTTGTTTTTGGTCTTTGACCCTTCATCCACAAATGCCTCCTCGCTTTGTTTTGTTATTCCACGGTTATCTGCCTCAATTTTCAATCGGACTATGAGATCCTGTAAAGAGATTTCCTTCTTCTTATGCTTTAGATAGTTGCGGTAATCTCTCCATGACGGCGGCAGTTTTCCCGTGATGGTTTCAACCAAAAACGATTCTCCAACCACATGACCTTCCGCTTTGAGTTCATGAATGATGATTTGCAATTCATGCAGTTGAGCAGTCACCGGTTTGGAGTCAACCATCTTGTAGTCCATGAATTTGTCTACAATGAATTTCTTAAGACTGATATTCTGTGTCTTGTACTTTGTGGTAAGTGCATTCCAGAGTTCTTTTGATGTCTTTGAAGGCTGATATACTTTGTATAGCATCTTGTCAAGACAATTCAGAATATAGTTTCTGCATAAAAAATCGGAATGCTTCCACGTATTCACCTCTGCTTCCTTGCCTGGTGCAGGAATTGGTTCCTCCTCCTCGAGGTATTTTTGCAGACCAAGTGTGGTGAGATAAAACAACATTTGATTTTGCCATGTCAAGAAATCATCACCATCTCCCTTGAACGGTTCAGGTCTGTTGTGAGTAGAATTCTTTGAAAATTCGACTGCTGCCATCTCTGTTTTAGTAAGAAAACAGTAAAATTCTTAAGATGTTATATGTCTAGTATACCAAAACAGAGAATAATCAATTATAAACTCGTCGCACAAGTTTATAACTCAGATTTCCACTACACTGGAATTCTGTAGTAATTATTATAACAATATGAATGTTGTAAATGAATTACAACAACAGCGTTATACTATTTTGAATAAATAGTATAACCAGAATAACGGATAGAATATAGAATAATGTATATAAATATACAATTAGTCTAACCGGATTATGTCTGAGGCTCGTCGTAACGATTTCCTTAAGAATTTTATTTCAAAATTCTCCCAAGATACAACAGACGTATTCTGCTCGAGATTGTAATGAGTATATCACTCTGTGATTTTTATTATAAGAACAGCAGTTGTTAGAAGGGAAGAGATAAGAAAATTCAGTGAGGAAAGTGATCGGTTTTCCTCCTTATTTATAATTGGTCCGTATCCCTTCGAACGGTCGTGTCTGCACCCATTTGTTCAAAACGGTCGCGCCTGTTGCTTTTCATCGCACCTGCCTGTTGTTCGGCCGCGTCTCCTCACTTGGGCCGCACCTGTTCATTTACGCGCGCTTCAGAAGTCGCGTCTCTTCAGTCCCGCGTCCGTTTTTACCCGCCTGCTACTTCTCTTCATATTCCAGGCCCAGCCCAGTTTCAGCCGAAGCCCAAAAAACTGTTAACAATGGCCCAACAAAAGAATGGTCATTTTAGGCCCGTACCCGAGCCCGAGCCCGGCCCGGCCCGGGTCGGTCGGACGGACGGCCGGCGGCGGCGCGCGTGTGGTGGTGATGCATAATCTCCCTCCTCACAACGAAGCATACATTTGGAAGCTCCAGGCCCCCAACCTCCTCATGAGAAAGCTATATTTAAACCAATATAGCTCTCACAATTTGGAGATGTGGGACTTTGTATATTTCTTTCAACTTATTCTTTAAGGAATTCCAACAGGTAACAGTAAGGTAGTTGTAAAGCTGCACTCATGTTTTACTAATTCTATTTTTTTCACCTCAAATGGATATATTGCTTTTGGCCTAGCTTTTGAAACTGATCAAGATTATAGAGCCCAAAAGAGGGAGGGAGGGAGGGGGAGGGGGAGGGAGGGATAGCGAGGGAGCGAGGGGGAGGGAGGGGGAGGGAGGGGGGAGGGGGGGAAACGGGGAGGGAGGGAGGGAGGGAGAGGGCGAGGGCGAGGGGGAGGGCGAGAGGGAGGGAGGGAGGGGGGAGAGAGAGAAAGAGAGAGAGAGAGCGCGCCCTCAAAATTTGGCTCCTATACGTTGTAAACATTATCAAAGTAAAATGCAAATAAAATAGTGAGATAACTAGTAATTATAGGTTGAGGTACCTCCCTTCCCCTTCATCTCTACTACTAATAAAGAAAATTCGTTGAATTAATTTACTCGGCGACTTTTAGAATCATTTAAACAGTAGCTGTTGTTGAAAAATCCATAAAAATTTGAAGTGAAATTATATGGATTATATTGATTTTCACAACTATCGTAAAATTCATGTGAATATGGAAATTCGGACATTTTCAAGTGTAACAACCCTAGATTTTGACTATATATTTAAATTTGACTTTATTTCATTTTGAAATTATTTTAAATTTGTTTTATTTGTGTGATATCATTTCTAAACATTTTTAAAATAATAATATAATTTTTCCAAAATTTACTGTATTTTTTTCCTATTTTTAAAGGCTGTTTTCCAATTTTCTGCCATTTTCTTCATTTTTAAATTTCTTTATTTTATTTTAAATTTGTTTTATTTGTGAAAATTAATCTCTAAGTATTTTTAAAATAATAATATAATTTTTTCAAAAATTACTGTGTTGATTTCCTATTTTTAAGGGTTGTTTTCCCATTTTCTGCTATTTTCTGCATTAAAATTTTATATTTAAATTAAATATTAAATATTTATTTTGTGAATATATTTTTATTTTATGTTATTATTTATGTTTAAAAATACTTTACAAGCTTATATTAATTTTCTAAAAGTTATTTCATTTAACTTCAAATTTTGCTAGTCTAGTTCACTGTTTTAACTATTTTTCTTAATTTTACTTTACATAATTGATAAATATTATATATATTTGTATATTTGTTAAAAATTTCCAAATCTTATCTGATATTATTATTATTTCAGCTACATAAATTTATATAAATAATAAAAGGTAAATTGAAAGGGTTTGTGACCTTTTGTTTCCTATGGCTTTCGATTTTCCCACCTTTTCACATTTTAACGTTTCTTTTCACTCAAATGGCCATATCTCTTCATTCTTTCAGCTGCCACCCTCATTTCTCATTCAAGTACTTCGTTTTTTCTCTCATTTCCTCAAAAGTATTCGCCATTTCTGATCTCAAGAGTTTGGTAAAATTTCTTCTTCTTTTCTATAATTTTCTCTTGTTTCCATGTGAATTGCACTTGCTTTCATCGCTTCTAGGATCGGCTCCTCTCCATTCCAGCACTGTGGCCGCCTCCACTACCACCACAACTAGTCATCACCACCTCCAGCACAACCCCAAGCCAAAGCCATTCTCCCTTGATGTGTAGATCCAACAAAATTTGCAAACACTTCACCTTGTAGCCTAGCCGAGCTCACCTCTTGATCCACCTCCACAAAACCCCACCTTGGCCGCCACTTCCATCACACCACCAGCCAAATTCTGACCTGACACCACTGCCACATCACCACATGACCTCACATTGCCTCTAGCCATGACCAATTGCCTTGGCCGTGGCATGTTGGTGCTTTATTTTGCCTTGAAACCTTTGTTATGCCATATAGTTGAAATTCCAAGCACCTACCTCTTCACTATCATGTAAACCATGCTAGGCCGACCCTATGGACCCAAGACCAGATCCAAACTCACCCCTTAGTCATACATTTTAGTCCTGTAGCTGAACCATAGGTGGTTGAAAGCAAGTGCAATAGCCTTGGATTCGTTTTATGCAGTCATTTCTAACAACGTTTTATTGAAATTTTGGGTTGAAAACTTATGCTGTTTGTATTGTTTGTTTGATTGGTATTCAAGGGAATTAATCCTTGGCTCCTCCATTTCGTATCTGTGTCGTGTTATCGTGCTTGTTTGGATCTCATTCGTGCATTCGTCGTTGTGTCTCCAGCTCAAAACAGTGAGTTATTCTCACCAGACAATATGTACATATATAACTAGTAAATTGACCCCTTTTGAATCTGTAAAATGCATTATCATGTTACACCTGCTATATTATGACTTTATGATATTCACCCATTCTTATACACCTGTTATAACATCTGTTACTATTATATTATGCTATTCTGTTATTTTCATCAGTTTATCACACTGCAAGTTCCCTGTAGACTAGAATCACTATGGGTTGAAATGATACATACCCGAACAGACTTTAGAATAGAAGAAAATCGTTATGAGCTGAAATGATAGGCCTGAATGATTTTCAATTATTTTCTTTTACTTGGGATTGCGGGTTTGAAATGATCAAACCCGGGTTTTCTTTGTAAATTACGGGTTGAAATGATATATTACCCGTATCACTTTACCTAGGCTAGAAAATGAAATTCAGATCCGTTGTTAAAATATGTTTTTCTAAAAAAATTTAAATTATTTTAGAAATGTAAATATTATAATATTTTGATTTAAATTTGATTACAAATGATTTTTGTAAAGCATTATTGATTTTCTGAAAATTTATAAGTGAAATAAATAAAGGGTAAAGTTAGAAATCTGAAATGTAAGTTATTTTGGAAATTATAATTTGGTGATAAATGGAATTTAAATTAAATATGAAAATACGATAAATGTATGATATTTTGAATCAAATGAATTTAAAATGATTTTGTAATACATTAATGATTTTTGAATAAAGTTAAATGTGAAATGAATGAATATTTAGGTTGAAATTTGAAAATACAACTAAAATTGGAAATTTGGGAATTTGGCTTAAAAGTGAATTCTAAGTTAAGTAAATAAAAATGAAATTAAGTTATATTTTAAAATTTTAAACTTAAGTGTTAATTTAAATTTAATTTAATGAATTTGAAATTTTATGTTGGAATTTAATAAGTGAATTATTATTAAATTTTGATTTTTGAATGGAGATTTAACTTTATAAAATCATGAATATAAGGTTACTTGAATGACTGTTTTAAAAGTGAAATTTTATGATTTTATAAGCTAAAAATGATTTAAATAAAAATATAACTGTTTGTGAAATTATATTGAATACTTGAAGTTAATTAACTGCATTTCTGAAATGCTATTAATTCTAATGTAAATGATAATACAACATTTGTAAATGTTGTAGTTGATAATAATGAACCAAATGGCTAAGTTTAATTAAAGGTTATTATAGCATTTTTGTAAATGCTATAATTTTTGAATTTAACTAAGTTTTATTTGAAACCAATGTAACCCTATTACAACATTTTTAAATGCTATCTTTTGTTAAATTGAACTGTTTTGAATGTAACTTTCTGTAGCAATTTCTAAATGCTGCGAAAGTTGAAATTTCATCTGTTTTAATAAATTAAGTGGATAAATGAATTTTGAAAGACTAAATTTTTGTAAATTTAATAATTTAATTATTAAATATAATAACTTCATTTTATGATTTAAAATGAAGTAATTTGTTTTGAAATATAAACTATTTTGAAATGTGTTTTGTAATGATATTTAAATTAAATAAAAATGAGTGTGGTTTGGAAGATATTATATTTTTGATATTTTGAAATGGATTTTTGAATGATATTGAATTTTGAAATGATATTTGATTTTGAAGTATAAAATATCATTTCGAAAATTTAACCACGGGATGTATTTAATTTATAGTTTAACTGATTCTTAAAGGATGGGCGATCCCAAGCATCCTTTAAGTTGTTGTGTATTTCTACTACTGTTCACTTGAGTTAGTTTACATTATATAAGTATATATTGTCCTGATTCGAGTGTTTTGTGTTTTACTTTACGCTCGGGTCAGCCTGAGTATTTACAGCTTAGCTTTGGATTTCTTTTCTGGAACTAGGAATCGCTGGAGATTCTGCTTGTTTAGTTATCTATTTCCTTTCAGTTTTTGTTGTTCTATTTCATCTCTGGTATTTATAAACTTCTATGTATTTGAGATTTCTATTTGTAGGATCTAAATTAACCCTAGAGGGGGGGGGGGTGAATAGGGTTATTGCAAATTTTCTTGATTTTAACACAGAAATAAACTGCAGAAATAAATATACTGAAAAGTAAATCACACACAAGATTTTACCCAGCTTCGGCAAGCTCTGCCTACTACTGCATTCTCAGATTTCTATTAGAATTAAACAGTATCACGCTTACAAACACTCTAACAGACTTGCAAACCCTGCTACCGCCTATAGAGTTTTGCAAACTCGCAACCCCTGCTTACTGAACTAACTCTAAATAGACAATCAGACACAACCTAAAACCTAGGTGGTGATTTACCTAAACTCTTTGATTCGTAGAATAAAAAAACAATAATTAAGAACAAAATAGCCCTAAACTAATTAACATTATTAATATAAGTTTATTAACAATATTAATTAAGAACAAAACCCCCTTTTGTTTTTAAACACCGGCCCACTTCCTTATTTCACCCGATCCTCTTTTTTTATCTTCGTTCGTGAGAAATAATGGCAGCTTCGTTCCAGTTAGGGCTTCGTTCCCTTTTGATCTAGTTAGGGCTTCGGCTCTTCGTTGCAATTAGGGCTTCGGTTCTTCGTTGCAATTAGGGCTTTGGTTTCTTCTATTGATCTGTGATTGGTTGCCCTAGCTTGCTTGCAGTTGCTCGATCGAGTTTTGATGCTTGTGAATTCGGTATGTGCTGTCTCCTTTTGCTTTTCTAATTTGATACTTGAACTCGATCAAATTGAAATGCCGATGATGATTAGGGTTTTAATAGGATTTGATTTCCTATTTTTGCGTTCGACTGATTGCTGCAAAAATTCTTGTTTTGCCGTTCGATTACGCTTTGATGCCGAGGATTAATCTGACTTTGTCAATTTCGTATTTGTAGTAACTTGATTCACACGGCTTGAATTGATTTCGTGATTTGAGATATTTGACTTTGCCAATTTCGTATATTTTCGACTGTGAATTCACTACTTCTGTATTAGCTTCGATCATCACAATTGCTTTTAAATTTTTCTCTGCTGCACACCACTGCATTTCACTGCACTGTTGAAATTTTGTGTCTTCTGCATTTGTTATTTCTGGAACTCGATTTGCACTTGCTCACTGCTTGATAGTCTTGTGGCTATAACTGGGCATTTTGAGTTTGTTGCATTTGCTGGCTTGCACTGTCCACTGCCCTGATCTTGTTTGTTCCACCATATTGTATTGTTCATCTGTTTCTTTGCTTGTGCATACTGCACTTGATACTGTTGCATTATTCATGTTTTGATTATGACTTCATTATAGTTCCAGTTGATCATTAGGTAGTTGTCACTGTATTGCATTGAGCTCGACATTGTTGTTTACTTCACTTGTGTATTGCCTTCACTCTCCTCTTGAACTTGGAGTCTGCCTTGTTGCTGTGTCATTGTTGTAATATTAGTTTGTGACATTCATGTTGCAGTCCATATTCTTCATTTGATATCGAGTTGCACACTGCTGCAATGTTGAAAATGTTTCATTGTATCACTGCATTTTGTAGTGTATTGCTTGCATTCATATTCTTGCTGTTTTTTGGATATTGTGGCATGTGGTCTTTGCTGTGTTGTGTAGCTGCTATGCAGTTGCTATGCATCACTGTGTATTTGAGTCAGTGCTTCACCATACTTGTTGTTGCAGTATGCAGTTTCCATATTTGGTCATGTTGCATTATTCATTGCAGTTACTATGCTTTGCTTGGTCTCTGATCTCATTTGCTCATTTTCTTTGACACTGTTTTGTTGTGTATACCTGTGGATGTAGTCTTACTACTGTGTTGCTGTGGTCTATTGGGCTGCATTTGTGTATATTTGATTATTTTTGAAACCTGGTCTGGTGCACCTTGTTTCATGCTTGAGACTGTGTTTGCAATGTCTGGTCAGTGGTGCTTTGAGTTGAACCTATCTTGGGTTTGACCTTGTTTTTGATTTCTGTGCTTTTGTTTGATTTTTGCACACGAGTTGGCGAGGCAGTGCACACGTATACGAATGTACACGTGTGTACTGCAGCCACTTGTAATTACCTGTCCCTGATAAAAAAAATTTCGATATGCACAGATATTGCACAGTCAAAAATGATGACGAACAACCCAAATAACTGAGGCAAACAATGTTTTCAAAATTATCGTTTCTTTCAAATTTCAAGAATATTTCTCTTTCAATTTTACTGCGTTTGAAAATATTTTTACAGATTACTCAGATGCTGGATTCAAACCGGATTATAGTTGAAGACAAAAATATGAGTGTGAGCGATATGTAGTAAGGTCGTGATGTAAATGTGATGTGATTGTAATCAAAAGTGTACATGTATAGTGAGAGCATGAAATTGTACTATTTACAATTTGTAATAAATATTTGTTTGAATAAAAAATTTCTGTTTGAATTCAAAATCTGTTTAACTTGTTCTGTTTGAATTCAAATTCGAATTCTGTGTAATTTAATTTTATTCAACAAATATTTATTTAAACTATGAAAAACAAAATAGTACATTACCAAATACATTTATATGAATGTATATATGTTTATTATCATCAAACAAAAAATCATATAGCGCAAAACGCATATTCAACAATCTCCCCCTTTTGATGATAACAAACATATATTTAAGATTTTGAATATATTAAATGTATTTGATAATTTCATTTGCTCCGCCTATTTGAATGCTCCCTCTCTACACAATGCTCCCCCTACATATATGCATAGAAATATATAAGAGAGCCTATATGCACAATGAAAATTATTTGACCTTTGCTTGATTCTATTCGACAAAAATCTTAACTTTTCTCTCCCCCTTTTGTTATCAGCAAAAGAATAATAGTGTTATAAAATAGGGATGAAATGATCGACATGAATCAAACATTTAACTCAATTAAATATAAATATCAAATTTCAATAAAACTCAAACAAAAATCATAATTACCCTTGTCAAGCGCATATTCCACTTTCAGAAGTGATGGAGATAGAACCATCAAAAATTCATATAATTATGTCTATTTGTGGTATATTTATTTCTGAAAATTTGAATATCTACTAGCCATGCATAACCGTTAGGACTTTTAAATGAGATTAGTAGTATTCCAATTTAATTTTAAAAAATGAAATCAAGTATCTTCTAACCACGCATGACCGTGAGGACTTTTAAATGGGATTAGAATCAACTTGTCTATTAAATCAATTATTTTTAATATGCGTTCCATACATGCATAACCGTGAGGACTTTTAAATGAGCATGGAAGCACATAATCAAAAATCCAAGTAATTCACCCATGCATGACCGTGAGGACTTTTAAATGAGAGTGAATACTTTGGATATTTATTTTTAATTGCTGAATATAATAAATTGAAGCACAAATAATTTCTTTCACTGATTTAAAGATATTGAAGAACAAATGATTTCCTTTGTAAACTACCACAAATTTACATACTAAATATGATCTTGATAAGTAATGTTTGATAGAAAGATGATAGAAATAGAAATGGTCATGGAATTATTACCCAACAAAAAGTTTTTATAACTCTTGTTATGAAATTCTAAAGAAATTTCCTAATTATATTTTCTCGAGTTTTAATATATGATAAATATCAACACTCATCACTTTTTCAATCACTATTCATCTTTTCGATAATCATTAGGGAGTTAGATTAGTTAAAAAATTGTCATTTAGAATCAAATTCAAAAATCAAAAATTTTTTTTTAAAAAAAAAATGATTAGTCAACCTCTATAATTCCCAAATCTAAACGTAATTTGGAAAATCTGTCTTCGGGGAGAGGTTTTGTGAAAATATCAGCAAGTTGAGTTTCTGTTGAAATATATTCAATGCAAATGTCTTCTTTAGCAATGTGATCTCGAAGAAAATGGTGTCTCACATCAATGTGTTTTGTGCGAGAGTGATGAACATGATTATTTGACAAATCTATAGCACTCCTACTATCACATTTTAATGGGACTTGTTTATAGACTAAGCCAAAATCAGAAAGAGTTTGCATCATCCATAGAATTTGAGCACAACAACTTCCCAAAGCAATATATTCTGCTTCAGTGGTGGATAATGCAACACAATTCTGTTTCCGACTTGACCATGAGACTAATGAATGTCCTAGCATGAAACATGTCCCACTAGTGCTTTTTCTGTCAACTAATGAACCAGCATAATCAGCATCGGAATAACCTACTAAATCAAAATTTTCACAAGAGGGGTACCATAGTCCAAATTTGTGTGTGTGTGAAAGATATCTCAAAATTCGTTTAGTAGCTTCTAAATGAGATTCTTTGGGATTAGCTTGAAAACGTGCACACAAGCACACAGAAAACATAATATCAGGTCTAGAAGCAGTAAGATAGAGAAGTGAACCGATTATCCCTCGATATTTCTTTTGATCAATTGCAATTCCTTTCTCATCTTTGTCCAACTTTGTTGATGGGCTCATAGGAGTTCTCAATGGTTTGGAATTTTCGACTCCAAATTTCTTCAATAGCTCCAACACATATTTGGATTGTGAAATGAAGATACCATCACTGCTTTGCTTAATTTGAAATCCAAGAAAGTATTTCAATTCACCAACCAAACTCATCTCAAATTTAGCCTGCATGACTTGTTCAAAATTCTCACACAAAAGCTCATTAGTAGCACCATAAATAATATCATCCACATAAATCTGAACAATCAAAAAATCATGTTCTTTATGTAATAGAAACAGAGTCGTGTCAGCACTTCCCTTTTTAAAACCATTTTCCAAAAGATATGTACAGAGGCAGTCATACCAAGCTCTTGGTGCTTGCTTAAGACCATATAATGCTTTTTCTAGCTTATACACATGATTTGGAAATTCATGATTTTCAAAACCGGGTGGTTGTTCAACAAAAACTTCTTCTTTTAAATCACCATTCAAAAAGGCACTTTTTACATCTATTTGTTTAAGTTTGAAACCCTTGTAACATGCAAAACTTAGCAAGATTCTAATGGCTTCTAACCTAGCAACTGGAGCAAATGTTTCATCAAAGTCTATGCCTTCTATTTGGTTATAACCTTTTGCAACCAACCTAGCCTTGTTTCTAATTACATTTCCTGATTCATCAAATTTATTTTTAAACACCCATTTAGTCCCTACAATTGGATAGTCATTAGGCCTAGGAACTAAATTCCAGACTTTGTTTCTCTCAAATTGATTAAGTTCATTTTGCATTGCTAAAAACCAATTTTCATCATTAAGAGTCATTTCAACAGAATCAGGTTCAATTTCAGAAATAAAACCACTATGACAACAAAACGCACATAAATTTTCATCAAATGAGGAACGAGTACGTATACCTTCCGTAGGATCACCAATAATTAATTCAGGAGGATGATTAGGTTTGAACCTTAATTTATCAGCATCAACAGTCCTCCTTTCAGTTTTCTCACTAAATGTCCCTTCTTCAGTGCCTTCAGGATCTACTCCATCGTCAACCATCCTTTCAGTCGTTTTTTCCAGATCAGATTCATCAAATTTCACATTGATTGACTCAACAATTGTCTTTGTTCGTTTGTTATATATCCTGTAAGCCTTACTCCTTGTTGAATAGCCCATGAAAATTCCATCATCAGCCTTTGATTCAAATTTTCCAAGTTGATCACCTGTGTTAAGAATGAAACAAGGACACCCAAATATACGAAAATAAGAAATGTTAGGTTTCCTTTCATGCCACAGTTCATAAGACGTTTTGCCAAGTATTGGTCTAATCATTACTCTATTCATTACATAGCACGAAGTATTCACTGCCTCTGCCCAAAAGATTAGAGGTAGCTTATACTCACTTAACATGGATCTAGCCAATTCCTGTAATGTACGATTTTTCCTTTCAACCACCCCATTTTGTTGAGGTGTTCGTAGAGCAGAAAATTCATGTTTTAAACCATTTTCTTCACAAAAATTTTCAAATTCAAAATTTTCAAATTCGCCTCCATGATCACTTCTCAAGGTTTTAATTGTAACTCCTTTTTCATTTTGAACAAGTTTTGCAAATTTTGAAAAATATTCGAAAGATTCAGACTTTTTGGCTAAAAAGTAAACCCATGTAAATCTAGAATAATCATCAACCAATACATAACAATAACGTTTTCCATTCAAGCTTGAAATTTCATTTGGTCCAAATAAATCCATGTGAACTAGTTTAAGGACCCTTGATGTGCTAACAATGTTTTTAGGACGAAATGATGATCGACTAAGCTTGCTCAAGGAACATGCTTTACACACTTTATTATTTTTAAATTTCTGATGTGGTAACCCTCTGACTAATTCTTTTGATTCGAGTTTTTCTAAGAGACTCATGCTAGCATGTCCAAGTCTCCTATGCCATAAATATGCCTCTTCGTCAGTGGCTACCAAACATCTAGAAAGTTTTAGATTATCAAATGAAAGTGAGTAAACATTCCCTTTTCTTTTGCCCATAAAAACAATGTTACTAGAAGATTTATCAATAATTTTGCAAGTATCACTATCAAAAATCACGTTCATACCTTTGTCACATAGTTGGCTAATAGAAATGAGATTGTGATGCAGATTTTCAACGTATAAAACATTAGTCAAAGAAAAAATACCGTTACCAACTTCACCTTTGCCAATAATCTTACACTTGCTATTGTCTCCCATGATCACATTTCCACCTTTAAAATTCTCTAAGCTAAGGAACTTCGATTTGTCACCTGTCATATGTCTAGAACAACCTGAATCTAGAAACCATTCTTGTTGTTCCTTAGCCCGCCAACAGACCTACATAAGAAGAGAGGAAGATGACCTAGAGAAACTCTTAGGTCCAATGTTATTAGTGATAGAAGCATTGTGAATAAACAATCCCTTTGGAATCCATACTTGTTTAGTCCTTTTATTTTTATTCCAATAAACATGAAATTTGTTTTTAGAATTCTTAGGAACCCAAACTTGTATAAATTTTGTGTTCTTGTTCCTATGACTATCATTTTCATCAAGACATCTATATATTTCACATCTATCAAAGACATTCTTATATTTTGCATTATCATCAACTTGTGTTTTCCCAAAACCTAGTCCTTTCTCGTTGTTAGCAAAAATTTGATTTCCCAATAGCATGTTGAAAGATTTTTCGCCTCTTGAAAAGTTATTCAAAGATTTCTCAAGACTTTGGACTTTGGTTTTTAATGTTGAGTTTTCAGTAACAAGTGAGGTGCATCGATTAATAAAATCCTTTCTCCTAGTGTCGATGGTTTCCTTAAGATTCAAGTTTTCATTTTCAAGACTTTCAAAGTTACTCCTCAGTTTTGATAATTCTGAATCTAAAATCTTACATTTTTTACATTCTAGGTTTTGAATATTTTCAATTTCAGTTTCTAACCTAGAATTTTCATGGACAAGTTCTCTCCTATCAGATTTTAGTTTTTCAATTTTAGATTCAAGAGTATCAATCATTTTAGTAAAATCACAACACATTGAAACAAGTTCTTTATAAGAATAGTTACTTACCTCACTAGATTCCTCTAAGCTTGCTTCTGAATCCGATTTTGACATAAGACACAAGTTAGCCTCCTCTGAGCTATTATTTGAAACTTCCTCTCCTTCTTCATCATCCCAAGTTGCTGCAAAGGCCTTCTTTTTCTTTTTCTTTCCTTTGTTGTTTTTGAGAAGTGGACATTTTTGTTTGAAGTGGCCAGGCTTCTTGCAGTTATAGCATGTCAATTCATTATCGGAATCGTCAGAATTCTTTGACTTATTACCACTTATTTTCTTCTTTCGTGACTTGAATCTTGACCATTTTTTAAGATTATTGACAGCCATTGCAAGCTCTTCAATTGGATCTTCTTCTTCTTCATCGCTTTCTTCTTTGCTCTTTAAGGCAATCGTCTTCTTCTTTGGTTCGGAGTTATTGCGTTCTTCCTTTGCTTTTAGCTCAAGCTCATATGTCATCAAGTTTCCAATCAACTCCTCCATGCTTAGTTTGCTCAGATCTTTCGATTCTTGGATTGCCGTGACTTTTGCCTCAAAGTTCATTGGTAAAACTCGTAGTATCTTTCGCACAAGCTCTACCTCAGTGAATACCTTCCCAAGCGCTCTAGCACTGTATACCAAGGTTGAAAAACGTCCAAACATATCCTTTATACTCTCGCCTTTGTCCATCACAAAGTTTTCGTATTCATTGCTGAACAGGGCTAGCCGAGACTCCTTGACTTGAGAAGTTCCTTCGTGTGTCACCTCCAAAGTATGCCATATTTCCTGTGCTGTTGTACAATGAGAAATTCTATTAAATTCATTTTTATCAAGAGCACATATCAAAGCATTCATGGCTTTAGCATTTGTTGTTTTCAATTTCTTATCGTTAGCATCCCACCTATCCTTAGGTTTAGGAATCTCAGTATCACCAACGATTATAGTGGGGGGTTTATAGCCAGTTTCAATAATATCCCAAACTTCATAATCAACAGAACTGAGATAGATACCCATCCTAACTTTCCAATAAGCATAATCGTTCCCGTTAAACATGGGTGGCCTAGCAATAGATTGCCCCTCAGAAAAAGCATTATTTTGTAGACTCATGACTCTAGAGTTAAAAAAAAATATACCGGGCTCTGATACCACTTGTAGGATCTAAATTAACCCTAGAGGGGGGGGGTGAATAGGGTTATTGCAAATTTTCTTGATTTTAACACAGAAATAAACTGCAGAAATAAATATACTGAAAAGTAAATCACACACAAGATTTTACCCATCTTCGGCAAGCTCTGCCTACTGCTGCATTCCCAGATTTCTATTAGAATTAAACAGTATCACGCTTACAAACACTCTAACAGACTTGCAAACCCTGCTACCGCCTATAGAGTTTTGCAAACTCGCAACCCCTGCTTACTGAACTAACTCTAAATAGACAATCAGACACAACCTAAAACCTAGGTGGTGATTTACCTAAACTCTTTGATTCGTAGAATAAAAAAACAATAATTAAGAACAAAATAGCCCTAAACTAATTAACATTATTAATATAAGTTTATTAACAATATTAATTAAGAACAAAACCCCCTTTTGTTTTTAAACACCGGCCCACTTCCTTATTTCACCCGATCCTCTTTTTTTATCTTCGTTCGTGAGAAATAATGGCAGCTTCATTCCAGTTAGGGCTTCGTTCCCTTTTGATCCAGTTAGGGCTTCGGCTCTTCGTTGCAATTAGGGCTTCGGTTCTTCGTTGCAATTAGGGCTTTGGTTTCTTCTATTGATCTGTGATTGGTTGCCCTAGCTTGCTTGCAGTTGCTCGATCGAGTTTTGATGCTTGTGAATTCGGTATGTGCTGTCTCCTTTTGCTTTTCTAATTTGATACTTGAACTCGATCAAATTGAAATGCCGATGATGATTAGGGTTTTAATAGGATTTGATTTCCTATTTTTGCGTTCGACTGATTGCTGCAAAAATTCTTGTTTTGCCGTTCGATTACGCTTTGATGCTGAGGATTAATCTGACTTTGTCAATTTCGTATTTGTAGTAACTTGATTCACACGGCTTGAATTGATTTCGTGATTTGAGATATTTGACTTTGTCAATTTCGTATATTTTCGACTGTGAATTCACTACTTCTGTATTAGCTTCGATCATCACAATTGCTTTTAAATTTTCCTCTGCTGCACACCACTGCATTTCACTGCACTGTTGAAATTTTGTGTCTTCTGCATTTGTTATTTCTGGAACTCGATTTGCACTTGCTCACTGCTTGATAGTCTTGTGGCTATAACTGGGCATTTTGAGTTTGTTGCATTTGCTGGCTTGCACTGTCCACTGCCCTGATCTTGTTTGTTCCACCATATTGTATTGTTCATCTGTTTCTTTGCTTGTGCATACTGCACTTGATACTGTTGCATTATTCATGTTTTGATTATGACTTCATTATAGTTCCAGTTGATCATTAGGTAGTTGTCACTGTATTGCATTGAGCTCGACATTGTTGTTTACTTCACTTGTGTATTGCCTTCACTCTCCTCTTGAACTTGGAGTCTGCCTTGTTGCTGTGTCATTGTTGTAATATTAGCTTGTGACATTCATGTTGCAGTCCATATTCTTCATTTGATATCGAGTTGCACACTGCTGCAATGTTGAAAATGTTTCATTGTATCACTGCATTTTGTAGTGTATTGCTTGCATTCATATTCTTGCTGTTTTTTGGATATTGTGGCATGTGGTCTTTGCTGTGTTGTGTAGCTGCTATGCAGTTGCTATGCATCACTGTGTATTTGAGTCAGTGCTTCACCATACTTGTTGTTGCAGTATGCAGTTTCCATATTTGGTCATGTTGCATTATTCATTGCAGTTACTATGCTTTGCTTGGTCTCTGATCTCTGTTGCTCATTTTCTTTGACACTGTTTTGTTGTGTATACCTGTGGATGTAGTCTTACTACTGTGTTGCTGTGGTCTATTGGGCTGCATTTGTGTATATTTGATTATTTTTGCAACCTGGTCTGGTGCACCTTGTTTCATGCTTGAGACTGTGTTTGCAATGTCTGGTCAGTGGTGCTTTGAGTTGAACCTATCTTGGGTTTGACCTTGTTTTTGATTTCTGTGCTTTTGTTTGATTTTTGCACACGAGTTGGCGAGGCAGTGCACACGTATACGAATGTACACGTGTGTACTGCAGCCACTTGTAATTACCTGTCCCTGATAAAAAAAATATCGATATGCACAGATATTGCACAGTCAAAAATGATGACGAACAACCCAAATAACTGAGGCAAACAATGTTTTCAAAATTATCGTTTCTTTCAAATTTCAAGAATATTTCTCTTTCAATTTTACTGCGTTTGAAAATATTTTTGCAGATTACTCAGATGCTGGATTCAAACCGGATTATAGTTGAAGACAAAAATATGAGTGTGAGCGATATGTAGTAAGGTCGTGATGTAAATGTGATGTGATTGTAATCAAAAGTGTACATGTATAGTGAGAGCATGAAATTGTACTATTTACAATTTGTAATAAATATTTGTTTGAATAAAAAATTTCTGTTTGAATTCAAAATCTGTTTAACTTGTTCTGTTTGAATTCAAATTCGAATTCTGTGTAATTTAATTTTATTCAACAAATATTTATTTAAACTATGAAAAACAAAATAGTACATTACCAAATACATTTATATGAATGTATATATGTTTATTATCATCAAACAAAAAATCATATAGCGCAAAGCGCATATTCAACACTATTGTATATGTTTCAGACTAATATTATGTTTTGAGAGTTTGTTATAGTAGCTTCATGAACTACTATGGTATTTTATTTCCGTTGTGAGTTATTCTGATATTTCTGTGTCTGTGATTCTATGATTGTATTTCATTTGCTCCAAATTTATTTACAATGCGGTATTTTGAGCAATTTAAGTTCAATATGTGCGGATGCGAATGACTGAAAATATCGGTTCGTTACAGTTGGTATCAGAGCTTTGGTTTTAGGCAAACCTTAGCCTGCGGAGCAAAAACTCATTAGAGATAGGGTAGAAATACCCTAGAATGAGTGAAATCAATCTCAGAATCCTTTCTTTGTGAGAGGACGTATTTTCGAAGTATAAAATGATTTTCAAATGATTTTTAAAGGATTTTCAAAGATTATTTTGGTATAAAAATGTTCTTATTTCGAAATCAAGATTTTCTAAACTTCATCTCTTCGGTATCCACCTTGTTAGAAATCTCTTGGTTAAGATTCTTATCGATTAGGATTTCTTGAACTTTGGAACACTCCCACTTGTTCTGGAATCCAGTCTTGTTTTCCCCATTTTTCCTTTTGATTCGGAGCATTCCGTAACTCTACTTTGGAATGACCTCTCTAAAGGGCGGTGATTCTGTAAATCGTTGAATGATTTGTAAAGGGGTGAAACTCCTTTACAATTGGCTTTGATTCACTGGAGATTTCTGTATCCTCGGATGTCGATGCTATCTATCTCCTGCTTTACCCGGATTCTATCTCTGGCGATCGAAGGTCGATTTTCCTTAGATTTCCGTATTGATTATATTCCTAAAGTCTCGGTTGATCGGTTAAGGTCGCCCGCGATTTATATAGGCTTATCTATCCTCTATTTGGTAATTAAATTATCTCATCTTCGTATGAGTTTATCTTCGAACTAGAATTCTATTTGATTAGAGTTCCTCTGATTTTGAATCTTTGTTTGTTTGAAATCCTTCCTTGAATCATCCTTTGGAAATTTGTGTTTGGTTGTATTTTTAAATTGTGCATACATCGAAATTATTAAGGATGGCCATATTTTTATATATAAAAGTGAAATGTTTTCGATAAGGATTATATACCTTTCAAAAATGAAAATTTGAAATTTCGAAAGGATTTGAAATTTTGAAAATTTATGAGAAATTTAAATTTATATAAAATGATTTATAACTGAAAGGTTTTGAATTTGAATTTCAAGGAATCGAACTCTGGTGTTTTGAAATCGGTTTTAAGATTTTGGAAAATATATAATAATAATATGATTTAAAGATATTTTATGAATAAGAAATATTTCAAATGTATTTGAATGAATTCCAAAGATTTTGAAGAGATTTTAAAGAAGTTTCAAGAAAGTAAAAGTCCAGAACCACTTATGTCGCTGGAAAATAATTTCGGTGATGAATGCATGCATCATCGACATTGATTTTCGAGTTTCTGAGTGGGGGAGAGGCCACTCTTGTAGCTTTGCTATGCGAGTGATTTTGTGAAACCAATTTTGATTTTTGATTTTGAAGTATGGTTTGATATTCGAAAGATATATATATATATATATATATATATATATATATATATATAGACACACATTTGAAATGATTTAAAGTAAGCCGGTGTTCAGTCCTCGAGATCCAGATTTGTTTTGGTATAACACTATCTTTTGAAATTGGTTTACTGATTTGTTGTTGACTTCCAACTCTTCGATTGAAAATATGATTTGTTCGACTATTTTAAGATTCGAGCACTTCCAAATCAGGGTTAACTTTTCAAAGCTAATATATTTGAAAGGTATAAGTTATTTGATAAAGAATATAAGTGTAGTTTGTATGTTTCAAGTATGAAATAATATGATTTGTATAAGTTGAAACTGGCTTGTTAAGTAAATAAATAAGACTATTTTGAATTATACTAATATGAAATTTAGTTTTGAAATGTTTTGGATAAAAAATTAGTCTTCAAATGTTTGAGAAAAATTTGGTTTTAAATGTTTTAACTTAGTAACATCTTTATGAAACTATTTATTTAACAAGTTGGAATAGGTACATAAGTTGTACGTATGCTGTTTTATTCGCATAATTAATCTGATCCAAGTTTGAGTACACAAGTTCGATGTGAATTACACCATTTCGTGTTAGGATTTTTCATTTGATTCCTGATGGCGAATATTTGATACGGATTTTTGGCTTGATTCTAGAATTCTCTATCATAGTATATGGCTATGCAAGGAGACTGATGGCTTCTAGTCGAGAAACCATATCGAAGTCCGCATTAGGGAAGTCGAATGGACAATACTAGTTCGAAAGCGAACTTGTGTGATCGAGCGAGCGATCAAATGTAATGTTGCGAAATGATGACATATGTACATCTTATATCCTTATATACTTGACGTTGAAATTGAAAGTTGTTGGGTTGGATATCTTTGTAATTTAATTGAAAATTTTCTTTTATGAAAAACTACTATCAAATTTAAAACCATATTTCAAAACTATTTTTCTTTATTCTTCTTAAACTAACTGTTTTATTCTATTTTTTTTATACAAACTATTTTATATACAAAACCGTTCTTAGTTAAAAATCTTTTAGTAAGCAAAGACGTTCAATCCCATATGGCATTTCATGCAGCGAAATTTATTTTTTTGAAAATTTTGATCCTTATATAAAATTTGAGATATATGAAATTATGAAATTTAGTTTTGAAATATGGTATATTTAAGCCTTGAAACATATTTAAGATTTAATAGTTTATTTTGTAAATCAAATCTATATTTGAAATTTGATAATATTTGAAATTGTTTCGTTGGAAACTAAATTGAATTGAAACTGATGGTTTGAATTGAATTAAAATTGGAAATTTTAGATTTTGGTTTAATTGAGAAAAAATTTGAAATGTAAAGAATTAAGGGCATATTTTATGATTTCAAATGTATGATTTCAAAATGTTATGATTTTCAAAGTGAAATGATTTCAAGTATTTTGGTTTCGAAAGATTCATAACTTTGAAAGTATTATGACTTTTGAAGTGAATACATGTTTGAAATGGAAATGAATTTATTTGGCCTAAATTTTGTTGATTTGGAAATTTGGATTATTTTCTAAACCTATTGTTTTAAGAAATTTTGAAACTGAATATGTATAACTTGAAAGAAATGATTTGGTGAAATCATATATGATTTTTAAACTGAAATACTATTGAAATGAATTAAAATTGAGAACCTGTTTTATTTAATACTTGATTTGGGAGCTATCGAACTTATATAAAAATGATTTGTATAAGAAAACCATTGATTTGAGAACTGTTGATTTGAAAAGGTACTCAATTTTGAAAAATGAAATCTTATATAATCGAAATTTATATAAGTGTGATTTGATATACTATTATTTTGGAAAGTATTTGATTTGAAATGAAATCTGATATATAATGGACTTTATATAAGTATGATATTTGAAAGTGATTTTGAAAGGTACTATATGATACATATTTTCGAAGTAAAGATATGGAAAGTGCCTTCTGCTTGATATCCGCTTTGTGGCCACACTGTGGATTCATTCTATCGATATTATTCTCTCTTTTTGATTTGGGTTTTCCGGATATGATACTCGAGTGTCCATCGAATTCCACGGCGATTCCCGTGGTCTTATGATCGCGACTACATAGCGCAACTGCCTGGCTGAGTCTTGCCTAGGGGTACAGATTGTTTCCTGGGGGATCCATGCGTAACCATTGTGTATCCTGCAATCTGTGTAGGTCGCGAAGAGTAGCGTAAGTGCCTGGCAGAGTCTTGCCTAGGGGTACGGATTGTTTCCTGGGGGATCCAGGCGTAACCATTGTGTATCCTGCATTCTACTCGTCATCATGGCGTAACTCGCAGGGCTGAGAAAGCTTACGGATACGGATTGTTTCCTGGGGGATCCAGGCGTAACCATTGTGTATCTGCGATCCATGGTTAGACAACTGTTTCGGTTTGGTTGATTTGTTTGGATTGTACTTTCCATATCTGTTTTTAAAAGTGTTTTCATTATTTTCACTGGGTGTTGAAACAAGTCTACTAAGTACTTGGAGAATTCTAGCTTTGCGCCTGATCAACGCATAGCCAGAGTCTGCAGGAACGAAAGTAAACTTGTTAAGACATCGAGTTATAAAAGTATTTTGATAAAAGCATCTTGATAAAGTACTGTATAAAGAATATTTTGATCAGTTATTTTCCCTTCTAAAAATTTAAAATGTTTTAAATATTGTTTACCTTGAACCATCAGATTTGAATCAAATGACTATTCATCATATTATAAAATGTTTAAAATGTTATGAAATTTTAATTGAAATGTATAATGGTTTAAATAATGGTTCACCCTTGTCTTCCAACATGCTTTCCCTCCTAGCTACTTTCTCCCTACCTTCTTTTGGGATGTCTTCCAAACTATTGTTCTTTCTAATTGTTTCTCCGCTTCCTTACTTTTCGAGGACGAAAAGATTTGAGTGGGGGAGAGTGTAACAACCCTAGATTTTGACTATATATTTAAATTTGACTTTATTTCATTTTGAAATTATTTTAAATTTGTTTTTTTTGTGTGATATCATTTATAAACATTTTTAAAATGATAATATAATTTTTCCAAAATTTACTGTATTTTTTTCCTATTTTTAAAGACTGTTTTCTAATTTTCTGCCATTTTCTTCATTTTTAAATTTCTTTATTTTATTTTTATTTTTTTTTTATTTGTAAAAATTAATCTCTAAATATTTTTAAAATAATAATAGAATTTTTCCAAAAATTACCGTGTTGATTTCCTATTTTTAAGGGCTGTTTTCCCATTTTCTGCTATTTTCTGCATTAAAATTTTATATTTAAATTAAATCTTAAATATTTATTTTGTGAATATATTTGTATTTTTTGTTATTATTTATGTTTAAAAATACTTTACAAGCTTATATGATTTTTCTAAAAATTATTTCATTTAACTTCAAATTTTGCTAGTCTGGTTCACTGTTTTAACTATTTTCTTTAATTTTACTTTACATAATTGATAAATATTATATATATTTGTTAAAAATTTCGAAATCTTATCTGATATTATTATTATTTCAGCTACATAAATTTATATAAATAATAAAAGGTAAATTGAAAGGGTTTGTGACCTTTTGTTTCCTATGGCTTTCGATTTTCCCACCTTTTCACATTTTAACGTTTCTTTTCACTCAAATGGCCATATCTTTTCATTCTTTCAGCTGCCACCCTCATTTCTCATTCAAGTACTTCATTTTTTCTCTCATTTCCTCAAAAGTATTCGGCCATTTCTGATCTCAAGAGTTTGGTAAAATTTCTTCTTCTTTTCTATAATTTTCTCTTGTTTCCATGTGAATTACACTTGCTTTCATCGCTTCTAGGATCGGCTCCTCTCCATTCCAACACTGTGGCCGCCTCCACCACCACCACAACCAGTCATCACCACCTCCAGCACAACCCCAAGCCATAGCCATGCTCCCTTGATGTGTAGATCCAACAAAATTTGCAAACACTTCACCTTGTAGCCTAGCCGAGCTCACCTCTTGATCCACCTCCACAAAACCCCACCTTGGCCGCCACTTCCATCACACCACCAGCCAAATTCTGACCTGACACCACTGCCACATCACCACATGACCTCATCTTGCCTCTGGCCATGACCACTTGCCTTGGCCGTGGCATGTTGGTGCTTTATTTTGCCTTGAAACCTTTGTTATGCCATATAGTTGAAATTCCAAGCACCTACCTCTTCACTATCATGTAAACCATGCTAGGCCGACCCTATGGACCCAAGACCAGATCCAAACTCACCCCTTAGTCATACATTTTAGTCTTGTAGCTGAACCATAGGTGGTTGAAAGCAAGTGCAATAGCCTTGGATTCGTTTTATGCAGTCATTTCTAACAACGTTTTATTGAAATTTTGGGTTGAAAACTTATGTTGTTTGTATTATTTGTTTGATTGGTATTCAAGGGAATTAATCCTTGGCTCCTCCATTTCGTATCTGTGTCGTGTTATCGTGCTTGTTTGGATCTCATTCGTGCATTCGTCGTTGTGTCTCCAGCTCAAAACAGTGAGTTATTCTCACCAGACAATATGTACATATATAACTAGTAAATTGACCCCTTTTGAATCTGTAAAATGCATTATCATGTTACACCTGCTATATTATGACTTTATGATATTCACCCATGCTTATACACCTGTTATAACATCTGTTACTATTATATTATGCTATTCTGTTATTTTCGTCAGTTTATCACACTGCAAGTTCCCTGTAGACTAGAATCACTATGGGTTGAAATGATACATACCCGAACGGACTTTAGAATAGGAGAAAATCGTTATGGGCTGAAATGATAGGCCTGAATGATTTTCAATTATTTTCTTTTACTTGGGATTGCGGGTTTGAAATGATCAAACCCGGGTTTTCTTTGTAAATTACGGGTTGAAATGATATATTACCCGTATCACTTTACCTAGGCTAGAAAATAAAATTCAGACCCGTTGTTAAAATATGTTTTTCTAAAAAAATTTAAATTATTTTAGAAATGTAAATATTATAATATTTTGATTTAAATTTGATTAAAAATGATTTTTGTAAAGCATTATTGATTTTCTGAAAATTTATAAGTGAAATAAATAAAGGGTAAAGTTAGAAATTTGAAATGTAAGTTATTTTGGAAATTATAATTTGGTGATAAATGGAATTTAAATTAAATATGAAAATATGATAAATTTATGATATTTTGAATCAAATGAATTTAAAATGATTTTGTAATACATTAATGATTTTTGAATAAAGTTAAATGTGAAATGAATGAATATTTAGGTTGAAATTTGAAAATACAACTAAAATTGGAAATTTGGGAATTTGGCTTAAAAGTGAATTCTAAGTTAAGTAAATAAAAATGAAATTAAGTTATATTTTAAAATTTTAAACTTAAGTGTTAATTTAAATTTAATTTAATGAATTTGAAATTTTATGTTGGAATTTAATAAGTGAATTATTATTAAATTTTGATTTTTGAATGGAGATTTAACTTTATAAAATCATGAATATAAGGTTATTTGAATGACTGTTTTAAAAGTGAAATTTTATGATTTTATAAGCTAAAAATGATTTAAATAAAAATATAACTGTTTGTGAAATTATATTGAATACTTGAAGTTAATTAACTGCATTTCTGAAATGCTATTAATTCTAATGTAAATGATAATACAGCATTTGTAAATGTTGTAGTTGATAATAATGAACCAAATGGCTAAGTATAATTAAAGGTTATTATAGCATTTTTGTAAATGCTATAATTGTTGAATTTAACTAAGTTTTATTTGAAACTAATGTAACCCTATTACAACATTTTTAAATGCTATCTTTTGTTAAATTGAACTGTTTTGAATGTAACTTTCTGTAGCAATTTCTAAATGCTGCGAAAGTTGAATTTTCATCTGTTTTAGTAAATTAAGTGGATAAATGAATTTTGAAAGACTAAATTTTTGTAAATTTAATAATTTAATTATTAAATATAATAACTTCATTTTATGATTTAAAATGAAGTAATTTGTTTTGAAATATAAACTATTTTGAAATGTGTTTTGTAATGGTATTTAAATTAAATAAAAATGAGTGTGGTTTGGAAGATATTATATTTTTGATATTTTGAAATGGATTTTTGAATGATATTGAATTTTGAAATGATATTTGATTTTGAAGTATAAAATATCATTTCGAAAATTTAACCACGGGATGTATTTAATTTATAGTTTAACTGATTCTTAAAGGATGGGCGATCCCAAGCATCCTTTAAGTTATTGTGTATTTCTACTACAGTTCACTTGAGTTGGTTTACATTATATAAGTATATATTGTCCTGACTCGAGTGTTTTGTGTTTTACTTTACGCTCGGGTCAGCCTGAGTATTTACAACTTAGCTTTGGATTTCTTTTCTGGAGCTAGGAATCGCTGGAGATTCTGCTTGTCTAGTTATCTATTTCCTTTCAGTTTTCGTTGTTCTATTTCAGCTCTGGTATTTATAAACTTCTATGTATTTGAGATTTCTATTGTATATGTTTCAGACTAATATTATGTTTTGAGAGTTTGTTATAGTAGCTTCATGAACTACTATAGTATTTTATTTCCGCTGCGAGTTATTCTGATATTTCTGTGTCTGTGATTCTGTGATTGTATTTCATTTACTCCAAATTTATTTACAATGCGGTATTTTGAGCAATTCAAGTCCGACATGTGCGGATGCGAATGACTGAAAATATCGGGTCGTTACATCAAGAATATTTTTTTTATATATATAAAGGAAAAATATTTACAAATAAAATTTATTTTTCAAAAAGGGAATTGATTTTTTTTTTTTTTTTCAAAATTTTTTTTCTTTGTTTTTGGAAAGGTTTTATAATTTTTTTTTTATTTCGGTTTTTTTTTATTTTTTTTTGAAATTTCAAAGAAAAAGGATCTAAAATTTCAAAGGAAAAGGAAAAATAATATTTGCAATTTTTTAAGTTTTGGATTTTGAATTTTTTTAAAATATGCATGAACTAATGCAACTAAATGAATGCAGGGGTTGATTACAGATGATTTATCCTAATAACCCAAAATTGTATACTCACACATTGTCTGAGATAAACAAGATATTTCTCAGCCAGGTAACCGGCAGGAGTTATCGGTGCACCACGAATCACCGTGGCAATGCAGCCGAAGGTTTAAGTACCTTCGGAGGAACAACCACCATAATATTTACGAATCACCGTAATATTTATAAATGGTTATTACTCTACCGTAGCCTAAACGTCAAGAAATTAAATTGTTCAAAGAAGACAATTTGCCAATATATAATTAAGTGTTGTTGATTTCTAATCGTTATTATTAAACTAGGATGAAATGCAAAACTGAAATTAAAAGTGAATTAACGATGCAACTACGAATGAAATTTTATTTTTGATTTTTTTTTTCAAATGCAAGCAATCAACGCTGCAATTCAAATATAAGTAGAGATGAAAGCAGCAATTTTTTTTGTAAGCAAACAGTTATTTTTTTTTTGGGCTAGCTCAGCGAAGCAACCAATTCTTCTAATCTGCTTTGGCAACCTGAAAATAAGACAAGATATATACAAGTTTTTTTTTGAACCAGAATAAAAATGATTGATTTGCAAAAACCAAAACGATTTTTTTTTGACACTTTTGAAACTAAATGATTTATTTAAATATTTTATTTTATTTGAGTTTTGGAAAGAGCTAAGAAAAACTTGAAACCAAAAAAAATGCCAAAATTTGGAACTTAAAGCAACGTGCCAAATCCATAATTCGCTAATCAGATAAAACCTAAAACGATATTCTTTTTTTTTTTTTTTTTTTTTTTTGGTTTTTTAAAAATAGAAAATGATAAAAATTTGGTAAACAGACTCAATGTTCACACAAACTAGAAGAGCCCATAACACACGAACCAACACTTGTAAACTATCTCAAATCCCTATGTCCTCTTATATCAAGAACAACAGAAACACGAAATTAAGAAAAAATAGAAATGGTTGCGCAGAATGCGAAAAAGGAAAATGAAAAGCAAAGAAATTGCCTTCGTTTTTCTTTTAAATACGATGGAAAAGTGAGAAGTCGGGAACTAATGCGAGTGGAAGTCACAATTTTTTTTCCCGGTCGATTCAAGGATTTGGGTGGGGTTTTTGGCGATTGAATTCGTGGAGATTTATGGAGATTGGTGGTTAGAGATTGAGGGGAGGTAGGATTGTGGTTCGGGTTGGAAGATGGAGACGATTGCGTTGTGTGCTCACGGTTCGAGGAGGTGATGCGAACTGTAGCGTCGAAGTCGAGGCTAGTGAAGTCGATTGCAGATTGAAGTCGCGAGAAGATTTGGGAAATTTGTTTATGGTCGCGGTGATCGATTGCTGGCGATTTCGGCTTTGAGGGATTCGATGTAAACGCGATTGAATTTGGGGAGATTTCATGGTAGAATCGGCGGCGTGTAGTTGAAGGCACTGCTGGATGGTGGTGAAGAAGCAGATTAGTATGGTTAGGAGTATGCTCGGTCAGGGTGTGTGGTACTATTGGTCACGATTTGAAGTTGAAATGTTGGAATTTGTTGAGGCTGGGAGGTTGAGGCTGTTTGTGACGTTGTGATGTGGTGGTCCGGAGATGATTGTGGTGTTCGATTGGGAGGAGTATGAATTGAATACGTAGGAGGTTGTGGTCTTCTTGCGAGTGTTTTTGGGTGATGTTGTAGCGGAGATTGTCGTTGGAGGATGAATTCGAGTGATTGCTTCGTGGTTGAGGATGTTCAGGCGATGAAGTTCGAAAGTATTTGCACTGAGATATGCAGCGTGAATTGATGTAGGTAGTTGTAGTTAGTGAATGTTCAGGCAGCAGTTTAGCCTAGACAGTTGCAGTTTTGGAATTGGTAACGTCGAAGAGGAGTAGTGGTGACAATCGCTGTTTGTCTGGTCGCTGTTTGTCTGGTGATGATCAGGTTGATATGGCAACAGGCAGAAGTAGGCAATCAAGCAATCTGATTTGGTGGAGTTCGGGATGTTGATGGTGGGTGTTCAGTAGGGGTATGAAGTGGTCAGGGAGGTTAAAAGAAGTGGCTGGCCTGGCTATTGACTGCTGTGGGTAGATGTGCTGTGCTGTGTTGGTTGGAAGATGTTGAGGTTGGTGGCTGTTATGGCTTGTCGTTGTTATTTTGATCGAAGGAGGGAGGGCAAGTATGGGGCAGTGGTATGTAGTTGCACAGAGATGTTTTGGTGATGTTGAATGATGGGTGAAGTGAGACAGGGTTTGAATTTTTGGTTTATTAGAGTGGGAAGTGCTGCTGGATAATGGTTATTGGTGATGCTATGTAGGTATGTTGAAGGCTGTGGATGGTCAAGAAGTAATGAAACAGTGGTTTGGGGTTGGATTGATGGCATAAGTTTAGGTGAGTTTTTTGAAGGTTAGGGTGGTTGAGCAGCACTGTTTGCAGAGGAAGGTAATGTTCAGTGATATGTAGTTTATCAAGCAACAGTTATTTGTGTGTTTGGGAGGATGGATGGAGACTGGACAGTGTGTTCTACAGAGGAAGATGATGAAAGAGGGAATGTGAATGGTATAGATGCAGTGAAGTATGAAAATGAGGAAAATGAAGGGTTTGAGATGACAGAGAGGTTGTAATTGTTTTTTGAAAAACAGTGAATAAAGCAATGTAAAAACATAAAATCTATTTTAAGTATGGTCTATTAACTATTGATTAGAAATATAGACCATCAAACTTGAATTTCAAATCACTTACTTATGCCATAATCATATTTTGATGAAGATACATTTGTGTTAGTGATTATTTAAGCATAGCCTATTTGGTGTCAACAATATAGGCTATCAAATTCGAAGCATAAACAACAATTAAACCACTTCAATCATTCTTACTAAGAACAAAAAGAGAGCATGAATTAACAACTAGTTGAAGCCACACAATTAGAGAGCTTCGTTACCCCTACATTGAAGGGGTTTAGCCTCTCATATTTGTCATTTGATTAACAAATGTAGCTTGCAACATGGAAGAAAAAGAGAGCAGAGTGAAATGAAAAACTATTCTACTTGCATAATATAAAAGAGATCTACACTACAACATGAAAGTAAATGAACAAGGAAAGTAAAATGAATATGTAATTAAATTGCATAAGAAAAAGAAAGTTACGTGAAAATAAAAACAAATGGCTAAGTAGCCATGAAAAGAAAGAAGAGAGCTTGGTTTATTTTTGAGCCTAAACTAAAACCAAGAGAGAATAAGGAAGATGAGTTACGTGAAACATAAGAGGTATATATACATGTGTTAAACCCTAATTCATATTTTTGGAGATACCCAAAATACCATTGAGAAAGTGCGGAGGCCAAGTAATCATTAGCTTCTATAAATCATCATTTAAATATACATGAAGCAATTAATTCTATAAGCATGTGCATTAGCCTCTAATTTGTACATTAAGGTGGTGGGTAGGTGGGGTCCTCCATGTTCTTCACTTTGAATTATTTTCATCTCCATTCCTTTGTCTTCATTTTGTGCATGCATGTGTCTTCATGAAACCACTCCTATTTGAGATCAAATTCCTACACAAATATATATAAATTTTTAATTATTTCTCTCAAAGAAATATATGCACACAAATGACCGTTTTGCCCCTATATGAAGATGAATATGTGATAATTTGAAAATAATTTAAATTTGGTTTAAACAAGTTAAAATACCCAATATGATCATTTATTCAATTTAAATAGATTAAATATGATGGTAAAAATATGCACATTTACGTGCACATCAGCCAAATAATTATAAATGCAACCGTTCTAAAGACTGCATTGTTACAATCACACTATTAGCTTTAAAAGATGATTTCTCAAGTTTTCCTTTTTGAAAAGCATGACATAGGTTATTAACTTTAAATACATCTTTGGTAAACCTCTTACAATATTATTTTATCCAATTTATGTAAAAATTTAAAATTCACATGACAAAACCGTTTATGTGAAATTCTAGGATCACTGGTATCTACTACTAAACATGTGCCACTATTATGCCTTTCTTTCATGTTCAAAAATATAAATATTATGACTTCGCACTCCTTCAAAAATTAGGTTACCATTTTTATCAAAAAATATTACACTTATCTTTTACATAAGATATTTTAAAACCTTTATTGCAAAGTTGACTAATACTTAATATATTATGTTTTAAATTTTTACCAAATAAACTTTGGTGATTAAGGGAGAATAAGATATACCGATAGAAGATACGTCACCTTAACATATCCTTTGGAGTTGTCTTCAAAAGTAACTGTTTTTCCATCGATGTATGATTATTCGTTAATATCTCAGCATTTCCAATCATTTGCTTAGAGTGTCCAATAGCGAGTATCCATTTCTCTCTGTTATGTAGGGGTACTTACAAAAATTGAAAATGCTTCATTGGTTACTGAAAATCGCTTCAGGATCTTTAAATAATGTAATTTGTATATAAGAGATGTGAATCGTATATAATATGGCTTATGTGTGTATATATATATACTAATCTAAGCAGAACTATATAACTATGTTTAATAAAGTAAATAAGAGTAATCACACTAGATACTTTATATTGGTTTGGACCTCACGTCCGATGTCCAGTCCCGAACCTCCCCTTCGGTATTTTCTTTATCCAAATAACCATCACTTTGCCTGGAGGAATAGACTAATAAAACCGAGTTTCTTTGACAAATTTTACGCTCCAGTTAACACAAATATTGACTGCTAGTACAATTCTTCCTATAATCAACTTGGTTATGTGAAAATGTATTGTTTGTGATTATGGAAGAAGTTTGAGCGGCTATTGAATTGCAATGAGTACAAAGAGATCAGAAAATATATAGATAGTAAGTAAGCAAGTTAATCTTGAATTCTGACCTTGTAGCAAAAGGGTTGTAATCCTTCGTAGATGATTGCTACTATTTAGAAAGGTTGCAACTTTTCATCGTGACATTCAGAAATTAGCCGTTATACAACGTTCAGTCAACTGATTATAAAATTCAGTCAATTGAATAAGAACAGAAGAAACTGCACCAAAATTTAAAAAACTGGAAAAATAATATAATTTGAAGGTTCGGTCGACTGAGGTATTTTCTCAGTCGACTACCCTCAGCGGACTGAGAAAATACCTCAGTCGACTTAACTGAGTAAACTTAGAAAAAAAAATATAAATTTATTTTTTGCTTTATCGAAGCATAGAAATAAGCACGTTCTTTGTGAGCAGTTATGTATGAAGGCGTGCATATGTGTATATGAGATACCAAGGGGATTTTACATATAGTTTTATGATCATAGATATACTCTAGTTTGATGAAGATGAACTTTGAATTTCTTGAATGTGATCAATCTTGATGGTCATATTTTCTTTGTTGTGGCTCTTTCACTTGCAATATAGTTATAAACTAGAAATATATGATGGTTAGTTGTCATCTTTAAAACATTAGAAACAGAGATTCATGAGTCTCCCCCTTTTTAATGATGACAACTATATATATAAAAATTGAATCTTGAATCTTTTATACGTATGCCCCCCATATCACCAATCTCTCCCGCTTTGTCATCAATAAATATAAAGATTTTGGCAGTGAAATAGTACTTACCCAAAGATAAACACTTAAGTTCATAAGAGATTATAGACACAAATATTCACACAGAAATATAAGTTTGTACACATACATTTAGATAGAATGATAAGTTCAACCAAGCAAGCAAATAAATAACCAAGTAGATAAAAGAGTTCTAAAGATCACATAGGAAGGAGTTCTAAATATTTAGATTTGCGTAAAACAAGTATCAGATAGTTTTTCCCAAGTGTCTATGCTTTCGGCTCCGTATTAGTTTGTGAAGATGAACGAGAACATGAAGTAAGGTTGTTCCAAATCGTCTGTAAGAATCCGAGAGTATTTTTTCAAAGGTTCGCCGACGTTTGAACAATTTCTTTTGTTGATTGAAGATCATTTCCTGGTTTTTAAGAGTTGTGTCTGAAGCGGTTATATTCTTAGAAGGTTTGAACAAAGTAACTCCTTGATCGCTATCTATACTCCATTGGGTTTCCTCCGGATTTTCTTATTGAATCTCTTCTTATTCTACTTGTCGATTTGATGATTGTATTATATTTGCATGAATAAGACGAGAAACATATTCTTGATATGGAGGAAGATTCTCCATTTTAGATGGAAGCTTCATTAGAGAAATAGACTTTTGGTCCCAAAATGTTTGGATGAAGTAAGTCTTGAAGCATGTCAACATTGATTCCAAAATGAGTGAAGATATTCATTAGGTAGGCACCATAAAGTATCGTGTGACGAATATGGGCATGAAAGTTTTGATTTCATCATGAATGATTCAAGACCAATTTAAATTTTGGTTTAAGTACATCGCGTACATAACTCTATAACTGTTGTCATACATCTTTTCATAACTTCCAGTTCGAGGTAGAATAGTGTGAAGGAGCATTTTGTTAATTACAAGTGCTTGAGGTCCTAAATTAACTGAAATGTTTTCTGTCTTTTCGGTGCGGAAAAGGTAACTTACTTCATCATAAGCCATGTTATGGTGATTGATATCCTCTAGTTTCGCTCCAAAGTTATTACAATCAAGAATAACTCCTAAGTCATGAACATTTAAAACTATATCAACCCCTAAAAGCCTACTCCATAATTTCCCATCATCATTACCATATAGAGGTTTGTGAAAATCACCCTGAAGGTTTGCATAATGTAACGACCCGAAATTTTTGACCTCGAAAATTCGACACTAATATATTCACTGTAGAAGTGCCGAGCATCCGAATGCCGGAAATCCTAGATTGTTAGGGTAATGATAAGCAGAGGAAGAAGAAGAACATAAACAAATTGCAGATTCTCACATTCGCAGTGGCAAAATATAATATCAAATAAGAGCACTTATACAAAGGAAAACTGTATCAGTTAAGTTACATTCAATACATCAGAGTTACAGCCATTACACAAAACTGGTCAGTTAAAATTAACTTTTCCCAAAAATACAAACAATAATATACGCAGCGGAATACTCCATACGCCCTGCCATCCAGCTCGCCTCCTAAGCTCCAAAACGTCCTAACCTAGAAACCTGTAATACTCAGTTTGACCCGAGCATTACATCAAAGTAACACTCGGGTCAGGCTGGAAACCAACGTGAGTAAACCCATCTAACATGAAATACTAATGCATAGAACTTATTTAATATCCCGGAGTAACTAGTACCTTATTACGAGTTCTTTTCTTGTTAAAACCCATCACTTATTTCACAAGCAAATTACTAAGTACCCTTACTTAGTTTCAATGGTCCAATTCACTTAAATTATTTCGTTCCAGCCTATAGGTTACACATATCAAATCTATAAAGAATTATAGAAGATTTCAAATCGAAGTGGTTTCGGGTATTTACTGATAAGATTTCAAATCGAAGTGGTTTCGGGTATTTACTGATACCCGACCCAGGTCTTTTCGAATCCAAAGTCACCATAACCCAAGTTATTCAAGTGGATACAATTCAAATTTTAAATACAGGATGTTACTTTTACACAGCAATTCATTATTGATAAATAACCATATTATCACTATTCAACCCAACATATCAGAGAATTCAATATCATTCAATCGTCTATAAGCAAAATTAGTCACACCATTTTTAATTAATTTAAATCATTTAAATTAATTACTTCAATCATTTTTAAATTCTGCTTACTCAACATAAATTAATTACAAACCAGGTAATTAATCACCCTTTAATTTTCATCTCAATTACATTAAGTAATTAGCCTTTGATTAATTTCACAAATTAATTAACTTTCACCCATTCCTATTAATTACATTTATGCTTAATTAATTACTCAAATTAATTATCCGATAATCACTTACATTAATTAATTATCCTTTAAGTAATCACACTCATTGATTAACTAACCCTTAATTAATTTCCTTAATCAATCAATCCTTTAATTAATTACATTAAGTAATTAATCCTTAATTACTTTCCTTAAGTAATTTACCTTTAATTACTTTATCAAGCAATTATCCCATTTTTTAATTATCCTCAATTAATTAACTTTAATCATTTATTAATTTAACCTTTAATTTTTAATGAAATTAATTGACCCTCAATAGATTAATACTTTAATTTCTTACATTAAGTAATTATCATCTAAATAATTAATCTCAAATTAGTTAATTAATTTATCCTTAATAACGAATTAATTAATCTCTAATTAATTAACTCATAATTAATTATATTGATTAACTATCCTTTTATTATTGATTAATTAAATAATTTAATTATTCTCTAATTACTTTATTAATTTAATTAATCCTTAATCATCCAAGGTCTTAATTAACCTTATGATAAACCATTTATCTTTATTTAATTTTCTTTAATTATCATAATCATATTTAAAACATTTATCTTTAAAATTGTCTTACTTAATTAAATTATTTAATTTAAGTTTAAAATAACATAAGCATTTAACAAACTTAAGTTAACAAATCATATATCTTCTTTAATCAAATAATTTTAAATTATTTATCATATTACAATTTTAAACTAAATTTATTTTAATCTTTAAAACTCATTTATATTTAAATTTAAAAACTGTTTAAAATTTAACTTCGGGTCCAACCGGTAATATACTTGAGCCTAAACTCCAAAATCCCGAGACAAATCCGAAGTCTTTCCCAAAGCCAAAACTCAAACACTACATAGATCAAACTCGAGAACAACCCGAGCCGTTATTCCATCTTCCCCGAAGCATTTCCCGAGCCTACAAATCTTCCTCAAACCACTGATACATGCAAACCCAACGTGCACGTGCACAAATCGACGACATCGTACGATCACCCAAAGCCACCGTTGGCAAGTCGCCTCCGACTTCCCCTCGTCATCTGTCCTCCCAGACTCCCCATTCGATCATGAAATTGAAGTTGAGTTTGAATGAACCCATCAACCCTACCTGTAACAAAATCAGTCAGCAGTAATCCTACCCATGACTTTACCTCTGACCACCTGACAACACGCTGCCTCGCTTGGAGTTTCACCAATCCCATATCTTCCTTTTCCCCTACCCTAATTCAACTCGACGCTGCTACACCATCGCACTATTCATCAACAGCATCGAAAAAATTTGGGTCTAAAACCCTAACTCCGCCTCACCCGACCACCATAAGTCGCAGAAAAATCCCTCAAAATTTTCCCATCATCCCTGACCTACGAGCCACCATTGACAAGAACCACGACCACCTTACACCGATCACCAAAAAATGCTTAAAACTCCAATTCCGATCAACCACAAATTACACATTCGAAATTAAACTAAAAATTATAATTCAACTGTTAAAATTCATGATTTTCGATGGGCAATCAGATTATATAAGAAAATCAAGGGATTGTGATATTTGATTTTAACATGGTTCCAAAATTTCCACCGTCTTTTCCATTATCAGGTGATTTTCGACTTATAATACCTAAACATATTTTTAAAACTTAATTTAGGTCCAAACAAACATAATTTGGTTAAAACCCAAAGCCTAGTAGAGATTATATAAAAAAAATTAGGAATTCGATCTAAAATCTTTAACTGTAACTATAAAACAGAGTTATATATATGTATACAGACATGCATACTTACAACTTCTTATTTTTTTAATCATGCAAACATAATTCATTCATGCACAACTACTAACACAACATCTTTCCAAACATCATTTACATGCATCAGATTTAAACAATTTTTAAGCTTTGTTTTACTCACCTATTGTTTATAAAACAGAGAAGCCTAAAGTTTTGAAATCTGAAAATTCTTCTTTTGAATTTGATAATCTGGAAAATAACTCGATCTTGATCGGTTTTGCAGTTGATGTTTTTCGAGATGATCAGACCTATGCTTTGTGTTTGAAATAAATGGAACTGAGCTTGATGATCTTTGTGTTTGCTCAGGCTTTTGATTTTATTACTTTGGTTTTAAAAAAATGCAAGAGGATAAGGATAGTTTTGTACCGAAAATCAAATAACCCGGTTTTTTTTCTAAAACACTCACTTATACAATTTAATTTTAAGAGAACAAATGTTGCCATTTGTATTTTGCATGCTACTTTAACTTACACATGTTAATAAATGTTTTTATTACCTTACAAATGTCAAAAACCCTTTATTTATATTACTTTTACACTTATATATATATATGTTTTTTTATTTATTATATTTATATTTTCTTTTATGCTTGATACCTTTATATATATACAACTTATATATATTTAAAGAAAGTATGAACCTTTATTAAATCCTATTTTTCTCCATTTTATTTTAAATAACTTCTTGAAAATCATTAGATTAAATTCAAACAAAACTTCCTATTCACAATGTACATATATATTTATAAAAATTAGAAATATTATTTATTTGAATTGTTTGTACATATATATATATATATATATATATATATATATATCCATACCTTTACAACTTCCATAAGTGCTACTTATTATGGCATATATATATATATATATATATATATATATATTCCCACACTTATACTTGTATGAGTATACACACTAATTTCAACATTATAAGGTTTGCACAAATCTATTTATATACTTATTAATTTGCTATAAGATTTAAAATTCAGCAATTTATAGTTCCAATTCATTATGTACAACCAGATATATCATTATTTTTAAATCCAGTTTATTTTGAGATATTATCTTTAAAATTTCAATCTCAAATTCAAATTTAATTTTAAATTTACTCATATATATATTTACACATTAAATATAAATTTTGCCAATTTTTAATAATTATACTAGGAGGATTATGACATTCAACTTATAAATTAATGTTTGATAGATTCAATCCTGTTAATTTCTAACTAACAGATATCTGAACATCCAGGTTATCACATTCCTCCCCCCCATGAATCTTTTTGTCTCCAAAAAGGAACAAGGCTAGAATTATTAAAATGCTTATCATCAGAAAATCAATCTTTTATCATTTTTAAAACACTTTAAAATCTATATAATATTATAAAATATTTTTTATAAAAATATTTTTTATAACTCGATGTCTCAACAAGTCCATCATTGTTCTCACAGAAATTCGGTCATAGCTGATCAGGCGTAGGACTGTAAATCTATAAGTACTTGGTAAACCCGTTTTCAACATCCAGTAAAAATATTTGGAAAATACTTTATTGAAAATATAGAAAACATTTTTGAAAATAGAGGAAACATCTTTAGTGAGAATGCTTTGGAAAACATCACCCCCTCCGTGGTCGCAGTTAACCCGATGGTTTCGTCGCCATCCCGGCAAAATCCATAGATAACTGTAGGCACTCCGCGCCCCTCGATTACACCATGGAACCCGATACAGATCTCAGCTACATCTGGGGTTACGTTGCTATCACAGCTAAAACCCATATAACTGTAGGTATCAGCGCCCTCAAATTTTTCTGCCAAAAGAACGAAACTTCTCCACTCGACCATAGATCGCAGTCTACCGATGTTACGTTGCCTTCCCAGCAAAATCAAACGTAGATCGTTGACATTCACCCCCACACGTTTTCTGTCACGAGCCAAATTCCAGCGTTCGAAAATCGACATCCGTGCTCCACTGTACTTTAAATGCCGCAGATTCAAACGTTGAAATTCAAGTCGTGCCGGAGCTTATAACACATCAAGTATAACAACAGAGCGGAAGAAAAGAACGAATATCATTGATATACAACATTCGATACAACAATGCTACAATATGAATCAATATCAGAGATACAAGATAACAATGCTACAACGGAATAGCAATATGATATAGTAGCGGAACCAAAAACTCCAAATAGCAACAGCAACTCTAATTCCAAAGCAGCAATCCAGAAATAGCCCGGACCACCATCAAGTTGCACCAAGCTAAGCAAGTCTCGTCCATGAATCCAAAGACTCCAATATCCAAGATCTCCAAAGAATACCAAAGAGAGAGCTGAAAACTACCGAGTCGATATCTATATCTACTATCTGAAAAACCAAACTCTAGACTGCCCGTGTGGAAAATTGTGGGCACCCAGAGTTTAGGAAGGGAACAATAAACTCCAGGTCAGTCGTGGGACTGATATGAGCAAACAAAAACAGTTTGGTCTTTTTAAACAAGCAAAGAAGTTTAATTTGAAATCCGCAATGCTTTTTAGAAAATGAAACTACCATAAGGCCTCCCGACACACACACAATGCAAACGCAGACTTGGAGGATATTTCTCCTTATGATAGTCAAATATGCTTGATACGAGAAAATTTCTTTGATATTATTACTATAAGTGCAAAGTGTGCAAAATCATTTCGAAAGTATAATATAAATCCTAGCCAGCATAGACATTCCGAACTATGCCTACTATAGCTACCATCTAAACAGTGGTGACCACCATAAGTAAATGGCAGGTTCTACAACTAAAACCGTACAAGGCGCGTATTGAAGAATGAATTTCCAACAAATGGTCAGGCCAAGGAACTTCCCATTGCCACATGGGTACGCCTCTGGAGGGACTCCCCGAGAACTTAACCGGATCTTTGCCAACACAAGGCCGGGTTACCTCTGTAACTAGGTAACTACTACACGAGTATGCCATCCCCCGGTCGTAACCGACCTTTATCTCGGGATTCACCAACAACCATAAAGTAATAAATTTGCAGCAACCACATAAGTTAAGTATCTGGGCTCCATACCATGGTACCACCTCTATCTAGAAGGAAATGAACATACCCTCAGGGAGCGCTACCCCCAAATAACATTGCCGCATTATTCATGTTTCGACCATTCCGGATTGTGAGGTTCGACGAAGTCTCGTCCACAAAGCTACGCTTTACACGAAAGCCATGCTTCGATCAACAAATGGTCAGCAGCACTTCGTATGCCACATTACCAAATTTGGGAATGTATCACTAGTAACCATCAACTACATAACCTCTGAGTTCGTATGTCTCAAAGAAGGGTGTTAAGCTAAGAGAATAAATCTCCGCCACCAAACAGAAATGTATTTGATAGAAACCGGTTTTACATCTCAAAGTGTAATGTCAGACACACATCCATACAAGTCTGTTCCGGGTTCGAACAGAACCGAAGGCACTTCAAAAGAATCCCTTGCAATCCGGATAATCCCTAATCACGTCCAGACTCCCCATCACAAAGGTTGATCAAATCTCTATACCGGGGACCAGTTGGGGCAGAGACATTCGACGGGTTATCCTTTCGTTTTCAAAAATATCCGGTCTTCACTACCGGTCTTCAAATGTTATCCATATCGTCGTATCATTATTTGGAATGGGTTACATGACGCAAAGGTCCTCTCCCGGCTAAACCGAATAACGAGCGCAATATTTAAAATCATATGAATAATGGGATTTCAGTTAAGTCACAACTTTAAAACCCAAAACTTTTCTTTCAAATGGTTTAAACGAATTACCATTTACAAATCTTTTAAACAAGAAGATTTACTTCCAGAAACCTTTCAATGGTTTAAACGATTCCCACACTTAAATCTTTTAAGCAAAAGATTCACATTTTAAGAACCCCTTTCAATTTAAAACAAGGTTTACCATTCTTTATCAAAGATTTATTCGTAGCCTATCAGAACAATTCTATTTCAAATTGGATTAACTCATCCGGTCTTTAAATCAAAGACTCATTTTTATAGCTTTTAAAACAATTTACAAAGATTCATTCATAACTTTCAAAGCCATCTATTTCAAACTTGAAATCTTTTCATCATAATTTGGAAAATCTTTCCTTATATAAAAGCTATTATTATTTAAAACCACTTGTTTCCGTTTCGGAAAACCCAATTATTTTTGTATGAGTTAAGGCCTTTCAATATAAACTTGGGTTAAATTCAAATTCTCAAAATCATACTTTTAAAATGTTTTAAAAATCTATATAAACACATTTATAGTTTGTATAACCTTTTTACATCATAAATTCTCAACATAGAATTCAATTTCAAATTTTGAATTCAAATTTTAATCAAGTTTCAAAACTAAATCAAGTTATTCAAAAAAAAAAAAATTTTATATTTGAAATTCCTTTTCAAAAGTCTTTTCAAATTCAACCTAATTCCATTTCCAAAATTATTTAGATTTAAAAATCCAATTTTTAAAATTATTTAAAAATTTGCGACTTAACCGATTTCCACGTGCAATCCATATTTGTGAGTGTATAGTGTAGTCCAGGGGTTTTACCCAATTGTGCAACAACATCAATCATCACAGATACAAACACAGAAATATCGATAAGCGGTATAATCTACAACGCTTATCCTTATTCACAGATAAAGTAAATTTATCAATTACAAAAATTCACCATTACGATTCGATGTGGGTTTCGGATAACCAACTGGAATCCGACTCCCTGTCGCATCGAATTCCAAATGCCGTTCTACGGGCCAAGGGGTATTTACAAAGAAACATATCATATATCAATACACAACAACTCACATCACAAAATATAACAAAGCATCACATATGAGGAATCAACCATCCAAACATCCAATAGAATCCAAACATCCATAAGTAAAGATAAATTGAATTATCTGATTTAAATTAAATCAGATTAATTACTCATGAATAAATTTTTAATTTTGGTTAATTAATATCAACTAATTTCAAACCCTTATGATTAATTATCCTTTGATCATTAGCTAACCTTTAATTAATAATTAGTCCTTTGATTTATTGTCCTTAATTAATTACAAAAATTAATTAATTCTTAATTAATAATCACTTTCATTAATTAATTAACCCTTGACTAATTATCTTAATTAATTACATTGGTTATTTAACCATTAATTGATTACCATTTAATTAATTACAATAAGTAATTATCCCTAATAAATTTCATTTATTAATTAACCTTAAATTAATTACCCTCAAATTAATCACGTTAACTTAATTAATTATTCCTTAATCAATCACATTAAATTAATCATACTCTTATTAATTACTTTAATTAATAATAATTATTAAGTAATTATACTTCAATTAATTATTCTTAATTAATTATCTTAATTAATTAACCATTAATAATTAAATTAAAACACCCTGATTTAAATATCCCTTGATTAATCATATTAATTAAATTAACCTTTAAGTCAAACACATAACTAATTAACCCTTAATTAAATTAATTATCTTAATTAATTTATCCTTAATTACATTGATTAATTAACCCTTAATCAATTATCATTAAATTAATTAAAATTAAACTAAGTGATTAGCTTTTATTTAATTACACAAGGTAATTATCTTTTATTTGATTCCACAAAGTAATTATCTTCAATTTACTTTCATAATAAATTTGTCCTTAAATAATTACCCTTAATTACAATTCGTCAACTTTTAATAATTTTCCTTAAATTATTAAATTTCCCATTTCATTCATCATCTTTCAATTAATCATATTAACATATTAACTTTTAGACAATCACATTAATTAATCCACCCTATTGATAAATTTTCCTTTTAAATAATTATATAAACCAAAAACCATTTTGGTTAATTACTCTATAATTATTTAAAATAACTTTAAAATTTTGTTCATGCTTTACAATCGAACCTGGTAACCAATTTCCTTTCAGTTTTTTAAAACCTGGATCTTTAGAATGTTTCTGCTTTAAAAACTTAACTATTACACACCTAAACCACATGAGCTGCATCGCACACGACCCCGAGCAAAAACCCATCCTACCCAAAGTTTTACCCGAGCAAATCCACCAAGTACCTGAGACAACTCGTCTTCTTCCCTATATTTTCTTTTTTTTTAACTTGTTTAAATTTTTACCTCAGTGATATTTAAACACTCATGAATTCGAAGTGGAACACGAGCATCAACCCGAGTCGAACCATCATCTACCTGAGCAATTCCCTTAGAATACTTCATCTTCCCCAAATCGCAAAAAAAACTGGACATCACCATGGCCCATGCACGTGTACACTTGATCGAGTTGCCGCCGACCATCCCCAAAACCTCCGGCACGTCGCCTACAACATCTATGACAAACCCAAACATCAAATTCGACGACATCTTCATGAATTCAAAAATCGAGTTGTCGAGCTCAACCTGGAAACCAAACAAGTTGCCTGAATCAGTGTCGTGCCGACGATCTCGACCTCCGGTCACCCGCCACTTTGACCTAGTCTCGCCCAAAGACCTACTCACCTTTTCCCCTTGATCTTGTGAAACCCGATCATCCACTGACGCCGCGGTAGCCATTTAAACCCAGTCAACTAAAATTAGCTATCAAGCCCTAATTCGATGTCGTGCCACCTCCACGGTGTCTTAAAACTTCAACCATTATTTTTCCAATGATCTACGTCCTCCAATCGACCTTCAACGTCAACCACAATGAACCCAGACCCGCCGATCATCAGCAATTAACGTAAATCTCTTTTCCGTTCAACTTAAGGTATCCCCATAATTATCAACTTAAAAATCATGAACTGATTTCCTAGATTCATTATTTTGTATTACGAACCAGTTTGTGAAATCAAAACATGGAATTGAAATTATTGATTCTTGACTTAATAAAATCACCTCTGTAATTGATATTCTTTTTGAAGCAAACACTCAACTTAAACACTTGGGGATATTTTTAAAATTGATATTATATAGTTACAATCCTTTCCATTTAAAGATTATAACCTAATTTTGATTTCATAAGGAGAGATTATATTATTATTATTATTATTTTTCAAGGGTTTGAACCTATAATGTGAACAGAGGCAGATACATCTGTTTACACACACACACACACACACACATATCCATTCACACATATATAAATAAACATACAGGCAAATTGATTATCTATACAAGCATTTTTCACAACAAACTTGAAGTATTCGTTCCAAACATTAAACATAAAACCAAATTCAAGCATTTGAAAGGTAGTTTGCTCATATTGATGGAATTTTGAAACAGAGGCCTGGAAGAAAGATTTGCAGAGAACTCAAGCCTGGAAACTTTTATTTTTTTTCTTTTGTTTCTTCTTTAAATCTTTTGAAGCTTTTATCTGGAAATTGTAAATACAAATTCCTATTCACTCTTTATTGTACTTAACTTATCAAATACAAACAATTTTAATCACTTACAGTATGAATCTTTGCCTTTGTTTTATCCCAAATCAGGTTGTAGTTTGCATTTGTTTTTCTTTGTTCTCAGGTAAGATGCAGTATGAATTTGTAGTTTTCAATTTTTTTTTCTTTTTTTAGAAATGAATGAGAAGCCTGATTTTAATTTTGATTTGAGAATCTTTTTTTGACTTTATTTTGTTCTGCAATTTGGTTTCAGGTTTGAACTACTAAACCGAGAACAGCCTAGCCATTTCTTGATCATATTTTATAATTTTTAGATTAAAAGAAAAGAAATTTGCTTGCCACTTGTATCATTTTGTTTACACTTGTTACTTTATTATATTCATATTCTTACACTTGTTAAAATATAAACTTTTTATGTTTAAATCCTTTTGTTAAATTTAATTATAAATTTTGTGTTAACCCTATCATTTTATAAATTGATTTATATTCACATATGTATGTTCTCAAATTATACTTATTATGTTTTAAATGTTAAAAACAATTATTTAATACTTTCTTATGTATTATTTATACTTATAAAAATTAAAGGAAAAAAAATGGTTTGAAATTAAATTATACATTGCTAACAAATATTTATAAGTTAGTAAATACAATTATTTTCTATTTTCAATACTTTTATATTTTTAAACTTAAGATATTAAACTTATTAACAAATACTTATTTTAAAATTTTCATTTTAAACTTAAGTGATCATACTTATTATACTTTTATTTCAAATATAAAATTTTCTTTAAGTCTTATTAAATTTCAATATATTAACATTTTATACCTTCAAAATATACATTCATATCAAAGCTTTGTATTTATTTATCAACTATATTCATTTTCAAGTATATAAAACAAAAGCATTTAAATCTTTTATTTAACCTTGTTTAACATCATATTATATTTACAGTTTAGTTCAAACAAATTTAAAAGAAGATACGTAAACTTCTTAATTTAATCCTTATTGATTTTCAAGAGATATGTGTTTTAAATAATATGGAATTTTAGTTTTAAACAACTCTTACTATGTTAATTTAAAAATATAACTTTCCAATATATCATATATTAAAATTAGAAAACAATTTCATTCATCTCAAAACTTAGAGTATCCAAATCAAATTCAAATAAATAAATACTTATTTTTGAACTCCAATCCAAAATTCTATTTAAAGTACATATTTTTATTTGTTATGGAAATTTCATATTATTTTACCAATAATTTCATAATTTAATTCCAAAGATTAAATTAATTATCAAATTATTTTTAGCTGAAATTCAGGAATGTTACAATTTCCGCTATGGTCCACAGTAGATCGCAGCGACATCGAGTTACACTATCGCCACAACATAACCCAAATGCCTCTGTAGGCATCAGCGCCCTCGAGTTTCGCTATCCAATAATCCTCAGGAACTTTAGTTTGTCCGGACTTCCTCACATGATCCACTTTAGAGCCTCCCCCTTGGGGCTCAAGGCAGTACCAACCTATGGTACTCCTAAGAAGTTCATTTCAAGGGAGCGCCTTTTTCCCCAAAGCCATTCTTAAAACACTTTATACTATACATATATAGTATTTTCCAAATCATACACCTAGTATAAATCTCATATAAATCTCCTTTTCTCAAAATCGATTATCCCAAAATCGATAATTCTCAAACTAGGCTTTCCAAATTTTCAAAATTGATTTTTCCCCAAAAATCAAAAGACTTTTCAAAATCCACAGGTTCCAAAACCTTTTTCCCAAAATAATTCTCATAAAATCCTTCACATATATAAATATAAATATATATATATAAAACTTTTAAAATCTTTGGATCACTTCATACTTGTATAAATTCTCTTTTTATACTTCAAATATTTTCAAAAACCCTTTTTATTCTGGCTATAGATTCAACAAGCGGAGTTTATCAATTATATATATATAACTTTGTTTATGCCAAATCAATATTCAAGCTTGATTACTCTATAAAGTCACTTACCATATTACTTAATTCCATAAAGCAAATTTCTACCATAGAAATATCCAATTTCCACTTTATTTCATCTTATATTTCACAAAATATACTTTTCATTTCAAAAACCATTTTACAGTTCTTATCCACAAATTTTCAATATCAATTTCCTCCTGTAGGATCTAGATTAACCCTGGGGGGGGGGGGGATAGGGTTATAGCAAATTTTCTCGATTTAAACGTAAAAACAAACTGCAGAAATACATATGCTGAAAAGTAAATCACACACAAAATTTACCCAGCTTCGGCAACCCCTGCCTACTGCTGCATTCCTAAATTTCTATTAGAATTAAACAGTATCCCGCTTACAAACACTCTACTAGACTCGCAAACCCTTTTGCTCCCGCTCACAAACACTCTCATAGACTCGCACACCCTGCTCCGCCTATAGAGTTTCGCTTACTCGCAAACTCTGCTCCGCCTATAGAGTTTTGCAAACTCGCACACCCTGCTCACTGAACTAATTCTAACTAGACAATCTGACACTACCTACAACCTAGGTGGTGATTTACAAATTCTTTGATCGAAAAAAAAACAAATAAAAAACGGTTAAACCCAAAAACCCTATTTGAAATAAAATAAGCTAAATCCCCTTTAAACAAACAAGGCCGGCCCAATTGCTTTATTCTCTAGCCCGTTCCTTTTCCATCTTCAATTGCAAAAATGGCGGCCGATCCTTTGTTATAGAAATTAGGGTTTTCTGAATATGGAGGTTGCGACTGTAAATGCTAGATTCTCTTGCTCTGTTGGTCGCTCCTTCTCTGATGAACGTATGTCTGGTTTGCGTTGCTCCTCTGTTGATCGATTCTCTGATTTTCGTTGCTTGGGCCCTTTCGCAGCTGCTCCTTTGATCGAGTTCCCTGTTGCGGTATGTATTCTCTTTGCTGGTTTAATTGCTTGCTTCAATTGAACTCGATGCTGATGATGACTTTGTTGTTTGGTATTTATATGAATTCGTGACACTTGTATTTTCTTCGTTTCAATTCGATACTTTCCAAAACTTCAATTGCCTGATGCTCACGGCTTTCCTGATATAATTTTTGTCTTGTTACTCACGGCTTTGATTTTCACGCGTTCGATTTTTCTTGAATAAAAAGGCAGAAAATTTCCTCTTTTTAATTTGCTTGACTTTCCTATTTTCAAAGATACTCATCTGAATTTTCTAAACACGAATTTTATCACTTGACTTTAGCATCCTTTCATGATTTCGACTTCACTGTTGCACTTGAGTTTGTAGCTTGCCACTGACTTGTTTGTTGCATTGCTGCACTCATGTTGGTATAGATACGCACTTTCTTATTACTGCTTCATGGTCGTTGTGTCACTTGTGCATTGTTGCATGATGTATTTGCTGTTGCGCTCGGTGTTTGCTTCCATCCATTTGGTTGTTGCATTTGTATCACTGCATACTGGTGGATTGAACTTCAGTAGTGTTATACTTGAGCTTCACTGAGTTTCTGGATGGTGCATTGCCACTCACTGTTCCATTACTGTACACTTTTGGTCATGTTGTACTTCTGGTTCTTCATTCTGGTTGATCTGCATTTTTGGCCACTTGAATACAACAGCTTGATATTGTTTGTGATTGTTTCCACTGTGTTGCATTGAGTAGCTGAACTTGTTGTTGTACACTGCATAGTGTGATCTGTTGGTTATGTTGCTTTTATTGCTGTTGACATTGAACTTGAGCTTTGTACATGAACTGTGTACATTTGCCTGAGTTTGTTTACTTGGTGGCATGCATTTCTTTGTGGTCTGCCTTGTTGCTTGACCTGTCTGGTTCATCATGTTGCATTCATGAATTTTCTGTCTTTGTACGTGTAGTTGTATTCATGTACACTACTGCCTTGAACTTCTGGTTGGTCACTTGATTCAGTAGTTTGTTTCATTTGGCTTGACAGTGTTTGTTGTGTTGGTTGTGCACTTGCTTGAGTCTGTGTCATCTTTGCTGTGATGTCACTTGAACTTGTTGTACATGTTGCCTTGTATCATTCTTGTTGTTACTGCATTGTCACTTGTGTATTGCCTTTGACATCCATGTTCTTCACTGTTTACATCACTGGACTTTGACTTGGTCTTTGTTGAACTTCTGGATGCACTTGTCATCTTCACTGTGTGGCACATTTGTGGTCTGTTCACCCATTACTGCACTTGCATTGCTGTTTGGTCTGAACTTGAACTTTTGTACAGTTACTTACTTTGTGCATTGAGCATTGCATTTGTGATCTGATGCAGTTTTGATTTGTCAAAGCTTTGCATTTGAGTTGAGTCATGACAACAATGGCTTGACCTTTGCATTCAGTTTATTGTGCCTTGTGTTGAACCCAGTTTTAAAAACTCGGGTTTGACCTTGTGCTCGTGTCATGATTTTAAATATATTGCATGTCAGTTGAACCCGGCTTTTCATTTGGGTTTGACCTGTGCTCACCTGTCCCTGTAGCATTATCAAGTGTATATCGATGTGCACGCCCTTGTGGCATGTACAGTGATACACTGTGCATGTCACACTGTTCGTATGTGATGAATTTAAGTGTGAATGATGACGAACAACCCAAATAACTGAGGCAAATCATATTTTCAAAAATCATATTTCATTTTATATTGCAAAAATATTTCTTTTTCAATTTTACTGCGTTAGTGAATATTTTTGCAGATTGTTCAGATGCTGGATTCAAACTGGAATGTAGTTGAAGACAAAATACGAGTGTGAGTGATATGTAGTGAGGAATTTATGTAAACTGAATTGTGATGTAATCAAAAATGTATATGTATAGTGAGAGCTTGAATTTGTACTATTCAAGATTGTAATAAATATTTGTTTGAATAAAATTTCTGTTTGAATTCAAATTCTGTGTAACTTGTTCTGTTTGAATTCAAATTCTGTGTAATTTATTTTATTCAACAAATATTTATTTAATCTATGAAAAACAAAATAGTACATTAACAAATACATTTAAATGAATGTATATATGTTTATTATCATCAAACAAAAAATCATATGCTCGCATATTCCACAATCTCCCCCCTTTGATGATAACAAACATATATTTAAGGTTTTGACTGTGTTAAATGTATTTGAACAATGATATACACTAATTGCTCCCCCTATATAAATGCTTCCTCTCTACATGATGCTCCCCCTACATATATGCATACAAATAGAAATATATAAATGGGCCTAGATGCAAATGGAAAATTATTTGACTTTTGCTTGATTCTATTTGACAAGATCTTAACTTTTCTCTCCCCCTTTTGTTATCAGCAAAAGAATAATAGTGTGAGAGAAAAATAGAGATAAAGTGATCGATATTAATCCAACATTAAACTCAAGTTGAATATAAATATTAAACTTCAATAAGAATCAAACAAAAACCATAACTACCCTTGTTAGGCGCATATTCCACTTTTAGAAATGATGGATATGATGTTCATATAAAATCATACAGTTGAATCTTCTTGTGGTACATATATATCAGGAATTTGAATATCTACTAATCATGCATAACCGTTAGGACTTTTAAATGAGATTAGTAGTATTCCAACTTAATTTTAAAAATGAATTCAAGTATCTTCTAACCACGCATAACCGTGAGGACTTTTAAATGAGATTAGAATCAACTTGTCTATTAAATCAATTAATTTTGATATGCGTTCCATACATGCATAACCGTGAGGACTTTTAAATGAGCATGGAAGCACATAATCAAAAATCCAAGTAATTCACCCATGCATAACCGTGAGGACTTTTAAATGAGAGTGAATAATTTGGATATTTATTTATTTTTACAAAAAAATGTGAAATGAAAAACAAATGATCCCTGATTATATTACCACATATCGACAAACTATATTTAAGTTTTGATAAACAATAGTCGATAGAAATATGATAGATATATGAATGATCATGGAATCTTTACCCAACAAAAAGTTTTATGACCCTTGTTTAAATTCCTAAAGAAATTTTCCAAATATATTCTCTTGAGTAATGTATGTTAATTATCAACACTTATCATCTTTTCAATCACTATTTATCTTTTCGATAATCAGCAGGGAGTCAGATTAGTCAAAATTTGTCATTTAAAATCAAATAAGAATGACTAATCTGTAAATATGGTCAACAATGATTTTCTCGAAGGGGTTATATGAGAAAAATTCTTCTATTTGAAAATTTTTTTCAAGTGAAAAATATGCAGATATTTTCTTTGAGAAACGATGCAGTAAATGAATGTTTCAAAAAATTAATCACGTTCCACTAGTAGTTTTTCTATCAACTAGATTACCAGTATTATCTGCATCTGAGTTTCTCTTTTCAATCCAAAATATCACTAACTAAATTTGATAGACCAGACCATGAAGTGTGCATAAGAAATTCAAACTCAAATTTTTAACAGTGAACAAGTCAGAATAAAAAAAAATCATTATCTTTACCATATCTCAATATTGGCTGATTTCATTCAGAATATGGTGTAGATTATCACATAAATATACCTTCACCTGTTTTACCTTTACGATCATTTTTCGTGATTGCCCATTGTGATTCTGTCACCTTTGTACTAGGCTAAGGAACTTTGCTTTGTTGCCCGTTGTGTTTCTGGAACAGCCAAAATCCAGAGAACACTGTTGTTGTTCCTTAGCCTGCCACCATACCTACACGATGAAAGATTTTTGTGACCTATTTGTTTTTATAGGTCCATGATTGTTAGTGGCAAAATATTTTTGAATAAACAAACCCTTTGGAACCCAAACTTGTTTAGTCCTTTCATTCTTGTTCCAATAGACATGAAATTTGTTTGTAGAATTCTTAGGAACCCGAACTTGTATAAATTTTGTGTTCTTGTTCCTATGACTACAATTTTCAACACGATGTCCAATGGTTTCCTTAAGACTCAAGTTTTCTTTTTCAAGTTTCTCAAAGCTATTCTTAAGTCTTGATAATTCTGAATCTAAAATTTTACACTTTTTACATTCTAGGTTTTGAATATTTTCAAGTTCAGTTTCTAACCTAAAATTTTCATGAGCAAGTTTTCTCCTATCAGATTTCAGTTTTTCAATTTTAGATTCAAGAGTATCAACCATTTTAGTAAGATCAAGGCACATAAAAACAAGTTCTTTATAAGAATAGTTACCTCCCTTACTAGATTCCTCTGAACTTGCTTCTGAATCTGTTTTTGCCATAAGACACAAATTAGCCTCCTCTGAGCTATTATCCGAAACTTCCTCTCCTTCTTCATCATCCCAAGTTGCTGCAAAAGCCTTCTTCTTCTTTTTCTTTCCTTTGTCGTTTTTGAGAAGTGGGCATTCTTGTTTGAAGTGGCCAGGCTTGTTGCAGTTATAGCACGTCAATTCATTATCGGAATTATTAGACTCTCTTGACCTATTTCCAGATGTTTTCTTCTTGCGTGGCTTGAATCTTGACCATTTTCTAAGATTATTGACAGCCATTGCAAGCTCTTCAATCGGATCTTCTTCTTCTTCATCGCTCTCTTCTTTGCTCTTTAAGGCGATCATCTTCTTCTTTGGTTCGGAGTTGTTGCGTTCTTCCTTTGCTTTTAGCTCAAGCTCATATGTCATCAAGTTACCGATCAACTCCTCCATGCTTAGTTTACTCAAATCTTTCGATTCTTGGATTGCCGTGACTTTTGCCTCAAAGTTCATTGGTAAAACTCGTAGCACCTTCCTCACAAGCTCTACCTCAGTGAATACCTTCCCAAGCGCTCTAGCGTTATACACCAAAGTTGAAAAGCGTCCAAACATGTCCTTTATGCTCTCGCCTTTGTCCATCACAAAGTTCTCGTATTCATTACTGAATAGGGCTAGACGAGACTCCTTGACTTGAGAAGATCCTTCGTGTGTCACCTCCAAAGTGTGCCAAATTTCCTGTGCTATTGTACAATGAGAAATTCTATTAAATTCATTTTTATCAAGAGCACAGATCAAAGCGTTCATTGCTTTGGCATTTGTAGTTTTTAATTTCTTATTGTTAGCATCCCACCTATCCTTAGGTTTAGGAATCTCAGTATCACCAATAGTTATAGTGGGAGGTTTATAGCCAGTTTCAATGATGTCCCATACATCATAATCAACAGAACTAAGATAAGTACCCATCCTAACCTTCCAATAAGCATAATCATTTCCATTAAACATGGGTGGCCTAACAATAGATTACCCCTAAGAAAAAGCATTATTTGATGAATTCATGACTCTAGAGTTAAAGAAAAAATACCGTGCTCTGATACCACTTGTAGGATCTAGATTAACCCTAGAGGGGGGGGGTGAATAGGGTTATAGCAAATTTTCTCGATTTAAACGTAAAAACAAACTGTAGAAATAAATATTCTGAAAAGCAAATCACACACAAAATTTACCCAGCTTCGGCAACCCCTGCCTACTACTGCATTCCTAGATTTCTATTAGAATTAAACAGTATCCCGCTTACAAACACTCTACTAGACTCGCAAACACTTTTTCTCCCGCTCACAAACACTCTCATAGACTCGCACACCCTGCTCCGCCTATAGAGTTTCACTTACTCGCAAACTCTGCTCCGCCTATAGAGTTTTGCAAACTCGCACACCCTGCTCACTGAACTAATTCTAACTAGACAATCTGACACTACCTACAACCTAGGTGGTGATTTACAAATTCTTTGACTCGAAAAAAAAAACAAATAAAAAAACGGTTAAACCCAAAAACCCTATTTGAAATAAAATAAGCTAAATCCCCTTTAAACAAACATGGCCGGCCCAATTGCTTTATTCTCTAGCCCGTTCCTTTTCCATCTTCAATTGCAAAAATGGCGGCCGATCCTTTGTGATAGAAATTAGGGTTTTCTGAATATGGAGGTTGCGACTGTAAATGCTAGATTCTCTTGCTCTGTTGGTCGTTCCTTCTCTGATGAACGTATGTCTGGTTTGCGTTGCTCCTTTGTTGATCGATTCTCTGATTTTCGTTGCTTGGGCCCTTTCGCAGCTGCTCCTTTGATCGAGTTCCCTGTTGCGGTATGTAATCTCTTTGCTGGTTTAATTGCTTGCTTCAATGGAACTCGATGCCGATGATGACTTTGTTATTTGGTATTTATATGAATTCGTGACACTTGTATTTGCTTCGTTTCAATTCGATACTTTCCAAAACTTCAATTGCCTGATGCTCACGGCTTTCCTGATATAATTTTTGTCTTGTTACTCACGGCTTTGATTTTCACGCGTTCGATTTTTCTTGAATAAAAAGGCAGAAACTTTCCTCTTTTTAATTTGCTTGACTTTCCTATTTTCAAAGATACCCATCTGAATTTTCTAAACACGAATTTTATCACTTGACTTTAGCATTCTTTCATGATTTCGACTTCACTATTGCACTTGAGTTTGTAGCTTGCCACTGACTTGTTTGTTGCATTGCTGCACTCATGTTGGTATAGATACGCACTTTCTTATTACTGCTTCATGGTTGTTGTGTCACCTGTGCATTGTTGCATGACGTATTTGCTATTGCACTCGGTGTTTGCTTCCATCCATTTGGTTGTTGCATTTGTATCACTACATACTGGTGGATTGAACTTCAGTAGTGTTATACTTGAGCTTCACTGAGTTTCTGGATGGTGCATTGCCACTCACTATTGCATTACTGTAGACTTTTGGTCATGTTGTACTTCTGGTTCTTCATTCTGGTTGATCTGCATTTTTGGCCACTTGAATACAACAGCTTGATATTGTTTGTGATTGTTTCCACTGTGTTGCATTGAGTAGCTGAACTTGTTGTTGTACACTGCATAGTGTGATCTGTTGGTTATGTTGCTTTTATTGCTGTTGACATTGAACTTGAGCTTTGTACATGAACTGTGTACATTTGCCTGAGTTTGTTTACTTGGTGGCATGCATTTCTTTGTGGTCTGCCTTGTTGCTCGACCTGTCTGGTTCATCATGTTGCATTCATGAATTTTCTGTCTTTGTACGTGTAGTTGTATTCATGTACACTACTGCCTTGAACTTCTGGTTGGTCAATTGATTCAGTAGTTTGTTTCATTTGGCTTGACAGTGTTTGTTGTGTTGGTTGTGCACTTGCTTGAGTCTGTGTCATCTTTGCTGTGATGTCACTTGAACTTGTTGTACATGTTGCCTTGTATCATTCTTGTTGTTACTGCATTGTCACTTGTGTATTGCCTTTGACATCCATGTTCTTCACTGTTTACATCACTGGACTTTGACTTGGTCTTTGTTGAACTTCTGGATGCACTTGTCATCTTCACTGTGTTGCACATTTGTGGTCTGTTCACCCATTACTGCACTTGCATTGCTGTTTGGTCTGAACTTGAACTTTTGTACAGTTACTTACTTTGTGCATTGAGCATTGCATTTGTGATCTGATGCAGTTTTGATTTGTCAAAGCTTTGCATTTGAGTTGAGTCATGACAACAATGGCTTGACCTTTGCATTCAGTTTATTGTGCCTTGTGTTGAACCCAGTTTTAAAAACTCGGGTTTGACCTTGTGCTCGTGTCATGATTTTAAATATATTGCATGTCAGTTGAACCCGGCTTTTCATTTGGGTTTGACCTGTGCTCACCTGTCCCTGTAGCATTATCAAGTGTATATCGATGTGCACGCCCTTGTGGCATGTACAGTGATACACTGTGCATGTCACACTGTTCGTATGTGATGAATTCAAGTGTGAATAATGACGAACAACCCAAATAACTGAGGCAAATCATATTTTCAAAAATCATATTTCATTTTATATTGCAAAAATATTTCTTTTTCAATTTTACTGCGTTAGTGAATATTTTTGCAGATTGTTCAGATGCTGGATTCAAACTGGAATGTAGTTGAAGACAAAATACGAGTGTGAGTGATATGTAGTGAGGAATTTATGTAAACTGAATTGTGATGTAATCAAAAATGTATATGTATAGTGAGAGCTTGAATTTGTACTATTCAAGATTGTAATAAATATTTGTTTGAATAAAATTTCTGTTTGAATTCAAATTCTGTGTAACTTGTTCTGTTTGAATTCAAATTCTGTGTAATTTATTTTATTCAACAAATATTTATTTAATCTATGAAAAACAAAATAGTACATTAACAAATACATTTAAATGAATGTATATATGTTTATTATCATCAAACAAAAAATCATATGCTCGCATATTCCACAATCTCCCCCCTTTGATGATAACAAACATATATTTAAGATTTTGACTGTGTTAAATGTATTTGAACAATGATATACACTAATTGCTCCCTCTATTTAAATGTTTCCTCCCTACATGATGCTCCCCCTACATATATGCATACAAATAGAAATATATAAATGAGCCTAGATGCAAATGGAAAATTGACCTTTGCTTGATTCTATTTGACAAAATCTTAATTTTTCTCTCCCCCTTTTGTTATCAGCAAAAGAATAATAGTGTGAGAGAAAAATAGAGATAAAGTGATCGATATTAATCCAACATTAAACTCAAGTTGAATATAAATATTAAACTTCAATAAGAATCAAACAAAAACCATAACTACCCTTGTTAGGCGCATATTCCACTTTTAGAAATGATGGATATGATGTTCATATAAAATCATACAGTTGAATCTTCTTGTGGTACATATATATCAGGAATTTGAATATCTACTAATCATGCATAACCGTTAGGACTTTTAAATGAGATTAGTATTCCAATTTAATTTTAAAAATGAATTCAAGTATCTTCTAACAACGCATAACCGTGAGGACTTTTAAATGGGATTAGAATCAACTTGTCTATTAAATCAATTAATTTTGATATGCGTTCCATACATGCATAACCGTGAGGACTTTTAAATGAGCATGGAAGCACATAATCAAAAATCCAAGTAATTCACCCATGCATAACCGTGAGGACTTTTAAATGAGAGTGAATACTTTGGATATTCATTTATTTTTACAAAAAAATGTGAAATGAAAAACAAATGATCCCTGGTTATAGTACCACATATCAACAAACTATATTTAAGTTTTGATAAACAATGGTCGATAGAAATATGATAGATATATGAATGATCATGTAATCTTTACCCAACAAAAAGTTTTATGACCCTTGTTTAAATTCCTAAAGAAATTTTCCAAATATATTCTCTTGAGTAATGTATGTTAATTATCAACACTTATCATCTTTTCAATCACTATTTATCTTTTCGATAATCAGCAAGGAGTCGGATTAGTCAAAATTTGTCATTTAAAATCAAATAAGAATGACTAATCTGAAAATATGGTCAACAATGATTTTCTCGAAGGGGTTATATGAGAAAAATTCTGCTATTTGAAAAATTATTTCAAGTGAAAAATATGCAGATATTTTCTTTGAGAAACGATGCAGCAAATGAATGTTTCAAAAAATTAATCACGTTCCACTAGTAGTTTTTCTATCAACTAGATTACCAGTATGATATGCATCTGAGTTTCTCTTTTCAATCCAAAATATCACTAACTAAATTTGATAGACCAGACCATGAAGTGTGCATAAGAAACTCAAACTCAAATTTTTAACAGTGAACAATTCAGAATAAAAAAAATCATTATCTTTACCATATCTCAATATTGGCTGATTTCATTCAGAATATGGTGCAGATTATCACATAAATATACCTTCACCTGTTTTACCTTTACGATCATTTTTCGTGATTGCCCATTGTGATTCTGTCACCTTTGTACTAGGCTAAGGAACTTTGCTTTGTTGCCCGTTGTGTTTCTGGAACAGCCAAAATCCAGAGAACACTGTTGTTGTTCCTTAGCTTGCCACCATACCTACACGATGAAAGATTTTTGTGACCTATTTGTTTTTATAGGTCCATGATTGTTAGTGGCAGAATATTTGTGAATAAACAAACCCTTTGGAACCCAAACTTGTTTAGTCCTTTCATTCTTGTTCCAATAGACATGAAATTTGTTTGTAGAATTCTTAGGAACCCGAACTTGTATAAATTTTGTGTTCTTGTTCCTATGACTACAATTTTCAACACGATGTCCAATGGTTTCCTTAAGACTCAAGTTTTCTTTTTCAAGTTTCTCAAAGCTATTCTTAAGTCTTGATAATTCTGAATCTAAAATTTTACATTTTTTACATTCTAGGTTTTGAATATTTTCAAGTTCAGTTTCTAACCTAAAATTTTCATGAGCAAGTTTTCTCCTATCAGATTTCAGTTTTTCAATTTTAGATTCAAGAGTATCAACCATTTTAGTAAGATCAAGGCACATAAAAACAAGTTCTTTATAAGAATAGTTACCTCCCTTACTAGATTCCTCTGAACTTGCTTCTGAATCTGTTTTTGCCATAAGACACAAATTAGCCTTCTCTGAGCTATTATCCGAAACTTCCTCTCCTTCTTCATCATCCCAAGTTGCTGCAAAAGCCTTCTTCTTCTTTTTCTTTCCTTTGTCGTTTTTGAGAAGTGGGCATTCTTGTTTGAAGTGGCCAGGCTTGATGCAGTTATAGCACGTCAATTCATTATCGGAATTGTTAGACTCTCTTGACCTATTTCCAGATGTTTTCTTCTTGCGTGGCTTGAATCTTGACCATTTTCTAAGATTATTGACAGCCATTGCAAGCTCTTCAATCGGATCTTCTTCTTCTTCATCGCTCTCTTCTTTGCTCTTTAAGGCGATCGCCTTCTTCTTTGGTTCGGAGTTGTTGCATTTTTCCTTTGCTTTAAGCTCAAGCTCATATGTCATCAAGTTACCGATCAACTCCTCCATGCTTAGTTTACTCAAATCTTTCGATTCTTGGATTGCCGTGACTTTTGCCTCAAAGTTCATTGGTAAAACTCGTAGCACCTTCCTCACAAGCTCTACCTCAATGAATACCTTCCCAAGCGCTCTAGCGTTATACAACAAAGTTGAAAAGCGTCCAAACATGTCCTTTATGCTCTCGCCTTTGTCCATCACAAAGTTCTCGTATTCATTGATGAATAGGGCTAGACGAGACTCCTTGACTTGAGAGGATCCTTCGTGTGTCACCTCCAAAGTGTGCCAAATTTCCTGTGCTATTGTACAATGAGAAATTCTATTAAATTCATTTTTATCAAGAGCACAGATCAAAGCGTTCATTGCTTTGGCATTTGTAGTTTTTAATTTCTTATTGTTAGCATCCCACATATCCTTAGGTTTAGGAATCTCAGTATCACCAACAGTTATAGTGGGAGGTTTATAGCCAGTTTCAATGATGTCCCATACATCATAATCAACAGAACTAAGATAAATACCCATCCTAACCTTCCAATAAGCATAATCATTTCCATTAAACATGGTGGCCTAACAATAGATTGCCCCTCAGAAAAAGCATTATTTGATGAATTCATGACTCTAGAGTTAAAGAAAAAATACCGTGCTCTGATACCACTTGTAGGATCTAGATTAACCCTGGAGGGGGGGGGGGGGGTGAATAGGGTTATAGCAAATTTTCTCGATTTAAACGTAAAAACAAACTGCAGAAATAAATATGCTGAAAAGCAAATCGCACACAAAATTTACCCAGCTTCGGCAACCCCTGCCTACTACTGCATTCCCAGATTTCTATTAGAATTAAACAATATATCGCTTACAAACACTCTACTAGACTCGCAAACCCTTTTTCTCCCTCTCACAAACACTCTCATAGACTCGCACACCCTGCTCCGCCTATAGAGTTTCGCTTACTCGCAAACTCTGCTCCGCCTACAGAGTTTTGCAAACTTGCACACCCTGCTCACTGAACTAATTCTAACTAGGCAATCTGACACTACCTACAACCTAAGTGGTGATTTACAAATTCTTTGACTCGAAAAAAAAAACAAATAAAAAAACGGTTAAACCCAAAAACCCTATTTGAAATAAAATATGCTAAATCCCCTTTAAACAAACAAGGCCGACCCAATTGCTTTATTCTCTAGCCCGTTCCTTTTCCATCTTCAATTGCAAAAATGGCGGCCGATCCTTTGTTATAGAAATTAGGGTTTTCTGAATATGGAGGTTGCGACTGTAAATGCTAGATTCTCTTGCTCTGTTGGTCGCTCCTTCTCTGATGAACGTATGTCTGGTTTGCGTTGCTCCTCTGTTGATCGATTCTCTGATTTTCGTTGCTTGGGCCCTTTTGCAGCTGCTCCTTTGATCGAGTTCCCTATTGCGGTATGTAATCTCTTTGCTGGTTTAATTGCTTGCTTCAATTGAACTCGATGCCGATGATGACTTATTGTTTGGTATTTATATGAATTCGTGACACTTGTATTTGCTTCGTTTCAATTCGATACTTTCCCAAACTTCAATTGCCTGATGCTCACGGCTTTCCTGATATAATTTTTGTCTTGTTACTCACGGCTTTGATTTTCACGCGTTCGATTTTTCTTGAATAAAAAGGCAGAAACTTTCCTCTTTTTAATTTGCTTGACTTTCCTATTTTCAAAGATACTCATCTGAATTTTCTAAACACGAATTTTATCACTTGACTTTAGCATCCTTTCATGATTTCGACTTCACTATTGCACTTGAGTTTGTAGCTTGCCACTGACTTGATTGTTGCATTGCTGCACTCATGTTGGTATAGATACGCACTTTCTTATTACTGCTTCATAGTCGTTGTGTCACTTGTGCATTGTTGCATGACGTCTTTGCTGTTGCACTCGGTGTTTGCTTCCATCCATTTGGTTGTTGCATTTGTATCACTGCATACTGGTTAATTGAACTTCAGTAGTGTTATACTTGAGCTTCACTGAGTTTTTGGATGGTGCATTGCCACTCACTATTGCATTACTGTACACTTTTGGTCATGTTGTACTTCTGGTTCTTCATTCTGGTTGATCTGCATTTTTGGCCACTTGAATACAACAGCTTGATATTGTTTGTGATTGTTTCCACTGTGTTGCATTGAGTAGCTAAACTTGTTGTTGTACACTGCATAGTGTGATCTGTTGGTTATGTTGCTTTTATTGCTGTTGACATTGAACTTGAGCTTTGTACATGAACTGTGTACATTTGCCTGAGTTTGTTTACTTGGTGGCATGCATTTCTTTGTGGTCTGCCTTGTTGCTTGACCTGTCTGGTTCATCATGTTGCATTCATGAATTTTCTGTCTTTGTACGTGTAGTTGTATTCATGTACACTATTGCCTTGAACTTCTGGTTGGTCACTTGATTCAGTAGTTTTTTTCATTTGGCTTGACAGTGTTTGTTGTGTTGGTTGTGCACTTGCTTGAGTCTGTGTCATCTTTGCTGTGATGTCACTTGAACTTGTTGTACATGTTGCCTTGTATCATTCTTGTTGTTACTGCATTGTCACTTGTGTATTGCTTTTGACATCCATGTTCTTCACTGTTTACATCACTGGACTTTGACTTGGTCTTTGTTGAACTTCTGGATGCACTTGTCATCTTCACTGTGTTGCACATTTGTGGTCTGTTCACCCATTACTGCACTTGCATTGCTGTTTGGTCTGAACTTGAACTTTTGTACAGTTACTTACTTTGTGCATTGAGCATTGCATTTGTGATCTGATGCAGTTTTGATTTGTCAAAGCTTTGCATTTGAGTTGAGTCATGACAACAATGGCTTGACCTTTGCATTCAGTTTATTGTGCCTTGTGTTGAACCCAGTTTTAAAAACTCGGGCTTGACCTTGTGCTCGTGTCATGATTTTAAATATATTGCATGTCAGTTGAACCCGGCTTTTCATTTGGGTTTGACCTGTGCTCACCTGTCCCTGTAGCATTATCAAGTGTATATCGATGTGCATGCCCTTGTGGCATGTACAGTGATACACTGTGCATGTCACACTGTTCGTATGTGATGAATTCAAGTGTGAATGATGACGAACAAACCAAATAACTGAGGCAAATCATATTTCATTTTATATTGCAAAAATATTTCTTTTTCAATTTTACTGCGTTAGTGAATATTTTTGCAGATTGTTCAGATGCTGGATTCAAACTGGAATGTAGTTGAAGACAAAATACGAGTGTGAGTGATATGTAGTGAGGAATTTATGTAAACTGAATTGTGATGTAATCAAAAATGTATATGTATAGTGAGAGCTTGAATTTGTACTATTCAAGATTGTAATAAATATTTGTTTGAATAAAATTTCTGTTTGAATTCAAATTCTGTGTAACTTGTTCTGTTTGAATTCAAATTCTGTGTAATTTATTTTATTCAACAAATATTTATTTAATCTATGAAAAACAAAATAGTACATTAACAAATACATTTAAATGAATGTATATATGTTTATTATCATCAAACAAAAAATCATATGCTCGCATATTCCACACCTTCAAATCCATACGATGTGCACATATCATATGTACGCTATGTCAATCTGATTGCTCACTCGATCACACAATATCACTTCCAAACTAGTGTCGTCCACCTAACTTCCTAGTGCGGCTCAGATCTGGTTTCTTGTTCAGAAACTGTCGTTCTCTTTGCATATTCATAACTACGATAGAGAATTTTCAAAACCAATCAAAAATCCATATCCAGGTTCGCTGTCGGAAATCGAGTGAAAAATCCCAACTCGGATCGATATATTATCTCGAAGTTCTGTGTTCGAATCTGGATTAAATTTTTATGCGAATAGAATAACATACGTACATCCTACGTATCTATCCCCATTGATAATTAGCCAAATCAATTCCCTTTTCTATTCACATTCATTTCGATTTCTATTTACTTATTCACAGTGGCCTCAGTTTCCATTTGGATTATCACTAAAATTCTTATCTCAATTGGTATTTAATTATAAATGTTTGAACTCTGTCCAGCTTAAATTTAGAAAATAGCTTGAAAAATTAAAAATAGATAAGTAGTTGAAAAATAATTATTAGTTGTAAAATAGCTGTAAAATAGTTAAGTAATTGTAAAATAGTTGTAAAATAGTCAAATAGTTGTAGAATAGTTAGATAATAGCAAAATAGTTATAAAATAGTAAATAGTTTATAAAACAGTTGCAAAATAGTTAAATAGTTCCAAAAATAATTGTTAAATAAGTATTAAATAGTTTGGCTTTAAAAAGAAAGTTTGTATATAGTAAATAGCTTGGAAAAAATAGATTTAAAACAGTTATATTAAAATAATATATTTGAAAACAGTTTCAGAGCAAATCGTTCTATTCCTAATCTACATTTCTAATCAATTTCTCATTCCATTAAATTGATTCAGTTCCAATTCAATTTGAATTAACTTCAATTCCTATCCTAAATTCAAATCAATTCCCATTTGAATTTGAACTCATTCAATCTTCAATTTCACTACAAATTAATTCATTTCAAATTTTCTATTTGAATTTTATGCTTATCCATCTTCAATTACAACTCCAATTAATTCAAATCAAATTCAATTTAAATTTCAACTTTAAACCATCTCGAATTATATAAATTCGAGTTAAATTTTAAATGTTGATTTAATTCTTTAAATCAAATTAAATTAAATCAAATTAACCTTTACTTTTCAAAATTAACAATTTAAAATTTTCAAACCATTTAATTCTGAGTCCAAATTTCAAAGTTTCCATTTTAAATTATATTTACTTAACTAAATTCAAATTAGAATTCAAAAAAAAAAAAATCTGCAGATTCTAATTTATTATCCATTTTTAACTTCAAAACCAATTGTCAGTTTCATAGATTATTAATAACAACAGAATGATACCAGGATAAATAAACATCAAAATTTATCCAACCACCAATTAACATCATCCATTTTCAATTTCCAGATCTCAAACTCATTTTGAGATCACTCACAACTCCCATTTAAATCAACCATTTAACTTCCCAGTTAAATTTCAATTTCATCTAGAAATTTCCAATTTAGGTTGTTTGTTCTAAACTTATTTAACTTTCCTTAAGTTAAATTCACTTCAATTTTATTCAGCCAACTTTATCCAATTTGAATTCCCATTCCGAGTTTTAAACTTCATATTAATATCCAATCCCATTTATAAGTTCAAAAACTTATTACTTTGGGTTTTCACATCACATTCCAAGTAAAAATTTAAAACTCGGCACTTAGAGTTTATTTCAAATCATATTTGATATTTTGCATCCATACATATACATATTTATTTCTAAGCCCACCAAGCCATGCTTTAAAATTTAAACCACCTTTGGTTTTAATTCAAAACAGTTTTCTTTAAAATTTTCAAACAACTCTTGTTTGAAACAGGACCCTTCCATTTAAATAATACTATTTATTATTTCTTTCATTATTTTGAAACAATTTCAAATTTTTGGACCTAGATTTTAAACCTCACAATTTAAATCATCTTCAATTCTAGTTTATAAGTCATACTCACCTAAATGTTTATTTCCCAAAAAACATTTCATCTTGCTTAATCATTTAAAACATTTGATTATTAAATACAACAAACATTTATGATAATAACCAAGATTATCATATCTGGAAACCAATTCATTATCTTATAATTTATTGGAGAATAAAATTAGGGTCACTTAATCCAACATTCTGAAAACATTCTTGCAAATTCTGAATTTTATTTTCTAATTTGAATCCTTCTCTAGCTTATCTTATTTATATAGTTCATATTATCCAATTTCCCATTTGGTTGTATTTCTATTACCACTTAATTCTTATTATTATTTTAATTCAAATAATACAATAACCAATTACCTTAATATATTAGAAAACTTATTGCTTTATATATATATATATCTAATATAATCGTATATATGAATCATTTACTTTTGAAACCATTTTAAAACCTTCACATAAGAAAATAACAAGTACGCTCTCTTATATACATACACACTCAACTCATTCTAGGGTATCATTGACCCTATCCTTGATGAGTAAACCCACCAAAGCCAAGGTTCTCCCTTAACCCGGCTCTGATTCCAAATGTAACGACTCAAAATTTTCGACCTTGAAAATTCGACACTAATACGTTCACTGTAGAAGTGCCGAGCATCCGAACGCGGGAAATCCCAGATTGTTAGTGTAAAGAAGAACAGAGGTAGAAGAAGAACAGAAATAAATCACATATTCTCACACTCGGAGCGGCAAAATATAATATCAAATAATAGCAGTTATACAAAGGAAAACTGTATCAGTTAAGTTGCATTCAATACATCAGAGTTACAGCCATTACACAAAACTGGTCGGTTAAAATTTACTTGCCCCAGAAATAAAAACAATAATATACACATCGGAATACTCCATACGCCCTAACATCCAGCTCGCCTCCTGAGCTCCAGAACATCCTAACCTGGAAATCTGTAATACTCGGTCTGACCTGAGCATTACATCAAAGTAACACCCGGGTCAGGCTGGAAACCAGCATGAATAAACCCATCTAACATAAAATGCTAACGCATAGAACTTATTTAATATCCCGGAGTAACTCGTACCTTATTACGAGTTCTTTTCTTGTTAAAACCCATCACTTATTTCATAAACAAATTACTAAGTACCCTTACTTAGTTTCAATGGTCCAATTCACTTAAATTATTTCGTTCTAGCCTATAGGTTACACATATCAAATCTATAAAGAATTATATAAGATTTCAAATCGAAGTGGTTTCGGGTATTTACTGATACCCGATCCCGGTCTCTTCAAATCCAAAGTCACCATAACCCAAGTTGTTCAAGTGGATACAATGCAAATTTTAAATACAGGGTGTCACTTTTACACAGCAATGCATCATTGATAGATAACCATATTATCACTGTTCAACCCAACATATCAGAGAATTCAATATCATTCAATCGTCTATAAGCAAAATTATTCACACCATTTCTAATTAATTTAAATCATTTAAATTAATTACTTCAATCATTTTTAAATCCTGCTTACTCAACATAAATTAATTACAAACTAGGTAATTAATCACCCTTTAATTATCATCTCAATTACATTAAGTAATTAGCCTTTGGTTAATTTCACAAATTAATTAACTTTCACCCATTCACATTAATTGCATTTATCCTTAATTAATTACTCAAATTAATTATCCTATGGTCACTTACATTGATTAATTATCCTTTAATTAATTACATTCATTAATTAACTAACCCTTAATTAATTTCCTTAATTAATCAATCCTTTAATTAATTACACTAAGTAATTAATCCTTAATTACTTCCCTTAAGTAATTTACCTTTAATTACTTCATCAAGTAATTATCCCATTTGTTAATTATCCTTAATTAATTAACCTTAATCATTAATTAATTTAACCTTTAATTTTTAATTAAATTAATTAACCCTCAACAGATTAATCCTTTAATTTCTTACAGTGAGTAATTATCACCTAAGTAATTAATCTCAAATTACTTAATTAATTTATCCTTAATTATGAATTAATTATCTCTAATTAATTAACTCATAATTAATTAAATTGATTAACTATCCTTTTATCATTGATTAATTAAATAATTTAATTATTCTCTAATTACTTTATTAATTTAATTAATCCTTAATCATCCAAGGTCTTAATTAACCTCAAGATAAACCATTTATCTTTATTTAATTTTCTTTAATTATCATAATCATATTTAAAACATTTATCTTTAAAATTGTCTTACTTAATTAAATTATTTAATTTAAGTTTATAATAACATTAGCATTTAACAAACTTAAGTTAACAAATCATATATCTTCTTTAATCAAATAATTTTAAATTATTTATCATATTACAGTTTTACTAAATTTATTTTAATCTTTAAAACTCGTTTATATTTAAACTTAAAAACTGTTTTAAATTTAACTTCGGGTCCAACCCATAATATACTCGAGCCTAAACTTCAAAATCCCAAGCCGAATTCGAACTCTTTCCCAAAGCCAAAACTCAAACACTACATCGATCAAACTCGAGAACGATCCGAGCAATTATTCCATCTTCCCGGAAGCATTTCCCGAGCTAACAAATCTTCCTCAAACCACTAACACACGCAAATCCAACGTGCTCGTGCACAGATCGACGACATCGTACGACCACTCAAAGCCACCGTTGGCATGTCCCCTCCGACTTCCCCTCGTCATTTGACCACCCAGATTCCCCATTCGATCATGAAATTGAAATCGAGTTCGAATGAACCCATCAACCCTAGCTGTAACAAAACCAGTCACCAGTAATCCTACCCATGACTTCACCTCTGACCACCTGACAACATGCCGTCTCACCTGGAGTTTCACCAATCCCCTATCTTCCTTTCCCCTACCCTAGTCAACTCGACGCTGCCACGACATCGCACTATTCACTCAACAGCATCGACAAAATTTGGGTCTAAAACCCTAACTCCGCCTCGCCCGACCACCATATCATTTTGTTTTGACAATGTTTACCAGAAAACAAACATCCCATTATTAAACACAATAACCTTTCAAAGGCTATTTAAAGTTAATCTTATATTTTCTATACACAAGATAAATATTTATTAATTTTGAAAGTATAATAGTCTAACAAAGAGATTTAAATATTAAAATCTAAAGCACTTTACTTGTATACTTGAAATAAAAAAAAGTATCTTCATATTTTTATTTATTAAAGCTGTATAGCTAAAGTTAAATAGAATTTAATAAAAAATGTGATAACCCGGAGTTTTGGCATTTATTGTTTGATAATTTATTCATAATAATTTGATTTGGCAATATTAATTCGATAATTTTCTTTTATAAATACTTAATTTGGCAAAATTTATCTTTCAAAGCTAACAAAAATGTATTCTATATATTTATATATTGTGAATGAGATGTCTTTAGGTTGAATTTAATAAAAAAAATATGTTTCCAAATTATAAAATATATATGTATACATTGTGATTTGGAGATTTGGTTTTAAAAATTCAACATAATACCTTTCAAAGGCTATTTAAAAGTTAATCATATATTTTCTATACACAAGATAAATATTTATTAATTTTGAAAGTATAATAGTCTAAGATAAAAAGAGATTTAAATACAGAAATCTAAAGCACTTTACTTGTGTACTTGAAATAAAAAAAAGTATTTTCATATTTTTATTTATTAAAGGTGCTTAGCTTAACTTAAATAGAATTTAATAAAAGGTTAAAAATATTCTTTCTTTGTAGATATCTCATGGCAAATTTGTACATATATGAAAATTAATCTAAACATAACATATTAATATAAAAGCTTGAGTAATTAATATAAAAATGAATCTAAACATTTGTAAACATTTAAATGTAGTTTATGACATTTGTATAATGATTATAACACTTATGACATGAGACGACCCGACTTCCTATCTCCAAGAAGTCGTGTCACCAAAGAAGAAAGAAAGGGATAGAAGAAGAAAAGAAAGAGAAAGAAGAAACACAACGACAACAGAGAACTCACAGCGGAACAAATGAAATATAATATATCACATAAAATATTACATAGTACATTTTACATCAGAGTACACAACTTATACAACACATATTAGACAGTTATAAGCATCTGTCTAACTATATAACTCAAGATAACACAAGAAACAGATACAATCAAACACAACGGAACCATAATATATCTACACGTAAAAGCCTCCTGCTCCATATCTCCTCCAGAATTCGTCAAGTAAACCTGAGTCACTTGACTACTCATACATAATATGAGTACCCAAGAGTTTAATAAAACAAAAAATAAACACTCCGGTCAGACAGGGGTCTGTTGTGAGTAAATGGGATAAAATTGCTTAACTTTAGAAAAACCTTTGAAAAGAAAAGGTATCACGTAAGACTTCCCACACATAAACATGGAAAAGTTTTTACCTTATGCTAACCAAAACATTTGATAGGAAATCCAGTGATATTATAATAGTGTCTAGGGTTTTCAAGTAAATAAGAAATAGCCGAAATTGTTACATTCATTAAATTCCAGCTACTGGCCACAAAAGTGGGTAATACAAACAAAACCATAGGGTCACGTAGGGAAAATGGGTTTCCATCAATGGCAGGGCTACTGGGGTACCGCCCGCCACAGTACGTGGCCTAGATCAACGTACCGAGGAGCCACCCTAACTCCCCTGCAACACAAGGCCGGGACCATCCCTTACTGTACAGTCCCGAACAAGACAACCCCGCAGTTGGCCGCGACCCAACTGCCCACACAGCCGAATAAAAAGGGACTTCTAGACAGGGGAAAATCTTATCCTGAAATGGGCGCTGCCCACCTAGCCTTGCTGCACCTCCCCTGTTTTAGCCATTCCCGGGTTGATGAGGCTTGAGGTTGCGATTACCTTTATAGAACACATCTATCTTAGAATGCTCATCGTCCACCTGACGAATGTTCTGAAAGCATTCAATCCATACAAGTTCGTTCCGGGTTCAAACGAAACCGAAGGCACTATCTCGTTGCACTCATTTTGGAATCACCCTCAGAGTCAACGACCATAGCCCTTGCACTCTAAATCACCATCTCGAATCTATAAGTACTATTTCCGTCAAACTCATCAAGGAATCACCCACGGAGTTATACTGACGAATAGTTCTTACACCTCGAGTCTTCACTAAGCTCCACTTGGATTCACGACCTAACGTTTAATTGGAATCGATGTGGTTTTCAGATATCCAAATATGGAAACCCGATCCCGGTCTCACTGAAACCAAATGCCATTTCGATGTCAAGTTGTTTTAAGGGTTTAAACAGTTTAAACTTATATTCAGGATGATATAAACAAATAGATGAATCACATTATCACAATAGATAATTCATAACAATCATTCATCTCACAAAGCAGTATATCACATATCATAGATATCCAAATCATCCAGTATCAACCAATCACCCAATATCAATCATCCAATATCAATCAATATTAACCAATAATCCAAAAGCAGAATCGATTAACTGTAAATCAATTGGATTTACTTAAATCCTTCATCATTTATTTGTTTCAAATAAATAAATTAATCATCTCTTAATGATCTTCTTAAATTAATCTTCCATGATTAATCATCATTTAACTACATTCAAGTAATTATCCTTAACCATATACAGTAATTAACCTTTAATTATTATCATTAATTACAATAATTAATGATCCTACATTTACTTCCATTAATTAACCAATTATAATTAATTACATTAAACCTTAATTAATTACAATTAATTAATCACACTTAAATTAATCACTTTATTAATCAACCTTGATTAATTCATTAATTAACAAATGATCCTTATTAATTAATAATTCCTTTTAATTAATTAAATAATTAATTTATAATTAATCATCTCATTAATCATAAACTGTAATTAACAAATTTGTAATTACTTACCTTAATTAATTAACTTCTTAATTAATCATATTAACCCTTGATTAATTAATCAAATTAATTAATCTTTAATTACTTCATTAAGTAATTATTAAATTAATAAATAAATCCTTAATTAATTATTTCATTAATTAATTACAATTTAATCAATTACACTTAGTAATTAAAATTATCCACATTAATTAATTAATTAATCACATTAATCAATTAACTAAAATTAACTAAGTAATTAACCCCTAATTACTTACATAGTAATTATCTTCTAATTACTTCCATTAATAACTCTTGATTATTCTCTTAATTAATTACTTAACAAATAATTCATTTCATCATTAAATGATCCTTAATTCTTAAATTAGTTAATTACTCCATAATTAATTAATTTCAAAACAATTATATTAATCAATTCTTAATTGATAACATCAAGTGATTATCCAATAATCACTTCAACTTATTACTCCCATGAGTAATTTCCACTAATTACTTCCATAAGTAATTATTATTCTTAAGTACATTTAATAATTAACCATTAATTACTTCATTAAGTAATTACACTTAATTAATCAAAATTAAGTGATTATTTAAAATTAAATAAACAATTAAATAATTATTTAAAATTAATTAATTAATTAATTAATTAACTTTTTATATTTAAAAATCCTTGATTAATTAAGAAAACATTAATCTTAATTAAACCTTACTTATTAACAAATCATATTAAATAAGTATTCTTAAGTTCATATCAATAATAAAATTAACCTTAATTATCTACATAAATCAATTAATTGAAATAAATAAATTTTTAATAACTTAAAACAAATTATTCTATTTGGTTTTCAAAATTTTAACTTTAACCTTATTTGAAAATAAAACATTTAGAAATCATTTTTAAAATTTAAAATACTTAAATTATCTAATTTTAAACTTATTCAAATTAAATAAAACTTGAAAACTTTAGTTATTAAACATTACCTAACAATTTACTTAAAAACTTTGATTAATATTTAAATTCAAACATACTTCTTTAAATTTAAAATCCAAAGTGTAATTAAATTAAATTACTTTCAAAAAGAAATCATTTTAAATAAATTTAAATTTTAAAATAAATTCAATTTATACTTTTAAAAATTTGATTAACTTTCACTTTTACATCAAAGAACAAGTTTAATTCGAAACCTAATTCCATTTACCCAATATCAAGTTAAATTGCAACTTTATTTATTTAACAACGCTTAACAAATGATCAAACAACCCAGCACTCGAGTAAAACACTACAACAACTCGAGCTTCCCCGAAGGAAAACCCTGACGCCACAACCTCGAGAAGAACACGAGAGCTAACCCGAGCTTCTAACGAAAACTCCTCCTCACAGAAACGACGTGCACACGGTGCACTTGCACCAACGCCGCCGACCTCCGGCGAATGTTGCGACTACCAACGATGGTCTCACAAACGTGCACAAACACGAAACTAAACCCAGATCCAACAAATATCAATCGAAACGAAATTCGACCCCATAACTCAGAAACTGCATAACAACTCAAACCAAAAACCCAACGCCTCTGGCCATTTCATCGCCGATGGTCTTCGCCGACCATACCATCGGAGTGCCATGACCACGAACTTCCTCTCTCCACCATTGCGATCACTTCCGGTCGAAAATCCAAGCCGCGACAGTCACGACATTCAAACCGAAACAACATCAATATAAAACACTAGTTCATTCAATTTCAAACGATTCACCTATTGGAAAAATTCTTGCTTATTTTTCCCATCATCACCCATCCACTAGCAAGCTTCGACCACAATTCTAACCCCAATCACCACGCCGATCAACGACAATTGCCAAAAACCCCCATTTCGAACAAAACCAAAATTCTCATCAATTTCTCAACTAAAAATTATGATATGCACTTTAAAATTCATCATTTCTAACATGTAATCCATTTATACAATCCAAAACAGAAATTAAAAAGGTTGATTTTTGACATGCAACAAGATTTCACTGTAATTTTCATTTTAAAAATTATTTGTAAATTTAAATTTACAGAACCTATTTTTAATATTACCAACAAACAATAACAAACAACTTTTATTCAATCATCAATGGAAAATATTGATGTTTAGTGGGAGATTTGGATTTTGAAGTGAAATCTGGTCTTTAAAAACAGTAAAACAGAGTTTCCATAAACATTCAAACCTATTTCATATATACAGATCTTATCAATTCAATAATATAAAATTCTGAAAAGGGTTTCATGCAAACACCAACTCAAATCACAGATCATTACATGCATGGAGGTTAGAATAAAGAAGATCAAACTATTTTAAAAATATATTTACTCACCATATTAAATATGCAGAGCAGTTTCAATTTGTTATTCCAGGCTTCTAATCTTTAAATCTGAAAAAGCTTTGATTTTTCTTGCATGCCTCAATCTGATGATTTAAAAGTTGAAAACTGTTCTTGATCTTCATGAATTGCAGGTTGAAGTTGTAGCTTTCATTGTTGATTTGCAGATTGAAATTGATGATTTGCTTTTTGAATTCCAGTCTCAGGTTTGATTTGGTTTTAAAAATTCAGATTTGAAAAACTTTCTAGATTCAGGTTTACTTATTTTTTTCTTTAATTCATGAAAGGAAGAAAAAGAATTTTAGAAGAAGAAGGATTTCCAATTTCAAGTTTTCTCTGATTTGAGTTAAGAAGTGAGAATAAAGAAATGAAAGTGAAAAACAAATCTTCTCTTCAAACTATTATTTTTATGTAAATTTAAATTCTAAATAAAAGAAAATGATGCCACATGTTGTATAGACTTACATTTGTCATTTAATTGACTTAATTACTTACAAGTGTTATTAAGAGGTGTTTATATGGTTACATTTGTACTTAAGCATTTTTTTTATTAATTTTTACTTAATTTAAATGTAAATATTAGTTTACCTTTAAAAGAAAATGTTCTAAAACTAATTAAAATATAAATCATTTCTTTATACTTGTATTTTAAAAATCTAAAACATTTATATACACACATTTATAACCATTTTATTTTAAGCATTTAAAAAGAAAGCAAAACATAACTTTGTTTAAATCCCTTTTAACTATCATATTTAAAAATAAACAATTATCTAAAAATTCGAAAACAATTGAATTAACTCTAAATTAACTTTTGAAAATATAAATTAAACAAAGCTTTAAATTACAATTCATACATTATAAATTATCAATAAACTAAATTAAATTTCAAAACAATATCAAATTATAACATATACTTGCATATATATTACAATTTGAAAATTCATCTTTTATTTAAAACAAAAGATATTTCTATTCACAATATATATCAAAATATATATTATAAATAGAATAAAATTTATTAGCTTAAAAAAACAGTTCTTATCAATTTTGCCAGATTAAAATTTATTAACCTTTAAAAGGTTAAATCTACCAATTTGTATTAAAATTATAAAGAAAAATTATCAAATCAATTAAATTATTAATACAGATTATTAAATTGATATTACCCAAAATTTCCGGGTCGTTACAATCCTCCCCCCTTAAAATAATTTCGTCCCCGAAATTTAAAAGCAAAGGTAATTTAATAACCCAACAAAGATTTCAATTTTCAAACAGCAAAGCATACCTATCGACCAGTTACTAACAACCATAGCAATCAATCAAACAAACAAACCTAACTAATTATCCTGACACAAATCAGAATAAATCTCAAATACTATCTAGAGTTTCCCAAGTATAAATCACTGGGAGACTCGCTCTACAGAAGCTAAACTAACTACACTACCAAAATCCAGAGCTCTTCTCATCTATAGATTCACCAATCTGAACAGAACATCAGACTATACTCAAGTCTAGCTCAACTTCCAAATCCAACTGAACTGCAGATTCAACAACCAACAATGAATCATACACGTACTCCCTCAGAGATACGTGATATACAATGAATTTCAGCTATCCAAACTGGCAATTCAATCTTATCCTATCAAAAACACAGATAAGAAATCCCAAATGCCTCAGAACTAGCTATCCAATCTTACCCAATAACTGTTCTCTTAACCCGAGAAATCTGAACAACAATGAAGTCTCCAACTTCGAATTCCAAACTCCTTATCTCATATCTGCATAATTCAATAGACAATCCTAGGCTGCCAATCTCTTCCTGATCATCTCAACCTATGCTGATACTTCCAGAAACAACTAGACCAAAGCAAACCAGTTTTTGGATCCTATCCAACAGAAAAAGTCTTCCAAAATCCATCGAAATCCAGAACACAAGCTCTACTTCTCAAGCAATAGCAAACTGAACTTGCTTCCTTCCTTGTACAGCTACTACCTCGCTTCCGCTGCACAACTCTGATTCCGAAATAAATGAGAATACCGTTGATGAACACGAGTACAAACTTATCCAATATATCCGAGAACTTTGTTCATCAAATCCATAAAATCTGAGTGAAACATATGACTCGGTCACACATCCTTACAACAGAATCCAAACTCAAAAACTAGATCTGACCGATCCAAATTCCAAAGATTTTGAGCTGCTGCACCAACTCTCCTTCTAGGCTAACCACCAAAATCGCTTCTGGAACCAAAACAATATGGAACCCAACTCCAGATGCAGACAAACTTCTGATTACTTCAGTAGCTCCTACTTCCACATGAGAACTCTCAGTCTCAAACAAAAGATTGCCTAAAGAAAATTCCCAAACTAATTGCAAGCCACTTTTGCGATCCAACCTGGTTCAGATTCCAACTAAACTGTCCTCTTTTTACCAATTAGAACAGCTTTAATCTTTTCCAAACAAGGTTAACCTTCAAGAAAACTTTCACCAACTGCCCGGGCCGCTGAAGAAGAACCACAAAGATTCTTGAACCATCGGAGAAACGGCCACACTGTTGCTTCCAAACTCTACCTCGATGATACTGCAGAGCTAAAAGACCTTCTTGTCAGCACACCGATCACTTCAAGCTGCACTACTACCACAGCTAACCAAAGATTTCTAATCCAAAGGCTCCTCAAAAACCAAAACTATCAACAAACCACACAACGGACCTTCGGGATGGCAGACATCCTCACAAGAAATTCGGGCTCCAAACCAAGCATCAACATTTCGCTCTTCTTAAGGAATGACAAATGAGACTATGCCAAAGAGAAACAACTTATAGACCTTAGTCTCATATTCCAGAACAGCCAACCTCCTTGCTAAAGATCCTGACAACTTCTACACAGACGAGACTTCCCTGCAGCAGGAAAAGACTGCTCCTCAATACTATTAATGCTGCTTCAAGAGAAAACATCTTCTGAAATATCCATGGATACTGCATCTCATCACGTAGCTATCGAGATACCATCACTTACTTCTGCACTTCCGACAGATCCAAACTTACACTTCAAATATGGACTCCAAATCTTTTAAAAGATTTCCTTCGGATATAAAAAAATCCTTACTTTAAACTACAAATCTTACTCGAGACGGCATTAGGTCTACAGTCTCGGCAAATACTTCCAAACTCAAACATAAGGACCTCTTCCATCACTGGTAGTCATGTTACACACACACACACATTCCCCACTACTCCATCTACCTCTAAAACTTATGTTGGAAATCCGAACAGATAACCCAACAGATTAGGTATATATATATATATATATATATATATATATATATAGTTATATATAAAAATTGCAAGTACGCTCTCTCAAAGAAAGGCACCACTCCAGAGCCTAGGTATTCACTCAACCTAATGCTCTGATACCAAATGAGACGACTCGACTTTCTATCTCCAAGAAGTCACGTCACCAAAGAAGATAGAAAGGGATAGAAGAAGAAAAGAAAGAGAAAGACGAAACACAACAACAACAGAGAAATCACAGCAGAACGAGTGAAATATAATACATCACATAAAATATTACATAGTATCATATTACATCATAGTACACAACTTATACAACACATATTAGGCTGTTATAAACATCTGTCTAACTATACAACTCAAGATAACACAAGAAATAGATACAATCAGACACAGCGGAACCATAATATATCTACACGTGGAAGCCTCCTACTCCATATCTCCTCCAGAATTCGTCAAGCAAACCTGAGTCACTTGACTACTCATACATAATATGAGTACCCAAGAGTTTAATAAAACAGAAAATAAACACTCGGGTCAGACAGGGGTCTGGTGTGAGTAAACGGGTTAAAATTGCTTAACTTTAGAAAAACCTTTGAAAAGAAAAGGTATCACGTAAGACTTCCCATACATAAACATGGAAATGTTTTTACCTTACGCTAACCAAAACATTTAATAGGAAATCCAATGATATTATAATAGTGTCTGGGGTTTTCAAGTGAATAAGAAATAGCCGAAATTGTTACATTCATTAAATTCCAGTTGTTAGCCACAAAAGTGGGTAATACAAACAAAACCGTAGGGTCTCGTAGGGAAAATGGGTTTCCATCAATGGAAGGGCTACTGGGGTACCGCCCGTCACAGTACGTGGCCTAGATCAACGTAGCGAGGAGCTACCCTAACTCCCTGCAACACAAGGCCGAGACCCTCCCTTACTGGACAGTCCCGAACAAGACAACCACGCAGTTGGCCGCGACCCAACTGCCCACACAGCCGAATAAAAATGGACTTCTAGACAGGGGAAAATCTTGTCCTGAAATGGGCGCTACCCACCTAGCCTTGCTGCACCTCTCCTGTTTTAGCCATTTCCGGGTTGATGAGGCTTGAGGCTGCGATTACCTTTATAGAACACATCTATCTTAGAATGCTCATCGTCCACCTGACGATGTTCTGAAAGCATTCAATCCATACAAGTTCATTCCGGGTTCGAACGAAACCGAAGGCACTATCTCGTTGCACTCATTTTGGAATCACCCTCAGAGTCAACGACCATAGCCCTTGCACTCTAAATCACCATCTCGAATCTATAAGTACTATTTCCGTCAAACTCATCATGGAATCACCCACAGAGTTATACTGACGAATAGTTCTTACACCTCGAGTCTTCACTAAGCTCCACTTGGATTCACGACCTAACGTTTAATTGGAATCGATGTGGTTTTCGGATATCAAATATGGAAACCCGATCCCGGTCTCACCGAAACCAAACGCCATTTTAATGTCCAAGTTGTTTTAAGGGTTTAAACAGTTTAAACTTATGTTCAGGATGATATAAACAAATAGATGAATCACATTATCACAATAGATAATTCATAACAATCATTCATCTCTCAAAGCGGTATATCACACATAATAGATATCCAAATCATCCAGTATCAACCAATCACCCAATATCAATCATCCAATATCAATCAATCAATATTAACCAATCATCCAAAAGCAGAATTGATTAACTGTAAATCTATTGGATTAACTTAAATCCTTCATCATTTATTTGTTTCAGATAAATAAATTAATCATCTCTTAATGATCTTCTTAAATTAATCTTCCATGATTAATCATCATTTAATTACATTCAAGTAATTATCCTTAACCATATACAGTAATTAATCTTTAATTACTATCATTAATTGCAATAACTAATGATCCTACATTTACTTCCATTAATTAATCAATTATAATTAATTACATTAAACCTTAATTAATTACAATTAATTAATCACACTTAAATTAATCACTTTATTAATCAACCTTGATTAATTCATTAATTAATAAACGATCCTTATTAATTAATAATTCCTTTTAATTAATTAAATAATTAATTTATAATTAATCATCTCATTAATCATAAACAATAATTAAAAAATTTGTAATTACTTATCTTAATGAATTAACTTATTAATTAATCATATTAATCCTTGATTAATTAATCTAATTAATTAATCTTTAATTACTTCATTAGGTAATTATTAAATTAATAAATAAACCCTTATTAATTACTTCATTAATTAATTACAATTTAGTCAATTACACTTAGTAATTAAAATTATCCATATTAATTAATTAACTAAAATTAACTAAGTAATTAACCCCTAATTACTTACATAAGTAATTATCTTCTAATTACTTCCATTAATAACTCTTGATTATTCTCTTAATTAATTACTTAACAAATAATTAATTTCATTATTAATGATCCTTAATTCTTAAATTAATTAATTACTCCATAATTAATTAATTTCAAAACAATTATATCAATCAATTCTTAATTGATAACATCAAGGGATTATCCAATAATCACTTCAACTTATTACTTCCATGAGTAATTTCCACTAATTACTTCCATAAGTAATTATTATTCTTAATTACATTTAATAATTAACCATTAATTACTTCATTAAGTAATTACACTTAATTAATCATAATTAAGTGATTATTTAAAATTAAATAAACAATTAACTAATTATTTAAAATTAATTAAATAATTAATTAATTAACTTTTTATATTTAAAAATCCTTGATTAATTAAGAAAACATTAATCTTAATTTAACCTTACTTATTAACAAATCATATTAAATAAGTATTCTTAAGTTCATATCAATAATAAAATTAACCTTAATTATCTCCATAAATCAATTAATTGAAATAAATCAAATTTTTAATAACTTAAAACAAATTATTCTATTTTGGTTTTCAAAATTTTAACTATAACCTTATTTGAAAATAAAACATTTAGAAATCATTTTTAAAATTTAAAATACTTAAATTATCTAATTTTAAACTTATTCAAATTAAATAAAATTTGAAAACATTAGTTATTAAACATTACCTAATAATTTACTCAAAAACTTTGATTAATATTTAAATTCAAACATACTTCTTTAAATTCAAAATCCAAAATGTAATTAAATTAAATTACTTTCAAAAAGAAATCATTTTAAATAAATTTGAATTTTAAAATAAATTCAATTTATACTTTTAAAAGTTTGATTAACTTTCACTTTTACATCAAAGAACAAGTTTAATTTGAAACCTAATTCCATTTACCCAATCTCAAGTTAAATTGCAACTTTATTTATTTCATTGCACTTAACAAATGATCAAACAACCCAGCACTCGATTAAAACACTACAACAACTCGAGCTTCCCCCGAAGCAAAACCCTGACGCCATAACCTCGAGATGAACATGGGAGAAACACGAGAGCTAACCCGAGCTTCCAACGAAAACTCCTCACAGAAACGACGTGCACACGGTGCACTTACACCAATGCCGTCGACCTCCGGCGAACGTCGCGACTACCAACGATGGTCTCACTAACGCGCACGAGCACGAAACTAAACTCAGATCCAACAAATATCAATCGAAACGAAATTCGACCCCATAACTCAAAAATTGCAGAACAACTCAAACCAAAACCCAACGCCTCTGGCCATCTCATCGCCGATGGTCTTCGCCGACCATACCATCAGAGTGCTATGACCACGAACTTCCTCTCTCCACCATTGCGATCACTTTCGGTCGAAAATCCAAGTCGCGACAGTCACGACATTAAAACCGAAACAACATCAATATTAAACCCTAGTTCATTCAATTTCGAACGATTCACCTATTGGAAAAATTCTTGCATATTTTTCCCATCATCACCCATCCATTTGCAAGCTTCGACCATAATTCTAACCCCAATCACCACGCCACTCAACGGCAATTGCCAAAAACGCCCATTTCGAACAAAACCAAAATTCTCATCAATTTCTCAACTAAAAATTATGATATGCACTTTAAAATTCATCATTTCTAACATGTAATCCATTTATACAATCCAAAACAGAAATAAAAAAGGTTGATTTTTGACATGCAACATGATTTCACTGTAATTTTCATTTTAAAAATTATTTGTAAATTTAAATTTACAGAACCTATTTTTAATATTACCAACAAACAATAACAAACAACTTTTAATCAATCATCAATGGGAAATATTGATGTTTAGTGGGAGATTTGGATTTTGAAGTGAAATCTGGTCTTTAAAAACAGTAAAACAGAGTTTCCATAAACATTCAAACCAATTTCATATATACAGATCTTATCAATTCAATAATATAAAATTCTGAAAAGGGCTTCATGTAATCACCAACTCAAATCACAGATCATTACATGCATGGAGGTTATAATAAAGATGATCAAACTGTTTAAAAAATATATTTACTCACCATATTAAATATGCAGAGCAATTTCAATTTGTTATTCCAGGCTTCAAATCTTTGAATCTGAAAAAGCTTTGATTTTGCTTGCATGCCTCAATCTGATGATTTAAAAGTTGAAAACTGTTCTTGATCTTCATTAATTACAGGTTGAAGTTGTAGCTTTCATTGTTGATTTGCAGATTGAAGTTGTTGATTTGCTTTTTGAATTCCAGCCTCAGGTTTGATTTGGTTTTAAAAATTCAGATTTGAAAAACTTTCTAGATTCAGGTTTACTTATTTTTTTCTTTAATTCATGAAAGGAAGAAAAAGAATTTTAGAAGAAGAAGGATTTTCAATTTCAGGTTTTCTCTGATTTGAGTTAAGAAGTGAGAATAAAGAAATGAAAGTGAAAAACAAATCTTCTCTTCAAACTATTATTTTTATATAAATTTAAATTCTAAATAAAAGAAATTGATGCCACATGTTGTATAGACTTACATTTGTCATTTAATTGACTTAATTACTTACAAGTGTTATTAAGAGGTGTTTATATGGTTACATTTGTACTTATGCATTTTTTTATTAATTTTTACTTAATTTAAATGTAAATATAAGTTTACCTTTAAAAGAAAATATTCTAAAACTAATTAAAATATAAATCATTTCTTTATACTTGTATTTTAAAAATCTAAAACATTTATATGTATACATTTATAACCATTTTATTTTAAGCATTTAAAAAGAAAGCAAAACAAAACTTTGTTTAAATCCCTTTTAACTATCATATTTAAAAATAAACAATTATCTAAAAATTTGAAAACAATTGAATTAATTCTAAATTAACTTTTGAAAATATAAATTAAACAAAGCTTTAAATTACAAATCATACATTATAAATTAACAATAAAGTAAATTAAATTTCAAAACAATATCAAATTATAACATGTACTTGCATATATATTAGAATTTGAAAATTCATCTTTTATTTAAAACAAAAGATATTTCTATTCACAATATATATCAAATATATATATATATATATATATTATAAATAGAATAAATTTTATTAGCTTAAAAAAAACAATTCTTATCAATTTTGCCAGATTAAAATTTATTAACCTTTAAAAGATTAAATCTACCAATTTAAATTAAAATTATAAAGAAAATTTATCAAATCAATTAAATTATTAATACAGATTATTAAATTGATATTGCCCAAAATTTCCGGGTCGTTACATGACATTTGTAAGCTTAGGATGATTTGAATTAACAAGTGGCTTATATTGTTCTTTTATTTGAAAATTTAACTATATAGCAAAAAGAATGGGAGAAACCTGGTTTTCCATTTTTTTTCTGTTCAAAATCTTCCTTTTCTCAATTCTTTCTTTCTTTTCTTCTTCCTAAAAAAAATTATTAAAATTAAATCAAAAGGAAATCAAAAGCTGAATCAACAACAACTTAAGATTTCAACTCAGTTCAAATTAAATCAAGAAGTAGTTCAAATTCAAGTATAGATTCAGGAGCAAAAGCAAATTTCAAGTTTCAAAATTTTCTTTCCAGGTCTTCCTCTGTTCTTCTTTAACAGGTGAGTGAACTTTATTTTAAAAGAACTTGAATCTGGTTTAAATCATGATGTTTGTGGCAAAAATATGAAGTTGTTGTGAAAATGTTTGAATAGATGATAAAAATATGCCTGCTTGTCTATGAATATATATATATATATATATATATATATATATATATATATATATATATGAGTGGATATACATCTGTGACATACATTCTCTCTGCTATGTTTTTCCAAGCTTGAGATTTTATTATAAAAATTCATATCTACCAATTTATACAAATTCGAGCTAGGATTTTAGAAGAAAAGATGATTGATGTAGTATAACATCAATGTTAAAAATAAATTCAAGATTTTATATTGTGAATTTATTTCAAGAATGAGGAAAAACAATTGAAAATCAAAATTAGTCTAAAATCCAACATCTGGATTTCAAGTTCTGATTATATGAATGCATTCAAATTATAAAATAGTGAATTTTGATATAAAGATCATGATTTTTAACTTTGAAAATCATGTGGATTCTCGTGTTGAAAGGAATTGGGGTTTTTATCAATTTGTGACAAATGGCGGCAGGTCGAGCTTTGTGATTGGCATGGAAGGAAGTATGGGTGATGGTGATCTTAGGAGAATTGGTATTTGATTTTCCTAATCGTTGGATCGTCAATATGAGATTATTTTAGGGTTTTTTGTTGCATTTGGGTCGGGTTTGTTTCATGGGTGATCGCTACGTCGTGCTAGCATCGAGGTGGACAAATGGTGGAGGAATAGAAAGATGGAGGTCAGGCGAAGGTCGAGGCACGATGAGGGTGTCTCCGGTTGACGGAGATGGGGGAATTTTGGGTGATTGATGATCGTGCTTTTCAGTCTGATGGGTTCGAACTCATGTGATTAGATTTCTTAGGATGGTTCGGGATTCTGGGTGATCGATGATGATGTTTGGGTCGTCGAAAATTTGCCTGAAGTCGTAGCATCGATCGGAGCACTGGCGATTGAACACGCACGCGCACGCATGCACGTCAATGTCTGGTGAAGGGTAGATGTCGGGTTTCGCGGTGAGGAGCTCGAGGAAATTGATGATCGACTCGAAGAAGATGAGAAACGCGAGTGGTGCTCAGGTACTTTGGTATTTTGACTCGGGTCTGATTCGTGTATTTCTAGGTTTAATTGTAAAGAAGTGTACCAGGCTTTAAAAGTAAAGAACTCAAGTTTTCAAAGGTTTTAAAGTTATTTAAATGATTAGTTTTCAAAACAAAATATTTAACCAGGTTTTAGATTTATTTAGCGAAAATAAGTTTTTAAAAGATATGACAGTTAAAATTTCAAGAATAATTATTTATTAAATTTATTAAACAAGTTTGAAAAAGTTTTCAAAGATTTTAAATGTTAAAGTTAAATATTTAATTTGTTTTGTTTAAAGTAAATTTTATATTTTTAATCATGTAATTGAGCCCTAAATATTTTTCTAATGATTTAATTGAGTAATTAACGAAGATAAGAATTTATCTTTAATTAAGATTGTGATTAATTAAAAATAATTAATTAGTGAAATTAATTTAAAGTAATTCAATTAAATGAGGTTAATGAAGGTTAATTAATTAATGTTAATAATTAAGGGACAACTACTTTTTAGCAAAAGCTAGCGGGGTTAACAGGGCCCCTACCTGATTTTATTGCAAAAAAACAATAAAACACAAAACTTGCCCAAAAGAGAACAGCAAGCAAGAAAAAAAAGAAAATACAAAACACAACACACGGAGCTACACAGAAAGAAAAGCACAACAAAAAAACACACAAAGCAAAACAAGAAAACAAGAAACACACCAAAAAAACCAACTATCTCCAAGCATCCATGTATATGGCTGGAAAAATAGCTTGCATCTTCATTGTTTTGTAAATTTCATACTTCAATACTTTCCATAACACCTGACCATCTCTCCTCTTCTTATCAAAGCAAATCAAATTTCGTTCATACCACACCACTGTCAAGTATTTCTTCAAGCATATAGCTAAGTGTCTCGCCTTCAAAGTTCGCCACCTTATAGCTTTGTAAATCATGTCAAAATCCAGCATAGGTTGATTAGCCAACAATCTACTCCCAGCTACAAGCATCATTTTGTCAAACAGCATCTTAGTGTAAGAACATTGCATGAACAAATGGTGCACAGTCTCAGGGTCATTAGCACAGAAAAAACAATTTGATCCCCTATCATATCCCATCTCCATCAATTTGGTTCTAGTTAACATTGCATTTTGCAGCACTTTCCAGAGCATAAGATTATCCCCTGGGGTTGAATCAGTTGTCCAAATAACTTTGCTCCACTTGAAATCATGATCACCAAAATTGTGCAGGTGCTTGTACACAAGCTTAACAGTATGAGGTCTATCATTCCAAAACACATCACCAACATCAACAAGAGGGTACTTATTACATTGTATATCATTCCACACTGACCTGATGTACTGATTTGATGAGTATGGCAGATTCATGTTACCCTGGAAAATATAATCCACCGCCTTTGCATTAAAAGGTATACCAGTCTGTTGGATCTGTTGATATGTGAACAAAGAATGCAATATCACTCCCTTGGCCACCCATGGATCGTACCAAAATTTGACAGTAGAAGAATTTGACAACCTATGAACAATAATAGGAAGCAATCTATCACGTAAACTCAGGAGATTTCTCCAAGTCCAGCTGCAAATTTGTGGAGTGGTAACAGTCCAGAAACTAGCCCTACCAATTCTATTGACCCAAACCCAATTAACCCAACCAGAGTTATCCTTGGCAATAATTGAATTTAGATGAGTACTGAATGCAGCAATATTCCAGTCAACAATGTTTAAAACCCCCAGCCCACCAGCATTTAAACTCTTCTCAAAACATTTGAATGAACATGGCAATGGCTTCCTGTTTTTGGTGGATCCAGTCCAAAAGAATCTTAGCATTGCACTTCTGACATGATGCAAAAGTTTAGTCGGCAAGATAAACGCTTTAGCCCAATAAACAGTCATAGAAAATGCAACAGACTTGATAAGGACAAGCCTTCCTGCCTGGGTCAAAAATCTGTTAGACCACATGTCAAGAATAGCAACCATTTTGGAATACAATGGGAGGCAATCAGCATACTTCAGTCTTGATGTCAATAGCGGGAGGCCAAGATAAGTCATATTATTACTCATTCTTTGGAGACCAGTGAAATGTAGTAGACTGTTGTAAATACTGGTGGAAACCCCTGCAATTGCTATACTTGATTTAGAAAAATTTAGTTGCAAACCTGACATCAAATAAAAGTCAGTCAAAGTTTTAATAACACTTTGCAACGAGGGGAGATGAGGCTTAGTAAAAATCATAATGTCATCAGCAAACAAGAGAGTAGTAACATTTGTTAGTTTGCACTTGGGGTGGTATTTAATTTGCCCAGCAGCATACTTTGTTAACATTAATCTAGTGAGCACTTCCATCACCATAAGAAATAAGTACGAAGAAATCGGATCCCCTTGCCTAATTCCCTGCCTACTCTTGAAATAACCAACAGGTCGACCATTAATAACAATGGAGAACCTAGCAGTTGAAATGCATTCATATACCCACCCAACAAATGGCTTCGGAAAGTTCATTAATGCCATTATTCTCACAATGGTGGACCAGTGAATGGAATCATAAGCTTTAGATATGTCTAGCTTTAGCATAGCAGAAGGAGAAATATTTGATCTCGAATATCCACAAAGCAGCTCTTGAGCCAGCAAAATGTTGTCATAAATACTCCTATTGGGAAGAAAAGCAACCTGATTGTGAGAAATAATTTGGGGGAGAACATGCAGAAGTCTTGACGCAATAATCTTTGATATACACTTATACACCACGTTACAGCACGAGATTGGTCTAAAAGAAGAGACAGAGCTTGGTTCAGAACTTTTTGGGATTAGTACAATATTAGTTGAGTTAACTTCAGATAGCAGTGTGCATTTAATAAAAAAATTGTGCACTGCCTTGCAGAAATCCACTTGAATAATGTCCCAGCAAGTAACAAAGAAGAGGACATTGAACCCATCAGGCCCACCACACGATTTTCTATTCATTGCAAAGAGTGTATTTTTTATTTCCTCATCAGTAACTTGATTAACCAGCATAGCAGCTTGCAATGAGGACAAGCTAGGAAGGTGGATGTTGTTTAACTTGTCAAGATCAGGAATAAAGTCAGAGGAGTTACCAAACAAGTGCTCAAAATATTGAACAAAAGCAGCATCAATTAAATCAGGAGTTGAAACAGTAGAACCTTCAAGAGTAGTTATTGAGTGTATATTTTCTTTAGCCTGTTTGATTTTGATCGAGGAATGAAAAAACTCAGTGTTACGATCACCAAAATTATACCACTTACTATGAAACTGCTGTTTTTTCATTCCACTTTCAATTTCTAGAGCTTTGTTAAGAAGATCACATAGCCTTACTTCCTCTTCAGCTGCATTTTGATCATGGGGGTTGTTCATCATAAATTCCTGAACCTCAGCATACTTCTTCTTCAAAATTTTTGATTGCTTTGTTCCATCACCATACTTCTCAGTTGCCCAAGCTCTCAAAAGCTTTTTAACTTGTTTAAGCTTCCTGCAAAGAATAAACATAGGGTTACCATAACAATGCAAGGACCACGCTATATTCACAGTTGGTTTGAATTCAGAAGAACTAATCCAATCATTAAAAAATTTGAAACTTCTTTTTTCATTTTTCATTTTGGGACCGTCAGAAAGAATCAATGGGGAGTGATCAGATAGAATGGGATGGATTAGATTGACAGAGAGATTAGGCCAAGTAGAAAGAGCTTTGAAATTGCAGAAAGCATGATCAATAGTAGAGAATGTTCTGACACCACTCCTACATTTGTTATTCCATGAGTATCTACTTAATAAAATAATTAGTGAATAGTTAATGAATGTAATTTTAAAGATCATTAACTAGTAATTATGGGATGATTAATTAATGTAATTAATTTAAGATAATTAATTGGTTTAATTAAGTAAGGATAATCACTTTGAAATTGATTAAGTAAAACTACTTAATGTATCAAATAAAGAATAATTACTTAGAGTAAGTAACTGATGGATAATTGCAGAAAGTAATTAATTGAAAGGAAATTACTTAAAGGAAGTAATCAAGAATTAGTTACTTAGTATAATTAATTAAAGGATTAATTAATATAATTGATTAAAGGGTTAGTTAAGTAATTAAAGGATAGTTAATTACTGGATGTGATTGATTAAGGTTAATTAATGAATATGATTAAAATTGGTAATTAAGTTGAGATTGAACATCTACTTTATCTTGTTTAAGGATGATTGAATGGTATTGAATGATTAGATTTATATCTAGTCTGATAACTTGTAATGTATTGTGAGATGCTATGATGGGTTGTACTGTGATATTATGAGTTTTCAATAATTGATTTGCTGTGTGTCTATGACACCTTATATTATAGTTGATTTGTATCCACTTAAACTGGAATTAAGATGATATTGGATTTGAAGAGACTAGGGTCGGGTATCGGTAAATACCCGAATCCATTTTGATTTGTAAACTAAATTCTTTAAAAATTGGATATGTGAAATCTATAGGCTAGAATGGAATAAATTTAGTAACATGATCTTTTAATTGAATAACATTTCTTAGATACTGTGTTGAAATAAATGATTGACTTTAATAATATGAGAACTCGTAGAAAGGCACGAGTTACCCTAGTTTCATATATTAGTATTTCAAAATGTTATATGAGTTTACTCACGCTGGTTTACAGCCTGACCCGGGTGTTACTTTGATGTAATGCTCGGGTCAGACCGAGTATTATAGATTTTCAGGTGAGGACGTTCTGGAGCTCAGGTGGCGAGCTGGATGGCAGGAACGTATGGAGTGTATTCCGCTACGATATTGTAGTTTATCCGGGACATGTTGATTTTATCTATCCAGTGTTTTGTGTAAATGTTGTAACTCTGATGTATTGATGTAAATTAACTGATACTGTTTTCCTTTGTATAACTGCTATTATTTGATATGACATTTGATCCGCTGCGAATGTGGGATTCTGTGTTTTGTTTCCTGTTTTCTTCTTCTACCTCTTTTCTTCTTTTCTTAACTATCTGGAATTTTCGGGATCGAAAATTTAATTTTAATTTATAATTTTTCCCATCATCCCTGACCTACGAGCCACCTCTGACAAGAACCACGACCACCCTAGTTACACCGATCACTAGAAAATGCTTAAAACTCTGATTCCGATCAACTACAAATTACCATTCGAAACTAAACTAAAAATTATAATTCAAAATTCAAAATTCATGATTTTCGATGGGCAATCAAATTATATAAGAAAATCATGGGATTGTGATATTTGATTTTAACATGGTTCCAAAATTTCCACTGTCTTTTCCATTCTCAGGTGATATTTCGGCTTATAATACCTAAACATATTTTTAAAACTTAATTTAGGTCCAAACAAACATAATTTGTTTAAAACCCAAAGCCGATCAGAGATTATATAAAAAGATTAGGAATTCGATCTAAAATCTTTAACTATAACTATAAAACAGAGTTATATGTATGTGTACAGACATGCATATAAGTTTATATATAAAGCAATTATTCTTCTAACCACTATATATTAAGATAAATTGGTTGTTGTATTATTTGAATTAAAAATAATAATGAGAATAAAATGGTAAGAGAAATACAACCAAATTAAAATTGAATGAAGATAAGTTTGAAATGGATCCAAACTGAAACTAAAATCCTGAATTTGTAGAAGTGTTTTCAGAATAAAATAATAATGAATTGGTATCCAGATATGATAATTTTGGTTATTATCATAAATGGTTGTTGTGTTTAATAATGAAATATTTGTTAACGAGAAGCAAAATGAAATGTTTAAGGAGGTAAACATTTAGGTGAGTATGACTTATAAATTGGAATTGAAGAAAATTCAAATTGTGAAGTTTTAAATCTAGGACCAGAAATTTGAAATTGTTTCAAAATGGTAAAAGAAATAATGATAGTATTGCTTACAATGTAATTGAATGAAAGGGTCCTGTTTAAACAAGAGTTGTTTGAAAATTTTAAAGAAAATTTGTTTTAAATTAAAACCAAAGGTGGTTTAAATTTTAAGGTATAACTTGGTGTGCAAAGGAAATAAATTTGTATATATATGGGATATACATGATATCAAAGATGATTTGAAAATAAACTTTGAGTGTTGAGTTTTAATTTTTTCCTTGGAATGTGATATGGAAATCCGAAATGAAAAGTTTTTGAACTTATGAGTAGGAAGATTATTAATATAAAGTTTAAAATTTGAAATGGGAATTCAAATTGGGTAAAGTTGTCTAGATTAAATTGAAGTGAATTTAACTTAGGGGAAGTTAAATAAGTTTAGAGCAAACAACCTAAATTGGAAATTTCAAGATGAAATTGAGACTTAACTTAGAAAGTTAAATGGTTGATTTGAATTAGATGTTTGTGTGATCTCAAAATGGCTTTGAGATCTGGAAATTTGAAATGGATGGATGTTTTAAAATAATTTGGATGATATCATCCTGTTGTTATTAATAATCTTTAAAATGTGAATTGGATTTGTTTAAATGAATGAAGAAATGGATTGTGGTAATATATCCATTATTGAGATAAATAAAAATTAAACTTTAATTTGAAATTAAGGATATGGAATCACTTTGAACTCGAGATTTGAATGTTAAGAATTGAACTTTATAATAAGTTAAGTAAAGGTAATTTAAAATTGAATTTTGAAATTCGGACTCAAAATTAAATTGTTTATAGATTTAAGTTGTTAATTTAAAAATAAAGGTTGGATTGATTTAAAGGATTAAAACAACATTTAAAAAAAATTAACCCGAATTTATGAAATTCGAGATGGTTTTAAGTTGAAATTTGAATAGAATTAGTTCAAATTTAATTTGATTTGAATTAATTCGAATTGTGACTAAAGATGAATAATTTTAAAATTCAAATGGAAAGTTTGAATTGGATTAATTTGAAATGAAATTGAAGTTGAATGAGTTCAAATTCAAATGAGAAGTTGATTTGAATTTGGGATGGGAATGGAAGTTAACTTAATTTGAATTGAAATTGAATCAATTTAAATAGAAGTGGAAATTTAAATTGAATTGATTAGAATGAAGATGGGTAGTTGAACAGTTTGGCTCTGGACTATTTTCAAGATAAGTTGTTTTAATATAAACCTATTTTTCCAAGCTACTTATTATACAATCTTTCTTTTTAAAGCCTGTTAGCACCAAAATTGGTCACTAACGCCTTTGAGAGAGTTTATGTAGAGAGATAAATGAAGAAAGTAAATTAAAATAGAGAATTGTATGCTAAATTAAATGCAAAAACAAGAACACCAGATTTATAATGGTTCAGTGTAACTGCCTACGTCCACTATGAATGTTGATCTTTATTGCTTTCACAAATGATTAAATACAGATACAATCCGTACTATAATGGCTTGAATACAAGAGCTAAGTAAAATAGAATAAGTCTTGAATGCAGCGGAGTCTCCCCAGTGTTCTCGAAAAAAGGTCCATTTCACTGTGCCCCTGCCCTTCTATTTATAGACGAAGATGGGTCAGACTTCCCTAATGGGCCTAGGAACAAAGTACCTCGGCCCTTGTTAATTTCTGCGCGCCGAGCCATAGTTTCCAAACGGCAATTGCTGAACGAGGTTGGTCTAACCAGAGAATGTCGGACGAGGCCTTAGTGCCGAGCGACACTCGTATGCCGAGCCACATCCCAGGTCGAATGGCTTTCGTATGCCGAGCGAGGGATGTACGTTGAATGACGCTCATATTCCGAACGAGGTGAAATGCCGGACGACCCTTCTATGATGAGCAAGGTGAGATGCCGAACGACCCTTCATTATCGAACGAGGTGAGATGCCGAACGACCTTTCAATGCCGAACGAGGCGCTGTGCCGAACGACCCTTTCATGCCGAACGAGGGAAAATGCCGAGCGACCTCTCTATGTTGAATGAGGCAAGATGTCGAGCGACCTTTCCATGCTGAACGAGGCTCTATGCCAAGCGACCTCTTAATGCCGAATGAGGCTGTATGCCGAACAACCCCTCAATGCTGAACAACCCCTTAATGCCGAACAAGGCTCTATGCCAAACGACCCCTCAATGCCGAACGAGGTTCTATTCCTGGCGACCTCTCAATGCCGAACGAGGCTCGATGCCGAATGACCCCTCAGTGCCAAACGAGGCTCTATGCCGGACGACCCCTTAATGCCAAACGAGGCTCTATGCTGGGCGACCTCTCAATGCCGAACGAGGTGAGATGTTGAACGACCCTTTTACGCTGACCCTCATGTTACTTGGTCAACCATCAGGCAACACTTGCCCCCCAAAGTGTATCATGTGGATGAACACGGTACGCTTTGAACCATGAGCACTCCGTGTTTCTCTTTAAGCCCTTGCTCTGTCTCTTCAATAGTGGACCCTTACAAACTCCTGGATCTAGAGGGAGGTTCGAATGCCGAGCAAGTCATGGATGCCGAACGAGGCATTGAATACCGAACGTCATCCCAATGCCGGGCGAGATATCGATGCCAAACGACATATTAATGCCGAATGACATATTAACGCCTTGACCGGTTCTACCGGTCAATGTCTTTTCACCTTCACTCCTTCTTATATAACCCAACACTTCTCCTCTTTCCCCCTTTTATTTTTACCTCCACTCTACAAGGATTTTGAACTCTTCTACCATCAGACTTCTGCTAACACCACAACATCCCCTTTCCCTTTCGAATCCTCTACGTTGCCTCTCGACTGCCCTTGACAACAAGCCAGAGTTGATTCCAATTCCAAATCGAGCGATTCACTAGACTTTGATCCATTCTTCAAGGTATGTACCTCTTGATTGTTTGGCTTCCTTCAATTAGGGGTTTGGGATAAGATTCAAATTCGCGTCTTTCCTTTAACTCATGAATAATGGAAGTCATGTGTATAAGGAAGATGGATCTAAGATTTCAGACGTGCCTTAGAATTAGATGGAGAGAAAGAAGAAGAGGGTGTTGGCCCAGTAGAAAATGGTGAGGTTAGCCACTGTTGGTTGAGGGCAGCGTCCGTGTTGAAGTGGTGATCGATTGATCATTTAGGAATATGTTTAATTTGTTTGAAGAAAGGAGTTGGAGGAAGATGTATGGATGTGGCTCGACATGACTTCCTCATGCCGAACGATGGAGAGGGAGGGTAGGAGTGAAGTTGGAGTTGGGCCTAGCGTGCCGAACGATGTGGCTCGGTATGACCATGGCTCGGCATGACTCCTTTATGCCGAACGAGGTAATAGGGAGTGCAGGAGAGAAGTAGAAGTTATGGGCAGAGTGCCGAGCGATGCGGCTCTGCATGACTTGTCGAATGACCCATCTATGCCGAGCAGTAGAGATGGAGGGTTGGAAGGAAGTTGGAGTTGAGGGAAAAGTGCCAAGCGATGCGGCTCAGCATGTTTGCGGTCCGGCGTGATTCTGGTTCGGCATGACTTGTTGCATCCCAAACGGTGGAGAGGGAAGGTAGGAGAGCGATGTACAACAACAATACTAGTCGAACATAATGCATAGTTGACTTGACCTATTTTTTATGCCCGAACATGTGATAGTGAATAAGTACAAGGACTTAAGCAATTAAGCATATCAGACAACCCAGACTGGTAACTCCTCTGTTTTGACAACTACAAACCTAAATTTAACTTGATTAAAACGGATAATAACCTTCAATGTACAGTGTTGATGTCGAGTTCAAAACATAAACCATTTTACGACAAGCTCTCGTAGGTGGTCAGCGATGACGGTCATCGAAAATGATAGATTGAAGCCTAACTTTATTTCATCAACTCTGTGACTTTTAATTTCTTGGCACTTATATTTTAATGATTGCACTAGTTCACACACCACACGTCGGGAGTATTTTTGTTGTTAAGTCTAATGTCGATTTTTTTTTCAAGTACAGTTCAAACAGGTGCTTCGTCAGACCCAACACTCACTAGAGATGTCTAGAAAGTCTAGTTCTGTCACGGTCTCGGACAAGTTAACTTCTCAACAAGAAGTAGTTGGAACTTCAAATCCATCAGCTATTCCTGTTTAACATATTCCGAGTCCCGCAATCGCATCCGTCGACTTGGTTCCCGATGCCTTGGATGCAGCGATCTTTTTAGACGATCCGTTTGATTCTCAAGCCTCGAGAATTAACGAAAGCACATTTCGCCGCATGTGCTCCATACACGGGATTCCTTTCGATGACGTGTAGGTTCCATCAGAGCAGGATCGTCCTCACCTGCCCCCAGTCGGATACATGGCCTGCAACAGATTTAATCGTTGGGTTGGTAGCGTGCTGCCATTCAACTCCTTTCTTTACGGCCTACTACAGTATATTGAGATTGCTCCATCGCAATTACACCCAAACAGTCACGCGTTCGTGTACGACACATGCATCCTCTTCATGAGTGTCCTTTTCAGGCTCCCGACTCCTGGCAATATCCGATACATTTATCAATTCAAGAGACGATCATACAACCCATCTTTTGTATTCTTGAACCACACAACAAATGTCAAATTCTAACCGGGGCATGGAGCAAATTCGCTCAGTATAAGCAGGAGTGCTTCTACGTGCGTTGTCCTCCTAGTTTTGCAAGGAGATGGGTAGAAGGAAGTAGGTTTCTTTTCTGGATCAATACTTGCATTTGGCAGAATTTGCACCTTTTCTAACTCTTTATCTACGTTTTCAGGTATCGGCCCACGTCCCCAAGGCTCCGGGTATTCTGAAGTTGTTGAGGCTATTCGAGCTATCCCAGTAGGAGACCAGGACATTAGATCTCTTGTTTTGAATGAGTCGCTCTCGAGGTGTGGCCTGCTGATGGTAGGCCACCGGATAAGCCTTTCTCAAGGTGTCACTATAACAACATCTGCCTTGGGCAAAGGTAAAAAGCAAGCTGGACCCTCAGCATGTGACGCCCCTGACACATTTGAGGAGGGGGAGATTAAAGAAGTTGAAGCGCCCGAAGTACATGGTGGGAATGTTAGCCCCACTCGGGAGCCGATAGTCGAGGTGCACGATATCGAAGTTATGCCTCCCCCTACGAAGGGAAAGAAAAAATTGACAATGGGTGGAACCTCTAAAGTCATAATCACCCCGGTGGAGAGAGAGCCTTCTCCACAACGATTAGAGAGTTCATTGAAAGGCTTGTCGGACCCACTATTCCCGATGACTTGCATAACTATGGCTTCCATGTTTCAAAAGGGCTTAAACTTCATTCGCTCACAAGAGGCGATGTAGGCACTCAAGCCTATGTTCAGGGAGAAAAAACTCCCGTAAGTAGAGAAAAAGAAACTGGTCTGTTGGGGGGGAACACTAGGTACACACGGACACGTGCACTTCACCTTGCACTTAAATTTCTTCCTCACTCTACTCTTTTCTAACTTGTCGTTATTTAAATTCTGTGCAGGTGATATGGGACATACACACAGAATCAATTGTCTTCGCGGGTCATCTATCATTCACCACTCTGGATGGGATTTGGGCTTGGGAAGACGTCGGGATAGAGATGATGACAGCGACAGGGATTATCACTCCCAGGATTTATTACTCGAAAGAAAACTTATCATCAGCCTTCATACCATTATAATCCTCCTTCCCACTCGGAGCAAGGCAGGGAGAAATACGGCCACAAGGGGTCCCAATCCAATGCCCCGGTGATCAACACTCTGGTTCATCCAACACATGGCAATCCCGGGAACCCCACAAGAAAACTGAACTCTCAAAACCATCTCCCCTTGTTCACATAATAGATCCGACGATATCGGAGAGGCTAATCGAGCTTAAGCCTAAGTTCCCTAAAATATGCTTCGATGGTCTGAAGTTTCTCCCAACGATCCATCATATTTCGAGACATGTCAAACAGAGTGCCATTGCTTGTAACAACGATGTTTATGTGCAACATGACCGTTTGTCCATTTAGCTGAAAAAGTCTCGGAAATCTCTGTTGAGTGTCAACACGAAATTGATCGCCTGAAGCTTAAAGCCATTCATGATAAAGACATTATCAAACTCAAGATGAGGAGTTCTCTTCGTACGAGTCTCAACTCGAACCCGCCCAACAAAGTGCTAAAGATACCGCGGAGGCCGTCAATCGTCTGGAGACGACACACAAGAAAGAAATTGAAGAAGCGGTCCAACGCTGCAAGGCCCTGGCTTTAGAGAAGGATTCTGTCCAGAAGGAAAGGGATGCATTTGCCCTCCGAGTCAATGAGTTGGAAGATGTACTCCGCAAAGAGAGAGAAAAAAAACTGCTGCCCAGGAAGAGTCGCAGCGATATTGCGATGAGATTGTTGCCACTCAACTTCTGAAGGAAAAACTCGACGATAAGCTCTCTAAAGTCGGGATGTTGAAAGATGAAGCCCGTGAAGAGGGAAAAATAATAGCATCCGTGGAGATTGACTCACGCCTTGAGGCGGCTATAGAGGTTGGCAGGGAGGAGATCAAATGTTTGTTCGACCCGCTCATAGCAGAATACAACGCTTGTGTCCTCATGCATCGAGACTTAATTTTTCTTGGCATGGGCTGCCTCGAATCTCTAGCCGAGGCATGGGAAACTTTAATAAAGATTAGAAAAGTAGAGCTGGGCATCGAGGAGGTCAATAAGGAGGCTTTAATAAAAGAATTTCTCAGGGGGAACGAGCCATCGGACTTGTCTGCAGCGAAGGCCCTCTACAACAAAGGTTCCTCCTCATCAAAAGGAAAAGATGAGATCGCCGGTCCGTTTGGAACCGAGTCTCCAGCTCCTTCCCTTACTCAATCGACCGGTCGTCCGGTATTTGGCCTTTTCAAACAACATGTCGGCTATGATTCGGAAGCCCCTGGCCTTGACATCCATGTACTATCTCCCATTCCAGAGGGTGAGACTCCAAGGATGGTTGAGAGCCAGCAAGAAACCGGTAAATACTCTTCTTCTTAAAGTTCAAAGGCCATTGTTTTCGGCATGAATTCAATATATTCTAACATTTGTCTCTTGTGGTCTTGTGTAGGCCGCTCTGACCCTAATCCCACTCCGAGGAGCGGTGATGCCAAGGAGAAGAAGGAGAAAGCGAGCAAGGCAACTCAAGCGGGAGAGACTCCTGGCCCTGATGCTCGAATTATTGAAGCGCTTGACGAGGACAAATCAGAAACTTCGTCTCCCGTCGAAGAAAGTTATGAAGTTGAGATTACGGGTGCCTCCGAAGATAATTCAAAAGTGAGCATGAAGGTGCAACTCGCGAAGGAGAAGAAAAATCAAGCTAAAATCAAAGTTGAGCCCCAAGTTGTGGATCTTGACGACCCTTTGAATAGGCCTTTGAAGGTCATCTGTCCTGGTGGGTCCAGACCACTAGAAGTTCCTCGCCCTTCCTCGGATGTTACTTCCCAATCATGCAAAACGTCCAAACAAAAACGAGTGGGGAAGAGTCATTTGAGCAAATAAAGTAGGAGAAGAAACCTAAAAAATCAAAGAAGTGGCTGTTACGCTCGTTCGACGAGAGCTAGCTTAGATTATGTAATTATTTTTATTTATGTTCGTAGTCAATGTGAATAGGCTTTTGACTACGAGTTTTGGAGGAGTTGTAGTAGGACCTCATTTTGGATGAATAAATAAAACTTAGTTCTTTTGTCTTTCAGACGACTTTTACTGTTTAGTTTTCTGTATTATCATGGTTGAAACCCGAGCTATTGTGAGTTACATAAACCCCCAATTCATCTTCACATAACTCGTAAATTCTTTGGTTGTACATCCTTTATTCCACGCGTCGGGTACTTAGAATATTTTTTTTAGTCTGTACGCCGGGGATAGGATGACTTCCAGTCAGTCGTACTCTAGTCTACACTTCGAGGACTTAGAGATTTTTAAGCCGTTTATATTTTAGTCCGCACTCAGGGGACTCAGAGTACTCCAATCCGCACTCAGGAGACTTGGAGATTTTAAGTCGTTTATACTCTAGTCCTCGCTCAGGGGACTTAGAGTACTCCAGTCCGCACTCAGGAGACTTGGAGACTTTAAGTTATTTATACCCTGCGGACTCAGAGTACTCCAATCCGCACTCAGAGGACTTGGAGATTTTAAGTCGTTTATAATCTAGTCCGCACTAAGGGGACTCAGAGTACTCCAGTCCGCACTTAGGGGACTTTAAGAATGTAAGTCGTTTATACTCTAGTCCGCACTCAAGAGACTCAGAGTACTCCAGTACGCACTTAGGGGACTTGGAGATTTTGAGTCATTTATACTCTAGTCCGCACTCAGAGGACTCAGAGTACTCCAGTTCGCACTTAGGCGACTTGGAGATTTTAAGTCGTTTATACTCTAGTCCGCACTCAGGGGACTCAGAGTACTCCAGTTCGCACTCAGGGGACTTGGAGATTGTAAGTCGTTTATACTCCAGTCTGCACTCAGAGGACTCAGAGTACTCCAGTCTGCACTTAGGGGACTTGGAGATTTTAAGTCGTTTATATTCCAGTCTGCGCTCAGGGGACTCAGAGTACTCCGGTATGTAGTCAGAGGACTTGGAGATTTTAAGTTGTTTATACTCTAGTCCGCACTCAGGGGACTCAGAGTACTCCAGTCCGCACTCAGGGGACTTGGAAATTTTAAGTCGTTTATACTCTAGTTCGCGCTAAGGGGACTCAGAGTACTCCAGTCCGCACTAGGAGACTTGGAGATTTTAAGTCGTTTATACTCTAGTCCGCACTCAGGGGACTCAGAGTACTCCAGTCCGCACTTAGGGGACTTGGAGATTGTAAGTCGTTTATACTCTAGTCTACACTAAGGGGACTCAGAGTACTCCAGTCCGCACTCAGGGGACTTAGAGATTTTAAGTTGTTTATACTCCAGTCCGCACTCAGGGGACTCAGAGTACGCCAATCCGCACTCAGGGGACTTAGAGATTTTAAGTCGTTTATACTCTAGTCCGCACTCAGGGGACTAAGAGTACTCTAGTCCGTACTCAGAGGACTTGGAGATTGTAAGTCATTTATACTCTAGTCCGCACTCAGGGGACTCAGAGTACTCCAATCCGCACTCAAGGGACTTGAAGATTTTAAGGCATTCATACTCTAGTCCTCGCTCAGGGGACTCAGAGTACTCTAGTCCACACTCAGGGGACTTGGAGAGTTTAAGTCGTTTATACTCTAGTCCACACTCAGGGGACTCAGGGTACTCCAGTCCGCACTCAGGAAACTTGGAGATTTTAAGTCGTTTATACTCTAGCCCGCGCTCAAGGGACTTAGAGTACTCCAGTTTGCACTCAAGGGACTTGGAGATTTTAAGTTATTTATGTGCGTTCGTACATCAGACAGAATAATGGAACTCTAGTTTTCTGCCATAAAATTATCATACACGGAAACATCAATAATTCATGGAAAAAATGGCTTCAAGACTTTACTAATGAAGCAAGCTAAATTGTCTTATTACATGCTGAAAACTAAGAATCAATGAAATGAAAACATACTGAAAATAATTGCAACAAAGATTGAAAATGAATAGACTAAGTATAGTAATGCCGCAGATGCTCGCCATTCCATGCTCGGGGGAGTGTCGCACCATCAACGGTCGCTAGCTTGAAAGTTCCTTCTCCAAGCCTTCGTTCAATGATGTATGGACCTTCCCATGTGGGATTCTGATGCGACGGGACCGACAAAACTCGTTTCAAAACGAGGTCACCTGCATCGAAAACCCTTAGCTGGACTTTTTCTTTATAATATCGAGTGACTCGGTGTCTATACGCGGCCGCTCTTAAATCAGCTTCTTCACGTTTTTCATCAATGAAGTCCAGCGATTCTAGCAAAAGTTCCTGATTCGTCTTGGGGTCGTAATAAGTTACCCTATGTGACTGAACTTTAAGTTCTATGGGTATAACAGCCTCCATGCCATATACCAATGCGAATGGAGTGTGGGTAGTCGCGGACGTGTGAGTGGTTCTATAAGCCCAAAGTGATGTTGGAAGTTCATCCATCCACTTGCCTCTGGCCTCTTCCAAACGCTTTTTCAATATGGACTTGATTATTTTGTTCACGGATTTCACTTGTCCATTGGTTTTTGGACGAGCAACTGCTGCAAATCTTTTTTCGATGCCATACTTTTGAAAAAATTCTTTGAACTCTTTGCTTTCGAATTGAGTTCCGTTGTGTGTAATGATAGTCCGTGGGAGGCCAAAACGGGATATAATATTTCGTACAACGAAATTAATGACCTTCTTAGTGATGATTGTGGCTAAGGGCTCTTCTTCCGCCCACTTAGTAAAATAGTCGATCGCAACTGTCGCGTATTTCGCACCACCTTTTGATATGGGTAAGGAACCGACTATATCGATCCCCCATATTACAAACAGCCAGGGACTAACCATTTGCATGATTTCCGTTGGCGGAGCTCTTGGGATTTTTTCATACTTCTGGCATTTGTCACATCTCCTTCCGTAGTCTGCAGCATCTCGATTTACAGTTGGCCAATAGTATCCATAGCGGAGGATTTTCTTTGCTAATGTCTGCCCCCAAATATGGTTACCTCATCCTCCTTCATGGACTTCCTTCAGGACTTGTTTTATCTCGTCGTGGGCAATGCACCGGAGTAGGGGGGTCGAGAATGCTTTCCGATACATTATTTTGTCTTGCATTACATATCATGAAGCCTTATGAATGACTTGTCATCTTTCGCTCCTTCTTTCGAGCAAGATCCCGTGTAGCAAGTGTTGTTTGAATGGGGTCATCCATGACTCCTTCTCAATCTTTGTTTCTGACACAAGATCTATTTCCATTACATCTATGCTTGGAACATGTAAGGTTTCGACAGGAACCAATCCCATTTGCTGTGCATCGCCAGTGCTTGCAAATTTTGCCAATGAATCGGCTTCTTTGTTTTGTTCACGCGGGACATGCGAAATATCATAATATTCCAGATTTGCTAGCAGCTCTTGAATCCATGCAAGGTATGGGGCAAGTCTCTGTCCCGTCGCTTGATAGTCCCCCCGTACCTGGTATACCATCAATTGTGAGTCACAAAAGATTTCAACCGATTTTACCCCCAGCTCTCTGACGAGTTTCAAGCCAGCAATCAATGCTTCATACTTGGTCTCGTTATTTGTTGCTGGGAATTCGAGCTTCAAAGCGTAACAAACTGATCGGTTTTCGGGAGTCACAAGAACTATGCCAGCTCCCGAGCAACGGTCGTTAGATGCCCCGTCGGTGTATATCTTCCATCGAACGGGAGGTATGACATTGTGACCGCTTGATTCGTCTAACACGGTGAATTCAACAATGAAGTCTGCTAGCGCTTGCCCTTGTATGGCCCTTCATGGTAGGTAGGTAATATCAAACTGACTCAACTTAATATTCCATTTTAACATCCTTCCAGAGGTTTTCGGTCGTTGGAGTACCTGTCGTAAGGGTTGGTCAGTATAAACACTGATTGAGTGTGCCTGAAAGTATGGCCGGAGCTTGCGTGATGCAATCACCAAGAAATAGGTTAATTTCTCAATCTTAGGATAGTATCTTCCTGCCGCCGTTAAACGTTTACTAACATAGTACACCGGCTTTTGAACTCGGTCCTCCTCACGAACCAAAGCTGTACTGATAGCATGTTGGGATACAGCCAAGTACACGTACAACATCTCATGGTCTTCTGGTTTCGATAGCATGTTGGGCACTTGTATGTCTCGAATAGCTTGAATCTTCTCCGGGTTAGCTTCGATTCCCCGCGCATTCATAGTGAAACTCAAAAACTTCCTTGATGCAATGCCAAAGGAACACTTCAAAGGATTGATCTTCATTCCATAATGTCTGAGTATATCAAACATCTCCGCTAAGTCCCGAATGTGGTCGTTTGACTGCCGTGACTTCACGAGCACGTCATCCACATAGACTTCTATCGTTCTACCAATTTAGTATTAAAATATTCGACTCATTAGACGTTGATAAGTCGCTTCTGCTTTTTTCATTCCGAAAGGCATCACTACATAGCAATATAATCGAACATCTGTGACAAAACTGGTGTGTTCTTGGTCTGGAATGTGCATCGGGATCTGATTATATCTCGAGTATGCATCCATAAATGACAGTAACACGTGTTCGGCCGTTGAGTCGACTAGCTGGTCGATTCTGCGTAAAGGGAAACTATCCTTCGGGAATGCTTTGCTCAAACCAGAGTAGTCAACGCAAGTTCTCCACTTTCCATTTGCTTTCCTTACTGGCATAGGGTTAGACGCCCATTCAGGGTAGAGGGCTTCGTGGATGAACCCGTTGGCTTTGAGTTTGTCCACCTCCTCTCTTAGAGTAGTGGACCTCACCGGGTCCATGCCTCTCCTTTTCTGTTTTACAGGAACGTACTTCGGGTCTATGTTCAACATATGACTTGCAATAGCAGGAGAAATCCCGCACATATTAGAATGTGTCCAAGCAAAAACATCCAGGTTTGCTCGGAGGAAATCAGCGAGATCCTCGGCCACTGACAGGTCGAGTTGTGATCCAATCTTAAGCACTCATGATGGGTCATCTCGGTTGACTGGAATGCCAATCGTCAGTTCAGTCGGTGCTGCTTTTGCTTCCCTGGGTTCCCCATCATCATCCCTCGGATCTATGTCTCTATGGATCCGAGAATGTTGCCCGATCCAGGGCTCGGGAAATACTTGTCAATTGTCAGTATTCCGAATGCGGATGGAGCTGTCCATAACCTTTCCTTTCTCTCCCGTTGGACCTCTCTCAGCTCAGCCACATAACACGTGCGACCGGTGGTTTGATCGCCGTGCACAATGCTAATTCCTTTGTCTGTCGGAAATTTCAAAGTCAAACACCACGTGGCTAAAGCTTCCCTAAACTCTGCTAGGGCCGGTCGACCCAGAAATACATTGTATGGAGAATCAACATCCAAAACTATGAAAGGTAGGATTCGCACTCTCCTACGTTCACCTTGTCCCAGTTTAACTGGCAACTCAACATACTCCACTGCATCAGTCGCTGCACCATTAAAGCCATGGATACAGCTTTAGATGGCTTTAAATCTTTTGTCTCCATCTTCATTTGGTCGTATGCCTTTTTGAAGATGATGTTAACGGAACTTCCACAATCAATTAAAATTCTCTTCACATATGCTGGCCCGACCATCGCAAGTTTGACCATCGAGTCGACGGTAGGAGCCTCCACCTTGTCCGCGTCTCGGCTCCTAAATACCATATCGTCTATCTTCATGCGTTGTTGCTTAGAGGAGGTCCCATCCTCCATATTCGAACAACACTCATAATCCACATGCCTTAAGGAGTTAGCATACCTCTCCATTTCTTGCCAGTTCTTGTCTACAGGATGAGGTCCACCGACGATAGTGTTTATGACCAGTCTCTCTACAGTTCGGGTAGGTTCCTCTGGATAGCATAGGGCCTGCCCACGTCCGAGGTCCGATGTTCCTTGCCTACCTTCATGCGGGTTCTTGATTGCAATTTCTTCTGTCAAATCAACTTTTCTATGGCATTAAGGAGGTGTCTACACTCTTCTGTATTGTTCCCGTAAGTCTCATGGAAGCGATAGTACTTCCTAGTCCGCTTCTGTTCCTCTGTTGACTCCTTTGGACGAGGCTTTCTGTATTGAAAAGTTTTACAAGTGACAGGTAAATATTCTCAAGAGATGCATTCAGTGGGGGTGTATTCATTGTAGGTTGGAATCCTTGGCTTCCATTTCCCTGCTTCTCTTTTCTTTCTGGGATTTCCTCCTTTGGAGCCTTTAGATTTCCCAGGTTTGTTCTAGACATTGACTTGAACCTTCCTTGAATTTTCACCGGACTGCTTAACATCGATCTTGCTTTTCATAGTCTCCTGAACAAGCCCTGGTGCCTTATCTCACCTCGTCCATCTGGCTTCCTCTCTTATTATTAATTAATGAGCCTTTGAATAGAAACGCTTCAGTGTAGTTGGAGGCTTTCCTACCAACCAGTCTCCAAACTCTAAATCCGGATCCACACCTCGCATTACCGCCATTAGAATTGCATGTTCGTTAGGGTTGCTAACTTCAGTAGCCGCTACATGAAATCTCTGCAAGTACTCTTTCAATGACTCCCTCGTAGCCTGGATTACTCTAGATAGGGACATCACATCCTTGGGACAAGTGGCATATATCCTGAACTGTTCCACAAATTTCGTCGCCAATTCGTCAAATCTGGATATAGACCGTCGGGGAAGTCGAGTGAACCACATGGTGGCGATTTCGGATAAAGTAATTGGAAAGTATCTATACTTGGTCGCGTCATTTTCTCTAGTCGAATCCATCATCCATTCATACCTCATCACATGCTTCCTGGGATCTGTCTTTCCTTCGTAGGCCGGGATAGTTGGCATGCTTCTTAGGGTACTCGGCCTGTAGAATGATATCCGTGAATGGGGTATGACTCTTGGATATCCCCCAATCTTCATTGGTCAAGCCTTGATTCTCTCTCATCAACTGTCTAACCATAGCCGATAAGTCCGAGGTTTGTATGGAGGATGGAAGGTTGGACTCTGTTCTTCGGGACCGCTCGGGTTGGTGTCTCCTCTGTTGGCGGTCTGCCAAACGTGTATCTTGGGGACGGGCTTCGTCCGAGTCTTGGTGAGCCGGGCGTCCAGTTTCCATGCATGTTCTTCCTCCTAAGTTTCCTACTCCAGCTTGGGTGTGGTCTCCAAGATGCAAGTGATCCTTAGTTGAACGATCAGTAGCACCTGCTTGTGCAGTTTTCGTTTTGCGGCATCTACGCCTGGGAGGTTTGTCGGATCAGGTCAAACTATCAGATGAAGAATAAGAGACGGGGCTACGTCCAGCATTCTGATGCTGTTGCTGAGTAAGCAGAGTCATGAGGTTAGCGTTAGCTTGAATATGTTCAGCAAGTTGTCTCCTGCTTTCCATGAGTTCTCTCATCAGATCATTAAACTCCGTCCTCGTAACAACTTCCGTCTGGCTATAGGTTCCGGCAGTCCCTACGCTAGGATTAACTTGCTGATTGCTAGGTCCTATCTGTTGTATGCTAGCGGTCTCGTTGACGTCCGCGTTATGAAAGGTAGATCTGGTACGTGGTCTTCTCATAGTAGAGTTGTTGATAGAAACTCTGAGTAGATTCAACGGGCGTTCTGTGAATGACTTGGATCTCCTACGGGGGATTTATTCAATCCAGTAGGTACAAAGCAGATCCTAGTGGCTTGAGAATTCGATTCTCAGTGAAAGCATCAAAATGTTAGCACCAAAATTGGTCACTAACACCCTTGAGAGAGTTTATGTAGAGAGTTAAATGAAGAAAGTAAATTAAAACATGGAATTGTTTGCTAAATTAAATGCAAAAACAAGAACACCAGATTTATAGTGGTTCAGCGTAACTACCAACGTCCACTTTGAATCTTGATCTTTATTGCTTTCACAAATGATTGAATATAGATACAATCCATACTATAATGGCTTGAATACAAGAGCTAAGTAAAATAGAATAAGTCTTGAATGCATTAGAGTCCCCTCAGTGTTCTCGAAAAAAGGTCCATTTCATTGTGGCCCTGCCCTTCTATTTATAGACGAAGATGGGTCGGACTTCCCTAATGGGCCTAGGAACAAAGTACCTCGACCCGCGTTAACTTCTGCGGCCGAGCCATAGTTGCCGAACGACAATTGCTAAACGAGGTTGGTCCGACCAGAGAATGCCGGGCGAGGCCTCAGTGCTGAGCGGCACTCATATGCCGAGCCACATCCCTGGCCGAACGACATTCGTATGCATAGCGAGGGATGTACATTGAATTGCGCTCATATGCCGAACGAGGTGAAATGCCAAACGAACCTTCTATAACGGGCGAGGTGAGATGCCGAACGACCCTTCAATGTTGAACGAGGTGAGATGTCGAACGACCTTTCAATGTCGAACGAGGCGCTGTTCCGAACGACCCTTTCATGCCGATAGAGGGAAGATGACGAGCGACCTCTCTATGCCGAACGAGGCAAGATGCCGAGCGACCTTTCCATGCCGAACGAGGCTCTATGCCGACCGACCTCTCAATGCCGAACGAGGCTCTATGCCGAATGACCCCTCAATGCCTAACGAGGCTCTATGCCTAGCGACCTCTCAATGCCGAACGAGGCTCTATGCCGAGCGACCCCTCTATGCCGAACGAGGCTCTATGCCGGACGACCCCTTAATGCCGAACGACGCTCTATGCTGGATGACCCCTCAATGCCGAATGAGGCTCTATACCGGGCGACCTCTCAATGCCGAACGAGGTGAGATGTCGAACGACCCTTATTATACAATCTTTCTTTTTAAAGCCTAAACTATCTTATACTTATTTTACAATTATTTTTGGAACTATTTAACTATTTTACAACTGTTTGATAAACTAATTACTAATTTTCAACTACTTATAACTAATTACTATTTTACAATTATCTAACAACTTTACAATTATTTTATAACTACTTAACTATTTTACAGCTATTTTACAAACTAATAATTATTTTTCAACTACTTATCTATTTTTAACTTTTCAAGCTATTTTCTAAATATAAGCTGTTCAGAGCGCAAACTATTTTTGATTAATTACCAATTGAGATAACAATTGAAGTGATAACCCAAATGGAAAGTGAGGCAATTGTGAATAAATGAATAAGAATCTAAGGGAATGTGAATAGAAAAGAGAAATAGATTTAGCTAATAATCAATGAAGATAGATATGTAGGATGTACGCATATTATTCTATTCGCATAACGATTTGATCCAGATTCGATCACACAATTTTGAGATAGTATATCGATCCAAGTTGGGATTTTTCACTCGATTTTCGACGGCGAACCATGGATATGAATTTTTGATTAGTTCTGGATATTCTCAATCACCATTATGGATATGCAAGGAGAATGACGGTTTCTGATCAAGAAATCAAATATGAGTCCACACTAGGAAGTCGGGTGGACGATACTAGTTCGGAAGTGAAATTGTATGATCGAGTAAGCGATCAGATTTGATATTGCGTATGGATGATATGTATACATCGTACGGGTTTGAATGGAATTGATATTGAAAATTTGTGGATAAGAACTGTAAAATGGTTTTTGAAATGAAAAGTATGTTTTATGAAATATATGATGAAATAAAGTGGAAATTAGATATTACTATGGTAGAAATTTACTTTATGGAAGTAAGTAATATGGTAGGTGACTTTATAGAATAATCAAGCTTGGATATTGATGCGGCATAAACAAAGTTATGTATATATAATTGATAAACTCCCCTTGTTGAATCTATAGCCAGAATAAAAAGGGTTTCTGAAAGTATTTGAAGTATAAAAGGGAATTTATACAAGTATGGAGTGATCCAAAGATTTTTCAAAGTTATATATATATAAATATGAAGGATCTTATGAGAATGATTTTGGGAAAAGGTTTTTGGAACCTATGGATGTTGAAAGGCTTTTGATTTTTGGGAAAAATCAATTTTGGAAATTTGGATAGCCTAGCTTGAGAATTATCGATTTTGGAATAATCAATCTTGATATTTATATGAGATTCATATGAGGGTATGAATTGGAAGATACTATATGTGTATAGTATAAAGTGTTTTGAAAATGACTCTGGAGAAAAAGCGCTCCCTTGAAATGAACTTCTTAGGAGTACCATAGGTTGGTACTGCATTGAGCTCCAAGGGGAAGGCTCTAAAGTGGATCCTATGAGGACGTCCGGACAAACTGAAGTTCCTGAGGATATTTGGGTAGCGAAAGTCGAGGGCGCTGATGCCTACAGAGGCATTTGGGTTATCCTGTGATGACAGTGTAACTCGATGTCGCTGCGATCTACTGTGGACCATAGCGGAAATCATGTAGAGGTGAGTGTCAATGGTCTACGTTTTATTTTGCCGGAAAGGCAACGTAACATCGATAGACTGCGATCTATGGTCGAGTGGAGAAGTTTCATTCTTTTGGCAGCAAAATTCGAGGGCGCTGATGCCTACAGTTATATAGGTTTTTACTGTGATTAGCAACGTAACCCTAGATGTAGCTGCGATCTATAGCGGGTTCCAAGGTGTAATCGAGGGGCGTGGATTGCCTATAATTATCTATGGATTTTGCCGGGATGGCAACGTAACCATCGGGTTAACTGCGACCATGGAGGGGGCGATGATTTCCAGAGCATTCTCACCAAAGATGTTTCCTCTATTTTCAAAAATGTTTTCTATATTTTCAACAAAATGTTTTCCAAGTATTTTCACTACGTGTTGAAAACGGGTATGCTAAGTACTTACAGATTTTCAGTCTTACGCCTGATCAATGTATGACCGAATTTCTATAAGAACAAGGATGGACTGGTTGAGACATCGAGTTATAAAAAGTATTTTTATAAAAGCTATTTTGGCTATATTATGAAGATTTTAAAGGTGTTTTAAAAATTTTAAATAGTGGGAATTGAGAGTTCAAAACGCTTTAAGGATAAGTTAACTGATAAATAGCAATATAATCAAAATTCTGGCTTCGTTCCTTTTCGAGGACGAAAAGATTCTAAGAGGGGAGGAATATGATAACCCGAAGTTTTGGCCATAATTACTTAATCTTTGTTCATAATAATTTGATTTGGTAATATGAATTTGATAATTTTCTTTTATAAATACTTAATTTGGCAAAACTTATCTTTCAAAGCTAATAAAAATGCATTCTATAAATTTATATATTGTGAATGGGAAGTCTTTAGGTTGAATTTAATTAAAAAAAATATGTTTCCAAATTATGAAATATATATGTATACATTGTGATTTGGAGATTTGGTTTTGAAAATTCAATATAATACCTTTCAAAGGCTATTTAAAAGTTAATCATATATTTTCTATGCACAAGATAAATATTTATTAATTTTGAAAGGATAATAGTCTAAGATAAAAAGAGATTTAAATATAAAAATTTAAGCACTTTACTTGTATACTTGAAATAAAAAAATAGTATCTTCATATTTTTATTTATTAAAGGTGTTTAGCTTAAGTTAAATAGAATTTGATAAAAGGTTAAAAATATTCTTTCTTTGTAGATATCTCATGGCAAATTTGTATATATATCAGAATTAATATAAACATAACATACTAATATAAAACTTGAGTAATTAATACAAAAATGAATCTAAACATTTGTAAACATTTAAATGTAGTTTATGACATTTGTATAATGATTATAACACTTATAACATTTGTAAGCTTAGAATGATTTGAATTAACAAGTGGCTTATATTGTTCTTTTATTTGAAAATTTAATTATATAGCAAAAAGAATGGGAGAATTCTGGTTTTCCATTTTTTTAAGTTCAAAATCATCCTTTTCTCAATTCTTTCTTTCTTTTCTTCCTCCTAAATTTTTTTATTAAAATTAAATCAAAAGGAAATCAAAAGCCGAGTCAACAACAACTTCAGATTTCAACTCAGTTCAAATTAAATCAAGCAGTTTGTGGCAAAAATTGTGATGTTTGTGGCCAAAATATGAAGTTGTTGTGAAAATGTTTGAATAGATGATAAAAATATGCCCGCATGTCTACGGATATATATATATATATATGACTGGATATATATCTGTGCATATACATTCTCTCTATTATGTTTTTCCAGGCTTGAGATTTTATTATAAAAAATCATATCTACCAATTTATACAAATTCGAGCTAGGATTTCTGAAGAAAAGATGATTAAAACAGTATAACATCAATATTAAAAATAAAATCTAGATTTTATATTGTGAATTTATTTCAAGAATGAGGAAAAACAGTCGAAAACCAAAATTAGGCTAAAATCCAACATCTGGATTTCAAGTTCTGATTATATGAATGGATTCGAATTATAAAACGGTGAATTTTGAAGATTAGGATTTTTAACTTTGAAAATCATGTGGATTCTCGTGTTGAACGGAATTGGGATTTTTGTCATTTAGTGATGAACGACGGCAGGTCGAGCTTTGTGATTGGCATGGAAGGAAGTCTGGGTGATGGTGATCTTAGGAAAATTGGTATTTGATTTTCCTAACCGTTGGCTCGTCAGTACGAGATGATTTTAGGGTCTTTGGTTGCGTTTGAGTCCGGGTTGTTTCATGGGTGATTGCTACGTCGTGCCAGCATCGAGGTGGACAAATGGTGGGGGAATAGAAAGATGGAGGTCAGGCGAAGGTCCGGGCACGATGAGGGTGTCTCCGGTGGACGGAGATGGGAGAATTTTGGGTGATTGATAATCGTGTTTTTCAGTCCGATGGGTTTGAACTCACGTGATTAGATTTCATGGGATGGTTCGGGATTCTGGGTGATCGGTGGTGTTGTTTGGGTCGTCGACGATTTGCCTGAAGATGCAGCATCGATCGGAGCTCTGGCAATTGAATGTGCACGTGCACACATGCACGTCAATGTCTGGTGAAGGGTAGATGTTGGGTTTTTCGGTTAGGAGCTCGAGGAAATTGATGATCGACTCGAAGAAGATAAGAAACGCGAGTGGTGCTCGGTTATTTTGGTATTTTGACTCCGGTCTGATTCGTGTATCTCTAGGTTTAATTGTAAAGAAGTGTATCAGGCTATAAAAGTAAAGAACACAAGTTTTCAAAGGTTTTAAAGTTATTTAAATGATTAGTTTTCAAAAGAAAATGTTTAACCAGGTTTTAGATTTATTTAAGGAAAACAAGTTTTTAAAAGATATGATAGTTAAAATTCCAAGGATAACTATTTATTAAATTTATTAAACAAGTTTGAAAAAGTTTTCAAAGATTTGAAATGTTAAAGTTAAATATCTATTTTGTTTTTTTGTTTTTTTAAAGTAAAATTTTATATTTTTAATCATGTAATTGAGCCCTGAATATTTTTCTTATGATTTAATTGGGTAATTAATGAAGATAAGAATTTATCTTTAATTAAGGTTGTGATTAATTAAAAATAATTAATTAGTGAAATTAATTTAAAGTAAATCAATTAAATGAGGTTAATGAAGGTTAATTAATTAATGTTAATAATCAAGGGACAATTACTTAGTAAAATAATTAGTGAATAGTTAATGAATGTAATTTTAAAGATCATTAACTAGTAATTATGAGATGATTGATTAATGTTATTAATTTAAGATAATTAATTGGTTTAATTAAGTAAGGATAATCACTTTGAAATTGATTAAGTATAACTACTTAATCTTTCAAATAGAGAATAATTACTTAGAGTAAGTAATTGATGGATAATTGCAGAAAGTAATTAATTGAAAGGAAAATACTTAAAGGAAGCAATTAAGAATTTGTTACTTAGTGTAATTAATTAAAGGATTAATTAATATAATTAATTAAAGGTTTAGTTAAGTAATTTAGTTAATTACTGGATGTGATTAATTAAGGTTAATTAATGAATATGATTAAAATTGTTAATTAAGTTGAGATTGAACATCTAATTTATCTTGTTTAAGGATGATTGAATGGTATTGAATGATTAGATTTATATCTAGTCTGATAATTTGTGATGTATTGTGATATGCTATGATGGGTTGTACTGTGATATATGAGTTGTCTATAATTGATTTGCTGTGTGTCTATGATACCTTGTATTATAGTTGATTTGTATCCACTTAAACTGAAATTAAGATGATATTGGATTTGAAGAGACCAGGGTCGGGTATCAGTAAATACCTGAATCCACTTCGATTTGTGAACTAAATTCTTTATAAATTGGAAATGTGGAATCAACAGGCTGGAATGGAATAAATTTAGTAACATGACTTTTTGAATTGAACAACATTTCTTAGATATTGTGTTGAAATAAGTGGTTGACTTTAATAAGATGGGAACTCGTAGAAAGGTATGAGTTACCCTAGTTTCATGTCTTAGTATTTCAAAATGTTATATGAGTTTACTCGCGCTGGTTTCCAGCCTGACCTGGGTGTTACTTTGATGTAATGCTCGGGTCAGACCGAGTATTACAGATTTTCAGGTGAGGACGTTTTGGAGCTCAGGTGGCGAGCTGGATGGCAGGAACGTATGGAGTGTAATCCGCTGTGATATTGTAGTTTATCTGGGACATGTTGATTTTATCTGTCCAGTGTTTTTTGTAAATGTTGTAACTCTGTGTATTGATGTAAATTAACTGATACAGTTTTCCTTTGTATAACTACTATTATTTGGTATTATATTTGATCCGCTGCGAATGTGGGGTTCTGTGTTTTGTTTCTTGTTTTCTTCTTCTACTCTTTTCTTCTTTTCTTAACTATCTGGAATTTTCAGGATCGAAAATTTAATTTTAATTTATAATTTTTCCCATCATCCCTGACCTACAAGCCACCTCTAACAAGAACCACGACCACCCTAGTGACACCGATAACCAGAAAATGCTTAAAACTCCAATTCCGATCAACTACAAATTACACATTCGAAACTAAACTAAATATATTTAAACTTTTAAAATTCATGATTTTCGATGGGCAATCAGATTATATAAGAAAATCAAGCGATTGTGATACTTTATTTTAACATGGTTCCAAAATTTCCACTCTCTTTTCCATTTTCAGGTGATATTTCGACTTATAGTACATAAACATATTTTTAAAACTTAATTTAGGCCCAAACAAACATAATTTGTTTAAAACCCAAAGCCTATCAGAGATTGCATAAAAAGATTAGGAATTCGATCTAAAATCTTTAACTGTAACTACAAAACAGAGTTATATATATATATATATGTATACAGACATGCATACTTACAACTTCTTATTTTTTTAATCAAGCAAACATAATTCATTCATGCACAACTACTAACACATCATCTTTCCAAACATCATTCACATGCACAAATTTAAATAATTTTTAAGCTTTGTTTTACTCACCATTGTTTATAAAATAGAGAAGCCTAAAGTTTTGAAATCTGAAAATGCTTCTTTTGAATTTGATAATCTGGAAAATAACTTGATCTGTTTTGCAATTGATGTTTTTCGAGATGACCAGGCATATGCTTTGTGTTTGAAATAAATTGAACTGAGCTTGATGCTCTTTGAGTTTGCCCAGGCTTTTGATTTTATTACTTTGGTTTTAAAAAAAATGGAAGAGGATAGGGATAGCTTTGTACTGGAAATCAAATAACCTGTTTTTTTCTAAAACGCTTACTTATACAATTTAATTTTAAGAGAACAAATGTTGCCATTTGTATTTTGCATGTTACTTTAACTTACACATGTTAACACATGTTTTTATCACCTTATAAATGTCAAAAACCCTTTATTTATATTACTTTTACACTTATATACACACACACACACACACACATATATATATATGTTTTTTATTTATTATATTTATATTTTATTTTATGCTTAATACCTTTATATATATACAACTTATATATATATTTAAAGAAAATATGAACCTTTATTAAATCCTATTTTGCTCCATTTTTTTTAAATAACCTTTTGAAATCATTAGATTAAATTCAAACAAAACTACCTATTCACAATGTACATATATATCTATAAAAATTAGAAACATTATTTATTTGAATTGTTTGTATATATTCATATATATATATATATATATCCATACCTTTACAACTTCCATAAGTGCTACTTCTTATGGCATATATATCTATATATTCCCACACTTATACTTGTATGTGTATACACACTAATTTTCAACATTATAAGGTTTGCACAAATCTATTTATATATTTATTAATTTGCAATAAGATTTAAAATTCAGCAATTTAGTTCCAATTCATTATGTACAACCAGATATATCATTATTTTTAAATCCAATTTATTTTGAGATATTATCTTTATAATTTCAATCTCAAATTCAAAATTAATTTTAAATTGACTCATATATATATATATATACACACATTAAATAATAATTTTTCCAATTTTAAATAATTATACTAGGAGGATTATCACATTCAACTTATAAACCAATGTTTAATAAATTAAATCTTGTTAATTTCTAATTAACAGACATCTGAAAATCCGGGTTATCACACATAGAACATTCGTATTAAAAAGGGATAAATTTTCACCTTATTCTCCTTAGCATCGATTAGAGATAGAATCCCATGTTCCCGAGCCAGTTCTTTAATACGGAATTGAGAAAAATCCAACATTTTGTAAAAAGTTTCTTGAAATATATGTGTATCATCTAACTCATTGAAGTATTAAAGACACTTTCTACTTCCATTTAACCATTGTTGCAATTATTTATCCAGACCAAATTCGAGATGAGATGGACTAGCGGGTTCTTTAACTTTGTGTGCTCTCTTCTTCGAAACAGGAAGCTTTTTATGTGGAGCCATTAATTTTTAGGAAGAATAAATTAGTGAAATTGATTTAGGAAATTTTTTTGAGAATGGAATGAGGCGAGGAGATGATTTAGGGTAGACTAAAATGCAGATAGTCACATTTCATTCGACTGAAATAAATTTTCAGTCGATTGAATTGGATCATTTTGATGGCAGAGATCAGTGGACCTATTTTAGTCCACTGACCTTTGATTTCAATCGAATGAAGTGATTCAATCTACATACAGAGAATAAGGATGAACCTAGTAGACTAAAAATAATTTTTTGGTGGCTGAGTTGATTGGTTCAGTCGATTGAATGTTATCTTTAGTCGATTGACCTGTTATCAACAAATTTTCTAAGCTCTAAATGATTTCTAGAATATAATTTATTTCTTAAATCAAAGGATTATTACATTCAACATATACATACATACATACATACATACATACATACATACATACATACATACATACATACATACATATATGTATGTATGTAAACGCTATAAAATCAATTTAATTTTTTTAGATGTAATGCTATCATAAATTTTAATTTTTGTCAGAAGAGTTTGACTTTTGAATTCCTTGTAAGTTCCATGAATTCGGCTCAACCTTTATTTCTTTATCAAATAGCCTTTGTGGTGACCAACTTTGGTGATCTGGGGTAGTAATCCAGTCATGGTTTGATGGCCTAGCTTGCATAAATTTTCTGGAGTAATGTTACAAGCTTTTACAGGAGTTTCGATTAAACGAGGAGATTTTTGATGAATGCAATTTTTTATTGGTGAACGACCACAGAATGCTAGAATGCATTTTTCAAGGAAGTTAAGATGCGTCCTTGATGACATTATTTGTAATACAATTCTTGCTAAACTCCTATTTTTTCTTGTTCATAGCGATTTGTTTCATCAACTTTTATGTTGACAGATATCGATTCCAGATCATTTGATCGTTTGGCTTTCTTTTCCTTAGGAGAAATGCTGCTGATATGTGGGTAACGCGATAAAGCTAAGAGAGGCTGATCAAATTGATTGAGGAGTGGTCTTAGTTGGAGACATATAGGTGTTATTTGACGAAGGTGAGCTAAAATCGAAAGTTGAATTGGTGGAGTTGCGATCAGACGACATTTTGATTAGAATTGGTGTACGGTTTTAATATAAGAATATACGTTCTTAGTTCAAATAAGACTACTTTAATATAATAATTGTCTACTATTTTTGGTAGTTTATTTCTTAGGGTGGTAGAATTGTAATCATAGAATTTTAACAAAATTTATTGTTGGTTATTTTTTGTACGGACAAAAAGAAAACATTTGTAAACATTTTTACAAAATTATTCTGTGTATTTTATTTAAGTAATATAAGTTTTAATTTACTAATTCATTGTAAGAAAAAATTTCGAAGTCTCATCTTAGTTTTATAAACATTGATTCATTTAGTGGTTTGGTAAAAATATCTGCAATTTGTTTTCAGTATTAACAAATTCAAGTGATATGATTCCTTTTTCAACATTATCTCTTAAGAAATTGCTTTCGAGAATAATTAACAAGATTTTTTGATAAATTTATCGCACTGGTATTATCGCAATATATAAGAGAATTAGTTATGATTTTACCGAAATCTAGCAGAGTTTGTTGCATATAGATAACTTGTGCACATTCTAAAGTCGCTGAGATGTACATGGCTTCACATGTCGAGAGCGAAACAAAATTTTGTTTTTTACTAAACCATGAAACTAAAGATTGACCAATAAAATGACATGTGCCACTTGTGCTTTTTCTATCTGTTTTACAATCCCCGAAATCAGCATCACTATATGACACGTGTTCAAACGAGCTGTCTTTTGGGTTAAAAAGACCGTAATCTTTAGTGTTGGTTAAATATCTTAACATTCATTTAACTGTCGATGGTATGATTCCTTTGGTTGCGCTTGAAATCGTGCACATAAGCGTACGCTTATCATAATATCTGGTCTACTAGCCGATAAGTATAGTAGAGATCCTATTATACTTAAGTATAATTTTTGATCGAAATCTTTTCCATTTTCATCTTTATCTAAATGTAGAGTAGTATCATCGGAGTGGGTTTACTTGAGATATTTTCCACTCCAATGCGATTTAATAAATCTCGATAGTATTTTTCTTGATTTATAAAAATTTCATTTTCTAGTTATCTTATTTGAAAACCTAAGAAATAGTTTAATTCACCCATATGTGACATTTCAAATTCATTTTTCATGATGTCAGAAAATTCAGCACATAATTTTTTATTAGTTGATTCAAATATAATGCCGTCAACATATATTTGTACGACAAATATATTATGATTTTTTTGTTTTATAAATAAAGTGGAGTCAATTTTACCAATTTGTAAACTGGAATTTTGTAAATGAATTTTTAATCTTTCATACCAAGTACGAGGTGCTTTTTTTAAATTTTAAAACATATAAGGCTTTTTGAAGTTTAAATACATGGTCGGGATATTTTTCATGTATAAATAGTAGAGGTTGTTCGACATACACCTTTTATTTTATAAATCCGTATAAAAATGCACTTTTTACATCCATTTGAAAAGGTTTAAAATTATGATGACATGCGAAAGCAAGTAATGTTCATACTGCTTTGAGACATGCTACCAGAGCAAATATCTCTTCATAACCAATTCCTTCTTCTTGATATCCTTGAGCTACTAATCTTGCTTTATTTCAAATAATATTTCCATTTTCATCCGCTTTATTTTTAAAAATCCATTTAGTTCCAATTACAAATTGATCGTTTGGTCTTGGTACAAGTTCCCATACGTCATTTTGTTCAAAATAATTAAGTTCTTCTTGCATTATAATATCCAAAAATCATCTTTTGATGCTTCTTTATAATTTTTAGGTTCAAAATTTGATATAAATGGAACATGACTCATTTCATTTAACTATTTTCTGGTTGATACCTTTGTATGTAAATCACCAATAATATTATTAATTGGATGGTCTTTTAATATTCTAGGTGGTGAAGTTATCACATTACCATTATTGTTATTGATATTATAATTATTATTTTCATGTATAGGCATACTAGTTTTATTTATATCTTCATCATCATCATCATCATTTTTATTACTTCTTAAGTTTTCATCAAATGAAACATGAAGATTTTCTTCTATAATGTTTATTCGTTTATCAATTTCTTTATGCTTTTCTTCTATCCGAATAGCTAGCAAAAATTCCTTCATCGGATTTAGAATCGAAATTTTCCTAGATAATCTTTCATATTTAAAATAAAGCATTTTGATCCAAATATTTGAAAATATGATACTTTAGGTTTCTTATTAGAATAATACATCATAACATGTGTTTTAAGTCATTGGTCTAAGTGTTACTCGATTCAATACGTAACAAGCAGTAGCAATGGCTTTGGCCCAAAAATTTTCTGGTAGGTTACACTATTTAGTAAGGTTCATGCACATTCATGTAAAGTTCTATTTTTTCTTTTTATAACACCCTTTTGTTGTGGTGTTCGTGGAAATGAAAAATTATGAATAATTCCCTTTTTGTTACAAAAATTTGTAAATAATTCATTTTCAAATTCACCTCCATGACCGCTTCATATTTTCTTTATTTTTAAATTCATCAAATTTTTAATTCATTCCGCAAAATTTTGAGCATTTCAAAAGGGTTGCTTTTATGTTTTAGGAATAATGTTTAAGTATATCTCAAAAAATCATCAATAATTACAAAAAATATATTTGTTATGATTTGTTGAACGTACTTGAGTTGGTCCGAATAAATCTAAATGGAGTAGTTCAAGAGGTTGCTTTGTGGAAATTTAGTTTTTAGATTTAAAAGAACTTTTCTTTAATTTTCTAAATTGACAAGCGTCACATAGGTTTTCAACCTTGTAGTTAATATTTGGTAATCCTTTAACTAATGCATTTTTACCTAGTTTGTTTATATTCTTTAAATTTATATGATAAAAACATGTATTCCATAGCAATGGATCATATTGAGTTGCAGCTAAGCATAAATTTGTAATGTTTTTGACGTTCATGTTTAAAACATATATGTTTTGATTTCAAAATCCTTCAAACATTAGATTTTTATTTTGGTCAAAGCTATTGCATTTGTTTTTCTCGAAATTAATTTTAAATCCTTTATCACATAATTGACTTATACTTAATAAGTTATGTTTCAAAGTTTCTACCAACAAAACATTAGTAATAATAGGAGAATTATAAATACCAATATTGATGACTTCTCCAATGCCGATGACAAATCCTTCTGATTTATCTCCGAATGTCAAAGTATCACCATCGTTATATGTAATATTTGATAACATATGGGGATTCCCAGTCATGTGCTTGGAGCACCTACTATCGAGTATCCATTTCTCTTTATTTTTTTATTTTAATTTTGGGTACCTGTAAAATTAAAAAAAAAAATTGGTACCCACATTCTTTGGTTTGGGTCCTATGTTTTAGTGGAAGGAGGTAGCCATATCCAAAAGGATTTGCTTCCTTTAGAAATGTAATTATTATTATTATATAAAACTTTCTTTAAATATTCTTCAATATATTTTTGTCTAATAAGTTTATTATTTGTTTTAGGAATCCATATTTTGATCATATTTGTATATAAATTCTTATCTTACTTTCTAACTTTGGACTTTTGAATTTGGTGTATAATGTGCTATATTTCTTTGACTTTTATTTGCTTTTAAAATCCAATCTATTTTGACTTCCAGATGGTTTAGATATTTTAATCAAATTGTCCAACTTTTGTTTTCCTTTGTTGAATTTTCTCACATTATTTGTTCTTTTATCTAATTTACTTTTAAGATCACAAATTTCAACATTTCTAGAATCTAAATTCGCTTGTAATTCTAGCTTTTCTTTTTCAAAATTAACTTTTTCTAACTTATAATTTTCTAAATCATTTAATAAATTGTCATTTTGAGATGACAACGTTACACATTTTCAAATAATTTCTAATTCTTCTTCTAAGATTGTTTTTTCATCTTTTAATAATCTAATTTCTAATTCTGCCCTAATTAACTTTCCTATATATTCATTATTAATTTTTTTGTTTTTTATACTTATCTTCTAATTCAATGCTAATTTCCATTATTTCATTATAAGTAAGTTCAGGTCGTACCTCATCAGTGTTAGCCACAAAACACACATTTGCTTGTTCTGAGTCGCTTTCACTACCACTATCGAATGAAGAAGATGAATCTGAATCGTCCGATGTTACTTGAAAAGCTTTTCCATTTTTCTTGAATTTCTCAAACTTTCCTTTTTTTTATCATTATTGAGCTATGGACAATCCTTCTTCATGTGGCCAAAATTTTCACACTCATAGCATGATCGATGTTTGATTTGAGGTGTTTGGTTTTCCACCATTTTGAAATCTAGTCATCTTCTTGAACTTTTTGAAATTTTTGTAGCTTTTGGTAATAAAAACAATCTCATCTTCATTTAAGTCCGACCTTCGTTACTTGCTTGGAATGCTATGTTTTTCCTTTCATGATTTTGATCTTTCCTTGCCTGCAAGTTAGCTTCATATGACATTAGATCTCCTATCAGCTCTTGAATTTGAGTTAAGAAAGATCATTAGCTTCTTCGATGACTAAAACTTTTCTTTCCTATTCATTTGTCAAAGAGTTTTAAATTCGTGTGAATAAATCAAAATCTATGAATTGGACTCCAAGTGCCATGAGATCGTGTTGAATGGTTTGTAATCTAGCATACATATCAATAACTGATTTATTTGCTTTCATTTTGAAAGATGAAAATTGATTTTGTAAAATTGAGATTTTAGCTTTCTTGATTTTAGTTGTTCCTTCGTATGTGACTTGTAAATTGTGCCACATATCATATGCAATGTTGCAAAGCATGACATGTGAAAACTCATTTTTGTCATGTAAACAAAATAGTACATTCATAGCTTTGGAATTTTTAGATGCCGCTGCTTTTTGTGCATCAATGAAAGTGCTAATGTCGGTATTAGGTGCTTCATATTTTTTTTGAGTTGCTAGCAATATTTCTAACCCATTTGCTTCCATAAAAATCCTCATATGACTTGACCAATAAGCATAGTTAGAATCAGTAAATAGTGGAGGTTGTGCAGTTGATTGACCTTCTTGAAAAGTACTTGTCATATTAATGGTTTTTCAAAACATGTTACTGTAGTTGAAATAATCGTGCTCTGATACCAAATGAAAGTCGCCACAGGATCTTTAAATAATGCAATTTGTATATAAGAGATATGAATCATATATAATATGGCTTATGTGTGTGTATATATAAACCTAAGCAAAACTATATAACTATATATATAACATAAAGTAAATAAGAGTAATCACACCAGATATTTATACTGGTTCGAACCTCCTATCCTACATCCTGTCTCGAAGCTCTCCTTCGATATTTCCTTTAACCAAATAACCCTCACTTTGCAGAGGAATAGGCTAATGCACTGAGTTTCTTTGACAAACTTTATGCTTCAAATAACAAAGATTTTGATTGCTGGTACAATTCTTCCTGTAATCTCCTTGGTAATGTGAAAGTTTATTGTTTGAGATTACGGAAGTAGTTTGAAAGAATTTTGAATTGTAATGTGTACAAAGAGATCAAAAATATATAGATAGTAAGTAAGCAAGTTAATCCTGAATTCTGATCTTATAGTGTATTTATAGAAATCAAAGAGATATAGCAAAAGAGTTGTAATCCTTTATAGATGATTACTATGTTTAGAAAGGTTGCAACTTTCCATCGTGACTTTACAGAAATTAGCTGTTATACAGCATTCAGTCAATTGAGTATAAAATTCAGTCGATTGAACAATAGCAAAAGAGATTGCGCCAAAATTTAAAAAATAGTAAAAATAATAATTTGAAGGTTTAGCCGACTGTGGTATTTTCTCAGTCGACCACCGTCGGCCAATTGAGAAAATACCTCAGCCGACTGAACTGAGTAAACTTAGAAAAAAATATAAATTTATTTTTTGCTTTCTCGAAGCATAGAAATAAACACGTTCTTTATGAGCAGTTATGTATGAAGGCGTGCATTTTGTATGTGAGATACTATGGAGATTTTACATATAATTCTACGAGCATAGACATACTCTAGTTTGATGAAGTTGATCTTTGAATTTCGTGAATGCGATAAATTCTGATGGTCATATTTTCTTTTTTATGGCTCTTTCACCTGCAATACAGTTATAAACAAGAAATAAATAATGATTTTGTTATCATAACTAAAACATTAGAAACAGAGGTTCAACGATACCCACTTACTTCATTCGGGTCCTGAGGTTAGGTAGAAGGCAACCATAACTTGGTGGGTTTGGTAAAATGTCTAAAATGAAAATCCCTACAATAATGTACCTCATTAAAAAATTTATTTATATACTTTTGCCTAACTAGATTGTTATTAGTTTTAAATACCCATATTTTAATAGTCTTTTCACTGTCAACTTTAGGTTGATCATTCATGTGTTTTCTAAAATTAGTGTATAATGCAGCATACTTAGATTATGTTTTTGGTTTATTTGATTTTTTAAATCCTAAACCATCGTCGTCGTCATTATTGTTACGTAGGTTTTGATATACTAATCAAACGAGATAAATTATCTTTACCTTTATTAAATTTAGAAATATTAACAGATAAACCTTATATCTTATTTTCCAATATCACTTTATCATTAGTTAAAATATTATGATTATTCTCCAAAACTTTTGCTTAATTTTCCAAAATATAAATGGTATTTTTTAAATCATTATTATCATAACACAAAATTAAATTCTCATTTTTAATAATATGAATATCTTCACTAAAATCAGGGTTGAGTTTGCAATTATAAAATTTCTTCTTCTAGAATTGTTTTACATTTTAAGCATTTCATTTTCTAATTCTAATCTACTTATCTTTCCTTGCATCTATTATGGGTTTTTTTAGACTCCTGATTTTTTCATCTAATTCTGTTGCTATTTTATAGCATATTCAAAAGATAAATGTAAAACACCTCATCTTTGATTGCCATAAAACATATTTTTGCTTGCTCCTTATCATTGTCGTTAACACTTTCGCTTGAAGATGATGTGTCATTTGATTTGCCAGATTATTGACTTCGCACCATCTTGCTGAATTTTCTGAATTTTTTGTAATTCTTAGCAAAAAGATACAACATTGTCTTCATCAAGTTCTAAATCATTATCACTGTTAACTTGAAAAGCAATACTAAGTTTTTCTTGGGCTAATTCATTTCTAGCTTGTAGGTTAGCTTCATAAGACATTAAATATCCAATAAATTCTTCTACTTTAAGCAAAGAAAGATCATTAGCTTCTTCTATAGCAAATACTTTCTCTCCCAATCGTTAGTTAAAGAATTTAAAATACGTGATATTAAGTCAAAATCAGTAAAAGGTTCTCCTAAAGCCATCATGTATTATAGCTTCAAAACCTAAAGCAAGTGCCATAATACAATTAGGTTTCATATTAAAAGATTGAAATTTATTTTTTAATAAACTAATTTTTGCATGTTTAACTTTATTTGTTTTTTCGTGTGTAACTTACAACATTTGCACATATCGTATGCAGTTTTGCACATCAAAATTTTAGAAAATTCATTTTTATCTAACGAATAATATAAAACATTCATCGCTCTAGCATTATTGGAAGCATCGGTTTTTTGATGGTCTGTCCATGTACTAATTGTAGTAGTTGGTGCATTATAATGAGTTTGTGTAGCTAGCTAGATATCAAGACCACTTGATTCCATATAAACGTTCATACGAGTAGCCCAGTCAACATAGTTAGAACGAGTGAAAAATGGAGGACATGTAGTAGACCGTCCTTCTTGAAATGTGTTATAATTCATATTGGCCATCAAAATCATATTCAAAATTTTGTTATGATTTGAAAATTACTGCTCTGATACTAAGTGAAAGTTCAAAATGATCGTATATTGATAATATGGTCCACGCTACTTGTATACTTGTAGTATGAGGGATAAAATAAATTGCAAAGTAAGCAAAGTAAAGTAAGTAAAAGATCACACCGAGGTTTATCCTGGTTCGGAGCATCTCTTAGGATTTCCTTTCAAATACCTCACTTAACCTAGAGGAATAAGTTTACAATGTAGACTACCTGAGCACCCCACATGCCTACCTTTTGATAAAATTTGAAAAGGTTCTTCAACAAAGTTGTGTCTAAAATACACGATTCTTTTCACTATAGCACAAGAACTTCTACAACCAATCGATATGGATATGAGTATAGGTTCAGCGGTTTTGGTGTTTGAGTATGAACATTTATAGTTGAATGATTAGGGAACCAGTAGTGATCAGAAAGTCAGTGAGAGAGAAAGGAAAAGAATTCATGCTCTAAAAATTAATATTTAAATCTAAAGTCTATCACTACTTTTATAGAGGCAAATGGATGCGTTGAAGAGAAGTGATTGATTAAAGAATTTCCATCAAAAGAAGTAATGGTCTAGAGGAAAAGCAATGAAGAGATGCAAAGCAATGGTAAGAACAGAAGGTACATGCATGAACAACAGGCTACCACCGGTGCACCATTGGGACATCCACCAGTGGATTGGTGGTAGCAAGAAATCCTTAATGTGTTTGCCTATGTAAGTTTTGTTTTCTTATCTCTTGTACTTCATTGTCCTTAGCTTTTGTACTTTCTAGTCGATTCTTGTTTTCTTCCATGACTTCTTCATAACACATCATTTCTTTAATGTCTTTGTATATACTTTGCTAGTTCTTTGATGAGATAATATATTCTACAATTTTTCTATTTTATATATGTCGTTGTACATGTTAATTTATGTAATAAAAGAGTAAGTAGAATATATTTCATTGACACTATAAAAGCTAAGGTTCTAGCAAGATCAACCCCACATAGTTCTATTCCTGCTCATCTCTTGCATCTAAATACTTGTTATTACATAAAATCCATAGCGTTTGGGCCAAAAATGGTCATAAACCCTAAAAATAGTGAAAGCACCAGTGTTTACACTCAAATCCTCAATATCCAGTCACAGAATATAGATCCAGATAATGTAGAGAGTAAAAATGGAGAAATAGTAAATGAAAAATGAAAGTAAGTTAAGTGCACAAGAGAATTATAGTGGTTCCACTATCTCCGGCCTATGTCCGCTTGAATTGATCCTTTTATTTCCTTTATACTGTAATTACAGTTAGAATCCTTTGAATATCAATAGCCAAAAACGGCAAAGTCTAGCCAAAAGAGAAGAAGATAAAGAGGAGCCGAGAGAAAAGCCTCTCTTTTAGTTGCAATGGAGGTGCTATTTATAAGCGTGGAGTTGGAAATATCTACCTTGAATCTCGAAATACACCTTCTCAAGTCTAAATGGTCCCACATGATCGATCGGGAGTCATTTAGGATCGATTCTCGATCGATCCACAGTGAGTTCGTGTCGATCATAAACTGCTCCAATTGAGCTGTGATCGATCATGGATGTTCCCTATGTGTTGTGCAACTTGCTGTGATAATCTCATTGCATTTGGAGTTGTAGATTGTGAGATATTATCGATCCAAGATCGAGTTTGCAAGTGTAGGCTGATGATTTTGTATCCATCATTTCGTATCCATCAGATAACCCCGAGTCTTGCGCTGTGATCCATGCTTTATGCTCCATCTTGACCGCTTTTTTCGTATCAATCGATACAAATGATCGATACAAAATATGCCTCTGAATCCATCCAGTACCCTTGTCTTTGCATCAATCCATGTGCTCTAGGGAAGTATGCTTTTCGTATCGATCTGATGCCGCCTTCAATTGATACGAAATGGATCGAAACAAATCCTGATCGATCTGAAACAAGATGCAAAGTGCATAATCAATACCCATATCTATCCTGTTTTCGTTTGATCGATATGCATTATATTTATACGAAAGCAATGACCCATATTCGTCAACCAATATCCATTGATCCATAACTATCGATCCGTATCCATCCCGAGTAGCGAGTTGATTTTTGCACATTCGTATCCATATCGATCGATACGAAAGTATCGATCGATAATGGTTTTCCATGAACATTGATCCATCCATAACTTGAGCATATGAACTCTGATTGACCTGAAATTCGAAGTGTAGCCTCACCGAGCCTTGTTTATCGTTCCCGCTCGATCCTACCTTGATTGGAGCTTGGTCTAATTTTATGGTATCGATCATACCTTTATTTCAATCAATCTCCAATTCTGATATCCATCCTTTTTAGTCAATTTGTCGATATCCCGGCCTTAACCAAAAGGTGAGGTAACATTTGCTCCCCAAAACATGCCCTGCGGTAGTGAGGCGTGTTTTGAATAGCTTTAAATCCGACATCCAAAATCCATACTCCTTTGATAGCCATATCATCCAATCCATAATTCAATCCATTACCAAGCACTTCCTTCCAAGTATGATAGCCAAATCCGTGATTCTTCTGAGTCAATATCCAAATCTGGGACCACTCCAGGTCCTTAGCCAAATCCTTAGCTATTCAAAGCCACTATCCGAATCCATAACAATAACCAAACCCATATCCAAATCCATTACCTCTCCGGGTCGTTAACAGAATCCAGGACTGCTCCGGGTCCATGTCCAATCCTCAGCCATTCAAAGCTGAATCGATATCTGTTTCACATCTTTGAAGCCAGTAACCAAATCCTACAAACTATTCAGATCATCAATGGCCTTCTCCGAACCCTTGCTAAGCTCAATCCAAACTTAACGATTGAATAGGCAAATCTTGTCGCACTACGGTGAAGCAACTTATCCCTTGCACTCCGACCCCGGTAGAGGCATGTAGCAATGTCCTGGTCCTCATAGACCGATCATAGCCTCTCCGCGCTCTTGCTGGATCTCATCCTATCACTCTCCGGTGAAGTGAAAACAACATCGAGCAAGCCGACCCTGTCGCTCTTCGGCGAAGCAGAGTCAATCCCTGCACTTGGTTCAGTATCCATGAACATTAAGCGATGCCATGGCCTAAGTGCTAGACCGATTACAAACACTTTGCGATCTTGTCGAACCTCGATCCAATCACTCTTTGGTGAATGGGGAACCACGTCAAGTGAGCCGATCCTGTCACTCTCCGACGAAGTGACTCACTTTCTACACCTCGGTTCCGGCCTTTTCGGTTAGGGACATAAAGTGATCAATTTCCAACTGACTTCCAGTATCTGTCCCTTAACTCTTTAGTCAGGGATTCTTTCCATAAAATCCAAATCTATTTATTAAATCCAAATTCTAGATGTCCAATGAAAAGACAGAAAAAGCTAAATGCTGCCTCTTCGGGCAGAATGGTCTATTACCATCTCAGAGCATGCTTGGGAATCACTCCAGTTCTCTTATATGTGTAAGTGGCATAGCCACTTTACTTTTAGAGACAAAACCAAAATGATTATTTGATGACCGAAAAATCCCAAATTCGGCCCTTGCCATCACGATCAGTTGATGATGAGTTGTGACCCTGATCTAGAGTCATTCCTGTTTGGTGCAAGCGGTACCTGCTCGTGTTCTACTGCTGTTTTCTGGTTCCTCACATACTGCGGCAATCTACCACTCCTGACATGTTCTTCCACCATGTCCTTCAAGTGGAAGCATTCATCTGTGGCATGCCCCTTCAGCTCATGGAATAGGTAGTACCTCCCGCTCTTGCGCTCCCGCTCTGTGGGATTCCTTCTAGGTGGTTTTTGATAGGGGAGTTGCTCCCATGTTTCCATGTAAATCCGTTCCAAATTCTCCGTCAAGTCTGTATATGTGGTGAATTTGGGTTCTCAGTCTCTCCTCTGTTTGTTAGAACCATCATATCCATCATCTTGCATTCTCTTTCCTTTATCTATCCCACGTCCTTCTCCAGACGTTCCTTCTCTTCCGCAGTGTTCACCTCTTACCTTTTGGCACGTGCATCCTCTAATCGTATAAACCTTTCTGCCTTATGGTAGAACTCCCTGAGATCCTATGGTGGATCAAGTGCCAACGAATCTTCGAACTCAGTTCCTTCTACAATTCTTGCTACCACTGCCATCAAAATCATTGATGGATCTAAGGGATCCACCAAATCCACGACTGCATTGAACCACATTATAAAATTCCTTAATGACTCTTCTATCCTCTGCTTCATCGATGCCAATGTCATTACATTCTGGTTCGCGTAACATGGACCTTGAATTATCTTATGAAGCGTTTCACTAGTTCGCTCCATGTCCCGATCGATCCATTCTATTGCTGCCTAAACCAGAGCGCAGCCAAATCCATCAAGTATAAAGGGAAGCATCTTGCCATAACCACCTCAGATGCCCCCAACACTTTCATATGCCTGATGTATCTGGTTACATACATAGTTGGGTCTGACTTCCCATCGTTGGCCTCTACCATTGGTAGTTTGAGTTCTAGAGGGTTCCTTGCATTTTCCATATTCGGAGTGAACAGACTCTGACTAACTTCCTCCAAGCCTCCACTTAGTAGCCCTCCTCTCATAATCCTTCTTATTAATCCAGCCATTTGTTCGTCTCCATCCAGGGTAGCCTCCTATATGTGTTTCCATCCTGCTCCCCATGTCCTGGAGGGTATTCTGGGTAGTACTCTTCATGTTGCTCATTCACGTTTGCGTTGGGCCTAGCTTGTTGAGTTTCATTCACGGGCCTTCCAATATCCGATCCCGAGGGTCTGCCCCTAAGCCTTTGCTGATTCCCTTTACGTTCTCTATTCTGGTTCTGGATCCGACCTCCAAAGATTTCTACAGCTCCGACTCCTTGTTCAGCATTGCCGGCAACTGCTGTTTCTCCATTTCCTAAGTTTTGGGTTCCAGCTGTACCCATTTGCCGGAAGAGATTCTACATCATCTCCTGTTGGCTCTTCAATAATCTCTCCTGCATGGAATCCATCATTGTCCGCATCTCATTCCTTGTGATGTAGATGGATGCCTCATCTCTCCAGCTCCAGAGGAAGCCCCTTGACTTCCTTCCTGATGGCTCCTTTCTGGTAAAGTCCTTCTAGCCGATTGCCTAACCATAGCTTCAGATCCAATCCTTTTCCAAAGTAGCGGTGCTAGAGTTCTCAGTGAAAGAACCAAACTGTTTGCGCTAAAAATGGTCACAAACCCCAAAATTAGTGAAAGCACCAGTGTTTAAACTCAAATCCCCAATATCCAGTTACAGATCACAGATACAGATAATTTAGAGGGTAAAAATGAAGAAATAGTAAATGAAAAATGAAAACAAGTAAAGAACACAAGAGAATTATAGTGGTTCTGCTATCTCCGGCCTATGTCCACTTTGAATTGATCCTTTTATTTCCTTTATACTATGATTATAGTTATAATCCTTTGAATATCAGTAGCCAAAAATGACAGAGTCTAGCCAAAAGAGAAAAAGATAAAGAGGAGCCGATAAAAAAGCCTTCCTTTTAGTTGCAATGGAGGTGCTATTTATAGGTGTGGAGCTAGAAATATCTGCCTTGAATCTCAAAATACTCCTTCTCAAGTCCAGATGGGCCCACACGATCGATCTGGAGTCATTTTGGATTGACCTTGATCGATCCATAGTGAGTTCACATTGATCATAACAGCTCCAATTAAGCTGCGATCGATCATGGATGTTCCCTATGCATTGTGCAACTTGCTGTGAAAATCTCATTGCATTTGGAGTTGTAGATTGTGAGAGATGATCGGTCCAAGATCGATTTTGCAAGTGTAGGCTAATGATTTCGTATCTATCATCTCGTATCCATCAGATAACTCCAAGTCTTGCGCTGTGATCCATGCTTTACTCTCCATCTATACCGCATCTTTCGTACCGATCGATATGAATGATCGATACGAAATATGCCTCTGAATCCTTCCAATGCCCTTATCTTTGCATCGATCCGATGTGCTCTGGTGGAGTATGCTTTTCGTATCGATTCGAAGTCGCCTTCAATTAATACGAATTGGATCGATACATATTCTGATCGATCCAAAATAAGATGCAAAGTACGCTATCAATACATGTATCCATCCTAATGTCATTTGATCGGTACGAAAGCAACGATCCACGTCCATCAACCTGCATCCATTGATCTATAACTATTGATATATATCTAGCCTGAGTAGAGAGTTGAGTTATGCCCATTCGTATCCATATCGATCGATACAAAAGTATCAATACGAAATGGTTTTCCATGAGCATTGATCCATCCATAACATGAGCATATGAACTCTGATTGACCTGAAATTCGAAGTGTAGCCTCATCAAGCCGTGTTTATCATTCCCGATCGATCCCACCTTGATTGGAGCTCAGTCCAATTTTGACAGTGTCGATCACAGTCTTGTTTCTAGTCAATCTCCAATCCTGATATCCATCCTTTTTGGCCAATTTTTTGATATCCAGAAATTGACCGAAAGCCAGGGCAACACATAGCACCCTTTCACTCATTACCACCAATACCCAATACAAGTAGAGAATAATATAGTCTAATTGTCTCTATAGTCAGTCATCGTAAATATGGGGTAACAAAATACTTTCAACACACAATCACAACATCATATAAATTTGGCAACACTCAACGTCAACACCCAAACATCAAATAAATCAATAGACTTAACCAAACGTATACTTATTACTAAATATTAGCAATACAACTTATCAAAATCATCAAATTTTTACTAACTACTCATTGTTAGAAACACGACATCAAACTCAGTCAGGTTCTCAATGTTAGAAACACAACATCAAACTCATCAAAAAGTCTTGCTAACTACTCAATATTAGTTACATAACCAGGTGCATCAAATATGTACCAATTACTAGATATTACAACATAACAAAGCTCACTAAAGATGTACTAATTACTTAATATTAGTAACATAGCATCAAACTCATCAAAAACATGCTATCAACTCAATAATAGCAATATGATAAACATACATGATAATTTAAACCAATAATTAATCATATATATTACATCCATCCAAAGTTAGGTACTTATACACATTATTTTCTCTTAAGTACACAATCATTTTCTTATTGTTTATTATAAAAACACCTTTGTTTATTTCATTTCAATAGAATAATAATTTTTAAAATCGAAAATATACTTTAAAAATCCTTTATTATACTTCTACATCTTCAAATACCTCAAAACATCGTATGTTAATCAAAAAAGTAATTTACATCAATTACTTTTCAAATCAATAGTAATATTATTTTATGTCAAAATTATAACATATAGTAAAACCGCTTTAATAATTTCCAAAAGCAATTTATTATTATATCTCAAAAATAACAATATTCTATATTAAACATTAAAACTCCTTTATTGCTATTTGTCAAAAATATCAATAATTTAACCAAAACACTTTTGGAAATATGTCTTTAGTATTGTCATTATTACGAAATTACCTTTTATTATATTACTTAAATAATAATAATAATTTCTAATATGAAATTCATAAAATCAATTATATGGCAATATACCCAAAATAATAAATTTTTACAAAAACTGTATTATTATTTATTTAAACTGACTTTTTTAGAAATAATAATAAACTTTCCAAACTCAATTTAAAATAAACTTTTTGTTATTATTTATGAATTTCTCCAGAAATTCATAAATAATTACCTTATTGAATTTATTGCTTTAATTAGGGAAAAAGCATCGAATCACTTATATTAACAAACATCCCTCAAAATCTGTAAATATCCTTATCTTTTCATTTATTTAGCTATTTTACCCATTATTATACAGTTCAACATACTCTATTTCATTGATATTTTTCTCAATCCAAATCCTTGATTAATTATTATTACACATCAAACTATAAAAGGATCAACAATAAACAGTCCAATTAAGGCATAAAACATCTAAAACATCATAAATCTTAACAACCAAATAATAATCAATAGAACATAATACACATCAACAAATATAAACTTCCATCGATAGATTTGAATTTAATATTTTAAAAACTAGATTAATTAAAATTAAATAATCATACCAAAGTGTTGTTGCAAACCACTCAAAAAACAAGCAAACAAAGCGCCAAATTGTTTTGGGATTCCGCCACATATCTAATGGAACAAACTGCACATAAATCATAGTCCAAAGTCAAGAGTTATTTTAGTAAGAAGATATGGGGTTAAAATGTGAACATGTATAATTTTCTAGGGTCTTATGTGTAAAAGTACATTACTATCCCCAACCAGATCTCTCGTACCCATATGTGACCTCGTTGATGCTGCCTAAAGACCAAACTACATCCAATTCTGGCAACCGATGCACCAGCCAAAACAAATCCACTACCACTGTACCCTCTGCACACCTCCGCGCCGCTAACGGTGCACTCATCGATCCCAAAAAATGTTCAGGTGCCATAATAATTTCACCATTTCACATCCACTTTATAGCCAATACATCCATCTCCAACATGATCTAATCAAATGAATTGACCCTACTCATTGAGCTCTACATAATGCCACCCTTTGATTAGTCCTTAATGATCATTTGCAAAACCCTAAAATGGATGGTCCTGATTTTTTTCATCAATTTCTGACCACCTCGATCACCATTTACAAAATTAACACTTGACACCTCTTCTACTCGTTGAAAGCTTCGAATCCACACACTGTAAGCTAGGTTTGGGCACTTTGGATTTTTAATGATTTTAATTAGTACGTTAATCCACTATTAGAGGGTGATTAGAGGAATTTCTAGATTAGAAGAGAAGAACTGAAGTGACTGCTTCGCTCTAGGGTTTCATAGCATCATGCATGTGGGGAATGAGGAGGGTTTAATTATGTGCAACCATTTGGCTCAAAAGTTGGTATGTACTCTATTTCAATAATGTTTCGCGAATCGTAACCCCAAATCCAGCAAAATTGTATACCAAGATGATCAGTCCGGAGAGACTTGCGCAACTATTATAAATATGACACTCAATTCACCATTTAATTAAAAGATCATTTTTAATAATTTAATGTTAACAGCGTGAAATTTGTAGGTCGTTACATCTTATGCAGAAAAAAACTACTTACGTACCATTTTGGGATTAAGCTCATGCAATTCTATGTAATAACCTAACTTTCGATACACTAATGATAAATTATTTTTATCGAAATAAGTTATTCGAGCTATATTTTAGGAAAAATTTATTTTTATTTATTGTATTGAATAAAGTTTATCTAATAAAGGAATTTTATTTTAATGGATTAGATTACTTAATTCCTTTTAAAATGAAACGAACTCATATAAAATTTACAATAAACATGAGTTGTTTATATGTTTGAAAATAAATTTCATTTGATTTAAATGAACAAAAATGATGATTTTATTTTGACAATATATTAGATTAACTAATGATAGGAGTTAACAATTTATTTAATGTAAATTATTATGAAAATAATAGACAACAATATCATATGTAAATTTTTGTATTAAATTATTAAATATGTTTAAGGGGTTGAAAATGAAATTTTATATGAAGCAATGAATTTGGAAATGAGTTTGATTTGTAAGTAGAATTATTGAATAACTTTTAAAAACAAATAGAATGAAGTATTAATAAAAATAGATAAGTTAACTAAATACGGAATTAGATTAAAGGTAAAACCTGAGACCGACTTTAGTCTGAAAGGCACGGGTTTTAAAATTAACCTGTATGACATCAAATAATGCACTAATATAGCATCTTATAAAATAGAATGCTATATTAAACTAGCATTAGATAACGGGAATGCTAAATTAAACTAACATCAGATGAACAATACTAGATGAACTAAAGTAGCATTCATCTTTAAAATTAAAGGAAATCCAAACTATTATACCATTACACATATATAATGCTAAGTTCATATAGCATTACATATATATAATGTTACACACATATGGCATTTGTTTTCATAGTTCATATAGCATTTGTTTTATCAGATGCAATACTATGTTAGCATTTAGTGTCCTTTAGACTATATTTTAAAAATTGTGTTCATTCAAAAATGTGGCCGAAGTTTTTCCTTCTCCTTATATTCTTGTTAATTAAATGGTGTAAAATAATTATTGAATTTTAAGCACATATTTTATCTTATTGAAATATATTTTGTCAAATATATAAATCCATTTAAACTAAAAAGAACATTATTTTACTACATAAGTGGTATGATGTTAAAATGAAAATAAAGAGAGTTGAAAATGTATATGAAAGAAGCACAAAATAAAGATATATAAAGGGTATAATTGTAAAATATTAATTTAACAAGCATGTTGATATAATATCCATCTTCATTTCCCTTCTCTCTCAGACAAAACCCAACACTTCACCCAAATTCTCTAATTCTCTATATCGTGAAATAGAAATATAAAAAATTGTTGTGATGGCATGCGATTGCAAAAGAGGGGAAAGCATAGAGTTCGAGACCCTGATTTCGACGAGGGTCATGGTGCGGACTGAGATATGGTCCGCTATAGGAGTTCGATTCCGTTTTCAGCATGCAACTAGGTTAACAATGCAAGCATGTCGACCTAATGACGCGTCCGTTATTGCTTAAATTTCTACAATTATGATTAAGCTGGCTAGCACATTAAGGTCCAGTCCAGACCAAGACCAGCTAACGTCCAGCCTAGTTCAAACTGGCCCATGTTCAATTTAGCTCCATCTCAGCAAGTCTAACAAGCATCTCACAGATGCGTTGACCTGGGTTTCTATGTCAAGCCTAGCTTTCCACAAGTTGACATGACCAACTCATTTGACAAGACCCGACTCAAGCGAAACCCGTCTTTGGCCTTGCTTCATCTCAACCCGTCTTCTATCAGTCCTAGGCAGCTGGTCTTGTCATCCTATGAACGGCTCCATACATCTCTTACGACTTGGTCCATAGTAATATTCAACTTCCTTTAACAAATGTAGCAAGCCACAAATAGGCCGACATGGATCCCTCTGCCTGGCTTGGCCTGATTCGGTTCAACATGCCTACCTCATTTGACATGGCCTGGCTCAAAACAATCCTTCTATGGCCTAGCTCACTCGACCTGCCTACCACGAGCCCCAAGCATCTCATCTTGTCACTATATCTTAACATGTTCATATAAGCTCTAGCCTTAGCATGTTAAGCTTCGCTCAGCAAACTTCATCAAGTAACCGGCCATTAAGCTTCCTACCCGCCTTGCCATGTAGGTAGCAAAAGTAAACGACAAGCGGTATAGCCAGCTACACTAGGTACTGTAGTAAGTCTACAGAAGTATGCCTACTCTTGTAGCATGCTACCATATTAAATGTGCATTAAATGCAAAGCATGTGCCTAGTATCAAGTGGCGGCTGGCATACTTCTCAGCCACACATTCCACTCTGCCGTTACATCTGTCACCCATCAGCCCATGCGACCCGATCGGCGGCCAAGAGCATATCCCTCCCATTTTACTGTGTAATCTCAATCATCCATCATCCATATCTACTACTATAAATACCATATGCCATGCATCATCGAGGTTGATTTATATACCGAGAAATCAGTACACATATTTCCAACAAGCTAAATCCTCTCAAAGCTCTTAAGATTAGACTCATTGTAAATTATGTGCTAATTTTCTTATTATTTTCTTGTAATTGTAAGAAAGAAACATAATAAGGGATCTTCATAGTGGACATAGGCAAGCTTAGTTGAACCACTTTATATCTTTATGTCATTTACTTTAATTTGCTTGTTTTATCCTCATTTACATTTTCAACCCTACTGTTAGTAAGTGAGCCTTTGCTTTTAGAGATAAGTTAGTCTAATTCCAAGGCTGGTGCTAGACCGAGGGTCTTCCCTTAAATCTGTCACCTTTCTTCACTTTTCTTCTCTACACACTCTTTTCACGTTTCACCATGTCAAATCCTACCGTTGAGAAAGAAATCATCAATTCCAATGACTATGAGACTAAGGGTAACACTATCGTCAAAGCTTCCAGTCCCATCCCTAGGCTCAAAAATGACATGTGGAAAAGTGTGCTCTAAATCTTGATCAATATAGTAACTCTAGCCTTCAAGGTAAACAAGCCGAGGACAAGGTGGGATGCTCAGACAATAATGAACTTTGTTCCACCACCCCCTCCAGTGGTCAAACTGACTCCTCTCCAACCTATTCTCCCCAATGCTTATGAGCTCACTAACACTATCGAGGCCTAGGAGGTTAGTGCCTGAAACCTCGATTGTGGATGTTCTTGTCCATCCAAGAAGTTATGTTGTGCATGGCCTAAGTCTTGTTATTGACATTGACTCGGAGATAGCTGCATACAGAGAATCAAGACATCGTCTCTCTCCTTCGGTAGAATAAGTCAGCTTTTGAATGCCTTTGGATGACAAAAAGAGCTCGAGACTTGAGGTTTGATAGTATTAGCGGTGGTACCCATGCCATCGATGGAGAGCCAAGGGCCCATCGGTACACATCGATCCCATATGGGTGTAGGCAGGCCAAGATCAAGAGAGAGGTGGGTTGGTCATTCATAGTCGCCCTTTATGCATAGGAAGAGAAGGTCTCCCACTCTAGCTCAACATTATCACCATCGGTGTCCATCACCTTATTGTCACCAATCACTTGCTTTATAAATATGCTAGTTGAGCCCACAGCCAGTTGTTGGCTAAACAATCTCGTAGCAGGCCGATGCTAGCCTTCTAGGGGAAATTAACATCCTTTTCCAATAGCTCAATGGAATGCAAGCCCTAAATGCCAAGCACAAAGCATTTTCTAATGATGAAAATGAAGAGCCATTTCCCGATGAAATCTTGAACACTTAAATCCACCGGTGACATGTCTTACCACTTATTAGCAAGTACGATGTAGTGTTGACCTGTCAGATCACATTACTGTTCAACTCCATCACCTATGCTGGCCAGCTTTCTAGCTAGCAAAGTGCCTACTTTTTTCGTCCGCTCTCACAGGACTGACCTCTCGTTGGTTCCAACATCTATAAGCAGGCAACATCCATTCTAGTGCCCGGCTATATGCATACTTCAAGACCACATTCTTCACTACAAAGGCCCATGTTATGATGGCTAGTGAGCTTGGTAACCTCAGACATGGGTCGACCAAGAGTCTTTGGTCATATGTGAATCACTTCAATAAAGAATCCATCTGTGCTAGAGTGCTGACAAGAATAGCTTGTTGTGACCCTTTTCTCAAGGGTTAGATACAAATTGAGAACGTGGAAGGAACTCTGAAGGGCGAATGGTATAGTATGGATCGAGGATGCAGACCTTTCTGATAGCAATGATGAGACCCAGTGTACAAGCCAAGCCAATCCCTTGAAAACATTGACCATCGGTCCAATGCTCGATAAAACAACACCAAAAGGTGATTAGAAAATGGAGCCCATTACTGGCCCAGGTACGCTAACTACGTTACTTTGAATAGGGATATGGGAATGATGTATCTCAATATCAGGAACCAATGCAGTTCCTAACACTGACTGCCACTATAAGTGGGAGAATGGAGGAACCTCGTGGAAATGGAATATACTACCAGTTCCATCAAATCAACTGCCACTCCACTAACGAATGTTAGGTGCTTAAAGATGAAATTGAAAGACTGATCTAAAAAGGGATGCTTTTAGAGTTTGTTCGACATGAAGCGGAACAAAGGATGACAACACCCTAATAACCAACAACAATGTCACTGTCATAAACAATATTTTGGCCATATGTAGGGGCCTTCATGTGGTCGAAAGGAGCCAAGGATTATAGTCCTAGTAATAGAGAGAAGTTTGGTTAGATGGCCAGATCTATTTTCTAAAGCATCGAGTGTACAAGGTACCTAGGTTGGAAATAGATCATCTCATCTTGTTCACTGCCTATGACAGGGAAGCCATTTGTTACCCCTACCATGTTCCTATAGTCATCACTCTTGTGATGGCCAACTCGAATGTACATAAATCCTCCGTGGATGGGGTTACCTCAGTTAACGTCATGCTCAAACTGTTTTCTAGGCTCAACAGCTCTATGCCTCCTGACTCACCCTATGCCTTGCCTATCTAAGACTTTGGGGCCATGGGTATTCTTATAATGGGTACTACCTCCCTTATGACCACATTCGACAAAGAGTCCCATGTTGCAAAGATTCAGGTAAACTTTGTAGTAGTTGATTTCCCATCTGCTTATAATCTCTTGATAGGACAACCGACACTTATGGAACTAGATGCGATTGTCCCCAACAACCAGCTCGTAATGAAGTTCCCTAGCAAGATTGGGGAAATATAAGGCAATCAACAGAAAGATAAGGAGTGTTATAAGACCTCTCTTACACAAGACAAGAAGGGCGTCCTCATGCTTTATCAAGAACTTGCAATAATCAGTGGTGCGTCACTCGAGGGCACCTTCAAGTTGGTCAGTGCTCAGGTTCTTGCTAAGAATGCCACTAACTCTAAAGCCGGGGCATCAAAATCAGCAGCTCCCCGTATGGACAGTGACCTACATGGTCAGGTCACTACAACTAATGATGTGTTACCCTAGGGCACCCTCGAGTCTTGCAACACTCAGGGTTGTGCTCGGACCATCCTCGCCTTTGAAGACATGAATGCCAACTATGTGTCACCCAAGAATAACCATAAGCCTATTAGCGCGCTATTTTGTGCAAGGACGTTGAAGCTACATCAACTAGCAACGTGTTACCCCAAAGTACCCTTAAGTCTTGTAGCACTTAGGGTCAACTGATACTGCCTTCCATAGTGAAGACTGGAATGGAAAGATTCTTATTTCCTTGATCACTCACCAAATAACTAAAGAACTCATCTCAGCATGTAATGAGCAAGTCTCTCCCCATTGGCAAGAGGGAACATCCAACGTGATAGTTCCCTACCCTCTCCGGCAGACACATCTATGAGAGCCGGAGACTATCTCAACCCCTCGACTCGATCACGAGCATATGTCCTAATAGAAGATGTCACAGAGCACATGATATACATGTTGGACCAATGCATCTTGAGGACTAGCTTAGTTCCTAATGACAAATTAATCGACCCTTGCCTAAGCGAATCAAATAATAAAGGCGGGCCAACTACTTCATTGGAGTCGATATCCATAGACAATGACGACCCTAACAAAGTTTTTTAAATCAGTGCATAAATTGGCCTGGAAGTTAGATATGAGCTGGTCAAATTTCTACAGTAAAGAAAGGATGTTTTTTCCTAGAGGCATACTGACATGACCGACATTGATCTCGAGATCTTTTTCAATGCACTTAACGCTGATTTAAAGCTACCCATATCCATTAAAAATGTTGACCATTTAACCTAAAAAAGGTACTAAGCACTCAAAGAAGAGGTGGAAAATCAGTTAGAAAATGGCTTCATATGGAAGGTAGAATATCTGTTTGGGTAGCTAACCCGATGCTGGTTAGAAAGCCAGATAGGTCTTGGAGTACTTGCACTAACTTCTCCAACCTCAACGAAGCTTGCCTTAAGGATATCTTTCCATGTCAGATCTCCATGCACGACGTAGATCAGGAGCATACTTCATTCATTACAAATCATGACTTGCTCTATATCGTGCCATGCCGTTGGGTTATAGAAAGCTGGATCCATCTATCAATGGCTCGTCAACCGTATGTTCTCATTATAGATCGATTGATCTATAGAGATGTACATGGATGAAATGCTAATAAATTAGGAGAAGGAGGGGGAGTATAAGGAGAACCTGGCCGAGACTTTCATCCTACTGTGTAGTACAACATGAAAGTGAACCCAAAAAATGCTATTTGCGGTCCAGTCTGGAAAATTCCTCAGCTATGTCATGAGCACCGAAGGAATTAAAGCCAACCTCAAAAAAAATCCCAAGTCATCCAAGATATACAGTTCCAGGAATGGTGAAGCAAGTACAAAGCCTAAATGGGACGATTGCAGGATTGAGCCGGTTCGTTTCTAAAGCAATAGGCTAGTGTTTACCTTTCTTCAACCTCACCAAGAAGGGAAAGTCATTACATGGATCAATGAGTGCATCAAATAATTTAAAGAACTGAATCAACACTTAGCAATATCCCCTATACATTCTAGGCCCATTGATAGGGAGGATCTACACCTTTACCTTTCAGTATCGACTATGCGATTAGTTTTGTTTTATTATACAAGATAAGAAGGTTCGACGGTTGATTTGCTATGGCAAAAAAGGTTGTCAATCCTAGAAATGAGATAAACCCAATTAGAGAAGCTTGCTTTCTGCCTACTCATAGCAGCTCGGAAACTCTAGCCATATTTTCAAGTTCATCCTATCAAACTCCCGACCAACCAACCGTTAAAGAAAATCATCAATTGACCTGAAACAATGGGTCGGTTGTTGAAGTGATCCGTCAAGCTAGGAACTTCACATCTCATTTCAGCCTTGTGATAAAAGCGGATTAAGGATCTTATGGCTAAGGATAAACACAAGAGGGGGGGGGGGGGGTGAATAGTGTTTTAGAGAATTGTTAAATCTTTTTGAGTTTTTGTTAATTTAAACACAAATGTATACAATATTTAGACACAGATATGATCACAGAATCAAACACAAATGCAAATATAATGTAAAAGCAATAAAGGAAAGAACACACCGTATTTTATACTGGTTCAGAGTTACCCTACATCCAGTCCCGCACACAAGTACGGATTTTCTTTCAAAAGCAATTGTACAATTACACCCTCGATTTCAGGGCTACGAGGTACACCCTCCATAATCACAATCCTATGGGTAGAGATACTTGATTTTCCGGGCAACAAGTTCACCCACTTGATTTTACCGGCAACAAGTTCACCCAGTTGATTTTCAAGGCCACAATCACACCTTTTCTCGCTTAATAGATTACAAAGAAGTCTATAACTCTGAATAGCACTATGAACCTCGTTGAGATAGTGATAGAGAATCAAACTAGAAGTAATCAAGTTTGATTCAATGTTGATTTCGGCAGAGTAATGGTAAGAATATGTATTAAGAAATGTGGAAGAAGAAGAGGAGTGAAAAACCAGAAAAATCTGATATAAAATTCGTTGAAACTAACCACTATTTATAGAAGAACAACAGCCATGTCCATTCGTGAAGAGATATGGCGAATTGACACTTCTTTTGAAATTTGAATTTTGAAACCAACTAACACCATGTCGACATGGTCACCATGAGTATGTCGACATCCTAAGGCAATTTTTGATGATTTGATTTTCTTTGAAAATAACCTTTACCTTATATTAAGACTATTTTAAACTTTATAAATACACTTAACTATAGTTAAAATTCATAGGTAAATATAGAGAATAATATATATAGAATTTAACTATAATTTTATATTTAAATTTAAGTATAAATATTTAAAAGTTAAATATATTATATTAAAAGATAGTTTAAAATGAGGAGTAATATGACTTTGAAATTAAAGATGATTTTGAGGCTAAAATTATTTAAAATCAGGATAGAGGTTTTTGAATCTTTTAAAAGGAAAGTTTTGAAATCATTTTGAAAACAAGATAATTTTTGTAAAATCATTTGAATAAAAATTTAGCGGATACAAAGCAATGTTCCACTTGATTTTTCGTAGGTTCCATCCCTTTAGCAGACTCAAAGTGGATTCCATTCCACGAATAAATTGGATTTTATGATGCCAGTGCTTTTCTATGAGTTTTAACAAAATTTATAATTAAAGAATAAATTACTTGAATTCTTGAACTCTTGATAATCCGTATACTCATGAGTCTTCAATCTTGATATCTTGAATCTCTATACCGTACAATCTTCATTCTTGGTACCTGCATGGTTAAATCCTGCATATACATATATATCTAAACTTTTAATGTTAGTATTTATATTTTATAATCTATTCTAAGGTTGTTGTCATCAAAACCATCACCTTACGGACTAACAATCTCCCCCCTTTTGATGATGACAACCTTTGTTTATAAAATATTACTTCTATCCTATTAACTCCCCCTAAAACTAATAAATCCCCCTTAATCTATGCCCTAATTACCTCTATGCCCTAATTACCCTACTTCTCCCCCATTGTCATCAACAAAAACAAACTCTAAACTTTATAACTCCAAACTATATAACTCCCCCGATATCTGATATCCTATGATATGTGATTACAATGATAGTGTTATCATAAGTAATCAACACTTAGATCTAAAACTAAAACTTACTACTAACTATTCTAACTAAAATCCATGATAATACATATAAGAACACACATTACGTATAAAGTTGTATTTACGTGAGTGTTTAGAGAACATAAAGAAACACAAACAACAATGGAGAAGAAAGAAAAGAACCTAAATAGGAGATCTATGAATCGAACTATGCAGATATTGGAAACAGAAATTTCCACATTGTTCAACAATATTCCCATCTTTATTAAAGCACACTTCTCCAACGCAAACGACTTTGTCGTCATCTTCCGCTTGCGCTTCTTCCATGGGTTCTTCTTCTTCTTCTTCTTCTTCTTCGCTGGCCTCTTGTTCTTGATTGTGTGAAGAATCTTCATTAATCAAGATAGGGCTGGCTTGATTATCCATTAGAAATTTTTGCAAATTCCTAAGAATCTTGCCTTGCCTCTCTTGTTCCTCTGCCATACGGAGTTGAATCACTTGAATTTCAGTCATCATCAGAAGTGCATCCTTCAGAGACTCCTCCATTTTTGTTACATGAGCGAGAGTAGTACGTTGAAACGGACCAGAAGTAGGAGAGGGGAACGAAAATGTTGATTTTATGTTTGATTTGGAAGATGATGCCATGATTTTATTTATTTCAGAAGATAGAATATAAGGAGAACAGAGAGAATGATCAAAAATTCGAAAATAAGAAGAATATATAGCCAGTTTTTTGAATTTTGGTGGGAATTTTTAAAAAAATAAATAAAAACGTTATATGTCAACATGGGTATATGGGGGATGTCTACATGCTCCTTTATATTTTTACTATTTGATTTATTTTAGTATTAATTATTTATTATAATGGATATTTATATTTTATATTTCAGTTATTAAACAAATACCTAATTCTCTTCTTAATTTAGTAAATATTGATTCATTTAAGGGTTTAGTTAAAATATCAGCAATTTGATTATGAGAATTGATATAATCGAGAGTAACTACTTCCTTACTTATATTATCTCTGAGAAAATGATGTCTGATATCAATATGTTTAGTTCGAGCATGTTGAGTAAAATTTTTGGATAAATTTATTGTACTAGTATTATCACAATAAATTAGTGATTTCGAGATATTTAAACCATAATCTTTTAAAGTTTGTTGCATATATATTACTTGAGAACAAGCGAAAGCAGCAGAAATATACTCTGCTTCAGTTGTTGATAAAGAAACCGTGTTTTGCTTTTTACTAAACCAGGAAACCAGAGAATGCACCAAAAAGTGACAAGTCCCACTTGTATTTTTTCGGTCTGATTTACAACCAGCATAATTAGCATCACAGTAAGATATTAAGTCAAAAGAATCATTTTTAGGGTAAAATAAACCATAATCAGATGTGTTTTAACATATCTTATGACACGTTTTATGGCTTTTAAGTGGGTCTCTATAGGTTGGGATTGATATCTGGCATATTGACAAACACTATGCATGATATCAGGTCTACTAGCAATATTATAGAGTAGTGATCCAATCATTCCTCTATATAATTTTTGATCTACATCTTTCGAGAGATCTTCTTTACTAAGGTACTCATTGGTTGCCATGGAAGTGGGTTTTCCACTTGCAGTAGTCAAACCAAATTTACTAATTAGGTCTTGAGCATTTTTTCTTGTCTAATAGAGATACCATTATCTAATTGTTTTATTTGTAATCCTAAAAAGAAATTTAATTCACCCATATGGCTCATCTCAAACCCTTTTGTCATTATTTCAAAAAATTCTTTATTCATTTCAAAATTAGTTGATCCAAAAATGATATCATCTACGTAAACTTGTACTAGTTGAATATCATTTATATTTCTTTTAATAAAAAAAGTATTATCTATTTTACCAATTTCAAAATTTGATTGTAATAAATAAGATCTTAGTCTATCATACCAGGCTCTTGGAGCTTGTTTTAGACCATATAAAGCTTTCTTAAGTTTGTAAACATGATTTGGTAATTTATCATTTTCAAAAAGTGGTGGTTGTTAACATATATTTCTTCTTTTACAAATCCATTTAAAAATGCACTTTTAACATCCATTTGAAATAATTTGAAATTATTATGATTTGCGAAAGCAAGTAGAATCCTAATGGCTTCTAATCTTGCTACGGGAGCAGAGATTTCATCAAAATCTATTCCTTCTTCTGGACAATAACCTTGAGCGACTAATCGAGCTTTATTTCTAACTACCTCTCCTTATTCATTCATTTTATTTTTATAAACCCATTTAGTTCCAATTATAGTTTTATTTTCAGGTCTAGGAACAAGTTCCCAAACATCATTTCTAGTAAATTGATTTAATTCTTCTTGCATAGCCAAAATCCATGAATCATCAGTTGATGCTTCTTTTGGATTTTTGGGTTCAATAGTTGATATAAAAGCAACATTACTCATTTGACTTAGTTGATTTCTAGTTTTAACAACAGATTGCATATCTCCTAGTATATTTTCTATAGGACGATCTTTTAAAAGTTTAGACCTTTTATTAGGATGATTAATTTCATTATTAGTTTCATATGATTCTTGATTTTGAGTGATTAAATCCTCTTCATCATTTGTATCTTCAAATTTTCTGAAAATTTCATCAAATGAAACATGCATTGTTTCTTCGATGGTGTTAGTTTTTAAATTAAATTCTCTGTATGCTTTACTTCAATTAGAGTATCCGATAAAGATTCCTTTGTCAGATTTAGGATCAAATTTATCTAAATTATCTTTTGTATTTAAAATAAAGCATTTACTTCCAAAAATTCTGAAATAAGATGCCTTAGGTTTCTTTGAATAAAGAAGTTCATAAAATGTCTTATCAGTTAAAGGTCTAACTAAAATTCTATGTAAAATATAAGAGGCAGTAGCAACTGCTTCTGCCAAAAAATTCTTTGGTAAATTGCTATCTGAAAGCATAGTTCTCGCACACACTTGAATCGTCCTATTTTTACGTTCTACCACTCCATTTCGTTGTGGAGTTCTCGGAAATGAAAAATTGTGAGTTATTCCTTTTTTAGTGTAGAATTCTTCACACTTTTCGTTTTCAAATTCACCACCGTGATCACTACGAATAGTTATAATTTTTAAAGAAAATTGATTTTGAATTCTTTTTGAAAAGTTCTTAAACATTCAAAAGTATCACTTTTATGTTTCAAAAATATTGTCCATGTAAATCTAGAATAATCATCTACAATTACAAAAACATATTTACTATGATTTATTGACAGAATTTGAGATGGACCAAATAAATCAAGATGAAGTAATTCAAGAGGTTTTGAAGTTGAAATCATATCTTTTAATTTAAAAGAACTTTTTCTAAGTTTTTCTAATTGACAAGCATCACATAGACTGTCTACTTTAAAATTCATTTTAGGAAGACCTCTTACTAGATCATGTTTTGACAGTCTAGATAAGAGTTTGAAATTCAAATGCCCAAATCTCTTATGCCAAATCCAAGGGTCACTTGTATTTGCCAACAGACATAGGTTATCATTTGAATCTTTCATACTAAGAATATAAATATTCTTTTTCCTGACTCCCTCAAATATAATGGTTGAATTATTATCTTCAATGTGACATTTATCTTTTCAAATTTAATTTTATATCCTTTGTCGCATAGTTGACTTATACTTAGCAGATTATATTTCAGATTCTTAACTAGCAAAACATTAGTAATAGTATGAGTTTTAGAATTACCGACTTTGCCGATGCCAATCACATATCCTTTTGAATTGTCTCCAAAATTAACCGGTCCTCCGTCTTTGTGTATAATATCATTCAGTATATCTGGATTGCCAGTCATGTGTCTAGAACATCCACTATCACGTATCTATTTTTTCTTTCCGATCTGCACAATTTCTCCATTGTGGATTGATTCCTCAACAGTCATAAAGCATGATTCCTACACATCAAACCCTTTTGGTAGATAACTTGAATTTGAATATTGATTATATGCAGACTCATGAAATAACGATGATTGGAATATTTATAAACTAGTATTAACAAATATAACCATTTTAAAAGCTTTTTCAAAAATCAGATTATGAAACTTTGAAAACCTTTCTCTGATACCAAATGTGAGAAAAGCGGATTAAGGATCTTAAGGCTAAGGATAAACACTAGAGGGGGGTGAATAGTGTTTTAGAGAATTGTTAAATCTTTTTGAGTTTTTGTTAATTTAAACACTTATACAATATTCAGACATAAATATGACCACAGAATCAAACACAAATGCAAATATAAAGTAAAATCAATAGAGAAAAGAACACACCGGATTTTATATTGGTTCGGAGTTACTCTACATCCAGTCCCGCACACAAGTACATATTTCCTTTCAAAAGCAATTGTACAATTACACCCTTGATTTCAAGGCTACGAGGTACACCCTCCAGAATCACAATCCTATGGGTAGAGATACTTGATTTTCTAGGAAACAAATTCACCCACTTGATTTTACGGGTAACAAGTTCATCCAATTGATTTTCAAGGCCACAATCACACCTTTTCTCGCTTAATAGATTACAAAGAAGTCTATAACTCTGAATAGCACTAAAAACCTTATTGAGATAGTGATAGAGAATCAAACTAGATGTAATCGAGTTTGATTCAATGTTGATTTCGGCAGAGTAATGGTAAGAATATGTATTAAGAAATGTGGAAGAAGAAGAGGAGTGTAAAACCAGAAAATCTGATATAAAATTCGTTGAAACTAACCCCTATTTATAGAAGAACAACAACCATGTCCATTCGTGAAGAGATATGGCGAATAGACACTTCTTTTGAAATTTGAATTTTGAAACCAACTAACACCATGTCGACATGGCCACCATGAGTATGTCGACATCCCAAGGCAATTTTTGATGATTTGATTTTCTTTGAAAATAACCTTTATCTTATATTAAAACTATTTTAAACTTTATAAACATACTTGACTACAGTTAAAATTCATAGGTAAATATAGAGAATAATATGTATAGAATTTAACTATAATTTTATATTTAAATTTAAGTATAAATATTTAAAAGTTAAATATATTATATTAAAAGATAGTTTAAAATCAGGAGTAATATGACTTGAAATTAAAGATGATTTGAGGCTAAAATTATTTATAATCAGGATAAAGGTTTTTGAATCTTTTAAAAGGAAAGTTTTGAAATCATTTTTGAAAACAAGATAATTTTTATAAAATCATTTAAATAAAAAGTTAGCGGATACAAAACAATGTTCCTCTAGATTTTTCGTAGGTTCCATCCTACTTAGTGTTCCATCCCTTTAACATGCTCGAAGTGGATTCCATTCCACGAATAAATTGGATTTTAAGATGCCAGTGCTTTTCTATGAGTTTTAACAAAATTTCTAGTTAAATAATAAATTACTTGAATTCTTGAACTCTTGATAATCTTGATACTCATGAGTCTTCAATCTTGATATCTTGAATCTCTATACTGTACAGTCTTCATTCTTGGTACCTGCATGGTTAAATCCTGCATATACATATATATATCTAAACTTATAATGTTAGTATTTATACTTTATAATCTATTCTGAGGTTGTTTTCATCAAAACCATCATCTCAAGGACCAACAAGCCTCACGCTTCCAATAAGGGCCTGGCTGTCACATATTTCATTGCCGAGCGTTTAAGCCTAAGCGATGGCGAAGAAGAGACTGTCAACAACTAGTAAGCTTGGCACCTATATATGGATGGGTCATAAAATGAGATAGGGGAAGGGATTGGCATGGTCCTTATTACTCCTTAAGGAAGAGAGATGTAACGACCCGTATTTTACGTGTCGATAAATCGTAAAATATGCCATCGAGTCGTTAGTATTGTTGTTAAGTCGTTTAGAGTTTGAGTCGACCAAAGCTTATGTCGTATAAAGGTTAACTCGTGTGGTGCTTAAGTCGTGGGTAGCTTGGGTCGTATGAGAGTTAGGTTGAGAGGAGCGACCTATAGATGTAACGGCCTAAGTATGTTGAGCGACTTAAGAGTTAGGTGGTGTAGGAGTTAAGTCGCATAGGATTTAGGTCGTGGGAGCGACTTAAGGAGACCTAGTAGTAGCGACTTATAGTAGTGACCGACTCATAGGGGTGACCAACTTAACAGGAGTTAACGACTTAAGGTGTTGCCGACCTAAGGGTTAAACGGCTTAGGGGTTTGGCCGACTTAGTAGTTAACGACTCATAGATGAGACCGACCTAATGGCTATGCCGTGTTATAGTTAGGCCGTGTGCTTAGTTAGGTCGTGACCGACCTATGTTAAGTCGTATGGGGGTACTAAGTTGTTTGATCGTATGGTTGTCTCTTGTGTTAGGTCGTAGGTCTTTGATGAGTCGTCTCCTGAGTTAACTGTTGAGTCGTTAGGCTGTAAGGTCGGCTTTGTAGTTAAGTCGTATACTGGTTTAGGTCGTGGACGAGATAAGGCTTAGGTCGGCTGAGCGAGTTAATGGCCTAGTAGTTAGCGACTTAGGAGCCAACGGCATAAGGGTTACGACCTAAGAGGGAGATAGGTTAGGTCGTTAAGGGGTTGAGTCGTTCGGTCGATAGGCCTTGAGGTTAGATTGTTTGGTCGGCAAGGGTTAAGTCGTAAGCTGTAAGCCGTGTTGAGCTGTGTTTGTGTTGAACCGTGTTAAGGCATGAGCCGTTGAGTCGCGTGGGAACTGGAGTCGTTAGGTCGGCATGCATATTGAGTCGTAGGCCGTGGTCTGTTGAGTCGTGGACGACTCATGGGATAGGTCGGCGGCGACTTAAGGGGGCGGCGACTCATGGGGATTTCAGCCTATAAATAGAGGGGTTTGGCTCATTTTTTGGCATCGGATTTTGAAGCGACGAAGTGCTGCCATTTTGAGAGCTCGACTACAACACTTCTTCACTTCTTTTCTCCACTCTAATCTAGTGCTTACATCCATCCAAGATCGAAGATCAAGGTTGGAGATCCAAGATCCAAAGTTGAAGATCTTCATCCAACAAAGAGAGATTTCATCGATTGAAGCGAGATTTTGCCGGATCAAGCTTAGTCCTTTGCTGTCCAGATCTGGAGTTGGTTGTTTTTGAGGTGTTTAGGTGTTTTGGTGAGTGGTGGTTATCTCTCACACGGACCCAAAGGAGTATATTGGATCGGTGGTTTGTTTATGTGTTAAAGAGAGTAATTTCGTGCATTTTTCTTAACTCTGCATGTAGATCTGTGGTTAATGATGATTCAACACCTATTTCACTACATGTTCACTTATGCAAGTTCATTCATCAAGTTGTAGAGATATTGTTCATAATTCATGCTTGTTAGAATGCATGTTAGATTTGAACTCTTTATTTACGAAATTGCCATTATTGTTGTAATTGTTTATTTAGATCTTGTTTGAATGATTGATTACTTGGATTAATGTTTGATCTGATTGATTAGTTGATTGATAACTTGATTTGGACAAGTTGGTCGAAGATGATTCAAAAGCTAAGTGGAAAGGCTCTTGAATAAGGAAAGCTGCTTGTGGCATATGAAGCGGATGTTGAAGCTCATATGGATAGATTTGATGATGATGTTGAGATGGGACTTTGCCATGATGCGATGAGGCAAACCATGATGTTGAGATGGGACTTTGCTATGATGCGATGAATCAAAGCATGATGTGTGAAAGCCTTGGTTTAATCCAGACGGGATCATCCCAAGCATGTTGATAACTCGGTGATGCGGTCCGACTTTGTGGATAATGGTTAGCTTGAGAGGCGCTTGAGCTAAGTATGGGAATAGTCGTCGAGGAGGATGACTAGAAGGCTGAGATCTCATCGTTATTGAAGGTTCTAGCATGCTCAAAGCAAGAGTATGTTGGGACGGGCTGCGACGATGTTCCAGGCACGGGCTGCGACGACGTGCTAGTACTATGGGTAGTTGCGAAAATTCCTAGGCACGGGCTGCGACGACGTGCGGAGTTATGTCTAGAACCGGGGTTACCATTATCCCTTGGCGGATGGATGAGATAATGTGACGGTCATTCAATTAACGATGAAATCAAGGCAATGATAACAGTGATAGCCAGAGTCATGGATGTTTAGATGTTTGGTTGTATCGTCATTTAGGTCAAGAGCGATGTTTTCAGGGTGCTTATCTGATCTTGGTTTAGGCCTTGGGGGTTTGTATTTGGAAAACACCGACCTTGACTCGAGTGATATTTACTTTGCTTTAAATGTCTGAATTGCTATGTTTACTTCTGCTTAGTGTGTCTGGGGCTATCACTGTAGAAAGAGGTGGAGTGGGATGGTTGAGTTCCTATTCCTTTTACCCTTTATGCTCTTTTGGTATGTTTGATAGTAGATTTACTGCTCACTAAGACTTTTGTCTGACTCAAGGTTTTATGTTTAACTCTTATTACCTTGGGCCGTTCATCCATGTTGGGATGGGAAGACTATGTAGCAGGTGACAGGTGCTGTTTTTGGCTACCAACGCTGTTGATGACGAAGACGAGCTGGAGGCTTTTGCATATTGTTTTCTTACTATATGTACTGGATGTTCCGCTGTTTGTTTGATACTCTGAGTGTTATGTGGTGAGGCTTGATGTATTGACTTTGCTGATTGTTGTATCAAACTATTAGAGTTTATATGATGAGATTCTGTTATATGGAGCTTCACTATGTATATTTTCTATTGTATTTTGTCCATGCGCTGTGAGTAATACGATAGATTCCGCTGTTTAATCTTACCTTGACTATCGTCCATGGCTGTCTGGCACGCCTTTCAGCGCACTATCTCCTTGTTTTCGTGCGGGAGTCATGGGCGGTCGTTACATTTGGTATCAGAGCTTTGGTTAATCGATTTTAGCCAACGCTCGCTGACGTAAGTACGTAAGAGAGACGTAATTGTATTTTGATGGATGATTACTATATATTATATAGTAGCTTAGAAGGATTTGAACTCCTTATGTAGTTGTTTCTCAAGGTGTTCTAAATCATTCCTTTTTGTAGATATTAAGGATGAGTCGAAATGAGAGGCAAGCTGCTAGGGAAAGGCGTGCTGTTGGGGGAGCTACTGACTATGCTGCAATGTTCGAAGCTATGATGACTTCGATCATGAGAAGGATACCAACTTCAGGACCATCAGTTGATGTTGGAGTTCAAGTTCAAGCTCCAAAACCAGTGGATTTTGCTAAGTTGTGCAAGGACTATACTGCTCTTGGAGGAAAGGTTTTCTTGGGAACAGAATCAACCGTTGATGTTCAGAGATGGATTGATGCTTGTAGAAGGATCTTTGGTGATTTGGGAATTGAGGATGAAACTAAGAGGAAGCTTGCATCAAGACAGCTTCAAGGGAGAGCTTCGGATTGGTGGAACTCTATCACCATTGATACTCCAGAGGAAGAGATTACTTGGGAGCAATTCCAAGTCAGATTTGAGGCTAAGATCATTTCTACAGCTCAGAAATCTGTTTTGTTTAAGAAGTTTGTGGAAATCAAGCAAGGTGGAAGACCAGTTCTTGAGTATGTTTCTGAGTTTGAAGCTTTGTCCAAGTATGCTCGGTCGCATATTGAATCTCCCTATCAGAAGAATGAGAAGTTTGTGACAGGCTTGGATAGTTACCTTGGGAGACAGTTGGTGGATCATTTGGACGATCCATTTGAGAAGCTTGTGGAGAAAGCTCTCAGGCATGAGAGTCTGTTTCCAAAAGAAGGATCTGTTGTTGCTGTGACCAAGGAAGAGTCCAAACCACAGCAGGGTGGAAACAAGAAGAGGAAGCAGCAACAATAGAAGGGTAAGGATGGCCAGAAGAAGCCGAAGGGCGAAGTGACTTGCTACAATTGCCAACAGAAGGGCCATCTCTCCAGGGATTGCAAGAAACCGAAAGTGTCGGCAAAGTGCCACAACTGTGACAAACCGGGGCATTTAAGGAAGGATTGTCCGGAACCGAGGAAGGACAAGCAGATTGTGCAAGCCTATGCTTTGGGAGCTGTTCCATCATCTTTGAAAGCTCCTACTGTGGAAGAGAAAGGGAAGAGTGTGGTGGTTCAAATTACTCTTTCCATTTGTGGTATTCCAGTTAGAGTGTTGTTTGATACTGGAGCATCGCATTCTTTTGTTTGTAATGAACTTGTAGGCCGGTTGGGTTTTGAACCGGATATTGTTGATAGACCATTGGTTGTGACTAATCCAGTTGGGAGTTCATCTTGTTTGTGTATGTTATGCCGTGGTCTAGTTGTATCGAGTCATGATTGCTCTTTTGTTTGCGATTGTTTTGTTCTGAACTTTGCGGGGTTCGGAATTATTTTGGGTATGGACTGGCTTAGGAAATATGCGGCAAGGGTTGATTGTGAGAGGCTGGAGGTGACAGTCGTGAATGTGGAGAGGCGAAAGGTTGTGATACGATGTAAGCATGAGGAAGGCGTCTTCATGAGCTTCATGTATTCGCTGGTTGTTCCACGGGATGGACTGTCATCGGTGCCTATTGTGAATGGATTTGAGGATGTCTTTGACGAGGTCAAAGGATTACCGCCGCATAGGGAGATCGAGTTTCGTATCGATCTAGTTGAGGGAGCCAGACCTGTTGTGATGCCTCTTAGGCAAATGGCGCCTAGGGAGCAGCAAGAGTTGAAGGTGCAAGTTGATGACCTTTTACGGAAAGGATTCATTCGGCATAGCGTGTCCGAATGGGGTGCACCAGTTGTGTTTGCAACCAAAGCAGATGGATCGTTGAGGCTGTGTGTGGATTATCGTGAGCTGAATAAAGTGACTAGAAAGAACAAGTATCCATTACCGAGAATAGATGACTTGTTTGATCAGCTTCACGAAGCTAAGGTGTTTTCTCATATGGATTTGGCAATGGGATTTCACCAGTTGAGAGTGGCTAAGGATAGTGTGCCGAAGACTGCTTTCAGGACACCATCCGGTTTTTATGAGTGGCTGGTAATGCCGTTTGGATTGACCAATGCACCAGCATATTTTGTGGATCTTATGAATAGAGTGTTCAGGGATCAGTTGAACAAGTTTGTACTTGTGTTCGTGGATGATATTTTGATTTATTCTAGAACTGAAGAGGAACACAAGACGCACTTGCGGATTGTTTCGGAAATCTTGCGGAAATATTAGCTGAGGGCTAAGTTTTCGAAGTGTCACTTCTGGAAGAGTGAAGTGAGATTCTTAGGCCATGTTATCTCTGGAAATGGAATAGCGGTTGATCCCGCTAAGGTGGCAGCGATCCAGGATTGGGTTAGACCTAAGAATGCATCTGATGTGAGAAGTTTTCTTGGATTAGTAGGATACTATCGTCGGTTTATCAAAGACTTTTCCAAGATAGCTGCACCGTTAACAGAATTGACGAAAAAGAACCAAGTGTTCAAATGGGGTGATAAGTGTGAGCAAGCTTTTGTAATCCTGAAAGAGCGATTGACAAGTGCTCCTGTTTTGACTATTTCGAGTGGGAATGATGAGATGGTGGTTTACACCGATGCATGTGGTACTGGACTTGGAGCAGTGCTAATGCAGAAGGATAAAGTTGTTGCGTATGCGAGTCGACAACTAAAGCCGCATGAAAGGAATTATCCGACTCATGATTTGGAGTTAGCGGCGATTGTATTTGCTTTGAAGATGTGGAGACATTACCTATTGGGAGTTCGATTTGAGTTGTTTACAGATCATAAGTCGTTGAAGTATCTGTTCTCCCAAAAGGATTTGAATCTTCGACAGCAACGGTGGCTAGAGTTCTTAGCATCATATGATTTTGGTATAGCCTATACTCCGGGAAAAGGTAACGCAGTGGCAGACGCGTTAAGTCGAAGACATGCAGGTTTGGGAGCCATGTTTTCAGAATGGAAGAGTCTTGAGTATTTGGCTGGATTTGACTTCAGGCCTAGATGTGAATTGGAACCTGAGATGTTGGCAAACTTATCGATAAGACCTACTCTAGTAGAAAGAATTGGCGAGAGCCAAAAGCGAGACGATAAGCTTGTAAAGATTATCCGTGATTTGGAATCTGGATTGGACCCAGAAAAGGATAGAGGATTCGAAGTCGATCGAGAGGGTTGGCTTCAGAAGCAAGGACGACTAGTTGTTCCTGATATAGATGGATTGAGAGATGAAGTTCTAAGGGAAAGTCATCACTCGAAGTTGACAATTCATCCAGGTGGAAATAAGATGTATCGGGACATGAAGAGAACCTATTACTGGGAAGGTATGAAGAAGGATGTTGGAAATTTTATTTCCAAATGTATGAATTGCCAGTTGGTAAAAGCCGAACAGAAGAAGCCAGGTGGATTGCTTCAGCCATTAGAGGTTCCTACATGGAAGTGGGAGCAGATATCGATGGATTTTATCAATGGTCTACCTAGAACCAGGGCGGGAAATGAAGGGATTTGGGTCATTGTAGATCGTTTGACTAAGAGTGCAAGATTCATTCCTGTTCGATCTACTAGGACTACACCAAAATTGGCCGAGTTGTATGTTAAGTGAATAGTTCGATTCCATGGTATTCCGAAGAGTATAGTGAGCGATAGAGACCCATTGTTCACTAGTGGATTTTGGAAGAGCTTCCAGGAAGTTTTGGGAACTGAGTTGTATTTGAGTACAGCTTATCACCCTCAAACAGATGGTCAGACAGAGAGAGTCAACCGAGTTTTGGAAGATCTCCTGAGAGCATGTGTTTTGGATTTCGGAGGATCATGGGAAGACCATCTTCATTAGGTGGAATTTGCGTATAATAACAGTTATCAGTCTAGTATTGGTATGGCACCATATGAGGCATTGTATGGAAGACCGTGTAACTCTTCGACATGTTGGTTGGAAACAGGAGAAAAGTTGATACTTGGGCCAGAGATGATTCGACAGACTTCGGATTGTATAGAGATCATTCGGCAACGAATGAAGGCAGCCCAAGACCGTCAGAAAAGTTATGCCGATAAGCGTCGTAAGGATTTGGAATTCGACGTAGGAGATATGGTTTTTGTGAAGATTTCTCCATTGAAGAATGTTATTCGATTCGGGAAGAAAGGAAAATTGACTCCAAGATTTGTTGGACCATTACCGATCATCGAGCGAATTGGAAAGCTCGCATATAAATTGGAGTTACCAGAAAAGATGGCGAGTGTGCACAATGTTTTTCATATATCGTATCTACGGAAGTATGTGCACGACTCGAATACAGTGGTTTCTGCTGATAGCTGTGAAGATTTAGAACTTGATTCAGTTGTTACGAGACCTCGTAAGCCGCTTCGTGTTGTTGGAACCGACACGAAACAACTTAGGAGGAAGACGATTACGTTGCTCAAGATACAATGGAGTGATGATGTTAACGACTGTACATGGGAGGAGGAAGAGAGGATGAAGGCAGCTCATCCTGAACTCTTCGAGGTATGGCCCTAAGGTGTCGTGACATCTCATGAATTTGTAACTTGTTCTAGTCTTATAATTCTGCATGCTAGGCTATTAATTGGATGCATGGTTTGTTGATTGCTATGGATGGTAGGCATGCAGAATAACTTTGGTTGCTCTTGTTTGTTTGGAATTTCGGGGGCGAAATTCCTAAGGGGGAGAGAATGTAACGACCCGTATTTTACGTGTCGATAAATCGTAAAATATGCCATCGGGTCGTTAGTATTGTTGTTAAGTCGTTTAGATTTTGAGTCGACCAAAGCTTATGTCGTATAAAGGTTAACTCGTGTGGTGCTTAAGTCGTGGGTAGCTTGGGTCGTATGAGAGTTAGGTTGAGAGGAGCGACCTATAGATGTAACAGCCTAAGTATGTTGAGCGACTTAAGAGTTAAGTGGTGTAGGAGTTAAGTCGCATAGGATTTAGGTCGTGGAAGCGACTTAAGGAGACCTAGTAGTAGCGACTTATAGTAGTGACCGACTCATAGGGGTGACCAACTTAACAGGAGTTAACGACTTAAGGTGTTGCTGACCTAAGGGTTAAACGGCTTAGGGATTTGGCCGACTTAGTAGTTAACGACTCATAGATGAGACCGACCTAGTGGCTATGCCGTGTTATAGTTAGGCCGTGTGCTTAGTTAGGTCGTGACCGACCTATGTTAAGTCGTGTGGGGGTACTAAGTTGTTTGATCGTATGGTTGTCTCTTGTGTTAGGTCGTAGGTCTTTGATGAGTCGTCTCCTGAGTTAACTGTTGAGTCGTTAGGCTGTAAGGTCGGCATTGTAGTTAAGTCGTATACTGGTTTAGGTCGTGGACGAGATAAGGCTTAGGTCGGCTGAGCGAGTTAATGGCCTAGTAGTTAGCGACTTAGGAGCCAACGACATAAGGGTTATGACCTAAGAGGGAGATAGGTTAGGTCGTTAAGGGGTTGAGTCGTTCGGTCGATAGGCCTTGAGGTTAGATTGTTGGGTCGGCAAGGGTTAAGTCGTAAGCTGTAAGCCGTGTTGAGCTGTGTTTGTGTTGAACCGTGTTAAGGCATGAGTCATTGAGTCGCGTGGGAACTGGAGTCGTTAGGTCGGCATGCATATTGAGTCGTAGGCCGTGGTCTGTTGAGTCGTGGACGACTCATGGGATAGGTCGGCGGCGACTTAAGGGGGCGGCGACTCATGGGGATTTCAGCCTATAGATAGAGGGGTTTGGCTCACTTTTTGGCATCGGATTTTGAAGCGACGAAGTGCTGCCATTTTGAGAGCTCGACTACAACACTTCTTCACTTCTTTTCTCCACTCTAATCTAGTGCTTACATCCATCCAAGATCGAAGATCAAGGTTGAAGATCCAAGATCCAAAGTTGAAGATCTTCATCCAATAAAGAGAGATTTCATCGATTGAAGTGAGATTTTGCCGGATCAAGCTTAGTCCTTTGCTGTCCAGATCTGGAGTTGGTTGTTTTTGAGGTGTTTAGGTGTTTTGGTGAGTGGTGGTTATCTCTCACACGGACCCAAAGGAGTATATTGGATCGGTGGTTTGTTTATGTGTTAAAGAGAGTGATTTCGTGCATTTTTCTTAACTCTGCATGTAGATCTGTGGTTAATGATGATTCAACACCTATTTCACTACATGTTCACTTATGCAAGTTCATTCATCAAGTTGTAGAGATATTGTTCATAATTCATGCTTGTTAGAATGCATGTTAGATTTGAACTCTTTATTTACGAAATTGCCATTATTGTTGTAATTGTTTATTTAGATCTTGTTTGAATGATTGATTACTTGGATTAATGTTTGATCTGATTGATTAGTTGATTGATAACTTGATTTGGACAAGTTGGTCGAAGATGATTCAAAAGCTAAGTGGAAAGGCTCTTGAATAAGGAAAGCTGCTTGTGGCATATGAAGCGGATGTTGAAGCTCATATGGATAGATTTGATGATGATGTTGAGATGGGACTTTGCCATGATGCGATGAGGCAAACCATGATGTTGAGATGGGACTTTGCTATGATGCGATGAAGCAAAGCATGATGTGTGAAAGCCTTGGTTTAATCCAGACGGGATCATCCCAAGCATGTTGATAACTCGGTGATGCGGTCCGAGTTTGTGGATAATGGTTAGCTTGAGAGGCGCTTGAGCTAAGTATGGGAATAGTCGTCGAGGAGGATGACTAGAAGGCTGAGATCTCATCGTTATTGAAGGTTCTAGCATGCTCAAAGCAAGAGTACGTTGGGACGGGCTGCGACGACGTTCCAGGAACGGGCTGCGACGACGTGCTAGTACTCTGGGTAGTTGCGAAAATTCCTAGGCACGGGCTGCGACGACGTGCGGAGTTATGTCTAGAACCGGGGTTACCATTAGCCCTTGGCGGATGGATGAGATAATGTGACGGTCATTCAATTAACGATGAAATCAAGGCAATGATAACAGTGATAGCCAGAGTCATGGATGTTTGGATGTTTGGTTGTACCGTCATTTAGGTGAAGAGGGATGTTTTCAGGGTGCTTATCTGATCTTGGTTTAGGCCTTGGGGTTTGTACTTGGAAAACACCGACCTTGACTCGAGTGATATTTACTTTGCTTTAAATGTCTGAATTGTTATGTTTACTTCTGCTTAGTGTGTCTGGGGGCTATCACTGTAGAAAGAGGTGGAGTGGGATGGTTGAGTTCCTATTCCTTTTACCCTTTATGCTCTTTTGGTATGTTTGATAGTTGATTTACTGCTCACTAAGACTTTTGTCTGACTCAAGGTTTTATGTTTAACTCTTATTACCTTGGGCTGTTCATCCATGTTGGGATGGGCAGACTAGGTAGCAGGTGACAGGTGCTGTTCTTGGCTACCAACGCTGTTGATGACGAAGACGAGCTGGAGGCTTTTGCATATTGTTTTCTTACTATACGTACTGGATGTTCCGCTGTTTGTTTGATACTCTGAGTGTTATGTAGTGAAGCTTGATGTATTGACTTTGCTGATTGTTGTATCAAACCATTAGAGTTTATATGATGAGATTCTGTTATATGGAGCTTCACTATGTATATTTTCTATTGTATTTTGTCCATGCGCTGTGAGTAATACGATAGATTCTGCTGTTTAATCTTACCTTGACTATCGTCCATGGCTGCCTGGCACGCCTTTCAGCGCACTATCTCCTTGTTTTCGTGCGGGAGTCATGGGCGGTCGTCACAAGAGATATGTTTTGCAACCCGCCTCACTTTCAAAGCAACCAACAACGAAGTCAATTATGAAGCTGTCCTAGCCGGCCACATGATGCGAAAAGCGTTACGCATTGATTCCATCCATGTATTTAGTGACTCGTTATTGGCCGTTAATCAAATTAGCGAGTGCTTTCAAGTCAAGGGTAAGACATTGGCCTTAAATGTTGCCAATGCCAAGAAGATAATCAACATGTTCACCGAGTTCAAGCTAGACCAAATACCCAAGGAGTAGAATGCCAAGGCCGATCAACCAACCACGGTAGCTAGCAACCTCGAAGAAGCCACTCCTTAGGTCCTATTAGAGATTTGAAGCACCTTTTGCTACGAGCCAGGGGCAATAGCAATGGAAAAATGATGCGCCATCTATGGAAAATTGGATGACACCCCTGGCAAGTACTTAAAAAGTGAAAAGCTTTCTATTGACTGCAAAGATGCTAGGAAGGTCCTCTATCAGGCTCCCTATTACACGATCATAGACGAGAAGCTCAAAAAATAAGGGTACTCTACACCATTTCAATAGTAAATGTCTAAATACAAAGACAGCCAGATATTGGAAGAGCCGCATAAAGGATTTTGCGTGTATCATACTGGGGGACAGAGCTTAACAGAGAAGGTCAATCGGCAGGACTAATACTGGCCTGTTATGATCAAAGATTCAATGGACCATGTTAAGAAGTGGGATCATTGATATTAGTTTGCTAGGATCCCAAGAGCCTCTCCTACTATCCTTAGCCTTATGACTTCCCCATGGCCATTCGACAAATGGGAAATTGAATTGATAGGAAAGCTGCCAAATGTCAAGGGAAGGTAATCTAACAACCCTATTTTCTACATCGTTGAAATAAATAATTTAAATTTAAGATAAAATATACGAATTCAATTTTGGATGACTTTTATTTTGACATATATTGTTTTGATTTAAAATTATTTGATAAAGTAGTTTATTTTAATAAATTGAATTGATTGAAAAATTCTATTCGATGAATATATTGAGCTCAAATAAATATTTACAATAGATATATAATTTTTTTATTAATGAAGAGAAATTTCATATAGTTTGAATAGATGAAAAGAAATTTTATTTGATATTAATAAAATCAACAGGGATAAATTAGTTACTGAATTTAGATATCTTGTGCAATCTATCAAAATATAATTATAAACATTTAAATTTAAATTGAATTGAAAATGTATTCATAAATATTTGATAAAATTATTCATATATAATAAAGGGATTTTTATTTGAAATTGAAGAGGCAATCTAAAATTCATTTCCTTGAAGGAATAAATTTGAAAATTGAAAAAGAAAAGAAATAATAGCATATAAAAGGAACCAATTCTTTATCTCCATTATTCTTGAAGGATGTCTTTTATCATCATTTCTCTTTTATAAGCACATTCCCGTTCCATCCCCCTCACACTCAAAAACCCAAAAACATGGTAAATTAAAAATGAAAAAGAAAAAAAAAATATAAATTGCGAAGTGTGATTTCCAAAAAAAGAATGGAATTCAGGCGTGCAACGTTGAGAAGTGCAAGGGAGGCAGCCGGTTGGGTAGCACATGACGCAGTGCTGGAAGCGGTAGCCGATCTAGGTTGGGTGCGGTAGCTGAAGCGGAGACGGGGTCAGGCACGAATTTCGGTGCGGGTGGAAACAAGGGAGATGTGAAAGCCGAGCTTGGCAATTTCGAGCTTAGGTGGGTATGAGGCAATGTGAAAATTTTAGAGGAAGGATTTGAAAGTGGGCAGAAATTATGAAGGAATCACGTACATCATTCGGCGAGTTATCTTCATAATTCATAACGATGAACTAGATCCCCATTTCATTATTTTTGTTGATTGCTGATATTGATGAACCTAATTCATTGTGTGCTTGTTTTCGTGATAAACTATTGGTTGATTGTTGATCATACATACATTATACGCCTATCAGATAATAAATAGATGCTTATAGATAGTTGGACACATACTATAAGTTGTGGGAAAGGGAATACATGAATTAATTAGAAGCTTTGAATGTAACAGAAATATTTTAAATATAAACAGTTTTTTTGAAATGATTTATTTTATTTCATACTGAAAGTATTATTATTAGCAGAAAATATAAAAGTAGAATAATTTTGCGAATTGTGTGAATGTGAATTATTTGGTAAGTGACGATTATTAAGGTTTGTTTGAATAAATGAGTTTTAAAATATATTTTCATTTTGTTTATCCACGATTATAGAAATATTTGAAAGATTTTTATAAAAAGAGAATTTAAAATGTATATTTTAATGTGATGAGTTTATTCTATTTGGATATAACACATTAGAAGTTTGAAGAATAATATTTTATGTAATAATAAATTGATTGTAACTTATTTATTGTATTGGAAATTTTAGGAAATAATGATTTGCAATTATCATAAGATGAATATAAATTTATTTCGCTATATAGAAATGGTTGATGATAAAATTTATAATATATTGTGTCAGGAATAATTTATGGAAGTTATATATCCACACACATACATACAAGTTGATTATTATTGAATATAAGGTAACTGGTTTGAAGGCCTTTACAATAGATTGAATTTCAAGAAGTGTAAACAGAATCAAGCATGGCTTCGGATGGAGGCAGCGTCATAGGAGACGTGGAGGCTAAGCTTGGCAATTTCAGGCTTAGGAAGGGAGGAGACAATTAGCGAAATTTAGAGACAGGATTTGAAAATGGGCTGAAATTATCAAGGAATGGCTACATCATTCTATGAGTTTTCTTCATAGCTCACAACTATAAACTAGATCACCTTTTCATTATTTTTGTTGGTTGTTGATGCTGATGAACTCAATTCCTTGTTTGCGTGTTGTTGTGATGAATTATTGGTTGATTATTAATCATACATTCATTATACGTCGATTGGGTAATAAATAAATGCTTGTAGATTATCAAACATACACTAGAAGTTGATCGGAAGGGAATATATGAAATAATTGGAATCTTTGAGTGTAATGGAATATTTTAAATATAAATATTGACTTTGGAATGATTTATTTTATTTAATACTAAAAATAATATTATTAGTAGAAAACATAAAAGTAGAATAATTTATAGAATTGCGTGAATAGAAATTATTTGGAAAGTGACGGTTATCGGGGTTTGATTAAATAAGCGAATCTTTAAATATATATTTTTATCTTGTTTATCTATGATTATGGAAATATTTGGCAGATTTGTATAAAAAGTGAATTTAAAATTTATATTTTTAAAGCGATGAGTTTATTCTATTTGGATTTAACAAATTGGAAGTTTGAAGAATAAAATTTTGAACTGATAATAAATTCAATGTAAGTTGTTTATTGCATGGGAAATTTCAGGAAATAATGATTTGGAATTGTAATAAGATGAATAAAAAATATTTCGTTGTATGGAAATGGTTGATGATAAAATTTATAATATATTTTGTCAAGAATAATTTTTTGAATTTATATATGTATATGTAAAAGTTTATTGTTTTTAAATAAAATGCAATTATCTTAATGGCTTTTGGATATATATATATATATATATATATATATATATGAATTTGTATTAAAATATCATGGAAATTGTAATTGTGAGGATTTGGTTACTCATATATATTTTATAAAGCGATATATTTCAATGTTTGGAAGATTTAATATAAAGTAAGATTTTAGTTTGATGAATTTTTTGAAAATAAAGGTTTTGAAAGGTATTGGAATATGAATGAGGGTTTAAATATATTGATTTTTTGAATTTTATATTATCTCTTTGGGAAATATTTTAAATTAAAATCCTTATTGGGAAAATGAGAATATTTAAATCTGTTATTTAAAGGAAATTATGAATTATGAAACATGTAGGTATTATTATTTTTAGATTATTAAAGTAGAATTACAAAACTTATGAAGTATTTTTAAAATGAGTTTAAGAGAATTGGAAGATTAAATTATAGATTTCCTTATGATTAAATTAGTGAGTCGCAAATATTTATTTTTGGAACTATAGAAGGACTTTTGGAAGAACGAGAATTTTATAATTTGATATTCTTTAAATTTTAATATTGATATTTTAAATTGTATTAAAGGTTTTGAAAAGGTGTATTTTGTAATAACCCCTTTTGAATCAATAATAGTTGAAGGGTTTGGTTGATTATATTTTCTACACAACATGGATATCAAAAAATGGACTTATAATACCATATGTTATGAGACATTTGGTAATATTTCTCTGGTTATTCCCTGGACTGTTATATAGAATATTATACATGGCTGAGTGGGATTCACACACATTTGGTAAATGGGTGAATAGTTTCGAGTGGCATGGGATGTTCGAGTGACTATATATTTGATTACCTCTTAAATGTGATTAGCACTCATATTGAGGTGTGGTAGTTGCGGTTACCATTGTCGTGTGTTGGATGGTTAAGTACGTCTATGCGCCAATCAGTAATGTGTGATGTTTATCCAGAGAGACTAGAGTCCATTCTAGTTGGATGATCGTGGGGTCGTGCCCTATATCCGTGGCATCACTTTTTACATGTTGTGTGCTTATACTTAGATTTTGTGATGATATCACTAGCCAAATAGTCTGTTACCATTAGGCAGTAGGCTCATGACCATGGTATAAAGATGGCTATAGAGTCACGATGATTGGGAGTAACTTGGATTGTCGGGGTGTGTTATGTGCTGTCGGTGTTGTGTACTATCCACTGGAGCATGTTGTGTGCTACGGGACTCCCAATAGGTATAAGTGTATGAGATTTATAGAGACATATGATACCATATTTATAACACCTCACTTGATTGTGTGCTTGTTGATAATTGATTCCCTTTTGTGTTATGGGTTTGCTGGAGAATGATGATTGGATGTTAGGTTGATTCACCTACTAAGTATGGTTATATTGTTGGGTGTTGCAGTTAGAAGTCTGGATGTCTTATTTAACCTTTGTGATGTGCTACTTATTTTGATGGTTGATGATTTGTGCATGATATAATTATGTTATATACTTGAGATGTTCACACAATTTATGAGATATATTTCTTCAACCACACGAATTATTATTATATATTGACACCTACATTCTAGATGCAGTCCGACCCACGTTTTATTTATATGATACTCGGTTCAGTCCAAGGCATTTTAGGTTCGGGGACGAAGTACACAGCTTGTGATTGGTGAGTATAGTTGGAGGTTAGTTTATTAATTGATTAGTGCATCATTATGTATGTATGCATTCTCATGTATGTTGATGGTTTTTATGTATATTACATATATTATCGTCGTGTTGATGAATCTGTGTTCTCTAATATTTGTTTTATATTGTGTTTTGTTCTGTCATGGAATAAAACATGTTTATTTCTTTGTGCTGATATCGTGAATGTATAGTGAGCAGTTTATGGTTTTTGAAATAAGTATCTGTGTTAGCCTAAGAAAATATTCATTTGTGATAGCCCAATTTGGCCTTATTCTCCATATTATCAGACAATTTTACCTAGTAATGCTCTTTGATAGTATGGGTTAGAGGTGGGGTATTATGGTACGCCATAGTCGCTATCAACTACTTCACCAAATGGGTCAAGGCCGAGCCCCTCACCGGGGTCACCGCCCCAAAGGTACTGAACTTCGTCATCAAGAACATCGTCCGTCGTTTTGGCCTACCAAAGAAGATCAACACCGACATTGGCACTCAGTTCAAGAGTAACCTCTTTCAAGACTTCTGCATAAGGAATATGATGAAGAAATGCTTTTTTTCATTGCTCATCCTCAAGCCATTTCATAAGTCAAGACCATCAACAGAACCATCAAATCAACACTCAAGAAGTGCCCCGTATTGCTAAGGGTAACTGGGCCAAAGAACCATCGCTTGTTCTTTGGTCCTATCGCAAATCCAAATGCATTTCAACCGATTATACTCCATTCTTACTTTTCCATGGACAAAGCCATGCTACCCATTGAATTATACATCCCCTCACCCCACACCTTACTTACGAGCCTGAAAAAAGAGCAACTCAAGCTCGGGCTTGGCACCATAGTAGAACGAAGAGCCAAAGCCAAACCCTATACTAAAGCCTACAAGATAAATATAGTTGAGCACTATAACTCAAGGGTAAAGCTCTAAAAATTCATTATCAACGATCTAGTTTTGCACAGGGTGTTCGCAAATACAAAGAAGTCGATTGTAGCAGTACTTGGCCCAAATTGGGAGGGGCCGTACTTTATCAACAATGCCTTGACATTTGGCACTATGCGCCTCCCTCACCCGGACAATACCCACATTCCCTACACTTGGAATGCAACGTACCTCCAGGCCTACCATATATGAGAACTGGCCACAATTATAAGCTTTGCAATGCATTTTTTGTGAAGAATACAATGATGACTTCAGAGCCAACTTTGTTTAACATAATCACCTACGATATCCAATGAGGATGAGTTATTATGTGCTTAATACCTTGTTTGGGGACTGTCGACCTTTGCTCCTAAGGACTGCGCAAGCCCTGCTCCCTTCCTTGTTGATCAGCTATCCAGCAAGGGTGAATTATCGTGTATTCACTTCCTAGCCTGGGTACAGCCAAACTATCTATGTGTCACCGAAGAGAACCGTTGACCCTAATTCTCTGGTTCGTGCCTGGACCACTCACCATCTGAAACACCCCCACCTCTATACCCATATTATCTAAGAGTACTACAGAGTAATACTGTCGGATAAAACACGGAATAAGGCAATATGGGGTACACATGTGAATATTCGCTTAGGCCAACATTGGTATGTATTAAAACGTCGAATAAAACATTCACATACATGTATACAGTATCGGCACAAAGCAATAAATACATGTGCCTCTAGGATAGAACAATACAAAATATATAGTAGATAACAAAGATCACAGAGTCAATCACAGTGATAATATATAATATACGACATACAATCTACAAAGTATAATATACATTACTATGTCAAAAACATACACGAGTCTAATATAAAACAGTATTGAATAACTAATCTCCTCTATGCCCAATAATAATAGTCTCTCTCTCTAAAAAAATATGTTTTTTTACCGATCATGGCGGGCATTCGTCGAATTCCCCAGTTGGCACGCGAGGAAACTAGACAAGGAATTCTCTTTGATGCTGTGATCACATAAAAACATAAACTTTGTCGCGACCCGACTTCCTAGCACCAGAAAGTCACATCACTAATTAAGAAAGAAAGGGATAGAAGAAGAAAAGATAAGAAAGGAAAGAAGAAGAAACACAACAACATCAGATACTCACAGCGGAACGAATGAAATATAATATATCACACAAAATATTACATAATATCATATGCATCAAAGTACACAACTTATACAACACATATTAGACAGTTATAAACATCTGTCTAACTATACAACTCAAGATATCACAAGATACAGATACCATACAAACACAGCGGAACCATAATATAACTACACGTGGAAGCCTCCTACTCCATATCTCCTCCAGAATTAGTCAAGCAAACCTGAATCACTTGACTACTCATACATAATATGAGTACCCAAGAGTTTAACAAAACAGAAAATAAATACTCGGGTCAAACAGGGGTCTGGTGTGAGTAAACGGGTTAAAATTGCTTAACTTTAGAAAAACCTTTGAAAAGAAAAGGTATCACGTAAGACTTCCCACACATAAACATGGAAAAGTTTTTACCTTACGCTAACCAAAACATTTGATAGGAAATCCAGTGATATTATAATAGTGTCTAGGGTTTTCAAAATAAAATACAAAAAAATAGCTGGAATGCTTACATCTCACGTTCCAACATAGTTGGGCACAATTAAAACCGTACAGGCACTTAGTGGATTTTGGATTCCATCAATGGCAGGGCTACCAGGGTACCGCCCGTCACAGTACGTGGCCTAGATCATTGTACCGAGGATTAAGCCCAATCCCCTGCATCACAAAGACGAAACCGTTCCTTACTTAACAGTCCCGAGTAAGATCACCCCGTGGTTGGTGCGACCAACCACCCACTAAGCCGAAATAAAAGGGACATCTAGACAGGAATGACCTCAACCTGAAATGGGTGCTACCCACCCAGCCTTGCTGCACCTCCCCTGTTTTAGCCATTCCCGGGTTGATGAGGCTTGAGGCTGCGATTACCTTTATAGAACACATCTATCTTAGAATGCTCATCGTCCACCTGACGATGTTCTGAAAGCATTCAATCCTTAAAGTTCGTTCCGGGTTCGAACGAAACCGAAGGCACTATCTCGTTGCACTCATTTTGGAATCACCCTCAGAGTCAACGACCATAGCCCTTGCACTCTGAATCACCATCTCGAACCTATAAGTACTATTTCCGTCAAACTCATCTCGGAATCACCCCCAGAGTTATACCGAAGAATAGTTCTTACACCTCGAGTCTTCACTAGCACTCCACTTGGATTCACGACCTAACGTTTAATTTAGATCGATGTGGTTTTCGAATATCCAAATATGGAAACCCGATCCCAGTCTCACCGAATCCAAACGCCATTTTAATGTCCAAGTTGTTTAAGGGTTTAAACATTTTAACTTATATACAGGATGATATAAACAGATAGGTGAATCACATTATCACAATAGATAATTCATAACCACCATTCATCTCACAAAACAGCATATCACATAACAGAGATATCCAAATCATCCAGTATCAACCAATCACCCAATATCAATCAATCAATCATCCATAAACAGAATTGATTAACTCTTAATCAATTAGATTACCTAAATCCTTCTTCATTAATTTATTCCAAATAAATAAATTAATCATTTCTTAATGATCTTCCATAATTAATCTTTCTTGATTAATTAGCTTTTAATTACATTCAAGTAATTATCCACAACCATACACAGTAATTAACCTTTAATTACTATCATTAATTACAATAATTAATGATCCTTTATTTACTTCCATTAATTAACCAATTATAATTAATTACATTAAACCTCAATTAATTACAATTAATTAATCACACTTAAATTAATTACTTTTATTAATCAACCTTGATTAATTAATTAATTATATTGACTAATAATCCTTATTAATTAATAATTTCTTTAATTAAATAATTAATTTATAATTAATCATCTCGTTAATCATAAACAGTAATTAACAACTTGTAATTACTTATCTTAATTAATTAACTTCTTATTTAATTATATTAACCCTTGATTAATTAATCTAATTAATTAATCTTAAATTACTTCATTAAGTAATCAATTAAATTAATAAATAATCCTTAATTAGTTACTGTATTAATTAATTACATTTTAATTAATTACACTTAGTAATTAATTTTAAATTAATCACATTCATTAATTAATTAATCACATTAATTAATTAACTAAATTAATTAAGTAATTAACCCTTAATTACTTACATAAGTAATTATCTTCTAATTACTTCCACTAATAAATCTTGATTACTCTCTTAATTAATTACTTAACAAATAATTATCATTATTAAATAATCCTTAATTCTTTAATTAATTAATTACTCCATAATTAATTAACTTCAAAACAATTATATTAATCAATTTCTTAAATTAATAACATCTAGTGATTAACCATTAATCACTTCAACTTAATTACTCCCATGAGTAATTTTCCACTAATTACTTCCATAAGTAATTACCATTCTTAATTACATTCAGAAATTCACCATTAGTTACTTCATTAAGTAATTACACTTAATTAATTCATAATTAAGTGATTATTAAAAATTAAATAAACAATTAACTAATTATTTAAAATTAATTAAATAATTAATTAGTTAACTTCTTATATTTAAAAATTCTTAATTAATTAAGAAAAACATTATTCTTATTTAAACTTTACTTATTAACAAATCATATTTAATTAAGTATCCATAAGTTCATATCAAAATAATTTAACCTTATTTATCATCACAGTTTAATTACTTGAATTAATCAAATCTAAATAACTTGAAGACAAATTATTTGTTGAATATGCGCTTTGCGCTATATGATTTTTGTTTGATGATAATAAACATATATACATTCATATAAATGTATTTGGTAATGTACTATTTTATTTTTCATAGTTTAAATAAATATTTGTTGAATAAAATTAAATTTCACAGAATTTGAATTTGAATTCAAACAAAACAAGTTAAACAGATTTTGAATTCAAACAGAAATTTTATTCAAACCAATATTTTGTATAGTATGTAAATAAATATCTGTTGAATAAAATAAATTAAACAGAATTTAAATTTGAATTCAAACAGAACAAGTTACACAGTTTTTGAATTCTAACGAATATTTTATTCAAACGAATATTTATTACAAACTTGAATAGTACAAATTCATGCTCTAACTATACATGTACATTTTTGATTACAATCACATCACATTTACATCACGACCTTACTACATATCTCTCACACTCATATTTTTTGTCTTCAACTATAATCCGGTTTGAATCCAGCATCTGAGTAATCTGCAAAAATATTTTAAACACAGTAAAATTGAAAGAGAAATATTTTTGAAATTTGAAAGAAACGATGATTTTGAAAACATTGTTTGCCTCAGTTATTTGGGTTGCTCGTCATCATTTTTGACTGTGCAATATCTGTGCATATCGATATTTTTTTTATCAGGGACAGGTAATTACAAGTGGCTGCAGTACACACGTGTACATTCGTATACGTGTGCACTGCCTCGCCAACTCGTGTGCAAAAATCAAACAAAAGCACAGAAATCAAAAACAAGGTCAAACCCAAGATAGGTTCAACTCAAAGCACCACTGACCAGACATTGCAAACACAGTCTCAAGCATGAAACAAGGTGCACCAGACCAGATTGCAAAAATAATCAAATATACACAAATGCAGCCCAATAGACTACAGCAACACAGTACAAACAGAAGTGCACCAGTACAAACTAACGTCGAGACAAAGCAACTGTTCTTAACAGCAAGTTCAAACCAAAGCACAAAAGAGAACAGCAACATAAAACTGCAGTGGACAGCAAATGCATCAACATGCCACAGGACATAGTAATGCAACAGTGGCTAACCAGAAGTGAAGATTGCAGCAACATCAAGTGACAATGCAAGCAAAAACTCAAGAGCAACGGTGAATGGGGCAAAGCACAAAAGTGCACAATGACACAGTGAACCAAATAGTCGAAGACATGAATGCAACAAAGTTCACAAGTGCAGACACAAGGGCAGTAATACAAGATCAAGTGACAACACAGAGCAGTGATAATGAAACAACAGTACAACAGATGGCAGTGGACAGTACAAGACTGACCAGAATACAAATGATCAAGTCAGGCATGAAGACAATGCCAACAACAAAAAACAGCAAGTCAGTGGCAAGACCACAGTAATACAACAGAGAAATGCACAAGCATGATACAGAGAATACAGTATGAAGACCAAGGCTGCAAATGTGTTATGCTGCAGGGATGAATACAACATGAATCACTGCAACTCAAGGAGATAGGGTCGACCAAAAATCCAAATGCACAAAAGCATGATGCAAACTGAACAACTTACAAATATGCAACCATACAGCAGTCATGTATGCAACAGGTTCAAGGCCAGAATGTCCAGTTACAACTACAAGAGTGACGCAGTGAACAATGCAACATAAAGCAACAGGGATGAACACTGTAAACATTGAAGCCGTGGATATGATTCAAGAAATCAAAACAGTGCAGTGATGATCAGGGCACAAAACCAAGCAAGAAATTCAAGTGTGTAAATTTGACAAAGTCAAATATCTCAAATCACAAAATCAAATTCAAGCCGAGAATTCTCTACCGTGTCAACCAAGGAATCAAGTGCGTACGAATTTGATTAAGTCAAAGAAATCTCAAGCATCAATACATAATCGAACGACCAAAGCAATTTTTTGAAATAATCAGTCGAACGCAGAAATAGGAAATAAAATCCTATTAAAACCCTAATCATCATCGGCATTTCAATTCGATCGAGTTCGAGTATCAAATTAGAAAAGCAAAAGAAGACAGCACATACCGAATTCACAAGCATCAAAACTCGATCGAGCAACTGCAAGCAAGCTAGGGCAACAAATCACAGGTCAATTGAAGAAACCAAAGCCCTAATTGCAACGAAGAACCGAAGCCCTAATTGCGACGAAGAGCCGAAGCCCTAACTGGATCAAAAGGGAACGAAGCCCTAACTGGAACGAAGCCGCCATTTTTTTTCTCACGAACAAATAAAAAGAGGATCGGTGAAATAAAGAAGTGGGCCGGTGTTCAAAAACAAAAGGGGGTCTTTTTTTAATTAATATTGTTATATTAATAATGTTAATTAGTTTAGGGCTATTTCGTTCTTAATTATTGTTTTTTCTTATTCTACGAATCAAAGAGTTTAGGTAAATCGCCACCTAGGTTTTAGGTTGTGTCTGATTGTCTATTTAGAGTTAGTTCAGTAAGCAGGGGTTGCGAGTTTGCAAAACTCTATAGGCGGTAGCAGGGTTTGCAAGTCTGTTAGAGTGTTTGTAAGCGTGATACTGTTTAATTCTAATAGAAATCTGGGAATGCAGCAGTAGGCATGGGTTGCCGAAGCTGGGTAAATCTTGTGTGTGATTTATTTTTCAGTATATTTATTTCTGCAGTTTATTTTTGTATTTAAATTAAGAAAATTTGCTATAACCCTATTCACCCCCCCTCTAGGGTTAATTTAGATCCTACATTATTTATTTTGGTTTACAAAATTATAACAATAATCTTACTTGAAGATAAAGTATTTAGAAATCAATTTCAAATTTAAAACACTTTAAATTATCAAATTTTAAACTTGTTCATTATAATATAAATTGAAACTTAATTTTTAAACATTCCTTAATGACTTTGATTTAATATTTCAAATTCAAAATATTTCTCCAAATTAAAATTCAAAATTTAATTTAATTATTTATTTTCAAAAGAAATCATTTTAAACACTTTAAATTTGAAAAATATTCAATTAACATTATAAAATGTTTGATTTACTTTTTCATCAAAGAACAAGTTTAACCTTTATAAATTTGTTTCCCTTTTTTTAAACTTGTTTTATAATTTTAAAACTTACCTACATTTATTCAAAATTCAAGTTTACTATGCAACTAAAAATCATTAAAGTACTTAACAAAACACAACAACCTATACACTCGAGTCGAACACAGGAATCACACGTGCCTACCCCGAAGCAAAACCCAGCACCATATTCTTCGAGACCAAACCGACGCTAGCTCGAACCACAACCCGAGAAAACCTTCGTCTTCCCAAATCAAAACTCACAGTGCACACGAACGTGCACGGTGCACCTACGCAAGCACCTCCGGCCGCCGTAGGACGTCGCGACCATCATCGACGATCTCACAAACTCACGCGAGCACAACTGCACACCCAGATCGAAACGAAACACTTCGAATCAAAATTTTGACCTATAGCTCGAAAAAACTGCAGAACTCGACCACTAAAAACCCATCGTCGCTGATGAACGTGACACCGGAAAACTCCAGAACCTCTCCAAAGCACCGTAGCATCACCGTGCCACCTTCCATCAACACGCGATCACCTGCGGTTCAACATTCAAGTCGCAAAATCCACGACAGTACAGCCGAAACAAAAACCACTTTAAAACCCTAATTCATTCAAATTCGAACACCATTGCCATCAAGAAAAATCACCAGTATTTTTCCCATCATCCATACTTCAAAAGCTAGCCTCGACCCTAATTTCAACTCAAATCAACAAGTGGGTCAACGGCAATTCACCATATTGCCGAAAACCTTCATTCCCAAATTCAAAACAGATTATCAACTTAAATTTTTGAATTGCATGTTAAAAATCATAATTTCTAACTATAAATCCATTTATATAATCCAAAGCAAGAATTGAGGATACCAATTTTAAACATGCAACAGAGTTTCACTGTTTTATTCTATTTTAAACATTATTTGTAAATTTAAATTTACAGAACCTATTTTTATAATTACCTACAAACAATAACAAACAACTTTTATTCAATCATCAATGTCAAATGATGATTGTTAATGGAAGATGAAAATTTTTCAATGTTGATTGTGGTCTGGGAAGTAACAGATAATAAAGTGACTGTATATATATGCAGACCACTACACATATACATATAAATCTATCAATCCAATATTGTAAAAAATGAAAATTTTCCATGCAACATCAATATAGATCAACACATGCAGGGTAGTAAAAATTCAGAACAATTGTTTTAAAAAAAATATTTACTCACCAATTTAATATGCAAAGCAGTTTCAATTTATTATTCCAGGCTTCAAATCTTTAAATCTGAAAATTGTTTTGATTTTGCTTTGTGTAAAAGATGAATCTCTGCATGCTTACAAACTGATGTTTAAAAGTTGAAACTACTGTTGATTTCCCTTTGAAATGCAGGTGATCTAATGTTGCAGCTTGATTGTTGAGAAGAACTTCAAATTTGTTTTTCATTTGAATTTGCAGATTTGATAATTGCAGATTAGAAAGTTGCAGTTTTGATTTCGCTGTGAAGAACTTTGCTTGCAGATTTTAGTTAAATTCAGATTTGCTTTTTAGTTTAAATTTTAAGGTTTGAGAAAGATTTTCTGGTTTGGGTTAAGAAGTGAAAACAAAGAAATGAAAGTGAAAAACAAATCTTCTCTTCAAACTATTATTTTTATATAAATTTAAATTCTAAATAAAAGAAAATGATGCCATATGTTCATTTTGCCAACATTTGTCATAAGCTAGCTTAATCTTCTTACATATGTTTTAAGAGGTGTTAATATGGTTACACATGTCTTTGTATTTCTGTTATAAATTTTTATTTAATTTAAATGTAAATATAACTTACTTTTTAAGTTACTTAATTAATAAATATTAGTTTACCTTTTAAAAGAAAATATGCTAAAGCTAATTATAATACAAATAAATCTTTATACATGTATTTTTAAAAATCTAAAACATTTATTTTTAGTGTTTAAGAAATAATTTTTAAAGGAAAGTTTATTGATAACTTTATACATACATTTTATAACCATTTAAAATTAAACATTTTAGAGAAAACAAAACAAAACTTTATACTATCATATTTAAAAATAAATAATTATCTTATATTTTGAAAATAGATGAATTAATCTAAATTAACTTTTGAAAAGTATAAATTTTAAAACAAAGCTTTAAATTACAATTCATACATATATAAATTATCAATAGATTAAATTAAATTTTAAAACAATTCCAAATTATAACTTATACATACATATATATTACAATTTGAAAATTCATCTTTAATTTAAAACAAAAGATCTTTCTAGTCATAATATATATCAAATATATATTATAAATAGAATAAAATTTATTAGCTTTGAAAAATAAATCTTATCAATATTGCCAGATTAAAATTTATTAACCTTTAAAAGGATTAAATTTACCATTTTAAATTAAAATTATAAAGAAAAATTATCAAATCAATTAAATTATTAATACAGATTATTAAATTGATATTGCCTAAAATTCCGGGTTGTTACAAACTTTAAGGACCTTTGCATTTTTTTTGTAAAATAAGAGTTGTTAAGCTTTTTATCATTCTGGCATCGAGCTATTTTTCCGCAGGACCTTCTTCCTCGGAGAAAGACGATTAAACAATTCCGTGGCTCAGCGAGGATGATTGGAATTACCCCCGAACTCCCGTTTAGTCAACTTTGCTGACAATTAGAGATTTTTGTCCGGTAACTACTTGTTACAAATAACATCTTATTGTTGCATCGAAACATATATATGTTGACAACCTAGTCTAAACGTCCATGTACCTGAAATGTTTTGGACTGACCTAAGTATTATATGATTAATAAATGGGTAAGACTATATCTACGATGATGGATGTAATGTAACATAGAGTGATGATATAATATCTCAAACGAAACTCACAACAAACCCAAACAGGAAAGCATCACCACCATATAAAACACATTAAATTTAAGTTCACATAAAAAACATCGAATGGGTGAATCGTCCATATCTTGAAATCACTAGCAAATCCTGAAATAATCAATAATGAGATATTCTGAAGTGAAGTCAAGCAATGATGAATCAATGCTCGAAATATCTCTCAATCTCATACTATGAAATACCATTACAAAGTCACTAAAATCAATAAGAAAGGTTTGAACCAGCTTAGAAAAATATCCAAATAGAATCATTAATAAGTAGGCTGTTTACCTGTAGAGAATATGCTGTCTGTCTAAGAAGGATACGAGATTGACCATACTTTAGACACAGTCTCAGGTATAATCTCATCTCATATATGCCACACCACACACAAACCGAAACCAAACGGGAAAGTGATGGTCGTATGCCTGCTCTAGGAACCTAGGATCTACTAGCTGTATGCGGTATAACCGAACTTGTTACTATAGCCTTAGTTACCTCGACGGAAATCGTTACTCATATCCCCCAATGGCTCGTCAACGCGTATCCTCAATTATGACCCTACTTTGCCTTTATACGTAACAGACTACTGGCCTAAGCGACATAATGGGTTATGGGAACCTACCCATCTATTACGATGCACATCTGATATAACATATAACTACGGTGTCACAGATCTAGAGCGCGACCCCACGATCAAGCGGCCAGGGTGGATGTTGGCCAATCTGGTTTGCTCTAAACCGTAAAGGGAGATGGGCAAAGGTATACAAACACATAGAATATATATACTATGGCCGCCACGTAGCTCTATATGTAAGTCACGACATGACTATCAAACACTCAACACAGCGAGTATCACATACAACATACCCCATATTGAGTGTCATCCACGAGCAAAAGGATAACCAATAATATCATAACAATGGCTCGTGTTGCCGCGTGCTCCTAGTCCGTTTATTCAGTGCTCACACCTCATATTTCCCTTCTTTATTCTTTATAATGAGCCCAAAGAATAACTGAAACAGTGTTACCGAAAGTCCCATGCCAGACGATATCACTAAATCGATTCAAATTCCTCGTCATAAGGAATAAAATCTCATAATTCAAATAGAAATATCATCACTGTATCATTTTAAAATCATCAATCAAATCTACATTAATGATGAATCATTCACGATATCGAAATCCATAGAGGAAAACTAAAAAATCATAAAATATAGGAATTATACATAAGAATGTAAATTTATTTCAAACATGAAATAATAAAGTTTGGTGAAATTTTTCTTTAAACAATTTAATCAAATATTCAAATATATAAAGTGTACTTTAATAATTCATAAGTAATCTGCTATCAGAGAACATACACTTTCAAATATGTAAATATTAATCAAAAAACATTTCTTATTTTTAGAAATTATATAAACTTCTTAAATAACTATTTAAAACCAACTATAGCTTACCTTTCAATAAGTTAATGATATTAAAAATGCTTTTCCTCAATCAAATTTTCCAAAACTCTTTAGAACATCTCTTTTATACTAAGAATATAACTAAATATTTAAGTATATAAATTATGAAATGAAATTTCTCCAGAATATTTACTAATCAATCAGCTCTTAAAAATTTATTGTGTGACTTAAGTCAAGTTCCATCGAACTTCGATCGTCTATAAAATACTCACAAATATGTATATAATTCAAGATGCAATCAGACAGAGTTCCTTTGCAAATTGACACATCCAATATGCACTACCAGCTAACATCCAAACAAGGTTCAAGCACCCAACAATCTATATAGCAATCAATTCAAACATATATATGATGTAAATATAATTATTGCATAACGATAAAGATATAAATATTATGTGGGTGTAAAAATCACCGAATTGAAGCTTGAATTACCCAATTAGCTATTACTCTTATCACAAGCACAACATCTTCACAACCGCTCCTTCACTATCGCCAAAGCACCTTCACTACCGCCAAAGCTGACTAGCACCAACACCCTTGTCGTCGCTACCATGCTCCACTCCAACTCCAAAAATGAGATTATTGATGCTCTTCTTCTCATACAACTTGACAAAGAGTACAGTGACTCAACCTCGATGTTTCTGTCTTCACAACTACACCACCTCCTCTAATTCAAACTCTAGAACATCGCTACTTCGTCCCATTACAAGAACCATCACCAACATCTGCTTCCCCACGGCGCATTGCATCAGACCGCGACCACACACAACCTTGCCTTCATTAACTCGCTTGCGCCCTCACCTAACTTTCGCAACACGCTCAATCTCAGGCACCAAGGTCGCCCACCGATGTTGCCTTCTGCCATCTCGATTCCATCTTGGTCGTGTTTGTATTTTTTTTCTTGATTCGATTTTTAACCGAGGTGAATTAGGGCAAAATGAAAACAGGCCGTGTATCTGTTGTTGAAGCTGGTTGTATTGGATTTGAGTAATAAGATAGAAGAATTTTCTCGAATTATAGCGAAAAGTGTTCCCTCTACATATATGGATATATATATATGTTCTTTTTTTTAAATATTCTATTTATTAATTTGTAAAATTTTTCCAAACTAATTTGAATTAATTCACGCTCCATTGTTTCTATAATTAATCAAATTATTTTAATTCGATACTTGTTTGTTTTTTGTTTAATCATTTATATTAATGTTACAAAATAAATTTATTTTTTAATTGTTTCAAATATATAAAAATTCTTTACACTTTAAAGATATTTTATATTCGATTAAAACATATTATTTAATTACAAAATTATTCAAAAAGAAGTTATTAATTTACTAAATCAAAATCTTATATTACATAGAATTTAACTAATAAAATTTTATTTTTAAATTATTAAATATCAATTTCAGACAATTTTATTTTAATTAAAATTTATTTATTATAAGGGCGTAGAAAGTTGGACCGTTACAGACTTTCCCCCTTAAGAAAATTTCATCCTCGCAATTTCCTAAAGGGAAGTCGGCATACACATCTCATACCCTTAGTTCTCCGTAATCAACATTCTTCTATCAAACTCAACTACTCACTCTTTTATGTGGCTCACACATTTCAACTCATTTCACTGTATGATAAGAATTTAAATAGATTTATTTTAACATATTTAATTTTTTTGCAAATGATATAATCTTACGAAAATTTTCTAATCCCCCGAAAATTTTGGAAAATTTCTGCAAAGCCTCCTTTGTATAGAGAGACTTTTGAATAATGGGAATACGATAAACAAGATATACATCGATAAAAACATGGTCGAAAAAAATAAACATAATCAAATTAGCCACACGACATACGATTCACAATATTTATAACTTTTTAAATAAAAAATATCATGTTTTTAACATTTTAAAGCAAATTAGTTGACTATTTATCAAGCAAAAACATGTCACCATGGCCAAATGGTCCAAGCATGCGTTATATGTACCCATACTTAACTCAAACTTGTGTATTAGCTTCATATGCAGAGATAATGTAACGACCCGGTATTTTGAACCATTCGCATTCGCACATGTCAGACTTGAATTTCTTAACATGTCAGATTGTTAATTTATATTTGGCTAAACTTAGCATATACATTAAATAAATCAATCATAGAATCACAAACACAGAGTATTACAACAATAAGCAGCGGAATAGATAAATAGTGGTTCATGTAGCTACTATAAAACATCGGTGTCTAAAACAAAATACAATAGAATCTCAAATACAAATGAATCTCTAATACATAAGCAACTGACGAGTCTGAACATAAATAACTGGAATAAACTGAAATAACTGAAAGCTAGATAGATAGACGGATCTCCAAGCGAAGCTCCAAACTCCAAAGGTGAGTCTCAAATGCAGTGACACTTAGTCTGACCCGAGCATAAAGAAAAACACAAAACACTCGAGTCAGAATTAACATTCTTATATAGTAAATTCAAAGCAAGTGAAATGTCAACTGAAATACAAATAACTTAAAGGATGTTTGGGATTCCCATCCTCTAAGGATCCATGGAACTATCTACCATGTAGTAATATACGCTATTATAATGATGTCTATAGTAAAGTAAACTATTAAAATAGCATTAAGGTGTTACCCATATCCCCTTTAACACATTTTATATATTCCCATAGTCTATACAATACCGTATGCTCCACCAAACCGGTGATTTACCTAGAGGACACCCCATAGACACGGTACAAAACAAACTCGTAGAAGGCGCGATAAGGCATATGACAAGGCACACGAGGCAATGCCAGGGTAGATATACCGTTGCGGATCCGGACTTGTGGTAACGCATAACAGATACTACCGCCCACCTCGAGACATACTCCTAAATCAAAGGTGCACCCAATCAAATCACAAAGTAATAGAATGACATCGAAGAAATGTGTCCGATAGGAGGAATGACCTCACTTGGCCCGACATGGCTCCTGTTTTAGCCACATCAAGCTGACTCAAGGGAGTCGAGGCTACGTTAATACGTCATATAGAACCATTGCCAACCATCCTACTTCGTTCTGGAATCTCCACCATGTGTACAACTGTTAAAGTTATTTTTGATATTGGTAGAGAGTATGACAATATCTGATCTCGTCTCTTTAACAACCAAACGCTTATTTCACACCGTGATCATTTCATTTTAAATAGTTCATACTTCATATCAAAATATCTTATTCATTTCAAAACCATATCAATTCGATATCATTATTCACTATAAATAATATTCATTTCCAAAATCGTAGCACTTTTAAAATTATAACACTTTCGAAATCATAACACTTTTGAAAATAGCATACATATTAAAATAGTTATAAATTAAAATAGTTTATATATTAAAATAATTTATATATTGAAATAATTTATATATTAAAAAATTATACATTAAAAATAGTTTATATTAATTTAAAGAGAGTATACCGAAATAGTTTCCAAATTAGAATTGTTTCATCCAATTCCACAAATCAATTCAAATCAACTTAAATTCCAAAATTCAATTTAAATCAATGTCTGCTCAACACTTTCAATTTAAAAAGGTTAAAGATTCAATTCAAATTCTCAATAAACCATTTCAATTTTTATCGATTTCAAATTTGGGTTTGAACTACCATTTCAATTCCAATAAGATTCAAAGTTTAAATATTCAAACAATTTCAATATAAGTTTCACTTATATTTCAAAATTTAACTTTAATTTTATTCAAATTGGAAATTATTCACTTAATCATTTTAATACAATTAAATAAAATCTCCATTTATAAATTTAAATCATTATTAAATATTCAGTCTTAATTTTAGTTAAATTTGAGAATATTCATTTAATCATTTTTTATCAAATTAAGTTATAAATCATATCTTCCAAAATCTCAAAATCAATAAGTTCAAGTCAATTCTTATTTAAATTCAATTATTAACTAGTTTAAATTCCAAGTCAACATTAATTCATCTTTCCAACTTCTATTAATTAAGTTATAAAAAACATTATTTTTAAATATTAATATAAATTTAAAATAATGCTTAAACAAATTATATGCTAATTAAATTAAATTAAATTAAATCTTATTTTTAAATTTATTTTACATTAATTCTTAATTTATTTAATTTTAAAATAATAAAATTTATAAGTAAAATCTTAAAATTTATATTTTCCAAAACTAACTTATAAATTAAAATTACCGAACATATTAGTTTAGAAATCTAAAATTTATACATATATAAAAATAACATTTATATATTATATTTTAAAAATCAATATTCATTAAAACTCATATAACTCCTTTTAAACTTTGGAAATCATTTTTAAAATATAGACCAACGGTGTCGGTATATAATTTTCTATCCTATGGTCAAGTGATACAGATATTTATCATTTCAATCTCCAAATTAAATATTTACGGATATATATCATTTCAACCCACAATCCTAAAATTCAAAAGCAATGAAAATCGTTTGGGTTTATAATTTCAACCCATAACGATTTTCCCTTAATCAATAAGATTGTTCAGGTATGTATCATTTCAACCCATAGGGAATTCTAAACTAACAAAGAACTTGCAGAGCGAGAACAAATATGATAAAATATAACATATCGACAACAGACATATATCATCAGTAACAAATTTAATCATAATATAAATAACAGGTTATGGTATCATATGTCACGGGTGAACAGTTACAAATAATGGCATATTATATGTAGCAATTATATAATTAACAGTTCAAATTTAACAGCATATTTCAATTGTTATTTCAAGGTGAATTAAATTTATTGAATATAAGAATGTTAATCGTGAGTGATTGCTCACCTTTCGAGGCTAAATAAAGAACAGAAATGAGAACCAACGGACATGGATACACACACGGACACGGATACGACACGCGGAACGGTGACAAAGCTAGAAACTGCTGCTGTGACCAATTATGGACAGCGTCGAGAGAGAAGTAAAGCAGGATGAACTGGATTCGATGGGAAAAAATATAATTAATTTTTTTTAAATTCGAAGTTTACTCACATATTTAAAATAAACATTTATTTATTATATTTTAAAATCAATATTCAAAAACATATACCAAAATCGAATCTTTACATACATATATATATTAAAATCACTATTTAATTTAAAAACGTGTCTCCTTTAAAAATTTCTTTTTTTTTAAGTAGAGGCTAAGCTTCTCGGTAAAAACCAATACAGGAAAACTATATGTATATATATTAAAATAGACTTATATACATTGAGAAGCGAATTGTAAGCTAAAACAATACATACATAACATATGAATATTGTATAGAACTGGACAAAACCATATAACTTTTCAATATATATAATTATATATGCAACTTACTTATAAACAATATATAAAATCAAGTTGTGAACAATTATATGCTAAACAATTATATGCGGGTGCGGCGCAGTGAAAATGAGGCTTGAGTTCTGCTAAAAAGACTCAGGTTCGATTTCTACCATGTGCTTCCTATCCTATATAAATTTACCCGGGGGTATAGTGGCATGGATCAACGGACGGTTTTACTATACCCTCCTCAGGAGTTTACCGGCCCGTCGGGTTCTCTTGGGTTTTAAAATACAAACACACGCGCGCGCGCATGCACGCTATGTGGATTGGTGGCACGAAGGGAAGCGGCGAATAGAGGAGCTGCTGTCTCAGGCGGCACAGGTGGGAGAAGGAGAGGCTTTTGGAGGGAAGAATGGTGGTTGTGGCACACATGAGAGGCGATGGTGTTCGGATCTGCCGTAGTGCGTGGTTTTTGGTGGAAAGGACGGAGACAAGCAAGTCGTGGCACGCATTGGATGAAGTAGGTGGTTCGGGGCTTTGGCGGGTAGACAGTGTGGGTTATGGAGGAGAGAGAGATGGGTGAAACATGGTGGCTGTACGTTTGTCAGGGGTGGTCGGCATTGCTAAGGTGGAGGTTTAGGAAGAGGGGTGGAGGAGTGCTCGGATGGCCAAGGACTAGGGCTGACCGATGGAAAAGGAAAGTAGGCGGCGGTTCTATAAAGAGGAAGGACAAGCAGCCATAGGAGCTAAGCAGGTTGAACAATGAAAAATGAAAGCAACATATTATGAAAACGTATTTGTTTTTTTAAGAAATGACAGAACGAAATGGGAACAATTGAGAGAATGGACGAACCAAAGTAAATATCAAAATAAGGAATATCAAAAGGTTCAGGAACAATGATCAAAATAAAAGCTAATGTCCATTAATTTTCAACGGGTGGATATATATGAATGGACATACGAAGCCAAAAAGCTTAGAATGCGGAACCGGTATGGCTAGTCGTTTTTATAGATTTCGCCATGCACCGGACAACGAAATACAAAAATAAATATGCTGCGGAGATCAACACAACGAAACGAACATAATAGTACACAGATAAGAGCGATAAGGCTATCCTGTCAAAAGTCGATATTTGGTATCGAAAAATGCTGCTAAAACGCTGAAAATTCACCTAAAATAAGATAAACGGGGCTAGAGAATTACAAATTTGACGAAACGAAATATGACGTCTCACTCGGAAAATAGTCTACATTTTTATTATATAAAATTTTTCATTTTGCAAAAACATTTAATCTTCATCAATTCTTAAGTGATTTAAATTGAAATTAAAAATTACATAACAGAACTAACATTCATATTTACCAATGAAAATCTGCCATTTGCGATGTTTAAATAGACGCATACCAAATATCAAATTTTCGTTTCAAAAATTTATTATTTATTTTCATTAAAAATTTAGTTAACTATGTTATAAAAATTGTTAAAATTTACGGGTCGTTACAGATAAAATTGATATGAGTAATTTAATTCCAATACAACATAGTATTTAAGTTTTTAACCACTTTCTGATAATATTTTAATAATCAAGATCACCAAACTAGGTAATGGAATCTTAAAGTGAATTATTGTATAATGGGTTGATTTCCCAAATCAATCTATGAATCATCAAACTGTCAACCACAACTTGAATGATAGCAATTTTCTCAAAAATGATTATTCTAAACCATAGATTTAAGTGCAGGTCCACATGTTGAATTCATGTTTTTAGCCACGAAACCTTAAAATCTCGTAAAACACATCTTATGTTTTAAGTTTTTTGGAATAGGAAAAATCAACGAAATCGGATAAACCGTTTAAAAGTTGTGGTTGTTTTGCTATAGCACTCAAAATGGAATATTTCTAGATTTTGTTATTGATTTTCAAACCTTGTATTAAAATTATATATTTCAATGCTTTAATATAATATGAATCAATTACCTAAATAAACCATATTAGTTATCAAACCGACCGTTAGAGAGGTTTGCTTACTGTCACTGGTCAAAATCAATTTTTCTGAAGCCAAAAAAACATGAATCTTGTCTCATCGCGGTTTCTCTAAAAACGTGGATCTTGTCTCATCGCGGTTTCCCTAAACTTCCTTATTTTACTTCACACATCAAAGATTCCAATTTCTAATCTATTATGATTTTCAAATTCTAAAATTTCAATTTCAAATCGACAATTTTGAATGCTATGATTAATATTTAAATTTGAAATTCATATTTTCAGATTCAAATCTCAATTTATTCTTTTCCAACATATTATCACTTAATGTTTAAGTAATATTAAAAAAAAATTTAAATGTATAAGTTATACAATCGAACTGTCGGTTTCTCCACCGTTGTGCGGTTATACTAGTTAATTAAAAAGGTATCATGTACAACTTTGAATCTCGGGAGAGTGATGGAAAATACGGAAAAACTTCTCCTAGTCTTTTTGTAATGTAAGTTGACATTAGTTGATCTATATTGACTTGCAGAGCAATAAGTGGCCACGGACTAGGCTTTAGTGATACCATAATTTTAGCAAGTGACAGAAGTGTAATATTGATAGAAAATATGCATTATTCAATATTAATATTATAGGAATCAATTGAAAACTTTCAACAACATGATTAAAACAAGACGAGCATTAACATTAGGCGTCATCATTTCATAAAATTCTAGTGCATGAATTAAAATGGATTAACTTTGTCATCTTAGAATCTAATATCTAAAAAAATAATTTTTAACATAAAACTAACCACTATATAAAAATTAAATATGCTATTTCATTTTATTTATTAATACTAAAATAAAGATTGAATAACTTTACAAAATTTAGTATTATATATATGTGTGTTCAATGCAATGTTTTCATAACCGGACCGTGAATCAAACAATGAGGACTCAAGGTTCGAGGTTTCGACCAGTCGAACCGTCAAGAACCACACATACTTGTTTTTGAAAATTATTACATTTAGATGAAACATATCAAGCATAAGTACACAATAAATCAACACTTCAATAAATATATATGATATTCATTCATAATCCACACATTAATTCAAATATGAAAAAGTAAACAAAATTTATTACACTAGCTGCACTAATTACGAACATAAAACGGAAGGAAATTTTAAAACATATTTTGAAACGAAAAAATTGCGCATATGAGAGGGTTCAACCGCGTTCAAATGAAGGGTTAAACAACCAATTAAAAGGTCGAACCAATGTTCTTGCATGAAGGATGTTTGGTTGAGTTTCCAGCGTTTGACCCCAGGGCTCGGGGTTATTCGCGGTTCAACCGCGGCAGGGTCGGGTTATGAAAACTATGGTTCAATGTCTTCAAAGCCACTTCTCAAATTAAAATATAATTTTATAAATGTTCTAACATTTAAATATTATTTAAGTAACTTTCTTTTCAATTCCAAACCACAGAATATAACAAAAGTTCTTTTATATATATCTTCCAAAGGAAGGAAGATTCATTAAAATATTATATGTTATCATCTCCTACATTATCAATTTTTGAAAAAGTCAACTACTTTATACAATCAACTACTTCATCGGAACCTTATAATGTCATTTACTACACCCTATTGGATTTGAAGTTCTCATATAAATTTGATCACATGCTAAGATCCAAATGTTGCATGCTCACTTTATTACTTAATAATATTTTATGTAATCAGGGCAAAGAGAAGAAGTGGAAACAGCCTCAGGAACTACTATTACCTAATGGTTTTGGTTGGGGTGATCACATTCAATTTTTTGAAATATATGAGGGTTTGTACCAAACAAATTATGATCCAAACTGGTGCAAACAAGAATAATTTACAAGTATTTTTAGGATATATTAATCCATCACGTTAGCGTCAGAACTATAAATAACATAACTGTAGGGATGAATTTACACAAATGATTGCAAATCAACCCTAATACATGCGGAAACAATAAGATCATGTTGCAGTGCGACAAAACAAACAGAACTTGAAAATAAAACAGCAAATCAGCAAATCACACAAGAAAGTAAATAGAGAGTTCACATGCGGATTTATAATGGTTCCACTATCGCAAGATAGCGTTCATCCAGTTGGGGAGAGGAGATTTTATTACTTTCAGAGAGAAGAATTACAAGATTGATGATGGAGACTAAGAAGAATATGAAAAAATACAGAAGTGAAGATAATTCGTTATTAATGCTTTTATTCATCCTAATCCCTACCTTTATATAGGGATTATTACTTGAGGTTGAAGTAATTGATTTATGGTCATAAATCAATACCAAATCAATTCTCCAAGTCATACTGGAAACATTTACCATTTGATTTTTCCAGTTTCCCACAATTTGTATGTGTCCGATAAGATTCAATCTTTAATCATCTAATTAGAGAATTAATTAATTACTTCATTTTTTTCAAATATTTCTTCCTTTTGTGTAGCTAATCTACTGCTCTCTTTAATGCATATAAAAAAGACAATATATTTTAGAAATTATCTCAAATATCTTCCAAATCTTCTTAAGTATGAAAATATTGTATCAAATCTAACAATCTCCACCTTGATACTATTCCCTGCAAGCCTACCTACTCCACCTACATTATTTTACTCCAAGCAGCTCTCGGACAAGGCATCACAGATACTTTTCCAATGAGCTTTGGCATGGCAATCACCTATTCCACTTTGTCAACGAACTCTGGGAAGGCCACCGCCAGCCAACAAAGTGTTGAAGGTACACCCTCCATGTAGGATCCTTCAATCTTAAAAACAAACATCTCCATATACAAACTCACTCTCCCTTGTTCCACCAAGTGGCACCTAAAACTTTAGCAAGTGAATTAAGTTTGTGCAATGCTCGAACTTTGCAACAAGTCCAGCCTTGTATCTTCCATCGTCCTTCACCTTATATACTCACTTGCGTCATATGGCTCGGCTTTCTTAAGGAGGTAGTACCAATTCCCAAGTCTAATTCTTCTTTAACGAGTCCATCTTCCCTTCCATAGCATGCATTCATTTCGAGTTGGCACTCGAATATATTGCTTCTTCAAGGTCGAAAGGCTCATCTTTCACTATATGTAGTGCATAATCAAAATGATCCTCAAGGCTAACGTTTGCATAACCCCAGTCTCCATACCTATTTGGTGGCCTTCTAATTCTAGAGCTAGCCTGAATAGGAGTAACTTCGCCTATACTCCTGTCAACTCCACCTTGAGCTGAATCATCTGTAGCTTCACGACCATCACTATCATTGCTAGAGGAATTTTGTGGACCATCATGTGATGTATCAACAACTGCAATTACTCTATCTTCTTTTACATCTCCGACTCTACTACTAGGCTGATATGTGGGAATAGTTTCCATCTCCTTAGGCTTTTCAGCTTTCGAATCTACTGAACAAGGTGGATTATCCTTGAGCCTGAATCTAGTGGACTCATAAAATGTGACATGTCTCGAGTGCACTACCTTCGTATCGATAGGGTTCCAAATGTGATACCCTTTAATACCTTCTGTATAGCCTAAAAATAAGCCTTGATAGGCTGCCTTCGAATTGTCATTTCCTGTATGGTGAACATACATGGGGCTACCAAATATACGAAAATAACTAATCTATACAGATGTACCTTTCCACCTTTCCTCATGAATCCTCCAATCAATGGCTGAGCACAAAATCCGATTGATAATATATGCTGCAATTGATAGAGCTTCGGCACAAAATCCTCTAGACAAGCCGCCATCAATCTCAAGCAACGAGCCTTCTCCAGTAGAGTTCTGTTCATCCTTTCAGCAATTCTGTTTGATTGCGAATCACCGGGTGTAGTAAAATGTCTCCTAATTTCACATTGTCTACAAAAATTTGTGAACTCCTTAGAAACAAACTCACTGCCATTGTCGGATCCTAGCACCTTCAACTTCCTTCCTACTTCATTCTCTACCAGTGCTTTCCAAGTTTTAAACTTTTATAATGACTTCGACTTAGCTTTCATCATATACACCTAAAAATTCTGAGAGTAGTCATCGATAAAAGAGATAAAATACTTAGCTTCTCCAATAGAAGCTTTAGCTACTGGTCTTCAAACATCCGTATGGACATACTCTAGTACTCCTTTGGACTCATGTTTAGCAACACCGAAAGAAACTTTTGTCTACTTCCCTAACACACACTCTTGGTAGAATTCCAAACGGTTGAAGCTTTCACCCTTAATCATCTTCCTTCTTCGAAGTAGCTCCAAACTATTCTCTGAAACATGACATAATATGAGATTCCAGAGTCTGGTGGCATCCAAAGTTCGTGAACTATCAACTCCAACACACATCTCTCCAAGAACAGTAGATCCTTTCAGCAGATAAAGATTCTGGACCATCATTCCTTTCATCAATACAAGAGCACCACGTGTCACCTTCAATCCATCCAACTCTATCATAATCTTGCATCCCAAAGATGCTATTTGACCCAAGGGCAGAAGAGATTTTCTTAAACCTGGAACATAACGGACTCTAATGATAGTGTGCACCACACCATCGTGCATGCGAATACGTGCCGATCCTTCTCCCAATGACTTGCAAGTATCACAATTCCCTATTAATATGGCACTTCCCTCCTTATCTTCATAAGAACAGAAATCCTCCTTCCTAAGCGTCATGTGGAAAGATGCCCTTTAATCTCGCACCCAATGGTCTGATAAATCGGAAACAGATGCAGTCAGCACATCATTAGAAACAACCTTCTCCACTACAATAAATGAAGAACCATCCACTTCATTTCTCTTCCTCAAATCTGTACAGTCTTTCTTCTAGTGGCCATGTTTCTTACAATGATGACACCTGTTGTCTCTAGACTTAACTCTCCAACAACTTCCAGGCTTCCTTGACTTGCAACGCCCTCTAAAATTATTCTCCTTCTTCTCCTTTCTTCCTCTCTCCAAAAACAGCCCCTGACTACTACTAAATTCTCCACTTTTGCTCATGTTTTTCATCTAAGCCCTCATTTCTTCACTTAAAAGTCCCGTCTTCACATCTTCTAATGACATCGTGCTTTTGCAATAAATCAATCTATTAGCAAAAACTATGTATCGCTTAGGAAGAGAACACAATACCACCATAGCCTTTTGCTCCTCCTCCACATTCAAATTAATAGCTTTCATCTTCATTATCAAATCATCGAAGAAGTTCAAATTTTCTTTCAATGACGTACCTTCCTGCATCTTATATGTGAAAAAGGTCTTCAATAGAATCAGCCTATTCGTGAGCAACTTCTTCATGTAGAGATCCTCCAATTTCTTCCATAAGCCTCTAGCAGTAGTTTCACCACTAATCTATAGGATGACATTCTCATTCATGGTCAATTGGAGGGTAGTAAAGGACCATTCTTCCATCTCCTTTCATTTCAATTCCAAGATATCCGTTGGCAATGATTCTATGTCAAATACAACCTGATGAACACGATTTCTTCTCAACACCACCTTCATCTTCCACTTCCACTTCTCAAAATCATTATCTCCCTTCCACTTATCTATAGCCAACTGCGAACCTAATGCTGCATATGAATCCTTAATGTAGGGTGCATATTCTTAGGTAGGTCTAACCTCCTCATTTCCAGGTCCTACCATTTTATTGAACACCTTCTAGCCCTAGGCTTCAACAACAACCTTCAAAGCTCCGATACCAAACTATAGGGGTGAATTTACACAAATGATTGCAAATCAACCTAATACATGCGGAAATAATAAGATCGCGTTGTAGTGCGATAAAATAAACAGAACTTGACAATAAAACAACATATCACACAAGAAAGTAAATAGAGAGTTCACACATGGATTTATAGTTGTTCCACGATCGCAAGATAGTGTACATCCACTTGGGAAGAGGAGATTTTATTACTTTCAGAGAGAAGAATTACAAGATTGATAATGAAGACTAAGAAGAATATAAAGAAATACAAAAGAAAGATAATTCATTTCCGATGCTTCTATTCATCCTAATCCCTACCTTTATATAGGGATTATTACTTGAGATTGAAGTAATTGATTTATGGTCATAAATCAATATCTAATCAATTCTCCAAATCATATGGGAAACATTTACCATTTTATCTTTCCAGTTTGCCACAATTTGTATGCGTCTGATAAAATTCCTTCTTTAATCATATAATTAGAGAATTAACTAATTACTACACTCTTTTTCATATATTTCTTCCTCTTATGTAGCTAATACATTACCCTCTTTAATGCATAAAAACGAGGCAATATATTTGATCAATTATCTCAAATATCTTCCAAATCTTCTTAAGTATGGAAATATTGTATCAAATCTAACAGTAACATTTCATGGATAAATGATGCACTCGACATTACATAAAGCTATAATATTTTATTGTCCTAATATGTTGTTAATACATCCTCCTAAGGAAATGTTTTATTAATCATTACAATGTTAATAACACACAGACTCTAATTGTTACTATTTAACAATTTTCAATAGGATCCAACTGTCACGATATTAAAAGCCTACACATACATCACTGTCATTTTTGTCCAGAGTATTAACAGGCTTATAGCCGTACATCCTATAACTATATGTCAAATGTCAAGAAGGAGTATTCACGACTAAATAATATTTTCAAATCCAATAGAATACCCTCATTCACCTTATGGATAATGTGAGCCTATGCTAAACATACAATTTATTCGATGTACTTTATTATTATTATTATTTTTCCTTCGTCTGTTTTGTATTAAGAAACTAGTCATCGTTATTTCATGTACACTTATTTACTTAAAACCTTTATTTTTGTGTGTGTATATATATTAAACGTATTATACTTCTTAAATTATTGTGTCAAAATGCATTATCCTAGTGTTTAGGAATTTATATTGGTAACATTTGCCAGACGCATCGACCAAAATTCTTAACCCACTCAACGGACAAATTAACACAATTTCTATTCAAATATATCTACAAGTATCGCTTTTCGCAAATTATTTAATATACTTATTCAATAAATTTTTACCAATTCACTTTAAACTTTAGCTGAATACTATTCTTGTAATATGTATACACTTTTCAAAAGACTACTTCTTATACTTGACTTTCAAAATCATCATAATAAACTATATCTATATATATATGTAAAAAGTCTTTACTTTTATTGAACCTTTAGTAACTTTAAAACAATTTCAAACTACCTTTATACACACAAATATCAAAGTTAAATTCAATACCAATGAATTCAAATTGTCAGACAAACATAAGAAACTAAAATAAATATATTCAATAGATTCAAAATCTATTTATTAATTTCCCCTGTGCACTTTGATCAAAATCAAATCAAAAATCAATTATATAATCTCAAACCAAACACTATGATACAATATCAAACCATCCAAAATCATAAATATAAATGATATTAGTTGGGCTAACTCATTTCGTCCTTGTTACTCCAACCCTTAATATCACTTACTCAAAATAGGTAAGTATAAAATAATTACATAATTTTAAAGCATCAAATACGTCGCTTGAAGATTATCCAATAATCATCTTATATATAAAATACAATGTGAATTATTATAGAAAACTACCCAACACACCCAAGGGTCAAGGACACTAAATATCACCTAAGGTCTAGACTCGTGTCTCTTATATATGATGTACTATTCTAAATCTTACTCTGATACCAAATAGATACACCCCCACCTCTATAACAATACTATCCAAGAGTACTAAGTAATACCGTCGGATAATATAGAGAATAAAGCGATAGTGGGTACACAAATGAATATTCCTTTGTGCTAACACTGTAGGTATTAAAACATCAAATAAATAATTCACATACATGTATACAGTATCAGCACAAAACAATAAACACATGTGCCTCCAGGATAGAACAATACATAATATACATTAAATAACATAGACCACAAAGTCAATCATAGCGATAATATGTACAATATACAAAGTATAATATACATTACGAGGTTATATACAATACAAGAGTCTATACGATACAAATTAATATACAACGGTACCGAATAACTAATCTCCTCTATGCCTAAATAATACGATCCGATCTAAAAGTCCTATACCTGAAATGCCTCGGATTGACTAGAGTAGTATATAAATAATAAATGAATCAGACTATACCTACAACGATGGATGTAATATAACATATAATAATAATGTAAAAAGTATAATAAATTACAGTCTCATAATTTCTCAAACGACATTCACATCAAACCCAAATAGGAAAGCGTCACCACCCATATAAAACACATCAAATCAAAATTCACATAAAACAACATTTAATAAGTGAATCATCGATATCTTGAAATCATAATCAAATTCAAATATAATCAATAATGAGATACTTTCAAGCGAAGTCAGGCAATAATGAAGCAATGCCTAAAATATCTCTAACCACATTTTATGAAATACCATGACCAAATCACTAAAATCAATAAGAAAGATTTGATCCAGTTCAGAACAATATCCAATAGAATCAACAATAAGTAGGTCGGCTGCCTGTAGAGAATAGGTAAGCTGCCTACGAAGGATATGGGCTTGACTATACTTTAGAGTACACAGTCTTAGGTATAATCTCATCTTATATATGCCTATCTACCACACACAAACTGAAATTGTACGGAACACTGATTGCCGTATGGCCGCTTCAGGAACTCATAGTCTACTAACCATATGTTGTGCAGCCGAATATGTATAGCCTTAATTACCTCGACAGAAATCATGACTCATATTCACAAATGGCTTATCAAGGTGTAACCTCGGTCACGATCCTTCTTTTCCCCTATAGGTAACAGACTGCTGGCCTAAGCGACATAAGTGGCTATAGGCACCTACCCATCTACTATGATGCATATCTGGCGCAACATATAACTGCGGTGTCGTGGATCAAGTGTGCGACTCCACAATCAGTCCTCCAGGGTGGATACTGGTCAATCTGGTTTACTCGCGAACCATAAAGAAAGCTTTATAAAGGTAAACAGACATATAGAATATATGTACAAAGACCGCCACAAGGTTCTACATGTAAGTCGCCACATGACCATCAAATACTCAATACAGTGAGTATCACATACAACATACCCAGTTTTGAGTGTCATTCACAAGCAAAAGAATAACAAAATAAATACCACAACGACGTCGTGTACCGCCGTGTATTACTAGTCCGTTTATTCAATGCTCACACATTACACTCACCCTTCTTTATTTTATATAACGAGTCCAAAGAATAATTAGAAAAGTGTTACTAAAAGTCCCATACCAAATCGTATCACTAAATTGTTTATTCAAATTCCTTATCACATAGAATAAAATTTCAAAAATCAAATGGAAATATTTCATCAACGTATTATTCTAAAATCATCAATCAAATCTACATCGACGGTGAATCATTTACAACATTGAAATCAATATAGGAAAAATCAAAAAATATAGGAACCATACATAAGAATGTAAATTCAATTCAAAACTGAAATAATAAAGTTCAGCGAAATCTTTCTTTAAACAATTTAATCAAATATTTAAATATATAAAGCATAATTTAATAATTCATAAGTAATTATTTTACCAAAGAAAGTATACTTTAAAATATCTAAATATTAATCAGAAAATATTCCTTTTTTGAGAAATTATATAAACTTCTTAAATAACTATTTAAAACCAACTATAGCTTACTTTTTAATAAGTTAATAATATTAGATACGCTTTTCCTTAATCAAAATTTCCAAAACTCTTCAAAACATCTCTTTTAAAATAATAAAATAAATAAATGTCTAAGTATATAAATTATGGAGTGAAATTACTCCAAAATATATACCAATCAACCGGCTCTTATAAATTTATTGTGTGACCCGAGTCGAGTTCCATCGAACTTCGGTTGCCTATTGAATACTCATAAATATATATATAATTCAATTTGGAATCGGGAAGAGTTCCGTTTGTAAATTGACACAACCAATCTACACTATCAGCTAGCATCCAACAACATTCAATCCAAAACCAATGCACCCAACAATCAATATAACAATCAATTCAAACAATATATATAATATAAATATAATTATTGCATAATGATGAAGATACAGATATTTTGTGAGTGTATAACTCACCGAATCGAAGCTTGAATTACCCAATTAGCTAGTACTCTTACCACAACCACAATACCTTTAAAACCGCTCCATCACTACCACCTAAACTGACTAGCATCAGCGCCTTTTTCGTCGCTACCAAGATCCACTCCAACTTTAAAAATGAGATCATCGATGCTCTTCTTCTCATAGAGCTTGATAAAGAGTACAGACCAATGACTCGACCTTAATGTTTATGGCTTTCTCGGCAAAACCACCTCTTCCAACTCTATTTCTAGAGCATTGATGCTTCCCTCTATTACAAGAGCCATCACAACAACCGTAACCCTAGGTCGCGTTGCATCATACTGCAACCACATGCAACCTTGCCTTCGTTAACTCGCTCATGCCCTCGCCCAACCTTCGAGACACCATCAATCGAACATACTAAAGGTCGCCCACTGACGTTGCATTCTGCTATCCCGATTCCATCGCGTTTGTATTTATATTTCTTGATTCGATTTTTAACCGAGGTGGATTAGGGAAAATAAAAAATGGGCCATATATTTGTTGTTGAGGCTTGCGTTAAACTAGAAGTGAGTTGAGTAATAAGATAGAAGAACTTTCTAGTGTTTTAGAGAAAAATGTTCTCCTTATATATATATATTCTTTTATTTTATTTTCTTTCAAATATTACATCTATTAATTTGTAAAAAATTCAATCTAATTTGATTTAGTTCACGCTTTGTTATTTCGATAATTACCCAAATTATTTTAATTCGATACTTATTTGTTTTTATTTAATCATTTATATTATTGTTACAAAATAAATTTATTTTCTAATTATTTCAATTATATAAAAATCCTTTACACTTTAAATATATTTTATATTCGATCAAAATATTTTATTCAATTTTAAAATTATTCAAAAATAATTTATTGATTTATTTCAATTTACTAAATCAAAATATTATATTATTGAATTTAACTAATAGAAGTTTATTTTCAGAATTTAAATTATAAAATATCGATTTCAAACAATTTATTTTAATAAAATTTATTTATTATAATGGCATAGAAAGTAGAGCCGTTATACCACTCCATAGGCTATCCAATAAGGATGAGTTATTATGTGCTCAATGCATTTTGGGACTGCTGACCTATCCCGCTAAGGACTGCACAAGACCTGCTCCCTTCCTTGCTAGCCGGCTATTTATGAGGGTAAATTACTATGCATCCACTTCCTTGTTTCGGGGAATGTTGGGCTTTCTTGCAAGACTGAATCATTATGTATTCGCTTCCTTGCTTGAGACGGCCCCCTACCCTGTGAGTTCGGGTGTGATATCTCTCCCCTTTATACTAAGGCGCATCGATGACTGACGCAACTGCTACTATTCTATATGCCATGCCCATTATAATTCCCATCCCTTGTGTGGGATGGGGCAGTATTATCGTGACTGGTGTTGTTACCTTGACTAACACCGAAGTCCGACATCTATAATGCATTCGCACAAAAATATGTCGGGCTTAACATTAACCAGTGGCATGTCACCCAGGAGAACCTTTTGAGCCACTCAATGCTTCGGCTCATGCCAGGACAGCTTGCCACTCAATTCTACCACATGTCACTCAGGAGAACCTTCGAGCTACTCAGCTCTCAGGTTCATTCCGGGGCAGTCTACTACTCAATCTGGTAGTGTGTCACCGAGGAGAACCTTCAAGCCACTCAACTCTCAGAGGATCGCCTGTCAATCAATCCCATCGTGTGTCACCAGGGAGAACCTTCGAGACACTCAACACTTAGTCCATTCTGGAAATGCCCAATATAATAGATCGAAAGGAGGCATGGCAATAATATTCCTGCCTTGTTCTTAATTACAACTCGAATTTCTAGCATATGCTCGTGTCTGGGCCTACATGCTAGCCCGATTCGAAATACGTACAAGTCTTTCGTAAAAAGCTAAGGATACAGTTCCCATGAAAAGGTAACTCTCATCGCAATCTCAGTACCTTACTACTATTTTATTTATATTATGAAATGTTTTAAGTGCAGATAATATAGGGACAATACTGACTGCTCCAAATATGCTACCCTACAAACTACGCATAGACTGGGAAGGACAAGTAAAGCAATAATGTACTTGGAAAAGTTTCATATTGCAAAAAAACTACAAAAGATCGATTCAATAGCCATGGCCCTCAAAGAAGCGAAAGAGGAGAAGGAGGAGGAGAGCTTACTGATGTTCGAAGAAGGAAGCTTGAATAATATAGTTTTAAAGGGTTTTTGGAGCATTTTGATCGCAAGATTTACTGCTAAGCTAAAGAATAGAAGGGGAGAAGATGAAGAGTATTTGCAATATGTACCCCTTTGATCATAACCGTTAGATTCAAAAAGAAAATCAATCTCCCCATCTAGATATCATCAATGCAAGTCACTTCATACACGTTGAAAACATGAGCATCCTTACCGCACCTAGAATTGTCTCGGCCATGGTATACCAACACATGTGGCACGCATTAAATGCATAGAAAAACAACTGGTCGGTGGGATCTTTGTGATTTAACAAGCCCACCCCTACTTGCAAAGATGAGCATGAGGGGTAAAATGTTGCTCAAATTTCTTGCAAGTCTGATTAAGCAGGCCAACACATTATGGCCTAGTTGTAACAACCCTGGGTTTTACAACAATTAATTATCGTTGTTTGACGATTAATATTGGTTGTTAATTGATGTTGGAGTTTTTAAAATCAAGTTTAAATTCTTTTAAATATGGTTAAGAGTATGCGGGCTTTATTCTTGGCCCAAGTTTTGTTTTTATTTTTTTTACTTGGCCTTAGCAAAATTAAAGACCGGTTCCTCTTTTCATTTGTTTTTTTCGTGTTCATTCGAAAAACCCTAAATCTAAAATTCGAAAGAAAATAAAATGGCGGCTGCGTTTATTTCGTTCGTTCCTCCTTGTCCAAATTAGGGCTTTCATGCAAATTGAAGATGCCGACGTTAACTGTTTCGATTGTCTTCGCGAGGCCACGGGTTCGATTTCAATGTTCAATCTTTGGATTTGGATTCTTCGTTTTGCAAAGGTGAGTGATTTTAAATTGTCACTCACATCTAATTCAAGACTTTATTGATTTGTATTCGCGATTTAATTTATCTCGGCTGTTCAATTTAGTTTGAATGTTGATGATTTTGCTGACTTTATTGAGTTCGTATAATTTGATGATTGTTGACTTGTATTTGACGATGTTGTTGTGCGACTTTGGCTATATTGTACACCGCCTTTGGTAGTAATTTCATCCTTGGTTGATTGTACTCGTTGATTTAGGATTCCGACCATTTTTCCTTAACTGTTGTATCACAATGTTTTTGATGGTTCTTGATTGACATGCGGCTTTAGTTAAGACTGTTACTTTTGATATTTCTCTGCTACATATATGCTTTATGCATAAGCATTGGTTCTTGAAAATTTGGGGACTTGGAAATTATACAGTTTCAACTATGAAATTCTGGCTTGACTCGTTTGAAACGTGTATCTTGATTTTTCTTTGATTTTGTCGCTGTTGTATATTGAACTTGGTTTGGATTTTGCTTTAAGCATGCTTCGGGGTTGATACGCACCGTGCCCTGAACATGAGTTTGCACTGTGATTGTTCATCACGGCTGTGCCTTGATCTTTAATGATCTTTGTGTTTCTGTTGACCTCGGCCTCGATTGTATATGTGATTCCATTGCTTCGGCATTTAACTGCTGTACCATGATTTTTGAAATTGTCTTAATTGTATTTTGATAGTAGTTTATAAGATGGTGATTAATACACCTCTGTAAACTTGAGTACTCGATACATTTCAGTTTGTGCACCTTGCATTTTCTGGTTGCTGTGTTGCCATATTATCCCTCTGGCACATATGTTTTCATTTGAAGCTATTTTGATTTCTGGTATGTTTAGTTCCATGACTCTCTAGCTAGACTTGAATTTGTTGTCGTGGTCATTACTACTCTGACATGAGGCTGCTGACTTCGGGTTGCATTGAATTGTCGTGATTCCACTTGACCCTTAGTGTAGTTGTTGTTGCTTCTGTACATTTGAGTCATGTAGTTCACTGCTTCATGTATTTTGGGCCTACTTCTTTGATGTCGAGGCTGTACTATCTCTTGTTCCATGTTGTGGTAGCTGCTTTACTGGTTTTACCTGTAAGCTCCTTGTGTTTATATATGCACAGGTTCTATATTTCTTTGGCATTGAACCAGATCCTTTGGGTCTGGTTTGTGCTGATGCTGACTACTTTTATATTGATACTGAGCCACTGTCTCACTGTTTCATGTACTTTGTTCATATTATGATGTACTTTGATCAGAACTGCCACTTGATGTTGTTGTCTGGTCTTCATGTTGTACCACTGTCTTGTGCGCTTGGTCATTCGAGTTGAGTTTCTTTGCAGTTGTGTTGAGTCATGATGGTAGTGACCTGACCTCTGCAGTTTCGATTGCTGTTAATAATTAGAGTTGTGACGGCATCATATACTGTAGTGGCGAGGCAGTGCACGCGAGCGTGCACTGCAGCCACACTGTATTAATTTATTTGGTATTTCTTTGCTTTTGATGCGTTGATCTTTTGAGTATTTCATGATATAGTGGCGAGGCAGTACACGCATGCGTGTACTGCAGCCCTACCAGATTGATGTTTAATTGATGTTTTCAATTGCTGGAATTGTTTTGTGTTGCCAATTCAATATATTTTGAATCGTATTTTGATTTGGTTTAATTTCATGGTTTTGTTGATATCTAATTATCTTTTGATAATTAGATTATGAGTTTCTAATTATTTATTTAATAATTAGGTTTTGTTGTTAATGGCCATTTAGGAAATTCTGATGTTTTCTAAATTTTCTTCATTAATAATCTTTTAATTTACATTCGTTGAAAATTTGGATTTAGTTGATTTGTTGTTAACACTGTTACGTGTTATATTTATCGTTATCCGATTTCTATATTTAAGGATCGGATATACGAGATTTATTGTGACTGTCGTCTAATTGCTATTTAATTATTATTACTTCTGTGCACTAATAACTGAGTTTGAATTAGACTGACCCGTGTATTATTTTCTTTTGAATTTAATACTCGGGTCAGACCGAGTATTTACAGGTTGTTGATATTTTACTTTGGGTTGCTGCTAGAGCTATGAAGTCTTTTCATACTTTTTGGAGTAGTCGTTGTCTTAGTATAGGATTCATGTATATTATTTACGATAATGTACTTGTATATGTAGCTTCCACAGTCGACAGTTGCAGTCGTATCATATGTATTGTATCACACGTATTGTAACTGACATCAGTTATTATATATATGAGGCATTTTTGTTTTATCTGTGTTCCGCAATTATATTATCTGTGTTATTATTATATCTATTGTCCTAAACTATTATGAACCATCGTAGTTCGTTATATACTGGAATTGGGGATGTTGATGGGAGTAAATAAGTAAGAGATGAATATATATATATATATATATATATATATATATATATATATATATATATATACACCACTCCTATCGAGATAACCAATACTAGTGTAAGGCCTAACTACGGACGGCCGCTCCTATCCAGCCTTATTCTTCATAATAACGGACAGTATTTCTTTTAATACTCTTTGTTATTGTGAGCATAGAGGTGGGGCGTCACACTGGTCCAGCCCCAGCCCAGTTCAAACTAGTCCATATTCAACCTGGCTCTGTCTTTGTAAGTCCAATAACCATCTCACACATGGGTCAGCCTAGGGCATATGCTAGGCAAAGCCTAGAACAAGTTGACACAGCCAACTCATTTGACAAAAAGGTCTCAAGTGCAGCCTATCATTGGCCTGGCTTTATCTCAACCCACCTTCGATCGGTCTCAGGCAACTAGTCTTCTCATCCCGTAAATGGCTCCATACACCTCTTACAACTTGGTCCTTAGAAATATTCAGCTTCCTTCAGCAAATCTAGCAAGCCACATATAAGCCGACCAGGACACTATGCCTGGCCCAACCTGATTCAATTCGACATGACTACCTCAAATGATCTGGCCCAACTCAAACCGACCCGTCTATATCCCAACCCTTTAGCCTCCTACGATCGACACTAAGAAGTCCATTTCTTCACTATACCTTGGTCCATTCCTTCATACTCTAGCCTTAGCATGTTCAAGTTTGTTCAGCAACCTTTGGCCATAAGCGATCAACCGCTAAGCTTCCCAACCGCCTTACAATGTTGGCAAGTAGTACAACCAGCCAAACTAGTATTGTAGTAATTTCACCAAAATCATGCCTACGCCTATATCATGCCACCACATTAAATGTGTATCTAATGTAAAGCATGCGCCCGATACAGAGTGAGCGCTAGCGTACTTCTCAACCACACATTCCACTTTGTCTTTATAGTGGTGTCCCATTAGTCCATGTGACCAGATTGAGGAGCTTTTCCCATCCATTTTACTGCATAATCTCAATCGTCCATCATCCATATCTACTACTATAAGTAACCTATGCCATGAAACATCGAAGAGGTTGATTTTTATGCTCAGAACACAAATCTTTGACAAGCTAAATCATCTTAAATCTTTGAATTTTAGAATAATTTTCTTGTTATTCTCTTGTAATTCTTTGTAATTGTAAGAGAGAAACATAATAAGGGATCTTCATAGTGGATGCAGGTAAGCTTAGTGAAACCACTTTATATCTTTGTTTCATTTACTTTGTTCGTTTGTATTATCCTTATTTTACCTTTTAAGCCTGGTGTTAGTAAGTAACCTTTTCTTTTACAAATGCATTAGTCAAATTACAAGGTTGGCTAATTTATTAGTCAACATCTACAATTGAGAAAAGTAGAGAGGGAAGTAATGAAACAAGTGTGGTAGTGAGCAACACGAATGGAAGCGAAGATTGGTATGGATTAGCGTCGTTATGGTCAAACTCCATGGTGAGGAGGAGGTTAAGAATAAAAAATTGGCAACTGAAATAAAATATTTTACATTTCTTTATATCGAAAATGTTTGCTTAAACATGTTGATAGTTTTTAAAATAATTATCAGTAAATTATATTTATTCAATTAATATTCAACTTCTTCAATGCATGTTTAAATCATGTGATTGTTGAGAAAAGTTTGATTTTAATTATAAAACCCAAATTTGGAATAAATTGATAGTTTTATGCAAGAAATAAAAATATTTAAATTGATTGTTATGGGAATTGAATGGAAAGAGGAATTCAAATATAAAATTGTGGTTTTGAGAGAAATTTCCTTCTCACCGTTGAAGGTTAATTAACACACACTAAGTGATTTCATATAAATTTATATGAATACATATATAACCCATTGAACATTGTTTCATATATTAATTTTATGATGAATTATAACATCAATGGACGATAAATGGTTAAATTTTGATGAACTAAAATATTATAAAGGGAAAACTAGATTTTTTTAATCATTAGAGAGTGATTATTGTATATACATCCGTATAGATTACTAACTATAGTACTCAAGCTATATATATATATTATAGCAATTGATTTGAAGAAAAAAGATGTTTAATGAGATGATATGTACAATTAATGAATAAAATGATCAATATTTATCAATTAAATATATTAATCGATATCAATTTGAATTAAATATCAAATAATTGAATACTTGGTGAATGGTTTTTAATGTAGTTTGGGGTACAATCAGTGAGTGAAACTGGTAATAATTTCATATTAGTTCTTGTTTAAATTTTATATTTGATATAAAAATTTGAATGCGTGTTCAATGTAGAAATTATATTCACTTGTGTTGGAATAATTGCATGTGAAAATTTTGATTTAATGGAGATAAATTATTTAATATATGTAATTGTAGTACAAAAATCATACTAAAGTAATTAAATAAGACGTTTTATTTACGATGATGGCAATATTAAGTAATAATTAAAATAAGAACCATTAGCTGAAATAATATTTACTCTCCATATTTGAGTTAAGACAAATTCAACTCATATATATAGGTTAATTATATATATAAACATTGGTTAATTATATATATGTAAGTATATATAGATACATAGTTATAAAAGAATATTGTTATTGTATGTGTGTGTATTGATATACATTAACAGTGAAATTTTTATACATAGTTGTTATTAAATTTTATTATGAAATGATATATGATTATGTATATATGAATTTTAACCCTATTGGAAATATTTATAATGTCCAAATAGGTTATTTGAATAAAATTTAATACAATATTACGTGCGATGTTTTGGTTGTTTTTGATTTTCATATGAGTATCGAATGTTTGGATGATTTGGTGCTTACGTTTTGCATGTTGCATGCATGAGATGATGTGTTACACTATATTATGCTTTATAAGTTACCTATGGTTATTATCCGGTATTTAAACCAAATGGCATTTTGATGGATCTGAATTATGAAATAATGAGAGAATTGATTAAGGAGCTGGGAAGATATCAAGAATGAAGTTTCAAGAATTTTTCACTAAGTATGGAACAATCTATATCAATCGGTACCTACCAATACAAAGCTAGATGTGGGCCCCTTTTATCTTCTATTACTAAGTGCAAGCTTAGAGAAAATGACAAGTATTTGGGAAGTCATATAGATTGGTACCGATCGATCCTCATTAACAAGTTTGCGCTTAAAGAACTGAAGCCTAAAGACTTAAACATTTTTAAAGAAAGAGACAAAGAATCATCAACACTGTCGATTAGTGAAAAACGTCTATTTGACATGTTCTTCATGTTGGAAAATCTGATCTACATGTTTGCGTGATTCAAATCAGATCTAGCAATTCTAGTGCTCGAATTAGTCTATATATAGGCATCTTACAATACATGAAAGGGGCTTTTTATTATTATTTTTGGAAAGGAGCTTCTACTGAATTTGAAACCTAACATTTTTCGATCTAAAATCGTGTTATAATATGATTGTAATAGAAAAAAAATATAAAGTGAACGTAGGTATTTGATTTGGCTAAATCACTATAAAAATCTTATGTTCTCTCTCCTTTTAGTTTCTTACTTGATAATTTTCATTTTTGATCAAATGGGGGTGTTTGCCCATTTCACATGCAAAACTTTTTTTAATGCATTCATTAACAGTTGAACTTAGGATCTAATATGTGGTTGCTACTAGAATTTATAGAAAATCTCCAACCATATGAATGGCTCCTGGAAATACACCTATGAAATTTGGAAATATGTCCGAAGAGCCTGAAGGCTCTAATAACAGAGGTGATGATGTTAATAAACCAAAAACTTTGAATCAATCAGAAGGTGTTACAAAGGATAAGTTAGATCAGACGATGGCTGATATGAATAAGAAGATAATGCAAAGTTAAATATCCATCATAGAGGAAATGAAAAATGGTTTGCTATGTCAGTGCAACCCTCGCACCAAAGAGGTCCTGCAAACATCGCAAAGATAGAAGAGATTCTTCATCATCTACTTCAGACGAAGAAAAGGCATCAAATTAATGCCATAGAGATGGAAAGATGAAAATATGTAGAATGGGTGCTGAGGCGTAAAAGAGATAGAGCGAAAGATCTAGAGCAATTGCTCCTAATTAATTAATGATCGGAATAGATCGACATGGATGGGTCGGTACTGAGACATCTGAGCATGTAAATCTGAGTGATTTGGAAGGTGATGAGCAAGGTGTTGAAAGTTTAGGGTAGACTACTAGCTGTCGGGATGGTGTTGTGGAGGAAAATATAACTGGAAATTCTAAGGGCACCTTAAAGAGTTTCTTGAAGAGGTTCGATGACATCGTGCGGAGGTGAAGAACCTGAGAGATGATATGGTGCCAGTGGCTCTTATTAGAGGAATTCATAGTCAAACTGATTTTGGTAAATGGTTGAGAATTAAGAAACCTTCCATCTAAAGGGTTTTGGTTACAAGGCAGACCAATTTTTGCACTTGAAAGATGCAGAATTTGTAGATGGATGGAACGTTGGCGGTTAGGCTGGACCATGCAGCGTTGTTCAAAGCAATGTGGCTATCAGGAATGATGGTGATACCGTAAAAGCTAGGAATAGTAACAAGAGGGAGAATGCTAATAACGCTGGTGGAATGAAGTGGACCTAAGAAAGCATTTTAGGTTTAATTGCGAAGGTAAATACATGAGTTGACGAACTCTGTAGAAAATATATACCCTGTGAGGTAGTGTAGCAAAAGGTCCTACCCTAAGGAGGTTACTAAAGAGGAGAAGGACTCAAGGAAATTATTTATTTCTATGAAACACATGGACAACACGAATGACTACTGACTTCTTCATGATGTGGTTGAGAGCTGATAAGGAAGTTAAAGCTCCGGTAATATGTTAGTAACCAAAGGTTAGGAGGCAAAGAAATAACTAGCCTCAGAGGAAGTTGCCTCAAGGCAATACAGCTAGGCATATTGGAGAAAAGCCAAGACAATCAAATATGGTTTTTGTAACGACCTAAAATTTCAGCCATCCGAATTTTGAGTATTTAATTAATTTTAAATATCAAAAAGAATTTTATAATTAAATAACTTGTATTCAAATATAGTGATTAATTTGATACTTAAATTGTTAGGTTTAATATTTGTAATTGTTTAAATAATTGAACCTTGAATTTAATATGATTAATTTTTTTTTCTAAAATCGATTTAAAATCTATTTGAATAAGAATGAAGTTAGTAAACTTTTAATTTGGATTTAAAAATGAATAAGCTGATTTTGAAAATTACTTGTTTTAATTAACGTGTAAAAATAATCTTTTTGGTCACTGTCTCGGATTCCGACGAAACCGATCTCATTGGATCCGTAATAACTAATTATTATATACCGTCGAATTTTGTGGCGATTGGACGTACCATTTGATCATGCGAGTTCGAAACGCTTAGAAATTTATTAAAGGAAATTGTAACAACCCTGCTTATGGTGATTACTTGTAATATTAAATTATAACGGCGGTTATAATTTAATATTGAGAAATAAAATAAATTGGAGATTTTAAATTGTTTGTTTTTTAAATAAACAATGGATTTTAAATATAAAATGTGAAAATAAAGTTTTAGAATCTTTATTCTTGGTTGTTTTTGATAAAAAAGAGTGAAATATGGTTTTAATTTAGAGAAATGCGATAATTTTAGTAATTATTGCCAAATGTGTCATTTATTGATTTTAAATGAAGTATTTGTTTTAATATGTTGTATTTATAAACAAAAATGTGGAAATTCATTTAAAAATAAGTTTTGGACATAAAATCGATGGTAAAATGGTTTTTTGCATTTAATTATGCAAGGAAAAAACTTTATGAAATTTTTGGTATTAAAAATAGCGTTTTGTGTAATTATAGTGTAAATTGTGTAATTAATTAAAAATAAGAGTTTTTAATAATGAAAAATATTTTTATAACTAAACCATCTTTTTCTTTGTTGTTAAAATGTTTGTTGAATATAAAATGTAGCTGTTTGATTTTAATAAGCTTGAAACTTGTGAATGTACATTGTTTTGGATGTTAATATAAGTGTTAGTGGCTTTAGTGATAATTAGATCTTATTAGGTTAATTCTTTTTGTTAATGGGTCAAGCCCATTTACAATCCAAACTAAGAAAAGAGAAGCTTCTCCTTCTCATTTTATGAACGTATAGTTTTAATACAGTAAAGAAAAGAGAAAACTGAAAAAGCTTCTTCCTCTTTTAAACCTAATAGCTAAAATCTCCAATTTCTTCAAATATTTGCCGGAAATAATCAAGTTAAAGCAATTCGCAATAGGTAATCAACTCCAAAACAAAGACAATTTCATCAAAATTTGATTTTGGGTTTGGGTTTGTCTGTAATGTGTTTCTTTTCCTTTTGCATGTCTCTATACTTCTTTTTTTAGGTTGTTGAAGCTCGTTCAAGAGGAAAGCTATGATCTTCCTTCAAGTTTTCTTAGGTTTAATCTTCTAAATTGCAAAGGTGAGTTAGTAACTCACATTCCCTTGCTAAACCAATGCTTTACAAGCTGTAATTTGTGCAAAAATCATTGTCTGGGTACAATTTTGAGACATCATAATTTTCTCATACAATGTCCAAATAACATGATTCTTTTTCCAGTTTAAAGTATAGTTGTTCAGCTTTATGCATGTCAAATTTAGGTCATTTTGACCTTTGTAGCTTATAGAAATCTGCTGCCGAAATTCGATTCGAAGCATGTTTTTGCTCCAGATTTTCACAGTGAAATCACGGCTTGAGTCCATGTTTGAGACAGCGTATCTCTTTCATTTCCTGTCGAAATTCATTGATTATTTTTTTATTTGAAATTTGAAATTTCCTACAATATGCATATCAATTTTCAATTCAATATGAGTATGTTTGGTCCTTTGTTTCGTGCCTGAAAGTTGAACCAGAGATGGTTTTTAGACCCCTACATATTTCCATATTCTGAACTGTTGCAAACATGGCCTGAGTCCATGTTTGAGACAGCGTATCTCTTTCATTTCCTGTCAGAATTCGTTTATTCTTTTTTATTTGAAATTTTAAGTTTTCTTATATGTGAATACCAATTTTCATTTCAATCAGAGGTCGTTTGCTCACCTGTTTCATGTTTGCAAGTTGAACCTAAGAGGGTTTTCAGACCTAGGCAGAATTCAACATGGCCAAAGTCCATGTTTGAAATTTCATATCTTTACCATTTCATTTCAGAATTCAGTGAATCCTTTTCAAATTCGTAGATAAATTGTTCTACATTGTGCATATCAAATTTTAGACCATTTCAAGGTAAATAAGCCATTCAAATTATGTTCGAAGGTTGAACCCGGAGAAGATTTCAGACCTGGGAATTGTTTTTGCCTATGCATTCTTTTTGTGTTCTGCCTTCTTTTTCCGTACGACTTTTGGTTTCTACTTCATGTTTTTTTGATATTTATGAACTATTTTGAGGACTATGATGCCCACCAATAGGCTAGTCAAGATTTTAAAGAATTTGAGATTCAAATTGAATCGTTTTTGAAATGAGCGTCGGTTTTGAGTATTTTTCAATGTTTTCTTTGATATCGAGCACGGGTTTTTCCAAACGAATTTTAAATTATTTTTAAAATAACTTAGCTTTTGAGATGATTATTATATAATATTTTTCAATTATTTCCATGTTATAAAAACTATATTTTCTCTATAATAAGGGAATTTTCAAAGATTGTTTAAAAAACGATTTCGAAAAATTGTTTTAAAAGCTTGTTTTCTCAAATAAATTATTTTATATATAAATTACATGTTTTTACACTATTCGAGCAAATGAGAAGGAGAATTCAATGATTTGGTAAAATATATGGTATGAGACACGTGTGTTTATCTTATTGGTTAATTCCCGACTTGTCCATTTGATCGTTTTGACCTTCGGTTCATGTTTACCAATGAGATGAGGTAAACATTTTACTGCTTTCTAGTGTGGAATTTAATAGCGCTTAGTAAACCGTTGGATGTGAACGTGTGGTATGGGACGCACGTTAACACTTTTCGTGTTCCTATCTAAGAGTTTGTGACGCACTTGTCTTCGAGACGTATTTTCCAGTATTGGAACTTCAGGCCATTTGTCCTTCAGGACGTTTGTCATTATGACGTATTTGTCCTTCAGGACGTTTGTCATTGCGACATATTTTTCTTTCGAGACTTTTTTCTTCGAGACGTGTTGCCTTATTTTGAGAGAACAATACTTAGCAGGCTTCGACCAAAAGCACGTGTATATCTTTGAGATGATTTCATTGATTATTTGTAATTTTCCAAGTGTATTGCCTTGTTTTACATTATTGGCCATTTGAGCCGTTTGAGAATCATACAGATGGCAATCACATCTTTGGAAATTTGAACTCCTTTGAGTTCTATATTTGGGATTTGAGTTGCCAACACTTGGTGTTTATGTGAGATTGAGATTTTCCATTCTTGGCGTTTATATGAGATTTATATTCTCCTATTTTGGAGATATAAGTAATTGCCTTTATAGCGTATTTTTGAGATTGAGATTTTTCATTTGGAATGCATTTGAGATTGCCGTTATGACTTTGTCAATGTGGGTCTCGGGTTGGGGCGTCACAGCTTGGTATCAAAGCTGAGTTCAGGAAATATATGGTAAATATATAATGGAAACATATATTACGGTACATCCAAGTGTATTACAATCAAATTCCTTGATCATTATGTCCTGAATCTTTTCTTGTCTTTTGGAGTAGATTTAAGCTAGAATATGTCTAGGAATATATTTTATTCCGTAGTACTCCCTAACTAAATAGATGATGTCTCATCCTAGGAGTAATCCATTGTGATTATTCTATTCGAGTCCTATTCGATACGGGGCTTGACACTCATCCATATCGGAGGAATTGGTTGATGCTTTAGATGTTCTTATCTTGTGACTTCTTTAAGGATTGCGAATCCTATAGAGGGGATCCGCAATACTTGGTATGGTGTATGAGAATTTTGGGGTTGTTCCTTGTAGTTTATCATTTCGTGCGAATTGGCACGCTATTTTCTATTTAGAGTTTGGAATGATTTGGATGGTGTGACTTGCATATTATCAAGCCGCATTCTGTGATTTGAAGGATCCTATATTTGGGTACGCTAATTCGGTTGATTTGTTGTATCTTGTTCTTCGGAATGTTAATGATGATTCCGAAGTATCTGTATTCACTCTTAAGTTTCGAGATGATGTTGATGTATCTCAAATTTCAGTTGTTGTGACATTGTCGATTTCTGTGAGTCCGTCGGGTTTGTCACCCCATCGGGCAATCAAATATTGTATTGACCTCCTTTCCAATTCTTAGCCTTTTGGTTATCCTCCCATGAGGATGTACACTAAATGAATGAGGTGATTAATTGAATTTAATTGATATTGTCATTCTTACCCCATTTGAGGTATCCTCTTCGGATATTCATTTGTTGATATATTTTGTGATATTACTTCAATTGAAGTAATGATGTGTCGTAAGTGTTACTTATCCTCATTTGAGAAGATATCTTACCCTGTCATTTATATCTCTTTGGTCTCTCTTTAATCCATTGAGTGGTGCTAAGGTCATTCCTCAGCTTGACCTTACACCGGTTTTCATGAGCTACGAGTTGTAGAGGATAGCATTCCTCTTATCGCATTCTGCACTCGAATGGGTCATGTGAGTGGTTCATTATACCGTTCGAAATAATGAACACTCCATTCTATTACATCAATCTTGTGCATCGAGTATTTTGAGAATATCTCGATGAGTTCTCCTTGTGTTTTTTATTCTGAGTGGAAGCAATTAATTATGTTTTCAAATCTTTCAAATTGAAGAAATGTTTTTAAGAGAAATTAGATTTTGTTTTTTGAGATAGATAAAGAATATTTTGAATATTTTGTATGAGGTATTTCTTTCTGTAGAAAAATTATATTTATGTTAGGTTGTCCATCGAGTGCTTTAAGAATTCTGATCGATGCGCCTGATCAACGATATCGGTTGGAATTTCCAAAACTCTGTGATGAGGCAATCAGACATGGTAACTTGAGTTTTAATAAGATTAAGTTTGGAAATTAATATTTATGGGATTGAGAACTAAATTTTTTATTTTGAATGATATATGTAGCTTGTTTTGGAATTTTTGGTCGTTTGAAATAAAGAGTGATAAAATTTTAAATTTTATTTTAAGGGTTTGTTGATATGGATTTATAAAATTCTTTTGAAAATTTATTTTTGTAATAAGAGGGATATGAATTTGAATTTATTCATTTTATAAGTGCTATATTAAAGAGTTTTGGAAAATTTCCAAGTGCTGAAAATGGAGATTTAGAAAATAATGATTTTTGGAACTGTAAGAAATTTCGATTGTAAATTAATATTTGTAATTATTTTGGTTCCTTGTGTTTATCTTGCATAGTGCAATGGTCTAACGACTTGCGTTTTTGCGGTCGTTAGAGTTTGGTGGCCTCTGAAGAAACCACCTCTCATTGAGTTTTCATACCTCAATTGTTGTCAACTTAGTTTCAGTGTGGCTCTTTCCGTAGTGACACACGAAAATTCATGCCGATTATCACCTTGTTGATTGGAGATCGGGATAAAAGTTGTGCTATATCCCGACTCTATTCGAGAAATTTCAAAGAAATCGATCTCACTCGATTGATCTTTTGTGTAGCATTCTGTTTTTGTGTACTCGTTTCGAAGGTGAGCTGCCATCGAAATCACGAGGTATTGCTCGATGGTATTCAATGGTCCGAGAATCCCAATGGTAACCTTTGGGAAACCATAGAATTAATCGAGCAATCTTATCTTTGTTTTCTATCGTCTTGAGTTAGGAGTGAGAAATTTTAAACTCAAGCTTATCTATCTTCCTTTGGTTGATGAAATAAATATTGTTGATTACCTGTAAATATTGAGAAATAAAATAAATTAGAGATTTTAAACTGTTTATTTTAAATAAACAATGTATTTTAAATATAAAATGTGAAAATAAAGTTTTAGAATCTTTATTCTTGGTTGTTGTGATAAAAATGAGTGAAATATGATTTTAATTTAGAGAAATGCAATAATTTTAGTAATTATTGCCAAAAGTGTCATTTATTGACTTTAAATGAAGTATTTATTTTAATATGTTGTATTTATGAATAAAAAGGTGGAATTTCATTTAAAAATAAGTTTTGGATATAAAATTGATGTTAAAATAGTTCATTGCATTTAATTATGCAAGGGAAAAACTTTTATGAAATTTTTGGTATTAAAAATAGTGTTTTGTGTAAATTATAGTGTAAATTGTGTAATTAAGTAAAAATAAGAGTTTTTAATAATGAAAAATATTTTTACAACTAAATTATCTTTTTATTTGTTGTTAAAATGTTTGTTAAACATAAAATGTAGCTGTTTGATTTTAATAAGCTTGAAACTTGTGAATGCACATTGTGTTGGATGTTAATATAAGTGTTAGTGGTTTTAGTGATAATTAGATCTTATTGGTGTTAATTCTTTTTGTTAATGGGTTAAGCCTATTTACAATCCAAAATAAGAAAAGAAAAGCTTTTCCTTCTCATTTTTATGAATGTACAGTTTTATTATAGTAAACAAAAGAGAAAACTGAAAAAGCTTCTTGCTCTTTTAAACCTAATAACTAAAATCTCCAATTTCTTCAAATATTTGCTGGAAATAATCAAATTAAAGCAATGTGCAACAAGTAATCAACTCCAAAACAAAGACTATTTCATCAAAATCTGATTTTAGGTTTGGGTTTGTTTGTAATGTGTTTCTTTTCCTTTTACATGTCTCTGTACTTCTATTTTTAGGTTGCTGAAGTCGTTCAAGTGGAAATCTATGATCTTCCTTCAAGTTTTCTCAGGTTTAATCTTCTAAATTGCAAAGGTGAGTTAGCAACTCACTTCCTCTAGCTAAACCAATGCTTTACAAGCTGTGCAAAAATCATTGTCTGGGTACTATTTTGAGATATCATAACTTTCTTATCCCTGTCCAAATTGCGTAATTCATTTTCCTGTTTAAAGTATAGTTGTTGGACTTTATGCATGTCAAATTTCAGGTCATTCCGACCTCTGTAACTTATAGAAATCCGCTGCCGAACTTTGATTCGGAGCATGTTTTTGCTCCAGATTTTCATAGTGAAATCATGGCCTGAGTCCATATTTGAGACAGCGTATCTCTTTCATTTCCTTTCGGAATTCATTTATTATTTTTTTATTTGAAAGTTGAAGTTTCCTACTATTTGTATATCAATTTTCAGTTCAATCTGAGTATGTTTGGTTCACTGTTCATGCCTGAAATTTGTACCCGAAATGGTTTTCAGACCTGTACATGTTTCCATTTTCTGAATTGTTGCAAACATGGCCCGAGTCCATGTTTGAGACAGCGTATCTCTTTCATTTCCTGTCATAATTGATTGATTCTTTTTTATTTTAGAGTTGAAGATTTTTATTATGTGAGCAGCAATTTTCAGTTCAGTCAGAGGTTGTTTGGTTACCTGTTCCATGTTTGTAAATTAAACCCAAGAGAGTTTTCAGACCTGGGCTGAATTAAACATTGTCGGAATCCATGTTTGAAATTTCATATCTTTAACATTTCATGTCGGATTTCAGTGAATCTTTTTCCATTTCATAGATAAATTGTTCTACTTTGTGTATATCTAATTTTAAACCATTTCGAGGTCACTAGGCCATTCAAATTATGTCTGAAAGTTGAACCCGGAGAAGATTTCAGACCTGGATTTTGTTTGTGATATTTCTGAACTGTTTTAAGGGCTGTGATGCCTATCAATAGGCTTGCCAAGATTTTGGAGAATATGAGATTCAAATTGAATCGTTTTCGAAATGAATTCAAGTGTCGTTTTGAGTATTTTTCAATGTTTTCTTTGATTTCGCGCACGGGTTTTTCTAAATGAGTTTGAAGTAATTTTTAAAATATTTGGCTTTTGCAATGATTATTATATAATATTTTTCAATTATTTCCAAGTTATAAAAACTATATATTCTCAATAATAAGGGAATTTTCAAAGATAGTTTCCAAAAATGATTTCGAAAAATTGTTTTAAAAGCATGTTTTCTCAAATAAATTATTTTATATATAAAATACACGTTTTTGCACTATTCGAGCAAATGAGAAGAAGAATTAAATGGTTTAGTAAAACACGCGGTATGACACATGTGCGTTTATCTTATCGGTTAATTCATGACTTGTCCGTTCGACCGTTTTTACCTTCGGGTCGTGTATACCGATGAGATGAGGTAAACATTTTACCGCTTTCTAGTGTAGCATTTACTAACTGTTAGTAAATCGTTGGGTGCGAACGTGTGGTATGGGACGCACATTAACACTTTTTAGGTTCCTATTTAAGAGTTTGTGAAAATGTTTTCTTCGAGGCGTATTTGCCAGTATTGGATCTTCGAGTCATTCGACCTTCGGGATGTTCGTCATTGCGAAGTGTTTGTCCTTTGGGATGTTTTTCATTATGAAATATTTGTCCTTCGGGATGTTTGTCATTGCGACTTATTTTTCCTTTGAGATGCTTGTCTTCGAAACATGGCGCCTTATTTTGAGAGAACAGTACTTGGTAGGCTTCGGCCTAAAGCACATGCTATATCTTTGAGATGATTTCATTGATTATTTGTGATTTTTCAAGTGTATCGTCTAGTTTTACATTATTCGCCATTTGAGCCATTTGACATATCGTATATATGGCGATCATATCTTTGGAAATTTGAACTCCTTTGAATTCTATATTTGGGATTTAAGTTGCTAACACTTGGTGTTTATTTTAGATTGAGATTTTTCATTCTTGGCATTCATTTGAGATTTATATTCTTTTATTTTGGAGATATATGTAATTGCCTTTATAGCGTATTTTTGAGATTGAGATTTCTCTTTTGGGAATTCATTTGAGATTGCCGTTATGGTGGGTTTCGAGATTCCTTCTATTTAGGAGTTATGGTTTCTCCAAACCATTATTGTTGTTTTAGGATATGCCGATGATATGAGGCATGCTATGCTTAGTGCTTTTGTTATGGAGTTATCTCTTTGAGATTATATATTTGTTTAGCAATACCACCTCATTACTTGAAGTAATCACATGAACTTAGAATTATTTCTTCCCACTTGAGAAGAATTATCAGCCTTATCCTCATGCATTATATTATCGTTTATCCTATTAAACTGATTTTGTTAGCTAGACTGACGTGTATATTTTATAGTCGGTTCGGATCGAGTTGTTTCAGGTTAGGTGCCTGTTTTGGAATTAGCCTTTCTACTTCTGCTTGGATATATCTACTTATCACCTTTTGCTGTAGTCTTCTGATGACTCTGAGATATGTATATTTTTGGCTCGTTGTATATATTGTAGTCTTCGAACCACTATAATGTATCATTTTGTATTGTATCATGATGTATCTGTATATACGCATATATATCTGTTGTTTGCTATTCTATGATGTGATATATATTCTAGTTGTTTTATTTTTTTCTGATAGATCCAATAGCCACCTATAATTTTGTATTAAGCATTTATTGAATATGTTGATCCACTTGAGATAGCCCTATTCTCCGCATTAGCAGACAGAATTACCCAGTAATACTCTTTGTTAATGTGGGTCTCAGAGTGGGGAATCATAGAAATTTAATTAAAATAATTTTATCTTGGAAATCTATGTTCTATATATGAAGGAATTGGCTTTCGATATATATTCCATTGTGCTCAGAAGAAGGGCATAACATATATAATGTCAGGTGACACATTGTGTTTGGAGTTTGGAGTTTGAAATTTTCAACGATGAGTAATGCCGAGTTTATTTTCTATAAATAGACCCTAACCTTCCTCCTTTTGCAAACCCAAAACCTAAATCTATTTTAGCCACCATCAAAAACATTTCCTCCATTAAATCTTTTTCCATCCAACGATCGATAATGATCAGGGCCTCTAGAGGCTGAATCAGCCTACGACCTCAACTAGGAAGATGTAAAGCACATCCTTACGAAGCTAACCAACGGTTAGATCGATAAATCGCCAGTGATGACGATCAAAAAGTGCTCGCGTTCAATTTTAATTCATGTCGGGGCGCTCAGGCGATTGTTCACATTTTTGTGAGTAAACTCTCCTCTCTGGCCAGCTTTTATTTTTATATAACCGGGAATAATTTTATTTATGCTGTTTGTTGCCTATTTGGATGATATATTATATATATTAGTTGATTTGGATATATTCCCGCCTATTGGAGTGGATGAGAGCCTATTACATTCCTGTGTAAGAGCGGATGACCCTTTGTATGCGAATTTCGCCTTAGAGCGGTTGATTTACATTTTTATGATCATATGATGTCTGTGATACATGGGGATAGTTTAGAGGGATCCAAAAGGATTACTCACCACGTTTGATTTTACTTTTCATATATATGCTGATATATGATGTATGAGATGCCATGTTGACGTCTTTGATATGATTTGACTTGTTTAGTGCTATAGTAGCACTGAGCCTACTAAAAATCATGATTTTGATTTGAAAAGGATTTCGCAGTAATTTTGAATGTATATATGTTTTAATGATTTTTAAATTATCAAAAAGGAATGATTTTGTTTTAAAGAAATAAAAAGTTATGATTTTGATGTCATAAAAATATAGTTTAAGGAAATACTTTGAATTGAGATGTTTGAATATGTTTATGAATAAAAGATTTGTAGAAGTAATATTTTATAAATAAAGAAATAGATTTATAATAGGAATTTGTGAATGTATTGTAAATGGATTTGAAATTGTTTTGTAAATGGATTTATAAATAAATTTGATTTACGAAGAAATAGATTTATAAATGGATTTTGATAGTAAAATTAGTTTTTATAAACGAATGGATTTATAAATAGAATTTTGTAAATAATGGATTTTTAGTAAAATACAAGTTTTGTAAAATTGGAAGGAGATTTATAACGTAGTTTTATAAATATGGAAGTGACTTGTGTTGGGATTTAAATATTGATTTTTATTTAATGGAATGTCGAAAGAAATATCAGGATGAAGTAATTATTTTAAAAGTAATTTATCTTTAAAAGTCATGTTTTAAGAAATAATGGTTTTAAATGGAATTTAATTGTATGGAAATGTTTTTAAATTAGTTATGCATTAAAAACATAGATTTCGACATTTATGGTTGTAGTAGACGTTTTCGACAAAGTATCGAAGGCATGGACTATAACACTATTTTTATAGTAAATGATTTCCGAATGAAAATGTTTTATGTAGTATATGGGATTTGTCTATATATAATTTACCGTATCCCTATAAGTTTTGGGTTGTTGTAATGGTGTTTTACACAACATTCGTTTTGACCCAATAAATTATGTTTTGACCTTCCATCGTGAAATACACAAATTGGTTCTTATGATCGTACTAAAGGCTTGGTGTGTAGGAGCATTGCTTTCTATACTTAACACCCATCTGGAGGCGTACGAACTCTGGAGTTATTCAGTTATAGAAATCTATTTGGCATGTCTCCAAATGGCAGTGTTATGAAATATTCTTATACCGTTGGTATAAGTACATGGAAACATTTTCCAATATAAAAATATTGAAATGCTTTTTAGAATATTTCCTTTTAAAGATAATTTGAAGTAAGTATTTGGAAATTGATTTAATTAATAAAATATTAATTAAATGGGCCTAATGACTGCTTTGGTGCTAGATATTATTGTTTGCTTTGATAGTTAAATAATCGACTATGAAATATTCAGCCTTTTTATCGTTGTTGATCCGGGGAGACCAGGGTTGGATTTATCCAAGAACCACTTCGGACCAACGTATATGCATTCGAATGTGCAGGTTTGGAAGACATTGATATTTGGGATTTTCATAATGAAGGACTACTTATCGATCATTTGGGGATAAATTCTCAATATACATATAATAGCAGTGGTCTCTTTGTTATGAAAATTTTCAATTCAAGGACTACTTGCTACTAATCATAGGGGTGATTCTCGATAGGATGTTGTAGGAGAGCACCTTCGGTTTGTCCTGTTCATGAACAACTTGTATGGATAGATGTTTGTCATTGCATTGTTGAGATTAAGCCTAGACTTTATAAACGTATATCTATTTGGTGACGGAGAAGGCAACTTCTCTTAGCTTAACACCCTTCTCTGAGACATATGCACTCAGAGGTTGTATGTTTGTGAAAGTCAATTGTGATCGATGAAATGGCAATGTGGCATTCAAAGAGGAAAAATGATGTGCTATGTGAGGTAAACTGACCTCAGGCCTTACACCCGGAAATGACTGAAACAGGGTAGAGCCGATAACGCTATGTGGTTCGCAACCATTAGGATATGATCATTTCCTTCTAGATACATTTATTCCTGCTATGACATTCGGGTTTTAAATTATTATGGATGTATGCTATGAGGGCCACTAGATAGGTCGGTAACGACTGGGGTAATGACATATTCGGTACTATCTAGTTAGAGGTAGGCCGGTCTGTTAGTCCGTGAGATGATGGTTTTGATGACAACAACCTTAGAATAGATTATAAAATATAAATACTGACATTATAAGTTTAGATATATATGTATATGCAGGATTTAACCATGCAGGTACCAAGAATGAAGACTGTACAGTACAGATATTCAAGATATCAAGATAGAAGACTCATGAGTATCAAGATTATCAAGTGTTCAAGATTTCAAGGTTAAGTATTTTTTATTAGGAATTTTGTTAAAACTCATAAAAACGCACTGGCATCTTAAAATCCAATTTAGTCGTGGAATGTAATCCACTTCGAGCCTGTTAAAGGGATGGAACCCTAAGTAGGATGGAACCTACGAAAAATCTAGTGGAACATTGTTTTGTATCCGCTAACTTTTTATTATAAATGATTTTTCAAAATTATATCCTGTTTTCAAAATGTTTTCAAAACTTTCCTTTTAAAAGATTCAAAACCCTCTATCCTGATTTTAAATAATTTTAGCCTCAAAATTATCTTTAATTTCAAAGTCAAATTACTCCTGATTCTAAACTATCTTTTAATATAATATATTTAACTTTTAAATATTTATACTTAGAATTAAAATATAAAATTAGAGTTAAATTCTATATATATTATTCTCTATATTTACTTATGAATTTTAACTATATTCAAGTATATTTATAAAGTTTAAATTAGTTTTAATATAAGATAAAGGTTATTTTCAAATAAAATCAAAACATCAAAAAATGCTTTGGGATGTCGACATGCCTATAAACCCTATGTCGACATGGTGTTAGTTGAGTTCAAAATTTAAATTTCAAAAGAAGTGTCTATTCTCCATAACTCTTCACGAATGGGCATGTAAATAGTGGTTAGTTTCAACGAATTTTATATCAGATTTTCTGGTTTTTCACTCCTCTTCTTCTTCTTCCACTTTTCTTAATACATATTCTTATCATTACTCTGCCGAAATCAACATGAAATCGAACTCGATTACTTCTAGTTTGATTCTCTATCACTCTCTCTACAAGATTCTCAGTGCTATTCAGAGTTATAGACTTCGTTTTAATCTATGAAGCGAGAAAAGGTGTGATTGTAGCCTTGAAAATCAATCAAAAGAGAAAAGGTGTGATGTAGCCTTGGTAAATCAATTGGGTGAACTCGTGGCCCGGAAATCAAGTAACTCTACCCAGAGGATCGAAATTTTGGAGTGTGTACCTCGTAGCCTTGAAACCAAGGGTGTAATTGTACAGGTGCTTTTGAAAGGAAATCCGTACTTGTGTTGCGGGACTGGATGTAGGGTAACTCCGAACCAGTATAAAATCCAGTGTGTTCTTTCCTTTACTGCTTTTATTTTATTTCTACATCTGTGTTTGTTTATGTGATCATATCTGTGTCTGTATATTGCATACATTGTTGTCTAAATTAACATAAATCGAAAAGATTTAGTAATTCTTTATTAACACTATTCACCTCCCCTCTAGTGTTAATCCTAGCCTTAAGATCCGTAATCCGCATTTCTCACAATTGGTATCGGAGCAAGGTTTCCATAGTTTCATAATCTGATTTTGGAAAAAGTTTTTAAAATGGCTATATTTGTTAATACTAGTTTAGAAGCATTCAAACCATCATCGTTTCTTGAGTCTTCATATAATCAATATTCAAATTCAAGTTGTCTACCAAGATTGTTTGATGTGTAGGAATCTTGCTTTATGGGTGTTGAGGAATCAATCCACAATGGAAAAATTATACAGATCAGAAAGAACAAGTGGATACTTGATAGTGGGTGTTCTAGACACATAACTGGCAACCCAGATATACTGAATGATATAATATACAAAGACGGAGGATTGTTTAACTTTGGAGACAATTCAAAAGTATATGTGATTGGCATCGGCAAAGTTGGTAATTCTGAAACTCCTCCTATTACTAATATTTTGCTAGTTAAGTATCTGAAACATAATCTGCTAAGTATAAGTCAACTATGTGATAAAGGATATAAAATTAAATTTGAAAAAGATAAATGTCACATTGAAGATAATAATTCAACCATTATATTTGAGGGAGTTAGGAAAAAGAATATTTATATTCTTGATATGGAAGTTTCAGATGATAACCTGTGTCTGTTGGCAAATACAAGTGACCCTTGGATTTAGCACAAGAGATTTGGGCATTTGAATTTCAAACTCTTATCTAGACTGTCAAAACATGATCTAGTAAGAGGTCTTCCTAAAATGAATTTTAAAGTAGATAGTTTATGTGATGCTTGTCAATTAGGAAAATTCGAAAAAGTTCTTTTAAGTTAAAAGATACGATTTCAACTTCAAAACCCCTTGAATTACTTCATCTTGATTTATTTGGTCCATCTCAAATTCTATCAATAAATTATAGTAAATATGTCTTTGTAATTGTAGATGATTATTCTAGATTTACATGGACAATATTCTTGAAACATAAAAGTGACACTTTTGAATGTTTTAAGACATTCTCAGAAAGAATTCAAAATCAATTTTCTGTAAAAATTATAACTATTCGAAGTGATCACGGTGGTGAATTTGAAAATGAAAAGTTTGAGGAATTCTGCAATAAAAAGGGAATAACTCACAATTTTTCATTTCCAAGAACTCAACAACAAAACGGAGTAGTAGAACGTAAAAATAGGAAGATTCAAGAGTGTGCGAGAACTATGCTTACAGATAGTAATTTACCAAAGAATTTTTGGGCAGAAGCAGTTGCTACCGCCTGTTATATTTTGAATAGAATTTTAATTAGACCTCTAACTGATAAGACATCTTATGAACTTCTTTATTCAAAGAAACCTAAGGTATCTTATTTCAGATTTTTTAGAAGTAAATGCTTTATTTTAAATACAAAAGATAATTTAGATAAATTTGATCCTAAATCAGAAAAAGGTATCTTTATCGGACATTCTAATAGAAGTAAAGCATACAGAGTGTTTAATTTAAAAACCAATTCCATTGAAGAAACAATGCTTGTTTCATTTGATGAAAATTTCAAAAAATTTGAAGATACAAATGATGAAGAGGATTTAATCACTCAAAATCAAGAATCAATTGAAACTAATAATGAAATTAAAGGACTAAAATTTTAAAAGATCATCTTATAGAAAATATACTGGGAGGTATGCAATCTGTTGTTAAAACTAGAAATCAACTAAGTCAAATGAGTAATGTAGCTTTTATATCAACTGTTGAACCCAAAAATCCAAAAGAAGCATCAACTGATGATTCATGGATTTTGGCTATGCAAGAAGAATTAAATCAATTTACTAGAAATGATGTTTGGGAACTTGTTCCTAGACAAGAAAATAAAACTATAATTGGAACTAAATGGGTTTATAAAAATAAAATGAATGAACAAGGAGAGGTAGTTAGAAATAAAGCTCGATTAGTCGCTCAAGGTTATTGTCAAGAAGAAGGAATAGATTTTGATGAAACCTTTGCTCCCATAGCAAGATTAGAAGCCATTAGGATTCTACTTGCTTTCGCAAATCATAATAATTTCAAATTATTTCAAATGAATGTTAAAAGTGGCTTTTTAAATGGATTCGTAAAAGAAGAAGTATATGTTGAATAACCACCACTTTTTGAAAATGATAAATTACCAAATCATGTTTACAAACTTTAGAAAGCATTATATGGTCTAAAACAAGCTCCTAAAGCCTAGTATGATAGACTAAGATCTTATTTATTGCAATTTAATTTTGAAATTGGTAAAGTAGATAATACTCTTTTTATTAAAAGAAATAAAAATGATATTCAACTAGTACAAGTTTACGTAGACGATATCATTTTTGGTTTAACTAATTTTAAAATGAATAAATAATTTTCTGAAATAATGACAAAAGAGTTTGAGATGAGTCGTATGGGTGAATTAAATTTCTTTTTAGGATTACAAATAAAACAATTAGATAATGGTATCTTTATTAGTCAAGAAAAATATGCTAAAGACCTAATTAGTAAATTTGGTTTGACTACTGTGAGTAGAAAACCCACTCCCATGGCAACCAATGAGTACCTTAGTAAAGAAGATTTCTCGAAAGATGTAGATCAAAAACTATATAGATGAATGATTGGAGCACTACTCTATATTACTGCCGGTAGACCTGATATCATGCATAGTGTTTATCTCTATGCCAGATATCAATCCCAACCTAAAGAGACCCACTTAAAAGCCGTAAAACGAATCATAAGATATGTTAAACACACATCTGATTATGGTTTATTCTACCCTAAAAATGATTCTTTTGACTTAATATCTTACTGTGATGCTGACTATGCTGGTTGTAAATCAGACCGAAAAAGTACAAGTGGGACTTGCCACTTTTTGGGGCATTCTCTAATTTCTTGTCTTAGTAAAAAGCAAAACACAGTTTCTTTATTAACAACTGAAGCAGAGTATATTTCTGCTGCTTTGGCTTGTTCTCAAGTAATATATATGCAAACAACCTTAAAAGATTTTGGTTTAAAATTTTCAAAATCACCAAGTTATTGTGACAATACAAGTGCGATAAATTTATTCAAAAATACTACTCAACATGCTCTAACTAAACATATTGATATCATACATCATTTTCTCAGAGATAATATAAGTAAGGAAGTAGTTATTCTCGAGTATATCAATTTTGAGAATAAAATTGCTGATATCTTAACAAAACCCTTAAATGAATCAATATTTACTAAATTAAGAAGAGAATTAGGTATTTGTTCTATAACTGAAATATAAAATATAAATAACAAGTAAATTAATATATAACATTAAAATCATTCAACGAGTTAAAGTAAAAAGGACTATATCGACATCCCCCATATACCCATGTCGACATGCAACGTTTGTGAAATATGCGCTTTGCGCTTATATGATTTTTGTTTGATGATAATAAACACATATATATAGTTCGTTTAAATGTATTTGTTAATGTACTATTTTAATTTTCATATATTAAATAAATATTTGTTGAATAAAATAAATTACACAGAATTTTAATTTGAATTCAAACAGAACAAGTTACACAGATTTTGAATTCAAACAGAAATTTTATTCAAACAAATATTTATTACAAATCTTGAAAAGTACAAATTCATGCTCTCACTATATACAATTTTGAACTACATCACATTTCATATTTACATCATCATCCTCACTACATATCACTCACTCTCGTATTTGGTCTTCAACTGCATTTCAGTTTGTACCTAGCATCTGAGCAAATCTGCAAAAATATTCACTAAAGCAGTAAAATTGATCGAGAAATATTTTTGAAATTTAAAATAAACGATGTTTTTGAAAATAATGTTTGCCTCAGATATATGGGTTGTTCGTCATCATTCACACTTGAATTTATCACAAAGTCGTGCACATAGATATTACAGGGACAGGTAATCACAAGTGGCTGCAATACACACGTGTACATTCATACACGTGTGCACTGCCTCGCCAACTCGTGTGCGCAGCCAACAAGAGCAAGTGTGAAAATGCAAAGGTCAAGCCATCAATGCAAATTCGACTCAAAGCAATTCAAACTGCAAGTCCAAAACAGATGCACTATGCATTGTACAACAAATTCAGGCAGCAAGCAGTGGAAATAGTGGAATGAATGCAAACATGTCAACGGCTACATGAAACAGTGGGACAAATGCAACAAGTCTCAAGTGTCTAGTTACAATATCAACAAGACAGTGATAGGGTTAAGAAAATGCAGACCGTGAATGTGCAAATGTTCAAGTTAAAATCATTAGAGAATGCAGACCAACCACTACAATAATACGAGACAAGTTCATGTTTGAACCAATACAAGTGCAAATGGTCTCGACCAAAATTCAATGGTCACTGTAACATTGAAATATGCATGTACACAGTAAAGACACTCAAGTGACAAACATTTTAAAGTTGAATGCAACATGGTGAACAACATCAAAGTGCAACAGAATAGGTGCAAAGATTCAAAATGAAACAATGAACAGTGAATAACATGGCAATGTTGAATACATGAATGAAGATTACAAGTACAGTGATACAAAACAAGCACTACCAAGACCACATTCACGTAGACATCAAGCAATTAGGCCGAAACAAATTGCAACAGCACCAATGCAAATGAATATATGTATCAAGTGATGCATTTGTGTCAAAGGCATAGCAACTACAGAACACATGCAACAAGACAAGTTCAGGTCAGACACACTTCAATAACGCAGTCACAATGAAGACAACGAATGATCAGAGAACATGCTCGAAGACTACACAAATGACCAAGCTACAGCCAGAGACAGTGAAGTTCAGGTAAAGGTTATGGAGACCAGAGCATAGAAATGTGCAGACCCAACCAACAAACTCAAGTCAGAGAGACAGCAAAGGTCAGTGATAAAGTGCAGACAGATGAACACATATGGCCTAAATATGATCATGATCAAGTACAACTGCAATGTCAACAGAGACAATGCCAATGCCAATAACAAAGTCCACAAGTGCAGACACAAGAAAAATGATCAAGTGTAACACAGCATAAATGACAAGCCCAACTTGTTTCAAGTCCATGAAGCACAAAAAAAAAATTCCAAGGCTTCAACAAAAACAATGACTGCAACAATTAATAATATGTAGAGAACAGGCTACAGCAAGCATGCAACAAGGTGCATGGTCCAATGTCAATATCAAATGCATGTACCAAGACAGTACAACATTACAAGAGAACAAAGTCTCTGTGAAAGCATACAAATGCAACACAAAGAAACAGTACACAAATGCATCAGTGACCAACACTACAAAGTGGCAACATGCTCAAAGTTATAACACAATGCAAACTCAGGTGGACAGTCAAACTGCAGTGGACAGACCATAGTGCAACAGGATGAACCAAAATGCCAACAACTATAGTGCAGTGCAACTCAAATCAACAATGCATGCACATAGGCCACCAACAGCAGCAAGAGGACATAAACATCAGTGCCAATCAAGAAAATACCCAGAGAAAATCCAAAGCAGTGATTGTCAGATGAGCAAATGTGAATACTGTCAAATACGTGAACAAGTGCAGCAGCTGTATCAAGTGTAGCATCTGTTGCAATGAAAAATACATACCAAAAGAGGCATATGTTCAAATATGGCCGAAGTCAGAATTGCTTCAATTAAGGAATTTATTTTTAGAAAGATATCTCGGAATCAAATATCTTGATTTCATATATGGTATGTGTTAATTCATAAAGGGGCCGAAAACAATCAGCATAGAAAGAAATTTTCGAATTAATTTATTCGAAATCAAATATGGACAGCATGATTCAAAATTGAATCAAGAAAGGAATGCTCAAATTCCAGAATAAATTCAGGAATAAAAATCAACGCAAGAAAAATCAAATCATGACAGTGGAAAGTAGGGTTTCGACCCTATAAATTAACCCCAAAAGAATCATCATCGACATCAAAAATTGAATCGAGCAAACAATTAAAAACAAGCAAGAATTCATACCAATAAAACTCAAAGGAGCGGCTACACAAGAAGTATAATCATCAGAGAGCAAGCGCAAGCAAGAGCATCACAGCACAGTGCCGAATTTCTAATTCGAGAATGAAGAAGCCAAAGCCCTAATTCCCACGGCCACCATTCGTATTCACAAACAAAAGAATAAAGGGTCGGGTAAAAAGAAAAAGGGAAGTGGCCGCATGTTTTAAATTGGGTTGTGTTTATTTTTTTAAGGAGCAAGCTATTTTAAATTGTTTTAAATTTTGTACTTGCTCTATTAAATCGTTTTTGGTTGTTGTTCTTTCTCAAAACAAATCGTGATAAATCATCACCTAGGTTTTAGGTAGTGTCAGATTGTCTAGTTAGAATTAGTTCAGTGAGCAGGGTGTGCGAGTTTGCGAAGCTCTAGAGGCGGAGCAGAGTTTGCGAGTAAACAAAGCTCTATAGGCGGAGCAGGGTGTGCGAGTCTGTGAGAGTGTTTGTGAGCGGGAGCAAGGGTTTGCGAGTCTGGTAGAGTGTTTGTAAGCGAGATACTGTTTAATTCTAATAGAAATCTGGGAATGCAGCAGTAGGCAGGGGTTGCCGAAGCTGGGTAAATTTTGTGTGTGATTTACTTTTCAGCATATTTATTTCTGCAGTTTGTTTCTTTGTTTTAAATCGAGAAAATTTGTTATTAACCCTATTCACCCCCCCTCTAGGGTTAATCTAGATCCTACAAGTGGTATCAGAGCCTGGTATTTTTTATTTAACTCTAGAGTCATGAGTCTACCAAATAATGCTTTTTCTGAGGGGCAATCTATTGTCAGGCCACCCATGTTTAACGGGAATGATTATGCTTATTGGAAAGTTAGGATGGGTATTTATCTTAGTTCAGTGGATTATGATGTTTGGGATATTATTGAAACTGGCTATAAACCTCCTACTATAACTGTTGGTGGTACTGAGATTCCTAAACCTAAGGATAGGTGGGATGAAAACGATAAGAGATTGAAAACCACAAATGCTAAAGCCATGAATGCTTTAATCTGTGCTCTTGATAAAAACGAATTTAATAGAATTTCTCATTGTACAACAGCACAGGAAATTTGGCACACTTTGGAGGTGACACACGAAGGAACTTCTCAAGTCAAGGAGTCTCGTCTAGCCCTATTCAGCAACGAATACGAGAACTTTGTGATGGACAAAGGCGAGAGCATAAAGGATATGTTTGGACGCTTTTCAACCTTGGTATACAACGCTAGAGCACTTGGGAAGGTCTTCACTGAGGTAGAGCTTGTGCGGAAGATTCTACGAGTCTTACCGATGAACTTTGAGGCAAAAGTCACAGCAATACAAGAATCGAAAGATCTGAGTAAGCTAAGCATGGAGGAGTTGATTGGCAACTTGATGACATATGAGCTTGAGCTAAAAGCAAAGGAAGAACGCAACAACTCCGAACCAAAGAAGAAGACAATTGCCTTAAAAATCAAACAAGAGAGCGATGAAGGAGAAGATCCAATTGAAGAACTTGCCATGGCTGTCAATAATCTTAGAAGATGGTCAAGATTCAAGCCACGCAAGAAGAAAACAAAGGGCAATTCGTCAAAAGATTCTGAAAATTCCGATAATGAGCTGACGTGTTATAATTGCAACAAGCCTGGCCACATCAAACCAGAATGCCCACTTCTCAAATATAACAAAGGAAAGAAAAAGGAAAAGAAGGTGTTCGCGGCAACTTGGGATGATGAAGAAGGCGAGGAAGTTTCGGATAGCAGCTCAGAGGAGGCTGACTTGTGTCTTGTGGTAAAATCAGATTCAGAAGCAAGCTCGGAGGAATCAAGTGAGGAAGGTGATTATTCCTATAGAGATCTTGTTTTTATGTGTTCTGATCTTACTAAAGAAGTTGATGCTCTTGAATCAAAAATTGAAAAACTACAATTTGATAAGAGAGAACTTGCTCGTGAAAATTTTAGGTTAGAAACCGAACTTGAAAATATTCATAACCTAGAATATGAAAAACGTAGAAGTTTAGATTCGGAATTGTCAAGACTCAAGAATAGCTTTGAGAGTCTTGAAAAAGAAAACTTGAGTCTTATGGAAACCATTGACACTAGGAAAAAGGATTTCATAAATAGATGCGCCTCACTTGTAACTGAAAACTCAACACTAAAAACCAAAGTCCAAAATCTTGAAAAATCTCTGAATAACTTTTCAATAGGAGAAAAATCATTCAACATGTTATTGGGAAATCAAATTTTTGCTAACAACAGAAAAGGACTAGGTTTTGGGAAAACACAAGTTGAGGATAGTGCAAAAGGAAGGAGTGTCTTTGGTAGATGTGAAATAATTGGACATCATGTTGAAAATTGTAGACATAGGAACAAGAACACAAAATTTATACAAGTTTGGGTTCCTAAAAATTCTACAAACAGATTTCATGTCTATTGGAACAAGAATGAAAGGACAAAACAAGTTTGGGTTCCAAAGGGTTTGTTTATTCATAATGCTTCTGCCACTAACAACCATGGACCTATAAATAGGTCACATAAATCTTTTCTCGTGTAGGTATGGTGGCAGGCTAAGGAACATCAACGGTGTTTTCTGGATTTTGGCTGTTCCAGAAACACAATGAGTGTCAAAGCAAAGTTCCTTAGCCTAGTATAAAGGTGACAGAATCACAATGGGTAATCACGTAAAATCATCGTAAAGGTAAAACAGGTAAAGATATTCTTATGTGATAATCTGTACCATTTTCTGAATGAAATCAGCCAAGATTGAGATGATGATTTATTTTTTTTCTAACTTGTTCACTGTTCAAAATTGAATTTAAATTTCTTATGCATATTTTCATGGTCTTGTTTACCAAGTTAGTGATATTTTGAAGTGAAAAAGAAATTCAGATGCAGTTCATATTGATAATCTAGTTGATAGAAAACTTACGAGTTGAACGTGATTTATGGTGAAACATTTGAACATGATTTATGGTGAAACATACATTTGTTGCATCATTTTTTTTCAAAGAAAATATCTGCATATTTTTCACTTGAAATAATTTTCATTTAGCAGATTTTTTTTTCTCTCATATAACCCCTTCGTAAAAATAATTGTTTGACCATACTTTCAGATTAGTCATGTTTATTTGATTTTAAATGACAAATTTTGACTAATCCGACTCCCTGCTGATTATCGAAGAGATAAATTGTGATTCAAAAAGTGATTAGTGTTGATAATTAACATACATTACTCAAAAGAGTATATTTGGAAAATTTCTTTAGGAATTTAATCAAGAGTTATAAAACTTTTTGTTGGGTAAAAATTCCATGACCATTTCTATATCTACCATTATTTCTATCGACCATGATTTATCAAATATTCAAGATAGTTTGTCAATAGGTGGTACTATAATCAGGGATCATTTGCTTTTCATTTCACATTTTTTTTGTAAAAATAAATAAATATCCAAAGTATCCACTCTCATTTAAAAGTCCTCACGGTTATGCATGGGTGAATTACTTGGATTTTTGATTATGTGCTTCCATGCTCATTTAAAAGTCCTTATGGTTATGCATGTATGAAACGCATATCAAAATTAATTGATTTAATAGACAAGTTGATTTTAATCCCATTTAAAAGTCCTCACGGTCATGCGTGGTTAGAAGATACTTGATTTCATTTTAAAAAAAAATTAAATTGGAATACTACTAATCTCATTTAAAAGTCCTAACGGTTATGCATGATTAGTAGATATTCAAATTCCTGATATAAATGTACCACAAGAAGATTTAACTGTATGATATTGTATGAGAATTTTATTTCCGTCATTTCTAAAAGTGGAATATGCGCCTAACAAGGGTCGTTATGATTTTTGTTTGATTCTTATTTGAGTTTAATATTTATATTCAATTTGAGTTTAAAGTTGGATTAATATTGATCACTTCATCTCTATTTTCTCTCACACTGTTATTCTTTTGCTGATAACAAAAGGGGGAGAGAAAAGTTAAGATTTTGTCAAATAGAATCAAGCAAAGGTCAAATAATTTTCCATATGCATCTAAGCTCATTTGTATATATTTTTATTTGTATGCATATATGTAGGGGGAGCATCATGTAGAGAGAAAACATTTAAATAGGGGGAGCAAATTAGAGTATACCATGGATCAAATACATTTAACACGGTCAAAATCTTAAATATATGTTTGTTATCATCAAAAGGGGGAGATTGTGAAATATGCGCTTTGCGCTTATATGATTTTTGTTTGATGATAATAAACACATATATATAGTTCGTTTAAATGTATTTGTTAATGTACTATTTTAATTTTCATATATTAAATAAATATTTGTTGAATAAAATAAATTACACAGAATTTTAATTTGAATTCAAACAGAACAAGTTACACAGATTTTGAATTCAAACAGAAATTTTATTCAAACAAATATTTATTACAAATCTTGAAAAGTACAAATTCATGCTCTCACTATATACAATTTTGAACTACATCACATTTCATATTTACATCATTATCCTCACTACATATCACTCACTCTCGTATTTGGTCTTCAACTGCATTTCAGTTTGTACCTAGCATCTGAGCAAATCTGCAAAAATATTCACTAAAGCAGTAAAATTGATCGAGAAATATTTTTGAAATTTAAAATAAACGATGTTTTTGAAAATAATGTTTGCCTCAGATATATGGGTTGTTCGTCATCATTCACACTTGAATTTATCACAAAGTCGTGCACATAGATATTACAGGGACAGGTAATCACAAGTGGCTGCAATACACACGTGTACATTCATACACGTGTGCACTGCCTCGCCAACTCGTGTGCGCAGCCAACAAGAGCAAGTGTGAAAATGCAAAGGTCAAGCCATCAATGCAAATTCGACTCAAAGCAATTCAAACTGCAAGTCCAAAACAGATGCACTATGCATTGTACAACAAATTCAGGCAGCAAGCAGTGGAAATAGTGGAATGAATGCAAACATGTCAACGGCTACATGAAACAGTGGGACAAATGCAACAAGTCTCAAGTGTCTAGTTACAATATCAACAAGACAGTGATAGGGTTAAGAAAATGCAGACCGTGAATGTGCAAATGTTCAAGTTAAAATCATTAGAGAATGCAGACCAACCACTACAATAATACGAGACAAGTTCATGTTTGAACCAATACAAGTGCAAATGGTCTCGACCAAAATTCAATGGTCACTGTAACATTGAAATATGCATGTACACAGTAAAGACACTCAAGTGACAAACATTTTAAAGTTGAATGCAACATGGTGAACAACATCAAAGTGCAACAGAATAGGTGCAAAGATTCAAAATGAAACAATGAACAGTGAATAACATGGCAATGTTGAATACATGAATGAAGATTACAAGTACAGTGATACAAAACAAGCACTACCAAGACCACATGCACGTAGACATCAAGCAATTAGGCCGAAACAAATTGCAACAGCACCAATGCAAATGAATATATGTATCAAGTGATGCATTTGTGTCAAAGGCATAGCAACTACAGAACACATGCAACAAGACAAGTTCAGGTCAGACACACTTCAATAACGCAGTCACAATGAAGACAACGAATGATCAAAGAACATGCTCGAAGACTACACAAATGACCAAGCTACAGCCAGAGACAGTGAAGTTCAGGTAAAGGTTATGGAGACCAGAGCATAGAAATGTGCAGACCCAACCAACAAACTCAAGTCAGAGAGACAGCAAAGGTCAGTGATAAAGTGCAGACAGATGAACACATATGGCCTAAATATGATCATGATCAAGTACAACTGCAATGTCAACAGAGACAATGCCAATGCCAATAACAAAGTCCACAAGTGCAGACACAAGAAAAATGATCAAGTGTAACACAGCATAAATGACAAGCCCAACTTGTTTCAAGTCCATGAAGCACAAAAAAAAAATTCCAAGGCTTCAACAAAAACAATGACTGCAACAATTAATAATATGTAGAGAACAGGCTACAGCAAGCATGCAACAAGGTGCATGGTCCAATGTCAATATCAAATGCATGTACCAAGACAGTACAACATTACAAGAGAACAAAGTCTCTGTGAAAGCATACAAATGCAACACAAAGAAACAGTACACAAATGCATCAGTGACCAACACTACAAAGTGGCAACATGCTCAAAGTTATAACACAATGCAAACTCAGGTGGACAGTCAAACTGCAGTGGACAGACCATAGTGCAACAGGATGAACCAAAATGCCAACAACTATAGTGCAGTGCAACTCAAATCAACAATGCATGCACATAGGCCACCAACAGCAGCAAGAGGACATAAACATCAGTGCCAATCAAGAAAATACCCAGAGAAAATCCAAAGCAGTGATTGTCAGATGAGCAAATGTGAATACTGTCAAATACGTGAACAAGTGCAGCAGCTGTATCAAGTGTAGCATCTGTTGCAATGAAAAATACATACCAAAAGAGGCATATGTTCAAATATGGCCGAAGTCAGAATTGCTTCAATTAAGGAATTTATTTTTAGAAAGATATCTCGGAATCAAATATCTTGATTTCATATATGGTATGTGTTAATTCATAAAGGGGCCGAAAACAATCAGCATAGAAAGAAATTTTCGAATTAATTTATTCGAAATCAAATATGGACAGCATGATTCAAAATTGAATCAAGAAAGGAATGCTCAAATTCCAGAATAAATTCAGGAATAAAAATCAACGCAAGAAAAATCAAATCATGACAGTGGAAAGTAGGGTTTCGACCCTATAAATTAACCCCAAAAGAATCATCATCGACATCAAAAATTGAATCGAGCAAACAATTAAAAACAAGCAAGAATTCATACCAATAAAACTCAAAGGAGCGGCTACACAAGAAGTATAATCATCAGAGAGCAAGCGCAAGCAAGAGCATCACAGCACAGTGCCGAATTTCTAATTCGAGAATGAAGAAGCCAAAGCCCTAATTCCCACGGCCACCATTCGTATTCACAAACAAAAGAATAAAGGGTCGGGTAAAAAGAAAAAGGGAAGTGGCCGCATGTTTTAAATTGGGTTGTGTTTATTTTTTTAAGGAGCAAGCTATTTTAAATTGTTTTAAATTTTGTACTTGCTCTATTAAATCGTTTTTGGTTGTTGTTCTTTCTCAAAACAAATCGTGATAAATCATCACCTAGGTTTTAGGTAGTGTCAGATTGTCTAGTTAGAATTAGTTCAGTGAGCAGGGTGTGCGAGTTTGCGAAGCTCTAGAGGCGGAGCAGAGTTTGCGAGTAAACAAAGCTCTATAGGCGGAGCAGGGTGTGCGAGTCTGTGAGAGTGTTTGTGAGCGGGAGCAAGGGTTTGCGAGTCTGGTAGAGTGTTTGTAAGCGAGATACTGTTTAATTCTAATAGAAATCTGGGAATGCAGCAGTAGGCAGGGGTTGCCGAAGCTGGGTAAATTTTGTGTGTGATTTACTTTTCAGCATATTTATTTCTGCAGTTTGTTTCTTTGTTTTAAATCGAGAAAATTTGTTATTAACCCTATTCACCCCCCCTCTAGGGTTAATCTAGATCCTACAACGTTTTTAAAATTTGAAATTTTTCCCACAAAAATTCAAAAAATTTAGTTATATATTCTTCTCTATTTCGAATTTTTGTCCATTCTCTCTGTTTTCTCTTTAATCTATCTTTTGAAATAAATAAAATAATGGCCTCCTCTTCCAAATCGAACATAAAATCAACCTTTTCATTCCCCTCTCCTACGTCGGGTCCATTTCAACGTACTACTCTCGCTCGTGTGACTAAAATGGAGGAATCTATGAAGGATGTACTTCAGATGATGACTGAAATTCAAGTGACTCAACTTCGTATGGAAAAGGAACAGGAAAGGCAAGGCAAGATTCTTAGGAATTTACAAAAATTCCTAATGGATAACCAGGCCAACCCTATCTTGATTGATGAAGACTCTTCATTCAATCAAGAACAAGAGGCCAACGAGGAAGAAGAAGAAGAACCCATGGAAGAAGCGCACGAGGAGGATGATGATCAAGTCGTATGTGTTGGAGAAGTGTGTTTTGACAAGAATGGGAATCTTGTCGAACAACGTGGAAACTTCTGTTTCCACTATCCAAACTGTTCGATACATAGATCTCCTATGTTTAATAACACACAATAGTTTCTTTTCTTTCTTCTCCATTGTTGTTTGTGTTTTCTAAACGTTCATGTATATACAACTTCATACATAATAAATAACTCGTGTTCTTATATATGTTGTAATTATAAATACTATCGCGAATCCTTAGTTAGGATAGTTAATAGTTTAGGACTATGTTTAGTATTAGTTTTAAGTGATGATTACTTATGATAACACTATCATTATAATCACATGTCACAGATTATTAATTTTAGGGGAGTTATATAGTTATATAGTTATATAGTTTGAAGTTATATAGTTTACATTTAGTTTTTGTTGATGACAAATGGGGAGAAATATAAAATAGGGTAGTTAGGCATAAATTAAGGGGGAGTTGTTAGTTTTAAGGGGAGTTATTAGTTTTAGGGGGAGTTATTAGGATAGAAGTAATATTTTATAAACAAAGGTTGTCATCATCAAAAAGGGGGAGATTGTTAGTCCGTGAGATGATGGTTATGATGACGACAACCGTAGAATAGATTATAAAATATAAATACTGACATTATAAGTTTAGATATATATGTATATGCATGATTTAACCATGCAGGTACCAAGAATGAAGACTGTACAGCATAGAGATTCAAGATATCAAGAAAGAAGACTCATGAGTATCAAGATTATCAAGAGTTCAAGATTTCAAGGTTAAGTATTTTTTATTAGGAATTTTGTTAAAACTCATAGAAAAGCACTGGCATCTTAAAATCCAATTTATTCATGGAATGGAATCCACTTCGAGCCTGCTAAAGGGATGGAACCCTAAGTAGGATGGAACCTACGAAAAATCTAGTGGAACATTGTTTTGTATCCGCTAACTTTTTATTCAAAATGATTTTTCAAAATTATATTCTGTTTTCAAAATGTTTTCAAAACTTTCCTTTTAAAAGATTCAAAACCCTCTATCCTGATTTTAAATAATTTTAGTCTCAAAATTTTCTTTAATTTCAAAGTCAAATTACTCCTGATTTTAAACTATCTTTTAATATAATATATTTAACTTTTAAATATTTATAGTTAGATTTAAAATATAAAATTAGAGTTAAATTCTATATATATTATTCTCTATATTTACTTATGAATTTTAACTATATTCAAGTATATTTATAAAGTTTAAATTAGTTTTAATATAAGATAAAGGTTATTTTCAAAGAAAGTCAAAACATCAAAAAATGCTTTGGGATGTCGACATGCCTATGTACCCATGTCGACATGGTGTCAGTTGAGTTCAAAATTTAAATTTCAAAAGAAGTGTCTATTCGCCATAACTCTTCATGAATGGACATGGGTGTTGTTCTTCTATAAATAGGGGTTATTTTCAATGAATTTTATATCATATTTTCTGGTTTTTCACTCCTCTTCTTCTTCTTCCACTTTTCTTAATACATATTCTTATCATTACTCTGCCGAAATCAACATTGAAAAGAACTCGATTACTTCTTGTTTGATTCTCTATCACTCTCTCTACAAGATTCTCAGTGCTATTTAGAGTTATAGACTTCTTTTTAATCTATTAAGCGAGAAAAGGTGTGATTGTAGCCTTGAAAATCAATCAAAAGAGAAAAGGTGTGATTGTAGCCTTGGTAAATCAATTGGGTGAACTTGTGGCCCGGAAATCAAGTATCTCTACCCAGAGGATCGAAATTCTGGAGGGTGTACCTCGTAGCCTTGAAACCCAGAGTGTAATTGTACAATTTCTTTTGAATGGAAATCCGTACTTGTGTTGCGGCACTGGATGTAGGGTAACTCCGAACCAGTATAAAATCCGGTGTGTTCTTTCCTTTACTGCTTTTATTTTATTTCTGCATCTGTGTTTGTTTCTGTGATCATATCTGTGTCTGTATATTACATACATCGGTGTCTAAATTAACATAAATCGAAAAGATTTAGTAATTCTTTATTAACACTATTCAACCCCCCCTCTAGTGTTAATCCTAGCCTTAAGATCCGTAATTCGCATTTCTCACACGGTCTTGTGTTGGTAGAGGACCATCAGTTGGGCCTCGATACATTCCTTTAGAGACGTACTGCCATAAAGTAGCCCCTTCACCTGGTCATTTTTACGAAAACCTATTCTCCACTTTGCGCCTACTATTTTGTTTGTAGAACCCGGGTTTTTGGATAGTATGCTGGAATTTAATAATGAAACAATTTCGGCTATGATTGATATTATTTGTAGACAAGGCACTAGTATAATGTAATAGGATTTGATACGAAATATTTTGGTTATAGTAAGGTAAAAATCTATCTGTATTTATGTGTGGGCGTGGTCTTACGAGATACATTTCTTTTGATAAAGGAAAGTTTTATAACTTTAAAATAAATTCAGTTGAGATGTGTTTTCTCACGTTGGTTTACCGGACTAATTCAGGCGTTCTTCCCTTTCAATGCTCGAGTCAAACCAAACATATTTATAGATTTGGATTTAGACGCTTTGGAGCTTCAGCACGTGAGTTGGCGGTCTTTTGGTCATATTCACATATATGTTTATTTTTCCATTGCATTGTTGTTTAAATTATCAGCATTTGTATGGATATGTCATTATAACTGTCCAGCCTGATGATTAGTGATTAATTGTTGTACTCTGATGGATGTATGTATATTACAGTTTCTGTTTTGTAAAGATCATTGATATTATATTATATGTTGTTCCGCTGCGATTGTGAGATTCTTTGATTGTTTTAGTTTCGTTTTTCTAGTTTCTTATTCTCTTCTTCTTCTCTTTTATTCTCTGTTCTCTTCTTTCTTTCTCAGATTATCCATCTTTCCGATCGGTTTGGGATGGACATGTGTTGTTTATTGTCAGCTGTAAATGGGACGGATTTGCGGGTCGTGACTTCTAGTATCAGAGCTTAGGATTTTGCGAACACTTAGGCTTTGGTTGGGTACTCATTGTAAATAGGGTTAGTAATACCCTAGATTGAGTTTGAGTGTATTGTAGATACGAGCGCTTATTTGTTAGTGATTATGGAAATGTTTTATTTTAGGTTGTTTGTTTTGTCAAGTTTGAATTTGGGGTTCTGGTCGATGCGTTCGGCTAATGTTATTAACTGGGATTCCAAAAAACTTGAGCAAGCAAATTAATGCAATATTGTTTTTGAAACTGGGTAAATGAAATAATTTTACATAAATTATATTTTATATATAAAGGAATAATTTTTCAGAAATTATTATAGTTATACATGGTGTGTGGGTTGTTAATGAATGGTAATACTTAATTATTATCATTTATCATTTGTTGCTTGTGTTCTAATAAAAGTAGTTGTTATTATTATAATATAAAAAAAGATTAAAAAATAAAAAATGGTTGTATATAACCAAGTTGGAATAAGTAAATTTATACATAAGTATAAACTTATAAATGTGATTTGTAAATAAAAGGGAATTTAGAAGAAATAAAAAGCACTAAACTCAATTTAGTCGTTGGGAAATAATTAGGGTGATGACCACAACATCATCAGTATTCAATTTTGAGTCTCTAAGTGATAAATCTCTACCTTAGTAATTTACTATTGAAGTTTTACTTTGATGAAACAGGTTTTAATTGTTAAATTCCAAGTATGATTTAATGAATATATGAGAAATAAGTTTTTGAACTTATAAATTGAAAATAGTATAAATATGAAATATGTTTACAACTTATGAATTGAGCAGGAAAGTAAAACCAAATTTTAAAATGGTTAAACATTTTGGTTAATCGAACAAAAGGAAATCTGAATTTGAGATATGAAATAAATGAATTAACTTGAGTAAAGTTAGGTTAATGAAATGAAGTTTATCTTAAGAAGGTTAAATGAAAGTAAATTGAATTTGAAATGAATTAGATAAAATAATGAAATTATTATACACTTAAGTTGTAAAGTGATTATAGAACTCTGAATTGTAAATATAGTATGTGAATAAACTTAAGTCAAATAAATTCATGAAATTTTAAGTAAATAAGTGATTATGTAACCCTGAATTGTAAATGTAGTATGTAAATAAACTTAAGTCAATTAAATTTACAAAACTTAATTAAATAATTTTATAACTTATGGATTTAAATATTGTTAAGATAAAAACAAATTTTAAATTTGTTGAATGAGAATGCTAAGAAGAAACTAAATCAAATTATGAATTTCAATTCTGAAATAAAAATGAACTTGAGTTATAAAATGCACTTAAATTTGAGTTGGGAAATGAATTGAATATGGTTTAGAATGTTGTTTGATAAAATTGAATATGAACTTAATTAAATAATTTTATGGAATTGTTATTACGTGCTCTTAGTATTAAAGAAAATATACTGAGTAAATTGAATATAGAATGAAATGTTGTTAAACATAAATACAATTTAAGTGAATATTAAAAAGTGAATGTTAATAAATTGAATGAATGTGAATAAAACAATATGAATAATTGAATTTGATGTAAATTAAGGATGATCAAATGAATGTAAAAGGATTGAATGTAAATAAAAGAATCGGGAATAAAGAATGGGATACAATAAGAAATCAATTGAAATAAATAAGTAAGTTGTACGTATAATGTTTTATTCGCACAAATGTTTGAACCAGGTTCGAATATACAATTTTGAGGTGATTTAATCGATTCGGGTTGGGATTTTTCAGTCGAATTTTTGATGGCGGATCCTAAATATGGATTTCTGACGGATACTGATATTTTCTATCATAGTATATGGCTATGCAAGAAGAATGATGGTTTTCTAATCAAGGAACCGAATCTGAGGCCACACTAGAGTAGTCGTGTGAACGATTCTAGTTCGAATGTGGAATTGTGTGATCAACGAGCGATCATGTATGATTTTGCGTACGAATGATATATGTACAGCGTACGGGCTTTAATAATTAAATTTTGATATTAGAAAATGTAAATTAATATGACTGCGAATTAATTGGATGAATATTAATTGTTGATGGTTTCTTTTGTTGCATTTGCTATGTTTGCATATAGTTATTGTACTAGTCTATGTTATATATTGATACAACTTTCTATATACATGTTCTCATTTGTTGTTGAATGTTTAGTAGGTGCAGATGGCATATGTTTTGCATTTGGAGCTCACTTTCGCATTATATTCAATGTATATGCTTGCAAATATATAAAAGGTACATATCTCGGATTACATATCGTGCTTTTATATTTTTTTCCCTACGAAATGCCTCATCCTCGAAGATGAGATATGTATTTGTGATTATATATACGTTCTGATTTTTTACAATTAAACCGTACAAATGAGACGCTGGAGAAATTTTCCATAAATTTAAGGCTTTAGAATATTTATGGGAATTTTCGAAAAAAATTTGATAACTAATTTTTTATTTATTTTGAGTTATAAGTTAGGATGAATGAACGGATCGTATTAGTTGGTTTTGGAAAGTTAAATTATGAACTTGAAGACTTAGATAAAGTTTTTATAAGAAGTTAACTGGTTGATTTCAAAAGGTTAAAAGGTTTAAATGAATGTGGTAATCTATTTCAACTAATTATTTTGAAAATTTAATGGGTTTTTTGGCATTTTTCCTACTTGATAATTTCGGGGATGTAATTCTTTTATGAAGGGGAGAATGTAACGACCCAAAATTTTAGTCATCCAAATTTATAATATATAATTGATTTTAAATATTAAAAAGTTAATTTTATAAGTTAAATAACTTATATTTCAAATATAGCGATTAATTTGATAATTAAATTGTTAGATTTAATACTTGAAATTGTTTAAGTAGTTGAATCTTGAATTTAATATGAATGAAAAACGATTTCTAAAGTCGATTTAAAATCTGTTTGAATAAGAATAAAGTTAGTAAATTTTAATTTGGATTTAAAAATGAATAAGATGATTTGGAAATTACTCGTTTTAATTAACACGTAAAAATATTCTTTTTGGTCACTGTCTCGGATTTCGACGATATCAGTTTCATTGGATCTGTAATAGTGAATTATAATATACCGTTGAATTTCATGGTGATTGGACGTATCGTTTGATCATGTGAGTTCGAAATGCGTAGAAATTTATTATGGGAAATTTAATTAAGATAATTTGATTTTTAAAAGCTATCTTCTGTATATGATGGTATTGGCTTCCGATATATATTCCATTGTATTCAAAATCGAAGTATAACAAATAGAACGCCTGGCGGCACGCTTAATTTAGAGTTCGAAATTTTCACGAATGAGTAGTGCCAAGTATATTTTCTATAAATAGCCCTCGACCTTGCTACATTTCCAAACCCCTACCCTCAATCAATCTCAACGACCATTAAAAACATTTCCATCCAATGATCGATAATGATCGGAGCCTCTAGAGGCTGAATTAGCCTTCGATTTCAACTAGGAAAATGTAGAGCACTTCCATATGAAGCTAACCAACAGTTGGATCGACGAATTGTCGACGACGACGACTGAAAAGTGCTCATGTTCATGCTGTAGGTCAAGTAGGTTATCTCGTGCGTTGGTGCGCGTGCAGGTGAGACGAAGTGGTGCGAGGCGGCGTCTTAGCAGCGCGGCGATGGGTCAGGTCAGTGGCGGCATGGGTAGCTCAGCGATGGAGGTGCTCGCGCGATCGAGTTTGAAAATAAATAAATAAAATATCTTCGCATTGCCTGGATGTGAAGCGCGCACATCCCCTAGAGGGAGAAGAAAAAGGTTTAAAAGTTTAAAATTTTATTTTAATTTAGTTGATTATATTTTTAATTATATTCAAATGCAAATTTATCCGTAACTTTCTCATACGAGATCTGTTTGGAATGCAACAGGTTGCCTTGCATTCGTATCAGCAAGCATTATGCTATGGAGTTGGATCGGACAAATTCAGAGCAAGTGGTTTGAGTTAACTTGAACGACCAATTTTAATTCAAACCGAAGCGCTTAGATAATTTCTAGCATTTTATTAAGTAAACTCACCTCTCTGACCTGCTTATATTTTTTATAAGTGGGAATAATTTTATTTATGCCGTTTGTTGCCTATTTGGATGATATATTATATATATTAGTTGATTTTTATATATATTCCTGCCTATTGGAGCGGTTGAGACCCTATTATGTTCCCGTGTAAGAGCGGATGACTCTTTGTATACGTATCCCGCCTCGAAGCAGTTGATTTATATTTTTATGATTATATGTTATCTATGATGCAGGGGAACAGGTTGGAGGGATCCAACAGGATTTCTCACCACGGTTGGTTTTTCTTTTCATATATATGCTGATATATGATGTATGGGATGCCACGTTGATGTCTTTGATATGATTTGACTTATTTAGTGCTATAGTAGCAATGGGCCTTATTTTTGGTTTTTTGAAATAATAAAATGATGATTTTGATTTGAAAAGGATTTTGAAGTAATTTTTAACGTATATATGTTTTAATGATTTTTGAACTATTAAAAAATAATGGATTTGTTTTAAAGAAAAAAGTTATGATTTTGATGTTATAAAAATATAGTTTTGAGAAGTACTTTGATCTTATTTTTTTGAGTAAGTTTATAAAAAAAGGATTTATAGAAGCAATATTTTATAAATAAAGAAATATATTTATAATCGGATTTTGTGAATGTTTTGTAAATGGATTTGAAGTTGTTTTGTAAATGGATTTATTTATAAATTCGATTTATATCGGTATGCATTTTGATAGTAAAATTAGTTTTTATAAGAATGGATTTATAAATAGAATTCTATAAATAAAGAAATTATAGTAAAATAGAAGTTTTATAAAATCGAAAGGAGATTTATAAACATAGTTTTATAAATATGGAAGTGACTTATGTTGAGATTTAAATATGGATTTTTATTTAAAGGAATGTCGAAAGAAATAATTGGATGAAGTAATTGTTTTAAAAGTAATTTATCTTTGAAAAAGTCATGTTTTGGGAATAATGGTTTAAAATAGAATTTAGTGGTTTGGAAATGTTTTTAAATGATTTATGCATCGAAACATAGAATTGAACATTTATTGTTGTAATAGACGTTTTCGGAAAAGTATGGAAGGCATTGACTATAACACTGTTGTTATAGTAAATTATTTCGAAAGGAAATGTTTTATATAGTATATGAGATTTATCTATAAATAATTTACCGAATCCCTACAATAATGTTTTACGCAACATTCGTTTTGACTCGATAAATTAAATTTTGACCTTCCATCGTAAAATACACGAATTGGTTCTTATGATCGTACTAAATGCTTGGTGGTGTAGGAGAATTGCTTCTTATACTTAACACTCGTCTGGAGGCATACAAACTCTAGGGTTGTACGTTTATAGAAATCTATTTGGCATGTTTCCAAATGGTATTGCTATGAAATATACTTATACCGTGGATATAAGTATATGGAAATGTTTTTCGATATAGAAAAAGTTGAAACGGTTTTGAGAATATATCCTTTTAAAGATAATTTTAAGTAAATATTTGGAATTGATTTAATTAATAAAAGACTAATTAAATGGCCCTAGTGATTGCTTTGGTGCTAGATATTATTGTTTGCTTTGATAGTTAAATAACCGACTATCAAATCTTTGGCCTCTTTGTCGTTATTGACCTGAAGAGGCTGGGGTTGGATTTATTCGAGAACCAATTCGGAGCAACGTATATGTATTCGAATGTGCAGGTTTGGAAGACATTGATATTTGGGATTTTCATAATAAGGGACTTCTTGTTGATCATTTGGGGATAAACTCCCAATATACATATAGTAGCATCACTTTATTATGAAATATCCAATGCAAGGACTAATCACTACTAGTCCTAGGGGTGATTCCCAACAGGATGTGGTAGGAGAGTGCCTTCGGTTTGTCCTGTTCCTAGACAACACTTATGGATCGATGTCTGACATTGCATTTTTGAGATTACAACATTGACTTTAATAAAAGTATATCTGTTTAGTGACGAAGAAGGTAACTTCTCTTAGCTTAACACCCTTCTTTGAGACGTATGAGCTCAGAGGTTGTATATTTGTGAAAGTCAATAGTGATCGAAGGAATGGCAATGTAGCATTCAAAGAGGAAAGATGATGTGCTATGTGAAAGGTAAACATGACCTTAGGCCTCACACTTAGAAATGACTGAAATTGGGTAGATGCGGAAAGGCTATGTGGTTCGTAACCATTATGGTATGGTCATCCCCTTTTAGATATATTTATTCCTGCTATGACGTTCGTGTTTTAAATTATTGTGGACGTTTGCTATGAGGGCCCTCGGATAGGTCAGTAATGACCGGGGTGATGACATATTCGGTACTATCTAGTTAGAGGCAGGTCGGTCTTGGGTTGGTAGAGGACCATCTCAGGTCCAATAGAACTTACTACAAACTTATGGACCTATGGAAAGATTCTGAAGAGGTGATGGAGGAACTAGTAAAGTCGATGGTCGAGGTTTAAGTGGATAAAAATGATCCATTAAAAATTACCAGGATTGGATTTCAACTCAGCTTGAAGATTTGGAAGGAATTGATAGGTTTCTTTGGTAAAAAGGTCGTGTTTGTTTAGGAACATTCCGATATGTATAGGATTTCACTCAACGTCCCGCATCACACACTAAATGTGAACCCAATCCATCCTCTAATGAAAAAAATGACGTAGCATGAAACTTAAGCGATTCACTACATTGAAGAAACAAGTAGACAAGTTGAAGGCAAATGGCATTATTCGCTATGTATTATTCCCGAAATGTGCGTTGAACCTTGTAATGTTCAAAAGGAAAATGAGAAATGGCAAACATGTATTGATTTCTCAAACCTAAACAAAGCATGCCCGAAGGACTACTTCGCACTGTCGTGGATCGACCAATTAATGGATGAAAATGCCTAATATGAACTACTATCCTTTATGGATATATATCCATCTATAATTAATGCAATGTACATCCCTGATCAAGAGCATACAAGCTTTATCATGGACATAGGACTATATTGCTATAAAGTAACCTCGTTTGGTCTAAAGAATGCTAGAGCTACTTAGCAGCATTTGGTCAACAAGATGTTTAAAGAATGGATCTGACAAATAATGGACGTCTATGTGGATCATATGCTGGTAAGGTCATGGAAAACTACTGACCACTTAAGCGATTTTTTAAAATTGTTTTATACGCTCTAGAAATATAGAATGGGATTTAATCCACTAATGTTCCTTTGGAGTTATATTATGCAAGTTTTTGAGGTTCATTGTGAACTAGAGAGACATTGAGGCTGACCTAGATCAGACTGAATCTCCAAAGAAGGTTTCAGCCCCACAAACAAGGAGGGAATCGTACAGTTTGAACGATAAAATTGCCATTTTAAGGTGGTTTACCCCAAAGGCAACCAATAAGTATATACCATCTTTGATGCCCTTCAGAGGGAAAAATAAAAGTTCTAATGGGCGAGCGAATGTGAAGTCGCTTCTTAGAATGTATTAGAACATTTAAGGAAGCAGCAAATACTATTGAAGCCTTTGGACGGAAGGATCCCTATATCTACCTAGCAATGTCAAATCACACATTGAGTGCATCATTAATGTGTGAGGACAGTAAGATACAAAGGTCGGTCTACTATTTTAGCAAGAGATTCAGTAGAGTAGAAAAACGATATTTAAAGCTAGAGAAGTTTGTGTATTGCTGTGAAATTCTAATAGATCATGTGTGTGTGTGTCCAAGCTGATAAATTATGTGTACATGTATATTAGTAAGCTATTCTAAGTAACAATAAGGTAAAAATAAAAGAACTTGCACACCAGGATTTTTATATTGGTTTGGAGCATCTTCCTACATTCACTCCTAGAATCTCTATTATGGCTTTTTCCTAACTGATTTTATAAACGAATGAGCACTGATTTTCGAAAGTTATAAATCAAGATTTTAGAGATTACAGAATAGATTCAGAAATAAAAAATTATTTTCCATTTGAAATCAATGTCTATTTATAGAAATTGAAGAGTAATGTTGAAGCGTAAAATCATTTGCTATTAGAATCTAAAAATAGGCTTGCTTCTGTTTGAGGAAGAAGAAATGCGACTATTGGGAAAAACATTCATGGCATTAAGAATACTGCAAAATTTGCATACACCGATGCACCGGTTGGTCACACCTGTCCACTGGCGAATGCGAAAAATTAAAAAAAAAAATCCTATAAAACGAGACCTCTAAAAATAATAAATAAATATTAAATAATTTTTAAAATTTACTTTTATGAACTTTAAGGCCTTGGGATATTAAGATTAGATTCTTTTGTGTTTTAACAAAGTGTATCTAAGACAAACGAGCTTATATAGTTAATGTCTTTAAGAATTTCTCTTTTGATGATATTATATAGCACGCAATCTTTAAGTCATTTTAAGCTCTATTGAAGCTGCCTCTTTTATTTTCCTACTAAGATTAGTATATAAAGTTGTCATCATCAAATCCGAGAAATCTTGTTGTAACCTTCTCCCATGTTTTGATGGTGACAACTCATGTATCAATTCATGCAAAGAGTATTATCGTGACATTGGTATGAATGCAATACTCCCCCCGAATATGTGCGTGATATATTTTTCTACAGTCTACCTCAATGTATGCATATGTACAAATATTTTTCCCTTTTATCATCACATAAAAAAGAAAAACAGACTACAACGCTCTGAAATTCATATCACAAAAATGCAAAATGTCACATAATGCATAGGCAACAAAATAAGAGTGTCACAATGCCAAAAAAGGATACCACATAACAAAGAGTCATAGAATGTCACCATACAAAAAACACAAAACAGATGCTAAACAAAATGACAAAAACACTATAAATGCTAAAACAGAATGCAAGTGAAACAGATGACTAAAAGATACCAATCATGAAGAAGCGCTACAGTCTATGGCCAAAAGTAATAACCCTTAGGAGTAGTCAAATCATACTCAGTGAAGACAGCTTGTTGTCTAGGGGGTGTAGGAGGATGGACTGGAGATCCAAATGCATGAGCAACTATGGTCCAAGGACTGGGTCCTCTAGTAGTGGTGCCCATCCTAGGAGGTCCTATGGTCGCTGAGCTGATGGATCGGATGCACCACTACCTAGTGCTACCTAGAAATTGTGAATAGATAGCTATGACACAAGTGAAGGCTGAAGAGTGCTACCCATACTACTCGTCCTTACTTCACTCTTTTAGGTACGAACATAGCCTCATAGTTGGGTAAGCATAGTCCTGATAAAACCTAATTTTTTTTAATGCTTTTTTTGTTCTTCCATTATTGACCATGTGACGACCCTCCCTTCACAACCCCCGAAAATCGACATAAATATGCTGATCGTATAACATGTCGAACGATCGAGTGCTGGAAAGGCAGATTGTTGGGGTAAAAGAAAGGAGGTAGAAGAAGAGAACTAAACAAAATAGAATCTCACAGCGGACGGAACAATATATAATACCAATAGTTCTTTACACAAAGAAAAACTATAATATACATATCTCACATCAGAGTACACAAATCGATAATTACTAGCCTGGACAGTTATAACATCATGTCCTTGCAACTACTTGTAATTTTAAACAACACTACAGTGGAAATAAACAAGTAAGAAGAAATAAACAAGTACGAGAATACGTCTCGGCCTCCAGCTCATCTCCTGAGCTCCATAGTATCCAAACATGAACCTGTAATACTCGGTCTGACCAGAGCATTATAATAAAATAACATTCGAGTCAGCCTGGATAACCAGCGTGAGAAAATACACTCAATTTGAATTATTAAAGTATCAAAATCCTTTGAAAATCAAAGGTATCTCGTAAGACCACACCATAAATAAACACGACGGGTTTTTACCTTACGATAACCAAAACATTTCATATCGAAATCCTCTGATATTATAATAGTGTCTAAGTACAAATACTTATTCAAATAGCTGAAATTGTTACATTAACTAAATTCCAGCAATACTAGGCTCTATAATCAAAACCGTAAAGGCATGTATTGGGGAATGGATTCCAACGAAATGACAAGGCACTGGGGTACCACCTATCGCAGTACACGTCTAGAAAAGCATATTGAGGACAACTCCAGGATCCCCTGCTACACAAGACCGGACTACCCCTGTAACAACCTGCATATTCTACAATTTTATATTTGAATGATTTATTTAAATATAGTATCATTAGTCGGATTAAAGTCTGAAATGCTATTTTTTGTAAATAGTCGAATTAGGACTCAAGACTACTTCCATTGAGTTCAAAATGGCATTTACAACCTTTTTGCGTATAAACATCGATATGTTTGGAGTTGAGTCGAATTTTGCTATTTTTCCATTGGGCTTTGGGTTTGGGTTTCACCCCCTTTAACCCAACATATTTCCCTAACTCCACTCCACTCCTCTTCATTCCTTTATAACATTTCTTAACACTCTTAATCCCTAGAAAAATGGGAGAAAAGAAAAGAGATTAGAAATTCCTAAGCTCTAATTCTCTTAGGAAATCAACATAAAGTTATAAATCAAAGAGAAGCTTAAGAAAGCATCCTCTTCATCTTCTCCATCTCAATTCCTCTCCAATTTTTAGAAATTTCCTATAACCTACTTTAGGAAATATTTGTCTACGATCGTAGATTGGAGCTTCTGGAATTGAAGTTTAAGAGTGGTTGATCTTTTCTTTGTGTTTGAGCTTCTCATTTGTCGTTTTTGGGTTTAAAGGTGAGTCCTTGAACTCACATCTATGGATATACCTTTGATAGTTGTTAGGTATGAATTCCTAACACCTATTTCATGTTTATTTACTTCTGAATTGAATTGGTTTGGCGAATTTTCCAATTTTCGGTATTTTGAAGTCAAAATCTTTGAAGATCCTTATATGGATATTTGGACATGTTGTTCGGAGTGTATTGATGAGTCTATAGGGCTGGGTTGTCGCTTGGCATAAATCCTTAGCCATCGTTGCTCGTCCGATCGCCTCTGAGGAAAATTTGGCCATCAATGGCCAAGGAAAAATATTGCCCCGAGCTTCAGTTCAGACGTCCGGTATTAAGGTCTGACGTCTGGAGCTACGGGAATAAAAGTTCAGATACTCAAATCAGAGGTCTGAACTTACTTCCAGAACGTCTGGGCGATCTGGAATAAAATTTCCAGCTTTTCAGCTCAGACGTCTGGGAGAACCAGCATACACCTGGAGCTGACATTTTCAGCCAACTTACGTGTTTTTGATGGGTTTCCATTTATATCTATTTTTGGTTGATCCGATTGGCCGTCATCATTTATTATCGACTTTGATGACTTCTTTCTAGATTTTTGGGAATATCCATTTGATGGATTTGATATTGATTTTTATGGATTTGATTCACGTCATCGAATGCGAATTTTTGGTGATCGATTGTTTTTACAATTGTTTTCTGTGATTTGTCACTTCTAAAATACAAAGGTTTCTATACTAGTAGTTAATATTCAAACTCTTTCACAAAAATGATTTTAACGTTACTTCTAATACAAAGCTCATTTTGAAAACCGTTTTCCAATCTATTAGTATATACAAACCTTTACCTCACTCGTATGAGAATCTAATTAAATGGCTTAGTAAAACAAGTGGTATGAAATGCTTGCGTTTACTTCGCCGGTTAATTCTTGGACTTGTTCGATTGAAATCTTATGACAATTTTTGAGTGGAAATCTACAATTTGTTCGTAAATACATAAGCCAATGGTTATGGAACATGAAGCTAAACTCATTTATTTACTAGCTTACTATAATTCACACTTTTTGTTGATCAATGGTGATCATATCTATGGTTCAGACTAGCGATATGCGATGTATCTTTGTCCACGTGGGGGACTATACGTCGATTTTATGGAGCTTCATCTCATTTTCATGGGCTAACGACCCATAGTCTTTTGACCGTTCTTTGGAGTTTCGACTCATTTTTATGGCTAGCGACCCATGTTCTTTTATGGAGTTCAGTTCATCGGATTACTATTGTGCTATGTCGTTGTTCCGGCTTACCAGGTTCATCTGATGTACCGTTGTACTACGTCATTGTTTCGAATTTTTTGAGTATCAGGTTCCTCGGGCGTACCGTTATTGTATACGTCATTGCACCGGCTCTATGGTTAGCGACCATGGGATAGCGTCCCGTTTACGATACACGTGTTGGTGAGTTTTCATGCTTCCATTTTTGATAGGCCTCCACCTTTGTGATTTCTTGATTTCTAACTGATGATTTATAAAAATTTTGTTTCACCAATTTTTACGATTGGCGTTATTAAGTTTTTTCAATATTTGGGGTTTGGTGAACAAAGCTAAAGAATTTGACATTCGTTTTGGTGTTATGAGATTCTTGAGATATTGTATGATTTTTGTTGTTATTTAATGTATACTTGTCATAGTATGACATTATTGTTAGTATACGTTTTTTTATATCTCTTATCATATCTCATTTTATATGATATTTATAGCTAGACTGATCTGTTTATTATTTCCTTCTTAAATAATACTCGGGTCAGACCGAGGTATTACAAGTGCTTGTACTTGAATTCTTATCAGGGTCCGTCACCTGACTTTTGGCTAACTACTAGTTTATTAGTTTTTGTTTTTATACATTCGAGATAGAGACACCTTGATGTATACATATTTTTTTGTTTAGCACATGTACCTAATCTTTTGTGTTGTAGTGGATCTTGCATGACCACTACTTTGATGTACACTCTATGTGTTTTATTCATATCTGTTTCCGCCTTTGTGATATGAATATTTGTGACTGATTTTGTGTTACGCTTATTTTATATTTGTTTTCGAAGACCACATAGCCACTGTGTAGTAGCTTTGAGTTTGTATCGATATGTCGGACTTCCTCTTGAAATGAAATGTGTGCCATACTATCTGACATATCGGTACTCGCAAAAAGCAATTACATAGATGGTCGCTCTCCAACAGCCTTATTCTTCATGCTAGTCGACGACATTACCCAGTAGTGTCCATGGCTAGTGTGAGTATAGAGGTGGGCCGTCACAACCCCTTAAAATGGGTAGCCCGAATAAGATTACCCCGTGGTTGGGATCAGCAACCGCCACACAGCCGAATAAAAGGGACTTTAGATAGTGGTAACCTTACCCTACTTGGGTACAACCCACTTAGCCATGCTGCATCTTCCTTGATTTTCAGTCATACCGATTATTTAGGCTCAAGGCTAGGCATTACCTTTTTAGAAATTTTCACTTAGAATGCTCATTGTCCTCCAATGACAATGTACAAATAGCATTCATCCATACAAGTCCGTTCCTGGTCCAAGCGGAACCGAAGTCACTATTCCAACTACATCCATTTTGGATTACCCTCAGGATTAGTTATGATCAGCCCTTGCACTTCAGTCCTCCATCTTTGACTCCATGTTCTTTTCTTCATTATGAAAATGTACTCATTTGATCAAAGTGGTTTCGAACCACAAATCCGATCTCGGTCACTCCAAAACAATGTTCGCCATTTCTCGGTGAACTCAACCTCGGCTCTTTAGAAAATACAGAAACGCGAATAAGATCAGAGATCATCCTAACCGTTTGTGGATGGATTTCCTTAAACACGTCCTAGAAGAATGAATGAGTTATACGTACAGTATAGCACCTCGAACACTAACTGTACCATATATTCTCACACCTCTTCTAGATATTCCCAAAGTTATATTTGCATCCAAAATTGATAATCGGTTATTTAACTATCAAAAAGCAATCAATTCAACTAAATACTTCAATTTCACCAAAAACATAAAGTATTTATTTAAATTAAATTTTAAATAATTTAAATCTCTTTATCCAAAACTATATACTTATCTTACCAAATTCGGTAGATTCACAAAGAATTAAAAAAAATATTTGAGACCCTTTTTGAAAGCATGTGGAAAGTACCACTACGGTATCAAACCATAGATCACAGCTCAATGGTTACGTCTTTATCCTAGAGAAATTCAATACTTAGCTGCAGGCACTCACTACCTCTGATTTACGCCACTCGAGTATACAATTACTTCCCGAAAAATTTATTTAATAATTATGTCCAAATAATGCTTGTAAGTTCTAAAATAAATTTCAAGTTAAATCTTGGTAATTACACTTAATAAAAGTTATTATACAAAACCATATTAGAAACTAATAATTATCTTCTAAAAACAAACTGCTGACTAGTGCTTAAATAATAATAAATCTTAATTAATAATAAAATATGCTTTGGACAATTTTAAATAATTAAACGACTAATTTTATGAAATATTTTAACACTTTACAAATTATCAAATTAGTAAATTAAAAATCCTCTTTTAAAACAAGCCAAAATTCTCGATTTTAAAACCTTTGTATTTTAAACAAGTACCGTTTACAGATTTTTTTTTAAAAATCCTTTATTTAATACTTTTATTCCAAAGTTCTATTCATAATATCCAGATTTGGCTAAGTATCAATTCCAAAAAAACCTATTTATTTTATCCAATTAGTTAACGCAAATTCCTTTATAAAATATTTTGCTTCAAAACACCTTTTAATCTACTTTCCCAATTTAAACATATATTACTGGTATTCAAAATACCAGAATCTAGGTCAAATCCTGCCACCGCATCCAATCAATCCAAATCAGACAATAACCTGTCACAGATTTTTTCAACAAAACACATATCACTATATACACAATTAAATTCAGCATTTTGAGGAATCCAGTTGGATCGCTCCAACCTGTTTTCCTGCATCCACATATTTTAGCACAAGATAAAATACCAATTCCACTTCGAGGTGGAATATCGTGGTATATAGGGTCACCGGCTATTATGCGGGTGCATAGGATCTCATCCGCTATACATATACTGCTATATATAATATCACATCCAACTGATAAAGATGCATTAATTTAACCAATCAATCATTTATTAACTTTTTTACTATTTAATATTAAAACTGGCAGTCCAAAATTGAGTGAGATTAACTCACCTTGAGTTTTATTTGCCAAAGTTCCAATTTTACATCAAATTGGACACGTTCGATTTAACATAAAATTCTCGATAGCTTCGACCGACTCCAGATCTACTCCACTGCGTAAGGCTCGTTGCTGCGATTCCAGCACCTCTTGGTTTGTCCGATTCCGACCTCGTATGCATGAGATATGAATTTTAAAGTTTATATAAATTGTAACAACAATTTTTTTTAAAACCAGACAAAATCTGGCCGTCGGATTTACCATCTAAAATCAAGGCTGAATATTATATCTTCCATCTTCTTTCGTTTCTCAAAGTTTAGAAACACATTGCCGCCCCCTTACTTTGGTTGTCACCGCTAACCCCTTCACCTAGGAGCCCATCGTAGGCCATCACCCGCTAACCCCCGCCAGACCCCTTCCATGGCCGAAGTCTCAATGCACTCGGTGCCACCCTGCTTCCAGAAAACATGCACGAACTCATCAAATTTCCGAGCCAATTTCGGCGAATTCACACCTCCATCGGCGATCTCGACCGTTGAATCTCTAGGGTTTATCGAGCTCTACCATTTCCTAGCTGGAAGTTTTTGCTATAAGTTTATGGATTGAATGAGATCGAGGAGAGAAAGAGGGAAATTTTCGGCCATTAAAATTTACTGTGGCGTCAGAGGAAATAAAACCTAGGGCTCGCTACTGTGTGTGTATATATATATATATATATGATTTGTATAATATTTTATTATTATTCTCAATTTTTACATGCTTTTTCAAACGATCTCCAAACGAAGCGTGTTGCCTATCGTTGACAATGTTTTAACCCTATTTTGAACACAATGGAATAGGTTTCGAGGCTTAATTCGATCGTATGTGGAAGATAGCTTTATGAATCGAATTGAATTATTAAATTTTTGATATTAATTAAACGCGTTTCTATTCCGTGCGACCAAACGGTAACTCTAAACGCTACAAAACTTAAAATCCGATAATAATACACCATTACGGATCCAATGGAACTGGTTTTATCAAATTTCGAGACTATGCCCGAAAGGCCATTTTAACTTGTCGTTAAATCGAGCGATTTTCAAAATCGTCGTAATCATTTAAAATTTCAATTTTAAAAACTTACTAGCTCCATTATAAATCATATAGAATTTATGTTCATATTTGAAATCATTCCGATTCATTTTAAATCAAAATTCAATTATTTACATTGTTCCCATATATTTAATTTCACTATTAGATTAATATAAAATTTTCATTTTTGTAACTTATCGACTTTTGATTTTATTCTAAAGTCCAATGTTATAATTCTATTCCAAATAGAGTTTAAATTATTTTAGATTGCCTTAAAATCATTTTTCTTCACGTTTAACTCCAGATCTACATACTTACCCATTTTCAATATTTGATTTACTATTTTACCAAATCCAATTAATCGCTATATTTAAAATATTAAACTATTTTACTGATTATTTCAAAATCTCCATGCTCAAAATCAATTAATAATCCAAATACAACATTTAAAATAAATTTAATGTTCAAGAAAAAACGATCAATAATCCAGGTCGTTACATTCTTCTCCACTTATAAAAATTTCGTCCTCGAAATTGCTAAGGTTGGAAGAATGCTCCTAAACCCATTTACCTACCCAAAACCCACCAAGTTAAAAAACTTACATCCAATTTCCACCCCTTTTATTTTACCCAAAACAATTTGTATTCCTAACTTAAAACTCCCTTTTTTAGTTAACAATTTTTTTTTTCAAAATTTTCAAATTTTTTCTAACACCCTAAATTGTCAAATTTTTTTGGCAGCGTCCCCTTTGTACGGAGTGCCTTTTACAGTATCACAAAAGAGATAAATATATATACATCGACCAACACGGTCAAAAAAATATATAAAACAAAATATTATCATTGTTTTATTTTATTGCGTAGGCGTATCTTTATTTTAGCATTTTTTAAGCAAGCGGCTTATCAATATGCATTTACCCAACCCAAAAACTACCCAGCCGCTCCCAGTACCTGTACTTACTCAAAATTAGTACATAAGTAACAACGACATGAAATTTATAACATTTCATTCATCTATTAACTAAAGATATAAACTTCATAAACCAAACATGCCAATCATATATCACAAGCAATCATCAGGTTTCAACACGAACTTAATTCTTTTACATGGATTTATATATCATTTCATTCAATTTGAAATGGTTTACAACCAAATTTATTACATTCAATTCATACTAACAACCACCAAACCCATATTCATTCCAATATGATTTATATGCCTTACTTGCATAAATTCACCTTTATTCAATTTCAAGTTGACTAAAATCAGTTTATTCGCATTCCATTCATCATTCACTTGTATTATATATGCAAATCCATTTTATTAAACTTCAATTCAACCCCTTTTTAAATTTTCCTTAACCCAATTTATCTAATTCCCATTTGATTCCCATTTATGCTATCCACCACTTGCTTGCTTTATTTTACATTAACACATTTCCGATATATGTTAATTTTATTTATGAATTCATTTCATAAATAATCACTTACATTTCCATTACAACCAAATTCCATTTCATTTTAAATTGATCTCATTCAATTTATTTGCTTTCATTTACTTAGTATATCCAATTTATACTATCACTTAGAAAGCATTCCATTTAAAGCTAATTTATTTATAAACCCTTTTACAAAATTATTTCTAAGGTTTATGTAACGACCCGGCTTTTTCAACAGTTAATTTGCGATATTTAAAATGAATTTAAATAGTTAATTTGAATTATAATTTGATTTTGAATATGGAAAGCTGTTTTATTTAATAAAAAGAATTCAAAATTTAAAATATAACGACCTATTGAATTAATTAATTATTAAAGTGGTAAGTAGATATTGGGTAAAATATAAAATCTGGTATGGTAAGCTTGTTGAAAATATTTCAACGGCTTATAAAAATTTATATTGATAATACTGGAAGTAATAGATGGATTAAAATTGAATTTAACTGTCGTTTGTTCAATTTTAAATTTACATCGTTTGAATTGACATTTAAAAATAACCTTCCGAGGCACAGTCTCGGAATTCGACGAAACCAGTTCCGTTGGATCCGTAATATTTAATTATTGCCGGATTTCAAATCTCGTAATTCTCGGAGCTACTGTGTGATAGTACGATGAGCTAATGCGCTATAATTTATATTGAAATTCGAGAAGATTTTTTAAATGTAAAGTTTAAAATAAAATAATTAACCTAGCTTCCTCAACACACTTCCGTTCCATCAGATACTGTTACTTGTTTTCCTTCGTACGCTTCCCAGTTTCTTTTTAACGCGATGCTTCCTGTGTCTTGCTTTAATCACAAATGAAATTAAAATTTATGGCTGCTTCTTCATAATCGCAAAACCCCTCGTATTCTTATTTTCGAAACCCTCATCATTTCCTTCCCGTTCGATTCTCTACCTCCACTATAGAATAAATAGCCTCGGCCGAATTCAAATAAAAAAAAGAGTAGAATCCCTAACACGCGAATCGTTTCGCGTTCGAACAAAGGGCCGCCGCGGTGATTTGAAGCTCGGTCTCGAATCGAAGAGGGAGCGCGATTAGGGTCGTAGTTCGAAGTCGTGACAGGAGTGCGAAGCAAATGGGGCTGCGACGTCAGTGGCATGGCGACGCGCGATTGGGAGATGACGAAGCGCGCGCGCGTGGGTGGTGTTGGCTTTGCGCAGCTAGGGTTTGGGATCTGCTCGTTTCTGTAAGGTATTTTAATTTTTGTCAGTTGTTCTTTTGGTTCCCAATTTAATGTCAAAATAGGTATTTGTTTGAGATTTAAAAAAAAAAAGTTAAATCGTGTACCACTGTAAAATTTAACGTTAAATATTTTTAACTTACTGTAAATTTTTAGAATATACCTTAGGCAATTTAATTTCATGACATTTTTAATTTGAAGGTAAGTAAGTTCAAATTTCTAATTTAATGTGATATTTACAGTATGGTTTCCATACAGATAAGCTTTGAATATATATATATATATATATATATATATATATATATATATATATATATAAAGATTAGATTTTTAAATAAATGTAAGTTATTATAGTATAAGTAGTTTCAAAGAAGAAAAATGAAATAAATATACATGTTTTAAGTATTATTCTAAATAGTGGATTTAGTGATTAAATTGTTTAAATTACCAAAAGATTTTTAAAGGAGAATAAGTTTAAAATTTAATTTATTTGTTTAAAATTTCACCACCAGTTAAAATTAAATTATTAAAGTTAAAGAATAAATTTATTTAAACGGTAATAAATTGTTCGATTTGTTCGAATATTAATAAAATTCATACAATTGTTATTCAAGGTCAAAAATATGGAAACGAGTCGAGATTGGGAATGATTGCAACTTAAAAGCAAAGGTGAGATTTTCTCACTCATTTGGATGCCCTAAATTAAATTTAAATGTTAAATTTAAATTATTGGATGTGTTTGGTTGGTTGATAATAATTTATTCACTGGTTAATATCATAACCCATATACTGCAATATCCATTTGAAAGTGGAATTGATATTTTATTCTGTGCTAACATTTGTGGATGCAGGGAAAACAGGTTGGAGGGATCCAATAGGATTCCTCAAAGATATTTATTTATTATATATATATTGTTGCCATATGACAGGATGAATGATATTGATATGGATTTGCATGCGAATTAAATTTATATGGAAATTGGAATTTACTAATTTTTAAAATGACAAAAATAATTTAATTGAAGGAAGTTAAATGAAATTTAAATTAAAAGAATATTTCTTTAGGATTTGAATTCACTTCTATTGAGATTAAATTAAAATTAAAAGGATATTTATTACTTTAGTTAAACTTAAAATTAGTTAAAGTTGAGTTTGGGAAAAATTAAATTATGTACAAAGACTTAAAGAAAATATTGTAATCGATGAATGGATTTAAAGTAAAGCAAAACTATATCAATAAAAAAATAAAATAAGAAAACTATATTAAGAAATAAAATAAGGGAATTTTACTAAGAAATGAAATGGAAATTTAATAAGGAACAATATGGAATTGAATTGAAAAATAAAATTATAAAATAGGATTTTTGAATAAATTGTTTTCATAAATAAATGAAAAAAAGAAAACTCAGGGAGTTATAAATTTATAAACGGAGTTTATAAATGGGAAAGGAAGATATCAGTGGATATGAAAAGGAATAAGTCATGAACTTATATTGAGTTATAAATTTGTTTGAAACGGAAATAGTAGAATGTTTCCGAAAGTAAGAAGGTGAATTTGGACAAGAGGAATTTATGGATGGATATTGGGTTTTTCTAAAATTATAGACTTATTTTTAAAAGGAGTATTTTAAATTACTACATTATATAAATTTCCTGTAAACTATTATTTGAATTTAAAATGTTTCGAATTAGTTATTTTTAAAGGATAGGCAAATATTTATAATAAACTTCAATTTTCTAAAACCAGTTTTACAATTTATCATTAACTGGATATGAACTCTAATTGTTATGTTAAATATTTCTCTTAAACCGTAAATTATATTAAACTATACTTCTTATTTTACAAATCTAAATGTTTAAAAATGCTTTTAAAATTCAATTGATAATCCTCTTGTGATGATAAGTGAGTTATTAAATGAGATAAGATTTAGGAGAAATCTTATTAAGCGAAGGAATTGAGCTTGAAAATTTATAAGCAAAGTATAAATTGATTTTGGGAAGGGAATGAGAAAATAAGAAATATTTTCAAGGGTTAAATCAAATTGAGTGTATATGAGAAATTAGTTAAGTGGTTTCATGGAAATAAAAAGGACTGTGAAATTTATTTCAAATGGGTTAAAATGGAAATAATATCTGAATGATATTCGAGATAAATAATTTGTGGAAATTATTTAATGGTTGCTTGTGTATGATTAATTGATAGTTAAATAACCGACTATCAATATTGGACAATGCGCTGATCATTTCGAAGAGTTCGGATCGGATTTAATTATCCGAAAACCACTTCGATCCGGTCTGAACGATTACGAATGAAGACCCTGAAGAGTTGAAGACGGTGATTCGGTTTGTCCAAACCCAGGGCAACTTGTATGGATTGAATGCTTTCAGAACATTGTCAGCTGGACGATGAGCATTCTAAGTGATGCGTTCTTGAAAGGTAACGTTTGACCTCAAGCCTTATCAACCGAAAATGGCTAAAACAGGGGAGGTGCGGCAAGGTTAGGTGGGTCATGCCCAAGCAGGACAAGATTTTCCCCTGTCTAGATGTCCCTTTATATTCGGCTTAGTGGGTGGTTGGTCGCGCCAACCCCGGGGTTATCTTGTTCGGGACTGTTCAGTAGGAATGGTTCTGGCCTTGTGTTGCAGGGGAGCGGGCGTGCTCCTCGGTACTCTGATCTAGGCCAGGTACTGTGAGGGGCGGTACCCCAGTAGCCCAGCCATTGATGGATATTTATTCTCCCTACGAGCCTTGTACGAGTTTTGTTTGTATTACCCACCCTGTGGCTAGTAGCTGGAATTTAATCATGTAACAATTTCGGCTATTTTATAAGTATTTGTATATAGACCCTATTATAATATCAGAGGATTTCTATAAAAATTGTTTTAGCTATCGTAAGGTAAAAACCCTACATGTTTATTTGTGGCGTGGTCTTACGAGATGCTTTTGTTTTCAAAAGATTTTCGAAACTTAAATAATCCAATTGAGTGTGATTTTCTCACGCTGGTATTCCAGACTAACTCGGGTGTTGTTTTATATGATGCTCGGGTCAGACCGAGCTAAACAGGATTCAGGTTATATGTTGGAGCTCAGGAGACGAGCTGGTGACAGAGCGTATTTCCGTATTTGTCTATTATTTCCGTTGTGTATGATCATATAGTAGTTGTCTCTGTATGACTGATTGATGTACTCTGATGATGGTATGTATGTATATGTATGCAGTACAGATTTCTTGTATTTAAAATTGTATTCTATATATTATATTTTATTCCGCTACGATGTGAGATTCTGATGTTGTTTTCTTTTCTTCTTCTTCTACCTCTTTTACCCAAGACTCGTACATTTGTGCTGCTTTGAACTGAACTATGGTGGAATTTTGTTAGTTCAAAGGGGTACGGATTTGCGGGCCTTTACAGTTTATTATAAGCATTCCATATCACAACTCTGGTTATATCGAGCTTTTAAAACTTAAGTTCATACCCAAATTATACTCCAAAATAATATTTCGAAAACATATTCAATTCATTTACCTTTAAATTGAATTTATTTCTTGTTATCAGTTGCTTAACCATTTTAACTTGGTTATACTTTTTTACTTTCCCAGTTTAATAAGCTATATAACTTATTTATTTACAATTTCATGAATTTACTACCTAAGTTTACTCATATTCAATATTTATAACATATGGTTATATAAATACTTCACCATTCATATTATATTTCACTTTACCCAATTTCAATTCACCTTTCCTTCTAAATTCAATTTTGAATTTTCCATTCTTTTTTCCATAAAATACAAACCACTCCATTTTCAATTCCTAAGATCAAAAACTTATTTACTTAAATCTTATATTGCTCACTTATGTCCATTTAAAATTTAAAACCATAACTCTGGATTATCTATATCACTCTATAGTTTATGTTTATCCATTTCATTCAATAATTATAACTTACAGTTATACAATCATCTTACGCTTCCAACTTAATACCCAATTCAAACCAAATTCCAATTTTAGTTGACATATCTTAAGTTAAATTCAAACATATCATCCATTTTTAATTTACTTAAGTTAAATTTTAATTTCAGGATTAAAATTTTCATTTTTCCTTTTTTATCTATATTAACCTTAGTTTTAAGTTCAATAACTGATTTCTCTGACTTACAAGTCATTTAAATGGAAATCGCAGAATTTAATTACCAGGTTTTTATCTCAAATCATTTTGAAATCATAAATATACATATATCACTTTGGTATATCAAATCATACCCCTGAAATCTCAAAACCACTTGGTTTTTCCCAAAACGTTCCCTTCGGAACTTCTAAAACAAAAGTTTTTTATCGAACAAGTCCAAACAATTAATCATACGCAACCACCACGGTAGCAATCCATCACTTAAAAACTCGAAAACGAATACTGATGATGTGCCCGTCATCACCAGGATTATTTTCCAGCGACTGAAGTGAGTTCAGCGCTTCCTTACTTCTAAAAATTCCCTTTAAAACAATTTCTATTACAAAAATCTTTCCAAAATAATACTCCATTATTCCCTTCAAACCACATTGGAAAACACTTTCCAAAATTCTCAAGATTTAAAAATTTCCAAACATTTAGTTCAAATTCATTTAAAACACTTTCCAAAATTTTCGGGATTTAAATCCTGGTTTAATTCAAATTTTAGTTATACTCTTTTTGTATAAATTATTTTTATACAATTTCTATTTGGTTATATATGTATATAAAACCATTCCAAATTTTATAATCTATTTTTGATTATAATATTAACAACCAAACATCCAAATATATACAGTATAATAATTTCAGAAAATTATTTCTTTTATACAAAATATAATTTTGGGTAAAATTATTTCATTTACCCACTTTAAAATAATACTACGTCAGATTATCTTGTTCAAGAGTTTAGAAACCCCTATCGATACGATTGTACTTCCCGTACCAACCAGAATTCATAAACACTCAATCGATAAATCAGCGCAATATAAAAACATTTTATATTCACAAACAATTACGCGCTCATAGCTATTAATACTCTCAAATTCATTCTAGAGTACTACTGACTCCATCTCTAATGGGTAATTCCCACCAAAGCCTAGGTATATCGCCAACCTAGGCTCTAATACCACATGTGACGACCCGCCCTTCACAACTCCCGAAAAGTGATGTAAATACGCTCATCGTATAACATGCCGAACGATGGAGTATCGGAAAGACATATTATTGGGATAAAAGAAAGGAGGTAGAAGAAGAAGAGAACTAAGCAAAACAAAATCTCACAGCGGACAAAACAATATATAATATCAGTAGTTCTTTACACAAAGCAAAACTGTAATATACATATCTCACATCAGAGTACACATATCGATAATTTCCTGCCTAGACAGTTATAACATCCTATACTTACAACTGCTAGTAATTTCAAACAACACTGCAGCGGAAATAAGAAGTATGAGAATACGTCTCGGTCTCCTGCTTGTATCCTAAGCTCCATAGTATCCAATCCTGAACCTGTAATACTCGGTTTGGCCCGACCATTATATTAAAATAACACACGAGGCAGTCTGGATAACCAGCATGATAAAATACATGCAAATTAAAGTATCAAAATCCTTTGAAAACCAAAGGAATATCGTAAGACCATGCCACAAATAAACACGACGGTTTTTTACCTTACGATAACCAAAACATTTCATATCAAACTCCTCTGATATTATAATAGTGTCTAAGTACAAATATTTATTCAAATAGCTGAAATTGTTACATTAATTAAATTCCAGCAATACTAGGCTCTACAATCAAAACCGTAAAGGCACGTATTGGAGAATGGATTCCAACCAAATGACTAGGCATTGGGGTACCACCTATCACAATACACGTCTAGAATAGCGTATGGAGGACCACTCTAGGATCCCCTGCTACACAAGGCAGGACTACCCGCTTGAACTCGATAGCCCAAATAAGATTACCCCACAGGTAGGATCAGCGACCGCCACACAGCCGAATAAAATGGACTCTAGATAGGGGCAACCTTACTGAACTTAGGTGCAGCCCACTTAGCCTTGCTGCATCTCCGTTGATTTTTAGTCATTCCCGGTTGATGAGGCTCGAGGCTAAGCATTACCTTTTCAGAAATATTCATTTAGAATGATCATTGTCCTCCAATGATAATGTACATATAGAATTCATCCATATAAGTCTGTTCCCGGTCCGAATGAAACCGAAGGCACTATTCCTACTACATCCATTTTGGAATCACCATCAAGATTAGTAGGGATTAGCCCTTGCACTTCAATACTCCATCTTTGAATCTATGCTCTTGTCTTCATTACAAAAATGTACTCGTTGGATCTAAGTGGTTTCGGACCACAAATCCGATCTCGGTCTCTTCGAAACAAAGTTCACCATTTTTCAGTAAACTCAACCCCGGTTCTTTTGGAAATACACAGATGCGAATAAGTTCGGAGATCACCACCTAACCATTAGTGGAAGGATTTCCTTAAACACATCCTAGAAGAACGAACGAGTTTAAACGTACAGTATAGCACCTCGAACGGTAACTGTACCATATAATTCTCGGTAGATTCACAAAGCATTTAAAAAAAATATTTGAAACCCTTTTTGAAATGATTTGGAAAGTAACACTACGGTATCAAACCATGGATCACATCTTAGTGATTACGTCTTTATCCTAAAGAAATTCAAGACTTAGCTGTAGGCACTCACCGCCTCCGATTTATGCCATGCAAATATACCATTACTTCCAGAAAACTTTATTTAATAAATATCTCCAAATAATGCTTGTAAGTTCTAAACTAAATTTCAAGTTAAATCTTGGCAATTACACTTAATAAAAGTTATTATACAAAACCATAGTAGAAACTAATAATTATCTTTTAAAAACAAAATGCTGCCTAGTGCTTAAATAATAAAAAATCTTAACACTCATTATAAAGAAACTTATTAATAATAAAATATTCTTTGGATAATTTTAAATAATTAAAAAACTAATTTCCTAAAATATTTTAACACTTTATAAATTAATAAATTAAAAATCCTCTTTTTAAAACAAGCCAAAATTCTCGATTTTAGAACCTTTATATTTTTAACAAATACTGTTTACAGATCTATTTTTTTAAATACTTTATTTAATACTTTTATTCTAAAATCCTATCCACGATATCCCAATTTGGCTAAGTACCAATTTAAAAAAAACCCATTTATTTTATCTAATTGGTTAACCCAAAATCCTTTATAAAACATTTTGCTTCAAAACCCCTTTTAATCTTCTTTCCCAATTTAAACATATATTACTGGTATTCAAAATACCAGAATCTAGGACAAAACTTGCCACATCATCCAATCAATCCAAATTACACAATAATCTGTCACGGCTTATTTCAACAAAACATATATCGCTATATATGCAATTAAATTCAACATTTTGAGGAATCCAGTTGGATACCTCCAACCAGTTTCTCTGCATCCACAGATGTTAGCACAAGATAAAATACCAATTCCACTTCGAGGTGGAATATTACGGTATATAGGATCACCCGCTATTATGCGGGCGCATAGGGTCTTCTCATCCGCTATATATATGCGGGAATATCAACCACTCCAATATGTATACTGCTATATATAATATCGCATCCAACTGATAAATATGCATCAATTTAACCAATCAATCGTTTGTTAATTTTTTACTATTTAAAATTAAAACCGACAGTCCGAAATTAAGCGAGATTAACTCACCTTGAGTTTTTTATTTGCAAACATTCCGATTTTACATCAAATCGAGCACGTTCGATTTAACCTAAAATTATTTCTAGCTCCAACCAAATCCAAATCTAGTCTACTGCATAGATCTCGTCGCTGCGACTCCGACGCCTCTTATTTCGTCCGATTCCGACCTCGTATGCATGAGATATGAATTTTTTAAAGTTTTTATATATAAATTAAAACAACAATTTCTTTTTTTTAAAACTAGATGAAATCTGGCCGTTTGACTTATCATCTGAAATCAAGGTCGAAGATTATATCTTCCATCTTTGTTCGTTTCTTAGAGTTTAGAAACCCATCGCCGCCCCCCCTTACTTTGATTGTCGCTGCCAACCTCTTCACCTAGGAGCTGAAAGGAGGCCATCACCCGCTGCGCCCCACCAGACCCCTCCCACGCCCGAAGTCTCAATGCACTCGGCGCCACTTTGCTCCCAGAAAAAACACACGAACTCACCACATTCTCGAGCTAATTCCAGTGAATTCACTCCCCCATAGGCGATCTCGACCATTGAACCTCTAGGATTTGTCAAGCTCAACCATTTCCTATTTGGAATTTTTTGCTATAAGTTTACGGATTGAACAAGATCGAGAAGAGAAAGAGGGAAATTTTCGACCATTAAAATTTACTGTAATGGCTGAGGAAATAAAACCTAGGGCTCGCTACTGTGTGTATATATATATGATTTACATAATATTTTATTATTATTCTCAATTTTTACATGCTTTTTCAAACGATCTCCAAATGAAGCATGCCGCATGGAATTTATCATATTTTACCCCTATTTCAAACACAGTGGAATATGTTTCGGGGATTAATTCGATCGTATGTGGAAGATAGCATTTTGAATCGAATTAAATTATTAAATTTACGATATTAATTCAGCACGTTTCTATTTCGTACGATCAAATGGTAACTCCAAACACTACGAAACTTGATATCCGATAATAATACACCATTACGGATCCAATGGAATGAGTTTCATCAAATTTCGAGATAGTATCCCGGAAGGCTATTTTAACTCGTCGATGAAATCGAGCGATTTTCAAAATCATCAAAATCATTTAAAATTTCGATTTTCAAAACTTACTAGCTCCATTATAAATCATATAGAATTTATATTCGTATTAGAAATCATTCTAATTCATTTTAAATCAAATTTCAATTATTTACATTATTCCCACATATTAAAATTCACTATTAGATTAATATAAAATTTTCAAATTTGTAACTTATCGACTTTTGATTTCATTCTAAAGTCCAATATTATAATTCTAATCCAAATAGATTTTAAATAATATTGGATTGACTTAAAAGAGTTTTTCTTCACGTTTAACTCCAGATCTGCATATTTACCAACTTTCAATATTTGATTTACTATTTTACCAGATTCAATCAATCGCTATATTTAAAATGTTAAACTATTTTATAGATTATTTCAAAATCTCCATACTCAAAATCAATTAATAATCCAAATACAGGATTTAAAATAAATTAAATGTTCAAAAATGAACGACCAAAATTCCAGGTCGTTACAGACCTTGTAAGCTATTCTTGTCTATCAAGCTTGGAAATGATTCTATCCTCACTAGATAGAGAGGGAGGATGTAGGGAGGCCTGGTGTTGGGAAGAGAAGGGAATATCTTTCTCTAGTGGATGATACACGGTGGTCTCGACATGAATAAAATCTAATGTTGTAGGAATTTTCATGGTCTTTAGACTTAGCATCAACCATAGCAGTGTACTGATGTTGGATGTTTCGTCATCAAGAGGAACACTAAAGTGATGAAGCATAGTAGTTATCTTATTTCCATATGGGTTGTACCACCGTTTTCACCTGTTCTGTTCTCGATCATATTTTCCATGATTGTGTGAGCCTAATTGACTCTTATATTCCTAATAGCGGAGTAAGCGACTTTTCGAACCAAGGGATAAATCTCATTGAAGCTATTGGTTTAAGGAATTAAATTCTGCTAGAGAATCTGAATAACAATACAAGCTAAATTCATGAGATTTGCAGTGGTACAATTTAAAATTTCTTTTCTATGATTTGTCGTATAATATATTTATCATCCATTGATAAATGATCTAAAATATCTCCTTCTGAAGAAATGCCCAAAATCGCAAGCAAAATACCTTCAGTAAAGTGAATATCTATCCCTTAACATAGATAACCGCAAGCAAAATACCTTCAGTAAATTGAATATCTATCCCTTAACATTATTATGAAGAACTAGCCTGTTATCCTCTTATCCAATTTCCTAATTCGTATAAAATAGGGAAATACGTCTTGGATAGATATTTATCTCAAAATTACTCAATCTATGATATTAATAAGTTTTGTCCTAGTGAAAATGTTTCTAACGTCGTATAAAGAAAGAGGATTAAGGTTTACCGGCCTGCCGTCAAGTGATTCATTCATCATTATTGCTTTAAATCTCTGAATATTCTCTTTTTCATTCTTGAGCCATTCTTTTACTTTATCTCGAGTATTTCTTCAACTGATATGAATGATGTGGACGAGATAGGTTACCTTCCTTTTGCTATAGTTAAAACTTGTGATTTTTGGTGGAAAAATTGAAGGATTCGAGGATTTTTGGAGCAAGGGTTGTCGAAGGAATAGGTAAAAATTGGAGTGGAAGAGTGAAATGAAGGAGTGGAGTGAAAAGGAAGGAGTAAAAGAATTTCGGTCTGTAGAAAAATTACCATCCTGATGGACCGGTGTACATAGCACCAGTGCATCGGTGTTTGTGATTTTTTCCTACATATTATCTTCATGTTTTTAAATGATACAAGTTTATATATTTTGTATATAATTTTAGTAGCTTACTTTATTAATAAAATAACAAATTTTAGTTTATTATTTCTTAAAATATTTAATTTTTATAATATTAATATTAATGAATTTTTACAAACTAAAAACTTTTTATTTCTTAAAGTATTTTTATTAGTTACATAAACTATTAATATTATGATTTGATGAAAAGTTATAAAACTTTTTAATTAATAACTTTGTTTATTCATTTATATTTCATTTTAATTTTAAAGTTTATTGATAAAATTTATTAAAACTCAATATAATAATGTTATAATTATTGTTATTAAGCTTTAGTAATAAATTTTTTAAATCTTTAATTGTAAGGTAAATTTATTTCTATAAATAGACAAATTTAATGAATTCTTATGTTTAAAATTTATTTACATGTAAATACTATTAAACTTGTTTGAATTTATAATGGTTGTGTTGAAATACTCATTATTATTTAAGAAATAGATGAAATCTACTAAAGAACAAGTTCCAAGCTCTCGCCGCAATCAAATATAAGCGCTTTTATTTAGTGGCTTAGTAAATATATTTGCAATCTAATTTTCTACATTTACAAATTCTAAAGAAATATTTTTTCAAAGTGGTCTTGTAAAAAATGGTGTCTTATATCAATGCGTTTAGTTCTTGTGTGATTAGTTAGATACTTTGCTAAATTGATTGCATTTCTGCTATCGTAATATATTATTTGAGCATAAGCTTAAGCAGTTGAGATATATTCTGCTGCACAAGTGGTTAAAGATATATAGTTTGATTTGTTTACACCAAAAATGGTCACAAACCCCAAGTATTGTGGAAGCACCAAACAACGAATATAAATCAACAATATTCAAGCACAAGTCTCAGATCCAAGCAAGCAACAAGCAGCAATACAAAGATAACAATTAGAAACGCAAGATTTATAGTGGTTCGGCTATCTCCGGCCTACGTCCACTTCAAAGTTTTTAGCTTTTATTGATGTTCTTTGCTGGTTACAAGTGATTGCAGTAGTTACAATGATTGAATTTCGACTATAACAGTGATGGAAAGGAGTAGAATCGAATCCGACAGAGTCTGGGCGTTGGATGGCCCAAAGATCCTTTTTATGTTGGCTCTGGGGCTCTATTTATAGGCGTAGGAGGCTAAGATCGTGCTCAAATCTCGGGAGACTTTTTTTGGCACGTGAGTGGGCCCACGAAACTAACCTCAGAAAGTTTCAAGTCGATCTGTGATCGATACAAAGTCATTTCGTATCGATCAAAATGATGTCCAATTGGCTGAAATTTGGTGGAGAAGTTCCTCAGCATGTGTGCAATCTCCAGTGAAAATTTCATGGCATTTGGATCATTAGATCTCTAGATATCGTGGATACGAAATGGAATCCTTCGGTTGCTGTTCGGTTCGAATTGATTCCTTCGAATCGATTGTTTCGAATCGATCAACTCACGTGGACTTGTGATGGCGTGGCACGTACATTTCGCCTCGATCCGGTCTTCACTCCGAGTTGACCGCATCGACTCCATATATTTCGCCACATTCGTATCGAGGGACGACACGTCATCAAGTTTGTTGACTCGGTGGATTCGAATGATGCCTTACTCATGGATTTGAACTGCAACCGTTGATGGATACGAACCACTGATGGATGCGAACGACTGGTGGTTGATGGTTACGAACAGGTCCTTCCTTGATGGATGCGAACCACATAGCTTCTCAATGGACATGAAATTAATCGATACGAACCAGAACCTTCTGATGGATACGAAGTGCTTTGACCAGATGGATTCGAAGAAGGGTTCCCCTGATGGATACGAAGCAGCGACCATTGCCTCAGATGATGGATGCGAAGTCATTGAGTCGAACTAGAACCTGACCGATGTGAACCTCACTGAGCCGAACCCATGTCGGTCGATACGAACGGTATCGATACGAATGGTATCGATACGAACGGCATCGATACTAACACAATCCCTGATCAATACGAACACGGTCGATTCAAATTGGTGTACGAGGATGGATACGAAACCTGAGCTTTTCCCTTCAAATTGCACCAATCATAACTTGAGCATACGAACTCGGATTGACTTGAAACTTGGAAGGTTGGCTCTCTTGGCTTTGCTAGCCATGTCCTATCAATTACAACTCAATCCGGACACGGACAAAATTCATCGATATCCATGGTTATCCTGCAATGCATAGTTGATATTCATGACTAGCTATTATTGATTTTCAGTTAGTTTTGGGTATCTCAGCTTTGCTAAAAGTTGGGATAACATGCTTTTTACTGAACCATGAAACTAAAGATTAACCTATAAAATGACATATACCACTAATACTTTTTCTACCTATTCTACGCCAACCAAAATCAGCATTGATATATGATATTAATTCAAATGGACATCCTTTTGGATGGAAAGACTGTAATATTTAGTTCCAATTAAATATCTCAGAATTCTTTTATTGAGGAATAAAACATACAAAAATATTCCAATGGTGTGTTGTCCGCTATAAGAATCAAGCTGAAAAGGCAATACAAAAATACGAACGTGTAGGACATATTTAATGACCTTCACGCAGAGATAAAAAAGGGAACTCCAGTCCAAGATAATGTACTCAATATAATTGGGTACATTGAGAGGTTGCTTAGGTTAGAAACAACTTTAAGCACCAAGCTATAGATTGATTTGATTCTTGGATCACTGTTTTCGTAGATTGATCCATTCATATTGAACTTCAATATGAACTTATTGAAGTGTACCGTTGTGGAGCTCCTTAATATATTAAGGATGGCCGAGAGTGCGTTCACCAAGGAACCAAGTATAGTGCTTACTATTAAGATTAACGCTTCCTCCAATATTCTGAAGAAGAGATAGTGTAGGTCTAAGGGTGGCATGGGTAGATCTAAGCCTAGTCATAAAGAGGGTGAATGTCACTTTTTTTCAAATAAGGGATTATGGAAGAGGAACAGTCTGGATTATTTGAAGCCGCTCAAGGAGAAGTAATCTAATTTCACTCCTAATGGATTTTCCTTATAAAAATTGTCATCCATAAGTACTTCTAATGTGGATTAGATACTACATTTGGAACTTATATATGTAATTCCTTACTGGGATTTAGGAATAAGAGGCCTAGAGCAAGAGGAACCATGGGATATCAAGTAGCAAGTAGAGCTACTATAGCTCCCGATGCAGTTGGAGATTACCACGTGGAGCTTGCTAGCGAACATATTTAATTTTATATAGGTGTTATTATGTAGCAAACTTTATTATGGAATAAATTATGCTTCCAGTCTGATGGAGAAAGGATATAGTTTTATTGGTAATGACAAGATCATAAGTATTAGTTATGGTAATAAAACAATTTTTTTATACTCCAAATATTGGCGTTTATATACTTAATAATAATAGTGTATTTACTATTGAAAAATGATGCATCGAAAATAAATGGTAGTTACCTTAGGCATTGTAGATTAGATCATATTACTAAGAAATGATTGAACATGGTAAGAAACCAACAGTTTACATCATCCTTTGATTCTAAATCATTTGATACTTACATGTCACGTCTTAAAGGATTAATGGCTATGCTCCCATTTCGTAGAAGAAACTAAAGAGTCGATGAATTCTTAGGATTAGTACAAGAAAATGTATGTACTGTTATGTCTACTACTACCAAAGGTGGAACCTCGCACTTTGATATGTTCACCTATGTTTTATCTAAATATAGATATGTATATCTTATGGTACACAAACTAGAGGTCTATGATAAATTCATAGAATATAAGAATAAAATAAAAAACTAGACTAATAGGTAAGTTAAAATAACTCAATTTGGTCCAAGCGATGATTACATTAGATATGAGATCCTAGCATAACCAAAGGACAATGGGATTCTCTTTCAAGTCACTCCTCCGTATACTCCTCAACATAACAATATTTCAAAAAGGAGGAATCGAAATTTGTTAGATAAGTTTCGATTGATGATGAGTTACCCTGAGTAGCCTCTTTCCTTTTGGGTATAACACCCCATATATTGGAGTGCCAAAATAGGGATTAAGACGGTAGTTAAAAATTATTGAATGATAGGAGATTTTAATTGAAAGAATGTCTTAAGGGAATTTTACTAATTAACTATGAAACATTTTAAAAGGTTAATTAAATGGATCAAGAGTAGCTAGAGCAATTTAATTTGGCTAAATAAGTAAGAAATAAATAAATTTGAATTTTTAAATGAAAAGGATCTTATATCAAAGGGAAATAAATTAATGCGATAAGGAAAGGAGGGGTTTTAGTCCAATCCAAAATCATTAATTATATTAAACATATCGTTTTTCTCATTCATTCATGTTCCATTTTAAAAACAAAAAAAAACTCAATAAAGCAAAGCCAGCCACCATTTCTAAGAGGAAGGAGAGAAAATCAGAGCTAAAAGATCAAAGCTTTCATCCCTGAGGAAAAGAAGAAAAATTCAACCCTATTTTTCTACTCTATGGGAGTAATACTTACCTTAATTACCTGCATTCTAGTTCAGGTTTGGATTTGATATTATTTGGATGTTTGAATAAAGATGAAAATGTTTTGATGATAAGAAATGTTATATATACAATTAGGATTAAAAAGATCATGATTTGAGACATGTTTTCAGGTTAAAAAACATGATTTAATCTCCTCTAGATTCTTTGAAAATTTAATATATTGTTTTTAACACTAAAGTTGAAATAGGCTTTAATTTTCATAACCGGAAGAGAAAATTATTTGTTATGAATTTTCTAAATAGAAAATGGATAATCTCGGCTATAAAATTATAATTAAAAATAATAAAATTTAACGTTTTGATAGAAAATTTTACTAAACGTAAAGAAAGATGTTTTTGAATTTCTGTGAATATTTGGAGAATCTTCCCATCTTTTTCCAAATTGCTATGAATTAAATGGTTGTGAATAATATACCTTAATTAATGAAAATAATTATGGATATGATTAATCAAGGCTAAATCAAAGGACAAGATTGTTGGTTATCTACAAAGATAACATTATAAAACAGAAGTAGGAAATGAACAAATGACAAGTGTAAAGAATTAGTTAAAAAGTTAGTGCTTTATTAAGGAAAATGGTAGTTTTCTACTTAACTACAAATCCGCTACTAAATTCATGATCGCACTTGGATTTGATTTACGATAGCCTTAAAATTCTAGGAGCATGATATCACTTGAGTATATGATAGCTTTATATTTATGACTTATTGTAGCCTATAATTGAGTTTTACGATAGTCCTTGTTTGAGATCAACAATAGCTCTAATGGTTGATTTATGATAGCCCTTAAACTTAGATTATAATAGCTATTGAAGCCTTATTTTACGGTAGCCTTATTTTATGATAACCTTGTTTTACGATGCAATGGAAGATAGCTATAAAAGCCTTGTTTTACGACAACATGGAGACATAGAAGCGGTGTTTTAGGACGGTTATGCTTATGATAATTTTAGACATGTAGAAACCTTGTTTCATAATAGCTAGCTTACCATAGCGTTAAAAGTGCGATAGCATGGGTTAGGATGTTGATACCTATAGATATGATAGCTATTTACAATGTAATCCATTAATTAAAATGTGAATTTTGGGTAACATTTTAGAAGTCGGGATTCAAAGTGTTTGATTTAAATTTCATCGGATGAAATTTTAAAGAAAAATAATAGGTAAAAATATAACAACTTATTAGAAATGAGGAAATTTAGTTAAGTTTAAGGAACCTAAGAAATGATAAATGATCATTAAACAAAGAAAGATAAAAATGTTTTATCTATCAAAATATTTTGATCTAACGTGAAGATCTAAAAAATGTGTAGGATATACAATTAATAAATGAAAGAAAAGGTTGAACCTAAGATCTAAAAATATACCAACTCATGAAGTTATTGAATGGTCAGGGCTAGGGATTAGGGAAGTCTATATTCAATGGTATATTTCAGGGTGCCAAGACATATAAAGTCTTCTACGTTTACTTCGAATTTTTAACTCTAGAGTAAGTAATAACATCAGAATGGATGTATTTTAGTAAATGGACTGACAACGTGTAATGAAAGTGTTTCTAGGACTAGGAAGGTTTATTGACGCTTAGTAAAGACACTTGCTAGAATGTATTCAGGTGGCTTACATTCAACCTCCCAAGAGAATTAAGGTGGGTCTAGTTATGGTGGCTCCCAATGGCAAAATGAGTGGTTATTTCATTAATGATGTTGTTTGAGAAAAAGTTAAATTAGTGATAGAAATACATTGGGAGGTAATTGCTAAATAAAGTTAAGATCACTTTAAGATTGACATCTATAATACATTAAATGTTATTTCATTTTTCCTTCATTTAAGATCTACAATAAACGAAAAATAATAATTAACATTAACTTCTTAATCTGCAATTTTAAATATAAATTTATGCTAATCTTGGACTTTTAGATTTATGTATATATATCGCAATAAACCAGCAATATAACATAGAGCTTCTTCATCAAAAATACGATGATGAAGAGTAAAAATTATATAAATCAAAATTTGTTCAAAGTGCCATTTACAAATGTAATAAGAATGTTTATTATTAGAGCAACACAAGATATTTTCATTAGTGGTAGATTTTTCAAAGATTGTTATGAAAAATGCATGATATATTTGTTAGAGCAAGAGAAATTTTTGTAAGCTTATGTGTAGTCCTTTTAAAACATATTACGCATATTTCATTTAGCAGCATATTCTGGCAACTCTTTCAAACACTCTTTTCATTACATCCGAGTCCAACACTTGTATTATTTTCTATCCAGATAATTTTAATCATATTTTTTTGAGGCCACCACAGCTACCAACTTTTGTCCTTTTATATTTCCCATGTTCATTTATTCAAACCAAGGCGATTACCCCTATCATGCCAATGTTTATACCATAAGTGCTATATAAATGATATATTATGATCAGAAATTCAATTATATTTTTGGCTTAAAGTTTTATGTATCGTGTATCATGTACATGAATGCTCAAAAAATTAATTCATATTTATTTATAAATGTAAGATAAAGTGAAATATCATGAGTGCTTTAAACAAATTATCTTTTAAAAACTTCTAATTTCCTCCAATCATCATAATTAACTGAAATGTACCCAAGAATCAAAGCCTTATAATGAGAACTCAATTTTATTGCACCTCTATCTTTAGCACCCCCTTGTCAACAAGCATGGAGTGCTTTTTATTTGGTGGTGGAGAAGGAACTTCTTCTTCAGTGCTTTTAAGACGTTGTGATGCATTGCTGCAACCAATTGACATTCTGCAACATACACAGCAAACGATTATAGAATATATATTCAATCAAAATTATACCTACCAGAAATTGATTTCATAATATAATCTGGGTTGAGCGTATTTATTTTTAAAGGGAGAGAATATTAACCGTGCTTTCATGTGTTGTGCTTCAAAGCAAGTTGGCTTTTAAAGATAGGCTAGTAGTATGCGTATTATTTGCAAGCAGATAATAGAAAGAACACCTCCAAAAAAGAAGAAGACAGTTTGCTGCTGTAATCTGAAAACATACAATTTGAGATTAAAAAACAAAATTTAAACAGGTTTGAATAATTTGATTCAGTACATCAAGCAAAAAATAAACAAAACATCACTCATTCTATTTAGATCCGATGCATTTCGACAATGTTAAGTTAGGTTGCTCATTTAAATTGGAATGGAAGTTTGTTGGCATCTCATAGTCATTTAAATCATCAATCAAACACTTAGGCGAATGTCATACAATGGACTAATCATGATTTTTGTTGCCTTTTATGTAATAAATTGACTTGCTTCAGCCACAAAAATGATAGCCTCATTATATACTTCATTACTACTTTTAATCTTTTTTAAATACACCATCAATAAATTAAAGTGTGGTGTAACGATCCGAATTTTTTGACGGTAAATTGAGAATATTTAAATGGTTTTAAATATTAAATTTGAATTATGGATTGATTTTGAATATGGAAAATTTGGGTTTAAATTCAGAATTTTAATATAGCAATTTATTGGAAAATTTAATTATTGAAGTTTATTGGTCAAATTATTGTATCTTGAGTTTTAAGCCTGATAAAAATAATTTAAAGGGTTATAAAATTTATATTAATAATACTGAAGATAATGTAACTTTTAAAGTCGAATTTAAAAGTGATTTGTTTAAAACTAAAATATATTGTTTAAATTGACATTTAAAAATAGCCCTCCGTGACACGGTCTCGGAATTCGACGAAAACAGTTCCAAAGGATCCGTAATCAAAATCAAATTTCGTAGCTTTTGTAGTTATCGTTTGATCGTATGGAATATAAATGCGTTGAAATTAATATCGAAATTCAATATAATAATTGGGTCTAGAAAGCTATCTTCTCCATACGATCGAATTAGGACTGAAAACCTTTTCCATTGCGTTTGCAATAGGGGTATAACATTACAAACGCCTAACGGCATGCCTCAACAGGGGTTCGAGATTTTTAGCCGTGGAATCGAGACGATTAATTTTTTTTAAAATAATATATATTATAGGTTGACCAGTCAAGATATATTCACATCAGCTTTCTTTCTTCTCAAATCACTTAGCCCTTCTTTTACACGCAACCTTCCTCTTAATCGTTTCCGTTCCCTTTTTTAAAATCATTAATGTCTTTCTCTCCAAAACAAGAAAAATTAAACTCAGGAAAAAAAAACGAACGAAACCGTTTCTTCTTCTTCTCTTCTTCATTTTCAAATCGAAAAATGGAAATAAAAAATCATGAGTTTTTCCTCTCCCTCTTCTTCAGTTCGTACGAGCGAAATCGAATCAGTAAATTAAAAAAAGATATTCAATACTCGATTAAAATCTAGACAAACTCTTCAAGCGTTAGGGCATGCGTTCAAGCTTGTCATTCATGATTGATTTGGGCTATTCTCGATCGCGTTAGTTTGGGTTTTCGGCCGGCAATGGCTGAGGTCGTGAGCAAGGAGGGCATCGACGAGGTGAACGACGTGAAGGATGAGGCGAAGTCGCATACGCAGGCACACTATGGGGTTTCAGCGGCGTCGGCATGGGGTGGACGTCAGGTGGTTTCGTGATATCGCATGGATGGCGACACATAAGGAGGCACACGGCTTGATGGAGGAGATGGTCGACTTCATGGTGGAAGGTAGGGGCAAAGCAGTCACGATTTAAAATTTAGGGATGATGGCAGATGCTCGACGAGGCTGGGGTTCGATGGGATGTACTACGATGGTCGGCGATGGGAGGCTAGTTAGGAAGGTCGCATCTAGGGTTTGGCAGTGTGAGGCAGTGGGATCCGAGCGACTCCAGGCGGCGGCGTGAGCGGTTGAGCATCGAGGCGATCGTAAGGTAATGATAATTCTGCAATTTAAAATTACTTAAATTTGTTAGTGAAGTAATTAGGTAAATCAATTATTTTAAATAAAATTCAATAACCTGTAAATTTATAATTTTTAATAGGAGCTCCAAAATCGTGAAGAAACAAGTCGGTTGGATGGGGTTGCAAAATAAAAATCAAAGGTGAGGATTTCTTACTCATTTGCATTACCATATTTAAATTTAAATGTTTAAATTTAAATTATTGGATGCTTTATTTGATTGATAAATTTATAGTTACCTATTGGATGACCATGTATATAGTAGTATATATATTTGTAATTGGAGTGATTTTCCTGCATACTATGGCGGATGAGACCTTATGCGGCCCGCATAATAGCGGATGACCCAATATACCGCGATATCCCCCTCGAAGTGGGATTGGTATTTATTTTATTGTTGTCTAATATCTGTGGATGCGGGGAAACATGTTGGAGGGATCCAACTGGATTCCACAAAATATATTCAATGATTTCCATATATATAAATACATGATGTGAATGAATAATCTGCTAGACTATTGTATGGTGAAATTTCTTAAATGTAAAAATAGCATGGAAATTTAAATTGGTATGTTAAATACTGTAAATATCATTTTGAAATTTTTAAGAGTTAAAAGGAGATTTTTAATATAAAAATATGGTTAATTTTAAAAGGAATTGAATTGAATAAACATAAATTGGATTTGATCGTATTAAATAATGTCGGGAAAGTATTTTAAATAGAGAATTTAAAATAAATAATATAAAGGAATTTTTGAAGACTGGATTTATAAATGATATTTGGGAAAAAAAAGGGTTGAGATTGATATTGAAATAGATTGGCAAAAATAAATGGATTTTTGTAGGAATTGAATTTATAGAATGGAATTTATAAATGAGTTTATTTTAGTGAAACTCAAAGGAGTTATAAAAATTTATAAACGATGTTCATAAATAAAGAAAAATTGATATATGGTGATAAATTGGAAATATAAATTTACAAGAAGAATTTTTAGTGAATATGGAAATAGGAGGAGAGAAAAATAGTGGAAACTATTTTTGAAGTGAAAATGGTTAAGGAGACCGAAATGGAAGTGAGGTGATAGAAATCGAGAGGGGTTATAAATTGAAAATTTGGTTATCCAGATTTTAAAATATATTTTTAACAATAATTTAAGTTTTAAATTTTAAAGACGAAATTCTTATTTATTAAACTATGCAATTTTAAAGTTAGTTAGTTTTGAAAAATTTCAGAAGTGAATTTTTAAATACTTCATATTTATTTTAGTAAAATCCTAAATTTAAAACTGCTTCGAAAGTGATGTTATAAAAAAGGTGTTTTCAATATTTTAAATAATTATTTGAATACGTCTTACAAATAAATTATTATTATTTTCTTTTAAATACTTATTTTTATTTACATATGTATATATATACAAAGTTTTGAAAGGGTTTTAAAATTTATTATATATCTTCTCGAGAGTTGAAAGGATTATTTAATAGATGGAACCTATAAGAGAATTCTCAAAGCAAAGTTTGGGAAAACGTTAGAAAATTTCCGAAGTAGATAAATATAAGAAGGCTTCAAAAAAATGAAATAGAATTCATTAAAAGAAATAGAAGAGAAATTGGGATTATAAGCAAATATGATTGGCTTTGAAAATATTAAAGGAATTAATTAAGAAATTCTGGAATTTATAGAATTTGTTGTAAACTAGTCAAGGAGTTTATAAATAAAATTGTAAATGATTTTGAGAAAAGAAAAAGAAAATAAAAGGAATGTTTTCCAAGTGCTGAATATCAAATGAAGTGGGAAAATATTATAAGTATTGGGAAGGGTTGGGAATGTTTCATTGAAAATAAAAGGGATTTGCAATCTATTTTCAAAATGTTTAAGTATGGTAAGTAATATTTATAAAAGATATTTCGAAATAAATTTTGGAAAATTTCTAGTAAGGCCTAATGATTGTTTTTGGATGGTTACTGATAGTTAAATAACCGACTATCAATTTTGGCCAATTTTGCTAATTGTTTCGAAGAGACCGGGATCAGATTTAATTATTCGAAAACTACTTCGATCCGGTTTGAATGTTACGAATGAATACCGTGAAAATGATGAAGACGGTGATTCGGTTTGTCAAGACCCAGGACAACTTATATGGATGAATGCTATCAGAACATTGTCATTGGAGGACGATGCGCATTCTAAGTAAAATTGTTCTTGAAAGATAACGTTTAGCCTCGAACCTCATCAACAGGGAATGACTAAAACAGGGGAGATTCACCAAAGCTAAGTGGGTTGCACCCAAGTTGGTATGTTATCACTTGACCTCGGAGCCCTATTTATCATAGATATGGGTATATGAAAGAAGAAGCGCTCGATGGTAAGGGTGGGAACATCCAAGGTGATAACATATTCGGTCTATCCAGGTTAGGGCTAGGCCAGTCTTGTGTAGCACGGGATCCTGGTGTGGTCCTCGGTACATGGTTCTAGAGGTGTACTATGACTGGTGGTACCCCATTGGCCCAGTCATTCGTTGGAATCCATTCTCCAATACAAGCTTACAATTTTGTTTGTAGAGCGTACTATGCTGTAATTTAATTAATGTAACAATTTCAGCCATTTGAACAAGTATTTGTATTTAGGCACTATTATAATATCACCGGATATTTTATAAAGTGTTTTGGTTATCGTAAGGTAAAAACTCATCATGTTTATTTATAACGTGGTCATACGAGATTCCTTTGTTTTTCAATGGATTTTGAAAAGTTAATAATTCAAATTGGGTGTGTTTTCTCACGCTGGTATTCCAGACTAACTCGGGTGTTATTTTATTATAATGCTCGGGTCAGACCGTGTATTACAGATTCAAGTTAAGAATGTTATGGAGCTCAGGAGACGAGCTGGAGGAGTTCAGACGTATATCACGTACTTGGTTACTCTCGCTATGTGAGTCATGTATACCAGGATGGGTTATTAAACTGTCCAGATTGATGTATTGAATTGTTGTATTCTGATAATGGTATGTATATTAACGGTACAATTCTTATATTCAAAATCTGTTATTATATATTATATTTTGTTCAACCGCGATTGTGAGATTCTGTGTTGTTCTGTTTCTTTTCTTCTACCTTTTTCTTCTTCATCCCTAATGAACTTGTATTTCCAACACTCGACTGCTCGGCATTTTATACAATGGACATATTGATGTCGATTTTCGAGGGTCAAAAATCCTCGGTCCATTACATCTGGACTAACTGTACAACAATTTGTTTTGTCAGCAATGTTAAAATAGTTGCAATAGTATACTACATGTTGGAAATCATAATAGTCAACCTCAATGATCTCTTTAATAACATTATACCAAATAGTATCATCATTTATAGGATTTAAATATTCTACACTTGTGACAAACATTGTAATTGCATCCATGCAAACACCGCTATCTTGTGTTGAAAGAATGTTATCGTAGTGTTGAGGAGAGAATATATATAGCCATTGATCCTATACTTAAGGTGATTTTTCTTCCAATAGTTGTTAATAACACTAAAATATATTAAATAATGTCATATTTTTATAATAAAATTATTATTTTTAGGAATTCTAACAATCCTTCTTGTGCTAGCAATCAATGAATTTGGATTGTACTATAACTTCTACCTCTGTTTGAAGTCACTTTTATTACGCTGAGCATTTGTTATTAACAGTAGATACTCGTCGCAAATTGAAGAGGTTATACTTTAAGTAAATATCAAATTATCTTATAATCTATAAAAAAACCAAAAACTCATAAAAACCATCTTGACCCGGTATGTCCGTTCTAAAAAGTATCCACCTTTGAATTTGTGTGCATTATATGCCACTTCACTTGATGGTTTTACCCTCAATAATGGAAAATTAATATGTATCATTACTATTCTTATCCAAGAATGTGCTTAATTAGAGTTATGATTGCCAGCACATGGATCTGGCTTCTACTCCATTGCATACTCGATAGTCTCTAAAACAATATATGCTTTGAAAATTGATCCTTCCAAATATCGCTTGTTACTTGGTATGCCCTTGCACTCCTTCATAAATCTAAGAAAATATAAAATAATGCATGTTTCTATATTACTACTAAAATGATTATTTAAAAGAATATCTCACCATTCAAATGGACACATCTATGTATAATTTATGTATAATTTACTAGTCCACACGGTAATGCTTGATTAGCTAAATGTACTTGGATGTATACTTATATCAGAAAATTAAGTGGAAAATAATTGACAAAAACACATAATGCCTCAGCAATCATATCTTTGACAGCTTGGACATGCTCTCGAATCAAAACTTTCAAATAAATAAAGTGGAAGCACAAGCATACTTGCAAAATTGCACGTCTCGTGTCGTAAACTTTGGAAATGCATGTTGAGCCATGGGAGGCGGAAAATGTTGGGTAATAACATGATAGTCAGGTGAATTTCAAATATTCAAACTAAGTGGTTGAATATTTACTAAGTTGCCTTATTTAGCTCCAAAGCATGATGGAAGTTTTACATCATTTAGAACTTGACAACATTGAATCCTATAAGCTTTATCAAATGAAAATTTTGAAGATTTATTGATTCCATTGAAAAGCAAATTAATAAAATGCTCTATAACATTTTCTCAGTAAGTACCACATATATTGTATGTTGCACTTTATGACAACTCCAATGCTCTAAGGAAAAAAGAATCGACTTCATATACCATGTTGGTCTTTCCCCATTATCATTCTCATTTATAATGTGTTCTTTATCACAATCAAAATCATCTCCCATATGCCCCTTTTTATAATTAATTTACCATCTGTGTATTTGATATGAGCATTCTCTGAAAGCTATCATCATGCTAGTCCTGTTGGAGGTTACTTATGCTTTATATCCTTGTACCATCCTTGTTCCAATGCTCTATATGGATGACCATTCTTTAGAAATCTCTTGTACTTTGTATAAACAATCTTATTACCAATGCTCCATAACTCAATCTCCGTAGCACAAAAGGGGTAAGTTTTATAATCATGAGGCACACAAACCGATAACTTCCCAAAAGCATGTAGATCATGAATTCCCCATAATAGCATTGCTCTTAAAGTGAAATATTTTTTCTTGTCCATGTAAAATACAAGCGCTCCTAACTTCCAAAGTTGCTCCAACTCATCCATAAGAGGTTCGAAATGTACACTTATATCTTCACTTGGTGCCTTGGGTCAAGAATTAACAAACACAACATTTGTAATCCCAATTTCATGTATATAGAAAGAAGAAAGTTATAAGGAAACATGTGTATTAGCGAATAACTATATCTATTTGATTGGGTTGTATTAGGATTAAACTCATCGGTTGCAATACCCAGCCAAACATTTCATGCATTTGTAGTAACTTCTGGCCACTTATTCTTAAGCGATCTCCATTCAACTAAGTCAATGGGATGATGCATGGATGTCAAAAAAAGTTTTTCTTCACTATTCCTTAACATTTTTCGAGCTGTAAATGGTATAGTGTACAACCTAGCTAATCTAAAAATTATAGAAAATATTTTAAATTTTTCTTGGTTGTTTTATGGCTTTTACTATTTCTCCTTTATCTTTAACTTTAAATCATGAAGTATAGCAACGAGGAAATTTGATTACATCTTTATACTCATTTAAAAATAATATGCAATCATTTTCATAAGCATGTGTGCACACTACGTTCATTCCAAAACCTTTTAGCATTTGTTTATTATAAGGTATTTATTTGGTAGTGTATTTTCCTTTGGAATCCACTTTTCAATCACTTCAATAACTCGATCGCACTGTTTTCTGACTAACTGAATTCTTTTTTTCAAACTATGTATCTTTATATGGACACATAATGTTGTAAGACCATCTTCGTAATAAGACTATATTTTTACATTTGCTTTTCTTTTGTGCTCATGGTACTTTTTTCCTTGATAACCACCACCGGTACCTTATGTGCTATCATACATACCATATGCATTATCGAAAAGGGTTCCATGAGCACCTTCTATATAGTTTTCCACTCGAATTTGATTGGAGATGTAAGCCTCGTTGGTGGTAACATAGGGGTAGGATTGACAACCACATCATTGTCATTTCACTCACCGTGAAAAAACCACTTATCTTATGATGGATCTATACCATAAACGATCAGGTGTTCTCAATTGTTTAAAAAACTAATTTTTATGAATTTATGCACTATTTGGGGACAACTTCACATTCCAAAATTAGGCAGTGAATGATGCTTTGTGAAGTTTATAAAATATCGAACCCGTTGTATGTATTCATTGGCGTTCCTATGCCGGCATCTAATCCACTCTCTCGAAGTAGGTATGGATATAAGAAAGAACTTTTATATCTTCCTATTATTTCATATAAATACAAAAATGAACTTATTTAAATAGTATAGTAACATCGTAATTAATCAATATACAAACTTAACTTGTGTAAATGAATATCTGCGACTTATACTAAATAAAGTTAACTACTTCAACTGGTCTCATACAAGTTGATGGTTCGTTTCAAATAATTTCATATATATATATATATGTATGTATGTATGTATTCATGTATGTATGCATGTGGCGTATCATAGTAGATAGATGTCTTGAAAGATGAGTATTTTAGCAATGAGATTTTTAATTACAACATTAGTTATGAAAAGTCATAGCTATAAAATATAATCAAATTAGCAAAATAACCATAACTACTAAATTAATATCAAGAAAGTCGTCCAAAAATTTCCTCAGTACTGCATTTAACTATCTCTAACCAAAGCAACTATGATATTTATATGTTTAAATTACTGTTTTTGGAATTGTAAGATGAAAGTACTGAATTATATTGTGGAGTAAAGTTCGTTGTGTAATTTTATATTCTTGGACACTTCACTTTCAAATTACATTGAACTTTGTATAAAAATGGTCATAAAAAAATAAAAAATTTGGAGCTAAGTTTTCTAATATAATAAACGTTGCAATTTTTCCAAATAAAAATATCCATCGATAATTTTTTATAGTAATAATCGTTATACTTTGAAAAAAAGTATTGCAAAATGGCATACTTGGTGTTGTTTAAAAAGCTATTTCAAGTTGTTTCTTTGACTAATTCTATATTATCCTTAAGTACGTTGCAAAATTTCCAAATGCTAAAAATGTAGTAACACATCATATTTTACAATAATTCATACATAGTTAGCCCTAGCAAATATATCTATTAAGGATAAAAAAATGGATTGTAACTTTTCAAAATTACTGATTATCAACTAATATATACGTATGTTAAGTGATAGTATTTTATTTATTTTCGGCCAAACTTGATGTAGGAACAACTATCTTAGTAGAGAACGAATTTTTTACTGAAGATGTGCTAATGCAATCTACTCTAAACCTAGTACATAGAAGTCCTCTTTTTTCTAAGAAGTTATTTAGTGGAACTTATGTAACATGTGATGGAGTTAGAGGTATGTCTTAGGAGCAACTATGTAATTGTTACATATATCTAAATCGATAGCTAATCTTGTTCAAAATAAAAGGTGATTTATTTCTATTACATACTTGATGTAGTGTGTTATATTAATTAATTAATTAGAAGTATAATTAATAGAAAATCCATAAATGGTATGTTTTATGATAGTATTTACAATGTGTTGTAACCATGAGTGATTAATCATAATAAAATAAACATTCCTTTTTAAATATTCCTAGTCAAGACGTATAGAGACTTAACACTGAAAAATTTGTTAAGACTAGAGTATGTAATTGCCTCCATATGTTGGGAAGTGTATTACTCATGGTTGTTGGAGGCACCCAATAGCTTACTTACTGATGGTTATTGGATAACAATGGAATAACTCACTCGATAGTTTTCTATTGGCTAATATAACTAAGGCCAAACAGAAATATTATGTGAAAAAATTACATGGTTCTCTTAACTTGAGATTACTGTTAGTCTTCATTATGGAAGCTCTACTTTGATTATTATTAAATCATGGCACAATGTCCATCGAACATGTTTAATTGGGTCGACTGTAAGTATTGGAAGTGAAACATTATTTAAGAGAGGGTTTATCTTCTCAGTTATATGAGATAGTATCATGGTCAACCAAATTCAACTCAAAGTCAATATCTCTGGCCAAAGCAGTACGGTTAATAACAATTATTATAATTGCACTAGGGACTTTGTGTTTGGACTACAAAGTTGGATGATATTGGAATTTTCACGACTATCAAATTCGATAACCCAAAGTATACGGTTTTAATGAAATGAATTGGTGTAAATAATTGTCACTACCGGGTAACCCTTACTAAAATAAAATTGGATTTTACCGATGCCAAGTAAGTGATAAATTTGGTCATAATGTCACACTACCTGCTAAATGACATGTGAATGTTAATATTCGAATTGGTCGATATTAATTGCTGACCAAATTTATACCTACGAGTCACACAACCGAAACATTGAATACTCCTTTTACTATTCGATTAATTAATTTGTAATTGTTGTAAATTAATCAAATTAATAAAGCATTATGAAATATTAATTATAAAGTTTTATTAGATGCGTGAACAATATTAAACATTGTGTTTCTAATAGTTATAAATATATTGATCGACATACGATATTGGTAAGTGTTTAAATTGGATTTAAATGCAGCAATTATTATTCGGGCATTGATTGGTCTTGAAGCCCAAAAGGAGCATGGTATTTTTAGCTATGATAGGAGCATTAGAGGCCAATATATGATTGTAGAGAGATAAGGAATTTTGAATTCAAAAGAGAAAGAAATGTTAAGAGAAATAAGTAGACTTGAACCACATTTCACTCCCCAGTCTCTCTCTTAGATAAAGCCTTTAACCCTCGCTCTGCATAGACTTATGCCCTTTTCCTTTTCTACTCATATCAAGCCGCCACCACCCTATATTAACCCAGAAGTCAAAGCAATAATTCACATCAATTTTCTTCAATTCTATTGCCGGTGGTAAGAAAATTTGGAAGCTAGCAACTTTGGAATTTGAATCGGATTCAAGGAGACTACTTCTTCGTTTCGATGTGCAAACTTTGGGCTTTAGTGAAAGGTACTTTGTTATTATTATATACCAATATTTCTATACTTGTTGTTCCATATGTTACTTAGTTAGAAATATCATGAATTAGTATATGGATGAATTATCACATGTTGATGGTTGTGGATGTAAGTGGATATACATAAATATATTTAAAAAAAATGATTAATTGGGTAGTGTAGCTAGAATTTCTTTTTGGTCCATTTCTTCCAATGGTTAGGAAATCGTTTTTTCATGTTGAAGACACGTGTTTGATTCCTGTAAGGGATAGGAACTTCTTGATACTTCGGGATATACACTAGCGGGTGAACCTGTTGGCGTTATACCACTTCTCCTTCCTCATATGGTGGTTCGATGGCTCTTCTCTACAAACCACAAAGATATCGGTACTCTATATTTCATCTTTCCTATTATTGCTAAAGTGATGGGCACATGCTTCTTTGTACTGATTCGTATGGAATTAGCCCGACCCGGCGATCAAATTCTTGGCGGGAATGATATACATATATATATTAAAAAGGTTATGAATATATGTTTGCTGCTTATGGCTTAAATTTTTTTGACTAAAATAATATATATTGTAATGGGTTAAACTTAAACAGAAAAGGTTAAATCAAATAATAAATATATTTTAAATTATGAAAAAAAATTGTTCATACCAGACATACTTTTGGCATTAAAATTAAAAAAATTCATATATATATTACGCTTTAATTATTTGCTTGATTAAAAATTAGTTAAATAAATAAAATATATGTATAGACATTTGTAAATAATATGAAATTTCAAATTTATAAATAATATAAAATTATATAAAAAATTATACAAGATAAAATATACGTTTTTGTGTCAAAATGAATTTTAATTTTTTTAATAAATTCTATTTGTTTTAATTAATTATATGTATTTAATTAATAAAACATTTAAAAACAAAAGGCAAATTTTAAAAAAATTAGTCGAAAGTAGTAGAAAATATACACTTATATATATAACAAGATATATGTTTATATGTAATATGTAGTTAAATTAATTTAATATATATATAATAATTTCTGTTTGTCAAATTATAAATAATATTCTAAATCAATTTCACAAACTAATATTTAAAATAATTTTATAATTTAATTATATATATACATATGTATATGTATTTTAGTAAATGCTTTATGTAAATGATTCACAACCAATATTTTATAATAATTATATGTATATGTATATGTGTATATATGCATAAATACAATATTTTGATGCACGGATATACACACGTATATATATTTTGACAATCCATTTGTATACACTAGCGACTAACATAGCCATTGCTGAGTAAATCACAATATTTATACACGGGCATGTTGAACCTTGTACACATTATCTTGTTGCACGTACATGCACACAGATAAGTGTATATGATACATATACATAAAATATAATACGAATTATATTAAAATAAAAATTATATTTATAAATTTAAATAAAATATTGATTTTATTCAATAGAAAATTTAGAAATGTTATAAATGAATTTAGACTACATACCAATAAAGATCCAAAAAGGTTTAAAATTTAAGACTTACCTAATTTTTCCACTACGGGCAGGCCCAATTCCAACAATGTAACAGACCTAAATAGCCCATTCTAAATTAGTTGTATTGTGGCTAACTTACTAAAGCCTACCATATAGTAGGGTATCTAGTAAGTAGTGTTTAAGGTTGGGTTTGGGTAATCAAGCACTTTGCCCTACATGGTTAGTGTAGTCCGAAAGGATAAGGTAAGCCCGAAGGTTATCCCTAATGGAAAAACTCGATTTGAATTGGGCCTCAGGCTATTTTAAAAAAAAATTCGAAATTAAAATAAAAGTTTCAAATTTAAAATAAGTGTTAATGAGATTTTTCATCTCAGAAACATCTAATTTTTTGACGTAATTACGACACTGAATGCTTTTGTGGCAATGAATCAGCAAATTTAAGTAATATTAGAATGGCCTTTAAAAGAGGCAATTACACTGTTTTTCTGATTACGTAATAATGAGGAAGATATTCAAAATTCATGGTTAGTCTCCATCAATTCATTATAACAGTCCATTTTAATTCAAGTACCATAAGACAGAATAAACAATAATGTATTTATAAATTTATGTGGTTTGAATGTTAATTGATCCAACATCCATGGGGAAAATGTCTTTATCTTCTTCTTTTGACTCTTAGTACAAATAAAAATGGAAAAGAGAGTACAATTTTATGATTTCACTGTCTAAAAATCCTTTTCTGCTATAGTACCCCCATTTATTTATAGTGCACAGAGATTCACATAGGTCCCCAACATCTTCCGCTCTTTTGATTCCTGCCTTTGGAGTACGCCATGTGTCAATTATCCATTTACTTTATGAGCTATATGGCACAATAAATAAAACTGCATCGCCATTTTGAAGGGAGGTTATATCGCCCGATCCCATTTTAAGTTATCCTTGTCAATAGAGAACTGCGCGGCTGCCTTTGTTTTTAAGTTGCATTTTGCGATTTAAGAAAGAAATCGTAGCTTATTGGCTTGCTTTTGGGGATGGTATCTTAGCCTATGGTTGGGGTGCAGTTTTCCCATAGCTTCATCATATGAGTCTTTATATTTATGGGTAGTATCTTTTTTGAAATTGTAGCGTTGTTCAATCACTTTAATGTTAATTCAAAATGGCGGCGCATTCTGATTGCTTTTAATGTTATATAAGATTATGGTGTATCCCTCCCACTTTTAATGTTACTTTAAGATTACGAGCATCCTTCTTGCATATAGTTGCTTTGAGGTTTGTGCCATAGTTCTATCTTATTAATGTTGCTTTTATGTCCGCAGCACAGTCTCTATATTTTGCCGTTACTTAAAGATTATGCTACACCAACTTATTAAAGTCTACATTTTGGAACCATGACACAACTTTCATGTTTGGCAATTGAAGGTTGTCCCACGATTCTTCTTATCAAAGTAATTGTTAAGATTGTGGATTATTCCTTATATTTTGTGGGTGTCTTAGGTCAATGGTGTAGTATTGTAGAGTCGAAGCGATGCTTAATAGAAAGGCAGTGTCCTTATGTTTTGTTACTATTTTAGATTTTGGCACGATGCTATCTGGACTCTAGCTCTTGCTTCCTTTTCATAATATAAATTCTATTATAGGAGCGGTTCTTTTAGCTTTATGCTTGCATAAATTTCCTTTAGATAGCATTGGGAATGTATGGTCATAATACTTGCCCTCCAAGTCTGCAGCAATTGTAGATTAGTGTGGATTTGTGTCTGCGTCCATATTTTTTTGGACTACACCGCTTCTTATTTTTCTCTTTCTTGAAGATAGAAAAAGTCTTTATTATCGTTTCGCATTTAATGCCCGAAATACATGTGTCATTCGTCTATTGGCTAGACTTTTGAAAAAGCTATAATTTTAGTCTTTTGGACTCCTAAGAAAATCTGTATGGATTCTCACATTAACCTCCTTTGCCATTAATCAGTTGACGTTTTGTAGTTTTTTCATCATTGTAATTGTTTGACGAAGATTCAAATTAGGGTAAATATATATTTCTCTTTATTCATCTTTATTTGTTTACATGCTTTCAAAATACCCTAGTTGTTAATCTTGACCTCTCCAAGATTCACTTCTTTTCAGATCAGAAGTATGGACACTCATTCTTATATAATTTCTTTTTTCTATATCTTAGCGGTAGTCGATAATCAACTCGGTATTTTTGATATGAAATCTACGTCCACCTCTCTTTTGTCCTTTCCATCTAAAATAACCAAATCAAGGGAAATTGAGGGTATTCTGGATCATTTTGGGTTCGAAGGTAATGTGGGTAGGGTATTGGGTTCTCATGAACGCATCCATATGCCTCAAATGGTTTTATTTCTATTACTTGCAAACATATTTGATGTGCACTTTATCTTCCTCCTAGTTAAATTTTTTATGAATGGCTAGCTGCCATTAGTATTGCTCCTATTTAGCTTGCTTCCACTTCTTAACTCTTCCGACTGCCACTTTTATTCTTTATACGAAGAAGTGCTTTCCTCCTTCCTATGAGGCACTTTAATTCTTATTTGATATTCATAAGAGTCCATCAAGGGGTATTTTGGGTCTTATTATGCCCAGGTGAAGAAGTTGGTTCTTATGTCTATCCCCCACATGACTAGAAAATAGAATGGTCAATATTTTTTGCATTTTGAATTTAGATAACTTTCCTTCTTGCCACATCCTAATCGCCCTATTGTTTCGATCGAGCTACTAGTTCATACATATCTCGTAGAAAGGACATCCTATGTTTGGTATAAGATGAGAGGAAAACACAATTACTTTTTACTGACTCATTACTACGCAAGTATGATTTTTTTGTGCACCGGCTACAACTTTTCTCGCTTATCTTTAAATTCTCCTCGGTTATGGATGAATCCAGGAGTATAATTCGATAAGGCGAATAGTAAAATTTTACTTCATGTTCTTTTATAAGGATAATTACCGATCCTAGCTCCTTTTGTATAGGTAAAATGGCTAGTGATCTTTTTGATGTGTTCCTTGATGACTCCCTATCAAAGAGATTAGAGACGTCGAAGAAGAAGAAGAGAGGAGAAAAGAGGAGAAAAGGTAACGCTGAAGTCTCTCACCAAACTTTCAAGAAATAGATGTGCCTTCTGTTCCTTCCCTTATTTCCTCCAAAGCACTGCCCATCACGCCTCTTCAGGTCTTCCAAGATCCTCGCATTTGCTACTTACCTTTACCTGAGGCTACTATTACTGATCTTACTAAGAGGTTAGGGAGTATCACTTTAGATGGTTTATCCTACATTGCTTCTACCCCACAATCTTATCCAATAGCTCTTCCATTTCCTACACTCTCCTTCTCCAAGATTTCTACTAAGCTTAAAAAGCCTTGGTTTACATATGTACCTTCTTCTCCTTTTTTATATTCAATAGTGAATTTCTTTATTGATTCTCTTCTTATCTGTCTTTGCTTTGTAATAGGTAAGTGCATGGCAACCGAGGCGCGGAAGTGGGTAGAAAATGAACAGGTTTCAATCACTGAATATACTGCTAAGCATGAAGTAGACCTTCCTATGGAAACTTCTGAGAAAACCAGATAAGAGGAAGAGCTTAGGGCTTAACGGGAGAAAGCAGAAAAGGCATGGGGAGTGGCGAAGGCGGTGGAGGAGGCCTTGACCTTAAAGGTTCAGGAGTTGGGTGAGAAAGATAAAACATTGGAGGAAAAGGAGAATGTAACAACTCGAAATTTATAACGTAATAATTAATTCGTTAATTAACTAAATAATAAAATAAATTTGTGAAATTATCAGAATTGAGCTACGAGAATTGCACCATTGTGTCCTGGTAATTTTCTGGTTAATTTCCATATATAGAATGTCAAAAACCGAGCTAATATGACCAAATTATAAAACAAACAAAAAAAGAAGAAAAAAATATAGGCAGGATGACCGGTCGGCCGACCGGGGCACCAAGGCGGTCGACCCGCCTCTACTATTTATGAACGAACATTCATTCGTTCGTTCAAACGTTCCAGAGCATCACACTGATGTGTTTTGCATCCTTTATTTTAATCCGGTTCTTTTATTTTGCATCCGATTGCTCCTATTCAGCCTATGACGTGGTTGCATCCGATTCAATCCCCAAATCCAACGGTTTGAGATCCACTTCTACCCCTATAAATAGACTCCTAGACCTAACATTATTTCTCTTGATAGGTTTTCTCCAATTGGGTTCACCTTTCTAGGAAGGACCGTAACAGAATAATTTTTCCAAAGGAAAATATCATTATAAATTAAATTATTTCACAACTCCAAGTTGATCTGGGAAGACCAAAGGAAAATGTAACGACCCAGAATTCCAATCATTTGAAATTAGTATATTTAATTGATTTTAAATATTAACAACTAAATATTTGTAAGTCGAATAAATTTTATTTCGAATATCTGGATTTAATTGGATAATTTAAATCGATAATTTAATATTTAAAATTTCTGAAATAATTGGAAATTGGGTTTACTGTGATTAAAATTTGATTTATAAAGTTGTACTAAATCATATTGGAGTTAGAATGATGTTATAGAACTTTTAAAATTGAATTAAAAGTTAATTTGTAGAAATTGAATATTTTAATATTTAATTGACGAGTAAAAATAGTCATTTTTCAAACAGTCTCGGATTTCGACGAAACTAATTTCATCAGATCCGTAATGTTAAATTATTGTAAGATTTCAAATTTCGTTTCAATCGGATTTACGGTTTGTCCGGGGCAAGCTAAAACGCGTAGAAATCGATTCGAGTGAATTTTGAATTTAAATAGTCGATTCAAAAACTTATCTTCCAAATTCGATCGAATTGGCTCCTGATATATATTCCATTGCGTTCGGAATGGGGGTAAAACATTATAAACGCCAGGCAGCATGCTTCGATAGGAGTTCAAAAAAATTCTGGGTGAATAGTGTTTCGATAATTTTCTATATAAGACCCTCTATTTTTCCATTTGCAAACAAAAACCTTAGGGTTTCATCTCCAAGCTTCAGCCGCTAGCAACTGTCAATGGCAAAAAATTATCCTCCTTCTCCCTCAATTTTCTTCAAATCCATAAATCTATTCAAAAAGTTTTCAACTACAATATTGTATAGCGTATCGAGTTCTATAATCTCAACGGTGGAGATGGATTTTCGTCGACCGGAGACGAAGCTAGGAGGCCGTGTTCATGTTCGTTTCAAGCACAAAAATCGAGAAGCATAGGGGACTGAGCCTCATCATATCACGGCCGAATGTGGTGCTCGGCGTTTGCTTCGAGATGGAGGTAGCTGATCGACGTATAAGGGAACGATGGTCGAGCGAAAAATGATGAAAAGTGGCGGCCGAGTTGGGTTTTCGTTCGCGTGAAATTAACTGGGGGAGAAGAAAGAGCATGTGCGGCTAAGATCAAGGCAAAGGGAATCATCGGCTATGATGGATTTAGGGTTTTAAAATATAAAATAAATAAGAAAATTTGTAAATTATTTATATTTAAATTCGTTTAAACTTTAAACTATCGTAACTTCTTCATACGAGGTCGAAAAATCACGAAACAAATTACGTTGGCTTCGTATTGACGAGCACTACGCGATGGAGCTAGATTGGAATCGATAGGAGCTGGTGATAATTTTGGGTAAAATTAAACGCACGTTTAATTTTATTCGAAATAAAACACTGCAACTGTTATTGGACGCAAGGTGAGAACTTCTCACCCAATCGAAATAGTTTCGATTTAAATTTTAAATAGTTAGATCTAAAATTGCTTGATTGTATGATTGAATGATAAATTATTATCTATTGTATCGAAATAGACCCTATACGCCGTATATTAAGCGGATGTTATTTATAAATCCCATGTACCGCGATATTCCATCTTGAAGTGGAATTGGTATTATATATGTACTTGGAGTTGATTTTCCTGCATTATATAGCGGATGAGACCCTATTGCGCCGCATAATAGCGGATAATGTTTTATAAATCCCATATACCGCGATATTCCGTGTTGAAACGGGATTGGTATTGTGCTAACATCTGTGGATGCAGGAAAACAGGTTGGAGGGATCCAACTGGATTACTCACCCGTATTGATTTATTTACAGATATTGTGGTATATTTTGTTATCATATGATATATGATGTTTTGGATGTCGTGATTGTTATATTTCCTGCCGTTGCAGCATTGGGCCTATTTTTGGAGCTTTAAAAATGTTAAAATAACGATTTTGAATTTAAAAGGATTTTCAAGTAATTTTTGAAAGTATACGTTTTATTGAATTTTGGAATTGATTTATTTTAAATAAATAAACGTTATAATTTTTATGTTATAAAAATTATGATTTTTGTGAAATATAACCGAAACGTGATTTTTGAAATAAGTAGTTGAGTAATTTGTAAAATGGTTTAAATTGGGATTTTTGAATTATTATAAATGGTTTATGTAAAAGATTTATAAAATTGATATTTATTAATTAAAATGTTGGAATTATAAAACGAGTTTTTATAAGTGTTAAAATGAAGTATAAATGGATTTCATAAGGGAATAAAATTTATAGATTTATAAATTGTGAAGTTATAAAATGAATAGATTTTGTAAAATAAAAGATTTATAAGAAATTAACTTATAAATTGGATTTTGGCATTTAAATGAGATATAAATATAATTTATCAATTAAGGATTTTATAAGTTGAGGTTTTTATAAAATATATAAATATGAATTTATAAACGTTGTTTTATAAATCCGAAATCGACTTATTTTGATAAGTCAATTATTTTAGATTATAAAAGGAGATTATCCACGATTTTGGACAGTGGATAATCCCTTAAAATAAATTGCGTAGAAATGATGAATTTGGTTAACGAAGTATATTCTCAATTTTGGACAGTGAATAATATATTGAAGAAATGTTTTAGGAAGTGATCTTTTAAATAGAATTAAAATGATTTGAAGTTGTTTTAAAATGTGTTAAGGATCGAAACCATAGATTTCAACATTCATTGCTGAAATAGAGGTTTTCGAGAAATAAGGAAATGGTGGACTATAACACTGTTATTATGGTAAATGATTTTCGAAAGGAAATGTTTTATATAGTATTGGGATTTATATATCTATCTAAATTTCGATTCCCTATACTAGTGATTTTGGGTTGTCGTAACGATGTTTTACGCAACGTTCGTTTTGACTCAAAAGAATGTGTTTAAGAGAATGTTTTCCTTAAAGAATAAAATATATACCTAATTGTGATTTAAGTATATTGAATATTTTCCATATGTTGAAAATAAATAGATTTGTGAATTACTTATTATTAAATAAGTATGGAAATGTTTTCCAATATGAAGTGAAATGTTTTTTGAGATCTTATCTTTTAAAGATAAATTGAAAGTGAATATTTGAAATCGATTTGAAAATCGTATATCAGTCGATATTTAGAAATTTAAATTCACCATGGAATTTATAAAGAAAAGGGAATTTGTTTAAAAATAAACATTGATTTATTCTTGAAGTGTGGAAAAATATATATCTTGTAAAGACATTTTTGGAAAATAAATAATTTGGGAAATTATTTGGAATCTGGTGATGTTGTGCATACCTATTGATAGTTAAATAACCTACTATCAATACTTACCTTTAAATGGGTATTTATTGTGATTTGCTTGGATGTGAATGCTACACTTATTTAAAAAAAATAAGCGCTCGTTATTCGTGTTAGCCGGGAGAGGACCTTTGTGTCATAAATCCCATTCCAAATAATGATATGTCGTAATGGATAGCATTTGAAGACCGATGTTGAAGACCGGCTATTTTCGAAAATGGAAGGATTACCGTCGAATGTCTCTGTATCGGCCGATCTCTGATATATAGCTTTTATCACCCTTTGTGATGGGAATTCCGGACGTGATTAGTGAATATCCGGATTGCAAGGGCTTCTTTGGAAGTGCCTTCGGTTCCGTTCGATCCTGGAACGGACTTGTATGGATGTGTGTTTGACGTTACAATTTGAGATGTAAAGCTGGTTTCCATCAAATATATTTCTGTTGGTGGCGGAGAATTTATCCTCTTGGCTTAACACCCTTCTCTGAGACGTACGAGCTCAAAGGTTATGTAGTCGATGGTTACTAGTGATACATTCCCAATTTGGTACGAAGTGTTGCTGATCATTTGTTGATCAAAGCACAGCTTTTGTATAAAGCGTAGCTTTGTGTATGAGACTTGCTTGTCTTAGTGAAATGTGATGAGGGATTCTCGCTTCGCGGTTAGGTGGCGACGGGAGACTCTTACCCCTACACGTCCTCTTTACGGGGTTGGTTAGGCATAACCCGTGACAGTCGAAAGGCTGGCCGTAAAAGCAATTTTAGGGTATCAGTGTGAGCCATGGTGGGTCTGGGATGGTTGCAAAGCCTACCGGTCGCCGCTGTATGATTTATCGTTACATTTGGGGTCGGAGCATTTGGTTAAGCGACAACCTTGGCTCTGTTAGGTGTTACTCATTAGAGATAGAGTCGGTAGTACTCTAGAATGAGTTTGAGTGTAATAATAGATACGAGCGCATATTTGTTAGTGAATATGAAATTGTTTTGTATTGTGTTGACTTATCGGTTGTTTGTTTATAGATTCTGGTCGGCGCAGTCTAGCTAACTGTATCGATAGGGGTTTCTAAACTCTTAAACGAGATAAACTGACATAGTATCATTTGAAATGGGGTAAATGAAATAATTTTACCTTGATTATATTTTATATATAAAGGAATAATTTTTCAGAATTATCAAATTGTATATAAATTGATTGTTTGGTTGTTGAAAATGTAAGAATATATGTAAGTTAAATAAACCATATTGGAAAAGATTAATTGTATAACCAAATGAATTATTAAGACGGAACTAAAATTTATATGATTTACAATTGTGAAATAATCTTATATATACAATAAGTGAAATTATATAAGAAAAAGACTTATAAATGTGAGTATAAATAAAAGGAAAATTTTGAAAGAATATTAAGCACTGAATTCACTACTGTTACCAGGAAATAATAAGGGTGATGACTGCAACATCATCTGTATCATTTTCAAGTTTCTGTGTGATGGATTTGCTATCATAGTAAATTAAAATTGAAGTTTGGTTGTGATAAACAAATTTGAAATTAAAATCCTAGTTGTAATTGTTGAATATAAGTGAAACGAGTTTTGCACTTATAATATGAAATAATAAAGACTTTAGCTTTGGTAAAGAATAAAGAATTTGGGTTAGCATAATAAATATATGATTTGAAATTTAACTAAAGGAAAGTTAAATAGAATTCACTTTAGAATTGGAATCTGAATTGGATTTATAAGGGAAATTTAATTTAAGCTAAACAAATGATGTTTGAAATGGAATATAACTTAAGTAATGTTGAATGAAGTTGATTTTGGTATCGAAGTAAATTAATAAAGTGAATTAAATAGATGTGAACTTGAGTTATATAAATGAAATTCAACTTTATATGGTAAAATAAATTAGCAAATTGAATTGAACTTATGAATTGAATATTAATCAATCTAATGTAAATAAATTGATATGGAATAGTGGATGTAGTTGTTAATTCATTTAAAAGCTAATGAAATCGAGGATTGAATAATTCAATTAAAGTCAATTAAAAGTGATGAACCAAATTGAATGTAAGCGAATTAAATAACTTTGGTTATGTTGGTTATACGTTGGTTGTTAGTTGATTATATAGAAATTCATATGAAATTCTATAAATGAAAATGAAAGCTATAAATCATTGAATATGATTTAATTTGGAAGTGAACCAACTTGAATATGAATTAGTGAATGCAAACTAATTGAATATGAATAAATGAATGTTAGTAAAAACATCCAATGATAATGAATCAATTGTGAATAAATTGAAAAAAAACCAATTCAATATAATGAGAAGTGAATTTATACTGATTTGGTTATTGATTGATTGGATAGATATTGGATGTAGTTGGATGAAAGTTGGTTGATGGTTGAATTTATTGCTTTTGAATGCATTTTCTATATTGGCATATATAGTTGTTGGTATATGTTGTATATTGACATTATTTTCATATAAACATGTTTCTCATTGTTTGTTGAGTGTTTAGTAGGTGTGGATTGCGTTTGCTTCGCTTTTGGAGCTCGCTTTCACGCTATATTAGCTGTATATTCTCGCTAATAATATATAAGGTACATATCTCGGATTACATATCATACTTTTAAATTTTTTTCCCTGCGGGATGCCTCATTATTTTGATGAGATGTATATTTGTGATATATATATTGCCATTTTTTTTCGGATCGAGCCGCGCAAAGGAGGCTATGGCGAAATTTTCTGAAAATTTAAGGCGTTAGAATATTTTTGAGAAAGTTGGAAAATTTTGAAAAGATAACTAAGTATGATTTGAAAACTTAGTAAAGTTTTGTAAGAAGTTTATGGGATTTTGGGAAAGTTAACCACTTAAGTGAATTAGAAATCTAATTTGAAAAAATGGTTTTGAAAAGTTAATGGATTCTGTAACTTTTTCTTACTTGGTAATTTCGATGACGAAATTCTTTTAAGGGGGGAAGTTAGTAACGACCCAGAATTCCAGTCATTTTAAAGTTGTTTGTTTAATTGATTTTAAATATTAACAGGTAAATATTTGTAAGTCGAATAAATTTTATTTCGAATATCTGGATTTAATTGGATAATTTAAATCGATAATTTAATATTTAAAATTTCTGAAATAATTGAAAATTGGGTTTAATGTGATTAAAATTTGATTTATGAAGTTGTATTAAATCATATTGGAGTTAGAATGATGTTATAGAACTTTTAAAATTGAATTAAAAGTTAATTTGTAGAAATTGAATATTTTAATATTTAATTGACGAGTAAAAATAGTCATTTTTCAAACAGTCTCGGATTTTGACGAAACCAGTTCCATCGGATCCGTAATGTTAAATTATTGTAAGATTTCAAATTTCGTGTCAATCGGAATTACGGTTTGTCCGGGGCAAGATAAAACGCGTAGAAATCGATTCGAGTGAATTTTGAATTTAAATAGTCGATTCAAAAACTTATCTTCCAAATTCGATCGAATTGGCTCCCGACATATATTCCATTATGTTCAGAATGGGGGTAAAACATTATAAACGCCAGGCGACATGCTTCGATTGGAGTTCGGAAAAATTCGGGGTGAATAGTGTTTCGATAATTTTCTATATAAGGCCCTATATTTTTCCTTTTGCAAACAAAAACACTAGGGTTTCATCTCAAAGCTTCAGCCGCCAACAACTGCCAATGGCCGAAAATTATCCTCCTTCTCCCTCAATTTTCTTCAAATCGATAAATCTATTCAAAAGTTTTCAACTACAATATTGTAGAGCGTATCGAGTTCTATAATCTCAACGGTGGAGATGGATTTTCGTCGACCGGAGCCGAAGCTAGGTGTCCGCGTTCGTGCTCGTTTCAAGCACGAAAATCGAGAATCATAAGGGACCGAGCCTCATCATGTCAAGGCCGAAGGTGGTGCTCGGCGTTCGCTTCGAGATGGAGGTAGCTGATCGACGTATAAGCGAACGATCGTCAAGCGAAAAATGATAAGAAGTGGCGGCCGAGTTGGGTTTTCGTTCATGTGAAATTAACTAGGGGAGAAGAAAGAGCATGTGCGGCTGAGATCAAGGCAAAGGGAATCATCAGCTATGATGGATTTAGGGTTTGAAAATATAAAATAAATAAGAAAATTTGTAAATTATTTATATTTAAATTCGTTTAAACTTTAAACTATCGTAACTTCTTCATACGAGGTCGAAAAATCACGAAATGAATTGCGTTGGCTTCGTATTGACGAGTACTACGCGATGGAGATGGATTGGAATCGATAGGAGCTAGTGATAATTTTGGGTAAAATTAAACGCACGTTTAATTTTATTCGAAATAAAACACTGCAACTGTTATTGGAAGCAAGGTGAGAACTTCTCACTCAATCGAAATTGTTTCGATTTAAATTTTAAGTAGTTAGATTTAAAATTACTTGATTGTATGATTGAATGATAAATTATTATCTATTGTATCGAAATAGACCGTATATGCCGTATATTAAGCGGATGTTATTTATAAATCCCATATACCGCGATATTCCATCTTGAAGTGGAATTGGTATTATATATGTACTTGGAGTTGATTTTCCCGCATTATATAGCAGATGAGACCCTATTGCGCCACATAATAGCGGATAATATTTTATAAATCCCATATATCGCGATATTCTGTATTGAAACGGGATTTGTATTGTGCTAACATCTGTGGATGCAGGAAAACAGGTTGGAGGGATGCAACTGGATTCCTCACCTGTATTGATTTATTTACAGATATTGTGGTATATTCTGTTATCATATGATATATGATGTTTTGGATGCCGTGATTGTTATATTTCGTGATGTTGCAGCATTGGGCCTATTTTTGGAGCTTTAAAAATGTTAAAATAGCGATTTGAATTTAAAAGGATTTTCAAGTAATTTCTGAAAGTATACATTTTATTGAATTTTGGAATTGATTTATTTTAAATAAATAAACGTTATAATTTTTATGTTTTAAAAATTATGATTTTTGTGAAATATAACCGAAATGAGATTTTTGAAATAAGTAGTCGATTAATTTGTAAAATGGTTTAAATTGGGATTTTTGAATTATTATAAACGGTTTATATAAAAGATTTATAATATCGATATTTATTAATTAAAATATTGGAATTATAAAACGAGTTTTTATAAGTGTTAAAATGAAGTATAAATGGATTTCATTAGTGAGTGAAATTTATAGATTTATAAATTGTGAAGTTATAAAATGAATAGATTTTGTAAAACAAAAGATTTATAAGAAATTAACTTATAAATTGGATTTTCGCATTTAAATGAGATATAAATAGAATTTATTAATTAAGGGATTTTATAAGTTGAAGTTTTTATAAAATATATAAATATGAATTTATGAACGTTGTTTTATAAATCCGGAATTGACTTATTTTGATAAGTCAATTATTTTAGATTACGAAAGGAGATTATCCACGATTTTGGACAGTGGATAATCCTTTAAAATAAATTGTGTAGAAATGATGAATTTGGTTAACGAAGTATATTCACAATTTTGGACGGTGAATAATATATTAAAGAAATGTTTTAGGAAGTGATCTTTTAAATAGAATTAAAAAGATTTGAAGTTGTTTTAAAATGTGTTAAGGATCGAAACCATAGATTTCAACATTCATTGCTGAAATAGACGTTTTCAAGAAATAAGGAAATGGTGGACTATAACACTGTTGTTATGGTAAATGATTTTCGAAAGGAAATGTTTTATATAGTATTGGGATTTATATATCTATCTAAATTTCGAATCCCTATACTAGTGATCTTGGGTTGTCGTAATGATGTTTTACACAACATTTGTTTTGACTCAAAAGAACGTGTTTAAGAGAATGTTTTCCTCAAAGAATAAAATATATACTTAATTGTGATTTAGGTATATTGAATATTTTCCAGATGTTGAAAATAAATAGATTTATGAATTACTTATTATTAAATAAGTATGGAAATGTTTTCCAATATGAAGTGAAATGTTTTTTGAGATTTTATCTTTTAAAGATAAATTGAAAGTGAATATTTGAAATCGTTTTGAAAATCGTATATCAGTGGATATTTGGAAATTTAAATTCACCATGGAATTTAGAAAGAAAAGGGAATTTGTTTAAAAATAAACATTGATTTATTTTTGAAGTGTGGAAAAATATATATCTTGTAAAGATATTTTTGGAAAATAAATAATTTTGGAAATTATTTGGAATATGGTGATGTTGTGCATATCTATTGATAGTTAAATAACCGACTATCAACATTTACCTTTAAATGCGTATTTATTGTGATTTGCTTGGATGTGAATGCTACACTTATTTTAAAAAATAAGCGCTCGTTATTCGGGTTAGCCGGGAGAAGACCTTTGTGCCATAAATCCCATTCCGAATAATGATATGTCATAATGGATAGCATTTGAAGACCGGTGTTGAAGATCGGGTATTTTCGAAAACGGAAGGATTACCTTCAAATGTCTCTGCATCGGCTGATCTCCGATATAGAGATTTTATCACCCTTTGTGATGGGAATTCCGGACGTGATTAGTGAATATCCAGATTGCAAGGGCTTCTTTGGAAGTGCCTTCGGTTCCGTTCGATCCCGGAACGGACTTGTATGGATGCGTGTCTGACGTTACAATTTGAGATGTAAAGCTGGTTTCTATCAAATATATTTCTGTTGGTGATGAAGAATTTATTCTCTTAGCTTAACACCCTTCTCTGAGATGTACGAGCTTAGAGGTTATGTAGTTGATGGTTACTAGTGATACATTACCAATTTGGTAATGTGGCATACGAAGTGTTGCTGATCATTTGTTGATCAAAGCACAGCTTTTGTATAAAGCATAGCTTTGTGGGCGAGACTTCGTCGGACCTCACACCCCGAAAATGGTCAAAAACAGGAAAGATGCAGCAAGGTTATTAGGGGATAGCGCCCTGTATGTCATTCCTTCTCGATAGAGGTGGTATTATGGTATGGAGCCCTGATACTTAACCTATGTTGTTGCTGCAAACTTATTATTTTGTGGTTGTTGGTGAATCCCAAGATTTAGGTCGGTTACGACCGGGGGATGGCATATTCGTGTCAGTTGTTACCCAGCTAGGGGTAACCCGGCCTTGTGTTGGCAGAAATCCATTTAGGTTCTCGGTGCGTCTTTCCAGAGGCATTCCCATGTGGCAATGGGAAGTTCCTTGGCATGACCATTAGTTGGAAATCCAAAGAAACAATACGAGCCCTGTACAGTTTTAGTTGTATAACCTGCGTGGAATGTGGCGGTAACCTGCTATTGAACATGGTAGCTATAGTAGGCATAAGTGCGGAATGCCTATGCTGGCTAACATTTATATTATACTTTCGAAATGTTTTCCTACACTTTGCACTTAAAATTATAATATCAAATAAAATTTGCGTATCAAGCATATTTGACTATCATAAGGAGAAATCTCCTATGATTCTGCGTTTACATTGTGTATGTGTGTGGGAGGCCTTATGGTAGTCTCATTTTCTAAAAGCATTGCGAATCTAATTTAAAATATTTCTTTGTTTATTCTTAAAGATAAACTATTTTAAGTTCTCACACCAGTCCCATGACTGACCTGGAGTTTATTGTTCTCTTCCTAAACTCTGGGTGCCCACCAATTTTAACACGGGCAGTCTAGAGTTAGCTTATCAGGTCATTCTGGAATTCAGAAGTTGCTGTGGAGATCAGGAGCAAGCTGGATGGCGTGGCGTATCAACTAGTATATAGTATTTCTTTTCCACTGTTTGTTGTTGTAAACTCTGATAATGTAATGTAATATGATGTAATGTAATAACTGATATAGTTCTTTGTTTTAGTAAAGATTATTCATTTATCTATTATATGTTGTTCCGCCTGCGATGGTGAAATTCTGATATTGTTCTATTGCTTTTCTTTCTTTCTTCTTCTATCTTCTACCTCTTCTTTAACCCTAACGGTTCGGTTTTCCGGTATTCGATTGCTCGGCAGTTGATAAGTAGACGTATTAATGTCGACTTTCGTGAGTCAAAAATCTTAGTTGTTACAGAAAAGCTTAGGACCGGAGGTGAGCAATTGTAATTACTTTAGATTTCTATAAGTAATTTAAAATAATAGGGTTTCCAATAGTTGTAGTTTACTACGATTTTTGGAATAGCCTTTTCAGTAGTTTATTTATAGTTTTTAGAATTATTTTCAGTCTATTTCTTTTCATCCATTCTTTTCAGTAATTGTAGATTATTCCTGTTAATTATAGCTTTCCCGTTTATTTACAGTATTTTAGTTTATTTACTGTTATTTATATGTTATTTACATCTTCTTTCTACGCTTTTGATTTTCATATATTTTTAATTTTCTTTTATTACTCCTTATTCTTTGTATATGGATTAGAATATGATTAACGCGAATATGGACTAAATTGTAATAAAACCGAAATAATGGAATATAAGATGTAAATTTTAAAGTATGTAATATAAATGGAGTTGGATTGAAATTATGACATTAATTGGACTGAATTAAAAAGATTGGCCTAGTTATAACTTAGAATTATAACTAAAAAGAGAAAAAGATGAAAGAGGCTTATTTTCACACTTAGACCTTGGGATAAGTAATAAGCATAATAACCTAGGTTATAATAATAAAAAGAACAGAATAAGGCTTATTTTAAGACTTAGAATAAATTAATAAGCATATATAGTAGAGAAAGGTGTAAAGGCTTATTTAAATAATTTACCTAAGTTAATAAGAAAAGATGGAAGTAGGACCTGTACCAAATAACATTCCCTATTAGAGAAAACGGTGGTCTCACATTAGCCTGAAGTGAGAAGAGGGCACACTTATGCTAAGAATGGTACAAATAGGAGTCCAAATCATGGAGGATTCGGATAAAGGGCGCAACTAGATATTTTTTGGATGATGGACCAGTACCAACAACATTTCCTCTATTTTGTATGGAGACACGTTGATCTCACATTAGTCTGAAGTGAGATAAGTGAGATAATGGGCATGCATATGCTGGAGTTTGAGGTAATAAGAAGACAAAATAGGTGGAGCAAAAGATAGCATGGGCGTGGTGGTAGTTACGCGTGCGACTTCCATTCTAGTACTCAGTAATCGCTATGAGCTCCAAGCGCTTAGTATGGGTGTCTTTCGTAGACATCATTGCCTTCTATGTATGGAGCTATATATGTCATCCTGATTCGCAGTGGGTGCTCTGTGCATCTTTCGTAAATACCATTGGACATTGTGTATGGAGTTATATAGCATCTGGTCCGTAGTAAGGTTTATGGAGTAGCAAGCCGATCCAAAAGGGTAGAATTAGGGTTACATCCTAATTGAAGGACTAGGAATTCAACCTAATCAAAGAAAAAATCAAGAACAAGTGCAAGCAATCAAATTTAACCTATCTTATAAATTGAGCAATATTTAATTATACTTCTTTCCAGTTTATTTTCTTTCCTATTTCCTTGGTTATCATTATTTGTGCTAGAACTATTGTAGAGTCTATTACTTTTATCGTGCTTAAAGACTCTAGTAATTACTATCATTCACCAAACTTTTAGTCTGACCCACTCCTCTATTTTTCCCTTTTCCCCCATAGGAAATCAAGGGAGAAGTCAGTAGATTGTTGTTTCTTGGAGTTTTCTTCCAGGAGATTTCTACTATGTATTCCTTTTATTGTTAGCTTTTGTTCTTTCTATATACTGGCTTATTATAAGGTATATTATGTACTCTAATTTTTGAGACAATGAGTTTTTGTTTCATGAGACATATTGGATTTTTAGACATGCATGTGGTATTTGTTATTTGACCTATTTATGAAGCAATTGTGAAGTTTTTTTAATTAAGTTATTATTTTAAGTTTCCGCTGTTTTCATTTATTTTTGCCTTATGAATCTTAGTCTCTATTAGCTTTAACTATATCTACAACAACCATGCCTTTTAATGTGTCATTTTGAGTATATTAAGGAGTTTGGGGTGTTTCAAAGAAGGCATTGAAGAAGTCTAAGGACAAGCTTGAGTGAATCACTTATCGAATGCTTTACAAGTTGTATGTCATAGTTAAAAGTTAATTTTTTATCGACCATTTAGATGATACTACTGCCAAGATTAACCTCAGCTTCTTGGGGGACTCTTAGAAAACCAATAATGCCCTTGCTTGTTGTAGGGAAGAGTGGGCTAAGAGTTGGCCATGGAGAATGCTTCATCTTCTACCTTTCAAGACACCTCTTTACAGCAGATGATGAGAATGTGCGGTTTAAGGGGACTGTGGCCAAGTCTACTTCTCAAGTCCCTGTAATTACTTGAACCTTTCTACATGATTTCACTACTTCTTTTGTTTCTCAAACTCCTTATTATGTAATAACAATGAATTTGTTTTCTAGTTTTGTTATGACTAATTCCATTAATTGTTTTATTGTCTTGTTATTGCACTATGAATGATCGTGTTGTTTTATTCCTTTGTTCTTTATAGTCTTTTAAGGAAGTAATTTTTACTAAACTACTAAAGAAAGCATGGAAAAAATTCAAACTCAAACTACAGATCGCATTGGTCTTAGTGCGACAGCGATTTGCAAGCTAGAGAAGGAATTAGATGAGGCAATTGTGCAACTGAAAGAGGAAACCCAAGTGTTACTTTCAAATATCAACTAAACAATTAAAGAAAATCAAGCTCTTACTGGTTTTCGTTGGTGCTACACTCTAGATAGTGGTTCTTTTCATCCTGATATCCCTTATTTGGAATGGTTTAGGATTAGGCTTAGGAATCTAGGTAGAGAGCGAACCTTTTACATTATGTATTTGAGTTCCATTGAAACTGGTTTCGTTGATTATTAATTTGATCGCTTCCCTCCCTTCTTATGGGTATTCCTCTTAAGCTAGCAAGTCTTCGAATTCAAGAAGCTTCGGTCCTTATTATTTATGGCCCAAATGACTCAAATACATAATATACAATGAAGAGAAGGCTAATGGAAGAGATGACCCAAATATTTGGGTCATCTCTTCAGGAAACTCAACTTTATGAAGAGAAGGGGGATGTTGAAGAAGGAAAAGCGGTCAAAGCCTTAGTGCGTAAGCGGTCCCCGCTCCTCCTACAGGCATGGATGCCATATTGGTGGATGAGTGGAAAAAGAAACTAGAACAGCAATATCAAGATAGCTTAGAGAAATGGAAGACCATTTCAAATAGCAGTTGGAGCAACCAAGGCCCAATGTGCTCCCTCGCACATAGACGAAAAGGCGGAAAGTAGATGCCTTCAAATATTTGGGTAGTTTTTCTAAGGATTCAAAAAAGACAAATGCTGAGTTAATAAATACTTTAGAACAGACGTGGGAGACTGCCATGCTTAAGATGTACGACCTCGAAGATCAATTGCGGGAAGCTCAGGCTGCCTCTAGTGTCACAACAATATCCGCTAACATGCCAAGGCATGGTCAAATTGTTGATCTCGAAGAGAAGCTTAAGAAGGAGAATATCATATGTAAGATGGAGTAAATTTCTTTGCAATAAGCTATAGACATTTTTAAATATTTTATCCTGCAACTGATATTAGCTTTTTCTACAATAAAAAAGGCTTCATGATGACTGTGGAAGTCCGATGGATCCACAGACATGTGCCAACTACGACCCTAAGAAGACTTCTTGTATCAAAAGGAATTAACCTTTGGCTAGCATTCCTTAGACTGGATATTTCATAATCAAGGAAGTACTTTAAGAGCTTACTGTTCAGAACGTATTTGTAAATTTCAAAAAAAAATTTAGAGGTACTGTATAAATCGAACTTTCTCGTAAATGTATATAAGTGCCTTATGAGCTTTGGTTTATTCGCAATTTCTTTTAATTTTGTTTGTCTAGATTTTCTTGATTTCCAGTTTTGCATCCTTAAGCAACGTTCGAAGATAGCACTCTTAGAAGAAAAGCTCAATTCTGCTCAGGTTTGAATCGCTAAACTGGAGGGATAGTTGAAAGATATCAAAGATGTAGATAGAGTTTTATATGAAGATAAGATTAAGGTATTGGATGGCAAAGTTAAAGAATTGTCTTTATATGCCACTAAATAAATTAGTGTGGAAGATGATCCTATTGCGTCCATGGCCCCCAACATAGTATCGAGGCCTGGTGCTGCTCGTCCACCTCCATCGAGGGTAGATCATGATGTTGTATTCAAGTGGAAGGAGTATCTGAAATACTATTATGAACCAAAATTTCATGAGTTGAAGAAGTATTATAAAAAGGAACCACATACTCCTAAGGGTAGCTATTCACGTGTTATATCTACTACATAGGAGCTTTTTGGCTTATATTCTTGGGCAACTAAGAGGACTGAAGATCATCTTTTGGATGAGATTGAATAGATTTGTAACATCCATCATTCTGAGGTCCAAAAATAAGTGCCAATAATGTTGCGGTCATCAATAATATTATTATCCAGTGACAAAATGAGATCAGATAATACTATCACTAACATCAAAGCATAGCAATATGAAAAAAATTTCAAAACGCAAATTTCCTTAATTAATTTCCATATTCATTATATAATCCCAAATGTTGTTCAGGTTCAGATAAAATATAATCATTACAAAATACTCCAAGAGCAACATATGAAGGTGCTCTCTTGGTTGATCAGAGTTAACTACTAGACATACACAATTTTCGCCATTACATACATACAGACAAAAGTCGTAACAACACAACGAATAAGTAAATAGATAAACTCCGCATAGATAGCTCTACCTCCTTCATGTCTTCGAAAGCTTTATTCCCAATCCTAGATAACCTGGAATCCTTATCTCTAACTACTCAAATGAGTAACCAAGAGTTTAAGGGGAAAAATAAAAACATCGGTCAAACAAAAAGTCTGTTGTGAATAATAATATGTCATCTCGGATAATAGATATCTATTAAGACCACACAACTAAGAAAAACAGGTTTTTCCCTCACTAGTATCCTCAAAATAGGTCATTTATAAATCAAACACCTGCAACCACAATAGTTAAAGTATATAATATAAAAAATCATATGCATGCATGCAATCTGGGTAATCATGACCAATCTGCCTAAATAAATGAACTACATGTCTTAACATCATAGTTTTCTCAAGGTAACAACAAACCTATATGGTTCACTTGGGCCTAACAAATTTATCAAATTCTCCAACCTACTTTTAGAAGGAAACTGGACGGTCTGTCTGAAACATACTACTCCTAAGGTCACTCTAATCTTAATGGTCTTGTAGGACAACTAATGACCTATTGAGTATTGCTTTATGTGCGTAAACCTACTTTTAGTTTATCCCTGACAAAGCCCTACGCATAGGAATTTAGACTAATATCCGCTAGGGTCTAACAGATGAAGTATAGAACTCAACCCTACACTACTCCCATCTAGTTTTCTAATCTCTAAGTTAATTCATCATATCACAATTTATCTAAAGGTGATAAGAACTGTAATCTCTTTAGTCAAATCCTCGACTAAATACCCTTTTTATTTCCTTGAAAACATACATCTTTATAATTGATTTAAACCTTGAAAGCATACTTAAAACAAGGAAACCTATAGCCCTTTTGTAACGACCCAGAATTTTTAATAATTAAAATTTGAATATTTAATTAATTTTAAATATTAATAAGTGAATTTATAAGTCGAATAAATTTTTATTTGAATTATTGGATTTAATTGAATAATTAAATCGATAATTTAATACGTTAAATTATGGAAATAATTGAAAATAGGGTTAAATATGATTGAAAATGATTTGTAAAATTTTATTTTATCATACTGGAGTTAGAATGATATTTTAGAACTTTTAAAATCGAATTAAAAGTTAAATTGTGAAAATTGAATATTTTAATATTAAAATCGACTAGTAAAAATAGTCAATTTTTGAACAGTCTCAGAATTGAACGAAACCAGTTTCATTGGATCCGTAATAGTTAGTTATTACCAGATTTCAAATTTCATGTCAATCGGAGTTATCGTTTGATCGTAACAGCTCGAAACGCATCGATTTATTTTTAATTTAAATTTGGCGAGCTAAAATAGCCATTTTTCAAAAAGTCTCGGATTTCGACGAAACCAGTTTCATCGGATCCATAATGTGATATTATTGTAAGGTTTCAAATTTCAAGTCAATTGGATTTACCGTTTGTCCGTTACGAATTAAAACGCCTAGAAATCGACTTAAATCGGTTTAATTTAAATTGAGCGTTTACAGCCATAACTCGCACAGATGTCCGAATTAGCTTCCGAAACCTGTTCCATTGTGTCCGGAACGCGGGATAAACCCTAGGAACGTTAGTTTCGGCGCGTAAATCGGAGTTATGAAAACCCGAATGAATAGTGTTCGATATATTCTATAAATAGGCCTTACTTTTCACAAATTAAAAGACAAAACCCCAGTTTCAGCTATGGCCGCCACTATCTTCATCGAAGGCCAGAACTTTCGCACCTTTCTTCTTTAATCTCTTCAAATCCGTGCGTTATTACAAAAATCTCTCAACTACAAAGTCGAAGAGCTCGACGAGAGCTTCAATTCCATAAGGTGATGATCGAGAATGGAGCAACGAAGAGGCCGCTAGGAGGGCGCGACTGTCGGCCGTTCTTCACGTTTTTCGAGGGCCCACAGGGCACCGGGTTGGACCGCACTTGGTGTGGGGGTGTGGTGGTGGTAGGCGCACGTCGCGATGGGTTCTGATCAACCTATAGTCGATCGTATGGGTTGCGATGATTCGATGATGAGGGCGGCAAATGGGTTCGTGGTCGCGTTTTTAACTGGAGAGGAAGATATGCGTGCGTGCGGCCCAGATCTCATCACGAAAATGCACGGTCAGATTTGCGTAGGGTTTGTAATTAAAAGAAAAATTGAAAATTAATTATAATTTAACTCGTGTGATATTTAAAACGCTGTATCCTTTTCATATGAGGTCGAAAACGCGCGAAACCAGTTGCGTTGGAATCGTATGGACGAGCACTACGCGATGGAGTTGGTTTGGAGTCATTTGGAGTTAGTGAGAATTTTGGGTAAAATTAAACGTCGAAATAAAAGCTGAAAACGAAAATAAATCAAGGTGAGAACTTCTCACTCAATCGAATCAGTTTCGATTTTATTTTAAATAGTTAGATTTAAAATATTTGAATGCATGCTTGAATGTTGATTGATATCTATTGATTGTTAAAATAGACATTATGCGCCGTTAGTAAGCGGATGTTATTTATTAAAAACATATACCGCGAATATTTCATAAACAGTGAAATTGGTATTATATATATATAGCAATATATATATATTGGCATATGTATATATTGCAGTTGATTGATTTCCCGCATTTATTTGTTTAGCGGATGAGACCCTATTGCGCCGTTATTAAGCGGATAATATTTAATAAGAACATATACCGCGATAATTTCGTACTGGAGCGAAATTGGTATTGTGCTAATGTTTTTTGGATGCAGGAAAACAGGTTGGAGGGATCCAACTGGATTCCTCAACAGTATTTATTTGATTTTGAATATTTTGATATTCGTTGATTATCATATCGATATATGATATCGTTGTTGTCGTGATTGACTATTTGGTGTGTAACATCATTGGACCCAAATTTTGGGATTTTAAAATGATTTTTAAAGTGATTTTTGAAAGTATACTATATTTTTGGAATTGATCCATTATAAATAAATGAACGTTATAATTTTTAAAGTTATAGAAATTATGATTTTGTGAAATATAGCTAAAAGTTGATTTTTGAGAAATATGGGATTTATGATTTTATGAAAATAGTTTAAATTGGATTTTTGAATCTATTATGAAAAGATTAAAAATAGGATTTATAAAATTTAATTATTTTATAAATCAATAGAATGGTGAAATTATAAAGGAATTTAAAGGCGTTTTAAAGAATAATATAATTTGATTTATATTAAGAGATTTATAAATGGATATTTATAAATAGAAATATAGACATTTTAAAACGAGTTTTTATAAGTGTTTGAATGAAGTGAAAATGAATTTCATAAATAAATGAAATTTATAGAATTATAAACTGTGAAGTTATAAATGAAATTTATAAATAGTAAGATTTATAAATTTGGTGAAATTATTTGAAGAATAGATTGGTTAAATAAATGGATCTTATAAGTTATAAGATTTATAATTTGGAAAGTCTTAAAAAGAACGATTTTGTAAAATAATCGTTTTATAAGCATTTGGCTTATAATATGAACTTTTAGTTTATAATTTAGTTATAAACTGGAATAGGTTAATAAAGGTATTTATAAAAAGGAAGTTTTTATAAATAAAAAGAAATGGAATTTATAAACGTTGTTTTATAAATCCGCAAATGACTTATTTTGATAAGTTAATTGTTATAACTTATAAATGGAGTTATATTCACAATTTTAAACTGTGAATAATCCTTTGAATTAAAATGAATAAAAGGATGAAATTTGTTAACGAAGTTTATTCACGTTTTTGAATAGTGAATAACACGTTAAAGAAAATGTTTTGAATGTGATGTTTCAAATAGAATTAAAACTATCTAACGATGTTTTTAAACATGTTGAGATTCGAAAACCATAGATTTCAACATTTATTGTTGAAATAGATGTTTCGAGAAATAAAAGGAAACGGTGGACTATAACACTGTTGTTATAGTAGATGATTTCCGAAAGGAAATGTTTTGTATAGTATTGGGATTTATATATCTATTTTAATTTCGAATCCCTATACTAGTGATTTTGGGTTGTCGTAACGATGTTTTACGTAACATTCGTTTTGGCCCAAATAAATATGTTAAAGTGAATGATTTTCCTTAAAAAATGAAATATATACTTAATTTCGATTTAAGTATAATGAATATTTTCTAAATGTTGAAAATAAATAAAATTTGTGAATTACTTATGAATAAGTAAGTATGGAAATGTTTTCCAATATGAAGTGAATATTTAGAATTTATCTTTTTGGAAGATAAATTGAAAATGGATAATTGAAATCGTATATGCATGAATATTTTGGAATATAAATTCACTATTGAATTTATAAAAGAAAGTGGAAATTTGTATAAAAATAAATGTTAATTTATTTTTGAAGTATTGAAATTTAATATCTAGTGAAGATATTTTGGAAAATAAATAATTTGGAAAATTATTTGGAAACTGGTGATGTGTGCATATCCATTGATAGTTCAATAACCGACTATCAATATTTCCCTTTGAATGGGTATTTGATGTGATTGTTTGAATGTGAATGCTACACTTATTTTTGAATAAGCGCTCACTATTCGGGTTAACCGGGAAAGGACCATGGGGTCGTATAACCCATTCCGAATATGTGATACGTCGTTGTGAATTGCATTGAAGATCGGTGTTGAAGACCGAGTATTTGTGAAAACGATAGGATGACCTATCGATTGTCTCTGCACTGGGTAGCTCCTGGTATAGAGATCTCCTAAGTGATGGGAAATTCGATCGGGATTGTGAATACCCGTATTGCAAGGGCTTCGTAAGAAGTGCCTTCGGTTTTGTTCGAGCCCGGAACAGACTTGTATGGATTGTATGTCTGACATTACAAGTTGAGATATAAAGCCGATTTCTTTCAAATATATTTCTGTTGGTGGCGAAGAATTTATTCTTTTAGCTTAACACCCTTCTCTGAGACGTACGTGCTTAGAGGTTATGTAGTTGAAGTTATCAGCGATATATTCCCAATTTGGTAATGTGACATGCTGAGTGATGCTGAAATGATCATTGTGTTGATTATTTGTGATAGGATCATTTATTTGATCGTCTATCCTTGTGATCATTGTGTTGATCATTTGTGACCCAAAGCATGGCTTTTGTATAAAGTATGTTTTGTGGACGTGAATTCGTCGAGCCTCACAACCCGGTAATGGTCGAAACAGGAATTGTGCGGCAAAGTTTTCAGGGATAACTTCCCTAGGGTATGACCATTCCTTCTGGAAAAGGGTAGTATCATGGTATGGAGCCCAGATACTTACTCATGTTGAAACACTTATTATTATAGTGTGATGTTGGTTAGAGAGCGCTCTCGTTTAAAGGTCCCAAAGGACCGGGGGTGGCATATCTGAGGGTTTGTAATATTCCTTGGGAAAAGGAATTCCCGGCTTTGTTTAGCAGAGAACGGTGGTTCTCGGGGCGTCCAGCCAGAGGCGTTTCCATGTGGCAATGGGAAGTTCCTTGGCCTGACCATTTGTTGGAAAATCCATTCTCCAAATACGAGACTTGTACGGTTTTAGTTGTATAACCTGCTATGGAATGTGGCAGTAACCTGCTATTGAACATAGTTAGCTATAGTAGGCATAGTTCGAAATGTCTATGCTGGCTAAGATTTATATTCTACTTTCGAAATGAATTTTTCTCTACACTATGCACTAGTAATAATATCAAATGTTATTTTAAATGCGTATCAAGCATCTTTGACTATCATAAGGAGAAATCTCCTCCGATTCTGCGTTTGCATTGTGTGTGTGTGCGGGAGGCCTTATGGTAGTCTCATTTTTAAAAGCATTGCGAATTAAAAATAAAAATATTCCTCTATTTTTGATTTTAAAGATAAATAAACTGTTTTGAGTTCTCACACCAGTCACATGACTGACTTGGAGTTTATTGTTTTCCTTCCTAAACTCTGGGTGCCCACCAATTTCCACACGGGCAGTCAAGAGTTAGGTTTATCAGGATATTCTGGATATTCAGGAGTGGCAGGAGGCAAGCTGGATGGCATGGCGTATTACTAGTTTATATAGTATTTCTTTTTCCGCTGCACTGTTTGTTGTTGTATGATGTTGTACACTCTGATGATATGATGTAATGTAATGTGATGTAATGTAATAACTGATATGGTTCTTTGTTTAAAGATTATTCATTTATTTATTATATGTTGTTCCGCTGCGAATTGTGAGATTCTGTTGTTGTTCTGTTGTTTCCTTTCTGTCCATTCTCTATTTTAAAATTTTCTGTTTTCTTTCCTCTCCATTTTTCTATCTTTCTCTCTTCTTCTTTCTGTTCTTGTTTTTAAAACCATAACATTTTGGGTTTTCGGCCTTCGATTTCTCGACAGTCGATAAAGTGAGTGTCGATGTTGAATTTTCGAAAGTCGAAAATTTTTCGGGGCGTTACATTTGGTATCAGAGCTTATGGTTAAGCGACAACCATGGTTCTGTTGGGTATCACTCATTAGAGATAGAGTCAGTAGTACTCTAGAATGAATTTGAGTGTAATAATAGCTATGAGAGCGTATTTGATAGTGAATATATAAAATTGTTTTATATTGTGATGATTGGTTTGTTGAGTGGTATATAGATTCTGGTTAATACGAGTAATTAACGTTGTTGATAGGGATTTATAAACACTTGAATAGAACAATTCGACATAATATTGTTTTAAATTGGGTAAATGAAATAATTTTACCTTGATTATATTTTATATATAAAGAATAATTTTTCAGAATTATTAAAGTGTATGTAAGTTGATTGTTTAGTTGTTTGAATAATCTAAATAAAAGAATAATTGTATAAGTAAAAGAATTATAAGAATTGAATTATAATTAAAGTGATTTACAATTGTGAATAAACTTGTATATATAAGAAGTGAAATTATATGAATATATTTATGAATGTGAATTGTAAATAAAAAGTGATGTTTATAAAATGGAATATAACTTAAGTGTTGTTGAATGGAATTGATTTCGGTATCAAAGTGAAATAATAAAGTGAAGAGATAAATGTGAACTTAAGATAATGAAATGAAATTCAACCTAGTAATTGAATTAAATTAATGGATTGGATGTTAACCAATTGAATGTGAATGAAGTTGACATGGAAAAAAAATGAATATAAGTGTTAATTCATTAAAATCTAATGTTATTGAAAGTTGAATAAATTGGAATGGAAATCAATTTAATGTTAAACCAAAGTGAATGAATATAAGCAAAGGAATTTGGTTGAAATTAATATACTTTGGTTGTTATATGATTGTTAGTTGATTGTTGATTGTTGATTGATTGGTTGAAATTGAATTCAAATTAGAAGTAAATAAATTTGAATAGAATTGATTTGATTTGGAAGTGAACCAACTTGAATATGAATTAGTGACTATAAACTAATTGAGAATGAATGTTAGTAAGAAAATCCAACGTAATGAATCAAATGTGATTAAATTGAAAACCATTTCATTGAATATTAATGAGAATATGAATGAATATTTATTTGGTTATGGATGTTAGTTGGTTGATGTTGGCATTTGTTGTTTTGTTACATTTGCTATGTGACATATATAGTTATTATGTTACTATATGTTGTATATTGATACTATTGTCTATATGCATGATTCTCATGTTGTTTGTTGAGTGATTAGTAGGTGCGGATCGCGTTTGCTTCGCATTTGGAGCTCGCTTTTGCGCTATATTAGCCGTATATGCTTGCTAATAAAATATAAGGTACATATCTCGGATTAAATATAGTACTTTTACACTTTTTTCCCTGCGGGATGCCTCATTACTTGATGAGATGTATATTTGTGATATATATACTGTCATTTTTTTTTTTCGGATCGAGCCGCGCAAAGGAGACTATGGCGAATTTTTCCGGAAATTTAAGGCGTTAGAAAAAATTTGAGAAAATTGGAAAATTTTGAAAACTTTAACTTTGATTTTGAATTGAAAGTTAAACAATAGTAGTTGTTTTTGAAAAGATAACTAAGTATGATTTGAAAACTTAGTAAAGTATTTGTAAGAAGTTTAACTGGAATTTTGGAAAATTAATAAATTCTATAACTTTTCTTACTAGTTAATTTCGAGGACGAAATTCTTTTAAGTGGGGAAGATTGTAACGACCCAGAATTTTTAATAATTAAAATTTGAATATTTAATTAATTTTAAATATTAATAAGTGAATGTATAAGTCGAATAAATTTTTATTTGAATTATTGAATGTAATTGAATAATTAAATCGATAATTTAATACGTTAAATTATGGAAATAATTGAAAATAGGGTTAAATATGATTGAAAATGATTTGTAAAATTTTATTTTATCATACTGGAGTTAGAATGATATTTTAGAACTTTTAAAATCGAATTAAAAGTTAAATTGTGAAAATTGAATATTTTAATATTAAAATCGACTAGTAAAAATAGTCAATTTTTGAACAGTCTCAGAATTGAACGAAACCAGTTTCATTGGATCCGTAATAGTTAGTTATTAATGGATTTCAAATTTCATGTCAATCGGAGTTATCGTTTGATCGTAGCAGCTCGAAACGCATCGATTTATTTTTAATTTAAATTTGGCGAGCTAAAATAGCCATTTTTCAAAAAGTCTCGGATTTCGACGAAACCAGTTTCATCGGATCCGTAATGTGATATTATTGTAAGGTTTCAAATTTCAAGTCAATTGCATATACCGTTTGTCCGTTACGAATTAAAACGCCTAGAAATCGACTTAAATCGGTTTAATTTAAATTGAGCGTTTACAGCCATAACTCGCACAGATGTCCGAATTTGCTTCCGAAACCTATTCCATTGTGTCCGGAACGCGGGATAAACCCTAGGAACGTCAGTTTCGGCGCGTAAATCGGAGTTATGAAAACCCGAATGAATAGTGTTCGATATATTCTATAAATAGGCCTTACTTTTCACAAATTAAAAGACAAAACCCTAGTTTCAGCTATGGCCGCCACTATCTTCATCGAAGGCCAGAACTTTCGCACCTTTCTTCTTTAATCTCTTCAAATCTGTGCGTTATTACAAAAATCTCTCAACTACAAAGTCGAAGAGCTCGACGAGAGCTTCAATTCCATAAGGTGATGATCGAGAATGGAGCAACGAAGAGGCCGCTAGGAGGGCGCGACTGTCGGCCGTTCTTCACGTTTTTCGAGGGCCCACAGGGCACCGGGTTGGACCGCACTTGGTGTGGGGGTGTGGTGGTGGTAGGTGCACGTCGCGATGGGTTCTGATCAACCTATAGTCGATCGTATGGGTTGCGATGATTCGATGATGAGGGCGGCAAATGGGTTCGTGGTCGCGTTTTTAACTGGAGAGGAAGATATGCGTGCGTGCGGCCCAGATCTCATCACGAAAATGCACGGTCAGATTTGCGTAGGGTTTGTAATTAAAAGAAAAATTGAAAATTAATTATAATTTAACTCGTGTGATATTTAAAACGCTGTATCTTTTTCATACGAGGTCGAAAACGCGCGAAACCAGTTGCGTTGGAATCGTATGGACGAGCACTACGTGATGGAGTTGGTTTGGAGTCGTTTGGAGTCAGTGAGAATTTTGGGTAAAATTAAACGTCCGTTTAATTTTATTCGAAATAAAAGCTGAAAACGAAAATAAATCAAGGTGAGAACTTCTCACTCAATCGAATCAGTTTCGATTTTATTTTAAATAGTTAGATTTAAAATATTTGAATGCATGCTTGAATGTTGATTGATATCTATTGATTGTTAAAATAGACATTATGCGCCGTTAGTAAGCGGATGTTATTTATTAAAAACATATACCGCGAATATTTCATAAACAGTGAAATTGGTATTATATATATATAGCAATATATATATATATTGGCATATGTATATATTGCAGTTGATTGATTTCCCGCATTTATTTGTTTAGCGGATGAGACCCTATTGCGCCGTTATTAAGCGGATAATATTTAATAAGAACATATACCGCGATAATTTCGTACTGGAGCGAAATTGGTATTGTGCTAATGTTTTTTGGATGCAGGAAAACAGGTTGGAGGGATCCAACTGGATTCCTCAACAGTATTTATTTGATTTTGAATATTTTGATATTCGTTGATTATCATATCGATATATGATATCGTTGTTGTCGTGATTGACTATTTGGTGTGTAACATCATTGGACCCAAATTTTGGGATTTTAAAATGATTTTTAAAGTGATTTTTGAAAGTATACTATATTTTTGGAATTGATCCATTATAAATAAATGAACGTTATAATTTTTAAAGTTATAGAAATTATGATTTTGTGAAATATAGCTAAAAGTTGATTTTTGAGAAATATGGGATTTATGATTTTATGAAAATAGTTTAAATTGGATTTTTGAATCTATTATGAAAAGATTAAAAATAGGATTTATAAAATTTAATTATTTTATAAATCAATAGAATGGTGAAATTATAAAGGAATTTAAAGGCGTTTTAAAGAATAATATAATTTGATTTATATTAAGAGATTTATAAATGGATATTTATAAATAGAAATATAGACATTTTAAAACGAGTTTTTATAAGTGTTTGAATGAAGTGAAAATGAATTTCATAAATAAATGAAATTTATAGAATTATAAACTGTGAAGTTATAAATGAAATTTATAAATAGTAAGATTTATAAATTTGGTGAAATTATTTGAAGAATAGATTGGTTAAATAAATGGATCTTATAAGTTATAAGATTTATAATTTGGAAAGTCTTAAAAAGAACGATTTTGTAAAATAATCGTTTATAAGCATTTGGCTTATAATATGAACTTTTAGTTTATAATTTAGTTATAAACTGGAATAGGTTAATAAAGGAATTTATAAAAAGGAAGTTTTTATAAATAAAAAGAAATGGAATTTATAAACGTTGTTTTATAAATCCGCAAATGACTTATTTTGATAAGTTAATTGTTATAACTTATAAATGGAGTTATATTCACAATTTTAAACTGTGAATAATCCTTTGAATTAAAATGAATAAAAGGATGAAATTTGTTAACGAAGTTTATTCACGTTTTTGAATAGTGAATAACACGTTAAAGAAAATGTTTTGAATGTGATGTTTCAAATAGAATTAAAACTATCTAACGATGTTTTTAAACATGTTGAGATTCGAAAACCATAGATTTCAACATTTATTGTTGAAATAGATGTTTCGAGAAATAAAAGGAAACGGTGGACTATAACACTGTTGTTATAGTAGATGATTTCCGAAAGGAAATGTTTTGTATAGTATTGGGATTTATATATCTATTTTAATTTCGAATCCCTATACTAGTGATTTTGGGTTGTCGTAACGATGTTTTACGTAACATACGTTTTGGCCCAAATAAATATGTTAAAGTGAATGATTTTCCTTAAAAAATGAAATATATACTTAATTTCGATTTAAGTATAATGAATATTTTCTAAATGTTGAAAATAAATAAAATTTGTGAATTACTTATGAATAAGTAAGTATGGAAATGTTTTCCAATATGAAGTGAATATTTAGAATTTATCTTTTTGGAAGATAAATTGAAAATGGATAATTGAAATCGTATATGCATGAATATTTTGGAATATAAATTCACTATTGAATTTATAAAAGAAAGTGGAAATTTGTATAAAAATAAATGTTAATTTATTTTTGAAGTATTGAAATTTAATATCTAATGAAGATATTTTGGAAAATAAATAATTTGGAAAATTATTTGGAAACTGGTGATGTGTGCATATCCATTGATAGTTCAATAACCGACTATCAATATTTCCCTTTGAATGGGTATTTGATGTGATTGTTTGAATGTGAATGCTACACTTATTTTTGAATAAGCGCTCACTATTCGGGTTAACCGGGAAAGGACCATGGGGTCGTATAACCCATTCCGAATATGTGATACGTCGTTGTGAATTGCATTGAAGATCGGTGTTGAAGACCGAGTATTTGTGAAAACGATAGGATGACCTATCGATTGTCTCTGCACTGGGTAGCTCCTGGTATAGAGATCTCCTAAGTGATGGGAAATTCGATCGGGATTGTGAATACCCGTATTGCAAGGGCTTCGTAAGAAGTGCCTTCGGTTTTGTTCGAGCCCGGAACAGACTTGTATGGATTGTATGTCTGACATTACAAGTTGAGATATAAAGCCGATTTCTTTCAAATATATTTCTGTTGGTGGCGAAGAATTTATTCTTTTAGCTTAACACCCTTCTCTGAGACGTACGTGCTTAGAGGTTATGTAGTTGAAGTTATCAGCGATATATTCCCAATTTGGTAATGTGACATGCTGAGTGATGCTGAAATGATCATTGTGTTGATTATTTGTGATAGGATCGTTTATTTGATCGTCTATCCTTGTGATCATTGTGTTGATCATTTGTGACCCAAAGCATGGCTTTTGTATAAAGTATGTTTTGTGGACGTGAATTCGTCGAGCCTCACAACCCGGTAATGGTCGAAACAGGAATTGTGCGGCAAAGTTTTCAGGGATAACTTCCCTAGGGTATGACCATTCCTTCTGGAAAAGGGTAGTATCATGGTATGGAGCCCAGATACTTACTCATGTTGAAACACTTATTATTATAGTGTGATGTTGGTTAGAGAACGCTCTCGTTTAAAGGTCCCAAAGGACCGGGGGTGGCATATCTGAGGGTTTGTAATATTCCTTGGGAAAAGGAATTCCCGGCTTTGTTTAGCAGAGAACGGTGGTTCTTGGGGCGTCCAGCCAGAGGCGTTTCCATGTGGCAATGGGAAGTTCCTTGGCCTGACCATTTGTTGGAAAATCCATTCTCCAAATACGAGACTTGTACGGTTTTAGTTGTATAACCTGCTATGGAATGTGGCAGTAACCTGCTATTGAACATAGTTAGCTATAGTAGGCATAGTTCGAAATGTCTATGCTGGCTAAGATTTATATTCTACTTTCGAAATGAATTTTTCTCTACACTATGCACTAGTAATAATATCAAATGTTATTTTAAATGCGTATCAAGCATCTTTGACTATCATAAGGAGAAATCTCCTCCGATTCTGCGTTTGCATTGTGTGTGTGTGCGGGAGGCCTTATGGTAGTCTCATTTTTAAAAGCATTGCGAATTAAAAATAAAAATATTCCTCTATTTTTGATTTTAAAGATAAATAAACTGTTTTGAGTTCTCACACCAGTCACATGACTGACTTGGAGTTTATTGTTTTCCTTCCTAAACTCTGGGTGCCCACCAATTTCCACACGGGCAGTCAAGAGTTAGGTTTATCAGGATATTCTGGATATTCAGGAGTTGCAGGAGGCAAGCTGGATGGCATGGCGTATTACTAGTTTATATAGTATTTCTTTTTCCGCTGCACTGTTTGTTGTTGTATGATGTTGTACACTCTGATGATATGATGTAATGTAATGTGATGTAATGTAATAACTGATATGGTTCTTTGTTTAAAGATTATTCATTTATTTATTATATGTTGTTCCGCTGCGAATTGTGAGATTCTGTTGTTGTTCTGTTGTTTCCTTTCTGTCCATTCTCTATTTTAAAATTTTCTGTTTTCTTTCCTCTCCATTTTTCTATCTTTCTCTCTTCTTCTTTCTGTTCTTGTTTTTAAAACCATAACATTTCGGGTTTTCGGCCTTCGATTTCTCGACAGTCGATAAAGTGAGTGTCGATGTTGAATTTTCGAAAGTCGAAAATTTTTCGGGGCGTTACATAGAGTCAGTAGTACTCTAGAATGAATTTGAGTGTAATAATAGCTATGAGAGCGTATTTGATAGTGAATATATAAAATTGTTTTATATTGTGATGATTGGTTTGTTGAGTGGTATATAGATTCTGGTTAATACGAGTAATTAACGTTGTTGATAGGGATTTATAAACACTTGAATAGAACAATTCGACATAATATTGTTTTAAATTGGGTAAATGAAATAATTTTACCTTGATTATATTTATATATAAAGAATAATTTTTCAGAATTATTAAAGTGTATGTAAGTTGATTGTTTAGTTGTTTGAATAATCTAAATAAAAGAATAATTGTATAAGTAAAAGAATTATAAGAATTGAATTATAATTAAAGTGATTTACAATTGTGAATAAACTTGTATATATAAGAAGTGAAATTATATGAATATATTTATGAATGTGAATTGTAAATAAAAAGTGATGTTTATAAAATGGAATATAACTTAAGTGTTGTTGAATGGAATTGATTTCGGTATCAAAGTGAAATAATAAAGTGAAGTGATAAATGTGAACTTAAGATAATGAAATGAAATTCAACCTAGTAATTGAATTAAATTAATGGATTGGATGTTAACCAATTGAATGTGAATGAAGTTGACATGGAAAAAAATGAATATAAGTGTTAATTCATTAAAATCTAATGTTATTGAAAGTTGAATAAATTGGAATGGAAATCAATTTAATGTTAAACCAAAGTGAATGAATATAAGCAAAGAAATTTGGTTGAAATTAATATACTTTGGTTGTTATATGATTGTTAGTTGATTGTTGATTGATTGGTTGAAATTGAATTCAAATTAGAAGTAAATAAATTTGAATAGAATTGATTTGATTTGGAAGTGAACCAACTTGAATATGAATTAGTGAATATAAACTAATTGAGAATGAATGTTAGTAAGAAAATCCAACGTAATGAATCAAATGTGATTAAATTGAAAACCATTTCATTGAATATTAATGAGAATATGAATGAATATTTATTTGGTTATGGATGTTAGTTGGTTGATGTTGGCATTTGTTGTTTTGTTGCATTTGCTATGTGACATATATAGTTATTATGTTACTATATGTTGTATATTGATACTATTGTCTATATGCATGATTCTCATGTTGTTTGTTGAGTGATTAGTAGGTGCGGATCGCGTTTGCTTCGCATTTGGAGCTCGCTTTTGCGCTATATTAGCCGTATATGCTTGCTAATAAAATATAAGGTACATATCTCGGATTAAATACAGTACTTTTACACTTTTTTCCCTGCGGGATGCCTCATTACTTGATGAGATGTATATTTGTGATATATATACTGTCATTTTTTTTTTCGGATCGAGCCGCGCAAAGGAGACTATGGCGAATTTTTCCGGAAATTTAAGGCGTTAGAAAAAATTTGAGAAAATTGGAAAATTTTGAAAACTTAACTTTGATTTTGAATTGAAAGTTAAACAATAGTAGTTGTTTTTGAAAAGATAACTAAGTATGATTTGAAAACTTAGTAAAGTATTTGTAAGAAGTTTAACTGGAATTTTGGAAAATTAATAAATTCTATAACTTTTCTTACTAGTTAATTTCGAGGACGAAATTCTTTTAAGTGGGGAAGATTGTAACGACCCAGAATTTTTAATAATTAAAATTTGAATATTTAATTAATTTTAAATATTAATAAGTGAATTTATAAGTCGAATAAATTTTTATTTGAATTATTGGATTTAATTGAATAATTAAATCGATAATTTAATACGTTAAATTATGGAAATAATTGAAAATAGGGTTAAATATGATTGAAAATGATTTGTAAAATTTTATTTTATCATACTGGAGTTAGAATGATATTTTAGAACTTTTAAAATCGAATTAAAAGTTAAATTGTGAAAATTGAATATTTTAATATTAAAATCGACTAGTAAAAATAGTCAATTTTTGAACAGTCTCAGAATTGAACGAAACCAGTTTCATTGGATCCGTAATAGTTAGTTATTACCGGATTTCAAATTTCGTGTCAATCGGAGTTATCGTTTGATCGTAGCAGCTCGAAACGCATCGATTTATTTTTAATTTAAATTTGGCGAGCTAAAATAGCCATTTTTCAAAAAGTCTCGGATTTCGACGAAACTAGTTTCATCGGATCCGTAATGTGATATTATTGTAAGGTTTCAAATTTCAAGTCAATTGGATTTACCGTTTGTCCGTTACGAATTAAAACGCCTAGAAATCGACTTAAATCGGTTTAATTTAAATTGAGCGTTTACAGCCATAACTCGCACAGATGTCCGAAACGTGGGATAAACCCTAGGAACGTCAGTTTCGGCGCGTAAATCGGAGTTATGAAAACCCGAATGAATAGTGTTCGATATATTCTATAAATAGGCCTTACTTTTCACAAATTAAAAGACAAAACCCTAGTTTCAGCTATGGCCGCCACTATCTTCATCGAAGGCCAGAACTTTCGCACCTTTCTTCTTTAATCTCTTCAAATCCGTGCGTTATTACAAAAATCTCTCAACTACAAAGTCGAAGAGCTCGACGAGAGCTTCAATTCCATAAGGTGATGATCGAGAATGGAGCAACGAAGAGGCCGCTAGGAGGGCGCGACTGTCGGCCGTTCTTCACGTTTTTCGAGGGCCCACAGGGCACCGGGTTGGACCGCACTTGGTGTGGGGGTGTGGTGGTGGTAGGCGCACGTCGCGATGGGTTCTGATCAACCTATAGTCGATCGTATGGGTTGCGATGATTCGATGATGAGGGCGGCAAATGGGTTCGTGGTCGCGTTTTTAACTGGAGAGGAAGATATGCGTGCGTGCGGCCCAGATCTCATCACGAAAATGCACGGTCAGATTTGCGTAGGGTTTGTAATTAAAAGAAAAATTGAAAATTAATTATAATTTAACTCGTGTGATATTTAAAACGCTGTATCTTTTTCATACGAGGTCGAAAACGCGTGAAACCAGTTGCGTTGGAATCGTATGGACGAGCACTACGCGATGGAGTTGGTTTGGAGTCGTTTGGAGTTAGTGAGAATTTTGGGTAAAATTAAACGTCCGTTTAATTTTATTCGAAATAAAAGCTGAAAACGAAAATAAATCAAGGTGAGAACTTCTCACTCAATCGAATCAGTTTCGATTTTATTTTAAATAGTTAGATTTAAAATATTTGAATGCATGCTTGAATGTTGATTGATATCTATTGATTGTTAAAATAGACATTATGCGCCGTTAGTAAGCGGATGTTATTTATTAAAAACATATACCGCGAATATTTCATAAACAGTGAAATTGGTATTATATATATATAGCAATATATATATATTGGCATATGTATATATTGCAGTTGATTGATTTCCCGCATTTATTTGTTTAGCGGATGAGACCCTATTGCGCCATTATTAAGCGGATAATATGTAATAAGAACATATACCGCGATAATTTCGTACTGGAGCGAAATTGGTATTGTGCTAATGTTTTTTGGATGCAGGAAAACAGGTTGGAGGGATCCAACTAGATTCCTCAACAGTATTTATTTGATTTTGAATATTTTGATATTCGTTGATTATCATATCGACATATGATATCGTTGTTGTCGTGATTGACTATTTGGTGTGTAACATCATTGGACCCAAATTTTGGGATTTTAAAATGATTTTTAAAGTGATTTTTGAAAGTATACTATATTTTTGGAATTGATCCATTATAAATAAATGAACGTTATAATTTTTAAAGTTATAGAAATTATGCCTTTACTTTCCAATGTATATTATGCAAATGTATATGCTTTTACAAAATAGTATTGCTAAATTTTGAAATCACTTAAAGGTTATCGCACCTCAAAACCTTAGGCTATGAAGCCATATGCAATAAAAGCATTTATATTAACAAAAAGTGCCATTGTTATTACCCATATGGCTTATCATACCCTTCCATATTGAAATCATGCTAAATCATCTAAATAATAAAACACAAGGCCATAAGGCTAAAACCATTTATGTCGCATGTCATTAATGAATATAGGTTGCCGACTATAAGAGGCATTGTTATGGGTTGCATAATATAAAACTTTAAAACTTTGAACTATAGGAATGTTGGTATTGAGGTTAGGCGGCATCATCACCATATAAAACCAATATCGAAAATAACCTATATCGACATCATGGCCAAAACATGATGGCATAAGAAACTAGCGGCATCCTTGCCTCTTTATAATCAATGTCGAAAAATAGCCTATAGCGACACTATGGTCAAACAGGGCGGCATAAGAACATAGCAGCATTGAAATCATAAGGGGTTGATATTGAAAACTAGTGGCATCATTGACGTTGCTATAAACTTGTGGCGTTATCAATGTCACAATAAAACATGCAGTATAAAATAGGTGGCATAGATCATATATGGCATAGAAGAATAGAGACATAGAATACCAACGGCATTTCCAACACCGTAGGCATCAACGTCGGCATTGATATGTCCCAATCTCAGTGGAATCACGCATACCGGCAAGTTGCTATCATATGCTTCCCTATAGGTTAGAGACAACATGCAACATAGATGGGCTATGGCATTAATTAATAGCGTATGACAATATCGTAATTAACAAAAAACTGTTTTACTTCTTTAAAATGTAATATCCTCTCACCAACTCCAATTATTTGTCAAATTCTTATTGGATAATAATTTTCTTTACCAAATACTTTTTAGGAACTACTATTGATCTAATTTCTCATTCCCAATTAAAAAGCAATTAAAAAGCAAGTCTTTCACTTTACTCGGCTGTAACAAAAGTAAGGATCCTAAGGAAGACAAGGTATTGATGGTGCTATGTAGAGGAGTTCACACTGACTCTAATTTCGAAGACTAGTTGGAAAGGAAGCAGCCATCGACAATGGAAGCTTTTTACAAGAAAGATAACAAATATTTATGTTGGGAGGCTGTGTGCAAGCATCCATGGAGGACCAATGCCGGAAATTCAAATGAGATAAAACAAACTGATGTTGCTATAAACATAGTTGGAGAAAACTCTAGGGAAATAAACATGAAGGTTGAAAATCAGAATGAAGGTCGGAAATAAAACGATGATGGGGCTAAGAAGGGTAAGCCAGATAATCAAAATCGTTTTCGGACTCCTAAGTATGACAAATACACTAAACTAAGCAACTTAATAGATAACATTTATCTAACTACTCAGAATACTGAACCATATAGGAATCTGGCTCCTAGGAAGTCAACTGAGAAGGAGAGGAAGTTGGGCAAGTTCTACAGATTCCATAGGACTCATGGTCATAATACAATTGAGTGCATGCACTAACGTGACATGGTTGGAGATTTGATCAGAAAGAAGAAATTGCAGCATTATATGAAAGCCCCATGGAGTGGCGGGCAAGGAAATTCTCACTACCTGGGTCATCTTCCCAGCAGAGGCAAGCTCAGCCTGGTGCTAATCCACCTAGGTAGCCAGAAAGACGCTTTGGTGATTAACACGGTCATTGGTGGACCGCATCCTATCAATAAAAGTTTTACAAAAAGGGATAGATACATTGGAGCTATAAAACATGATAAGAATGAAAGTTTCTATGCTATTGAAGATGGATCTTTAGTTAAACAATCTCGAACCATGACAGACAATATTTTTTTTTGAAATAGAGATGTTGACAAAGAAGTTTCGACGATCGAGCCACCCGTGATTTCAGCCACGATTGGTTCTACTGGTGTACGGAAGGTGCTTGTTGACTGCGGGAGTTCTCTCAATATCTTATTCAAGAAAGCTTATGGTCAAATGATGTTGGAGGAGAATGATTTGAAGCCTTGTAATTCTAGAATACAGGGTTGAATGGGATGGCTCCTGAAGCCATAGGATTTGTTAAATTACCGATGGTACTTGGTGAGGGTGACCACAAATGAGTGTGGGTCATGCTTTTTTTGGTGTTGGATATAAATTCTCCTTATAATGCATTTTGGGATGATCGACCCTAGCAAAATTTGGAGAGGCTACCGCTTCCTAGTGTTTAACTATGAAGTTCCCTAGAGACAATGGAGTGGGAATTGTGGGTGGAGATTAAGTGATTGGCCGTGAATTCCCTGAGCTAAAGGTGGCAAGGCAAAAGGAGAAAGGAAAGAATGTAGAGGGGACCATCTACATAAATGTTTTAGATGCATAGCAACTATAGCCTGAGCCTTGGCATGGGTAGATTAGTCGGGTCTCCGATGATATTGACCGACGAAAAAAGCCATGTAATAAGAATGATTCTGTCATTTTCTATCTTTTATAAAATAAAATGGTTTTTCCTACCCAAAAATTTGTCTCTCCATTACATAATAGTTGGAACTTGACCGACTCAAATGAGTATACATATGATTAATGTAGGTGTGCAGGTACTCAGAGATATATGTCAATCAAACTTCTATGGCCCATAATCGGACCCATTAAACCCTTTTGGTGTTCGGAGAATGATCCTAACCAGCTCTTGCCTTCGAATTAGGGGTGGAAGTATGAATTCAAACCGGATGTGACACGACCATGCATATGCTAACTTTCATCCTCGGATTAGGGGCAGGAATATATACACAACCCGGACTTGACATGGCTGTCAGTACGCCAACTCTTATCCTTGAATTAGAGGCAGGAATATAAACTTAAGTCAAACAAGACATGACTATCCGCACGCTAACTCTTGTCCTCCGGATTGGGGGCAGGAATATAAATTCAAACTGGACACAACATTACCGTTCGTACACTAATTTAACCCTCGGATTGAAGTAGGGAGTGTGAATTAAAGCAAACATAATACCACCATTCACGTACTCAACTCATGTCCCTGGACTGTGGGGAGGAGTATAAGCCAAAGTGGATGTGATAAGACTGTCAACTCTTAACGTCTTGCCAAGAGTTGGCAAAACAGAAGATCCATTCCCATAGTAAGGCAAGATCTAAATTTCAAGCCTTTGATCGATGCCCAAAGTTAGGCGCGATTGAACGTGAACATCATGGATGAGGATGTATGAACTACGATGTTGAGTAGTTAAACCTAAACAAATGCTCGAGGTTTGGCACTACTAGCAATCTTAATCCTAGAAAAAGATGTTTAAGTCACTGGTCCTATGTGCCTAATCTCAATTGATGCCCAAAATTTAGCATTTGATAGATTACCTTGTGTTTTCCAAAGCGACAAACGGCCGATGAATTATAAAATGGGCCAAGGACTTAGTCTGATAGCAATAACGAAGAGAATAAACTGCGTGTACATTGAATGGAAAGCGTACTTCAAAAGTACTTAGACAATTTTCACACAACAATTTAACAAAATAAGGAACTTTTGTTATTCATATGAAATTCAAACGCTAAATACAAGTGTTATCAACAATAGGAACGAAAAACAAAAGTAGGGAGCCGAACTCGCAGACATCCGTCCAGCAAACTAAAATAGACTACTATTTTTTTAAGCCAAAAGAGAGTCTATACATACAAGACAAGCCTACCACTACTTCTTCAAAAAATTTCTCCTTTGCTTCTTCTTTCTGGAGCCAGGGAAACACACTCGAGCTCTCTTCAAGCCTTTTTCCTCCTCTTCCTCTACCTCATTGGCCTTTGACTAGAGTATTCTGCGTGAACCAATAGGTACACTTTGAGCACTTTCAGGTGGAGAAATGGAGGCTGGGGTACTCTGTAAGGATTCGATTGGCATGCACTGAGCACTCCTAGGTGGAGGAATATAGAATGGAGTGTAAATGGTCTACCAGGGCAAAGCAATGGATAAAGGAGGAGGAATAACTTCCAACCAATCTTTCTAAATCTATATGGCAAGAAGGATACCCGGCCCGAGTTTCTGCTCAAGTCCAGCCATGGTGTGGCCTAATGTAGACTTAGAAACCTTGGTGATGATCACATCCACATCAATTTGAGCACCCTAGGCCTCATAGGTTTCTTCATCCAGTAGAGCACCAACCACCTACTTTTCAAGGCTGGGAATCTCTTTAGTCGGAGCATTCAGAATCGTTATTGTAGTACCGATAGTTACAAACTCTATCATAGATGCATGTTGCCCCGTCTAGGAATCTTTAGGAGGTAGCGGAGCGACTTCAGGCTGACATGAAGCTAGAGAAACACAGAAGGAGATATTAGCGACGTTGATCGGCAGCAGGTCGACTTTTTGAAATACGAGAGAAGTCAAGAAGATACCTTCTTCAGCCTAGAGCTTTATATGAGCTGAAGTGCCATTGGAGACCCCTCCGGAGTAGGAGAGAGACTAGTAGATTTCTAATCTGAATCCTTTTCATATAATACCCAGAATCAATGGTGGAGTCAGGAGCATCTTGAGTCCTAAGAGTTTAACTGGCCTAGGCATCGTGCTGCGCTAATCGAGAACCTTCGCCTACTTCATATTGCATGGTTATGGCATGTTTTGGATGGATAAGGAGCAAGCCATCGTGCAAAATCTAAGGTTTGTCTTTCACTAAGATATACTTCTCCAATTGTTCTAAATCTACCATAACACTTTGGAGAAATTCCTTTTCTTCTTCAATTGTCCTCTCCAAGATGCGTGTAAGGAGTCTGGGATAATCATCTTTAAGCTACTCCAGTTTTTTGAACTAGAGCACATTGGCATTTTACTGAGTAAGCAATGGCTCCAACCTCTGCATAACCTGCTCCTTTGCCCGTTGTTTCGGGGCTTCAACTCCTCTCTTCACAATAGTGTCAGCATCCTAGGCTCATTTGAGCGCTTTGTTCATCTCTTCCTTCACGATGACTAGCTCGTCGCATGAGTCCTAAGCTATTTGTTATGCATCATCTTTTCCTTTGTCTCGTGATCAAGCTTGGTCTTTAGCTCAGTAGCATTCCTTCCGGTGGTATCTCTTTTAAGTACCAACTCATTTCAAAAATGCGCCAGCGAGATTTCATTAAGATGCTTGAATGTTTCAGCTTCAAGATCTTTTATAGCATCCTCTGCTTTCTTCTCTGCTTCAGCCGGGGATTTTCTCAAATTCTCGACCTCGGCATCAAGAAAGGCTATGATCCTTTCATTATTGGGCTTCATAAGCTTTTGATTCTCGATCTCCTTGTGATGCCCCATCCCGAGACCCACATTAACAAAGATTATTGCTGGGTAATACTGTCTACTAATGCGGAGAATAGGGCTGGTTAGAAGCGAACATCTATAGTCTTGTCTTAAACATCTATTGAATACGTCCATTAGTGCTCTAATTTTTTTCTTTCTCAAGTGGATTGACGTATCCAGTAAATGCTTAATACAAAATTATAGGTGCCTATAGGATCTATCAGAACAAAATACAACTCAAATGCATAACACATCGTAGAACAGCAAATAGATATATATACACATATATACTGATACATCCCAATACAATACAAATAATACATCATAAGTGGTATGACGAGCACAATATACACACGATTTGAAATAATATACATATCAGAGTAGCAACAAAAAGACTACAACAAAAAGGGCTAGCAGATAAGTCCATGTGGAAGCAAGATACGCTAAGTCCATAAGGGTACCTAACTTGAAACACCTCGGTCTGATCGGAGTGTAAAATACATGGGTCAGTCTAGCTAAACAAATCGATTTATTAGGATAAGGGATAGTATAAGCATAAGGCAAGGTGATAATCTTCTCAAGTGAGAAGGAATAATTCAAGAGTATGTGGTTACTTCACAGGCCACAATTAAGTATGTATAGTAATTTCAAGTGATATAAGGATTACACTAAACATGAATGCAACTCAAAGGTGATAAAACATAACAAATCTCACAGTAAAAGCACCCCTCATCTCATCGTGTATCACAAAACATCAAATATGGATTAGGAGAAAAGAATAACTCCAAAGAGGAGAAATCCCAGACCCACCATATTGGCAAACTCAAAAGCATTCTCAAAAGGGAAAACATCATCTCAAAATATGCCGTAAGGCAATCAAATATAAACCTCCAACATAGGAGAATATAATCCCAAATTAACACCAAAAGGCAAATCTCACATAATAATGCCAATATGTAAATCTCAAATAATACGCCAAAAGGCAAACCCCAAATAACGCCAGGTGTTGGCAAACCCAAATATCGAATATAGAACTCGATAAGAAGTTCAATTTCAAAAGATGTAATCGCCATATATAATATCTCGAATGGCTCAAAAGGCCAATAATGTAAAAATGTGATACACTCGGAAAATCACAGAGAAATCAATGAAGACATCTCAAAGATATAGCACGTGCTTACGGACGAATCCCGTCAATTATTGTTCTCCCAAAATAAGGCGCCACGTCTCTGAGACAAACGTCCCGAAGGACAAATAAATACGTCCCTTAGACAAACATCCCGAAGGACAAAATAACGAAGGACAAATAAGTCGCAATGACAAACATCTCTAAGACAAACATCCTAAAGGACAAATGACCTGAAGGTCTAGTACAGGCAAATACGTCTCTTAGACAAACATCTTGAAGGACAAATGGCCCGAAGGTCCAGTACAGGCAAATACGTCTCTTGGACAAATGTGTCACAGAATCTCAGATAGGAACACGAACAGTGTTAAAGTGTGTCTCATACCACACATTCACATTAAATGGTTTATTAAGCGCCGGTAAATTTCAAACTTAAAGCAGTAAATTTTTTACCTCATCTCATCGGTAAACACAACCCGAAGGTCAAAACGATCAAATGGACAAGTTGAGAATTAATTGATAAGATAAACGCACATGTCCCATACGACATGTTTTATCAACCCATTTAATTCTTCTTCTCATTCACTCGAATAGTGAAAAAATGTGTATCTTATATATTAAAAAATTTACTTGAGAAAACAAGCTTTTAAAACAAATTTTCGGAATCGTATTTGGGATCAAACTTTGAAAATTCCCAAATTAGAGAGAATATATAAACCGTATAGCACAAGAATAACTTAAAAGTATTATATAATAATTATTTAAAATGCTAATTTATTTTAGAAATTATTTCAAAATCATTTCGAGAAAACCGTGCTCGAAACCATAAAAAAAGAAAATACCTCAAAACCGATAAATCATATTCGATTCGAATTCGATTCAAAATTCAACTCAAAATCAATTAAAATTTGAATTTAAAATTCTTAAAATTTAGCTAGTCTATTGATAGGCATCATAGCTCTCAAAACAACACAAATATTTCTCAAAAACGAGAAGCAGAAGTTAAGAAAACAAGTAGGAAACGAAACTAGAAACAAAAGGGAGTAACACAAAAACACACAAGATACAAGCCTCCTTAGGTCGACCGCCAGGTCGACCTTTCTTATGCCTAGGTCAACCGTACAGTTGACTTAAGGGTAAGCATGGTTGACCTAGCGGTCGGCCTATGTGGCCTTCTCACGCGAAATTTCCTCCAGACAATTTTCAAGCGACGAACTAATATTCAGGCAACACTTTGGCATAGCATATGACATTATTTTGTAGCGAATTTTTGCAGAGACAAAGTATAAGATGTAATCTATCATCTGAAAGAAGTCTAGTAGCATTTCGTTGCAGAATCTATAGATACAAGCCTCCAATGAAGCAGTACAGAGCAGTTTTGAACAAAAAGAAAACAAGTTTATAAATGTATCTACTGAAGCAAATATATTCACAGTTTTTGCACTTTTAAGCATTTTTTTGGCTAGATTTCATGAGTTAATCAACTCACCTTGCTGTTAGGGATGATCAAACCTTGAATTTATGTTAAAAGATTGAAACTTTGAAGATATAATGGCCTTCAACAACCTGTAGAACTCAAAAACAGTGCATGCAAGTAGAAGATAACAGAAAATTACACTGTTTTCTAAAATTGAGATTTGATGAAACTATAGAGTTTGGAGATTGATTACCCTTTTAATTCTCTCTATATTTGATAAGAACAGTAATTTATATGAAAAAGGACTTGAATTTTGAAGCTTGGTATAAAGAAAATGGAGCCTTTTCTTTTGTTGTATTTGTTTCAGGAGATAAAGAAGAAGGGAGGTAAGCAATGAACGTACAATAACTCTTTTATCTCATTTCTCAAACAGGTTAAAGGTTAATAGGCTAATTGAGTTTGACAATTAAAAGACATAAATTGACCTAAGGTTTAATTAATCAACACTTAACAATATATGTGCATATATCACATATACACAAACAAAATGCATTTTCTCTATATTTACATATAGGAAAAATATGAAAACTTGTGAACTTACAAAATAAAACATTTTCTATCATATAAACATTTACTCAAGTAAATGAATCAAACCATATTTTTAACTTCTAAAATTCCACAAAATTTATTTTCCCACTTCGAAAAGTATTTGAAACTATTTTCAAACATAATTTATAGCCAAAACATATTTTTTAACCAATTTCCACCTTTTTATTTAAATAACAACATTTAAAAATCACATGCTTCTTTAAAAGATTATTACAAGAAGTAAATGGGCAATAATTAATATAATTATTGCATTTTCTCTAAAATAATGTCATTTTCCATTTATTATCACCCAAACCAAAATAAAATAAAGTTCTAAGCTTTATTTTCACAATTTAATTCCAATTTTATCGTTTATTCCAAATAAACAATTTAATTTCTCCAATTTTAATTTAATTTACAATATTAAATTATATTAACCATTATAATTTAGTATAGATAGGTAATCTCCAAACCAGGATTATTATAGACTCCCCTCCAATGCGTCCACGCAATTTCTAGAGAAGAGTTCAAATTCAACCTAACTATTTCATCAAGCAAAGGAAGATAGATCAGCTCGAGTATAAAAATTCTCTCACTCTCAAAATAAAATGGTAGAAAACCAAGATAAGGCTTGCTCGATTAATTCTACGGTTTCCAAAGTGCTAATATTAGAACTTCTGAACCATTGAATTTTCCAAGCAACACATCATATTTCGAAGGCGTCTCAACTTTGAACGATAACATATTAAGATGCTACAAAAAGGATTAATCGAGTGAGATTGATCCCTCATAAGATCCTCGAGTAGGGTTGGGATTTAACACAACTCCAACCCAAACTCGAACCAACAAAATGATTATTGATATGAATTTCCATATGACACTATGGATGGAACCACACCGATACCAGATAGACACAAAAGAGGTAAGATAGATCAACCAAAAGGTGGTTTCTTCAAAGGCCATCATACTTAAACGATCGCATAAATGCACGTCGTTAGAAAATAACACAAGAGTAAGATAAACATAAGAAACTAAAATATATGCATAAACTCTCAATCTAAAATTCTTAGAGTTTCAAAATTCAATATTTTTATATCTATAACCACAATTTTCAACACTTGAAATTTTTTCAAAACTTCTTATTTAGATTTTAAATTTAAGTTCATTACTCTTCATTAGAGTAAATAAAGTTTAAGTTGTGTATTCTCTAATTCTTCCATAGGTATTCTCTAGTTCGCAACATATATTATTATTTTCGATTTGTTTCTCAAATTTTCTAAGTGTTAGAAATTTCCAAAAAAAATCGACGGAGTCTCCTTTGTACAAAGGGTCGTATGCAATATTACAAAATGATTTATATAATATACATCAACCATTAGGTCGGAAACACAAAATATACCATCATTTAACTCTTAAAATTAATCCGAAAAATACCTTTCTTTTTTAGCGTTTTTAAGCGAGTTTATCTTATATATATCTCGAAATATAGTCCAACTATCTGCTTTTCACCTATATTTAACTCAAATAGATGATATTAGTTCATGTTCATAAATAAGAAGTGCTACATTTAATTATTATGGGGAAATAAATCAATTTCATTTCAGACCGCTGTAAAGAAGACATGTTTTAACCCAGTAAACAACCATATCTGAAATTTTTAATAAAATGAAAGTTGTTCTACTCATTCTATGTTTCAGAAATATAAAGGCCATCAAATTCGGATTTATGGTTTGAAAATTATGCTAGATTTATTTTCAGCTTAATCTGAGAAATTTCTTAAGAGGACAGAAATGACTATCCACTTTCAGACCCATTTTAAACTCAGTAAAATGCAAACTATTTTAAAGTGGTAATAGGAAAATTTATAGCTTACTGAATGCTATTTAATTTCAAAAAGATTTAGCTCATTTGGAGTTATAAATCGCAAGTTATCGCTGTTTTAGTACAGCAGTTTTTCAAATAAAATTTCCGCTTTTAGATTAATTTAAAATTTAAAATTTACCCAAACCATTTTAAGCTCAAACTACATTTTCAAACCAGATTTATGCTAAATCATTTATTAACAGATCTTCTTTTTCTCCGGAAAGGAAAGACATACAAAATTATGATCAACTTTATGTAATCATCATAAAACATTTTATTAAGTGGAAATATTTTCATTACTTTCCATAATCTACATTAAAACAATTAACTTGAAAACTCATTTTGGATGAGATAACTAATCTCCTTCATTATCCAAAGATTATTATTGATTATCACAAAAATAAATTTTTGGGATATATATTTAAAGTTTAAAATTATTCTCACAATTAAAAATGATTATACTACATGAATTGTTCATTTATCAAAACAATCCAAATTCACATTTCCATTTGTCATAAAAATTAATTTTCCATCTAATTATCAACATAAAACTAATTAAAGTTGATAATTAATTCAAACTATTTCCAAAAGAATTTTGTAATTTCAAACCCACAAGTTTTAAGACCATTTAAGTTTAAAACAAAATCTGGCTCACAAATTTATAATAAATGTTCTAAACAAACACTTCTTTATTTTCTCTTGAGATAGAGTTTTATATCTACCCTCAACTATATCTTAAATAAATAAGTGTCAAAACAAATTTTCATAGTCATCATTAATAACTTGTACTAAAATATTCAATTAATATTTTAATTTGTCAAACCAATGTATTCTTTTACCTTAAATACATCATTTTATTAATCAAAGCATCAGATGATATTTTCTTCTAATTAAGACATCCTCTTTTATTATAATTATTCACTTTTACTTACCCAAATTACCATAATCAATTTCTCAAATTTCAAATAATATAAGGGTATTGCCTCGACATTAATTTATAGTGAATGACCCCATCGATTGGTTGTAGAGTTGATCAAATGATCAAAACTGCCTTGCCACTCATCCAACACTCACTATGGTTCAATGGTTTCATTAAACATTTAAAATAAAAATTAATCCTCCATAATATTAATTTTTTCCAAACTTTACTTATTAAAACTCAATTTACCATGTCTGGCTGTCTCATACAACATTTAGAAAATTCTTATCAATAACGTTGGCTAAATGCATCGACCAAAATATTTAAAGCACTAGACAGACAACCCAACATAAAAATCCAGTTTCTTTAAAAATAAATACTTCATATATAATACTCAAAATATTCATTGTTTTCCCAAAAGAAAAATCCAATTTCTTTTAGAAACATATCTTTAATTTTTTTGAAAAATTTGAAAACACAATTTATCACTTATTCTCAAAACCAAGGAACACAAATAGAGCTCATCGAGATATTCCTAGAATACTCGATCCTTAAGATTGATAGAATAAACTAGAGTGTTTATTATTCTGAATGGTATAGTGAACCACTCATAAGACTCATAATGAGTGCGGAATATGGTAAGAGTAAAGCTATCGTCCGCGACTCATAGCTTATGAAAAATTGGTGTAAGGTCAAGCTGAGGAATGACCCTAGCACCACTTAATGGATTAAAAAGAGATCAATGTGACATAAGAGTAAGGTTAAGATATCTTCCCGAATGAGAAGAAGAACACTAACAACATATCATTACTTAAAGTGAAGTGATTTTGCAAAGTATATCAACAATTGAGTATCCTAAGAGGATATCTCAAAAGAGGCAAGAACGACAACATCAGTTAAATTTAATGAATCGTCTCATTTCCCTAATGGACATCCTCGTGGGAGGATGACCGAAAGGCTAAGAACAGGGAATGAAATCAATACACTATTCCATTGTTCGATTAGGTGTCATACTCGAAACAGACTCACAGAAATCAACAAAGCCACAATGAGTGCAATTCCAGATATTTCATCAACATCTCTAAACTCAAGAGTGAACATAGAGACTTCGGAATCATCATTAACATTTCAAAGAATAAGAAACAACGAATCAACCGAACTAGGATACTTAATATAGGGTCCCTCTATTCATAAAATGTGGCTTAATAATAGGCAAGACACTTCATCTCAAACACTCTAGACCCTAGATAGAAAATGGCGAGCTAATTCGCATGAAAAGATAAGCTATAAGCCACAATCCTAAATTCTCATACGTCATGCCAAATATTGGAGATCCCCTCAATAGAACTTGCAATCCTCACAAAATAACAAGACAAGAACATCCAAAAGCATCAACAAACTCCTCCGATATGAATGGGTGTCAAGCACCCATACTGAAGAGAACTCGAATAAAAAAATAACGATTAGGATTACTCCTAAGATAAGATATCATCAATTCTATTTTTGGAATACTACGGAATAAAAATATTCCTAGACATACCCCAAACTTCAATCTCAAAGGACGCGATAAGATAAAGGGCATGATTATTAAGGAATTCGCATATTATACTTGGATGTACCATGATATATGTTTATGTTCTGTGTTTATCATATTTTGTTCTAAACTCGGCTCCGATAGTGACGCCCCACCCCGAGACTTACATTAACAGAGAGTATTACTTGGTAATAATGTCGGCTAATGCGGAGAACAGGGTTAGTTACGAGCAACTATCTATAGTCTTATCTTAAACATCTATTGAATACGCCGATTAGTGCTCTAAATTTTTTTCCTTTCTCAAGTGGATCGACATATTCAATAAATGCTTAATACAAAACTACAGGTGGCTAAAGGATCTATCAGAACAAAATACAACAACTCAAATGCATAACACGTCACAGAACAACAAACAGATATATATACATATATATTGATACATCCCAGTACAATTCAAATAATACATCATAAGTGGTATGATGACCACAATATACGCAATAGTCAAAACAATATACATATCAGAGCAGCGACAAAAGACTACAACAAAAAGGGCTATCAGATAAGTCCATGTGGAGGTAGAATAGGCTAAGTCCATAAAGGTACCTAACTTGAAACACCTCGGTGTGACTTCGAGTATAAAATACATGGGTCAGTCTAGCTAACCAAATCAGTTTATAGGATAAGTGATAATATGAGCATAAGGCAAGGTGACAATCTTCTCAAGTGAGAAGGAATAATTCAAGAGTATATGGTTACTTCACAAGGCACAATTAAGTAGGTATAGTAATTTCAATTGATATAAGGATATCACTTAACATGAATGCAACTCAAAGGTGCTAAAAATTCATAACAAATCTCACAATAAAGGCACGCCTCATCTCATTGGCGTATCACAAATCATCAGATATTGTTTAGGAGAAAATATTACTCCAAAGAGGAGAAATCACAAACCCGTCATATCAGCAAACTCAAAAGCATTCTCAAAAGAGAAAACATCATCTCAAAATACGCCATAAGGCAATCAAATATAAATCTCCAACATGGGAGAATATAATCCCAAATAAACACCAAAAGGCAAATCTCACATAATAATGCCAATATGCAAATCTCAAATAATACGCCAAAAGGCAAACCTCAATAACGCCAGGTGTTGGCGAACCCAAATATCAAATATAGAACTCGATAAGAAGTTCAATTTCCAAAGATGCAATCGCCATATATAATATCTCGAATGGTTTAAAAGGCCAATAATGTAAAAAGGCGATACACAAATCATCTTAAAGATATAGCACGTGCTTGTGGCCGAAGCCCGCCAAGTAATGTTCTCCCAAAATAAGGCACCACATCTCTTAGACAAACGTCCCGAAGGACAAATAGATACGTCTCTTAGATAAACATCTCAAAGGACAACATCCCAAAGGACAAATACATCACAAGGACAAACATCTCTTAGAAAAACATCTCGAAGGGCAAATGACCCGAAGGACCAGTACTAGCAAATACATCTCTTAGACAAATGTGTCACAAACTCTCGGATAGGAACCCGAACAATGTTAATGTGTGTCCCATTCCACACGTTCGCACAAAACGGTTTACTAACCGCTAGTAAATTTCACACTCAAAACAGTAAAAAGTTTACCTCGTCTCATCAGTAAACTCGACCCGAAGGTCAAAATGATCAAACAGACAAGTTGGGAATTAACCAATAAGATAAACGCATGTGTCCCACACCACGTGTTTTACCAAGCCGTTTAATTCTCCTCACTCGCTCGAATAGTGCAAAAAAATGTATTTTACATATAAAATAATTTACTCGAGAAAACAAGCATTTAAAACCAATTTCCGAAATCGTATTTGGAATCAAACTTTGAAAAATTCCCTTATTATAGAGAATATAGCTCAAAAAAAATTTAAAATTATTATATAATAATTACTTAAAATGACAATTTATTTGAAAAATTATTTCACGTTTAGAGAAAATTGTGCTCGATAACAATGAAAAACAAAGAAAATACCTCAAAACCGATAACTCAAATTCAATTCGAATTCAATTCAAAATTCAACTCAAAATCAATTCAAATTCTCAAAATTTAGCTAGCCTATTGCTAGGAATCATGGCTCTTAAAACAACACAAATATTTCTTGAAAACGAGAAGCGGAAGTCAAGAAAACAAGTAGGAAACGAAACCAAAAACAAAAGTGAGCAACCCAAAAACACATAGGAGACAAGGCTCCTTAAGTCGACTGCCGGGTCGACCTCTCTTGTCCCTAGGTCGACCGTACAGTCGACCTAAGGGTAAGCTTGGTCGACCTCTGCGGCCTTCTCATGCGAATTTTCCTCCATACAATTTTCAAGCGACGAACTGATATTCAGGCAACATTTTGACATAGCATATGACCTTACTTTGCAGTGAGTTTTTGCAGATACAAAGTATAGCGTGTAATCTATCATCTGAAAGAAGTCCGGTAACATTTCATATCTGGAATCTATGGATATAAGCCTGCAAAGAAGCAGTATAGAGCAGTTTTAAACAAAAAGAAAACAAGGTTATAAGATTATCTACTGAAGCAAACATATTCACAGTTTTTGCACTTTGAAGCACTGTTTTTGCTAGATTTCATGAGTTAATCAACTCACAATGCTGAAAACCTCCAATTTATGCAAAAAGATTGAAGCTTTGAGGAGATAATGGCCTTTAACAACCTGTAGAACTCAAAAACAGTGCATGCAAGAAGAAGATAACAGTAAATTAGAAAACCATTTTTTAAAATCAAGATTTGATGAAACTATAGAGTTTGGAGATTGATAACCCTTTTAATTCTCTCTAGATTTGATAAGAGCAGTAATTTACATGAAAGAGAACTTGAATTTGAAAGCTTGGTATAAAGAAAACTGACTTTTTCTTTTACTGTATTTGTTTCAAGAGATGAAGAAGAAGGGAGGTAAGGAATGAACGTACAACAACTCCTTTTTCTCATTTCTCAAACAGGTTAAAAGTTAATGGGCCAATTAGGTTTGATAATTAAAATAAATAAATTGACCTAAGGTTTAATTAATCAACACTTAACAATATATGTGCATATATCACATATATGCAAACAAAATGCATTTTCTCTATATTTGCACATAAGAAAAATATGAAAATATGTATACATACAAAATAAAACATTTTCTATCATATAAGAAGATTAATTTATATTTTTAATACATTTTTATTATTAAATTCCTTAATTTAACAAAAACTATTTACTCGAATAAATGAATAAAACCATGTATTTAACTTCTAAAATTCCATAAAATTTATTTTCCCACTTAGAAAAATACTTCAAACCATTTTCAAACATAATTACAGCTAAAACATATTTTAAACCAATTTCCACCTTTTTATTTAAATAACGACCTTTAAAAATCACATACTTCTTCAAAAATTATTAAAAGAAGTAAATGGGCAATAATTAATATAATTTTTGTATGTTCTCTAAAGTAAAGTCATTTTCCATTTATTATGAACCCAACCAAAATAAAATAAAGTTCTAAGCTTTATTTTCCCAATTTAATTCCAATTTTATGGTTTATTCTAAATAAACAATTTAATTTCTACAACTTTAATTTAATTCACAATATTAAATTTTGATTACCATTATAATTTAGTATTGATAGGTAATCTCCGAACCATGGTTGTTACAATCCTACGGCCAATCTCTTAAGACCTTTGAAATCTTTTCGGCCACTTTCACTGCGACAACCGAGATTTTAGACCCTCGAAAATCGACACTAATACGTCGATTGTATTGTGTGCCAAGCAATCGAATGCTCAAGAACCCGATTATTAGGTGAAAAGAAGAAGGAAAACGAAGAAAACTAAATAATATGGAATCTCATAGCGGAACGAATAAAATATAATATAAAATAGATCTTTACAAAAGAAACAAAATTATAATATACATATAGACATAAAACATAGTACACTAGCATATTTCAACCTGGACAGTTATAACAGCATGTCCTTATAATTTCTGGTAAATACAATCAATAGAAATCATAGTGGAACACTAAGAATTATGCAGATACATCTTAGGCCACCAGCTCGTTTCCTGAACTCTAATGCATCCAAAGCAATCTATAAATATGCTCGGTCTGACTCGAGCATTAAAATGGAAGAACGCCTGGATCGGTTTGGTAAACTAGCATGAGAAACACACACACAAATGGAATTTAATATTTATCAAAAACCTTTCAAGTAAAGGTATCCCATAAGACCACACCGCACATAAACACGAATGGGTTTTTACCTTACGGTAACCAAATTATTTTCCATAGAAAATCCATTTATATTATAATAATGTCTACGGGTCAAAGTAAAATATGAATATAGCTAAAATGCTCGCATCTCACGTTTCAGCACAGTTGGATACAACTAAGTCCGTATGTTGCTTATTGGAGAATGGATTCCATACTATGGCAAGGTAAGAAACTAACTTCGGATGGTACATCTCTAGATAAAATACACTGGGGTCTGACAAAAATATCTTGTACCCCTGCCACACAGGACTTGCCTACCAATTGACTAGTAGTACCGAATACGACTGCCCCACTTTGGGCCTCGAAGTGTGTATGAGTAGAAAGCAATCGATCTAAATTTAGGTGACCATACCCTGATAGAAGCGACCCACATGGCCGTGCTTCATGCCCAATTTTTGTGATTTCTTGGTTGATGAGGCTTGAGACTACGTTTTACCTATATAGCACTTCTCATTTGGAATGCTAACGCTGCCCTCCAAGCAGCAATGTAATGCCCACATTCATCCATACAAGTTGTTCAAGATATGAACAAACTAAAGGCACTACTTCTACTACATCCATTTTGGAATCGCCCTCGAGATTCGTAGCAAGCATGCCTTGCACTTCAAACTGCTCTGTCTTCAATTCCATCATCTTCAAGATGTCTTCACTTCGAAACGCTTGAATTGGATCGAAGTGGTTTTCACATAACATATTTGATCTCAGCCTCTTCAAAACAACTTTCGATAATTTCTAGTAAACTCAACCTCTGTTCTTTAGGAAATAAAAGACAAAGATAAGAGCAGAGATCACCTCCTAACCATTAATGGAAGGATTTCTATATCATTTGTCCTAGAAGAACGAAAAGGAATTAATATGCACAGTACAACATCATCGGAGATGACTGTGCCATATAACTCACTGTTTCTCCTAGATATTTTAAAAGTTATATTTTGTGTCCGTATTTGACAGTTGGTCATTCAACTATCGACAAACACACATCCAAATCAAGGATTTATTTCAAAAGGAAAAAAACCACATTGGTTAAACGCATAAGCAACCCCTAACCTCTTTAATTAATCTTTTCATTAATTAAAATTATTTTGCAATTTACTTGTATAAAAATAACTTTACAAAGATATACCCAAAAATCCCAATATTTTCAATACTTGGAAAAATATCCATATGCACATCTTAACAGTATAAGTATATTCATAAAACTGAGAAAGATTTTCCCTTTTTATACAATTCTAAAATCATTTAATCTAAAATCATTTATAAACTATTTATAAATCTCTAAACCATTTATAAACATTTCTAGATCATTTATCAAGCCATTATAAACTCTTTTTGAATCCATAAAACCAATTATAAAACTCCTCTTATAAATTTCTAATCATTTATAAAACTCCTTTACCATGTAAATAATTTTCCTTTAGGTCTTCAAACGATTTTATAAACCTCCTCTTATAAAACCTAAGTCTGTTTACAAGAGTCTATTTATAAGTTTCCAAAACATTTATATATAAATAAAAATCATTTACTCCAAACACTATTATATAATAATAATTATTAACAATAAACATTATAAATAAATAATAATTATTAACTTCAAAGCATCTAAAAAATAATAATTAATAATTTTAATACAATATTAAATAAATAATAATAATTAATTTTTACCATTGTTATAAATAGTAACAATTTATTCCCAAACATTATTAATAAATCACTATTGTTAATCTTAAGCCATATTAATTATTTAAATAATTAACTTTTCAAAATATAAAAGTATTGATGAATAACTTTAAAACACATGGAATATAAATAAATAATCTTTAAAACAATATTAAATATAAATAATCTTAAAACAATATTAAATATAAATAAATAACTGAGAAAAGAAAGACGAAAAGGTTGGAGTCAAATAGAAGTTAAATCCTTTAAAACAATATATTTTTGAAACCTAATTTCAGATTTAAAATCAGTTTCTGTCTTGGAAACCCACTCCAACTCAAATGGAAATTTATAGTATTTTTAAAATACTAATTTGAGGCTAATAGCTACCCAACGTTTAACCAATATCGATTATTGATTTTCTATCACTGCATGGTTAATTTCGGAACATATAACAATGTCATAACCAATAGTGTCCAACAATCAGGTTTGATATTTAATGATTCATATAACATGAATATTATTGAAAAAAAATTAACAATGGCGAGGAATCCTATTGGATCCCCTCCAATCTATGCCCATGCATCACAGCACATATATTTGTAAATAAAATCAACAGTGGTAATGAATCCTATTGGATCCCTCCAACCTATCCCCCTGCATCACAAACAATATATAATCATATAATATGGGTCATCCGCTACTAGGCAGGTATATATAAAAGGCCATCCGCTCCAGAGGTGAGAATAAAACCAAACCAACTGATAAAACAAAAAATCATTCAACATCCAGTCAATAATTTTATCAATTATATAACATACTGGTTAACCAAAAAGGCGAGTTTAACTCACCAAAATTCCAGTTGTTGCCGAAGTATTATAATTTGGAACTAAAATCGAACGACATCCGATTTTAGTCCAAATTTAAACTTGCTTAAATTTAACTAAACTAGTTCCATCGCGAAGCTTACGTCATCACGAGCACAAGCAAAAAGTTTCATCTCGATTGAACCTCGTATGAGAGAGTTATTCAAATTATAAGTTAATCATTTTTAATTTTAAACAATTAAATCCTTAAATACAATTAAAATTCTAATTACCATATTGACTTTGTATAATCCTTCTTCCACAAATATGAAATCTCGCTCCTTCCCAGAACTCGCTGTTCACTCAATCCCTTCCGCACCACAGTCACCACGCTCGATCGCTCGCGGCACTAGGCCAGAATGAAACCCCTACCCAGCCTTGCCTCCCAGCACAGTGCCGCCTCATCTAACACTGCCGATCGCCTGAATTTGGCCAAGAAACACCGTAGCTTCCAAATGTCGTAGCCGCTGCCGTGGTCCACCATTAACCACCAAACTTTGCCAGTGCCTCGCTCTTGCCTTCCTTAACATTTTCCCTTCAGACCCATCACGTAAAAATGCCTAGAATCGCCAAAATTCTCGAAAGTAGATTCGACGTTCAAATATGAATTACAGCCGCCCCACAAAGAAACCACGACAATCCCACCATTGATTGCACTCGCCATCTCGAAACAAACAAAACACTAATTAATAACTTTTGCTTGATTTAGACTTGAGTAGCTGTGATCGAGCATGGTCGTTGCATGAGGATATGATTTAATTCACAATTTGAAATTTGTTTTGCTTGGATCAACTTAATTTTTATAGGGAAGGGAAGGTATGGTTTGAATAGGTGGAGGTATGAGTGATGTATGGGTTGTATAGATGTGGGTATGGCCCTTGAATTGATGCATGCAGAATATTTAATTCAAAATATCTAATTTTACGTGCCTGAAATTCTCGAACTCCAATAGAGACGTGCCACCTAGCATTCTATACTAAATACTCTCATTTCGAACTCAAAAGAACAAGTTTCAAGATCTAATTCGATCAAATGTAGAAGTTAACTTTTCGCACCCAATCATATTATATAAATTTCTGTAATTAAATTTTATTTCTTTAAAACTCATACGATTATACGATACGTCTGATCGTAACGAAATTCATCAGTGTAAAATAATTCATTATTATGGATCCAATGGCATTAGTTTTGTTAAAATCTAAGACGTACCACATAATGACAATTTCACACGTTAACTAAAACGAGTTATTATTAAAACAATTTCAACCACCTTTTAATTACTTTCAAATTCTAATTTAAAAGTCTACTATCTTCATTCTTATTTATACTAAATCTAAATAAAATTTAAAAATCACTTTATTTCACATTTAAGCCAAATTGTCAATTATTTAAATAATATCATATTTTAAATTTCTATTCCACCTAACAAAATTTACTATTCGAATAAATCCCTATATTTGAAATTTAAGCCATTTAGGTTATAGAAATAATATCAATTAAAATATTTTAATATCAATTGATTAAAATTCTGGGTCGTTACATTCTTCCCCTCTTAAAAGAATTTCGTCCCCAAAATTATCGAGATAAGAAAAATATCACAAAACCCTTCAAATTTTCAAAAAATAATTAATTTAAACTTATTATCAAATTTTCTAATTCTTAAAGTTAGGAATAATTTCGACAGCGTCTTCTTTGCGTTGCTAGATTGGAATAATTACAAATCGTCATTATGGACCCAACCTAACAAAAGAAAACAAAAGCCAAGTGGCTCAATCATAAAACCATCAAACCAAACAGCAATTAAAATATGTACCTATTTGCCGAGCACCCAAACTCTACATGAACCTACATCTTATGTATAAAATGATATCCAACCATACACTTCTTAACCATATTATTTTGCATTTTCAATTTTCAACATTTAGTTTATTAAAGCCCGTATGATGTACATATTTCATCCATACGCAATATCAATCTGGTCGCTTACTCTATCACACAATTTCAATTTTGAACAAATATCATCCAACCGGCTCCTCTAATGGGGACTCCAATCTGGTTCCATGATTTGAAATCGCCATTCTCCTTGCATATTCATATACTATGATAGAGAATTCAAAATCAATCAAAATCCGTATTAAATATGTGCCATCAAGAATCGAATGATTGTTTGTACCGGTGTAAATCACCTTTAAATCATATGGCCGAATCTGGATCAAACAGTTATCTGAATAAAATGATCTACATGCAACCCACTTATCAATTCTATTTGGCTTTCTAACTATACCAGATTCTTTTATTCACATTCATTTCCACTTCTAGTATATTTTCTTATGTCTTCCCAAAACACTTAACTCAATTTCTATATCCAATTTAGAAGTTCTGACTATCCAAAATCTTTGGAATTTTCATTTTATTTTCAATAAATGTAAGTTTCCATCATACATATTAAACAAAGATTCAAAATTAATCTACCCTAATGAATAGGATACATGCATCCATATAACACTTAGTTGAAAATTTTAGAATCAAACACCCCGATTTATTTCAACTCTTTTTGAAATAATATATAGCATACCTCTTTTGTATAACAAATCCTAATTGGGATTTAAATCAAAATTTGTTTTACCAAAACAAACTTTCTATGGTAGCAATACGTATTTGAAAATGAACGCCGATGATGTTGCAGTCATCATCGAAATTATATTCCAGCGACCGAAGTGATTTCATTGCTTCTTATCTCCATTTAGCACTGATTTGAAATATTCTATTTATAAATACTACAAAATAATAGTATTTTTATCATTTTATTTTTTTCCCCAAAACCATTGAAACACAATTTCCAAACTTTGAAGACCCATTTCCAAAAACATAAGGAGTTTTAGTTCTCAAATCCTCAACTTAAACCACTTTTATCTATAAATTACATCTATAATCAATTTATACAAATTTTCCATTCCTTACATAAAATCTCTCACAATTGCTTGCCTTTGATTAGATTTTAATAAACAACTTTTATTTGAAATCAAATTCTAATCCAACATTACATTCGAATGACTTATTGTCAAATTGGGAAACTAAATTCACAAGATGTTCATTTTTAATGTTCCCACAATCACTAATCTACCGCACCCAAGTAGTAACTAGGTTGAAACTTCTCCTTAACTAACACAATAGTCAATCCCCATAAAATGGTCAGACACGACTAGTAAATCAACAACAATAGCCAGTGCTCCTAACTAAACGAGCATGACTAACCAAACCATAAATGATAATAACATAATGTTATCATCTTCCTAACAACCAAGCATACAATACATTGTTGGGCATGTTTCCACCGGACCAGGGCCACCGGACCAATGCTGCCGAATCGAAACAATGAAGGCACTACCGAATCGAAACAACGAAGGCACCACCGAACCAACCACACTCCTCGCACTACCGAACCAACCCACTACCAGACCAACCACACCCACCACCAAACCAAAGCAGGACCGAACACACTCCTCTCGCCATCGAATCAATCCACACGCCATTCACTACCGGACCAAAATCTCGAACCATCACCGGACCGAAACACTGCCGAACCCAACGAAGAAAGCCCTACCGAACCAAAAGCATACTACCACAACCAAACTAGAAGCATACTACCCCTTACCGAACCAAAGTGAAGAAGGTATTACCGAACCAACAATGCCAGGCCAGATCGCATCAGCCCAGGCCCACAAGCAGCTATATACATCCAAGACCCCTGCCCCCAGCCTCACTCTATAAATAGAGGGGCAGGGGTACAACAATGGGGGACAAGTTTGAGAGCTCAAGCACGGACAGAACTTTCAGACAACTTTCATACACTTGTAATCGAAGCTTTGTACTTGTAATCTGAACAGTGATAGAGAATAACATATGAAGTGGACGTTGGCACATTCTGGCCGAACCACTATAAAACTGTGTGTCTTTTACAGTTTAGTCCCTGTTTTTACATATCTGCATAAATCACCTAAATCGCTAAGAACAACATAAAATCGACTAAATCATACGACTTGGAGGTGTTTGCCCATTTTTTATGCAAACATTTTTGGTGCTTTCATTGAGAGCTCGAGCTATAAGCTTTAGCTTCTCCCACTTAAACTTCTTCCCGACAGCATCGCTCATTGCTTGGAAGACATGCCTCCCAGGCAGAAGAAAGAAGTTAGCAAAGGAAAGAACATCGCAACTAGCAGCGTTCCAGATCCAATGATCACAGATCAAGAGAATCATCCCGTTCCAACAGCCCCTGCCATGGAACAGCCGGCAGCAATTACGAGGGCAGATCTAGATAGGGTTGTGGCTGAAGTAACTGACCGCTTCACATCCCAACAAGAAGCCTTGGTGAACCGACTCATGTCACGCTTAAGGGATGCTGAAGAATCCAACCGCAACACTGAATCATGAGATGAGTCCCAATCGGAAGGATCTCGGAGGCGACAAAGATCTTTCTTCTTCGAAGACACTGGCAACAGGAACAACAATGATAGGAGCCGAGCCCAAACTCAGCCCGAACTCCGACCCGAGGAAACACTTGGAACCAAACCCAACGGGGGAGGTACCAGGCGAGGGTCGGCTGTGGCTGAGCCAGTCATGCTACCTAGCCATGGAAACACCAATGAACGGGGCCGAGCTAGAGTCCAGCCCGAAGTTGGACCCAAGGAAGTGCTCAGAACAGAACCCAGCATGTGAAGATCAAGGCAAGGGCTAACTGTAGCTGACCCTAGCATGCTCCCAGAAGACCAAAGACAGCCACTGGAAAATATTAGGAGTGATAGACGATACCACCCCTAAAGATCATCTGGACGGAATCAATCCCGCAGAGAAGAACCAAACTCATTTATATCTGCTCCAAATTCTGATGAAAGGATGGCGCGATTGTTCAGAGAGTGCGTCCAACGGGATCAAAGAGATCGAGGGATAGGCTCTAGGGTAAACAGCCCTTTCACCCGCAATATCGAAATTGCCATCACCCTCCGAGAATGGAAAATGCCAATAATGGAACCATACAAGAGAATCTCTGACCCCGTTGTACACTTGCAGAGATACACACAGCATATGCTCATGAGTGGAGCCACAGAAGGAGTATTGTGCAAATGCTTTCCACTATTCTTGGCAGATCTAGCAACCTCCTGGTTTGCCACCTACCCCAAGGATCCATCAGCTCATGGGAAATGTTGAAAGAAAAGTTCATCAGCCAGTTCCGCATTCACGTGGAACAACCCAAGGACGCTTATTCCCTATCTAATATCAAACAGAAGCTTGGAGAGACAGTGCTGCAATATCTAACCCGATTCAATGCTGCAGCGGCCGCAGTCCAAGATGCCGATGAGAAACTTATCTTAATGGCCCTTTGTAGTAGTGTGCATCCGGATACTAAATTCGCTAGAAGATTAACGAAAGAAAAACCAGCTACCTTACCCGATTTCTTCCATGAAGCTGGAAGATATATGAGACTTGAAGATGCTACCACTGAAAGACGGACAAGCCAACAAACCAAGGCAGCTCATGACGACACACTCGATGTAGCAAAGGGCGTTCGAAGAAATGACTCTGGAGACAATGCTAGGGGCAAGAAGGGAGAAAAACGTCTATATCGTCCAAGACCGAGATTTGACACTTACACTCCTTTGAATGAGACAATCGAAAACATCTTCCTGGCCACCTAAGACGAAGTTAAATACAGACGCCCCCCGTACAAGAAGGAATCAGATAACGCAATTAAGTCTGGAAAGTTCTACCGCTTCGACGAATCTCATGGGCATGATACCAATGAATGCTATCATCTCCGGGACTTAATTGAAGAACACATCAGAAGGAAGAGACTGGAACGATATGTAAAAGGTCAGAAAAGAACCCTAGCTCTTGCCAATGAAAACCCAAGGCTACCCCTCCCAGAAACAGGAGGGGGAAATCGCAACACCAGCGGCTCCAGTCAAGAGAAGATAGTGGTCCATATCATATCGGGAGGACCACACATCGCCGACAGAAGCTGGGCAGAGATGGAAAGATATGGAAAGTCACTTAGAAACAATGAAGGCTACGTTAATTCTGTTATGGAAGAATGCCACCCGAAGCGAAAAGAGAATGATGACATTACATTCAATAAGCGTGACCTAGAAGGAAGGCAGTATCCTCACATGGATCCTATGGTCATCTCTGCTCGGTTCGGCCGAGCCGAAGTTTTTTGAATTCTAGTAGACACTGGAAGCTCAGTAAATATCCTATTCAAGCATGCTTTCGACAGAATGAAGCTGTCAATGAAGGATGTGTCTTCCTGCAACAAACCACTACACGGTTTCACTGGAGACGCGAAGATGCCCCTCGGGCAATTGGACCTTTTTGTTGAAATAGGAAGTCACCCTCACTCCGTTGTGCGGAAACAAACATTTGTACTAATAGATAACCACTCGGCCTACAACGCCTTTTTAGGAAGACCAGCCTTGTCTGACTTCCAAATTGCCTTGGCCCCGTGGTGCCCGAAGATGAAATTTCCAACAGACAATGGAATAGGGGAAGTAGAGGGAGATCAAGACGCCGCTCGAGATTGCTATGTAACTGAACTTCACAATAATCGCAGGAAGGATAGAGGGAAGAATGCAGAGACTACTCTCTGCATGAAAAACTTGGAAGCATAGCAACTAAAGAAAGCCCCTCCTCTTCGATATACCAGTGATCCTTTTAATGAATTAGACCCCAGAGACAAAGAGGAGGAGGCCACCGCCGAGCCTGCAGAGGCTATGGAGTTTGTATCTGTAGACAAACACGACTCAAGTAGACTGTTGAAAATCGGATCTCAGCTAAGAGCAAAATTGAGGGATCAACTCATTGATTTTCTCCGCCACAACTTGGATGTATTTGCATGGACGCATGCTGACATGACTGGAATCTCCCCAGACGTGGCATGCCACGTACTAAACATCGATCCTACCAAGGTGCCAGTAAAGCAGAAAAAGAGAAGTATGGGGGCAGAACGATCAGTAGCCCTCGACGAAGAAGTAAAGAACCTACTTGCTAATGACTTCATACGAGAAGCCATCTACCCAGAGTGGATCGCTTACCCGGTACAAGTAAAGAAGGCTAATTGGAAGTGGAGAACATGCATTGACTTCTCCAACTTAAATGACGCTTGCCCGAAGGATTGCTTCCCACTCCCCCGAATCGATTAGCTTGTGGACAGCACAACCGGGCACGAGCTCTTATCCTTTATGGACGCATACTCAGAATATAACCAAATCCCTATGCATGTTCCCGATTAAGACCACACTAGTTTCATCACTGACCGGGGATTGTACTGCTACAAAGTAATGCCTTTTGGACTTAAAAATGCCGGAGCTGTTTATCAACGCCTCGTCAACAAGATGTTCGCGGAACTAATAGGACGAACTATGGAAGTTTATGTGGACGACATGCTAGTAAAGTCAAGGAAAGCCGACGATCACGTAAGCCACCTGGGCGAGATGTTTCAGGTACTTCGCCAATATGGAATGAAGCTGAATCCTCTAAAGTGCTCCTTCGGAATATCATCGAAAAAGTTCTTGGGATTCATCGTCCATGCCAGAGGAATTGAAGCAAGCCCCGAACAAGTCCGAGCCCTGAAAGATATCAGGATACCTTCCACTCGAAGAGAAATGCAAAGCCTAAATGGGAAGGTGGCCACCCTAAGCAGATTCATCTCTAAAGCAACTGACAAGTGCGTCCCCTTCTTCGAGGCTCTAAAGAAAGACAAAGGAAAGTTCGAATGGACTGACGAATGCTTAACAGCCTTTCTTAACCTAATCGAACACCTCCAGAGACCACCAGTACTCTCAACTCCAAACGAACGCGAAGAGCTAGATCTATACCTTGCTGTGTCATCTCATGCTCTGAGCACCGCTTTGGTGAGAGAAGACAACCGCACGCAACGTCCAGTATACTTTGTAAGCAAGAGGTTAACGGGGGAAGAAGCCAGATATCCTAAACTTGAGAAGCTAGCATACTGTTTACTAATCATGTCACGGAAACTGCGACACTATTTCCAATATCATTCCATCAGAGTTCTAACCGATCAACTGCTAAGGCAGGTACTCCATCGTCCCGACACTTCTGGACGACTACTTAAATGGTGCATTGAACTGAGTCAATATGATATCACCTACCATCCTCGCACCGCCATCAAGGGACAAGCCATGGCCGATTTCATTGCTGAATTCACTACCAACGAAAGTAAGGAGCAATCTGAAATAGCGAAAGACATCAAGTGGAATCTCTTTGTTGATGGAGCATCAAACGAACAAGGCTCCGGGGCAGGTATTGTAATAATCACTCCCAGGGGAAGGAAGCTACATTGTGCTCTAAGGTTGGAATTGGCTGCTACCAACAACGATGCGGAATATGAAGCAGTAATAGCTGGATTAGAACTTGCTTAGAGATTGGAGTCAGTTCTTTATGTCTTCATAGTGATTCTCAACTTATTGTAAACCAAATACTAGGAGAATTTCAGACTCGAGGAGAACGACTCACAACATATCTAAAGAAGACCAAGCCGCTACTCGATCAATTGGATCACTATTTAATCAAACACATTCCTCGAGAAGAGAACCAAGAGGCCGACGAATTGGCAAAGCAAGCTAGCATGAAAGACGACACCATTTCCGAAACAGTAGCCATCTCAAGGCAACTAACCCCGAGTTTCGAGCAAGTGAATCTGATAGCTGCAACCGAAGAGGAAACTTGGATGACTCCCATCCGAAAATTCTTTCAAGATGGCACACTGCCCGACGAGCGTAACAAAGTCAAGAAAATCTTGAGGAGAGTTTTCCGCTACACAATACAAGAAGGCATCCTCTATCGGCGCGGCTTCTCTAACCCCCTATTAAGGTGTGTCGCTGGAAGGGAAGCCAAGGAAATCTTATCAAACATCCATCAAGGAAGCTGCGGAGATCACACAGCAGGGCAGACTCTGGCAAAGAAAATAATCCGATATGGATATTTCTAGCCCGCCTTAAACAAAGACGCCTTAGACTTCGTTAAAAAATGTGACAGATGTCAGAAATTTTCCAAGATTCCTCGAGTACGAACAAATGAGATTAATCAAATGACCAGCCCTTGGCCCTTTGCAGTATGGGGAGTTGACCTGATTGGCGAACTGCCAGTGGGCTGAGGCGGAGCCAAATATGCTATAGCGGCAGTTGACTATTTCACCAAATGGGTGGAAGCAGAAGCTCTAAATAAAATATCTTCGGCAAAAGTTATTAACTTCTTGATCAAAAATGTTCTATGCAGGTACGGGGTTCCACTCAAAATCATATCGGACAATGGACTTCAGTTTGACAGCGAAGAGTTTGCCGACTGGTGCCAAAAGCACGGAATTCGCAAAAGCTTCTCATCTGTGGCTTACCCCCAGGCAAACGGACAAGTCGAAGCTGTCAACAAAATCCCTAAAACTCTAATAAAAAAGAAGCTTGAAAAATCGAAAGGCGCTTGGGTGGATGAACTTCCTACGGCACTTTGGGCCTACCGCACATCTTTCAGAACATCAACGGGGCATACTCCTTTCTCTTTGGCATACGGATCGGAGGCCATGCTCCCAGTCGAAACTGTAGTGCCTTCCCACCGCAGGATCCACTTTAACCCAGAAGAGAACGAAGAACTCATTCACATATCTTTGGATCTAATTGAAGAGAGAAGAAACGATGCAGCGCTCAAAGCAGCAGCTCACAAGCAAAAAGTGGCAGCGTAATACAACTCCAAAGTCAAGCATCGTAGCTTACAAGAAGGAGATCTTGTCCTCAAGCGAATCTTCCAGCGCCCCGGTGCACTATATCCAATCTGGGACGGACCACATGTAATTCATAAAGATCTCCACAACGGAGCTTATATTTTGTCAATAGTGGACGGAGAGGTGTTCCAGAGGGCATGGAACATCCAAAACATTCGTCGATACTTTTCTTAACTTGTACTGCCCATATGAAGTGAATTAACAAAGAGAATCAGTGGACGTAGGCATTTTCGTGCCGAACCACTTTAAAAACTTGTGTCTTTTTTAACTTGTTCCTTTATATCTTGGCTGCTTGTTAACTTTATCCTTTTCTGTTGAACAAAATCCTGTGTAATGGCATTTCCATTCAAGACACACCACAGCACGACTTCACCTGGACAAGACCTAACAAGTACTATACGAATCTATGCCCTCGCCAATGAGACACTTTTGCTCCAGCATCCCTCTGCTGTGGGTTAATTCATTGCTCGCAATCGGACCTTAAAGCCAACTGTAGTGAGCCGATTATAAGCCACCGAGAAGGCCGACTATAGCCGAGGCAGCTCATTACGGCGTTCGGCTCGCCGACAACCGTGAACCTACTTTAAGCCCCAACATAAGGTGTGGCCAGCTAGAGGTAGTTCACAGTTGACGATCGGCACCCACGCTAGCCGGCCACGGTAAATCGAATAATACCCACGATTATGGGCCATAAAAGCCCGGGTAATTACTGTGCGCGATCTCGGCTCCGAGTGTCTTAAGTACGGCTGTGGTAAAAAAGAGAAACTCCCTGCGAAGGCGTAAGATGGGTGACAAATGTCTCCAAGACCCACAACTAGGGAAAGTGACTACAAAATCCGTTTGCCACGAACTTAAGCACATCGCAGGCCTTCCGTGATTGGAAGTTTTACTATTTCTTATATTTCTATTTTGTTTAAAAACTTTCCTCCTATCCTCTATAATGATCCCTAAAGTACAGGACACAAAATAGGAGACGCTCGCTAATGGGAATAGGAACTCACAACTGGATGACAGATCACTCAGCTGCATTCCATGCTCAGTCATACAAGACATTCAAAGCAACCGTCTACGACTAAAACATGAAGGGCTGTACTTTCTTCTTTTGTATATGAATACGTAGCTGTAATTTATTCGCACATCACACTAACATTGCAAGATATAAAATTATATTTTAAGCAAGAACTTGACATCAAACACGATTGAATCACAGGAATATGCACAGCTACATTTCTTATGCAACACGCTAAAATAACGATAGCATTCAAATATGACAAAATCAACTTAAGTTAAAAATTACATGCCAAGAATAAAGTCGTTCGTTACGAATAACATAATTACAGCCTTAAAGTTACATTAATGTTTTGAGACTACTATAGACAGCAATGTCAAGTAAACCAAAAGATATCCAGATCAAGTCAAGGAGTCGGCTGCATCGGAGCTTCACCTCTATCCTACTGGCCCTCCGAGATCTACTTAACCGCAGGATTGGAACTCTCAGCATGTTGACCAGAGGTAGCTGGTGCTTCAGAGGTCCCGCCTGTCCAATTCAGGAGAAGAATCCATTAAATAAACAACAAGCAATCAAGTTACGAAAATCTAAAAGGGAAGACTTACCAGTATCTGCTCCTTGGTCATCATCCTCTAACTGCACACCTACCTCCTCAGCAGTAAGCAGTCGCATACCCTCCTTCACCGCCGCTTTCTCCTCCTTGGTGAATTGAGCCGTAACCACGTCCATCTAAAGGCCACACCACCCTCCTTATCTACATCGTCCTTAGCCTCCTCCAGGGCCTTGAGATAAATCCTCGCCATGACTCGGGGATAATCATCCATCCAAGATAAGTTGCCCTGTTTCCAAGTGCGAAAATATACATCCTGAAGCATCTCATCCATTATCCCCTCATTCTCCTCGAACTCCCTTATTCGGTCCTCAGAAGCCAACAGCGTTGAAGTGGAAGCATCCCTCTCCGTTTGGTATCGCGAGCAGTCGGCCAGAAAGGATTTCCTCATCGCCTCCATATCCTCCTTCAGATTAGTTTAAGCAAGCTCTGCGGCTTCAAGTTTCTCGGATAACTCCTATACTCGCTCGAGATCCTCTTTCCGAACCTCATCCACCGTTGCAATAGCTATATCAATCCGTTCCTTACAAACAGCATCCATTTTCCGTAACTCTGCCCTGTTGGCCAATTCCATGGTTTTCTTTAATTGCCTAGAAGCAGCCTCGTGTTGAGAGATCTGAATGGCCTGGTCAGCGAGTTGTTTGGCCTGGTCGGAAACCATTAATCGCAGTCGAATGTTAGCGCTTCCGATTTCTTCTCCAGCCTTGACCAGTCGGGCATGATGCCCCATCAGCTTCCTGGTTTCCTCAGCAACCCGGTCAATGTTTGCCTTAGTTTCGTCCCCCAAAGTCACGACCCGAGTGGTAAGCAAATTAAGGTCCAGGGACTTAGCTTCATCCAATACTCTTACCATAGGATTACGGGGAAGAAGGTGCTCGTCGGTAGCCTCATCAAAGGTAATATCACAAGAACCTGGATCCAGATCCGGATGACCTGCAAATGGATTATGGGCCAAGCCGGGATGGCCTATCCGGGTAACGGCAGGATTTTCAGACGGGTGCGGAGGAGGTATAAATTCAGTATTCTTCTTCGTGGTATCCCAAAGAGGCTGAGTTGGGGACTGAGGACCAGGTGAGGGTTCAAACAAAGAACAACTTCTCTTCTTCCTTTGGATATCCTCCTCGATAACTCCAAGAAGAGGGCGGTAGCCGACTACGTCTCCAGGGCGGTTAGTCGGAGGCTTTGATTTAGCAGAAGCCTTGAGAAGTTTGTATTGTTCAAAGCGGGGCCGAACATCTGATGTCTTGGCCACCTTACCCGCTTCTGTGATAAAAACCAAGTGTTACAGGCATACATTGAACTATAATTCAAGAAATATATCAAGTTAAGAAGAGTAAAGAGACGCTTTTGTTATACAAACCCTGGGGAGGAGTGGGATATTGCAATAAGTCCTGGATCTCATTCCAAGACGGGAGCTGACCATAAAATATTCCTAAATCCTTATCATAAATGGAGTCGGCATCACCTTGAATCGCAGGAATTGCCTTAGCTGAAGCGCTCTTAGAAGATGAATCAGCGCCGGTCTCAGCCTTGTCAGCTTTCTTAGGCTTCTCCACTAAAACTGATCCTTCCTCCAACCCTTCAAAAGCTAGGAGGAAAGTGTCATCTGTCCACTCTTGGATCACACCTGCTTGCTCAGAAGACAAAGCCCCAATGCTATCACCACTCTGTCCGTCGCCACCATCATCGCTATGACCATCACCTTCTCCACCACTTCCACTCTTCGCCTCACCTCCTTCATCCTCGCCTCTTTCCTCCTCCACATCTCCTCCTCCGGGCCATCTAGACATGTGCTGGGGGAGGGTCCATCGGACTTCTTAAGTTTCTTTCCCCCGGCAATTGGATGTTTCAAGAAGGGTTTCCTTTTGCTGCTCTTCGTCGTAGCCCCTCCTTTAGCTTTGGTGGCCCTCTCCTCGGCTGTGTCTCTTTGCTTGACCACAAACTGGTGTGGAAGAATCAAGTTATGCCCCAAAAGAGTAGCATTCCTGATCAAATAAGAAGCTTCCCTCTCCTTTTCCGGAATGGCTTCTATTTCCTCAGCCATCCGAACCAAACGATCATTCTCTACAATCGCAAAGCCACCTGTCGCTAGCAAGAAACAAAGCACATAAGGAGGAGCATTGCAGTCAGAACGGAAATTATAAATTAAAGTCGACTTACAGCCAGAGGTGAAGAGATGGAAAGAAACAGAGTCATCCTTGACAAAGAACCATTCCTTCTTGAACATACTAAATTTTGAATATAAGTCCATGACTGGCTTGAAAGACACGGTCGATTCTAAGCTAATGTACGGAGACCCCTTCTTGTAGCCTCTCAAGTTGTACAGGTACCGAATTTCCTGGTAGGAAGGGGGAGGCCCGTATTTTCTCTGGAAGATAATAAACAGACTCACCAAGATGGCATAGGAGTTGGGCTGAAGCTGGAAAAGGGCCACCTTCAAGTATGTGATGAAGCTGACCATCCAAGCGTTGATCGGAGGAATGGCTCCGCACATGCAGTGATACCTACTGTAAGCGAAATATCCTTCAGGGGGGTTATACGGCATCACTCCTTTCCCTGGCAATATCATATGCGCTCTTTCAATCCCAAAAGATCTAGATATAACGTCAAGCTGCTCATCTTTGAGGGAGCTGGGAAAACAGTCAGGCGGTGAGTTCAAGAGCTCCTGAGGACCGTATCCGTCTACTAACGATCTCAGGGTTGGTCCATGTCGTTCTGGTTCTACCTGAACTAGGGGCACTATGGAGGACTCTCCTTTGTCCTTGGATTTCTTCTTGTTAGAACGAGTTCTACTTTATGAGACATTATCTGCAACACGAGAAAACATATTGTTAGGACAAGGAGTGTAGAGATATAAACAAGCAAATACCTACAGCCTGGAATCTCATTCATAATTCAAAACATAAAAGTTTCATTCGGTAGTTCGAGTCTTAGAGTTCATTCGGCACTCATGTTCCCTAAGTGTCATTTGGTAGTCCGAGTCTTAGAGTTCATTCGGCACTCATGTTCCCTAAGTGTCATTCGGTAGTCCGAGTCTTAGAGTTCATTCGGAGCTCTTACTTCCTAAAGATCATTCGGTAGTTCGAGCATAAAGTTCATTTGGCAGAAGGAGACCTCACCTGATTCGGCAGACAGAGGTTTGGTCCAGCTCTCTCAGATGGTAAAGGATGACAAAGGCGTGAAGCCCACACTTATAGGCAAGCGGAGGATGACCGGACCAATTGGTTCGGCACTTGGGCCGAATGAAAGTGTCCAAACTAAGAAAAACAAAGCGCGACATATGCAGGCATATGCCCCACTTTGGGACGCAAATGTTGGGCGTTTTTCCACCGGACCAGGGCCACCGGACCAATGCTGCCGAATCGAAGCAACGAAGGCACTACCGAATCGAAACAACGAAGGCACCAACGAATCAACCACACTCCTCGCACTACCGAACCAACCCACTACCGGACCAACCACACCCACTACCGAACCAAAGCAGGACCGAACACACTTCTCTCGCCATCGAATCAATCCACACGCCATTCACTACCGGACCAAAATCTCAAACCATCACCGGGCCGAAACACTACCGAACCCACACGAAGAAAGCCCTACCGAACCAGAAGCATACTACCACAACCGAACCAGAAGCATACTACCCCTTACCGAACCAAAGTGAAGAAGGTATTACCGAACCAATAATGCCAAGCCAGATCGCATCAGCCCAGGCCCACCAGCAGCTATATACATCCAAGACCCCTGCCCCCAGCCTCACTCTATAAATAGAGGGGCAGGGGTATAACAATGGGGGACAAGTTTGAGAGCTCAAGCACGGACAGAAATTTCAGACAACTTTCATACAATTGTAATTGAAGCTTTGTACTTGTAATCTGAACAGTGATAGAGAATAACATATGAAGTGGACGTAGGCGCATTCTGGCTGAACCACTATAAAATTGTGTGTCTTTTACAGTTTAGTCCCTGCTTTTTACATATCTGCATAAATCACCTAAATCGCTAAGAACAACATAAAATCGATTAAATCATACGACTTGGAGGTGTTTGCCCATTTTTGGTGCAAACATATATAATTGTAATAATTTCTGAAAAATTATTCCTTTATATATAAAATATAATCTAGGTAAAATTATTTCGTTTATCCAATTTCAAAACCATACTATGCCGAATTGCCATGTTCAAGTGTTTAGAGATTCTTATCGATAACGTTAGCTACTCTATTGACCATAATCCATAAGCCCCTCAACAGATAATTCAGCACAATGTAAAACATTTTTATATTACTAACAAATAGGCACTCATAACTATAATTCACTCAAACTTATTCTAGGGTACTACTGACCCTTTCTTTAATGAGTAATCCCTAATAAAGCCAAGATTCACGCTTAACCTTGCTCCCTGATACCAAATGTAATGACCTAGGCTTTTCAACCATCAACAGTGGGTACAACCCTCCATGGCATACAATGGTACCTCGAATCTAGTTTCATGGTCAGCCTCTCGACATGTAACCAACCCTTCAAGGCTTTATACTACCTCTCAAGACATGTAGGGGTAAGAGTCTCTGCTCACCACCAAACACAAAGCGAGAACCCCCCCATCATGCATGAACCTCACCAACCAAATCCGATCCCGATCTCTTCAAAAATACTTTCTATAATTTTCGGTAAACTCAATCCCAGTTCTATGGGAAATAAATGGACAAAAATAAGAGTCAAGATCACCTCCTAACCGTTAGTTAACGGATTTCCTTATCATTTGTCCTAGGAGAATGAAATGAGATTTATATGCACAGTACAACATCATCGGAGATGACTATACCATATAACTCATGCGTTTCTCTTAGATATTTCCAAAGTAACATTTTGGATCCATATTTGATAGTTGGCTATTTAACTATCCAAAAACACACATCCAAATCAGGGATTTATGTCAAAAGGAAAAAAACCACATTGGTTGAAAACATAAGCAACCCCTAACATCTTTAATTAATCTTTTCATCAATAAACATTACTTTGTACATTACACGTATAAAATACCTTTACAAAGATATATCCACAAATTTCCTATATTTTCAATACTTTGAAAAATATCCATACACGTATCATTACAATATAAGTATAATCACAAAACTAAGAAAGATGTACACTTTTTATGTGACGCCCCACCTCTATGCTCACAATAGCAAAAGTTATTATAAGGAATAACGTCTGCTATTGTGAAGAATAAGGCTTGTTAGAAGCGACCATCCGTAAGTTATGCCTTAGACGAGTATTGATTACATCGATAGGAGTTGTGTAAATTACTTCCAAAGATATAGATTCAATCCAAATCTAAAACGAAACTACGGTGGCTAAAGAAAAATCCAGAACAACTCATAATAACAACAACATCGATATGTAAAGTCACATCAGAACAGAAATATCAGATATATAGCGGAAGACAAGTCTGGAATACATGCTACAATGATCGATCGAATGTACATATACAAAGACATCAAAATACATGAGGCGATAATCAATACACCAAAAGTACACCTCGAAGACTAGACAAAAGATGGAGTGAAATCCCAAAAGCTGAAGCTGCAACTGAATCAGAGACAGCAATTATCCTAAAATAATTCGGTCTGACCCGAGTATTATTTAAAAGAAAATAATAAACGGATCAATCTAATTTAAACTCATAAATAAGTGTATGATAAATAACACTTAAACAATCAATTATAGTCTCGAATGAGACTATTCAACATAAATAATCAACATAGTTTAAATGAAGAAATTTCAATTTAAACCCCATCACAATCAACTTCCAAATTCATAACTGAATTCAAAGCAGCAATTCACAAAATCTAGAAATCAAAATAGATAACTAGACAAATCAGCAATCGCAAAATCTAGAAATAAAAATAAGATAACTAGAAAGATCAGCATAAAAGTGGATCGATCCCAGCAGATGGCGAGTTTTAGCTACGCCGCTCGTGCATCTCAAATGGCCGAAGCCTACCAAGTACTATAATTTTTGGCGCCCATCAGAAGACTCGAAGGTCCGCAGAGTGACTCGAAGGTCTAGTAGTGGTAATTGACCCGAAGGTCCAACAGAGTAGCTCGAAAGCCCAACAAAATCATCAGAATCTACAAACAGCAAATTTTCAATTAACGAGTCCGGAATTAACCGAAATAGTAAAAGCGTGGTTTCATACTCCGCACTTTTGCTAAATCGTTTAAATCTCTTCATCGTTTCCTTGAAAGTGTAAAATTGTGTATTATATATAAATAACATTTTACGTTCTCAAACGGGTAAGTCCGGAATTAAGTGAATCAGTAAAAGTAAGGGTTCATAGTCCTCAATTTTGCTGAAGCGTTTAAATCGCTTCCTCATTCTTTTGAAAGCACAAACTGTAAAAAATTTGAAAATAATTTTTAAAACACGTGATTAAAACATCAACATCTGTAGCAATTTCGATGAGGAAATTGTGCTTCACCAAACACCGTAAAAACGGATACCAAATCAGCGTTGGGGATAGCCGCTCGAAAATCCACTTTAAAATTGACGGTTACTGAAGTCAAAATAACAGTAAATTTATTCGTCAAAAATGTCATCAAAACTACACGCTTGATAAATTTAGCACCGGAGTAAAAATCCCATTATAAAAATAACGGCAATAAAATTCGTTTCAAAATGAAACTCCGGTTCAAAGCAAATTTTACGTCAGACTGCACTATTGCTATAAATTAATTAAAATATTTGATAGCTTGGCAATAACATCCCAAATGATGCTATCATAACATATATGCACTAAATCAATGCAACTTTAAGTGGCCAGTATACATTTTATTGAATGCAATTATAAACTTTTGAACAAAAATTAAAATAAACTGGCCACATATTTAGCATTTCGCATAATCACTAAATGCATACATACATAAAAGTGAAATGAAATTCAACAGAGGCAGGGATCAAGCGAACTACACTGGTGTGTTCACTATTGCAATTTAACATCAATATGGCCAGAACTTTGTAGCTTAAAACACGTGATTCATTTGCATGCAATAACACGTACTGAAGCAAGGAAGTAAACCAACCTAAGCTATTGTTTTTTTTTCGTGCACGGTAGCCTATAAAAAAACAGAACACATACACAAAAGATTATATAAGAACCGGTACGCATGCACTTAATCAAAGACCTGGACCTAGCTTCACACTACACAGATACACGCACACCCCTATGATACATGCATACACGTTTATGATGACCTATCCCATGAATTATACACAAATATGCTAACTAGAAGGCAACTGTCTCAAGAAAAATATACTACCTCAAAGCAAACAGCTAGACCACAGGAATCATAGGAACAGAGCATTTAAAGAAGATCGTGCATGTGACAGAACTTAAACCTGAAGTGAAAACAACAGGCATATTTGGACTGCATATTCAAGTGCATCAAATTTACCTCAATGTACACCATATAGAGAAGATTCTAGTGAACATGACTAGAAGAGAAAATAAAACAGAAATGTGGTGGATATATCTACGTGGAACGACAAGTAAAGATCAAACATGTCAAGATTGCTGTCAGGTAAATGGCAATAAATGACCTGGCCAATCATTTTAGCACACAGAATGCAATGATGTATAAATTAGCAATGTGAGATTTTCACTCACCGTCTGTTTAAGAACCAACAAACCCTCTAGATCCAAAAGAGAACGAAATTATACTGCCATTAATACACTACCGAGCTCTGGAGGCTAAAATGATGGAATGAAAAGTGATGCAACTCCTTTTACCTTTCTTACAAATATTATGCAAGTCAAAGAATTAATGTGTGCTGGCTTAAATTTTGTACAATTGCATTTAATGCAAACATGCATTTGAAATATAGTACTCGGCTATAACACTTGATGGTGGTAGAGTAAAGCAAGTGTTCACACTTGCTTTATGAACTGAAAGTGACAACAATGCAAATGTGTTTACATATTTGGTTTTAAAAAAAATTGCGGTGACAATATTGACAATTTGTTTTCACACTTGATAAATAAATAAATAAAAGACTCAGGCTATAAACATGCACGCATGGCCAAAAGTAATGCAACTTGCAAAATGTACTACACCCACTTACAAACTATAAATTGTCTGAACAAGAAGTTAGTGTACTTCAATCTGCACTCAAGTGCAAATTGTTTCTCACGCACACAAGAAGGTGCACAAAACAAATGCACGAAAAGAATGAGGTGTCTAGGACCACTTTGGTTTAATGGGTTATATTTGTTACACATGAAAAAAAAAACAAGAAAAGATTACAACCTTAGGTGTCAGCACTTGTTTATATTTAATATGGACCAATACCCACGTGCAAATGCAAAATGAAAGAATTACAACCTAATTATATTCACCGCGACAAGCAATTTGCAACTGACTTTGCAAATGAATTTGCATCATTTTTTTTTCAAATTTTTATTTTTAAAATTTCTATTTAAATTATTTATTTCGACAGTAATTTAAAAATCATGGTCATTACAGACTCCCTCCATATAAAAATTGCGTCCCCCAATTTTCATACTAGAAGCAGCATATAACACAAATAATTCATCACAGCAAAGATAAAAATAGAAAAGATGGATAAGAATGATCACCCCACCCGAAGAGGAGAGAAAACCGGGATAAGAACGCTTGATAAATTCTCTGGTTTCCCAAGTGCAATCTTTAGGGTTCGCGGACCATTGAATTTTCACAAGCGGGATTTCTTTATTTCGAAGGCGTTTAACCTCCGAAGCTAGCACACGAATAGGATTTTTCACAATAGAAAAATCGAGTGAGGTCTCAAGATCTTGTAACATAGGAGGATCAATAATAGAATTTGAATCTCGAAGGCATCGACGAAGCTGGGATATATGAAATACGTCATGAACTCCCGAAAACTGAATAGGTAGCGATACACGATAAGCAACTAGGCCAATGCATTCCATAATAGGAAACGGTCCAATATAACGAGGAGCCAATTTCCCGGAGCTACTAAAACGCACCACCCCCTTCATCGGAGAATCACGAATGAATACGTGATCACCAACAGAAAATTCCAATGGCTTCCTACGATGATCGGCATAAGATTTCTGCCAATTCTGAGCCTCTGTCACTCTCTGTCTGATAATATCAATCCTCTCAGAAGAATCACGAATATAATCGGGGCCGAGAACTAACTTTTCCCCAGATTCCAACCAACAAGATGGTGATCGACACGGCCTTCCGTAAAGAGCTTCGAAAGGAGCCATACCGATACTGGATTGAAAACTGTTGTTATAAGAGAACTCAACAAGAGATAAGTGGTCTTCCCAACTACCACCAAAATCAAGGATGCAAGCCCGAAGAAGATCATTCAAAACTTGATTCACCCTTTCAGTCTGACCGTCGGACTATGGATGATAAGCTGTAGTAAGATTGAGCTAGTGCCCAAAGCTTTCTGAGGGATCTGCCAGAAACCACTAGTGAAAAGTGGATCTCTGTCACTAACAATAGAACTAGGAACTCCATGAAGTCGAACGACTTCCTTAATAAACAGCTTAGCCAATAAAGGAGCGGTCTGATTGGACTTGATAGGAATAAAATGGTCTGATTTAGTCAATCTGTCAACAATCACCAAAATACTAGTATGGCCCGACCTCGAACGAGGTAGGCCATCAATGAAGTCCATAGAAATCTGATCACATTTCCATAATGGAATCTCAAGAGGCTGCAAAAGACCACTGGGATGCTGGTGTTCTGCTTTAACAAGTTGACAAGTCATGCAATGACTTACATAACTTGCAATATCACGCTTCATACCCTTCCAATAGTATAAGCGTTTCATATTAGCATACATCTTACTGCTACCCAGATGAATAGTATACTTAGAATGATGACAGTCCTCAAGAATGTCATTTCTAAGATTAGAAACATAGGCACGACCAATCTACCCTTGTTCCGAATACAACCACGAATATCAATATCGAAATCCTTCAGATCGTCGCTTTGGGATTCCGATTTACAACTCTGAATAAGATAAGCAATATGTGGATCTTGTTTTTGGGCATCGACAACACGATCGAACAAACTAGGACGAGCTCCATGCTAAATAAAAGCACGAGAGAATCTGAAACTGAAGGACGGTCTCTAATATCACAAAGAGATAAAGCTTCCAAAATATTCTAATCTGCTAGCATCATGGAAACAACAACCTGTTGCATGCGACTAAGCGCATCAGTAACTCGATTACCCTTACCAATGGTATACCGAATATAGAAATCATATGTAGCATAACTTTCGAGCCAACGTTGTTGCCTCATATTTAGTTCTTTCTGAGTAAATAAATACTTCAAAGATTTGTGGTCGGTGAAGAGAATAAAACGCTCGTCCAATAAATAATGTCACCAAATCTTTAAAGTAAAGACTATAGCGGCCAACTACAAATCATGGGTAGCATAACGGATCTCGTTAGGCTTTAGTTGTCTAGAAGCATAGGCAACTACTCTATCCTTTTACATGAGAACGGCACCGAGTCCATAACCACTGGCATCGGTATAAACAACAAGATCATGATTCCTTTCAGGAACCACTAAGATAGGAGCATGAGTAAGGAGATCTTTTAACTTCAAGAAAGAATTCTCACACTTATCCGACCAAATAAAAGGAACACCTTTTCTCGTAAGAGTGGTAAGCGGTAAAGCAATACGAGAAAAGTCCTTAATGAACCGGCGATAATAACCCGCCAATCCAAGGAAACTACGGATCTCAGTAATGGTCTCGGGCCTCCTCCAATTCTGAATAGATTCGATCTTGGAAGGATCGATAGAAATACCATCAGAAGAAACAATATGACCAAGAAACTTCACCTTATTCTCCCAGAAGTGACACTTAGAGAATTTGGCATAAAGCTGATGCTGACGAAGAGTGCTCAAAACAATCTCCAAATGTTGAATATGATCGGCTTCAGATTTGGAATAAATAAGAATATCATCAATGAAAACCTGAACGAACTTATCGAGATATTCCCGAAATATCCGATTCATAAGATCCACAAAATACGCTGGAGCGTTCGTCAAACCAAACGGCATAACAAGCCATTCATAAGACCCATAACGAGTACGGAATGCGGTAAGAGGAGTTCTATCTTTCGCAACTCGTAACTGATGAAAACCGGTAGCAAGATCGAGTTGGGAGAAGAGCTTAACGCCACTTAATTGATCGAACATGTCACCGATCCTAGGCAATGGATACCTATTCTTGATAGTGAGCTCGTTAAGCTTGCGATAATCAATGCAAACCCAAAGAGTACCATCTGGCTTCTTAATGAAGATAACGGCGGTGCCCCAAGGAGACGAGCTAGAACGAATAAAATGCTTGGCTTCCAACTCAGATAATTGTTGCTTGAGTTCCTTATTTTCCTTAGTAGACATCCTCGTGGGAGGACGACTGACAGGATGAGCACCAGGGATAAGATCAATACGGAACTCAATTACCCTCTTTGGCGGCGAACATGAAATAGGCTCGAAGACATCAGAATAATCACAAACAACCGGAATATTAGCAATGACATCCTCCGATTCGAAGGAAGAAATGAAAGCATTTTAAGTATGATCCATGCTTTGAAATTTAATAGATAACTGCTCATTAGCATCGGGATGCTTGAGATATAAAGTTCTTTCGGGACATAGAATTTGAACTTCATAACGGACGAGCCAATCCATACCCAATATCATATCAAAATCAAGATCATCCATAACATGCAGCTTCACATGAAAGGAAAAGTTACAAAGAATAATCTCAACATAAACACATAACAAACCAAGAGTAGCGAATCCACCAATAGGATTCACAATCCTCAAAGGGTCGCAAAAAGTAACAACATCCAAAGGAATAACATAAACAAGCTTCTTTGACACGAATGAATGCGATGCACCCGTATCGAAAAGAACTCTAATAGAACGGCCATGAAATAAAACAAAACCTTCCAAAACAGAAGGAGTAATATTTTGGGCTGAGAAGAACCACCAGAAGCTTTAGCAACATTAAGCTTCCCAGATTTGAGACCCCTAAAAGCATTAGGGCAATCAGAAATCCAATGACCCACTTTCTTGCAATAGCGGCAAATGCGAGGCTTAGGACAATTACGGTGAAGATGATCCAAAGAACCACAATTATAGCATGCCCTCTGAATAGAAGGTGCACTACTAGGCTGAGAACTAGAGGTAGCTTGCTTCTTCTTCTTCTGGTTGGAAGAATTAGGCTTATGAAATGGAAATCTCTTCTTCTTGGGGTTCTTAGAAACCTCAACATCATCACAACTATCACGTTCCTTTTCAACAGCTTCAAGGCAAAGAGCCGAATCAACAAGCTCCTCAAAAGTGGGCTTAAGTTGAAGCAAAAGAACTTTCTTCAAATAATTCTTCAAATCATCAAAAAAACGAAGATTCTTCTTATGCGAAGTGTTAACGAACTCAACTCCGTATTTGGACAAGGCCTCGAAAGATGCAACATAATCAGAAACAGAGGACTTTCCTTGCTTCAACTCAAGGAAACTACGAGCAAGATTAGCCTTTTCTAATTCAGGAATGAACTTAAGTTCGAAACATTCCTTAAACTGAATCCAAGAGAGAGAGAGAGAGGACTCATCAACTTCCGCAATAAAAAGCTCATACCAATCAAGCGCATGCTCTTGCAACATACTAGATGCCACGAGAACACGATGATGATCAGAAATATCCTTCCGAGAAAATATGCGCTTACAAGTGCGCAACCAAGTCTGAACCTCCATTACACTTTCTGATCCCTTGAAAGGCTTGCCTCCAAGCTGGGAATAGTCAATACACATGCGGGCGAAGGCAGACTTTTGATTAGGAGCTACGGGAGTAGCAACAGAAGGCTGAGTACCCCGAAATAGCTCCATAAACTGATCAGCTGACATATAGACTCCGTCTGAATGAGAATCACTAGACGGGCCTGCAGAAGAACGCTTCCCTCTATCTCTTCCAGCCATAGGCTGAGAGACAAGAGAAGGTAAGAATTAGTTAAAACAATACACAATTGATAAGAATTTTAACAAATGGAATACTACGGAATATAAAAATTTATTCCTAAACATACTCCACATGTTAAAGTGGAAAGAATAGATTACAAAGGCACGAATAAACCCCTGAATAGTTGTGACACATGTTCCATTCTTCTTCTGTTCTGTGTTTATTATAATTTGTTCTGAATTTCAGCTCTAATACCAAGTTGTGATGCCCCACCTCTATACTCACAATAACAAAGGTTATTATAAGGAATAACGTCTGCTATTGCGAAGAATAAGGCTTGTTAGAAGCGACCATCCGTAAGTTATGCCTTAGACGAGTATTGATTACATCGATAGGAGTTGTGTAAATTACTCCCAAAGATATAAATTCAATCCAAATCTAAAACGAAACTACGGTGGTTAAAGAAAAATTCAGAACAACTCATAACAACAACAACATATATATTGTTTGCACCAAAATTGGGCAACACCCTTCGAAAGTTTTTGAAGAGATAATAAATGAAGAAATCAAATTGAAAATGAGGATTATCAAACAAAAACTCCAAGTCACAGAAAAGTAAATTGCACGGAAGATAATATTTAGAGTGGTTCGGCGATTTGCCTACGTCCACTATGAAGTTTTGTCACTTTATTGATTGAAAATTGAAGATTACAAGTGTTCTAGAGCGAAGTACAGCAGATAATAAGCTCAAATTCAAAATCAGCGGCAGTGATGACGATAAGGAGTTATTCTGGCAGCATCCGGGCGTGCTTTATATCGAAAGATTCTCCGATCCCCTTTCTGAATGACCAGGGGCTCTATTTATAGGCGTAGGATGCTGATATTTCGCTAAAAATCCAGGGGACCACTTCTGGCACGTGAGGGGCCCACAAGCCCAACCTCAGGAAATTTGGGCCCACTTTGGGATCGATTCGAAGTACGTTCGAATCGATCAAAAAATCATCCAATCACGATGAAATTTGGTGTGGACATTCTTCAACATGTAAGCAAGCTTCTGTGAAAATTTCATAGCATTTGGACTTGTAGATCTCGAGTTATGATCGATTCAAAATGGTGATCTTCGCCAGACAGCTTCCTTCAAATCGATTGTCTTCGAATCGATAGGGTCGAATCGATGGTGTTGCGCGTGAGGTAATTGACGTGGCTCGTGTTTCCCGGGTTGATCCAGTTCTTTGCTCCGAGTTTACTGGGTCGAATCCACGGTTTTCGCTACTTTGACTTAGTGGATTCGAGGGATACATTATCAAAGGGATTTGAACAGAAGCTCGTTCGTATCGATCACGGCGAGTTTTGGTCGATCGATACGAAGCTTGTTGTAGCCGGATGGATTCGAACACGTGCTCTTTCATGGGTTCGAAGCAGAGGAGACTTGATGGACTCAAACATGTGGCTTTGGGCGATGGATACGAAGCTTGACCACCTGATGGGTTCGAACAAGGAGGTGGCGATCGATTCGGAGCAATCATATGTTGATGGATTCGATCTTATATGCTCTGATGGAGGCGAAGTGGAGCGACTTCATGGACTCGAAGGACTTCAACCTGATGTATACGAAGTGGAGTGATCCCATGGATTCGAAGTAAGAGGAACTCGATGGATTCGAACTCATGCTCTTCTGATGGATTCGAACTTAGGGTTATTTCCTCCAACTTGCATCGATGATAGCTTGAGCATACGAACTCGGATTGACTTGAAATTTGAGATGCTGACTTGTACGATCTTTCTTGTCATATCCTATCAATTGTAGCTCAATCTGGACTTGGACAAAATTCATCGATATCCATAGTGAAGCGAAGTATGACCAATCTCTGAGACTAACCGTCCTTGGTTTCAAGTCAAGTTCTTGGTGTCATGGCCTTGCCAAAAGGCGGGATAACATTTGCCCTCCAATGTACGTCTTGTGGAAACATGACGTGCTTTGAAAAGCTGCAGAACATTGCTTAGCTGTTGATTGTTACAATCGTAACAAGATGAATCTTTGATCCCTGTAAATGTTTAAAACCGAGTATTAGTTTGACATATATGCACATACGTTAATTTGACTCTCATTAATGTTGTGTGCTCACGAGTCATTGTCGGTTTTGTTTGTTATTGAATTTCGTATTGATTCTCTCCTGAACCGATGTGAAATTTGAGTTGTAACAATGTCCGTCAGTTGTTTCTAGGAAGTTCCTTCATATCAATCCTCTCCTGAATCAATGTAGAAGGTTGAAGGACCGACATCGTACTGGTGAATTTAGAATTGAGTAGATACGTGACGCTTGTTCGTATCGATATGTAGTGGGTGGAGTCGAACAAAAGCTTCGAATCGATGGAACCCATTGTCTCTGGCTATAATGATCGTTAGCTTTGTATCAATGAGAATCTTTGGTGATGGATTTGAAAGCATCGTTCGACTCGATGTGATGGTTGACCCTGATTGGTATCGATGACAATCGATGGATACGACATGATCGTCTGCATCGATAGGCCGCGTATCGTTGTGAGTCGATGAACACTTCGAATTTGGTGGGGTCGAATTCTCCTTAGGTCTTTTTAACACCGTGCTTCGAATCGTCTTGATGAAGTTGAAGTAATGGATTCGATTTGTGGTTTCATATGGATACCTGCTGGAGTTCGAATCGACTACGATGTCTTGGCTTATGGATTCGAACTCGCTGCTTCGAATCGCTCCGATGGCTTCACCTGCTGCCACCGGTTTTACTTACCGGGATACGAATTGCCACAGAACCGATATAAATACTGAGGCCTCACTCACTTTTCACTTTTTACTTTTTATCTTCGTCTTCCCGTGTCTTTGAATCCATCTCGATCCTTTAAGAACAAGGCTGAACTACTCTTCCTTCCTTCGAGTCGAGGCAATATTCAACTCTTTCGGATCGATTCATACATTCAGGTAGTTGAAGCTTTATGGATCTGAAGATTCAAGAACAAACCTTTTCATCGTGTTTCGTTCGTTTCAATCTTGAATGAGTCCAAGTCGAAATCGAGTTGGCTGGTTGGAGAAGAAACAGGGACGAGTCCTTCGTATCAATCTGGAGTTATATCGATGGAGAAACGATAGTCTGCCCCTAGTGTTCGTATCGATTGACGCTCTATCTGTGGGGATTCCGAGTTGAATCGATCGCATGAGTGGGGTCATCGTATCGATCCTTTGCGATTGATACGATGGAACTATCTGCCTACGATCGATTCGAACACCCTGCTCACGCAATCGATACGAACCTTGAGTCGATACCCCTATTGGCGATGGATGCGAAGCTTGAGTCGCTGATCGATTCGAAGGGCTCCAGTCTTCATCGATATGAACCGTGTTGATTCGAACGAGATCGATTCGAAGTACCGTCTCTTTGATCGAATCGAATACTTATAATATGGCTCGGATCGATTCGAAGTCACTTCTATGGATACACAATTTTTCTCATATTTTGCGGCGTGATTCCGACGAGCTTCATCTCTGCATATGTGGACTGAAATTTTATAGTGCATACTTGATTGCCCTTCGAAGCTCATCGATGGAACTATAACTTAACTTCGTGACAAAAAACTTTAACTTGAATTAATTGCCAACATCGAAATGGTTTGGGGATGACGGTCAGCGACGACGGTCATCTCTACTGGATCTCTAATGTCTTCGCTGCCTGTGAATTTTCTTTAACTCTGTAAAAAATTTCTAAGTAATGCACAACACTGCACTGCACCACACACACTTCACACTGGGAATTAACGGGCTTTCTATGTGCTTAATGTTGCTTTCTGATGAGTTAGTCAGTTATGGAATCTTCGAACTCCCAACAACAAGAGGTACAGAGTTTGCCCCCTCCTGTGCTTGAAATTCCTGATATTCCCGCCGAAGTAATTGATCTGGCTCCGGACGAATTGCCGGATGCTTTATTTATTGAAAACCCTATTGACTCCGTCCAGTCCAATATCTTCGAATCTTTGCTGGGCCAGATATGTTTGAAACATAACCTATCTCCGGACGATGTGTTATTACCGGGAGCCGATGACAGACCTCATAATCCGCCCGAAGGGTATACTGCCTTCTATCGTCATGCTTGTGCAGCCGGAACTCTTCCCCCATTTAATTAGTATATCAGAGAGATGATGTCATTCTTAGGAATTGCACCCTCACAGCTTCATCCTAACGGACATGCATTTCTGAACAGTGCCTTCATCATATTTATGGATTGTTTCTTTCGCCCGCCGCGGCCGTCTGAGATTAGATACATATTTAACTTCAAAAGTAGGGGTGATAGCCCATCTTTTACTTTTCTGGAAGCGGTCGGAAACTGTCAGATCGTGACCGGGGCTTGGACTAGACTTAGCTACTTCAAAGCCGAATGGTTTTTTGTTCGGTACCCCCAAGGGTTTGCTAGGCGATGGCTGTCTAGACGTAAGTGTCGCAAGTCTTTCTTGAATAGCTATTCTTAACACTTGTACTAATACTCTGCCCTTCTTACAGCCATCATTTCGAGGCCCGACGGTGGATATTATAAAGGCATTGTTCGGAGCTTACAAGAGATCCCGAGCGACTTAAGGCACATCGACTCGGTGTTAACTGATGATAACTTAAGGATGCTGGGTTTAATAGAGATGAACCAGAGCATTGTTATTGAGGGGTTGGCGAAACCGGCTTCGAAGATAAAGAAGAAAACGGTGAAAAGAAAATCCGGCATAGTAATAAGAGAAGCGAGCGATGACAAAAGGACGCCCACAAATACTGAGCTAGCGGCTGATCTTTCCCAAATAGAAGAGAAGCGAAAAGGCAAAGGCTGTTGTCCCTAAATTTAAGAGACGGAAGTCTGTAGTTGTGTCTCATTTGATCCCCGGAATTACTATCTCTGACGCCACTCCTTGTCAATCAGGAGACGCTTTTAGAGGACTGGATGACATTCCCATCCCGGAGTACGTATCTCTTCACCACGAGTCTGGGTTGGAAGAACTCCGGGAAACGTTAGAAATAAGCGAGCCTTTACCCGTTAGTGCGATCGACACTTCTGGTTGGTCGGGGGTTTTGCACATTTGCATACACTTTCACAACACTACATGACTTCCGCATACATCGTATTGCTTTTACTTGGTGTTTAATTGAGTTGTTTCTCTTTTGTAGGTGCTATGCCTGGCCGTCAATCTACACTAGACAAACTCCGAAGAGTGCACCATCCTTCGTCTTATTATGGATCTCGACGTGGGGACTCCGATTGCGATCGCGAATGGAGGTATTATGGCCAAGAATATCACGCAAGGGATTATCCCCGTAGTTACTCTAGTCAAGAGCGCTCGGATAGAGATCGGAGATACCATTCCCCTTCTCGCTCTCCTCCGCCACCAAGAAGCCATACTCATGTATCTGAGCCTCTGCGACAGCAACCGTCTTCACAGGTTTTGAGGCCTGAGTCACATCGTTCTAGGACTGAGGTTGTTACGACCACGGCTGTGGAGGAGGCTCCTATTGAACCATCCGGTGAAGGGGCTATTAGACTTGCTCAATTGAAGAAGGACTTCCCGGAAATTTGCTTCGACGCTTGCATCTTCCCTCCTAATCTTAAAAGAATTCCCAAAGACGCCGTGACCACCACACTTAGTTATACCCGCGACTTCAATGCTCAGTACAAGGAATGGTATAAGGCGGCCGTTAAAGCTTCAAAAGCAGCCTTTGATCGGGCCAAAATTATTGAGAAACTGGAAGCTGACTTGGCCCTGAAGAACCGTATCGTCGATATACTTCAATCTGAGGCGGAGTCCTCCCGCAGGGCCGAAGTTGAATCGCTAAAAAAGGTTGATGAGATATTAGTTGAGATGGAAAAGATGCAACAGGCACATTGCACTTTAGTAGAAGACTTGGGCCATCGATACAAAAATGTTGAGGCCGAGCGGGACGCGGCAGTTAAAGAACTGGAGGAGTTAAAGGCCAAGTTTGCTGACATAAGCAAGGAAAAAGATGATGCCAATACGGCCGCTCAAGAAGCGTGTGAGCAGGTTGTGTCTCTTCGGGCTGAGCGCGATGCAGCAGTTGCAAGGGTTAAGGAGGTGGAAACGGAAGTGGAGGAGAAAGTCCAGGCGGAGAGGTTCAAGATGGAGGCTGAGTTTGACGAACTCCTGGACACATATAATGCCAACGTGTTAGAGCACATAAATCTCGCCTGGCTAGGAGATTACTCTATGCTTCTCTACAGTGCCTGGAAAAAACTAGTGGAGAACAAGAGGATGGCTTGTCCAGATGAAGCACTAGACGAGTTTGAGCTTGAGTCAGTCTGCTCAGCGAGGAAGAGGGGAGAATTCTTCATGAGGCGATAATCTCCATCGAGAAAGAAAAACTTGGCATTCAGCAGACGGAGATCGGCGAGGGTTTGGGTGTTGCGCATCACAGCGAGAGTATCGAAGTTCCTGTCCCGACTTCGTCCGAAGTTATCGCCGCGGTTGATCCACAAGTCGTTCCTGCTTACAATCCGGATCAACCGGGGTTATCTCCTGGTAAGACAGCTGTCTCCGAACCTGTTCAAGCTCCTAGGCAAGGCAAGGAAGGTACTTCGATTATTTCCCTCGTGTCTTAAAACAACGATTTTGGAGAGAATTTATTGGACTGACTATTTTTGCTCTTCTCTGTTCAGTGAATGAAAGTGCTGCGCCCGTGCCCCCGGTTCCTCCGGTCCTATATCCTACGCCGGGAGTTATTGTCACCGAAGCAATTTCAACTTCTGTCATGGCCGGTGACATTGGAGAGGGGGAGCTCGATGTCATTCGATGCTCAAATGATTGAGGAGCTACTTGGTCTTTCTCTTGACCCTATTCCTGATCCTTCATTCGTAATGGGCGGAGTTGCTCCAACTTTCAGTTCTGTCATGACGACCACCAGCGTAGCTCAGTTGTCTCGAGAAGAAGAGATTTTTGCTGAGATAAGTGCTGAGATGGCCACGGTGACAATGATCGGTGGTTCTGGAAGCGGCACTGCCCCTCAAGCTTATCTTCTCCAATGGTGATTTCTCCTGGCGGCACGGTGACCATCTCAAGCGTTGCTGCCCAGACACCCGTCACAGCTCCTATGCCTTCAGTTCGCCCTTCCAAAAGGATCTCTGTCCCCTCCAGCTCTGAGGAAGATGTTGATATTATGCCAGATCCGGAGGATGAACCAAAGAAGAGCAAGAAATATCGGAGGAAACCGGGTAGTGGGCCCAGCGGCTCGACTCCAAAGAAGAAGCCTCGGAAGAAGAAGGATTGAGCTTCTTGACTTGTCATGTAGTTGTAAATAGCAATTCTTTTACTTCTTCTTTCGTTCTTTTAGAGCTGTGTATAAGTGTGGATCCGGCATCCACTTAATCGAATTTTTTTTTATATTCCATGTAATCAAACTTCTTTTTGTTAGTTGATGGAATGGGAAATTGTTCTTTTCTTTTGCTTAAGTATTCGCAGTGTTTGGTTTTCAATCCGGTGTACTTGTGGTGTTTTTTACTTTCAAGTAGAGTTCGTTTTTATTTGCCAAGTCTGAAAAACTCGATTACATGTCATGATTGATGAATGAGTTGAACTCCGGGCATTGTACTGCTTCAGTTAGCGATAAACACTTAAGCCTTTTTGGCCCCCAGTTTCGGGGAACAACATTTTTATTTTGGTGGTTGATCGCACTTATCGCAAATCTTAAGCACATGTCCACATTCTAGGGAGTTAGGATAATTTGAGATCGATAATCTGGTTCGCACTCTGGGAATTTGAGAGTTATCGATGTTTGTGACACGGTTCGCGCTCCGGGAACCTGGAATTGATGTTTATACTCCACTTCACGCTCTGGGAACTTGGAGTTAAAATTGATATTTCGGTTCGCACTCCGGGAACTTTAACTTGGTATTTGTGCTCCAATTCACACTCTGGAAATTTGGAGATAACATGTATGTTTGGGTTCGCGCTCCGGGAACTTGTAATTTTATACTCCGATTCGCTCTCTGGGAACACGGAGTCAGCACGGATGCTTCTGTTCGCGCTCCGGGAACCTGTAATTTATGTTTATACCCCAATTCACGCTCTGAGAAGTTGGAGTCCGTTCGCGCCCTGGGAACGATTTATTGGATGTTTATACTCTAATTCGCACTCTGGGAATTTGGTGTTCGTTCGCACTCTGGGAACGATTTATTGGATGTTTATACTCCAATTCACACTCTGGGAATTTGGAGTCCGTTCGCACTCTGAGAATGAGCTATTGGATGTTTATACTCCAATTCGCTCTTTGGGAATTTGGAGTCCGTTCGCACTCTGGGAACGAGTTATTGGATGTTTATACTCCAATTCGGACTCTGGGAATTTGGAGTCCGTTCGCACTCTGGGAACGAGTTATTTGATGTTTTATACTCCAATTCACACTCTGGGAATTTGGAGTTAGTGGAAGGATTGTCGTGTATCAATCCTTGTAAATGCTGATGTAGTGTTTTGCCCCCGAGCTCGGGATTCACTTAGTGAGTGACCGGTCGTATCACAGTCACTCCCTATTTGAATAAATACCACCGCATGATGGAACTTAGCTCTCCGTGCATCGTGATATTATACGTCACATTCAATGAATCATAGCTCTGGCTCAAAGAGATGGCATTTTATTGCTGAAATGAAAGAAGCATGGCAAAATCAGTTGCCTTATTACAAATGTAAACTTCGAAATGAAAGAATAAAATGCAAAGGAAGAAATTGACTAAAATAGATAAATAAAGCCTGTCATGTGTAGTAGCAACGGACACTTTCGCTATTCCAAGCTCTCGGCAAAGTAAGACCGTCAACGGTCGACAACTTGAACGTGCCATCTCCGAGCTTTTGTGAAATCACATACGGCCCTTCCCAATTTGGTTTCATATGTGAAGGGAACGGATAAATTCTCTTGAGTACGAGATCGTCGAGTTCAAAGGTTCGCAGCCGGACCTTGGCATTGTATATTCGAGCGACTCGACCCCGATATGCGACTGCCCTCAAATCAGCTTCTTCACGCTTCTCATCGAGTAAATCCAGAGATTCAGGAAGTAATATGGCATTCGTTTTCGGATCATAATATGTCACACGATGAGAGTGAACTTCCATTTCGACTGGAATAATGGCTTCAGAGCCATAAGATAAAGAAAATGGAGTGTGTCCGGTTGTAGTTTTGTGAGTTGTTCGGTAAGCCCATAAAGCCATAGGAAGTTCATCAACCCACTTGCCCCCGGCCTTTTCCAGTCGTTTCTTTAAAATAGATTTGATGACCTTATTAACAGCTTCAACTTGACCATTCGCTTGAGGGTGCGCTACTGCAGAGAATTTCTTATGAATGTGGAATCGTTGACAGAAATTCTTGAATTCAACACCGTCGAATTAGGATCCATTATCGGTGATAAAAGTATGCGGGAGACCAAACCGGCAGATGATGTTGCGTACTACGACGTTGATTACTTTCTTTGTCGTAATTGTTGCAAGAGATTCAGCTTCAGCCCATTTCGTGAAGTAATCAACTGCGACGATGGCGTACTTCACGCCACCTTTAGCTAAAGGCAATGCACTAATTATATCAACCCCCCATATTGCAAATGGCCATGGACTGACCATCTGGTTATCGCAGTAGGTGGGGCTCTAAGGATCCGAGCGTGTTTTTGGCATTTATCACATTTCTTGGCATAGTCCATAGCATCGCGATTAACAGTAGGCCAATTATATCCATATCGGAGTATTTTCTTGGCAAGTGCTTGCCCCCCAGTGTGATCGCCACATTCTCCTTCGTACACATCGTGTACCACTCGTTTGACTCCGTCGTGCGCGATACGCCGGAGAAGAGGAATAGAATACCCCCTTTGATACATAACTCCATTCTGAATGACAAATCGTGAAGCTTTCCGAAGAATTTGTCTTTTCTCACTTCGACGCTCAGGTAATATACCATGCTCAATGTAATCTTGATAGGGGGTCATCCACGACTCCCTGCTGGAAGTAGCTTCAAATGTGAAATCATTCTCCATTCGATCAATGCTCGGAGAGGATAAAGTTTCAACAGGAACGAGTCCCAAGTGTTGAGCTTCGCCTGTACTTGCCAACTTTGCCAACGAATCGGCTTTCTGATTGTGCTCTTGGGGTACGTAGAAAATGGTATAATAATCGAACTGATCAAGCATCTCCCGGACTCGGGTTAGATAAGCAGCAAGCCTTCGATCTTTGGCCTGGTATTCACCCCGAACTTGGCATACTGCCAACTGGGAATCATAGTAAATTTCCACAGCGATAATTCTTAGGTCACGGGCTAACCTCAACCCAGTAAGCAAAGCCTCATATTCAGCTTCAGTATTGGTTGCACGGAAATCAAACTTTAAAGCGTAGCATATGGATCGGCCCTCGGGGGTTTCAAGCACTACTCCTGCGCCCGAGCACCGATCGTTGGATGCACCATCAGTGTACAACTTCCATATGTATTCGGGAGATTTGCTAGTTTCAGGTAAGTCTTCAGGAACAGTGAATTCGGCAATGAAATCTGCTAGGACTTGACCGTGTATGGCCCTTCTCGGAGTACATGTGATGTCGAATTGACTCGGTTCAATGTTCCATTTCAGTAACCTGCCAGACGTCTCAGGTCGTGTGAGGACTTGTCGTAATGGCTGATCGGTGTACACAGTGATGGGATGAGCCTGAAAATAACGACGGAGCTTCCTCGAGGCGATGACTAGGCAATATGCCAACCTTTCTAGCCTTGGATAATTTCTCTCGGCTCTGGTTAATCGTTTACTAACATAGTAGACCGGTTTTTGAACTCGGTCTTCCTCCCGAACTAACGCAGCACTGATTGCGTTTTCAGATACCTCCAGGTAGAGATACAACTGTTCATGGTCAACAGGTTTTGAAATAATCGGCGGTGTGGAAAGATGCTGAATTAGTGATTGAAATGCGCCCTCGCATTCCGTAGTCCATTCGAAGTTTCGTTTCCCTTTTCGGATCAGATCGAAGAAGGGTATGCACTTGTCAGTTGATTTCGATATGAACCTGCTCAGTGCTGCAACCTTCCCATTAAGACTCTGAACCTGCTTTATGGTCCTTGGAGTTTGAAGAATCCTGATAGCCCAGATCTTTTCAGGGTTGGCCTCTATTCCTCGGGCGTTGATGATGAACCCAAGGAATTTTCCGGACGCGACTCCAAAATGACATTTTAGCGGATTAAGCTTCATCCCGTATCTCCGGAGGACATTGAACATTGACTCTAAGTCTTTGACATGATCAGTTGAGTACCGCGATTTCACCAACATGTCATCTACATAAACTTCCATAGTCTTTCCGATCGGGTCGACAAACATCCGGTTGACTAAACGTTGGTAAGTTGCTCCAGCGTTCTTTAATCCAAAAGGCATGACCTTGTAGCAGTATAGTCCCAGATCAGTTACAAAGCTCGTATGTTCTTGGTCGGGCACATGCATGGGTACTTGATTGTAACCAGAGTAAGCATCCATGAAAGATAGGGATTCATGTCCGGCCGTTGAATCCACAAGTTGATCAATTCGAGGAAGTGGAAAGCTGTCTTTTGGACAAGCCTTATTTAAGTCAGAGTAATCAATGCACGTTCTCCATTTCCCGTTTGGTTTTCGGACAAGTACAGGGTTGGATACCCACTCCGGGTATAGTGCATCCCGGATAAACCCATTCGCCTTTAGCTTATCAACTTCTTCTTTGAGGGCGGTAGATCTCTCTGGATCCATGCTGTGTCTCTTTTGTTTGACCGGGATATACCGTGGGTCAATATTCAAAGTGTGGCTCGCGATGTCCGACGAGATTCCACACATATCAGAGTGCATCCAAGTGAATACGTCTAGATTTGCCTGGAGAAATTCGACCAATTCCTGTTGTGCTTGTGGGTTTAGCTGAGACCCAATTTTTAATATTTTTGAATCATCATCATCATCAATTGGAACATCAATCGTCATCTCGGCTGGGGAAGCTTGACTTTCTTTAGATTCATCATTATCTTCAGTGTCTCTGGGGTCAAGATCCCTCTGGAATTGGTCGTGGTGCCCGGGCCGAGGCCCAGGCACTAATTGTCAATCGTCGGTGAAACGGACGCAGAGAGATTCCTCCATGCCCTTTCCTTTTTCCTTTCGTTGTGCTTCTTGCAGCTCAGCAACATAGCAGGCTCTCCCAACAGCCCGATCTCCCTGAATGACTCCAATCCGACGATCAGTGGAGAATTTCAAAGTTAAGCACCGCGGGGCAATCGCTGCCCTGAATTCGGCAAGGGCCGGTCGGCCCAAAAAAACATTGTATGGAGAGTGGATATCTAAGACAACAAACTGTAACATTCGTACTCTTCGGCGCTCTCCGACTCCTAACTCCACTGGCAACTCCACCACTCCAGTGGGTATATTAGCACTTCCGTCGAAGCCATGGATTCTAGATTGACAAGGCTTTAAATCTTTGGCTTCCATCTTCATTTGGTCATATTCTCTCTTAAACAAGATGTTTACTGAACTTCCACTGTCCACCAGGATCCTCTTCATCCAAGCAGGACCAACCTGGGCAGATATGACTAGTGGATCTATAGTTGGGGCTTCAACCTTATCAACATCCCGGTTTCTAAATATGATGTCATCTGCCATCGTTCTCTGTTGTTTGGCCGGGGCCCCTTCATCAAGCGTACTACAACTCTCGAAATCCACATGCCTGATCAAATTGGCCTATGATTCCATTTCCCTTCAGCTTCGATCCGCTGGATGAGGACCACCACTAACTGTATTTATAACCAATCTCCCGCGTGTACGAGCGGGCTCCTCCTGCCTCTCTTGGTTTTGTGCACGGTTTTGGTTTGACGGGCCCACACCACCAGCCTATGGGCCCGCATGAATTGATCTAACTTCCTTTCCGTGATCAATTTTTCAATGAGATCTTGCAAATCATTGGTATTATGTCCGTAACTTTCGTGGAATCTACAGAACTTTCCTGTTTGAATCTGTCTCTCTGACGATGGCTTCGGAGTCGGATTTTTATACTGCATTGCATTGCAAGTCTGTAGATACACGTTTTTCAGTGACGTGTTCAGTGGTGTATAGCTTTCAAACATTTGTGCCCTACGCCGCGGGCCACGATTCTGATCTTGCTTCTTATTTCTATTATCACCGTTCCTTGGCTGGGTTTGCTGGTTTTGAATATTCAATTGGACTTTTCCAAAGCTCTCCCCTGATTGTTTAACTACCACATTGCTTTGAATTCCTTCACTGCTGGGTCTCGCATCGTCCTGCTTCCTAGATTGTTTCGCATCCTCACGCCTTAAGAATTGACCGGCTTTGGAGTAGAAACGATCCAACGATGCGGGAGGCTTCCCAACTAGACAATTTCCAAATTCAAAGTCGGGGTCAATCCCCTTAGTCAAGGCCGTCAAGATTGAATTATCATTGGGGTTAGTGATCTCCACACAAGCGGCATTGAATCTTTCCAAATATCGCCTGAGTGTCTCTCCTGGAGCTTGAGTGACACTAGATAAAGTATTTACATCTTTAGGCCTGGCAATGTGCATACAAAACTGTACAACAAATTTATTAGCCAATTGGTCAAATGAAGAGATAGATCGTGGTGGTAATCGTGTAAACCACATCGTCGCAATTCCCCCTAAAGAAATGGGAAAACTACGGCATTTTACTGCATCATCATCTCTTGCAGCAGTCATCGACCATTCGTATTTCAGAATATGTTGATTAGGGTCGGAACTTCCTTCATACATGGGCAGAGTCGGCATCCTGAATCGCCGAGGAGGTTCAGCATATAATATGTCATCAGTGAACGGAGTATGACTTCGGGAGATTCCCCAATCGTCATTTGTTAAGCCCTGACTTTCGCGAATCATTTGGCGTACTATAGCTAAGAGGTCAGGTGTTGCTATATTCGGAGGGTGGTGAGCCAAAGTGTGGTCGGGTTCCACAGTGCGAGGTGGGATCGGGCGCTGTCGACGATCCGTATCTCGCCTCCTTGGCTCGTTGTCCTCTGGGACATATGGTTCTGGAGCATGTTCCTGCTGGTGGTAGTTCTGATTGGAGTGATTTCGGGTATCAACTCCTATGTCAACTGCAATGGCGGTGGCATGGTTATCCGTGGTATGTTGTGGAACAGTGCCTCCTCGGGAGGAGGGTCCTGTATGAAAACTGGCAGAAGGGCCAACTCTTATCTGCCCAACAGTTAATGCTTGCTGGTGACCAGCAGCATTCGCATGACTTCCGTTTATCCTGGGACGAGTAGATATGCCGCTGTAATCAGACGAGGCAGAGCTTTCAGTGGAAGAATGAGGGGCGTGATCCCTTCTGGATCTTCTACGCCTTTGGCGGTTTAGTTGATTAGTCAACTCAGCATTGGCGCGTAATTGTTCAGTCAGCTGTTGCTGACTTTGGGTTAGTTCCTGGAGTAATGTCTGGAACTCTTGTCGAGTGACCGGACCTGATGGATCTGAATGTCCGGTATCATCTTGATTGGGTGGAGGTAGTTGCGCGGGATTCTGTCTATCCCGGCCTTCTTGACCAGCGGCGGTAGAAGTGGTTCTTGTGCTAACCATCTTGAGGTGTAGAATCCTTTCCCAGATTTTGCCAAATCTGAATAGTACGGAAGGAGTCTAAAATTGATGTCTGGATCTCTCTCTTAGATTTATTCAATCCGGTATCGATGACAGATCCAACGAGCAGGAGAAAATCTGGGTTTTCTCAGTGAAAGCACCAAAGTGTTTGCACCAAAATTGGGCAACACCCTTCGGAAGTTTTTGAAGAGATAATAAATGAAGAAATCAAATTGAAAATGAGGATTATCTAACAAAAACTCCAAGTCACAGAAAAGTAAATTGCACGGAAGATAATAATTTAGAGTGGTTCGGCGATTTGCCTACGTCCACTATGAAGTTTTATCACTTTATTGATTGATACTTGAAGATTACAAGTGTTCTAGAGCGAAGTACAGCAGATAATAAGCTTAAATTCGAAATCAGCGGCAGTGATGATGATATGGAGTGATTCTGGCAGCGTCCGGGCGTGCTTTATATCTAAAGATTCTCCGATATCCTTTCTGAATGACCAGGGGCTCTATTTATAGGCGTAGGATACTGATATTTCCCTGAAAATCTGGGGGACCACATCTGGCACGTGAGGGGCCCACAAGCCCAACCTCAGGAAATTTGGGCCCACTTTAGGATCGATTCGAAGTACATTTGAATCGATCAAAAAATCATCCAATCACGATGAAATTTGGTGTGGACATTCTTCAACATGTAAGCAAGCTTCTGTGAAAATTTCATAGCATTTGGACTTGTAGATCTCGAGTTATGATCGATTCAAAATGGTGATCTTCGCCAGACAGCTTCCTTCGAATCGATAGGGTCGAATCGATGGTGTTGCGCATGAGGTAATTGATGTGGCGCGTGTTTCCCGGGTTGATCTAGTTCTTTGCTAAGAGTTTACTGGGTCGACTCCATGGTTTTCGCTACTTTGACTTAGTGGATTCGAGGGATACATTATCAAAGGGATTCAAACAGAAGCTCGTTCGTATCGATCATGGTGAGTTTTGGTCGATCGATACGAAGCTTGTTGTAGCCGGATGGATTCGAACACGTGCTCTTTCATGGGTTCGAAGCAGAGGAGACTTGATGGACTCGAACATGTGGCTTTGGGCGATGGATACGAAGCTTGACCACCTGATGGTTTCGAACAAGGAGGTGGCGATCGATTCGGAGCAATCATATGTTGATGGATTCGATCTTATATGCTCTGATGGAGGCGAAGTGGAGCGACTTCATGGACTCGAAGGACTTCAACCTGATGGATACGAAGTGGAGTGATCCCATGGATTCGAAGTAAGAGGAACTCGATGGATTCGAACTCATGCTCTTCTGATGGATTCGAACTTAGGGTTATTTCCTCCAACTTGCATCGATGATAGCTTGAGCATACGAACTCGGATTGACTTGAAATTTGAGATACTGACTTCTACGATCTTTTTTGTCATATCCTATTAATCGTAGCTCAATCTGGACTCAGACAAAATTCATCGATATCCATAATGAAGCGAAGTATGACCAATCTCTAAGACGAACCGTCCTTGGTTTCTAGTCAAGTTCTTGGTGTCACGGCCTTGCCAAAAGGCGGGATAACAGATATGTAAAGTCACATCATAATAGAAATATCAGATTATAGCGGAAGACAAGTCTGGAATACATGCTACAACGATCGATCGTTCATATGAACCAAATGTACATATGCAAAGACATCAACATACATGAGGACGTAGTCAATACACCAAAAGTACACCTCGAAGACTAGACAAAAGATGGAGTGAAATCCCAAAAGTTGAAGCTGCAACTGAATCGGAGACAGCGATTATCCTAAAATAACTCGGTCTGACCCGAGTACTATTTAAAAGAAAATAATAAACGGATCAGTCTAATTTAAACTCAGAAATAAGTGTATGATAAATAACACTTAAGCAATCAATTATAGACTCGAATGAGACTATTCAACGTAAATAATCAACATAGTTTAAATGAAGAAATTTCAATTTAAACCCCATCAAAATCAACTTCCAAATTCATAATTGAATTCAAAGCAGCAATTCACAAAATATAGAAATCAAAATAGATAACTAGACAAATCAGCAGTCACAAAATCTAGAAATCAAAATAAGATAACTAGAAAAATCAGCATAAAAGTGGATCGATCCCAGTAGATGGGAGTTTTAGCTACGCCGTACGTGCATCTCAAATGGCCGAAGCCTACCAAGTACTATAATTTTTGGTGCCCATCAGATGACCCGAAGGTCCATAGAGTGACCCTAAGGTCTAGTACTGGTAATTGACCCGAAGGTCTATCAGATGACCCAAAGGTCTAGCAGAGTGGCTCGAAAGCCCAACAAAATCATCAGAATCTTCAAACAGCAAAATTTTCAATTAACGAGTCCGGAATTAACCGAAATAATAAAAGCATGGTTCCATACTCCGCACTTTTGCTAAATCGTTTAAATATCTTCATCGTTTCCTCGAAAGTGTAAAATTATGCATTTTATATAAATAACATTTTACGTTCTCAAATGGATAAGTCCGGAATTAAACGAATCACTAAAAGTAAGGGTTCATAGTCCTCAATTTTACTGAAGCATTTAAATCACTTCCTCATTCTTTTGAAAGCGCAAACTGTAAAAATTTTGGAAATAATTTTATTTTAAAACAATTTTTAAAACACGTGATTAAAACATCAACATCTGTAGCAATTTCGACGAGGAAATTGCTTTTCACCAAACACCGTAAAAATGGATACCAAATCAGCGTTGCGGGATAGCCGCTTGAAAATCCACTTTAAAATTGACGGTTACTGAAGTCAAAACAATAGTAAATTTATTCGTCAAAAATGTCATCAAAACAACACGCTTCACAAATTTAACATTGGAGTAAAAATCCCATTATAAAAATAGCGGCAATTAAATTCGTTTCAAAATGAAACTCCGGTTCAAAGCAAATTTTATGTCAGGCTGCACTGTTTCTATAAATTAATTAAAATATTTGATAGCTTGGCAATAACATCCCAAATGATGCTATCATGACATATATGCACTAAATCAATGCAACTTTAAGTGGCCAGTATACATTTTATTGAATGCAATTATAAACTTTTGAACAAAAATTAAAATAAACTGGCCACATATTTAGCATTTCGCATAATCACTAAATGCATACATACATAAAAGTGAAATGAAATTCAATAGAGGCAGGGATCAAGCGAACAACACTGGTGTGTTCACGATTGCAATTTAACATCAATATGGCCAGAACTTCGTAGCTTAAAACACGTGATTCATTTGCATGCAATAACACGTACTGAAGCAAGGAAGTAAACCAGCCTAACCTATTGTTTTTTTCGTGCACAGTAGCCTATATACAAACAGAACACATACACAAAAGATTATATAAGAACTGGTATGCACGCACTTAATCAAAGACCTGGACCTAGCTTCACACTACACAGATACACGCACACCCCTATGATACATGCACACACGTTTATGATGACCTAACCCATGAATTATACACAAATATGCTAACTAGAAGGCAACTGTCTCAAGACAAATATACTACCTCAAAGCAAACAGCTAGACCATAGGAATAAAAGGAACAGAGCATTTAAAGAAGATCATGCATGTAACAGAACTTCAACCTGAAGTGAAAACAACAGGCATATTTGGACTGCATATTCAAGTGCATCAAATTTACCTCAGTGTACACCATATAGAGCAGATTCTAGTGAACAAGACTAGAAGAGAAAATAAAACAGAAATGTGGTGGATATATCTACGTGGAACGACAAGTAAAGATCAAACATGTCGAGATTGTTATCAGGTAAATAGCAACAAATGACCTGGCCTATCATTTTAGCATATAGAATGCAATGATGTATAAATTAGCAATGTGAGAGTTTACACTCACCGTTTGTTTAAGAATCAACAAACCCTTTAGATCCAAAAGAGAACGAAATTATACTGCATTAATACACTATCGATCTCTGGAAGCAAAAATGATGGAACGAAAAGTGATGCAGCTCCTTTTACTTTTCTTATAAATATTGTGCAAGTCAAAGAATTAATGTGTGCTGGCTTAAATTTTGTACAATTGCATTTAATGCAAACGTGCATTTGAAATATAGTACTCGGTTACAACACTTGATGGTGGCAGAGTAAAGCAAGTGTTCACATTTGCTTTATGAACTGAAAGTGACAGCAATGCAAATGTGTTTACATATTAGGTTTTAAAAAAAACTTGCGGTGACAGTATTTGCAATTTTTTTTCACACTTGATAAATAAATGAATAAAAGACTCAGGCTATAAACATGCACGCACGGCCAAAAGTAATGCAACTCGCAAAATGTACTACACCCACTTACAAACTATAAATGGTCTGAACAAGAAGTTTGTGTACTTCAATCTGCACTCAAGTGCAAATTGTTTTTCAAGCACGCAAGAAGGTGCACAAAACAAATCACGAAAAGAATGAGATGTCCAGGACCACTTTGTTTTGAAATGGGTTATATTTGTTACACGTGAAAAAAAACAAGAAAAGATTACAACCTTAGGTGTCAGCACTTGTTTATATTAGCATTAATATGGAGCAATGCCCACGTGCAAATGCAAAATGAAAGAATTACAACATAATTATATTCACTGCTACAAGCAATTTGCAACTGACTTTGCAAATGAATTTGCATAAAAAAATTTCAAATTTTTAATTTTAAAATTTTTATTTAAATTATTTATTTCGACAGAATTCAAAAATCACGGCAATTACATTTTATTCAATTCTAAAATCATTTATAGCTCCTTTATAAATCTCTAAAATCAATTTATAAACCAATTATAAATCTTTAAAACCATTTATAAACATTTCTACATCATTTCTCAAGTCATTTATAAACTCTTTATAAATCTATAAAACTAATTATTAAACTCCTCTTATAAATCTATAAACTCATTTCTAAAATTCACTTATAAATATCTAACCATATATAAAATTCCTTTGCCTTGTAAATAATCTTCTTTTAAGTCTTCAGACCATTTAATAAAACCCCTCTTATAAACCCAGTTCCTTTTATAAACCTCTATTTATAAGTCTCGAAAACATTTCTAAATAAATAAAAATCATTTACTTCAAAACACTATTATATAATTATTATTATTTAATAAACATTATAAATAAATAATTATTATTAACTTCAAAACATCTTTAAAATATTAATTAATAATTTTAAACATTATTAAATAAAGAATAATAATTAATTTTTACCATTAATATAAATAGTAATAATTTATTCCTAAAACATTATTTATAAATCTTTATTATTAATTTCAAGCCATATTAATTATTTAAATAATTAAATTTTCAAAATATTAAAATATTGATAAATAAATTTAAAACAACATTAAATATAGATAAATAATCTTTGTAACAACATTAAATATAAATAATCTTAAAATAATACTATATGTAAATAAATAACTAAGAAAAGACAGATGAAAAGGTTGGAGTAAAATAGAGGATAAATCATTTAAAACAAAATATTTTTGAAACCCAATTTCAGATTTAATATCATTTCCTGTCAAAAACTCACTTTAACTCAAAAGGCAATTTATAATATTTTTAAAATACTAATTTGAGGCCAATAACTACCCAACATTTAACCAATAACGATTATAGATTTTCTATCACTATAGGGCTAAGTTTTAAACATATAATAATGTCATAACTAATAGTGTCAAACAATTAGGTTTTGATATTCACTGATTCATATCAAAGAAATATTATTGAAAACAATTCAACGATCGCGAGGAATTCTACCGGATCCCTCTAATATGTCCCCCCACATCAAAGCTCATATATATATATATATATATATATATATATATATATAAGATCAACAGTGGTGAGGAATCCTTCCCTCCAACTTGTCCAATTGCATCACAAACAATATACAATCGTATAATATGGGTCATCCGCTCTTAGGCATGTATATATAAAAGATCGTCCACTCTAAAGGCAGGAATAAAACCAAACCAACTAACAAAATAGTAAATCGTCCAACATTCAATCAATAATTTTCATCAACTATATAATATACCGATTAACTAAAAAGATGAATTTAACTCACTGAAATTCCATTAATGCCGAGGCATTCTAGTTTGGAATAGTCTAAATTTTAATTTGCTCAGAATTCGTCCGAAACAGTTCCATCATGAAGCATACGTCATCAAGAGCACAACACAAAAAGTTTCATCTCGATTGAGCCTCGTATGAGAGAGTTATTCAAATTATAAGTTAATCATTTTTAATTTTAAACAATTAAATCCTTAATTTCATTTATATTCTAATTACCATATTAATGTTTATATAATCCTTCTTCCGAAAATATGAAATCCTGCTCCTTTCCAGACCTCCCTCTCCACTCGATCCCTTCCACACCCCTGTCACCATACTCGATCGCACGCGCCATGCCTAGGTCAGATCGAAGCCCTGATCCAGCCTTGTCTCCCAACACAGTGTCGCCTCATCTAACACTATAGATCGCCTGAATTCGGCCAAGTAATGCCGTAACTTCAAAATGCCGTAGCATTGCCGCCGCTGTATTCCATTATTAACCACCAAACTTTGCCAGTGCCTCGCCCTCGCCTTCCACGACATTTCCCCTTTTAACCCCATCACCTAAAAGTGCCTGGAATTGTCGGAATTCTCGAAAGTAGATTCGACATTCAACTACGAACTGTAGCTGCTGCGCAACAAACCACGATTATCCCACCATTGATTGCACTTGCCATCACGAAGTAAATAAAACTGTAGTTGATAACTTCGCCTGATTTGGCCTTGAGTGGCTCCGATCGAGCATGGTTGTTGGATGAGGAGATGATTTCAATTCAAATTTTCAAATTTGTTTTGCTTGGTTCAGTTGAGTTTTTATAGGGAAGAGAAGGTATGGTTTGAATAGTTGGAGGTATGGGTGAAGTATGGGCTGTATAGATGTAGGTATGGCCCTTGTATCGATGTGTGCATAGTAATTAATTAAAAATATTTATTTTTATGTGCCTGAAATTCTCAAACTCCAATTGAGGCATGGGCCCTGGCATTATATACTAAATGCCCTCATTCTGAACCCAAAAGAACTAGATTTGAGACCTAATTCGATCATATGCAGAAGTTAACTTTTCGAACCCAGTCATAATATATAAATTTCTATGATTAATTAATATACGTTTCGAACTCATACGACCACACGATATGTCTGAGTGTCACGAAGTTCATTCGCATATAATAATTCATTATTACAGATCCAATGGCACTGGTTTCATTCAAATCTGAGACTGTGCCTCGGAATGATAATTTCACACGTTAATTCAAACGAATTATTATTAAAACAATTACAGCCACTTTTTAATTACTTTTAAATTCTAATTTAAAAGTCTTCTATCATCATTCTTATTTATACTAAACCCAAATAAGATTTCGAGATCACTTTATTTCACATATAAACTAAGATTTCAATAATTTTAATAATCCAATATTTTTAATTCTTATTCCAATCAACAAATTTTACTATCAAAGAAGTCCCTATATTTGAAATTTAAGATATTTAGAATAATAATTCAATATTTAAAACTAATTAAATATTTCAATGTCAATTGACTAAAATTCTGGGTTGTTACATTCTCTCACTCATTGTACTGGTGGGAAATGTCGGTCACACGAGCCACAGTCCTTTCATGGACTTCCATTGGAACTCTGTTTAGGTTGGGAACAAACATAAGTCTGTCAAAACAAATGTCTAGAAATTGATCCTTCACTTTGACCATGCGAGTGTTGGACGCAAGCTGTTTTGCTGGGTGAACCATAGCAACAGCTGCTTTCTTTACTAGGTCTTTGATAAGGAGTCTCAAAGCCACCTTTATGATATATGCGGCCGAAAAACCAGATGGATTGAGATAGCGTTGTGTGTTGTATAGGAATACAAGTAAGAGGTGGAGCTTGAGAAATGTCAGCCGATGGAATCTCATCATGGCGATCAGATTTCTTATTCCGGCCTTTAGGAGGACGTGATATAGATCTAGGCCGGCACATAGAATCAAAATTGTGTGAAGAATGATCCTTATAATAACTACTCCTGTCCTTGTCATCCATGTCGCAGCTAGAGCGATGGCTTGAATCATAATCTCGACCACTCCCTTTATGGTACGAACACGGCCAGGGCATTTGTGCTTGATATGATTTTCCCTTTAGAGATTGATATGTGTAACCTACCAATAAAATAAGACCGAGTTAGACTCAAAGAGTAAGGACATACGACAAGGGTAATACAATATTGTGAAGTGCACATGCACGCAAGTGTCCTAGTAACCCCCCAACGGACCATGTACTGGAGCCTTGCTCACAAGAGTAATATCTCCCATGCTAATGGGGATTGTGTCATCATCAAAATGAAAGGGAGAACCCTCTATGTTCATGTTACCAATATCAAAGGAACCAAACTCGGTAGGAATTGATTCCATCTTTGAAAATATATCCGTAGAAGGAGGAGATGGAGTCTGCTCTGCTGTTGTAACTTGGCGGATGCTATTTAGAAATTTTCCCCTTACGAAGCTTAACAACGAGCTTCCTCCTGGAAGCAAGTGGTTGCTCATTTGAAGAATGCTCAGCCACTAGTTTATGACCTGAATGTACAACATCATTGCCAGCCTCATTATCACCGCCTACTATTTCACCCTCCTCGATGTTGCCTTTAGCTTCCTCGACTTCCTGGCTAGAGACTGGGGGAACGTCAGGGCTGAGATGACCTGCTTTTGGCTGAGCACGCCCACTTACTATTACTTCTTCACCAACCCGACCCAGTCGATGCTACGACCTTCTTCTAGCAAGTCGAAGACCAAGAGATTCTCATCAGTAATAAGAGACCTAATCTCCCTATCTTCTTATGGAACATTCTTGAGTGTTATAACGGTGGTTTGATAAACATCGCCATGGGTCTCAAAGGAAGATATGCATATTTCAAAAAACCGTGTTAATCAGAATGCGACTTGACTGAAGCTTTCACACTATAATTTGGAAAAGCACTTACGTCCTACTAACCACCTTCATGTGAACCCAGGTGGGCAACATGTGTAAAACCATTCGCTTTTAAAATAGCTAAGCTTATTCCAAGCATCGGTCACAACTTCACAACCGTTGACTGGCACAGGATAAGTGAACAATGGATTCCTTTTCATCACTTAAAGCTTTAGATAAATTGAATATCTTCTTCGGTCGGCTCACGATTTAAGAATTCAAGGACAATCATGTATGTTCCCTATAGAAATGCATTGATGTTCGGATGTAGTTGAGCAGGAGCAAGTCTCATATAATGGAGCATTTAACAGATGAACATATTAAATGGTGGTACACTCCCAACTAGGCATATATATCTGTTACAGGTGGTATACACTTCTTGAGGAAGATGAGCCCTTTGGTAATGGGACGGGACCAATATGTCATCATATGGATTCCATACTTAATGAAAATTCGATGAAGAGATGCCTTATTAACCTTTGAAGCGACTGAATACCCTAGATCTTCTAAGAATACGGCATCCTCAAGCGTATCGGAAGCTAGCTCGACAATATCATCTACTTTTGGATGTGGAGAGTTAGCTGGAGCATGGTGTGAGCTTTTAGGTTGTTAGAATTGTTCGCTCGGAATGTACCGAGCAGATGTGTCGCTGAACCCGACTCAGCGTCTGATTCAGCATGTGTGGATGATTGATCACCGGCCATTGTAGTTAAACGCTCAAAGCGTCTGGAGCCCATACCTATCAAACTCAGCAGATAGTCATAGTTAGACTAATTAACCTATCCACCCATGATAGGTGTAGTCTAGTGTGGTGTTGTTCAGTTATATGCAATTCAGAATTATGCGATGGTAATAACAAAACTCATAGGTTCGACCAAAGTGACCACCATCGCTGACCATCCCAACTTGTTTTCACGTTGATGGTTATGCATAAAAGTCACGTCCAAGTCCAGGGATCAGTCATTAGCACATAGGAGCATGGTGTTTATATTCTATACATGTGTATGCAATCAAATCCAAAGTCCATGTGCAAGTATCCACATAGGAAAAAGTGCTAATATATGAAAGCGCACAAGGCAAAAATCATGAAATCTTCCTAAGTATGGGATCGACATCGATCCCATACCTAGAAGACTCCCCCTATATGCAATTTCTTCATAGCTACCAACATGATGCCAACCCATAGCTAATTCCAACCTTGTTTATACCATTATCCAAATCGCCATCTACTGAAGCCCATAACCTAACTATGTATGCAATTGGAGCTCAAGTGCAATTCGAATTGGGTTTTGAGATTTAGAGGTCCGACCCTCTTCTCAATTGATGCTGTGATAGTGAGTGAGTGATAGAAGAAAGCGAGATGATGGTTTTGGGATGGAACTTAGGTGAGGATCCAACGTCAAAGTGATGGAGGCGAAAGCTTTGGAAGGAGAAGTTTTAATGGTGGCCTGAAAGGCAAGGGTTCAATGTAGGCGCAAATGAAAACAAGCAAGGAGAACGAGTAGAGACAATGGGTTATATACCCAAGCATAATCTGATATATTCGAGTCCAAAATGGCTAAGTACAGAATCAGTATTGATCCCCCATATAGAGACCAGTCCCGAATCCTACCATATAAAAAAATAGATGAATGAAAAAATGATGGACTTGTGACTATCACTCAAGAGAAGTTGCAACGACCTATAGGCTTATGAACGTGCTTGGAATCCAATGACATCAGTATGTACATAAACGTGTGAGCACACGTGCACCTTTAACATTCGATTTCCTAGATCAATAGAATTCGATTTTTACTTGGAATTTTTAGAGAAGGAAATAAGTTCGAATTGTCGAAATCTACCAACCCAATTAGTTAGCTCAATGGAACCAAGCAGAACAATTATCAAGAGATTTTACTCCGGTACTTATAGTGTCAGATTCCAACAGAACATCGCGATGGATCACTATGGATATAACTTTCTACAGAAACGATTTAGAGGAAGGATAGCGACCATTCAAAACAAGAGTAGAATCCTCCGCATCGATTCTGACTTCTCTCGATTCAAAGCACATTATGTTCGAAATGAGATGTACTTTGGGAGGCAAGTGTTATCCAGCCTTTCAGCCTAGTTATATTTAGACTAAAGATAATTTAGATCTAACGATTATCAAGACAAGCAGCCCAAAGAGATGGTCCTAGGGTCCAGGAACCAAGTACAAAAAAGACCACGAGACGACGGTTGAACAAGATTAGAAGTGTAATACCCTGGAACACACTAAGTATAGATCGATGTTCCACCCTACATTATCAGTACGGATCCCTAGGGGTATACCCAAAGTGGCCTCTACTCCGATGCACTCTTCTCTATCTACATAGAGCCTTATTCAAATGTTGTTCTAGAATTCCTATGTGTCGTATTGGAAATCTCCATATATAGTCTATAGCAGCAGTTCAACCTTTTGTGGATCCATTGTTTGGACTAAAAAATATCTAGGCGACTGTGCAAAACAATCTTGGAATACTGAAGCCAACAACAAGGTGGGCCAATACAAGAAATCGCAAGACCCAATATTACAAGTAAAGGATTCGATACTGGACCCCTATAGGGGTCGGTACCGATCCCTAACAATAGGTGATATGGAGTTGAGATTTTCTAGGAGACTTAGTCTTGACGGCAAGGTTCTGCAGGAGAAGTTTCGGCGAGACATTTGGTGTTTATCCCTATAAATACAGAAGGCATAATTCATTCTAACTATCTTCACGTGGCCATTACACTCTTACTCTCTTATATTGAAGGATCTATTCTAATCCCATTCTCTTGTAATCACAGAAACTGATACAAAAAGAATAAAATCATTTAAGTGGACGCAGGGCAAGATTGTCGAACCAGTATAAATTTGTGTTTGCCTGTTTTGTGTCTAATTTCCTCTATCCTTCATTTACTTTCTTCATTTGATCTCTACTACTTATTTTTCTAGGTGTTTTTACCAATATTGGTTCAAAAACTTCCTTACATTATTGGTTTCCTTCTTAGTTTAGTTATCGATGCTGTTATATGAGAGAAATCCTTGATGAATCTCCAATAATAGCAAGCCAATCCAAGAAAACTCTTTATCTCGGTCACCATATTGGGTCTCTTTCAATTATTGATAGCTTTTATCTTAGTTGGTTCTACGGATAACCCTTTTTCTGAGACTACAAGACCAAGAAACTTCACTTCTTTTTTCCAAAATGACAATGCGAGAACTTCGCTTTCAGTTAATGCTGCCATAATGCTCAAGCGCTATTCTAAGGTGAGTCTCGTGATCTTGCTTATTCCTAAATACATCAAAATGTCATCTATAAATACTAACACGAACCAATACAAATGCTCTCAATAGGTTCGATTCAACAAATCTACGAAAGAAAGCAACGCAGTAATTAACCTGAATATCGTTACTAACCACTCATACGAACCTCATCTCGTTTGAAATGCCATCAAAGAAATATTTTCCTCTGCTATTCTCAATTAATGGAACCCTATCGCCAAATCCAGTGAGTAAAATACTTTGGCTCCACTCAACTGATCAAATAAATCGTTTATTCTTGGCAAAGGATATCGATTCTTTATCATTTTTTCATGTAACTTACGATAATCGATACACAACCTCAACGACCCGTCTGGTTTCTTCATGAACACCGTTGCCGCTCCCTAAAGCAAACTGCTTGGCCTAATAAAACTTTCCTTTCTAAGTCCACCAGCTGCATCTTTCACTCTTTCATCTTAGTAGGTGTCATTCTACTAGGCAGTCTACTTATGAGTTCAGCTCCGGGTACAAGATTTATTCGAAACTCAATAGCTCATTTCGACAGTACTCCTGTCACTGGCTCAAAGATAACTACAAACTCTCTAATGACAAAAACTCAATTCAACTCATCTTCTTCCTCCATTTCACCCAATAAAGCACAGACATCGAAATTCGAGTCCTCTACTGAGTATATGATTTGATCGCTACTATTTGGGTATCTTAGTAATTTTGCGCTATCTTGGCAAAATATCCTAGTACCATATTTGCTTAACCAATCTATATCCAAAAAAACCCCGAAGCCCATAAAATCAAACACATGCAAGCTACAGGCAAATATATGACCTAACCACTCACATTCTAAATGATCACATCTCATCCCAAGAGCTGCATTCCTTCCTATCAGATCACAACCCTTAAGGAAGTAACAAGGTATGATGGTTCTAAACTAGGCTTATCTACCAAACAATGGGAGATAAAAAAATGTGATGCACTGGTATCAAATAGTACTCTAACAGGTATGCCATGAATCAAAATTTTACCTCCCATCACAGCCTTTCCCTTCTCCTCAACTATTGGTCTCGAGGCAGATGGTTCCAAAGCAAACGATTTTCCTTTCTTAACTTTAGCTAGTTCCTTGCACTGATTCTTGTACTGGTTTATCTGGTCATAATTGAAGCACTTGATGTTCTTTCTCCCAACAACTTTATTTCCTTCTCCGAAACGGTGCTCATTGAGAAAGTGCCCTTTCCAGTCACGCTTGTAACACATAACATCCGCTTTTCCTTTCTTAGCTGCTTCACCCTTTTGAGCTTCCTTTCTGAAAAAACTTCTTTTTCTAATTGTACCCACTCCGAGTCTCCACTCCTTTATTACCACCAAAGAAAGCAATCATCGCTTCATTCCTCGGTTCCATCTCCAATACCATGTCACATGGATCCCTAAGATGCGATAAGGTTTCCCTCGCAAGCTCCAGTCTTAATCAATGGATGAACTTTTCATTTCTCTTAATCAGTGTATCAACCGTAGCATACGCATACTTAGATAAGTCCTCAAATATTATTGCATACTCCAACACATTCATGTTTTCTAGCACTAACTCATCAATCTTCCTAAGCAAAGTCGACTTGGCAATTTCAAACATAAACCTCTTCTCGAAGCTCCTTTTGAACTCGGTCCTTGTTAATATTTTCTCTAGCACCCCAATAGTAACACTATTCCACCAGTATAATGCAACTCCCTATAATGGCCTTAATGCCAATCTCCGGTTTTGTAACGTCCCGCCTTTTCGCACACTTTAAATCGACACACATGCCAATTCAAACAATACGCAAGGGTGGATTGTTATGGGGTAAATAAGAAAAACAAGAAGAAGAAAAAAAACAAAACAAAATCTCACAGCGGAAGGGCAAAATAATAAGCAAATATACAGTTCATGAAGCTTTTACAAAACATTTGATTATATTTACATAATACATATCAGAGTTACACATACCAATAACAATGCAGCGGAACAGTATGAGTGTAATGCAATAGAATAAATAATAATAATAATACGAATCTTCGTCTTCGTCCTCCAAAGCCAAATCTTCAAATTCTGAAACGCTCGGACTGACCCGAGCGAATTTGAAAAGACAAAAACACTCGAGTCAAAACTAAAAGATCTTATGTGAGTTAAATTAACAGAAATAAATATGAGTGCAGTAACTCAAGAATGCTCGGGATTTACATCTCCTAAGGATCCGTTAAACTATTTACTATGTAGTATATTGCGCTATTATAATAGTGTCTAATTGTAAAATAAACTTACTTTTAAATAGCATTAAGGCTTTCCATTTTCCACCTTAACACGTAATAGTCCCAGTAGTCCATCCAATATCATGGTCCCTCCTGATCGGGAAGCCACCAGAGGCTACCACACGGGCTACGGGAGAAATCAGAACTCGTACAAGGCGCGATAGGACAGGTGACACGGCACAACTAGGCAATGCCAGGGTAGATATACCAATTACTATCCGGGCTGGTGGTAACGCGTAGCTGCTACTACCGCCCACCTCGAACAATACCCCCAAATCAAAGAAAAAGTGGCCACCGAATCAAATCCAAAAGTCAGAGTATAATATCGAAGGAGTGCTTTCGATCAGAGGAATGAACTCATTGGCCCGAGAATCGCTCCTGTTTTAGCCACCTTATGCCAACTCACGTGAGTCGGGTCCACGTATTTACCTCAAAGGAAACGCCGCCACCAACCTACTTCATTCTGGAATCTCCACCGCGTACACGGTTGTTAAAGTGGTTTTCGGAGTTGTCAGAGAGTATGACAACTTCTGATCCCGGTCTCTTCAACAACCAAACGTTATTATAACACCGCGGTCATATAAAAATAATTATACTTTCAAAATCAGAATATAATTATCCATTTCAAAACCCATAAATACGATATCATTTCCTTTTAAACCCAATAAATATGATATCATTTTATTTCAAATATATTTCTTTTCCAAAATCATGCTATTTTTAAAATTTATGATACCTCGAAACCAAATATTCGAATTTTAAATTTCAACATAATACTTCGAAATCCATAGTTTTAAAACCATAACTTCCAAAACTTAAATGGTTTGGATATTCAACAGTATATAAATAAAACAGTTGAATTTAAAATTTCTTTAAAAGTAAATAATTTCCACACCTTCAAAAAAATTTATTCACTTTAAATTCAGTCTAAACCTATAACTTTTAGATTCACTTTCAGTTTGAATAAAACACTTCGATTTCAATATTTTCAAACTTTGAGTATTTAATGAATTTCAAAACTAAGGTTGGGAATTTCAAATCAACAATTCATTTTCCTATTATTTAGTTTAAAAGGTTTACATGGTAAATCCATAACCATTTAAAATAACTAAATTTATTAACACTAAAAATTTTCTTCCATTTTATTTATACTAGAAATATTCATTTAATTTGTCTTGAATAAAAATCCAGTTATAAATGTCATACCTTTAAAATTTCCAAGTTTAAATAAGTTACATCACTTATAGAGTTTAATTCTTAAATACGCTCAATACCAATTTAATTTTTAATTTACCTTCCAATCTAGATTGATTTAAATCATTAAACTCCATTATTCAACTTATTTAGTTTATTTAACAAATTATACATATTTTAAATTTAATAATTTAACTATATATGTATATATAAAATAAGATTTTTAAAATACTAAAATTAAATATTTATTAAACCGTATCTTATCCCAACCATAGAAAATCATTTCAAATATATATATATATATATATATATATACCGCGGTGCCTGCATATCATTTTCTATCCTATCGTCAAGTGACACGGATATTTATCGTTTCAATCCGCAATTTAAAAATAAAAATGCGGTTGTATATCATTTCAAACCGCAATCCCGAATGAAATGAAAATGCATAATAACTTGCAGTTTATACAATATAAAATATAGCATCCATTCATCCAAATATCAATCATCAACCATTTATTACAATCATCATCCAATTTAAACAAACACCAGTATATAGCATATAAAATATAATAGGTAATAAATAACAGTTATTAACTAACAGTTTATATTTAATAATAAATTTACTAACTGTTTAACTATCAGTTTATATGCAAATAAATAAATTTTTAACTATCAATTTATATGCAAAAATAAAATTAATTAACAGTTAAATTAAATAGATGCGATTTAACAGAGATGATGAATAAAACATACCAAATAGTCATAAATAAATTTCTACTCATATCTTAAGTCAATTTAACAGACACGGGAAATTTTAGAAGTTGTGAGTGGGTTAAAACACTCACCTTTTGAATTTAAATCGATTTTAAATCTGAGTTAAACCCAAAAATTCGACGGTCTCCAAATCTATCCAAACCAGCGTCAAAGCGTTCGAAATTTTATTACGAACCTAACAAAAAAAATCACGTGAAACAGATATCGTATGAGGAAGTTATTCGACTTTAAAGATATGAAATCAAAATAAAAATTAAAATAAATAAACAAGCTCACCTCTCCCCCCAACATCCACGTCATCACCCTTATCTTCACGCGCTCAACACCTGTACACGCAACCCCTAGTCAACGCAACCCTAACACCCTGTTTCACGCAACTACAGCAGCTGCCACCAACTGCCGCCTCCACACACGTCGCCGCCGACTTCGAAAACTTGGCCGAGTTTGCCAGCAACCCCCTATCCTCTCGGCCCCACGCGACTTCCGGTTGCCAGAAGAAAAAAACGCCCAGGCCACTGTCCCCTAAATTCGAACCCTAATACGAAAAATCCACTCGATCCAGCCGTCGAAATCACAAACAAACCATACCGATCGACTTCCCTTGGTGCTCTCTACGATACCCAGAAGGGGTTTCTCGATCAGACTCCTTTTGATTCCGGCACGATGAACGGCCGTAAATAGATCATCAATTTCCGGCCACACTGAAACTCGGATTGAAAAACGAATCGGGCCATTAAATTTCGCTCGTCGTGAGCATTAACATATATTTTTTTTGAATTTTTCTGAGGATTTAAATTTTAGGCTTTGGAATTGATTTTTGAAATTGAACATGGATCTAGGGTTTCTAGCCATTGGAAGAAGAGAAGGAACTGATGAAATGAACACACAAACAAATGACAATAAATGGAGGTAGGGTTTATAACTGGGTTTATATAGGTAGGTTAGAAATAGAGTAGATAGATCAGGTTGATAGATATACGTGTTTTTGTTAACGTGGCCCAAAAAGCCCGTTCTGACCCTGGAACGAAATTGGGTAAACCCATATATCGAAATGGGTATTTTAAAATATTCTGAACGCGATGGAAAAAGTTTCACATCCAAATTCCATCGTATGAAGAAGTTATGCTGAAATCAATATTTACAAATTGATTTCAAATTGATTTCAATTAAATCGATTTCAAGGCGTTTCGCGTTCGTACAATCAAACGACAAGTCTGATCGCTACGAAACTTGAAACAATAATTCACTGTTACGGATCCGATAAAACTAGTTTCGTCGAAATCCGTTTCCGTGCCAAAAATCGCTACTTTTATATTAATCAAATAAATTAAGAATTAGTAAATAAATCCAAATTTTATATTTCAGTTTCAGAATTGGAAAATTTTATCACTTATGATTCCTCAATCATTTACAATGATTTTAAACAAATTTAAAAATGAAAATTTTAGATGATTCATTTATAAATTTCAATATAAATTCTCAATTCCATTAAATTCAAAACTTAAATTAACTTTCTAATAATTCTATTAAATTAAAGGAATCAATGATTATTCCACTCATATATTTCAAATAGGTGGATTTAAAATCTATTATCTTAATATGCTTCGATTACACTTAAACCTCTATTAACGTAATATTTAGATGTTAAATTTTCGTTTATTTCAATTAAACCTATTATCATACATTACTTCAATATACTGAAGTTATAAATAAATTTAACAATAGATTCATACTTATATTACATAAATGACTACCCTTTTATATTTACGTAATTTTAAATATTTAATCCATTTAATTGCAATTAATCTTTCCATTAAATTTTAGATTCAAATCAATTTATATTCCATTCTTATTATTCACTAATCATCCTATTATGAAGAATATTTACGTTATTCCCCATTATTCCTTAATTCATACAAATCTATCCTTTAATTAGATTAATTTTTATTGATTACTCATTTAAATTTACTAGACTTTATTACTTTACGCACTTCTCGTATAAATTTCACAATTAACCATAATTTATTAAAGTAATGCTAAATAAATACGACCCTATAATTACTCAACTTCTAATTATTTCATTTTCTATTAGTGTAATATTCATTTATTTTATTATCACTTATTACAAATTTTAATTCCAATAACAAATAAGTAGGTAATTTATAATATACGTTACAGATTTTGAATTAATCACTATTCATTATTATTGACTTAAATTTAGCATTACTTGCATTGCATTAACCTTTACTTAAAATCCCTATCAAATTGCAATTAATATTCTAAATAAATACATTTACTCCTTTTGTTATTTATTAATTGTCACAAAGAAACGTTCATTAATTTCAACAACATTGTAATTCTAATTACCTACATTGATTGTATACGTTTTCCATTATTATCATTTATTTGAATTCTATTCAACTTTCCATCTTATGCATATAGTTAACCTTTCTATTGATTTTACCTTCAAAATTTTCAGTTATTTTCTTAACTTACAAAAGGCAATGATTAATTACATTTAATCGCTATTAATTAAATGCATTGGTAACGAACAATAGTTGTCACCATTTTACAATTTATAACATTTGTAATTTATCCTCTACAACAATTATTACCTATCAATATTATTTCGCCCCTAAATACAAAACTTGCAATTGTTCTTATAATCATATTCCATTTACTGTTAACAATGTTTATTACATTAAATCAGTTTAATTTTTTTCCTTAAATTTCTCATATTCAATTTATATACAGGTAAAATTCTTTTCACTACTTAAAATCATTTGAATTAACTTCGAATTACTATAAGCAGGTTTTAATTTATTTTATATTTTTCTACTAAATTAAATTACAAACTTATTAATTTAACCAAATTAAATCCATGAAATTTACGGGTCGTTACAGGTTTTGCTCATCGTTCAAACCTAAATTAGCCAAAATTCTTTCACAATGAAGTAACCAGTATACCGAGTGAGTTGTTCTATAACTATCCAATAACTATCAGTACATAATTTCTAGGTGCCTGCAGCAGTCATGCGTAATACACTGCCAAACATTTGAAAAGCATTACGTACTCTAGTCTCAATGGATACATCGATATCCAGTGTCGATGCATCTTGACTAGGAATATTTAAAATGATGTGTTTTGTAACAATGTGATCCAACACTCATGATTACAACTAATTGTAATTACCTTCACAAACACTTCATTTTTGGATTTTCTGTTAAATATATTTTTAATTAAACATTTAATTATTTATAACACATTATAACAGATATATAATAGAAAGAAGAAACACTTTTATTTTGAACAAGAATTGATTTCAGAGTTAATAAATTACAGAATTGCCTCTAGGCCATACCTCTAACACTATCAATATCCCACTTGCACTTGGGACCAAATATGGAATCTCAATCCCATCCTCTCGATTAGTTTCTCGAGAACTGGCCGAGTTAGACCTTTTGTGAATGGATCTGCTATGTTGTCCTTGTTATCTTCCCTTTGAATGACAACTTCTTTCTTCTCAGTGAATTCTCTAATTTGGTGGAACTTTCGAAGAATGTGTCGTGACTTTTTATATGCTCTTGGTTCCTTTGCAATCTATATCGCTGCATTGTTGTCACAAAACAATGTCATTGGATTCTCATTATCAGGAGTCCCTCCAAGCTCACTCAAAAACTTGCACATCCATACTGCCTCTTTTCTACTTCATTGGAGGGGATATACTCGGCCTCCGTCGTGGAATCAACAATCGTTTCTTGCTTGGAACATTTCTAGCTAACAGCGACATAGTCGAACACTGGTTTACTGTTATCTGTATCATTTTGAAAGCTCGAATCCATATACCCCTTCATAAGGAAGTCACCATTCCCAAAAACGAGGAATAGGCCTTTAGTATTTCTTAAATACTTAAGTATACATTTTACGGTCGTCCAATTTTTTCCTCCGGGATTACACTGTATTGGCTTACACATCCTACGTGTGCTACATCTAGTCTAGTACATAACATAGCATACATTATGGATCCTATGGCGGAAGCATACGGAATCCTATTCATATGCTCTTTCTCATCATCGGTATGAGGAGCTTCCTTTTTAGAAGGACAATTCCAGATTGCATTGGAACACTTCCATGCTTGGAATTCTCCATACTAAACTGTTTTAGTACAATGTCTATGTCTAAGGATTGGGACAATCCCAACAGCCTCTTAGACCTATCTCTATAGATCTTTATACAAAGTATATAGGCTGCTTCTCCCAAATCCTTCATGGAGAAGTTTTTGGAAAGCCAAGCTTTCACTGATTGCAATAATGAAGTGTCATTGCTAATCAATAATAGATCATTAACATAGATGTAACAACCTATAATTTTTAACAAATACTTTAATAGAATTTATTTGGAAACTTCGATTTTAAAATCATTTAAAATTGAAATTTAGGATTTTTCCAATGTAAATTTGGATTTTGTTTATAATTTATTTTCAAAATAGAATAAAATAAAGATTTTCTGAAAATTTTATATTTTGGTCAGCTGTAGTCAAACTTTGACTTTCAGTTGAAATTTTTAAATTTGAATTTTGAACTTCTAATCTTTTTCTTTGAAGTTGAATTTGATTCTGATATTTGTTCTGTTTTTAGTTTCGTCAAATTTTGTTTTATACTTTTAAAATTTGATAAATTTCAGCGTTTTACACGCGATTATTTTCGGCATTTTTCTGTTTATTTTCTATTCTATATTTTCCTACTTTATTTTCATTTTATATTTTATTTTCTATTTTCTATTTTATTTGGACTTTTTATTTGATTTTTATTTGGATTTTGGGCTTGGAGATTCAAAGGACTTATGTTCTTTTTCTATAATGTGAAGTGTGCCTTTTTATTTTCTTAGTCGTTCAAACCTTTTGCATAGCCATACAAAGTAAAACTTCTCATCTCCAAAATTCATGTACAAAAATTCTCATCTCATTTCTTTTCTCATTTTATTTCCTGAAGAAAATTTTTACAGTAAGTTTCATGTCTACTTCTCCTTTTTTTTCTCTTTTCCTTTTCTATTTTCTTTTGTTTTGCTTCATGTTATTCTCGACCATCACCCTATAGCCGATCACCACCACCATACAACCATTAGCCAGCCATCTCCATCACCTCATCACCATTCCATGCCTTACCATGAACCATGATCCAAAAACCCATCACCAAAACTTGATTGCAAACACTAGCTGAGCTTTACACCATCTCCTTCCTTTGGCTTGCCTCGGCCACCACTTGTTTCCCCATTCCTTTGCCTTGCTTTGCCATGACCTGATCCAATCCTAGCCGTGATGACCTGACCCGACCATGCAAACAAACCAGGCCGAGCCACTTTGCACTATGGCCAAGCCAAAGGAGCCATAGGCCAAACCCAAACTCACATGTCTTAACCTTTTCTATGCCTTCTTTTCACATTCCTTAGCCGTTCACATCCATTCCATTGCATAGCCAAGCCTTGTAGCACTACAGATTGGACCTAGGGCCGCACTTACCTTGCCCAAAGCCATCATGGCCGAGCACAAACCAAAGTGGCCGAGCCTATCTCCTATGTAGTCGAGCCTATTTGTGGCTTGTCTAGTCTAATTGTTTGTGTTTTATTTAGTTTTCATGTGTTGAATTATATATTTATGGATGTTCATATTTATTTGTTTACAAGATTTAAATCTTGGCTCTCTATCCACTCGAATTTGATTTGTGCTTTTTATGCTTTTCGGAGTTCGCTTGTGTGTTTAGAATTGTTGTCTCCGGCTTTAGAAAGTGAGTTTATCACTCTCGACATTCGTACTTATATAATTATGAAACAATAACAAGTGGATATGTATTAGTGATATGCTATGTTGATATTAATTCATACATGCATGTGATACGATATTTCATGATGTTATAACTTGATTATATGCTAGTTACATCACCTGATATGATATACTATGCTATACTGTTTATTTTATTTAGTGTTTCTCACACTGCAAGTTCCCTGGTAGTATAGAATCACTATGGTTCAAAATGATAAATACCCGAACGGAATTTAGAATAGGGAAAAATCATATGAGCTGAAATGATAGGCTCAAGAAATTTTTATTTTATTTTATTTGACTTGGGATTGCGGGTTTGAAATGATAGAACTTGGATTTTTATTTTTAAATTACGGATTGAAATGATACATATTCGTATCACTTGACCTAGGTTAGAAAATTATATATAGACCCGTGGTTAATTTTGAATATTTTTTGAAAATTATTAAGTATTTTTGAAATTTAAAATATGTAATTTTAACTTAACTTGGATTTAAATGATTTGAATAAATGTTATAGTGATTTTCTATAAGTTAAAAATGTATAAGTAAATAAATGGTTTAAAATGTAACTTAAATATGACTTAACTTGATAATTGAAAATTTAGTTTTCAAATGGAAAATGTGAGCTTAACTTAGTAATAAGAATATTTTATTTATGAAATGGATATTTTTAAATTAAAGTATTAAGTTATTTGTTAAGATAAAAATTTAAGTAAAATAATGTACTTTTGTCTTAATAAGTGAATTATAGTTTAATTTAGATATTTTATTTATAAAATTTTATTTATTTAATCATAATTTAAATGATATCCAAATAAATATTTATGAAATGTGAGATATGTTTTATAAGTTAAAAATGGTGAAAACTGAAATCATAATGTTTCTAAAATGTTATAATAGAGCTTAGATTTATATTGGCAGCATTTTCAAAATGCTGTAGTTTTAAGGTAGCATTTTCTAAGTGCTACCATTTCTAAAACTGTACTGTTTTTCGAAATACTAGTATATTTACAGTAACGTTTTCTAAGTACTACCATTTCTGAAACTGTAATGTTTTTCGAAATACTAGTATATTTACATTATCGTTTTCTAAGTGTTGTTATTCCTGAAAAGATAATATTTCTGAAATACTTGGATATTTACAGTAACGTTTTCTAAGTGCTACTGTATCTGAAAAGACAATACTTCTGAAATACTAGTATATTTAAAGTAACATTTTCTAAGTGCTATTGTTTCTGAAAAGAAAATATTCTGAAATACTAGTATATTTACAGTAACATTTTCTAAGTGCTGCTGTTTCTGAAATACAATATTTCAATGTATTATCACATTTTCCAAGTGCTACGAGTGCTATGACACAATGTGTTTTTTTGAAATTGTTATAATTGAATGAACTTAGAAATGCTTGGGAATGATCATTATATTTTGAAAGATACTGACATTGAATTTAAATGGTTTAAATGAATATGTTTGATTTGAAATATAAACCATTATGAAATTTATAACCACGGGTAATAATAACGTTTGGTTGTTAAAGAGACCGGGATTGGAAGTTTTCATACTCTCTGCCGACTCCGAAAACCACTTTAACAACCGTATACACGGTGGAGATTCCAGAATGAAGTAGGATGGTGGCGACGTTCTGTTAAGGTATATTCGTGGACTCGACTCACGTGAGTTGGCATAAGGTGGCTAAAACAGAAACAATTAACGGGCTAATGAGGTCGCTCCTCTTATCAGACACACTTCTTCGTATGTCATTCTATTACTTTGTGATTGATTGGTGCACACCTTTGATTTTGGGAATGTGGCTCGAGGTGGGAGGTAGTAGATTCTACGTGTTACCACCGGTCCGGAGTGCAATAGGTATATCTACCCTAGCATTGCCTAGTTGTGTCATGTCACCTATCTAGCGTTCCTTATACGATTTTGTTTTGTACCATACCTATGTAGTGCCCCCTGACGACGCCTAGTACGGGGGAGATTATAGTACTGTATAGACTATGGGAATATATAAAATGTGTTAAGGGGGATATGGGTAACGCCTTAACGCTATTTTTTAAATATATTATACTTTACTTTAGACATTATTATAATAGCTTATATTACTACATAGTAAATAGCTTAACGGATCCTTAAAGGATGGAAGGTCTCAAGCATCCTTTAGATTGCTCGTGCATTTTATTACATTTCACTTGAGTTGGTTTACATTGTATAAGTATGTATGTCCTGACTCGAGTGTTCTGTGTTTTTGCTTTATGTTCGGGTCAGCCTGAGTATCAGCTTTGGATTTCACCTTTTGGAGCTAAAGGATTTGCTGGAGATTATCTATCTATCTAGTTGTTATCTGTTTCTATTCAGTATTTCTATTCAGCTTATGTATTAGTGGACATTTCTATATTGGGATATCTGTTGTATTTACTTTTAGACTCTGGATTTTTTACTTGTTTTGTGACTCTGTGTTGTAGTAGCTTCATGAACTACTATGGTTATTTTATTTCCGCTGCGAGTTATTCTGATTTATCTGTGTCTATGGTTCTGTGATTGGTTTTATTTTCTCCAAATTATATAACAATCTACTGTTTTGAATTATTCATATCCAACATGTGTGGTTTTATTGTCGATTTGAATGGTCCAAAACAGTGGGGCATTACATGTGGTATCAGAGCTTTGGTTTTAGGCAAACCTTAGCCTATGGAGCAAAAACACATTAGAGATAGGGTGGAAATACCCTAGAATGAGTGAAATCAATCTTAGAATCAATTCTTTATGAGAGAACGTATTTTAAAGTATAAAATGATTTTTCAAATGATTTTTAAAGGATTTTAAAATATTATTTTGATATAAATCTTTTCTTGTTTTGGAATCAAATTTTCTAAACTTTTTCCCTTTCCTTATCCACCTTGTTAGTTATTTCTATGTTTAGGATGTTCAATTCAAGTTGAATCTAATCTACTCTTATCTTATCTAATCTTGTCGTTGTTTTTCAATTGCCTCTGTCCTAAAATTCATTCTTGATTTTTCAGGATGAGTCGTAGGATTGCTAGAGGCAGGGGTCATGGTGTTACCCTAGTTCCTGAGCCCGCTGCACCAGTTAGATTCACTACTCTCTATAAGAAATACACTGAACTTGGTGGAATCAATTTTACTAGATCAGTGAGCATTATCGAGGCTCGACAATGGTTGAAGGGATTGGAGAGGATCTTCTTCGGTCTTTGAGATCATTGATGCTCAAAAGCGTCAGTTGGCAGCTTGGCAGTTGAAGGGAGCAGCCTTGGATTGGTGGGAGACTGTTACAGCTCACAATGTTGAGGCTGACATTTCTTAGGAGCAGTTTAGGTATCCTCTTTTGTTTGTCTTGAATTTGGTACATTTTTCTCTCTTTTGAAATCTATCTTATGTTTCTTTATCATGCTTTAGGGATGCTTTTGTTGTGAAATGGATGCCGGAGGCAGGGAAGTTTCAGCTGTATCAAGAATTCATGGATCTGAAGTAGGGTGATATGTCATTTACTGAGTATGAGAGGAAGTTCAATGAACTTTCTAAGTTTGGCCCTAATCTGATTGACACTCCTCTCAAGTTGAATGAGAAGTTCATTGCTGGTGCTCGTCCGGAGTATTATGATCGTCTCATCGCTCATGTGCATAGCCCTTTCACTAGTCTGATTGATATGGCCATTAGATATGAGAATCCTACGTCTAAGGATCCTTCAGTTGCTCGTGCTAGTTCATCTCTGGCTTCCTTCGGTAATCCTAAGAAGAGAAAGCCTAACTTTCATCTGTAGAGAAAGAATTGGAACAAGACTCTAGGTTTGGGATCTTCTTCTTCGCAGAGGCAGTCTGTCGACCTATCCTCCATTACTTGCTTCAGATGTAATCAAAAGGGACACTATGCTAATAGTTGTCCTACTTTAGTTGGTACTGCTATTCCTCCAGCTCAGTTGACCAGGCATGATCTTTGTCATTTTTGTCTGCAGCCTGACCATTTCAAGAAGGATTGTCCTATTCAGAAGAAGGGCAAGTCCACTGGTATTTTTGTTGTTACCCCTTCTTCTTCACCTGCTCCACCTCCTGCCCCTGCTCCTACTCCTGCTCCTAGTGATTCACAAGGTACTCTTCAGGGCACTTTTTATCTGTTTAATTTTCCTGTTCCTGTTCTATTTGATACTGGAGCTTCCTATAGTTTTATTTCTGTGGATCTTTGTGATATGCCTTTGTGTGTTTCAAACCCTATTGGTGGTCCTGCAAACCTTACTAGAATTTGTAACCAAGTGAAATTCCTCAATTTTGATCACCGTTTCAGTGGTGATTTCTATGTTTTAGGTTTTGATGCTTTTGATGTGTTGCTTGGAGGTGATTGGCTGAAGAGGCATGAAGTCATTATCTCTTGTAAAACCCGAATTGTTTCTCTTGTTGATGATTTTGGTAATTCCTTGGTGATTCAGTGTAGTTTACCCCAGGATTTTGCTGGCTTCTTTATTTATTCTCTTAATTCTCCTCCTGGTGATATTCATTTGACTCCAATGGTCAAACTCTATCTCGATGTATTTGGTGAAGTCGTTGCTTTACCTCCTAAGCGGGATATTGATTTCCGGGTTGATCTTATTCTTGGAGCTCAACTTGTAGTTCTTCCTCCAAGAAGAATGGCATCCCTATGAGAAGGTTGAGTTGAGGAAGAAAATTGAGAACTTATTCTCCAAGGGTCTGATCATACCAAGCCATTTGAAATGGGGAGCAATAGTGGTTTTTGTTACTAAGTCTGATGGTTCTTTGAGGATGTGTATTGATTATAGGGAGCTGAACAAGCTCACTATGAGGAACAGATATCCTATGCCTCGCATCAATGATATTTTGGATCAGCTCCATGGAGCTACTATTTTCTCTTAGCTTGATCTTGCCACAGGTTTTCACCAGCTCAGGGTTGCTGAGGAAAGTATTCCCAAGATTTCTTTCCATACTGAGAATGGTTTCTATGAATGGTTAGTTACAAATTTTGATTTGACTAACGCTCATGCTTTCTTTGTTGATTTTATGAATCGTGTTTTTCGTGATGTTCTTAACAAATTTGTTCTAGTCTTTGTTGATGATATTCTTATGTTTTCTAAGTCTGAGGAAGAGCATAAATCCCACTTAAGCTTTGTTCTGGGGACTCTTAGGAGTCATCAGTTGAAAACTAAATTCTCGAAATGCCATTTCTAGAAAGATGAAGTCTGATTCCTTGGACATATTGTTTCTAGTAATGGAGTTTTTGTTGATCCAGTCAAGATCGCTGCGATCAATGTAAGTCTTTCCATTCTTCTCCTACTGTAATTTGATCATTCTATCTTTTCTGTGGTCCTTATTTCTCCCTATTCTATTACAGGATTGGGAAACTCCTAGGACTCCATCTGACATTCACAGTTTTCTAGGCCTTACGGTTATTATCGGAGATTCATTGAGAATTTTGCTCGAATTTCTGCACCTCTCACTGCTTTAACTCGAAAGAATGCTAAGTTTATATGGAATGATAAGTGTAAAGCAGCAGTTAACAAATTGAAGAGTAAGCTTACTTCCGCACCTGTGCTTACCGTTCCAAATGGAAATGAGGGATTAACGGTATACACTGATGCTAGTCGTGAGGGTTTGGGAGCTGTTTTGATGCAAGATGGGAAGGTCATTGCTTGTGCGAGTCACCAGTTGAAGACCCATGAAGCAAATTATGCAGCATATGATTTGGAATTGCTTGTTGTGGTTTTGCTTTGAAGCTTTGGAGGCATCATCCTTTGGGTGCTAAATTTGAGCTCTTTACTGATCCTCAGTTTTTGAGATATATCTTCACCCAGAAGGATTTGAATCAGCGTCAAGTTAGGTGGCTTGAGTTCCTTGCTTCTTATGATCTCGACATTAGCTATACCCCTGGGAAGGCAAATGTTGTGGCTGATGCTTTGAGTTGGAAGAAGGCTATGTTGTATCAGCTTGTTGTTTCTTCTTATCTTCTTTTGGATCGTATCATTGCTAAGCAGGATGAGGATAGGATGATCAGCTTGATTAAGAAGAGTGTTCATAGCAGAGTTGGTGGTAGTAGTCCTAATGATAGTGGATCCCAGATCGATGATAGAGGTATTTTGAGAATTAATAATCGGATTTGTGCCCCGAATGTTGATGGATTGAGGCAAGAGTTGCTTCGAGAAAATCACCGATCCAGATTTTCTATTCATCCTGGTGTGACGAAGATGTATCAGGATATGAAGAATCTTTATTGGTGGAGAGGTATGAGGTGAGATATCTCTATCTTTGTTAGCATGTGTGTGACTTGTCTCCAAGTCAAGGCCGATCATCAGAAGACTCCTGGTTTGTTGCAGCCCTTTGAGATTCCCAATTGGAAATGGGAACAGGTTTCTATGGATTTTATTGATGGATTACCGAGGACACAGAGTGGTAATGAGAGTATTTGGGTTATTGTGGATAGATTGACCAAGTCAGCTAATTTCTTTCAGTTCAAATCTACCTGTTCTGCTTCTAGTTTGGCTGAGATCTATATGAGGGAGATTGTTCGTCTCCATGGGGTTCCTATCAGCATTGTTTGTGATCGAGATCCTATCTTTACTAGTCGGTTTTGGAAAGCTTTTCAGGAATCTTTGGGTACTCATCTGAATCTGAGCACTGCTTACCATCCGTAGACCGACGGTCAAACGAAAAGAGTGAATCTGATTCTCAAGGATCTTCTTCATGCTTGTGTTCTTGATTATGGAGGATCTTGGGAAGATCATCTCCATATGGTTGAATTCACCTATAACATCAGTTATCGGGTATATTTCACTCTTCTATTTTAGTCTTGTCTTAATCTTTAATCTATCTCATTCTGTCTTTGAATTCAGGCCAATATTGAAATGTCTCTGTTTGCCTCTCTTTACGGATGACCTTGCAGATCTCCATCTTGCTGGATTGAATCATGTAATCGTTTGGTTCTTGGTCCTGATGTGATTTTAGAGGCTTCTGAGAAGGTTGAGGAGATTAAGAGGATGTTGAGGAGTGCTCAAGATAGGCAGAAGAAGTATGCTGATTATCGTAGGAGGAGTTTGGAGTTTGCTGTTGGTGATCTGGTCTTCCTTAAGGTCTCTCCTTTAAGGAATGTGATTCGATTTGGTAGGAGAGGAAGCTTGCTCCTAAGTTTGTTGGTCCTTTCCGTATCTCGGAGAGGATTGGTTCTTTAGCTTATCATCTGGATTTGTATGAGAAGTTTTCTAGAGTGCATAATGTATTCAATGTTTCGTATCTTCATCGATATCTGCACAATCCATCTTTGATAGTCCAGCCTTCTACTCTCGAGAGTTTGGTTATTGAGCCTAACCTTACTGCTAAGTGCAAGCCACTACGTATTATCAATAGAGGCACGAAGCAGCTAACAAGGAAATCTGTCAACTTGGTCAAAGTGCAGTGGAGTACTGATGATCGGGATTGTACCTGAGAGACGGAGGATAGCATGCGTGCTTCGAATTCGGAATTGTTTGTTTCAGTTACTATTTACTTCTCTATCTTATCTTTCCTTGTTTTCGTCTCTCGTTCCTTTTCGAGAACGAAAAGTTTTGAGTGGGGGAGAGTGTTACAACCCATAATTTTTAACAAATATTTTAATACAATTTATTTGGAAACTTTGATTTAAAAATCAACTAAAACTAAAATTTAGGAATTTTTCAATGTATATTTGGATTTTGTTTATAATTTATTTCCTAAATAGAATAAATTAAAGATTTTCTGAAAATTTTATATTTTGGTCAACTATGGTCAAACTTTTTCTAGTTGAAATTTTTAAATTTGAATTTTTAATTTTCAATCTTTTTCTTTGAAGTTGAATTTGATTCTGATATTTATTCTGCTTTTCGTTTCGTCCAAATCTGTTTTATACTTTTAAAATTTGATAAATTTCAGCGTTTTACACGCGATTATTTTCAGCATTTTTCTATTTATTTTCTATTTTATATTTTCCTACTTCATTTCTATTTTATATCTTATTTTATATTTTCTATTTTGTTTGGACTTTTTATTTGACTTTTATTTGGATTTTGGGCTTGGAAATTCAAAGGGCTTATGTTCTTTTTCTTTAATGTGAAGGGTGCCTTTTTATTTTCTTAAAATTTTGCATAGCCGTACAAAGAAAAACTTCTCATCTCCTAAATTCACGTACAAAACTTCTAATCTCAATTCCTTTCTCATTTTATTTCCTAAAGAAAACTTTTACAGTAAGTTTCATGTCTACTTCTCCTTCTTCTTTTTTCTCTTTTCCTTTTCTCTTTTCTTCTGTTTTGCTTCATTCTATGCTCGGCCATCACCCTATAGCCAATCACCACCACCATGAAACCACCTTTGGCCAGCCGTCTCCATCACCTCATCACCATTACATTCCTTGCCGTGAACCATGATCCAAAAACCCATCACCAAAACTTGATTGCAAACCATAGCCGAGCCTTACACCATCTCCTTCCTTTGGCTTGCCTCGGCCACCACTTATTTCCCCATTTCTTTTCCTTGCTTTTCCTTGTCTAGATCCAATCCTAGCCATGATGACCTGACCTGACCGGACCATGCAAACAACCCAGGCCGAGCCACTTTGCACCATGGTCGAGCCATAGGAGCCATAGGCCGAACCCAAACTCACATGTCTTGACCTTTGCTATGCCTTCTCTTCACATTCTTCAGCCGTTCACATCCATTCCTTTGCATAGCCAAGCCTTGTAGCACTTCAGATCTGACCTAGGGCCGCATTTACCTAGCCCAAAGCCATCATGGTCGAGCACAAACCAAAGTGGCCGAGCCTATCTCCTATGTGGCCAAGCCTATTTGTGGCTTGTCTAGTCTAATTGTTTGTGTTTTATTTAGTTTTCATGTGTTGAATTATATATTTATGGATGTTCATATTGATTTGTTTACAAGATTTGAATATTGGCTCTCCATATATTCGAATTTGATTCGTGCTTTGTCATGTTTTCGGAGTTTCGTTGTGTGTCTAGAATTGTTGTCTCCAGCTTTAAAAGGTGAGTTTATCACTCTCGACATTCGTACTTATATAATTGTGAAACAATAATAAGTGGATATGTATTAGTGATATGCTATGTTGATATTAATTCATACATGCCTATGATACGATATTTCATGATGTTATAACTTGATTATATGCTTGTTACATCACCTGATATGATATACTATGCTATATTGTTTATTTTATTTAGTGTTTCTCACACTGCAAGTTCCCTGGTAGTATAGAATCACTATGGTTCAAAATGATAAATACCCGAACGGAATTTAGAATAGGGAAAAATCATATGAGCTGAAATGATAGGCTCAAACGATTTTTATTTTATTTTATTTGACTTGGGATTGCGGGTTTGAAATGATAGAACCTGGACTTTTTTTTAAAATTAAGGATTGAAATGATACATATCCGTATCACTTGACCTAGGTTAGAAAATTATATACAGACCCGTGGTTAACTTTGAATATTTTTTGAAAATTATTAGGTATTTTTGAAATTTAAAATATGAAATTTTAACTTAAATTGGATTTAAATGATTCAAATAAATGTTAAAGTGATTTTCTATAAGTTAAAAATGTATAAGTAAATAAATGGTTTAAAATGTAACTTAAATATGACTTAACTTGATAACTGAAAATTTAGTTTTCAATTGGAAATTTTAAGCTTAACTTAGTAATAAGAATATTTTACTTATGAAATGGGTATTTTTAAATTAAAGTATTAAGTTATTTATTAAGATAAAAATAGGTAAAATAATGTACATTTGACTTAATAAATGAATTATAGTTTAATATGGATATTTTATTTATAAAATTTAATTTAATTTAATCATAAGTTAAATGATATCCAAATAAATATTTCTGAAACGTGAGATATGTTTTATAAGTTAAAAATGGTGAAAACTGAAATCATAATGTTTCTGAAATGTTATAATTGAGCTTAGTTCTGTATTGGCAGCATTTTCAAAATGCAGTAGTATTAAGGTAGCGTTTTCTAAGTGCTACCATTTCTAAAACTGTACTGTTTTTTGAAATTCTAGTATATTTATAGCAACGTTTTCTAAGTGCTACCATTTCTGAAACTGTATTATTTTTCGAAATACTAGTATATCTATAGTAACGTTTTCTATGTGCTGCTGTTTCTAAAAGGACAATATTTCTGAAATACTAGTATATTTACCGCAACGTTTTTAAGTGCTGCTGTTTCTGAAAGACAAAATTTCTGAAATACTAGTATATTTACAGTAATGTTTTATAAGTGCTATTGTTTCTGAAAAGACAATATTTCTAAAATACTAATATATTTACAGTAATATTTTCTAAGTGCTGTTGTTTCTGAAAGACAATATTTCTGTGTATTATCACATTTTCCAAGTGCTATGAATGTTATGATACAATGTGTTTTTTTGAAATTGTTATAATTGAATGAACTTAGAAATGCTACAACTTTGGAAATGAACATTATATTTTGAAAGATACTGACATTGAATTTAAATGGTTTAAATGAATATGTTTGATTTGAATAATAAACCATTTTGAAATTTATAACCATGGGTAATAATAACGTTGGTTGTTAAAGAGACCGGGATTGGAAGTTGTCATACTCTCTGCCAACTCCGGAAACTACTTTAACTACCGTATACACGGTGGAGATTCTAGAATGAAGTAGGATGGTAGCGACATTCTACTAAGGTATATACGTGGACCCGACTCCCGTGAGTTGGCATAAGGTGGCTAAAACAGGAGAAATTGACGGGCTAATGAGGTCGCTTCTCTTATCGGACACACTTCTTCGTATTCCATTCTATTACTTTGTGAATGATTGGTGCACACCTTTGATTTTGGGAGTGTGGCCCGCGGTGGGCGGTAGTAACTGCTATGCGTTACCACCGGTCCGGAAGTGCAGTTGGTACATCTACCCTGCATTGCACAGTTGTGCCATGTCATCTACCCTGGCATGCCTTATACGATTTTGTTTTGTACCATACCTATGGAGTGCCCTTTGACGATGCCCAGTACGGAGGAGATTACGACACTGTATAGACTATGGGAACATATAAAATATGTTTAGGGGGATATGGGTAACACCTTAACGTTATTTTTGAAATATATTATACTTTACTTAAGACATTATTATAATAGCGCATATTAATATATAGTAAATAGTTTAACGGATCCTTAAAGGATGGACGGTCCCAAGCAACCTTTAAGTTACTTGTGCATTTTATTATAGTTCACTTGATGTAACAACATAGTATTTTCAGCCATTCGCATCCACACATGTCGAACTTGAATTTCTCAAAATACCGCATTGTAAATAAATTTGGAGTAAATGAAAAATAATCATAGAATCACAGACACAGAAATATCAGAATAGCTCGCAGCAAAAATTAAAATACCATAGTAGTTCATGAAGCTACTATAACAAACTCCCAAAACATAATCCATAATATCAATCTGAAAAAACATATACAATAGAAATCTCAAATACATAGCAGTTTATAAATACCAGAGCTGAAATAGAACAACTGAAACTGAAAGTGAATAAATAACTAGACAAGCAGAATCTCCAGCGATTCCTAGCTCCAGCAAAGAAATTCAAAGCTAAGCTGTAAATACTCAGGCTGACCCGAGCATAAAGTAAAACACAAACACTCGAGTCGGGACATATATAGTTATATAATGTAAACCAACTCAAGTGAAATGCAGTAGTAATGTACAATAACTTAAAGGATGCTTGGGATCGCCCATCCTTTAAGGATCAGTTAAACTATAAATTAAATACATCCTGTGGTTAAAATTTCAAAATGGTATTTTATACTTCTAAATCAAATATCATTTAAAATTCAGTATCATTTCAAATTCATTTAAAATATTGAAATATCATATCTTTCCAAAACCACATTCATTTTATTTAATTTAAATACCATTTCAAATCACATTTCAAAATGGTTTATATTTCAAATCAAAATATTACATTTAAATCATAAAAAATGAAGTTATTATATTTAACAATCAAATATTCAATTCTCAAAATTTTACCATTTTCAGAATTCATTTATTTACTTCAATTTATTAAAACAGTGAAATTTCAACTTTCGCAGCATATAGAAAATGCTACGGTAAATTTGCATTTGAAAACAATTCATTTTAACAAGGATAACATTTACAAAAATACTGTAATAGGTTTTAGTTTAGTTCCTATGACTATAGCACTTACAAAGTGCTATAATAGCCCTTAGTTCAATTTAGTCTTTTAGTTCATTTATATCAATTGCAGCATTTATAAAATGCTGTAATATCTTTAACTTTAGAAATAATAGCATTTCAGGAATGATGTCAATTTAAATTCCAAACTTTCCCTATACTTTCATAAACAATTAAAATTTATTTAAATCCATTTTAACTTATAAAAATCATATTTTCTCACTTTAAAAACAATCATTTAAATACTCCTTAATTTATGATTTTACAAAGTGAAATTTTCACAAATAATTATCAATTCTTTAAAAATTCAAAAATAAATGTAAAATTTTATAACATTTCATTTACTTTACATTTTAAATTTAATTTACCATTTCATAAATTAAATTTAAATTCCCTTTTATTTTTGTTAACTTAACTTTATTTTAAAACACATTTCACGTTTTCCAAGTTATGTTATATTTCAAATTCCAATTTTCAAACATTTATTTATTTAACTATTTTTAATTTATAGGAAAATCAATAACAATTTATAAAATCATTTTTAAATTTAAATTTAAATCAAATTATCATATTTCCTTACTTAACTTAAACTTCATTTAGAAAATCAAAATTCCAAAATTAACTCATGTTTCAAATTCTACTCTACCATTTATTTATTTCACTTATTTAACTGGTAGAAAATCACTCATACTTTATAAAATCATTTTTGACTATATTTAAATCAAAATTTCATAATATTTACATTTTTGTAATATTTTAAATTTTTAGAAAAATATATTTTGACCACAGTCTGTATAAAATTTTGTAACCTAAGTCCAATGATACAGATAATATATCATTTCTATCCGTAATTTACAAAGGAAAAATCCGGATTCTATCATTTCAAACCCGCAATCCCAAGTAAATGCAAATAAATAAAAATCGCTCAGGCCTATCATTTCAGCCCATAATGATTTTTTCCTATTCTAAAGTCCGTTCGGGTATGTATCATTTCAACCCATAGTGATTCTATTCTATAGGGAACTTGCAGTGTGATAAACTGATATAAATAAACAGAATAGCATAATATACAGTAACATATGATATAACAGGTGTATAAGCATGGGTGAACATCATATGGTCATAGCATAGCAGATATAACATAATGATATGGGTTTACAGATTCAATTACGATCAGTTTACTAATCATATAAGTATAAATTTGTCTGGTGAGAATTACTCACTTGTATAAGCTGGAGATGACAACCAAATGCACAAACAAAGATCTTCAAAGGCACGATAACACGACTACGATTTGAGAGTGAGAGAGCCAAAGCTAATTGCCTTGCCAAATAGCAAACAAAACAATGTACAATATAAATTTCAAACCAAACTATTATCAAACAATGCAAGAAATATATGTACAACACAAAGCCAAAGCTTTTGCACTTGCATTCAACAACTTATGCTTCAGCCATAGGTTGGAAAAGCACTACTATGGGATGGATTTGGATTAGGTTAAGGATACAATGGTCGGCCATAACAATATATGAAGGAGTAGAGAGATATGTGTGCATGTACACACAAATTCAAGGCACAAAAGTGGATTTCAAGGCCATAAATGGTCTCGGCCAAGGCATGATTGGACAAGGTCAGATCTGGTGAGTTCATATACAGGTGTGGCAGAGGTCTCAGGCTCAGCTTCGGCTGGTGGTGGTGGTGCACAAGTCGGCCAAGGTGGTGGTTGGAGTGGTGGAAACAAGGGGAGAGCTCGGCTATGACATAAAGGTGGAGTTTGCTTCATTTTTTTGTAGATCACCATCATATATGGCGTCGTCCATGGATGGGTAGTGGGAAGGATGAGATGGTGGCTGTTTGTAGTGGTGGAGGCAGCCATGGTGCTGGAGTAGAGAGGCCGAACTACATAGATTGGATGCAAGTACAAAATCAATACAAACAAGTAAGAAAAAGTGAAAAAAGAAATGAAAATTTACCAAAATTTTCTTCAAGTGATGGCCATATTTTTATTTTAAGGTTTGAGAAGTTTTTTTCACGTGAGAAAAGAATGAGGAATCAGCTGAAGAAAGGTAATAAGGCAGCAAATTGAAGTGGTGTGTTGTTTGGTAATGAAAAGGTAGTAGAATGTGAAAAGACAATGCACATAAAAGGTCACAAACCTTTCAAATTTCCATAATTCTTTTTCAATTTTTAAATACATGTAAAAATACATATAAATAAAAATAAAACACAAAAAAATAATGAATGGATAAAAATAAATAATTAAATAAATATAACTAAATTAAGAAAATTGCTTAAAAATAGAAACTAGGTTATGAAAATTGAAAATAAATACACTAAGCTTTGGAAAAATTATAACATCACTTTAAAAATGTTTTAAAATATAATATATACCTAACATGTCATATAACACATATTAGAACATGATTTGGAAAATGAAAATGTTATTTATATAAATTAAAATAGATAATTTTATTAAATAAATCAATTTACACCCAATATTGTAAAAAACATAACTTTCACAATATAAATCAGATTTCAACGAAACGAAAAGCAGTATTCTTGAAATTCAATTTATTTTCATAATAAAAGATAAAATTCAAAAATTCAAGTATTTTAATTTAAAGTTAGAAGTCAAAGTTTGACCAGATTGACCAAAATCCACATTTTTCTGGAAATATCCTATTCATTCAGGTTTGGAATTATAATTCACACAAAAATAAAAAATTACATTTAAAATAACAAATTTTATCCATTTTAATAAATATAATAAAAAAAATAAATCAGAAATTTAGTTTAAAATAATTAAAATATACGATTAAAATAATCACAAAATTCTGGGTTGTTACACTTGAATTGGTTTACATTGTTAAGTATGTATGTTCTTACTTGGGTGTTTTGTGTTTTTCTTTACGCTCGGGTCAGCCTGAGTATCAGCTCTGGATTTCACCTTCTGGAGCTAAAGGATTTGCTGGAGATTATCTATCTATCTAGTTGTTATCTATTTCTATTCAGTATTTCTACTCAGCTTATGTATTAGTGGACATTTATGTATTGGGATTTCTATTGTATTTACTTTTCAGACTCTAGACTTTGTACTTGTTTTGTGACTCTGTGTTGTAATAGCTTCGTGAACTACTATGGTTGTTTTATTTCCGCTGCGAGTTATTCTGGTTTATCTATGTTTATGATTCTATGATTGGTTTTGTTTGCTCCAAATAATATTACAATCTACTGCTTTGAATTATTCAAGTCCGACATGTGTGGTTTTATTATCGATTTGAATGGTCCGAAATAGTGGGTCGTTACCATAGAGTACAAAGAATACGATAGCATTTCCCAGTTCCTTTCTGTATATGCATGCTTCCTCCATGTTTTGATAAAAACCAAACTGTTTGATTACTTTATCAAAACACTTGTTCCAACTCCTTGAAGCTTGTTTGAGTCCACAAATGGACATTAACAACTTGCAAGATCTTCCTTTACTCCCACTGACTACAAAACTCTCTGGCTTTGACATATAAATGATTTATTCTAAATTACCATTTAGAAAAGCCGTCTTTACATCCATTTGCCATATTTCATAGTCATAGAATGCAGCAATGGATAACATAATCCGAATAGACTTAAGCATGGCTACGGGCGAAAAGGTCTCGTCGTAATCAACACTTTGAATTTTATGAAATCCTTTTGCAACTAGCCTTGCCTTATAAGTCACCACTTCTCTATTTGCATTTAGCTTTTTCTGAAAAATCCATTTGCAGCCGATGGGTGGTATCCCTTTGGGTACGTCCGACAAAGTCCAAACTTTGTTTTCGTACATGGAGTCCATCTCGGATTTCATAGCTTCAAGCCAGAGTGTGGAATCTTTACTTTGCAGTGCTTATTGGAAAGACAGAGGGCTGTCGCCATCTAAGACATAGTCCTCATTTTTGCCATCCACGAGAAAACCGTATATCTTTCAGGTGCGCGGGATTCCCTACTAAACCTTCTAATAGGTATGTGTTTTCATATACGGGTGACCATGTTTCTTCCAATATTTCGGCTTCATTGTTAGTTTCTCGGATCTCATCCAAGCCTACAACTTCGCTGTTAATTTCTTTTAACATAAATTCCTTTTCTAAAAAGACAGTGTGTCGAGAAACAATGGCCTTTTGTTCCTCGGTACTATAGAAAATATATCCCGTCGAATTTTTGGAATATCCTATAAACTTACATAGTACCGATCTTGCCTCTAGTTTATTTAGACCAACGTTCTTGACGTATGCCGGACAACCCCATACTTTAAAATATTTGAGTTGTGGTTTCCTACCACACCACATCTCATATGGTGTTTTGGGCACAGATTCGTAGGTAACAAGTTTCACATATATGCTGCAGTTTCTAGCGCATATCCTCAATAAGAAGAGGTAACTCAGCCTTACTCATCGTGGAATGAAACATATCTAATAGGGTTCGATTCCTACGCTCCGAAAAACCATTGTTTTGCAGAGTATAGGGTGGAGTAAACTGAGAGATAATCCAATTATCTTCTAAGTATTGTTGGAAATCCTGCCCAACATACTCACCTCCTCGATCTGATTGAAGAATTTTAATTTTACGACCCGTTTGATTTTATATTACCTTTTTGTACTCAATAATTTTTTTATAAACATCGGATTTGTTCTTCACAAGATATACTTATCCTAGACTTGAGAAATCATCAGTGAAAGTAACAAAGTAAGAATTATTATCTTTGGTTAATATAGGCAATGGGTCACATACATCACTATTTACTAACCCTAAGAGTTCATTAACTCTTTCATCGCTCCCATTGAAGTGCTTGGTCATTTTACCTTTAAAACATGCCTCGCAAGTTTCAAATGATTTAGAATCAATTGACGGTAGAAAACCATAGGTTTTCAATTTGTATAGTCGTTTCTCACTAATATGACCAAGCCTACAATGCCAAAGATAATTGTTGTTTAATTTATTGGAAACTTCATTCATAGAACATACATAATTAGTACTAATCGCATAAATGCCATTTTCAAGGACACCTTTGCTGACTTTATTTCCATCCAAACTAATGTCCATAACATTATTTACACAATGAAAAATATATCCAGTCTTAGACAATCTAGAAACAAAGATAATTCTACAAATAAAGTCTTTTACATAATAGTAATAATTTAATACTAATCCACTTGGAAAATCTAAATGATAGTCTCCTACTGTCATTGCATCTACTATAGATCCATCAGCAACTTGGAACTTTATTTCTCCTTTTGCTACGCGATGCTAGTTCCTAAGCCGCTGCAAAAAATTACATGTATGAGTACCAGATCCAATATCTAAAACCCATAACATTTTATTGATTACAAAACATTTTTGAATCATAAATGTATTTGATGGATCCGCAGAGCCATTCTGCTTCCTTTCCTTGACAATCTTCAAGTAATCGGGATAGTTTCTCTTTCAGTGACCTATCTTGTGTTAATGGTGACATTCACCCTTGTCATTGATCTTCTTACTTTTCTTTTTCTTACTATCTCTTTTCCGCTTCTTCGAACCTTTCGAAGATGATGCATTTCCTTTCACAGCAAGTACGCCACCTTGATCTTTAGATGTTGACTCGGCTGACCTCAACATATTAAGGAGCTCCATAAGATTCTTAATTGGTTCATGTTGTAATTTAGTATGAACTGTTCATACTGAGGAGTGAGAGAACCAAGGACTAAGTCTACTTGCATTTCGTTGCTTATCTCTATGTATAATTGTACAAGTCTATCAATATAGCCTTTCATCATTATAACATAATCGTCCACTTTCCGACCCTTGGTCATTTTGGTGTTAAACAATTTTTTCGAAAGCTTGTACCTTGCGGAACGGGACGGTTCACCAAAAAGAGCTTTGAGACTATTAAAAATCTTATGGACAAATGTGTTCTCGTGTTGACTTTACAATGGTTGTTTAAGGGAGACAACACGAAAACTTGGGCGGTCTCTAAGTCAGGTTACTACTTTAAATAAGCAAGTCATTTTTCGGGGTCTACACCATCAACGGGTTCTGTTTTGGGTTCACATATAACAGAACTTCAAAGGCGCTCGTATGTCAATGCTATTTTAATTGCTCTTAGCCAGTCGGTGTAGTTAGGTCTGGTGAGTTTGTCACTTTCAGGAAACAGTTTTGGAGTTAACATTTTCTACAAGTTTAATTGGTAGATTACTAGGACAAAACATAATAGATGTTCTTATAATATTAGTAAGGTTAAACACTATGTTTCATTTTACTAATAGGTTCCCACTGGTCTTTTATGTTTCGCCAAAACCTAAGTCGAAACATAGAAGTTTTATGACTTCACTAGTAGGTGTTAGGACTTGTCCATCTTGGAATTCTAACCATGAGTTTGCTCAAGAAGTCATAGCTCAACGAACAATGGATAACCTTTTATCAGTTGTATCACATACAACTCCTAATTCTTGAAACCTTGTCCTAATTTCATATTGACCTTGAGTTTGCTTGGCAAATCGAAATGAAATTATTCACTCGTGCCTACCATATCTTGATGGCCTAATTAAATTATATGTACCTTGAGTTTGCTCAAAAAATACATATAGTTACTTACCTCATCTATTCAATATATTAATAATACTACACAACATCCTTAGCTTGAGTTTGCTCAACAATTAAGGAGCATGAAGTAATTTATTAACATATATATGGTAGAGGACAACATTAAAATGAGTGATATCGACTTATGAAATAATGTAATTCTTATGAACCACCCTCATGGTTCAAGTGTTGAACACATCAGAAATCACGATATATATACGATTACGTATGTGTTTATTTCTTAAGTCTATTATGGGTTTTATACATTCATATTATATAAGTTTTATTTATATAGCTTTTATATTTCACATTTATTACATAATAGTCTTATGTATAATATTATATTAATTAAATCGTATTTAATTAATTTTAATTAATTAACATTTTAATTAATTTTATATTGATATATCATTTATATTTATTATGTACTATAACTGTTATAGTATAACGCATATATCATATACATGTGTAATTATAATTTCAATTAATTAACCTTTTAATTAAATTAATTAAATTATCTTGATTTCAAAAATCATTATTCATATGTATGCATGCATATTTATGATATCTTAAACCTTTTAAAATATCATAACATATTTCATAATATATTTACTACATGCACATACATTTTATTAATTAACTTACTAATAAAATTTATAATTTTCAAAATTTATGTTATATTTTTTCAAACATTTTGAAAAATATGTTACATTATGACTATTATGATAAACATATGTTTTATTTTAAATTTAATAATTAAATTTAAAATCTTTTACTTTAATTTCCAAGACAATTTTGAAATTTAGCCCAAGGCCCAAATTAAGTTGGGCCTTTTCTATTAGGGGCAACCTTTGGGCTCACTTTATGTTTCAGGCTAGGCTGGTAACTAGGTAGGACATGGTACTTGGTTACCAAATTCCAATCCTAGAAATTACATTTCTAGATACCGTACCGAGTGGGCAAGCTTAATAAGTTAGCCCTAACATGACTAGTTTAGACCACATAGGCTATTGGGCTCCAATACCATTGTTGGAACTCGGTAAGTCCGCAGCGGTAGTGCTGGATGTATTTTAATTTTTTATATCCTATTGGATCTTTATTAGGCCTATGAAGTCTAATTCATTTAGAATAATTCTAAATTTGTTTCAAATAAAATCATGTATTTTATTAAAATTTAAGTATTTTGTAATGTAAAGTTAATTTGAATGATTTAATTTATATATATATATATATATACATGTATCATAAACATATACATATGTGTGTGCATGTGTAACATAATAATCCTTAAAGGGTATAACATGCCCGTATATATATGTTAGGATTTACATCGCAACACACATATTAGCTCATTTCGTGTGCATTGTATGTTGTCTAAATATGTGCATAAATCTATAATGCAAAGTATATTTATATAAATATGTATACATATGTTTAAAATATATTTTATAACTAAAAGTCTCAAAATTGAATATATATATATATAACATTGTATAAATACATATACATAATTAAACATATAAAATCATACATACATGTATATAATAATTAAAATTATATATATAAGTTTAAATAAAATGTATACATATGAATAATTAATTACATTCAAATACTTAAAATATAATTATATATATTTTAAAATTAACGTCCTTCCCCATGTCCTTCCTTATGTCCTTCCCCATGCCCCTACCATCTCAATCAACCACAACAGCTCTGTCCTTCCAACGTCCTCTCCTGACCAGGCGCTACTTTGTCCCATCAAACCAGGCCTACCCTCCTTGGATTCCTCAACTTGTCCCTCTTCTGTTGTACCTTCCACTACTTTACCCTCTCCTCCAGTTCCTCCGCCACCTGTCCCACCTGACCCTCACCCTTCTAGGCCTCCTTTACTCCCTTTTCCAGCCACATCTGCTGCCCCATCCCTTGGTGAACAGAAATGGACTTCCTTATTTAAGCATAAACCAAGAAATGCTGGGAAGTACATCCCTGTTGATCTCTCTCCTGAATATGAAGACAATATGTTAGTGCCACCGAAGGAAGTCTTAGAAGCTGGTGCAATGATTTGGAATGATACGTTGGTTGGCTTCTTCTTAGATAAGCCACTATCGTATACGGCAGTAATTCAGAAGCTAAAATCTATCTGGAAGCTTAAAGGCTCAGTAAAAGTAAAATCTGATGGTACAGTTTTCTTGTTTAACTTCACATGTGATGAAGATAGATGTTCTATCCTTCAGAATGACCCTGTAATTATAAAAAACAAAATGTTCATCATAAAACCCTATGATGCCGCTGTTAGTAATATCTCAGGCTCTGTCACCGCTGTTCCTGTTTGGGTTCACCTGTACAACCTCCCCTTATATGCGTGGTCTCCACTTGGAATCAACTGGCTGTGCAGTCATCTAGGAAAGTTACTGTGTATGGATGAAATGACAGAGAAGCAAAATAGACTGAGCTATGCTAAATGCTTAATAGAAGTAAAACCAAATAAGACACTACCAGATGATTTCTTGGTTAAACTTGTTGAAGGAGGCTTTCAGAAAATCTATGTTCAGTACCAATGGAGACCAGATGTTTGTATGCTGTGTAAAAAGTTTGGACATGCAACTGAATGCTGCGACGTCAAAGAAAAAAGTGAAACCATCAGAGTAACAGAGATAAAAATGAAAGAAAGGAGGATAAACAATGAGGATGCTGAAGTCACTGACCAGGGTAATAAAAAGTACATACCAATTCAAAAACAGAATGCCAAGAGGTGGCAACGAGTGAACAAAAAGAAAGTAGTTAATGTAATAAAGGAGACAAAGAAGCAATTAATCAGAGGTGACAAGGATATGGAAGAGAATGAAAAAGTAATAAATAAAGTTGATGAAGAACATAAGAATGAAAAGGGTGATGAGATAGAGCAGGAAGGAGAGCAAAGTGAAATAAGAAAAGAGAATGAAGAATGCAGCAGAGAAAGTGAAGTAAACAATAGACAAACTTCAACAGTAGAGATGAGCATTGAAATAAGAACCAAGAAAAATGAAAAAACAGCAGTGGATGAGTTGATTGAAGATGTCATAGTATCTAACAAATTCGATGCTATACTTGATTTAGAAGACACTGAAAATATGAGGGAAGAACAGAAAGAAAGTGTTACAGTGAATGGAGGAACTGGCGAAGAAATGAGGAATTTTGAGGGTAAAACTGCAAGTGAAGCGCAAAATTTTGAGGGTAAAACTACAAGTATAGCTCAAAACAACAGCTATCAACAATGGATTTAATGATAGTGGAACAGATTATGAAAAGGAAAATGAAGAAGGTACAAGCATGATAAGTACAAAAAGCGAGAAGAGTAAAGGCAAGAACAACATTGACGTTGGAAAAAAGAACATGCACAAAGTTCAGGAAACATGCACAGCTGATACAACCTTCCAACCTGTAACTGTTTCACCACACAAACATTCTCATTCTTACTCCAATATCCAGCCACCTAAGGCCTATAAACCCCCTCCTATATCCCATGCCCACTCCTCCCCACCTTTACCTCTTTCCTCCCCAACCGTACCATTTCTGTCCCAGAAGACCTCTTCCACTTTTGCTGGTTCATCAAGCAATGAGGTAACTCCACTTTCAACAACTATTCCTAATTACTTGACATCGAAGCATGCAGTAACTAGGAGAATGAAGACTGAAATGCTCAATGCTCGTGTTCTATAATGATGTCGACCATTGGAGCATGGAATATACGAGGGGGTCACAACACTATCAAGCTTGATCAATGTAAGCAGCTCATTAGTGCACATCAATTAGCGTTACTGGGGATTCTGGAAACAAAATTAAATCTTCCCTTAACTCTCAAGGCAGCAGCATACATAAAACCGGAGTGGAAACTCATTCACAACCTAAATGAATCTCCTTATGGGAGAATTATGATTCTTTATAATCCGCTTCAGCTTCAACTTACTCCCATACTCTCCACTGCCCAAATGATTCACTGTCATGCTAAGGACTCCACTGACAATGCAACTTATTATGTAACCATTATATATGCAGCCAACTCTGTTACTGCAAGGAGCTCCTTACATGCTGTCATTCCTGCTCTCAGGCAATCCACCCATCCATGGTTAATTTTTGGTGACTTTAATTGTTGTTATAACCTCTCTGATAGAGTAGGAGGGAATCCTCTGTCCCAAAGTGAGATACAACCACTTAATGCAACGCTAATTGATGTAGAACTAGTTTCTGTTAAAACTGTGGGAATGCAATACTCATGGAATAATAAAAGAAGAAATGGCAGCAGAACCTTTTCTAGAATAGATCACACCTTCTCCAATCAAACTGCCCTTCTCAAATGGCCTCTCCTATACAACCACCTCCCCCCTCCTCTCCTTTCTGATCATTCACCACAAATCATCCATCTAAGGGGAGTGGACATAAGAGGAAATACAAATTTTAAATTTTTTAATTCTTGGGTTCTTGAGCCTGACTTTAAATCTACTGTAATAATAGCATGGAACAAAACTAAGCCTGGAAATCATTTATTTGTTTTGCAGGAAAAAATTAAAGAGGTGAAGGATGTCTTAAAGCTTTGGGCGTATAAGAAATATGGTAAAGGTGATAGTATGAGCACAACCATACAAATGAAACTTGTTGATGCTCAAAATGCTATGATGGCTGATGTTAACAATGCTCAACTCTCTGCTGCTGAATCAACATTGTCACAGCAATACTATGAAGCATTAGCCAAAGAAAGTGATATGATACGACAAAAGTCAAGAATAAAATGGTGGGAAAAAGGAGATAAAAATAGTGCATACTTCCATGCCTGCCTAAAAAATAAGCAAAATAGGGAGAATATTGCCTCTATCATTGATACTCATGGTGTTCTTCAAACTACTTCTGATGGTGTTCAGGAAGCTTTTGAACAATATTTCACAACACTGTATGGTGATTCTACCGATTTCAAACTTGATATTGATATCATCCCCTCTGATATCTTGCCAAGACTTGATGAAAATGATTTTAACTTTCTCTGTTCTGAAGTCACTAATGATGAAATTATTAAGGCGATGTTCTTACTAAAATCTAACTCGTGTGGAGGCCCGGATGGTTTGAATGCATATTTCTATACCTCTTGCTGGTCGATTGTTTCTATTGATGTGTGTAATGCAATAACCCTTTTCTTCAAGAAGTGTAAAATCTACAGGTCGTTTAATTACAACAATATTGCTCTTATCCCCAAGCTCAAAAATGCGCAAGAAGTTAAAGACTTTCGTCCTATTTCATGCTGTAACACAATATACAAATGCATCGCTAAGATTATTGCCTCCAGGTTAAAGTATGTGCTTCCTCGTTTAGTCTCTATTAATCAGGCTGCTTTTCTTCCAGGCAGGAATATTCTTGATAACATTCTTCTTGCTCATGAACTAATAAAAGGGTATAACAAAAAAAATTCTCCACCGAAAGCCATGTTGAAGCTTGATATCTTGAAAGCTTTTGATATGTTACAATGGGACAGCATTGTACGAATTATGGGTTATATGAATTTCCCCCCTCATTTTGTAGCATGGATTTATGAATGTATATCGACTCCTACTTACTCAGTCAATGTTAGTGGTGTGATGAGAGGATTTTTTATTAGCAAACAAGGAATAAGGCAAGGTGATCCCTTATCTGCTTACATCTTCATTCTGGTTATGGAACTTCTTACCAGGCTGATTAACAAAACTATACAACAAGGTAAATATAAACTTCACCCACAGTGCACTGACCCACAAATCTCTGCTCTTATGTTTGCTGATGATCTTTTCATGTTCTGTGCACCTGAGCTCAATACTGTTCACAACATTATGAATACATTGCAACAATTTCATGCTATGACTGGACTACAAGTTAATCTACAAAAATCTGATATTAAACTGGCTGGTGTGAGTTTGGAAAGAGTTAATCAGATCACTCTGATCGTTGGTTTATCACTTAACCTATCCACTGTCTCTTATCTTAGTCTGCCACTTACCACGTCTAAAATTACAACAAATCAATGTCTTCCTTTGTTTGAGAAGATAACATCGAGAATGAACTGTTGGATCACTAGAAAGCTTAGCCAAGCTGGCAGATTAACTTTAGTCAAGTCTGTTATTTTTGCCATGCAAGTGTATTGGGCTAGAACCTATGTTCTCCCATTCAAGTTAATTAAGATGATTAGAACAGCAATTATGAGATTCTTTTGGACGGGTAGGACTATGGGCAGATACATTGCTCCTATTAAGTTTAGTACTCTCGAGCAACCTATGAACAAGGGAGGGCTTGGACTGTTAAATCTCAAGCAGTGGAATAAAGTTGCCTTTGCTAAGCATGTTGACACCTTGTTTAATGGTTCTGAGAGTCTTTGGGCCAAGTGGTCAGAGAAAAATGTGATTAAAGGAAAGAGTATCTGGAATATGAACAAGCCACAAAACTTAAGTTGGACGTGGCAATGCCTCTTCAAGCTTAAAGAATTTTTTCTCCCTTTGATACAAATGAACACTGATCCCATATACAGCGTTAACTTTTGGGATGATCCCTGGCTGGAGAAGGGATTCATACTGAGACGTCAACTTACACACAAAGAAATTAATCAAACTGGAGTGAACCATGCTATGAAGGTTAGGGATGTCCTCTACACTTTTCTTGGGGTGGGTACTCTCTCTTCTAATCAGAGGGTCCAAAACATATGGGACAAGATAGGAAAATTCACCGCGATGACTAATACTTCTGCCAGACTAGTTTGGGGAGAGAAGAGGGGATCTTATAGAATTGGTGATGCATATGAATACATACAACGGAATAGTGACAAACCTACTTGCAAATGGTGGAAGTGTACTTGGACATCTGACAGTAATATGCGTGATAACTTAATATTATGGAAGGTACTGAAGAGAGCTATACTAACAAAAGTGAAACTTGTGAGTATGGGAATGAATTTGAACATATATTGCTCTTTCTGCTGTGTCCAACCTGAGACAGCTGAACATTTGTTTTTTGAATGCTCTGTAATAAAACAAATCTGGACTAATGTGATGATAAGGATAAATAGTACGGTGCCTGCCCAAGACAATTCGAGAGAGTGGGAATGTATCCTTGCTAAGGCGAGGGGAAGGGAGAAACAAAAAAGAATATTCACTGTGGTGCTGAAAAGCTTCATCAATTTTGTTTGGAGAGAACGAAACACTAGAATTTTTGATGCCAGAAATGCGAAAGTTGATGCAATATTAAAACACTGGATAATGCATGAGATTAAAAGTTCCTTGGATCTGCTCTTCACTTATGACCCTGGTATATTCATGCAATACAACCTGTGTAACTGAAGTGTAACTGTAGTGTTCCTTTTTCCTTTGTCTTGTAGTTTTCCTTGTGTTTGTAGCACCTAGTTCCTCTGTTTTCATTGAGCTATTGCTCATATTGTTGCTAGTGTTTGTACTCTTTAGTGTTGCAATAAAATATGGTCGGGGTCCATTCAACCCCGTCGGCCATGCCAAAAGAAAAATTATTTCCAGATTGAAATTAGCATAACAAACATAAAATGGTAATTTTATAATTTTATCATTATTATATATATGTAAATAGTTTTGATCATGATAATTAAAAATATTAGTAATAAATATTAAAAATCAAAATTTAAAATTTATGAAAATTTAGGATCATAAAATACAGGTTCAAAAAAAAATTCATGATTTTTTGAAATAAAATATTAATTTTATTAAATAGAAGAAATGTTTAACCAAAGTAATTTAATTAATAAAAATATTAAATATTAACTAAAAATTATAGAAAAATTTTCGTGGGTTACTACATAGATGTAGTAACTTTTAAAAATATAAAATCGAATTTTCAATGCAATAGTTATTTTAGATATAATAATCAATTCAAATAATCAATAAAAGATAATTTAAAAATATTTATATAAAAAAATTATTTTCGAATTTGATAATTCATATTATGTATAAGTAGGCGTAAGGAAAAATTCTAAGCTATTTTTACATTATAAATATACATATATGTAATTATATGTTTAAAATATACATTAGTCTATATTTAAACTAATATATAAATACATATATCTAATTAATAATGATAAATTTTAATTTTTTACAAAAAATTATATTTTTTTATACATAAATTATAACACATAATAATATAACTATGCACATAACCAAACTAATTTTGACAACTACATATACCCACGAAAATCTCACCTAACTAGATATACAGCATTAGTGTATATATATATATATATAGATTTGGGATTAATCAATATTAAATTATAAAATATGATATGATTACTGTAATATATAAATAAAATACAAATTGATGATGCCTTTGAGTACACTTGAATCGATGAATTCCCTTCTCTAGTTATGCTCGATCCGTTAGATTGCAAGTCTGGAATCGTCGACCTTTCCTATCAAATAGTGCTTTTTCTTAGCTTGAATTGATTTGAGATTCTTAGAACTGATATTGGGATTAATTTCAGCTAGCAAACTTGGTAATTATGGCAGCAAAAAGTTGGTTTTGATTAAGGGTTTAGAGATGCATATATATAGCCTTGTACTAGAGAGATATCTGGACAATCTCATTAACTGTTCTCTCTTAATCTTAGCCAACCATCTCTGGGTCTAATCCTAAGTTTTAGCCACCTCCAATAGCTTTTCGAAACCAAAATTTGCAGCCTTAATGATGGGCTTTAAACCCATTTAACCCCAAGCCAAAATGCTATGCAATTAAATCTAATTTAATCGCTTATCGATATCGTATATCGATTGGTACATTATAACTATTATAAATATATAATAATTTTTATTTCTCAAACCATATTCAAATTTTATAACTAATATTTCATAAATATCAATTAATTTAATTTGTAACAATTATAAACTAATTAAATCATTCGGTCTTAAGGGAATTCATCATTTCAATTGTGTAGCTCTTGTGTGTAAATTTGGTCAGCAATTAACATCGAACTATTCGAATGTCAACGTTCACACGTCACTTAACAAGTGGTGTAACATTATAGCCAAATTTATCGCTTTTTTATTTTCAGTAAAATCTTATTTAATTTAATAAGCATTACCCATTAGTGATATTTATATACAACCATTCTCTTCGTCAAAAGCGTATCACTTTGGATTTATGGAATTTGGTAATGGTCAAAATTCCAATATTGTCCATATTCAACTCTATGTTTCAAAAAGTAAATCTTCGTACAATAATAACAATTAGTATTAACCGTACTACTCTGGCCAAAGATTTGACTTTGGGTTGACTCGAGTTGACCATGACACTAACCTCATATAACTGAAGTGACGAATCCTCTCTTGAATAGTACCTTCCTTCCAATACTTCTACTCGACCCAATTATAATCACTTGATGGATGTCGTTCCTTAAATTTAACTATAACCAAAGCAGAGTTTTTCATATTGAAGGTTGACAATATTCTCAAGTCGAAAGAATCGTGTAAATTAGTCACATCGATATTTTCTTTTTGACCTTATTTATATTAACCAACAGAAAACTATCCGGTGAGTTGTTCTATAGCTATCCAATAACTATAATTACATAACCTCTAGGAGGCCCCAGCAGTCATGAGCAATACACTGCTCAACATTTGGATAGCATTACACACTCTAGTCTTAACGGATACATCGATATCCAGTGTCGATGCATCTTGACTAGGAACATTTAAAATGATGTATTTTGTAATATTGTGATCCAATACTCATGATTACAACTAATTGTAATTACTATCACAAACACGTCATTTATGGATTTTCTGTTAAATATATTTTTAATTAAACATTTAATTATTTATAACACATTATAACAGATATATAATAGAAAGAAGAAACACCTTTATTTCGAACAAGAATTGATTTCGAAGTTAATAAATTACAGAATTGGCCCTGGGGCATACCGCTAACACTATCATATTATACATACCACTCCTATACTTTTTTCCTTTTCCAGTGAAGTGTGGTTCTTCATGGATCAAGGCTATGAGATTGGAGGGGTTCCTACTAGGCCTTCATTCGGAGCAAGAGAGAGATTCCCAGTCCCCTCTTCGTTGCTCTCATTTTGATAGCTGCTTAAGTATCCTTTCTAAATCAGTCTCTCTATTTCATTTCTCTATGATGACCATTGGCACTATGGAAGCGACAATACACTCCTTCCCTGCTCTTCCTAGTTTCTTCTCTTTGTTTGGGATGTTATAGGCCAATTCAGTTTTGGTCATCTCATATACCTATCCCAGTGTATGAGTGAGGGGAATCTTAGCTACAAAGTTCAATTTCCTCGGCCGATTTGTAGGTAGATGGTATCCATCTTCCCCTTTCTCTTCTTTTCATTATGGGGAATAGAAGCTCTCTCGAATGAATGTTATTCTATAGCTTCGGCTCCTTCCATTTTAATGTAACCACTGGCTCTTTCATAAACCTTTATGCCATGACATGACTTGCTGCTATTCTTGTCCAACATAGCTGTGGTTCTTCTGATCCCAGCATGCACAGCCATCAGTAATGCTTCCTCACAAGCCACCCCAATCCTAAGCATCTCAGATTTGAAGCATTTTATAAAGTTGCGCAAGCTTTCATTTTTGCCCAACTTTACGCATGACATGGTATTCACATGTGGAGAAGCTTCTCTTCCTGATTTGAACTACCTTAAGAAATCTGTAGTTAACCGTGGTCGGGAACGAACCTCTGCCAGTCCATACCTCCTAAATTATCTGGAAGCTTCCCTAGCCAGGAACATTGGGATGAGCTAGCATCCGGCCATCCTTCCCACCTTTAGAACGTCCACATAGTATTAAAAGGTGTAAATATGGTTATGTCAAATTTATCGATTGGCAGGGCTTTGAAGCTATCCAGGAAGTCTGGTTCTATAATAGTATCACTAAGAGCGGAAGAACCCTCTTCCCTTACTTCATCTCTGTTGTTTTGTCGGCAAAGTCTCGCCAGCAGCTCAGAGCTTTAAGTTAATAGATCTCATCCTCTTTGGAATCTATTTAGGATGATCCATCTTTATAGGGTAAAGTAACATCGTCGTCATCGACTATAGTTTGTGCTTGCCTTTTCAACTTAAAAGGTTGACGTTAGCATGCTTCAATTTGATCTGGGGATTAATTTGGAATTTTCGTTTGAGCTTGGTATCTACATTTTCTTTAGCATCACCGTTCTCACCTTTGAGATTTCTGTTAACACTTACACGCTACATAGTCTGGGCAATCGGCGAATGATGGTGTTGAGCTATATAAGTTTGAGGGGAGATCGGTTTAAGAGCAGGATACTGGGCCAGGGATCTCTCTATTCCATCAATGAGTTGGTTCAATTAGTTTGTGAAAACTTAAAGAGCAACCAAGAAAGTATGAGGTGGGCCCTACAGAGTTGCCTACTTTAATATGGGTCATGGAGGCAAGAAGTTGCTTTTCTGGCATTTTTGAGGCCAGGTGAAGTTGTTCTTGGTTAGGAGGAGTATTGGAGTTGGTGGTATTCTCGGTGTTGTAGTGGTATCTAAGAGAGATGTAAGTAAATTTTACTAGAGAGGAAAACTGCCCTCCTTCTAGGGCCCAAAATGTTAGTGAGATTTTTTGTCTCAAAAAGACCTAATTATTTTTGAAGTAATCAAGACAATGAACGCTTTCATGATTATGAATTAGCAAATTTAAGTAATATTAAAATTGCCTTCAAAATAGGTAATTATATTGTTTTTAAGCTTACGTAAATATGAAGAAGGTATTTGAAATTCGATAGGTGTCTCCATCGGTTCATTAAAACAATCCATTTAAGTTTAAGTATCGAAGATAGAAAAAATAGTAATGTAACATATTGAAAGCAATAAAGGATATAGAGAATTCGCATGGTTCGGATGTTAATCAGTCCTACGTCCACGAGCAAAATGCCTTTATCTTCTTCTTTTGATTCTTAGAATAGAAAAAAATGGCACAATGAGTACAATTTTATGATTTCATTGTCCAAAAAAAGTAAAATAAAAAATTCACCTTTTTGTGCTACAGTACCCCCATTTATTTGTAGTACATAGAGATTCACAAGGACCGCCAACATCATTCTTCCGCTCTTTTGATTCCTACCTTTGGATTATGCCATGCGTTGATCATCCATCTTGCTTATTTTCTATACTTGGATTGTCAACATGGTCTTCGGTGGGAAATTGTAATTTGAATTGGTGAATTTTGAGTTTGGGCAGATAGATTGAAATTGAAGCGGGAAATCCCAGCTTTATATACCATGACCTAATGGTTCCATGCTGCAACAAGCTAATGGACTGCGTACATGTGTAGGAAAAGTTGTAATGAGAAATTGCCCCTATATCAAGAAATCTACATAGTTTTAAGCATTCTAGGACTTCACTATTATGAGTGGGTCGTTGAGTACCATGCCTCCATGATTAAGCTGGGGGACAATATTGTACAGTATTTGTGTCGACATTCTTGAAGCTGTACTGCACCGTTTATCAAAAATACAAACAAAATACAACGTTAAGGGTAATTGAGGCCGAGCTACATGGCTTGGTAAATAAAACTGCACTGCCATTTTGAAGGGAGGTTATATCGGCTGAACCATTCTGAATTGTTATTTCCAATAGAGGACTGCGTTGCCACCTTCTTTTTTAAGTTGTGTTTTGTGATTTTGAGCATGAAATCATAGTTTCTAGGCTTATGGTTGAGAAGTAGTTTTCAAGTAGCCTCATCCTTTTAGTCTTTGTATCCATAGGTAGTATCGTTTTGAAATTGCGTCGTTGTTCTGTCACTTTAATGTCAATTCAGATTGGCGATGCATCCTTGTTGCTTTTAATGTTTAATATAAGATTGCGGCGCAGCCCTGCGACTTTTAATGTTAGTTTAAGATTACGACATATCCTTATCACGTATAGTAGCTTTGAGGTTTGTGCCATAATTTTATGTAATTAGTGTTGATTTATAATTTAATTATATATGTGTGTGTGTGTGTGTGTGTTTAATAAATGTTTTATGTAAATGATTTACAACTAATATTTTATAATAATTATATAATTATATTTTTACATAAACACATATATTTGTATATTTATATGTATATTTATACAATATTTTACTGCCCACAGACATATATATACATTTAGACAATCCATTTGTATATACGAGGGACTAACATGTTCGTTGTAGTATAAATCATAGCATCTATACATGGGCATATCAAACCTTATACACATTATCCTGTTGCACATCCACACACATATATGTATATAATACATATATATAAAATATAACACAAATTATATAATGAAAAAACTATATTTATAAATTTAAATAAAGTATTGATTTTATTTAATAGAAAATTTAGAAAAGTTCTAAAAGAATTAAGACTATATGGGCCCAATAATGATCCATAAAGGTAAAAATGGTTGAAATTTATCCAGTTACTCTACTGTGGGCTGGCTGAGTCCCAACAACATGCACCCATTTTTCAGTTATATCATGGATAACCTGAATCTATTTAATTTAGTGTCACACCAGAAAAAATAAGTTGTCACATATTCATATATTGTGCTTCGAAAACATACGGACATGTAATTATATTAATTTGGATTTTGGACATGATGATAAACCTATGCATTTAAACAGTATACCAACTAAGGTGTATATTTGAACTATTTTTCAACATGTTTCTTACTATGTTTCTAGTTGGATACAACTTATTTCATAGGCCTTTACTTTGCTGCAATTTATGGTTATCCAAAGCAAGCACCAAATGTACACTTTTAGCCTACTTTTTTGTACTGAAATACATTTCCTACAAACTATCATATATCCATCTCGGAAGAAATATTTAAAAGATATTGTAGGAGCTTGAGCTCATAATTATTTTAGATATTGTTCAATAGGTATACAAATAAGAGATAAAACACAGAGAAATAATATATGCAACAATAGTATATCACTTGATTAATCATGTTTTTCAAATAAATTTACAAACCAAATTATATTTCTTTACAATCTTTTATGTACAACGTATTTTATGTTAACCGAAATTTGAATCACTACAACGTAGTGCCAAAATAATTTTACAATCATGCCATCGGCATGTGTATGTAAGTACGTACGTATATTCAAACATTATAAACTATCATTTTGCACCTTCCGGTTTATCACCATCTATTTTCCCAAAAGTATAAATATGCAGTAAGCCACAATAGAATATATTTGTAGAAATTTCACATACATGATAAATCTCTCATAATTCAAGTTATGAAGTGTCAACCTTTACGATATAAGGTAAATACCATTTGAATTTAGAAGGACAAAAAACATATGCATAGAATATAGCTCACCTATAAAATTACTCCACGGGTATCAGTTCATTAGTCACTTTATTGATTTTTTAGTGCTTATAACCAGTCTTTGTACTACCAATAGTGTGAACCATGGAAATGATACTAGAGTTCTAAACTATGTTAAAGTTTCTAACATATTCAAGAAGAGTAAATACATGAAAAAATGATACTAAGCCACATGCCAATATAAAGCTTTTTACTTATTTGATGTGTTCCAAGTGGGTTTCTTTTCATTTTATTTTTTATATATATTTTGAAAATGTACAATATGATTATCTATTGATGTTAGCGAATTTCTTCGTTAACACCCAAAGGTTGCATGAGAAGAGAAGTTTGGTGAAACGATCCGACTTTCTTACCACAGAAAATCGCATCATTTTTAAGAAAGAAAGGGATAGAAAAGAGAAAAGAAAGAAGAGAAGAAAGAAACAACATCAGAATCTAAACAGCGGAACGAATAAATTATATTAATAACATAAACATTTCATAGTTTACAATAATTATCAGAGTTACACAGATATACAACACATACTAGACAGTTATAAACACCTGTCTAGTTATACAACTCAATACAGTACAAGAAACAACTCAGAGAAAACTACACAGTGGAAAACTATATATATATCTACACGCAGAAGCCTCCTGCTCCATTGCTCCTCCACAATTCGTCAAAGCAAACCTGAATCCTAACCTGAATCCCTTGGCTACTCGTAAAAATTTGAGTACCCAAGAGTTTATGAAAAACAAAAATAAACTCCGGGTCAGACATGGGTCTGGTGTGAGTAACAAGTTAAGGTTGCTTAATTTTCAAAACCTTTTGAAAAGAAAGGTATCACGTAAGACTTCCCACACATAAACATGGAAACGTTTTTACCTTACGCTAACCAAAACATTTGATAGGAAATTCAGTGATATTACAATAGGGTCTAGGGTTTTCAAATAAATATGAAATAGCCGAAATTGTTACATTTATTAAATTCCAGCTACTAGCCACAAAAGTGGGTAATACAATCAAAACCGTTGGCACTTATTGGATTTTGGATTTTGGATTCCATACAATGGCAGGGCTACTGGGGTACCGCCCGTCACAGTACGTGGCCTAGATCAACGTACCGAGGAGTACGCCCGCTCCCCTGCAACACAAAGCCGGACCCATTCCTTACTGAACAGTTCCGAACAAGATAACCCCGACGGTTGGAGCTCAAAAACCGTCCACACAGCCGAAATATAAAGGGACTTCTAGACAGAGGTAAATCTTGCTCTCCAGTGGGTGTGACCCACGAAGCCTTACTGCACCTCCCATGTTTTAGCCATTCCCGGCTGATGAGGCTTGAGGCTACGATTACCTTTAGTGAACACATCACTTAGAATGCTCATCGTCCACCTGACGATGTTCTGAAAGCATTCAATCCATACAAGTTCGTTCCGGGTTCGAACGAAACCGAAGGCATTATCTCGTTACACTCGTTTTGGAATCACCCTCAGAGTTAACGACAATAACCCTTGCACTTTGAACCGCCATCTCGAACCTATAAGTACTATTCCGTCAAACTCATTACGGAATCACCCACAGAGTTATATTGACGTATAGTCCTTGCACCTCGAGTCTTCACAAAGCTCCACTTTGATTCATGACCTAACGTTATTTGGAATCGATGTGGTTTTCGGATATCCAAATATGGAAACCCGATCCCGTCTCATCGAAATCCAAAGCGTGTCTTTTATGTCCAAGTTGTTTTAAAGTTTTACAGTATCTATATACACACAGATGGATAATTCATAAATTACAATTGATAGTTACCGTTATTAAATTACAGGTAATCCACACCATCAATATCAAATAGATATTCCATATATCACCATCACAATAGATAACCTATGTTATCATCACAATACAATCAAGTCATTCATACTACACAACATTTCTTATCTCATTTTTGAGATCAAAAAGAATCCAAGACAATCAATGTCATCCATTCATACATAAGCAAAGATTCACTCATACCACGATATAACTAATTTAAAATGAATTAAATTAACTATCTCTATTTCTAATTAATTTAAAGTGAATTAAATTAATTACTTTATCTATAATTAATTTAAAATAAATTAAATAAATTATTTCACCAATATATATCTTGCTTACTCAATCATTTAATTGATTACAATCAATTAATTAATCCTTCATTATTTATCACCTTAATTAATCACTCTTGATTAATTATTCTTAATTACATTCATGTAATTATCCTTAATTAATTTCACAAATTAATTATTCTCCAATCAAACAGTAATTAACCTTTAATTACTCAATTAAATTAATTAATCATAATTAATTACATTTATCCTTAATTAATTACATTAATTAATTACCTTTAATTACCTATTATTGATTAATTAATCATAATTAATCAACTTTAATTACATCATTAATTATAATAATTAATGATCCTTAATTATTAATTACCTTAAGTAATTAACTTATAATTATTAATTATCATCACAGATTAATTACATTTAGTAATTATCTAGCTTAATTATTATATTAAACAAATTAATTATCCTTTAATTTATTACTTAATTAATCCCTTGATTAATTATTAAGTAATTTTAAATCCAAATTACTTCATTCTTTACATCTTCACTTAATTACATTCTGTAATTATTAATCAATTACTTAACTAAGTAATTTCCAAATCATTAATTACATAAAGTAATTATTTTTAAAATCCAAGTGTTTAAAATTAATTAAACTTACTTAATTAAAATAAATAATCATATTAAACTACATTAATTACATTCAGTAATTAATTTCTTAATTACTTTATCAAGTAGTTACACTCAAACCATTTACAATTGATTATTATTAAATTAATCAATCTAATTAATTATAAAAATTAATCACATTAATTAATTATTTAAATAATCCTGGTTAATGACCTTCATTAACCCTTCTCAAATTATTTTTATTAAGTAATTAACTGAAATTAATTACAAATTTAATTAACTTTAATTATCTATAATTTAAAGTCTAATTATTTAAATAAATTAACCTTGATTAAAACTTAATTACTTAATTAATAATTCTTTAATCATTAATTTAAATAATCTAATTAGTGATCTTAATTTTAAATTGATTACCCATTAATCAATATTCATTAATTCCAAATCATTAATTTATTAAATTAATTAATCATTTCTTAATTTCCCCATTAATTAAATTAATTTCAAAACATTAAATCTTAAGTAATTTAAGATAAAACATTTCTAAATTATGTTTAAAAACAAATTTTATTTAAAACAAATACTTTGAACTTGGTTCCAAATTTCATTTTTTATACAAGTTTTAAAATGAAAATTATTTAAACTTATCAAAGTTTGAACAATTTATAACTTTAGCATTTCAATAACTTCAATTTATATTTAGTTTAAATCTTTCAACTTTAAACCTTCTTTTAATTTCAAAAACTGAAATACATATTCCACTTTGATTCCAGATTTAAACTAAAGATTTAAACTTCTCTTACATTTTAAAATTCAAACTACTTAACATTTTATTTCAAACTAGGATTCAAATTAAGCTTTGAATCCAGATTTAAATTTAAATTTTAAACTCTGTTTAAACCTTAAACTTCAGATTTTAAAACATTTTATAAAATACTTTAACAATTTCAAAGTTGTTAAAAACATTCCATTTTTATAAAGCTGATATATTTTTAAATCTATAATTCAAACTCATTTTGAATTAAGATTTTAAACTTGTTTCAAAACTTTGTTTAAAACTTGCTCTACACTTTTTAAATTCAGTTTAAATTTAAAAAAAACTTAAATACTGTCAGGTTTTTCCCCAAATCTTGTAACTAGAAATTACACGAATCAGTCAAAATGACTTCGAGTTCCATCCAAACTTCCCCGAGTAATCTTCCTAAAAACTTCGAGTCCAACCCACAATTTCTTGAGAGCCTTCTCTGCTTATCCAACATCATCAGATACTACTTCACCGTGCATATGCACGGCGAACTCCGGCCATATAAATCGCCGTTGATGATCTCTACACATCAGAAGCCAACACTACAACACCTCACGAACATCAAAACAAACTACCACCCACGAAATCAAGATCGAGTGCAAAAACCCAAACCTGGAAAACATAAATCAGGTTTCTGCTTCAAACCTGTCAACGGCCATCACTCGCCACTCCGTCCACCAGACAACTAGCCCCTACGGCCTCGAACTCATCCACGACCACTCTAACACTTCCCAAAATATCTTGACACTCGGTCACTCCAGCATGACGAAATGATCGATTCAACAGTCACTGAGAAAACTAGGGTCCCAGTTGATTTCCACTGCCACAACCTTTCTGGGTAATTCTATCACCATTAATGATTTTTCCCTTACTCGCCACTCAATCTACTTCCCTCACAAAGAACCCTGAGATCTCCCCATTCAAAGATCATCAGAATTTACTTAAATTCCATTTTTAGTTCAAAACCCAATAGCAACTTCATCTAATACCTAATAATTCTAATCTTTGATTTAAAAATAATGTTGCAGATAGTATTTTTGATTTATGATACTGAATTAATAAATTAACATGTTTGGGTTTTTAATAAAATCAACATGCCTTGATGTTTGTTCTGTGTTTCCAGAGACAACTACTGATATTTTAACTTTCTTAAAGTTTTAAATATTTACCTAAGATAATCAAACAATCTTTACTTAATAAATTTCATTATATCAGAAACTTAATTAAAAGATAAAGATTTTAATAAAGTTTCTGCCTGGGAAAATCAAAACAGAGTAGGCCATACTAAAAAAAACAGCATGCATACATAAAATACCTACATCATATATTTACTTATAGTAACATTCAATGCTTATCCATCTAAACATAAAATTATGCAACCAAAATTTAGATTTTAAATTTTTAAAAGGTTACTCACCAATTTGTGGAGGAAGAACAGAGCTTCCCGGAATTGAAAAAGAAACTTTGAATTATGCTGAAGACTTTGCATGCAGAAACAAAATCCCAGATGCTTTTGAATTTGAAGGAGAAACATTTGAAAACCAAAATGCTGAAGCTTGAAAAACAAGGCTAGATATAGGTTGAAGCTTTAATTCTACTGGTTTCATTGATAACCCAGATTGCTCTTGAAAATGTAAGTTTGTTTGCAGAACATATTTTCCAGATTACAGAAAATGCAGATTTTGTTAAAACTGCAATTTGAAGATGGCAAATTTGCATGCAACATCAATTTCCAGATTTGTTTATGTTACAGGGGTTTGATTTCAATTTGAAAATGGTTCCAGGGATTTTGTTATGCATTTGAAGATGGTTAAAGGATAAATGGTTTACATTTTTGAACTGAGGATTCGAATATGATAACTGATTTGCTTTTGAGATGTTTTATTACTGATTTTGGAATGAAGAGGATTTACTGATTTTGTTAACTAAGCTTTAGATTTTGAAAAGAAAAAGAATGGAATGGAAAAGGGTTTGCTTATATAAAGTCTGAAATTATTTGTAAATAAAAATAAAAGAAAACAAAATTTCAAATGCCACTTGTAAATAATCTCAACATTTGTCACTTTGAATGCTTATCTAATAACACTTGTCCTTTTATTTAAAAATAATTTGTATTTGATTAATAAGTTAACATATGTATTAAGCTAAATTTTACTTTGTTAGTTTAATATGTATATAAACTTATAAAAGAACTAAAAATAATTTGTACTTATAAATGAAGCTTATACATATGGAAATTAAAACAATTTAAAATTTATACTTTGGAATTTAAATTCAAATTAAATTCATAATCTAATATTAAAAATCAAATTATGAATACAAATCAAAATTTGAAATAACAATAGCTATTTTTAACTAAAAATCTATTTGTAACACAATACATTGTTAATATTGTATTTAAAATGTCTCATTATTAAATTAAAACCATTCTAAAGGAAATTATATTTTTATTAATAAATTTTTTATTTAATTAAGCTATAAAACTCTTTTGTCAATTTAATTAAATTTAAAACTCAAGCTAAAACTATTTTAAATATTTAAACATTTTTCTCTTAACAATTTAAAAATCATAAATTTATTTATTAAATAGCTTTGAAAACTTTATATTTAATAAAATTTAAAATTTCCAAATTATTAATGTATATTAGAATTTTAAATCATGATTCATTTATCAATTTAAACCAAGGTCATTTATTTTATAACTTTGAAAAGCTATTATTAAATAAATACAAATTTCAAAATTACTAAAATATTTGAATTAGAAAAATATGTTTTATTTATTAAAATTAAAGTAACACAAATCTATTTACAATATAAACTATATATTTATGTTATAAATAGAAATTCATTTATTATTTTTAAAAGATAAAATAACCAATTTAAATATTTATTGAAGAAGATTATTAAATCTATTTGAATTATTATTAACAAAATATCAATACCAATTTAATTTTTAATACAGATTATTAAATTGATATTGTTAAAAATTCCAGGATATTACAATCCTTCCCCTTAAAAGAATTTCGTCCTCGAAATTTAAAACAAAGGTAATTTAATAATCTCATTAAAGATTTAATTTTAAAACACAAGCATATATCAAACCTATGCTAACAACCATAGCAACCAATTCAACCAATCAAACAAATCTAATTATCCAGACAAAATTCTAGATAGAATTTCTTCGAGTTTCCCCAGTTATATATATACCGGGATACTCGCTCTGGAGAATCCAAACAATCAATACTATGAAGCTACAAATGTAACAACCCGCATATTATCGGTTTTATGTTTAAATATTTTATTTAAATATTTCATCATTAGTCGGATTTTAGTCCGAAAAGCTACTTTTTGCATACGGTCGAATTAGGACTCGGGACCACTCCCATTGAGTTTAAAATGCCGTTTGCGACCTTTTTGAGTATAAGCTTCGATATGTTTGGAGAAAGTTGATTTCTGCTACTTTTTACTTTGGGTTTGGTTTTTGGGCTCAGCCCTATGTTGACTTATACTCCAAAACTGAACCACTCTCCCCATTCTCCCTCACTTCTTTCTCTTTTCAGTTTTTTTTAGCTTTAATGGTGGGAGAGATTGGAAATTAAAACTCCAAAACCCTAGTTTCTCTTGCAAATCAAATTCCTAGCTCCAAACTCAAGAAGAACCCATTGGTAAGCTTCTCTTCTTCTTCTCCAACTTATTCTCTTACCAATTTCAGAAATTCCTAAACCTAATTTTGGGAATGTTCTTGTTTTTGAGCTTAGATTCAAGCTCAATTGGGTTGTGTTGAAGAGAGGTTGATTCTCCATTGCTTTCAAGCTTCTTCTTGTTCGATTTTGTGAAAAGGTGAGATTTTTATCTCACATCTATAACTATAATTATCTTTGATTGTTGGGTATGAATTCCTAACACTTCTTTATGTACATTTGCTCTTGATTTGGATTGGTTTTGTGAATACTCCAATTTTTGGGTTTTTAAGTCAAATTTGTGTGAAATCCTTTTATGGATGTTTGATCATGCTTTTGGTGATGCATCGAGGAGCATATAGGACCGGGTTGCCGATTGGCATAAACCCTTAGAGGCAATGTTCGTCCGGTTGCATTTTGGAAGAGTTTGCTCTTCATTTGAATAAGGCTGAAAAATAGCCCAGGCATGTTCAGTCGACTGAAAACTCTGTTCAGTCGACTGAACCTGAAACCCGAGAGTTTCCAGGCATGATTCAGTCGACTGAAAAACTCTGCACAGTCGACTGAAACTGGAAACAGAAAGTTTCCTGAACCTGGAAAATTTCCAGGTACAGGGTCAGTCGACTGAAAACTCTGTTAAGTCGACTGAACCTGCTGTTTGAGTCCAATTTGCCTTTTTGGATTGAAATTCCAATTTAAATCGATTCTTGATAATCCTATTTGTTGTTATCATCTATTATGACTTTGATGACTCTTTTTAGGGATTTTTGAATATCCATTTCGATGGATCCTTTATCGATTTCGTTGGATTTTATTCACGTCTTCGTATGTGAATTTTTGTGATTGATTGTTCTTACAATCTTCTTCGTGATTTGTCACTTTAAAAATATGAAGGTTTTCTATACTAGTAGTAAATATCAAAACTCTTTCCTCAAACGATTTCAATACTATTTTAATACCAAATTCGTTTATAAAACCGTTTTCCAATCTATTAGTATATACAAACCTTTACCTCACTCGTATGAGAAATCTAATTAAACGGCTTAGTAAAACAAGTGGTATGAAACGCTTGCGTTTACTTTGTCGGTTAATTATTGGACTTGTTCGATTGAACCTCTTGTGACAATTTTCTAGTGGAGATTTACAGTTTGTTCGTAAATATTTAAGTTAAGCAAGTGGTTATGGGACATGAAGCTAAACTCATATATTTACTAGCTTAGTGTAATCGACACTTCTCGCTGATCATGACGATCATCTTTGTGATTTAGACTAGCAATGTGCGATGTCTCTTTGTCTGCGAGGGAGACTAAACCCCGTTTTGTGGAGTTTCGACTCAATTTGTGATGGGGTAGCAACCCATGGTCTTCGGGCCGTTTGTGGAGCTTCGGCTCAATTTGTGATGGTTAGCGACCATGGAATTAGCGTTCCGTTTGTGATACACGTGTTGGTGAGCTTTATGCTCCCGTTTGTGATAGGCCTCCCCCCCTTTTTGTGATTTCTGGATTTCTTGTGTAGATTTCTAGAATTTGTGTTTCACCAATTTTTCGTGATTTCCGTTGATAAGTCTTATCGATATTTGTGCATTGGTGAATTTGTGTGTCATTGACTTTTGTGATTTCTGGATTTCTTGTGTAGTCTTCTGGAATTTGTGCGTCATTGACTTTTGCGATTGACATTGATATTATCGTCAATATTTGTGGTTTGATGAACGAAATAAAGAGTATGACACTTCTTGGATTCTTGTGTAGATTTTGTGATATTGATTAATCTCTTGTCGATTTTCAACTACTTATATATCATAGCTTGGCCTTGTGATTATTATGTGTTTAGCCATAACTCTGATTCTATATCGTTTCATCTGATATCTATAGTTAGACTGATCCGTTTATTATTTTCTTATTAAATAATACTCGGGTCAGACCGAGATGTTACAGGTGCTTCTGCTTGACTTCTCTCTTGGGATTGATCTCTCTTGCTTTTGGTTAACTACTTAGATTAGTAGTTTTTGTTGTATACATTTGAGATATAGACTCCATAATGTATACTTATTCTTTTGTGTAGTTCATGTAACTATTCTTTTGTGATATTGTGGATCTTTTTAGACCACTACTCTGATGTACACTTCCTAGTGTAATATTCATATCTATTTCCGCCTTTGTGATATGAATTGTCTGTGACTGATTTGTGTTATGCTTATTTCTATATTTGTTTTCCGAAGGATTTATATAGCCACCGCGTAGTAGCTTTGAGTTTGTGTCGGTATGTCGGATCTCCTCTTGAAATAGAATGCATGTTATATTATCTGACATATCGGTGCTCGCGTAAAGAAATTACACGGATGGTCGCTCCTCAACAGCCTTATTCTCCATGCTAGTCGACAGCATTCACCGTAATGTTCTTGGCTAGCGTGGGTATAGAGGTGGGGCGTCACAGCTTAGTATCAGAGCCAAACTTCGGAACAATATGGAATATTATAACAAGGATCATCGTCCTAAGTTCATCTTAGGAGTCGTGCTTTAGGATTTTATTCGGGTCTACGTACCGTTCTATCCTATTTTCTTTTATGATTCCTTGTTTTGTCTATCAAGATTGCTTGATATTCAATTTGGTGAATGACCTTTTTATTCCTCTTCTTTCTTTCTAAAGGAAGAGAAATGTCTAGACCTGGCCGCCCCAGAGCCGTGCCATCTAGCACTACGCCCCAGGATGGAGTGTTTATGACTGCTCAACAGCTTCTTGATTTAGTGACAAATGCTCAAGCCGCTGGAGCTAACCCGGAACCTACTCACCCAAAGTCGGGATTTGCACGCTTGTGCAGCGATTACACAAATTTGGGTGGGGAGCCATTCAAGGGTTCCGAAACTGTTATTGAAGTACATGCCTGGCTAAGGTCATGCGATCGAATCTTTTCTCGCATGAATCTTATTGACCTTCACCGAGTTCAGGTGGCCTCTAGTATGCTCCGAGAAAGAGCATTGGACTGGTACGAACTTCTTAGTGACATTGGCTCGACGATTTATAGACCTTGTTCAAGGTGAGTCATCCGTGACTGATTACATCGCCTCCTTCGAGTCGCTTTCCAAATATGGGGTTGAATACATCAACACCCCTCTTAAGAAGAATCAGAGATTCGTCTATGGCTTAAACAAAAGTCTCAAGAAGCCGTTACTCCTAAAATTAGAAGTTTCTTTCGACCAACTCGTTGATATCGCTCTTCGTCTTGAAGAGGCGGATAGGGAGAATGATGTTGAAGTGGTGGGTTCCAAACCAAACTTCAACAACAGAAAGAGGCCAAACAAATTTAAAGGCCCTTATCCCAATAAGAAAGGGAAGCAAGCAACCTCCGTGGCAAAGACTTCTTCCTTTGGTCGTGGGGAATGCTATAATTGTGATTCGAAGGACCATTATGCGAACAAGTGCCCAAAGTCTCTTTCTTGTCGCTACTGCAATGTTCCCGGTCATGTTGTATCTTCATGCCCCAAGCTTCAGGGCAAGAAGGAGGGAAAGTTAAATGTTGCTCAAGCCCCTGGCAACACATCTCGTGGCCAAGGTATTTCTCATTCTATTCTAGATGGAATTATTTTGTTTCGTGATCATCCTATTCGAGTTCTTTTTGATACGGGTGCGTCCCATTCTTTTATATCAAAGGAACTTGTTGATACTTTTTCTTTGGATGTTTTGTGTTTAATGAATTCTTTGAGAATTGCGAATCCGGTTGGTGGATCCGCAACAATCAGTTTATTATGTAAAGATGTCGAGATTATTTTGTGTGATTTTTCTTTCCGAGCCGATTTGCATGTCATGCGTTATTTAGGCTTTGGAATGATTTTGGGAATGGATTGGCTTAACCATTATGGAGCACATATCCTATGTCCTGAGCGGAATATTCATCTTCGACATCCTCAATCTGTTAATCAGGTTTCTGTTATTCTTAAAGATTCAGATTCTGCTTTGGTTGCATCTTTATATTCTTTAAATCCTCGTGATGACGATGATGATGATGAGGGTAATATTATTTCTCTTATTCACGTCGTTTGTGAATTTTCCGACATATTCGAGCCCGTTTTAGGATTACCACCTAAGCGAGCAATTGAGTTCAGAATTAATCTTATTCCGGGAGCTCAACCTATCACTCGTCCTCCTTATCATATGTCCAATAAAGAAAACGAGGAGATGCGTAAACAATTATCTGAATTGGAAGCGAAGCAATTTATTCGCTCTAGTTCCTCGCCTTGGGGAGCTTCAGCTATTTTTGTGAAGAAATCCGATGGTACACTTAGGCTTTGCGTTGACTACCGCAAGCTTAATGATCTTACTATCAAAAATAAATATCCCTTACCTCGGGTTGATGATCTATTCGATCAACTTAGTGGTGCTAGAGTCTTTTCATAATTGGACTTGGCTACCGGTTTTCATCAGCTTCGTATTGCAGAGGATAGCATTCCTTTGACATCGTTCCATACTCGGTATGGATCTTATGAATGGCTTGTTATGCCATTTGGGTTAACAAATGCCCCGGCTTATTTCGTTGACTTAATGAATCGAGTTTTTAAAGACTTTCTCGACCGGTTTGTTCTCATCTTTATCGATGATATTCTTGTGTATTCTAAAACCGAGGTGGAGCATGAAAAACATCTTCGGATTGTGTTGGAAACCCTTAGGAGTAATCAATTAAAGGCAAAATTTTCTAAATGCCATTTTTGGCAATCTCGTGTGAAGTTTCTCGGTCACATTATTTCTGAATCCGGAATTTCCGTGGATCCTTCAAAGATTGAAGCGATTCAAGATTGGAAGAGACCGGAGAGTGTGACAGAGATTCGTAGTTTTCTCGGATTGGCGGGCTATTACCGTCGTTTTATCAAAGACTTTTCTAAGATTTCCGTGCCTCTCACTAGCTTGACGAAGAAAGGTGTTAAATACATTTGGTTGGACAAATGTGAAGCTTCTTTTCAGAAATTAAAAGAACTTCTTTCTGATGCTCCTATTCTTGTTATTCCCGATGGGAATCAAGATTTCGTTGTTTATACCGATGCTAGTCGCATTGGTTTGGGTGCCGTTCTTATGCAAAAGGAACGCGTTATTGCTTATGCTTCTAGGCAATTAAAGCCTGCTGAGACTAGATATGCCACTCATGATTTAGAGCTCGCGGCTATTGTTTTTGCTCTTCGGATTTGGCGTCATTATCTCTTAGGAGAGAAATTTGTTCTTTACACAGATCATAAGTCTTTGAAATATTTATTCTCTCAAAAGGAACTTAATTTGCGTCAACAGCGTTGGCTCGAATTTCTTGCACCATATGACCTTGATATTCTTTATACTCCCGGTAAGGGTAATCGCGTCGCCGATGCTCTTAGCCGTAAACAACAAGCTGTTGTTTCTATGATGATATCCGAATGGAACGATCTCGAGATCTTATCCACTTGCGAAATTCGAGACCGTGTTTCCGATTTATGCTCATCATTTGTTTTATGTAGCCTTGAGGCTCATCCTTCTCTTTTGGACCGCATTCTTGAAGCTCAAAGGCTAGATATTGAATTGGTTCTTCTTGGCCAAAATATTAAGGCTAAAATTGATATTGAAGGTTTGAAAGACTTTAATATCGATTCTCGTGGCGGCATTCGGAAATTTGGTAGACTTATCGTGCCAAATGTTAGGGATCTTCGTAAAGATATTTTAGAAGATTCTTATCACTCTAAATTTACCATTCATCCCGGTAGTAGTAAAATGTACGCGGATATGAAGCGACTTTATTATTAGGAGGGAATGAAACTTGACATCGCTAACTTCGTTAAACGTTGCATGACTTGCCAACTCGTTAAGGCCGAACATCAAAGGCCCGGAGGGTTATTGCAACCTTTAGAAATTCCAGTCTGGAAGTGGGATCAAATTTCCATGGATTTTATAGATGGCCTTCCCCGTTCTCGATCGGGTTATGATAGCTTATGGGTGATTGTTGATAGGCTTACTAAATCTGCCCATTTTATTCCCGTTCGGTCTAATCGAACCGTTTCTCTTTTGGCCAAAATATTTATCAAAGAAATTGTTAAATTGCATGGTGTTCCTACTTTTATTGTTAGTGATCGTGATCCATTGTTTACTAGTGGATTTTGGAAGAGTCTTCAAAAAGCTTTAGGAACGAGGCTTAATTTTAGCACCGCTTATCACCCCCAGTCCGATGGACAAACTGAGCGTGTGAATCAAACTCTTGAAGATCTTCTTCGTGCTTGTGTTCTTGATTTTGGTGGAAGTTGGGAAGATCATATTTCACTTGTTGAATTTTCCTATAATAATAGCTTCCAATCTAGTATTGGTATGGCACCTTTCGAGGCACTCTACGGAAGGCCATGCCGATCTCCTTCTTGTTGGCTTGAGGCCGGTGAGAAGCTGGCTTTAGGTCCAGATTTTATTCATGATTCCACAGAAAAGATTGGTCTTATTCGTCATAGGATGAAAGAAGCCCAGAGTAGACAAAAATCCTATGCCGATAACCGGAGAAGGAAGTTAGAATTTTCTGTGGGAGATCTTGTGTTCATTCGTGTTTCACCTATGAAGGGTGTTGTACGTTTCAGTCGATCGGGAAAACTAGCGCCTCGATATATTGGGCCATTTCCTATCACCGAACGTATTGGTTCCATGGCTTATCGCCTTTTATTACCGGCTCAGTTTTCTGCTATGCATGACGTGTTTCACGTTTCTCAACTTCGGAAATGTCTTCGAGATTCCGATTCTATTCTTGAGCCCGGTGTTGTGGAAGAGATTGAAGTTTCGCCTAATTTAACATATGAGCAACATCCTATTCGTATCATTGCTTCGGAAGTCAAACGACTTCGAAATAAAGATGTTCCGCTTGTTAAAGTTCAATGGTCTTCAAATCCTAAGGATTGTTCTTGGGAATCTAGAGAATACATCGAGCGAACACATCCAGACTTACTTTCTCGTGCTCTTTAAGGTGAACTTCTTATTTCGAACTTCTTTTGTGTTGAATATGCTTTTATGGTTGTTACTATATATTTATCTGCTTCTTAAATATTGCGAGGACGCAATTTCTTTAAGGAGGGGAGTCTGTAACAACCCGCATATTTATCGGTTTTATGTTTAAATATTTTATTTAAATATTTCATCGTTAGTCGGATTTTAGTCCGAAAAGCTACTTTTTGCATACGGTCGAATTAGGACTCGGGACCACTCCCATTGAGTTTAAAATGCCGTTTGCGACCTTTTTGAGTATAAGCTTCGATATGTTTGGAGAAAGTTGATTTCTGCTACTTTTTACTTTGGGTTTGGTTTTTGGGCTCAGCCCTATGTTAACTTATACTCCAAAACTGAACCACTCTCCCCATTCTCCCTCACTTCTTTCTCTTTTCAGTTTTCTTAGCTTTAATGGTGGGAGAGATTGGAAATTAAAACTCCAAAACCCTAGTTTCTCTTGCAAATCAAATTCCTAGCTCCAAACTCAAGAAGAACCCATTGGTAAGCTTCTCTTCTTCTTCTCCAACTTATTCTCTTACCAATTTCAGAAATTCCTAAACCTAATTTTGGGAATGTTCTTGTTTTTTAGCTTAGATTCAAGCTAAATTGGGTTGTGTTGAAGAGAGGTTGATTCTCCATTTGCTTTCAAGCTTCTTCTTGTTCGATTTTGTGAAAAAGTGAGATTTTTATCTCACATCTATGACTATAATTATCTTTGATTGTTGGGTATGAATTCCTAACACTTCTTTATGTACATTTGCTCTTGATTTGGATTGGTTTTGTGAATACTCCAATTTTTGGGTTTTTAAGTCAAATTTGTGCGAAATCCTTTTATGGATGTTTGATCATGCTTTGGTGATGCATCGAGGAGCATATAGGACCGGGTTGCCGATTGGCATAAACCCTTAGAGCCAATGTTCGTCCGGTTGCATTTTGGAAGAGTTTGCTCTTCATTTGAATAAGGCTGAAAAACAGCCCAGGCATGTTTAGTCGACTGAAAACTCTGTTCAGTCGACTGAACCTGAAACCCGAGAGTTTCTAGGCATGATTCAGTCGACTGAAAAACTCTGCACAGTCGACTGAAACTGGAAACAGAAAGTTTCCTGAACCTGGAAAATTTCCAGGTACAGGGTCAGTCGACTGAAAACTCTGTTAAGTCGACTGAACCTGCTGTTTGAGTCCAATTTGCCTTTTTGGATTGAAATTCCAATTTAAATCGATTCGTGATAATCCTATTTGTTGTTATCATCTATTATGACTTTGATGACTCTTTTTAGGGATTTTTGAATATCCATTTCGATGGATCCTTTATCGATTTCGTTGGATTTTATTCATGTCTTCGTATGTGAATTTTTGTGATTGATTGTTCTTACAATCTTCTTCGTGATTTGTCACTTTAAAAATATGAAGGTTTTCTATACTAGTAGTAAATATCAAAACTCTTTCCTCAAACGATTTCAATACTATTTTAATACCAAATTCGTTTATAAAACCGTTTTCCAATCTATTAGTATATACAAACCTTTACCTCACTTGTATGAGAAATCTAATTAAACGGCTTAGTAAAACAAGTGGTATGAAACGCTTGCGTTTACTTTGTCGGTTAATTATTGGACTTGTTCGATTGAACCTCTTGTGACAATTTTCTAGTGGAGATTTACAGTTTGTTCGTAAATATTTAAGTTAAGCAAGTGGTTATGGGACATGAAGCTAAACTCATATATTTACTAGCTTAGTGTAATCGACACTTCTCGCTGATCATGACGATCATCTTTGTGATTTAGACTAGCAATGTGCGATGTCTCTTTGTCTGCGAGGGAGACTAAACCCCGTTTTGTGGAGTTTCGACTCAATTTGTGATGGGGTAGCAACCCATGATCTTCGGGCCGTTTGTGGAGCTTCGGCTCAATTTGTGATGGTTAGCGACCATGGAATTAGCGTTCCGTTTGTGATACACATGTTGGTGAGCTTTATGCTCCCGTTTGTGATAGGGCTCCCCCCTTTTTGTGATTTCTGGATTTCTTGTGTAGATTTCTAGAATTTGTGTTTCACCAATTTTTCGTGATTTCCATTGATAAGTCTTATCGATATTTGTGCATTGGTGAATTTGTGTGTCATTGACTTGTGTGATTTCTGGATTTCTTATGTCGTCTTCTGGAATTTGTGCGTCATTGACTTTTGCGATTGACATTGATATTATCGTCAATATTTGTGGTTTGATGAACGAAATAAAGAGTATGACACTTCTTGGATTCTTGTGTAGATTTTGTGATATTGATTAATCTCTTGTCGATTTTCAACTACTTATATATCATAGCTTGGCCTTGTGATTATTATGTGTTTAGCCATAACTCTGATTCTATATCGTTTCATCTGATATCTATAGTTAGACTGATCCGTTTATTATTTTCTTATTAAATAATACTCAGGTCAGACCGAGATGTTACAGGTGCTTCTGCTTGACTTCTCTCTTGGGATTGATCTCTCTTGCTTTTGGTTAACTACTTAGATTAGTAGTTTTTGTTGTATACATTTGAGATATAGACTCCATAATGTATACTTATTCTTTTGTGTAGTTCATGTATCTATTCTTTTGTGATATTGTGGATCTTTTTAGACCACTACTCTGATGTACACTTCCTAGTGTAATATTCATATCTATTTCCGCCTTTGTGATATGAATTGTCTGTGACTGATTTGTGTTATGCTTATTTCTATATTTGTTTTCCGAAGGATTTATATAGCCACCGCGTAGTAGCTTTGAGTTTGTGTCGGTATGTCGGATCTCCTCTTGAAATAGAATGCATGTTATATTATCTGACATATCGGTGCTCGCGCAAAGAAATTACATGGATGGTCGTTCCTCAACAGCCTTATTCTCTGTGCTAGTCGACAGCATTCACCGTAATGTTCTTGGCTAGCGTGGGTATAGAGGTGGGGCGTCACAACAAAGCTCCCATTCAACTATATCAATAACACTAGACAAGATATCAGACTACAAACGAGTCTGACTCAACAACCAAAACTCCAGAACAGCTGGTTCCCCAACCAGAGATAGATCATACACGTACTCCCTCAGAGATACGTGAAACTCATCGAATCCCAGTTATCGAAACTGGCAATCCAATCCTGTAGATCAATCACTCAATCTCCTAGATACAGAAAAGATCCAAAACACTTCAGAGCTAGCTTCTCAGACCTACCTAAACTTATAGCTCACTTTTGATCGGAGAAAACTTATCCAAAATTAAATCTCCGACTTCAGAATCCAAATTCCTCCATCTCAAATCCACAAAACTCTTCGGACAATCCTGGGCTGCCCACAACCTTACTGATCAGCTCATCCTTGCTGATGCTTCTAGAAACAAACTAGACCAATCAACTTAACAAAATGATCTCCTCCAGATCAACCAAAATCAAGAACTCAAACTCAACTTCTCAACATCAGAAGACAACAACTTCTCCTATCCGGAAAAGAAAAGCAGATGTACTTTCACATTGCTTCCGCTGCTCAACTCTAATCTGAAGTAGAAGAAAATGCTGACGAAGAACGCAAACACAATAGGACAACACACCTAGAGATATGATTCAACAAATCCATAAGAAACTTTCAGAAGTTCCTCCAAAACTCCGAGATGCTACACTAACTCAATCTCTTGGTTTTTTTTTTAACTGAACCACCGGTACCACTCCTGGAATCCTAGACGATAAGAAAGCTCAATCTCCAGATGCGAACAAAATTCTGACTTCCTGAAGATATTCAGAAAAATTCAGATAACCCAAGAGAAACTCAAACAATCGCAAGTCACTTTTGCGAACCACCTAAACCAAATCCAAAGAAAAACTGTTCTTCCTTAACCAAATTGAACAGCTTACACTTAACTAGCCAACTTATCGAAGAAACAGGTCCCCTCTGCTGCTTCTGAACCCCACTTCAGAAAAACAGCTAAGCGAGAAGATCTCCAAATCAAAGCTCTCCGAGAAACTCGGACTTCAAAGCAACCAGAAACACCGGCTAAACACAGCCACAACACTGAAACAGACTCACCTCGTTAACTTGTTCCAAAGAAAACAACTTCGGAAATATCCATAGTCACTGCATCCCATCACGCAGCTACTACTTCCTAAGGTATCAGAATACCATCACTCACTTCTACCCAACTAACAGATCCAAACTCTACTCATCCAACTTCAAAGAATTAACTCCGAACCTTAACAGGTTACCTTCAGAGGTCAATGAAGTTCTTCGTTGCTACAGAACTCACTCGAGACGGTATTATGTCTACAGTCTCGACAAATACACTTCCAACCTCAAACATTTAAACTCCAACCAATGGTAGTCGTCGTGTTACACACACCACTAACTTATCTACCTTTATAACTTATATTGGAAAACCCAAACGGGTAACCCAACATAAAGGTAGAATAAATATATTTATATATTTAAAATTACAAATACGCTCTCTCAAGAAAGACACTCTACAGAGCCTAGGTATTCACTCAACCTAACGCTCTAATACCAAGTGAAACGACCCGACTTTCTTACCACAGAAAATCGCATCATTTTTAAGAAAGAAAGGGATAGAAAAGAGAAAAGAAAGAAGAGAAGAAAGAAACAACATCAGAATCTAAACAGCGGAACGAATAAATTATATTAATAACATAAACATTTCATAGTTTACAATAATTATCAGAGTTACACAGATATACAACACATACTAGACAGTTATAAACACCTGTCTAGTTATACAACTCAATACAGTACAAGAAACAACTCAGAGAAAACTACACAGCGGAAAACTATATATATATCTACACGTAGAAGCCTCCTGCTCCATTGCTCCTCCACAATTCGTCAAAGCAAACCTGAATCGTAACATGAATCCCTTGGCTACTCGTAAAAATTTGAGTACCCAAGAGTTTATGAAAAACAAAAATAAACTCCGGGTCAGACATGGGTCTGGTGTGAGTAACAGGTTAAGGTTTCTTAATTTTTAAAACCTTTTGAAAAGAAAGGTATCACGTAAGACTTTCCACACATAAACATGGAAACGTTTTTACCTTACGCTAACCAAAACATTTGATAGGAAATTCAATGATATTATAATAGGGTCTAGGGTTTTCAAATAAATATGAAATAGCCGAAATTGTTACATTTATTAAATTCCAGCTACTAGCCACAAAAGTGGGTAATACAATCAAAACCGTTGGCACTTATTGGATTTTGGATTCCATACAATGGCAGGGCTACTGGGGTACCGCCCGTCACAGTACGTGGCCTATATCAACGTATCGAGGAGTATGCCCGCTCCTCTGCAACACAAAGCCGGACCCATTCCTTACTGAACAGTTCCGAACAAGATAACCCCGACGGTTGGACCTCAAAAACCGTCCACACAGCCGAAATATAAAGGGACTTCTAGACAGAGGTAAATCTTGCTCTCTAGTGGGTGCGACCCACGAAGCCTTGCTGCCCCTCCCCTGTTTTAGCCATTCCCGGTTGATGAGGCTTGAGGCTATGATTACCTTTAGTGAACACATCACTTAGAATGCTCATCGTCCACCTGACAATGTTCTGAAAGCATTCAATCCATACAAGTTCGTTCCGGGTGCGAACGAAACCGAAGGCATTATCTCGTTACACTCGTTTTGGAATCACCCTCAGAGTTAAGGACAATAACCCTTGCACTTTGAACCGCCATCTCGAACCTATAAGTACTATTCCGTCAAACTCATTACGGAATCACCCACAGAGTTATATTGACTTATAGTCCTTACACCTCGAATCTTTACAAAGCTCCACTTTGATTCACCAACTAACGTTATTTGGAATCGATGTGGTTTTCGGATATCCAAATATGGAAACCCGATACCGGTCTCATCGAAATCCAAAGCGTGTCATTTAGGTCCAAGTTGTTTTAAAGTTTTTAAAATACTTCAATTACAGTATCTATATACAAACAGAAAGATAATTCATAAATTACAATTGATAGTTACCGTTATTAAATAACAGGTAATCCACACCATCAATATCAAATAGATATTCCATATATCACCATCACAATAGATAACCTATGTTATCATCACAATACAATCAAGTCATGCATACCACACAACATTTCTTATCTCACTTTTGAGATCACAAAGCATCCAAGACAATCAATGTCATCCATTCATACATAAGCAAAGTTTCACTCATACCACAATATAATTAATTTAAAATGAATTAAGTTAACTATCTCTATTTCTAATTAATTTAAAGTGAATTAAATTAATTACTTTATCTATAATTAATTTAAAATAAATTAAATTAATTACTTCACCAATATATATCTTGCTTACTCAATCATTTAATTGATTACAAACAATTAATTAATCCTTCATTATTTATCACCTTAATTAATCACTCTTGATTAATTATCCTTAATTACATTCATGTAATTATCCTTAATTAATTTCATAAATTAATTATTCTCCAATCAAACAGTAATTAACCTTTAATTACTCAATTAATTAATTAATAATAATTAATTACATTTATCCTTAATTAATTATATTAATTAATTACCTTTAATTACCTACTATTGATTAATTAATCATAATTAATCAACTCTAATTACATCATTAATTATAATAATTAATGATCCTTAATTATTAATTACCTTAAGTAATTAACTTATAATTATTAATCATCATCATAGATTAATTACATTTAGTAATTATCTAGCTTAATTATTATATTAAACAAATTAATTATCCTTTAATTTATTACTTAATTAATCCCTTGATTAATTATTAAGTAATTTTAAATCCAAATTACTTCATTCTTAACATCTTCACTTAATTACATTCTGTAATTATTAATCAATTACTTAACTAAGTAATTTCCAAATCATTAATTACATAAAGTAGTTGTTTTTAAAATCCAAGTGTTTAAAATTAATTAAACTTACTTAATTAAAATAAATAATCATATTGAACTAAATTAATTACATTCAGTAATTAATTTCTTAATTACTTTATCAAGTAATTACACTCAAACCATTTACAATTGATTATTATTAAATTAATTAATCTAATTAATTATAAAAATTAATCACATTAATTAATTATTTAAATAATCCTGGTTAATGACCTTCATTAACCCTTCTCAAATTATTTTTGTTAAGTAATTAACTGAAATTAACTACAAATTTAATTAACATTAATTATCTATAATTTAAAGTCTAATTATTTAAATAAATTAACCTTGATTAAAACTTAATTACTTAATTAATAATTCTTTAATCATTAATCTAAATAATCTAATTAGTGATCTTAATTTTAAATTGATTACCCATTAATCGATATTCATTAATTCCAAATCATTAATTTATTAAATTAATTAAGCATTCCTTAATTTCTCCATTAATTAAATTAATTTCAAAACATTAAATCTTAATTAATTTAAGACAAAACATTTCTAAATTATGTTTAAAAACAAATTTTATTTAAAACAAAGTACTTTGAACTTGCTTCCAAATTTCATTTTAAATACAAGTTTTAAAATGAAAATAATTTAAACTTATCAAAATTTAAACAATTTATAACTTTAGCATTTCAATAACTTCAATTTATATTTAGTTTAAATCTTTCAACTTTAAACCTTCTTTTAATTTCAAAAACTGAAATACATATTCCACTTTGATTCCAGATTTAAACTTAAGATTTAAACTTCTCTTACATTTTAAAACTTCGTTTTAAAATTCAAACTACTTAAACATTTTATTTCAAACTAGGATTCAAATTAAGCTTTGAATCTAGATTTAAATTTAAATTTTAAAGTCTGTTTAAATCTTAAACTTCAGATTTTAAAACATTTTATAAAATACTTTAACAATTTCAAAGTTGTTAAAAACATTCCATTCTTATAAAACTTATATATTTTTAAATCTATAATTCAAACTCATTTTGAATTAAGATTTTAAACTTGTTTCAAAACTTTGTTTAAAACTTGCTCTACACTTTTTAAATTCAGTTTAAATTTTTTTAAAAAAAAATTAAATACCGTCAGGTTTTTCCCCAAATCCTGTAACTACAAATTACACGAGTCAGTCAAAATGACTTCGAGTTCCATCCAAACTTCCCCGAGTAATCTTCCTAAAAACTTCGAGTCCAACCCACAATTTCTCGAAATCCTTCTCTGCTTATCCAACATCATCAGATACTACTTCACCGTGCATATGCACGGCGAACTCCGGCCACATAAATCGTTGTTGATGATCTCTACACATCAAAAGCCAACACTACAACACCTCACGAACATCAAAACAAACTACCACCCACGAAATCAAGATCGAGTGAAAAAATCCAAACCTGGAAAACATAAATCAGGTTTCAGCTTCAAACCTGTCAACAGCCATTTCTCGCTGCTCCGTCAACCAGACAACTAGCCTCTACGGCCTCGAACTCATCCACGACCACTCTAACACTTCCCAAAATATCTTGACACTCGGTCACTCCAGCATGACGAAATGATCGATTCAACAGTCACTGAGAAAACTAAGGTTCCCAGTTGATTTCCACTGCCGCAACCTTTCTGGGTAATTCTATCACCATTAATGATTTTTCCCTTACTCCCCACTCAATCTACTTCCCTCAGAAAGAACCCCGAGATCTCCCAATTCAAAGATCATCAGAATTTACTTAAATTCCATTTTTAGTTCAAAACCCAATAGCAACTTCATCTATTATCTAAAAATTCTAATCTTTGATTTAAAAATCATGTTGCAGATAGTATTTTTGATTTATGATACTGAATTAATAAATTAACATGTTTGGGTTTTTAATAAAATCAACATGCATTGATGTTTGTTTTGTGTTTCCAGAGACAACTACTGATATTTTAACTTTCTTAAAGTTTTAAATATTTACCTAAGATAATCAAACAATCTTTACTTAATAAATTTCATTATATCAGAAACTTAATTAAAAGATAAAGATTTTAATAAAGTTTCTGCCTGGGAAAATCAAAACAGAACAGGCCATACTAAAAAAACAGCATGCATACATAAAATACCTACATCAGATATTTACTTATAATAACATTCAATGCTTATCCATCTAAACATAAAATTATGCAACCAAAATTTAGATTTTAAATTTTTAAAAGGTTACTCACCAATTTGTGGAGGAAGAACAGAGCTTCCCGGAATTGAAAAAGAAACTTTGAATTATGCTGAAGACTTTGCATGCAGAAACAAAATCCCAGATGCTTTTGAATTTGAAGGAGAAACATTTGAAAACCAAAATGCTGAAGCTTGAAAAACAAGGCTAGATACAGGTTGAAGCTTTAATTCTACTGATTTCATTGATAACCCAGATTGCTCTTGAAAATGTAAGTTTGTTTGCAGAACATATTTTCCAGATTACAGAAAATGCAGATTTTGTTAAAACTGCAATTTGAAGATGGCAAATTTGCATGCAACATCAATTTCCAGATTTGCTTATGTTACAGGGGTTTGATTTCAATTTGAAAATGGTTCCAGGGATTTTGCTATGCATTTGAAGACGGTTAAAGGATAAATGGTTTACATTTTTGAACTGAGGATTCGAATATGATAACTGATTTGCTTTTGAGATGTTTGATTACTGATTTTGGAATGAAGAAGATTTACTGATTTTGTTAACTAAGCTTTAGATTTTGAAAAGAAAACGAATGGAATGGAAAAGGGTTTGCTTATATAAAGGCTGAAATTATTTGTAAATAAAAATAAAACAAAACAAAATTTCAAATGCCACTTGTAAATAATCTCAACATTTGTCACTTTGAATGCTTATCTAATAACACTTGTCCTTTTATTTAAAAATAATTTGTATTTGATTAATAAGTTAACATATGTACTAAGCTATATTTTACTTTGTTAGTTTAATGTGTATATGAACTTATAAAAGAACTAAAAATAATTTGTACTTATAAATGAAGCTTATACATATGGAAATTAAAACAATTTAAAATTTATACTTTGGAATTTAAATTCAAATTAAATTCATAATCTAATATTAAAAATCAAATTATGAATACAAATCAAAATTGGAAATAAAAATAGCTATTTTTAACCAAAAATCTATTTGTAACACAATACATTGTTAATATTGTATTTAAAACGTCTCATTATTAAATTAAAACCATTCTAAAGGAAATTATATTTTTATTAATAAATTTTCTATTTAATTAAGCTATAAAACTCTTTTGTCAATTTAATTAAATTTAAAACTCAAGCTAAAACTATTTTAAATATTTAAACATTTTTCTCTTAACAATTTAAAAATCATAAATTTATTTATTAAATAGCTTTGAAAACTTTATATTTAATAAAATTTAAAATTTCCAAATTATTAATGTATATTAGAATTTTAAATCATGATTCATTTATCAATTTAAACCAAGATCATTTATTTTATAACTTTGAAAAGCTATTATTAAATAAAAACAAATTTCCAAATTACTAAAGTATTAGAATTAGAAAAATATGTTTTATTTATTTAAATTAAAACAACACAAATCTATTTACAATATAAACTATATATTTATGTTATAAATAGAAATTCATTTATTATTTTTAAAAGATAAAATAACCAATTTAAATATTTATTGAAGAAGATTATTAAATCTATTTGAATTATTATTAAAAAAATATCAATATCAATTTAATTTTTAATACAGATTATTAAATTGATATTGTTAAAAATTCCGGGATATTACATTTGGTTGAATAAAGGCTTGGTTCATCCTTATGACCTCAATGAGTATTAGCCGAAGCAACACTTGGTTGAGAAAAGGTTTAGGTAAGTTGGCCCAACAAGATTAGGTTTAGTTTGTTTATGCTTGGTATATTTAAGTCCATGATGTTGTCACAATTGTCCATGTCGAAGCTATAAAAGAGCCTATGTTGAATTCATGTAACCTTGGAGCCAATATATGTAGATCAATCTTAGGTAAACAAATGTCAAGTGTACGAGTGCTTTTTGAACTCGAAGCAGTCTATGATTTAAAAATCATAAGGGCTTAGGAATTCAAAAGCAAGTTATAATTCAAGACTTCTTTATTTAAACATTATAAAAATGTTGAATGTACAAGGTCCTATATGAAAAAGGTACAATCAACACTAAATCCCCAAATACATTTAGGTTACAAATTCTAAAATGTAAGAATTTGAGGAAAGAATGATTGGCCCCTTCTTCCAAGCCCCCAGGTCGATATCATAGGGGTGAATGGATGTGCTATAGTTCGTATGCGGCATAGCTGCGATGCTGCGTTAATTAGCTTATCTTGACGGTATGCACGATCCCACTTTGACTTGATGATCTATAATATTCTTCACACAAATGTGAGCTTCGACATTCATTTGTTAAATGGCAAACTTCGGTATCATGTATTAACGCTTAACATCTATCTCGCCTTGATAGTCTCGATTGACGACATCCGATACCAACATTGTACTGATGACCGGCGACATCCTTTGAAGATCGATATAGTGTGTTATATGAAAGGCACGACATTGATGATTATCGACATTAATAAGTAGAGATGAGCAGCATTGATAAGATATGGCAATAGTGGAATGAGGTATTGATAATATGCGCCATTGATGATGTGCGGCACCAAAGAGGAGCAACACTAAGTAGAAGTGGCATTGAAGAGATGCAGCATCAACATGAAGCGGTGCTAGCTGAAGTGGTATCCATTCTTCCTTCATCGATGAGACACGGTATTAATATAATGCAGCATCAATGTTATACCATACTGCTATAACATTGATGGCTTTCGACATAGAACTTATAGTATTATCATCGTCTTGAGGAATCGCGGCATTAGTTCCATTTGACATCATTTACTAGTGATATGAGATGTTTGACGTTATTTTATTTAACTCCACAAGTGATATGCGGCATTGACACGTTGGATAACCTTTTCTTTATTGTCGATATGCGGCATAGCATATGATTCTTTATTGACGATATGCGACATTGTATAATTTCGGCACCAATTCTTCTTCATACTTTCGATGTTGTTTATACCGTCGGCATTGGTTATTCCCATACTTTTGGTGCAGCTTGTTCTAATTTCTTTGGCATTGGCATATGCTTTCAACATTACTTGCTAATACAATATCATGACTATGTCGCATATCTTCAAGATTAATAATAATAATAATAATAATAATAATAATAATAATATTGTTTTCTATCTTAATGTTGTTTTTATGTGCTTTATAACGGTTGCCATTATAAAGACTTCGACACTCCTTCTTGTAATGAGGCTTGATATCATATATTTGAGGCTTTAGTTCGACATAATGTTTCCCTGAGGAATAATGTGGATAGCATTTGCGCCCCCCTCCTCCAAAGTGTAGTGGAAGCATTGACTTTTTAAGTCAACATTTTTGAGAATAGCGCTTGCCGGCTATTTATATTACCTACAGATCTAACCAACCATTCAAATTAATCCAATGGGAACTGCACGCCTTTTCTTCCACTATAAATAATCAAATCTTTTTCCACTTTCTCTTTTACCTATACTTAAAAGCTCAAGCAAGTAAACTTGAAAATTCACATAACCATTTACAGATTCTATTCTTTTTCACCAAAGTTAAAATCAATGTATAACTCTCATTTTCATTGATTAGATCGACAAGTTGAATAAGGGGGTTTTTAATTGTTACTAAGGTTTACTTATAGATTTTGATGTTAATATTCACATTATTGCTTGGGTTAATGATCGATAATGCTTGAATTAGTGATGAATTTCTATGTTACTTGGATGATTTTAGGATTAATTAGTAGTTGGAAAACATTGACTTAGTAGCCCTATCATTTTTAGCTTAACGGTGAAGCGCACAGTTTATCAAACTTAAAACTTAATATCGCCTTGCTCGGTTTCAACATTAAAGTTTTACGTCATTATTAGATGTTCAATATTAATTAATTTACTCTGCTTTACTTTTTCACTCTGATGTCAGTATCAACTAAGTTTTTCCCCTTTTCTATTACTTCAACAATCAATTTTGTATTTTAGAGTCTTAGCGGTGCAAGTTCTTTATGCCATTAATATAGAAATGTATCGCAACCAATTTAAGTATAACACGACATTCTATTATGTCGACATTAACTGGAAGGAATGTCTTTTAAATTTGGCACCGCTTTATGAGTTTATTGCACGATGCTGATAACTGTATGTTATTGCTCCTACTCGTCAACCATTTCAAGCGTTTTAGTTCAATATTTTTCATCATTGCTATTTACGATATGGTTGTTGTAGCAATATTAGGATCTTCTTACTCATCTAGTGCTTTAACAAAAGCATTACTTATTGACATTGTCAGCACCAAAATTGGTCACTAACACCCAAATGTAAATGAAAGCACCAACTAACAGCCACTGATAACAGATAAAGTGTGCGTAGAGAGTAATAATATGAAGAACAGTTAAAATTAAAATGAAAGCAGTAAAGAACAACAAGTTTTATAGTGGTTCGGCTAAGTTCGGCCTACGTGCACTCTAGAAGTTTCCTTTTTATTGATGTTCGAATCAATTACAGTTACAAAGTGGTAGACTGGCCTTAGTCTTAAGAAATAAAAAGTCAGAGAGCAGAAGAGAAGAAGAAGACCCCCTTCTGAACCCTACGAGCTGTATTTATAGGCGAATTTTGAGTTGTTGGTCTTTCTGAATGGTGAAGGCCCATTAAGAATTTCCATCGAGCCACATTCGTCTTATGCCGAACGAGGTACGATGCCGAGCGAGGTGCGAGGTGTTGAGGTATCGAGGTATCAAGGTGCAAGGTATCGAGGTGCAAGGTATTGAGGTATCGAGGTGCGAGGTATCGAGGTGCGAGGTATCGAGGGATCGAGGTATCGAGATATCGAGGTTCGATGTATCGAGGTATCGAGGTGCGAGGTATCGAGGTGCGACTCCTTTATGCCAAGCGGGGAGTATAGACCGAACGAAGTACTTGTGTTGTGCATTCCCTCCATTTCTTGAACAAATGACATATCCAAGTAAACTTCATCCTTCGAAACTAAATCCATCATACTCCAACCTCGATAGTCATGAAGTTAGTTAGGTTGAATCTGCCTATTTATGGCTTTGACAAAAGGCGGGTTAACACTTTGCCCCCTAAATCATACCTTGCTAATGAAAGGTGTGTTTTGTAGCACAATAAGCTGGATGTTTGTATCCTGTTAATGACCTGCAAAGAAATTAATAGCCTTATCTGACCACGAATGACGATCGTTCGGGATCGTATGTCATTCGGGGTGGTATGTGACCGTTCGAGGCCGAGTGCCGTTCACAGCGAATTGTGACTGTTCGCGGTTGGGTGTCGTTCGAGGCGAGTTATGATCGTTCGCGATCTGCTACCGTTCGAGGCGAGTTGTGACCGTTCACGGTCGGGTGCCGTTCGAGGCGAGTTGTGATCGATCGCGGTCTGGTGCCATTCGAGGCGAATTGTGATCGTTCGTGGCCGGGTGCTGTTCGAGGCGAGTTGTGTGTGCCCGGGGGGGACTTAGTATCATTAATGTCAGATTTCACATTCGAGTGAGTTTTTGAACTGTTTGTCGTAGCGGTTTATCGCCATCTCAGAGCATGCCTAAGGGCCATTCACGACCCCGTACATGTGTAAGTGGCTTAGCCGTCATGGAATCACAAACAGCAGATTTTCATTCAAAATAAGTCTTTCAACTGAAATGTCAAACTAAATCAAGTCCAAACATGAGAAATGGAAAATAAAAGCAAAACAGCGACGTCCAAGTGCAAACACCTACATTGATGTGATTTATAGTCGTATCAGAGCATGCCGAGGATCGTTCACGGTCTTGTACATGTGTAAATGAATAAATCGCGTTGGTGTGGAGTTTGCCACTTATTGGTCATTATTTCAATCAGCTGATGACAAGCTGACGCCCCGATCCCGAGCCGTTCCCAGTTGGTGTAGGTGGTGGCCGCTCTCGTTCCACCGTCGTTGTTCCCCTTCTCACATATTGCGATAGCAAACCATTCCGGATATGTCCCTCAACCTCATCCTTCAAGTGCCTGCAGTCATTCGTGCTATGACCGTTCAGTTCGTGGAATAAACAATATTTGTCTGACCTTTTTTCATTGCTGGTCGGATCCCTTCTCATTGGCCTCCGATAGGGAATCTGCCCCCTAGTGTCTTGGTAAATTTATTCCAAAGTCTCATTCATCTCTGAATAAAAGGTGAATCTCGGTTCCTTTCGTGGTCGCGTTGGTCCATCGTCGTTATCCCTGGCCTTCTGTTTCCCTTTATCAGTTCTTAAATCTTTTTTAGAAGGATTTTCACCCTTGACTGCATAAACATCATCTCCTTCTCCTTCCTCTCTCTCAGCATTTGCATCCTCTAATCGTAAAAATCCTTCAGCCTCATGATAAAACTCCCCTAGATCCATAGGTGGATCCCTTGTCAGTGAATTTTTGAACTCTGTTCCAATGGCTATGCCAGATATAGATGCCATTAAGACCATGGATGGATCTGGTCGATCCACCGATGTTGGCGCTGCGTTGAATCGCGTCAGAAAGCTCCTCAAAGATTCCTCGGTCCTCTGCTTAGAGCTGCCAAACTCATCACATTCTTAGGTCTTGAAATGTGAACTCTAAGCTGCCTCAAACTTCTCAGTCAACTCAGTAAATGTGCCAATGGAACCACTCTCCAATTGTCTAAACCATAGTGCAACTATGTCTGTCAGATACAATGGGAAGCATCAGGCCATGACTACCTTTGATGCCCCTAGCACTTCCATATGCCTCATATACTTTGTAAGATGAACCGTAGGATCTGTCCTCCCATTGTACATCTCCACTGATGGTGCTTAAAATCTGGTGGGTTCCTAGCTCACCTAATAGTAGGAGTAAAGGGACTCCTATTCACATCCTCCAAGTCTTTGTTTACCAATCCACCTCTCATAACTCGTCTAACCATCTCCGCCAGTCTGTCGTTGTCACCAAGCTGTAATCCTTGTCAGCTGCCTCTAATCTGCCCCCCGAGTTGATGAGGGAATTCTGGCACATACTCATCACCTCGTACTCCTGCACTCCTATTGGTGTCGGGTTGGACAGCGTTATCTGGTATCCCTCCATGGATTGGTTCAACATTCCCTGGTGGTATGCCCCCAAGTCTAGATCCATCTGGATTGATAGCCGTCTGTTGATTGGGTGCTGCCCCCTGCTGAGCTATTCCCTCTGCTTGCTGGTTGAGCGCTTCTGATCCAGCTCCACGGACCTGAGCTCCTGCATTTCCTGCCTGTGAAAATTCTCTGAGAAGAGTCTGCATCATCTCCTCTTATCTTTTCAGCATTGCTTCCATCTCGTCTCTGGTGATGTAGATGGATGCTTGACCTACTCCAGCTCTAGAGGAAGCCTCTTGACTTCCCTCCTGATTGCTCCTTTCTATCACTTGCTTTCTTATTGATGGCCTAGCCATTACTTTCTAGAGTCCAAGTTCCTAGCTCCAAAATCCCTGAGTGCTTGCCTTCTCAGTGAAAGCACCAAAATGTTAGCACCAAAATTGTTCACTAACACCCAAATGTAAATGAAAGCACCAACTAACAGCCACTGATAACAGATAAAGTGTGTGTAGAGAGTAATAATATGAAGAACAGTTAAAATTAAAATGAAAGCAGTAAAGAACAACAAGTTTTATAGTGGTTCGGCTAACTTCGGCCTACGTCCACTCTAGAAGTTTCCTTTTTATTGATGTTCGAATCAATTACAGTTACAAAGTGGTAGACTGGCCTTAGTCTTAAGAAATAAAAAGTCAGAGAGCAGAAGAGAAGAAGACCCCCCCTTTCGAACCCCTAACAGTTTTATTTATAGGCAAATTTTGAGTTGCTGGGCTTTCTGAATGGTAAAGGCCCATTAAGAATTTCCGCCGAGCCACATTCGTCTTATGCAGAACAAGGTACAATGTCGAGCGAGGTGCGAGGTGCAATGCCGAGCGAGGTGCGAGGTGCGAGGTGCGAGGTGTCGAGGTATTGAGGTATTAAGGTGCGAGGTATCGAGGTGCAAGGTATCAAGGAATCGAGGTGCAAGGTATCGTGGTGCGAGGTATCGAGGTGCGAGGTATCGAGGTGCGAGGTATCGAGGTGCGAGGTATCGAGGTATCGAGGTATCGAGGTGCGACTCCTTTATGCCGAGCGGGGAGTGTTGACCGAACGAAGTACTTTTGCCGTGCATTCCCTCCATTTCTTGACCAAATGACATATCCAAGTAAAATTTATCCTTCGAAACCAAATCCATCATACTCCAACCTCGATAGTCGTGAAGTTAGTTAGGTTGAAGCCGCCTACTTATGGCTTTGACAAAAGGCGGATTAACAGACATCGACAATCTCATCATTTCGACAGTGATCTTAATTGCAGCACTACATTATTTTTTTACAAAGTAACTAATGTGGCATTCGGCATTATTTTATCCATTCGACGTGGTTTTACTTTTGCACATTATACTTAGGATACCTTTGCGTTAACTCTCATTTTCTTTTATTGTAAGTTTGGAATTCATGCACTTTTAGTCAACTTAAAAGTTTTAGTTCTCTTATGAATAAAACATTGACCACTCAATGGTCATTGATTTGTTGTAAAAGGTATGTTGGACTTTAAACTTTTGATATTTAGATTATAGATAAATCACTTAAATGCTTTTTATAACAAATATTCAAATTTAGAATAATATCACCCAGTAGGAAAATGGAGGGCTCAAAGATAAGCAAGAAATGCATCCACAAGATTAGTACGGGTTCCAAAGCTCCTCCTTTTGAGTTAATGCTTCTTTGGTTGTTGAAGATTGGCTTTTGATAAAAGGTCGTTTGTAAACTTCTTAATCATACTCCCTTATAGTTTAACTTTTTATTCCTGCCATAATGTATCAGACATAAGTGTACTAAAATAATTGTTGCCTTGAATGTACTTTACTTGCTTTCTAGAGCTCTAATTTGATCCACTATAATATATAACCCTTAGCTTGTCCTCTTGGTATAATTCTTGTCTCTAAACCTAAAATCTACTTTGATAATAGATCGGTAATTTAAGAAATTAGAAATTCATTTAATAGAAAACTAGATAATTAGTAGGTACTAATTTCAAAGAAAAACAGAAAACCATTTGGCAATAAGAAGCCTAGGCTTCCATTTTCTGATAATAAGGATTCAGAAGTACCATCCGATAAATAGAAATCCAGAATACCATCTGGTAATAATAAATCCAAAATACCATCTGATAATAAGAAATTTAGAATACTATTTGATAAAAAGAAATCAAGAATATCGTCTAGTAATAAGAGATCGTTTAGATAATAATAATAAGACCAGAAGACCATCCGGCAATAATAATCTAAAAGAAGACCAAAAATCCATCTGATAATAAGAAAACTAAAAATCCATCTGGTAATTAGAAGAAGTCCAAAAATTCATTTGGCAATAATAAAAAGTCCAAAAATCCATTTGATAATAATAAAAAGCCTAGAAATCCATCTAATAATAACAAGAAGTTCGACAATCCATCTGACAATAATAAGAAGACCGGAAATCCATTCGATAATAATAAGAATTCCAGATGTGATATCCCGGAAGTTTTGGCAATATCAATTTAAATATCTGTATTTAAAATTAAATTGATATGATAAATTCTGTTAATAAAATTAACTTGATTTAATAATCCAATTAAATAAATGTTTAATTGGTGAATTTTATCTTTTAAAAGCTAATAAATTGCCTTCTATTTATAATGTATATATATATATATATATATTATATATATTATAGATAGATAAGTTTTGATTGAAGATTAATAAACAAATAAAATATTGTTTTTAAATTCTGATCTTCATTTTAATAATTTGGAGATTATTATTTTATTTAATAAATAACTATTCAAAACTATTTAATAAATAACTATTTGGTTTTAAATACTTAAAGAAATTGTTTTAAATTGTTTAAATGTATTTTAACGCATAATTTAAATTTTAATAAGATTAACAAAAGTTTATTTTATTTCTTTTTGAATATAGCTTAATAAATATAGTACGGAATTTTATATGAAAATTTAAAATACCATTTATATATTAAACATTAATTCATTTAATTAAGATAAATAAGACAAGTAATTTATGATTTCTTTTATAAATGATTTAAAATTGATAAATGAGTCATTTTCAAATAATAAATGTATAAATATAGATAGATTTTAAAAGACAATGTTATTATTTTAAAATTAAGTATGTTAATATAAACTAGTTTTAAATGGAATTTTTTTTATGTATGAATAGCATTTGAAATTGAATTTAATTTTGAAATTCAAATGAATAAACATATATAAATCTTGTAAGTAAGTTTTCATTTTTATATAAATTGTTTTATGTTATTTTCTTTAAAAAGTGATGCATATACATTTATTTATGAAAATACTTTATATATATGCATTTAATAAATAAAGAAAGAGGATTTCATTTACTTTTAAATTAAATAAAAATAAATAATATTAATTTCAAGACACATGTTCTTAAACTAAGGGGTATAATGACAAGTGTAATTGAATTAAATGACTAGTGTGACAAGTGTTATTTCTCTTTTTTACAAGTGTCTTTTATTTTTATTTTTATTCTTTTAAATTTTTTTATAAATCAATTACACTTATATATATTCATATTTTTTTCCAATCTTCTTCTTTTCTAATGTTCATTTTTTTTCGAAGTTAAAAAGATTTGTTTTCAGCTGAATCAAATATGAAATCAATTTGTTTCCAAAACTCTCAAAAACCCAAAATGAAATTCAATTCAAAAATCTGAAAGGTCCTTCTCAAATCAGAAAGAAATCTGCAAATCTCTTTCCTAAATCCAAATTCTTCAAATGATTTTACAAATTTCCATATGCAAATCTGTTCAAACATGCAAGTCTGCAGTCCTCTGTAAACCATTTTCAAATGCAAAAGATTTGCCTGCATGCAAATTTAATCAACATACAAGTCAACTCTGCATTCTTTTATCTGGGAATCAAGCATATGCCTGCAAAGCATTTTTAACCTGTAATTCCATCAACTTGAGATCTGAAGCAAGTTCAAGTCAACGTTATACCTTGCTGCTCAAGCCAAACCCGAGATGCCCAATCCCCATCCCTACGCCGTTGTCTGTTCCATCATACGCACTCGAGAAGATCAAATCACGACACCTACACCCCACTCCCGCGACCCCTCGCTCACGTCACTCGACGGCCAAACCGAGCCGCCACTGCAAACCCCAGATGTCGATTCCTTGCTCGAGCTACGACTCTCGTGACTCTGCCTCCCTATCAAAATCAAGTTGCGATCGATTCGATAGTTCCCCCTCGCCTCAAACACTGATTCGAGAAGTACTTGCCGAGGTGCAATTTGATCCTCAGAACTTGGACTGATCGAGAATAACGAACTCGATTTCGTTGATTCTAACCGAAGCCGAAGAATATATGGGAGTTAGCGAATTAATTAAAGGAACGAGAAGTATGCCTCCTCTGCCTTGTTGTCGATCTCGATTTAGTTGTGAGGACGTGAATATTTAATTTTGATTTTGGGACGAATTCATTCGAATCTAAGTTCAGCCATTTTTTTCCTCTTTCGATTCTCTTTTTTTGAACATGTATCTTACTGCGATAAAAATGATGGACCCCTTCGTTTATATCTTTTTTTATTGGAAATCACTATCGTGCTTTTGGAAAGAAAAAGGGAAACATGAGTAGATAGTTGCGTGAAGGAATTGCTCAGCTACAGTGATTTTGAAAGGGGATGAAACAGTATTGACGTGAAGTTTATGTGACTGGTTAAACAATGTATTAAATTTATTTAAATTTAAATTTAAATCGACTCGAATTACGCAACACAAAATCTCGACCTCTATCGCGGCGCACCGCTAGGCGTTTATAATGTTATACCCCTATTTTGAACACAAAGGAAAAGGCTTCGAGTCTTATTCCAATCGTATGGAGAAGATAGCTTTTTAGACCTAATTATTATATTGATTTATAGATATAGATTTCAACGCGTTTACATATCGTATGATTCCGTGACAGCTCCAAATTCTACTAAATTTGAAATTCGATAATAATACATTATTACGGATCTAATGGAACTGGTTTCATCAAAATCCGAGATCATGCCACGGAAAGCTATTTTTAAATGCCAATTTAAACGATATTTTTTTAAACTAAACAAACCATCTTTTAAATTCAATTTTAAAAGTCCTCTTGCCTTCAGTATTATCAATATAAATTTTAAAACCCTTTAAATTATTTTTAACGAGCTAAAACTCCAAATTTAACATTTCACCCAATTTCTAGTAATTAAATTTAATAATTTAATTATCCAATAAACAGTGATTTTTGAAATTCAAATTAGAATTAACTTTTAAATATTTAAATCAAATAAATATTCCAATTTCAAATGCCCTAAAATTCCAGGTCGTCATAAGGAATTTACAAATAAATTGTAAATAATTTTGAGAAAATAAGAAATAGAAAATAAATGGAATAATTCCTAAGTATTGAAAATAAAAGGATTGAAAGGAAAAAAAATTATATTTATGAAATATTCCTTAGTGTGGAATTGGGAGACTTGAAATAGTTTAAACCTACGAGACCTTCGTCATAGAGATATCTAAAGGGTTGAACACAAAAACGGAGTTGGGAAAATATTCTAAGTATTAGGATGGGTGGGAATATTTCGCTGGAATATAAGGATTTGAAATGGTTTCCAAATATTGAAATAATGGAAGAGATCTAATATACATATATCTTATAAAGATATTTTGAAAATAGATTTTGGAAATTTTATAATATGGTGGATGACTACTTATGGATGTTTTATTGATAGTTAAATAACCGACTATCAAATTTGGCCAAATTAGTTGATCGTTCCGAAGAGACCGAGATCGGATTTATTTATCTGAAAACTACTTCGATTCGGTTTGAACGTTACGAATGGTGATATCGTGAAGATAGTGAAGACGGCGACTCATTTTGTCCAGACCCAGGGCAACTTGTATGGACGAATGCTATCAGAATCATCATGGGAGGACGGTGAGCATTCTAAATGGAATTGTTCTTGAAAGGTAAACATAGCATCAAGCCTCATCAACCCGGAATGACTTAAGCAGGGGAGATGTAGCAAAGCTAAGTGGGTTGCACCCAATTAGGGTATGCATATTTCTAGATGCACGAAATATATTATAATTATGGATATGGTTGTCCACGAAAATTGAATGCTCGATTAAGGGTGGGAACACCCAAGTGATAACATATTCGGTACTATCCAGGCTAGGGGTAGGCCGGTCTTGTGTTGGCCGGTTATCCCGGCGATGTCCTTGGTACATTTTTCTAGAGGTGTACTGTGACAAGAGGTACCGCAATAGCCCATTCATCGTATGGAATCCAATATCCACTATGAGCTTGTATGGTTTTGATTGTGCCCAACTATGCTGAAACGTGATATGCAAGCTTTTTGGTTATTTTCTAATTTAGTTTCTATAGACACTATTATAATATCAGATGATTTTGATATAAAATATTTTGGTTATCGTATGGTAAAAACCATTCTGTTTATGTGTGACGTGGTCTTACGAGATACCTTTGTTTCAAAGAATTTGATAACATTAATAAATCATAATGAGTGTGTTTTCTCACACTGGTTTTTCAGACTGACTCTGGTATTATTTTATTATAATGCTCAGGTCAGACCGAGTATTACAGGTTTATGTTGGATGCTATGGAGCATGGGAGATGAGCTGGATGATAGAGACATAGACCACGTACTTGATTATATTCCACTTTGTGTGTAGGCTGTATAGTCATCATGGGTGAGGACAAGTTATAATAACTGCCCATGTTGATTTATTGATTGTTGTACTCTGACGATGGTATGTATATTAACAGTTATAGTTTTTCATTATATAAAAATCTGTTATTACATATATTATATTTTGTTCTGCTGCGATTATGAGAATTTGTATTGTTATTTCTATTTCTTCTTCTATCTTTTATTCTTATTTACCCCTAGCAAACGGTATTCCGGCACTTAAATATTCAGCATGTTATACAGTGAACATATTTATGTCAATTTTCGAGGGTCGAAAATTTCGATTCATTACACTCGGTATCAGAGCTGAAGGTTAAGTGAGAACTTTGGCTTTGGTGGGGATTACTCATCAGAGATAGGGTCAGTAGTACCCTAAAATGAGTTTGAGTGTATTAATAGATATGAGCGCATATTTGTTAGTGAATCAAAATTGTTTTATATTGTGTTGATTGATTTTTTAGTGGCTTATGAACTTTGGTCAGCACGGTCTGTACAAATGTATCAATATGGGTTTCTAAACACTTGAATAGAGTAATTCGACACAGTATTGTTTTGCAATGGGGTAAATGAAATAATTTTACCTAAATTATATTTTGATACAAAATAAAAAAAATTCAGAAATTATTATAGTATATTTGGTGTGTTTGGATGATATTATTATAATCTAAAAAAGATTATAGAGTTGAAATGGTTATATATAATCAAATGAAAATTTGTATAAGTATGAACTATGCAAATGAATTATAATTAAAATGGATTCATAAATTTAAATCCTACAAGGTGTGGAAAATATTTTTAGAAGTGTTATGGGAATGAAATTGGTGTTATTTTGGACATATTTCTGAAATAAATAATGGTGATATTATTGTGGAATTTTTTTGAACAGAAAATGTTTTTAAAATGGATTTTGGAAGTGATATAGCACAGAACTCGCTTCACTCGCTGGAAAATAATTCGAATGATGATCGCGACATCATCGCTGTTCATTTTCGAGTTTCTAAGTGACGAATTTGCTACCATAGAAATTGGATATGGAGATTTTTGGTGGACAAACAAGGGTTGTTTTGGGAATTCTAAAGAGAATTTTTTGAAAAAAACCAAGTGGATTTTGAAAATTCCAATGAAATGGTTTGTTAAACCAAAAGGAGCTATATATATATATATTTATCAATGATTACGATTTGAAATAAATACTGGGTATTTGATTTCTGAATTCCTAGCTAAATGTTTTAGAAAATATCAGAAAATAAGTTTTTGAACTTATAAGAGGAGGGTGATATTAATAAAGAAAGAAGTGTGAAAATTGAATTTTGGAATTTAAATTTAAACTGAGAAAGTTAAAATGGAATTCAACTTAAGTTAAGTTGAATTAATTAAATTTTAGAAATTTAATAGATTGTGATTTAAATGGAATTTGAGTTTTGGAAATAAATTTTAACTTTAGTAAGTTAAAATGAATAAAATTTAACTTGTGTTGAGTTAAATAAAAATTGAATTGGAATTGGAATTATATTAAAGAATTAAAATAAACAATTTGATTTGTGAAATGGTTATATAATTATAAGTTATCTTTATTGAAATGAAACTTGAATTTAATAGAGTTGGATGTATAATTGAGATGACTAAATGAAATGAATATAGACTTGAATTATGGGAGTCAAATGAATGGTGAGTCAAATTGACTTTGATTAAAATAGGGTATAATCTCGAGCATAGAAATTATGGAAAAGTGAAAAATAAACATAAGTGCTGTAATGCAACTGAATATTAATTTTACGAAATGGTTCATAAATAAAATGGCATGGATTGGTTTGATGTTGAATATAAAATTGAGCGAACAAGATTTTCTGAATTAATGGAATGTGAATCAATAGAAATTGGCTAATTGATTTAAAAACAATTGAAAATGGTTTATAAGCTTAAGTGATTATTTTATTAATTGAATATCATCGAATTTGTATGGAAAAATTAACGTTGGGTCATAAATGGAAGCAAATAAAATTCCACGAGTCAATGGAAAGTGAATAAATTGATTTGTAAATCAATTTGGAACGGATAGGAATTTGTTTCGTATAAATATAAATTGAATGCAAGTAAATGATTGTGAATCGTTGGAAATGAATAAGTGAAGTAAATAATCGTATGATTGAGAACCTTGTGATTGTTATAAATGCATGTTATAACTTGTTAAGTTATGAATTTATGTGTTTAACTATTTAAATGAATGCAAAGTTATTAGATTCCATGTTCTTGTTACTTCATGTTTGAATTGAGTAAGTACAGGTACAAGAAGACCATTTGGGATAGATTTAGGTTGCGTAATGTCATATAAAATAAGCCACTCGTTTAAAAATCAAATCAAAATCCAATGGAATAAACTAGGCACCTGACCTTCCCCAATGGCGCCTGACCTTTTCTCCAACTTCGTTCCCTGATTGCCGCATCGCTTCTCGCTCCTCCTCCCCTCCTATTCCCGCTTCTTCTCGCCCCCCTCTCGATTCTTTCTCCCTTTCTCCCTCTTCGACAAGGTCTGGCCGTGTTTTCAATCTTATGTCGCCTGTGACTGTGCGTCCCCCTCTACTACATTCTCCATCTGAATTTCCTCCTCTGCAATCTACTTTCGTTCGTCCCTGTCCCCTGGTCACGGATACTGGTGCGTCAGTGCTTGATGTACTGCCCTTCCTGAAGCGTGTGGGCTTGAAGTATGTAAGCCAGTCACGTTGTTTTGTGATGTGGGAGAGTCTAACTTGAATGATGAGTATGTTGCTAGTGCGGTTGTTGGTGTGTCTGAGCAAGTGCTGGGGTGTGTTTCGGCTGGCATCCCTAGTTATGGTCAGGGCACAACAGGTGTTTGTGTTAATTCCCTAGTGAATTCTATACCAATTGACAGTGTAGCTTGCTCTGATGCTTCTATTCTGACTGCCACTATTGCCCCTGTGTTGTAGAGAGCCGTGGTACATATGCATCGAAGCCTATCTCCAAATAGTGGTCTTCTCTATTCGCATCCTTGCCCCGTAATGCGGGTGCCTATATCCCGATTGAATTTGATTTGGTTGAGAAAAATGGAGTTATGATTCCTCCACCATAGTGTTTTGCAAGCCGGTGTGGAATTTTGGTCTGACTATTTGGTTGGTTTTTTTTCTAGAACCTAATCACCGTCTTATTAATGCGACATCGGTACTTCGGAGGGTTTGGAAGCTTCGTGGTAAGTTGCATGTGAAGCTGTTCGATTCGATGTATTACTTACAGTTTTCCTCTTCTGAGGATCATCGGCTTATTTTGGATGCGGAGCCTTCTTTTGTTGATGGAAGGCCTTTTATTATTACCCCCTGGTCTCCTACTATGGCGTGTGCACGTGAGCAAGTATTTTCTATCCCTATTTGGGTATATTTTTCTCAGATTCCCTCTGCTCTTCAGCCTCTTAATGGTTTGAACTGGTTAGCCTGTAATGTTGGAAAATTGAAATGTTTTGACTCTAATACTGTGGCGCATGATAAGATGATGTATGCTAAGGCTCTTATTGAAATTTCCCCCATTAAGCCTCTCCCTACTTCTATTCCTGTTCAGCTTGCTGTCGGGCATATTGTGAAAGTCAGAGTTCGCTATGGATGGGTTCCGGATATTTGTACCTCCTGTCACTCTTTTGGCCACCTGACTATCGACTGCTATCATTCTAAAGCCACCGCGGCTGCTCCGAAGATCCCTTTGCCTCGCCCACGTCGTAGGATTTGGGTCCCCAAGGTTTCTTCCTCTGCCTCTCCTTTTTCTCCTGCTCCTATGGTTCCATTGCCAGGCCTGAGTTTTCCTCCTTTGCCACTATATTCGCCTGTTTCTCCCCCTGGTTCTGAGGTACCTAGTGTTGCTCCTGTCATCCCTTTAGTTGTTCCAGACCCTGCCTTGTTGTCGCCTCCTATTGCTTGGGATGAGGCCGAAGGGTATTGGATTGATCCCATTTTTGATATGAGATATAACCCGGTTAATGAATCCTTCTTCCGTTTTGTCACTGATGATCAACTGGACCTTAGATGCCTACGCTACAAACCATCTGGTGATTCCCTAGTTCTTGATTTGGACAGTGTGGATGCGAGTTCGAATTCTGTCATGCTTGCTGACCCATCCTGGGATCGTTCTTTTATCTACTTTCCTGATGATGTGGATTATGATCCTTGTCTTGCTCTCCGTTTCATCCCCTTTGCTGGTCTTTGTGGGTCTGTCCCTTTGTGTTCTTCTCTGGTGTCTGGGGTTTTTGGTGATTCTCCCTCTTCGGAGGAGTGGTAGTTTGTGCAATTTATAGTTACTGTGACACAGCTGTCACGTACCTATGCTATATTTTCTATTTTTTAGTAGTTAGGTGCTTTTTACTTGCTCCTGTACTTCAATTTTTATTACGTTCGTAATAAAAACGGACGGTCTACTATAAAACCGGCTAGCCTTGCCAAAAAATGCTAAATAAAGGTACATTTTCGGATCAAATACCGCAATGATATAAATATTGATATAAATTGTGTTTTTCGACCATGTGGGTCGATGTATATGTTTTTATCACTTTTTTCATATTGCAAAAGGCTCTCCGTATAAAGGAGACTCTGCCAATAATTTTCGAAAAATTAAGGTGTTAGAAAAATTTTGACAAAATTTTTGTTGACTAAAGAGTGAATTGTAATTGAAACAAGGGATTTTGGTTTAGAAAAGGAAACTAATTGTTTTGGTTGGAAATAAAAGGTTAGAAAGGTGAAATATCGAATTTTCACTAAATGGGTTTTGAATAGGGTAATGGATTTGGATCATTCGTCCTACCATAGCAATTTCGGGGATGAAATTCTTACAAAAGAGGAGGAATGTAACGACCTGGATTTTTCGACATTTAATTTTGAATATTTAAAATGTCTTAAATATTGATTAGGAATATAAATCGATTTTGGATATAAAGATTTTTGGTTGGGCTTATAGAATTAATTTAAAATTTAAATATATCAATTTATCGATATATGGACATAGTGAGTAATCGAAAATTGGAGTTAAATATGAATCGAAACATTTTCTAATGTCGATATAAAATCCTTACTCGAATTTAATTAATAAATTTTTAAAACTGAAATTCAAGCAATTTCGTAAATTTTAGAAATCGTCAATTTAATCAAATGCGTTAAAATAGCGATCGAGGAAACAGTCTCGAAATTTGACGAAACTAGTTCCACTAAAAACGCATAGAAATAATTTAGTTGAATTTAATTTCATAACGTTTCGATTTACCATTTGGTCTTGCCATTTGAAAATGCATAGAAATAATTTAATTTAATTTAATTTTAATAGCCAATTTAAAAGGCTATCTTTCGCATACGATTCAATTAGGCTTCGAAACTTGTTCCATTGGGCTCGGAATAGTGGTATAACTTAGAAACGTCAGGCGGCACACCTCAATAGGAGTTTAGAATTTCATGGTATGTAAAACGGGATATTTACAATATTTAATTATATAAAATCTAAGCAAAGTCAACAAGAAGCCGACCTTCCCTTAGTAGCCACCTCCCCTTTTATATTAAACCCGCATCTCTTATCTTGTTTTAGAAGAAAATATATGAAATCAAAATTTGTATTCAAGATATTAAAGAAAATTACTTCACGCTCACTTGCGCGATGAAGGCCGGAATTCGCGATGGGAGAGGAGGCAGTTTGCGGCACTTGTGCGTGACTTGGGATGATGGCGATGTGGTGGGCGATTAAGGAAGGGGATTAGGTAGTTAGAGTTTGCTTGGGCGAATGAGTCGCGATGGGTATGGCTTGCGTAGGTGGACGTGAGGTTGTCTGAGACTAGGGCTTGGTCGCGTGCTAGAGGAGTTCGCGATCGGTTCTTGGTGGCGTAAGGGAAGTGAAGGCTGCGGGTTTCGGCTGTGATAAGGGGAATTGTGACGTGCAGCAGGTAGCGATTGAGGGTGGTCGCGATTTAGGGTGCTGTCGTTTTTGTACATGCCTAGATAATCAAAAGAAAGGTAAAGGATTAGATTTGAAATTTTAATTTAAGTTAATTATAAATTAATTATTCAAAGTTCTAAAATTTCATAATTTATCTATACAAGGTCCATAATAAATATAACAAGTTGAGAGGGGTTCGTAGCTGGAATTTTCAAATTTAATCGAACATGGTTCGATTTAATTCAAATCTGGATGTATGGAAATATAAAAGCAAGGTGAGTAAATCTTACTCAATTTGGTTGACCATTTAATTAATAGCAATTATAAAATTATTGGATGATTGGTTGAATTGTTATATTTTATCAGTTGGATGTTATATTAGTAGTATATATATTAGTGGTTGGATATATTTCCTGCCATTGGAGCGGATGAGACACTATGCGTCCAGCATAATAGCGGATGACCCTATATTACCACGATATCCCCCTCGTAGTGGGATTGGTATTTTTTATGTTGTATTAACATTTGGATGCAGGGCTTGGCTTCGTCTCGCCCTGTGCCTCATTTCCTTATGGACGATGATTTTCCTCCACTTCCCTCTGTTCCTCCTTCCGTCGCTTCCGTTGTTAGAACTTGACCTTAATCGGTGGCTATGTCTCTTATGCCTGATGATGTTAGTCCTACTGAAATCGGTGGTGCGACGCCGTGTTCGTCTGTTTCTGTTGACGCTTGTGTTGTTGGGGAGGAGAATGAATTTCCTGGCCGTGATATGCTTGTCTCTGCTACTAATTGTTTGAGTTGTGATAGATGCTCACCTTGTGTTCGAGATAATGCCAGTGAAAAGTGTGCTCCCAATCACAATGCTTTAGGTGCTGTAGAATCTACCCTATCTGCCGATGTAGGTAAATCTAGCATTGTGGAGCCTCTAGGTCCTACTGCTCCTACCCTGGCCAGTACAAAATCTTGGACTTCGCTTTTTTCTTCTTTGCCCCGTAATGCGGGTGAATACAATCCAATTGAATTTGAAATTGTTGAGGAAAATGGTGTGAGGATTCCTCCTCCTATTGTTATGCAAGTTGGTGTGGACTATTGGTCAGATTACTTGGTTGGATTCCTTCTAGACCCATCTCATCGCCTTCACGATGGGGCATCGGTTTGTCGTAAGGCTTGGCGTCTTTGTGGCGATCTTCGTGTTCGGCTGGTGGATTCCATGTATTTCCTTTGGTTTTCCTCCAATGGAGATCGCTGTCGTGTACTTGAGACTGAGCCTTCATTTTTTGGCGCGCAACCATTTATTATTACTCCTTGGTCTCCGACAGTTGCACGTGCTCGTGAGCAAGTCATCTCTATCCCCATTTGGGTTTACTTTTCCCATATTCCCTCTGCATTGCAACCCTTGCTTGGTTTGAATTGGCTAGCTTGTAATATATGTAAATTGAAATGTTTTGACTCTAATATGGTTGCGCGTGAAAAATTGATGTTTGCTAAGGCGCTGATTGAGATTTCCCCATCTAAACCCCTCCCAACCTCTATTCCTGTTCAGCTTGCTGTTGGGCACGTTGTGAAAGTCCGTGTTCGCTATGGTTGGCCTCCAGATATTTGTTCCTCCTGTCACTCCTTTGGACACCTGGCAATCGCCTGTACGCATTCTGTTGTTTCTGTGGCTGCTCCTAGGATCCCTCTTCCTCGGCCTCCTCTCAGGAAATGCATTCCTAAGGTATCATCTCAGGCTGCTCCTCCTCCTGCGGCTCCGTTATCTATCCCGGATCCCCATCCTTGTTCTATAGCTCGGCCTGCTTCCCCTTCTACTTCTGTGGCTCCTTCTGATGTTTTAGTGGTTCCTATTGTTGTTCTGGTTTCTGTTCCGTCTCGTTTTCCTGTTGAGTGGGACTAGTCCGAGAGATGTTGGGTTGATTGCATTTCTGATATGAGATTGAACCCTTTGGATGACTCCTTTTTTCGATTTGTCTCGGATGATCATTTGGACCTTAGATGCTGTATCGATCCCGACTCGACCTTCGAAAATCAGCACCAAATACGACACTCGTATTCAAATGCCGCGGATCCAAACATCGAATCTGGTGCGCCGGAGCTTATAACACCATTAAGTACAACACAGCGGAAGAAAAAGTATATCAATATATATAACATTGATACAATGACATATACAACATCTGGTATAATATGATACACAGAATGATACTAAAGATACCAATACTATCAGAGATATGAGAAACAGCAGCGGAAAGATAAATAACAACAGCAGCGGAAAAGAATATCTCCAAAAGAATGCATCCAAATCCAATGCTTCAATCCAAAGCTAGCTCGAACCCCAACATCACGTGTCACCTAGATAAGCAAGTCTCTTCCTGGTCCAAACTTGGACTAACTCCAGATAATCTACTAATCCTGACTATCTGAAAAACCCAACTCTAGGTTTAAAAAAAAATATCAACCACTTGCTTTGATTCATTCGAATTCGAACTCGTTCTGATCGTACAATGACAAAGAGAATAATTTACTAAGTGCACTACCACATTCACCTAAGCAAACGTCTAATTGTCACCTAGAAGATTACTCTGATCATCACAAAGCATATCGAGATTCATTCCTCGAACTGTCCAAAGAAAGTTCTTATTCTCAAATGTCCTTTCAAAATATTTATACTTTAATAGATATCTTAGTAACACTATTTTTTCAAGAATCATTTGAAATTTAACCAAAACTACCAGGGGTTTAAATTCTATAAAAATCCATCTTATTTTAAAAACATATTTTATAATCCTGATTTATAAAATCGACTTTTTATAAAACCATCTGAAATATTTCTTTTAATAAATAAATTTCATTAAAACCCAATTTTAACTTAACATTATCAACGAACACCTTATATTCAAACTTGGAAACTTAATTCACAATGTGTTCATTTCAATGTTCCCACAAATACTATCTTCCCAACCCATACTTTACTAAGTAAATTTTTTTATGACTTATTCAACAATAGTTAATGCTCAAACTAGACGAGCATAATTAAAAAAACCTTAAATGATAATAATAAAATATTATCATCTCCTAACAATCAACATATTAATATAAGTATAATAATTTTGAAAATCATTCTTTTTTTATAAAAAATATGTTCCTAAGGAAAATTATTTCATTTACAACTTTTAAAAAAAATATTATGTCAGTTTGCCTTGTTAAAGAGAATAGAAACCCATATCGATACAGTTGTACCTTCTGTACTGATCAGAATTCATAATCCACTAAACAGATAAATCAACACAATATAAAATATTTTTATAACTCTAACAAATACGCACTGTTGGTGTTCGCTCATCCTAAGCTCCGATACCCCGTCTCTAATGAGCTACTCATTCTAGGGCACTACTAAATCTATCTAAAATGAGTTAACCCCATCAAAGCCTAGGTGTTCGCTCATCGTAAGCACTGATACCATATATATATATATATATATATATATATATATAGTGTAAAAATCTGCCTTTCTTGCACCTAAAGACGACACATAATACATCCTCGATATTTGTGTGTCGATCATTTAAGTGTCTAAAAGACGGGTCGTTTGGGGTAAAGAAAGAACAGAATCTTACAAAATATAATGAATAATATATAATGTGAACAAGTCTTGCAAAAAGAAATCATCTTTATTATACACAACATCATAGTAATTAACCTATTACCAACTGGATAGGCATAATAGTTTGTCTTGAAAATATGATAAATACAACAGACAGACTCAAGAACAATTAAACAGGGGAAGAATATAAAATATGTGAATACATCTTGAAGAATCTAGCTTGTCTCCTGAAAGCTCCAAAGAATCCAGATAAATATGAAAAATATGTTTGGGCTGACCCAATCATTATAGAAAAATAATGCCTGGCTCAGTCTGGTAAAACCAGCAAGAGAACTCAAACCGCAATTTTTTTTACTTATTTAACTTGTAAAATCCTTTAAAATCAAATGTATTTCGTAAGACCACGTCGTATAAAAACACGGACGTGTTTTTATCTTACAATAACCAAAATATTTTCTATAGAAAATCCAGTTATATTATAATAATGTCTAGGGTTAAAGTAAATATTGAATCATAGCGAAAATTGTTACATTAATTAAATTCCAGCACAATAGATATACAATCAAGTCTGAGGCTTTTATTGGAAAGTGGATTCCAACTATGATTAGGTAAGGGACTACCTTCCGATGGCGCACCTCTAGAAAATGTAGTACCTGAGGGCTACAGACGCATCTACCCCTCTGATACATAGAGTCGGCTGCCCTTTTAACATGATAAGCCGAATTACCTCATCCCTTGACATTAAGGCTACTACATTGCCCGTCGATGCCTGCTTGCAAATAACACTAAGGGGACAATCTAGAACGGGATGATGGCTCCTAATGGTATCTAACCACATATCTCTATTACATACCATATTTTAACTAATTTTTTGATTTGTGAGGCTTAAGACTATGCTTTTACTTTTTCCACAAGAAAACCATTGTAGCGAGCCTGACTCGACCTACGAAAATCGGCACCGAATACGACACTCATATTCAAATGTCGCAGATCCAAACGTCGAATCTGGTTCGTCGGAGCTTGTAACACCATTACGTACAACACAGCGGAAGGAAAAGAATATATCAATATATATATATATATCATTGATACACTAACAGATACAATCTGATCTAATATGATACAATAGAATAATACAATAGATACCAATACTATCAGAGATACAAGACACAGCGGAAAGATAATGATAACACCAGCAGCGGAACAATATCCCCATCTCCAAGGCACCAATCCAGAAACAGCTCGAACTCCCAATCATGATGCACAATGAGAAGCAAGGTCTTTCGTGATCCAAAGACTGGACTAATTCCAGATAATCTACTAAACCTGACTATCTGAAAAACTCAACTCTAGACTGCCCGTGTGGAAAAAACTGTGCGCACCCAGAGTTTAGGAAAGGAACGATAAACAACAGGTCAGTCATGGGACTGGTATGAGTAATAAAAACAGTTTGGTCTTTAAAAAAAACAACGAAAGAATTTAAATAAATCTGCAATGCCTTGAGAAAATGAAACTACCATAAGGCCTCCCGCCACACACACAATGCAAGCACAGAATTGGAGGAGATTTCTCCTTATGATAGTCAAACATGCTTGATACGAAAAAACTTCTTTTCAATATTATTATTAGTGCATAGTGCAGAAAATATTTCGAAAGTATAATATAAATCTTAGCCAGCATAGGTACCATTATATTATGCCTGCTATAGCTGCCATTTTAAATGACAGGTTCTACAAATAAAACTGTACAAGGTGTGTGTTGTTTTGATTGAATTTTCCAACAAATGATCTGGATAAGGAACTTCCCACTGTCCATGGGTAAGCCTCTGGCGGGACGTCCCGAGAACCTAACCAGATCTCTGCCAACACAAGGCCGGGTTACCTCTGTAACTAGGTAACTTCTACTCGAGCATGCCGCCCCTCGGTCCTCTGGGACCTTTGTCTGAGGTGCCTCTAAACCACAAAGCAACAACCACATAGTAAATGAGATTGAAGCCCACCACATAGGTAAATATCTGGGTTCCATACCATGATACCACCCTTTACCAGAAGGGAATGACACACACTAAAGGACGCGACCCTCATAACCTTGCCGCATCTTTCCTGTTTGACCATTTCCGGTTTGTGAGGTCCTGATGCATTATCGTCCACAAAGCTATGCTTTACACAAAAGCCATGCTCTGATCACAAATGATCAACAGATGATCATTAACACACAGCAGCACTTAGCATGCCACACTACCAAATTGGGAATATATCGTTGATAACCTTCAACTATATAACCTTTGAGCTTGTACAACTCAGAGAAGGGTGTTAAGCTAAGAGAATAAATTCTATGCCACCAACAGATATGCATTTGAAAGAAATCTGCTTTATATCTCAAAGTGTAGTGTCAGACATACGACTATACAAGTCTGTTCCAGGTTCGAACAGAACCGAAGGCACTTCCGAAGAAGCACCTGCAAATCCAGGTATTCACAATACCGATCGGACTTCCCATCACTTAGGGAATCTCTATACCGTAGCTACTCGGTGCAGAGAAAATCGATAGGTTATCCTATCGTTCACACAAATACTTGGTCTTCACCACCGATCTTCAAATGCAATCCATAACGACATATCACTATTTGGAATGGGTTATATGACACAAGGTCCTCTCCCGGCTTGACCGAATAATGAGCGCAATATTTAAAATATATGGATATGGGATTTTAGTAAAGTCACAACCTATAAAATCTAAAACTTTTCTTTAAATGGTTAAACAAATTTACCATTTCAAATCTTTAAACAAAAAGATTTGTTTCACAAAGCTCACCCAAATTCAAAAAGATCCATTTACGGGTTTCAAAACAATTCCCATTTCAATTAGGAATAACTCATCCAATCTTTAAGTTAAGAGTTAACTTATAGCTTTCAAACTGTTTCCAAACTTGGAATTCATTTCCGACTTGAAGTCCTTTTAACACAATTTGGAAGTCCATTTCTTATGTGAAAGATTTTGCTATTTGAAAACAAATAGTTTTCATTTCAGAAAAATCCAATTTTATTTGCATGAGTTAAAGTCTTTGAATTTAAATTCAAATTCCCAAATCAATACTTTCAAAATGGTTTAACCCATATAATCGTGTATACATCTTTAATCCCTAGTTTCAAATTATAGAATTCAATTTCAAAATTTGAATTGGAATTTAAATCAAATTATTTAAATTTCAAAACTTTATCAAGTCATTCAAAAATAAATTTTATCTTGAAATTTCAATTCAAAAGCTTTTCACATTTAACATGATTCCATTTCCAAACCATTTGAATTCAAATTGTCTATTTAAAAATCATTTCAAAAATCTGTGGCCTAATCGATTTCCACGTACATCCATATCTATGTGTGTATGGTGTAGTCCAGGGGTTTCGCACAATAGTGCAACAACATCATCATTACAGATCAAAACACAGAAATATAGTTGGTAAGTGGTATAAACTATGACGCTTATCATTCATTCATAGATCACAGATTAATAACAAATGTATCACAAATAAATGATTAAATTACACACACCTCAATCCACGAACAAAATATCATAGATCAGATAGGACAATCAATTCAATACAATCATTCATAAGTAAGGTCAAGCATTCAATGATCGTTTATAAGCAGGATTAATTAATTGTTTAATCCTAATTAATTCAATTTATTTCCAATTAAATTAATTAATTGTGAATTAATTATCCAATCCTTATTTATTAATTACAAATCATTTGATATAAACTAATTTATCAAACACCTTAATTAATTATTCTTAATTAATAAATTATTCTTAATTAATCACATTAATTAAATTGACCTCTTAACCAATTACATAATTAATTAACCCCTTAATTAATTATTTTAAGAAATTAAACCTTCAATTACTTACCATTAAGCAATCATCTCATAACAATTAATCACCAATTACCAATTAATCTTTATCATTAAATCAATCAAAATATCCAAAATTAATTACAATTAGTAATTAACCCCTGAATTACTTTCATTAAGTAATTAACAATTTACAATTTATTATCTTAATTAATTAATCTAATTGATTATAAAAATTAATCACATTAATTAATACTTAATAATCCTTAGTTAATTATTGTGATGACCAAACTCGATGTTCGATAAACAACATCAAATTTGCATCGCCGGAGCTTATAACAACAATTAGATGAATATAAAACAGCGGAACAGAATCAATATCATAAATATCATCACAGTTACAACATCAACATAATATCCATACTGCAACAGAGTACATAATACATACACCACAACTCCAAATACAACATCATGATAATACAACAGTGAACGTATATCCAAAAATCCTCAAATGAAAGAGGTGATAACGAACTCCCAAAAGCTAACACCTGAAATCTCCAAAAGCTCCTAAGTACATCTTCAAGATAAGAGCTCCAAAAATACTGCTACTCCAAAATACAGAAACCTGCTACTAAGCTGCCCGTGTGGAAATAATGGGCACCAGAGTTTAGGAAAGAAAACAATAAACTCCGGATCAGTCATGGGACTGGTATGAGTAAACAAAAACAGTTGCATTTAAATAAAACAAGATTTTATAAAATAATTTTCGGAATGCTTTTAAAAATGGAACTACCATAAGACCTCCCGCCACACACACAATGCAAACGCAGAATTGGAGGAGATTTCTTCTTATGATAGTTAAATATGCTTGATACGAGAAAAGAATTCTTTGATATTATTATTAGTTCATAGTGAGGAAAACATTTCAAAAGTAGAATATTAATCTTAGCCAGCATAGACATTTCGAACTATGCCTACTATAGCTACCATCTAAACAGTGGTGACCACCATAAGTAAATGGCAGGTTTTACAACTAAAACCATACAGGGTTTCGTATTGGGAATTGGATTTCCAACAAATGGTCAGTCCAAGGAACTTCCCATTGCCACATGAGAACGCCTCTGGAAGGACGTTCCCGAGAACCAAACCGGATCTCTGCCAACACAAGGCCGGGTTACCCCTAACTGGGTAACTACTGACACGAGTATGCCATCTCCCGGTTGTAACCAACCTTTAACCGGGGCCCAGCAACAAATCACAAATTAATATATATATATATCTGCGATATCAACATAAGTTAAGTATCTGGGCTCCATACCATGATACCACTTCTATCCAGAAGGAAATGCACATACCCTAAGGGGTGCTACCCCCAATAACCTTGCCGCATCTTTCCTGTTTCGACCATTTCGGGGTGTGAGGTCCGACGAAGTCTCGTCCACAAAGCCACGCTTTATACAAAAGCTGTGCTTTGGGTCAACAAATGATCATAGAAATGATCACAAAGATAAATGATCAAACAAATGATCCTATCACAAATGATCAACACAATGATCATTTCACAGCAACACTCAGCATGTCACATTACCAAATTGGGAGTATATTGCTAATAACCTTCAACTACATAACCTCTGAGCTCATACGTCTCAGAGAAGGGTGTTAAGCTAAGAGAATAAATTCTCCGCCACCAACAGAAATATATTTGAAAGAAATCGGTTTTATATCTCAATTTGTAATGTCAGACATACTATCCATACAAGTCTGTTCCGGGCTCGAACAGAACCGAAGGCACTTCCAAAGAAGTCCTTGCAATCCGGATATCCACAATCCCGATCGGACTTCCTATCACTTAGGAAATCTCTATACCGTAGCTACTCGGTGCAGAGACAATCGATAGGTCATCCTATCGCTCTCGCAAATACCCGGTCTTCAACACTGGTCTTCAATTGCTATCCATAACGTCGAATCACATATTCGAAATGGGTTATATGACACAAAGGTCCTTTCCCGGCTAATTCGAATAGTGAGTGTCAAATTTTAAAACATGTGGATGTCATTCACAAATATTCACAGGTTCGATGTGGGTTTCGGATAACCAACTGAAACCCGATTCCATGTCGCATCGAAGTTTAAATGCCATTTTACGGGCAACTGGGTTTTCACATCAATACAGAATAAATCATAATCACAGTGCATCACATGGCAATCCACATAACACCGCATCACAATCAGAAGAGAAATATCAATACAGTGCACAACAATAGTTAATTATTTACCATTCAAAACGAATGAGATAAATTAACCAAATAATTATTTTATTGATTATTCAATCAATGATTTATTATTCTTAATGATAAATAAATTAATCTTAATTATCTTGATACATTGATTATTCCTTAATTATAAATTTATTTGAGTACTTAATTGTTTATTGAATCAACTTTAATCACAGACTTTAAATCATTCTAAATTCCTTTTCAAAACTATTGATAAAAATTGTTTACCTTAATTTCCATTTGAAAATCTGTTTTATACTTTAAAAATTAATTTATTGATACATTGGAATTTTAATGTAAATCAATTTAAAATTCTTCTTTTAAAATTAAATCATTTAATTAAAGGGTTAAATAAATTTTTATTTTAAACTTTCTTTACTTAATTAAAGAATTAACAAATTCTAAAGCATTTGTTAAAAAATTTAACTTAACAAAATCTAAATTGTTTATGTTGCAAAACACAAAATTTTCTTAACATTGTCGACTTAAAGATTTGAATGGGCTTAGCCCATTATAAAACACCCGAGTAAAAACAGGGTTTCACTCGCGTCCACCTCGGGTCCATCACGTTACCTCCCCGAGACCTTCCATTTCTCTCCTAAACCCAGTTTCTTATCTCCTTCCAGTTTCTTTTTTCTTTTTTTATTATTAACGCTTATAAATCAAAACTGGAAATAAGCCTCCTCCACGTGCTCGAGTTCGACCCCGAGTTTGACCCCCCCCCCCATGCTCGATAACATCACCGAGTACCCAGACCATACCCCCCTTACTGACACAGAGGCCAACTCGTGCACATGTACACGGCAGCGACGCCTCTCTGGCGATCACCAATGACTCCGGCAAGTCACTAACACCCCATACACTCGAAATCAAACTTTAAATCGAAGGCATCTGCTCGAAACCAAAATGTAGCCATTTTTACAAAAAATGCAGCCGACCCAAAACGCCTCGTCCCCAGGAAATCCACTCGCGCCACCTCCTCTGGCCATCAGAGGCCACGAAAACTTGGCTGAAGCTCCATTGACGTGTGACGCCGCGACTGGCACCGGAGTGACGAAGTCCGGTTGCCTATAGGCGAAGCAGCGATCGCCTTTCTGGGCATGACTCATCTCACCCCTTAAACCCTATTTTTAATTCGTTCTACCCATTCACACATTATAAAAAATTTCAACAATTTTTTCTGGATTCGTAGGTGTTCAAGCATGCTTCCATACGAATTTCAACCTTTATAATTGATTTGATTTTCAGAAATTCATAAAAGTACAACTTTTGTTCATATACCAATTTCTCTAAGAATACCAAACTAAAAATCTAACTTTTTGCTTTAAAATTCATGCCTTGCGGTATATATTCAATAAATATTCTTGAATTCATAATTTACAACAATTTATTTTTGTCAAGTATTTGTTGGATACCTGTAAACAAGTTTACAGTGGAAAAAAAACTACTGTATGTTCAAACAACTTTACAAAACTTGTTTGAGGATTAGAACTGCTAGATTTATTTGAAAAGAACCCAAGCATGTCAGTGATTAAAGCAAATAGACTTTAGTTTTAATAACAAATGTATCCCTGCATGAATGACACAGAGCATAACTGGTATATTATCATACTGTAATATGAACAAAGCAGTTATAATGGAAGTTTAAACTGTTTTAAGTAAACTTAATATCATTTACAAATCATGTTTACTCACCTGGACGATACTTAAAAACAGAGAACACTTTTGTTTTTTTGTTTTTGTTTTGAAACCTGCAATTGAATCTCCCTCTGTTCTTCTTTCTTCAAAAATTTGTTTTCAAGCTTGAATGAAGTTGAGCTTGTGAATAAATGACACTTATGTTTTTCTTTCTTTTTAATTTATGTTCTCTGCTAAGATTGTTAAACGAACTTTAAAACAGAGGCTGTGATGTTTATATATATGAAGATGGTGTACATACTGCATTGTATAGGTAGGTAGAATACTGTTTTTAATATTGACTAACCCATGCTAGAAAGTAACAGCATTAAATGCAAGCATGTTAACAACAGTCTTTACTTTAGATTCTTGTTTGGCAGATCTTGTTTATGGGCTGAGGTGATTCTTGTTTATGGGAGAGAGTAGATAGCATTTAATACAAGTATGGTTGGTGAAGCTTCCATCCTGTATACTTACGGCATAGTGTTGTTTGATTTTTTTTTTAAGTACTAAAACTTGTTTCATAAATTTGTTTTATTTCATATTGAGGCTTGCATACTCTACTTCCCTGGTTTGTATATTACTTCATTTGTTTACATTGCTTAATTGAAAGTTTTTTGTTTTCTTATGTCTTCATATTGTTTACAGCAACTTGTTTTAGTTATTTTGCTAAATATAGGAAAAGTTGTTTTAGTTATTAACATTTAGTAACTTATGTGGTTTAATTACAATATTTGTTTTAATTCTATTAAAGGTTTTAACTAAAAACACTAAATTTTGTTCATATTTTATTTCTTTATAACTTTTCAATTTAAATTTCAAAAAGTTCAAATACATTACTAAAATTTAAATTCAAAATTTTCGGGATGTTACAATATCCCCTCCTTAAGAAAATTTCGTCCTCGAAATTGAAAGAGAGAGAAACGTAAACAAAGAATAGACGAATTTATAAATAAGGAAATGACTTACAGTTTTAAGTCGAGATGTCAATTCTGCAGTTGGGATATGATTTCTTCATATTATCTTCGGTCTCCCAAGTACAGTCCTTTGGATCGCCACTCCATTGAACTTTGACAAATTTCACAACTTTGTTCCTCAATCGCTTCTCATCACGATCTACAATTTTTATCGGTTCCCTTCTAACTGCCAAGTTGGGAGTGATTTCAAGATCCTGCTGAGCAGCTTCTTCAATAATATCATCTGGATCGTGCACATATTTTCGAAGATTAGAAATATGGAACACATCATGTACGCCAGACAACCAGTTGGGTAACTGCACTCTATATGCCAGAGGACCAATCCTTTCCACAATAGGAAAAGGACCAATATAACGCGGTGCTAGCTTTCCAGTTTTCCCGAATCTCAATACACCCCGCATCGGAGATACTTTCAAAAATAAAGAATCTCTAACTTGAAATTCCAAATTTCTTCTTCGTCGGTCATAATAGCTCTTTTGACGGCTTTGGGCAGTTAATAATTTCTTTCGAATAAAGTCTACCTTCTCAGTGGCTTCTTTTATCATATCCGGTCCAAGAACAAGTCTATCACCTGATTCGATCCAGCATGTAGGTGATCGACACGGACGACCATATAAAGCATCAAAAGGAGCCATTTCTAAACTGGCATGATAACTGTTATTATATGAGAATTCAATCAGATGCAAATGGTCCTCCCAAGAACCACCAAAATCATGAACACAAGCACGTAGTAGGTCTTCTAAAATTCGATTGACCCTTTCAGTCTGCCCATCAGATTGTGGGTGATAAGCAGTGCTGAAATTTAATTTCGTTCCCAATGCATCCTGAAATGCTTCCCAAAATCTACTAGTGAAGATCGGATCACGATCACTCACTATACTGCTGGGAATACCATGGAGGCGAACAATTTCCTTTATATATATACCTGCCAAGCTTGCTGCGGTCCGAGTGGATTTAACTGGAATGAAATGAGCATTTTTGGTTAGATGATCCACAATAACCCAAATCTCTTCATTGCCTTTCTTGGTTCGTGGCAATCCATCGATGAAATCCATCGATACCTGATCCCACTTCCATTTCGGTACTTCCAAAGGTTGAAGTAAACCGGCCACTTTCTTTTGGTCGCTCTTGATTTGCTGACAAGTAGCACAGCGACTAACATAAATAGATATGTCTCTCTTCATCGTCTTCCACCAGAATGTTCTTTTAACACCACGATACATTTTGTTGACTCCTGGATGGATGTTGAATTTTGACTTGTGGCATTCGTCCAATACTTCACGTTTCAGTTCTGGAATGTCAGGGACACAAATTCTGCCCTTCATCCTTATAAATTCTCTATTATCTATCTCAAAACTAGTATCTTCACCCTGGCATATTCTTTTATGGATTCCTCGAAGAAACTCATCTTCTTTCTGCCGTCTTTCAATCCTTTTGAGAAGAGTATGAGTGATAACAAGATAAGCAAGAACAGCATAACTTCTGCTCAAAGCGTCTGCAACTACATTGGCCTTTCCGGGTGTATACAGAATATCTAAGTCATATGATGCTAGAAATTCCAACCAACGTTGTTGTCGCAGATTCAGATCCTTCTGGGTGAAAAGATATTTCAAGGATTTATGGTCGGTGAATAATTTGAATTTTTCACCTAAAACAAAGAGAGTTTATTAAGTATATTTCTTTAGTCAAATTAGTTTCATAAATTGTTAAGAAAGCTGAAAAGATTCTTACCCAGAAGATAGTGTCGCCATATTTTCAAAGCGAAAACAACAGCCAAAAGTTCCAAATCGTGCGTCGGGTAGTTTTTCTCATGCGGACGTAACTGTCTACTCGCGTAGGCAACCACCTTTCCATTTTGCATTAATACTGCACCTACCCCTTCACCACATGCATCTGTATAGACAGATAAGCCTTGGTTCCCGTTAACAATAGTGAGAACAGGAGCAACGGTCAATCTCTTTTTCAACTCTTGAAAAACTTCTTCACATTCTGAAGTCCAGATGAACTTTGCATTTTTCATCGTTAGCTTAGTCAATGGGCTAGCCAACTTAGAAAAATCTTGGACGAATTTTCGGTAATAGCCTGCTAAACCCAAAAAGCTTCGAACTTCTCTTGGAATAGTGGGTTGTTTACAATCAAGAATAGCGGAAATTTTGCTAGGATCTACCGAAATTCCTTCTTTATTAACAATATGGTCAAGGAATTTGACTTCATTGACCCAGAAGTGGCATTTGGAAAATTTTGCAAATAGAACATTTCTCCTCAATATTTCCAATACGATTTTAAGATGTTCGGCATGCTCTTCTTTAGTCTTAGAATAGATCAAAATATCATCAATGAATACGAGCACAAATTTATTCAAAACTTCCCGAAACACACGAGTCATAAGATCTACGAAGTATGCTGGAGCATTGGTTAGCCCGAAAGGCATAACTAACCATTCATAGAACATATCAGGACCTCTGAAAGCGGTCAGATGTACACAATCTTCGGCGATTCGTAATTGATGGAATCCTTGGGCTAGATCCATCTTTGAAAAGAAACGAGCGCCGTGCAACTGATCAAATAAATCACCAATTCTGGGCAGTGGAAATTTATTTTTGAGAGTTTTTTTATTTAGATCGCGGTAATCTACACACAATCTCAAAGATCCGTCTGATTTGGCAACAAATACGACGGCTGAACCCCATTCAGAAACACTGGGTCGAATTAATCCTTTTGCTCGTAGCTCATCAGTTTGATGAACCAATTCAATCTTTTCCCTGGGTGCCATCCTGCGACTTGCGTGAACAACAGGGCGAGCATTAGGTACCAAGTCAATTCGGAATGCTATTTCTCGGTGACGAGGTAAAAATTTCACTTCTTCAAATACGTCGGAAAAATCCCGAACAACAGGTATAGACTGCAAAGTGGGTTCAAGATTTCCCAAAGTATACATCAATCTATCTCTCCTTGGACTTGGATCCTCACAAGAGATTTCAATAAAATTTCCAAAACTTGTTTTGATTAAAACTGTCCGATTATTACAATCCAATATAGCTTCGTATCTCGATAACCAGTTCATACCGAGTAAGATTTCAAATTCATTAAATTCGAGGACAAAAAGGTTGATAGGAAATTTATAGCTAGCATATGAAATGGGGACTCTCTTACAATATGAACAAAGATTTGCGGGACCTCCAACCGGATTTTTCACGCAAATAAGATCGTTAGCAAATTTAGTTTCAAGTCCTAATTCATTTACGGTTTGTTGGGAGATAAAGCTATGTGATGCTCCTGTATCAAATAAAACTCTAACAGTTCTATTATTAATAGTAAGGTTACCTTCCAAAACACTTTTCCCGTTATCAGCTTTTGAAGATGAGGGGTCCTCCTTTATCGTATAAACTTTTGCCACCTGCGCTGGCTTCATCACTGGGCAATCTTTAACTAAATGTCCCGGTTTATGACAATTGTAGCATTCTTTAGTTGGCTTCTTCGGTTTTGGGCAGTCATTTGAATAGTGGCCTTTCTCTTTGCAGTTGTAACAAGTGACATTTTCTGCTGCGCTTCCCTGAATGCTCCTCTTCTTCTCATTTCCTTGCCAAGGTTTCTTGCCTCCAAATTTTCGCTTTTTATAATTTTGACTACCTGAATTACCTTTCTCCACAGTTGCTTCTTGTATATCAAGAGTAGCGTATCTGTAACCCATATCAACTAAATCTGAAAAAGATTCTTTAACGTGGCCCGTCATTCTTTCATGATATTTCTGGTTCATTCCACGGATAAACCTTTCGTTTTTCTTAAGAGGTGTATTTAGCAATTCCGGACCAAACCGAGATAGTTCACTGAATTTATTCAAGTATTCTTCAAACGACAAACTTCCTTGTTTCAAATCCAGAAATTCCTGATACATTCTGGAAACTCCCGCCGATGGCATGTAACGTTTCTCAAACACTTCTTTAAAACGATCCCAAGTAAATTCTTCCTCGGGTTCATCTATAATGATGGTTTCCCACCAAGCTGAAGCTTCTCCTTGGAGTTGCCAAGAAGCTATAAGTCTTTTCTGCTCATCCTGCAGTTTTAGTCCTTTAAAAATCTTTTCACACGATCTTACCCAAGCTTGAGCGTCAATAATTGACTCCTTGCCAATGAACGGTTTGCCACCAAGCTTTTCGAACTTCTTATATAAATCAGCCAAGTCCGGCTGCTGCTGAATTTCTATTACAGCTTCTGCGGCTGGGGGAATTTGATTAGGTGCTGCAGCATTGCCTTGACCCCTAGCTCTTCCTCTGCGTCCACTCATTTTCACTATCTGAGATTAGTAAGAAAATTGATTTAGATATACAGACGAGATATCTTAAGGAATATCAGCAGTAAAAAGAAACAGACTAAGAAAATTTTAAAGTTTCAGTCTTGGTTATACTCATTCTAGGGTATAACTCACCCTATCTCTAATGAGCCATCTAATGTGTTATACTCCGTTGCTAAAGTTCTTACTCAACCAACAGCTCTGATACCACTTGTGACGACCCAAACTCGATGTTCGATAAACAACATCAAATTTGCATCGCCGGAGCTTATAACAACAATTAGATGAATATAAAACAGCGGAATAGAATCAATATCATAAATATCATCACAGTTACAACATCAACATAATATCCATACTGCAACAGAGTACATAATACATACACCACAACTCCAAATACAACATCATGATAATACAACAGTGATCGTATATCCAAAAATCCTCAAATGAAAGAGGTGATAACGAACTCCCAAAAGCTAACACCTGAAATCTCCAAAAGCTCCTAAGTACATCTTCAAGATAAGAGCTCCAAAAATACTGCTACTCCAAAATACAGAAACCTGCTACTAAGCTGCCCGTGTGGAAATAATGGGCACCAGAGTTTAGGAAAGAAAACAATAAACTCCGGATCAGTCATGGGACTGGTATGAGTAAACAAAAACAGTTGCATTTAAATAAAACAAGATTTTATAAAATAATTTTTGGAATGCTTTTAAAAATGGAACTACCATAAGACCTCCCGCCACACACACAATGCAAACGCAGAATTGGAGGAGATTTCTTCTTATGATAGTTAAATATGCTTGATACGAGAAAAGAATTCTTTGATATTATTATTAGTTCATAGTGAGGAAAACATTTCAAAAGTAGAATATTAATCTTAGCCAGCATAGACATTTCGAACTATGCCTACTATAGCTACCATCTAAACAGTGGTGACCACCATAAGTAAATGGCAGGTTCTAAAACTAAAACCGTACTGGGTTTCGTATTGGGAATTGGATTTCCAACAAATGGTCAGGCCAAGGAACTTCCCATTGCCACATGAGAACGCCTCTGGAAGGACGTTCCCGAGAACCAAACCGGATCTCTGCCAACACAAGGCCGGGTTACCCCTAACTGGGTAACTACTGACACGAGTATGCCATCTCCTGGTTGTAACCAACCTTTAACCGGGGCCTCAGCAACAAATCACAAAGTAATATATATATATATATATATATATCTGCGATATCAACATAAGTTAAGTATCTGGGCTCCATACCATGATACCACTTCTATCCAGAAGGAAATGCACATACCCTAAGGGGTGCTACCCCTAATAACCTTGCCGCATCTTTCTTGTTTCGACCATTTCGGGGTGTGAGGTCCGACGAAATCTCGTCCACAAAGCCACGCTTTATACAAAAGTTGTGCTTTGGGTCAACAAATGATCATAGAAATGATCGCAAAGATAAATGATCAAACAAATGATCCTATCATAAATGATCAACACAATGATCATTTCACAGCAACACTCAGCATGTCACATTACCAAATTGGGAGTATATTGCTAATAACCTTCAACTACATAACCTCTGAGCTCATACGTCTCAGAGAAGGGTGCTAAGCTAAGAGAATAAATTCTTCGCCACCAACAGAAATATATTTGAAAGAAATCGGCTTTATATCTCTATTTGTAATGTCAGACATACTATCCATACAAGTCTGTTCCGGGCTCGAACAGAACTGAAGGCACTTCCAAAGAAGTCCTTGCAATCCGGATATCCACAATCCCGATCGGACTTCCTATCACTTAGGAAATCTCAATACCGTAGCTACTCGGTGCAGAGACAATCGATAGGTCATCCTATCGCTCTCGCAAATACCCGGTCTTCAACACCGGTCTTCAATTGCTATCCATAACGTCGAATCACATATTCGAAATGGGTTATATGACACAAAGGTCCTTTCCCGGCTAATTCGAATAGTGAGTGTCAAATTTTAAAACATGTGGATGTCAGTCACAAATATTCACAGGTTGGATGTGGGTTTCGGATAACCAACTGAAATCTGATTCCCTGTCGCATCGAAGTTTAAATGCCATTTTACGGGAAACGGGGTTTTCACATCAATACAGAATAAATCATAATCACAGTGCATCACATGACAATCCACATAACACCGCATCACAATCAGAACAAAAACATCAATACAGTGCATAACAATAGTTAATTCTTTACCATTCAAAACGAATGAGATAAATTAACCAAATAATTATTTTATTGATTATTCAATCAATGATTTATTATTCTTAATGATAAATAAATTAATCTTAATTATCTTGATACATTGATTATTCCTTAATTATAAATTTATTTGAGTACTTAATTGTTTATTGAATCAATTTTAATCACAGACTTTAAATCATTCTAAATTCCTTTTCAAAACTATTGATAAAAATTGTTTACCTTAATTTCCATTTGAAAATCTGTTTTATACTTTAAAAATTAATTTATTGATACATTGGAATTTTAATGTAAATCAATTTAAAATTCTTCTTTTAAAATTAAATCATTTAATTAAAGGGTTAAATAAATTTTTATTTTAAACTTTCTTTACTTAATTAAAGAATTAACAAATTCTAAAGCATTTGTTAAAAAATTTAACTTAACAAAATCTAAATTGTTTATGCTGCAAAACACAAAATTTTCTTAACATTGTCGACTTAAAGATTTGAATGGGCTTAGCCATTATAAAACACCCGAGTAAAAACAGGGTTTCACTCGCGTCCACCCCGGGTCCATCACGTTACCTCCCCGAGACCTTCCATTTCTCTCCTCATCCCAGTTTCTCATCTCCTTCCAGTTTCTTTTTTTATTATTAACGCTTATAAAACAAAACTGGAAATAAGCCTCCTCCACGTGCTCGAGTTCGACCCCGAGTTTGACCCCCTCCCCTATGCTCGATAACATCACCGAGTACCCAGACCATACCCCCCTTACTGACATAGAGGCCAAGTCGTGCACATGTGCACGGTAGCGATGCCTCTCTGGCGATCACCAATGACTCCGGCAAGTCACTAACACCCCATACACTCGAAATCAAACTTTAAATTGAAGGCATCTGCTCGAAACCAAAATGTAGCCATTTTTACAAAAACTGCAGCCGACCCAAAACGCCTCGTCCCCTGGAAATCCACTCGCGCCACCTCCTCTGGTCATCAGAGGCCACGAAAACTTGGCTGAAGCTCCATTGACGTGTGACGCCGCAACTGGCACCGGAGTGACGAAGTCCGGTTGCCTATAGGCGAAGCAGCGATCGCCTTTCTGGGCACGACTCATCTCACCCCTTAAACCCTATTTTTAATTCGTTCTACCCATTCACACATTATAAAAAATTTCAACAATTTTTTCTGGATTCGTAGGTGTTCAAGCATGCTTCCATACGAATTTCAACCTTTATAATTGATTTGATTTTCAGAAATTCATAAAAGTACAACTTTTGTTCATATACCAATTTCTCTAAGAATACCAAACTAAAAATCTAACTTTTTGCTTTAAAATTCATGCCTTGCAGTATATATTCAATAAATATTCTTGAATTCATAATTTACAACAATTTATTTTTGTCAAGTATTTGTTGGATACCTGTAAACAAGTTTACAGTGGAAAAAAACTACTGTATGTTCAAACAACTTTACAAAACTTGTTTGAGGATTAGAACTACTAGAGTTATTTGAAAAGAACCCAAGCATGTCAGTGATTAAAGCAAATAGACTTTAGTTTTAATAACAAATGTATCCCTGCATGAATGACACAGAGCATAACTGGTATATTATCATACTGTAATATGAACAAATCATAAAGTTTAAACTGTTTTAAGTAAACTTAATATCCTTTACAAATCATGTTTACTCACCTGGACGATACTTAAAAACAGAGAACACTTTTGTTTTTTTGTTTTTGTTTTGAAACCTGCAATTGAATCTCCCTCTGTTCTTCTTTCTTCAAAAATTTGTTTTCAAGCTTGAATGAAGTTGAGCTTGTGAATAAATGACACTTATGTTTTTCTTTCTTTTTAATTTATGTTCTCTGCTAAGATTGTTAAACGAACTTTAAAACAGAGGCTGTGATGTTTATATATATGAAGATGGTGTACATACTGCATTGTATAGGTAGGTAGAATACTGTTTTTAATATTGACTAACCCATGCTGGAAAGTAACAGCATTAAGTGCAAGCATGTTAACAACAGTCTTTACTTTAGATTCTTGTTTGGCAGATCTTGTTTATGGGCTGAGGCGATTCTTGTTTATGGGAGAGAGTAGATAGCATTTAATGCAAGTATGGTTGGTGAAGCTTCCATCCTGTATACTTACGGCATAGTGTTGTTTGATTTTTTTTTTAAGTACTAAAACTTGTTTCATAAATTTGTTTTATTTCATATTGAGGCTTGCATACTCTACTTCCCTGGTTTGTATATTACTTCATTTGTTTACATTGCTTAATTGAAAGTGTTTTGTTTTCTTATGTCTTCATATTGTTTACAGCAACTTGTTTTAGTTATTTTGCTAAATATAGGAAAAGTTGTTTTAGTTATTAACATTTAGTAACTTATGTGGTTTAATTACAATATTTGTTTTAATTCTATTAAAGGTTTTAACTAAAAACACTAAATTTTGTTCATATTTTATTTCTTTATAACTTTTCAATTTAAATTTCAAAAAGTTCAAATACATTACTAAAATTTAAATTCAAAATTTTCGGGATGTTACAATTATCTTCATTAACTAATAACATTTCTTTAATTACTTTCTTAAGAAATTATCTTAGATTAAATCATTATTAATTATTTCCAATTATAAATTAATCTAAATTATTAATTTATAAATTAAATAAATTATTCCTTAATTACCTTAATTATCTCTAAGGCAATCCATTTCTTTATTAATGACTTCATTAATCATTAAAGTGGATTTAAAACATTACACTTTAAATTTAAATTCAAATTACATTTTGAATTTAAGATTCAAAATGACTAACCAACTAAACATTACCAAATTTAAATTCCATTTATAAAACTTTTAAACAATGTAAAGAACATTCATTACTGATATATGAAACTTATATAAGAAAAGTTTTAAACTAGATTACTTAATTTTTATTTAGAAATTAAGCTTTTAAAATATATTAATTATTTTACTTGCAAATTCAAGTTAAAACAATTTATTTAACTTTCATTCAAAATTAAGAAAACCTTTTATATAAGAATTTTACATAAAACAAATTTAAACATTTAGTTGGAAACAAATTACTTTTTTCTAAAAAGCTATTTAATTTAAACTTATTTAAAAACATTCTGATTTAAAAAACTGATTTAAATTTCTAGAATTGGATTCAAAGTAAACTTGAATCCATTAGATTAAACATTTATTTTAAAGCTTTGATTTAAATCTTTGATTTAAAACCTTGATTTTATATTCTTGATTTAAAAATCCAAATTCATTTTAATATCTTAAGATTCAAAAGTTTCATTTGAATCTATAGTCTTAAACTTTGAATTTACACCACTGTTTAAATTCTGTTTTCAGATTTTAAATTAAATTTTAAAATCTGAAAAACTGTAGGTTTAAAAACCTGAAACCCATATTTAAATATTTAAAACTTTAAGATTCAACGTTTATTTGAATCTATACTTCATACTAGATTTATACTTTATTTACATCTAGCTTACAAATTTAAATTCATTTAAATTTGCTTTAAATTTAAATTTCAGACAGGTTTAATAAAACCTGTAACAAACAAGCTAACCCGAGGCAACTAAAACTGCTTCGAGTCAAAAAGCTACCTACTTCGAGCAAAATACTCGAACAAACCAAGACAACCTGAGCTCCATTTCTCTGTACAAACAAAGTTCATCAGAAAATCAAAATGCACAGTGCACATGCACCGTGACTCTGACAACCTCCAGCCATCTACGAAGGCTTCATCACGTCGGTGACCATCTGCAAACTCGATCTCGATCAACCAAATTCCTACAGCAACTCGAAATTAAAATCGAGTTCATAAAACCAAATATGGAACTCGAGACTGCACGGTTCGTCCTCCCAATGCTGATCACTGGAACACCAGCATCTTCGGCTACTACTTCGACTACCACTCCTTTACCATCCCACAAACCCTCGCCACACTCGATCACCTGTCGGCGATGGACGAAACAAAATACTAAGCCTCGATGAAAATTAGGTTTAAAACCTTTAAACGTTCGCCGCCGCCGCCGCCACCGTGGTCTGACCACCATCCCACTATTTTTCCCAGCACCCTCGTAGGCTCCTCCACCACCACACGAAATCTCGCCCTTCAGAACTCCTCCGATCGCCTGAACTAGGTCGAAACCCAATTTGTGATCAACTCAAAACTGCTCCTCACGTACTTAATGAAAAATCAAAATTCTTGTTTTAAAAGTCATATTTTTCAATGGCGATTCCAAATATATACTCGATTCAATAATCTATTACATTTGATTTTATCATGTATAAACAAATTCATCTGTACTATGATGTTTCAGAGTTATCTTAAACTTATTTTGCTGGAAATAAATTGTTAACTCTAATTTATAATCAAACAAACATGTCAAGTTTAAATCTTTCAGCCTAACAAAGATCATAAGACTTGATATATGGGTTTTTTTGATCAAGCTTGATGCTCTGAAACAAAAGACAGAGATGTTTCAACATAACATACATTCACACCTACTAATATTCATACACAGGGGAGATTTATGTATATATACACACATAATAAAGCAAATTGTTTACTGATAGTGGTTTCCTGAAGAGATGAAACAAAGTTTCTTCTTTTTTGACACAGACTTGTGAAATTTGCAAGCTGAAGCTTCTCTTGATCTCTGATTTAATTTGATTTGGGTTGTTTAAGTTGAATTTTGTTTGAGTTTGAACGATATTACTTTAGATTGTCTTGGCTTGAAATGAAGAAGCTGAGGTGAAGTTGATATATATAAAAGAAGATTACAGGTTGACGTAATTTTCTTTGAATAGGGTGATTATATTGTTTGTGCTATAGGGTAACATAATATTTGTATTGTACAATATAAACCAGAGATTTTCTTAATATGGTGGCTAAGCTGATGTGTTATTTCGGCTGATGATTTACTTTATGTGCTAAGATATTTTAGTATTAATTAACTTTGTCTTTTTTTCCTTATGTCTTGCTTTATAAGCTTATCTTCTTTTATTTGTACAAAGATATTTTATCTTTTTATTTTGTATTTTCTTGCCCTACATTTCTAACTCTACAGGCTGCATACGTATCTATTTTACTTGCCTATACACATTAGTATCTTCCTTGTTTTGTTTTAGCATTTATGTTTTATTATTATTTATCATTTATTATTTTATCTCTTTCCTTTTGTATTGTCTTCATATAATATAAATAAATTTCTATTTTTAATATGTTGTTAAAATTTATTCTAGTGAAATCACTTGATATTTTAATTTATCTTATATATATATATATATATATATTACTGTTTCTAATTTAAATATTTATTTTAACTTACATATTTATGGTCTTATTCCTCTATATACATATATATTTATATTTTATTTATTTTACAAATTTCATTCATTCACTATTTATAGATATTTAACCTTTAAAATCCATTTCATAATTTTAAATTCAAATACAAACTCAAAATTCAAATGTACAGATAAATACTCAAGTCAAATTCAAATTTACTCATATGTACACATATATATATTTCAAATTCAAATTAATTTTCAAAATTTATTCCAAAATTTACATTAATTATTAATTTAAATTTAATACAAAATTGAGATCGTTACAACCATCTTAAATGCTAATGCTACCCTTCAGGCAGAGATGCAACGCCGGCATTCATCCATACAAGTTGTTCCGCGATCAAACAAACATTCAAAATTTATTATCTTCCAATTTGGAATCACACGTAGGAAGAATAGTATAACTCCATAGCATACTTCATCATGAACGTTATTAGTGTGGAGTGGTTTGGATAAATCCAAAAAACTAGTATCTCTAAACTAAGCGATAATTTCCGGCTAACTCAATTCCGATTATTTGGAAGTATGCAGTAAGTATTCAAGTCCTCACCAGGGGATTTAAATATACAATCATACTTTTAGAGTCAAAACGGGCAAAGATTTGATAGTCGGTTATTTAACTATCAAATAATCAAACAACAACAATTCAAATATTTAAGTACCTATAGCAACCACTAAGCCTCAAAATAAATCTTTCATTTATTTTAAATCTCTTTCCAAAATATTTATTAAAATATTCATATACTTATCCCACTAGCATAAGTATATTCACAAAACATTTGTGAAAGATTTCATATCCCAAAATCATATTAAAAGGATCAAACAAGGGTTACTTAAATTAGAGGTAAAGATAACCCCAAACATTATTCCTTTGGTGTTAAGCATGAAATAAATGTCCACGGCATCATAATTAAGAAGGTTGGTTAAAGGAAATCCTATTTCAACTTTTCTAATTAACTTTTGGAAATCCTTTTAAAATATCTCTTTCATTTAAACCCTAAATCGATTTAAAAAAAACTTTATAAATCTCTAAGCTTATTTATATAACTCTTTTATAAATATCAAAAAACATTTATAAAATTCTATTTGTAAACTTTCTTTATCTAAAACAAAACTTCTTTACTAAACTTTAATCAACAAAGTTCCTTTGATAAACAAGGGAATTATTTAAAACACCTTTAAATAAATGAGTTATAATTTAAACAATTTTCATTAAATTTATCTTTACTACATTATCAAAATAATGACTTAAAATAAGCAATTAAAAATATTAAATTTCTTCAAAACATCTTTAATAAATAATTGCTTAATTATCCTTTGAATATCATTTTTAAAATGGTAATAAACTTTAAGCATTATAAATAAGTAATAACTTTACTTCAAAAGCTTTATTAAAAATATATTTAAAATGATTGATTTCATAAAATCAGGAAGATACATAGTGACCACAATGGTTCTCATTCAATTCAGTTTCACTTTCCAATTATAACATGGGTATTTACATAACAAGCAGATATGTAGAGAAAATTAGCCAATAACAATTGACATTATTTAGGCAAACGTCTAAGTTACCAAAACAACAGACATGGAGGTATTCTGCTAAACACATGTCCAAGTTAATTTAATAGGAAATTGAGTTTTTATTCTGCTTAGATAGATGTACACATAATCTACATAGTGAATTATGGCAGAACCGCGATTTATTTTGCCAAATATATGTCAAATACAATTCAATTAGCAGAACAGTGATTTATTATTAAATAGATGTCATGGGTTTCATATCCATTTGAAGTTATTTAAGGATAGTCGATAAAGAAATCCCTTGGATTAAAACTTCCTTAAAAGATAATTACTTTAAAACAAAGCCAATCTTTTGAAGTAAAGTGGCTTAAAACTTTAAAACTTTTATTTAATAATTAAGTAACATTTAAACACTTTATTTAATAATAATAATAAAACATTTAATTATTAATTAAACAATATTTAACTATTAAATAAATAATTAAACCTTAATTAATCTTTAATTCATTATTAAATAATAATTTAAACTTTAAATATTAATTAGACTAATTAATTAATTAATCCTTGATTAAAATTAAATAATAAATTATATTTTTATTTAAAATAATTAAATCATAATTAAGTTTTAACAAAATCTTAACTCAAATTTAACTTAATTAATAATTAAACGCTTGTATAAACAATTAATTAATAATTAATCTTCAATAATTAATTAAAATAATAGTTAATCTTAAATAATTAACTGAATACTAGTTAACTTTTTAAATTTTGTGACAAATCAGAATTAACTTACTCAATTAATATTTAAGTACTAATTACCTTAATTAGCTAATTAATATTTATAATAACTTTTAATACTTAAAATATGTTTTGAAATACTTTTCAAAAATATCCAAGATTAAAATAAAGTTTTAACTTGCAAAAAGAGTTCGTTTTTACGAACAACATATACAGCGATTATCGCTATATAACCCATAAATTTCAAATCTTCTTTTATATTTCAAATCACTTCAAAATCCTACCTTTTTATTCTTTGATTACTTTATAAATTTTAGAATAATGTTTTGTAAAAACAAAAGCAAAAGTTTTGAAACTTTATAAAAACTTTCTAGGAAAGTTAAGTTAGGTAATAAGTTTTTAAAATCCAAAGGATCTCGAACCTAACTATCTCCAAATACTAACTTTTCCTTTTACATATACAACATATGCATAAACACAACTTACATACATACCGTTATAACATACAATTAGTAAAGAACCTAACTTTCACTGTACTAACTTTAAATCTCATTTTCTAAGTCTAAAATTAATATTACATATACATACATTATACAACATTATTGATTTCAACCAAACATCCAACATATTTAACAAACAAGATAAAACTATAATAAAATTTAAAGCTTTATTCAATTGAGTGAGCTTTAACTTACCATAAATCTTAGCAGATCTCTTTTAAACTTTGAAATGAAAATCTAGTACTTTATTTCCAAAAGCAAAACTTGTTTAACTAAGAGAAAGCCAAGTAGGCTCGATCAAAGGTGGATGTAGGCTCGGTCATGGCTGGTGAGAGATGATGATGGCTACTTTTGTGAAAGAGGAGTGTTGAAACGGAAGAAGATGGGTTTAGACAAAGATTTAGAAGTATTCAAAGCGATATAAACTAGGTTTCTAAACTTAGGAATTTCTTTTGAGAGAGAAATTAGGAAATGAGAGAAGTGATAAAATAAGGAAAAATTATGAAAATTGATTTTTGTACTAATGTATAAACTAAATTGCCATTTTATCCTCGTGGTACATACCCTTCTGTAACATCCTCCTATTTGGAGACCCAAAGTTAACGGCCATGGATGCTGCAATCACCATAGCTATCCGTCCTCGACGACCAAACCCGACATTATTAGATATATTGATACACATAACATAAGAATACGAGAAAAAATTAAATAGAAAAACAAATTTCACATTCCATTTCAAAATATTCCAAGTTGATTACATATTCCCAATTCGCAGACCACGTTCAGATAACATATAATTATTACAAAATACGCCAAAAGTGACATATGAAGAAGCCCTCTTGGTAGATCAGAGTATATAGATAGGCAAGAAAACAATTTTCCTTTACAAAAAACACACAGCGGAAATAAAAGAACTATATTAACAAGTTTGTCTCATGCACGTCCTCGAGAGCTTTACTCATCTAAAAGAACACCTGGAAACCTTATGTGACGGCCCACGTTTCAGAAGGTTTAATCGACAATAATCCATACATGCCCGACTTAAACAATCCGGAACGTAGATAATCAATGGGGTTAAATAAGCAAAATAAAAAGAGAAGAAGAAAACAAAACACATAATCTCACGGCGGAAACGTAAAATATAATAATCAAATAAACAGTTCATAAAGCTGTTTACTATACATTTGATTATAAACTATACACATTATCAAAGTTATGAATATACAACAACGAGAAATAATCAATGCAGTAGAATAACATGATATAAGATATAATAATAATAGTAATATACCAAAACTTCGTCTTCGTCCTCCAGAGAATTGTCTTCAATATGATGAAAAACTCAGGACTGACCCGAGCGTAACGAAAAGACAAAATACTCGAGTCATGACTAAAATACTCTTATGTAAGTCAAATCAATATCACAAATACGAGTGCAATAAATTAAGAGATGTTACGGGATTTTTCATCTCCTAAGAATCCATTAAACTATTTATATACAATAGTATACTCTATAATAAATAATGTCTATCATTAAAATAAATATCAAAATAGCGTTAAGGCATTACATGGATCCACCTTAACACGTTTTACAGTTTAAACCAAAATCGTAATGGGCTCGCATAAGCATAAATATGACAAAGCACGTGAGGCAATGCTCAAGGTAGCATTCTACCAGTTTACCCTTTCTGGCTGGTCGTAACCCAACCGTGGCCGACCGCGACAATCAATCCAAACGAACAAAAAGGTGCACCCGGCGAATCCGAAATCACAATAGTAATATAAGGGATCAACGTCGCTAGAGATAGCTAACTTCAATGGCCAAAGATAGACTCCTATTTTATTCATTTTAATTATGACACGAATGTCAAGGCTGCCCATCATCGTTCTCTTACTTCATTCCAATAAACGTCGCCAATTCAACCACTACATTCTGGATATTATCCACCACGTACATAGTTGTAAAAGTGTTTCCAATATTGACAGAGAAAATGCCAGTGAGATGCCTCGGTCTCTTTAACAACTAAACGTCGTTTTACACACCGGTTGGTTCTTTTATGTTTGGAAACTATTCATATTTGATATCAAAATATCGTATTCGCTTCAAAAATCAAATCCATTTCGAAATCATCAAATTCATTTCACAAATCATGTTTTACTTCAAAATGTCAACTTAGTTCGATATATCGATTTCACTTCAAAATTTGATTCGAATTAAAATTTTGGTTATACTTCACTTTAGCCAATTCGTATTTGAATCCAAAATTTAAATTTAAACATTCCACCCTTTAAGCAGTTTGAATGTTAGAAAATAGTTTAAATAGTTTAAAAATAGTTAAATACTAAAAATAGTTTAATAGAAAATAGTTTGAGTAATAAAAAATAGATTATATAGTAAAATAGTTTGGAAAACCAAAATAATTTGAATATTTAAAGAATATAGATTTTAAACTGCTTATACTAAAATAATCATTTAAAATAGTTTCAAAGTCAAACTGGTTCACCTTTTGAATTTTCCAATTCAATTCAGTTCCAATTTTCATTTCGATTTTAATCGATTAAATTTCGATTTCAAGTCGAGCTTATTTTTTGACTCCAAATTAATTTAAATTCCAATTCCAAATTAATTTCTCTTCCATTTCCAAATTAATTTCAATTTCAAATTAATTTCAACTCCTATTCCAACTTTAAACCACTTCGATTTATATCAATTCCTAGTCCATTCCCAATTATCAATTCAAAACACTTAAATCAAATTTTCTTCGATACCCAATTTAAAAATCAAAATTTTTAAATACGATTCAAATTCGATCTAAATTTCAAAATATCGTTTTATCACTTTTACTTAGCAGTATTCAAATTCGAATAAATATTCAATCTTTTGAACAATCCATTTCTGAAATTCAAATTCTATTTTGATTATAACTTCAAAATCTCAAATTCGATTATTTAAACAATTTCGTTATCAAATTTAAATTTTAACACTTCAAGGTCAAATTCGAAAATATTTGATTTCCATAAATTCAATTTTTCATTTCTTAAAATCAAATCATTTAAATAATTTCAAAACAAATTTTAAAATCATTTAATTTAACTAATCTGGTGTCAGTATATGATTCTCTAACCTTTGACCAAGTGAATCATCATTTCAAATTAAATTTCAAGGATGGATATATATGTCATTTCAATCCAGAATACATTTCATAGGTATACATCATTTAAACATATTCCTTAATTTATTTGAAATAATTTAATTTACAGTTTTATATACCGTAAATAATATACAGGGTGATAACAGAGTATATCAAAATAATTAACCATTTAATCATTCAAATATCAAAAATTTCCATCCATCAAAATTAATCAACCGAATGGTCAATAATCACAATAATCAACCAATTACCGAAAATCAGAGATTTTACTAGCAGATAAATTCTAATTTAATCTAACTATCAATTCAAATCCTATTAATAAATTCGAATGTCAATTGAATGTCAATTTAAATTTATCTAACAACCATCAATAAATTTAAATTACTTTAGGATAAAAAAATTACTAATGTAAAAATAAAATAGTCCAACATTAACATAAACACTCACCTTTGCTCGATCCCATGTCGTAGAAGAAGTCGCTATGGTTACACACAATTCGTTTCACTTGAAATGATCCTCGTACACAAAAGTTACGCAATAATTAATATACGATATAAAAAAATTAATTAACTCAAATATGATAAAATAAAATAAAAACGTTACCTATCTTCTCTAGTTCGAACACGCTGCCCTAGATCCCATCTCTATCACGCGCCGCTGCCGTCGCATCCGTCGACCTCAAACCACACGCCGCACTCAAACCGCACGCCGCCTACCTCTGATTGGGCTCCACCAAAACGCTGCCGCCGACCTCCACACTAGTCACCGTAGCCCCCAGCGCTGCTTCCTAATACGCACGCAACAACCTCCCGTTTCGTACCAATCGAGCGCCGAAACGCTAAATACGGCGCCACCCAAGACCCTGGCTGCTGCCTTCGCTGTGTTGTCGGCGTTCCCATCACCTGTCGTGTGCCATTCTTCGATCCCATCGTGGCCATTTCTTTTCTCGATCGCGATGAGATCGAGAACTATAATTTTTTTAGATTGAGATGTCGTTCATTTTTTTTCTAAGCAGTTGTTTTCTTTTTATATAGATTGAGATTTGAATTAAAGAGAGAGAAGAAGAGATGGCGTTACGTTGACAAGGAAGTAGGAGGTTTGCACGGAAATTTTGGGGAAGGGTGTAGATATTTATATTATTATTTAATTTGAAAAATCTCTGACATTTGACGTCCGAAATTTCTCGAGCTCCAAACGAAGCGTGGCGCCTTGCATTTCTAGTGTTTTACCCCATTCCGAACACAATGGAACTAGTCCTGAGGCCAAATTAGATCGTATGCGGAAGATAGATTTTCGAAATCAATTAAATTCATTAAATTCTGAAAAAAAATTCTATGCATTTCAAGCTCGCACGACCAAACGCCTAGTTCGATCGCTACGAAATTTGAAATTCTACAATAATTCACTAGTACGGATCTGATGGAACTAGTTTCGTCGAAATCCGAGGCAGCGGCCAAAATGGTTATATTTATTCGTAAAGTATGAAAAGAAATTTCCAATTCCTAATTATTCACTTTTAAATCCAATTTTAAAAGTTAACAATCCTCGTTCATCATTTTTTTATGTACAATTTAAATCAATTTCCAATACCATTTTCATTCGTATAAAATCCAAAATTCAATTATTCAGTAATTTCCAATTAAAAATTTAAAACAGTTTGATTATCTAATAAACCAATATTAATAATCATTAAATTTTATTTCTACCCATAATTATCCAATAATTATGTTAAATTTATAACTTGCAAAAGTCAAAAATATAGGTCATTACATACACATAACTTTTCGTCCTCGAAAACATTAAGTAAAGAATTTAACATACGATGGATTTATTCAAATAATCAATTATAACTTTAAAACCTTATTAGAAAATCTTTATTATACTTTCACTATGCCATTCCACTATCGGTTTACGAAAAATATAATTTATACTGAAAAACAAGTTATAAAACTTTTTAAAAGTTCAAAAAAATTCAAACTACCGGATTTACAAAAAAATTCGGCAAAGTCTCCTTTGCATGGCTTGATCGGAAAATTTTTACAATTCAATATATAACACAAATATAACCAATATATATCAAATATACATCTCATCTCAATGATGAGGCATCCCGAAAGGCAAAAATATAAAATCGCGGTATTAATTCGAGATACATACCTTATTATTAATAGTACGAGTGAGTTTGCTTGTATTAAGCAAGCAAAAGCATATAAATAATCCACGTATATGTCCAACGGTCTTCGTACGTACCTATCTCATCTCAATTTAGATGTTAATCACTTATAAGAAGATATAGAACATGCATAAATTCAAATAAGTATAGACATGCATTCTGAATCCAAATCTCAAGCACGAGCACAAATATGCAACCATACAACCAACATATGTATTCAAAACAATTAAACAAGGGTTTATAACAAAACAAATCATTTGAAAAATCAATATTTATTCAATTCAATTCATAACTATCAAATTTTACATTTCAACGTCAATATTTAGATTAATACATTCTCATTCTTATTAACATTGAATTTTTATTAACATTTTATTTGCTCATTTTCCACTTATTCCTAACATTTAATCAACTTATATTTAAGCTCATTTATTTCCAAATTCTTACTCATTCATTTAAATGTTATTAAGCTCACATCTACTTATTTAATTTCAAGCATTCATATAATTAATTACACTTAAGTAATTTAACTCCATACCACATTCCATATATTTAAAATTGATTCATATTAACTTAATTATTTATTTCGTTAATCATACAATGAACTTATAATCAATCATTCGCTTTTAGTTAATTTATGTTCAACAAATTTGATTTCAATTCATTCTTTTTTTCAATCAATATTTATTGAATTCCCTTTTTATTTATTTCAATTCAATATACTTATATTCAATTTATTTATTCTATTGTTTTCTTTTTCCATTCATTTCATCCAAATTTAAATTTAATTTACATTCCATTGATGGCCTTTTTCTTATCCAAACGCTTAACCACATTCATAACTTGGTTTTCTTTCAATTTATTCGAATTTATTTCATTTACATTCAATTTATTCGATTCAATTTATGAAATTCCAATTGTTTCACCTTTTTTAACCGATTTCATATAAATCCATTTATGAGTCATTTATAAAAATTATTCCACTTAACCATGCTTAATTAAATCTATTTTATTCTACTTAGTGTAACCTCTTTTATATATATATATACTAACATCATTTATAAATTATCAATGTTTATTATAACTATTTTATACAAGACAATCACGTTTATTATTATTTCTTTATATCTCAAGTTATTATTAATTCATAGATTCACATCATTTATTCAAATTAATATTATTAATTTACTAAAGTAAACAATTTTTTTATAACTCAATTCATATTAATAACCCTTTTTCACAATTAATTCATTCGGCTTCTCTTAAGTCCACTTATAAATTTTTATTCAATAACTTATTCCAAATTATATTTGTTAACATTCAAATTTTTATTTAAACTACTCCACTTGCAATTTAAAATTTCCTTTATCCAATTTTAAATCAAATCCAATTGCCCATACTAAATTTTTCTTACATTCATTTATTTTATTTAATCTCCTTCACACTTAAATTACATTTCATTTAAAAATTCAAGTCCTTATTCATTTTTAATTCATTTTATAGCTCAAATGAAATTAATCCACTTTACTAATTTATCTAATTTCATTTAATATCCAATTCAATTTATTAAGTTAAACTTCAATTTATTTTAATTTATTGATCATTTTATTTAATCTTGTTGAAGTTAAACTTTTTTTTCCTTACAATTAAAATTCAACAAATATAAAATTTGTCTTAGCTTAATATTCTCAAATCTATAAATGATACAACTTATTCATTCAAAATTTTATTTTATCTGGTTCATTTTAAATGCAATTTAATTTTATTTAAGCTTTCACAAGTTAAACTATATTTTATTTACTTCATTTCACTCATTCAACTAATTTAACATTTCTTTACTTAATTATTTTATTTCATTTTTAAATTTCTTTATTTGCTTAAATCAAAATTATCCAATAGTTTAAAATATTAATTTCCTTTTCTGTTCAAATCTACAAGTTATAACTTGTTCTTTTTTCTTTTCAAATTTATAAGTTACAAAGACATTTCTTATACATTATTTTCAAATATAAGTTCCAAACTATTTCACATATTAATTAAGTCATACTTAGAATATTTTTCACATCAAAACTTGTTTTAATCGAAAATAAATTTCTTTTGGTAGTAATTCTCACTCAGAAACTCGAAATTGAATACTGGCAATGCTACCGTCATCCTCAAAATTATTTCCCAACGACCTAGCGAGTTTAATGCTTTTATTTTCTTCGAAAACCCTTTCAAAATATTTTTCTAGTTAAAGCTCTTCAAATAATATTAATATTGCTTTTAAGGCTTTGAAAAACAATTTTGAAAACAAAAGGTTTAAATTCTAAAATTTTCAATTTTTAAAGTCATTTCTATATATAAGTTATATTATAAATATACTTATACAAATTTTCTCACCTTATTACCAAAATATTTCATTAATTTACAACTGGTCATTTTGATCGATTTTTATTTTAATTTTATTTCAATTTAATTTAATCATCAAATTCCCCCTAACATAAAATTCATTAACTACTCGTTTTATTTTAGTGCAACCAATAATCGATGATAATTAAATATTACTATTGCCCAATAATAATTTTACTAATAATTAACCTTTTATGTATGATACAATTTAGACAAAATTTATTTCATTTACCCAATTTCTTTTAAACAATATTATGCCGACTTGCCTCGTGTAAGTGTTTAGAAATCCCTAACGAAAATACGACGTCCCGTACATCGACCAGAATTCATAAACAACCCGACGGATAAGTAAACATAGTATAAAACATTTTATAACACTAACAAATACGTTTTCTCATATATATACTCTCAACGGACTCATTCTAGGGTATTACTACCCTAATGATGAGTCAAACCCCATAAAGCCAAGATTAACGCTAAACCATCGCTTTGATACCAACTGTGACGGTCCACGTTTCGAAAGGTTTAAATCAACAATAATCCACACATGTCCGACTTAAACAATATGGAATGTAGATAATCAATGTGGTTAAATAAGAAAAATAAAAAGAGAAGAAGAAAACAAAAGATAGAATCTCACAACGGAAACGATAAAATATAATAATCAAATAAATAGTTCATAAAGTTGTTTACTATACATTTGATTATAAACTATACACGTTATCAGAGTTATAAATATACAACAAGGAGAAATAGTCAATGCAGTAGAATAACATGATACAGGGTATAATAATAATAGTAATATAACAAAACTTCATCTTCGTCCTCTAGAGAATAGTCTTCAATATGCTGAAAAAACTCAGGACCAACCCGGGTGTAATGGAAAAACAAAACACTCGAGTCAGGACTAAAATACTCTTATCTAAGTTAAATCAATATCATAAATTTAAGTGCAATAACTTAAGAGATGTTACAGAATTTTCCATCTCCTAATAATCCGTTGAACTATTTATACATAATATTATACAATATAATCGATAATGTCTATTAGTAAAATAAATATCAACATAGCGTTAAGGCTTTACATTAATCCACCTTAACGCATTTTACAGTTTTAAACCAAAATCGTAATGGGCTGTTATAAGGATAAATACGAAAAAGCACGTGAAGCAATGCCGACAGTAGGATTCTACCAATTTACCCTTTCCGGCTGGTCGAAACCCATCCATGGCCGACCGTGACAATCAATCCAAACGAACAAAAAGGTGCACCCATCGAATCTGAAATCACAATAGTAATACGAGGGATCAACGTCGCTAGAGGTAGCCAACCTATATTTTATATTTTAAATTATACAATCAATGGTTAATACACATATTTTATAAACCTATATTTTATAATTATTTCCCAGCGACCTTGATTGTAGAATTTTAAAATATAGAATTTTTATTTGGAATTCAAAAGATAAATATCTTAAAAATAAATTGGATTTAAAAACTCTATATTTTAAATAAAATCTAATACATATATATATATATATATATATGATTATTTACTACTGTATAATTAAGCTTTATATCATTTTCTTTAAAGATTATATACATACTAGTAAAAGGAAATGTATTATTAAAATTGAAAATATAATGTGAAAACATATTAAAACATTAGTGCATGCAAAAAGACAAGTGCAAGTTTAGTAACATGCAATTTAACAAGTGTCAATTTTTAATTTTCTTTTTATTTCCAAAAAATAACAAAATCAAGTTATATATATATATATATATCTGCTTCTCCTACTCTTTCATTTCTTTTTCTATTTTTTTTATTTTCAAAACCAAACCTGAGAAAGCTATAAAACCAGAGGATAAATCTAAAACATACAACTATTTCAACCTGAGGCTAAGCAAAGTTCAACTCAGTTAATCAAAGCAAAGTTCAAGATCAACAATCAAGTTTCAAATCAAATTTCAAGATCAAAACAAATTCCAGCTTCTCTGCTTAAATAAATTTTGAGTAAACTATTAAAACTTGAATCTGCTTATATATCTTGATGTTTGTGATTGATACTTGAAATATGTTGTGAAAATTGTTTGTATAGATGTAAATATTGCCTGCATGCCTATATATATATATATATATATATATATATATATATATATATATATATATATATATATGACTGTGTGCATGTTTGTGTACAGGCATATATACCCCTGTTCAAAATTTACAGACTTAGATAAAGTTCAAAATTCAATTCCGCTTCCTCTAATCTCTTTTAGCTGATGATATTTAAACAAAAAGTGTATAAATTAACTAGATCTTAATTTTAAAAATATTTCTAAGTATTATTAGTTTAATTTCTTTTGGAAAATTAAAATAAACAGTGAAAACTCAAAAAACATGTCAAATCTGAATACCATGATTTCTTGATTCACCTACATCATCTTATTCGTCTTCAAAAATCATGAATTTTAAAAGTGAAATCAAGATTTTTAGATTTTTTTTGAGTGAGTAATTCGTGGTTGAACGAGAAGGGGATTTTGGGCATTTTCTAGTGATCGGAGGATGTTTGGGTCTTGTGGTCGTTGCTGAAGCTTGCTTGTGGGTCGGGGGCCTTGGCAAAAATGCTTGGTGAATTTATTGATCAACATGGTGGCCTGTTGGCGGCATAACAGGGTTTAAGGACCTGTCTTGGTCGATGTCGAATTCCAGGATAATGCGACATCGTCGAAGCATCAGTCTTGACCTGAGGTGGGGGAATCGATGCGTGGGACTGGGCGAGGCTTTGGTCGAAGTGTCGACATTTCTGGTGGCCTAAGGCGGCAGGACATGGATGTTCTTGGATGATGAGTTCTGTTCCAGTGGGCAGTCTGGTTGCTCGATTTTGATTTCGTGGATGTGTTAAAGAGCAGTTGGTCGAAATCGAAGGAGGAGGTCGTAGTCTTTTTGCCGACGATGGCATCGGCGATCAGAACGTCGGCGTTTTTCTTGTGTACGTGTACGTGCATCTATGTGTCTGGGTTGTTGCTGTAGGATTTGAGAAGAAGGAGAAGAAGTAGCTTCGGGTTTGGACTTAGGGAAGTGATGAGTTGGCTCGGGTTTGTTTTCGATTCGTACGCGAGTGTGTAACAGGGTTTTTAAATTTAAACAGAACAAAGTTAAAAAAAATTAACTCGGTTTTGTGTAAGGAGAGCTCACAGATTATTCTCGGGGTTTTTAAAAGTATATTAACAAGTTTTAAACTATTTTCTTAAATCAATTTCTTTTATATAATATATTTTTATTTAAATATTTGGTTAAATAAAAGTTGTATAATTTATTTTAATATAAATTAATTAAGTTAATTCTTAAGTTTATTTAAATGAATTTAATAATGTAATTAAGGAGTTAATTAAAAAAGGTACAATGTTTTTAATCATTAATTAAACCTAAAGGTCTTAAGTTAATTTATAGGGTAATGATAAATTAATTCCAAAAGGTTTATTAAATAAGATTTCAAATGATAATTAAGTAAATAATTAAGATAAATGGTTTATCTTTTAATTAATTAAGATCTTGGGTAATTAAATAATAATTAATTAATTAATAAGTAGTTAATGAATAATTAATTAATTAATAATTAAAGGTTAAGTAATTAATAATTAAAGGTTAATTAATTTATGATTAAAGGATAATTAATTAATAATTAATCAGTAATTATAGGATAATTAATTAATGTAAGTAATTAAGGATGATTAATTAATTTCATTAATTAATTGAAATAGTAACGAATGGTTTGTAATTAAGTAATGTTAATTAACTAGGGTTAGATAATTAATTCATAAGTAATAAATTTATTTGGTTTAAATTAAATTAATTATAAATTATGTGATTAATTAATCTTGCTTATGGATTCAATTCTATTGAATGCTTGAATTGATTAATATCTCTAGTATGTTAATCTGTAATATTCTGTGGTATGATTTGCTTTGAATTGAGCTATGATAAATGTAAGTTATTTATCTGTGATGAATTGCTGTGTGAATATAATGTTCTGCATTTAATTATAAAAGGTGGATCTTTCGTTTAAAAGGTTAAAAAATGGAAATTGGTTTAAACCGTTCAAAAGGAAAGGTTTTGGGAAATAAGGGCTTAAATGTTGTGACTTAACTAAGATCTGAATGTATCCATATGTTTTAAATAAGCGCTCGTTATTCGAAAAGGACGAGGAAGGACATTAAGTCAAAAACCCATTCCGAATACTGATACGACGAAATGGAATTGCATTTAAAGACTGTGGTTGAAGACCAGGGATTTTCGAAAATGAAAGGATTTCCTGTTGAATGGCTCTGTATCGAGTTGCTCCAGTATAGAGATTACCCTATGTGATGGGGAGTCCAGACGAGATTGGGGATATCCGGATTTGCAAGGACTTCTTTCCTTAATTGGACGAAGTGCCTTCGGTTCCATTCAGACCCGAGATGGACTTGTATCGATGTATGTCTGACATTACACTTTGAGATATAAATCTGGTTTCTATCAAATACATTTCTATTGGTGGCGGAGAATTTATTCTCTTAGCTTAACACCCTTCTCTGATACATACGAGCTCAGAGTTATGTAGTTAATAATTATTAGTGATACATTCCCAATTTGGTAATGTGGCATTCTAAGTGTTGAGCATTGATTGATCGAAGCATGGCTTTTGTGTAAAGCGTAGCTTTGTGGGACGAGATTTCACCGAACCTCACACCCCAGGAAATGGTCGAAACAGGAAGGATGCAGCAAGGTTATGGTGTTCATGACCCTAAGGGTATATGCATTTCCTTCTGGATAAAAAGTGGTATTATGGTATGGAACCTAGATATTTTACTTGTGTGATTGTTGGAATTCGAGGCGCATCGGTAAAGGTCGGTTACGACCGGGGGATGGCATACTCGTAACAATTAGTTACCTAGTTGCAGAAGTTACCCGGCCTTGTGTTGGCAGAGATCCAATTAGGTTCTCGGGACGTCCTTCCAAAGGCATACCCATTCGGATAAAGGAAGTTCCTTAGTCTTGGCCATTTGTTGGAAATCCAAACGAACCAATACGAGACCTTCACGATTTCAGTTGTAGAACCTGTCATTTAACATGGTAGCTATAGTAGGCATTCTATAATGGTACGTATGCTAGTTAAGATTAATATTATACTTGCAAATTGTTTTTTGCACACTATGCGCTAAAAATAATATCAAGAGGATTTTTGCGTATCAAGCATATTTGACTACTATAAGGAGAAACATTCCCCCATGTGTGCGATTGCATTTGAGTGTGTGTCAGGAGACCTTGTGGTAATTTCATTTTCCAAAGCATGAACTGATTTATTTTTGTACAAATAACTTTTTTATGTTTCTCACACCACTCCCATGACTGACTCGGAGTTTATTGTTCCCTTTGCTAAACTTTAGGTGCCCCTAATTTTCCACACGGGCAGCCTAGAGTCAGGTTATCAGTAGGTTCTGGAGCTATATTGGAAGGTAGATGTGGATTTGGAAGTCTTTGAAGCTTTTGGTTTCGAGATTTTTGGTTTGGACTTTGGAGGTTTGGAAATGAAGATGCAGTATGTTGGACTCTTTTGGAAGACCATGTTGATGTTATTTTTTCCACTGTTATGTTGGATTCTGCTGTTGTGTAGTATATATAGGACTCTGATGATGATGGTCACTTGTTCTAAGAACGTTGTAATCCATGAAGTGAATGAATGAAGTTATTTTGTTTCCATTGTGTTGTCATCATCTAATGTGTTATGACTCCAGCAAACCAGACTCCAGCGTTTAAACTTCGGCATTTGAATACGGGTTATGTGTTGGATGTCGATTTTCAAAGGTTGAAAGTCGAGGTCATCACATTTGGTATCAGAGCCAAAGGTTGAGTAAGAACTTTAGCTTTGGAGTATAAATCATTAGGTGACTCATTAGAGATAGAGTTAGGAATGCCCTAGAATGAGTATATTCCCTAAGATATCTCGTCTGTATGCCTAAATCAATTTTCTTACTATTTACAGATAGTGAGAATAAGTGCAAGAAGAGGACGAGATAGGGGAAGGTGGAGTACCACTACAAATGGTCGAGACCCCACAACAACAGTAATTGAAGGAGCAACTCTTCCCATCCAACCCCAGCCAAAACTGGCAGAGTTATATCGGAATTTCTCAAGACTTTGAGGGAAACGATTCAAAGGTATGGAGACTATTATAGAAGCGCAAGCTTGGATTCGATCTTATGAGATGATTTTTAAAGGATTGAAATCGGATGATGATCAAAGGAGTTTGATGGCATCCTGGCAGCTCTAGGAAGAAGCTTTGGTATGGTGGGAGACCATTACTTTGGCCGAATCGGAGGATGAGTTTACATGGGATAGATTCAAGCAAGAATTTGAGCAGCGTTATATTGTAACGATCGCGATTTTTCGACTTCCAAAAATTCAACATCGATACTCACTTTATCGACTGCCGAGAAATCGAAGGCCAAAAACCCGAAATGTTATGGTTTAAGAAAAGAAAACGAATTTAAGAAAAGAGAAGAGAAAAAGATAGAAGATAGAGAGAAAAGAGAATAGAAAATAGAACGGAACAGAAAACAATAGAACAAATGTCAGAATCTCACAATTCGCAGCGGAACAACATATAATAATAAATGAATAATCTTTAAACAAAGAACTATATCAGTTATTACATTTTATACATTTCATTACATCATATCATCAGAGTGTACAACATCATACAACATCAAACAGCGGAAAAAGAAATACTATATACTAATAATACGCCATGCCATCCAGCTTGCCTCTAGCAACTCCAGAATATCCAGAATATCCTGATAAACCTTAACTCTTGACTGCCCATGTGGAAATTGGTGGGCACCCAGAGTTTAGGAAGGAAAACAATAGACTCCGAGTCAGTCATGTGACTGGTGTGAGAACTCAAAACAGTTTATTTATCTTTAAAATCAAAATAGAGGAATATTTTTAAGTCAATTCGCAATGCTTTTAAAAATGAGACTACCATAAGGCCTCCTGCCACACACACAATGCAAACGCAGACTTGGAGAAGATTTCTCCTTATGATAGCCAAAGATGCTTGATACGTATTAAAATCAAATCAATTTTGATATTATTATTAGTGCATAGTGTAGAAGAAATTCATTTCGAAAGTAGAATATAAATCTTAGCCAGCATAGGTACCATTATATTATGCCTACTAATAGCTACCATATTAGATGGCAGGTTCTACAACTAAAACCGTACAAGTCACGTATTGTTTCTTTGGATTTCCAACAAATGATCAGGCAAAGGAACTTCCCATTGCCACATGAGAATGCCTCTGGATGGACATCCCCGAGAACCAAACCGGATCTCTACCAACACAAGGCCGGGTTACCCTTAACTGAGTAACAACTGACCGAATATGCCATCCCCCGGTCCTTTGGGACCTTTCACCGAGCGCTCGTAATCAATTCACACAATCATAAAGTGTTTTCAACATGAGTAAGTATCTGGGCTCCATACCATGATACCACCCTTTTCCAGAAGGAAATGCACACATCCTAAAGGGCGCTACCCCTCATAACCTTGCTGCTTCTTTCCTGTTTTGACCATTCACGGGGTGTGAGGCTCTACGAAGTCACGTCCACAAAAACATACTTTATACAAAAGCCATGCTTTGGGTCAACAAATGATCATAGAAATGATCATCAGGATAGACGATCAAATAAACGATCCTATCACAAATAATCAACACAATGATCATTTACAGCATCACTCAGCATGTCACATTACCAAATTGGGAATATATCGCTGATAACCTTCAACTACATAACCTCTGAGCTCGTACGTCTCAGAGAAGGGTGTTAAGCTAAAAGAATAAATTCTCCGCCACCAACAGAAATATATTTGAAAGAAATCGGCTTTATATCTCAACTTGTAATGTCAGACATACAATCCATACAAGTCTGTTCCGGGCTCGAACAAAACCGAAGGCACTTCTTACGAAGCCCTTGCAATCCGGGTATTCACAATCCCGATCGAATTTCCCATCACTTAAGGAATCTCTATACCAGGAGCTACCCAGTGCAGAGACAATCGATAGGTCATCCTATCGTTTTCACAAATACTCGGTCTTCAACACCGATCTTCAATGCAATTCACAACGACATATCACATATTCGGAATGGGTTATACGACCCCATGGTCCTTTCCCGGTTAACCCGAATAGTGGGCGCTTATTCAAAAATAAGTGTGACATTCAAATTCAAACAAATCACATCTATTACCCATTCAAAGGGAAATATTGATAGTCGGTTATTGAACTATCATGGATATGCACACAACACCAGTTTCCAAATAATTTTACAATTATGTATTTTCCAAAAATATCTTTACTAGATATATAATTTCACACTTCAAAAATAAATCAATATTTATTTTTAAACAGATTCCACTTTCTTTTATAAATTCCATAGTGAATTTTTTAATCCAAAATATCCATGAATATTCGATTTCAATTATTCATTTCAATTTATCTTCAAAAAGATAAATTCTTAAAGTATTCACTTTATATTGGAAAACATTTCCATACTTATTTATTCATAAGTAATTCACAAATTTTATTTATTTTCAACACTTAGAAAATATTCAATATACTTAAATCGAGATTAAGTACATATTTCATTCTTTAAGGAAATCATTCTCTTAACCATATTTATTTGGGCCAAAACGAATGTTGCATGAAACATCATTACAACGTCCCAAAATCACTAGTATAGGGATTCGAAATTAAAATAGATATATAAATCCCAATACTATACAAAACATTTCCTTTCGGAAATCATTCACTATAACAACAGTGTTATAGTCCACCATTTCCTTTTATTTCTCGAAAATGTCTATTTCAACAATAAATGTTGAAATCTATGATTTCGAATCTTAACACATTTTAAAACATTGTTAGATCGTTTTAATTCTATTTCAAATATCACATTCAAAACAATTTCTTTAACATCTTATTCACTATTCAAAACGTGAATATACTATGTTAACAAATCTCATCCTCTTATTCATTTTATTTTCAAAGGATTATTCACAGTTCAAAAACGTGAATATAACTCCATTAATAAGTTTCAACAATTTACTTATCAAAATAAGTCATTTACGAATTTATGAAACAACGTTTATAAACTCCATTTCTATTTATTTTATAACTACTCCTTTTATAAATTCCTTGATTAACCTATTCGATTTTATAACTCAATTATAAACTAAAGGTTCATATTATAAGTCAAATACTTATAAACGATTATTTTACAAAATCGTTTCTTTGAACTTCATAATTATAAATCTTATAACTTATAAGATTCAATTATTCATCCAAATATATTCTTTAATAATCTCACAAAATTTATAAATCTTACTATTTATAAATTTCATTTATAACTTCACCATTTAAAATTTTATAAATTCCATTCATTTACAAAATTCATTTCCACTTCATTCAAACACTTATAAAAACTCGTTTTATAATGTCAATATTTCAATTTATAAATATCCATTTATAAATCTCTTAATATAAATCAATTTATATTATTCTTTTAAAATGTCTTCAATCTCCTTTATTATTTCACCATTTTGATTCATAAAATAATTAAATTTTATAAATCCTATATTCAGACTTTTCACAATAAATTCTTAAATCCCGATTAAACTATTTTATAAAATCATTAGCATTATATTCTCAAAAATCAGTTTTTAACTATATTTCCCAAAAATCATAATTTTTATAACTTTAAAAATTATAACGTTTATTTATATAAAATGGATCAATTCCAAAATTATTTTATAAAACGTATACTTCTCAAAAATCACTTTAAAGATCATTTTAAAGTTTCAAAATTTGGTCCAATGATGCTACACACCAAATAGTCAATCACGACAACAACGATATCATATATCGGTATGATAATCCATCAAATATCAAAATATCTGAATTCAAATAAATGCTGTTGAGGAATCCAGTTGGATCCCTCCAACCTGTTTCCTGCATCCAAAAACATTAGCACAATACCAATTTCGCTCCAGTACGAAATTATCGCGGTATATGGGATTAATAATATTATCCGCTTAATAGATGGCGCAATAGGGTCTCATCCGCTAAACAAAAAATGCAAAAAATCAATAACTCCAATATATACATATGCCAATATATATATATATATTGCTATTATATATAATACCAATTTCACTGTTTATGAAATATTCGCGGTATATGTTTTTAATAAATAACATCTGCTTACTAACGGCGCATAATGTCTATTTTTAACAATCAATAGATAACAATCAACATTCAAACATGCATTCAAATATTTTAAATCTAACTATTTAAAATAAAATCGAAACTGATTCGATTGAGTGAGAAGTTCTCACCTTGGTTTTAAATTCCGTTTTAGCGATTTATTTCGAATAAAATTAAACGGACGTTTAATTTTACCCAAAATTCTCACTAACTCCAAACGACTCCAATCCAATTTCATCGCATAGTGCTCGTCCATACGATTCCAACGCAACTGGTTTCGCGCGTTTTCGACCTCGTATGAAAAAGATATACATTTTTGAAGTTACACGATTTTTAAATAATAATTTACAACAATTTCTTTATAATTTTTTTACCATTCCCTCATCATAACCGTCCACACCAGATCCAACGCCCCCCCCTTCATCTTCCACTTCCTCTTCTCTTTCACGTACAGGCCGCACACCCAAACCCATAGATCAAAACTAGGGTTTAATTTTGCAACACCCATACTCAACTAAACTTCATCAAATTACTGCCATGTCGAAGCCCTTCGCGAGAGCTACCTCCACCATCAACAGAATGAAGCTCGGCCACCTCGTGATGCGCGCGCACGTCCATGAACAGCCCACGCACGCACCCCCTGGCTCCCCCTACGCGACACTAAACCCCATCATATCCGTATGGATTGAAAGCTCTCGCCTTGCTCTTCATCTTTGTAGTTGATCACTTTGGCTAAAACTTCACGGATTGGAAGTAATTAAGGGATGAATTACGACAATTTCTGGCCATTCATATATGTGGAAGCGGCTGTGCAGTTTTAGATTAGGGTTTTTCTTTTTCTTTTTATTTTAGAAATTTAGGTCTATTTATAGAGAAATTTTCGAACACTATTCATCCGGAAATTCCGAACTCCGATTCACGCGCCGTAACCAGCGTTTCTAGGGTTTGCCCCGCGTCCCGGACACAATGGAACAGTTTCGAAAGCTAATTCGGACATCTGTGCGAGTTATGGCTATAAACGCTCAATTTAAATTAAACCGATTTAAATCGATTTCTAGGCGTTTTAATTTGTACCGGACAAACGGTAAATCCAATTGACACGAAATTTGAAACCTTACAATAATATCACATTATGGATCCGATGAAACTGGTTTCGTCGAAATCCGTGATTTTTTGAAAAATGGCTATTTTAACTCGCCAAATTAAAATTAAAAATAATTCGATGCGTTTCGAGCTGCCACGATCAAACGATGACTCCGATTGACACGAAAATTGAAATCCTGTAATAACTAACTATTACGGATCCAATGGAACTGGTTTCGTTCAATTCTGAGACTGTTCAAAAATTGGCTATTTTCACTAGTCGATTTTAATATTAAAATATTCAATTTTCACAAATTAACTTTTAATTCGATTTTAAAAGTTCTAAAATATCGTTCTAACTTCAACATGATAAAATAAAATTTTACAAATTATTTTCAATCATATTTAACTAAATTTTCAATTATTTCCATAATTTAACATATTAAATTATCGATTTAATAATCCAATTAAATTCAATAATTCAAAATAAAAATTTATTTGACTTATAAATTCACTTCTTAATATTTAAAATAAATTAAATATTCATATTTTAATAAATTAAAATTCTGGGTCGTTACAATCTTCCCCCCTTAAAAGAATTTCGTCCTCGAAATTATCAAGTAGAAAGGTTATAGAATTTATTAACTTTCCAAAAATTCATAATTAAATTCCTTACAAATCTTTACTAAGTTTTCAAATCATACTTAGTTATCTTTTCAAAAACAACTGCTATTGTTTAACTTCAATTCCAAAATCAAAGTTTATAGTTTTCAAAAATTTTCCAATTTCTCAAATTTTTCTAACGCCTTAAATTTTCGGAAAAATTCGCCATAGTCTCCTTTGCGCGGCTCGATCCAAAAAAATGACAGTATATATATCACAAATATACATCTCATCAAGTAATGAGGCATCCCGAAGGGAAAAAAGTATAAAAGTACGGTATGTAATCCGAGATATGTACCTTATATTTTATTAGCGAGCATATACGGCTAATATAGCGCGAAAGCGAGCTCCAAATGCGAAGAAAACGCGATCCGCACCTACTAATCACTCAACAAACAACATGAGAACATGTATATAGACAATAGTATCAATATACAACATATAGCAACCTAATAACTATATATGCCAACATAGAAAATGCAACAAACAACAAATGCAAACATCAACCAACTATCATTCATAACCAACAAATATTCATTCATATTCTCATTAATATTCAATGAAATAGGTTTTCAATTTAAATCACATTTGATTCATTAACAGTGGATGTTTACTAACATTCATTTTCAATTAGTTTATATTCACTAATTCATATTCAAGTTGGTTCACTTCCAAATCAAATTCAATTCTATTCAAATTTATTTACTTCTAATTTGAATTCAATTCCTTTAGCTTTCAATTGGTTTAATTAATTGATTTTTATTCAACTTTCAATAACATTAGATTTTAATGAATTAACACTTATATTCATTATTTCATATCAATTATTCACATTCAATTGATTTACATTCAATCCATTCATTCAATTCAATTACAAAATCAATTCCATTCAACAACACTTAAGTTATATTCCATTTAACTTTAAATTCATTTTTATTTATAACTCATATCCATAGATATATTCATATAGTTTCACTTCTTATATATATAAGTTTATTCCACAATTGTAAATCACTTTAATTATAATTATAATTCTTATAATTCTTTTGCTTACACAATTATTCTTTTATTTAGATTATTCAAACAACTAAACAATCAACTTATATACACTTTAATAATTCTAAAAAATTATTACTTTATATATAAAATATAATCAAGGCAAAATTATTTCATTTACCCATTTCAAAACAATACTGTGTCGAATTGTTCTATTCAAGTGTTTAGAAACCCCTTCGGCATAGTTGTCGAGACCACGCTGACGAAAGTTCATATGCCACTCAACAAACCAATCATCACAATACAAAACAATTTTATATTCACTAACAAATACGCTCTCATAACTATTATTACACTCAAACTCATTCTAGAGTGCTACTGACTCTATCTCTAATGAGTAATACCCAACAGAACCATGGTTGTCGCTTAACCATAAGCTCTGATACCAAATGTAACGATCGCGATTTTTCGACTTTCGAAAATTCAACATCGATACTCACTTTATCGACTGCCGAGAAATCGAAGGCCAAAAACCCGAAATGTTATGGTTTAAGAAAAGAAAAAGAATTTAAGAATAGAGAAGAGAAAAAGATAGAAGATAGAGAGAAAAGAGAATAGAAAATAGAACGGAACAGAAAACAATAGAACAAATGTCAGAATCTCACAATTCGCAGCGGAACAACATATAATAATAAATGAATAATCTTTAAACAAAGAACTATATCAGTTATTACATTTTATACATTTCATTACATCATATCATCAGAGTGTACAACATCATACAACATCAAACAGCGGAAAAAGAAATACTATATACTAATAATACGCCATGCCATCCAGCTTGCCTCTAGCAACTCCAGAATATCCTGATAAACCTTAACTCTTGACTGCCCGTGTGGAAATTGGTGGGCACCCAGAGTTTAGGAAGGAAAACAATAAACTCCGAGTCAGTCATGTGACTGGTGTGAGAACTCAAAACAGTTTATTTATCTTTAAAATCAAAATAGAGGAATATTTTTAAGTCAATTCGCAATGCTTTTAAAAATGAGACTACCATAAGGCCTCCTGCCACACACACAATGCAAACGCAGACTTGGAGAAGATTTCTCCTTATGATAGCCAAAGATGCTTGATACGTATTAAAATCAAATCAATTTTGATATTATTATTAGTGCATAGTGTAGAAGAAATTCATTTCGAAAGTAGAATATAAATCTTAGCCAGCATAGGTACCATTATATTATGCCTACTAATAGCTACCATATTAGATGGCAGGTTCTACAACTAAAACCGTACAAGTCACGTATTGTTTCTTTGGATTTCCAACGAATGATCAGGCCAAGGAACTTCCCATTGCCACATGAGAATGCCTCTGGATGGACATCCCCGAGAACCAAATCGGATCTCTACCAACACAAGGCCGGGTTACCCCTAACTGAGTAACAACTGACCGAATATGCCATCCCCCGGTCCTTTGGGACCTTTCACCGAGCGCTCGTAATCAATTCACACAATCATAAAGTGTTTTCAACATGAGTAAGTATCTGGGCTCCATACCATGATACCACCCTTTTCCAGAAGGAAATGCACACATCCTAAAGGGCGCTACCCCTCATAACCTTGCTGCTTCTTTCCTGTTTTGACCATTCACGGGGTGTGAAGCTCGACGAAGTCACGTCCACAAAAACATACTTTATACAAAAGCCATGCTTTGGGTCAACAAATGATCATAGAAATGATCATCAGGATAGACGATCAAATAAACGATCCTATCACAAATAATCAACACAATGATCATTTACAGCATCACTCAGCATGTCACATTACCAAATTGGGAATATATCGCTGATAACCTTCAACTACATAACCTCTGAGCTCGTACGTCTCAGAGAAGGGTGTTAAGCTAAAAGAATAAATTCTCCGCCACCAACAGAAATATATTTGAAAGAAATCGGCTTTATATCTCAACTTGTAATGTCAGACATACAATCCATACAAGTCTGTTCCGGGCTCGAACAAAACCGAAGGCACTTCTTACGAAGCCCTTGCAATCCGGGTATTCACAATCCCGATCGAATTTCCCATCACTTAAGGAATCTCTATACCAGGAGCTACCCAGTGCAGAGACAATCGATAGGTCATCCTATCGTTTTCACAAATACTCGGTCTTCAACACCGATCTTCAATGCAATTCACAACGACGTATCACATATTCGGAATGGGTTATACGACCCCATGGTCCTTTCCTGGTTAACCCGAATAGTGAGCGCTTATTCAAAAATAAGTGTGACATTCAAATTCAAACAAATCACATCTATTACCCATTCAAAGGGAAATATTGATAGTCGATTATTGAACTATCATGGATATGCACACATCACCAGTTTCCAAATAATTTTACAATTATTTATTTTCCAAAAATATCTTTACTAGATATATAATTTCACACTTCAAAAATAAATCAATATTTATTTTTAAACAGATTCCACTTTCTTTTATAAATTCCATAGTGAATTTTTTAATCCAAAATATCCATGAATATTCGATTTCAATTATTCATTTCAATTTATCTTCAAAAAGATAAATTCTTAAAGTATTCACTTTATATTGGAAAACATTTCCATACTTATTTATTCATAAGTAATTCACAAATTTTATTTATTTTCAACACTTAGAAAATATTCAATATACTTAAATCGAGATTAAGTACATATTTCATTCTTTAAGGAAATCATTCTCTTAACCATATTTATTTGGGCCAAAACGAATGTTGCGTAAAACATCATTACAACGTCCCAAAATCACTAGTATAGGGATTCGAAATTAAAATAGATATATAAATCCCAATACTATACAAAACATTTCCTTTCGGAAATCATTCACTATAACAACAGTGTTATAGTCCACCATTTCCTTTTATTTCTCGAAAACGTCTATTTCAACAATAAATGTTGAAATCTATGGTTTCGAATCTTAACACATTTTAAAACATCGTTAGATCGTTTTAATTCTATTTCAAATATCACATTCAAAACAATTTCTTTAACATCTTATTCACTATTCAAAACGTGAATATACTATGTTAACAAATCTCATCCTCTTATTCATTTTATTTTCAAAGGATTATTCACAGTTCAAAAACGTGAATATAACTCCATTAATAAGTTTCAACAACTTACTTATCAAAATAAGTCATTTACGAATTTATGAAACAGCGTTTATAAACTCCATTTCTATTTATTTTATAACTACTCCTTTTATAAATTCCTTTATTAACCTATTCGATTTTTATAACTCAATTATAAACTAAAGGTTCATATTATAAGTCAAATACTTATAAACGATTATTTTACAAAATCGTTTCTTTGAACTTCATAATTATAAATCTTATAACTTATAAGATTCAATTATTCATCCAAATATATTCTTTAATAATTTCACAAAATTTATAAATCTTACTATTTATAAATTTCATTTATAACTTCACCATTTAAAATTTTATAAATTCCATTCATTTACAAAATTCATTTCCACTTCATTCAAACACTTATAAAAACTCGTTTTATAATGTCAATATTTCAATTTATAAATATCCATTTATAAATCTCTTAATATAAATCAATTTATATTATTCTTTTAAAACGTCTTCAATCTCCTTTATTATTTCACCATTTTGATTCATAAAATAATTAAATTTTATAAATCCTATATTCAGACTTTTCACAATAAATTCTAAAATCCCGATTAAACTATTTTATAAAATCATTAGCATTATATTCTCAAAAATCAGTTTTTAACTATATTTCCCAAAAATCATAATTTTTATAACTTTAAAAATTATAAAGTTTATTTATATAAAATGGATCAATTCCAAAATTATTTTATAAAACGTATACTTCTCAAAAATCACTTTAAAGATCATTTTAAAGTTTCAAAATTTGGTCCAATGATGCTACACACCAAATAGTCAATTACGACAACAACGATATCATATATCGATATGATAATCCATCAAATATCAAAATATCTGAATTCAAATAAATACTGTTGAGGAATCCAGTTGGATCCCTCCAACCTGTTTCCTGCATCCAAAAACATTAGCACAATACCAATTTCGCTCCAGTACGAAATTATCGCGGTATATGGGATTAATAATATTATCCGCTTAATAGACGGCGCAATAGGGTCTCATCCGCTAAACAAAAAATGCGGGAAATCAACAACTCCAATATATACATATGCCAATATATATATATATTGCTATTATATATAATACCAATTTCACTGTTTATGAAATATTCGCGGTATATGTTTTTAATAAATAACATCCGCTTACTAACGGCGCATAATGTCTATTTTTAACAATCAATAGATAACAATCAACATTCAAACATGCATTCAAATATTTTAAATCTAACTATTTAAAATAAAATCGAAACTGATTCGATTGAGTGAGAAGTTCTCACCTTGGTTTTAAATTCCGTTTTAGCGATTTATTTCGAATAAAATTAAACGGACGTTTAATTTTACCCGAAATTCTCACTAACTCCAAACGACCCCAATCCAATTTCATCGCATAGTGCTCGTCCATACGATTCCAACACAACTGGTTTCGCGCGTTTTCGACCTCGTATGAAAAAGATATACATTTTTGAAGTTACACGATTTTTAAATAATAATTTACAACAATTTCTTTATAATTTTTTTACCATTCCCTCATCATAACCGTCCACACCAGATCCAATGCCCCCCCTTCATCTTCCACTTCCTCTTCTCTTTCACGTACAGGCCGCACACCCAAACCCATAGATCAAAACTAGGGTTTAATTTTGCAACACCCATACTCAACTAAACTTCATCAAATTACTGCCATGTCGAAGCCCTTCGCGAGAGCTACCTCCACCATCAACAGAATGAAGCTCGGCCACCTCGTGATGCGCGCGCACGTCCATGAACAGCCCACGCACGCACCCCCTGGCTCCCCCTACGCAACACTAAACCCCATCATATCCGTATGGATTGAAAGCTCTCGCCTTGCTCTTCATCTTTGTAGTTGATCACTTTGGCTAAAACTTCACGGATTGGAAGTAATTAAGGGATGAATTTCGACAATTTCTGGCCATTCATATATGTGGAGGCGGCTGTGCAGTTTTAGATTAGGGTTTTTCTTTTTCTTTTTTATTTTTAGAAATTTAGGTCTATTTATAGAGAAATTTTCGAACACTATTCATCCGGAAATTCCGAACTCCGATTCACGCGCCGTAACCAGCGTTTCTAGGGTTTACCTCGCGTCCCAGACACAATGGAATAGGTTTTGAAAGCTAATTCGGACATCTGTGCGAGTTATGGCTATAAACGCTCAATTTAAATTAAACCGATTTAAATCGATTTCTAGGCGTTTTAATTTGTACCGGATAAACGGTAAATCCAATTGACACGAAATTTGAAACCTTACAATAATATCACATTACGGATCCGATGAAATTGGTTTCGTCGAAATCCGAGATTTTTTGAAAAATGGCTATTTTAACTCGCCAAATTAAAATTAAAAATAATTCGATGCGTTTCGAGCTGCCACGATCAAACGATGACTCCGATTGACACGAAAATTGAAATCCGGTAATAACTAACTATTACGGATCCAATGGAACTGGTTTCGTTCAATTCTGAGACTGTTCAAAAATTCGCTATTTTCACTAGTCGATTTTAATATTAAAATATTCAATTTTCACAAATTAACTTTTAATTCGATTTTAAAAGTTCTAAAATATCGTTCTAACTTCAACATGATAAAATAAAATTTGACAAATCATTTTCAATCATATTTAACTCAATTTTCAATTATTTCCATAATTTAACATATTAAATTATCGATTTAATAATCCAATTAAATTCAATAATTCAAAATAAAAATTTATTTGACTTATAAATTCACTTCTTAATATTTAAAATAAATTAAATATTCATATTTTAATAAATTAAAATTCTGGGTCGTTACATATATGCCTTCCGCTGGTATTTCCAGGATGTACCAATAGTTTATCGATTTGAAGCAAGGAAATCTATCTTTTGAAGAATACTAAAATAAGTTTAATGAGTTATCTCGATTTTGAACTGAATTGGTGAATACCCCTCTTAAGAAGAATGAGAGATTTATTAAAGGAATGAACAAAAAGTCTCATGAAAGGATGACAGGCCACGTTAAGGAGTCTTTTGCTGATTTGGCAGACATGGAATATAGAAATGCCACCTTAGATAAACAAGAGATTCCAGAAGAGAAAGGAAGCGGAAGTAATCCAAGTTGGAAGAAGAGAAAGTTTGGCAGAAAGAAGCCTTGGCAAGGTAAAGAAAAGAAGGATGCTCAGGAGAACAAGGAAAAGAATGTTACCTGTTTCAACTGTTTGCAAATCTTTGTTACGTGGTAGAAAGGTTCCTATTTCGTATTATCATCATCAGTTTCCTATCAGCCTTTTCGTTCTTGACTTTAATGAATTTGATATTTTACTTGGAATGAATTGGTTAACAAAATTTGAAGCTAAATTGGATTGTATCAGTAGGACGATTTTGGTCAAAACCAAACTTGGGAATTTTGTTGTGATTTCTTGTAAGGATCCAACTCCAAAAAGGGACAACCTAATGTATACTTTAGGGTATCCTGACCCGAGTTTGGAATCTATACCTAGTTTTTTAGAATTTCCTTACGTATTGAAGAAGTTAAGTCTTTACCTCTGCATAGGGAAATTGAATTTAGAATCGACTTGGTTCACAATGCCCATCCAGTTGTGCATGCAAATCGTAGGATGGCACTAAGGAAAGAGTACGGCTAGTTAAGCAAACCCAAGATTTACTGGAGAAAGGATTTATACGACCTAGTCGTTCCAGTTGGGGTTTAGCTATGGTATTTGTAGCCAAGTCCGATGGATCTTTGAGATTATGCATAGATTATCGTGATCTTAATAAGTTAACCCTTAAGAATAAATTTCCTTTGCCCCGAATCGACGACCTGTTTGATCAATTGCATGGTACTCGATTCTTTTCCAAGATGGACCTAGCCCTAGGATTCCATCAATTGAGAATTTAGGAAGATTGTATCCATTTGATTGCTTTTAAGGGTCCATTTCTCTATCTTTTTATGTGTTCATAGTTCATTGTTTGTCTCCATGTCTTTCAAATTTCGAGGATGAAATTTTCTTAAGGCGGTAAATTTGTAACAGTCCTCTTTTTATGCCAAATTTAATTTAGTAATTAATATAATTTTTAGAATTAATTGGTGAACCAATTTGAATTTTTTCAAAACAAATAAGAGATGTTCTTTTTTTTATGTATCTATATATATAAGTAGATTGTTAATAGAGTTTTGATTTGAAATTTAGAAAAATATCTTAAAAATAAATTGGATTTGAAAACTCTATATTTTAAAAATCTAATGTATATATGATTATTTACTAGTATACAATTAAGTTTTATATCATTTTCTTTAAATATTTTATAAATATTAATAAAAGGAAATATATTATTAAAATTGAAAATATAGTATAAAAACATATTAAAACATTAGTGCATGCAAAAAGACAGGTATAAGTTTAGTAACGTGCAATTTAGCAAGTGTCAATTTTTAGTTTTCTTTTTATTTCCGAAAAAATAACAAAATCAGGTTATATATATTTCTCTACTTCTCCTATTCTTTCATTTCTTTTTCTATTTTTCATTTTCAAAACCAAATCTGAGAAAGCTATCAAACCAGAATGTTACCTGTTTCAACTGTTTGGAGAAACGTCATTACTCGAATAGTTGCAAGAATCCCAAGAAGCAAGGGAAGAAGGATCAATCTAAGAAGTCAGGACAAGAAGCCAGGGAATGCTACTATTGCCATAAGCCAGGACATATGGTTAAAGAATGCCCGATAATAAAGCAGGCCTAAGTAGCAAAGGTATATGCAATCAAGGATGAACCTTTAACCTCAGGAGCTGATAAAGGGAAAGAAGTTTTGGAAGGTAATCTTCTTATTTATGATAAAATTGTTAAAGTTCCATTCGACACTGGAGCCATGCATAGTTTTATTTCCCAACAAACCGTAGAAGAGTAAAATCTTGAACCTGAATTCGTAGACGAACCTTTTTGTGTGAAGAACCTGGTAGGAGGCCCTGCAAATCTTTGTTACGTGGTAGAAAGGTTCCTATTTTGTATTCCTATCATCAGTTTCCTATCAGCCTTTTCGTTCTTGACATTAATGAATTTGATATTTTACTTGGAATGAATTGGTTAACAAAATATGAAGCTAAATTAGATTGTATCAATAGAACGATTTCGGTCAAAACCAAACTTGGGAATTTTGTTGTGATTTCTTGTGAGGATCCAAGTCCGAAGAGTGATAAGCTAATGTATACTTTAGGGTATCCCGACCTGAGTTTGGAATCCATACCTAGTGTTCGAGAATTTCCTTACATATTGAAGAAGTTAAGTCTTTACCTCCGCATAGGGAAATTGAATTTAGAATCGACTTGGTTTCCAATGCCCGTCCAGTTGTGCATGCAAGTCGTAGCATGGTACCAAGGAAAAGAGTACAGCTAGTTAAGCAAACCCAAGATTTACTGGAGAAAGGATTTATATGACCTAGTCGTTCCAGTTAGGGTTCAACTGTGGTATTTGTAGCCAAGTTCGATGGATCTTTGAGATTGTGCATAGATTATCGTGATATAATAAGTTAACCCTTAATAATACATTTCCTTTGCACCGAATCGACGACCTGTTCGATCAATTGCATGGTACTCGATTCTTTTCCAAGATGGACCTAGCCCAAGGATTCCATCAACTGAGAATTTCAAAAGTGTATCCATTTGACTGCTTTTAGGGGTCCATTTCTCTTTCTTTTTATGCATTCATATGTTCTTTATTTGTCTCCCTGTCCATCAAATTTGAAAGAAATTTTCTTAAGGGGGAAATTCGTAACGATCCCTTTTTAAGCCAAATTTAATTTAGTAATTAATATAATTTTTAGAATTAATTTGTGAACTAATTTGAATTTTTTCAAAACAAATAAGAGATGTGTTTGTTTTATGTATGTATATATATATATAGATAGATTGTAAATAGAATTTTGATTTGAAATTCAAAAAAAATATCTTAAAAATAAATTGGATTTAAAGACTCTATACTTTAAAAAAAAACTAATATATATATGATTATTTACTAGTATATAATTAAGGTTTATATCATTTTCTTTAAAGATTATACAAATATTAATAAAAGGAAATGTATTATTAAAATTGAAAATATAACATAAAAACATATTAAAACATTAGTGCATGCAAAAAGACAAGTGTAAGTTTAGTAACATGCAATTTAACAAGTGTCAGTTTTTAGTTTTCTTTTTATTTCCAAAAGATAACAAAATCAGGTTATATATATCTCTTTGCTTCTCCTACTCTTTCATTTCTTTTTCTATTTTTCATTTTCAAAATAAAGCCTGAGAAAGCTATCAAACCAAAGGATAAAATCTAAAACATACAACTATTTCAACTTGAGGCTAAGCAAAGTTCAACTCAGTTAATCAAAGCAAAGTTCAAGATCAACAATCAAGTTTCAAATCAAAGTTCAAGATCAAAACAAATTCCAGGCTTCTCTGCTCAAATAATTTGTGAGTAAACTAACATATTAAAACTTGAATCTATTTATATATCTTGATGCTTGTGATTGATACTTGGAGTATGTTGTGAAAAATGTTTGTATAGATGTAAATATTGCCAGCATGACTATATATATATATGCAGATGACTATGTGCATGTCTATGTACAGGCATATATACCCCTATTCAAAATTTACAGACTTATATTAAGTTCAAAATTCAATTCCTTTTCCTCTAATCTCTTTTAGCTGATGATGTTTAAACAAAAAGTGTATAAATTAACTAGACCTTAATTTCAAAAATATTTCTAAGTATTATTAGTTTAAGTTCTTCTTCTGGAAAATTAAAATATACAGTGAAAACTCAAAAAACATGTCAAATTTGATTACCATGATTTCTTGATTCACCTACATCATCTTATTCATCTTCAAAAATCATGAATTTTAAAAGTGAAATCAAGATCGTTAGATTTGTTTTGAGCGAGGAATTTATGGTTGAAGGAGAAGGGGATTTCGGGCATTTTCTGATGATCGGAGGATGTTCGGGTCTCGTTGTCGTTGCTGAAGCCTTCTTGTAGGTCGGAGGCATTGGCAAAAATGGTCGGGGAATTTATCGATCATCGTGGTGACGTGCCGGCGACATAGTTAGGTTTAAGGGCCTTTCTTGGTCGATGTTGAATTCCAGGATAATGAGACGTTGTCGATGCGTCGGTCTTGACCGAAGGTAGGGGAATCGGTGCGTGGGACTACAATGAGGCTTTGGTTGAAGTGTCGACATTTCTGGTGACCTGGGGCAGCGGGACGTGGAGGTTCTTGGATGATGATCAGGTTTGGACTCGGGGAAGTGATGAGTTGGCCCGGGTTTGCTTTCGAGTCGTATGCAAGTGTGTAAGAGGGTTTTTAAATTTAAACAAAACAAAGCTAAAAGAAAAAGTTTTTGACTTAGGTTTGTGTAAGGGGAGCTCACAGGTTAGTCTCGGTGTTTTTAAAAGTATATTGACAAGTTTTAAACTATTTTCTTAAATCAATTTCTCTTAAATAACATATGTTTATTTAAATATTTGGTTAAATAAAAGTTGTATAACTTATCTTAATTTAAATTAATTAAGTTAATTCTTGAGCTTATTTAAATAATTTTAATAATGTGATTAAGGAGTTAATTAAAAAAGGTAAAATGTTTTTAATCATTAATTAAACCTAAAGGTCTTAAGTTAATTTATAGAGTGATGATAACTTAATTCCAAAAGGTTTATTAAATAAGATTTTAAATGATAATTAAGTAAATAATTAAGATAAATGGTTTATCTTTCAATTAATTAAGGTCTAGGGTAATTAAAGAATAATTAATTAATTAATAAGTAATTAATGAATAATTAATTAATTAATAATTAAAGGTTAAGTAATTAATAATTAAAGGTTAATTGATATATGATTAAAGGATGATTAATTAATAATTAAAGAATAATTAATTAGTAATTATAGGATAATTAATTAATGTAAGTAATTAAGGATAATTAATTAATTTCATTAATTAATTGAAACAATAACAAATGGTTTATAATTAATTAATGTTAATTAAGCATGGTTAGGTAATTAATTCATAAGTAATAAATTTATTGGTGTTTAAATTAAATTAATTATGAATTATGTGACTAATCTTGCTTATGGATGATCATTTCTATTGAATGCTTGAATTGATTAATATCTCTAGTATGTTAATCTGTAATATTCTGTGGTATGATTTGCTTTGGATTGAGCTGTGATAAATGTCAGTTATTTTTCTATGATGAATCGCTTTGTGAATATAATGTTCTGCATTTAATTATAAAAGGTGGATCTTTTGTTTAAAAGATTAAAAAATGGAAATTTGTTTAAACCATTCAAAAGGAAAGGTTTTGGGAAGTAAGGGCTAAAATGTTTGTGACTTAACTAAGCTCTGAATGTATCCATATGTTTTAAATAAGCGCTCATTATTCGAAAAGGCCAGGGAAGGACATTAAGTCGAAAACCCATTCTGAATAATGATACGAAGGAATGGAATTGCATTTGAAGACGGTGGTTGAAGACCGGGTATTTTCGAAAATGAAAGGATTGCTTGTTGAATGTCTCTGCATCGAGTTGCTCCGGTATAGAGTTACTCTATGTGATGGGGTGAGATTAGGGATGTCCAGACTTGCAAGGACTTCTTTCTTTAATTGGATGAAGTGCCTTCGGTTCCGTTCTGACCCAGGATGGACTTGTATGGATGTATGTCTGACATTACACTTTAAGATATAAAAGTGGTTTCTATCAAATGCATTTCTATTTGGTGGCAGAAAATTTATTCCCTTAGCTTAACACCCTTCTTTGAGACATACGAGCTTAGAGGTTATGTAGTTGATAGTTATTAGTGATACATTCTCAATTTGGTAATGTGGCATGCTAAGTGTTGAGCATTGATTGATCGAAGCATGGCTTTTGTGTAAAGAGTAGCTTTGTGGGAAAAGACTTCATCGAACCTCACACCCTAGGAAATGGTCGAAACAGGAAGGATGCAGCAAGGTTATGGGGTTCGTGACCATAAGGGTATATGCATTTCCTTCTGGATAAAAGTGGTATTATGGTATGGAGCCTAGATATTTTACTTGTGTGGTTGTTGGAATTTGAGGCGCCTCGGTAAAGGTCGGTTACGACCGAGGGATGGCATACTCATGACAGTTAGTAACCTAGTTATAAAGGTAACCTAGCCTTGTGTTGGCAGAGATTCAATTAGGTTCTCGGGACGTCCTTCCAGAGGCGTAGCCATTCGGATAAAGGAAGTTCCTTAGCCATGGTCATTTGTTGGAAATCCAAATGAAACAATACGGGCCCTTTATGATTCCAGTTGTAGAACTTGCCATTTAACATGGTAGCTATAGTAGGCACACTATAATGGTACGTATGCTAGCTAAGATTAATATTATACTTGCAAAATATTTTTTCCACACTATGCACTAAAAATAATATCAAAAGGATTTTCGCGTACCAAGCATGTTTGACTACTATAAGGAGAAACCTTCCCCATGTGTGTGATTGCATTTGAGTGTGTGCCAGGAGACCTTATGGTAATTTCATTTTTTAAAGCATGAATGGATTTATTTTTGTACAAATAACTGTTTTTATGTTTCTCACACCAGTCCCATGACTGAATCGGAGTTTATTGTTCCTTTTGCTAAACTCTAGATTCCCCTAATTTTCCACACGGGCAGCCTAGAGTCAGGTTATCAGTAGGTCCTGGAGCTATGTTGGAAGGCAGATGTGGATTTGGAAGTCTTTGAAGCTTTTGGTTTTGAGCTTTTTGGTTTGGACTTTGGAGCTTTGGAAATGAAGATGCGGTATGTCTGACTCTTTTGGAAGACCATGTTGATGTTATTTTTCCACTGTTATGTTGTATTCTGCTGTTGTGTAGTATATATAGGACTCTGGTGATGATGGTCACTTGTTGTAAGAATGTTGTAATCCATGAAGTGAATGAATGAAGTTATTTTGTTTCCATTGTGTTGTTATCATCTAATGTGTTATGACTCCAATGAACCGGACTCCAACATTTGAATCTCTGGCATTTGAATACAGGTGATGTATTGGATGCCGATTTTCAAGGTTAAAAGTCAGGGTCGTCATATTTGGTATCAGAGCTAAAGGTTGAGTAAGAAGAATTGGTGAATACCCCTCTTAAGAAGAATGAGAGATTTATTAAAGGAATGAACAAGAAGTTTCATGAAAGGATGACAGGCCATGTGAAGGAGTCTTTTGTTGATTTGGTAGACATGGGATATAGATATGCCACCTTTGATAAACAAGAGATTCCAGAAGAGAAAGGAAGCGGAAGTAATCCAAGTTGGAAGAAGAGAAAGTTTGGCGGAAAGAAGCCTTGGCAAGGTAAAGAAAAGAAGGATGCTCAGGAGAGCAAGGAAAAGAATGTTACCTGTTTCAACTGTTTGGAGAAAGGTCATTACTCAAATAGTTGCAAGAAGCCTAAGAAGCAAGGTAAGAAGGATCAACCTAAGAAGTCGGTAAAAGAAGCCAGGGAATGCTACTATTGCTATAAGCCAAGATATATGGTTAAAGAATGCCCGATAATAAAGCAGGCCTAAGTAGCAAAGGTATATGCAATCAAGGATGAACCTTCAACCTCAGGAGCTGATAAAGGGAAAGAAGTTTTGGAAGGTAATCTTCTTATTTATGATAAAATTGTTAAAGTTCTATTCGACACTGGAGCCATACATAGTTTTATTTCTCAACAAACTATAGAAGAGTTAAATCTTGAACTCGAATTCGTAGACGAACCTATTTGTGTGAAGGACCCGGTAGGAGGCCCTGCAAATCTTTGTTACGTGGTAGAAAGGTTTCTATTTCGTATTCTCATCATCAGTTTCCTATCAGCCTTTTCGTTCTTGACTTTAATGAATTTGAGATTTCACTTGGAATGAATTGGTTAACAAAATATGAAGCTAAAATAGATTGTATCAGTAGAACGATTTCGGTCAAAACCAAACTTGGGAAATTTTTTATGATTTCTTGTGAGGATCCAAGTCCGAAGAGGGACAAGCTAATGTATATTTTAGGGTATCCCGACCCGAGTTTGGAATCCATACCTAGTTTTTGAGAATTTCCTTACGTATTGAAGAAGTTAAGTCTTTACCTCTGCATAGGGGAATTGAATTTAGAATCGACTTGGTTCCCAATGCCCGTCCAGTTATGCATGCAAGTCGTAGGATGGCACCAAGGGAAAGAGTACGGCTAGTTAAGCAAACCCAAGATTTACTGGAGAAAGGATTTATACAACCTAGTCGTTCCAGTTGGGGTTCAGTTGTGGTATTTGTAGCCAAGTTCAATGGATCTTTGAGATTATGCGTAGATTATCGTGATCTTAATAAGTTAACCCTTAAGAATAAATTTCCTTTGCCCCGAATCGACGACCTGTTTGATCAATTGCATGGTACTCGATTCTTTTCCAAGATGGACCTAGCCCAAGGATTCCATCAACTGAGAATTTAGGAAGATTGTATCCATTTGATTGCTTTTAAGGGTCCATTTCTCTATTTTTTTTATGTGTTCATAGTTCTTTGTTAGTCTCTCTGTCTTTCAAATTTCGAGGATGAAATTTTCTTAAGGGTGTAAATTTGTAACGGTCCCGTTTTTATGCCAAATTTAATTTAGTAATTAATATAATTTTTAGAATTAATTGGTGAAGCAATTTGAATTTTTTCAAAACAAATAAGAGATGTGCTTTTTTTATGTATCTATATATATAAATAGATTGTAAATAGAGTTTTGATTTGAAATTCAAAAAAATATCTTAAAAATAAATTGGATTTGAAAACTCTATATTTTAAAAATCTAATGTATATATGATTATTTACTAGTATACAATTAAGTTTTATATCATTTTCTTTAAATATTTTATAAATATTAATAAAAGGAAATATATTATTAAAATTGAAAATATAGTATAAAAACATATTAAAACATTAGTGCATGCAAAAAGACAAGTATAAGTTTAGTAACGTGCAACTTAGCAAGTGTCAATTTTTAGTATTCTTTTTATTTCCAAAAAATAACAAAATCAGGTTATATATATCTCTCTACTTCTCCTATTCTTTCATTTCTTTTTCTATTTTTCATTTCAAAACCAAATCTGAGAAAGCTATAAAACTAGAGTATAAAATCTAAAACATACAACTGTTTCAACCTGAGGCTAAGAAAAGTTCAACTCAGTTAATCATGGCAAAGTTCAAGATCAACATCAAGTTTCAAATCGAAGTTCAAGATCAAAGCAAATTCCAGGCTTCTCCGCTCAAATAAATTGTGAGTAAACTAACATATTAAAACTTGAATATATCTTGATGTTTGTGATTGATACTTGAAGTATGTTGTGAAAAATGTTTGTATAGATGTAAATATTGCCTGCATGCCTATATATATAGATGACTATGTGCATGTCTGTGTACAGGCATATATACCCGTGTTCAAATTTACAGACTTAGATTAAGTTCAAAATTCAATTCCTCTTCCTCTAATCTCTTTTAGCTGATGATGTTTAATTAAAAAGTGTATAAATTAACTAGATCTTAATTTTAAAAATATTTCAAAGTATTATTAGTTTAAGTTTTTCTGGAAAATTAAAATATATGGTGAAAACTCAAAAAACATGTCAAATTTGAATACCATGAATTTTGATTCACCTACATCATCTTATTCGTCTTCAAATATCATGAATTTTAAAAGTGAAATCAAGATTGTTAGACTTGTTTTGAGCGAGGAGTTCGTGGTTAAACAAGAAGGGGATTTTGGGCATTTTATGGTGATTGGAGGATGTTTGGGACTCGTGCTCATTGCTGAAGCTTGCATATGGGTCGGGGGCCTTGGCAAAAATGGTCAGGGAATTTATCGATCACCGTGGTGGCGAGTCGGTGACATAGTAAGGTTTCAGGACCTGTATTGGTCGATGTCGAATTCCAGGCTAATGCGACGTCGTCGATGCATCGGTCTTGATCGGAGGTAGGGTAATTGGTGCGTGGGACTGCGGTGAGGCTTTGGTCGAAGTGTCGACGTTTCTGCTGACCTGAGGCGGCGGGACGTGGAGGTTCTTGGATGATGAGTTCTGTTCCAGTGGGTAGTCTGGTTGCTCGATTTCGATTTTGTGGATGTGTTGAAGAGCAGGTGGTCGGAATCGAAGGAGGAGGTCTTAGTCGTTTTGCCGGCGATGGCATCGGTGATCAAAACTTCGGCGTTCGCTTGTGCACGTTTGTGTGCATTTGTGTGTTTGGGTTGTTGCTATAGGATTTGAGAGGAAGGAGAATAAGTAGCCTCGGGTTTGGACTCGGGAAAGTGATAAGTTGGCTTGGGTTTGCTTTGAGTCGTATGCAAGTGTCTAACAGGGTTTTTAAATTTAAACAAAACAAAGTTTAAAAAATAAGAAGTTTTTGACTCGGGTTTGTGTAAGGGGAGCTCACGAGTTAGTCTCGAGGTTTTTAAAAGTATATTAACAAGTTTTAAACTATTTTCTTAAATCAGTTTCTTTTGAATAACATATATTTATTTAAATATTTGGTTAAATAAAAGTTTTATATTTTATTTTAATTTAAATTAATTAAGTTAATTCTTAAGTTCATTTAAATAATTTAATAATGTAATTAAGGAGTTAATTAAAAAAGGTAAAATGTTTTTTAATCATTAATTAAACTTAAAGGTCTTCAGTTAATTTATAGGTAATGATAAATTAATTCCAAAAGGTTTATTAAATAAGATTTTAAATGATAATTAAGTAAATAATTAAGATAAATGTTTTATCTTTTAATTAATAAGGTCTTGGGTAATTAAAGAATAATTAACTAATAAGTAATTAATGAATAATTAATTAATTAATAATCAAAGGTTAAATAATTAATAATTAAAGGTTAATTAATTTATGGTTAAAGGATAATTAATTAATAATTAAAGAATAATTAATCAGCAACTATAGGATAATTAATTAATGTAAGTAATTAAATGATTAATTATTTTCATTAATTAATTAAAATAATAACAAATGATTTGTAATTAATTAACGTTAATTAAGCAGGGTTAGGTAATTAATTCATAAGTAATAAATTTATTTAGTTCAAAATTAAAATAATTATAGATTATGTGATTAATTAATCTTGCTTATGGATGTTTAATTCTATTGAATGCTTGAATTGATTAATATCTCTAGTATGTCCATCTGTAATATTCTGTGATATAAATTGCTTTAGAGTGAGCTATGGTAAATGTAAGTTATTTATCTGTGATGAATTGTTGTGTGAATATAATGTTCTCATTTAATTATAAAAGGTGGATCATTTGTTTAAAAGATTAAAAAATGGAAATTTGTTTAAACCATTCAAAAGGAAAGGTTTTGGGAAATAAGGGCTAAAAAGTTGTGATTTAACTAAGATCTGAATGTATCCATATGTTTTAAATAAGCGGTCATTATTCGGAAAGGCCGGGGAAGGACACTAAGTCGAAAACCCATTCCGCATAATTATACGACGAAATGGAATTGCATTTGAAGATGGTGGTTGAAGACCGGGTATTTTCGAATGAAAGGATTGTTAGAACCTCAATTATTGAATTTTAATGACAACAACTATACAATTATGCCAAAGGATCTCGAAGCTAATTTGCAGGTACATGAGCATTAAAAAAAGATAAAAAAATACATCAAAATGAAGATATACAGTACAAAAAAGGATGAAAGAATGTATATGGAGATACAAGAAGAGATATACGCGATAGAGACAAGAGGAAGGTGACAAACAAAGTTTTATTAGTTATAGAGTGTCGTGTCTAAGGTTACAAATGTTAAAATCTTCTTCAAATGGTATACACACATATACATTCAAATTTTAAATGAAAAATCAAGTTTTCAAAAACTGCATGAAGCGAGACTCAAACCTGGGTCTCTAGTTTAGAAGGCAAGTGCTCTAACCAAATGAGCTATGATACTTTTTATTACAAACTAAATTCAGACTCTGAAATACTTCATTCAGACGTCTGAATGCTGAGAAAAGATTATGGTTCTACAATATTCAGACGTCTGAATGAAAATATTCAGACGTCTGAATAAGGCCAAAAATAGTCTATTTTCTTTCTAATTTGCACGTGAACGATTTTAGAAGTCTGAACTCTATTTTTCAGACGTCTGAATTCCTATAATGGCTATATTTCTGAACAGACATTTTTCTTCCATAAAGAGATATGACTTTTAATCAACACGTATGACCATATATTTCATGATAACTATCCACGAACAATTGCCCCTTTTTATAATCTATATAGACATGTTAGAATCATCAGTTTGATCAACAAAAATTCGATCTAACTTTTTCTATTCTTAATCTACTTTGATTCTAACACTCTTGTGCATTCAAGTTCATACAAAATCATTCATTTACTTCCATATTCTTCACATACACATATATATGTCAAAAGGAGAAGATTACAGGAAAGTTGTACTATCAAGTGACAAATCTGTATTATCAAGAACACACTTTTTCAAATACTCTCTGTATAAGTTGAAGTCCTCTTCTGCTATTCAGGAAAATGATGTCCTCTTCGGCTGTTGAGGCATCGAAATCCTACTCTGTTGTTCAGATGTTGTAAACCTATTCCTCCGGGTTAAGTGAGGATTGTTGTTAGTGAAATTCCAGAAAGGAGTCTGGGACTGGACATAGAACGAGAAGTTCGAACCGGCATAAAAATTCCTCGTATGCTTGTTTTATTCTATTTATTTTACATTGCTATAGTATCTTAGTTTATTTCTGTCCTAGTTTAGTATAATTCCATATAGCACGACCTGTATTGTCTTTTCATTTGGTATCAGAGCCTGCAACTCTATCGATCGTCACAACATCATAGAATAATGACTAGAAAATGATCCAGTCGAAATACAACAGGCAAAATCCCTGTCAAAGCCACCAGTGAGGACTACAAAAAGGTACTTTCTGATTTACAAATTTCAGTAAAAGATAATAATGAATTAGTTAGTGTAAGCAATAAGATTTCAAAGCTTAATTTTATTATTTTAGAAAATATGAAATCTGTTGAACTTGAAAACGAGAAATTGAAAAATGAAAAGTTAAATTTAGAAAGTCAACTTGGTGTTCTAAAGATAAATTTTAAAGATTTTCTAAATGAACAAAACACCATATTTGGAAAAGAGAGAAAAAATTTCAGAAGAAAAATTTGATTTGAAAAGACAAAATGATTTATTACAATCCTCTTTAGATAATTCAGAATCTCAAAATTTCCTTCTCAAAAATGAGAACCGTACGTTAAAAAATGAGAATTCCGAATTAAATGAGAAAATTGATATTTTGAGTAATAGTAATATTTCTTTTGAAAATAATAATTGCGATTTTAAAGCTAAATTTGATAAACTTAACACTGAAGTCACAAAATTTAATAAAGGTCAAAACGATGTAAACATGATTTTATTTAGTTCTAGACCTTCACATGATAAAAGCGGTTTAGGATATAATAGAACTGACCATAGAAATAGCACTAGATATGCCTTCATGTATAGTAAATATGTTAGTGCTAGTACTAAATTTTGAGTAAAGTCTAAATCCAATTTTCATAGAAATTCAAATACTGCTATGACCAATAATGTTTATAATTTCTCTAGAAGTTCAAAATCGTTGGCTGGAAATATGAATTAAAATTATCTAAGTATTTGGGTTCCTGTTAATTAGAAAAATAGAGAAAAATACATTAATGATTATTTTGATATGGTAGTTAATAATGAAAATTATATTTATAAATGTTCAACCACACCCAAATGGATATGGTTTCCAAATACATAACCCCCCAGACCCTAACATAGTAAGTAGGTACCGAAAATGATTATTATTTTTTACAGGTGCTCGGAGAAACAAAAGGAAAAGGATAGATTTTCTAATTTTAAAGAATGATCCATACGTTTAATAGAATTATGTGCTTACAGTGAAATATGGACTTCAGAAAATATGGTAAAATATATTTTATTTTTTTCTCCATAATTAATATTAAGTTTGTCCCACTATTCACAAGATATCTTATATAATTTATTATATTCCCTCATTCTTTTTTATAATGACAAAGCGGGAGAAATTCATATGCATATTGATAGAAGGAGATATTATACTTAGGGGGAGATGTTATACTTAGGGGGAGCTTTAAACATATTAATATTATTTTTTATATAGAATGAATATTTCTTAAAATTTATAGTTGTCATCATCAAAAAGGTGGAGAATGTTAGAACATCAATTATTGTATTTTAATGACAACAACTATACAATTATGACAAAGAATCTCTAAGCTAATTTGCAGGTACATGAGCATCAAAAAGAGATTAAAAAACATTCAAAAAGAAGATACACAGTACAAAAAAGGATGAAAGAATGTATATGAAGACATAAGAAGAGATATACTGTAACAAACCGGATATTTTAACGGTTTTAAATTAATTTAATTAATTGAATTTGTGTGAAATTTAATGAAAAATAAAAATAAAATTTTGAAATATAAATTTGATATTTGGAATGCGTCTAGTTTAACATAGCAAGTGGTAAATTTTCGTCCGGAAATATGAAAGTTTATTTCGCGCGTAAATTCACTTCAATTTAATCAGTTAAAAAGCGATGAAAATAAAACATTTTCGAAACCTAAATATTTTTACACAGAAAAATTCTAAACCATCTTCTGAGCAAGCCATCAATTTGTCATTTTTCCAAATTCGAACACCTTTAGCTCCGTCGATCTTATTTTTCTGCGTTTTTCTTGCATTTTCCGCTATTATAAAATTTCGAATTTGTATAATTCAATCGTACCACTGATATCCGTATAGCGTTTCGATCGTCTCGTCGCGCTGATCTTTACAGTATATATGCTTGTGTATTTGGAATCCGGTGCGCGTCGAAATCTACGGAGCGATTCCCATATCGGTTCAGCATTTTGACTTTAGGTTTTCAGAAACCTTTCACATCTGCCACCAGGATAACGAATAGTCGTGTGCCTTTAATTTTGTTGAATTCAACTCAAAAGACCATTGCTATTCCCAAGTTCTCGAACTTATTTCATATTTCATTTTTATTTTTATTATCGATTCAACCTTACCCATATATTGTTCTCTGTGTATTCATGCTTTTATCATTTCCCCTTGAATAGATGCGTGCCTCCATCCTCTACATGCAAATCCACACCTCCCCACTCTTCATTTTCTTCCCTCACCCGTGCGCGGCTATGGCCACCGTCACAAGCATCCTCCACCGCCCATCCATAAACGTTTCCGCCACCTCGCTCTCTCTCTCCCCTCCGCCTTTATGCTTCTCCACACCGCCCTCAAACCCATGCACCTTCATACCTGAGCACGCAGACAAAACCTCACACATGCAAGCACCGCAGCAACCACCGAGATCACCGCCTTCCTTTCATATTTCCTGACGCAGCCTTGCTCGAGCCCTCCGGCCCGCACGCTCCGAGTTAACCTACCTATCTCGGCCTCAAACTCCTGCCGCGTGCACAGTATTCACCAAGAACCGAGCCTCCACGCATGCGTTATTCCAATCTCCCTTCCACGTCGGCTCACCCGCAACCTTTACGCAACCCCTGCTATTCAACTCATCCACCCATGCTGGCCGAACCCATCCACTTCCCTCCATCGTCGTACACCGCCCACCTCGGCCGCGAGCCACCACATCACCTCCATCAGGCTGTGCCTTGCTCGGCCTCCTTCTTTCGTGCACTGGTACGCGTATATACTGTGCATTGTTATATTAAGTATAGATTTGGTTTCAAAAAAAACAATGTGTTTGTTCATTTTTCTGTTCTCTTCTTTTCTGTAATATGTCTGCGTAGTTTAATTTCAAAGGATAGTATAATCTAAGCATATATATAAGTAGTAGGTGTTTGGTTATACATTTTAGTTTACAGTGACATGTTATATGGTTTATACGTGTTTGTGTATAGGATTTTCATAACTGGTCTGTTGAATTAACTATACCATCTAAGTTCTTATATATAATTAAGTATATTTTGTTTTAGATTGAGCCTACACTTATCCATTTACAAGCATTGAAGTTTGCATAGATTTGCTTATATATATAATAGGTGATTTGTCAATGTCTATTTAAGAAGTATAAGTATTATATATGAGTAATTTTGTTTCAGGTTATAGGCGTTAGTATATGTATAAAAGTTATATAGTTAAGTTCATTTATGTATATTTATAAGTTTATGTATGGTTGTTGATAAGTAAGTTTAGATATATGACTTTATATAAGTTCTGTAAAGTTATTTTGTTAATATAAAAATAAGACTATGTTATATTTTATAACATGTGAATGTATTTCTAACATTTAGTTACAGTATTCTGTTCTATTTTATTTGGGTAGTGTATTTAATTCATTTAACATTGATTTTTATATTGTATGTATATAAACTTTGAAGTTGTATATTTATCAATCTGGAAGCTACTTATTTCTTCTATCCTATGTTTTCCGGTATATTTTCCAAACTGAAAGCAAAGTTATATATATGTGTTTAAGGTATAGGTTAATATACAATTTGCTAAACAGTGGAAATATATTCACTTCGATACGAGTTGTATATAGGTATATATTAGTTTATCTATAGGTATACGTGCGTTTGGTTATGAGATATATATGCATATACATGGATTTTGGTGTTAATATGTTGTGTTTTAACATTTATTTCGATTTTTAAGTATGGAGCTTAAAGGTATAATATGTTAGTTATATAAGGTAAAAAAAAGTTAAACTTTTAATACTAGTATATATTTCTTCCCGTCTATATCCAGCTAATTCGCTTTGTTTTTTCGATCCTTATTCGTCAGCTTTATTCGTCAAATTCGTACCGATCTCGCTTTGCTTCAGAATTCGTGCTGGGTTTCGTAACTCATTTCATTGTCGATTCTCTCCAGCCTCGAAAGGTGAGCAATCACTCACGATTAATGTTCTTTTATTTATTAAGTTTGATTTCAATTAAAACGATAATTGAAATATACCTGTCGTTAGTTATGTACACTGTTATTTATATTATGGCCTGTAACAGTTCACCTGTGACATCTGACACCATTATCTGTTAATTATATGATGATAATCCCGTTTGGTTGATAATTGATTGATTATTTGTTGTTTATTTTGGATGTTAAATTGTAATGTATAAAGTGATAAATATTATGCAAATTGAATTTGATGTAGGATAGTTAATAGTTTAAAATTTTGAAACATGTGTGGAATTGGATTTGTTAAATTCATATAATATGACCCCTTTAATTTTAAATTAATTGACACGTAGGATTTGGTTAATTACACCTTGAACCGTTGAATGTATGTTGTTTAAATTGACGATGTATGAAATTGAATAATAGATATCAAATGAAGAACCGTAAATCTTTAATCTACATGAAATGATAGTGTAGATTCTAGAAATAATTATATTAATTTGCACAAACAACAATGTGAATTAATAAGATTATTTCGAGATTATTTGAATGAATTATTGGATTGTTATTGATTGTTGTTATTGTTTGTTATTTATTTTGACACCATCCCAGTTATCACACTGCAAGTACCCTTTGCTTTGTTTTTTTGAATTAAAATGGAATCAGGTTGAAATGATAAATACCCAAATGAACTTGACCTAGGATAGAGAATTAAATAAAACCCGATTGGTCAAATTTGATTTAAAAATAAAATAATGATTTTAACTGAATAAAGAATAAAGTTTGAAATGAAGTTGGAATCTGAATATTTATGAAAGGAAAATGTTAATATGTAACAATCTGAACAAAATATTAGTAAAGTAATCTATGAAAGAACGTTGTTTAATTTAAGAAATGATTGGATTAAGCTTTTAAATTATTTAATAATTACGTTTGGAATTATTTAATAATTAAGATTGGAATTATTTAATAATTAGGTTTTGGAATTTAATTGATAGTCAAATTTTGAAATTATTGATTAAGTTTTGAAATTATTAAATAAAATTGAATTATTTGATAATTAAATAAAAATTTGAATTCTTTGATAAAAGAAATTGAACCTTTGGACAAGCGAATTTGAACTACGTTAATAAATGAAATTGGGTTTCTTGATTGATTAAGTTGTGGATAATTTAAGTAAGTTAATAAGAGAAAATGAACTTCTTGAGTATGTGAAATTAAGTTCTTTATTGGGTTTGGAAATTTGTAACTAAGTAAAATAGGTAGAATTGAATTTCTTTAACAAGAAATAAGAATGTGATTTATTAAAATAAATGTAAGTCTTGTAATTTAAAGAACTGATTTGACGAATCTAATTTAATTCAATTTGAAGTTTTGATACAATGAAGTTGAGCATAGTAATTGATTTAATGAATTGGAAATTAAATAGAAATTGTTTTGAATGATAAATTTACTTAATGAATATCGAATGAAATCAATCAATGAATATAAATTGATTGGAACGTTAAATTAAATTAAATTAAATGTTTCGGAATAAAATTTATATACGAACTTGAACCAATATTTGAATTGTTTTAAATAAAAGTTGAAATTGAATTGTAAGATTTTGAATTGGTAATTTGGAAGTTTTGAATCGTAAATTATGGAAATTGATATAGAAAGACGAACGGAATATTGGTTTACAAATTCTAATTGTAATTGAAATTGATTTGTTTTGAAATATATTAAACGACCAATCGGTGCAATAATTACGAAAGTTATTAAAGAAACCGGAATCGGTTATGGATATACTCTCTATCTAAACTGAAACCCACTTTAATAACTATACGCCGAGTATGACCCATAATGAAGTGGTTGGAGTGATGTACGTGATGACTGAAGAAAGAGAACGATAATGGATAGCCTTGACACTTGTGTCAAATTGGAAATGACTAAAACAGGAGCCGTGCCGGGCCAAATAGGGTTAGCCACCTCGAGCGAACACACTTCTTCGATACTACTCATTACTTGTTATTGATTGGTGCACCCTCGTACTTTTGAGAGTGTTGTTTCGCGGTGTTGTGATCGCTGCGGCGATGCGTTCTCACCAGTCCCGATCATGCAAACGGTAGTTTCACTACCTTAGGTATTGCCCATGTGCCTTGTCATGCTTGTATCCCTATATACGCGACCACTACGAATTTGTTTTGTGTTATACCTATGGAGTACTCGTTGATATCCCACGTCCTTTGAGTTGTTTGTATTTCAATTGTTATTTCACTTGAGTTGGATTTATTGATATGAGAATGTTAATCCTGACTCGAGTGTTTTGTGTTTTGCTTTATGCTCGGGTCAGACTGAGCGTACCAGTATTCAAGACTCACCTTTGAAGTTGGAGATTCGCTTGGAGATCCAGCTACCTATCCAGCTTTCAGATATTCAGTTGATTCCAGTGATGTATTCTGATTCTTGTATTTGACTATTGTATTCGAAACTTCTGTTGTAACTTATTTACTCTGTTATATGTATATAGTAGCTTCATGAACTACTATCTTTTGCTTCCGCTGCATATTATTACTCTGTGTCTGTGATCTGTGATTATTTATTTACTGTATATGTTCAGTTTTGCCAAATTTAAATTAACAATTCGGTATTTTGAATTATTCAAGTCCGACACGTGCGGATGCGAATGGTACAAAATAGCGGGTCGTTACATATACACGATAGAGACAAAACAAAGGCGACAAACAAAGTTTTATTAGTCATAGAGTGTCGTGTCTAGAGTTTACAAATGTTAAAATCTTCTCCAAATGGTATACACACATATACATTCATATTTTAAATGAAAAATCAAGTTTTCAAAAATTGCATAGAGCAGGACTAGAACCTGGGTCTCTAGTTTAGAAGGCAAGTGCTCTAACTAAATGAGCTATGATACTTTTTGTTACAGGCTAAATTCATACGTCTGAAATACTTCATTCAGATGTCTGAATGCTGAGAAAAGATTATGGTTGTACAATACTCAAACGTCTGAATGAAAGTATTCAGACGTCTGAATAAGGCCAAAAATAGCCTACTTGCTTTCTGATTTGCACGTGAACGATTTCAGAAGTCTGAACTCTATTTTTCAGACGTCTGAATTCCTATAACTGCTATATTTCTTAACAGACATTTCTCTTCCATAAAGAGATACGACTTTTAATCAACAGGTACGACCATATATTTCATGATAACTACCCACAAACAATTGCACCTTTTCATAATCTATATAAACATGTTAGAATCATCAGTTTGATTAACAGAAAGTCAATCTAACTTTTTCTATTCTTAATCTACTTTGATTCTAACACTCTTATGCATTCAAATTCATACAAAATCATTCATTTACTTCCATATTCTTCACGTACACATATATATGTCAAAAGGAGAAGATTATATGATAGTTGTACTATCAAGAGACAAATCCGTGTTATCAAGAACACACTATGTCAAATACTCTCTGTATAAGTTGAAGTCCTGTTCTGCTGTTCAGGCAAGTGATGTCCTCTTTGGCTGTTGAGGCATCGAAATCCTATTCTTTTGTTCAGGTGTTATAAACATGTTCCTCCGAGTTAAGTGAGGACTATTGTTAGTGAAATTCCAGAAAGGAGTCTGGGACTGGATGTAGAACGGGAAGTACAAACCAGTAAAAAAATCCTGGTGTGCTTGTTTTATTTTATTTATTTTGCATTGCCATAGTATCTTGGTTTATTTCTGCACTAGTTTAGTATAATTCCATAGAGCACGATCCGTACTACCTTTTTCAAGATTGCCTGTTGATTGTCTCTGCACCAAGTTGCACCGGTATAGAGATTACCCTATGTGATGGGGAGTCCAGACGAGTTTGGGGATATCCGAATTTGCAAGGACTTCTTTCTTTAATTGTACGAAGTGCCTTCAGTTCCATTCAGACCCAGGATGGACTTGTATGGATGTATGGCTGACATTACACTTTGAGATATAAAGCTGGTTTCTATCAAAACATTTTTGTTTAGTGGTGGAGAATTTATTCTCTTAGTTTAACACCCTTCTCTAAGACGTACGAGCTTCGAGGTTATGTAGTTAATAGTTATTAGTGACACATTTCCAATTTGGTAATGTGGCATGCTAAGTGTTGAGCATTGATAGATCGAAGCATGTATTTTGTGTAAAGCATAGCTTTGTAGTACGAGCTTCATCGAACCTCACACCCCGGGAAATGGTCAAAATAGGAAGGATGCAGCAAGGTTATGGGGTTCGCAACCCTAAGGGCATGCGCATTTCCTTCTTGATAAAAAGTGGTATTATGGTATGGAGCCCACATATCTTACTTGTGTGCTTGTTGGAATTTGAGGCGCCTCGGTAAAGGTCGGTTACGACTGGGGGATGACATACTCGTGATAGTTAGTTACCTAGTTACAGAGGTAACCCGGCCTCGTGTTGGTAGAGATTCGGTTAGGTTCTCGGGACGTCCTTCCAGAGGCGTACCCACTCGGATAAAGGAAGTTCCTTAGCCTTGGTCATTTGTTGGAAATCCAAACGAAACAATACAAGCCCTTTACGATTTCAGTTGTAGAACCTGCATTTAACATGATAACTATAGTAGGCATACTACAGTGGTACGTATAATAGCTAAGATTAATATTATACTTGCAAAATGTTTTTTTTCACACAATGCACTAAAAATAATATCAAAAGGATTTTCGCGTACCAAGTATGTTTGACTACTATAAGGAGAAACCTTCCCCATGTATGCGATTGCATTTGAGTGTGTGTTGGGAGACCTTATGGTAGTTTCATTTTCCAAAAGCATGAACGGATTTCTTTTTGTACAAATAACTGTTTTTATATTTCTCACACCACTCCCATGACTGACTCGGAGTTTATTGTTCTCTTTGCTAAACTCTGGGTTCCCCTAATTTTCCACATGGTTAGCCTAGAGTCAGGTTATCAGTAGGTTCTGGAGCTATGTTGGAAGGTAGATGTAGATTTGGAAGTCTTTGAAGCTTTTGGTTTTGAGCTTTTTTGTTTGGACTTTGGAGCTTTGGAAATGAAGATGCAGTATGTTGGACTCTCTTGGAAAACCATGTTAATGTAATTTTTCCGCTGTTATGTTGTATTCTGCTGTTGTGTAGTATATATAGGACTCTGATGATGATGGTCAGTTGTTGTAAGAATGTTGTAATTCATGAAGGGAATGAATGAAGTTATTTTGTTTCCATTACATTGTTACCATCTAATGTGTTATGACTCCAGCAAACCGGACTCCAACATTTGAATCTCTAGCATTTGAATAAATGTGATGTATTGGATGCCGATTTTCGAAGGTTGAAAGTCAGGGTCGTCACACATAGGCTTCTGTTTTAGTCATTTTAATTATGACCCGAATGTTAAGGCTGTCCATAGTCGTTCTCTTCAGTAAACGTCGCTAATTCAACCAATACATTCTGGATATCATCCACTGTGTACATAGTTGTTAAAGAGGTTCCAATATTGATAGAGAGTATGCCGATAAGAGGCCTCGTCTCTTCAACAACCAAACGTCATTTTACACACCGGTTGTTTCTTTTACGTTTCGAAACTATTCATATTTGATATCAAAATATTACATTCGCTTCAAAAAATAAAATCCATTTCGAAATCATCATATTCATTTCACAAATCATATTTTACTTCAAAATGTCAATTCAGTTCAATATATCGATTTCGGTTCAAAATTTGATTCGAATTAAAATTTTGGTTATACTTCACTTTAACCAATTCGTATTTAAATCCAAAATTTAAATTTAAGCATTCCACCCTTTAACTAGTTTGAATTTTAGAAAATAGTTTTAAAATAGTTAAATAGTAAAAATAGTTTAATAGAAAATAGTTTGAGTAATAAAAAAATGGTTTATATAGTAAAATAGTTTGGAAAATCAAAATAATTTGAACATTTAAAGAATATAGATTTTAAACCTCTTATACTAAAATAATCGTTTAAAATAGTTTCAAAGTCAAACCGGTTCACCTTTTAAATTTTCCAATTCAATCCAGTTCCATTTTTCATTTCGATTTTAATCGATTAAATTTCGATTTCAAGTCGAACTAATTTTCCGACTCCAAATTAATTTAAATTCCAATTCCAAATTAATTTCTCTTCCAGTTCCAAATTAATTTAAATTTCAGTTTCAAATTAATTTCAACTCCTATTCCAACTTTAAACCATTTCGATTTATATCAATTCCGAGTCCATTTCCAATTATCAATTCAAAACACATAAATCAAATTTTCTTCGATACCCAATTTAAAAATCTAAATTTTTAAATATGATTCAAACCCGAGCTAAATTTCAAAATATTGTTTTATCGCTTTTACTTAGCAATATTCAAAGTTCGAATAAAAATTCAATCTTTAAAACAATCGATTTCTGAAATTCAACTCTTATTTTGATTATAACTTCAAAATCTCAAATTCGATTATTTAAACAATTTTGTTTATCAAATTTAAATTCCAACATTTCGAGGTCAAATTCGAAAATATTTGATTTCCATAAATTTATTTTCATTTCTTAAAATTAGATTATTTAAATAATTTCAAAACAAATTTTAAAATCATTTAATTTAACCAATCCGGTGTCCGTATATAATTCTCTAACCTTTGGCCAAGTGAATCATTATTTCAATTTAAATTCCAAGGATATATATATATATATCATTTCAATTCGAAATACATGTCATAGGTATATATCATTTCAACCTATTTCTTAATTTATTTGAAATAATTAAATTTACATTTTTATATACTGTAAATAATATACAGGGTGATAACAGAGTATATCGAATAATTAACCATTTAATCATTCAAACATCAACCAATTTCCATCCATCACAATTAATCAACCCAACGGTCAATATTCGCAATAATCAACCAATTACCTAAAATCAGGGTTTTACTAGCAGTTAAATTCTTATTTTATCTAACTATCAGTTCAAATCCTATCAATAAATTCGAATGTCAACTAAATGTCAATTTAAATTTATCTAACAACCATCAATAAATTTAAATTACTTTACGATAAAAATTTTACTAATATAAAAATAAAATAGTTAGATGTGAGCATAAATACTCACCTTTGCTCGATCCCATGTCGTAGAAGATGTCGCTACGGTCACACCACAATTCGTTTCACTTGAAACGATCCTCGTACACAAAAGTTACGCAATAATTAATAAACGATATAATTTAAAATTTTAATTAACTCAAATAAGGTAAAATAAAATAAAAATGTTACCTATCTTCTCTCGTTCGAACACGCTGCCCCATATCCCACCTCCATCATGCGCCACTATCCTCGCATCCGTCGACCTCAAACCGTGCGCCGCCTACCACTGATTGGGCTGCACCAGAACGCTGCCACTGACCTGCACACTAGCCACTATAGCCCCAGCGCCATTTCCTAATTCGCACGCAACAGCCTCCCGTTTCGTACCAGTCGAGCACCGAATCCCTAAACACGGCGCCATCCAAGACCCGTGGCCACTGCCTTCGCCCCACCGCAGTCGTTCCCATCGCCTGTCGCGTGCCATCCTTTGATCCCGTCGTGGCTATTTCTTTTCGAGATCACGATGAGATCGAGAACTATATTTTTTTTAGACTGAGATGTCGTTCATTTTTTCCAAGCAGTTGTTTTCCTTTTATATAGATCGAGATTTGAATTAGAGAGAGAGAATGAAGAGATGGGGTTACATTAACAAGGAAGTAGGCGATTTCCACGAAAATTTTGGGGAAGGGTGCAGATATTTATACTATTATTTAATTTGAAAAATATCTGACATTTAACGTCCGAAATTTCTCGAGCTCCAAACGAACCATGCACCGTCCGGCATTTCTAGTGTTTTACTCCCATTCCGAACATAATGGAATTAGTCCCGAGGCCAAATTCGATCGTATGCGGAAGATAGCTTTTCGAAATCGATTAATTTAATTGAATTCTGAAAATAAACTCTGCGCATTTCAAGCTCGCATGGCCAAACGACAAGTTCGATGGCTATGAAACTTGAAATCCTACAATAATTCACTAGTACGAATCTGATGAAACTGGTTTTGTAACGACCCGAAATTTCGAAAACCAGAAAATCTCAGATAGTTATGAAAAGAAGAAAGAGGTAGAAGAAGAAGAACAGAAACATCAACAACTCACATTTGCAGCGGATAAAATATAGTAATAAATAATAATAGCTTTCAAAAGAATACTATATATGCCGATTACATTTAATATACATCAGAGTTACACATTATATACAGTCACTGAATATTTACAATTATCATGACTCAGATTAACAATAATATAAATACAGCGGAATACTCTATACGATAACGCCATCCAGCTCGCCTCCTGAGCTCCAGAACGTACCTACCTGAAAATCTGTAATACTCGGTCTGACCCGAGCATTACATCAAAGTAACACCCGGGTCAGGCTGGAAACCAGCGTGAGTAAACCCATCTAATATGTAGTACCAAACAAACAACTTATATAAACTCGGGTAACTTTTATAATTTAACCAATTCACAGTTTGCTATAGACAGTGCTTATTTCACATATAACTTTCTAAGTACCAAAACTTAGATAAAAAAAAAATCCAATCCACTTAAATCATTTCATTCTAGTCTATTGATTTCATACAATCAATTTATTTTTAATCCAAAGTGATTTCGGTATTTTCGAATACCCGATCCTGGTCTCCTCGGATCTCATGTCATCCTAATCCCAAATTATCCAAATGAAATACACAACATTTCATATCAGCGATATCAACTCATTCAAAGTATCCCATATCATTCAATCATCCATAAGCAATGCTTAATCAAATACAAATTAATTTAATTGATTCTAATTGAATTCCTAACCACATTCATTTAGATTACTTCATTCAATATTAATTAACTCCAAATCAATTAATTAGTCAGTCCTTCACAATTCATCTTAATTAATCATCTCGGATTAATTATTTCAATTACATTCAAGTAATTAAATTAACTTTACAATATTAATCAGTCTCAACCAAGATCATTAAGTAATCTTAATTTCTTTATGACTTGATTAATTATTTGATTACATTAATCCTTAATTACCTATACTAATTAACTCTCCATAAGTCACTTATTACTGATTATTTCATCTTAATTAGTCAATCTTCAATTACATCGTTAATTTTGTTAATTATTTCCAATTATATTTCAATTTGTTCTAATCTAAATTACTTTAATTCAATCACAATATTAATCACTGTCGATTAATTTCAACCTGTAATTAATTTCCATTTATTTACTTTATTAATCAAATCCATCCTAAATTAATAACCTTAATTAATCTCTTGATTTATTCCTCAAACAAATTTTATATTAGTAATTTCATTAAGTAATTATTTACCAAGCATCCAACGATTATTCTGAATTACTTACACTTAATTAATTTACTTAAACTTAATTAATTAATTCAAACCCTTATTAAATTTTAAGATGAAGACATTTTTTTATTTATGTTTTAAGTTTAATACAACTTAAAACCCAATATACCTCGAGTCAAACCCAATTAACTCGAGAACCAACCAAAACCAAAGTCATATCATCATTAGTGCACGTCCAAGAAATTTAATCATTCAACCAATCCATTTAAATCTAAATGAAACTCCGACTGAGTGAGGTTTACTCACCTTTGATTTTGCAATCCAAATCCAATCTCGACTTGGTTCCCTTCAGATGTTGACCTTGAATAATAATTTATATGATTTATTAACATTTGAAATAAATCGAAAATCAATTACCATTTAATACTTAAATTTTAAATTAACAATTTGGTTTTAATCGAATAAATTCTAATTTCAACCAATTTCCTCTAATAATTTATTTCAACAAGATAATCTCTAAAATTTCCAATACCCAAACTTCCATGTATACCCCTTTTTTTTCTTCCCAAAATCTTACTTATAAAATAATATATAGATTTAAAAATCCAATCTTCATATAAACTTCTAACATTCTGATTTTGATTTTTTTTTTAAACAATCTGTAAGTTCTGAAGATATAAAATTTTAAAATTTTAAAATAAAAAAAACTATTCACCTTACTGCTGTAGACCAATCCCCAGAATCATCGAACTCACGAAGCTCCTCGCGATTCGAAATCGCGTCCAACATCCCCTGCCATTCCCCTTAATCTCGAACTCGCCCACGAACGAACATGTCGTGCCGCACAAGATTTGACAACCCTACTCGACGAAGATACCACTCGATTTCATCGCCTCATCGCTGCTCGACCCCACTGCCTAGTCACGACATCCCAAAGCACCGCTTACGACGAGCACTCCACCCTAACACGCGTGCGACTCTCCCCCTCCCCCCCTCGGCCATGATTTCGAAATCGCGACTGCTCCGAAGCCCTAGCCATGCCCCCCCATTGACTTCGATCTGGAATTAGATCGAACGAATGAATTCGCTGGCTCTTCTCTCTCCTCTTTTTTTTCGATTCGAGAACTTCGGCCATGATTTTGTTTGTTTGTATTTTTTTTAAAAAAATTGCGATCCGTTTTAGAATTAAAGAGGGGACGAGAATGATATATATGAGGGGTAGCTTCTCGCGTACGCGTTATAAAAAAAATATCTCTGACTGTATGTATTTTTAAATTCGTTATATTATAAAACTTCCAAACTGTCCCGTTAATTGCTATTAAATTTTCGAACTCCTCTTAAGGAATGTCGCTAGACGATTATAAAGCTTTACCCATTTCCGCACACGATGGAACGCGTTTCGGAAGTTAATTTAATCGTATGTGCGAGTTACAAAAGAAAACGATCAAATTTCAATTGAATCGATTTAAAATAGTTCAAAACATATTGAGCTGCCAGGGTCAAACGACAACCCCGATTGCTACGAAAATTGAAATCCGATAATAACTAACTATTACGAATCCATTGGAACTGGTTTCGTCAAATTCCGAGACTGTGCCTCGTAAGGCCATTTTTAAATTTAATTTAAACGATATATTACTAAAATTAAACAACCCGCCTTTAAATTAAATTTCAACCATTCTATTATCTCCACTATTATCATTATAAGTTTTATAAGCCTTCAAATTATTTATTAAAATTTCAGATTCAGCATTTTACCCAATTTCAATTATTAAATTCAATATTTAAACTATAAAATTCAATGATTTAATTATCAAGTAAATATTGATATCCTGAATTCAAGTTAAAATTAACTTTTAAATAATTTAAAATCGATTAATTATTCCAATTTAATTTGTTAAAATTTATGGGTCGTCACAGGTTTTGTCGAAATCTGAGACAGTGGCCAAAATGGCTTTATTTTTTCGTAAAGTATAAAAAGAAATTTCCAATTTCTAATTATTCACTTTTAAATCCAATTTTTAAAGTTAACAATCTTCGTTCATCATTTATTTTTATATAAAATTTAAACCAATTTCTAATATCATTTTCATTCATATTAAATCCAAAATTCAATTATTTAGTAATTTCAAATCATAAATTTAAAATAGTTTAATTATCCAATAAACCAATATTAATAATCATTAAATTTTATTTCTAGTCATAATTATCCAATAATTACATTAAATTTCATAACTTACAATAGTCAAGAATATGGGTCGTTACATACTCCCACACTCAAAACTTTTCGTCCTCGAAAAGGCGTTAAGTAAAGAATTTAACTTACAATGGATTTTATTCAAATAATCACTTATAACTTTAAAATCATATTAGAAAATCTTTACTATACTTTTACTATGCCATTCCGCTATCAGTTTACGAAAAATATAATTTATATAGAAAAACAAGTTATAAAACTTTTTAAAACTTCAATAATTTTCTAACTCCCGCATTTATGGAAAATTTCGGTAGAGTCTCCTTTGCGTGGCCCGGTCGGAAATTTTTTACAATTCAATATATAACATAAATATAACCAGTATATATCAAATATACATCTCATCTCAATGATGAGGCATCCCAAAGGGCAAAAATATAAAATCACAGTATGTAATCCGAGACACGTACCTTATTATTAATAATACGACCAAGTTCGCTTGTATTAAGCAAGCAAAAGCATATAAATAATCCACATATACGTCCAACGGTCTTCGTATGTACCTTTCTCAACTCAATTTAGAACGTTAGTCACTTATAAGAAGATGTAGAACATGCGTAAGTTCAAATAAGTATAAAACATGCATTCTGAATCCAAATATCAAGCACGAGCACAAATATGCAACCATACAATCATCATATGCATTCAAAACAATTAAACAAGGGTTTACAACAAAACAAATCATCCGATAAATCAAATTTATTCAATTCAATTCATAATTATCAAAATTTACATTTCAACGTCAACATTTAGATTAATACATTCTCATTCTTATTAACATTGAATTTCTATTAACATATTATTTGCTCATTTTCCATTTAGTCCTAACATTTAATCAACTTATATTGAAGCTCATTTCCAAATTCGCTCTCATTCATTTAAATGTTATTAAGCTCACATCTACTTATTTCATCTCAATCATTCATATATTTAATTACACTTAAGTAATTTAATTCCATACCACATTCCATATATTTAAAATTGATTCACATTAACTTAATTATCTAATTTGTTAATCATACAATGGATTTATAATCAATCATTCGCTTTTAATTAATTTACATTCAACAAATTTGATTTCAATTCATTCTTTTTTCCAATCAATATTTATTGCATTCCCTTTTTATTTATTTCAATTCAATATACTTACATTCAATCTATCTGTTCCATTTTTTCCTTTTTCCATTCGTTTCATCCACATTTAAATTTAATTTACATTCCATTGATGGCTTTTTTCTTATCCAAATGCTTAACCACATTCATAATTTGGTTTTTTTTCAATTTATTCAAATTTATTTCTTTACATTCAATTTATTCGATTCAATTTGTGAATTCCAATAGTTTAATCTTTTTTAACCTATTTCATAAAAATCCATTTATGAATCATTAATAAAATTATTCCACTTAACCATGCTTAATTAAATCTATTAGAAATAACCTCTTTTTTATATATGCTAACATGATTTATAAATTATCTATGTTTATTATAAATATTTTATACAACACAATCATGTTTATTATTATTACTTCGTATCATTTATTATTAATCATCGATTCACTTCATTTATTCAAATTCATATTATTAATTTACTAAAGTAAATATATTTTTTATAACTTAATTCATATTAATAGCCCTTTTTCACAATTAATTCATTCAGCTTCTCTTAAGTCCACTTATAAATTTTTATTCAATAACTTATTCCATATTATATTTGTTAATATTCAAATTTTTATTTAAATTACTCCACTTTCAATTTAAAATTTCATTTATCCAATTTTAAATCAAATCCAATTACGCATACTAAATTTTTCTTACATTCATTTATTTTATTTAATCTCCTTCACACTTAAATTACATTTCATTTAAAAATTCAAGTCCTTATTCATTTTTAATTCATTTTATAGCTCAAATGGAATTAATCTACTTTACAATTTTATCTAGTTTCATCTAATATCTATTTCAATTTATTAAGTTAAACTTCAATTCATTTTTATCTATTGCTCATTTTATTTAATCTTATTGAAGTTAACTTTTTTCCTTATCATTCAAATTCAATAAATTTAAAATTTGTCTTAGCTTAATATTCTCAAATCTATAAATTATACAATTCATTCACTTAAAATTTCATTTTAACTAATTCATTTTAAATGCAATTTATTTTTATTTAAGCTTTCATGAGTTAAACTATATTTTATTTACTTCATTTCACTCATTCAACTAATTTAACATTTCTTTATTTAATTATTTTATTTCATTTCTCGAATTTAAAATTTTTCATTTGCTTAAATCAAACTTATCCAACATTTTAAAATTTAAATTCAAATCTATAAGTTACAACTTATTCTTTTTTTTCTTTTCAAATTTATAAGTTACAAAGACATTTCTTATATATTATTTTCAAGTATAAGTTCTAAAATATTTCACATATTTATTAACTCATACCTAGAATATTTTTCACATCAAAATAATTTTTAATCGAAAATAAATTTCTTTTGGTAGTAATGCTCACTCAGAAACTCGAAAATGAATACTGACAATGCTGCAGTCATCCCCAGAATTATTTTCTAACGACCAAGCAAGTTTGATGCTTTTATTTTCTTCAAAAATCCTTTCAAAATATTTTTCCAGTCAAAACTCTTCAAATAATGTTAATATTGCTTTTAAGGCTTTGAAAAACAATTTTGAAAACAAAAGGTTTAAATTCTAAAATTCTCGATTTTTGAAGTCATTTCTATATATAAGTTATATTATAAACATACTTGTACAAATTTTCCCACCTAATTACCAAAATATTTCATTAATTTACAACTGGTCATTTTAATCGGTTCATATTTTAATTTTATTTCAATATAATTTGATCATCAAATTCCTCCTAAAATAAAATTCATTAACTACTCGTTTTATTTTAGTGTAACTAATAATCGATGATATTTAAATATTATTATTGTCCAACAATAATTCCATTAAGAATTAACCTTATATATATATATATATAATATAATTTAGGTAAAATTTATTTCATTTACCCTTTTTTTAAAACAATATTATGTCGACTTGCCTCGTTTAAGTGTTTAGAAACACCTATCGATAATACGGCATCCCGTACATCGACAATTCATAAAAAACCCAATGGATAAGTAAATACAATACAAAACATTTTATAACACTAACAAATATGCTTTCTCATATATATACTCTCAACAGACTCATTCTAGAGTATTACTACCCTGTCTCTAATGAGTCAAATCCCACAAAGCCAAGGTTATTGCTAAACCTTCGCTCTGATACCAACTATGACGGCCCATATTTCGGAAGGTTTAAATCGAAAATAATCCACACATGTCTGACTTAAACAATCCGGAAAGTAGATAATCAGTGCGGTTAAATAAGAAAAATAAAAAGAGAAGAAGAAAACAAAACACAGAATCTCATAGTGGAAACGATAAAATATAATAAATAAATAAAAAGTTCATAAAGCTGTTTACTATACATTTGATTATAAACTATACACATTCTCAGAGTTATAAATATAAAATAAGGAGAAATAATCAATGCAGTAAAATAACATGATACAGGGTATAATAATAATAGTAATATACCAAAACATCATCTTCGTCCTCCAAAGAATTGTCTTCAGTATGCTGAAAAAACTCAGGACTGACCCGAGCGTAATGAAAAGACAAAACACTCGAGTCATGACTAAAATACTCTTATGTAAGTCAAATCAGTATCACAAATATGAGTGCAATAACTTAAGAGATGTTAGGGGAATTTCCATCTCCTAAGGATCCGTTAAACTATTTATATGTAATAGTATACGCTATAATAGATAATGTCTATCAGTAAAATAAATATCAAAATAGCATTATGGCTTTACATTGATCCACCTTAACACATTTTACAGTTTTAAACCAAAATCGTAATAGGCTCGTATAAGGATAAATATGACAAGGCACGTGAGGCAATGCCCAAGGTAGGATTTAAAATTTTTACCCTTTCTGGCTGGTCGTAACCCATTCGTGATCGACCGCGACAATCAATCCAAACGAACAAAACGGTGCACCCATCGAATCCGAAATAACAATAATAATACGAGAGATCAACGTCACTAGAGGTAACTAACCTAAATGGCTAGACATAGGCTCCTATTTTAGTCATTTTAATTATGACACATATGTCAAGGCTGTCCATCATCGTTCTCTTACTTCATTCCAGTAAACGTCGCCAATTCAACCACTACATTTTGGATATCATCCGTCGCGTACATAGTTGTTAAAGTGATTCCAATATTGACAGAGAGTATGCCAATAAGAGGCCCCAGTCTCTTTAACAACCAAACGTCTTTTTACACACCGGTTGGTTCTTTTATGTTTTGAAACTATTCATATTTGATATCAAAATATCATATTCTCTTCAAAAATCAAATCCATTTCGAAATCATCATATTCATTTCACAAAGCATATTTTACTTCAAAATGTCAATTCAATTCGATATATCGATTTCACTTCAAAATTTGATTCGAATTAAAATTTAGGTTATACTTCACTTTAACCAATTCGTGTTTAAATTCGAAATTTAAATTTAAACATTCCACCCTTTAACCAGTTTGAATTCTAGAAAATAGTTTTAATAGTTTTAAAATAGTTAAATAATAAAAATAATTTAATAGAAAATAGTTTGAGTAATAAAAATGGTTTTATATAGTAAAATAATTTGGAAAATCAAAATAATTTGAATATTTAAAAAATATAGATTTTAAACCGCTTATACTAAAATAATCATTTAAAATAGTTTCAAAATCAAATCTGTTCACCTTCCAAATTTTCCAATTCAATTCAGTTCTAATTTTCATTTCGATTTTAATCGATTAAATTTCGATTTCAAGTCGAACTCATTTTTCAACTCCAAATTAATTTAAATTCCAATTCCAAATTAATTTCTCTTTCAGTTCCAAATTAATTTCAAATCCTATTCCAACTTTAAACCATTTCGATCTATATCAATTCCGAGTCCATTTCCAATTATCAATTCAAAATACTTAAAACAAATTTTCTTCGATACCCAATTTATAAATCTAAATTTTTAAATATGATTCAAATCCGAGCTAAATTTCAAAATATCATTTTATCACTTTTACTTAGCAATATGCAAAGCTCGAATAAAAATTCAATCTTTAAAACAATCAATTTCTGAAATTCAAATCAGATTTTGATTATAATTCAAAATCTCAAATTCGATTATTTAAACAATTTCGTTTATCAAATTTAAATTCCAACATTTCGAGGTCAAATTCGAAAATATTTGATTTCCATAAATATGGTTTTTCATTTCTTAAAATCAAATCATTTAATTCAAATTTTAAAATCATTTAATTTAACCAATACAGTGTCCGTATATAATTCTCTAACCTTTGGCCAAGTGAATCGTTACTTCAATTTGAATTTCAAGGATGGATATATATATATATATATAATTTCAATCCAAAATATGTGTCATATGTATATATCATTTCAACCTATTTCTTAATTTATTCGAAATAATTTAATTTACAGTTTTATATACTGTAAATAATATACAGGGTGATAACAAAGTATATCAAAATAATTAACCATTTAATCATTCAAATATCAACCTATTTTCATCCATCACAATTAATCAACCAAACAGTCAATAATCACAACAATCAACCAATTACCTAAAATCGAGGATTTTACTAACATTTAAATTCTAATTTAATCTAACTATCAATTCAAATCCTATCAATAAATTCGAAAGTCAATTAACAAGCAATTTAAATTTATCTAACAACTATCAATAAATTTAAATTACTTTGCGATAAAAAATTTACTAACATAAAAATAAAATAGTCAAACGTGAGCGTAAACACTCACATTTGCTCGATCCCATGTCGTAGAAGATGTTGCTACGGTCACACCAAACTTCATTTTGCTTGAAATGATCCTCGTACACAAAAGTTACACAATAATTAATATACGATATAATTTAAAATTTTAATTAACTCAAATAAGATAAAATAAAATAAAACGTTATTCAAATACGATACCCTATATCCCACCTCCATCACGTGTCATTGCCGGCATCCGTCGACCTCAAACCGCGCACCGCTTACCTCTGATTGGGCTCCACCAGAACCCTGCCGCCGATCTCCACACTAGCCACCGTAGCACCTAGTGCCGCATCCTAATGCGCACGCAACAGCCTCCCGTTTCGTACCAATCGAGCGTCGAAACCCTAAATACAGTACCACCCAAGACTAGTGGTTGTTGCCTTCACCATGTCGCCGTCATTCCCATCACTTATCGCGTGCCATCTTCCAATCCCGTCGCGGCCATTTCTTTTCTCGATCGCGATGAGATCGAGATCTATAATTCTTTTTAGATTGACATGTCGTTCATTTTTTCCGAGCAGTTGTTTTCTTTTTTATAGACCGAGATTTGAATTAAAGAGAGAAATGAAGAGATGGGTTTACGTTGACAAGGAAGTAGGCGGTTTGCACTAAAATTTTGGGGAAGGGTGTAGATATTTATATTATTATTTAATTTGAAAAATATCTGACATTTAACGTCCGAAATTTCTCGAGCTCCAGACGAAGTGTGCCGCATGACATTTCTAGTATTTTACCCCTATTCCGAACACAGTGGAACTAGTTTCGAGGCCAAATTCGACCATCTGCGGAAGATAGCTTTTCGAAATCAATTAATTTAATTAAATTCTAAAAATAAATTCTACGCATTTCAAGCTCGCACGGCCAAACGACAAGTTAGATCGGTACGAAACTTGAAATCCTACAATAATTCACTAGTATGGATCTGATGAAACTGGTTTCGTCGAAATCTGAGACAGTAGCCAAAATGGCTATATTTATTCGTAGTATAAAAAGAAATTTCTAATCCTTAATTATTCACTTTTAAATTCAATTTTAAAAGTTAACAATCTTCGTTCATCATTTGTTTTATATAAAATTTAAATCAATTTCCAATATCATTTTTATTCATATTAAATCCAAAATTCAATTATTGGTAATTTCCAATCATAAATTTAAAATAGTTTAGTTATCCAATAAACCAACATTAATAGTCATTAAATTTTATTTCTACCCATAATTGTCCAATAATTACATTAAATTTAATAACTTACTATTGAGACTTGGTTTTGATTCATGACATGAAGCTATCACTACAACATACAGATTTGACGACTGCTACGATAAAAAGAGACAAGGAGACGAGACTTTAAGAACCGGTGCATCAACTATGGTATTTTGTTTTTAAGTCTTAGGTCAATATTTGTTAAAATCGCTCCTCGATTATGTTTACACTAGCTTATATATTTAATCACTATATTTACTAAATATTTTATACATATATAAGCACACATTTAATTTATTAAAGCAATTTAAAGTTATAGAAATAAATATATATATATATGTATATATGTATATATGTAATTGTGCAAACTGCACAAAAATGACCAAGTCAGTCGACTGACCTACTGAGACAGTCGACTGACACTGGGGTTTTTGTGCAGCATGCACAGTTACATAAATATATACGAATTTATATTTTAAATTACTTTTGAATCTTCAGTCGACTGACTCTGTAGCTCAGTCGACTGAATTTCTATAACAGCTATTTTTTTTTTTTTTTTTGAAAGGACACGATTTTTGTGAAGAGTTGCGAACCTTTGACGAAAAGATTCGAACGCAACACTTCGATTAAAACTCTTCACCAATAGTTACTGCTTTCTAACATTTATAAATACAAACTCCCACTTCATTTCAAATCACTTAATCACATCGAATTCTCTTATTTCTCTGATCTAACTTTATGAAATCTATTTGCTATAATACTTCCAATTATTCTGTATTAAAGCAATACTATACCTTTCAATTCTTCATATACTTCAAATATACATATTTTTACTCGAGGAGAAGATTATAGGAAGGGTGTACTATAAGTGACAAATACGTGTTATCAGAGCACATAGTAGTCAAAACTATTTTCTGTATTAGTTGAAGTCATGTTCTGCTGCTCAGGTGAGTGAAGTCCTCTTCGGCTGTTGAGGCGAAACCCTATTATGCTGCTCAGGTCCCCGTTCGGCTACTCACGGGTGTATAAACATGTTCCTCTGGGTTAAGTGAAGGTTGTTGTTTTAGTGAAATTCCAGAAGGAGTCAGGGACTGGACGTAGGACGGTGCTCTGAACCAATATAAAATATCTGGTGTCATTTTACTATACTGCTTTTTATTCCGCACTATTTACAGCATTATTATCAACATTATACTCTGTATTATCATATATCCATATTACACGATCCATAGCATACTTTCACTTACAATAGTCAAAAATACGGGTCGTTACACCTTAACTCTCAACCTACTCAAAATTAATTGAGTACCCGAGATTTTAAGTGGAAAACAAAAACTTTGAGTCAGACATAAAGCCTAGTATGAATAATAATTTACCATCTCAAACCATTTGGATATATAGTGAGACCACGCTGCTTAACGAACTGGTTTTCCCCTCGCTAGTATCCTAAAACATTTATAAAACCATATATTATGATCTTGCATGCACAATGTTTAAAACGTAGTATTTCAAAACATTATGGTGATATGCAAACAAATAAATAATTCTAGATTAACCCTACCCCATTCATTCTGACTATCTGACTCAATTATAGTTTCTAAGGTTACTATTAACTTTTTAAAATGTTAAGGACTATCTGTTCAATTACTTAGTTTTCATGGGATCACTAAGAATCTATTGGTAACTCTAATATCTTATTTCTTATCCTAGTTTTCATGAGCTAACTAGGAACCTATTGGCTGACTGTCAATATCTTAATCCGGATATAATTTTCATGGGCTAACTACAAACCTAGTAGCCCCTACCAATATCAAATCATAGTTTTCATGGGCTGACTGTGGACCTATTGGCCTCTGCCAATATTATATAATTTTATAGGCTTATTGTAAACCTATTGGCTCCTATCAATATCTTTAACTAAAAATTTAACATTTGTTAAGTTATATTCACTACTGGGTCAACCTAATTGGTTAATCTACCATTTCCCCAAAATGTAGTTATGGATTAATAAAAATGTGAGCAATATTTTCAAATATTTATTTATGCCATATTTATTACTTTAAATTGATATTAGGTTTATGTTTTGAAACCATAAAAACATCTCTTTCGAAACCTCTGGATAGCCCCCTTTGAAAGCAAAGACTTCTTTTCAAAACATTGTATACATACCTTTCGAAGCCCTTAGTAAACGTTCTCTTTCGAAACCTATTATACCTTTCGATGGTATCAAAATGTCTTTTTTTAAATATAGAGCTTCGAAACAAATGAAAATACCCCTTTCAAAAGCATTGGATTTACTCTTTAAAAACATCATTTGGGTCAAAATGGTTATATACTAAAGTATCTCTTTCGAAACTAATAAAACTTAGCTTGGGAAAAAATTAATGGTGTCGGAACCATCTTAGGCGAAAGCAAAGACCTTTGAAATCAAAACCTTAAAGGACAAAGTCGAAACCCCCTTTCGACTCCATCACCTTCGAAACCCTCAGCCCCTTCGAAAGCATATAGGAAAAAGCTTAAGCAAAATAGAAGTAACCCCCTTCGGCAACATAGATGACTTCAATGCAGTTGAAAGAGGGATTAGCGGCTTGGTTTCGACTTAGTCGAAACCTACCCTTTCGAAAGCAGTTATTTAAAGGAAAAAGGTACCCCTTCGAAAGCAAATATTTTAACACGACATGACAGCCTCCTTCGAAAGCTAATTATAAAATCTTTTCGAAAGTATATGTTTCGACGGTGTCGAAATCTTTAGGTAGAATAAGGCAAGACTTTAACTTTCGAAAACAAAATGGGGTTTCGACCCCATTGGAAGCTACCCTTTCGACACTAAGGCTTCCGACTTCCTTCCAATCCACTACATACCATCTGAGTGAAATCTTGTGTATAGGTTTCGACTATGGTGGTTTCGACTGTGTTGGTTTCGACTAGGACAAGGCGGAATCAAAGAAGTCAAAAGGTAACTTACTAACAGAGGCGGAACATCTATTTCTGATTTAAAGGCTGAATCATAGCAACTTTTAGTAATTACTTTCAAACAACTTGCCTATTTGTAAATTATTGATTGATTGTCATTAAAACTTTTCAAATGCTTTACCTTTTTAAAACTGTCACATTTATTTAGATCCAAATTAAAGAAATTTAACCTTAAAACCTTTCTATACAACAAAAACCGACATTTGCAGAAAAGCCATTCTTTTGAAATAATTTATTTCGCCTAGTAAATTAATTGGGAAAAATCCCCAAATATCACATAAATTCAATTCCATATCAAACATATTAAAATTTTAGACCCAATTTCTTCCTGAAATTCTCGAATATATTGTAAACCCAATTACATCATATTTTTCATTAAAAATTCATAATAAAATTTCCATAGCTTGGAAAGTTCTGAAAATTAAAACCCATCTTCAAAATCATGCTTTACGTAACATGAAATTTCTTTTATGGCAATCTGAAATCGTATATTCTCAGTTTTATGTTAAAACTGTGCAAATTCATATACGTATGAATAAAAATAAATCAACATGATATAGCTTAAGCATATCATCATCCATTTTATCACAAAAACGAACTTAATCATAAATTCGAAATTATGTAATTATAGAATAAACATAGATATGGTACAAGATTAGTATTCGCCTTAAACATGATAAGGAATTTGAGATTTGTTGTTGATTAATCCTTCCTAGCTTTTGATCCTTAGCTTTAGACTAAAATTCTTCCTTTCTTCCTTGGTAATGGCCGGCTTTGGTTTAGTTTTTTAGAATTTTTGTTTGTAAAAGTGGAAATGAAACATGAATGGGTAGATATAGCCGTGTATAATAAACTAGCTAATTTACTAATATGCCCATGTATAGTTTAATTAACCTTTAAACCAATTTAAAGCTCATTTACTTTGTTAATAAGCACGGCCCTATTATGTAATTTATTCAAATCTCAATCTCCTTATCATCATTGTTCTATTTAATTTATCTAATTAAATCTTCTGAATAATGTTATCAAAAACTAGAGATGTTACACCTCCACTGCGATAATGCCACATCACCAAGCTTGCCTTCGCTCCTGCCTCACCCCGGCCCTTAGCTCATGCCCCCATCTTGTCCTCCCGTTCATTTCCTAAGCCAACATGCATTTATTCACCTATGTACTTACATTTTCTAAAGATGTGATTTTTACTTTATAACTTAATTTTGTATTATATTTCATAAAATGTTACACCTCATTTTTATATATAAAAATAACTAAACATATATATACACATATATACATTATATTATTCTAACTTTATTTATAGATGAATATGTATACTTACACTAGAGTTCACAAGTTCCCGACAACTTTTAGCTAACGAAAAGTCGAAAATTCAAAAAATGATTTCTGATCACATTTTCAATTTTTCTTCGAATTAATTATTTTTTAACTAATTTTGAAAAATATTTCATTGTCATTATTTATTATTTAAAAGAGTTTCATTCTAATTGTAAAATCTGTTATTTGAATAGTTAAAATAAATTAAATATTTGCAAATCAAAGCGATGAAATTTTGGGTCATTACATTAGGGTCAATAAAGCCTTCTCTTAACCAATTTCTTCTTTCTCTACGTTTTTTGGTTGTTATTTTGAAGAAATTTATTTGTAGCTATCATATGAGTAGGCTATCGACTTATAGCTATCGAATGTACAAGCCATCAGGTTTACACACTTTAGCTATCGGGTTTCCATTGTTTCGCTATCGAGCTTACACATTTTAGTTATCGAGTTTCCATTATTTAGCTATCAGTCTTACACACTTTAGCTATTATATCTATACGTTATCATGCCTATGCAATAAGAAGCTATCATGTCAATAGGCTATCGGATATATTTTTTGTCATATTTACCAACTTATTACTGAAGCATGTATGATATCAGGGTTATAGCTACTACATATTTGCTATCGGTTTTATAAGCTAACATTACAGAGGTTATAATTATTGAGATATTGTGTTTACAAATATCGGTTATAGCAATCATGATTATAGATATAAGTTTACAATGGCGGATTCATTATTAAATGGAAAACTGATATATTACTTAGCACAGTAAATGCTTTCTGACCTAGTCTTTAAACATGTCACATTTTCATTTATTACATCCATATTTGTGGTGGAAATTTCAGAGTCAAGCCTTTATTAACTCCCTTAATTATTTCTAAATTTATTTATTACTTTCATTAAAGATATATTTTTCCTTTGCCATTTAATTCATAATAATTTGAAAAATAAAATTCCCTAAGATTCATGGAAAACCATTAGAAATATTTTTTACCTTCGATAAAATTTCAAACAAATGTATTAAATTTAAACATTTTTAAACATTAGTTTACGTCCAAACCTCCCCATTTTCACCTTAGACAATTCATAATTAATTATCTTCTCATCCAGAAATTATGAAATTCAAAACTCATCTCTGATGTAATGTTATAAACATCATGCCAAAATTTCAATTCATTTGAAGGTGATTAACTCATATATATATTTTTTTGAAAATTGATGGCTTATTATTGCAACATCATATACTTCAATAATATGCCTCATCAAAAGCTTACAACTCCTAACTTGAGTGGGTGTCTTACAAGGAACAAAAAGTACATATTATCTCCATATATTAGCATACAAAATAAGCATGTCTACGAACCAAAACATGTAACCTCTAGGCTAAGGAAAAATTACCTGTACTCATAGTTCACTTTCATGCATATCATAAACTATACCATCAATTAACTTTGATGTATGATCGTTTCAATATTATCAAAACATGTTTAACATCATTACGAACAATATCCAAGTCTTAAAAGTTTTTGGGTGAAAAATAACGATAATATTACTCACTTAAGTAAATAGCATGATTGAATTTCTTAATTCCTTTAGAAAATAAGCTTGAATGACAAGCACCATTGTTCAAGTGGTTAAGTGATTCGATTTTGATGCGAGAGGTCTCAAGTTAGAATCTTGCGTAGCGTGATTCGAACGTTTATTGACATGTGATATGTTGTGTATAAAGTACCATTTCAAAAAAAAAATCTTGAATCTTGTCTTTGATTTATTCTCATCTTATTTCTCCCTTCTAGTAATAACGACCAAGTTTATAGGTTTTCTTGTTTTTATGAAATGAAGGGATGAAGAGAGTAATGTGTTTTGGGGGTTTAAGGGTTAATAATTTAGGATTGGGCTACCTCGTTGCCTAACTTATTAGTTCCATAATCCCTTGTTATACAAGATCCCTTCGTCCACAATCTTTTATGGCTGAAAATTATATACAATAGTAATTACACTTTTTTCAACTCAATTATCCTTTAAGCATCCCACAATTGATTAATTAAATGCCCTATTGAGTAATTTCTTTATTAAATTCCCTTAATCGATATATAACTGCTCTTTTATATATTTAAGCTTATAAATGGCACTCTAAAATATGGGGTGTAATAGACATGTTCAATAATTATATCAAAAAGAAAGAATTTGCAGAAGTAAAGAAATAGTGTAATGTTAACAAAAATGAAGTAATGACACTTGCTGTATCAAGCAAAATATACCTTTCATTGGAGATTATGATCAATAACAACTCAAAAGATAAAATTCACAGGAAAGAGAAGGAGCATTTGCAAATAAAGGAAAAAAAGTGCATCAAAACATTGGTGTGCCTTCAATGTTCAATCCTCAGACATACCAATGAACGAGGGGTGATAGATTTAACGACACCATTGAAGATCGCCGCTACAACTATAAAAGTCAAAATTATTTTTTGCAGGAGCAACTATCTGAACTACAACAATATAAATGAAATCTACTAGTCCAACATATATTAACCTTGGTCAAGAATCCTCATTGGAATTATAGCCATGCAGATAGAATCGTACTTTTTCACTTACTAATGAATATTTTACTAGTAATGATACATCTAATAATACCATAAAACAAATATAACTAAACTATTTAAATACATGTAGGTGCCTGAGAACCCCTCAGTTAAGCAGCTTTTTGGAAGTGTTAATATCAGTCCATGCAGTAAGTATGATCGACCATAATCATCCACAAATCCTTCTCAATAACCTCAGCAGATCATCTCTCCTCATAAGAGGCTTGCCGGGGCTATAAACAAAGCCAAAAGTGTCAAGAGAGAACTTCTCATGGATAAAAATGCCAAGTGTTAGGACAAAAACTAAACTAAAGTGACTACTTCCAATTTCTAAGCAAGGAAGAGAACTACGCAGCAAAATAAGAAAAACAAATGATAATCTTGTGCGAGAATGTAAGGAGTTTGTGTAAAACCAAAATAGTTTTAAAAATTAAAAATTAAATGCATAAAAATAATGTCTTGTGTTTTAGGTTATTGGAAAACAAACTTAAAGCTGAGGAAATTGATAGTTTCAAACTTCATTTTGATCAAAGATGGGTAGACATTAGCAATGTTGAATTTCACTTTAAGTGCAGAATACTTATACCTATGAACAGTGAGGTATAGGATTTTGAAAAAATTAGTATGGGTGACCACATTCTAGCTGTGAAATATATCGGTGGAGCTTTGTATGTATGCACTATGCATAATTTTGACTATCTTAGAGAAACTCTATAGGTCAAGATGTTATCTTCATCAAACTCCCTTGGCTGCTCTTAGGAGAAATCGATTATATCAGACATATTAGAGAAAAGAGTGTAGATAGTAAGGTATATTTTAGAAAATTTTAGAGTTAGACTGATGCATGTATAGATATGATTTAAGTGAAATCCTAATTCCTAATTTTCAATATCCATAGGGGTCTGGGCCTAACAAAAATTTTATATATAAATTAGATAAATTACTAGCTAATCCTGATTGGCTAAGAACTTCCTCAAAATGTAATGCAATATTTCTACTACCTTGTTGTAGTGATCATAACCCCATGGTCTTCTTTTGATGATTAGTTGCATTTAATAATGTCAAAACCATTCAAATACATGAGTAATTTGCATATGTTTAAAGACTATCATGATAGTGCTAGTAGAAGATGGGTCTATGAAGGGGAAGAGTACTCGTTATATAAACTAATCAAAAGAAGAAAGAAGTGAAAAATTCATCCAATGAGTGGAGTAGAAAAAAAACAATACAAAATGAAAACAGAAAGAAATGAGAAAACCGTGTGATGATTTACAAAAGATAACTTGAAAAGGCAATAACAAAGAAAATTAAACAAAACTCTAACTTCAGACTTCAATTCAACAAGAATATCTTGGCACAAAGCAAAAGACCAAATTTGATTGCTTGCTACTTAATGATGAAGCTACAACATTTTCCATACCAAAATATCAAATAGTAAGTGTGGAAATAACACAAACTAAATGTTTTCAGTTGATGGAAGAACCTGTAATGATGTAGACAAATTTAGTGGGAAAGCAATTTAATACTTCACATAATTATATAACCAAGAAAGCAGTCAATTTCATTTCTCGAAAGCTATTTGCAAAAACATTATCACTAAATATAGGAAAAACTATCTAAATAATATAATCAACCATGATGAGGTGAAATGTGTAGCCTTTAGTGTCAAAGATAGTACTATTCCTAGTCTGGATGGGTACAATTCAAAGTTCTACAAACGTCTCTGGGAAAATGTTCATTATGAAGTACATGAGGTAGTCAGCCATGTGTTTGAAACATGTAAATTTTGTAAAAGAAATTAATCACACATTTATTGGTTTAGTTGCAAAATCAAGAAATCCAATAGAAATATAAATGATTTTACACCCATATCATGTTGAAATGTTATATATGAAGTTCTACACAACAAAATCCAGATGTTCGTGAATGAACTCATCTCTGAAAATCTATGTGTTTATACAGTAAATAGAAGTATTGAAAATGGAATTCTAGTCGCACATGAAGTAGTAAGAGGGTTTTAAACGATAAACAATAAAATGTATGCATCGATGTTGACTTAAAGAAGGAATATAATTTAGTGAGTAGAAAGTTTGCCTTATATGTTTGAATGTGGTGCAGAATTAAACTACAATGTATACTTTCACAAGAAAAATTATTTATAAAAGATCAATTCAAACATTGTGGGTTTGGTGGAGACATGAAAAGTAGTTTATCTACTTGTATTTGGTTTATACGGACGGAAAGAAACAAGAGAATTTTTAGTACCAATAAAGCTATAAATGAAAGGAAATTATGTAACCAAGTTGTTGATTATGTTAGAATCAATCATAAATCTAAAGTTAGAGATTACTCTAATAATCAGTTTGAACAAATTGCAGAAGAATGGCTTTAAAAAGTTTTACCTGACTTACCCAATGTTATCCTTATATTATAATTGATGATGGATTATGTAATGTCTCAGCTCTAATGACCAAAACATCGGAGGGAGATTACCATCTGATAATTCATATCAGTGGACACGAAAGAAGTGATCTCTTTTATACACTACTTCGGGTCAACATTGATGCATTTCAATACCTGAAAATGTCTAGAATAATAAGTATCTCGTCTCGATGCAAGGCAATGTGCATGAATTATAGAATTGAATAATATTGTTGCAGAGACAATTAAAAACTTCCAAACTAACAATAGGAGTGAAAAAAAACAGTGAACTTATTATCATATCCAAAAATCTGATATATTATTTTCATATACACAACTCATCACGTAAATAAATCACATCAACCAATACAGAACATAAGTAAAGTAAATACTCGCCAACATCATTTACTCCAAATCCATATCGCAGCCCAAAAAATAAATACAGTCATACCGATGACCTGTAAAACAACCTCAGTCTGACCCGAGGTTGTTTGGTACATAACAAACCCCGAGTCAGGCTAGAAATCTAACTGTGAGCATAACAAAATCATAAATAGTAAATGTGCAGTGCCGAGTTTAAAGGTGACATTTTCAAGCACACATATGTCACCTACACCATAACAAATCACGGAAATAATTTATTTTCACAAATAGTGATAACACTCGTGCACAGCTTTGTTCATCGTGATTCACAGCTGTAACTCTAGACGACTAAGATGTCACAATCTATCCATATTATATGAGTTGCTTTCGATTGTATAAATTCAACTTATTAATTCAAAATAATCATTTTGTATGGTCGACATTTCTAACTATACTTATGAGAAGACTAAATCATCTTCTCGAAATTTTGAGAAGGCTGAATCATCTTCTTGTTTGTGTGTCTCACCAGGATAGCACATTGATAAATATCCATAGTGAATTTACCTTCTACATAAACTATATTCCCCAGCAAGTCATCACGGTCTTTTTCATCTATATACTTCTGATCAGTTGTGGTTGGCCCTTACATGATCTCTTCGTTGTCGTGCCCTTCAAGTATCAGGAGATATGGTAAATTTTATTTGTGTGTAGTCCAGTTCATCATTATATCTCCATCGGGTAGCAATACTTCTATTTGTTTACATTATGCATCTGGTTTTCTTCAATAACTTCGTATGTCCTGGCAACATATCATTTGGACACTGTGACGAGGAATAAGGTCGTCACGATACGGGTTGCGATACTCGAATTAACCTAATAGGATGGAAACTAGAAGTCTATTGGTCAATACCTCATATCGTTCCCATTAAATATTAAATTTATTACTTTCAAAAACATTTGACTTTCATTAACATGTTTCCAAATAATTTTATATCTCATTTTCATCAAATAAAAATCATGTACGGTATTTCATAACATCGTATTATAATGCATCATAACTGGGTAATTTAAACATGACAATTCATATGTTAATATCAAACATCACATGGGATATAACCAACTTGCACTTGTATATCATGGGTGAATCAATCATCATACTTACTTATGTTTAAAAATCAAACAAGTATTCAAAAGCACCCATAGTCATTCAAAGCACATAATTCATCCAATTTATTTGTAGTTCATTCATAACATACAAGGAAATTCATTAAATACTTAGTATACGACATATCAACCAAAGCCAAGTATCATTCAATTCAAATCCAAATCAAAGAAGCATTTCATCACTCAACAAGACATGAGTATATTTACATAGCAGGGTTGAAAGACAAACATTCAATCACTTATGTCAAAATTGAACAAACTTTCAAATCACCCAAATTTATATTCATACTTCACATTTCAATATATATACTCCTATTTTTTAAAATAAATATACTTGACATTTCTTTTCCAAAAGCATACTATCCTTTTAATAAATCAAGTATTTATTGATACCGCTTGGTATTCATATCATTTTATGCTTTTATAACTTGGTAAATATAACACGCCAACAAAACGATCATTTTATAGCAATACATATGGGATACATAATTCAAGAGTATATAACATGGGTAAGAAATAAAAATTCAATCGTCAAATCCCAAGAATTAAACAATCATTAAAATTAACCAAAAATATATAAGCATTTCAGCTTATATACTCATGATTTATAATACAAATTGTTTTTGGATCTTATATTCAAGATCAAACCTGTATTCATAAATTAAACTAGTTTTAATAAAATTCAACTTGTCCTTTATTTCCTTTAGATCTTTATATTCAAACCATCACATAAAAACAATTAATACATTTAAAAATAGAATCAACTTCCTTTGCCAAAATTATTTGATAGTGAGTTAAAATTCCATTTATAAAATTTTACAATATCAACCAAATTCAATTCATCTTTCAAATTACTTATAAACTCCAAATATCCTTGCCTTTTTAACCCATTATTTCATATGTTAATTAAACTATTTTTCATTCTATATATAATCAATTCAATAGTTTGATCAATAAACATATTTTTTTTTAATGGCATGTGATACTCATTTATTCGAGCAAATAATCATCGAATAATATCAGCATACACACTTATTTCTACGACAAGGTACATATATCTGAATTGTCATATATTGGCAAGAAAATTCAAATCTATATCAAGGGCTTTATGTTAACAGAAATTATATATTCATCAAGCTAATCCACCATCAATTTCTAATCAAACATCACCAACATCAACTTCTATTGGCGGTAACTTAAACATATCATGCTACCAAGCCATTACCACCTAGATGAAATCAATTTAAATCAGATTGTACTCAAAACAGTAAAGATTATTCATCATAGATGAAAGAAAGGTAGGATATACTACGTAAATGTTGGAATTCCTATAGAACAAAATGAATGAAAAATACATAAAGTCCCACATCGCCTAATATACTAAGAGCAAGTATATTTATAGCTTTCCCAAGTGGAGGTTGGGGGCCTGGAGCTCCCAAATGTATGCTTCGTTGTGAGGAGGGAGATCATGCATCTCCACCACACACGCGCGCGCCGCCGCCACTGTTCGTTCGGGTTTGGGTTTGGGTTTAATATGATACTCGTGTTTTTACTGCAATTGGACCGGGTTTTTTAACAGTTGCAGACTATATGAACGAACGCGACTGTTCATAAGCGGACGCGGATTGCTGAGGAGATATGACTTCTGAAGCGAGCGGGTTGAATAGGCGCGAACAGTAGCGGGTGCGACCCGTTAGAAGCAAACAGGTGCGAACCGATTGAAGCGGAAGCGGGCGAACAGATGCAGTGCGAGCGGGTGCAACCCGACCGAAGAGGCGCAGACAAAACAGTAGCGGATGAACAGATGTGACTGTACGAAGAGGTACAAACGCGACTGTGGAGCGAACGGGTGCAGACACGACCGTTCGGAAGAGATACGGACCAACTATAAATAAGAAGGAAAACTGATCACTTTCCTCACTCATTTTTTCAGACTGAATTTTCTTATCTCTTCTCTTCTAATAACTTCTATTCTTATAATCAAAATCACAGAGTAATATACTCGTTACAATCTCCGGCAAAATGCGTCTGTTGTATCTTCGGAGAATTTTGAGATAACATTCTTAAGGAAATCGTTACGACGAGCCTCAGACAAAATCCGATTAGAATTCTAGTCTGATTGTATATTTATATACATTATTCTATATTCTATCTGTTATTCTGGTTATACTATTTATTGAAAATAGTATAACGCTGTTGTTGAAATTTATTTACAACATTCATATTGTTATAATAATTACTATAGAATTCCAGTGTAGTGGAAATCTAAGTTATAAACTTGTGCGACAAGTTTATAATTGATTATTCTATGTTTTGGTATACTAGACGTATAACATCTTAAGAATTTTACCGTTTTCTTATTAAAACAGAGATGGAAACAGTAGAATTTTCAAATGTGAGACATGTGTAGAAGCAAAAATGGTCAAACAACCATTTAAATCTGTCGACAGAAGCACCGAACCATTAGGTTTGGTACATATAGATTTATGTGATTTTAAATCACTACCTACAAGAGGTGGGAAAAAGTATTTCATTACTTTTATTGACGATTATACGCGATATTGCTATGTATATCTTTTAAATAGTAAAGATGAAGCAATAAAAGCATTTATAAAATACAAGGCTGAGGTAGAGAATCGGTTAAATAAAAAGATCAAGATACTAAGATCTGATCGAGGTGGAGAATGTGAATCACCATTTGAACAGTTCTGTGCTGAAAATGGTATAATTCATCAAACAACGGCTCCATATTCACCACAACAAAATTGTGTAGACGAGAGGAAGAACAAAACGTTAAAAGACATGATTACTGCCATGCTTTTAACTTCTGGGCTACCGACGAACTTGTGGGGGGAAGCCTTAAATATGTCTAATCACATATTAAACAAAGTTCCTCACAATAAAACGGGAACAATTCCATATGAGATATGGAAAGGACACAAACCAAGCTTTGAATACCTCAAAGTGTGGGGGTGCTTGGCAAAAGTTCCAGTTCCGCCTCCCAAGAGAGTCAAACTTAGACCAAAAACAGTAGATTGTTATTATCTTGGACCAGCCCAAAATAGTAGTGCCCAAAGATTTTTGGTATTCAAGTCTGATATAACGGATATTCATGTAAATACAATCATGGAATCAAGAGATGCCTCATTCTTTGAAGATGTGTTTCCGCACAAAAGGAATGAAGGAAATAATGTCCCAAAAAGGATAAGGGAAGAATCAAACGATTCGCATGAAGATGAAACTCATCATGAAATTGAGGATGCTGAACCAAGAAGAAGCGTAAGGGCTAGAACTTCCAAAACATTTGGTTCGGACTTTTTTACATATGCATTAGAGCACGAACCTCAAACGTACAAGGAAGCAATGTCATCTTCTGAATCCCCATGTTGGAAAGAAGCAATCCAAAGTGAGATTGATTCAATTCTAAGTAATAAAACTTGGGAAATTGTTGATATTCCACCAGGAATAAAACCAATTGGCTGAAACTGGATTTTCAAGAAGAAAATGTAAACAGATGGCTCCATCGACAAGTATAAAGCCAGATTAGTAGCCAAAGGATATCGTCAAAAAGAAGGAGTAGACTTTTTTGATATATATTCGCCGGTAACACGAATAACCTCTATAAGAATGCTAATAGCAATTGCATCCATCTATAATCTAGAGATTCATCAGATGGATGTAAAAATAGCATTCTTAAATGGAAATCTCGATGAGGAGATTTACATGGAGCAACCTAAGGGATTTATTTCCAAAAGAAATAAAAACAAAGTCTGTAGATTAGTCAAATCATTATACGAACTAAAACAAGATCCAAAGCAATGGCACGCAAAATTTGATAGTGTCATGATGAGAAATGGTTTTCGTATAAAAGAATGTGACAAATGTGTTTATTATAAACAACTTGGACAATCATATGTGATGATCTGTCTATATGTGGACGATACGCTAATATTCGGTCCAAATACTCAGGTAATTGAGACCATAAAGAAAATGTTGATCAACAATTTCGACATGAAAGACTTGGGTGTTGCAGATGTTATTTTGGAAATAAAAATAATAAAAACACCTAATTGAATTGAGTTATCTCAATCACATTATGTAGAAAAAGTGATTGAAAGATTTCGAAATTTTGGAATTAAAGGAGTAAATACACCTTTTAATCCATCAGAAGTACTGCATAAAAACACTAATGAGAGTGTAATGCAACTGGAATATTCTCGTGTAATAGGATGTCTTATGTATCTCATGAATTGCACAAGACCAGATATAGCTTATGCAGTAAGTCGATTGAGCAGGTATACAAGCAATCCAAGGAAGGAGCACTGGAAAGCACTAATGAGAGTGCTTGGATATTAAAAAATACCACTAACTATTCCTTACATTATGGAAAATATCCTGCCGTCTTAGAAGGATATAGTGATGCAAACTGGATTGCAGATTCAGATAATCAAAATCAACGAGTGGTTATGTCTTTACCCTAGCAGGGGCAGCAGTGTCATGGAAATCTACTAAACAAACATGGAAGCTCGATCCACTATGGAATCAGAGTTCATTGCATTAGATAAAGCAGGCGAAGAAGCAGAATGGCTTCGTCACTTTTTAGAAGATATTCCATTTTGGCCTAAACCTGTACCGGCCATATGTATACACTGTGATAACGGAGCTGCGCTAAGTAGAGCGCACAACTTTGTGTATAATGGAAAGTCACGACATATTCGTCGATGCCATAACACAGTTAGGCAGTTACTCTCAAATGGAACAATTTACATTATGTGAGAACAAATGATAACCTAGCGATCCATTTACTAAAGGTTTATCAAGAGAGAAAATTGACTGCGCATCAAGAGGAATGAGTTTAAAAGCCTAAACCACAAAGAGTTATCTTATACGGAAACATATCCTAGCGACTGGAGATCCCACGGACTAGGATCAATAGGCAAAGCAGTTCTAAATAACTCAAGACGTAATGCATTTGCATGGACATAGTCCAACTCCATTCCTATGGTGCACAATATAAATGCATGCCTACAGAAGTATTTAAAGGTTAAAACTATGTTTTTTAATGATGACCATATCTTGGAAATAACAAGTAGGGTATATGTAGGATACTCTTAATGGTTGCGATCACCTATGTTAGTGTGAGCTGGGTCGACTCTATGTGAATATTAAAAGGCTTTTATTCTCTAAAACACTCGCAGAACCAAAAATTGTTGAGGACCAAAATGAACACAACCAAGAGATTGGATGAGAAGGGAATCAATGCTTCGTAAAGATTATTGTCTGGATATACAATAAAGGCCGACGGTTCAAGATGAAATAATTCACCGATTAGCCAAGTAGATCCGATAAGTTTTAACTAGGGAAAGTTCAAAGTGAAATATCTACTTATCCACGATAAAGCATTATTCCATACGTACTCTGTGATATTTCGCTTTGTGTGGGGGATATGTATATTATCATTCATGTGGGGGGTTGTTGGAATTCCTATAGAACAAAATGAATGAAAAATACATAAAGTCCCACATCGCCTAATATACGAAGAAAACCAAGTATATTAATAGCTTTCTCAAGTAGAGGTTGGGGGCCTGGGGCTCCCAAATGTTTGCTTCGTTGTGAGGAGGGAGATCATGCATCTCCACCACACACGCGCGCGCCGCCGCCGCCGTCCGACCGAATCGAACCGAGTCGGGTCGGGTTTGGGTTTGGGTCTAATATGATACTCGTATTTTTACTGCAATTGGACAGGTTTTTTAACAGTTGCAGGCTATACGAACGGACGTGACTGTTCATAAGCGGACGCGGATTGCTGAGGAGGTGCGACTTCTGAAGCGAGCGGGTTGAATAGGCGCGAACAGTAGCGAGTGCGATCCGTTAGAAGCAAACAAGTGCGAGCCGATTGAAGCGGACGCGGGCGAACAGATGCAGCGCGAGCGGGTGCGACCCGACTGAAGAGGCGCGGACAAAACAGTAGCGGATGAACAGATGTGACTGTACGAAGAGGTACATACGCGAATGTTTGAGCGAACGGGTGCAGACACGACCGTTCGGAAGAGATACGGACCAACTATAAATAAGAAGGAAAACTGATCACTTTCCTCACTCATTTTTTCAGACTGAATTTTCTTATCTCTTCTCTTCTAATAACTGATATTCTTATAATCAAAATCACAGAGTGATATACTCATTACAATCTCGGGCAGAATACGTCTGTTGTATCTTCGGAGAATTTTGAAATAAAATTTTTAAGGAAATCGTTACGGCGAGCCTCAGACACAATCCAGTTAGAATTCTAGTCTGATTGTATATTTATATACATTATTCTATATTCTATCTGTTATTCTGGTTATACTATTTATTCAAAATAGTATAATGCTGTTGTTGTAATTTATTTACAACATTCATATTTGTAGGACCGATTTCACCCTAGAGGGGGTGAATAGGGTGATAGTGTTAATTATAAAATTTTATTGCGGAAGTTTATATTAATTTTAACACAGATCACAGCAGAATAAACACAGCAGAATAAACACAGCACAGATAATATCAGAATAATAAAAGCAGAAGAGGACAACACAGAATTTGCCCAGCTTCGGCAAAACCCTGCTACGTGCTGCCCCCAAGATTTCTACTAGAAATTAGATGGTCCCTCGCTTACACATGTAAACTCGCTATACCCGCTAATGACTATCCTAACTCTACGCTCAAAACCCTGCCACAACTCAGCCACTGAGTTGCGAATTCTCAAACTACGACACGTAGTTTGTCCCTTAGTCACACGACTAGAAATTTAAACGGTTTAAAAAGAAATTACAAATTAAAAAACAATTTAAAAATAAAATAACCCTAATTTAAAATTAAAGATCCCTTTTATAAAAAGCAGAATAAGGCCGGCCCCTTTTTAATTTGTCTCGACCGTCTCCTTTTATTTCTTCGGCCCAATTCTTTTGAGACAATGGCGGCTTCGTTTCTTCTTCGTTCTTCTTCGATCTGTAATTAGGGTTTTCTGAAGCGCCGACCTTGTAGGATCGATTTCACCCTAGAGGGGGGTGAATAGGGTGATGGTATAAATTATAAAAATTAATCGCAGAAGCTTATAAATTAATTTCAATTCAGATCACAGAATAGCAGCACAGATATCGCAGAATATAAAATAACAGAATAAAACAGAACAACACAGAATTTACCCAGCTTCGGCAAAACCCTGCCTACGTGCTGCCCCCAAGGTTTCTACTAGAAATTAGATAGTCCCTCACTTACACACGTAAACTCGCTATACCCGCTATTGACTAATCTAACTCTACGCTCAAAACCCTGCCACAACTCAACTACCGAGTTGCGAATTCTCAAGCTACGCCGCGTAGCTTGTCCCCTAGTCACACGACTAGAAATTTAAACGGTTTAAAAATGAAAATACAAATTTAAAAACAACGTAAATAAAAATAGCCCTAAAAAGAAACTAAAGCCTTTTAAAATAAAAAGGCCGGCCCAAACTAAAACAGTTCATCCCCTTTTTTTTTATTTCACTATGCCGGCCCTTTTTCTTTTATCTCGTATGTGATAATGTCGGCTTGTTCTTCCTTCTGAGATTAGGGCTTCGGCTCTTGTTTGTTCCTCTTCCTTCAATAAATTAGGGCTGGAATCGAAGATGCCGATATTATATTAATCGATCGAATTTGTGATTTTCGTCCTTCTGCCCTGTCGATCGACTGCCTCCTTGTACCTTGCTTCGGCTACTTCGATTGATCGAGTTCGATTACAATTTTGGTGAGTACTTTTATTCCTTTTTGCTTTCTGATTGAATGCTTGAACTCGATGGATTTTAAATTGCCGATGATGATTGTGTTTAAATAGGAATCGAATTCCTATATTCTCGTTCGTTCTGATGATTTGAATTTGTCAATTATTTTATCTCTGCCGTATGATTATTCTTGAACGATTATGATCTCTCTGACTTTGTCACTTCGTATATATTTTGTGATGCTTGCTTACTTGATGTTCACGGCATCAATTTTCTTTGACTTGGGTATCCTTTGTTGGCCACGGCTTCGATTTTTGACTTTGTGATGAAGTTTGACTCATTCATCATTGACTGTGACGTTTGGCTTTGCTATGCTTCCACGGCTTCGTCCCTTACATTGTTCACCTCGGCCTATAGTGTTCATGTTGTACTTGGATAGTTGGTATTTGATTTTGTACTGTAGTTATCTTCACTGTGTTGCACATGCTATACTGTATTGTTTCTCTGACTTTGCTGTAAACATTCATGTTTGGTTGCCACTGAATTTTGATGTTTTTGCCATTCACTTGTGCACCATATGGAGCTTGTATAATTTGAGTTGTAGCTTGATGGTTTTGTGGTTGTAACTGGACTTTTGAGTTTGTTGCATTTGTGCATAGTTGCATCACTGGTATATGCATATTTGTTCACCTGCAGTTGCACAATGCTGTATCCATGCGCCACTGTTTGTACTTGATGGTTGCTCTTCTAGTTGGATATGTTGGTTCGAATTGCAATTTGTCTTTTGTACTGTTTCACCATGTTCAATGTTATTTGTTTCCTTTCCATGAGTCACTTGTGCTCGGGCTCACTGTACGCTGAAGCATTCTGGTTTGATTACTTGTGGTCTTTGACATGTTATCTGAATTGTGCTGTGCATATATATTTACTCTGTCTTGTGTTGATCTTGAGCATTGCTGAGTCTTTTCATTTCCTTGTATTGTCCAGTAGAGTTGATTTGGGTTTATATTCATGATGTTGAGCATTGTCATCATGTTGGTTTGGTTGTGCTGTAGTCCAGTGCCCCCATACATATTGTTACTGAGTTGTGCTTGATAGTCTTGTATGGTTTTCTTCTGGTTTGTTCGCTGCAGTTTCATTACTACTTCTCTGATGCATTTTGGAATTGGTCTGTTGTACTTTGGTCTTACATTTGTGCATACTTGCTGTTTTGATTTGTCGAAGCTTTGCATTCTTCATGTTACCTTGTGTTGAACCCAGTTTTAAAAACTCGGGTTTGACCTTGTGCTAATGACGTGATTTTGAATATATTGCACTTGAGTTGAACCTGTCTGTATATTTGGGTTTGACCTGTGCTCACCTGTCCCTGTAGCATTATCAAGTGTATATATCGGCGTGCACGGCCTTGTGGCATATACAGTAATACACTGTGTATGTCACAAGTTGTTCGTGTATGATGAATTCAAATTTAAATTATGACGAACAACCCAAATAACTGAGGCAAATCATATATTCAAAAATTATCTTTTATTTTTGAATTGCAAAAATATTTCTTTTTCAATTTTACTGCGTTAGTTTATATTTTTGCAGATTGCTCAGATGCTGGATTCAAACTGGAATGCAGTTGAAGATAAATACGAGTGTGAGTGATATGTAGTGAGGTGAACTGTAAATATGTAATGTGATGTAATTGCAATCAAAGTTGTATAGTTATAGTGAGAGCTTGAAATTGTACTATTCAAAGTTGTAATAAATATTTATTTGAATAAAATATCTGTTTGAATTCAAATTCTGTGTAATTTATTTTATTCAACAAATATTTATTTAAACTGTGAAAAATAGAATAGTATATTATCAAATACATTTAAACGAATGTATATATGTTTATTATCATCAAACAAAAATCATATAAGCGCATATTCAACAGACCTTTGGTTGCTCAATCGAAAAAGATGATTTTCAGTTGTTGCTTTCGTCGATTGCTTGGCTCTTTGAATTGTCTTCGGCTACTTCAATTTGGTCGAGTTAATTGTCAAAAACGGTATGCGATTTTTTCTTTTTTTCGATGTTGATTTTTGCTCGACCTTTGATTCGAGTTATTGATATTGCTCTGTTGTTACTTGAACTCGAATCTTGCCATTGCCGATGATGATTTGTGGGTTTTTATAGGAGTCGAATACCTAAATTTTCATCATATATTTTTTTACTTGAATTTGTCAACTGATATTGCTCGGCCATATGATTTTGATTGAATGTTTGAGATTTATTTGACTTGTTCAATACGAATATAATTTTGCTGCTTGATGGTCACGGCTTTGATTGTTTAACTTGGTCAATTTTCTTTGCTACCACGGTTTCGACTTTGACTTGTTCAACATTAAAATTTTGATCACGGCTTTGATTTGTGACATGAATTTCTGGACGTTGATTATTTTCGGCTTGTACTTGGTGTTTGTAGCTTGCCACTGACTACATCACCATGTTGCATTGTTGTTCACCTCTCTTGTAGTTGTGTAGTTTTACTGCACTGTTGCCTTGAGTAGTTGTTGACTGCATCAACATATATCAGTTGCTCGGCCCTGTCTTGATTCACTGTTTATTATTTGGTATTGTTGTATGTTGTGTTCATGTTTGATCACTAAGCGCTGCTTACTGTCATGTTGCATAATCACTGGTCTTCAATGCACATGTATATATGATATTCATTAGTCGACCATTTGAACATTGCTTGGAGTTGCATTTGTGTACTTCATATATGCACTGTGTCTTGTAACACTTGTGTCACTTGTGTACTTGAGTATGCACTGCATATTTGGTTTGCACCTTTTCTGGTTGGTGTTGCTGTTATGTTGGTGGCTAGCCTTTGCTAGTTCATTCATGACATGTTGTCCATGTGAGTTCATTTGTGTCTGCATTTTGTTGCGGCCTGACCTGCGCATGATGCATATTTCCTGACCATTGTTGCTGTGTTGATCTGAATTGCTTCCTGGTCGTCACTTGATGTTTGTAGTTGATGTATATAATTGTTCGACCTGGCATTTGTTTTGAGTTGCATACTTGTTTGAGTCTGGTATCGTTTGTTCGATCACCTTGTTGTTCCATGGTCTATTTGGTGTTTTGTTCATTTGAGACATCTTAGCTGTGGGTCTGGTTCGCCTTTGATTCATGATGTACATTTGGATTTTGGTTTTATTCACTTTGGAATTTTCTATTGCACTTTGTATCATTTCTTTGGTTCAGTGCTTATATATGTACACTGATATACATGGCTTCAAGTGTATCGCACTAAATCTTTTTAGTTGAGACTGTGTTGTTGTTTGTCGAGTCACTTGTATTTGATAGTTTTGTATTGCACCTGATCCAGTTTCACAACTTGGGTTTGACCTTATGCTGATGTCGAGATTTTATTTATATTGCACCTGAGTTGAACCCGTCTTTTTATTTGGGTTTGACCTTGTGCTCCCCTGTCCCTGTAGCATTATCAAGTGTATATTGGTGTGCATGTCACATTGTTCGTGTGTGATGAATTCAAATATAAATCATGACGAACAACCCAAATAACTGAAGCAAATAATATTTTCAAAACCATATTTTATTTTATATTGCAAAAATATTTCTTTTTCAATTTTACTGCGTTAGTGAATATTTTTGCAGATTGCTCAGATGCTGGATTCTAACTGGAATGAAGTTGAAGATAAAATACGAATTGAGTGAATGAGTGATGTGTAGTGAGGTTAAATGTAAATATGAAATTGTGATGTATTTGTAATCAAACTTGCATATGTATAGTGAGAGCTTGAATTTGTACTACTCAAAATTGCAATAAATATTTGTTTGAATAAAATTTCTGTTTGAATTCAAATTCTATGTATTTAATTTTATTTAGCAAATATTTATTTAATCTATGAAAAATAAAATAGTACATTAACAAATACATTTAAACGAATGTATATATATGTTTATTATCATCAAACAAAAATCATATAAGCGCATATTCAACAAACTCCCCCTTTTGATGATAACAAACATATATTTAAGATTTTGAATATGTTAAATGTATTTGATCATTGATATGCTCTAATTTGCTCCCCCTATTTAAATGCTTCCTCTCTACACAATACTCCCCCTACATATATGCATACAAATAAAAATATGCAAATGAGCCTAGATGCAAATAGAAAATTATTTGAACTTTGCTTGATTTTATTTGACAAAATATTAACTTTTCTCTCCCCCTTTTGTTATCAGTAAAAGAATAATAGTGTTAGAGAAAATAGAGATAAAGTGATCGATATTAATTCAACACTAAAACTCAATCGAATAAAAAATAAATTTTTAAAAAAAAAATCAAACAAAAATCATAAATATTTTGTTAGGCGCATATTCCACTTTTAGAATGATGGAAACGATGTCATCATATAAAACCATACAGTTGTGTCTATTTGTGGTATATTTATATCAGGAATTTGAATATCTACTAACCATGCATAACCGTTAGGACTTTTAAATGAGATTAGTAGTATTCCAATTTTATTTTAAAAAAATGAATTCAAGTATCTTCTAACTACGCATAACCGTGAGGACTTTTAAATGGGATTAGAATCAACTTGTTTATTTTAAAAATCAACTTTTGATATGCGTTCCATACATGCATAACCGTGAGGACTTTTAAATGAGCATGGAAGCACATAACAAATTCCAAGTAATTCACTCATGCATAACCGTGAGGACTTTTAAATGAGAGTGAATACTTTAGTATTTTTTTTTACTATATAACTTTTTTCTATTATTTTTCTTAAAAAATGTAAAAATGAAAAACGAACGATTCCTGTTTAAAGTACCACATATCGACAAATTATATAGAATTTTGATGAGTGATGGTCGTTAGAAATATGATAGAAATAGAGATGGTCATGGAATTTTTGCCAACAAAAGTTTTATAACTCTTGTTTAAACTGAAAAAAAAATTACTAATTATACCTTCTCGAGTAATAATGTGTGATAAATATCAATACTCATCACTTTTTCAATCACTATTTTTCTTTTCAATAATCATCAGGGAGTCAGATTAGTCAAAATAGTCATTTAAAATCAAGTTCAAAATAATTATGAAATTAATTTTTCAAAATGACTAATATGAAAATATGGTCAAAAATGATTTTCTCGAGGGGGCTTTATAAGAAAATTTTCTTCTATTTGAAAATTATTTGAAATGTAAAATATGCTGATATTTTCTTTGAAAAACGATGCAGTTACTAAATGTCTCAACAAAAATCATGTTTCACTAGTAATTTTTCTATCAACTAGATTACCAATGTAATCTGCATCTGAATTTCTCTTTCACTCAAAATTATCATTAATTGAATTCGATTGACCAAACCATGAAGTGTGCACCAAAAAATTTCAAACTCAATTTTAACAGCAATTCAAATGACATTCTTTTGAAATTGAATTGAAGCCGTGTAAATAATCAATAACGGTGAATATAGAGTTAGCCGTATTATAAGCAATTGTATAATCATCCAACAAAACACTATTTTTAATCCAAACTGATGTATAAGAAGTAATTCAAAGAATCTAAAGAATATTATAGTGTTTTTGGCATAAGAATATAATTGGCCAACTATGTTGGATAAATCAGAGTCAAAATCATCATCTATTCATCATCTCAATACTGGCTGATTTTAATTCAGAATATGGTGCAGATTATCACATTTAATATATCATTCAAATAAATATACTTTTACCTGTTTTTACCTTTACGATATTGTTCGTCGTTGTCCATTATGATTCTGTCACCCTTATACTAGGCTAAGGAACTTTGCTTTGTCGCCCGTTGTGTTTCTGGAACAGCCAAAATCCAGAGAACACTGTTGTTGTTCCTTAGCCTGCCACCATACCTACACGATGAAAGATTTTTGTGACATATTTGTTTTTATAGGTCCATGATTATTAGTGGCAGAAAATTTTGAAAAACAATTTTGTGAAGACCCAAAACTATTTATAATTGTTCCCTTCGGCACCCAAATTTGTTTAACTTTGACAGCTTTTATATTTGTGCCTTTTGGAACCCAAATTGGTATAGTTTTCACATGTTTGGGTCTATACCAACAATTATTGTGATTGTGTCCATATTTTCTACAAATTGTGCACATTGAATTTTCTTGATTAATCTTGTTTTCAACAATTTTAGATTGATTATATCCAAGTCCTTTTCTAACCGTATTAACAGTTTGCTTTTCTAATAGCATATTCAACGATTTTTCACTTTTTGAAAATTTATCTAAAGTCGTTGACAATTGTTGGACTTGCGTTTTGAGAGATTCATTTTCATTTAACAATTGTGTGCACTTTTTAATTGAATTCTCTCTTCTAGTATTTTCATTCTTTTTTGAAATCAGAATTTCATTTTCAAGTGATTTTATATTGATTTCTGATTTTTTAATTTCTTCTTCGAATGTTGGACACTTATCACACTTAGGGATCCTACTTTGATAGGTTTTAACTAATTGGTCAAGTTGTTCATTTAATTCTATCAAAGAATCTTTTTGTGATTCAAGTTTAGCGAATTTTTTCCTAAGTCGTTCAAAACAGCCGTTTACTTCATGGAAATGAATAAGCAACTCAGAATGGGTAAGTTTTGATACCTCACTTGGCTCATCATTGTCACTGTCAGTTGTATCACCTCGAAGACACAATTCTGCCTTTTCGCTTTCACTGCCAGTGCTTTGATCATCCTCGTCTATTTCATCCCAAGTGGCTGCAAAACTTTTCTTTTTCTGTATCTTTCCATGGCTGAATTTAATTTGTGGACAATCGGGCTTGATATGACTGGGTTTGTTGCAATTATAACAAATAATCTTTTGTTCTTCTGAGTGGTCTAATGCTTTGGCTATTCTGTTTTTTAACTTTTGGTTTAGAGCTGAATTTCCATGTTTCTGATTCCATTTTTTGAATTTCCTTATTAACAGCTCTAGTTCTTCAGCACCATCGTCATCGTCATCACTTTTAGTTGTTAATTTAAGAGCTATCAATTTCTTTCGAGTATCTCCTCCTTCACGCTCTTCTTTGAATTTTATCTCTAGCTCATATGTGGTAAGATTTCCGATGAGTTCTTCAACTTTGAGTTGTTTTAAATCTTTCGATTCTTGAATGGCAGTTACTTTTGCTTCAAAGCTTCGTGGAAGGACTCTGAGGATTTTCCGGACTATTTCCAATTCGGTGTATGTTTTTCCGAGAGCTTTTGATTTGTATACGATACTGGAAAGCCGTCCGTACATCTCTTTGACATTTTCTTCCTTCGCCATTGTAAAGTTCTCATATTCGCTGCATAGCATAGCAAGGCGGGATTCTTTGACTTGAGATGTTCCTTCGTGAGTCACTTCGAGTGTGTGCTATATTTCCTACGCAGTTAGACAATGTGAGACACGATTAAATTCAAATTGATCCAACGAACAGATAATAGAATTTATAGCTTTAGCATTAATATTTTGTAATTTATTCTCTAGCTCTGTCCATTGTTCCTTTGGTTTTTTAATTTCCTGATTATCTACAGTTATAGTTGGAGTTCTATAACCTGTCTCAACAATATCCCAAGCATCAATGGTTTTAAGAAAAAATTTCATCCTATTTTTTCAAAAAGCATATTCACCACTGAACATTGGTGGTCTAATTATCGATTGACCCTCAACAAAAGCAGTATAAAAGAAACCATTTTAAAAATTCAACTTTTTAAAATAAAAATTGGTTTTTGTAAAATCAAATTTTTAAAACAAAAACGGCTTTTGTTCCTAGCTCTAATACCACTTGTAGGATCGATTTCACCCTAGAGGGGGGGGTGAATAGGGTGATAGTGTTAATTATAAAATTTTATTGCGGAAGTTTATATTAATTTTAACACATATCACAGCAGAATAAACACAGCACAAATAATATCAGAATAATAAAAGCAAAAGAGAACAACACAGAATTTACCCACCTTCGGCAAAACCCTGCCTATGTGCTGCCCCCAAGGTTTCTACTAGAAATTAGATAGTCCCTCGCTTACACACGTAAACTCGCTATACCCGCTATTGACTATCCTAACTCTACGCTCAAAACCCTGCCACAACTAAGCCACTGAGTTGCGAATTCTCAAACTACGACACGTAGTTTGTCCTCTAGTCACACGACTAGAAATTTAAACGGTTTAAAAAGAAATTACAAATTAAAAAATAATTTAAAAATAAAATAACCCTAACTTAAAATTAAAGGTCCCTTTTATAAAAAGCAGAATAAGGCCGGCCCCTTTTTAATTTGTCTCGACCGTCTCCTTTTATTTCTTCGGCCCAATTCTTTTGAGACAATGGCGGCTTCGTTTCTTCTCCGTTCTTCTTCGATCTGTAATTAGGGTTTTCTGAAGCGCCGACCTTTGGTTGCTTAATCGAAAAAGATGATTTTCAGTTGTTGCTTTCGTCGATTGCTTGGCTCTTTGAATTGTCTTCGGCTACTTCAATTTGGTCGAGTTAATTGTCAAAAACGGTATGCGATTTTTCCTTTTTTTCGATGTTGATTTTTGCTCGAGTTATTGATATTGCTCTATTGTTACTTGAACTTGAATCTTGCCATTGCCGATGATGATTTGTGGGTTTTTATAGGAGTCGAATACCTAAATTTTCGTCATATATTTTTTACTTGAATTTGTCAACTGATATTGCTTGGCCATATGATTTTGATTGAATGTTTGAGATTTATTTGACTTGTTCAGTACGAATATAATTTTGTTGCTTGATGGTCACGGCTTTGATTGTTTAACTTGGTCAATTTTCTTTGCTACCACGGTTTCGACTTTGACTTGTTCAACATTGAAATTTTGATCACGGCTTTGATTTGTGACATGAATTTCTGGACGTTGATTATTTTCGGCTTGTACTTGGTGTTTGTAGCTTGCCACTGACTACATCACCATGTTGCATTGTTGTTCACCTCTCTTGTAGTTGTGTAGTTTTACTGCACTGTTGCCTTGAGTAGTTGTTGACTGCATCAACATATATCAGTTGCTCGGCCCTGTCTTGATTCACTGTTTGTTATTTGGTATTGATGTATGTTGTGTTCATGTTTGATCACTGAGCGCTGCTTACTGTCATGTTGCATAATCACCGGTCTTCAATGCACATGTATATATGATGTTCATTAGTCGACCATTTGAACATTGCTTGGAGTTGCATTTGTGTACTTCATATATGCACTGTGTCTTGTAACACTTGTGTCACTTGTGTACTTGAGTATGCACTGCATATTTGGTTTGCACCTTTTCTGGTTGGTGTTGCTGTTATGTTGGTGGCTAGCCTTTGCTAGTTCATTCATGACATGTTGTCCATGTGAGTTCATTTGTGTCTGCATTTTGTTGCGGCCTGACCTGCGCATAATCCATATTTCCTGACCATTGTTGCTGTGTTGATCTGACTTGCTTCTTGGTCGTCACTTGATGTTTGTAGTTGATGTATATAATTGTTCGACCTGGCATTTGTTTTGAGTTTCATACTTGTTTGAGTCTGGTATCGTTTGTTCGATCACCTTGCTGTTCCATGGTCTATTTGGTGTTTTGTTCATTTGAGACATCTTAGCTATGGGTCTGATTCGCCTTTGATTCATGCTGTACATTTGGATTTTGGTTTTATTCACTTTGGAATTTTCTATTGCACTTTGTATCATTTCTTTGGTTCAGTGCTTATATATGTACACTGATATACATGTCTTCAAGTGTATCGCACTAAATCTTTTTAGTTGAGACTGTGTTGTTGTTTGTCGAGTCACTTGTATTTGATAGTTTTGTATTGCACCTGTGTTGAATCCAGTTTCACAACTTGGGTTTGACCTTGTGCTGATGTCGAGATTTTATTTATATTGCATCTGAGTTGAACCCGTCTTTTTATTTGGGTTTGACCTTGTTCTCACCTGTCCCTGTAGCATTATCAAGTGTATATTGGTGTGCATGGCCTTGTGGCATGTACAGTGATACACTGTGCATGTCACAATGTTCGTGTGTGATGAATTCAAATATAAATCATGACGAACAACCCAAATAACTGAGGCAAATAATATTTTCAAAAACTATATTTATTTTATATTGCAAAAATATTTCTTTTTTAATTTTACTGCGTTAGTGAATATTTTTGCAGATTGCTCAGATGTTGGATTCTAACTGGAATGAAGTTGAAGATAAAATACGAATTGAGTGAATGAGTGATGTGTAGTGAGGTTAAATGTAAATATGAAATTGTGATGTATTTGTAATCAAACTTGCATATGTATAGTGAGAGCTTAAATTTGTACTATTCAAAATTGTAATAAATATTTGTTTGAATAAAATTTCTTTTTGAATTCAAATTCTGTGTATTTAATTTTATTCAGCAAATATTTATTTAGTCTATGAAAAATAAAATAGTACATTAACAAATACATTTAAATAATGTATATATATGTTTATTATCATCAAACAAAAATCATATAAGCGCATATTCAATAATATTGTTATAATAATTACTACAGAATTCCGGTGTAGTGGAAATCTGAGTTATAAACTTGTGCGACGAGTTTATAATTGATTATTCTCTGTTTTGGTATACTAGGCGTATAAGAGTAAATTCACTGTTAACCTCCTACCAACGTTCAACTTCACTCCCTTAGCTATCGTCGTCAGCCCAACATCTATGACGCCTCCTCCATTTGTACTTCAGGAACATACATGCAGAACCCTAAGAATATTCGTGCACGTCAGCTTTACCACTAGAAGAGAAGCCACTATCTCCTGCCATCGATTGTATTTCACATTAATTCGTGTGCTCACCTCCACCTTAACACCATGCTCCAGCATCGTATCCAAGCCGTCGCTACCCTCAACTCATCATTGTCCTTCCTGGACGCATGCACACCCATGACCAAGCCAACAGCCGACATCACCCACCTCAATCACACCCATCTTCTTCCTCTCTCTTGGCAAACCCACGTTGCTTTATACCTATTATGCACGACGTAATATTTTTATTTTATTTTATTGCAAAGAAATTTTAGGCAGGGATTGGACTTTGGTCGGTTTTTTCTTCTTTTCTTATTGAAGGAGGAGGAGATCAGTGTAAGGAGGTGGAAGGATATGTAACAACCCGCATATTTATCGATTTTATATTTAAATATTTTATTTAAATATTTTGTCGTTAGTCGGATATTGGTCCGAAAAGCTACTTTTTGCAAACGGTCAAATTAGGACTCGAGACCACTTCCATTGAGTTCGAAATGTCGTTTACAATTTTTTTAAGTATAAACATTGATATGATTGGAGATAGTAGAATTTCACTACTTTTTCACTTGAGACTTTGGGTTGGGCTTTTAGCCTATTAGACCCAACCTTCACCCCTCCTCTTCATAACTTCATTTCTATTTTCCTAAGTCTTCAAGCTTCTTCAAAAATGGTGGAGGGAATGGGAAATTAAAATTTCAAAACTCAAATTCAATTGCAATCCATCTTTCTACTCCAAATTCAAGAAGAAGACATTGGATTCGAGATTCTTGTGCTTAGATAGAAGAGGGATTGATTCTTGCTTACTTAAAACTTCATTTTTCATTGAATTTGTGCAAAGGTGAGATTTTTATCTCGCAATTCTAGCCTATAACTATATTGGACTGCTGGGAATGATTCCCTATCACTTTTGCATGCATATTAGCATTTGATTTGGATTGGATTGGCGAAAAACTCCAATTTTTAGCGTTTTGGTGAATTTTCTGCACTTAGGTCGTTCCGGCCATTTTTGGTGCTCGGAGTTAGGTCGCTCGCGACCTAACCCTTGGGTCTCTCGCGAGTTAGCACCATAGGTCGCTGGGCCATCTAAATGCTTGTTCGGTGTTAGGTCGTTCGGGCTTAGGTCGTAGGTCGTATGGACCCTAGGTCGTAGGTCGTTCCGGCCATTTCTAACGTCTTCGGAGTTAGGTCGTATGGACCTTAGGTCGTAGGTCATATTGACCTAGGTCGTAGGTCGCTAGACCCTGTCTCCTTAGGTCGCAAGACCTTGTAAACCGTTAGGTCGCGTGACCTATATCTCGTAGGTCGTTGACCCCCTTAAGTCGTTAACTCGTTAACATGTACGGCTCTTAACCATTTTAGGTCGCGTGACCTTGTACTTGACTTAGGTCGTTAGGTCGTAAGACCCTAAGCCATTTTCCATTAGGTCGCTAGTCCTCATACCGATAGGTCGCTGGACCTTAGGTCGTCCCACATTAGGTCGTTGCTGGTCTTAGGTCGCGTGACCTTGTTTAGACCGTAGGTCGTTAGGTCGCAAGATCTTAGGTCGCCTGACCACTTAGGTCGCTTGACCTATTCAAATGTTAGGTCGCGAGTTCCTTAAGTCGCTCGTCTCTCTTAGGTCGCTCGCTTCTGCTAACTCGCGAACACCACTAGGTCGTTTGACCCCTTAGACCCCTAGGTCGCAACCATTAGGTCGCTCGACCCTATTCCTCTTAGGTCGTTAGACCTCATTTTGTCTTCACTAGGTCGTACCGTTTTGGACGGGGCGCTGCCCCCTGAACCCCCGCGACCTGACCGGGAAGGTGAACCCCGTAAGCGGTGGCGTTGCCCCCGCACCCCCACCTTGGGGGGTTGTCACCCCCCCCCCCCCCGGACCCCCCTCCGTAAGGGATCTTATCTGAAAAACATTGAGCTGATTTCCTTGGATTTTATTCACATCTCCGTATGCGATCTTTGTGATTGATTGTTTCTATAATTACTTCTGTGTTTTGTCATTTTATAATATAAAGGTTTCAATACTAGTACTAAATATCAAAACTCTTTTAACAAACAATTTCAACTCTATTTTTAATAACAAAGCTCTTTTCTTAAACCGTTTTCCAATCTATTAGTATATACAAACCTTTACCTCACTCGGATGAGAAATCTAATTAAACGACTTAGTAAAACAAGTGGTATGAAACGCTTGCGTTCACTTCGTCGGTTAATTCTTGGACTTGTTCGATTGAACCTCTTGTGACAATTTTATTAGTGAAGATTTACAGTTTGTTCGTAAATATTTAAGTTAAGCAAGTGGTTATGGGACATGAAGCTAAACTTCTATATTTACTAGCTTAGTGTAATTGACACTTCTCGTTGATCATGACGATCATTCTGATGCTTTAGACTAGCAACTGTGCGATGTCTCTTGTTGTGAGGTTAGACTAGACACCACTTGTGTGATTCCACTCACACATACCTTTTTGCTTTTTGGTTAGTCTGGACCTTAATCTGTGTGATTTCATTCACACATGTGGGGTAGCTCCTCTTGGTCTTCGGACCGTCATGTGATAGGCCTCTTTCTCTTTTCTATGATTTCTGGACTTCTTGCATTGATTTCTAGAATTTAAGTTATTGACTTGTTATGAGTACAAGTTTGGGGTATGATGCCCTTTCCGAATCTTTGAGAAGATTCTTGTGATATTGATTATCTCTTATTGATTGATCTTCTGTTGATCATTATTTACATACTTATAGTGGTATGTCATTATGGATATTTTATGTTTATGCCATATCTTTTATGCTATAACATGTCATCTGATATTTATAGCTAGACTGACCCGTTTATTATTTTCTTAAATAGTACTCGGGTCAGACCGAGATGTTACAGGTGCTTCTGCTTGACTTCTTCGCAGGGATTCATCACTCTGACTTCTGGCTAACTGTTTAAATTAGCAGTTTTTGTTGTATACACTTGAGATATAGACTCATAGTTGTATTCTTTTGTATAGCACGTGTTGCTATTCTTTTGTATTATTGTGAATCTTTTGAGCACTACTCTGATGTACACTTTCATGTGTTAGTTATATATTCATATCTTCTTCCGCCTTTGTGATATGGATGTCTGTGACTGATTTGCGATATGCTTATTTCTATGTTTGTTTCCGAAGATTATTTATAGCCACCGTGTGATAAGCAATTACATGGATGGTCGCTCCTCAATAGCCTTATTCTCCGTGCTAGTTGACAGCACTACTCCGTAGTGTTCTTGGCTAGCGTGGGTATAGAGGTGGGGCGTCACAGGATAAGTATCAGATGGGGATGGATATCATTGGGTAAAAATTAGGTTAGTGGCTATTGCTTTAGATTAGGTAATGATCTTAGGTACTTCATTAGCCCTATTTATGTAAATAGTATTTATTTCAAACGATTTCCCTTTTTTATTCATTTCAACTTGTTTTAATCATTTAAAATTAAATAAATTCATTCAAGTCAATATAATATTTCTCACAATTTTATTCTTATCTGAAATAATTTTTCGTTGGTTAAACTACCGCTTTTAACCCTTAAAATAATTATTTAATTCTCAAAACAATTTAGAAAGCTCACTATTATTTTTCATTTAGACAAATAAATTTTCAGGCAACTTTTGGACTTTAAAAACAATATTTCAAATTTCAAATTTGAAACTTAACTCAATTATTTTCTTTTTATTATTGGATAATGCAAAATTCAATTTATTGAATTCAACTCAATAAAATCTGAAAAAATAATTTTAACTTTTTTTTAACCGCATAAACACTTTCATTATTTAAAACTTAGTTTAAATCTCAATTCCAAACTTTATATTCAAATACTTGGATTACAATTCAAATATCCAATTAAATTATCAAAAACCCATTCTAATGTATTTATTTTATTTTCACTTTGAAACAGGTTGTTACAAACTACTTCCACTTTTAATAGCTTATGTTGGAAGGTATTCGATCCTTTCATATGCTTATATTCGCCTTTTCTTGTATTTTAATACTAGTCTCAAAAGCTCCTGTAGGGAATTAAACAATGACAAACTATTAGGGTAGAGTTAACAGGATTAAAAACACAAATAGATATAGATCTTCTACATGCAAATGAAGTCACATTTTGGAAAATCCACAAGTACATCGGTAAGCAAAGCAGTAAGCTTTGGTTTGGAGAAGTCTTTGGCAGTTAAGAGAAGTAGTATATCGGCTAGCTTAAACACTAATACTTCAAATAAACTCATTTGTTAGATTAAACTAAGGAATTCTGTAAATATGGAGATGAAAGTGGTTACACTGACGTTGATGATCGTTAGTTTAAGTGGCAAGTGGTATGACGTTGTAGGTTGAAGTCCTAAAGGTCATGGATTTGAATCTCAATACATAAAAAATGAGTAAGTTGACAGGATAAAGTACCACTGTTGCTATTTTATCAAAAAAAAAAAGGATCCTTTATTGGTTAATCATATTATCAAAAATATAGTTTAGTGGGATATTTTGTGACAGTTTCAAGTGGAAAAGTGTTTTGATTTGTAATCTGATGAAAGCATTCCCAGCAATAAAAGTTGGTCACGCTGTCAAACAAATATTCCTTTTACCGACCCACACTAATCCATCTCCAACAATGCACAATTTTATCTGGCATTTGTAATACGAAAAAAATATGTATGGTCAAGATTACGATCAACGTAATCGGAATTAATCCCAGCCACATATTTAGTTGGGACTAATAATGCCGGATAACTCGCTAACTGTTAAGATCATCAAAGCGACATTGGCAGTCACTAGTGAGTCTGAAATTGGACTTACTGTCCCCTAGTTGGGGGTCAGTCACTAAGCGACTGATTCCTGGTTGGGGATGCTCCAGCAATGTATAATTTCACTGTCCGACTACACTCAGTAATAGCAGGAAATACTCTTTGCTTCTTCCAATTCAGTTGATGTAGAAGTATGCTAGTTTTAACTCATCCAAATACTTACACTTGATCATCTAAGACAACCTAACTACTGATTATGAACTGTAATGATGTAAACAAATTCTAAAACATAACAAAACGATTCAGAAATTATTTTCTTCCAAAAAAAGGGGGTTGAAATAAACTCACATTATCAGTTTCGGAACGTGCTAATAGGTCACTAGTGTACATCAGTCATTAAAATGTTTTACGCATCCAAACATGCATCATAGCTTGTAAATAAAAATTCAAAATGTTACATACAACTTAAATATGAACTCTGTTTGAACTGTAAGGCTATGTGTACCTTGATTTTTCATTTAGCTACAGCCAGTTGTGCCTTCAGAATCGACTGATGGATCAGTTTTCATTTTTTAGCATCCACCAGCTCTACTGTCAAATTTGCAGAGTATTAAACTTTGGCAAGTGAAGAAAACAACTGCTGACGCAAAAACAATCTATGTTTCTTCTGTTTAAACTATCATTTCTCCTAAAAATGGTGTAAAATATTATGTTACATTAAAGAATAATATTTCTTCTATTCAATTTCTACTGTTATATAGGAAGCCAAGGACAATGAACTATGCAGAAGTTGATGGTATGCATAATAGACTGTTTCAAAAGCTTTTTTTTTTCTTTTTCATACGTTAAGAATTTGCTATGACAGTACACATAAACTAAAGAAAATCAAGAGTAATGCATAAGAAAAACTAATAAAAGACATAACAATATGTTAAATGTGCATCGATGGAACCTCACCTAGCTAAGTCAAGCCTTGCTGCTACGATGATAAGATTATCATACGTAGTGGCTTGTCTTATACATCCTACCACTAAGGTGTTTACAGTGGGTAATACATAGGAACTGAAATCGATGCCTTCTTCATACCATACCTGAGGTAAACAAATAAGATTGACGAAATAATATCTTCCTAGGTAATGTGAATAGAAATATGTCCCTATATGAAGTGGAAGGTTTAAAATTTTCAATCTTTCAACTCAATAAAGCAAAAATAACTCTAAATGACCAGTTAAAACACTTTCAAGGGTACCATTATTGTAGGTAAGATAAGGAATGCACAGATGTTCACCAGTGTCCATGTTATTGTAATTTTGTGGTTAGAATCAATGTTACATTTTGTTACCCATAGAGTTAAAACCGAAAGCAGCTAAAGTAATTGCTTTAACATACTAGCTATACATGAATGTAAAGGTATATAACTGTAACCATGCCAATGACACTAATGCTGTGTGGAAAAAAAACTCCATTACCGATTGTTTGCGTCAAAATTGGTCACAAACGCCAAAAGTCGTGAAAGCACCAGTGTTAGCACATAGATCCACAAAATTCAAACACAAATCTCGGATCCAGATAAAGTAGAAAATAAAAATGAAGAAATAGCAAAATTAAAATGAAAGAAAGCAAGAAAGAACAAAAGGTTTATACTGGTTCGGCTATCTCCGACTTATGTACACTTTGAATCAATCCTTTTATTCCTTTAATCCTACAATTATAGTTACAAGCCATTGAAATCAATAGTAAAAATGACAGAGTTTAGTCTAAAAAAGAAGAAATCCGTCTTTTAGCTGTCATAGGACTGCTATTTATAGGTGTAGATTCTAAAATATCCACCTCAGAACCTGAAATAGCTCTTCTCGTGCGTAGGTGGGCCCGCCAGATCGATCCGCGATGATTTTGGATCGATCCATGTACAATTCGTATCGATCCAAAAGTATTCCAATTGAGCCGAGATCGATCATGGATGTTCTTGAGTGCATAAGGAAGCTCCTGTGAAAATTTCATCGCACTAGGACTTGTAGAATAGGAGTTACGATCGATGCAAGTTGATATTTGCGAGTAGGCTGAAGTGTACGCATCGATACTAGTTCATATCGATCGTCTCGATCGCCTTCGTATCCATCATCCAATTATTCATCGGTCCCCATATTCATTGTAACGTCCCGCCTTTTGTACGCTTTAAATCAACGATAAACTATACACGTCAGACTCAAACCATACAAAAAAAGGATTGTTATTGGGGTGAATAAGAAAAGCAGAGAAAGAAATAAAACAAAATAGAATCTCACAGCGGAATGACAAAATATAATAATTAAATAACAGTTCATGAAGCTTTTTTATAAAACATTTGATTATACTTATACAACACAGATCAGAGTTACACATACCAGAGAATAATAAATAATGCAGCGGAACAGTATGAATGTAGTGTAATAATACAATAAATAATAGTAATACAGTCTTCGTCTTCGTCCTTCAGAAATAAGGTCTTCAAATCCTGAAATGATCGAGCTGATCCGAGCGAATTGAAAAGACAAAACACTCGAGTAAGAACTAAAAGATCTTATGTAAGTTAAATCAACAGTAAATAATATGAGTGGAACGGCGACAGAGATGTTTATGGAATTTGACATCTTCTATCTTGTGTCTAACGTGAGTGCAGTAACTTAAGAGATACTCGGAATTCACATCTCCTAAGAATCCGTTAAACTATTTACTATGTAGTAATATGCGCTATTATAATAATGTCTAAAGGTAAAATAAACTTACTTTAAAATAGTGTTAAGGAGTTACCCAATCTCCCCCTTAACACGTAATAGTCCCAGTAGTCCATCCAGTATCACAGTCCCTCTTGATCGGGAAACCACCAGAGGATACCACACGGGCTACGGGAGAAAACCAAACTCGTACAAGGCTCGCTAGGGTAGATGACACGGCACACAAGGCAGTGGCAGGGTAGATATACCAATTATACACACGGGCTGGTGGTAACGCGTAGCAGCTACTACCGCCCACCTCGAGCCACACTCCTAAATCAAAAATCAAAAGTGGCCACCAGATAAACCTCAAAGTCAGAATATAATATCAAAGGAGTGTGTCCGATAAGAGGGGCTACCTCCTTGGCCCGAGATCGCTCATGTTTTAACCACCTTATGCCAACTCATGGGAGTGGGGTCCATGTATATACCTCAAAAGAACGCCGCCGCCATCCTACTTTATTCTGAAATCTTCATCGCGTACACGATTGTTAAAGTGGTTTTCGGAGCTGGAAGAGAGTATGACAACTTCCGATCCTGGTCTCTTTAACAACCAAACGTTATTATAACACCGTGGTCATTTTCAAAATAGTTTATAAGTTAAAACCAAATATCATTGCCCTTTCAAAACCAAATCAATACGATATCATTTTCATTTTAAATATATTCTTTCTAAAATTATAACACTTTCAAAGTTATAACATTTCGAAATCAAAACACTTGAATATAACACTTTTAAATTATAATACATTGAAAACTCATAACTTTGAAACATAACTTCCACCACTTAAATGATTTAAATATTTAAAATACTTTATATAATAAAATAGCTTCTTCAATTTCACAAATCAAATCCAACACAACTCGAATTTCTACATTTTATATTAAACAAATCCTAAATCATAAATTTCGATTTAATTCAGTTTCCAAATAAACTATTCCAAACTATATCGATTTCAAAACAGATTTGATCCATAGGATAAACCATTTCAAATTCAACATATCTCAAACTTTAAGTATTCAACACTTTCAAAACTAAATTTGAAAATTTTGTGTGTGTGTGTACATATATATATATATATATATATATATATATATATATATATATATATATATATATATATATATCCAATTTTCTAATATTTAATTTTGAAACATTTTACTTAACAAATCCATTATCATTTAAACAAAACCCAAATTACAAATAACCAAATATTTTCTTTTTATACTTGAAATATTCATTTAAATCATCTTGAACAAAATCAAGTAATAAAAATCATACCTTTTAAATTTTCAAACTTAATAAATTTCAAATCAAACTTATTTGAGTTTAATTCTTAAATAAATTTAATTTCAGAATAATTTCAAATTTATCTTCCAACCTTAATTTATTTAAATCATTATAAACTCTATATAAAATATAATTTAATTACCTAGCCATATTACCTTCAATAAAATCAAACTTAATTATTAAACTCATTCTGTATTGAAACAATTTATACATAGCTTAAAATCAAGAATAAAATAACATTTATATAATATCTAAAATAAATATTGATATAAAACCATATATTTCTTTACAAAACCATAGAAATAATTTCAAAAATATTTTTATATAGACCACGGTGTCTGTATATAATTTTTTATCCTATGGTCAAGTGATACAGATATTTATCATTTCAATCCGTAATTTAAAATATAAATAAGGTTATATACCATTTCAAACCACAATCCCGAATGAAATAAAATCCATAACAACTTGCAGTTTCTAACAATATAAATACAACATCCATTCATCCAATATCAATCATCAAACATTTATCACAATCATCATCCAATTCAATCAATAACATCAATATAAAACAGATAATAAATAACAGGTATTTACTGGCAGTTTATATTCAAAAATAAATTAAATAACTATTTTATCCAAATAAATTCAAATAAACTGAGATGATGATTCAAAATATGCCAAACAGTCATAATAAATTCTAATCACATCATATATCAATTTAACAAGCATAAAAAAATTTAGAAGTTGCGAGTGGGTTAAAACACTCACCTTTTGAATTTAAATTGAATTTAAATCCAATTTAAACCCAAAAATTTGAACAGTCTGAGAATTCGTCCAAACCAGCATCATAAAGTCCGAAATTTTGATATGATCCTAACGCAAAAACCGCACCCAAATTCGAGTTCATATGTGAAAGTTATTCGAGTTAGAAAATTAACGATTCAAATAAATAAAAGAAAATAAAGAGGAGAAAAATTACCAGGCCACGTCATCGTTCAACGGGAACCCTAGGCCGAGCCATCTCGAATTCGAATTGTACATCACGGCCGCCTCCAAATCATCAAATCGCACGCCCCCACAACCATTTGACCTCCGATCAAGTCTCGCTTCCGCCCTCGTCACTCACGGCCGCCCCACCTGGATGCACTCGCATCAATTCCGGCGATCCCTAGGTCACTCTCCGCTGCATGAAAAGTCGACCAAATTTCTCGATTACTGGCGAATCACGATTAATTGGCAATGAACGAATGGCAAATCCATGAGCTGCTCGTCACTAGCTTCGCAACTGCACCATTCGATCGACAAACGGTCGACGATCCACCGTTGGATCGTCGAAAATCCAATATGACCGGCCATGGTTCATTCTCGATTTCTATAAAAATGGTGCATCGAATCGAAAAATGATGCGCTCGTCGAGAGCTTTAGATTGATATATAATTTGATGGTATTAAAGGAGTTTGAATTTTGAAGTTGGATTTTGAGTTGAAGTGGAATTGGAAAATTTAAGGTTTGTCTACCATTGACGAAGAGAAGCAACAGAAATTTGTGTACATACAGGCAAATGAGAATAAGGGAGTGGCTAGGGTTTATAACGAGATATATATATATATATAGGCAAAGCTGAAATTTGAATGGACCAGATTGATTTGGATTGAAGTTGAACGACATGGCCCGAAAAGCCCGTTCTGACTCCGGAACGAAAATGAGTCAAACCATATATCAACATAGATGTTTTTAATTTAAACGTAATGGAACAGGTTTCAAGTCCAAATTCCATTGTATGAAGAAGTTGTGCTAAAATCAAGTTATTTCAAATTGATTTCAATTAAATTGATTTCTAGGCGTTTCAAGCCCGTATGATCAAATGACAAGTCTGATCGTTACGAAACTTAAAATCCTATAATAATACACTATTGCGGATCCGATGAAACTGGTTTTGACGAAATCCGAGTCAGTGGCTAAAATGGCTATTTCCCAGTTAATTAAATAAATTAATATTAAATTAATTAATCACTTCTTAAATTCAAATTTAATAATTTACCATTTATATCATTTATGATTACAATTAAACTTATAATTCATTAACCAAAATTTCCATGTCAATCAAATAAGGATTTATTGCAAAATTTATAGTGTTTACCTTCATTTAAGTAAATTCAAACAAATTATATATTTTAATTTCAAATAAATTAATTCAATTTGTATTCCATCTCTTTATTCAATCAATCGTCATCTTATGAATAAACTTAACATTAATATATATCCAATTACCCTAATTTTTTTGCAGTCATCAACTAAATTCATATTAATGTAGTTTTTAATTACATTTAATTTGCTATGGATTTAGATCTAATTCAATAAATTAAATAAATGGGTAAACAATTTATAATTATCACTATTGGCCTCATTTAATCCCATTTATACTATTATCAACCAACAATCATTATAATTACTTATCTAGCATTGATTCTATCAATTTACAATTTATCACGTATTATTCATTAATTAATATAACTTTGAATTTATCAACTTGCATTAACATTATTACCTTAATTTACATGCAGTTACCATTAATCAATATATTATTTCATTGGTTAATTCGATACTTACTTTTATTTACTTATTTTCAATTTTATAACCAAGTGCAACAATTTACACTATTTCATTATTGGGATTTCACTCCAATTACCATTGCTACATTTCATTTCTAACATTCGTTTCATTTTAAATTATAAAGTTTTTATTTATTTCTAAATTTAAGTACAAAAATCTTATTAAATTAACCAATTTAATTATCGAAATTTACGGGTCGTTACCCTCTCCCTCACTCAAACCTTTTCGTCCCTAAAAGGAAAAAGAAGGAAAAGAAAGAATTGAATAAACAGTACACCTTATTCAAAAATATTAACTTTATAAACAAGTAGATTTACAAAATTTAATAATTTAAATGAAATATATCAATTTATAACTATTAAATCTTTTTATACTCAAATTAGTAACGTTTGGAAAATATTTTTCAAAATTTTTCTAAGTCCAAAATTTACGGAAAAGTTTTGCAGAGTCTCCTTTATACGAGGAGGCTCGGAAGAAAAAATATAACAATATATAACACAATATCTCAAAATAATATATCCCAACAATGGGAAAATATATATAATATCGCTATAAAACCATAATCCGAGAACGTACCTATTTGTCGAGCAAATAACGCTTATATTATGAAACCAAAAGCAGTATCAAATGCTTCCATAACCTATATTTCACTTATATAATCCAAAAGGAGTCAATAATTATATAAAATGAAATATTTAAAGTTGTTTCAACCACTAACAAACAAATCAATACAACATAGCAACCATTATTTGCAAATAAGCATACATTCATCACAAGGAATCAAAGAAATCAACCATTCATCTATATTAAGCAAACAAATGGTTTGTTTAGGTCCAGAAACTTTTAATCGCATAGAATGGCAAACAAACTACGAAGTGCACCATTTACTCAACAGCCTTAGGTAAAACTCGATAGATTATTCATACATCTTATTAATTAGAAGTACCATATCCCAAACAACCCAAAAGCTAAACAAACATCAAATTCCAAGTAATAAATCAAGTTCATTCTTTTTAATTTCATTTCTAAATGGTCATTTCTTTAGTTTACATTTATTTCTTGCAAAATTCAATTTACATTCATTCATTTATTACTTAATTTCATTTATTCATTTACTTATAGTATTCATGTGCAATTCAATGTCTTGGCATATCAATACATTTACTTAAGTTTATAATCTTTATTTATAACACTTATCTTTTATTATATTTAATTATAGTAACATTTCAATTATAACTTAAGTTTATAACAATATATCCTCAATTCTTATTTATTAAAGGACTTCATTGAATACTTTCTTTACATACATACTTGTACAATTTCCATTGCATTTTCTTATTAAACATGGCAACTTTTACTATTTTGGTAAGTTATATAGATATTAAGGAATGCAAATAGAAAAATTATACAAGTTTATCTTATTTCTTTTAAATTAATTTAATGTTCAATAATTATATCTATTGTTTTATAGGTTACTAATTTCAACTTCCTTGTAATTTCATTTATAACCTAGCATTTAGTCTCTTATTTTAATTAGAGGTTCCAATTATTAATTAGTTACATTCCATTTCACTACAATAATTGAAATTATTAACTAAAGGAAACTTAAGAACTAAATACCGGGTTAAATTCCAAATCATTTTAAAATAATAGATAAATGTATATACTTACAACTTATATATATCTAATTATATTTAAAACAATTTAAAATTTATATTTGTTTATCAAAATAAATCTGTAGTAAAGCTACAACAGCGGTCTTCCCACTTTGAAACCCGAAAATGAATGTCGATGATGCGTGCACTCATCACCGAAATTATTTTCCAACGACAGAGAAGGGAGTACAGAACTTATTTCTTTTCAAAATTTCTTTGAAACAATTCTTTTTTTTTTCAAATCATATTCAAATATTTATATCGGAAAATACTTCTAAATAATAATATTATTATATTCCAAAATCATTCGAGAGAAATTTTCAAAAGCCCGAAACTTTAAGTTCTAAATTTCCAGTTTTCATTTATTTTATTGTAGAATCTTATTTCCCACCAATATTCATAAATTTCACTACCTAACAACCAATATATTACAGCCAAATATATATCAATTATAAAAAAAATATTTTATATATATAAAAAATATAATAGGCAAAATTATTTCATTCACCTGTATTCAAAACAAATATTGTGTCTATCTGGCCTATTAAGTGTTTAGAAATCCAAATTAATGCCATAGCGTCCTATGCATCAACCAGAATTTATAAATACAAAACGAAACAAATTAACACAATATCAAAACCCTTTTATAATACTAACAAATATGCTCTCTCATATATATACGCTCAGCGACTCATCATAGGGTATTACTACCCTATTAATAAAGAGTCAGACCCCACAAAGCTAAGGTTTATCGCTAAACCAAAGCTCTGATACCAAATGTAACATCCTGCCTTTTGTACGCTTTAAATCGACGATAAACCACACATGTCAGACTTAAACCATACAAAAGAGCGGATTGTTATTGGGGTGAATAAGAAAAGAAAAGAAAGAAATAAAAAAAATAGAATCTCACAGCGGAATGACAAAATATAATAATCAAATAGCAGTTCATGAAGCTGTTTTATAAAACATTTGATTATACTTATACAACACAGATCAGAGTCACACATACTAGAGAATAATAAATAATGCAGCGGAACAGTATGAATGTAGTGGAATAGTATAATAAATAATAGTAATACAGTCTTCGTCTTCGTCCACCAGAAATAAGGTCTTCAAATCCTGAAATGCTCAGGCTGACCCGAGCCAAGTGAAAAGACAAAACACTCAAGTCAGAACTAAAAGATATTATGTAAGTTAAATCAACAGTAAATAATATGAGTGGAACGGCGTCAGAGATGGTTATGGGATTTGACACCTCCTATCCAGTGTCTAACGTGAGTGCAGTAACTTAAGAGATACTCGGAATTCACATCTTCTAAGGATCCGTTAAACTATTTACTATGTAGTAATATGCGCTATTATAATAATGTCTAAAGGTAAAATAAACTTACTTTAAAATAGCGTTAAGGAGTTACCCAATCTCCCGCTTAACACGTAATAGTCCCAGTAGTCCATCCACTATCATAGTCCCTCCTGATCGAGAAGCCACCAGAGGATACCACACGGGCTACAGGAGAAAGCCAAACTCATACAAGGCTCGCTAGGGTAGGTGACACGGCACACAAGGCAATGCCAGGGTAGATATACCAATTACGCACACGGGCTGGTGGTAACGCGTAGCAACTACTACCGCCCACCTCGAGTCACACCCTCAAATCAAAAATCAAAAGTGACCACCAAATAAAATCCAAAGTCGTAATATAATATCGAAGGAGTGTGTCTGATAAGAGGGGCTACCTCCTTGGCCCGAGATCGCTCTTGTTTTAGCCAACTCACGTGAGTCGGGTCCACGTATATACCTCAAAGGAATGCCGCCGCCATCCTACTTCATTCTGAAATCTTCACCGCGCACATGGTTGTTAAAGTGGTTTTCGGAGTTGGCAGAGAGTATGACAACTTTCGATCCCGGTCTCTTTAACAACCAAATGCTATTATAACACCGCGATCATTTTCAAAATAGTTTGTACTTTAAAACCAAATATCATTGCCCTTTCAAAACAAAATCAATACGATATCATTTTCATTTCAAATATATCCTTTCTAAAATCATAACACTTTCAAAGTTATAACATTTCGAAATCAAAACACTTGAATATAACACATTCAAATTATAATACATTGAAAACTCATAACTTTGAAACATAATTTCCACCACTTAAATGGTTTAAATATTTAAAATACTTTATATAATAAAATAGCTTCTTCATTTTCACAAATCAAACCAACACAACTCGAATTTCTCCATTTTATATTTAACAAAATCCCAAATCATAAATTTCGATTCAATTCAGTTTCCAAATAAAATATTCCAAATTATATCGATTTCAAAATAGATTTGATCCACGGGATAAACCATTTCAAATTCAATATATCTCAAACTTAAGTATTCAACGCTTTCAAAACTAAGTTTGGAAATTCCATATAAATATATATATATATATGTATATGTGTATATATATATCAAATCCAATTTTTTAATATTTAGTTTTGAAATATTTTACTTAACAAATCCATTATCATTTTAAGTAAAACCCAAATTACAAATAACTAAATATTTTCTTCAATTTATTTATACTTGAAATATTCATTTAAATCATCTTGAACAAAATCAAGTAATAAAAATCATACCTTTTAAAATTTCAAACTTAATAAATTTCAAATCAAACTTATCTGAGTTTAATTCTTAAATAAATTTAATTTCAGAATAATTTCAAATTTATCTTCCGAACTTAATTTATTTAAATCGTTATAAACTCTATATGAAATATAATTTAATTACCTAACCATATTACCTTCAATAAAATCGAACTTAATTATTATACTCATTCTATATTGAAACAATTTATACATAGCTTAAAATCAAGAATAAAATAACATTTATACAATATCTAAAATCAATATTGATATAGAGCCATATATTTCTTCACAAAACCATATAAATTAATTCAAAAATATTTTATATATAGATACGGTGTCTGTATATAATTTTCTATCATATGGTCAAGTACGGATATTTATCATATCAATCCGTAATTTAAAATATAAATATGGTTATATATCATTTCAAACCGCAATCCCGAATGAAATAAAATCCATAACAACTTGCAGTTTGTAACAATATAAATACAACATCCATTCATCCATTATCAATCATCAAACATTTATCACAATCATCATCCAATTCAATCAATAACATCAATATAGAACTGATAATAAATAACAGGTATTTACTGGCAGTTTATATTCAAAAATAAATTAAATAACTATTTTATCCAGATAAATTCAAATAAACTGAGATGATGATTCAAAATACGTCAAACAGTCATAAATAAATTCTAATCACATCATATATCAATTTAACAAACATAAGAAATTTTAGAAGTTGCGAGTGGGTTAAACCACTTACCTTTTGAATTTAAATTGAATTTAAATCCAATTTAAACCCAAAAATTTGAACAGTCTTAGAATTCATCCAAACTAGTGTCATAAAGTCCGAAATTTCGATACGATCCTAACGCAAGAAACCGCACCCAAATCTGAGTTCATATGTGAAAGTTATTCGAGTTAGAAAATTAACGATTCAAATAGATAAAAGAAAATGAAGAGGAGAAAAATTACCGGGCCACGTCATCGTTCAACAGGAACCCTAGGTCGAGCCATCTCAAATTCAAACTGTACATCACGGCCGCCTCCAAATCATCAAATCGCACCCCCTACAACCATCTGACCTCCGATCAAGTCTCACTTCCGCCCTCGTCACTCACAGCCGCCTCTCCTGGATGCACTCGCACCGATTCCAACGATCCCTAGGTCACTCGCCGCCGGATGAAAAGTTGACCAAACTTCCTCGATTACTGGCGAATCACGATCAATTGACGATGAACGAATGGCAGATCCATGAGCTTCTTGTCACTAGCTTCGCAACTGCACCATCCGATCGACAAACGGTCGACGATCCACCATTGGATCGTCAAAAATCCTATATGAACGGCCACGGTTCATTCTCGATTTCTGGACAAATGGTGCATCAAATCAAAAAACGAATATCAAATCTAAGATGCGCTCGTCGAGAGCTTTAGATCGATATATAATTTGATGTTATTTGAGTAGTTTGAATTTTGAAGTTGGAATTTTGAGTTGAAGTTGAATTGGAAAATTTAGGGTCTGTCTGCCATTGAGAAAGAGAAGCAACAGAAATTTCTATATGTACAGACAAATGAGAATAAGGAGTGGTTAGCGTTTATAACGAAATATATATAGGCAAAGCTGAAATTAGAATGGACCAGATTGATTTGGATTGAAAGTTGAACGACAAATGACCCGAAAAGCCCGTTTTGACTCCAGAACGAAAATGAGTCAACCCATATATCAAAATAGATGTTTTAAATATTTTAAATGCAATGGAATAGATTTCAAGTCCAAATTTCAATGTATGAAGAAGTTATGCTAAAATCAAGTTATTTCAAATTGATTTAATTAAACTGATTTCTTGGCGTTTCAAGCCCGTACGATCAAATGACAAGTCCGATCGTTATGAAACTTTAAATCCTACAATAATTCACTGTTATGGAACCGATGAAATTGGTTTCGTCGAAATCCGAGTCAGTGGCTAAAATGGCTATTTTCCAGTTAATTAAATAAATTAATATTAAATTAATTAATCACTTCTTTAATTCAAATTTAATTATTTACCATTTCTATCATTTCTGATTACAATTAAACTTATAATTCGTTAACCAAAATTTCTATGTCAATCAAATAAGGATTTATTGCGAAATTTATAGTGTTTACCTTCAATTTAAGTAAATTCAAATAAATTATATATTTTAATTTCAAATAAATAAATTCAATTTGTATTCAATCTCTTTATTCAATCAATCATCATCTTATGGATAAATTTAACATTAGTATATATCCAGTTACCCTAATGTTTTTTACAATCATCAACTAAATTCATATTAATGTAGTTTTTAATTACGTTTAATTTGCATTGGATTTAGATCTAATTCAATAAATTAAATGAATGGGTAAACAATTTATAATTATCACTGTTGGTCTCATTTAATCCCATTTGTACTTTATTATCAACCAACAATCATTATAATTACTTATCTAGCATTGATTCTATCAATTTACAATTTATCACGTATTATTTCATCAATTAATTTAACTTTGAATTTATCAACTTACATTAACATTATTACCTTAATTTACATTCATTTACTATTAATCAATATATTATTTCATTGGTTAATTCAATACTTACTTTTATTTGCTTATTTTCAATTTTATAACCAAGTGCAACAATTTACACTATTTCATTATTGGGATTTCACTCCAATTACCATTGCTACATATCATTTCTAACATTCGTTTCATTTTAAATTATAAAGTTTTTATTTCTTTCTAAATTTAATTACAAAAATCTTATTAAATTAACCAATTTAATTATCGAAATTTACGGGTCGTTACATTCATAGTCGTAGCCTTCGCATCAATCCAAACTTCACGCGCTCTGATCCATATCATCCGCTCTACCTCGACCGCGTCCTTAGTATCCATCGACACGAAGTACAGAGCCTTCATATCCATCAATGCTTCGTATCCATCGGCATGTGCTTCTTCGTATCCATCGACCGACCCTTTTTTGTATCGATCTAATGCGTCCCTGGAAAACACGTCCCTTCGTATCCATCAAGTCCATATCTATCCTTGGTATCGATCCGAGCTTTGCTTCTTCATACCCGTCGGCTGCTCCCTTGTTCGTATCGATCCTAAGCATAGCATTTCGTATCGATCAGGAAAACGATCGATACGCACTGTGATAGATTCAAAGCAAGTTCCAAGTGCATTTCCCTTATCCATGCTCGTATTGGTCGACACGAAACCATCGATCCAAATTGAACTGCTGAGTCCATCCCTGATCGATACGAACTACTATCGGTCCAAATCCATATGTGTTATCCATATTCGCATCCATCCAGCTGCTTCCTCCTTCGTATCGATACGAACCATATCGATACAAGCAATAATCATCGATCCGAAGTGACTTATGTCGATCAACACGAAGCGTCCAAAGTAGATAACTAATTCATTATTGATCGATACAAACTATATCGATACAATGGTATCGATACGAAATCGTTATTTTCCAGCATTGACTCATCCATATTTTAAGCATTCGAACTCTGATTGACCTGAAATTTGAAGTGTAGCCTTTCCATTGATCTAAATTTTGAACTGTAGCCTTTCCAAATATTATTTATCATTTCCTATTGATCCCACCTTGATTGGAGCTTAGTGCAATTTTGATGGTATCGATCATAATCTTACTTCCAATCGATCTACAATCCTAATATCCATCCTTTTTAACCAATTTTGTTGATATTCTGGCCTTGACTAAAAGATAGGGTAATATTTTACTCTCCTCCTCAAAAACATGCCTTGTGGTAAGAAGGCGTGTTTTGAATAGCTCTGAATCCGACATCAGAAGTCTGTATTCCATCCATATCCATTCTATCTGATCCATAGTCCAATATATTACCAGCCATCATATCAAGTGTCGTAGCCGTATCCTTATCCAACTCCACGACCACTCCGCCGATATCCGATTCCGAATCCAGTAATCAAATTCTTAACCAATTTCATATACATCTGAACCCGACAACCGAGTTCTAATCCATCCATATCCATAACAAATAATCGAATCCAAGACCTCTCTGGATTGATATCCAAATCCGAGACCACTCCGGGCCCTTAGCCGAATTCTTAGCTGTTCATAGCCAATATCCAAATCCATAACTTCTCTGGGTTCTTGCCACGCGCAACCACACTCAACGACCTGTATTAAGTAATACCTTGGTGTTCCTGACTCAGTGTCCCTGAACATTGAGTAATGTCATGGCTTAAGTCCTAAACCGAATCTTGGTCGTTCCAGACCCTTGCCGAGTATAGTCCATACTCGATGACCTGAAATAGTAACCGATAGATAATATGGGGACTAAGTCCTAGGTCGAATCCTGATCTCTCCGGACCCTTGTCGAGCATAATCCATACTCGACGACTTGAAATAGTAACCGACATATAATATGTAACTTAAGTCCTAGGCCGATTCCTAGTCTCTCCAGACCCTTGTCGAGCATAATTCGTACCCGACGACCTGAATAAGCTGATTCACAACGTTCGAACAAAGTGACTTACCCCTTGCTAGGCATAATTCATATCCAGTGACTATTTACCAAAAACCAGATAAAAATCCAATCAAAATCCAATCCAAAATTCAGATTAAATCAGAAAACCAAAAATCCATACCAGAAATCCAAACCAGAAAATAACTATCCAAATCAAAGTCCACCATAAAACAAACAACACCAGGAGTTCAAACCAAACTCCAAAACCAAACAAGAAAAAAGCAAATATTCAAACCAAAAAAGAAAAGGCGGATTTCACAAATTGGAGCGTCGTAGTTTATCATCATCTCAGAGCATGCTTAGGGGCTATCTCCGTCCCCGTACATGAGTAAGTGACTTAACCGTTTTTCGAAAGTTTGTTACTTATTCCGTATCATCTCTGTCAGTCGATAACCAATCAACTATCATTCATGTGCCTTGCACCATCGTCATTTGAGATAGACGGTGGCTGCCCTGTTCCACCGCCGCATGTTGAGCCCCAAGATATTCCCGCAGCTGACCATTCCTTACATGCTCCTCGATTATATCCTTTAGATGTCTGCAGTTGTTGGTATAATGTCCGTCCAAGCTGTGCAGTTAATGTGCTCGGTAGATTCATAGCGGGGATACAGCAAGGATATAGTGGGATATAGCGAATGGCTCTAAAATAGCATAAAAAACTCGTACTTAATGTTTTTACAAATATATAAATGGTAATTAAATGAAAAATTATCATTCAATTGAATTATAAATAATACATAAATAATTTTAAATAAAAACACGTGCGAATATACTTTAAATAAACACAAAAAACTGTTATATAACATAATTGAACTCGGTAGAATATTAAAGTATTTTCATTTCTAAAAATATATCAAAAATTAAATCAAATAAATTAATTTCATAATTTTATAATGTATAAATGCAATTTTTCAATTCATTTTATTAAAAAAGATATAGCGGAATATAGCGGAAATAACGGGATATGGCGGAAATAGCGGGGATTAAAGCGGAAAGGCTATATTTTGGGGCTATATGGAAAAACCGTAGCGGTAGAAATCCGCTATGAGATATAGCGGGGTTGTAGCGGGGTAATAACGGGGCATTAACTATACAACGTCTAGGTCATGAAAAAGACCGTGCCTTCTTGATGCCCTCTCATGTTCCGAGGGTTCTCTCCTTGCCAGCTTTCAATAGGGAAGGCGATCCTGGGTTTCCGTGTATATCCACTTCAATATTTCATTCAGTCCTGTGTAAGTGGAGAATTTTGGTTATCCCCAGCGTTTCCTTGCCCTGCCAGAGTTGTAATCCAACTTTCTCTTTCCTTTATCCATATCCTTGCCCGAGCTTTCATCGGCTGGTTCTCCCTCCTCAACCGTGTTTACTTCCTTTAACTTCATATTCAAACATGCATCTTTCCATCGAATAAATCGTTAGGTCTCGTGAAAGGACTCTCCGAGATCCATTGGTGGATCTCATATTAACGATACCTTGATGTCCGAGTTATCCATGACTCTTGACACTGCCGCCATCAAAACAGTCAATAGATCCGGCCGATCCACCGAAGAAATTGCTCCATTGAACCGAGTCAAGAAAGCCCTTAGCAATTCTCCTGTCCTTTGATTCACCGATGTTAGTGTCATTACATTCTTTGGCCTTTTGATATGAACCCGAAACTGCTTCAAAAATCTGTTTACCAATTCCGTCCATGTCCTGATAGAACAATCTTCCAACTACCGGAACTATATAGCGGCTATATCCGTCAAGTACAGAGGGAAACATCGGGCCATAACTTCATCGATGCCCCCAGCACTTCCATGTGTCTCGTGTACCTCATCAAGTGATCGGTAGAATCAGCTTTGCCGTTGTATACCTCCAAAGTATGCAGCTTGAGCTCTGCTGGATTCCGAGCCATTCTGATGTCACGGGTAAACAGACTCCTGTTTACTCCTTCCAGATCTATGTTTATAAAACCTCCATGTATAGTTTGTCTGATAATCTTAGCTAAGCCATTGTTGTCCACCAAGGGTTGCCCCCTGAGTCCCTGAGGGAATTCTGATATATACTCTTCATCACGTACTCTTGTGCTCCTGTCGGCATCATGTTGGTGGTGTCACCTGGAATCCCTCCATAAATCGGTTCATCGTTGTCTGATGTTGTGCCCTCGAGCCTAGGTCCATCCAGATTGGTAACTGTGTGCTAATTGGAGGCTGCGCTCTGTTGAGCTGCTCCAGCTGCTTGCCTATTGAGTCCTTCTATACCAGCTCCGTGGATCTGAACTCCAGCAGCTCCAGCTGTTCTTGTCTGTCCAAACCGTCTGAGAAGGTTATGCATCATTTCCTCCTGCCCTTTCAACAATTCTTTCTTCATAGCTCCCATCATCATCTTCATCTCATCTCTAGTGATGAAAACCGAGGCCTGATTCGCTCCTGAGGAAGCCTCTTGACTCCCCTCTTGATGGCTCCTTTCCAGTAATATCTTTCTAGCCGATTGCCTAACTATGCTCCCTTTTAGATCTGATCATTTAGCTTTCCAAATCTGAACCCCAAAATCTGATGTGGCGGACGCTAATCGTTATCAGTGAAAGCACCAAAGTGATTGCGTCAAAATTGGTCACAAATCCCAAAAGTCGTAAAAGCACCAGTGTTATTACACAGATCCACAATATTCAAACACAGATCTTAGATCCAGATAAAGTAGAAAATAAAAATGATGAAATAGCAAAGTTAAAATGAAAAAAAGCAAGAAAGAACACAAGGTTTATAGTGGTTCGGCTATCTCCGGCGTACGTTTACTTTGAATCAATCTTTTTATTCCTTTCATCCTATAATTACAGTTACGAGCCTTTTAAATCAATAGCAAGAATGGCAGAGTTTATCCTAGAAAAGAAGAAGAAGATCCATCTTTTAGTTGCCATAGGACTGTTACTTATATGCGTAGATCCTAAAATATCCATCTCAGAACCTGGAATATCTCTTCTCCTGCATAGGTGGGCCCGTGGTCGATCCAGGGTGAATTTGGATCAATCCATGTACAATTCGTATCGATCCAAAAGTATTCCAATCGAGCCGAGATCGATCATGGATGTTCTTGAATGCATAAGGAAGATCCTGTGAAAATTTCATCGTATTTGGACTTGTAGAATGAGAGTTATGATCGATGCAAGTTGGTATTTGCGAGTAGGCTGAATGTACATATTGATACTAGTTCGTATCAATCGTCCCGATCACCTCGTATCCATCATCCAATTATCTATCGATCCCCATATCCATAGTCGTAGTCTTCACATCGCTCCAAACTTCACGCGCTATGATCCATATCCTCCGCTCCACCTCTACCGCCTCCTTAATATCCATCGACACGAAGTATAGAGCCTTTGTATCCATTAATGCTTCGTATCCATCGGCATGTGCTTCTTCGTATCTATCGACCAACCCTTTTTTGTATCGATCTAATGCCGCTCTGGAAAACACGTTCCTTCATATCCATCAAGTTCATATCTATCCTTCATATCGATCTGAGCTTTGCTTCTTCGTACCCATTGGCTGCTCCCTTGTTTGTATCGATCCCAAGCATACCATTTCGTATCGATAAGGAAAATGATCGATACGCACCGTGACAGATCCAAGCAAGTTCCAAGTGCGTTTCCCTTATCCATGCTCGTATTGGTCGATACGAAACCAGCGATCCAAATTGAACTACTGAGTCCATCCCTGATTGATATGAACTACTATCGGTCCAAATCCATGTGTGTTATCCATATTCGCATTCATCCAGCTGCTCTCTCCTTCGTATCGATACGAACCATACCGATACGAGCAACAATCATCGATCCGAAGTGACTTACGCCGATCGACACGAACCGTATCGATCCGAAGTAGATAACCAATTCATCATTAATCGATACAAACTGTATCGATACGAGTGTATCGATACGAAATCGTTGCTTTTCAGCATTGAGCCATCCATATCTTGAGCATTCGAAGTCCGATTGACCTGAAATTTGAAGTGTAGCATTTCCAAAGATTGTTTATCATTTCCTATCGATCCCACCTTAATTGGAGTTTGGTCCAATTTTGACGGTATCGATCATAATCTTGCTTCCAATCGATCTCAAATCCTGATATCCATCATTTTTAGCCAATTTTGTTAATATCCCGGCCTTGACCAAAAGGCGGGGTAACACCGATTACATTAGCAGTATTCGTGTCGTGGTTGTATGATACTTGTGGGCAATAGTACCTCCTGGCTCTCGTCATTTATGCTTGTATCATACGTAGTAGTAGTAGTATGCGTTAATGTAGAACTGCAAAGAAGTATCAATATTTGGGGGACTCACATAAAAACTTTTTATGGTGCTTCCAAACTGCAAAATTCACACAACTTAACTTCACCAACCATCCGATGAACAAAAAAAAAAAAAGGTATGAGCCAGTATAAATCGATACAAAAACAAGCTTACCTTTAGTATTGCAGCAGCCATTAATGGATTAGAATGAAAGGTAGCTTTTTACATCAAAACATGACTAATTTCTACTAAGATACTTTTATAAGTTGTTAGCAGTTTCATTTGACAATATGGTTGAAGGACGAAGCATTTATTCCTTTTTTTTATATACAAAACTTGAGTAAACCATTACCTGTCTGTTCATAAAAATAGGGTAACTTGTTAATGTATTTAAACAGATGTCAAATATTTAAAACAACTTAAAAAATGGAGCAATAAAGTGCAGGATACACCCACAATATAAATTAACCTAGAACATGAATAATTGGGAATTTATCAAATCAAATATGCATATACTTTAAAGTTTAAACTATGAATACAGATATAGGGAATAAATGTAGAATCTAGCTCATACTAGAATGAGGAAAGGAAATGGAGGACCAAGAAAATAGAGAGTATTGAAAAACATGCGAATGAAAAATTTCTTCGCTCTTCGCATGTTTCAATTGCACCCACCTTTCCTTTCATGTCTCTGTTGTTTCACCTTTTATGCGTCGAAATAGTAAAATGCATTCATTCGGTGTACTGAAAATAAATAATTTTTGCATGTTAGCTAGATGGCTAGAAGTTGTTTGTCAACTTTCAAATGTACATACCAACTATGTTTTATGTTGATACTACAAATAAGAACGCATAACAGGATTCAAATGGGAGACCTGCGCAAAGATTGATTATAAAATTATATAGCACAAAGGTTTGTGTATGATGATATGCAGTGTAGTTTTGGTCGAAAAATAAAATAGAATGCAGCATATGAAACATACATTACAGGAATAAAATTAAATTTGTGTGTTAAGTGAAATTTAATTTTGAAGTAAGCAATGAATCTCGACGATCAATCGGTATCAAAGAAAAACAATTCCATTATTTACTTGTTGATGAATAATTTAGGTCGGCCTGTGTGAATATGTGAATATGTGAATGATGTAACATAATAGGCAATATGAAAACAGTAAAAATAAAAGGCCAAACAAAATGAACAAAACCCAAAAAAAGGTATTATTCCACCAATACGTACAGAGTTTTTTCTCACACCGCGATGCAATTAGGGAAAGGCAGGGGCTCTTCTGTCCCTCGCAGCCAGGTCGGCGGTGTAGCCCTCTGTACTCGGCGACCTGACTGAAAATGGAATCTACAAGAAGCGCTAGCATCGAGGTGACAATTAAAAAGCTTTTTTAAGCTCTCAATTTTCAAATGGTTCCTCTATAATTGAAAGATTACAGGTTTCTTGTGCGATTTGGGGCAAAAAATTGCAATCAAATGACTATGTAGGGATATGTATGGGTGAACGGTTTTTTAGGAGGTTTAAAAGGGGGAATGCGCACAGAGATGGATTTTAACATGCAGGAGCACAAACTGTGCACGAAAAGCTCTCTCGTCCTTCCAATAAACAAAACAACTGCCAACGAATTTCGAATCAAATCGTACATGAAAATTCGCTTAAATTATTATGATTAATTCCTCTATAATAGTTCCCGTCTTCCTTTTGTTATTTGCAATCGCCGCATTGTCATTTGAAGTATCAACGATATCTTTCGATGATGGCTTCGTTCCGCTATTTAGCGAACACAATTTGATTAAATCCGATGATGGAAATTCCGTGTCCCTCATCCTCAATCGCAACTCCGGTACATTGATTGCGGTTTAATCGGCACTCTTGATATTTTTTTATTGTTGAATTTTGAGTGCAATTATTTTTATGGTATGAAATTTGATGATTAGGGTCGGGATTCATATCAACGGACATGTATCAATATGGTCTCTTCAGTGCGTCGATTAAATTACCGTCTGATTACACGGCTGGTATTTGCGTGGCTTTCTATGTAAGTTATTGTGCACTGCTTCTCTTTTGGGTATAGTTAGCGTTATGATCCTGGGTTACATGCTGAATTTGTTCTGCCCTAGAAATTACTTGGTTACATCATACATCTTTGTTCTTGCTTTAATTAGAGAACCATAAGACTGCACTATTAGTGTTAATTCTCAATTCATCAAATTTGAGTATTTTGAAATGATCTAGTTATTTTTTTCAGTTATACTAGTAGTAATCAAATCGAAAAATTAATCCCAACGTTCAACACTTGTGTATGTTAAGAATTTCTAAAACTTGTTAATATTAAACTTTCAAGCATGTATTGGTCTGTTATAACAGCACTTCTTATAAACCAACTAAAATCATTACGGTCATTAACAGTCAAAACTTATACTTTTAGAATCACTCCTAATTGATACTACAAAACTTCTAAGAAAAAAGTTACGTGGGGCGACTTTTAAGAGGACAAGTGAAAAATAATAATTTGAAAACCATAAGATGAGAACTTGTAATCTTTCATAGGATTGGTTGCATTCCATTACTATTAACCAAAAGCACTTGCTATCCTCCTCCTAACATTTAAAAATCCATCAGCTTTTGAATGAAAACAACAATTATTTAATGATGTTTATATCATGATATTTTTGATAAATTAAGAATTCACGTATAAGAGACGGAGCCTTGATGCAACGGTTAGGTCATTCATATGGTGATCTGCGTGTCCAGGTTCATGTTTGAAAATAGCCTCTTCGCAATGCTAGAAAAATGGTGCATACATTATCGACCTTTCCAGAACCCGCTTGCGTGCGGAAGCCTCGTGCACTGGATTTCACTTTTTACCTTTCCCTTTAAGAATTCACGTATAACTAAAGCCATCATAGTATATCTTTACTACTATCTTTACTACTAATAATGAGAATTCTTTGAACTAATTTCAATCGTGTCTTTTTGATTTACTAGAAATACCCTTTTGGCAAAAATTGCATGACCGCATCTTTTTTTTGTGTGTTCAACATAGGCAGTTCTAGGCAGGCTAAGTGGAGTGTCATTTACCTGATCATACATAATATCTATCAGTGTCGTTCTATATGAAGGAAAGTGACACTTCTTATCTCACCATTTTACAACACTAACATTTCATAGTAACATAACATAATGGTACACTGCCATCTACAAAGTAACACACATGGACGCATTAGTAAGAAAAATTGAAAGACCAGAAGACATTTCTCAAATAATAGCATATTGACATTTGCAATATGTTAGAAAATGATATTACTTAGCTACTAGAATTTTTTCTGAATTACTAAGGTGCAGCACCTTATATTTCCGACAGCATACTGCCATTTCTGTAGTTATTTGCTAATATGTTTTTACGAAATCTATCTGGTAAACTAAGAATTTGTGCTGACAACCAAAATAGAATGGTAAGTCTCATTGGAGTAATGGTATAAATTCATCTTCTTGCATATGGAAGAAATTATAGTTCTAATCTTCAACAATATTTGAATTACAAATATTATTATATTGATCTTCTTGCAATATTCTGTTACCAAGATGTAATGACTCCATACCACAACATGTCCATCGGCTGATAAAAGGAATAAAAGCCAATTCATAAGTTATTTTTGTTTTCTACTAACCTTGATAATGCAAATAGAAGCATTTATTTTCTTCCTTAACTGAAACTAGGCTTTTCTTGAATATGAAATTATGTGGCAAAATCATTATAAGGTACAAAAAAATGCAGACTAACCAAATTCTACAGCACTGCAGTAAAATTACTCAAAAATGAGGTCAGGCAATGAACCTGCCTGCCGGCCGTTATAGAGAAAACTTTGTCGATTCTCTTCATGACTTGAAAGTTCCATTTGAGCACTTGCCATGTACAAGATAGACCAAGTTTGCTAGCCTTTCATTGCATTATTCCATTGCAAACGGAAGAGAGAGCTTTCTTTTATTTTTTATAGTTAATCATTGTCTCGTATAACCAAATAATAAATACTGATATAATTAACCGTTATTTTCATTTTCGTACTTTATAAAGTTGGGTATTCTGCTTCTTTACTGATGCAGTACCTATGTGTTAGAGTGTTAAATCATTGGCAATTCATCAGGCAATTCAATAGAGTGAAATTGCAATGTTTATGAAGGAAATAATGCTGTTAGATTTTGTTAATAACACACATTAACACATGTATATAATTTATTAAATATCGATCTATTCTATTAAAGGAAACTAATGTAATATGTTACTAAGAGTAAAAATTTTAATGTGCACTATTTCGATATATCATTATTGTCAAAAGCTACATCATTTATTCCAAATTTGTTTGATTGAATTGATACAATTCTTTGCAAATACAAATACCTTGATGACGCCAAAATTGAACCATAACTAAATGGTTCATCGCGGTGGAATTGATTCTTTTATTTCCTTCTACTTGTCCACATTTGTTCCCTTTTGGAGAAACAAAAAAAATGTCCCTAAAAAGTGTTGGTACAACTACATATTTTTAATCAATATACTAATTTATCTCCAATGTACATGACAGTGATGATATACACACGTACTATGTGTGCCTCTACACTAGTACTGATGTATACGAACTCAAAATTCATAAATGTACAAAATCATCACATTGTATATTGTTAGAAATTAAACTTGTCAAGGTCTGTGTGACGTCAAATACATAATACCCTAACCCAGTTATTGTTAAAAATTATCAAATACTTAACATTGTATATTGGTTGCAAGTATTAGTTGACAGGTTATGTGTGTAATTTTATTAAATATTCACCAAGGAAAAATATTGAACTTTTGGTTTTTCTTTCAGTAACATCTGTTTTCAAAATTAAACTTTCGTTTGCTTTCCTTATCCTTTTCATCTCCCTCTCCAGTAATACCCTAATAATTGTGGGAACTAATGGCATCATGATTTATTTACACCTTTTAATCCCATATGTAAAACACATTAGCGATGAACATGCTTCAACACACTTATTATAATCATAAACACCATTTTCTAAACGGTTATCACTTGTGCAGTCTCATCAAACTTCAAAACACCTTAGTTGAATTAATGTTTTTTTGTTCAAATTTTAGTGTAAAATGCTACTATACATAAAGGGACCACTTGAGAGTTTTGGAGTAATGTTTGTTATTTGGAGTCTCCTTTTCAATCGTTGATGAGCATGCTTGTTTTGAAAGGTTTCTGCAAGTGGTACAATAATTTGTAAAGGTCATGCTTGAGTTTAATTAAAGAGCTTTTAAAAACGTCATTTTAGAGATGTTTTTAAAAAGGAATTGGCTATACTATAATATGAAAAAGTTAACCTTTTCTGTTTGGAAAGGCTAAGCAGATTTATTTTTGGAAAATATGCCAAAATATTGAAAGGTAGTATCCCAAAGTTATAAATTAGCTTTCTCGTGATAAATTATGTATAAGAGAAATTATATTATAAATGAAATCAGTTTTCAATAAATAAAAAATCTTTTAATAATAGTTGTAATACCTTTGGTGTCATACTTTTTTGGTATAAACATGAACTACCAAAAATGCCCCTCTACAAGTATTATTAAATATTAATATTACTTAGAAATAGGATCTAACGGATAAGTTTCCTTTACCAATTCAAAACACCCCTCTGTAGATATTATTGAAATCTTAATATCACTTGAAAATAGGATCTAACAAATAACATTTTTTTCAAAGTCGTCTTTTATTAATTGATAATAGAAAAAAAAAATCAAACTAATAAAAAAATAAGTTCGTTCTTTATTAATTAATAATAGAAATAAAAATTCAAACTAATAGTTATAATAACTTTGGTGTCATACTTTTTCGGTATCAACGTGAACTACCAAAAACGTCTCTTTATATATTATCAAATTTTAATCATTTAAAAATAAGATCTAATATTAAACTTTTTTTACAAATTCAAATGCCCATAAAAGTAGGATCTAATCATTAAACATGTTTTACAAATTCAAAACGCTTCTAGAAGTAGGATCTAAAATTTTCCTTTATAGTTTCAAAATACCTCTTTACAAATATACAAAATTAATATAACTTGAAAATAAAAAAATATTTTTTTGACTGATTTAAACATATACAATTTATAAGGAAAATAATTCACGCGCAAAGCGCGTGCCGTGACACTCGTAAAGATAGAATAAAATAACTACAGTAATTAAATTTAAATTTAATTTAACTTTTTCTAAATTTATTCTATGAGTTAATTAGATGTCATCTTTATGAAATGATTATTTTATTAAGCATTTTATTTTAGTGAAAATAAAAAAAAGGAGAGATAAGCTAAATTATAGAATTAGATAGGAAATGTCAGAAAATAATTGTTTAAAAAGTGTGCAAAGGTTCAAAATTATTAGAAACAGTCAAAAGCCACCTATTTTGTCAAGTTAAAGAATACAACCAAAATTACATTATGCAGGTTTGAACGATTTTTAAAACATTTATATTATTGTTACATTAAGTTTTACAAAACCAAGTAGTTTAATGGTTTTTGGTAAATGTATTTAAATTAATTTACTGTATACTGCTTTTATTTCTGAAAGGGGGTTAACGAAGGATGTTTCAAGATGTATATAATAACATTCATTTAGAATATTCCACCAAAATTTCCTTCTGGTATTTTAAATCCGCATCGATCCAGTTGCAACTGATGAGTTTTACCTTTAGGATACACTTTCCAAAGTCCAAACTTTGTTCTTGTACATGAAATACATTTTGGATTTCACTGCATCAAGCCACAAGGCAGAGTCCTTTTGTTTGATAACCATAACATGCTATTATGAAAAACAATAATTGATTTTGTTTTAGTTATTGGATGACGGTATCAAGAACTGTAAATCCTGATGCTTCTGGAAGCACGCTGTTAATTGAAATTATATTCTGTTTCATAATGAGTTAATTTATGCTTATTAGCATTGACTCATCGAGGACATTGTTGTCAAAAATCTTACGATTTAAATCCCGATTCAGATCGGATCCCTCCTTTAACAATTCGATTTACATTATGATTCAAACTTCGCTAAAACCACAATAAAAAACACATTCAATCCATAGTAACATATTTAATATACTTATTTAGATTCACGGTTCTCGTTATAATGTTAAACAAAATTAAAATGGAATTTGAGAGAAAAGAAATAAGTTTTAAGTTTAATTGTAGAAGTTCAAACATCAAAACCAGGCTCAAAGTGTATACAAACCTTAAAATGTGGATATTTTGAATCTATGATTTACGATTTAAATCTCATTTCGATTTAAAATTTAAATCTTGCGATTTACGATTTAAATCCCATTTTGAAAACCTTGATCGAGTATACTACATCCGGTTGCGGTGCATACTAAGATTGGCAATTATGTCAAAGTTCATCAAATAGAGATTCTTATCAGAAATGTACAAGTGAGATATATATTTTCTACATACAGTAGAACGGGCCCTGGACAGCTGTTTTTTTCAACCTAGCTAAGCAAGGGCCGGCCTGTTCTCTTTGATGCATCAAGCATACCATATAAGATTCGATTAAGATTTGGACCATTGGTCTTAAGAGCTTAAAATTCTTGTTTTTGGATGTCTCTGCTTTGTTTTTATCAAAGAAGTTGATTGGATTCGCTTTGGATGAACGCACACCTTACACATACAATGCATGTGTGCATGTCACTTTCTTAATTTGTTATGTTCAAAAAGGTGCATCCAATAAGCAAATTTAGTCTAATGAAAACTGCAGATTTGTATACTACCAAGCATGCTTGCATGCTTTGCTTTTAAAATTTAAATTTTCAGCTTAAATGCTGTCCATATATCCATTATAAGGCTATTTCGTAGAAGGATGGACCTTCACATCGTAACCCTTAAGATTACACTTTTTTATGCAATTTGTTCATTTATGTAGTTCAAAACAAAGATTGATACTGAAAGATCCTTTGAATACTGTGACAATACATTGAGATGAGTCTAAAGCATTATTTAATGCAACTTGCTTATATTCTTTAAGCAATATTCTTTGTATTCAATTAGGACTACCAACATTAAATCCTACTTTATTATAACTATTATGCATATTCACTCAGGTTTATAGTTTATTTGCAGACATCAAATGGAGACGTATTTGAAAAAAATCACGATGAATTAGATTTTGAATTCCTAGGCAACGTGTTAGGAAAGCCATGGCGAGTTCAAACCAATATATACGGCAATGGAAGCACTAGTCGGGGCCGTGAAGAGCGATACATCTTGCCATTCGATCCTACCAAGGAGTTCCACCAATACTCCATTCTTTGGACTACCGACGAAATCATGTAACTTCTCCCCACAGCATTAATTATTTAATAGTGCATCTTCAACAAAATTACAGTATTTTTTATCAGAGATAATAATGGTAGTAGAAATAATAGTAATAAACTGTGGTATTTTTTTCAAAAAGGATATGCATACATTATTCTCTTTAGAAAAAATTTGAATCGGTCTTTTGTTAATCAAAATTTAATGGATGACATTTTTCAGAACAAAGTATACATTTTCTCGTTTAGAGTTAGAAAATGACATTTTATACTGGGTATGTTTCCAGGACTGTCGTAAAGTATTTTAAACATTGTCAGTACTATATTCTTTCAGATAAATTGCATCGATGAACGCTATGAAATAACCTCATTATAAAATTTCCATTCTTTGACTGCATTGACGTGAAGTAGTATATCTAGATAGTTTTTAAATTTGTTAAGATAAGAAATATGTTTTAAAAAAGATTGACTAAACGAGTAAAAATCCAAAAACAATAATAATTGTTTGCAATATTCTGTTGTGATTTGTTCCAGATTTTACATAGACGACACGCCAATCCGCTACGTGAAGCAAAGTGCAGCAATGGGAGGGGACTACCCAACCAAACCAATGTCTCTCTACGCAACAATATGGGATGCATCCACTTGGGCCACGAACGGCGGCAAATACAGAGTCAACTACGAATATGGTCCATTCGTATCCGAATTCAGAGACCTGGCCTTGGTCGGATGCAAATCCGACCCCATCGAACAGATGCTCACGTCTACCGTCGAAGATCAATGCATCAACGCTGATGATGAAATTACAAATTCAGGGTTGGCTAAAATGACCCCAGAGAAAATTAGTAGAATGAGGGAATTTAGGGAGAAGTATATGGTTTATTCAATATGCTACGACACGTTGAGGTATCCGGTTACGATGCCTGATTGTGAGATTGTGGAGTCGGAGAGTGTTAGATTTAAGGAGTCTGGACATTTGAAGTACCGGAGGAAACCGACTAGGCGTCGCCGTAGTAAGATTAAGGGTAGTTTGGTGTGATTTGTTTGTGAAGTAATTGATACATGTATATCATTCAATATAGAGGTTAATAAAATTAGTGAAATGGGTTATGGTAGCAAATAGCATTTTCTTTTTCTGACACAGGATTACAACGTGTTGAAGTAGTAGAGGCTAACAAGTTTGACCACTTTATCATGGGTTTTACCTTACAGTGATCACTGAGTGTGTCACGATGAATGATTTACATATATTCATAATTGCTAATTTGAATTAATGTCATCAGTAGATAGTAGGACTTATGCTGAGTTTATAATGGGGTACCGAATATGTCTCGCAATCAATTTTACTATATGATCTACTTTTAGCAGACAAGATGACCAGTGGTAATTATCTTTTTTATGATGATTTTGGTTTTACTTTTTCCAGCATACATTGAGTTGCATTATTCTATTTTTTGGCAAAATGATCAGTGAAAAAATCCATGGCACCTAACGCCCCTTTAGCATTCCTCTCCTCTTATCTTGAACATTTCAAGGTTCTGCATATGTATTCATACGAAACTTAACATTATTTATCAAATGTTAAGCACTTTTTAGCATCTATAGTATAATAAAAGTGGAAATTTATGGACAGCCCTTGCATATAGTATGTACTCAAAATTTAGATCCTACCATTTATTCTATTAAAAAAAATCACATCTTTTTCGAACTAGGCTCTATAATTAGAAAATGTCTATACTTACGTATTTGGAAAGGCAATTATATCCTTCACTTAAAAAACATTGACTGGATCAATTAAGAATATCAATAATGATTTAAATAATATCCTCCATTAAGAAACATTGACTACGTCAACTAATTTTCATTTAAGAAACATTTGAATCTCACGATACCCTTCTCCTCTTCACTTGTTGTGCGCATCTTCTATTAAAAAAAATTCTTTCCTTTGCACGAAGTTTATCATAAATATCTAATTTGTGTAGTAGATGTCGACGATAATGAAGCATTAAATCGATGAAAGGTAATTTATATCTTTTACAATTTCTTCCAATATTTATTCTTACAAACATTCAATTCTATGTTAGTCCATAATAATTTAATTTTTTTTTAAAATTTCATTTTAGTAAATTTATGATATACTTTCTTAGATTAAATTGAATTAGAGTTTGGGTTTGAAATATTACACTATATATAGTAATGTTCTTGAAATAAAATTTTAATGTATCAATTCTGAAAATGATATAGTACTTTATCCTTTTGAAGACGATACATTATTGTATCTATTTTGAAAACAATACAGTATTGTATCCATTTTAAAATATTAGACTTTTATAAGTTTTTAAACAAAGTTGCTTTATATCAATTTAACACTTATACGTTAGTATATCATATTTAAATTAGTCATATATTTTGATCCTATTAATGATCTTCAAAATAAAATTGATCCCTTGAAAATAAAATTGATCCTTTGAAAATGATATTTTTTAATCATGGCATTTTGCATAATTAACTAATTATACGTTTAACAGGAAAATAAGCATGTGGAAGAAGTTGAAAAAATATTTAATCCCGGAAACAAGTTTGTTTTTTAGTTTGAAATGCACTTTATAGCATAATCAGAAAATGAATGTTGCAACTACCAATCTGTGTTTGTACCAAAAATTGTATTGAAAATTAGATTCTTTTTTTTTTTTCAATCCTTGTCTATTAACCTAAAAACCGCTGCTGCAAAACACGATGCAAAAGTACATGGTATTAAGCAACTTAGGAAAATACAAATAAAAAGCAGAAATACAGCACAGCTGTGAAGCACAACAAACAAAAGAGACCTCTCTTCACCACGTGAAAGTTCAGTTTACTTTAATCAGCAGAGTTTCCAATGCTCGAGATCATCACTGATTCTTTCACCATGTACAATCGCCGTTGAACGGAGAAAACGCCATTTGCTCTAAACTTATCGCAGCTATCAATGGTTGTTGTGCGTGTCAAATCAACGGTCCAAAAACAAATTGCTGCGGTCCAGTTCTCAAGCTCATTAGATACAGGGTTGTTGCGACATGGTTCGATCAGGTGGTTGTGAATCAAGAACGGTGAAGCCAAAATTATCAAGCACTAGTTGAATTTTGCTGCGAATCAAAAAACAAATTGTTGTTTTGTAGTTACAGGGAGGAAGAATTTTTAATTTTAAATGTTTCTTCTTAGAAATCAGTTGCTACGGATTCGAGCTACGATAGTTCTTCAACTCCATTTTTAGCTTCAACTTTATCTCATACTACTACTTTGAAAGAGCTGCTGTGAAAGATAACAAAATAAAAATTATTATAGGTGCTGGTCAAACGTTTTCCAACGCAAATGAATTTACAGATTTTTTTAATGTCTATTCGTGCAAACATGGATTCACTCTCAAATATATTAAAAAATGCTCCAACTAAAATAACGGTAGCGTACTCGTACTCAAGACGGGATGATCGTAACTGTAAATTCAGGATAAATATATCAGCTGCTCGTGAGCAATCAGATCATTTCGTAATTAAAACAATGGTCGACAAACATGATTGTGGAGCTAGTGTAATTAATGTTCACAACCCATAGTTTTTTTTTAAATTTGAAGCATTTTTAAGAAACAAGTTGCATTTTTATGAAAAAAGTTTAGCAATAACGACAGTGACATCCACATTCTATGATATAAACTATTCAAAAATTATTGATTATAATTTTATGTACAAGTATTTGAATTTATGCATATGTATACCATTATAATAACTTACAAACTTTGTATTATTAATTTTCTGGTTTCATCCAAATTTGTAAAATCTTTGGTTATCGACCAGATACAAGACGAGCCTATGAAAAAACCTAAAGATATCATCAGCCAATTTAGGGGGAGTATAATAGGTCATTAGCTGCTATTTTGCTTATTTGGGGAAAAAGCTTGCAATTGAACATATTCATGGTGATGATAAAAAAAAAAATCATATAATGACTTAGTATGGATTTTAAGAGCAGTTAAGAATACAATTCCTAGTAGTCATGTTAATATTTAAGTTAATCCAAAAACCCATCAATTAGAGAGGTGTTTTATTAGATTCGAAGTTTGTAAATCGGGTTTTAAACATTGTCGTCCTATTATATTTCTAGATGGAACATTTTTGAAAGGAAAGCCTGGGTGTATTCTATCCGCGACAAACAAAAAGGCAATCGAGTTATTATTTTAATTCACTTAATACTGAATACAGGTATTATGTCGCTGCATGTATATTTAATTAGTATCATTCATTTTAGCTTTGTATGTATGTGTGAGCATTCGTCTACATAAAATTATCAGCTACCATGTATTTCTGATAAATATTATTTTCACATCTATTATGACAACTATTAAAATTAGTATAATCTTGTATTATGATATATATATATATATATATATATATATATATATATATATCAATGCTAGTTTTTACTTGGTACATATAAGTATAATTATTTGTACCATTTGATACTTATATGTACTATTATTATATTCTTTTCTTTTCACCATAATCCACTATGAATTTTTTTTCTAGGTTTTTACATAGTGGCAATGACAGTTGTTTCAGGAGAAGACATGTAACGATCCAAAAATTTTAACAATTTAAATAGCGTAATTAACTAAAACTTTCATGAAAATAAACGATAAAATTTTAGAAATGAAAATTTGATATTTGGAATACGTCTATTTAAACGTAGTAAGTGTCAGATTTTCATCAGAAAATAAAAAAGTTTGTTTAGCTAGGAAATTTCAATTTAAATTTAAAATCAGTTAAATTTGATGGAAATTAAATATTTTGAAATTTGGATATTTTTACATAAGAAAATTGTAAACCATTTTCTGAGTGAGAGTCATAATTTGTTTCGCCGAATTTGGACAGCTCCAGGCCGTTTGTCTTATTTTCGGCATTTTAGCAGCATTTTCGACAACGAATATCTAGTTTTGATAGGAGGGTCGTGTCACTTATATATGTGTATCATTCTGTTCGTCTCGTCGTGCAGATCTCCGCAGATGTGTATTTCGGCGTCCAGTGCACGGCGAAATCTGCAAAATCAGTACCCAATTTGAGCCTTTTTGGTTTCCATACGGCCATTCATTACCCACTGTGAGAAAACAAATTGTCACTTCCCTTTATTATTTTCAAAAATTCAGTTATTGGCTTCCCCATTCCTATTTGTTCAATATATTGCAAGTTCCTTTTCATTTCTGTTTCTCTTTCCTCGTTTCTATTCGTTTGTTCCTTTGTGCTTTGAAATATATATATATATATATATATATATATATATATATATATATATATATATATATATAAAGTTTGCATTCTTTGTTCTAGAAACTGCTCGCGCCCATTTTCCCTTCACCTATTCCTTCATCTGTGCCTTCCCACTATCTGCTCGCCTTCCTCCGACATCATCCACTAGCCTCATCCATCTAGCTGCCGACCAGCAAACTCCCCGCCTCGACTTTCCTCCGCCTTGTTTCCTTTCTCCGCCCAGCCCTTAACACAGCACACCCACCATACACTACAGCCCTACACTGTGCAACCCATCCTGCTCGTTTTCTCCTCGCCGTGACAGCCCTACCATCTCCACGCCACTCCACCTACCTACGCCGAACTCCACCCAAACCCTTCCATTCCGCCTCTCGAATAACCCAACAGCAGACCCTAAACCCGAAGCCACCACACTCCCTCCGACCATCCTCCGCACGCAACTCCAGCTACTGCTCTGATCTCCCGACAACAGCCTCGAAACCAACTTTCCACCTCCTTACATTCCCACCCCTAACCGCGACAGCCACCCTCGCCTCCATAGCTTCCTGTGGCCTTCACTTCCCTACTAACCAACCTCATCCCAAAACCCAACCATCAGCCTGCCGCGACCCAACCTACCTGAACCCATACCACCTTCCATTCGCCCCTGACTAAACTCCACCCGCCGCCGCCAAAGTCTCCATCTTCGACTACGACCAACATCACCGAACCCACATCGGAACAGCCGACTCTCTATCCCTTCGGCCTTGCCCACTTTCATCAGCCTCTGCCAGCCCGCTCGACCACAGCCTCCACTTACCATAGCTGTAACAACCCGGATTTTGGAGATTACCGTTAATGTTAAATTATAACTTTAGAACATTGTTTATATAAAATAAACAATATTAACTCACATTTCATTCCTCCAATTCATTTATAATCACAATATTAAATTATTATCTGTAATATAATTTAATATTAACGGTAATCTTCAAAATCCGGGTTGTTACAATAGCCATCGAACTCCACGCCGTCTTTCTCCCTCCGCACCACCTGGCTCGACACTACATCAACCTACCTTTACCTCACAGCCGAGCAGCACTAAGCAGCCTTCTTTTCTTAAAAAAAAAGACAGAAGAAGATATATATATATATATATTATTTATTATCGAATTCAAGTCACTAGCTTGGCTTTGTCCGTTGCTGTCTGAAGAACATTACAGCAGCAGTTCTAGATTTGTCGTTGTCCCGTTGTTGATCTGTGCTTATCCCTATTCGTTTGGTGATTTGTTGCGGATCCGTGTGCGTGTCCGTGTCACCTTCTTGTTCTCGTTATTTCTCTAGTCTCGAAAGGTGAGCGATCACTTACGTTTAGCATTTTTATATTTTATAAGTTGATTTCACATTAAATGATGATTGAAATATGTTAATCGATTTGAATTGGTTAGTGAATATGATATGTTAATATTTAAAATTGTTCACCTATGACATATGACACCGTAACATGTTGTATATATATTGTTTTAAAATTATTAATTATGATATAGGCTTGTAATTGATATGTTATGTCATTTTATGTTATTATTTTATTATTCTCATACTGCAAGTTCCCTGTTGGTTTAGGAAATCCCTATGGGTTAAAATAGTACATACCCGAACGTTATTATAGATTGGGAAAAATCGTTATGGGTTGAAATGATAAACCCAAGCGATTTTATTGATTTTAAAATTTTGGGATTGCGGGTTGAAATGATATATACCCGTAAAATTTTAATTACTGCGGATTGAAATGATAAATATCTGCATCACTTGATCATAGGTTAGAAAACTGTATACGAACACCGTTGGTCTACTTTAAAATGATTTCCAAAATTTTGAAAAGGAAGTATATGAGTTTTGACTTTAAAAGATAATATAAAGATTTTTATTTTAATATGTGTAAAATTTAGATTTTTAAATTATACGTTTTGGAAATTTCAAAATTACAAGCTAAGTTGTGAAAATGTAAATTTTAAGATTTTGCTTATATTTTTATTATTTTTAAAATATATAAAATAAGATTTAAATAGATTTAATAATAAGGTTTAATTTAATTTAATTTGATAAAAATTTAATTTAATTAGTATATATATAATTTGTTTAAGTATTTAATTGAAATTATATTAATATTTTAAAAATTAAATTTTGTAATAGCTTTAATAAATTAAGGCTGGAAAGATAAATTGAAATTGATTTGGAATTTCATTTGTTTAAGAATTATATTTAAATAAAAAATGATTTGAAACATGTTAATTTTGAGATTTAAAGATATGATTTTTATAACTTGATTTTGATTAAAGGTGATTAAATGAATATCTTCAAATTTAAATAAATTTGATATTTAATATTGATTTAAATTTTGAAATTTGACATTTTATTTAAATGTTATTAAAATGATTAAATAAATATTTGAAATTTAAATAAAATTAAAGTTGAATTTTGAAATATAAATGAAATTTATCGAATTGAGTTATTATAAATGTTTGAACTTTGAAACCTATTGAATTGGAAGTGGTTTAAATTTGCAGTTCGAACTTGGATTTGAAATCGATTTGAATTAAAATGGTTTTAATCAGAATTTGAATTGAACATTTAACCTTTTTAATTGAAATTGTTGAACTAAAATTTATTTAAATTGAATTTTGGAACTAAAGTTAATTTGAATTGATTTGTGAAATTGGAAGAAACAATTCTAATTTGAAAACTATTTTCGATATAATTTTTTTAATATTTAAACTATTTTAATCTATAACCTGTTTTAAATATAAAATATTTTTAATGTATAACTATTCCAATATAGAAACTACTTTCGATATTCAAACTGTTTAAGTTGGAACTGTTATAATTTAGATCTAATGGATTTAAATGCGAATACTTTGATCTGATGGTTTAAATTATTTTATGGTTATAATTTTTGTAGTGAATATGATTTCGAAAGTCAATATGATTTAGAAAGTCAATATGATTTCGAAAGTGATATGATTTTGAAATGAATGTGATATTTTGATATGAAGTATGAACTGTTTGAAATGAATATGACCACGGTGTGAAATAAATGTTTGGTTGTTAAAAAGACCGAGATTGGATATTGTCATACTCTCTGCCAATACCGAGAACCACTTTAACAACTATGTACGTCGTGGAGAATCCATAACGGTATAATGGTTTGGAAAACGTCTGTATGAGGTATGAACGCCGCCTGACCCCCTCGAGTCGGCTTGATGCGATTAAAACAGAAGCCACGCCGGGCCAAGTGGGGTCGCACCTCCGATCGAGCATGCTTCTTCGATATCATTCTATAACTTTGTGATTTGGTTGGGTGAACCTTTGATTATGGGAGTGTATCTCGAGCTGGGTGGTAGTGGCTGCTATGCATTACCACCAGCCCGGATCCGCAAAACGGTAGTATCCTATCCTGGGCATCGCCTCACGTGCCTTATCACATGCCTTATCGAGCCTACTACGACTTTGGTTTGTATCGTACCTATAGAGTGCTCACTGAGTATCCCATCAGTTTGGTTAAGCTTACAGTATTTGTATAGACTACGATATTTATATAAAAATGTGTTAAAGAGGACATGGGTAACGCCTTAATGTTATTTTAATATTTTACTTTACTGTAGACATTATCTATGTAGCGTATTGTACTATGTATGTAGATAGTTCCACGAATCCTCAAAGGATGGGAATCCCAAACATCCTTTAAATTATATTGCATTTCACTTGGACATTTCACTTGAGTAGATTTACTTGTATAAGGATGTTAATCTTGACTCGAGTGTTTTTTTTTGTTTTATGCTTGGGTCGGCCCGAGTGTCACAACATTTGAGGCTCACCTTTGGAGTTTGGAGCTTTGCTTGGAGATCTACTTTTAGCTTTCAGTTATTTCCAGTTATTCATGTTCAGACTTGTCAATTGCTTTTGTATTAGCGACTTCTTATATTTGGGATTTCTGTTGTATATTTTTAGACTCTAATGTTCTGTAGTAGCTTCGTGAACTACTATTTATCTATTTCGCTGCTTATTGTTGTATTACTCTGTGTTTGTGATTGATTTATTTACCGTATATGCTAAGTTTTGCCAAATGTAAATTAACAATATGTTGTTTTAAGCAATTCAAGTCCGACATGTGTGGATTATTGTCGATTTGAATGGTTTGAAATAGCGGGTTATTACATAACACAAACAATTGGTCTAGGTTTTTAGAACAATTAAAAATAATGTTAGAAGAAGATGGAGCTTTAGTATTTATTTCACATAGACATTATGGACTTCTTGCTAGTGTTCGTATATTTCCAACTTTGTCCCGCTCGACATGTGTTTATCGTATGAGAAAAAGTTTAGAAGCAAAACTTGGTAGACATCGTAAGAAGAATTGGTTAATTAAACTACTTCTTTCATGTGTTGAATTATTTTTAATTCATAAGTTTTGTAATTTAATGAAGCTTCTACGATATAATGATGGTGATACTATTTTAGGTTTTCTTACAGATTCTCCTTATATACTATGGTCTAATATATATTTTTCTAGACAAAAGATATGGTGAGCTATTTTCAAATGTTTTTGAAAGCTTTAATGCATGGATTTTGCAATAAAAATTTCTTTTGATTACTGCTTGTCTTGGTACTACAATATCAAGACGTCTAGAAGATTCACATTATTTTCATGGAAAATCGAATGACTGCATTAGTTTTAGAAAGAGAAGGCTCAATGCTTCTAGTGATTTTATTTGTGAAGCTCAAGATGGAAATTAGAATCATCGTGTTGATCTACAAAGTAGGACGTGTATATGCAGTAGATGGAGTATAATAGACTTTCCTTGTATTTATATCATTCAATTTATTCTAATAGACCATGGCAACATTTACGATTATGTTAAGTACCACTTTACATCAGATGCTTTTCGTGCCACTTACTCCAATTCATTTTTTCCAATTCCTAATTTTGATAAGGATGATGATGCTAACGATGCTGAAGACAACGTTCTACCACCAAAATATAGACGAGGAGCTGGAAGGCCTAGCATTAAAGGAAAGATGCTCTGGGCTTTCATGAGAAGCATCAAAATAAACACGGAAAGTGTCACACGGCTTGCCATAATAATTAAAAAGATATAGAACAAACATTTATAATTATGTTGGTAGTTGTTATTAGTTTTTTTTGTTAGATTTTAATATTTAGTTTTGTATTTTGAATAATTTAAGAAATAAATTAATTAGTGTTTTTCTTATCAAAAACTATTATTGTTCGAAGATAATGACTTAACAGTTCACATTGTGTTACTTTTTTATGTCTTTATTCATTTAAACTTATTACAAAAACCATCTTGACATAAAATATTGGTTAAGTTCTTTAAAATCATTGGTAAACGTTGATTTTTTTAATTACATTTGTCTTTAATTTGTATTGAAACACATGTTACTCATTATAAGTATGCATTTTAGGACTGATATATATCAAGTAACTGACAGATACACTTAAACTAATATGTGTGTGCGCGCATATCATATAACTGACATATATCAGTGTGTATTTATATAGATATATCATATGACTGACATATGTCATTATGTATGTACACACACATATACGCATACGTATACATACACATACACATACATACACGCATACACACACACACACACACACACACATATATATAAATATATATATATATATATATATTATAACTAATTTATAATCATATCAGTTCTGATATATGTAATGGCTATTATACATATCCGATGTCAGAACCAAAGGGTTAGTTGTCTTGCTATAGTATATTAAAAAACTTTTAAAAAAGGGACAGAAATTCGAAAATTAGGGTCGGATGTCCGAAAATATTCTAGAAAAGAATACGTTCATTTTTGGTCTACTTCAAACGTCTAACCTTTAGGTTTAGACATCTGGCCTTATGTATATAAAAATGCTTAGTTCATGGTCATATGTCTAACTTGAAAGCACAGACGTTTGAGTGGCTTCAGGAAATAAAAATTAAAAGTACCTCGGACGTATGATTAAATGGGTTGGACGTCTGCCTTTTTGTAGGGTTTATTCCTGAAAGTTTATAGGCTATTTTTGAATTTTTCAAACGTTAAAGATTCATCTAGACATCTGAACTTGTATAAGGATTTTATATTTCCACTTTTTTAGACGTCTGATATAATAAATCACACAACTGACTTCTAGTTTGTTTAGAAAGTGTGTGTGATCATCAAAGGATATTGTACAAGTTTTCTAGACTAACATACAATGACTCATCTAAGATATGGTCTTCCTTGGTCATGCTTGTCAATTGCAATCATTTTGCACAGTCTACTCATTTGCTATAGTCGTTTCTTTATTTCATGGTTAGATTTTCCTAAAACAGTCAATTTGTACAATATATTTGAAATGTATAGTTGTTGCTTCAATACCAGGAACAGAGGTTCTAACAATTGTCACTCTACAAGCTAAGGTGACATATGAACTGTGATAAATGCCGAATACAGATCTTAAGGCTAGGATTAACATTAGAGGGGGGTGAATAATGTTTAAAGAAATTACTAAATCTCTTTGAGTTTTTTTAATTTGAACACAAATGTACGCAATATTTAGACACAGATATGATCATAGAATCAAACACAGATGTAGAAATAAAGTAAAAGCAGTAAACGAAAGAACACACTGGATTTTAGACTGGTTCAGAGTTACCCTACATCCAGTCCCGCACATAAGTACGGATTTTCTTTCAAAAGCAATTGTACAATTACACCCTCGATTTCAAGGCTACGAGGTGCACCCTCCAGATCCACAATCCTTTGGGTAGAGATACTTGACTTCACGGGCAACAAGTTCACCCAATTGATTTTCTAGGCTACAATCACACCTTTTCTAACTTGATTGATTTCCAAGGCCACAATCACACATTTTCTCGCTTGATTGATTTTCAAGGCTACAATCACATATTTTCTCGCTAAATTGATTACAAAGAAGTCTATAACTCTGAATAACACTGAGATCTTGTTGAGATAGTGATTGAGAATCAAACTAGAAATGATCTAGTTAGATTCAATGTTGATTTCGGCAGAATAATGGTAAGAATATGTATAAAGAAATGTGGAAGAAGAAGAGGAGTGAAAACCATAAAAATATGAAATTCGTTGAAAACAGACCCTATTTATAGAAGAACAACAGTCATGTCCATTCGTGAAGGGATGTGACAAATAGACACTTCTTTTGAAATTCAAATTTTTGAAATTAACTGCCACTATGTCGACATGGGTATCTTGAGTATGTCGACATCCCAAAGGTAATTTTGATGGTTTGTTTTTCCTTGAAAATAACTTTTATCTTTTATCAAAACTATTTTAAACTTTTATAAATATACTTAAATATAGTTAAAATACATAAATAAATATAGAGAATAATATTTTGGTATATATAAAATTTTACTATAATTTTATATTTAAATCAAAGTACAAATATTAAAAGTTAAATATATTATTATTAAAAGATAGTTTAAAACTAAGGATAATTTGATTTTGAAGATAAAGATTATTTTGAGGCTAAAAATATTTCAAACCAAGATAGATGTTTTTGATTCTTTTAAAAGGAAGGTTTTGAGATCATTTTGAAAACAAGATATAATTTTGTAAAAACATTTTGAATAAAAGTTAGTGGATACAAAACAATGTTCCACTAGATTTTTTGTAGGTTCCATCCTACTTAGGGTTCCATCACCTTAACAGGCTCGAAGTGGATTCCATTGCATGAATAAATTGGATTTTAAGATGCCAGTGCTTTTCTAGGAGTTTTAACAAAATTCCTAATTAAATTACTTATTCTTGAAATCTTGATAATCTTGATATTCTTGATACTCATGAGTCTTCAATCTTGATATCTTGAATCTCTATACTGTACAATCTTCATTCTTGGTACCTGCATGGTTAAATCCTGCATATACATATATTTCTAAACTATAATGTTAGTATTATATTTTATAATCCTCTAAGGTTGTTGTCATCAAAACCATCATCTCAAGGACTAACAATCTCCCCTTTTTTGATGATGACAACCTTTGTTTATAAAATATTACTTCTATCCTAATAACTCTGCCTAAAACTAAAAACTACCCCTTAATCTATGCCTAACTATCCTATTTTATACTTCTTCCCCTGTGTCATCAACAAAAACTAACTCCAAACTATATAATCTCCAAACTATATAAATTCCCCTCATTCTTGGACTAAAGTACTTGCATTAATAAACTATACAATGGAGTTTATAATAGATAGATTAAGAGATAATTATACTGATAGACATGATAATTAACTAAAGATCATATAAATATCAATGCATATTTATACATGTTTTTAACACCAAATATCAATCAAATTCAAATCAAATTAAATCAAATCAATCAATGCAAACAATTCAAATCAAACAAAGCAATCAAATCAAATATTACGAGGAACTTCCACCCATCCTTCTTCTCCAAATATAAGGTCTGCTTTAATGGCATCCCAATTTTCATTATCATTAGTGAGAGAGACTAGAGGATGTGCTTCGTTATCATCCTTGTGCAGGGAGGAAATCATTCATCGCATTGCATTGAAATGCCTTTCTTGCTCCCTGATCATCTTCATTTGACTCAACTCTAAGTGTCGCTGGGTAAATTATGAATTAAGAGTCTCTTCAAGATTCTCGAATAAATTATGAATGAGATTGACCATATTTTAGTTTGTGAGAAGAATGAGAGACAAAGTAGATAAGAAATAATATTGAGTGATGAATTCTGGAAGAAATTGGTATTTATAGGTGTAGAAATTCGTTTGAAATGAATAGACATAAGGTAGTTATTCAAATTTCAAATTCAAAATGAAATGTCATTTCTGACCAGTACATGTCGACATGGTCATAGGGGGGATGTCGACATGGTGTAGTGAATTTTGATGGCTTATTTTGATTTTGTGAATAATTGTGTGTGTGTATATATATTTATATAATATACTAACATTTATTCTGGAGATAAGACAAGCTAGATAACAGAAAAGGAATTCAATTTCATTTCATGATAACACGATACAACGATTAAACACAAAGAACTACATGAACTTTTAAATTAAAACAAACTAGACTAATACAACATGAAATGAAAAGATAGAACTAGTTAAAGGATGGTGAAGAGGAAGATAGTCCAAGCTTCTTGCTGATTTTGGAAATAAACTTGTTCATCTTGGATGAAATTTTGTCCAACTTCTTACTAATGGATCGTTTAAGAATCTGTTGATTTTCAACAATGGTCTTTTGGTTTTTGAGAAGGGTTTTGTTGGTTGGATTAGGAGGACAATCAATGCTTTCCAAAGATGTTTCACCTTCTTCTTCTTCTTCAATCCCATTTCATCCCCTTCTTCTTCTTCCTCTTCCTCCTCTTCCATCTCCTCATGAGCCAAACGCTCTTCATTTTCGACAAGAGTCTCATAAGGTTGAAAAACAAATGGAATTTTCATAAGAGAAATATTGGAATGATTGAAAACCTTTCTTGAAACAAATTCTTCTCCTTTGAAATCTACTCCAAAATAGTTAAAAATCCAAGTGAGATAGATTCCATGATACAAAGTATTCTCACCCATTTCAAGATTTTTGGGACGAAGTTCATCCAAAATAACTTGCGCCCAATTAATATCATAATTCCAAAAATAGCAAAAAGTGCTTTGCAAACTTTTGAAGTAGGATTGCTAAAATTCCCCGATCTTGGGGTCAAAGTATGTTGCGAAAGAAGATTAACAATTCTTGCTTTTGGTCGAAAGTTTCGATTTTTGAATTCAAAATCATCATTTCCTTCAAAAATGTGATGAAACGTCTCACGATCATTTTCATCAATATTAAAACTAGAAAGATCTATTCGCTTGCTTTTGCAATTAAGAATGGTACCCAAAAGATCACAATTTAAAATGATTCTAGTGCCTTTGACACTACTCCAAATCTCATCATCATTTCCAATATAAAATCCACGGTTTAAATTTGCATAGAAAATTTTAACAAGATTTGGATAACAAACGAAATCATTTTGAGAAGCATCAATAAGACTGAGAATTTGATTGTTTGCAAAAAGATAATCAATTTCATAAGAAGAGAAATCTTGAAATATAGAAAACTTCCGGGATGGACTTTTCCATAGTTAGCATAATTGATGTATGCTTTTATGGCCTCAGTATCATTGAAGAGTTGCTCTTTTATCTTTCTAGAAATTCTCATGGTGGAGGGGTTGCTTAAGCCATTAGAGTAGAGAGTAAAGAACTTGAAGTTTTGAAGAGAGAGTTTGAATTTGAAAATGAAAGTGAAAAGATGTTATAAAAGATAGTGAATAAATAGATTCTCAAAGGACATGTTCTCTGGTAAAAGATGTCTTTTCAGAGAATTGAATGAAGTGAAAAGGTGGAGGGAAATTCAACCATTTGTATTCAAATTTTGAATTTCAAATTCTGTACCCATGTCGACATCATGGTGGGAACCATGTCGACATGTGTCTTTGAATTTCTATGATTTATTTTTCCTAAGTGTTCTAATATATATATATATATACACTTATTATTTTTAATGTATATATATCTGGAATAATTCTGAAATTATAGTATGTTCTATAAAATATTATAATACTATTAAAATTAAAATTAAAAATAAAATAATAAAAAAATAGTAAAAAATAAAAAATTTAAAATTCAAACAACACACCGATTCAAAATCAATCAATCAAGCAATTAAGCATCCAAATCTAAGCATGCAATTTCAACCAATTGTATTGTAAATGTATACCTTTTTCTGGGTCCGTTTCTATGAATTCGTCGGAGTCGTGAACTGCTGTGAAACACAAATTTGAATTATCTGTCTTCTGATCATCATCGCTTGAGGATGAGTGTGAGTCATCTAGAGTAGCAGTAAATGCACGTTTTTGTTTCTTAAAGCTAGGATTAACACTAGAGGGGAGGGGTGAATAGTGTTTAAAGAAATTAATAAATCTCTTTGAGCGTTTGTTAATTTGAACACAAATGTATGCAATATTCAGACACAGATATGATCACAAAATCAAACACAGATGCAGAAATAAAGTAAAAGCAGTAAAGGAAAGAACACGCCGGATTTTATACTGGTTCGGAGTTACCCAACATCCAGTCCCGCACGCAAGTACGGATTTTCTTTCAAAAGTAATTGTACAATCACACCCTCGATTTCAAGGCTACGAGGTACACCCTCTAGATTCACAATCCTCTGGGTAGAGATACTTGATTTCACGGGCAACAAGTTCACCCAATTGATTTCTTAGGCTACAATCACACCTTTCCTAACTTGATTGATTTCCAAGGCCACAATTATACCTTTTCTCGATTGATTGATTTACAAGGCTACAATCACACCTTTTCTCGCTAAATTGATTACAAAGAAGTCTATAACTCTGAATAGCACTGAGATCTTGTTGAGATAGTGATAGAGAATCAAACTAGAAATGATCTAGTTAGATTCAATGTTGATTTCGGTAGAGTAATGGTAAGAATATGTATAAAGAAATGTGGAAGAAGAAGAAGAGGAGTGAAAACCAGAAAAATATGACTAGAAATTCGTTGAAAACAGCCCCTATTTATAGAAGACAACAACCATGTCCATTCGTGAAGGGATATGACGAATAGACACTTCTTTTGAAATTTAGATTTTTGAAATCAACTGCCACAATGTCGACATGGGTATCTTGAGTATGTCGACATCTCAAAGGAAATTTTGGTGGTTTGTTTTTCCTTGAAAATAACTTTTACCTTTTATTAAAACTATTTAAACTTTTATAAATATACCTAAATATAGTTAAAATACATAAATAAATATAGAGAATAATATTTTGGTATACATAAAATTTTACTATAATTTTATATTTAAATCTAATTAAAAGTTAAATATATTATTGTTAAAGGATAGTTTAAAACTAAGGATAATTTGATTTTGAAGATAAAGATTATTTTGAGGATAAAAATATTTAAAACCAGGATAGATGTTTTTGATTCTTTTAAAAGGAAGGTTTTGAAATCATTTTGAAAACAAGATATAATTTTGTAAAAACATTTTCAATAAAAGTTAGTGGATACAAAACAATGTTCCACCATATTTTTCGTAAGTTTCATCCTACTTAGGGTTCCATCCCTTTAACAGGCTCGAAGTGGATTCCATTCCACGAATAAATTGGATTTTAAGATGCCAGTGCTTTTCTAGGAGTTTTAACAAAATTCCTAATTAAAGTACTTATTCTTGAAATCTTGAACTCTTGATAATCTTGATATTCTTGATACCCATGAGTCTTCAATCTTGATATCTTGAATCTCTATACTGTACAGTCTTCATTCTTAGTACCTATATGGTTAAATCCTACATATACATATATTTTTAAACTATAATGTTAGTATTTATATTTTATAATCCTATTCTAAGGTTGTTGTCATCAAAACCATCATCTCAAGGACTAACATGAACATCAGTATTTGAATTGTCCAAATACTAATTGCTAACTAAATTCACACCTTTGAGTTTCATAACCAAATCTAATCAGTCTTTGAAACACCTATTAATTTAATTGATCAATAACAGTTATATATTAACTAAATTAATTAATATTTGTGAAATATTAAATGTTATTTTATTTATATTTTATAGATATGCTTAGTAAAATGGAGTGGCATCTAAAATTGTTTAGGGTGGTGTTAGTAATTTATTGAATGCGTATATAAAAGTCATATACGTATGAATTTAAATTAAATAAACTACTAAGGATTTTTATATAATTTTTCTTATATTTGAATGGGTATATAGCTGGCCTAAATTGAGAGTAAGAGGGGGTCTTGGTGTTTGAATTTGTAAGACAGAAACATGTATATCTCTGTCTAACTCGTAGTATAATTCAAGCCCAAATCTCCACTTGGTTTATCTACCTTCTGGCTCCTCTCTTCTTATTCTTGTTTGAAAATCCCTATCAACCCCACCTTCATTTTTCTGACTCCAATCCAATCAATTAAATACAACTATATCCAGTAGTGAAGCATCGATTGCTAGCAACAAAGGTGTTAATTCTGAATCTAGGAGACCGATTGATTATGGTGTGGTTCTAAGGCAATTTCTAAGAAGTTAATCTTCCATTTTTTGTATTTGTATGTTACTAGTGCCACTATAATAATTTTATATATGTGATAATTTCCTACCATAAATGTTAATGCATTAAACAATTTTAAACAGTTAGTTTATATGAAACTTCTGTTTTAGAAATCTAAAATTTTAAAATAAAATTCAAGTAAATTAATTTTTGGCCCTATGTCCTTCTGTATATGTACATAATATTTTTCTAAATAGTAAAAACATTAATTTATTATTTTTAAACGGATATTTGCTATAATTAAAACCTTAAAATAATTTAATCCAATTTTAAAACATATTTATATATTAATTAAATTATTAATTTTTTATGGAAATATCAAAAAATTAATCTGTATTAATGAAAACAGTTTATAATATATTGCATATATTTATTAAATATTATTTAATACAATGCTTATTTTAATATTATTAAACAGTATATTTAACCAATTTCTAAGTTGGATTTCAAATTTAAAAAAAGAAAATTGGTTGAATAACTTTCATATATATATATATATATATATATATATTATAAATTTTAAAATTTATTTTACGATATATGTACAAATTTTAAATTCATTTTGCATGGTAAATTATGTTATGTGTTTAAAAATTATATATATATATATATAAATTATTAATTCATTTTGCATGGTAAATTGGGTTATATGTCTAAATATTATATAAGTGTGTTTGTGTGTGTATAGTATTTTTGCAACAACATTTATTTTGTAATATATTAAATATTTAAAATTTATAAATATTTTAATTAGTTACCTTAAGATCCAACTTTGAATTTAAAATGTTTTACTAAGTCTTACTTAGATATTTTAATTATAAAATTTGAACTTAAAATTTAGTTACTTTATCAATATTGGACTAGATATTTTATATGGTAATACATATAAATAATTTCAAATTTTACATCAAATTTATTGATAATATAAATATATTAAATATTATTTAATGAAAATCATCACATATATAAATAACGAATGTATACCATATAGATGGAAATTCCAACATCTGTATATGTTATATGTATACGTTAACTGTGTACATTCTATGTTATGTTGCACATGTATGTTATACACATATGAGTATATTATAATATACTCATAAACTATATAAATTCCTTTTAATCAAATTCATTAATTAATTAAATTAGAAAAATTAAATAAAACACAATTTTATTTAAATTTATTAAATTATGTCTAACACAACCCTTTAGACTTTATAGGCACAATATGACCCCAAATAGAAAATAATTGAAATCTAAATGTTTCATCGGGTGCAAACTGGCCTGGTTCCAACAATCAACTCATAAACTTTAACAAGGTTAGGTCACAAATGATTTAGAAGAAACTTAAACAAAGATCTGATTCTCCTAATATCACTAAAGATACAATAAATACTTCCTTAAATGAAAATATATTAAATAATAACGAGGTCTCAATATTTTTTATGACTTTTGGACACTACTAGAAAAGGATTTCAGTCCGACAGCTAGGGGCGACAACTTCCGACGGCTAATTTTCGACGGCTTTTGACGGGTCGTCGGCGGCCGTCAGAAATCTGCGAATTACAGGGTCTGCCGAGCCCTCTTCTTCCTCATTATCACATACGAAAATTTAACCCAAAAAACCCCAATTCCCTTCTCCAAGCTTCCAATCTCTAATTTCCAGCTTTCGGATCATCAACGGCTGTCTAATCGAACTCTATTACTCTTAATCTCAGGTATAATCTCTTATTTTTGTGAAAAATTCAGTTTTTACCCTAATTCTAGGTTTGCATAAATTGATAAATTAGGGCGAATTAGTTATTGCAATTGTTTACAATAGCGTAATAACGGTTTATAGCATCACATGGTATACCTATTTCACCTTTTATCGTGAAATTGTGAAAAACATGTATAATTTGTGGTTGTTCATGTATATGTAACTCGTTGTGTATGCCTTGATTCTACGATTGTATATGTGTGTAGCGCTGCTATCATTGTATTGTGTTAGTTGGAATAAGATAAAATGAATGAACGAGCTAGGAGAATTATATTGTGCACGTATTGACTTATGAAACAAAAAAATGCATGAGTGTAAATTATAATTGTGTGTATTGAAAAATGACAAAAATGTTAAACCAGCCTTAAGTTAATGTAATATGTCGAATAAATGTGTTAAATTAATATATATTTTTGTAAATGTGAACAGTTAGTAAAACTGTATTTTTTCATAAAATGCGCGCATATAATTGAAAAATGTCCCTTAGAGAGTTTTTGGCCCCGTCCGACGAGTGTTGTACATGATCATTGGATAAATAGTCGTTTTTTTAAAAACGACCATTTATATTCATCTGGTACAATATTTGTTGGATTTGTCTCTGTATTGGACAAGTTATGAACACAGTAAGCATTTGCATTTTGTATACTACTTCGTCTCAAACGATTCATAAAATTTCGATATAACTTTTCTTTTTTGTTTCATGTATACACGCATATGCGTACAATGCAGGGAACAAAAGGGAAATGCTGCCAAAATTTTGTTGAATCGTTTGAGACGTTGTAATATACGAAATGTAAATGCTTACTGTGTTTGTAATGGGAAGTAGGATGCCTGACCAATGAAAAAAAAAGATTTATACAATTTTTTATATCAATACGTTAAAAGATAAAATGTGTCCTATTTTAAAATATTTTTAAATCTGTGAAGTTGTTCTTTAAATTCAAATATTATACGACCATGAAAATAATCTTTTTCGAATTTGTATTCTTGAAAATAAATATTAAATTTGAACTTCTCATTTTGTCAAATAGGAAAAATGATTGATTATTTGTTGATCGAAGGAGATGGATGTACCAAAGAAAAGGACTAAGGGGCTCATTAAAAGAAGATTTTTATAATGGTATGAACGTGTTTGTTGAATTCGCTTAAGTAATAACGGAAACGATCCAGAAATTCGTTGTCTGTGTAGTTAGTGCAGACATTTGAAGTATTTGTTACCAGATATTGTGAAAGTTCATTTGTGCCAAAATGGTTTCGTACCGGAGTATTATGTTTGGGATCGGCATGGAGAAGTTGTAGCAAATACTTCTGTAGAGTCTTAAAGTGTCGTTAACAAAATAGTTTCGACGACCCGTATAATAAATATGGTCGAAGATGCAGCACGATCAATGTTTCCTATGGTTGAAGTTGATGACGATGATGGAAATGTTGAAGAACCAAATATTGAGGCAAATTTTTTTTTATGATTTACTAGATGCTGCTAAGAAACCTATTTGGGATGGTTGTAAAAGCGGCACTCATCTGTCAATAATCGCAGAATACGTTGCGATGAAGTCAAATACAACATCACTGAAGCTGGGTTTACGCTGTTGTACAAGCTGCTAAAAGACATTTTCCGCCCGATAATCTAATGTGTGAAAATCACTATGAAGTTAAAAAATTTATGTCGGCTTTTGATTTACCTTATCAGAAAATAGATACATGTTTAAAAGGCTGCATGTTGTTTTGGAAAGAAGACGCAAACCTTAAAAATTGTAAAGTTTGTAACCAGGAGAGATACAAACCAAGAAAAAAGAAGGGGAAAGAAGTTTCGTACAATTGTGTGCATTACTTACCCATAACTTCAAGACTTCAAAGATTATATGCATCCTCTGTAACTGCATCTAATATGAGATAGCATAGTGGGAGAACGGAGGAAGATGGTACGTTGACTGTGATGTCCCGAAAATTTGGGCAATATTTATTTAATAATTATCATTAATAATTATTTTAAAATGTGAAATATTGATTTAATAACCTAATTTAAACAAGAAATTATCTTTTGAAGATTAATAATTATTTAATTTGTCAAATGATATTCTTTTCAAAATTTATAATAATTGGGAACTTTATTCTTTCAAAGTTAAAATTTTTTAAATGATAAAATTATCTTTCTAAGCGTATTTAAAGAATATTTTATTTATAATGTATATTAGTGTATACATTGTAAGTAGAGAATTTGATTTTAATTTTAGTTCAAATTTAATAAAGAGATTTTCAAATTATTATATATATATATAGATGTATAAATTATGAATTGATTAAATTAATTGAAATTAGTATTGAAACTTTTCAAAAGTTTGATTTAAAAATCTATCTTATATTTTCAAAAGAAATTTAAGTAATTTTTTTTTTTAAAATATAGTATTTTATAATAAAAGTTTTTTTTGTTTTATTTTAAAAATTGTTTTTCTTTTGAAATAGATTTAGTTCAATTATATTATAGTATAATATTTTGCATTGAAATTTTGAAATAAAATTGAATTCAATATTCAATTCTTTTTTTAAATTTTCTCTTTTGAAAATTTAGTTTTAAAAATATTATTTTAAAAATATTCAAATAAACATTAAAATGTTTAATTTTATCAAGGAAGTTTTCATGTAAACATTTAAGGCTAAATATTGATAAAACATTTAAAACATATTAAATTAAGTAAGAAATGAATCTAAATACGTTCATAAACTAAGAAATTTATTTTTATATTAAAATGCTCATTGTTAAGCATTCAAATCATAGAGAAGACACTTGTACTTAATCTATAACATTAGTTAACAAGTGGCATGTTAATTCAGTTTTGAAAATAATTAATTATTTTAGATAAGAAAAACTTAACAATTTATTTAGTTCAACATTTTCTTCAAATGAATCGGAAATCAGATCTGCAAAACCAAACACAATTAAAAATCTGCAAAAACCAATTCATGTTCAAAATCTACAAAGAAATACAATTTAAAAGTCTGCAAACCAGATCTGCAAATTCAATTCTCAATATCTGAAATCAATTTGAAGATCAAGTTCAACTTCAACTCAAGCAAAAGAAGAATGGTCTACATGCAGTTTTAGTTCAACATCAACAGCAGATTTAAAATAAAAACAAATTGATTATCCAGAGCATTCAACGGTTTCAGGAGATTCAACTTGCAATCATCTGTTCTAGGAAATTGTGAATGCATCTCTGGGTTGTTCTCTGCCTCTTCTATCAATAGGTGAGTGAACTTCTATTTTAATAACAGTTTTTCTTTAAAAAAAAAATCAAAGCTAAACAAAATTTCCAGAACTCAAGTTCTAATTCAAAGAAAATCAAAGCTGTTTTGGATGAAATTGCTCTGTTTCTTTTTAGAAGTGAGTAATCTCACAATGCAAAAATTTTAAATTATCTGTGCATGTGTACTGATAGAAACAAGCATGTTTTGCTTGATTGTAGTGTGATGACGTTCTGTGTATATTCATAAATATGCATATGTGTGTGATGCAAGTTATCTACAGACCTGATTCTGTTTTCTTAACTAGGATTTTTAATAAAAATCCATCTCCACGTGATTTGATTTCAGTTAGAAATTAATGAGTAAACAAAAGATGTTTGTTTCGTAAGAAATTATGTTCATAAATCAAAATTAAGTTATATTAAAAAGTCTGTTACCTCTGAAACAAATACAACAGCAAATATTTTCAGTTAGCAACAATGACAAACTTCTTAAATTACTAAAACAAGTTTATAACCTGAATGCATGTTTGAAAACATAAATTTTAAAGCATAAATCACATTTTTAAATAAACTGTTGTGTGAGCATTTCCGTTTTGAGCAGAATAGTGATTTTGGGGGTTATATGGTGATTTACTGGATTTTGGAAGTTGTTGTTCTTCCTGGAGATGGAGTACCGATGGGAGAGTAGGGGAAATTTTTAGGTGGTTGGTTAGTTGGTTGTGACGACCGTGGTTGGCGATTTTAGGTTTCATGCCCTAGTTTTTAGGTGAACGAAGTTCGGTTGCTTCTCTGATTCTCTGTTGCACCGAGTGTTGCCATACTTAGGGGATGGGAAGAGGGGTTGTAGATGAAGAAATGGCCAGTGTTGTAGGTGGCCAGATGATCGGAGGTGGGTTTGTGAGATGATGTCAGGTTGGGAATGTTTGTAGTAAAATGTTTCCAGGTTGCTTGATATACTCGATTTCAATTTCGAGCAGCAGTGGGGTTTATGGTGGTCGCAATCACGTTGGAGGTTGGTCGGCGACGTGGTGAAGTGGATTAGGGTGGCTAGAGATGGTCTGAGCACCGGTGCATATGCACCGTGCACATAATAGTTTCTGATGAACTATTTGGGAATGGTGTAGTGTTATGACTCGAAGATGGTCTCGGGTATTCGTAGTTGTGTCTCGAAAGAAATAGGGTTTTAACACGAAGTTATTATGGGGAGGTCTCGGGTATTGTTTGGGTACAGGTTGCAAAACCTGTCAGTGTGCAGTTTTCAAAATTTGATGAAATTCAAATTGTATAAGCAGGATTTAAACAGAGTTTTTAAAATACAAAGTTTGAATTTGAATTCAAAGGAAATTTTGAATCCAAAGTTTTTAAAAATGAAAATTTTAAATTTAAGTAAGATTTAAATTTAGTTTTTAAAAATCAAGCCTACAATATAGTTCAAGGTTACTTTGCATTTAAATCCTGAATTTAAATCAGATTTGTGAAATTTAAATATTGGACAGATTCAAATGTTTTAAAAGTAGATTTAAAAATGAATTTGACTTCAAATAAAGGTTTAAACTTGAAAGAATTCTTTTCTTTAATATTTGGATTAAAGTTATGAAATGTTTAACTTTAATTTAAAAGTAAAATAATCAATTTATTTTAAAGACTTGATTTCTTTAATAAATTTAAGTAATTTGGATTTAAACTTTTCTTACATAAGTAAATGAATGTTTTCACTTTTATTTTAAGGTTTATAATTTATTTAAGTTTGGACAAATGTTTAAATAGTTGTAACATCCCGCCTTTTCGCACACTTTAAACCGACACACGTGCCAGTTCAAACCATACGGAAGGGCGGATTGTTATGGGGTAAATAAGAAAAACAGAGAAGAAATAAAAACAAAACAGAATCTCACAGCGGAAGGATAAAATATAATAATCAATATACAGTTCATGATAACTGTTTACAAATTATTTATTTTACTTATACAATGAATATCAGAGTTACACATACCAATACAATCAATGCAGCGGAAATTTAGAGTGTGGTGCAATGCTATAAATAATATAATACGGATTCTTCGTCTTCGTCCTCCAAAGCTAAAATCTTCGATCCTGAAACGCTCGGACTGACCCGAGCGAATTTGAAAAGACAAAAACACTCGAGTCAGAACTAAAAGATCTTATGTGAGTTAAATTAACAGAAATAAATATGAGTACAGTAACTCAAGAGATGCTCGGGATTTACATCTCCTAAGGATCCGTTAAACTATTTACTATGTAGTATATTGCGCTATTATAATAGTGCCTAATTGTAAAATAAACTTACTTTTAAATAGCATTAAGGCTTTACATTTTCCACCTTAACACGTAAAATGCCAATAGTCTATACAGTACCGTAATACCTCCTGATCGGGAGGCTACCAGAGGATACTCCATAGGTACGACACAAATAGAAACTCGTAGTAAAGGCTCGGTATGGTAGGTGACACGGCACAACTAGGCAATGCCAGGGTAGATGTACCAATTGCTATCCAGGCTGGTGGAAACGCGTAGCCGCAGTTACCGCCCACCTCGGACTAACTCCCTAAAATCAAAATATAGAAGTGGCCACTGAATCAATCCAAGTCAAAGTATAATATCGAAGAGGAGGGTCCGATCAGAGGAATGACCTCATTGGCCTGAGAATCGCTCCTGTTTTAGCCACCTTATGCCAACTCACGGGAGTCGGGTCCACGTATTTACCTTACAGGAAACGTCGCCACCACCTACTTCATTCTGGAATCCCCACCGCGTACACGGTTAGTCAAAGTGGTTTTCGGTATCGACAGAGAGTATGTCCATATCCGATCCCGGTCTCTTTGCCAACCCATCGTTATTATAACACCGCGGTCATTTAAAAATCGGTTATACTTTAAAAATCAGAATAAACATTCCATTTCATAACCATGAATACGATATCATTTCAAAACCCAAAACCATATTTTATCACTTATCCCAAATATAATTCTTTTCCAAAATCATAATGCTTTAACTTCATAACGTCTGAAAATCAAATATTTTCAAAGCATAATATTTTGAAAATCATAATTTAAAACCATAACTTCTAAAAAAAACTTGAATGGTTTGGACATTCAACGGTATATGAAATAAATAGTTTAACTTAAATGTTACTTTGTAAAGAAAATAGTTCTCATGGCTTTACAAATACATTTCTTTATTAAAGTCTAAACCAAAATTTATATTATCTCTCTCAAGTTCCAAAACCACTTCAATTTATTTATATATACGTATATCCATTTTGAGTAACAATATTTCAAACTAAAATTGGATTTTATTCTTTCAACAGATCAATTGTTCTATTAATTAGTCTTGAATATTCACATAAAATCCATAAATAATAAGACTTCAATTTCTAGTAATAAAATATATATATTTTCCCAATTCAAATTATACTAGAATATTCATTTCAATTTATCTTGGGAAAAATCCAATTATAAATATCATATCTTAAAATTTCCAAACTTAACATTTAAACATATGATATAAATTATTAAACTCCATTTTCTTAATTTTCTTCCATTTTTAATAAAGATTTTTATACACCTTTTAACTTCAAAAGTTTCAACTTCATATGTACATATATATGGAAGAAAAATATTTATACAATATAAAATTTAAAATTATTATAAACCGTATTCCATCCAAACCATAGAAATCACATTAAAATAGTTATGTATAGACCGCGGTGCCTGTATATAATTTTCTATCCTATGGTCAAGTGATACGGATATTTATCATTTCAATCCACAATTTAAAAGATATAAAATTTTGCGGTTGTATATCATTTCAAACCACAATCCCGAATGAAAGGAAATATGCATGATAATTTGCAATTTAATGATATACAATAAAACATCCATCAACATCACCCATCATCCAATCACAATCATCAAGCAATATCAATCAATAACAATTTATATTTGATAATATATAACAGGTAATAACTGGCAATTTTATTCAGATTAAATTTAACAACTATTAATCTAACAGTTTATATTCAGTAATAATCTATATAACTGTTAACTAGCAGTTTATAGGCAAACAAATAAATTCTAACTATCAATTAATACGCAATAAATAAATTAAATTAACAGTTAAATTTAATAAATGCAATTCAACAAATATGAGTGAAATAAACATGCCAAATACTCATAAATAAATTTCTATTCATTTCTAAAATTAATTTAACAAACATAAAAGCTTCTAGTAGTTGTGAGTGGGTTAAAACACTCACATTTTGAATTTAAATCGAATTTAAATTCGATTTAAACCCAAAAATTCGCCCTTCTCGGAATTCGTCCAAACCAGCGTCATCAGATCCGGAATTTAATAACGATCCTAACGAAAAAAAATTCGTGAAAAACGGATAACGTATGAAAAAGTTATGTCAAAAATTCGATTGAAACAAATTTAAAAATAAAATGCAAAAAGAGAACACATTGGATACCATGCCACGTCATCAGCGTGCAACGTCCCAAGCATCACGCGGTTTCTTCCAGTAACCCCCCCTTTCGCACGCACGAAACCCACCATGACCGTGCCTTTGACCAAGCTTGCACGCCACCAGGCACCACCATACGCCGTGCCGCCACCACCATTGGCTCCAGCTCGCCGAGCTGCACCTCCCTATATAGGTCCGGTCGCCTATTGGCTCGCCCAAAAACGTGAATGCCGAACCCTAATCGCAATTTCACGAAGATCTGACCGTTGACTTGCCATGAAACCCATATAGATGCGATCCCCTCGGCCTCCTCTACAATACCCAGAAAGGAAATGACGATCAGACGAACTTTGATGCGACGCTGATGAACGGCCGTAACTGATTTGCTCAGATCTGGACATACTGAAACTCGAATCGAAAAACGGACCACAGATCTGAGTTGCGCTTGCCAAAATCTTCAACATATATTTTTTTCAGAATTTTTGGAGTAGTTTGAAATTTCATTTTATTTTTGAACTGGCTGGATCTAGGGTTAGCCCCCATTGAAGAAGAAGAGAAGCTTGAAGAAAATATACGCGCAGATGAAATGAAATTAAGCGGAGGCTAGGGCTGAATAGCTGGGTTTATAACTGTATATTTATAGTTAGGATTGGGTTAGAGCGTATAGACTAGAAGGATGAACGTACGCCACAAACTATGGCCCAAAAAGCCCGTTTAGACTCCGGAACAAAATTCGTCAAACCCATATATCCAGATAGGTGTTTTAAAATATTCTGAACGCGATGGAAAAAGTTTCGCGTTCAAATTCGATCGTAAGAAGAAGTTATGCTGAAAACAAGATTTCCAAATTGATTCCAAATTGATTTTATTAAAATTGATTTCAAGGCGTTTCACGCCCGTACGATCAAATGACAAGTCCGATCGATACGAAACTTGAAACCCTATAATAATTCACCGATACGGATCCGATGAAACTGGTTTCGTCGAAATCCGAGTCCGTGACAAAAATGACTATTTTTATATTCATTAATTAAATTAAAATAAATTACAAAAATCCAAATTTTATATTATATTCTAAAATTGTCCAAATTTTATTACTTATATAATTTAATCAATTTCAAATGATTTAACAAGCTTGGATGTGAATTAAAATTATAAGTATATCAATTTGCAGTGTTAATTTCTACACTTTCCTATATTTAAGGATTATAAAATTAAATGCTCAAAACCCCATATATTAGATTTTTAACTTTTTTATACTCATTCTTTATCCAAATAGGGATGCCACATACTTTGGTTCATGATTCAAAATATTATTCTTAAAGTCTATTTTAAATTTCAGTAACGTAGTATTCAACGTTAAATTTAATAAATCCTGTTATTTAATAATTATTGCTTAGAACCTGATTTTAATCTTCCCATTATCTATTTAATTCCTTCTAGAATCATAGCTAATATTTGTCATCCCTTCATTACCCAAACGTTCTTATCCCATCAAATTTTAAGTTATCGAAATATTAAATGTCAATTTCTTTATTTGCACTAAATTTATCTATTAAAGGTTGCACTTAACCCAAATACATAAAACTTGCCCAATTTCTCCTTAAATCAATAACCTTCATATACAAATATGTTTACCATAAATTTTATCTACTCTTCCTTTTTAGGTAATGTCCTATATATTAGATTTCCATGTAATTTGCAATAAATTATACTCTTAGTTATATCACATTAAATGAATAAATAAGTGTTGACTCTATTCTTTTGATTCAACATTGGTTTACGTTATATTTCATTAATATCTCTACATACATCAGGATTTTTAAAAATGGTTGTAACGTGAAATCTCGTCTACTTCCCATTTTATATTTAAGGCTTCTAAAACCGATTCATATCATTTCTCTAGTCCAAATTTTATTAATATAATCTTAAATTTAATTTATTCCTATCGATGTAATGGTTAAACACAAATTTCACTTATTTGCAATAAATCCACAAATTGGATTTCAAATTTTCAAATAAATAAATAAATTTTAGTTTATCACTTCTTAAATACCTAAACGTCAATGCCTTAATTTAAACTGCATTTATTACATTTTATAAAATCCTCCATCTTAAGTGACAAATCAAAACTACCCTAACTACACAATTTATGGTAATTAATTCCAATTGCTTTTCCATTAAACTACATAAATTGTCCAATTGCAACCTACGTAGAATGTTTATTTATTTACAATCCTACTGTTTAAATGAATTGATCCTTTACGGTATAATTCACATTTGACTTGATTTCTCATTTATTTTGCAAAACAGTAAATTTCAATTGCTACCAACATTATATTTAATATTAGATTTCCAATTAATTCTATTGGAATCAATATATCTTTATATATATACTTTACGTATAAATATCTAAATTACCAAATCAAGTACATTTATTAGAGACAATATTCAATAAAATTACTTATCACACTTATTGCATTGATTTATTCCAACGGACACTTTTATTTAGTCACTATTTATTATTACAACCAAATGTACAATCTCCACTATTTATTTTATATTAAATGAATTCCATTCTAGTAAATATTTTTATTAATATTCACTGATTCACATTTATATTGATTTCTTATATTTAACTTATAACAAGGTGTGCAAATTTACATAGTTCAAATCTATTTCCATGTAACTATTAAATTGTTACATTAAATTCCAATTACTATAACAAATTACTACATTTTCTCAAATAAAATCTTAAGACTTTTATTTTATTCTAAATTAGGTTAGAAATCGTATTATATTAATTCATTAAATATCATCAAATTTAACGGGTCGTTACAATAGTTAAACATTTTAAATCTTAAATTTTAAAATGAAATTTGAATTTAAATTTGGATATATAATGTTTTAAATAAATTTGAATGTTAATAAAGTCATTAATAAGTAAATAAATTATTTTGGAAATCATTAAGATAATTAAGAATTTTCTTATTTATTTGATTTTAAATGATGATTTGGATTAATTTTTATTTAAGGATGATTAATAAGGTTTAGTCTAAGATAATTTTTCTCGAGTAAGTAATTAAATAAAATATTATTAACTAATAATGATAATTATCTAAGGATTATTAAGGAATTAATTAATGAGATTAATTTTGATAATTAATTAGATTAATTAATTGAAGATAATAAATTGTTAATGGTTAAGTATAATTACTTGATAAAAGTAATTAAGGAATTAATTACTTATTGTAATTAATTTTGATGATGTGATTGTTTAAATTAATTAATTTAGTTTAATTAATTTAAGATAATCATTTGATGGTTTAATAAGAGCAATTACGTAATGTAATTAATGGAGCATAATTACTTTGGGAAGTAATAAATGATAATTACTAGAATGTAATTAGTGAGAGGTGATTTTTAATAAAGTAATTTGGATAATTACTTTTGTAATTAATCAAGGGATTAATTAATGAAGATAATTAATTATGGGATGATTAATTTGTTATGAGCAATTAAGGGTAGTTAATTACTGGATTAATATTAATCAAGGGTGATTAATAATTGTATTTTAAACTTTAGATTAATTACTAAACGTAATTAATTTTAAACAAAGTAATTTATTTAAATATAAATTAGAGATCATTAATTAATATAATTAATGATGTAATTAAGGATTGTTTAATTAAGTAGTAATTAATAATTAAGTGATTAATTAATGTAATTAATTAAAGATAAATGTAATTAATTATAGTTAATTAATAAATGAAGTAATTAAATGTTAATTACTTATGATTAAGGTTAATTAATTTGTGAAATTAATTAAAGACTAATTACTTATTGTAATTAGAGGATGATTAATCAAAGGTGTTTAATCAAGATGAATACTTGGAGAATGATTAATTAACTAGGTTAATTAATTAATGGATATAAGAAGGATTTATATATGTGGTAATTGATTTAATTTATTTTAAATTAAGTAGAGATAGAAGTAATTAATTTAATTCATTTTAAATTAATTATAGATGGTGGTAAATAAATGATTGCTTATGGATGATATTGATATTTCTTTGGATGGTTGTGTTCTCAGTAATGAGATGAGTAGAATCTATATTATATGGATGCTTAGTTAAAGTAAGATAATATGGATTATCTGTTTATGATGATTTTCTAGTTGTGATGATTATATGTTTGTGATTATGATACGGGTTATCCGTTTATGACGAGAATGTGATTATCTATTGTGATATGTGAATTATTTTCTCTGTGTAATAGATAATGATGAATTGAATTAATTGTTGAAACTAAATTCACTTAGGCATTAAGATGGCGTTTGGATTTCGATGAGACCGGGATCAGATTTCCAAATTTGGAATTCCGAAAACCACATCGATCCAAATTAAACGTTAGGTTATGAATCTCAAGTGAAGAGTGAAGACTCGAAGTGTAAGAACTATTCGTCAGTATAACTCTGGGGTTGATTCCGTGATGAGTTTGACGGAATAGCACATTCAGGTTCGAGATGGTGATTCAGAGAGCAAGGGTTATCGTCGATAACTCTGAGGGTGATTCCAAAATGAGTGTAACGAAATAATGCCTTCGGTTTCATTCGAACCCGAAACGAACTTGTATGAATTGAATTCCTTCAGAACATCGTTAGGTGGACGATGAGCATTCTAAGATTTATGAGTCCTATAAAGGTAATCGTAGCCTCAAGCCTCATCAACCGGGAATGGCTAAAACAGGGGAGGTGCAGCAAGGCTAAGTGGGTCATGCCCAAGTAGGACGAGATTTACCCTTGTCTAGAGGTCCCTTTATATTCAGTTGTGTGGTAGTTGGCGACGGCCAATCTGCGGGGTGGTCTTGTTAAAGACTATTCATTAAGGAGTGGTCCCGGCTTTGTGTTGCATGGGAGCGGGCGTACTCCTCGGTACGGTGATCTAGGCCACGTACTGTGACGGGCGGTACCCCAGTAGCCCTGCTATTGATGGAAACCCATTCTTCCTACACGACCCTACGGTTTTGATTGCATTACCCACTTTTGTGGCTAGTAGCTGGAATTTAATCATGTAACAATTTCGGCTATTTCTTATTTACTTGAAAACCCTAGACACTATTATAATATCACTGGATTTTCTATCAAATGTTTTGGTTAGCGTAAGGTAAAAACTTTTCCATGTTTATGTGTGGGGAGTCTTACGTGATACCTTTTGTTTTCAAAAGAATTTTCTAAAGTTAAGCAACTTTTAAACCCGTTTACTCACACCAAACCCATGTCTGAGCCGAGTGTTTATTTTATGTTTTATTAAACTCTTGGGTATTCATATTACGTATGAGTAGTCAAGTGTATCAGGTTTTCTTTGACGAGTTCTGGAGGAGATATGGAGCAGGAGGCTTCAGCGTGTAGATATATATAGTGGTTCCGCTGTGTTTGAGTTGTATCTTTTTTCTCTGATGTACTTGAATTGTAATTGTTAGACGGATGTTTATAACTATCTAGTTTGTGTTGTATTAGCTGTATAACTCTGATGTATATGATACTATGTAATGTTTTATGTGATATATTATATTTCATTCATTCTGCTGTGAGTTATCTGATATTGTTATGTTTCTTCTTTCTCTTTCGTTTCTCTTCTCTATCCCTTTCTTTCTTCTTAATGATGCGTCTTTCTATGGAATGAAAGGCGGGTCGTTACATTGTGGTATCAGAGCGCTAGGTTGAGTGAACACCTAGACTCTGGAGTGGTGTCTGTTTTGAGAGAGCGTATTTTTAATTTTGAATATATATATATATATATATCTACCTATTTGATTGGGTTACCTGTTCGGGTTTTCCAATATAAGTTCTAGAGGTAGATAGGGTAGTGGTGTGTGTAACACAACTACCAATGGTTGGAGCCAGAGTGTTTGAGGTTGGAAGTGAATCTGCTAGGGCAGTATTGGGCATCTTGAGTAGTTTTGCAGTTGGGTGTGAAGGATTTCACGGATCTCTGAAGGAAATCTTTTCAAGGTTCGGAGTTTATCTTTGGAATGTAAGCTTGGTTGCACTCGTGCAAGTGGATTTTCTTGAATTTGGATCAGTAGGAAGTGCTGAAGCCAGCGATGGTATCTTGGCAACCTTAGGAAGAAGTTCTGCCTATATTTGAGTTTGAGACTCAGTTTGAAAAGATATTTGTGCTTGCTTTGAAGTTGAGTTTCCTGAGCGATATCTATCTATTGAAGGCTCTATTGTGGAAGTGGCTGGTGTAGCTATGTGATTCGGTGAGCTTTTGGATAAGGAAGTCTTTGGCAACAGTAGCAGCTCAGACGTGTTGAGTGTGCTATCAGGATAGTCTCCTGGCTTAGCTGTATTCTAGAGGTGGAGTCCGAAAGTGGTAGAGTGACCTGTTTCTTCGATGGTTCAGAAATCTCTATGATTCTTTTGTCAGTAGACCAGGCAGATGGTGAAGCTTGTCCATTTCTTCTGGAAGCTCAGTTGGTGTGAAGTTTGTGGTTGGAGGTGGACCACTAGTTTCTTCTTTTGGTTAGAAGGCTTTAGCTGTTCTGATTGTTGAAGTGAGAACGGTTTCTTGGGATCTGAACTGAGTGGAAGCGCAAAAGTGACTTGCGGTGGTTCGAAAGTTTTCTGAGTAATCTTTGTTTGGATTGAAGCATCTCTAGAGGATGTTAGAGTTATCGAACGTGGTTTGATTTTCTGAATATCTTCGAAGGAGTTAAGTTTTGCATCCGTATCGAGAGATTGAGTTCTATTTCGACTTGGTTCTTGGAACTTTACCGGTGGTTCAGCTTAGTAGGAGGTTCTTTGAGAGAGAGATTTGTTTAAGCTGGCAGGATTAATCGGATCCAGTTTTTTGGTTGAAGTTTTGCTGTGGTATTTGTGACCGAATCGGATAGGTCACTGAGATTTTATGGAATTTGATGGGCAATGTTTCCGGAGTGGATTGATTAAGTTTATACTTGTGTTCATCAATAGCATTCTCAAATCAGAGTTGTGCAGTGGAAGCATGGTGGCAGCTATTCCAGTATAGGAGCAACACCCGATTCATTTGGAATTTGAGTTTTGTCTTGGATCAGAGGATTTTTATAGGAGTAGTATGTTTGAAGTCTTCTGATATTTGTGTAGTAGAGTTTGTGTGGTAGATTTTGATGGATTTTGGGAGAACCAATTTGTTGAGTAGGATCTGGAGATCGTTTATTTCTTTGTCCAGATTTATTCCGTAAAGCATCTGCGAAGATTGGATCGATCTAGAAGGTTGAAGGCAACCCAGGATCGACATGAGAGATTTGTGGATAAGAGTATTAGATCTTTCTGTATTCTCTTAAGGATTAAGTGTTTGGTCTACAGGATTGAATTGCCAGTTCGGATGGCTGGAATTTGTTATGTTTTTCATGTATCTCTAAGGGAGTACATGTATGGTTTATCACTGGTTTTAGCATCAGTAGTCCTGGAAGATTTGGAAGTTGATCAGGACTTGTTTGTGGTCCAGTGTCATGTTTAGATTTGTAGATCTAGATACATAGGAGCTCTAGATCTGAGTGGTGTAGCTAGTTTAGATTTTGTAAAGCGAGTGTCCTGGTGTTTGTACCTGGGAAACTCTAGGGAATCCTATCCAGAATTTGGTCTGGATAATTAGAATTGTTTGTTTGAATTGGTTGCTATGGTTGCTAGTATTTGGTCAATAGCATATGTTTGCTATTTTAAAATTAAAATCTGTATGGGATTATTAAATTACCTTTGCTTTTAAATTTCGGGGACGAGATTCTTTTAAGGGGGAAGGAATGTGATGTCTTGGAAATTTGGGCAATATTTATTTAATAATTTCCATTAATAATTATTTTAAAATGTGAAATATTGATTTAATAACCTAATTTAAACAAGAAATTATCTTTTGAAGATTAATAATTATTTAACTTGTCAAATGATATTCTTTACAAAATTTATAATAACTGGAAATTTTATTCCTTTCAAAGTTAAAAATATTTAAATGATAAAATTATCTTTCTAAGCTTATTTAAAGAATATTTTATTTATAATGTATATATGTGTATACATTGTAAGTAGAGAATTTGATTTTAATTTTAGTTTAAATTTAATAAAGATATTTTCAAATTATTATATATATATATAGATGTATAAATTATGAATTGATTAAATTGATTGAAATTAGTATTGAAACTTTTCAAAAGTTTGATTTAAAAATCTATCTTATATTTTCAAAAGAAATTTAAGTAAATATTTTTTTTTTTAAAATATAGTATTTTATAATAAAATTTTATTTTTTTATTTTAAAAATTGTTTTTCTTTTGAGATAGATTTAGTTCAATTATATTAGAGTATAATATTTTGCATTGAAATTTTGAAATAAAATTGAATTCAATATTCAATTCTTTTTTTAAATTTACTCTTTTGAAAGTTTAGTTTTAAAAATATTATTTTAAAAATATTCAAATAAACATTAAAATGTGTAATTTTATCAAGGAAGTTTTCATGTAAACATTTTAAGGCTAAATATTGATAAAACATTTAAAACATATTAAGTTAAGTAAGAAATGAATTTAAATACGTTCATAAACTAAGAAATTTATTTTTATATTAAAATGCTCATGTTAAGCATTCAAATCATAGAGAAGACACTTGTACTTAATCTATAACATTAGTTAACAAGTGGCATGTTAATTCAGTTTTGAAAATAATTAATTATTTTAGATAAGAAAAACTTAACAATTTATTTAGTTCAACATTTTCTTCAAATGAATCGGAAATCAGATCTGCAAAACCAAACACAATTAAAAATCTGCAAAACCCAATTCATGTTCAAAATCTACAAAGAAATACAATTTAAAAGTCTGCAAACCAGATCTGCAAATTCAATTCTCAAAATCTGAAATTAATTTGAAGATCATGTTCAACTTCAACTCAAGCAAAAGAAGAATGGTCTGCATGCAGTTTTAATTCAACATCAACACCAGATTTTAAAAAAAACAAATTGATTATCCAGATCATTCAACGGTTTCAGGAGATTCAACTTGCAATCATCTGTTCCAGGAAATTGTGAATGCATCTCTGGGTTGTTCTCTGCCTCTTCTATCAATAGGTGAGTGAACTTCTATTTTAATAACAGTTTTTCTTTTAAAAAAAAATCAAAGCTAAACAAAATTTCCAGAACTCAAGTTCTAATTCACAGAAAATCAAAGCTGTTTTGGATGAAATTGCTCTGTTTCTTTTTAGAAGTGAGTAATCTCACAATGCAAAAAGTTTAAATTATCTATGCATGTGTACTGATAGAAACAAGCATGTTTTGCTTGATTGTAGTGTGATGATGTTCTGTGTATATTCATAAATATACATATGTGTGTGATGCCAGTTATCTACAAACCTGATTCTGTTTTCTTAACTAGGATTTTTAATAAAAATCCATCTCCACATGATTTGATTTCAGTTAGAAATTAATGAGTAAACAAAAGATGTTTGTTTAGTAAGAAATTATGTTCATAAATAAAAATTAAGTTATATTAAAAAGTCTGTTACCTCTGAAACAAATACAACAATAAATATTTTCAATTAGCAAGAATGACAAACTTCTTAAATTACTAAAACAAGTTTATAACCTGAATGCATGTTTGAAAACATAAATTTTAAAGCATAAATCACATTTTTAAATAAACCGTAGTGTGAGCATTTCTGTTTTGAGCAGAATAGTGATTTTTGGGGTTATATGGTGATCTAGTGGATTTTGGAAGTTGTTGTTCTTCCTGGAGATGGAGTACTGATTAGAGAGTAGGGGAAATTTTTAGGTGGTTGGTCAGTTGGCTGTGACGACTGTGGTTGGCGATTTCAGGTTTCGATCCCTAGTTTTTAGGTGAACGAAGTTCGGTTGCTTCTCTAATTCTCTGTTGCATCGAGTGTTGCCATACATAGGGGATGGGAAGAGGGGTTGTAGATGAAGAAATGGCCAGGGTTGTAGGTGGCCAGATGATCGGAGTTGGGTTTGCGAGATGATGTCAGGTTGGGAATGTTTGTAGTAAAAAGTTTCCAGGTTGCTTGATATACTCGATTTCAATTTCGAGCAGTAGTGGGGTTTATGGTGGTCGCAATCACGTTGGAGGTTGATCGGCGACATGGTGAAGTGGATTAGGGTGGCTAGAGATGGTCTGAGCACCGGTGCATATGCACCGTGCGCATAATAGTTTCTGATGAACTATTTGGGAATGGTGTAGTGTTATGACTCGAAGATGGTCTCAGGTATTCATAGTTGTGTCTCGAAGGAAATAGGGTTTTAACACGAAATTATTATGGGGAGGTCTCGGGTATTGTTTGGGTACAGGTTGTAAAACCTGTCAGTGTGCAGTTTTCAAAATTTGATGAAATTCAAATTGTATAAGCAGGATTTAAACAGAGTTTTTAAAATAAAAAGTTTGAATTTGAATTCAAAGGAAATTTTGAATCCAAAGTTTTTAAAAATGAAAATTTTAAATTTAAGTAAGATTTAAATTTAGTTTCTAAAAATCAAGCCTGCAATATAGTTCAAGGTTACTTTGCATTTAAATCCTGAATTTAAATCAGATTTGTGAAATTTAAATATTGGACAGATTCAAATGTTTTAAAAATTAATTTGATTTCAAATAAAGGTTTAAACTTGAAAGAATTCTTTTCTTTAATATTTGGATTAAAGTTATGAAATGTTTAACTTTAATTTGAAAGTAAAATAATCAATTTATTTTAAAGACTTGATTTCTTTAATAAATTTAAGTAATTTGGATTTAAACTTTTCTTACATAAGTAATGAATATTTTCACTTTTATTTTAAGGTTTATAATTTATTTAAGTTTGGACAAATGTTTAAATAGTTAAACATTTTAAATCTTAAATTTTAAAATGAAATTTGAATTTAAATTTGGATATATAATGTTTTAAATACATTTGAATGTTAATAAAGTCATTAATAAGTAAATAAATTATTTTGGAAATCATTAAGATAATTAAGAATTTTCTTATTTATTTGATTTTAAATAATGATTTGGATTAATTTTTATTTAAGAATGATTGATAAGGATTAATCTAAGATAATTTTTGTCAAGTAAGTAATTAAATAAAATATTGTTAATTAATAATGATAATTATCTAAGGATAATTAAGGAATTCATTAATGAGACTAATTTTGATAATTAATTAGATTAATTAATTGAAGATAATAAATTGTTAATGGTTAAGTACAATTACTTGATAAAAGTAATTAAGGAATTAATTACTTATTGTAATTAATTTTGATGATGTGATTGTTTAAATTAATTAATTTAGTTTAATTAATTTAAGATACTCATTTGATGGTTTAATAAGAGCAATTACGTAATGTAATTAATGGAGCATAATTACTTTGGGAAGTAATAAATGATAATTACTAGAATGTAATTAGTGAGAGGTGATTTTTAATAAAGTAATTTGGATAATTACTTTTGTAATTAATCAAGGGATTAATTAATGAAGATAATTAATTATGGGATGATTAATTTGTTATGAGTAATTAAGGATAGCTAATTACTGGATTAATATTAACCAAGGGTGATTAATAATTGTATTTTAAACTTTAGATTAATTACTAAATGTAATTAATTTTAAATAAAGTAATTCGTTTAAATATAAATTAGAGATCATTAATTAATATAATTAATGATGTAATTAAGTATTGTTTAATTAAGTAGTAATTAATAATTAAGTGATTAATTAATGTAATTAATTAAGGATAAATGTAATTAATTGTAGTTAATTAATTAATGAAGTAATTAAATGTTAATTACTTATGATTAAGGTTAATTAATTTATGAAATTAATTAAAGATTGATTACTTATTGTAATTAGAGGATGATTAATCAAAGGTGGTTAATCAAGATGAATACTTGGAGAATGATTAATTAACTAGGTTAATTAATTAATGGATATAAGCAGGATTTATAGATGTGGTAATTAATTTAACTTATTTTAAATTAATTAGAGATAGAAGTAAATAATTTAATTCATTTTAAATTAATTATAGATGGTGGTAAATAAATCATTGCTTATGGCTGATATTGATATTTCTTTGGATGGTTGTGTTTTCAGTAATGAGATGAGTAGAATCTATATGATATGGATGCTTAGTTAAAGTAAGATAATATGGATTATCTGTTTGTGATGATTATCTAGTTGTGATGATTATCTGTTTGTGATTATGATACGGGTTATCTATTTATGATGAGAATGTGATTATCTATTGTGATATGTGAATTATTTTCTCTGTGTAATAGATAATGATGAATTGAATTAATTTTTCAAACTAAATTCACTTGGACATTAAGATGGCGTTTGGATTTCGATGAGAGCGGGATCGGATTTCCAAATTTGGAATTCCGAAAACCACATCGATCCAAATTAAACGTTAGGTCGAGAATCTCAAGTGAAGAGTGAAGACTCGAAGTGTAAGAACTATTCGTCAGTATAACTCTGGAGGTGATTCCGTGATGAGTTTGACGGAATAGTACATTCAGGTTCGAGATGGTGATTCAGAGTGCAAGGGTTATCGTCGTTAACTCTGAGGGTGATTCCAAAATGAGTGTAATGAGATAATGCCTTCGGTTTCGTTCGAACCCGAAAGGAACTTATATGGATTGAATGCTTTCAGAACATCGTCAGGTGGACGATGAGCATTCTAAGATTTATGAGTTCTATAAAGGTAATCGTAGACTCAAGCCTCATCAACCGGGAATGGCTAAAACAGGGAAGGTGCAGCAAGGCTAAGTGGGTCATGCCTAAGTAGGACGAGATTTACCTCTGTCTAGAGGTCCCTTTATATTTCGGTTGTGTGGAACTTAGCACGGCCAATCTGCGGGGTGGTCTTGTTCGGGACTGTTCAGTAAGGAATGGTCCCGGCTTTGTGTTGCTGGGGAGCGGGCGTACTTCTTGGTACGGTGATCTAGGCCACGTACTGTGACGGACGGTACCCAAGTAGCCCTGCCATTGATGGAAACCCATTCTTCCTACGAGACCCTACGGTTTTGATTATATTACCCACTTTTGTGGCTAGTAGCTAGAATTTAATCATGTAACAATTTCGGCTATTTCTTATTTACTTGAAAACCCTAGACACTATTATAATATCACTAGACTTCCTATCAAATGTTTTGGTTAGCGTAAGGTAAAAACTTTTCCATGTTTATGTGTGGGAAGTCTTACGTGATACCTTTTGTTTTCAAAATGATTTTCTAAAGTTAAGCAACTTTTAAACCTGTTTACTCACACCAGGCCCATGTCTGACCTGAGCGTTTATTTTCTGTTTTATTAAACTCTTGGGTACTCATATTACGTATGAGTAGTCAAGTGTATCAGGTTTGCTTTGACGAGTTTTGGAGGAGATATGGGGCAGGAGGCTTCAGTGTGTATATAAATATAGTGGTTCCGCTGTGTTTGAGTTGTATCTGTTTTCTCTGATGTACTTGAATTGTAATTGCTAGACAGATGGTTATAACTGTCTAGTTTGTGTTGTATTAGCTGTATAACTCTGATGTATATGATACTATGTAATGTTTTATGTGATATATTATATTTCATTCGTTCCGCTGTGAGTTATCTGATATTGTTGTGTTTCTTCTTTCTCTTTCTTTTCTCTTTTCTATCCCTTTCTTTCTTCTTAATGATGCGTCTTTCTATGGGATGAAAGGCGGGTCGTTACATTGACACATCCGGTCGATGGAGAAGCATGGAAGCATTTCGATAAAACGTATCCAAATTTTGCAGCGGAGAGTCGAAATGTTAGATTAGGATTATGTACGGACGGTTTTTCTCCATTGAAAGTTTATTACTCTCCTTATCCGTCTCTAAAAAGAGATAAAGCAGATTGCTCTGCAGTTTTTAAAACAAATGCCAGATTCACATTCGATGGAAAGAATATTCCGGACGAACAAGCTTATCAAGCAGATCTTGAGCATAATAACGAAATAATAGTTACAGACGATCATACAGATTTTAGTCCTTTGATCGATGAATCAAATATTTTGGTAGAAGCGTTTGACAGTGCAGAGGAAAATATTATAGAAAACGAGACCGAATCTGAATCAGAAGACGACGATGACTGATATAAATCTGAATCTGTTTTTTTGCAATTGATGTAGCTATATTGAATTCTTGATGTATTATGAAATTGATGTAACTATGAAACCACATCCGTTTACCATTGTTTACATGTTTTATGTCATTTCCATTTGTCATTTATTTAGCAATTTTTATTAAAAATGCAATGAAATCTGCTTATCGTCGGAGGAGTACACCCATTATGAATCAGGTATAACACACTTCCATTTCTATTTCCATTTCAGTCATTAATTAAGCAATTTATACCGTTAATGTCATTTTCATATGAAATATATCTCATTATCATGTTATTATTCTCTTATATAATGATGTGTATATATGTCACTGCTTTGTCATAATGTCATATAGAGGTAGGAGCTTTTTCCGATCATCAGAAGGCGATGGCGGTGGCCCATCGCAAGAGCCACAATGTCCAATAGTTTCGTTAGTCCCTAGAGCAGAGGGGTAAGAATTAAATGTTATTCAACATCTTATTTTTTTATGATATACGTACGTACTTATCTATATCGTATTTAAAAACAGGGGGCTCGACTTACTTCCCTCGAAGGTTGTGCTGGATGTCTCTAGAGCTTCTTATCGCAGTAGAATGAGTGCTGGTTGGCCGAAGTGGGATAACATCCCTCCTCACATCATAGAGTGTATATGGCAGGTGTCCTAGTATGTATATTTTTCTGCTTTCCATTTTTAATTCGTTTTTGTCGTTTTTCTACTGTTTATCGTTTAAAGTGTAATCTTTTTTTTTACTTTTTATCGTGAAACACAGGCTGAGATAGACATCCAGACAGATGATATGATGCTGGCACGAGGATACTGCATGAAGAAGATGCGCAAGAACTACAGGGACACGATATCTGAGATTAAGAAATCTGGTAAGAAACCAAGGTGGATGGGGAAGAGTGTATGGCAAGCTTGGTTGAGATACTGGAAGACGGACGAGGCGAAGGCAAGTATACTAATTTTTTTTGAATTATTAATTTGACGTGATCGAAAAATAATGTATCAAATTTTGAATGTACAGGCAGAGTCGGATAGAAACTCTGCAAACAGAAATAAGAATCCCGTCTCTCATCGCGGAGGATCGAAGTCGTTTCAGCAGTATCGGCAGGAGTTGGTAAATTAACTGAATAATAAATGTAAATAGTTTATGCTATATAATTTTAAATGTATAATAATTGTATGTAACAATCAACTTCAGGAAGCCGAGGCACATGGTCCTGTGGGCTATATGGACGTGTACACCCGTATGCATGCCGTCGAGCATGTTAATCCGGACGGGACTGTTTCGTATACATGGCAAGACGATAAATCCAGCAAAAGCCATGTAAGCATATTTCATTTTATTCAGTATTAATAATTTTTTTGCTTGTTAAACTATAATGAAATAAGATATGATATTATTAATTTGTTAATGCAGGAGAAGTTTATGGAGCAGCGACAGAAACTCCTTGCTGATACGGGTTGAGATCAGCTGACGACTGATGAGGAGGACGCTATTTTTGAGTCCGTTATGCATCCAGCAGAGCATGGTCGACGATACGGATTTGGGAATCAAGTGGTAAATAATTTATTTTATCTTAAAATACTTCAAATATGATATTTTGACCTTTTCAAAACAATAAACTTGGATTTTATTCATTTTTCCATTATTGCAGGCCAGTAGTCAGAGTAGGGGACGACGGAGTAGTTCTCAGAGCGATCAAGCAGATATAGAAGAATTGCGGACTAGAGTGTCCCAACTAGAGGAGCAGAACCGCCAACAGGCCATGCAGACCACACAATTGCTAGAGTACATGCAGTACTTTGGTAGCCGCTTCCCTTCCTCGGCTTGCTCTGGATCTGGAGGAGATTGATTCATTGCTTGCTTCCTTGTTCAGGTATGTTTTTTTGTTTTGAATGATTTGGTAGACGGTGAAGGTAATTGTTGATTTTTGTATAATTATGTTTGATACACTTGGTTTTGTGGTTGTATGAGAATGTGGATGAGAATGTTGATGACTTTGTGTATTTATAACATGGTAGAACACTTATTGTTAGGGTTATTGTCAATGTTGAAATGCTTATGTATATTATGTATTTTATTTTGATGTAATTTTATTTATTTGTGTATTTATTAAATATTGTGTAGTTTGGGTTTTGATATTTAGTTGGAATATTGTATACTGAATTGTGCAGTATTGATGTAATAGTGTTTGAAAGAGAAATGTGGATGGAATGTTATATTTGCAGCAGAATTCAAAAAAAAAAACAGCAGATTTCCGACGGCTTCCGACGGATCCCGGCAGCTTACAGGTCAAAATTTCCGACGGCTACTGATGACCTGTAGCACTTAGTTTCCGACGGCTTCCGACATGTGTCGGGATCCGTCGAAAGCCGTCGGAACAGAATACGAAACCCTGTGTCGGAAGCCGTCGGAAATACTGCTCCCCGACGCAGTATATTCAGACGGCTTTTTCCGACGGCCGCTGACGGTTATCAGCCGTCGGAAATCATTAATCTCCTTGTAGTGAGAGAAATCTATGGTTGAAGTGAAGCAGCCAATAATACACATTCTCATTCATAGTAGCTTCTAAAATAACTAAAATTCATGACTATAACGAGAAAGCTAATACCGAACCAACTATTATAAATGAATGTCAAGGAAGACATGATTGGCAAGAATGGGAAGACGTTGTTCAAGTTGAATTAGATTTTCTTAAAAAACATGACGTGTTTGGAGCAATAAAGAAAACATCGGAAAATATTAAACATGTGTGTTATAAATGGTATTCATCGGAAAACGAAATGATAAAATGAAATCTTGAGATAAAAGGCATGACTTGTTGCGCAAGGTTTCCTACAGAAACTAGACTTTGATTTTAAAGAAACATACTAGACTTTGATTATAAAGAAACACACTTCTCAATTATGGATGTAATAACATTTTGATATTTGATAAGCCTTTAGTTTCTACAAGAACGAGATATAAGTCTAGCGGACGTGGTTCCGACTTACCTTTATGGTGTAATAGATGCTGATATTTACATGAGAACCTTTATGGATATAAGCTACCTGAATAAAAAATGATGACTGAGCACTCACCAAAACTACGGCATCCATTATATGGTCTAAAACATTTCGAAAGAATGTGGTATAACCTTAATAGTGAGTATTTAATAAAAGGCGGGTACGATAAAAATCTCATTTGTCCATGTGACTTCATAAAGAAATCAACGAACGGTTTGGTTATTCTAGCAGTTAATGTTGATAATATAAACCTAACTGGAACTTCATATGAGCTTGATAAAACAACCAATTATTTAAAGAAAGCATTTGAAATGAAAGAGCTTGGGGAACTCTATACAGTCTTAGCTTGCAAATCGAGCGTAGTGCTACAGCATAATGATTCATCGATCAAACTATATTGAGAAAACCCAAAGCGTTTTCAAATGGATAAAGCATATTACCGCCTCGAAGAAGATGATGAAAACATATTTGGTTCAAAAGTACCATATCTCGGTTACATTGGTGCATTATTTTATTTGGAAAAGTGCACAAGACCAAATATTGCACTTTTAGCAAATTTTCCAGAGTTATTTCTACACCAATGCAAAAGAATTAATGCTATAAAGCATATTATGAGATACGTTCGTGCAACTACGTATTTAAACTTAATTTACTCTAATATGGAAAATAACCCAAATTTTGTATTGGCGATTTACAAATATAATGCAGTTATTTCACGGCGATTTACAAAGCAAATTTTAGACCTACCTCATCTGATCACTTAGAAATATTGGCGCTGCTACATGAAGCATGATTGGATAAGATCATAAATTAAATATATTCGAAATGTTTATCAACTCCCTTTAAATATAGAAGAACTAACTATTATCTATTAGGACTGTTATGCTAATGGTTACTTTTACCATTTTAAATGCAGTTACAGTAGCTTTTACCGATAAGCTAAAATAGTTTGCAGTTTTCATTATTGATTGGCCAGTATATCAATAATTCGGTAACTATTATACTGGTAATGGTAAATTTTTGTTTGTGTCGAAAAACTATAACCTAACATATTTTTGCGCCGTAACGATGCTTTATTGTATTTATTTTGTTATGTCATTTAATAAAAGACATCAATGAGAAGAAGAAAAAAGTGTATTCAGCATCATCTGAACTGAATAAACGAAACTAAATTTTATCATTTGTTTGTTTCTAAATGTCTATAGTACAATATATTATATGAATATTCTTATATTATAAATGGATTGATAAATTATTGTTGTCGTTAGTTTCGAAAAAACATTGCCAATATTTTACGGTAGAAAATGTTTACTTTACCGATTGTATTGATATACTGATTTTATTAAAAATGTAGAATGGTATGGTAGTGAAAAGTTTATCGTTATCGTATTCAATAGATTATTATATGTTAAAGAATAAGTCAAAAATATTTCAATATTTAGGATTTTGGATATTACAAAAGTTTTCAATAATACAATTATTATGCCTGCAAGTATTGTGGCTATAAATACCAGTTATAATTTATATATAGCAACAATCTAGTTGTGATAAAATCATCGTAAATATTCAGTAAACTCCTTTTCATACTGGTATATATGAAAGAAAAAGGGAAATTATTAATGGAACCATATTTGGCAGGACAAAGTAAACCGATCTCTACGCATTATTTAACTCAATGTGGATAAAACCAAAACAAAGAAGATGATATAAGAAGATGTCTCGTCTGTGGTGCCTTTCATTTTCAAAATGAGCTGACGAAAGGCGTACTGAGATTATAAGTGATCTCCACCACTACCTAATCTACAACATGATGCATGGCTGTCCCATCGGGGAAGTCCTGCCATGTTTAGACACTTGTCGCAATAATACGTTAAAGTACATTCATATTTACTGTCATCCAACGAAGATTAACTGTAATTAGTACTGTCAATGAACAAATAGTTGACTTTGAGACCAGTTCATTCACGATTCAAATGAATCTTAACAACGATAGTACACGTATCCGAAGCAAAAACTAGATGTATATATCATAATGTTGGCTTGAAAACAAAATAAAATAAAAAGCTGAATCTTATCTTTCTAAAGAAAATAGGCTTCACCACTGACCCTACAACAATTGTAAGATATATCTGCAATTCTTTTAAAGAAAATAAGCTTTACCTCCGTGTAAAAAAGTAGTGCAGATGTTTGAAAGATGATTGCGAAAGCGTTGGTGCTCGATGCAACTTGTGTCTTTATCTTCCTTTTCTGACTCTTCACATATCATCATGCATAAAATTTGCAGCCATATCTTATGGGCACAATCTAACTTTTCCTCGTATGCTGTCATCTTCCAACAAGTACTCTAACATTTCTCTATATTTTACGTCATTCGCCACAAGAGTTATAAAGTGGCCCTAATTTTTTTTTTTTTCACTGTGAACGATATTTATGGTATTAAGACATTAATTTATCACCGTACAAGTGCAACAAAAGGATTAAACTACAAATTTACTCTTGATGTCAAAATTATAACTTACGTGCAATATGGACGCATAGTAAATGTAAACGGTTGCATATTAACATTTTGAGTTGGCTGAAAAAGATATTTTTGATTAACGATTGTTGGATATTTTCAAAATATTGGTTTTTGATTAATTTGATTAATTGTTATGGAAGAAGGAAGAAGGAAGAAGGAAGAAAAGGAGATGGGATGTTAAGTCCTAGAGTTCCTGTGTTTGTTAAAATATTGGATTTTATGAAAAGGTTAGACAATTTGGAAAATGTTTTCACTTGGAGTTAAGAGAGATGCCATGTATCTTAACACACACATACTTCCGTCAGATTTGGTTTTGATACGTATTATATTTTTGGACATTATTTTGATGAGTTTTTCAACCCTTTTCAAAGACAATTTGACGATCCGTCTTTTCGATTCTCGAAAATCAACATAAATACGCTCATCGTATAACATACTGAACGATCGAGTGCCGAAATGACAGATTGTTGAGGGAAAAATAAATAGGTAGAAGAAAGAAGAACTAACAAATCAGAATCTCACAGCGGACTGAATGACATACAATATAAATAGTTCTTTACACAAATCAAAATTATAATATACATATCCTACGTCAGAGTACACAAATTAGTGATTATCAGCCTGGACAGTTATAACACATGTCCTCACAATTAGCTTATAATTTCAAACAAATACTACAGCGGAATAAACAAGTACGAGAATATATCTCGGTCCCAAGTTCATCTCCTGAGCTTCATAACATCCTAACATGAACCTGTAATACTCGGTATGACCCGATCATTATGATAGAATAACACCCAAGTTAGTATGGAAAACTAGCGTGAGAAAACACACTCAATTTGAATTATTAAAGTTATCAAAATCCTTTGAAAATAAAAGATATCTCGTAAGACCACGCCACACATAAAAATGACGGGTATTTACCACGATAACCAAAACATTTCATATCAAAATCCTCTAATATTATATTAGTGTCTAAGTATAAATACTTATCAAATAGCTGAAATTGTTACATTAATTAAATTTCAGCATACTAGGCTCTACAATCAAAACCGTAAAGGCAAGTATTGAAGAGTGAATTCCATACGAGTGACTAGATACTGGGGTATCATCTACACAGTACAAGTCTAGAACAGCGTACCAAGGACCATGGCGGGAGCCCCTGCAGCAAAAGACCGGACTATCCCTAATCTGGATAGACTAAATATGCTATCACCTCGGGTGTTCCCACCCTTGTCAAAGCTCCTTCCATAACCGTAGTAATAATATCCGACAATATCTAGAAAAGTGGTAAACAACCCTAATTGGGTGCTACCCACTTAGCCTTGCTGCATCTCCCCTGCTTTTCAATACTTCCCGGTTGATGAGGCTAAATGCTACAATTACCTTTTAAGGAATTTCACTTAGAATGCTCATTGTCCTCCAATGACAATGTACTGATAGCATTCAATCATACAAGTCTATTCCGGTTCCGAACGGTACCGACGACACTATTCCTATTACATACATTTTGGAATCACCCTTAAGATTAATAGAGATTAGCATTTGCACTTCACTGCTCCATCTTCGACTCCATGCTCTTGTCTTCATTTCGAAAACGTACTCGTTGGATCGAAGTGTTTTTCGGATAACTTACCCAATCCCGGTCTCTTCGAAACAATGTTCAATACTTCCGGTAAACTCAACCCCGGTTCTTTAGGAAATAAACAGACGAAGATAAAAGTGAAGATCATCCCCTAACTGTTATTGGACGGATTCTCTTATCAACGCCTAAAAGAACGAAACGAGTTTATACGTGTGGTATAACAACTTGAACGGTAATTGTACCATAAAATTCCGCGCTTTCCCTAGATATTCCCAAAGTTATATTTTGAGTCTAGATTTGATAGCCGATTATTTAACTATCAAATAAAACAATCATTCATCCCATATCCCATTTTACACTGAAAAATGCTAAGTCTCTTTTTATTTTTAACTTTAAATACCTTGATATCCTTATCCAAATTATACATACTTGTCTTATCGAATTTAGTAAATTTACAAACCATCTTTTCAAAAATATTTGAAAATCCTTTAAATTAATGTGGAAAGTACCACTGCGGTATCAAACCACGGATTCACAGCTCAACGGTTACGTCTCTATCACAGAGAAAACCAAAACTTAACTGCAGGCACTCACCGCCTTCGATTACACCATGCAGGTATACCATTACTTCCCAAAAAATTTATTTAAAATTTTTCAAAATAATGCTTATGAAATTTCTATCATAATTTTCCAAGTAAAACCTTAGGCAGACACTCTTTAATAAAAGTTACTACATAAAATATTAATATTGATTAATTTATCTCCTTAAAATAATAATACTGGTTAATTCTTTTAAAAATCATTGACTTAATATAAAACTAACTTAATTCATAATAAAATATATTTGAAACAATTTAAAATAATTAAATAACTAATTTCTGGAATATTTTTCAATGCTTTTAAAATCACCTTTAATATTACCCAGTTAATAATTAAAAAAACCCTTTTTTTTAAAAAAAACAAGCCCAATTCCTTGATTCTAACTTCATTTCATAAATTTGAAAACCTCACTTGAACTCCAGTGTAACCAACTTTATACTTATTTCCAAATTCATCCCAATCTATTAAAAGTGTTGATTTTTAAACCTTTTATATTTAGGCAAGTGCCACTTAAGAATTTATTATTTAAAATCCTTTTATATACTTTATTCCAAAATCTCCATTCATAATATCCCGAGTTTGCTAAGTACAAATTTCAAAATCATTTATTTATCCAATTAATTTATCCAAACTCAACATAAATGTTTTCCTTTAAAATCCTATTTATCATCCTTTTCCAAATCAACCCATCTTTTTATTGGTACTTAAGAATACTAAAATCTAGGCCAAAACCTGTCATAACTTCCAATCAATTCAGATCATACTATAATCTATCATAGAATTATCCAAACAAACATATATCACTATATATGAAATTTAATCCAACATTTTGAGAAATTCAGTTGAATCCCTCCAACCTGTTTTCTTGCATCCACAAATGTTAGCACAACAATAAAAATACAAATTATGCTTTGAGGAGGAATATCGTGGTATATAGGATCATCCGCTATTATGTGGGGCGCATAGGATCTCATCCACTATATGTGCGAATATCAATCACTCCAATATATATATACTACTACATATAATACCACATTCAACTGATAAAAGTTATCAATTCAACCATTAAACCATTGATTAATTTTAACTATTTAAAATTAATACCAGTAGTCCAAAATTGAGTGAGATTAACTCGCATTGAATTTTAATTCGCCAAACGTTCCAATTTGAAATTAAATTAAATACGTTCGATTTAACCTAAAATTTTAGCTAGCTCTAATCAACTAAATCGATTCTAACATGTAATACTCGTCCCTATGATTCGATCGTCGCTTGTTTCGTCCAATTCCGATCACGTATGTGAAAGACATGCATTTTATAAGATTACATGAATTTTAAATTTAAATAAATTAACAAATTTAATTTCTAATTAACCTAGATAGATCTTCACCATTCAAAACTTCCTCAGGGATCACGGTCGCGATTTCTACCTTCTTCCCAGTTTCATCCCCACGCACTCGAACCCACTCGCACGAACAAAATTGATGACCGCGCCCACTTCCATGTGATCGAAGGTCGATCAACTAACCCAATCGCGTGCGCCTCCACGCCATGCACCCCCGACCCCAGTCCCGAAGCACTTGGCCCCACCATCGGCAAGCAATTTTCTCACAAATGTCGGTTCTTCATGGCTCTGCTGCGCCCCGATCGTCGCGCTGTTCCAGATCATAACCGTTGAAAACCTAGATATCACTACCCTCTACAAATTTGTAGATGGAAGCTTCCGAAATAAGCCGACGGATTGCTCAGAAATTTGGGAGAAAGGAGGTTGTTTTTTGGTTGTTAAACTACTAACCGACGGCTTCATGAATAGGGTAGGGTTCCGCTGTTGAACGAGTATATATATGCGTGCCTATATAATATTTTATTAGGGCTGGATTCGGTTCGGTACCAAAAGTTCATATTCAAAATCATTACCATACCGATTTATGTGGTAACAGAAAAATCATATCATTACAAACCAAAGTAATCGGAAAACCGATACTTCGGTTTGTGGTTGGTAATGGTTGGTAAATGTCGGTAATAAACTTTTACCATTTACCAGTATGATATATATTTGTTTACAATATTTCATGTTAAATAAGTAAATACTGAAATAAGTAAATATTAAGAGTTGTTAATTTTTATTATATGATTATTTATCAATTTTATTTTGTGTAGTCAAACATACAAGTAAATATTGTGCAAGAAGCTAAACATTGCATGAAATCATATTATTTAAAACAAATACATGATAAGAATTGCATTCAATATGATATCATAATAGTATTTGTTAGATTTTCTGTTAAATCAGTACACATTAATTGTGAGTTATATAGTGTGTGTATATCTCTACTACTAATAAAGAAAATTCGCTGAATTAATTTACTCGGCGTCTTTTTGAAATTCCAAAAATGCCCTTGCTTTCCGTTTACAATAATATAAACAACCCGTGTGTGAAGCACGGACCAATTCTAGTGTATATATATATATATATATATATATATATATATATATATATATATAGTGTGTGTGTGTGTGTGTGTAAGGCGTCTATGTTGACATAGAATTAGACACAGTTGGTGACATAAGGGATGTGGACCATTGAATCCTTTTGTCTTCATATGAAAGGCGTAAATCGGGGGGCTATCGAATAGCAGAGATTATTGTATCATCAATTGTGTCTATATTTTGTATATAAATAGACTTTCCATGCACCTATATAGTGGATATGCTAATTAGCACATTTGGTAGTTAATTACCATTAAGGTACTGCATATTTTCATACGGTTCAGCAAACCGTACCGGTCGAATTGGTTACCATTTTTTCGGTACCATTTTAGTTGGTAGCGGTTGGTAATGGTTGGTAAGTGGTAATATGGTAAAGATGCCCAGTCCTATATTTTATTATTATCATCACAAATAACATGTTTTTCTGAATGAATTCCAAAAGAAGCAGCCGCTTGGCATTTATAATGTCTTATCCTTATTCCGAACGCATTGGAATAGGTTTCGGGGACTAATTCGATTGTATGTGGAAGATAGCTTTTCAGATCGAATTAAAATATTAAATTTTCGATATTTATTTCAACACATTTTTATTCTGTATGACCAAACGGTAACACCAAACGCTACAAAATTTGAAATCCGATAATAATACACTATTACGAATCCAATTGAACTAGTTTTGTCAAATTCCAAGACTGTGCCTTGGAAGGCTATTTTAACTCGTCGATAAAATCGAGCGATTTTCAAAATTGACGGAATTGCTTGAAATTCGAATTTTAAAAACTTACTAACTCATTTATAATTAAAATAGAATTTATATCCATATTAGAAATCACTTCGATTCATGTCAAAATTCAATTATTTACACCATTAAATTAATATATAAATTTTCAATTTTAACTTATCGACTTTTTAATCCCATTCAAAAGTCCAATATTATAATCCCAATCCAATTAGAGTTTAAATAAATTTTTGAAATCATTTCCATGTGCATTTATTTTTAGATTCACATATTATCCCTGTTTTAATTATTCCCTTACTATTCATCGAATCCGTTAATTGCTATACTTTTAAACCACTTCACTAATTCTTCCATATTCAAAATCAATTAGTAATTCAAATTCAACATTTAAAAATAGATTAAATGTTCAAAAACGAACGGCCAAAATCTGGTTCGTTACATTCCTTCCCCCTTATAAAAATTTCGTCCTCGAAATTGTTAAGGTATGAAAAATGCTCCTAAATCTATTTATCTATTTAAACCCACTTACTTAAAATCCTACATTCACTCCTCTAAACCCATTTGGTTTTATCCAAAACAATTTGCTTTCATTTCTAACTCAAGAGCCTTGATTTCTAATACAGTTCAAAAATCAACTTTTCTAGTTAACAAAATTTTCCAAAACCTTTCAAAAAGTTTCTAATACCCAAAATTTTTGAAAAATTTAGACAGATACTCCTTTGTACGGAGAGCCCTTTGCAATATCACAATATAATAAAAATAATATATATCGACTCACACGTAGGAAAACAAAATATATATATCAATATATATTATCATTTATTTATTTTATTGCGTAGGCATACCTCATATTTGCATTTTTAAGCGAGCGGCTTATTTATATGTTTTTACGCAATCTGGTTCGTTACATGAAAATTTTATAACATTTCATATATTTAACTAGCCAAACACATAACCCTCCTAACCTGAACATGCCAACCATATATTATAAGCAATTTTAAGGTTCCAACACTAATTTTAATTTTCTTCCATGGATCAATATGTCATTTATATCATTTCATTCAATTCGAAATGATTTACAACCAAATTTATTGCATTCAATTCATATTTACAACAACCAAACTCATAATCATTCCAAATTGATTTATATGAACCTCACGTGCATAAATTCATTTCCGCTCAATTTCAAAATGATTCATAATCAATTTTGTTTACATTCCATTCATTTTTGAATTTCATTATATGCAAATCCATTTTATCAGCTTTAATTTATTCCTTTTTTAAATTGACTCTAAATCAATTTTTCTAATTTTCTTATGATTTATTCAATTTTAACTTGATTCGCAATCCATTCAATTTCATTCTATTCACATTCACACTTATTATATTCATATCCATCTTAGTAAGCTTCAATTGATCCATTTAAATTGATTTAAATCAATTCATCTATTTTCCATTGGATCCCATTCGTGTTATCCACCAAACTTTGTTCGCAACATGTTGTATTGACAACATTCCAGTCCATGTCAATTTATTGTTGAACCTGTTTCATAACTATCACTTAGGTTAAGTTTCCATTGCACTTCAATTCCATTTTTTTGTTAAATTGATTTTCATTTACTTGGTATATCCAATTTATTCTATATCATCTGGGAATCATTTCATATAAATCGATTTTAAACAGTTCATTTTATCACAACATGGTTCCTGCACTTGCATTTCTATTAACTTTACTTCCATTTTATATTACCTCTTTCCATTCACTTCCATTTAATTCACATAGTGTTATTTACTTCATTTTATAGTGAATGACATTTAATTTTCAGCTAGTTTATGTTACCAGGTACTTTGGTGGCGATAGTCGCTGAGCCCATAGTTGAACCTAGAAGGGACTCAAGCTAAGAGAGGATTGGAAGTATAAGAGACTGGTGTAACTCACGTTTGGATCAGCCTATATGCATGGATTGGTGTACTTGACATTGGCTCGGCCAAGGCGGATCGGCCAAGAATAGCAAGAGCAGGTGGTTCGATCAAGATGATTTCGGACCCGGTGGGTCGGTGTGGATTTGGTTCGGCCTTGGTCGCCCGGTTGATTGTGGTAAGGTCTTAATGGCACTAAGCCATGCATCGCTCGGTCGGGGAAAGCCATGCATCACTCGGTCGAGGAAGGCCATATATCGTTCGGTCTAAATGGGTCGGCATGCATCGTTCAGTCCAGGTAGTTTGGCAGGTGCCTCCCGATCAAGGAAGATAAGCCAAGCATAGATCGGTCAGGGTATTTTGTTCAGTCCAAGTTCGGCACTCGTGGTTCGATGCATAACAAGGGAGTTGCTAGCTATCATTTCTACCCCAAAGTAAGGCGCTCGGCATGTCATTGCTTCGGGTCATGCTACTATTCCCTTCGAGACCCCTAAGAAGTCGAGTTATTTGTCAAGACGCCCTGGTACGACATTTGTCGACCGGCCGTAAGTCGTTTGGTATGCCTAGTTTGGCTGTCTCAAGATTACCGTATATAGGCCGAGCAACCTTGGTTTTGGCCCTGCACAGGGAGTCCAACCTATCTTCATCTATAAATAGAGAGGCAGGGGTACCGCTGAAGGGGACCTTTTTCGAGAACTCCAGAGAGACTCTGCCATTTTCTGCACTCGCTTTCTTTGAACTTGAACTAGTATTGAAGTTGTTTGTTTACGGATTGTATCTATATTCGAGTATTTGAAACAAGCAATAAAGATGACGTTAAAAGTGGGCATAGGCAGTTACGTAGAACCACTATAATTTTGGTGTTCTTGTTTCTACTGTTAGTTTTGCATATCTTCATCTGTTTTAATTTACTATCTTCATTAATCTCTATACAAAAATCTATTCTTGGGTGTTAGTGATCAATTTTGGTGCTAACATTTTGGTGCTTTCACCAAGAATGATGCATTCCCAGGTTGTTAGGATTTACTTTGTCGCTACAGGATTGAAGAAATCCCCCGAAGGAGATCCAAGTTTATTCTCGAGATTTCGCAGATTCTATTTAGAGTTCAGACGGATAACTCTATTATGGGAAGACCATGTACTAGATCAGACTCCCACAATGCAGATGTCAATGAGACAGCCAATGTCCAGCAAGTAGGACCTAGCAATCAACAACCTAATCCAGGTGCAGGTACTGCCCCTATCCTAAACCAATCAAAAGTTGTCACCAGAGCAGAGTTCAATGAGCTAACGAGGGAACTCATGGAAAGCAGGAGATAGCTTAACGAGAAAATTCAAGTCAACGCTAATCTCATGACCCGATTACTCAACAACAACATCAAAATGCAAGAGGAAGCCCTACTTCCTACTCATTATCCGACAGCTCCGCTTTGTCTGATGGACATCACAAGCGTAGATGCCGTAGAATTGAAGCAGCACAAACAAGCGCAACAAATCAATCCAACAGGAATGGTCCAGGTTCCTTACCCGGAACCAAGGCCCCTCGCCTACACCTGGGAAATCGCACTCAAGTTGGAATGGGAAACTTAGGATCTGGAACACGAGTGGAAGCTGACCGACCGACTCATCAAGGAAGCAATGAAGCAGGTCCCTAGGACACTCATTTGGGATATCACCAAACAAGGAGGCACCAACAGGAACGGTCACGTAGGACAGAGTCCAACTTGCCACCTCCCATCCAGACCTCGAATTTATCAGCTATGGTCAGACAGCCAATGAGGGAAAATCAAGGCTTATCCAACGACGATTGGGGCACAGCTAGGAGTCATACTCCATTCACAAATACTATCCTACAATCCGATTACTCCTATAAGTTCAGCATGCCGACTATTCCAGCCTATGAAGGAAAGACTGATCCCTGATAGCATGTAATGAGATACAAATGGATGATGGACTCAACTAGGGCAAATGATGCGACTAAATGCAGATGTTTCCCAATAACCCTATGTGGAATTGCTACCATGTGGTTCACCAGACTTTCTCCACGATCGATCACCAGGTTTGATGAGTTAGCAATGAAATTTGTGGAGCAATTCAGAATTCATACCACTCACCCAAAGGACGTGATGTCTTTATCCAGCGTAATCCAGGCTTCAGGGGAATCATTAAAGGAATACTTGTAAAGATTTCACGTTGCTGCAACTGAAGTTAGCAACCCGAATAACCACGCTATTCTTATGGCCGTGATGCCAGGAGTAGATCCGAATTTGGAGTTTGGTGATTGGCTGGCAGGAAAACCTCCGGCTACCCTGGAACTTTTTATTCAAAGGCATACCAATTCATGAGAAGGGAGGAAGCCGGGTGGACGAGGTGTGGCAGTGCGCTAGGGCCTGGCAAGGAGATGGTGCAATGCAACATTACGGTAAAAAAAGCTGGCGAAACCTGTTGAAAGGTCTAGGTCAATGTTCAAAACAAGCCCGAGCTGTTTAAACGATTCGGAGGAGGAAATTCTGGAAGGAAGAGGGAAGCAGGAAAATGGAAACCATGGATCCCAACCTATAACGATTACACTCCTCTAGACACATCTCTGGAAAATATTTATTTATCAACTTGTAATACATTCCAATACCGAAAACCACGCCCAAAGGAATCCACTGAGGAACAAAAAAACAAATCGAAAAGTACTGCCGATTTCACGAGACCTACGGGAACAACACCGAGGAATGGAGACACTTCCATGGTGCTATAGAAAAACAGATTCGGCAAAACAAGCTACAACAGTTTGTTAAGAATCCATAGGAAGGCAGACAGGGGACATCCGAACCCAATCGCAGGTAGGCTCTACGTCAACCTGAGGAACCCGCTCGGACCGTAGGTAGACTGATCATAAAGACGATAGTCAATGGGCCTCATCCAGCAGACAAGAGTTGGAAAGAAATCAAATGCTATGTTAATTTCCTAAAGCATGCGGATTTCGAATGCTGCCTTAACTCGAAAGACGGGACTCCAATGAAACAATAGCAAATGATGAAGGATGATATAGTATTCAAGAGTAGGGATGCCGATCGGATGGAGGCACCTACTATCGACCCGATGGTCATTTCGGCCACGATTTGACCAGCGTTTGTGAGAAGGATACTGATTGATTGTAGGAGTTTTGTTAATATTATTTTCAAAAACGAATATGACCAAATGAAGATGGAGGCGAAGGATCTAAAACCATCTAAAGCACGCATTCACGATTTTAATGTCGCAGCCACTGATGCGATTAGTTTTGTAGAGTTGTCAGTTGAGTTAGGAGAACTTGAATGTAGGAGGGTATGGATCCTACCGTTCATTGTTTTGGATGTTGATTCCACGTATAATTTGTTTTTGGGCCGACCGGCCCTGGTGGAATTTAGGGCAGCTTTGGCCCTGTGGTGTTTAACCTTGAAATTTTCGATGGATAGAGGAGTTGATGTTGTGCATGGCGATCAAGCGACTGGTCATGCATGTTATGTGGCTGAGCGAGAGAGACCCAACGAAGAGAGAAGGGTAAGGTTGTGGATAACTCTGTCCACATCCATGTTGCTGAAAATTGACAAGTAATGCCCGAGCCTTGGCTCGAGCAGCAGGATCGGATCTACAGAGACATAGATCTGAGAGACGATGATGAAGAACCTAAGTAGTCCAAAGCAGCGCTGGCTGAACTGACGATTGACATTCCAGTCAGCCATGATGAACCATCATGGGTGCTTAAGATTGGATCACAACTCACCCCCTCCATGACTGAGAATCTTACTGATTTCCTCCTAGATGTTTTCGCATGGACCCACTCTGATATGTGCGAGATTTCTCCTGCCATCGCAAATCATATGTTGAACATTAACCCAAAGTATGTGCCAGTAAAACGAAATGGAGAGGTGTGGACCCAGAGTGGTCTGTTGCACTCAGAGAGGAGGTGGACAAACTCAAAGCCAATGCGTTCGTCCACGACGCCCTCTACCCTGAATGGTTATCTAACCCCGTACTAGTGAGAAAACCAAATGGGAAATGGAGGACCTATGTTGATTACTCAGACCTAAACAAGGCGTGCCCTAAGGATAGTTTCCCTTTACCCAAGATGAATCAGCTGGTCAACTCAATGGCACAAGAATTGTTGTCAATCATGGATGTGTATTCGGGGTACAATCAAATCCCGATGCACATTCCAGATCAGGAACACAGTAGTTTTGTCATGGATGTTGGACTTTACTGTTATGTAGTGATTCCCTTTGGGTTGAAGAATGCAGAAGCGACTTATCAACGTTTGGTAAATCGGATGTTTAAAGACCAAATTGGTAGAACAATGGAGATCTATGTGGATGATATGCTCATGAAGTTACGACAGTCAAATGACCATATTCGAGACTTAGCGGAGATGTCTGATATACCAAGATACTATGGAATGAAAATCAATCCACTAAAGTGTTTCTTTGCTTCTGCGTTGGGAAAGTTTTAGGTCTTATTGTCAATGCACAAGGAATCGAAGCTAACCCAAAAAAGATTCAAGCTATCTGAGACATACAAGCGCCCAGAACTATAAAGCAAGTACAAAGCCTGAATGGAAAAGTCGCCGCACTGAGTTGATTCATATCTAAAGCAACCGACAAATTCATTCCTTTCTTTGATGTGATAAGGAAAGGGAAGAGAAATTTGAATGGATGTCGGACTATGAGGATGCGTTTCGAGCTCTGGTGAGACACTTGAAAAGTCCCCTGGTTCTGTCAAAGCCTGTAGACCATGAAGAGTTATATGTTTACTTGGTCATGTCCCAACATGCCATCAGTACAGCCATGGTTCGTGAGGAGGATCGAATTCAAAAGCCAACGTACTATGTGAGTAAAAGTTTGACAAGGGTAGAAAGAAATTATCCTAAGATTAAAAAGCTAGCCTACTACTTGGTGATTGCATCACGCAAGCTCCATCCGTACTTTCAGGCATAACCCATCAGTGTTTATACCGATCCACCTTTGCGACAGGTGCTTCAACGACCAGTAACCTTTGCGAGGTTACTCAAGTGGAACATTGAGTTAAGTCAATTCGATATCACTTACCTGCCCAGGAGGGCTATTCAAGGGCAAGCGCTAGAAGACTTTATTGTAGAATTCACCATATCAGACGAGCCAAGTGGTGGTGTTGTAATTCTCCCCACTCAATGGAAGCTATACACCAACAAGGCATCCAACGACCGTTGTTCTAGGGCTGGTGTTATTCTTTTAACTCCTAAAAACTGATCAATTTATTATGCTTTGAAGCTCGACTTCCCAGCTACAAATAACGAAGCCGAATATGAAGCACTGATTGCTGACTTGAAACTTACCAGGGAACTCGGAGTAAAATCGGTTGAAATCTTTTGTGACTCACAATTGGTGGTGTATCAAGTACGGGGAGACAATCAAGCAAAGGGGCAGAGACTTGCCCCATACCTTGCTCGGGTTCAAGAACTACTGGCAGACTTTGAATATTACAATATTTTGCATATCCTGCGTGGACAAAATGGGAAAGCCGATTCATTGGCAAAATTCGCGAGTACTGGTGATGCACAACAGATGGACTTAATCCCCTTCGAAACCTTACATGCTCCGAGCATAAACGAAATGGAAGTAGATTTTGTGTTAAGGACAAAAACTGAAAGGGAGTCGTGGATAACTCCGTTCAAAGAATACCTGTTACATGAAAATTTGCCTGAGAAAAAGAACGAAAGACGACAAGTCATTTGCAAAGCCTCGCAGTATATAATGCGGGATGGAGTAATGTATCGGAAAGGATTCTTAGTTCCCTTAGTTAGGTGCATCGCCTACGATGAGATAAGGCGGGTCTTGAAAGAGGTTCATGAAGGAGAATGTATCGACCATACTAGAAGGCAGACACTAGCATAAAAGATCCTTCTCTATGGATACCATTGACCAGTCGTGAATCGAGACGCCGTAGATTATGTAAGAAGATGGGACAAACGTCGAAAGTATGTGAAAATCCCAAGAGCTCCGCCGACGGAACTCCAACAAATGGTTAGTCCCTGGCCATTTGCAATATGGATAATTGATATAATCGGCTCCTTTCCAATCTCCAAGAGTGGTGGTGCAAATTATGCAATTGTTGCGGTCGATTACTTTACCAAATGGGAGGAAGCAGAGCCCTTGGCTACAATCACCACCGAAAAGGTCACTAATTTTGTTGTGCGAAACATCATATGCCATTTTGGCCTCCCATGAACTATCATTACGGACAACGGAACTCAATTTGAGAGTACGGAGTTCAAAGAATTATGCTAAAATATTACATTGAGAACAGGTTCGCGGCAGTCGCTTATCCTAAAGCTAATGGGCAAGTTGAAGCCGTAAATAAAATAATTAAGTCCATATTGAAAAAACATTTGGAGAAGGCTAGAGGCAAGTGGGTGGATGAGCTTCCAACAACACTTTGGGCTTATAGAACCACCCACAAGTCTGCGGCTCGCTATACTCCATTCACCTTGGCATAGGGTACTGAAGCTGTTATAACCGTGGAACTTGAAATTCCTTCTCACCGAGTGACTCATTATGATCCTAAGACGAATCATGATCTTTTATTGGAATCATTGGACTTTGTCGATGAGAAACCCGAGGAAGCTGATTTAAGGGCGACTGCGTATCGATACCGAATCGCTCGATATTATAATAAAAAAGTTCGACTGAGAATCCTTGATGTGGGTGATCTTATTTTGAAGCGAGTTTTTCCAATCCCGTCGCATATGAATCCTATATGGGAAGGCCCATATGTTATCGAACGGAAGCTTGGGGAAGGAACCTTCAATCTAGCGACTGTCGATGGCATGGCACTCCTCAGAGCATGGAATAGCGAGCACTTGCGTCGTTATTATACTTAGTCTATTTCCTTTGCATTTTAGTAGCAGTTTTTTCCAGGGTATGTTTCCTTTTATTTTTCTTTATTTCCAACATATAATAAGACAATTCAGCTTGTCCCTATTTTTTCTAATAATCAATAAAGGCTTGAAGCCATTTTTTTATGAACTATTGACGTCTTATATGTTACAATTCCATGATAAAAAATTACATTGCATTGTCATTTCTGGCGTATGAACGTGTATACAAAATTATAATCAATCAACGATTCAAAAATCTTTAATTCCCCACAGTGCGGACTAGAGTACTCTGAGTCCCTGGAGTGCGGACTAGAGTACTCTGAGTCCCTGGAGTGCGGACTAAAGTATAAACGATTCAAAAATCTCCAAGTCCATAGAGCACGGACTAGAGTACTCTGAGTCCACGGAGCACAGACTAAAGTACTCTGAGTTCTCGGAGTGTGGACTAGAGTATAAACGACTCAAAAATCTATAAGTTCCCGGAGCGCGGACTAGAGTACTCTGAGTCTCCGGAGTGCGGACTAGAGTATAAACGTATAAAAAATATCTATGTCCTCAGAGCACGGACTAGAGTACTCTGAGTCTCCGAAGTGGGGACTAGATTATAAACGACTCAAAAGTCTCTAAGTCCCTAAAGCATAGACTAGAGTACTCTGAGTCCCCGGAGTGCAAACTAGAGTATAAACGACTCAGAAATCTCTAAGTCCTCATAGCACGAACTAGAGCACTCTAAGTCCCTGGGCTGCGGACTTAGGTATAAACAATTCAAAAATCTCTATGTCGCTGGAACGTGGACTAGAGTACTTTAAGTCCTCGAAGTGTGGACTAGAATATAGATAATTCAAAATTTTCCAGGTCATTTTGAAGCGGACCGGAGCTTATGAAACCCACAAGATTTCGAATTTCAACTATAAGTTAGACAATAATCTAAACAATGAAAATCATCGAAAGCAAAGAAACAAAATTTTATTTACTAATTGAAGATTAAGTTCTATTACAACTTCTCCGAAGTCCGGAGCAAAATTCTATCTAATACGACTAAAAAAAAGAAAAGAAACAACTACGCGACTTAGATTTATTTAAGCTAAGCAAGGTATGACCAGAGAATGGATACTTCTTTTACTTTTTCTCCTTCCTCGACTTTTCTAAAGACTCCTCAACGGAATGTTTTCTCCTAGACCCCTTGGTTCCCAGTGAGATGGTATCCGAGGAAGGAAGATGGACCTCGAGAGGTGTGGTTCCACCAGGGAGAATAACCTTCAAGGGCCTATTAAGAGGATCATCAAGCTCCACCAGTCGAGGTTCATTCTTAACTTCAGCTTTCATTTTCTCCTCTTCCATGATTCGCTCCTCCGTGCTAAGTTTTGAAGTAAGTCCGAAGGCACCTGTGATTTCAACCTCATCGTGTTCGTGTACAGGCGAGGATTCTCGAGCTTCTCCTCATCAAGCGTCCCGATTACTTGAGCTCTGGTCCAGGAGTATCCCCAATGTGAAGTTCTTCCACTATTTTCTCTTCTTTCTCTGTGGCGACATTGCTTCTTGGGGTTGGTTCGAGATTGGAATGGCCTATGTGAAGTCATAAACGACGAATGTTAGAATACATCTATTATTCGTCAAAAGCGATGGTTTTCTGGACCCTAGAAGGAAAAATTACATACCGGCTTCTGGCTGACTCTCAACTGTTTTCGGAGTCTCACCCCTTGGAATAGGATATAGAACGTGAACATCAAGCGTGGGTTTCTCTGGGTCATAGCCAACATGCTGCTCGATAGGATCGAGTGATGAGCAATCAGGTGACTGGGCGGAAGAAGGGACTGGAGACTCAGTTCTGGAGAGGCCAGCAATGTCGTCCTTCCCCTTCGATGAGGAGGAATCTCTTCCGAAGAGGGTTTTTGCTACAGATAAGTCGAAAGGCTCATTCCCTCGGAGCACTTCTTTCACAAGAGTTTCTTCATAAACCTCTTTGGTGCCCAGCTCAACTCTTTTAATTTTTATTAAAGCATCTCATGCTTCGGCTAATGATTTAAGGTAACCCTCGCCCAAAAAAGAAAGATCTCGATGCATGAGAACTCGAGCATTGTATTCAGCAATAAGGGCATCAAATAAGCATTTAATTTCTTCTCTGCCGACTTCAGCTGCTGCTTCGAGGTGAGAATCGATTCTGTTAGCGCCATTCTTTTACCCTCCTCACAGGCTGCATCCTTTGACGCTTCAGCTTTAGAAAGTTCATCGTCAAGCTTCGTATTTAACAGTCATGGTTCGATGATTTCATCGCAATATCGTTGTGACTCTTCATGTGCAGCAATTTTATTTCTTTCTCTTTAAGGAGAAGCTCCTCCAGTTCTTTAACTCGTCGAGTGAGGATATCATTTTCTTTCTGAATGGAGTCTTTCTCTAAGGCTATAGCACCACTACGTTGGATTGCCTTATCAAGTTCCTTTTTGTGAGTGGCCTCCAAAGAACTAACTGCCTCGGATGTATCCCTGGTGTTTTTCTGTGCGGCCTTAAGTTGAGATTTGTACGAGGATAGTTCTTTATCCTGGGCCTTAATGATATGTTTATCATGAATGGCTTCAAGTTTCAAGCGATCAATTTCGTATTGATGCTCCATAGAAATCTCTAAAACTTTCTCCGCCAAATGAAAAAACGCTCATGTTCGACATAGACATCATTTTTGCAGGCAATGGCACTCTGTTTGACATGTCCTGGAATAGGATAAATCGTTGGAAGAACCTTTAATTCGTCGATGCATATCTTTGGAAATGTGGCCTTAAGCTTGGCTAATTTTTCTATTATCGACGGATCGTGTGTAGAGACCGTGGGAGTTTGCTTAGCTGAAATCACAGACTTTTTAATGGGGCTCACGAGTTTGCTTAGTGCTAGAATAGCCAGAACGTCGATCGCCGGGAGCTTCGAATTGGGTTCCCTTCTGAGTAGATTTTTCCCTATTGTGCTCTGACTGAGAGGGAGGTTTGTTTGGATATGAGGAATGACTGTAAGTTTTCTTCGAAAAGACGACGAATCTCTAGGACGATAGTCTCTATCGCTGCTGTCATCCCTGTCTCGGTGCCTACCTGATCCTGAATCCCGACTAGAGTGGTGGAAGATAGAGGACCCACGAAGGCGGTCGAAGCCATGTGCGCGCCCCATATCACCTGCACAAAAACCAAGTGAGGACGAGTTAGTGAGAATCGTATGATGGCTAAAATTTAAGTTTAGGATGAAGTGAGAGTGTTCGTGTGTGTCCTAGTGTTTCCCCCTAACGGATCAGTTTATTTTGCTGTACTTATTGGGGTTTTCTCTCCTTGATGATGAGCCCGATCGCCTTCATCGCCTCTCGAGGGTGAATTAAGTCCAATGGCATTTGGATCATTGAAGCCATAATTTAGCAAGTCATCCGAGATGGTCAGGTATGATAGACCATTTAATGAACCCTCTAAATTTTTGGGAGACGACACTGTCTCGACCGAAGTAATTGTAACTTTAGAAGTTCCGCCTACTGTTTTCTTTTTCAACTTATAGGCTAGGCTTTTATCCTCTTCAAAGGGGGAAGTGATTTAGAAATGATGAGTGCGTCAGGTACTGGTGCTGAGTCGGGACTTATATTCTCATCAGATGCTCCTGGCACCTCGGCCTCTTTAATTTCACCTTACCTAGATGTATCGAGGGCCTCTTCTGTAGGGAGCACCGAAGGCCTGGCCCGCTCTTTGCCATTATCTGCAGCGGATCCGGTTGTAGTGGTGCCAGTTGGGAGGCTAGTTCGATGACCCTTCGCCAATAATCCAAACTTCAAAAGAAATTCATTGGAGATAACGAATTTAATCTCCCGATCTCTTATGGGAACAGCTCGAACGGCCTCGACGGGCTCAAAATACCAAGCGCCTTCTGGTCGTGGGCGAATACCTATAAACTTCAAAGGAAGTTTAGAAAGGATGTACTTCGAGCCTTAGACAAATATTAGTCTAGGAATGAAACTTACTCCCTTCTAGCCATCTTCTCGCAAAACTAGAGGGCAGCGTACGTAAAACCACTCTTGCTTATATTGGAAAAATTTACTCCACGCCCCCGTTAGGATTTGGCATTTGGAACGTGGAGCGAGAAATATGAAGGATGGACAGTCGTACCGTATTTTGAAGTGGTAGATATAGCGGATATCCTAGAGAGGAGGGTGTCTGAATAAGGTGCTCATGAAGAGAATACAAGTGCCATGAATAAATGCATGACTATGGGAGTGTAGCTGTGCCGGAGCAATCCCGATATACCATAACACTTCATGGAGAAATGAATTGAAAGATGGCACACTTCCGACCTAGCACGTGAATTTGTTGCACGCTGTATACCGGATGGGGGTAGGTGAGCCTGATCCTGTCCTGACGGAACTAAAGCGTCGTCGAAAGGGATTCCATGAATTGAGCACAACCAACGAAGAGTGTCTTCATCGATTTTGAAGCTTTTGAATCAATAGGATTATCCTGGATAACTGCTCCGTCTATAACATTAGGAGCTAGGCCTATGACAACAGCAGAGTGGATCCAGAATACCCGGTGTAGAAGTTGACGGTGGATTCGAAATTCCTACTGCCTCCTGCTGAGAACTTGGCTCAGGCTTGTCAGAAACTGTAGCAGAGCTTGATCTTTTGGACATCTTCAACGGGCATTTAATATGGGTAGATACATGTTTAAACTATACTTGAAAGACAATCAATATCATATATAACGATGATAATATATCCCCCCCATGTTGTCTGTGGACTAGTGCGATGACTCAAATGAGAGTACAGGAAAAACTAAAGTTTTAAACATTAAGTGTGGTGTGATAGAACTTTAAGTTATTGTCCTCGGTCTCATCGCTGACCGTCTCCTGCATTTTGTTATATGGTTGACAGAAGTAGTCTTGGTGTCGAACATTGGCATCATAGAGTGTGACGGCTGTTGTTCACATTTGTTGAGTTAAGTTTGCATTTAAGATCGTTCATGCTATGGAGGAGTTGGTTCAAATTAGGTTCTTAGGCTTATATGTTTTATTGTTTGTCATCCTTTGTCCAAATCTGCTACAGTTGATTATGGAGGTAAGTTACTCAAATATGTCTTATGTTCGGGTTGAAACACTTTTGATTGCCAATGCTGACCCACTCACTCACTATCACCCCTAAACTGCCAATCAGTCTCACTTAATCTCTTACTGACCTAAATCACCTATTGGTTCGGTCACACTCACTACACTCGTTTGCCTCACTCACTCTCTAATCACTTAACAGCCCACTAGGTTTAAAACGGCCCACCTTTCTAATTTCCTACCGACCCATGCTCTCCCTCAAGAAAGAATGGCACCCTCGCTCGGGATACCGAACCACTTCTCTAGACACTGACCGAACCACAACATCACACATAACTACCGAACCACACCCTGGTTCACTCAACGTGACTGAGCCGTGTTTCCTCTCGGATCACTGAACTCTTTTTTCTCTTTCGAGTTCTCCAACAAGCGATGCCTTCCTTCTTCCTCCTAAGTCATGACTTCCAAACTCTAAAAGCTACAACTACTCCTTCTAAGAGAATATTGCCGTCAATAATCAAGGACGGTTGAAACCCTAACTTAAAGTCTAGTCCTCCTCGTGATTTATCTCTTCCTTACTCCTCAATTTCCCTCTACCTATTCCTATAGCAAAAGAAGAGAGGGAACTATCAACCCGGGCACTAAAACTTTGTATTTGACTCCGGTTTTGGAAAGAAATTCGTACCTATAGAGAGAGCTCGAAGTATGCGGTGGTTTCGAGGTGTTGGGCTAGGGAATTATTCGAGTTTGTGAGCAAGTAGAGTTGTGAGGTAGGCGATCTGGGTTCGATGGAAGGCTAACTAATGAGTAAAGCTCACAGCGGAGTGAGTTGATGACTTTGGGAAAGTAAGGTAAAAATGAGAAAAAGGAGAAAAAAACGAAGGCTGGGCTTTTATATGTGAAGAAGGAAAGGTGAACAGGCCTTCCCCCTATGGAACCGATCAAAACGTTTCGGTGGTTCGGTGAATCAATACACCGAACGACGCCGGGTAGACCGTACGAGTGGTTCGGCACTCATGCGTAGAACGACCCACCAAAAAAGAAGAAGAAGATTCATATATATATATATATATATATTTGTGTGTGTGTATCTAAGTGCACATAATTTTAGAAGGGTCCGCCATGATTCATCCTTTGCGAGATTGTGTGCATTCAGCTTTTGAAAAGCTAAGAACAAGATCTGAATGGCAGACGATTATCATTTTGGATGATCTAGTTTTTGAGAACAAGAACTGTTTGCTGATTCAAAGCACGACGTGTAGATTCACGCGACATACTGTGGGGGACAAGTGCTATTCGGTACTTTGGTAGCGATAGTCGCTGAGCCTATGTTTGAACCTAGAAGTGACTCAAGCTAAGAGAGGATTGGAAGTATAAGAGACTGATGTAACTTACGTTTGGATCGGCCTATATGCGTGGATTGGTGTATTTGACATTGGCTCAGCCAAGGAGGATCGACCTTGAAAAGTAAGAGCAGGTGGTTCGATCAAGATGATTTCGGATCTAATGGATCGGTATGGATTTGGTTCGACCTTGGTCGCTCGGTTGATTGTGGTCCGACCTTAAAGGTAATAAGCCATGCATCGCTCTGTCGGGGAAAGCTGTGCATCGCTCGGTCGAGGAAGGCCATACATCGTTCAGTCTGAATGGGTCGACATGCATCGTTTGGTCTTGGTATTTCGGCAGGTGCCGCTCGGTCAAGGAAGAGAGTCCAAGCACAGATCGGTCAGGGTATTTTGTCCAGTACAGGTTCGAGGCTCATGGTTCGGTGCATAATAGTGGAGTTGATAGCTATCAGTTCTAACCCAAAGCAAGGCGCTTGGCATGTCATTGGTTCGAGTTACGCTACTTGTAATATCTCGAAAATGTGGCAATATAAATTTAATAATCTGTGTTTAAAATCGAATTGATTTGATAAATTATTGATAATAAATTTTGAATTGATCTAATAATAATCTTTTAATAAATATTTAAATTGGTAGATTTTATCTTTTTAAAGCTAATAAATTGTTTTCTGTTTATATATATATATATATAATTGTATATATTGTAAATTGATAAACTTTGATTTGGAATTTAGTAAATGAAGTAATTTTCTAATTCTAATTTATTTTGGTAAATTTGAAATTTGATTTAAATTTAACATTTAACTTTTCAACACAATTCAATAAATAATTTTATGGTTTATACTTATGGGAAATCTTATTTGTTTAAACTTATATTTTAATTAGCTTAAAAATGAATTTAAATTAGATTAACATTAAAAGCTTTGTTTTATTTTATTTTTAAATATTACTTGAAATTATATATAAGAATTTAAAATACAATTTACATATGATTTTAATATATTGAGTAAAAGAGGAAATTTATAATCTCTTTTATAAATTATTTAATTTGTTTAATTTGTTTAATTTGTTATTTTCAAATAGTAATTATAATACTTAGTTTTTATAATCATAAATAATTTTTGTAAGAAATAGGATTTGTTATTTTTAATTTTAATAAGGGTTATATATGCATACATATATAACTTGATTTTTAAAATTGGATTTGATAAATTAATTTAAATTTGAATTTAATGTTTTGAATTTAAAAGAAATAAATTCATTTATATATACATAAGAAATAGTAAATTAAGATTTAAAAGTTTTTATTAACATTTTAAATTAAAATTAAAATACTTAATACATGTGTGAGTTTATTAAGACTTAAAAAGACATGTGTTAAGCCATTAAGTTATCTTTGTGACAAATGTTTAAAAATTGAACAAGTGTCTTATTTTTCTTTTTCTTGTATTTTTAGTAAAATCGAAATATACTTATATAAACCCATCTCCTCTAAAATTCATTTTCTTTTCTATTCTTTTTTTCAAAACTTAAGATCTTCAGCTAAGAATTCTGAAATCAAAATTTAAACCAAAACTAAAATCTGCAAAACTTCATCTTCAAAACAAAATCTGTTCAAACAGAGATTCCTGTAAATAACCTACTCAAAACCAAGTCAAAAAATGTTTGAATCTTCTTCAAAACCAAAACCTTCTTCCAAACTAAAATGCAAGTATAACATGTAGCTCCTCAAATACATTAACCTGAAACTCAACTTGAAACATCCAAAAACCTGCATGCAACTTCAAAGCTCAATACAATTCTGCAATTCATAAACCTGAAATCAAATCTGCAACTGAAGATCCCTCTTTTCTGTTGGGAAACTTCATCAACAATGCCTGCATTTCTTTCTCTGGAAACATGCATGCATCAGGAAGCTAGCATTGTGCAATAACAAGATGGAAGTTTTTTTTAAATCAAACATGCAACTGCAGTTTTTGAAGTACTGAAGCAACATAAAGCTTTCAGGTTCAAGCTTGTCAAACATGGATGCTCTGCTCTTATAAAAATCAGTGAGTAACATTTTATTTTAAAAATAATTTAAGTTAATATTGTTGCTTGATTGATTCTGATATAGTCATGATTTGTGAAAGAATATGACGAAATTTCATGTGTTTATGTATGGTAGAATGCATGCTTACTGTTGATTTACTTTTTGCCTGTTCTAGCATTACAAGTTTAATTACTGATCAAAATCATGATACTATAATCTAAACTATGTTAAGAATTAGGATTTTTTTTAAAAAAATAGCTGTGAACATAAGTTAAGTTTGAAGTTTTATTTAATATGAAAAGATAAGATAAAAATCTGTAATGCCTCTGGAAAACACAAATGCAACAGAACAAAACTTTTGGAAGTAGGAATTTAATCATCCAGATTATTTGATTTAATATCATCAACTGATTTCATTAACAATAACTTGAATTTTAGAACTAAAATTAGAATTTATAGTTTGTAATTGATTGAGAAATTCTGGTTTAAGCAGAAATCATATTTTTGGGCGATTCTGTCAATCTTGATGGTCGAAGTGGCCAGTATTGATTCTGGTGATGGATTGGTGAATAAAGTTTAAGGGAAAATTATTGTTAAATGGATTAAATGCATTTAGGCAGTTGTGATTTAGGATCAAAGATTTTAAACCCTAAGTATTCTGTTCATCTGAGAATTTATCGCCGCAAACTCTAACAATGATCGAGTTCGACCAGATTCTAGTAGGTGGTTGAGGGAGTGTAGAATTGGTTGTGGCCGAAGGCGAAGCTTCCCTGATGACCGAAGTTTGGTGATTGAGGCAATTACCTGTTGCGACATTGCTACTGTTTTGAGCTCGAATGCTCAATTTTGAATTAGGGGTTCTGCAGTGGATTTGATGGTCAGAAAGTAGTTGGGAAGTGGTCGCCGACTTGCGCGATTGGTTGCGAAGGGGTCAGAGTTGATGGCATGACGGTGCAGGTGCACGGCGTTCTTGGTGTATCAACTGTTTGTTTTTGGGGAAGAAGGGGAACTCATGTTTGTATCGGGTAGATTTGTGATTGGCTCGAAGCAGTAGGTCATTGAATTCGAAGACTTTGTGTTGTGGGCTCGGGTGAGTTTGATAGTTACAGGTTTGTGTTAAACCTGTCAGTTTTAGTTTGAAAGGATTTCAAGATGAAGTGTTACTCGAGTTACTCCAGTTATTTTAGTGTTTAGCTCGAGTTAGTTGTTCAAGTTTGAAACTTGTCCTATTTCAAAATTTAAACTAAATTTTAAAACATTAAGCAAAGATTTAAAATGAGTTTAAATCTAGTTTTAACTATGGATTCAAGTATAAATTGAATCATAGCTGAAAAAGAATAAGTTTTTAAATTCAAATTTGTTTAAATAATTTTAAAAAGAGGCTAAATGTTTTTAAAAAAAAGAAATTTGAAGTTAAATTGGAAATTGAAATTTAAAGAAATGTGTTAAACAAAGTTTAAATCTGATTCAAATCAAAATTTGAATCTTTGTTTTAAATTTAAGTGTTTAAACAATTTTGAATGATAAATTTTTTTAAATGTTTCGAATTTAAAAAGAAATTTGTTTTAATTCTTGTAAAATTTCTTTTATAAGAAAAGTATTATTTAAATTTAAAGGTTTTAAATTGATTTTAAAACTTGTTAAAGTTAAATTAGAATTTAATGACTTGTTATGCATTTAATTATTAGGATAATTAAATGAATAATTAATTTATTGAATAAATTAATAAAATGAATAATTACTTAAAGTAATTAAGGGTTTAATCTTAAAGGTTTAAGATTAATTATTTTTAGAATAATTAACTTGTAATTTAAGATTCATTAATTAAATAAGATTAGTTTTTAACTAATGATTAATAATTAATTAATCAAGTAATGAAGGATTAATTAAGTTTTAGTTAACACTTAATTAATTAAATAATTAGGGGTTAATTAATGGGTTATTAATGATTAATTAATTTGTAATCAATAATGATTAAAATAAGTCAATTATTTTGGAAAAACAATTAATAAATTGTTAATAGTTAATGAAGGTCATTAACTAAGGATTATTTAATAATTAATTAATGTGATTAATTTTTAAACATTAATTAGATTAATTAATTCAAAGATAATCATTTGTTTAAATTGTTAAGTATAATTACTTAAAGGAATTAATTACTTATTGTAATTAATTGAGTTTAATTTGATTAGATAAGTTAATTAATTCATTTTAATTAATTTAGATTGATTATTTGATGATTTGTGGAGTATAATTACTTAATGTAATTAAATAAAGAGGAATTACGTAGGGAAGTAATTAAAGGGTAATTACTATATGTAATAAATTGAAGGTGATTTGTTGATGAAAGTAATTTGAGTATAATTACTTTATGAATTAATCAAGGGATTAATTTGAGATAATTAATTAATGAGTAATTAATTTATTTGGTGAAGTAATTAAGGGTAGTTAATTACTGAATGGAGTTAATCAAGGGTGATTAACAATTATGGTTTAAATAAAGATTAATTACTTAATGTGATTAATTTTAAAAGAAAATATAATTAGAGATCATTAATTATTATAATTAATGATGTAATTAAAAATAGAATTATTTAGAAATAATTAATGAATGAAGGAATTAATTAATGTAATTAATTATAGTTAATTAATAAATGAAGTAATTCAAGGTTAATTACTGTATTTAATTAAGTAAAATTAATTTGAAAAATTAATAAATGGATAATTACTTAATTGTAATTAAAGGTTAATTAATCAGGGATGATTAATTAAAATGAATAATTGGTTGATGATTATTGATAATTAATTAATAGTGATGTAAGCAAGATTTATATTGATGAAGTAATTAATTTAATTTACTTTAAATTAATTATAAATAATGTAATTAATTTAATTCATTTTAAATTAATTATATTTCGTGTAGTTATTATGCATTGCTTATATGGTGGATAATATTGTTTGCCTTGAATGGTTTGAATCTCAGATATGAGATAAGAAATGTTGAATGATATGGATGCATTGGTTGCATTGTGATGATGATTTGGATTACCTTTTGATAATGATAATATGAATTATCTGTTGTGATGATAATGTTGATTATCTATTGTGAATCTGTGATTTATCTATCTGTGTATATAGGTAATTGAATTGTTTTAAACCTTTAAAACAACTTGGCCTTAAAAGAGACGCTTTGGATTTCGATGAGACCGGGATTAGGTTTCCATATTTGGATATCCGAGAACCACATCGATCCAAATTAACGATAGGTCGTGAATCTCTTGTGAAGAGTGAAGACTCGAGGTGTAAGAACTATTCGTCAGTATAACTCTGAGGGTGATTCCGTGATGAGTTTGACGGGTAGTACTTTCAGATTTGAGATGAAGATTCAGAGTGCAAGGGTTATCGTCGTTGACTCTGAGGGTGATTCCAAAATGAGTGTAATGAGATAATGCCTTCGGTTTCGTCCGAACCCGGAACAAACTTGTATGAATTGAATGTTTTCATTACATCGTCAGGTGGACGATGAGCATTCTAAGAGATGTGTTCTCTAAAGGTAATCGTAGCCTCAAGCCTCATCAACCGGGAATGGCTAAAACAGGGGAGGTGCAGCAAGGCTAAGTGGGTCATGCCCAAGTAGGACTAGATTTTACCCTGTCTAGAGGTCCCTTTTTATTCGGCTTAGTTGGCGGTTGAAACGTACGCCAAATGCGGGGTTGTCTTTTCGGGACTGTCCAATAAGGGATGGTTCCGGTCTTGTGTTGTAGGGGAGCGGGCGTACTCCTCGGTACGTTAATCTAGGCCACGTACTGTGACGGGCGGTACCCCAGTAGCCATGCCATTGATGGAATCCAAAATCCAATAAGTGCCAACGGTTTTGATTGTATTACCCACTTTTGTGGCCAGTAGCTGGAATTTAATGAATGTAACAATTTTGGCTATTTCAAATTTACTTGAAAACCCTAGACCTATTATAATATCATCGGATTTCCTATCAAATATTTTGGTTAGCGTAAGGAAAAAACTTTTCCATGTTTATGTATGGGAAGTCTTACGTGATACCTTTCTTTTCAAAGTTTTTTCAAAGTTAAGAAACTTTAACCTATTACTCACACCAAACCCATGTCTGACCCAGAGTTTATCTTCTGCTTTCTTAAACTCTTGGGTACTCAAATTTTTACGAGTAGCCAAGGGATTCAGGTTAGCTTTGACGAATTGTGGAGGAGCAATGGAGTAGGAGGCTTCGGCGTTAGATATATAGTTTCCGCTGTGTGTTCTCTGTGTTGATATCTCTTGTTTGAGTTATATTGAGTTGTATAACTAGACAGGTGCTTATAACTTTCTAGTATGAGATGATATTCTGTGTAACTCTGATTAGTGTTGTATACTATGTAATATTTATGTTATTAATATAATTTATTCATTCCGCTATTGAGATTCTGATGTTGTTTTCTTCTTTCTTCTCTTTCTTTTCTCTTTTCTATCCCTTTCTTTCTTCATGATGATGCGATTTTCTATGGTGAGAAAACCGGGTCGTCTCACTACCATTCCCTTCGAGACCCCTGAGAAGTCGCTTCGAGTTATTTGTCAAGACGCCCTAGTTTGGCATTTTTCGATCGACAGAAAGTCGTTCAGTATTCCAGGTTCAACCGTCTCAAGATTGCCATATATGGGCCAAGCAGCCTTGGTTTTGGGGCTGCAGAGGGAGTTCAGCCTATCTTCATCTATAAATAGAGAGGTAGGGGTACCGCTGAAGGAGACCTTTTTTCGAGAACTCCAGAGAGACTTTACCATTTTCTGCACTCGCTTTTTTTGAACTCGAACTTGTATTGAAGTTTTTTTGTACGTATTGTATCTGTATTCGAGTATTTGAAACAAGTAATAAAGATCACGTTAAAAGTGGGCGTAGGCAGTTACGCCGAACCACTATAATTCTGGTGTTCTTGTTTCTGCTGTTATTTTTGCATATTTTCCTCTATTTTAATTTACTGTCTTCATTAATCTCTCTACACAAATCTATTCTTAGACATTAGTGACCAATTTTGGTGCTAACAGTTTATTTATAAACCATTTTGATGAAAATTATTTCTAATGTTTATTATATGCATTCCATATAGTACTTAAGTTCATATTTAGCTTATAACTTAAGTTCATGCCCAATCTTATCAAATCCATATTCCAAATCATATTCAATTCTTTTTTCTTGAATTGAATCCATTTCTTGTTATCAATTACTTAACCATCTTAACTTGGTTATGCTTTTTCACTTTTCCATTTTAATATGTTATACAACTTATTTATTCACAATTCCTGGATTTTTTCCGCTTAAATTTATTCACATTCATCATTTATAACATATGGCAACACAACTACTTCACGATTTATATTTACATTCAGTTTACTAAATTTCAATTCACCTTTATTTAAAATTCAATTTTTATGAATTTCTATTCTTTTACCATGATATCAACCATTTTCATTTAGGCCTTACCATTTCATTACTCAATTCATAAGTCTAAAAACTTGTTTACTTAATATCTCCTATTACTTACTTGAGTTCATTCACATTTTATAATCATACCCCTAGACTCTATATCACTTACAACTTAAGTATATTCATTCCATTCAATAATTATAACTTACAATTACATAACCATTTTACATTTCAACTTTATATTCCATTCAGTTCAAATCCAACTTCAGTTTTTATTTAACCTATTTTAAGTTAAATTCCAACCTATCTTATTCACTTTACTTTACTCAGGTTAAATTTTAATTCCAGGGTTTAAAATTTACATTTTCCTTTCTTATTTGTACCAACTTCAAATTATAAGTTCAATAATTGATTGAATATGACTTTTCAAGTCATTTAAATGGAAATCTTAGAATTTAATCACCTGGTCTTATTTCAAATCATTTTGAAATCATAACCATACATACATCCACTTTTGTATGTCAAATCATGCTTCCAAATTTTCAAATGACTTGGTTTTTCCTAAAACAATTTTCCTTTTGGAATTTCTAAAACGAAATTGTTTATCAACAAGTCCAAACAAATAATCTTAGTCAATAACCATGGTAGCAATCCATCACTTAAAAACCCAAAAATGAATACTAATGATGTGGCCATCATCACTAGGATTATTTTCCAACGACTGAAGTGAGTTAAGTGCTTCCTTACTTCCAAAATTCATTTTGAAACAATTTCTTTATTCAGGAATATCTCCAAAATAATATCGCCATTATTCCTTTCAAACACTTTGGAAAACATTTCCAAAACCCCCAAGATTTTAAAATTTTCATAACATTTAGTTCAAACCCAATTTAAAAAATTTCGTAAAATTTTCGGGATTTAAATTCTGGTTTAAATAAAATTTTAGTAAAACTCCTATATATAAATCATTCTTATAAAATTTTTATTTGGTTATATATATAACCATTTCAAATTTTATAATCTATTCTGATTGCAATATTAACAATTAAACATTCCAAACATATATAGTATAATAATTTTAGAAAATTATTGCATTTATAACAAAATATAGCTTTGGGTAAAATTATTTCATTTACCCACTTTAAAATTGTACTATGTAGGTTTGCCTTGCTCAAGAGTTTAGAAACTACTATCGATATGGTTGTACTTCTCATACCGACCTAAATTCATAAACACTCAATCGATAAGTCAACACAATATAAAAACATTTTATATTCATTAACAAATACGCACTCATATCTATTAATACACTCAAACTCATTCTAGAGTACTACTGACTCCATCTATAATGAGTAACCGCCACCAAAGCCTAGGTATATCGCCAACCCAAGCTGTGATACCAACTGTGACGACCCGTCTTTTCGATCCTCGAAAATCGACATAAACATGCTCATCGTATAACATGTCGAACGATCGAGTGCCGAAATGACAGATTGTTGAGGGAAAAGGAAATAGGTAGAAGAAAGAAGAACCAACAAAACAGAATCTTACAGCAGACTGAATGACATACAATATATATAGTTCTTTACACAAATCGAAACTATAATATACATATCCCACAGAGTACACAAATCAATGATTACCAGCCTGGACAATTATAACACATTCCCTCACAATTTGTTGATAATTTCAAACAAACACTACATAGGAACAAAAAAGTACGAGAATACGTCTCGGTCTCCAGCTCAACTTCTGAGCTCCATAGCATCCTAACCTAAATCTGTAATACTCGGTCTGACCTGAGCATTATAATAAAATAACACCCGGGTCAGCCTAGAAAAACCAACGTGAGAAAACACACTCAATTTGTATTATTAAAGTTATAAAAATCCTTTGAAAATCAATGGTATCTCATAAGACCACGCCACACATAAACATGATGGGTTTTTTCTTTACGATAACCAAAACATTTTATATCAAAATCCTCTGATATTATAATAGTGTCTAAGTACAAATACTTATTCAAATAGCTGAAATTGTTAGATTAATTAAATTCTAGCATACTAAGCTATACAATAAAAACCGTAAAGGCACGTATTGGAGAGTGGATTCCATACGAATGACTAGGTATAGGGGTATCACCTATCACGGGACACGTCTAGAACAATGTACCAAGGACCACGCCAGGATCCCTTGCAACACAAGACCGGACTATCCCTAACCTGGATACACTGAATATGCTATCACTCTAGGTGTTCCTACCCTTTTCCGAACTCCTTCCATAACTGTAGTAATAATATCCGAGGGTATCTAGAAAGGTGATAAATATACCCTAATTGGGTGCTACCCACTTAGCCTCGCTGCATCTCCCATCCTTTTCAGCCATTCCCGGTTGACGAGGCTAGAGGCTACAATTACGTTTTAAGGAATTTCACTTAAAATGCTTATTGTCCTCCAATGATAATGTACTGATAGTAGTCATTCATACAAGTCCGTTCCAGGTCCGAACCGAACCAAAGGCACTATTCCTACTACATCCATTTTGGAATCACCCTTAGGATTAGTAGCGATTAGCCCTTGCACTTTACTGCTCCATCTTCGACTCCATGCCATTGTCTTCATTTCGAAAACGTACTCATTGGATCGAAGTGTTTTTGGGATAACTTACCTGATCCCAGTCTCTTCGAAACAACGTTGGATACTTTCGGTAAACTCAACCCCGGTTCTTTAGGAAATAAACAGATGAAATAAAATTAGAGATCACCTCCTAACCATTATTGGACGGATTCTCTTATCAACGCCTAGAAGAACGAAATGAGTTTATACGTACAGTATAGCAGCTCGAACGGTAACTATACCATATAATTCCACGCTTTGCCTAGATATTCCCAAAGTTATATTTTGGGTCCAAATTTGATAGCCGATTATTTGACTATCAAATAAAACAATCATTCATCCCATATCCCATTTTACACTAAAAACACTAAGTCTCATTTCATTTTTAATTTTAAATACATTAGTCTCTTTATCCATATTATACATACTTATCTGATCGAAATTAGCAAATTTACAAACTATCTTTTCAAAATTATTTGAAAACCCTTTAAATTAATGTGCAAAGTACCATTGCGGTATCAAACCACGGATTCATAGCTCAATGGTTATGTAACGACCCTGGGTTTTTATGAATTTAAATTGATAATTTAAATGAATTTTTGAATTAAAAATTTATAAATGATGATAATTTAAGTTATATAAAATATATGTGTATATAGAGAAATGGAAAACGATAATTTTTAAAGTAAAATTTATGATAAATATTTAAACTAAAAATAGAAGTAAAATAAAATAGAAATCTATCAAACAAATAAATAAAGTAAAATACAAAATTAAGTACAAACAAAACACAACTAAAATAATAAACTGTACATACATAACAATACATTAGCCAAACCTATTATCATAAAAATGCAAGAATAAATAAAGCTCGAGTACAAAGCTAGCTAAAAGAACATAAGACAAGACAAAAGAAAAAAATAAGTATGCAGGCAAGCAAAATAGGCCTGTAAAGTTTAATATGCAAAGCAAAGTAAACAAAATAAAGTAAAATAACAAACAAAAACCTTTCAGCCGAGACAAACAAATGTATATAAGCATGTACACATGCATTTAATGCAAGACACAATGTAAACATATAATATGAAACATAAAGTATCTATGTACATGTTTATGCAAAGCAAAATGAACTGTGCACACCAAAGTACAAAGAAAAAGTAACCAAACCACTGCAGCCACCAAGTATGCAATATGCAGGTGTGAAATAAACAAATACATTTATATGTATAAACAAGTACAAGCAAGCATATTCACCCATACCCTATCTTTATAAATAAAATAAAGATAGCCTGTAAAACTTCTTTTATACATACCCACTTCTACATCTTAGTTTGCAAGTTTCAAGCTCTGCCCATTTCGTTCATCAAAGCTTGCATTCCAGTTAAAACATTTAACAAATTAATATAAAACCAGAGAAGAGAATCAAGTAAAAGGCTTTCAACAGCAAATTCAAAAGCCTGTTTCAAAACTGTTCAACATTAGCAAGCTCTGTTCTTCCTTTCTGTGAAAACCAAGGTGAGTGACATCATAAAATTTAAAAAGTTAAATATATATTTACGTTGCCTGATCATCTATGAAAACAAGTGTGATCTGTGAATGAATTTATCAGTTAGCTTTGTATATGAAAATATTGTTGTGCATATATCAGTATTCTTCTCTGACTTTAGTTCTAGGCTTAAGTACTCATCCAAATTCATTTGTTCTTGATCCAAGCTTTGACAAGGCTTAAGTTTTGAACCCAAAATGATCGTTATAACCTATATTAAAGGATTAAAAATTGATATAAAATGAAACCTCTTGGAAATATCACTGGACTTCAAGAACACTGAACAAAACTATAACTTAGTCAAAATTTAAACATTTTATTTTACAATTTCAAGCATATAAACTGAATTCTCTTACTTAAACTTGATTTTTAAAACAAACATCATGATTTTTAGGGCTAAGATAAACGGTGAGGATCACCGCGATGACCTACGGTGGTCGAAAGCGATCGTGCACGTGCACGTGGAGGGGGTCGGTGTGTCAGTGAATGGGTAGGAGAAGGACCTGAGTAAAATCTCAAGAAAATGGAAATTGGTGACTTCAGTTTTCTTGCTTGTATTTCTCGTGTCGTTGAGTAACCTGGTTGCTTCAGGGCAGTATTCGATTTTGAGTGAGTGGCCAATGCATAATTATTATACATAAGCTTAAGTTAAAAAAAAAAATCACTAGAAAAAAAAAAGTGGTAAAGAAGAAGAGGACGCGTATGTGGGGGAGCGTCTCAAGGGATGTTGATGAGTAACTTGGGGTAGTACTCAGTTTAATAAGGGTGTTCTTAAAAAAAAAATGTGGAAGTTAAACAATCTGTTTCAACAAGATTTTAGCATTGTAAAATTTGAATAATGTTTAACAAATTAGGATAAAACTTTATACAAGTGGGGTTATCTTAGTTCATACTCAACAATGTTTTTAAACTCTCAATTTTTATTAAGTAATTACTTTAAGCTAACTATGAAATTGGTTAACATTAAAGATTTGTAGTTAATAATAAATTGATTTAAAAAAAAAAATTTAAAGAAGACTTTTAAAATGTTAAATAAGAAGGACAACTAATATTAATAAATTAATAAATTACCTTAGGAAGCAATTGAGAATAATTAATAATGATTTAATCCAAGATAATTTATTTTATGGAAATAATTAAGGGATTTATTACTTATTGTAATTAAATTTGGGTAATTACTTTTGTAATTAATTAAGGGTGATCAATAATTGTGTTTAATTTAAAATTTTAATTTACTTATGTAATTAATTTAACTAAAGTGGTTTAATTTAAATAAAATTAGAGACCATTGATTTAAAATAAATTAATGATGTAATCTATCATGGACTAATTAAGGAATGATTAACACGGAAGTGATTAATCAATTTAATTTATTAAAGTGTTTAATAAATTAATTGATATCAAATGATTTGTAATTAACAAATCAGGATTGGATAATAAATTCGTAAGTAATTAATTTAATGGAATTTTTTTTTAATTAATTTAGGATTAAACAATTAATTAATCCTGGTTATAAATGATTATAGGATGCTTGAATTACTTATGAATGATTGCATTGTGTGAAATACCTTGAATTGATTGTCCTATCCGACTTGTGATATTTTGTTCTAAGTATTGAGCAGTGTATAATTTATTACATTTGCAAATTATCTGTGAATCTATGAATGGACGATAAGCGTTATAGTTTATATCGCTTATCGATACTGATATGTTTTTAATCTGTGATGATGATGATGCGCACTATTGTGTTAAAACCCTGGACCACACCATACACACACAATTATGGATTTCACGAGGAAATCGATTAAGTCGCAGATTTTTGAAATAGTTAATTTGAATTTTTAAATTCAAATGTTTTGGAAATGGAATCGGAATAAATGTGAAAAACTTTTGGAATGGAATTTCAAAATAAAATTTATTATTTTTAAAATTACTTGATTAAGTTTTGGAATTTAAATAATTTGATTTAAATTTAAATTCAATACTTGAAATTAAATCCTATGATTTGAAATTAGGGATTAAAGATGTTATATTGGTTATATAGGGATTTAACCACTTTTAAGTATTATTTTTGGGAATTTGAATTTAACCCAAGGATTTCAACTCGTATAAATGAATCAGATTTCCAAAATGAAACTGTTGTTTTCAAATGATAAACACTTTTAGATAAGAACTGAAATTCCAGTTAATTAGGGGAATTTCAAGATTGAATAGAGAAATGATTTTCCTAAGTTATAAATGAATTCTTTTTTTGAAAGCTATGAATTAAATCTGTTTATTTTTAACAGATTTAAATTGATGATTTGTTTAAATCAAATTGAAATGAAACTGTTTTGAAGGCTATAAGTTAAATCTTTGATTTAAAGATTTAACGAGTTAATCAAATTGAAATGAAATTTGTTTTGAAGCTATAAGTTAAATCTTTGATTTAAAGATTTAACGAGTTAATCAAATTGAAATGAAATTTGATTTGGAAAATCTGTGAATGAATCTTTTGTTTAAAAGATTAAAATGTGAAAATTGTTTAAACCGTTAAAGATTGTGAAAATGAATCTTTTTGTTTAAAGATTGAAATGGTAATTGGATTAAACCATTTGAAATAAAGTTTTGAATTATTAAGTTGTGACTTAATTGAAATCCCATTATCCATTTGTTTTTGAAATATCGTGCTCACTATTCGGTTTAGCCGGGAAAGGACCTTTGTGTCGTATAACCCATTCCGAATATGTGATTCGACGTTATGGATAGCATTTAAAGACCGGTGATGAAGACCGGGTATTTGCGAAAGCGATAGGATGACCTATCGATTGTTTCTGCACCGAGTCGCGCCGGTATAGAAACTCCCTAAGTGATGGGAAATCCGATCGGGATTGTGAATATCCGGATTTGCAAGGACTTCTTTGTAAGTGCCTTCGGTTCTGTTCGAACCCAGAACAGACTTGTATGGATTGTATGTCTGACATTACAAATTGAGATATAAAGCCGATTTCGTTCAAATATATTTCTGTTGGTGGCGGAGAATTTATTCTCTTAGCTTAACACCCTTCTCTGAGACGTACGAGCTCAGAGGTTATGTAGTTGAAGTTATCAGCGATATATTCCCAATTTGGTAATGTGACATGCTGAGTGTTGCTGTAAATGATCATTGTGTTGATTATTTGTGATAGGATCGTTTATTTGATCGTCTATCTTTGTGATCATCTCTATGATCATTTGTTGACCCAAAGCATGGCTTTTGTATAAAGTATGTTTTTGTGGACGTGACTTCGTCGAGCCTCACATCTCGGGAATGGTCAAAACAGGAAAGAAGCAGCAAGGTTATGAGGGGTAGCGCCCTTTAGGATGTGTGCATTTCCTTCTGGAAAAGGGTGGTATCATGGTATGGAGCCCAGATATTTACTCATGTTGAAAACACTTTGTTATGATTGTGTGAATTGATTACGAGCGCTCGGTGAAAGGTCCCAAAGGACCGGGGGATGGCATATTCGGTCAGTTGTTACTCAGTTAGGGGTAACCCGGCCTTGTGTTGGTAGAGATCCGGTTTGGTTCTCGGGGATGTCCATCCAGAGGCATTCTCATGTGGCAATGGGAAGTTCCTTGGCCTGATCATTCGTTGGAAATCCAATTCCCAATACGAAACTTGTACGGTATTAGTTGTAGGACCTGCCATTCACTTATGGTGGTCACCACTGTTTGGATGGTAGCTATAGTAGGCATACGATAATGGTCGTATGTTGGCTAAGATTTATATTCTACTTTCGAAATGAATTTTTCTCTACACTATGCACTAGTAATAATATCAAATGTTCTTTTTAATGCGTATCAAGCATCTTTGACTATCATAAGGAGAAATCTCCTCCGATTCTGCGTTTGCATTGTGTGTGTGTGCGGGAGGCCTTATGGTAGTCTCATTTTTAAAAAGCATTGCGAATTGACTTTGAAAATCTTTTGTTGAATGTTTTAAGAGATAAACTGTTTTTTTTGCTCACACCAGTCCCACGACTGATCCAGAGTTTATTGTTTTCTTTCCTAAACTCTGGGTGCTCATTATTTTCTACACGAGCAGTCTAGAGTTGGGTTTTCAGATAGTTAGATATAATGGATTATCTGGAGTTAGTTCAGTCTTTGGATCGCACCGGTCTTGCTTAGCTTGGTGCATTGTTATGGGGAGTTCGAGCTATTACTGGATGGATTCTTGGAAATGGAGTTGCAGTTATTTCTGGAGTTCTTCCTTGAAGACTATCTTAGAGTTATTTGTTTTGCTAGATGTTATCTATTTTTCTTTCCCGCTGCTATTTTATTGTATCATATCTCTGATGTATATTGATATCTATTGGATCGTCTGTTGTATCAGATATTGTTTCAAAGCTGTATATCAATGTACTATTCTTTTATTCCGCTGTGTTGTATACTTAATGTTGTTATAAGCTCCGGCGAATCGGGTTTGAACGGTCGAATTTATGGCATTCGAATACGATTTGAAGTATGGATGTTGATTTTCGAGCGGGCAAAATCCGACTCGTTACAGGTTACGTCTCTATCCCTAAGAAAACCAAAATTTAATTACAGGCACTCACTGCCTTCGATTACGCCATGCGGGTATACTATTATTTCCAGAAAACTTTATTTAAAATTTTTCAAAATAATGCTTATGAAATTTCTGTAATAATTGTCCGAGTAAAACCTTAGGCAGACACTCTTTAATAAAAGTTACTATATAAAATGTTAATATTGATTAACTTATCTCCTTAAAATAATAATACCGGTTAATTCTTTTGAAAATAATTGACTTAATATAAAACCGACTTAATTCATAATATAATACATTTGAAAGAGTTTAAAATAATTAAATAACTAATTTTTGGAATATTTTTCAACGCTTTTAAAATCACCTTTAATATTACCCAGTTAATAATTAAAAATTCCCTTTTTAAAAAAAAGAAGCACATTTCCTCGATTCTAACTTCATTTCATAAATTTGGAAGCCATACTTGAACTCAGTATAACTAACTTTATACTTATTTCCAAATTCACTTCTATTTTTCCCGATCTATTAAAAGTCTTGATTTTTAAACCTTTATATTTAGACAAGTACCACTTAAGAATTTATTATTTAAAATCCTTTTATATACTTTATTCCAAAATCTCTATTCACAATATCCCGAATTTATTAAGTACAAATTTCAAAACCATTTATTTTATCTAACTAATTTATCCAAACTCCACATAAATGTTTTACTTCAAAATCCTATTTACCATCCTTTTTCAAATCAACCCATATTTTTGTTGGTATTTAAAAATATTAAAATCCAGGCTAAAACATGCCATAACATCCAATCAGTTCAGATCACACTATAATCTATCATAGAATTATCCAAACCAACATATATCACTATATATGAAATTTAATCCAACACTTTGGATCCCTCCAACCTATTTTCTTGCATCCACAAATGTTAGCACAACAATAAAAATACCAATTCCGCTTCGAGACAGAATGTCGCGGTATATAGGGTCATCCGCTATTATGCGGGGCGCATAGGGTCTCATCTGCTATATATATATGGGAACATCTATCACTCCAATATATATATATACACACACACTACTACATACAATACCACATTTAACCGATAAAATTTATCAATTCAACCAATAAACCAATGATAAATTTTAACTATTTAAAATTAATACCAGCAGTCCAAAATTGAGTAAGATTAACTCAACTTGAGTTTTAATTCACCAAACGTTCCAATTTTAAATTAAATCGAACGCGTTTGATTTAAACTAAAATTTTAGCTAGCTCTAATCAACTCCAAATTGATTTCATCATGTAGTAGTCGTCGCCACGATTCCATCACCGCTTGTTTCGTCCGATTTCGACCACGTATCTGAAAGATATGCATTTTTACAAGATTACACGAATTTTAAAATTAAATAAATCAACAAATTTAATTTCTAATTAACCTAGATAGATCTGCCCCATTCAAAACTTCCTCAGGGATTATAGCCGTGATTTCTACCTTCTACCCAATTTCGTCCCTACGCACTCGAACCCACTCGCACGAAAAAATCGATGACCGCACCCACTTCCATGTGATCGAAGGTCGATCAACTAACCCCATCGCATGCGCCTCCACACTAATCACCCCCGCCCCCAGTCCCGAAGCACTCCGCCTCACCATCAGCAATCAATTTGCTCACAAACGCTGGCACTTCGTGGCTCTGTTGTGCCCCGATCGTCGCGCCGTTTCAGATCATAACCGTTGAAAACATAGATCTCACTGCCATCTACAACTTTGTAGTTGGAAGCTTTCGACATAAGTCGATGAATTGCTCAGAAATTTAGGAGAAAGGAGGTTGTTTTTTGGCCATTAAACTATTAACCAGCGGCTATGTGAACAGGGCTAGGGTTCCACTGTTGAACAAGTATATATATGCGTGCCTATATAATATTTTACTATTATTATCACAAATAACATGCTTTTCCGAACGAACTCCAAAAGAAGCATGCCGCCTAGCATTTATAATGTTTTACCCATATTTCGAACACAGTGGAATAGGTTTCGGGGCCTAATTCATTCATATGTGGAAGATAGCTTCTTGGATCGAATTGAAATATTAAATTTTCAATATTTATTTCAACCAGTTTCTATTCTGTATGACCAAACGCTTACCCCAAACGCTACGAAAATTAAAATCCGATAATAATACACTATTATGGACATAATAGAACTGGTTTCGTTGAACTCTAAGACCGTGCCCTGGAAGGCTATTTAATTCATCGATTAAATCGATCGATTTTCAAATTTGGCGGAATTGCTTGAAATTTGAATTTTAAAAACTTGCTGACTCATTTACAATTCAAATAGAATTTATATCCATATTAGAAATTACTTTGATTCATACTGGTCAAAATTCAATTATTTACACAATTAAATTAATATATAAACTTTCAATTTTAACTTATCGACTTTTTAATCCTATTCAAAAGTTCAATATTATAATCCCAATCCAATTAGAGTTTAAATAAATTTTTGAAATCATTTCCATGTACATTTATTTTCAGATTCACATATTATCCCAGTTTCAATTATTAACTTACTATTCACCGAATCCGTTAATCGCTATATTTGAAAATTTTAAACCACTCCATTGATTCTTCCATATTCAAAATCAATTAATAATTCAAATTCAACATTTAAAAATAAATTAAACGTTCAAAAACGAATGGCCAAAATTCCGGATCGTTAAAGCCCAGAAGTTTGGACACTACAACACACAACTTATTACAACATCTAAAAAGTTGTAATATTTGATTCACGATGTTTTCGCAAATATTTTTTAGGCGAATTTGTAATAGTATCAGCGATTTCTACAATATTTTCTGAATATTTCAAAAAAACATCGTAATAGAGTAAACTATAATTTTTGAATGTTGTATAGAACCAACTATAACTATTTTTGAATGTTGCGAAGTATGTTTACAACTTTTTGTAGGTCACGAATCTGAGTATTTAAAAAATATAGGGCAAATGATTTGACATGTCACGTAGTACATGAGATGTTATTTGAATTCAGACATAACTTAAACATTGTTTGATAGAAATGACAAAATTTAACTACACATGAAGTAGACGACAAAATAGGCATGCATAAAAACATCTTTGCTAATAAAATTATCGAAAATAAAAATATCCAATACCCATGTTAAAATAACATAAACAAGCGCTGTATCAAGTGATTATTTCATAAGCCCCACATTTCTGTTTATGTTGTGAAAATAACTCATTTAGGCCCTCGTTTATCCCAACTGAAAATTTTACCCAAATTCTTTGGCTGCTCAAACTATCGAGCCCTTGCTTCCATCCCCTCTAACCCATTCGAAGATAACTACAACTTCAATAGCTAAAGCAGTGCCTCGTCAATCAAAACAAGCAATAGTACAAAATATGCCTGTTGTATGCCCTCATTTGCTTTGTTGAGCTCACAACTGATGCAAATTGTAACGATTCATAAATTTATCACTTTAGATAGAAATATTTAATTAATTTTAAATATTCAATGTATTGTTTTAAATGATAAATAGTCCATTTAATTATTATATAATGATAATAAGTGATTTATAACGATTTTATAAATATATAAACTTGTTGTATAAAGATATATAAACTTCATCGCATTTTGCTAGTCGATGTTGTGTTTTTATAAATGGATTTTAATAACATCTCATTTTCAAGTTTTGCTTACATAAATAGATAGTCTGATTAAAAACTAAAAATATGACTGGGATTCAGATTATGGATTATCAACAGTTTAACAAATAAAAGTTATATTTGAATGTTGCAACATTGAAAGTTAAAATGACATATATATGCACATATAACAAATTAAAAACATATAAGTTAACCATAATAAATTAAAACTAAGTGTTACTAGTAAAAGTAAGGAAGATATTTTTCGCAAAAGTTAAAATGAAAAAGCAAATTTAAAGTCAACTCATCATCACTTACCCGTGTGCACACCTAAGACATGATAAAATGATGGAAAGGAAAGGGAGGAGGCATGCATAAGCATGATGAGGGAAGGCGTATTTTGGTCCATTTGCTAGCTTAAGAACTATGGTTTCTAACCCTATAAATAAATACCCATGCTTTCACTAATTCATTCATTCCATCTTCATCTTCTCTTCTCCTTCCTTAAACTCTTTAATGGCTTCCCTCCTCTAAATAAAGAAATGAAAAAAAAATATTTACATATAATATCATTCCAAGATCAAAAAATTTATAAACTACCTCCTTTTCTCTCATATAGTGCACGGCCACTCCTATCCCCCAGCTTTGGACGAGTAACCACCTCCCTAAAAGGCAAGGCCGAGCATCCCTAGGTGGAGAAGCAAGCTTCCATAAGCTTCGGTGCGGAGAGAATTTGTTTTGTCGATTCCGTAGTTCTTAAGAAAGGAAATCATGAAAGTGAGAACATCACTTTCATCTTATTTAAAATTATCTTAAAATTATCTATGATTTATGTTATTGAAATATACTTGGCTGATTAGCATAGTTTGAATGCTAAAATGATTGATTATTGGATGATTGGTTGATAATATGCTTGGTTGATATGGAAATGATTCACGATAAAATACACGTTGAATTTACAGAAAGAAATCATTTCCCTTTATAAATTATATTGGTATATACAGCATTGTTAGCCTTTTTAAAAATGGAAAAAAATGGTTTATAAATGTTTTATAAACATTAAAACTCGTTTCGACAAAGTTTGAAAAATACTGACAAATGGAGTCAAAATAAGCGCATTGTGTAACGGTAGTTCGCGATTTCGCATCATAAAAAGTTAAATTCATTTATAGAATGAAATAAGAGTCAGAATTCTTTGGAATAAGAATTTTTCGGACGTTGTAACCATAGTCTGCAAATGAAAAAGAAAACTTAAGTGTTCATTTAATAAAGTTTGAGATATGACCAAATCAAGTTTTCAAAATAGCTGTGTTTTGGCAGTTCATAAATCATGGTTCAATCATTTAAAATTTGATATTTCAAATATTTAAAAGTATGAAATAAATTTCATAAATATGTTAAAATGTTTTAAAAAGGGCTTTGAGTTATAAAAATGGACATAAATATATAATGGAGTAAGTGTGTTGATCTACAAAGCTTTAAAATCACTATTCACCAGTAATTTAACAACTGAATTTGGCAATTTTCGAATAAATGATTTAAATTTGAATTTTTCTTCCCGAATCTTTTGGAAATGTTTTCCAAATAAAAATACAAATATTTTAAAGATTTAGAATTGATCCAATAACATGACCGTCTTATAGGTAAAAGAGAGGTAGTCTCTTGGTTGGAGTTTGGAAAACCAGTTGCCTACTCGCGTAGCCATCCGGACTGGCACGATAGAGGGAATAGATAATTTAATTTACTCGGATCGTATTTTAATAAGATAAAAGAAAAGTGACTAGGCATTTTCCAAAAAGTTAAACAAGATTTCAAATAAGATTCTGACATTAAAGATAACGTTCTAGTTAAACTCCGTGTTAAATTCCAAGAAGGGAACACATATCATCCGCGTGAATTTAAAAGGTGATTTTACCATTATTCAACGAATAGTTTAGGTTGAATACGAAAATTAGTATTGAATATAATTGATCTAAAATCTATGAATCCATTTTACTCGGTACTAATTGGTTTGGGTATACAGTAAACGATGTCTTAAATAACGTTGTGTTTAACCCTTAAAAAGATATGTTTTGAAAAAAAGTAATCTCCATTATGATTTAAATTATAGAAGATGGTAATATTTTTCCTAAGTAATTTAAAGCAAATGATTTAGTGTTGCCAAAGTTAAAAAGATGTTTAATAAATCTGTATATACCAAGAGGAAATGATTTAAAATATATCACTAAAGATATTTTATTAGATATAAAGATATTAATTTATTGCATGATGATCACCAATCACCCACATATTTAACATCTTTTCATCAATAATTGATGCAGAGAGGTCGGGATCAGATCAGGATGATTCCTATCTGAAAACCACTTCGAACCAATAAACGCCTTCGAAAGTGAAGTCATATTGAAGACAATTATTTAGAAGATGGACATCTTCATAATGTAAGGCTGCTTGTCACTAACCTCTTGATTACCAAATTATGTGCATATGGTGGCAGTGGTACCTTTATTTTGAAATCTTCAATGCAAGAAATGCTCGCTACTAATCCTAGGGATGATTCCTAAATATGATGTAGTAGGAGAACCTTTGGTTTGTCATATTCCTAGATAACTTGTATGGATGAGTGACCGACATTGCATTTCTAAAATCAACGTACATTGGTATTTACAAAAGTACATCGGTTTGGTGGTGTAGAAGGTAACCCCTCTTATACTTAACATCCTTCCCTAAGGCATATGAACTCGAGGATTGTACTTTTGTGGAAACCAATTAGTGTGTCATCGGAAATGGCAATGTGGCACTTAAAGTCGGATTTGCTATTTCGAGAAAGTTATAACGTTACCTCAAGCCTCACACATCGGTAATGGCAAAACAGGGTAGATGCAGCAAGGCTATGTGGATAGCACCTATTAGGATATAGTCATCGCCTTTCTTGATTACCCTCTATATTTTGGGTTTGTTATGTATGTTGCGGCCATGTGTAGGTCGGCACGACCGGGTTGATGGCGTATTTGGCACTATAAAGGAAGGGGTAGGTCGGTTCTATGTTGGTGGAGGTTGGAGTCTCGGCATATATTTTTAGAGATGTACTGTACGGATGGTAATCCCTTACCCTGTCGTTGTTGGAAATCCATTCTCCAGTACATACTTCTACGAACTTGATTGTATACCTAAATATGCTGTTGAGCTTAGCAAATGTAGCAATTCCGGCTATTTTAGTATGTTATTTGAAAAGTGTTTTCAAAGAAATATCATTAGAAATAAGATCAAATAATTTGATAAAAATGTTTTAGTCATCATATGGTAAAAACCCGTCCGTGTTTATATGCAGCGTGATCATATGAGATACTCTTCTTTTCGAAGGTTCTGTTTAGCATCAAAATTGATATATGACACTGTCATATATATTTATGATTTGCGTTTCTCACCCAGGTTTTCCAAACTGATTCGGGTATTTTTGATACTTGGGTCAGATCCGAGTAGTTTCAGGATTAGCTGAAGAAGCTTGAAGTTTCTAGAGCAAAGCCGGAGATCTTCGTCAACGTATGGATGCAGTTTACTTTTCCGCTGTGTTTGTTATTTTTTAGCTTTTGTAAGGATAGGTATTTATAACTGTCCAAGCAGAGCTTAGGATAAAGTCTAATGTATGTATTTAAAAGTTTTTCCGTTGTAAAAATTGTTGAAATAATATATGTTATTCCATTCGTGTGAGATTCTTTACTGTCTTTTTTTTTATTTTACTCTTATAATCCGTATTTTCGTTCAATTTGGGTTAGACATGTGTGCTTAATTATCAACTTGAAATGTATGAAAGTGCAGGTCATTACAGTTGGTATCAAAGCGTAGGTTGAGCAAACACCTGAACTTGGTAGGGGTAAAGTTTAATAACACCCTAGGATGAGTAAGTCCTTGGAGATTGGGTAAGTGACTCCTAAGAATGAGTTTGAGCGTATTATATATGAGTTCATATTTGTTAATGTTATATAAAAATGTTTTTTGTTTTAAAATATTGGAAAATAGCATAATTTTACCTAGGATTATATTTTGAGTATAAAGGAATATCTTTCAAATGATATACTTATTTATGTAGTGTTTGGTTGATAAGGGAATGATAATATTCGGTTGCCATCATTAATTGAATGGTTGTTTAATTTAAAAGATTAAATATGAACACCTCGTGCACTTAGTTTCACACCTCGTGCACTTAGTTTCACAATTTGACTATGTGGTATTCGATAAATAATATTGGTGTAAGGTTAAAGAAATTTATTCAAGATAAGTGATTTTATGAATGTTTTATAAAAATAACTAATTTATAAATTGGATTTATAAAACGTATTTTATAAAGAAATTTTTCAGAATTTAAATCCTGGTACTTTTGCAAAGAATCTGATGATTAACTAGTTTGATGGCTTGAAAGTAACTAAAAATGGGCATGAGATGTGTTCGAAGGGTAAATACTTCTCTTAAGTATTCCTCTTCTTATTAACGGAATATATGATACTATTAATAGTACCTGGTTCCTTGGTATCATTTTTGAGTTACCGGTTCTATATAATAATCTAAAGTTAAAAAGATAATATGAATCGTTAATTGATAGATTAATTAGCGACTGTTAATGTTTATCAAGATGTTTGCATTTAATATTGGTTAAGGGAGTATATTGTAATATACAGAGTTTATTATAAAAAAAGTAATTTACCTTTTAAGCTGAAATGGTTTCTTTGGAAAGATGATAGAAATGTTTGATTATATATAAAGAAGCATTTTAAAAAAAAAATTGAATAAAAGATAAAGGTTTAATGAAATATTTTCATAAATAAATTTGAAAAAGGAATTTGATATAACTAAGTGGGCATGAGATACGTAGATCATTTCATCGCATGATTCTGATCTAAGATTCAAGTACAGAACTTTGAAACGTTTACACCGGTCCGAAAAATGATTTATAACTCAATTCTAGACGATGAAAATTGATGAAAATTTATGGTTGGGTACTTGCCTTTTCTATCATAGTTGAGAACTATGTAAGAAAAACGAAGGTTTCTGATCAAGAAGCCTGATTAGAGTCCGCACTAGAGGATCGAGGGATCAATACTAGTTCAAAAGTAAAGTTGTGGATTCAAATAGAAGATCGAATGGCTGGGTATATCATACAAAATTGAGTTTAAAGATAATATTTCAGGTAAACTCTTTTTAGTTTGGGATTATGGTTAATTTTGAGGATGAAATTTTTTTAGGGGTAAAAATGTAACGAACCATAACATTTTGGATAGGAATATTTAATTAATTTTAAATATTCAGTTGATTGTTTTAAATTATAAATAATCAATTTTAATCATTATATAATGATAAAAAGTGATTTATAATGATTTTATAAATACATAAACTTGTTTTATAAAGATATATATAAACTTCATCGCATTTTGGTAGTTCGACGTCGTATTTTTATAAATGGATTTTAATATTATTTAATATGGTTTTATACTTTAAATAATATTGTTTTAATTATTTAAGAGATAAAAAAATTATTTTTAAGTTTTGTTAACATAAATAAATAGTTTGATTAAAAAATGAAAATATGGCTGGAATTCGGATTCTAGATTATCAACGGTTTAACAAATACAAGTTGTATTTGAATGTTGCAACGTTGAAAGTTAAAATGACATATATATCTACATATAAAAATTAATAATATATAAGTTAATATAATTAATTAAAACTAAGTGTTATTAGTAAAATTAAGTAAGGAAGATATTATTCACAAAAGTTAAAATGAAAAAGAAAACTTAAAATAAACTCACCATCACTTGCACACCTATACACCTAAGACATCATGAAGTGATGGAAATGGGAGGGTGGGAATGTGTAAGCATGATGAGGGGAGGGGTGTTTTGGTCCATTTGCAAGGTTATGAACTAAGGCTTCTAACCTTATAAATACCTAACCACACTTTAACTAATTCATTCATTCCATCTTCATCTTCTCTTCTTCTCCCTTAAACTCTTTAACGAATTCCCTCCTCTAAATGAAGAAATAAAAAAAATTACATATAATATCATTCCAAGATCAAAACAAGTATAAACTACCTCCTCTTCTCTCATATAGTGCACGGCCACCCCTATCTCCACCTTTGGCCAAGCAACCACCTCCCCAGAAGGCAAGGCCGAGCATCCACTAAGTGGAGGAGCAAGATTCCATAAGCTTCGGCGCGGAGAGAGAAGTTGTTTTGTAGATTCTGGAGTTCTTAAGAAAGGAAAGCATGAAAGTGAGAATTCTACTTTCATCTTATTTAAATTTTTCTTAAATTTATCTATGATTTGTGCTATTGAAGTATACTTGGTTGATTAGCATAATCTGGATGCTAAAGTAAATAATTATTGGATGATTCGTTGATAATATGCTTGTTTGATATGGAAATGATTTACAGTAAAATACATATCGAATTTACATTGTAGGAATCATTTCGCTTTATAAATTATAATGGTATATATAGCATTGTTAACCTCTTTAAAAATGGTTTAAAACAGTTTATAACTATTTTATAAACATTAAAACTCATTTCGACAAAGTTTGAAAACTACTGAAAAATGGAGTCAAAGTAAACGCGTCGCGTAAGAGTAGTTCGCAATTTCACGCCGTAAAAAGTTAAATTCATTTATATAATGAAATATGAGTCGGAATTCTTTGGAATAAGAATATTCCGGACTCTTATAACCACAGTTTGAAAATGAAAAAGAAAATTTGAGTTTTCATTTAATAAAGTTTCAAATATGTCCAAATCAAATTTTCAAAACAGTCGCATTTTAACAGTTCAAAAACCATGGTTTTCAGCCTTTTAAAATTTGTTATTTTCAAATCTTTAAAAATATGAAATAAATTTCATAAATATGTTAAAATATTTTAAATGGGATTTGAGTTATACAAATAGACACAAATATATAATGGAATAAGCATTTTGATCTACAAAGCTTTAAAATCACTATTCACCAATAATTTAACAGCTGAATTTGGCAATTTTTGAATAAATGATTTAAACATGTATTTCTCTTCCTGAATCTTTTGAAATGTTTTCCAAATAACCATATAATATTTTAAAGGTATAGAGTTGATCAAATAATCTGACCTCCTTATGGGTGACAGAGAGGTAGACTCTAGGCTGAAGTTTTGGACACCAGTTGCCTGCTCCTTCTAGCCATCCAGACTGGCTCGATAGAGGGGATAGTTAATTTGATTTACTCAGATCGTATTTTCTTAAGATAAAATAAAAGAGACTTGGAATTTTCCACAAAGTTAAACAAGATTTCAAATAAGATTTGATGGTAAAGGGAACGTTTTAGTTAAACTCTGTATTAAAATCCGAGGAGGGAACCTATACTATCCGTGTGAATTTAAAAGGTGGTTTCATTATTACTCGATGAATAATACAGGTTGAATACGGAAATTAGTATTTAGTATAATTAATCTAAAATCTATATGTCTTTTTTACTCAGTACTAATTGGTTTGGGTATACAGTAAACGATGTCTTAAATAATGTTGTTTTTAACCCATTAAAAGATATGTTTAGGAAATAAGTAATCTCCGTTAAGATTAAAATCATAGAAGATGGAAATAATTTTTCTAAGTACTTTAAAGAAAATGATTTGGTATTTTCAAAGTTAAAAAGAGGTTTAATAATTCTATATATACTAAGAAGAAATGGTTTAAAATATATCTCTAAAGATATTTTATTGGATATAAAGACATTAATTGATTGAATAATGGTCACCAATCACCCACATACTTACATTTCATCGATAATTGATTCGGAGAGACCAGGATCGAATTTGGGTGATTTTTATTTAAAAACCGCTTTAAACCAATATACCTGTTCGAAAGTGAAGGCATATTAAAGACAATGATTTTAAAGACGGAGATCTTCATAATGTAAGGCTGCTTGCCACTAATCTCATGATTCCCATATTATATACATATGGTGGCAGTAGTACCTTCATTTTGAAAACTTCAATGCAAGAACTGCTTGCTACATCCTAGGGGTGATTCCCAAACAGGATGTAGTAGGAGTACCTTCGATTTGTTCTGTTCTTGGACAACTTGTATGGAAGATTATTTGACATTGCATTTCTAAAACCACGTACGTTGGTTTTTACAAACGTACATCTGTTTGGTGGTGTAGAAGGTAACCCCTCTTTTACTTAACATCCTTCCCCGAGGCATATGAACTTAGAGATTGTACATTAGTGGAAACTATTTAGTGTGTCGTCGAAAATGGCAATGTGGCATTTAAAGTTGGATTTGCTATTTTGAGAAAAGTAAAACTTCACCTTCAGACTTATATATCGGTAACGGCGAAAACATGGTAGATGCGACATGTCATGTGGGTCGCACCCATTAGGATATAGTCATCACCATTCTAGATTACCCTCTATATTTCCCGTTTGTTATATATGATGTTGCCACGGATACGTCAGTAAAGACCAGGGTGATTACGTACATGGCACTATCTAAGAAGGGGTAGACCGGTTCTATGTTAATGGAGGTTGGAGCCTTGGTACATTTTCTTATAGATGTATTATACGGAAGGTGGTCCCATACCATGTCAATGTCGGAAATCATTCTCCATTACGTACCTTTACGGACTTGACTGTATACCTAAATATGTTGTCGAATTTAACAAATGTAAAAGTTTCGGCTATTTTAATATGTTATTTAAAAAGTGTTTTCAAAGAAATGTCATTAGAAATAATATCAAATGATTTGTCAAAAGTATTTTAGTTATCATAAGGTAAAACCAGTCAGTGTTTATGTGTGGTGCGGTCTTATGAGATAACTTCTTTTAAATGTTTTGTTTGGCATTAAAGTCAGTCTATGACACCGTCATATATATTTATTATTTGTGTTTCTCTGCTGGTTCACCATACTGATTCAGGTATTTTTAATACTTAGGTCAGATCCGAGTAGTTTCAAGATTAGCTGAAGACGCTTAGAGTTTCCAAAGGAGAGTTGACGATCTCCATCAACGTTTGGATGTTGTTTTCGCTGTGTTTGTTGTTTTTGGGCATCTGTAAGGGCGTATATTTATAATTGTCCATGATGACCTTAGTATAGACTCTGATATATGTATTTAAAAGTTTTTCCACTGTAAAGGTTGTTGAAATTATATATTTCATTCCATACGTGTGAGATTCTGTTCGTTTTTCTTTTTTTTCCTTTTACCCCTAACAATCCACCTTTTCGTTGAATTTGGGTTGGACGTGTATGTTTTATTATCAACCTAAACTGCATGGAGGTGTAGGTCATTACACAAATAGTGTTATTTGCTTCGTTTCCTTTGGAACCGATGCAAATGCACCGAAGCAAATAGTGCAATATGCATCGGTTCCGTAGGAACTAAAGCAAATGCACCATAGCAAATAAAGTTATTTGCATCGGTTCCTTAAGAATCGAAGCAATTACAATTATTTTAATAGGAGCAAATGCATAAATCAGTAGCCATAAATAACAGCTTACATAAGTCATTATTTATAATTTATTATAATTAATTATTATCAATAAATAATTTATAATTGCTAGTTATTATAAATAATCAATAATTATTTTTATATTTATAATATTATAATTAATTATTAATAATTAGTAAATTATAATTAGAATCTATTAATTACATTTAACTATTAACGAAAAATTAATAACTAATAATTAGTAATAAGTATTTAAAATTAAATTCATAAGCAATATTTAATAATTAAGAAGAAATATTTAATAATTAATTTTTAATAATTACTATTAAATAATTAATAACTAATAATAATTTTTGATACTTATTAAGTGATATTTAGTATTAATAATTAATTCTTAAATAATTATTAATTAATAACGACTGTTGAAAAATTAATGATTGACAAATAATCTATAATTCAAAAATATATTTAGTAATTCATAATTAATGAGAAATGTTAATAATTGAGAAGTAAGAGTTAGCATTTAAAATTTTATATTTATAACTAATAATTATATTTATTATTTAAAAGATTAAAAAATTTAAATTAATAAATAATATTTTCTATTTAAAAAATTAACATTTTGAAATTAATAAATAATAATTTCTGTTTAAAAAAATTAAAACTTGAAATTAATAAATAATTATTTCTATTTAATATAAACTTATTATAATAAAAGTTGTTTTGCTTATATGTTGTAAAACTCTTTGAAGCAGTAATAACTATAAGAAAAGGCTGAATTAATGTAACTAACAAATGTTTTTTATATTTAATAATTTATTATTGTTAATTATTAGTAATTAGTAATTACAGTTAATATTTATTTACATTTTGTAATTAATGAATATAAGTAATACTTAATAATTAATGTTAAATGGCGCTTTTAAATAATTAATAATTAATGCTTAATAATTATTATTAATTATTAATGTGTAATATTTAACATTTTATCTATTTATTATAATTTAATATTTAACAATTAATAATAATATGTAATTTACTATTTAGTACAATATTTAATATGTGACGCCCCACCTCTATACCCACGCTAGCCAAGAACACTACGGTGTAGTGCTATCAACTAGCACGGAGAAAAAGGCTGTTGAGGAGCGACCATCCATGTGATTTCTTATTACACGGTGGCTATAAATAATCTTCGGAAATAAACATAGAAATAAGCATAACACAAATCAGTCACAGACATCCATATCACAAAGGCGGAAGAAGATATGAATATATAACTAACACATGAAAGTGTACATCAGAGTAGTAGTCAAAAAGATCCACAATAATACAAAAGAATAGCAACACGTGCTATACAAAAGAATACAACTATGAGTCTATATCTCAAGTGTAAACGACAAAAATTGCTAATCTAAATGATCATCCAAAAGTCAGAGTAATAAATCCCTCGGGGAGAAGTCAAGCAGAAGCACCTGTAACATCTCGGTCTGACCCGAGTATTATTTATAAGAAAATAATAAACGGATCAGTCTAGCTATAAATATCAGATAACATGATATAAACAATAGATATGGCAAGAACATATAGTAACCACAAAGACATACTATGATAAGCATGTAAATGAAGATCATCAAGAGATCAAACAATATCAAAAGAATCTTCTAAAAGATCCAAATTCACCTAAACATAAAAGCTGGAAAATCATAATAATGAAAGTCATGAAAATAGGTGAAGCACAAATACCATAAGACTACACAAGAAATCCAGAAATCACAATATAGGAGCATGAAAACGCAAAAATGGGAGCATGAAAACTCACCTACACGTGTAACATAAAGCGAGATGCTATCTCATGGTTGCAAGCCATTAATTTTGACACACGAATGGCCCGAAGACCGTGGGGCGCTACCCCAAATATGTGATGGTGAAACATCACACAAATCCGATGGCGAAACATCACAAGAGCGGGGTCTAGTCTCCCTCGCAGACAAAGGACATCGCACAGTTGCTAGTCTAAAACACAAAAATGATCATCATGATCATCAAGAAGTTTCAATTATACTAAGTTAGTAAATATAAAAGTTTAGCTTTATTTCCCATAACCACTTGCTTAACTCAAATATTTATGAACAAACTGTAGATCTTCACTAGAAAATTGTCGCCCGAGATTCAATCGAACAAGTCCAAGAATTAACCGACGAAGTAAACGCAAGCGTTTCATACCACTTGTTTTACTAAATCGTTTAATTAGATTTCTCATACGAGTGAGGGAAAGGTTTGTATATACTAGTAGATTGGAAAACGGTTTAAGAAAAGAGCTTTGTTATTGAAAATAGGGCTGAAGTCATTTTGTTGAAAGAGTTTTGATATTTACTACTAGTATATAAAACCTTTATATTTTAAAGTGACAATCATAGAAGTGATTGTAGAAACAATCAATCATAAAAATTCACATTCGAAGACGTGAATAAAATCCAAAGAAACCGATAAAGAATCCATCGAAATAGATATTCAAAAATCCATAAAATCGACCGAGAAGCCCAAGATAGTTTGTCTCGAAGAATGGTCAACTCAGCATCTCAACAAGAAAGTTCTGTTGAACGTTTTTCAGATAAGATCCCCTACGGAGGGGGGGTCCGGGGGGGTGGCAACCCCTCAACGTGGGGGTGCAGGGGCAACGCCCCTGCTATGGGGTTCGACCTGCCCGGTTAGGTCGCGGGGGTCCAGGGGGCAGCGTCCCGTCCAAAAACGGTACGACCTAGTGATTAAAGGGGCACGACCTAGTGGTCCAGCGACCTAAAGGGTAAAGGTCATGCGACCTAAAATGGGTTCGCGACCTAACACTCAAACGACCTAAAGAAAATAAGGGGCCGAGCGACCTATAAGAAGTAGCGACTTAAATAGAATCGAGGTCCAACGACCTACGGGTTAGGTCATGCGAGTTAAGGAGGTCAACGACCTAATATAGACACGCGACCTAATAAATGAATGCGACCTAGCGACCTAAGCAGGAAACACGACCTATGAGGGACAAGCGACTTAAGTGGGTCAACGACCTACGGAATATAGGTCACGCGACCTAACAGTTTACAAGGTCTTGCGACCTAACAGGAAACGTGGTCTAGCGACCTAGTGGTTTAAAGAAGATGGGTCACGCGACCTAAGGAGATAAGGCCTAGCAACCTACGAGCTAAAGGTTCAACGACCTAACAGGATATAGGTCCAACGACCTAACAGGAAAGAAGATCACACGACCTAAAATGCCATAGGACCTAACGACCTAAGGTCATACGACCTAGCAACCTAAAGCCATACGACTTAACGACCTAAGGTCATACGACCTAGCGACCTAAAGCCATACGACCTAGTGACATAAGGTCCATACGACCTAACTCCGAAGACGTTAGAAATAGCCAGAACGACCTACGACCTAAGGTCCATTCGACCTAAAGCCCAACGACCTAGCGACCTAAAACCAAACGACCTACGACCTAATTCCGAGTGCCGAGCGACCTAACGTTGTAGGCCATTTTAAGGTCGGAAACGAGCTATTTTGAGGCCGAGACTTTTTCACGCGAACGACCTAGCATAGGCAGAACGACCTAAGTGCAGTTTTTCACCAAAAACACTAAAATTTGGGGTTTTTCGCCAATCCAATCCAAACCAAATGCAAATGTACATGCAAACATGATAGGGATTCATTCCCAACAGTCCAAGACAGTTATAGGCTAAATTTGTGAGATATAAATCTCACCTTTTCACCAAATTATGAAGGTAAAACTTGAACGTGAATGGAAAAGCAACTACAAGCTTGAATCCAATGATTTTCCTTGAATTTGAAGTTGAATGATGGAGTTGGAGTTGAAACCTAGGCTTGGAGTTTCTAATTTCCCTTTCCACTCACCATTAATGTTAAAATTTGTGTGTGGTAGGAATTTATGAAGAGTGAGGAGAAGGAGAGAAGTGGGTTTGAGTTATAATGGCTAAACTAACCCAAAGTCCAAAGCAGGAAAAGTTAGTGAAATTTCACTAACTCCAAACCTATCAATGTTTATACTTAAAAAAATTGTAAACGGCATTTCGAACTCAATGGAAGTGGTCTCGAGTCCTAATTCGACCGTTTGCAAAAAGTAGTTTTTTGGACAAATATCTGAATGACGATAAAATATTTAAACAAAATATTTAAATATATAATCGATAAATATGCAGGTTGTTACATAATAATTGATCATTAATAATTAATAGTTATTGTTGGTAATTAATAATTACTATTATATACATCATAATTAGTATTTGTTAATTAATATAATTTATGATTAAGAAGTAATAAGTAACAATTGATAATTAATAATTTATAAATAAGAAGTAAAATTTAGTAATTAATAATTATAAATTACTATTAAATAATTAATACTTAATAATTAAGACTAATATTTAATAACTAATAATTAATTGGTACTTAGAATTTAATAATTAAGAAATAATATTTATTATTTAGTATTTGATAATTAATAATTATATTTAATATGTAAAAAAATTAATTTCAAAATTTTCTGAAATAAATTCAAGAATATTCATAAAGCTAGAAACAAATATCCGTTTAGTGTGAAATTAAATATATATATATGTCTTATTATTATTTTAGTGTGTTATTTTTTATCCATAATTTTTAAAAATACATTAATAATAAAAAAAACCCATTTATAAAAATATATGCCCAATACACACCTTGGCCCATTTACAAAAATATATTCATTAAGTAAACTAAACCTAATGTTGTTATGTTATAACTTATCAAATTTTAGTTGTCGGATGCGCTTCAAAATAAAAAACAAAGAAAACCCTATCTTATTTAATACCATGGATCTGTTCAACAAACCCCTATATCAAATTTTTGTCTAGGCAAGGTCGAGTTAAATTCGTTTTTATGGCAAGGTTCAAGGTTGAATTCAAGGCAAGGTCGAGTTAAATTCTATTTCATGGCAAGGTTCAAGGTTCCGTTCAAGGCAAGGTTGAGTTTAGGGCAAGGTTGAGTTCAAGGCAAGGTTCAAGGCCGAGGTGATGTCAGATCTACTATTGTTCTAGCAAGATCGAGTTCAAGGCAAGGTTCAAGGCCAAGATGACGCGTTGGATCTACTTTTTTGGAAAATCGAGATGGCTTAAAAGCAAATTTCTGCCTCGATTTTTTGAAAATCCACCTGATTGTGAAGGTAAGATTTGATTTTGTTTTGTGGAGTTTGAATTCAAATTAGTCATGATTTGGTTTTTGAATTTAACACTTTATTTTGATTAGGTATTCTCTTGATTTTGTCTGTAGAAATATTTGATATGTGATCAAAGAGTTTCATATTAATTCTATGATCGGTAAATTTAAACTAAATATTTCTAAAAATAAGGACATGTAACTAATATTGCTAATAGGTAAAGCTGCAGGTGCTTAAGTTTTTACTCGGTTTTTCAAAATAGTAGGAATGATTATTTGCTGTCAATATCCATGACCTCGGTACATTTTTCTTCAATGTTTATATATTCTTGTAAGTTGCTTTTTATTTCTTGTTCGCACTGCTTTACAAAAAAATATTCATGTTCTTCAATATAGGTGAAAAAAATACTTGTATAGGTAGTTTTATTATTCGTCTTCTTGTTTTACTATATATATAGCAGCAATCCGAGTTGACTACTCGTACTGTTATTCCTCAAATTTGCAGCGAATGCTTAATTGCACGATTGAACATAAGGTTAATGAGAAAATAAATACTACATTCATAGTCCAATTTAAATTTTCCATGCTTTCTCAGCATATCCCAATTATTTCAGCATAATGTAGAAGCAGCGAAATGTGACCCAAAATTAAGCCTGTAGCTGAAAGATGTAGCTAATTCAGCTCTTAATCAAATAAAAACTAATGTTCATGAGGACATACCGGTATTGATGAGTGGATTTGAACATGATGCTATGGCAATGTCTCATATAACTAAGGTCAAATTCCTCTATTTCATATGTTTCATTAGCATTTTAGAATTTTTTTATATCTTTTCGACACTTGGAAGGCTTGGGTAACTATTGTACCAGGTTGGCATGCTATTTGTTCTCTTTTTGACTCTGATATGTTTTCGTCATTATGTAGTCCTTTCAGATGTTGGTCACAAACCTTCTACACTTATAGATAATATATCACAAAAAATATGTATAAATAAAAAGAAAATTAGAAAATATCATATTGGACTGTATTTTTAGTTCTGTAAATTAGATAATGCTTTTATTCTAAAGGACGATGTGGAAGCTACTGACTTTACTGCTACTGTTCATTTTCAGTCATTTGTATTACAATCCACTAGCTTTTAATGCGACAAAAATTATACTATAAAGAAGAGAAAAAGGAGTTTGCATAGGTGTTATTTGTGTCAACTGTGTTTAAAATATAGAAAATAATAGCTTTTATCTCACTAAATCCCCTGAATATAAGAAGGACCGTTAATCCCACACTCCTTTAAGAAGTGTGAAGTTAAACACCTTTATGAGAAAAGTTATATGCTTTTAATTGATCATAGTATGAGCTTTATTATGATTCAAGGGTCTTATTTGCATAGACTTTAAGATAAAATGCATGTACTACATTTCACAGATTTTGATACAGAGGATCATAGATACAGTATCTTTTATTGCGTTTTGAGCCTCATCCTTTCATTCACACATAACATAAAATTGTTACAGAGTTACATGTTCATAACCTTATAAACCAATTAATAAACACGTGTACATGTACATGATGTTTATGATTAAATGCAGGTGGATAAATGGGCAGCTTGGCAAGAACAAGAAGAAGAACAAGTTCCTATTTGGACTGTTGCTTGGGTTTTTCAATTATATTTATGATTCATGTATCGTAGTGTGAATTTCTAATGTGTAGCTTGCGATATAATTAATATATATGAATCACTATTATAAGGATTATAAACACTATAATTGATTTATATTTATTTTGGTATTATGTTGTTTAATTTGTATTTTCCATCCAGTTTGATTTTAAATGATTATAAAATTACCTGCAATAATTGTTTGTTATGATATATACATATAAATATAATTGTCAATTCGAGTATTTTGAGGATTTGTGAGGAAAGATTTCTTGCATCGCTTGTTACTAATAGCCGATGCAAAAGGGATGTATTTTGCATCGGTTGTTAGTAGCAACCGATGCAAAAGAGGAACTTTTTTAAGCCAATAGCCCTTTTTTGCAAACAACCAATGCATTGCACCGATTATTAGTAACAATCGATCCAAAACGCCGCTTTTTGCTTTAGTTGTACAACTGATGCAACAAGTTTGGGCCTATTTCATCGTTTGTATTTTCATCGATTGTTGAACAGAAGTAAGGTAGGGGTGAACAACCGATACAAATGACTTGTTTTTTTAGTAGTGAAGGCCTGACAGTTCATCGCCGCCCACCAAAGCCTGCACCAACCACATTAGATATCAAAGCTCATACCGAGCTGCTTCCATTGTCCTCACCACCCTCCTCCAAAAGACGTTGAGGTCACACTTCAAATTTAATGCTAACCACTACCCGAACCCCCTCACTCAGGCCATCGTTGAATCTAAACCTTTCCCACCACAGAGGATCACCATTACTCAGAACGCTACAATAACAAACGCCGAAACCCCCCTCACTTAGATTGTTATCGAATCTAAACCTCCTCGACCTCATATCAACACCGTAACTCAGACTACTACCCAATGCGCGATGAGATCTAATTAAAATCGATGGAAGCTATTAGGGTTAGGATATAAATTTTATGTCGAAGAAAAAGATTTTGCGTGGAATAGATTTCTATTTTAAGAAGATGAGAAGTTCTTATTTGGGTTATATTTCGATTTGCAAGAATGATGATGTTGGAAGGGAAAAGAAGATGCTTAAAGGTGAAAATTCGGGTTAAGAGCCAAAGATTTCAGTTTGGAGCTGTTAGTACTAAAACTTGGGTCGGATCAATGTGCTTATTTCTGAGATAATAAGGACACTTGAGTAAGACAGAGTTATTAGTCAAGTGATATTGGAAAGAGAGCAAAGAAGGTTATTATGCAAATTGTCATTTTTTGGGTACTCGCTTACTATATTACGAAATCAAGTTGGACTAACCGGTTATTAACCTCCTATGTTCAAACTTTCTATTTACTCCAAAGAAAAATATAAATAAGGAAGAAGATAAATCAAAAAAATTCCCCTTTTTGGGGGTACATGTCTATAATTCTAGCCTTCGAATTTGTGTCTCGTATTACATGATGTTAAGGAAGGGTGGAGATCTGGTTATGTTTAGAGAGCCTTACATTTGAATCATGATAGCCTAAGTTATCTTATTTCATGAGAACCTGGTCACTCTGCCTTTTGACTCATGATAGCCTAGAGGATATTTCACAAATAGCCTTGAAATCCATTTTATTTGTATTTTTAAAGAATATATCATGATGACTTTAAGGGATTCTTCTCAATGGTTGTTCCAGTGGCTTGTCTCATATGATCTCTCAAATACTCACAATACTCACGATGGCTCTAGTGAATGTCCCATGATAGCTCTAATGAATGGCTCACAATGGCTCTAATGTATACTACATGATTCCGCCAATGAATGTCCTATGATGGCTTTAATGAATGACTCACGATGACTCAATGTATGTTATATGATGGCTCTAATGAATGTCTCACAATGACTTCAGTGAAATATCACATGATGACTCACATATTTCTTTTCGTGATGACTCCAAGAAATTCTCCATGAAGGCTTTGATGCATTGCTTCATGATAGATCTTAATGTTTTACATCGCGATGGCTCTTTGAGAAAATCTCACGATGATTTTTGGCTCTTCGTACCATGATAGTTTTATAAATACCTCACGACGGCTTTCAGTACTTCACGTCATAATAGTTTAAAGGATTTGTCTCGATGGCTTCCATACTTCACATCGTGATAAATTAGTAGCTTGGGCAATCATCTCATGATTACCTTTGAAAATTGTGTCAAGATTGCATAACTTTTCCATGCAATAGCTTTACATTTCTTTTCCTTTTATAGCTATATTTCCATTCACGATGATTGATAGGGTTGCTCTTTGATACTGTTTGCGCATGTCCCATAATAGCTCTTATTCATATCCTACAAGAGCTTCCCATTTTGTTAATCCATGATGATTATCTTCTAGGAATCCTTGGGATATAACACTTGTCCCCCCCTCCAACTTTTAATGAAAAGTTCACTTATACTTTACCTTAAGAATCCTCTTCTACCCTTTTTTTTAATGTAATTCAGGGGTAACAATTTATCAAAGTTTATCCTAGCCTTCTTGACTTCCAGATAGTCTCCTTCGGTTTCTTTATTTGCTACACATCCTATTATTGATTTTTTTTTTGACATCTGCTTTCTTCTCTTCTTTTCTTTTACTTCTCTTGGATAGGTGCTTTAATCAAGCCGGATGGTAGGGATAAAGGCTTACAGGGGAACCAAAGGCTTCTTTTTTATTCATCTTATTTGGATGGGTGCTTTATAGGTGCATTATTCAGGCCTAGCAGCAGGATCAAAGGCCTAATTGACCATCACTCCTTGATTGATTTCTTTGGCCATGCCTTATGGGGGGACCAAAGGCTTTTTTGTCCATCTCTCTTGGATGGGTTCTTTGACCAGGCCTGATGGCGAGATCAAAAACTTAATTGACCATCACTCTTTGGATGATTGCCTTGGACAGAGTTTGCGGCAAGACCAAAGCAGGCCTGGCGGAGAGATCAAAGGCTTAATTGACCATAACACTTCGGATGGTTTCTTTGGCCAGAACTTATGGCGGGACCAAAGGCATTTTGTTCATTTCTCTTAGAAGGGTGCTTTGACCAAGCCTGGCGGCGGGATTAAAGATTTAATTGACAATCACTTTTGGATGGTTGCTTTAGTCGGGCCTTTACAGCAGGACCAAAGGCTTTTTTTCCAACTTCATTAGATGGGTTCTTTGACGAGGCCTAACGGCGGGATCAGAGGCTTAATTGACTATCACTTTTGGGTGGTTACTTTGGCCAGGCCTTACAATTGGACCAAAGGCTTTTCATCCATCTCCCTTTAATGGGTGTTTTGACCAAGCCTGGCGGCAGGATTGAATGCTTAATTGACTATCACTCTTTAGATTGTTGCTTTGGTCAAGCCTTATAGTGGGACCAAAGGCTTTTGTCCTCTTTCGAATTTGAAGGGTGCTTATGTTCAACCAAACTTACTGAACTTGTTAGGTTCGAAGTTAACTTAAACATAATGCATCTCAATTAGGGGCAATCATTTGGGAATAGCTTCTTTGATAATCCACTTTATTCATCCACTGTTGTAAAGTATGGTTTTAAATGTTCAACATTCCATGTCCTTGATATAACATTTCCATCGGGTCTACTCAGTCGACAAGTCCCTGGAGGAATAATTTTGTGAATGACTAATGGTCCTCCCAGTTTGGTCCTAATGGGCTATCTACATCGTCATCCGTACTTACCATCACACTTCTTAATACTAAATCTCCCTTGAATGCTTTTTCTTTCATTTTAGGTTTACAGTATTTGGAGAGTTTTCGTTGGTATTCGGTTGTTCGTATTGCAGCTTGATCTCTCAATTCGTTAAGTAGGTCAAGCGATTCTGTCTTCATTTCTTGATTAATTTCATAAGCATAAGAAATATTCGACATGATGGGACCTCAATTTCGATTGGTAACATTGTCATAAAACTGTATATAAAGGAGTATGGGGTACACCCAGTGGTCGATTTTATGGATGTTCGATCGGACTGCAGGAGAGAGGGAGTTCGTTTACCCAATTTCCTCGAGCTTTGCTTTATCTCTTTTTTTAGATAATTTTAATGGTCTTATTTGCTATTTCCACTGCCCCATCAGCTTTTGGATGCGCTACTAATAATTTTTTTATTATTCCATTCTCTTCACAAAAACGAGTAAATTATTCACTTTCAGATTGAGTTTCTTTGTTGGAGATGATTCTATTTGGAAGCCCAAATCAGGTGACTATGTTTCTTATGACAAACTTCAAGACCATCCCTACAGTTATACGTGGCAACTGTTCGGCCTTTACTCACTTAGTAAAGTATCGGATGCCTGCCACCATAAATTTTTCTCCTCCTTTTGAGACAGAGAGATGTCAAGTCAATCCCGCATACTTTGAAGGGCTAAAGGCTAGCGATGATAACTAAATTGCTAGGAGGAAATCATGGTATCTTGGAAAATCTTTAACATTTGTCACACCTTTTCAAATTATTCATGGCCTTTTCCATCATTTATGGCCAATAATATCCTTGCCTCATGACTTTCTTTGCCAGCTTTATCCCATTAGAGTGATCCCCAGAAAACTCCTTATTGGCTTCCTTTATGAATTTTGCTCCTACCTCCGGTTTCACGCACCGCAAATAAAGCATCGAGTACCCTTTGCTGTACAAGATTCCATCAACTATGATATACAAAGGAGCTAGATACCTTAGCTTCCTTGCTTATTTCTTCTCTTTTGGTAACAACCCCTTCTCAAGATATTCAACCAAAGGTGTCATTCAATTATCTATGTATTGATTTTCATAGGCAGTCACTCTTTTGAGGGTTCCATTGTTATTGTCGTTTCCTTGGAAACTCTCTTCGTTGCTCGGTAGTTGTTGAGTCTGAGATCTAGTTAGAACCAATACTCTATTGTTTAATTCATCTTTTCCTTCCTCGATGTTGGGACTTTGCTGGAACCTGATAGGAATGATTTGAACTTCAGGTGCCCTTCTCGAACTTTCCAATCTTGGCAAAGAGTCTACTTGTGCATTTCTTTCTCTTGGTATTTGGTGTATGGATTAATCTTCAAATTAGGTTGGCATCTCATGGACTCCTTTGACATATCGAGCCAGGTGAGCATCTTTAGTTTGGAATGTCTTATTTAGCTTATTTATACCATTAGTTATGAATAGCTAAATACTTCGATCCTTGGGATTTTGAGCCTTTGTGCTAGAGTTAGTCCCACAATCGTGGATTCATATTCAACTACATTGTTGGTTATGGAAAACCCAGTTTCATGGCATAATATAATGTGTGTCCATTGGGAGTAATTACAATATAGCCTGCACTTTCACCTTATTCGTTTGATGCCCCATCCACTACATTTTTCTTTTTATATCAAGCTTCTTCTCCTTTTCCAATTGTTCTTTGATGAATCCTATACATTCCATAACAAAATCCACTAAGGCTTGTCCTTTAATTGATGTCCTGGGTAAATACTCAATGTCATATTCACTTAACTTCATTCCCCATTTTACCAATCTTCCAGATACTTCAGGTTCACTAAGGACCTGCCTTAACGGGTAATTGGTCAAAACCTTTATCGGATGAGCTTGAAAGTATGACCTTAGCTTCCAGTTCATCAACAATAGACAACATGCTAGCTATTCTATAACTGGGTACTTGGATTTTGGATCTTTCAACCTTTTACTTATGTAATAATCGGGAATTGAATGCCTTTTTTCTCTCTCATCGAGACTTACTTGGTCGCATGTTCTGAAACGGCCATATACAAGAATACATGTTCTCCTTCCACAGGGCTTGAAATTATCGATGGCTTCTCTAGATGATCTTTTAATTCTTGAAGTTCTTTTCGGCATTCATTTATCCATTTGAATATTTTTCTTTTATCGATTACATCAAAGAATACACCTGTATATTTCCTTGGATATAAATCAGTTGAGGACTACAATTCATCCATTTAATCCCATTACATCCTTGCATGTCTTTGGAGGTGCCATATCTCGAGTGGCCTTTATTTGGTCGGGATTAAGTTCGATGCCTCTTGCACTTAAAATGTATCACAATAGCTTACTAGTTTGAATTCGGAAAGAGCATTTTTGTGGCTTCAACTTCATCTTGTATTTTCGTGATATGTGAAATATTTCCCTTAAATCTTCCACATCTTTGTCTTCCTCGTTGGATTTTACCAACATGTCATCTGTATAAACGTCCATGTTTCTCCCAATCTAGTCTGTAAACATTCATTAACAAGTCGATGATATGTGGCTCATGCATTCTTCAATCCAAACGGCATTACCTTGTAGCAATACATCCCTCAGTCCATTAGAAAACTAGTATGCTACTCATTACTCTTAAAAATTTAAGTTTAGTTGCATCCCAAATAAGAATCTTGAAACATAGTAATTTATAACCACTAGTTGCATCGAATTATTGATCGATTCTAGGAAATGGATAATAATTTTTTGAATATTTCTTATTTAGGTCTGTGTAATTAACGCATATTCTCCATTTTTCATTTGAATTTTTGACTTACACTGGATTTGCCAACCACTTTAGGTAAAAACTTCTCTAATGAATCTATTCTCCGATAACCTCTTTACCTCCTCCTTCGGCGTTGTAATTCGAATTTTGTCAAACAGCCTTTTCTTTTGTCATACGGAAACAAATTTTGGGTCAATGTTAAGTGCACGACACAATAAAGCTTGGTTGATTGCCTCCATGTCAGCGTGACTCCATGCAAATATATCCATGTTCGATTGTAAAAATTATATCATTCTCCCTCTTGTTTCTTTTTTCATTCCTCTACCTATTATCACAATCTTGGTGGAATCTTAAGAGTTTAACTTTATTTCCTTTAGGCCCTTTATGGATTGTGCTTCCGTCTGTCCTTAAAATCCATGACTGAAACTGCTTCTTCTGAAATTTCACTCTTGTCCAAGATAACTTGGTTTAATTGTTCATGCTTTCTCTTCCTCATTCTGAATTTGAACACCTTGTTGGTCACTCAATTTGTCTTTGGATGAAGTGGTGACTTACTTGCCTTGGATATCAGTTCCCGTGGACTGATATGCAAGGCACCTTATTTTATTTATAGTTACTTAACTCAGGTCTGTAACAAGATTCCCCTACTTTATTACACTACTCAATAGTTGCGAAATACATTTTGCATGAGCTAAATTACTTTCTGTGAATGGTTCTCCATCAGGATTTACCAAGAAATATAACCAACATATGTTTTGGTGAAACAAAGGCATCAATTTCATCCAGCATCGATATCCCGAAGAATACATTATAGTATGAAGGTTGGTCCATAATTACTAATAGGGTTTCTAACAGTCTTGTGCATGGTGGAGCACCAATTTGAACGAATAGTTTGATTTCACCAACCGAAGTTGAACCTTTATTGTTGAACCCAAAGATCGGCTCTAAACTATGCTTGAGCATTTCTGCTGGAATCCCCATCTTTTCAAAGGTGCTCTTGAAAATGATGTTTATTGCACTACCAGTATCTAGCAGGATCTTGGATACAAGCGAACCCTTGAAAGACTTCAAAAATCCAGATGGGCGTCTTAACATTACCCTTCTTTACCAGCACATATCAAAACCTCTAAGTATTGACGATCCTTTAGTACATGTCTCCATTGTAAAACACGTCAACGTTCCATTTCACAGGTTCACATCGACGAACTTGTAATTATGGATCATCATCACAACTTCTATCATTCAGTCATCAAAGTTTGGAACATCTATAAACATCAATCATAAGTTGTAGCGTCTTTACCATCAATTCACCAAGTCATCCCATAGAATCCCTAGGTAAGTCCTTAAGTCGCCACCTTGAATTCCTAGGCACGTCCCCAAGCACTCATAATAATCTCCTAGGTAAAGCCATAAGTCCAAAATCCAAGGCATTACTTCACCCCCCACACAAGCAAAACCATTCGGTAGTCAACCATCACTCACCACTCCTTTGCCCAAAACATCAACAAGAGCTCCTCAAGACGCCGTAAACACGCCATGGAAACCCCGATCCATTTGGCAAATTTCGATCATTCGATGTTGAACGACTTCGGCTAGCCAAAATGGCTAAGTTTCATGGCCTCCACTTCCCCAAGAAGCCTCTCCTTAAACCTTCGTAAAACAAGATGGTTCGGTACCGAATGATTTTGATCGACACCGATCCACCTAATCTATACGTCGCCAGGTTAGCTAAGTACTTCCAACTCCAAGCCATGTTCCTACCGAAGTCTTCATCTCACAAGCCCAAAGCAATCCTCACTCTTCCTCAAAGTATCCCCTAACTTCCACTTGCACTTCGCTCGCCTTCAGGCTGTTTGGTAATGACCAATAACGGTCTGTATCGGTCTATTTATATAGCATTTTTCTTCACCAAACAACTCCTTTGCAACCCCAGTTTACTTCCACACATTTATTCCATCAATTCAAGCTTCCATTAATTATGCACCCATCAATATGCACAAGACTCCACCCCATGGAATATCCCTTACTCTAAATCGCCTATCGATCGACATTTCATCTAATATAACCAAATTCACAAGCATACAAAGAATCAACGGAATATTTTCATCACATAAAACATATAAAATAATCAAATTCAAATTCAACATCAAATTACACTAAATTTAGCCTAATTCCTAATATGGTACATCCTGCATGTAATCAAGTTAAAACCATTTAAAAAAAATTGAAATTCGTTTTCAAAACATAGTTAAGTTTAGATCTAGCCAAATTATAGTTTTAATCTTGAAAATATTATAAAGACATCATCTTTAACTATATGAACATGTATAATATAATGAGAAAATCACTCACCAAAATTACCAAATGCACTAAAAACGAGGTAGATCCAATCCGACCAGCCAAGACTCAAAATCCAAGATACTAGTATCAAAATTCGCAATGCTCCTTTGTTATCCCAATGCGAATTGTCCTCTAATAACTTGATTTGGCTAATTAAAATGTGGTTTTAGTTTGCTTTTTGTCTAAGAAGATGATTAATGGAGGGGTTGGATAGGTTTTTGGGAAGTATGGAAATGATTAGGAGCTGTTCCAACATGTTGTTAGGCGCAAATCCCATAATGAGTTAACGAACCTAGTCCGAACTCAATTTAATTTCCCTTTGATATATCCAAAAACTATCCAACTTCAAATGGCATATCTCCCAAACATTAAAGCCAAAAATCTAGCTTGTCCACTCGAAGGAAAGAGAAACCACCATATGTTTTATTTGGAAGTGGTTATGGACCCTAATTCGGCTCATATGAAAATTTATAGGCCTATAAGTTTTGAAAGTCAAAATCTCTGATAAAATTCCTAAGTGACATGTGAGTACTCAATATTTTCTAAAATTATAGATTGATACGACCCAGTTTGAATTTAAAATAATATTTTACGTGTGTGTATGTATATGCATACATATATACATGCATACATACACGCGTGTGCACACACAAATATATATGTATGTACGTACGTACGTATGTATGTATGTATATTCATGTGTGTGTAATGCAGTTTGAGAAATGAATATGCATTATTCATGTATATATAATATATACTATTATCTTGATAAAATAATAAACATACGTAAATTCACATAATATATATTATTATCTTGACGAATGCCGAATGGATTATTTTTTGATGTGGACACCTTTATATTCACATACATATTTATTTTTTGGATATCGAATATTTTTTCAATTTTCAAATATGGATGTCGGATTTCGAAATTTTTGAGTATCTATTAAAAGGCTTATCATGTGCAAATCTCTCTCCTTGAATTTACTCTCCAATTTGCTAAATTTCCTTTAGTAACCAAACAATCCATGACCTTTAAAAGGTGGGAAACCTGTTCAAGAAACATTGAATATTTGTGATGCCATGAAAGAGCATGGAGAGGCAGGATATAAAATGAATGTAAAAGACAAAGTGGGGTTGTAAGGATGGAAAGAGAATAGGCGAATGGATGAGAATAAAATAAGGTGCACGGCCTTAGTAAAGTAACCATGAAATGTAATACGACCGAAAAGATGTTGACCTTTGTTATGTATTGTGTGTTGATCCAAATTTAAAGGTGTTTGAGAGTATGGTTTATGTTAGTGTAGATAATATGTTTGTGTGAATGTAAAGTAAGAATAAAGAGAATAATGAAATTTTGTAGTGTTGAAAGCAATCTAGTCATATATTGTAAGCACTCTCAATGAAAGTCAATATCTATTATTTTTATTGGTAATTTATAGTCTTTTTTTTTGCATTATGTATATTGCAGTCCAATTTGTATTATATTATGTATAGTGCAACCCAATTTCCTATTATAATTGAGTTGCATTTTGTATAGTACAATTTAGTTTTATCATGATTGAATTTCATTTTGTGTAGTATAATTCCGTTGTGTAGTTTAAATTGCATTTTTGGAATGCAGTCGAACTCATTGTTATATTAAATTCAGCTTAGTCATAACTTAATTTTTAAATATACATACTTTCATATAAAATAGTTAATGTAAAGAGGTAATTAGTTTAAAGGAAAAACTTTAAACTAATTTTTAAATCTAGGATCCAACTTTTAAATTTGGGAAGAAGGACAGTAGTTAGTTTTTTCAATTTTCCAACTTCGACTTTTTCCTCCGCAACCATCATCTACCTTCAGCCACTGCTTGACCTAGCCGTCGCCACCCAAGCAATTGTTGTCTAAAGCCACCATTTTCCAACCCGCTACCATCGTCCAAGCTGTCGTCCTCATCCAGGCCGCTACCGTCGTCCAAGCTGTCGTCATCGTCCAAGCTACCACACTCCCCATGCCCCTCTCTTGCCATTGCCATCGCCATCATGGATCTCACTGAAATTTAGATCCCACCTCCTTGTCATTCTCACTCCGTCGCCCAAGCAATCGTCATCTTGTCGTTTCCTATAACCGTTATCACCCTGAACTTCACCAAAACGATAGTTAAAAATAGCATTTATCTTTCTATAATGCATTAGAATGAATGAAATATGCCGAATGATAGTTAAAAATAACATTTGTATTTTTGAAGTGCATTAGATTGCATGGAATGTGTCGAATGATAATTAAAAATAGCATTTGTGTAACGACCCCGAATTTCTGTCAATTAAAATTTGTATATTTAATTGATTTTAAATATTAATAAGTGAAATTTATAAGTCGAATAAATTTTATTTCGAATAATTGGATTTAATTGGATAATTAAATCGATAATTTAATATGTGAAAATACAGAAATAATTGAAAATTGGGTAGAATATGATTAAAATTGATTTGTAAAATTTTATTTAATCATGTTGGAGTTAGAAAGATGTTTGTGAACTTTTAAAATTGAATTTAAAGTTAATTTGTGAAAATTGAATATTTTAATATTTAATTGACGAGTTAAAATAGCCATTTTTCAAACAGTCTCGGATTTCGACGAAACTAGTTTCATCAGATCCGTAATGTGATATTATTGTATGGTTTCAAAATTTGTGTCAATCAGATTTACCGTTTGTCCGGGGCAAGCCAAAACGCATAGAAATTAGTTTAAATCGATTCAATTTAAATTCGATCGTTTATTTCTGTAACTCACACAGATGATCGAATTAGCCTCCGAAACCTATTCCATTGTGTCCAGAACGCAGGGTAAACCTTAGAAACGCCAACCGCCATGCTTCCTTTGGAGTTCGAAAATTTTCGAATGAATAGTAATTCGCCAATTTTCTATATAAGGCCACAACATTCAAAAATTTGCAAAAAGAAAAGGCTAGGGTTTCTCAAACGTTACAGCCACCACTAACTCTATCAATGGCCGATGTTTTCTTTCCCTTCCTCTTTGATTTCTTCGAATCCATCAATTAATAGCAAAAACTTTCTAAAACAAACTTGTAGAACACGTTGTGAACTACATATCCAACGGCTATGATTGGATATAGTTGAGTGGATGGACGGCAAAAAGGGATCGAACGAGTGGAAGTCGACGTCGGTTTTCGTGAGCTAGGCTCGACCGAGCTTCCCCATATCTGGGGCGAAGGTAGAGGCGGCAATGGCGCTTTGAATGATGGGTGTTGATCGGAGTGAAGGTCGTCGATGGGGGTCGCGTTATTAGGGTTTAATGGCGGCGTTGATGGGTTCTTCGGCCTATAAAACGCAAACGTGAGAGAGAAAGGTGAAGGAAGGATGCGGCCCTGATGCTTCCAAGCAAAAATCCAACGGCCGTGATTAGCAGAAGGTTTAATAATAAAAGAAAATTGAAAGTCATTATATTTAAATCCTGTAATGTTTAAAATATGATATCTTTTTGATACTAGGTCGGATTGTGACGAAACGAATTGCGTTGGATTAGTTTTGTCGAGTACTACGCAATGGAGCTGGATTGGAGTCGTTTGGAGTTAGTTAGAATTTCGGGTAAAATCAAAAGCGTGTTTAATTTTATTCGAAATAAAAGCTGAAAACGAAATTGAAACGAAGGCGAGAACTTCTCACTCAATCGAATTGTTTCGATTTAAATTTTAAATAGTTATATTTAAAATTTCTTGATTGTATGTTTGAATGATGATTGTTATCTATTGATTGTTAAAGTAGACATTATGCGCCGTTAGTAAGCGGAGGTTATTTATTAAAAACATATACCGCGATAATTCCAACTTGTATGGAATTGGTATTATTTATGTACTTGGAGTTGATTTCCCGCATTATATAGCGGATGAGACCATATTGCGCCGCATAATAGCGGATAATATTTTATGAATCCCATATACCGCGATAATTCCGTACTGGAACGGAATTGGTATTGTGCTAATGTTTGTGGATGCAGGGAAACAGGTTGGAGGGATCCAACTGATTCTTCACCAGTAATTATTTAATTACAGATATTGTGATATTTGTTGATTATCATATCGATATATGATGTTTGGATGTCGTGTTTAACTATTTGGTGTGTTGCATCATCAGACCCATTTTTGGAGTTTTGAAAATGTTAAAATAACGATTTTGATTTTTAAGGGATTTTTAAAGTGATTTTTGAAATTATACGTTTATTAAATTTTCGAATCGATTCATTTTAAATAATTAAAACATTATAAATTTTTATGTTATAAAAATTAGGATTTTTGTGAAATATAACCAAAGCATGATTTTTGAAATAAATAGTTGATAAATTTATAAAATGGTTTAAATTGGGATTTTTGAATTATTATAAATGGTTTATATAAAAGATTTATAAAATTGATATTTTATAAGTTAAAGATGTTTGAATTATAAAACGAGCTTTTATAAGTGTTAAAATAAAGTTGTACCTAGTTTTATAAGTAAATAAGAATTTTAGATTTATAAATTAATGATGATATAAAAGAATGGATTTGTGAATAAATGGATTATAAGTAATTTACTTATAAGTTGGATTCGACATGTAAAAGAAATATAAATAGAATTGGTTATTAAAGGAGATTTATAAATCGAAGTAGTTATGAAATAGAAATGGAATTTATAAATGTTGTTTTATAAATCTGTAATCAAATAAATTTGATAAGTAAACATAGAAATTATTAAAGGAATTTTATCCACGATTTTGGACTGTGGAAAATCCTTTAATTAAATATGTGGAAGTGTTGAATTTGGTAAACGATGTATATCCACGATTTTGGACAGTGGATAATCTTTTGAAATAAAATGTGTAGAAAATATTGAATTTGGTTAGTGAAGTACATTCACGATTTTGGACAGTGAATATATTATTTAATTGAATGGGTATGTTTTGGGAAATGAATATTATCAAATGAAGTTAATTGTTTTAACGATGTATTAAATTGTGTTAAACATCGAAACCATAGATTTCAACATTTATTGTTGAAATAGACGTTTTCGAGAAATAAGGAAATAGTGGACAATAACACTGTTGTTATAGTAAATGATTTCCGAAAGGAAATTTTTTGTATAGTATTGGGATTTATATATCTATCTTAATTTCAAATCCCTATACTAGTGATTTTGGGTTGTCGTAACGATGTTTTACGAAAAATTCGTTTTGGCCCAAATAAATGTGTTTAAGAGAATGTTTTCCTTAAAGAATGAAATATATACTTAATTTCGATTTAAGTATATTGAATATTTCCTAAATGTTGAAAATAAATAGATTTGTGAACTACTTATTATTAAATAAGTATGGAAATGTTTTCTAATATGAAGTGAATATTTTGAGATTTTATCTTTTAAAGATAAATTGAAAATGAATATTAGAAATCGATTTAGAAATCGTATATTCATAGATATTTTGGAATTGTAAATTCACTATGGAATTTATAAAAGAAAGGGAAATTTGTTTAAAAATAAACTTTGATTTATTTTTGAAGTGTGGGAATAAATTTACGGATTTGGAACGTAAATATAAAGTAAATAGGTAAGGATTTATTTAATTGGTTTAAATGAACCATTTTGAAATGAAAGTATTTCCGCGTAAGGAAAATGATTGAAATTTGTTTTCAAAAGTTGTAAAGGTGAAAAGTGATTTGAAAATTTGTTTTCAAATGGTTGAAGTGTGGAAAATTATATATCTAGTAAAGATATTTTTGGAAAATAAATAATTTGGGAAATTATTTGGAATTTGGTGATGTCGAACACGCCTATTGATAGTTAAATAACCGACTATCAATATTTACCTTTAAATAGGTATTTGTTGTGATTTGCTTGAATTTGAATGCCACACTTATTTTCAAAATAAGTGCTCACTATTCGGGTTAGCCGGGAAAGGACCTTGGGGTCGTATAACCCATTCCGAATATGTGATATGTCGTTATGGATTGCATTTGATGACCGGTGTTGAAGACCGGATATCTGTGAAAACGGAAGGATTACCGTCGAATATTTTTGCATTGGCTGATCTCTGATGTAGAAATTTATTACCCTTTGTGATGGGAAGTCCGGTCGTGATTAGTGAATATCCGGATTGCAAGGACTTCTCTGTAAGTGCCTTCGATTCCGTTCGATCCCGGAACGGACTTGTATGGATGTGTGTCTGATGTTACAATTTGAGATGTAAAGCTGGTTTCTATCAAATATATTTCCGTTGGTGGTGGAGTATTTATTCTCTTAGATTAACACCCTTAGAGGTTATGTAGTTGATGGTTACTAGTGATACATTCCCAAATTGGTAATGTGGCATACGAAGTGCTGTTGAGCATTTGATGATCAAAGCACAACTTTTGTATAAAGCGTGGCTTTGTGGACGAGACTTCGTCGGACCTCGTCGGACCTCACACCCCGGAAATGGTCAAAACAAGAAGAATGCAGCAAGGTTATTAGGGGGTAGCGCCCCTTTAGTGTATGTCATTCCTCCTGGATAGAGGTGGTATCATGGTATAGAGCCCAGATACTTAACCTATGTTGCTGCTGCAAATTTATTGCTTTGTGGTTGTTGGAAATCGAGGATCCTCGGATATAGATCGGTTACGATCGGGGAATGACATATTCGTGTCAGTAGTTACATAGTTTGAAAGGTAACCCGGCCTTGTGTTGGCAGAGATCCGGTTAGGTTCTCGAGTCGTCTTTCCAGAGGGGTACCCATGTGGCAATGGGAAGTTCCTTGGCCTGACCATTTGTTGGAAATCCAAAGAAACAATACGATCTTGTACGGTTTTAGTTGTAGAACCTATCATTCACTTATGGTGGCGCCCCACTGTTTGGATGGTAACTATAGTAGGCATACGATAATGGTCGTATGTTGGCTAAGATTTATATCTTTACTTTCGAAATGATTTTTCCTACACTATACACTAGTAATAATATCAAATGTTTCTTTTTAAAGCGTATCAAGCATCTTTGACTATCATAAGGAGAAATCTCCTCCGATTCTGCGTTTGCATTGTGTGTGTGTGCGGGAGGCTTTATGGTAGTCTCATTTTCTAAAAGGCATTGCGAATCTATTTTAAAATTATCATGTACTTTGTTTTAAAGATAAACTGTTTTAGTTCTCACACCAGTCCCATGACTGACTCGGAGTTTATTGTTTCCCTTCCTAAACTCTGGGTGCCCACCAATTTCTACACGGGCAGTCTAGAGTTAGTTTATCAGGATATTCTGGAATTCAGGAGTTGCTAGAGGCAAGCTGGATGGCATGGCGTATTCACTAGTATATAGTATTTCTTTTCCGCTGTTTGTTGTTGTTTGTTGTTGTACACTCTGATGATGTAATGTAATGTAATATGATGTAATGTAATAACCGATATAGTTCTTTTGTTTAAAGATTATTCATTTATCTATTATATGTTGTTCCGCTGCGATTGTGAGATTCTGATATTGTTTTCTGTTTCTTCTTCTTCTTTTTTCTTTCTTCTTCTATCTTTTTCTTCTTCTTTAACCCTAACGGTACGGTTTTCCGGCATTCGATTGCTCGGCAGTTGATACAGTGAACGTATTGATGTCGGTTTTCGAGCATCGAAAAGTCTCGTCGTTACATTTCGTATCAGAGCGTATGGTTAAGCGACAACCATGGCTCTGTTGGGTGTTACTCATTAGAGATAGAGTCAGCAGTACTCTAGAATGAGTTTGAGTGTAATAATAGATACGAGCGCGTATTTGTTAGTGAATATGAAATTGTTTTACATTGTGATGATTGGTTTGTTGAGTGGTATATGGATTTTGGTCAACACGGGTAATTAACGTTGTTGATAGGGATCTCTAAACACTTGTAAAGAACAATTTGACACGATATTATTTAAAATAGGGTAAATGAAATAATTTTACCTCGATTATGTTTTATATATAAAGGAATAATTTTTCAAAATTATTAAAGTGTATATGAATTGATTGTTTGGTTGTTGAAAATATAAGATATATGCAAGTTAATAAAAGTTGTTTGAATAAGTTGAATGAAACATATTGTAAAAGAATAAATTTTACAAGCGAATGAATTATAAGTATGGAACTATAATTACAATGATTTACACTTGTGAAATAATCTTATATATAAGAAGTGAAATTATATAAGTAAAAGATTTATATATAAGTAAAAGATATATAAGAAGTGAAATTATCCAAATTATATATAATGCGATTTATAATCTAAAAACAAAATTGCAGAGAAGTGTTTGAAAGGATTTGATATTTTGGGAAAATTATTTTGGAGAAGTTAAAGCTCTAAACTCTTTTCGGTGGCTGGAAAATAATTCCGATGATGATCGCGACATCATTGGTGTTCATTTTCGGGTTTCCAAAAGAGGGATTGCTGCCAAGTTATTTTAAATGGAAGTTGTTTGGAAAATTTGGGTTTGAGTTTTGAAATTCAAAAGATAAATTGAATTGGTTTCAAAAAATGGTTTTGAAAGGTTGAAAAGACTCTGGAATCCTATTAAAATATTTATAGGAATGATAAATGAGTTGATAACTTATACAATTCGAATTTTAATAGAATAAATTTAACTTAGAGGATGGAGTTAAATTAAAGGAAGTATAAGTTAATCAATAAAAAAATCCAAGTGGTAATTGTTGAATATAAGTTGTATAACTTATAAAATGAGAAAATGTAAGTGAAACCAATTATTAAAATGGTTAAACAATTTGTTAAGCAAAATAAATCTGAATTTGAATAAGTGATGAAAATTTGACTTTGGTAAAAGTTAAATAGAAATGAAATCTGAATTGGATCTATAAGTGGAAATTTAAGTTAAGCTAAGCAAATGATGTTTGAAATGGAATATAACTTAAGTGAAGTTGAATAAAGTTGATTTTGGTATCGAAGTAAATTAATCAAGAGAAGTGATCAATTTGAACTTGAGTTATATAAATGAAAATCAACTTGAAATGTTAAATGGATTAGCAATTGAATTGATAAATGAATGGAATGTAAATCAATTGAATGTAAAAGAATTGATATGGGATAATGAATGTAAGTGTTAATTCATTTAAAAGCTAATGTTATTGGAAGTTGAATAATTGAATGAGAATCAATTTAATATGAACCAATTGGAATTAAAAGTGTTGAACTAAATTGAATGTAAATTAGTAAATGCAAACTAATTGAAATTGAATATGAATGAATGTTAGTAAATTCAATGTTAATGAATCAAATGTGATTTAAATTGGAAAACCAATTCATTGAATATTAATGAGAATATGAATGAATATTGATTTGGTTATGATTGATTTGGATAGACATTGATTTGTTGAAAGTTAATTGGATGATAGTGTTGCATTTGTTGCTTTTGTTGCATTGCTATGTTGGCACATGTAGTTGTTATGTTGCTAGATGTTGTATATTGATATTATTTTCATTTATGCATGTTCTCATTTGTTTGATTGAGTGTATAGTAGGTGCGGATGGCTTATGCTTCGCATTTGGAGCTCGCTTTCGCGCTATATTAGCCATATACGCTCGCTAATAATAAATAAGGTACATATCTCGGATTAAATATAGTACTTTTACACTTTTTTCCCTGCGGAATGCCTCATCACTTAATGAGATGTATATTTGTAATATATACACTGTCATTTTTTTTGGATCGAGCCGCGCAAAAGAGACTCTAGCGAATTTTTCCGAAAATTTAAGGCGTTAGAATATTTTTGAGAAAATTGAAAATTTTTGAAAACTAAGTTCGATTTGGAAATTTAGTAAAGATTTTGTAAGAAGTTTAACTATGAATTTTGGGAAAGTTAAACAATTAAGAGATTTGAAAAATTCAATTCGAACGAATTGTTTTGGAAAGTTAATGGATTCTGTAACTTTTTCTTACTTGGTAATTTCGAGGACGAAATTCTTTTAAGGGGGAAGTTTGTAACGATCCAAAATTTCTGTCAATTAAAATTTGTATATTTAATTGATTTTAAATATTAAAAAGTGAAATTTATAAGTCGAATAAATTTTATTTCGAATAATTGGATTTATTTGGATAATTAAATCGATGATTTAATATGAGAAAATACATAAATAATTGAAAATTGGCTTGAATATGATTAAAATTGATTTGTAAAATTTTATTTAATCATGTTGGAGTTAGAAAGATATTTGTGAACTTTTAAAATTGAATATTTTAATATTTAATTGACGAGTTAAAATAGGCATTTTTCAAACAGTCTCGGATTTCGACAAAACTAGTTTCATCGGATCCGTAATGTGATATTATTGTATGGTTTCAAATTTCGTGTCAATCAGATTTACCGTTTGTCCGGGGCAAGCCAAAACGCATAGAAATTAGTTTAAATCGATTTAATTTAAATTTGATCATTTATTTCCGTAACTCGCACAGATGATCGAATTAGCTTTCGAAACCTATTCCATTGTGTCCGGAACGCAGGGTAAACCTTAGAAACGCCAACCGGCACGCTTCGTTTGGAGTTCGGAAAATTTCGAATGAATAGTAATTCGCCAATTTTCTATATAAGGCCACAACATTCACAAATTTGCAAAAAGAAAAGGCTAGGGTTTCTCAAACGTTACAGTCGCCACAAACTCTATCAATGGCCGATGTTTTCTTTCCCTTCCTCTTTGATTTCTTCGAATCCATCAATTAATAGCAAAAACTTTCTAAAACAAACTTGAAGAACACGTTGTGAACTACATATCCAACAGCTATGATTGGATATAGTTGAGTGGATGGATGGCAAAAAGGGCTCGAATGAGTGGAAGTCGACCTCGGTTTTCATGAGCTAGGTTCGACCGAGCTTCCCCATATCTGGGGCGAAGGTAGAGGCGGCAATGGCGCTTTGAATGATGGGTGTTGATCGGAGTGAAGGTCGTCGATGGGGGTCGCGTTATTAGGGTTTAACGGCGGCGTTGATGGGTTCTTCGGCCTATAGAACGCAAACGTGAGAGAGAAAGGGGAAGGAAGGATGCGGCCCTGATGCTTCCAAGCAAAAATCCAACGGCCGTGATTAGTAGAAGGTTTAATAATAAAAGAAAATTGAAAGTTATTATATTTAAATCGTGTAATGTTTAAAATATGATGTCTTTTTGATACGAGGTCGGATTGTGACGAAACGAATTGCGTTAGATTCGTTTTATCGAGCACTACGCAATGAAGCTCGATTGGAGTCGTTTGGAGTTAGTGAGAATTTTGGGTAAAATTAAACGCGTGTTTAATTTTATTCGAAATAAAAGCTGAAAATGAAATTGAAACCAAGGCGAGATCTTCTCAATCAATCGAATTGTTTCGATTTAAATTTTAAATAGTTATATTTAAAATTTCTTGATTGTATGTTTGAATGATGATTGTTATCTATTGATTGTTAAAATAGACATTATACGCCGTTAGTAAGCGGAGGTTATTTATTAAAAACATATACCGCGATAATTCCAACTTGTATGGAATTGGTATTATTTATGTACTTGGAGTTGATTTCCCGCATTATATAGCGGATGAGATCCTATTGCGCCGCATAATAGTGGATAATATTTTATGAATCCCATATACCGCGATAATTCCGTACTGGAACGGAATTGGTATTGTGCTAATGTTTGTGGATGCAGGGAAACAGGTTGGAGGGATCCAACTGATTCTTCACCAGTAATTATTTAATTACAGATATTGTGATATTTGTTGATTATCATATCGATATATGATGTTTGGATGTCGTGTTTAACTATTTGGTGTGTTGCATCATCAGACCCATTTTTGGAGTTTTGAAAATGTTAAAATAACGATTTTGATTTTTAAGGGATTTTTAAAGTGATTTTTGAAATTACACGTTTATTAAATTTTCGAATTGATTCATTTTAAATAATTAAAACGTTATAAATTTTTATGTTATAAAAATTAGGATTTTTGTGAAATATAACCAAAGCATGATTTTTGAAATAAATAGTTGATAAATTTATAAAATGGTTTAAATTGGGATTTTTGAATTATTAAAACGGTTTATATAAAAGATTTATAAAATTGATATTTTATAAGTTAAAGATGTTTGAATTATAAAACGAGCTTTTATAAGTGTTAAAATAAAGTTGTACCTAGTTTTATAAGTAAATAAGAATTTTAGATTTATAAATTAATGATGATATAAAAGAATGGATTTGTGAATAAATGGATTATAAGTAATTTACTTGTAAGTTGGATTCGACATGTAAACGAAATATAAATAGAATTGGTTATTAAAGGAGATTTATAAATCGAAGTAGTTATGAAATAGAAATGGAATTTATTAACGTCGTTTTATAAATCCGTAATCAAATAAATTTGATAAGTAAACATAGAAATTATTAAAGGAATTTTATCCACGATTTTGGACTGTGGAAAATCCTTTAATTAAATATGTGGAAGTGTTGAATTTGGTAAACGATGTATATCCACGATTTTGGACAGTGGATAATCTTTTGAAATAAAATGTGTAGAAAATATTGAATTTGGTTAGTGAAGTATATTCACGATTTTGGACAGTGAAAATATTATTTAATTGAATGGGTATGTTTTGGGAAAATGAATATTATCAAATGAAGTTAATTGTTTTAACGATGTATTAAATTGTGTTAAACATCGAAACCATATATTTCAACATTTATTGTTGAAATAGACGTTTTCGAGAAATAAGAAAATAGTGGACTATAACACTATTGTTATAGTAAATGATTTCCGAAAGGAAATTTTTTGTATAGTATTGGGATTTATATATCTATCTTAATTTCAAATCCCTATACTAGTGATTTTGGGTTGTCGTAACGATGTTTTACGCAACATTCGTTTTGGCCCAAATAAATATGTTTAAGAGAATGTTTTCCTTAAAGAATGAAATATATACTTAATTTCGATTTAAGTATATTGAATATTTTCTAAATGTTGAAAATAAATAGATTTGTGAATTACTTATTATTAAATAAGTATGGAAATGTTTTCTAATATGAAGTGAATATTTTGAGATTTTATCTTTTAACGATAAATTGAAAATGAATATTAGAAATCGATTTGGAAATCGTATATTCATAGATATTTTGGAATCGTAAATTCACTATGGAATTTATAAAAGAAAGGGAAATTAGTTTAAAAATAAATGTTGATTTATTTTTGAAGTGTGGGAATAAATTTACGGATTTAGAACGTAAATATAAAGTAAATCGGTAAGGATTTATTTAATTGGTTTAAATGAACCATTTTGAAATGAAAGTATTTCCGCGTAAGGAAAATGATTGAAATTTATTTTCAAAAGTTGTAAAGGTGAAAAGTGATTTGAAAATTTATTTTCAAATGGTTGAAGTGTGGAAAATTAAATATCTAGTAAAGATATTTTTGGAAAATAAATAATTTGGGAAATTATTTGGAATTTGGTGATGTCGAACACGCCTATTGATAGTTAAATAACCGACTATCAATATTTACCTTTAAATAGGTATTTGCTGTGATTTGCTTGTATTTGAATGCCACACTTATTTTCAAAATAAGCGCTCACTATTCGAGTTAGCCGGGAAAGAACCTTGGGGTCGTATAAGCCATTCCGAATATGTGATATGTCGTTATGGATTGCATTTGATGACCGGTGTTGAAGACCAGATATTTGTGAAAACGGAAAGATTACCGTCGAATATTTCTGCATCGGCTGATCTCCGATGTAGAAATTTATTACCCTTTGTGATGGGAAGTCTGGTCGTGATTAGTGAATATCCGGATTGCAAGGACTTCTCTGTAAGTGCCTTCGGTTCCGTTCGATCCCGGAACGGACTTGTATGGATGTGTGTCTGATGTTACAATTTGAGATGTAAAGCTGGTTTCTATCAAATATATTTCCGTTGGTGGTGGAGAATTTATTCTCTTAGATTAACACCCTTAGAGGTTATGTAGTTGATGGTTACTAGTGATACGTTCCCAAATTGGTAATGAGGCATACGAAGTGCTGTTGAGCATTTGATGATCAAAGCACAGCTTTTGTATAAAGCGTGGCTTTGTGGACGAGACTTCGTCGGACCTCACACCCCGGAAATGGTCAAAACAGAAAGGATGCAGCAAGGTTATTAGGGGGTAGCGCCCCTTTAGTGTATGTCATTCCTTCTGGATAGAGGTGGTATCATGGTATGGAGCCCAGATACTTAACCTATGTTGCTGCTGCAAATTTTTTCTTTGTGGTTGTTGGAAATCGAGGATCCTCGGATATAGATCGGTTACGATCGGGGAATGACATATTCGTGTCAGTAGTTACCTAGTTTGAAAGGTAACTCGGCCTTGTGTTGGCAGAGATCCGGTTAGGTTCTCGGGTGGTCTTTGCAGAGGCGTACCCATGTGGCAATGGGAAGTTCCTTGGCCTAACCATTTGTTGGAAATCCAAAGAAACAATACGATCTTGTACGGTTTTAGTTGTAGAACCTATCATTCACTTATGGTGGCGCCCCACTGTTTGGATGGTAGCTATAGTAGGCATACGTTAATGGTTGTATGTTGGCTAAGATTTATATCTTTACTTTCGAAATGATTTTTCCTACACTATGCACTAGTAATAATATCAAATGTTTCTTTTTAATGCGTATCAAGCATCTTTGACTATCATAAGGAGAAATCTCCTCCGATTCTGCGTTTGCATTGTGTGTGTGTGCGGGAGGCCTTATGGTAGTCTCATTTTCTAAAAAGCATTGCGAATCTATTTTAAATTTATCCTGTACTTTGTTTTAAAGATAAACTGTTTTAGTTCTCACACCAGTCCCATGACTGACTCGAAGTTTACTGTTTTCCTTCCTAAACCCTGGGTGCCCACCAATTTCCACACGGGCAGTCTAGAGTTAGTTTATCAGGATATTCTGGAATTCAGGAGTTGCTGGAGGCAAGCTAGATGGCATAGCGTATTCACTAGTATATAGTATTTCTTTTCCGCTGTTTGTTGTTGTTTGTTGTTGTACACTCTTATGATGTAATGTAATGTAATATGATGTAATGTAATAACCGATATAGTTCTTTTGTTTAAAGATTATTCATTTATCTATTATATGTTGTTCCGCTGCGATTGTGAGATTATGATATTGTTTTCTGTTTCTTCTTCTATTTTTTCTCTCTTCTTCTATCTTTTTCTTCTTCTTTAACCCTAACGGTACGGTTTTCCGGCATTCGATTACTCGGCAGTTGATAGTGGACGTATTGATGTCGGTTTTCAAGCATCGAAAAGTCACGTCGTTGCAATTTGTAATTTTAAAATGCATTAAAATGAATGAAATAGGCTGAATGATACTTAAAAATATCATTTGTATTTTTAAAATGCATTAGAATGAATGGAATGTGTTAAATAACCGAATGATAGTAAAAATTAGCATTTTTATTTTTAAAATACATTAGAATGAATTGAACGTGTCAAATGATAGTTAAAAATAACATTTTTAATTTTAAATATAAATTGTATTTTTAAAGAACTTTAGAATGTATCGAATGTGTTGAATGATAGTTAAAACAACATTTGTAACTTTAAAGTGCATTACAATAAATTGAATATGCCGAATGATTGTTGAAAATAACATTCTTAATTTATTGTGCATTAGAATGAATCAAATGTGTTGAATCATAGTTGAAAATAACATTTGTATTTTTAAATTGTATTATAATGAATCAAATGTGCTGAATGATAGTTAAAAATAGCATTTGTATTTTTAAAGCATTTGTATTTTTAAAGCACATCACATTGAATGGAATGTGCTGAATGATGGTTAAAAGTAACATTTGTGTTTTTTAAAATGCATTAGAATGAATGGAATATGCCGAATGCTAGTTAAAATTATCATTTGTATTTTTAATATGTATTAGAACGAATGGAATGTTTCGAATAAATTGAATGATAGTTAAAATTAGCATTTTTATTTTTAAAATACATTAGAATGAATCGAATGTGTCGATTAGTAGTTAAAAATAGAATTTTTATTTTTAAAATACATTAGAATGAATCGAATGTGTTGAATGATAGTTAAAAATAACATTTGTATTTTTAAAGTGCATTAAAATAAACTAAATATGTTGAATGATAATTAAAAATAGCATTTATATTTTTAAACACATCAAGTTGAATGAAATGTGCCAATGATAGTTAAAAATAGCATTTGTATATTTAAGTGAATTAGGTTACATGAAATGTGCCAATAATCGAGTACGTATGGATGCGAAAGCTAACTGAATGTGTAACAACCCGATATTTTCAATCATTCGCATCCGCACATGTCGGACTTGAATTGCTCAAAATACCGCATTGTAAATAAATTTGGAGCAAATGAAATCAAATACACAGAATCAAAAACACAGAACATATCAGAATAATTCGCAGTGGAAAATAAAACCATAGTAGTTCATGAAACTACTATTACAAACTCTCAAAATATAATACATAATGTCAGTTTCAAAACAGCAGCATAATAGAAATCCAATACATAGAGGTCATTAATACATCAAATAAACTGAAACAGCTGAAATTTTGAAATAGATAACTAAGGAGATAGACAGGTAGAATCTCCAGCAAAGACCAGCTCCAGAAAAGAATCCAAAGCTGTAAATACTCAGACTGACCTGAGCGTAAAGCAAAACACAATACACTCGAGTCAGGACAGTATATACTTATATAATATAAACCAACTCAAGTGAATTGTAGCAGTAATGCACAATAACTTAAAGGATGCTTGGGACTGCCCATCCTCTAAGGATCTGTTAAACCATAAATTTATATACACCAGGTGATTAAAAATTTTAAAATAGCAATTTATATTTTGAAATCAAATATCATTTCAAAAATTCAATATCATTCAAAAATCCATTTCAAAATATCACAATATCGTATCTTTTCAAAACTACATTCATTTTATTTAAAATACCATTTCAACACACATTTCAAAATAGTTTATATTTCAAACCAATTACTTCATTTAAATCATTAAAATGAAGTTATTATATTTAATAATTAACTTATTAAATCTTCAAATTTTAAATCTTTCAAAGTTCATTTATTTATTTTAACTTATCAAACAATGAAAATTCACCTTTCGCAGCATTTGGAAAATGCTACAGAAAGTTACTTTCAAAACAGTTCAATTTTACAAAAGACGGCTTTAATACACTGTAATAGGGTTACATTAGTTCAAATAAAACCTTAGTTAAATTCCACAATTATAGCACTTACAAAGTGCTATAATATCCCTTTATCAAAATTTAGCCATTTGGTTCATTTATATCAACTACAGCATTTACAATTACTGTAATATCCTTTACCTTAGAAATAATAGCATTTTAAAAATGCTGTTAATTAAAATTCAGGGTTTTCAATACAGTTTCACAAACAATTATATTTTAATATAAATCATTTTTGACTTCTAAAATCATAATTTCTCACTTTTAAACAATCATTTAAATACCCGTATATTCATGATTTTATAAAGTTAAATTTCTATTCAAAAGTCAATATTTAATAATAATTCACATATTAAATTTCTAACATTAAATTTCAATTCTTTATAATTAAATTTTAACTTAATACTTAAGTTTAAATACCCCATATAACTTATTTTCATTTTATTTACTTACCTTCAAAAAATCACTTTTAAACAAAATTCATAAATTCCGATTTAAGTTATATTTCAAAATTCAACTTAAATATTCATTCATTCACATTTTAACTTTATTCAAAATCACTAATATATTATAAAATCATTTAAAATTCATTTTAATTCAAATATCATAAATTTATCATATTTCATATTTAATTTAAATTCCATTTCATCACCAAATTAGAATTTCCAAAATAACTTACATTTCAAATTTCTAACTTTACCATTTATTTATTTCACTTATAAATTCTCAGAAAATCAATAATACTTTACAAAAATAATTTTTTTATATTTAAGTTTAAATCAAAATATTATAATATTTACATTTCTAAAATATTTTAAAATTTTTAGAAAAACATAATTTAACCACGGGTCTGTATATCATTTTCTAGCCTAGGTAAAGTGATACGGATACTATAACATTTCAATCTGTAATTTACAAAGAAAATCCGGGTTTGATCATTTCAAACCCGCAATCCCAAGTAAGAATGAAATAAATAAAAATCGTTAAGGCCTATCATTTCAGCCCATAACGATTTTTCCTTATTCTAAAGTCCGTTCGGGTATGTGTCATTTCAACTCATAGTGATTCTAGTCTACAGGGAACTTGCAATGGTGATAACTGATATAAATAACATAATAGTATAATATAATAGTAACATGTGATATAGCAGGTGCAATAACAGGTGTAAACATCGTATGATCATAATATAGCAGTTATAACAGGATGAAATACATTTACAGATTCAAGTGGTGTTGGTTTATCAGTTATATAGGTACAGATTGTCTGGTGAGAATAACTCACATGTTCAGAGCTGGAGATAGCTACCAAAGCAAACAATACAGACACTACGAAGGCACGACAATACCGAAATGACTTGAGAGTGGAGAGACAAAGCTATATGCCTTGATAATATATACACAAAACAATACAATAATACATAAGTTACAACACAAATTTATCGTCAAATAACATAAGAAATCTATACCCAAAACAACAAATGACTTGCACTTGCTCTCTACCTCATGCACTTCAGTTATGCAGGTGTTTAGCTCGGCCTACGGTGCTATAGGTCTAGTTTGGGTGTGCAAGTGGTCGGCCAACCTTTTTTTTTGCAAGGTGGTGAAGTCTAAGTGCATAAACTAGGTGTTCAAGGCTAAACAATGCAACATAACATCACATCTTTGGCACAAATAGTTTTTGCCAGAGGTCATTGTTCATGGCCAGTGGCTCCTGGAGGTGGTGGATGGTGTGGAAGAGGGTGGAGGTCAGGCCAGAGGTGGTGGTGAGGGAGGTGGCGGCAGCTAGAGGTTGTGGAAGGAGGTGTTAACAAATCTAGGCTAGGCTTGTAGGTAGTGATGGGTTTTTGGTGGATTTTTGTGTAGATCATGGCCTTGGGTTGGTTCGGCCTGAAGTGGAGGGGTAGTAGGATGTGTGATGGTCAGAGGAAGGGGTTGGTGGTGGTCGGCCAAAGCCAAGTTGAGGAGGAACGGAGCGATGAAGGTAGAGAACAATTGCAAAATTCAATAGAAAACACCAAAAAAAAAAAGAAGAAGAGAAGAATTTACCCAAAGCTTGAACAACAAATGGCCGTGCAAAATTTTTTGGTTGAGAGATGATTTTAGTTCGTGAAAATAGAATGAAGTATGGCTGAGAAAGAGAAGCAATATGCACGGCAAAAAAAAAATTAAAGAAGGAGGTTGAGAAAATGAAAGGTCGGAATGTAAAAGTACTTTGGAATTTAAAGAGTTCAAAACTTTTCATATTTCCACAAATTTCTTTTGAAATTTTAAATAACTGAAATATGTATATAAATTCAGATAAAAATACGAAAATTTAGTAAATAAACAAAAATAAATAAATAAATATTAATTATATAAAATTTAATTAATCAAAAATTGCAAACTAGTCTTGAAAATATGAAAACAAATGCAATGAACTTTGGAAAATTTTTATGTACTTGAAAAATATTTCTAATTAAAGATAATAACACAAAATAAAAATGAATTCACAAAAATAAATATATATAATTTAATTAAATATAATTTAATGAAGAAAATAGCATAAAAATGGAAACTAGCCTTTAAAATAGAAAATAAATGCAATAAATTTTGGAATTTTTTTTATTATCGCTATAAAAATATTAAAAGACAAAAATATACATAAAATAACATATTAACACATATTAAAATAAAAGATAACAAAGAAAATATGATTTATATAATTTAAAATAGACAAAATTGCAAAATAAAACAAATTATACTCAAAATTGAAATGTACATAACTTTCACAGTTTAAGTCCGTTTTCAACGAAACGAAAAGCATTATTCAATTTATTAAATCTATTTCCATAATAAAATATAAAATTTAGGAGTTTAAATATTTAAATTTGAAATGTAAAAGACAAAGTTTAGCCAGTTTGAACAGAAATTCATCTTTCGGTAAAATATCCAATTTATACCGGTTTGAAATTATAATTCACATAATAATAAAAATGAAATGTTTGAAATAAAAAAAGTTTAAAATAATTTTAAAATAAAATAAAGTCAAATATTAAAATATATGAAAAATCTAGGGTTGTTACACTCTCCCCCACTCAAATCTTTTCGACCTCGAAAAGGAAGGAAGCGGAGAAACAACAAGAAAGAACAATAGGTTGGAAGACATCCCCGAAAGAAGGTAGGGAAAAAGTAGCTAGGAGGGAAAGCAGGTTGAAGGATAAGGATGAACCATTATTTTAAAACATTATACATTTCAATCAAAATTTTATATTTACAACATTTTAAACATTTTATAGTTCGAAGTAAACAATATTTCAAACATTTACATAAATGATCAAAATATCATTTATACTATACTTTACCAAAATACTTTTATAACTCGATGTCTTAACAAGTTTACTTTCGTTCATGCGGACTCTGGCTATGCGTTGATCAGGCGCAAAGCTAGAACAGGTACTTGGTAGACTTATTTCAACACCCAGTGAAAATACTGGAAAACCCTTTTTAAAACAACAGATATGGAAAGTACAATCCAAACAAATCAACCAAACCAAAACATTTGTCTAACCATGGATCGCAGATACACAATGGTTACGCCTGGATCCCCCAGGAAACAATCTGTATCCGTAAGCTTTCTCAGCCCTGCGAGTTACGCCATGATGACTAGTAGAGTGCAGGATACACAATGGTTGCGCATGGATCCACCAAGAAAAAATCCGTACCCCTAGCCCGTCTCAGCCAGGCAGTTTTGCTACTAATGCGACCTACATAGATTGCAAGATACACAATGGTTACGCATGGATCCCCCATGAAACAATCCGTACCCCTAGGCCATCTCAGCCAGGCAGTTGCACTATGCAGTCACGCTCGAAAGACCATGGAGATCGCCATGGAATTCGATGGACACACAAGTATCATATCCGAAAAGCCCAAATCAGAGAGAATAATATCGATAGAATGAAACCACAGTGTGGCCACAAAGCGGATATCAAGCAGAAGGCACTTTCCATATCTTTACTTCGAAAATATGTATCGTATAGTACCTTTCAAAATCACTTTCAAATGTCATACTTATATAAAGTCCATTATATATAAGATTTCATTTCAAATCGAATACTTTCCAAAATCAATAGTATGTTAAATCATACTTATAGAGACTTCGATTATATAAGATTTCACTTTACAAATTAAGTACCTTTTCGAATCAACAGTTTCAAATCAATTTCATACTTATACAAATCATTTTATATAAGTTCGATAACTCCCAAATCAAGTATTTAGTAAATCAAGGTTCTCAATTTCAAACTATTCAATATCAATTCAGTTTCAAAATCATATATGATTTCACTAATCATTTCTTCCAAATTACATATATTCAGTTTCAAAGTTTCTTAAAACAATAGATTTAGAAAATAATCTAAATTTCCAGATCAACAAAATTTAGGTCAAACAAATTCATTTCCATTTCAAACATATATTCACCTTCAAAAATCATAATACTTTCAAAGTTATAAATCTTTTGAAACCAAAATACTTGAAATCATTACACTTTGAAAAATCATAACATTTCGAAATCATACATTTGAAATCATAAAACATTCCTTTAGTTCTTTACATTTCACAAATTAATTCAATTAAACCCAAATCTAAAATTTCAAATTTTAATTAAATTCAAACCATCAGTTTCAATTCAATTTAGTTTTCCAACAAAACCATTTCAAATATTATAAAATTTCAAATAAAGATTTGATCCACAAAATAAACTATTCAATCTTTAATATATTTCAAAGCTTAAATATACCATATTTCAAAACTAAGCTTTTATAATTTCATACATCTCAAATTTTTCTTCATTATTACCTAGTTTTGAAATATTCATTTCATAAATCCATCATTTTTAAATAAACTCAAATTACCGGTAAAACAAATATCCTTTCGTAATAATATAAACTACAAATATTCATTTATCAAATAACTTATACCTTTCAAAATTTCTTAGCTTTGAAAAGTTAACCTTGATTTGGAAGTGCTCGAATCTTAAAAATAGTCGAAGAAATCATATTTTCAATCCAAGAGTTGGAATTCACCAACAAATCAGTAAATCAAGTCCAATAGATAAGGTTATACCAAAACAAATTTGAATCTCGAGGATTGAACACCGGCCTACTTTAAATAATTTCATATATATATATATATATATATATATATATATATATATATATATATACATGCACACGTGTATCTTTCGAATATCAAACCATACTTCAAAACTCTGAAATCAAAATTTGGTTTCACAAAATCACTCGCATAGCAAGGCTACTAGAGTGGCCTCTCCCCTACTCAGAAACTCGAAAATCAATGTCGATGATGCATGCATTCATCATCGAAATTATTTTCCAGCGACATAAGTGGGTTCTGCACTTTTATTTTCTTGAAACTTCTTTGAAATCTCTTCGAAATCATTGGAATTCGTTCGAATACATTTGAAACATTTCTTATTCAGAAAATATGTTTAAATCATATTATTATTATATATTTTTCCAAAATCTTAAAAACGATTTCAAAACACCGGAGTTCGATTCCTCGAAATTCAAATTCAAAACCTTTCAGTTATAAATCATTTTATATAAATTTAAATTTCTCATAAATTTTCAAATTTTCAAATCCTTTCAAAGCTTCAAATTTTCATTTTTTTTAAAAGATAAAAATCTTTATCGAAAACATTTTACTTTTATATATAAAATATGGCCATCCTTATCAAAATAATAATTTCGATGTATGCACAAATTCAAAATACAATTAAACACAAATCTCCAAAGAATGACTCAAGGATGGATTTCAAAACAAACACAAGGGATGATTCAAGATTAGATTTCAAACAAACAAAGATTCAAATTTCATATGATATGAAAACAGGAACATAAATATCTTAGTTTGAGAACTTCAGCTAAACAAAAGACACAATAGAGTTCACCGAATGCAGCCTAACAACTGCTGAAAACAAACAGATCCACAGAATACCACCCTACATAAACAAAGCATCGGTATTAATTCTTCCGGGTGGTACTTCAACGGGTCGAGAATACTCCCCCTCAATATGCCCCTAACACCTACACTTCTTGCATAAATGCACTACACTCCCATCTTCCCTAACGAACTACGGGTACGCAGCCTTCCTTCTGTACTTCCTCACAGGACAATTCCTGGCAATATGCCCAGGCCTCCTGCAGTGATAGCAAATGGTGGATTGGTCGACTAATGCAGAGTGTGCAGATTTACTTTCTTCACCTCCTGGCGGCGACTGGGAAAGTGCTCCGTACTACGGCACCTAAAACAAAAGATCTTGGATCGAAAACGCTTGCCCTCCTTCTTCTTTCCCATATTTCTCTTCCCACACATGGCGGAAAAGTGTCCCTTCTCCTGACACCGATAAAAATGACATGGTCCTAAGGACCAGGTCCTGCCCTTTCCCTCCATAGCCTCTCCCACTACTCCATTGCTTCCTCCTGTTCCTTACGGGCTAGTGCTTTTCGAGCTCGACGAGCTGATTTCTGCTCTTTCGATCTTGCCATAACTACAATAGCTTCCTATCAAGAAAAGAGTCTGGATCAACAAGACAGAATTTTCAAATCCAAGTAAGTCCTAACCAAAGAAATTACTAACAAGATGGATACCAAAGGGATGGAGTTTAGAAGATCTTGATTTAAAAATAAGAAGATTCTATACCAATATAGTCTTTGAAAATACTTTAAAAATCATTTGGGAATCATTTTATACATCGAAAATACGTTCTCTCACAAAGAAAGGATTCTGAGATTGATTTCACTCATTCTAGAGTATTTCTACCCTATCTCTAATGAGTTTTTTCTCCGCAGGCTAAGGTTTGCCTAAAAACCAAAGCTCTGATACCAACTGTAACAACCCGATATTTTCAGCCATTCGCATTCGCACATGTCGGACTTGAATTGCTCAAAATACCACATTGTAAATAAATTTGGAGCAAATGAAATCAAATACACAGAATCACAGACACAGAACATATCAGAATAACTCGCAGCGGAATATAAAACCATAGTAGTTCATGAAGCTACTATTACAAACTCTCAAAACATAATACATAATGTCAGTTTCAAAACAACATCATAATAGAAATCCAATACATAAAGGTCATTAATACATCAAATAAACTGAAACAACTAAAATTTAAAATAGATAACTAAGCAGATAGACAGGCAGAATCTCCAGCAAAGACTAGCTCCATAAAAGAATCCAAAGCTGTAAATACTCAGACTGACCCGAGCGTAAAGCAAAACACAAAACACTCGAGTCAGGACAATATATACTTATATAATATAAACCAATTCAAGTGAACTGTAGTGGTAATGCACAATAACTTAAAGGATGTTTGGGACTGCCCATCCTCTAAGGATCTGTTAAACCATAAATTTATGTACGTCCCGTGATTAAAAATTTCAAAATAGCAATTTATATTTTGAAATCAAATATCATTTCAAAAATTCAATATCATTCAAAAATCCATTTCAAAATATCACAATATTATATCTTTTCAAAACTACATTCATTTTATTTAAAATACCATTTCAACACACATTTCAAAATAGTTTATATTTCAAACCAATTACTTCATTTAAATCATTAAAATGAAGTTATTATATTTAATAATTAACTTATTAAATCTTCAAAATTTAAATCTTTCAAAGTTCATTTATTTATTTAAACTTATCAAAACAATGAAAATTCATCTTTCGCAGCATTTGGAAAATGCTACAGAAAGTTACTTTCAAAACAGTTCAATTTTACAAAAGACAGCATTAAAACACTGTAATAGGGTTACATTAGTTCAAATAAAACCTTAGTTAAATTCCACAATTGTAGCACTTACAAAGTGCTATAATATCCTTCATTAAAATTTAGCCATTTGGTTCATTTACATCAACTACAGCATTTACAATTGCTGTAATATCCTTTACCTTAGAAATAATAGCATTTTAAAAATGTTGTTAATTAAAATTCAGGGTTTTCAATACAGTTTCACAAACAATTATATTTTAATATAAATCATTTTTAACTTGTAAAATCATAATTTCTCACTTTTAAACAATCATTTAAATACCCGTATATTCATGATTTTATAAAGTTAAATTTCTATTCAAAAGTCAATATTTAATAATAATTCACATATTAAATTTCAAACATTAAATTTCAATTCTTTATAATTAAATTTTAACTTAATACTTAAGTTTAAATCTCCCATATAACTTATTTTCATTTTATTTACTCACCTTCAAAAAATCACTTTTAAACAAAATTCATAAATTCCAATTTAAGTTATATTTCAAAATTCAACTTAAATATTCATTCATTCAAATTTTAACTTTATTCAAAATCATTAATATATTATAAAATCATTTAAAATTCATTTTAATTCAAATATCATAAATTTATCATATTTCATATTTAATTTAAATTCCATTTCATCACCAAATTAGAATTTCCAAATTAACTTACATTTCAAATTTCTAACTTTACCATTTATTTATTTCACTTATAAATTCTCAGAAAATCAATAATACTTTACAAAAATAATTTTTTTATATTTAAGTTTAAATCAAAATATTATAATATTTACATTTCTAAAATATTTTAAAATTTTTAGAAAAACATAATTTAACCACGGGTCTGTATATCATTTTCTAGCCTAGGTAAAGTGATACGGATACTATATCATTTCAATCCGTAATTTACAAAGAAAATCCGGGTTTGATCATTTCTAACCCGCAATCCCAAGTAAGAATGAATAAAAAAAAATCGTTCAGGCCTATCATTTCAGCCCATTACGATTTTTCCTTATTCTAAAGTCCGTTCGGGTATGTGTCATTTCAACCCATAGTGATTCTAGTCTACAGGGAACTTGCAATGGTGATAACTGATATAAATAACATAATACTATAATATAATAGTAACATGTGATATAGCAGGTGCAATAACAGGTGTAAACATCGTATGATCATAATATAGCAGTTATAACAGGATGAAATACATTTACAGATTCAAGTGGTGTCGGTTTATCAGTTATATAGGTACAGATTGTCTGGTGAGAATAACTCACCTGTTCAGAGCTGGAGATAGCTACCAAAGCAAATAATACAGACACAACAAAGGCACGAAAATACGAAAATGACTTGAGAGTGGAGAGCCAAAGCTATATGCCTTGATAATATATACAAAAAACAATACAATAATACATAAGTTACAACACAAATTTATCGTCAAATAACATAAGAAATCTATACCCAAAACAACAACAAATGACTTGCACTTGCTCTCTACCTCATGTTCTTCAGTTATGCAGGTGTTTAGCTCGGCCTAGGGTGCTATAGGTCTGGTTTGGGTGTGCAAGTGGTCAACCAACCTTTTTTTTTTTTTTGCAAGGTGGTGAAGTCTAGGTGCATAAACTAGGTGTTCAAGGCTAAACAATGCAACATAACATCACATCTTTGGCACAAATAGTTTTGGCCAGAGGTCATGGGTCATGGCCAGTGGCTCCTGGAGCTGGTGGGTGGTGTGGCAGAGGGTGGAGGTCAGGCCAGAGGTGGTGGTGGGGGAGGTGGCGGCAGCTAGAGGTTGTGGAAGGAGGTGTTAACGAATCTAGGCTAGGCTTGTAGGTAGTGATGGGTTTTTGGTGGAATTTTGTGTAGATCATGGCATTGGGTTGGTTCGGCCTGAAGTGGAGGGGTAGTAGGATGGGTGATGGTCATAGGAAGGGGTTGTTGGTGGTAGGCCAAAGCCAAGTTGAGGAGGAGTGGAGCGATGAAGGTAGAGAACAATTGCAAAATTCAATAGAAAACAACCAAAAAAAACAAAAGAGAAGAGAAGATTTTACCTAAAGCTTGAACAACAAATGGCCGTGCAAAATTTTTTGGTTGAGAGATGATTTTAGTTCGTGAAAATAGAATGAAGTATTGCTGAGAAAGAGAAGCAATATGCATGGCAAAAAAAAAATTAAAGAAGGAAGTTGAGAAAATGAAAGGTCGGAATGTAAAAGTACTTTGGAATTTAAAGAGTTCGAAACTTTTCATATTTCCACAAATTTCTTTTGAAATTTTAAATAACTGAAATATATATATAAATTCAGATAAAAATGCTAAAATTTAGTAAATAAACAAAAATAAATAAATAAATATTAATTATATAAAATTTAATTAATCAAAAATTGCAAACTAGTCTTGAAAATATGAAAACAAATGCAATGAACTTTGGAAAAATTTTATGTACTTGAAAAATATTTTAATTAAAGATAATAACACAAAATAAAAATGAATTCACAAAAATAAATATATAAAATTTAATTAAATATAATTTAATGAAGAAAATAGCATAAAAATGGAAACTAGCCTTTAAAATAGAAAATAAATGCAATAAATTTTGGAATTTTTTTTATTATCGCTATAAAAATATTAAAAGACAAAAATATACATAAGATAACATATTGACACATATTAAAATAAAAGATAACAAAAAAAAATATGATTTATATAATTTAAAATAGACAAAATTGCAAAATAAAACAAATTATACGCAAAATTGAACTGTACATAACTTTCACAGTTTAAGTCCGTTTTTGTAACAACCCGCATATTTATCGATTTTATATTTAAATATTTTATTTAAATATTTCATCATTAGTCGGATTTTAGTCCGAAAAGCTACTTTTTGCATACGGTCGAATTAGGACTCGGGACCACTCCCATTGAGTTTAAAATGCCATTTGCGACCTTTTTGAGTATAAGCTTCGATATGTTTAGAGAAAGTTGATTTTTGCTACTTTTCACTTTGGGTTTGGTTTGGGCTCGGCCCTATGTTAACTTATGCTTAAATCTGAGCCACTCTTCCCCACTCACCCTCATTCTCTTCTCATTTCAGTTTTTAGAGTATTAATGGTGGGAGAGATTGGAAATTAAAACTCCAAAACCCTAGTTTCTCTTGCAAATCAAATTCCTAGCTCCAAACTATGGAAGAACCCATTGGTAAGCTTCTCTCCTTCTTCTCCAACTTATTCTCTTACCAATTTCAGAAATTCCTAAACCTAATTTCGGGAATGTTCTTGTTTTGAGCTTAGATTCAAGCTCAATTGGGTTGTGTTGAAGAGAGGTTGATTCTCCATTTGCTTTCAAGCTTCTCCTTGTTTGATTTTCGTAAAAAGGTGAGATTTTTATCTCACATCTTAATCTATAATTATCTTCGATTGTTAGGTATGAATTCCTAACGTTTATTCGTGTGCAATCGATTTTGGTTTGGATCGATTTCGTGTATATTCCAATTTTTTGGTGTTTTTGTCCAATTTATGAAAATCCTATTATGGATATTTGGACATTGATATTTGAGGCGTATCGAAGAGCCGTTTAGGCTGGGTAGTCGTTCAACGTAATTCCTTAGTCGTTGTCATTTGCTCGCTCGATCGTTTTCGATATTCGTTTGGCCATTTTTGGCCTAGGTTCAGGGAATGCCCTGAACCCCAGATTCAGACGTCTGAAACGTAATATTCAGACGTCTGAATATTGTTCTGGGAAGTTTTCTATTCCCAGATTCAGACGTCTGAATATATGGTTTCAGACGTCTGAATTGGTTCAATTGGAACCAGAAAGGAAATAGGCCAAAATATGTCTATTTCAGACGTCTGAAACACTTGATTCAGACGTCTGAATCGTGTTCTGGAAATTTTTATATTTCCAGATTCAGACGTCTGAACCACTTGTTTCAGACGTCTGAAACTGCTGTATTTTGCCTATTTGCCTATTCGTTTGAGAATTCCAATTTAAATCGATTCGTGATAATCCTATTTTTTGTTATCATTTATTATGACTTTGATGACTCTTTTTAGGGATTTTTGAATATCCATTTCGATGGATTCTTTATCGGTTTCTTTGGATTTTATTCACGTCTTCGTATATGAATTTTTGTGATTGATTGTTCTTACAATCTTCTTCGTGATTTGTCACTTTAAAAATATAAAGGTTTTCTATACTAGTAGTAAATATCAAAACTCTTTCCTCAAATGATTTCAATACTATTTTAATACCAAATTCGTTTACAAAACCGTTTTCCAATCTATTAGTATATACAAACCTTTACCTCACTCGTATGAGAAATCTAATTAAACGGCTTAGTAAAACAAGTGGTATGAAACGCTTGCGTTTACTTCATCGGTTAATTCTTGGACTTGTTCGATTGAACCTTTTGTGACAATTTCCTAGTGGAGATCTACAGTTTGTTCGTAAATATTTAAGTTAAGCAAGTGGTTATGGGACATGAAGCTAAACTCATATATTTACTAGCTTAGTGTAATCGACACTCCTCGTTGATCATGACGATCATCTTTGTGGTTTAGACTAGCAATGTGCGATGTCTCTTTGTCTGCGAGGGAGACTAAACCCTGTTTTGTGGAGTTTCGACTCAATTTGGTGGGGTAGCAACCCACGATCTTCGGACCATTCGTGTGTCGGGTCTTCGGACCATTCGTGTGTCAAATTAATGGCTAGCTACCATGAGATAGCTTCTCGTTCGTGTGTTACAGCTGTTGGTGAGTTTTCATGCTCCCGTTCGTGTGATAGGCCTCCTCCCTTTTTATTTTATGATTTCTGGATTTCGTGTGTTGAATTCTAGAATTTATGCTTCACCAATTTTAGTGATTTTCATTGATATGATTTATCAATTTTTATGCATTGGTGAATTCGTGTGTCATTAACTTGTTGTGAATACAAGTTTTGGGTATGATACCCTTTTTGGATCTTTGAGAAGATTCTTTGATATTGATTAATCGTTTGTTGATTATCATTTTCATACTTATAGTAGTATGCCATTATGGATATTATACGTCTATGCCATATCTTTCGTTCTATATCATGTTATCTGATATTTATAGCTAGACTGATCCATTTATTATTTTCTTATAAATAATACTCGGGTCAGACCGAGATTTTGCAGGTGCTTCAACTTGACTTCTCTCCAGGGATCCATTACTCTGACCTTTTGCTTACTACTTAGATTAGTAGTTTTTGTTGTATACTCTTGAGATATTGACTCATTGATGTATTCTTTTGTATAGCACATGTTGCTATTATTTTGTGATAGTGTGGATCTTGTTAGACCACTACTCTGATATACACTATCTTGTGTAATATTCATATCTATTTCCACCTTTGTGATATGAATTGTCTGTGACTGATTTATGTTATGTGTATTTCTATATTTGTTTCCGAATATTATTATAACCACTGTGTAGTAGCTTTGTGTTTGTATCGGTGTGTCGGATTTCCTCTTGAGATAAAATGCATGTTATATTATCTGACATATCGGTGCTCGCGCAAAGCAATTATACAGATGGTCGCTCCTCAACAGCCTTATTCTCCGTGCTAGTTGACAGCATTCACCCGTAGTGTTCTTGGCTAGCGTGGGTATAGAGGTGGGGCGTCACAGCTTGGTATCAGAGCCAAACTTCGGAACAATGTAGAATAACTTAACAAGGATCATCGTCCTAAGTCTATCTTAGGAGTCGTGCTTTAGGATCTTATTCGGGTCTACGTACCGTCTTATCCTATTTTCTTTTATGATTCCTTGTTTTGCCTATCAAGATTGCTTGATATTCAATTTGGTAAATAACCTTTTTCTTCTTCTTCTTTCTTTCTTAAGGGAGAGAAATGTCTAGACCAGGCCGCCCTAGAGCCGTACCGTCTAGCACTCCACCCCAGGATGGAGTTTTTATGACTACTCAACAGCTTCTTGATTTGGTAACTAATGCTCAAGCAGCTGGAGCTAACCCGGAACCTACTCACCCAAAGTCGGGATTTGCACGCTTGTGCAGCGATTATACTAATTTGGGTGGGGAGCCATTCAAAGGTTCCGAAACTATTATTGAAGTACAGGCTTGGCTAAGGTCATGCGATCGAATCTTTTCTCGCGTGAATCTTATTAACCTTCACCGAGTTCAGGTGGCCTCTATTATGCTCCGAGAAAGAGCATTGGACAGGTACGAACTTCTTATTTCTGAGATTAATGAAGCGGATCTCACCTGGGAGCAATTCCGAGGACGCTTCGAATTAAAATTCGTTCCAGAAGCTGAGAAAGTGACATTGGCTCGACGATTTATAGACCTTGTTCAAGGTGAGTCCTCCGTGACTGATTACGTCGCCTCCTTCGAGTCGCTTTCCAAATATGGGGTTGAATACATCAACACCCCTTTAAAGAAGAACCAGAGGTTCGTCTATGGCTTAAACAAAGATCTCAAGAAGCCATTACTTCTAAAATTAGAAGTTTCTTTCGACCAACTCGTAGATATCGCTCTTCGTCTTGAAGAGGCGGATAGGGAGAATGATGTTGAAGTGGTGGGTTCCAAACCAAGCTTCAACAACAACAAGAAGAGGCCCAGCAAATTCAAGGGTCCTTATCCCAATAAGAAAGGGAGGCAAGCAACTCCTATTGAAAAGACCTTTTCCTCTACTCAAGGGAAATGCTATAGTTGTGGTTCGAAAGACCATTTTGCGAACAAGTGTTCAAAGCCTCGTACTTGTCGCTATTGCAAAAGCCCGGACCATTTTATGCATGTGTGTCCCAAACTTCAAAATAGGAGGGAGGGAAAGTTGAATGTTGCTCAAGCCCCTGGCAACACATCTCGTGGCCAAGGTATTTCTCATTCTATTCTAGATGGAATTATTTTATTTCATGATCATCCTATTCGAGTTCTTTTTGATACGGGTGCGTCCCATTCTTTTATATCAAAAGAACTTGTTGATACTTTTTCTTTGGATGTTTTGTGTTTAATGACTTCTTTGAGAATTGCGAATCCGGTTGGTGGATCCGCAACAATCAGTTTATTGTGTAAAGATGTCGAGATTATTTTGTGTGATTTTTCTTTCCGAGCCGATTTGCATGTCATGCGTTATTTAGGCTTTGGAATGATTTTGGGAATGGATTAGCTTAACCGTTATGAAGCTCATATCCTATGTCCTGAGCGGACTATTCATCTTCGACATCCTCAATCTGTTAATCAGGTTTCTGTTATTCTTAAAGATTCAGATTCTGCTTTGGTTGCATCTTTATATTCTTTAAATCCTCGTGATGACGATGATGATGATGAGGGTGATATTATTTCTCTTATTCACGTCGTTTGTGAATTTTCCGACATATTCGAGCCCGTTTTAGGATTACCACCTAAGCGAGCAATTGAGTTCAGAATTAATCTTATTCCGGGAGCTCAACCTATCACTCGTCCTCCTTATCGTATGTCCAATAAAGAAAACGAGGAGATGCGTAAACAATTATCTGAATTGGAAACGAAGCAATTTATTCGCTCTAGTTCCTCGCCTTGGGGAGCTTCAGCTATTTTTGTGAAGAAATCCGATGGTACACTTAGGCTTTGCGTTGACTACCGCAAGCTTAATGATCTTACTATCAAAAATAAATATCCTTTACCTCGGATTGATGATCTATTCGATCAACTTAGTGGTGCTAGAGTCTTTTCACGACTTGGCTACCGGTTTTCATCAGCTTCGTATTGCAGAGGATAGCATTCCTTTGACATCGTTCCGTACTCGGTATGGATCTTATGAATGGCTTGTTATGCCATTTGGGTTAACAAATGCCCCGGCTTATTTCGTTGACTTAATGAATCGAGTTTTTAAAGACTTTCTCGAATGGTTTGTTCTCATCTTTATCGATGATATTCTTTTATATTCTAAAACCGAGGAGGAGCATGAAAAACATCTTCGGATTGTGTTGAAAACTCTTAGGAGTAATCAATTAAAGGCAAAATTTTCTAAATGCCACTTTTGGCAATCTCGTGTGAAGTTTGTCGGTCATATTATTTCCGAATCCGGAATTTCCGTGGATCCTTCAAAGATTGAAGCGATTCAAGATTGGAAGAGACCGGAGAGTGTGACAGAGATTCGTAGTTTTCTTGGATTGGCGGGCTATTACCGTCGTTTTATTAAAGACTTTTCTGAGATTGCCGTGCCTCTCACTAGCTTGACGAAGAAAGGTGTTAAATACATTTGGTCGGACAAATGTGAAACTTCTTTTCAGAAATTAAAAGAACTCCTTTTTGATGCTCCTATTCTTGTTATTCCCGAGGGGAATCAAGATTTCGTTGTTTATACCGATGCTAGTCGCGTTGGTTTGGGTGCCGTTCTTATGCAAAGAGAACGTGTTATTGCTTATGCTTCTAGGCAATTGAAGCCTGCTGAGACTAGATATGCCACTCATGATTTAGAGCTCGCGGCTATTGTTTTCGCCCTTCGTATTTGGCGTCATTATCATTTAGGAGAGAAATTTGTTCTTTATACCGATCATAAGTCCTTGAAGTATTTATTCTCCCAAAAGGAACTTCATTTGCGTCAACAGCGTTGGCTCGAATTTCTTGCACCATATGATCTTGATATCCTTTATACTCCCGGAAAGGGAAATCGCGTTGCCGATGCACTTAGTCGCAAGCAACAAGCGGTTGTTTCTATGATGATATCCGAATGGAACGATCTCGAGATTTTATCCTCTTGTGAGATTCGAGATCGTGTCTCCGATTTATGTTCATCACTTGTGTTATGTAGCCTTGAGGCTCATCCTTCTCTTTTAGACCGCATTCTTGAAGCTCAAAGGCTAGATCCCGAAATGGCTCTTCTTGGCCAAAATATTAGGGATAAAATTGATGTTGAAGGATTGAAAGAATTTGATATCGATTCTCGTGGCGGCATTCGAAAATTTGGTAGACTTATCGTACCAAATATTATTGATCTTCGTAAGGATATTTTAGAATATTCTCATCGTTCTAAATTTACCATTCATCCCGGTAGTAGTAGAATGTACGCGGATATGAAGCGACTTTATTATTGGGAGGGAATGAAACTTGACATCACTAACTTCGTTAAGCGTTGCATGACTTGCCAACTCGTTAAGGCCGAACATCAAAGGCCCGGTGGGTTATTGCAACCTTTAGAAATTCCAATTTGGAAGTGGGACCAAATTTCCATGGATTTTATAGATGGCCTTCCCCGTTCTCGTTCGGGTCATTATAGCTTATGGGTGACCGTTGATAGACTTACTAAATCCGCCCATTTTATTCCCGTTCGGTCTAACCGAACCGTTCCTCTTTTGGCCAAACTCTTTATCAAAGAGATTGTTAAATTACATGGAGTTCCTACTTCTATAGTTAGTGATCGTGATCCATTGTTTACTAGTGGATTTTGGAAGAGTCTTCAAAAAGCTTTGGGAACGAAGCTTAATTTTAGCACCGCTTATCACCCCCAGTCCGATGGACAAACCGAGCGTGTTAATCAAACTCTTGAAGATCTTCTTCGTGCTTGTGTGCTTGATTTCGGTGGAAGTTAGGAAGATCATATTTCTCTTGTTGAATTTTCTTATAATAATAGCTTCCAATCTAGTATTGGTATGGCACCTTTCGAGGCACTCTATGGAAGGCCATGCCGATCTCCTTCTTGTTGGCTTGAGACCGGTGAGAAGCTGGTTTTAGGTCCAGATTTTATTCGAGATTCTGCAGAAAAGATTGATCTTATTCGTCATAGGATGAAAGAAGCCCAGAGTAGACAAAAATCCTATGCCGATAACCGGAGAAGGAAGTTAGAATTTTCTGTGGGAGATCTTGTGTTTATTCGTGTTTCACCAATGAAAGGTGTTGTACGTTTCAGTCGATCGGGAAAATTGGCGCCTCGATATATTGGGCCATTTCCTATCACTGAACGTATTGGTTCCATGGCTTATCGCCTTTTATTATCGGCTCAATTTTCTGCTATCCATGACGTGTTTTACGTTTCTCAACTTCGGAAATGTCTTCGAGATTCCGATCCTATTCTTGAGCCCGGTGTTGTGGAAGAGATTGAAGTTTCGCCTAATTTAACTTATGAGCAGCATCCTATTCAAATTGTTGCTTCGGAAGTCAAACGACTTCGAAATAAAGATGTTCCGCTTGTTAAAGTTCAATGGTCTTCAAATCCTAAGGATTGTTCTTGGGAATCTAGAGAGTACATCGAGCGAACACATCCGGACTTACTTTCTCGTGCTCTTTGAGGTGAACTTCTTATTTCAAACTTCTTTTGTGTTGAATATGCTTTTATGGTTGTTACTATATATCTTCTTCTTGTAATATTGCGATGACGCAATTTCTTTAAGGAGGGGAGTCTGTAACAACCCGCATATTTATCGATTTTATATTTAAATATTTTATTTTTTCATCATTAGTCGGATTTTAGTCCGAAAAGCTACTTTTTGCATACGGTCGAATTAGGACTCGGGACCACTCCCATTGAGTTTAAAATGCCATTTGCGACCTTTTTGAGTATAAGCTTCGATATGTTTGGAGAAAGTTGATTTTTGCTACTTTTCACTTTGGGTTTGGTTTGGGCTCAGCCCTATGTTAACTTATGCTTAAATCTGAGCCACTCTTCCCCACTCACCCTCATTCTCTTCTCATTTCAGTTTTTAGAGTATTAATAGTGGGAGAGATTGGAAATTAAAACTCCAAAACCCTAGTTTCTCTTGCAAATCAAATTCCTAGCTCCAAACTCAAGAAGAACCCATTGGTAAGCTTCTCTCCTTCTTCTCCAACTTATTCTCTTACCAATTTCAGAAATTCCTAAACCTAATTTCAGGAATGTTCTTGTTTTGAGCTTAGATTCAAGCTCAATTGGGTTGTGTTGAAGAGAAGTTGATTCTCCATTTGCTTTCAAGCTTCTTCTTGTTTGATTTTGGTAAAAAGGTGAGATTTTTATCTCACATCGTAATCTATAATTATCTTTGATTGTTAGGTATGAATTCCTAACGTTTATTCGTGTGCAATCGATTTTGGTTTGGATCGATTTCGTGTATATTCCAATTTTTTGATGTTTTGGTCCAATTTATGAAAATCCTATTATGGATATTTGGACATTGATATTTGAGGCGTATCGAAGAGCCGTTTAGGCTGGGTAGTCGTTCAACGTAATTCCTTAGTCATTGCTATTTGCTCGCTCGATCGTTTTCGATATTCGTTTGGCCATTTTTGGCCGAGGTTCAGGGAATGCTCTGAACCCCAGATTCAGACGTCTGAAACGTAATATTCAGACGTCTGAATATTGTTCTGGGAAGTTTTCTATTCCCAGATTCAGACGTCTGAATATATGGTTTCAGACGTCTGAATTGGTTCAATTGGAACCAGAAAGGAAATAGGCCAAAATATGCCTATTTCAGACGTCTGAAACACTTGATTCAGATGTCTGAATCGTGTTCTGGAAATTTTTATATTTTCAGATTCAGACGTTTGAACCACTTGTTTCAGACGTCTGAAACTGCTGTATTTTGCCTATTTGCCTATTCGTTTGAGAATTCCAATTTAATTCGATTCGTGATAATCCTATTTGTTGTTATCATTTATTATGACTTTGATGACTCTTTTTAGGGATTTTTGAATATCCATTTCGATGGATTCTTTATCGGTTTCTTTGGAATTTATTCACGTCTTCGTATGTGAATTTTTGTGATTGATTGTTCTTACAATCTTCTTCGTGATTTGTCACTTTAAAAATATAAAGGTTTTCTATACTAGTAGTAAATATCAAAACTCTTTCCTCAAACGATTTCAATACTATTTTAATACCAAATTCGTTTATAAAACCGTTTTCCAATCTATTAGTATATACAAACCTTTACCTCACTCGTATGAGAAATCTAATTAAACGGCTTAGTAAAACAAGTGGTATGAAACGCTTGCGTTTACTTCATCGGTTAATTCTTGGACTTGTTCGATTGAACCTTTTGTGACAATTTCCTAGTGGAGATCTACAGTTTGTTCGTAAATATTTAAGTTAAGCAAGTGGTTATGGGACATGAAGCTAAACCTCAAATATTTACTAGCTTAGTGTAATCGACACTCCTCGTTGATCATGACGATCATCTTTGTGGTTTAGACTAGCAATGTGCGATGTCTCTTTGTCTGCGAGGGAGACTAAACCCCGTTTTGTGGAGTTTCGACTCAATTTGGTGGGGTAGCAACCCATGGTCTTCGGACCATTCGTGTGTCAGGTCTTCGGACCATTCGTGTGTCAAATTAATGGCTAGCTACCATGAGATAGCTTCTCGTTCGTGTGTTATAGCTGTTGGTGAGTTTTCATGCTCCCGTTCGTGTGATAGGCCTCCCCCCTTTTTATTTTATGATTTCTGGATTTCGTGTGTTGAATTCTAGAATTTATGCTTCACCAATTTTAGTGATTTTCATTGATATGATTTATCAATTTTTGTGCATTGGTGAATTCGTGTGTCATTAACTTGTTGTGAATACAAGTTTTGGGTATGATACCCTTTTTGGATCTTTGAGAAGATTCTTTGATATTGATTAATCGTTTGTTGATTATCATTTTCATACTTATAGTAGTATGCCATTATGGATATTATACGTCTATGCCATATCTTTCGTTCTATATCATGTTATCTGATATTTATAGCTAGACTGATCCGTTTATTATTTTCTTATAAATAATACTCGGGTCAGACCGAGATGTTGCAGGTGCTTCAACTTGACTTCTCTCCAGGGATCCATTACTCTGACCTTTTGCTTACTACTTAGATTAGTAGTTTTTGTTGTATACTCTTGAGATATTGACTCATTGATGTATTCTTTTGTATAGCACATGTTGCTATTATTTTGTGATAGTGTGGATCTTGTTAGACCACTACTCTGATATACACTATCTTGTGTAATATTCATATCTATTTCCGCCTTTGTGATATGAATTGTCTGTGACTGATTTATGTTATGTGTATTTCTATATTTGTTTCCGAAGATTATTATAACCACTGTGTAGTAGCTTTGTGTTTGTATCGGTGTGTCGGATTTCCTCTTGAGATAAAATGCATGTTATACTATCTGACATATCGGTGCTCGCGCAAAGCAATTATACAGATGGTCGCTCCTCGACAACCTTATTCTCCGTGCTAGTTGACAGCATTCACCCGTAGTGTTCTTGGCTAGCGTGGGTATAGAGGTGGGGCGTCACAGTTTTCAACGAAACGAAAAGCAGTATTCAAGTTTTAAATCTATTTCCATAATAAAAGATAAAATTTAGGAGTTTAAATATTTAAATTTGAAATGTAAAAGACAAAGTTTGGCCAGTTTGAACAGAAATTCATCTTTCGGTCAAATATCCAATTTATACCGGTTTGAAATTATAATTCACATAATAATCAACACTTATATTTAAAAATGAAATGTTTGAAATAAAACAAGTTTAAAATAATTTCAAAATAAAATAAAGTCAAATATTAAAATATATGAAAAATCTAGGGTTGTTACACTCTCCCCCACTCAAATCTTTTCGTCCTCGAAAAGGAAGGAAGCGGAGAAACAACAAGAAAGAACAATAGGTTGGAAGACATCCCCAAAAGAAGGTAGGGAAAAAGTAGCTAGGAGGGAAAGCAGGTTGAAGGACAAGGATGAACCATTATTTTAAAACATTATACATTTCAATCAAAATTTTATATTTACAACATTTTAAACATTTTATAATATGATAAATAGTCATTTGATTCAAATTTGATAGTTCGAAGTAAACAATATTTCAAACATTTACATAAATGAACAAAATATCATTTATACAATACTTTACCAAAATACTTTTATAACTCGATGTCTTAACAAGTTTACTTTCGTTCATGCGGACTCTGGCTATGCGTTGATCAGGCGCAAAGCTAGAGCAGGTACTTGGTAGACTTATTTCAACACCCAGTGAAAATACTGGAAAACCCTTTTTAAAACAACAGATATGGAAAGTACAATCCAAACAAATCAACCAAACCAAAACATTTGTCTAACCATGGATCACAGATACACAATGGTTACGCCTGGATCCCCCAGGAAACAATCTGTATCCATAAGCTTTCTCAGCCGTGCGAGTTACGCCATGATGACTAGTAGAGTGCAGGATACACAATGGTTGCGCCTGGATCCCCCAGGAAACAATCCGTACCCCTAGCCCGTCTCATCCAGGCAGTTTCGCTACTAATGCAACCTACATAGATTGCAGGATACACAATGGTTACGCATGGATCCCCCATGAAACAATCCGTACCCCTAGGCCATCTCAGCCAGGCAGTTGCGCTATGCAGTCGCGCTCGTAAGACGATGGAGATCGCCATGGAATTCGATGGACACTCGAGTATCATATCTGAAAAACCCAAATCAGAGAGAATAATATCGATAGAATGAAACCACAGTGTGGCCACAAAGCGGATATCAAGCAGAAGGCACTTTCCATATCTTTACTTCGAAAATATGTATCGTATAGTACCTTTCAAAATCACTTTCAAATGTCATACTTATATAAAGTCCATTATATATAAGATTTCATTTCAAATCGAATACTTTCCAAAATCAATAGTATGTTAAATCATACTTATAGAGACTTCGATTATATAAGATTTCACTTTACAAATTAAGTACCTTTTCGAATCAACAGTTTCAAATCAATTTCATACTTATACAAATCATTTTATATAAGTTCGATAACTCCCATATCAAGTATTTAGTAAATCAAGGTTCTCAATTTCAAACTATTCAATATCAATTCAGTTTCAAAATCATATATGATTTCACCAATCATTTCTTCCAAATTACATATATTCAGTTTCAAAGTTTCTTAAAACAATAGATTTAGTTCCAGATCAACAAAATTTAGGTCAAACAAATTCATTTCCATTTCAAACATATATTCACCTTTAAAAATCATAATACTTTCAAAGTTATAAATCTTTTGAAACCAAAATACTAGAAATCATTACACTTTGAAAAATCATAACATTTCGAAATCATACATTTGAAATCATAAAACATTCCTTTAGTTCTTTACATTTCACAAATTAATTCAATTAAACCCAAATCTAAAATTTCAAATTTTAATTAAATTCAAACCATCAGTTTCAATTCAATTTAGTTTTCCAACAAAACCATTTCAAATATTATAAAATTTCAAATAAAGATTTGATCCACAAAATAAACTATTCAATCTTTAATATATTTCAAAGCTTAAATATACCATATTTCAAAACTAAGTTTTTATAATTTCATACATCTCAAATTTTTCTTCATTATTACCTAGTTTTGTAATATTCATTTCATAAATCCATCATTTTTAAATAAACTCAAATTACCGGTAAAACAAATATCCTTTCGTAATAATATAAACTACAAATATTCATTTATCAAATAACTTATACCTTTCAAAATTTCTTAGCTTTGAAAAGTTAACCTTGATTTGGAAGTGCTCGAATCTTAAAAATAGTCGAAGAAATCATATTTTCAATCCAAGAGTTGGAATTCACCAACAAATCAGTAAAGCAATTCCAATAGATAAGGTTATACCAAAACAAATTTGAATCTCGAGGATTGAACACCGGCTTACTTTAAATCATTTCATATATATATATATATATATACACACACATGTATCTTTCGAATATCAAACCATACTTCAAAAATCTGAAATCAAAATTTGGTTTCACAAAATCACTCGCATAGCAAGGCTACTAGAGTGGCCTCTTCCCCACTCAGAAACTCGAAAATCAATGTCGATGATGCATGCATTCATCATCGAAATTATTTTCCAGCGACATAAGTGGGTTCTGCACTTTTATTTTCTTGAAACTTCTTTGAAATCTCTTCGAAATCATTGGAATTCGTTCGAATATATTTGAAACATTTCTTATTCAGAAAATATCTTTAAATCATATTATTATTATATATTTTTCCAAAATCTTAAAAACAATTTCAAAACATCGGAGTTCGATTCCTCGAAATTCAAATTCAAAACCTTTCAGTTATAAATCATTTTATATAATTTTAAATTTCTCATAAATTTTCAAAATTTCAAATCCTTTCAAAGCTTCAAATTTTCATTTTTTTAAAAGATAAAAATCTTTATCGAAAACATTTTACTTTTATATATAAAATATGGCCATCCTTATCAAAATAATAATTTCGATATATGCACAAATTCAAAATACAATTAAACACAAATCTCCAAAGAATGACTCAAGGATGGATTTCAAAACAAACACAAGGGATGATTCAAGATTAGATTTCAAACAAACAAAGATTCAAATTTCATATCATATGAAAACAGGAACATAAATATCTTAGTTTGAGAACTTCAGCTAAACAAAAGACACAATAGAATTCACCGAATGCAGCCTAACAACTGCTGAAAACAAACAGATCCACAGAATACCACCCTACATAAACAAAGCATCGGTATTAATTCTTCCGGGTGGTACTTCAACGGGTCGAGAACACTCCCCCTCAATATGCCCCCAACACCTACACTTCTTGCATAAATGCACTACTCTCCCATCTTCCCTAACGAACTACGGGTACGCAACCTTCCTTCTGTACTTCCTCACAGGACAATTCCTAGCTATATGCCCAGGCCTCCTGCAGTGATAGCAAATGGTGGATTGGTCGAATGATGCAGAGTGTGTAGATTTTACTTTCTTCACCTCCTGGCAGCGACTGGGAAAGTGCCACATACTACGGCACCTAAAACAGAAGACCTTGGATCGAAAACGCTTGCCATCCTTCTTCTTTCCCATATTTCTCTTCCCACACACGGCGGCAAAGTGTCCCTTCTCCTGACACCGATAACAAATGACATGGTCATAAGGACTAGGTCCTGCCCTTTCCCTCCATAGCCTCTCCCACTACTCCATTGCTTCCTACCGTTCCTTACGGGCTAGTGCTCTTCGAGCTCGACGAGCTGATTTCTGCTCTTCTGATCTTGCCATAACTACAATAGCTTCCTATCAAGAAAAGAGTCTGGATCAACAAGACAGAATTTCCAAATCCAAGTAAGTCCTAACCAAATAAATTACTAACAAGATGGATACCAAAGGGATGGAGTTTAAAAGATCTTGATTTAAAAATAAGAAGATTCTATACCAATATAGTCTTTGAAAATACTTTAAAAATCATTTGGGAATCATTTTATACATCGAAAATACGTTCTCTCACAAAGAAAGGATTCTGAGATTGATTTCACTCATTCTAGAGTATTTCTACCCTATCTCTAATGAGTTTTTTCTCCGCAGGCTAAGGTTTGCCTAAAAACCAAAGCTTTGATACCAACTGTAACAATCCGATATTTTCAGCCATTCGCATCCGCACATGTCGGACTTGAATTGCTCAAAATACCGCATTGTAAATAAATTTGGAGCAAATGAAATCAAATACACAGAATCACAGACACAGAACATATCAGAATAACTCGCAGTGGAATATAAAACCATAGTAGTTCATGAAGCTACTATTACAAACTCTCAAAACATAATACATAATGTCAGTTTCAAAACAACAGCATAATAGAAATCTAATACATAAAGGTCATTAATACATCAATTAAACTGAAACAGCTGAAATTTTAAAATAGATAACTAAGCAGATAGACAGGTAGAATCTCCAGCAAAGACTAGCTCCAGAAAAGAATCCAAAGCTGTAAATACTCAGACTGACCCGGGCGTAAAGCAAAACACAAAACACTAGAGTCAGGACAATATATACTTATATAATATAAACCAATTCAAGTGAACTGTAGTAGTAATGCACAATAACTTAAAGGATGCTTGGGACTGCCCATCCTCTAAGGATCTATTAAACCATAAATTTATATACATCCCGTGATTAAAAATTTCAAAATAGCAATTTATATTTTGAAATCAAATATCATTTCAAAAATTCAATATCATTCAAAAATCCATTTCAAAATATCACAATATCATATCTTCTCAAAACTACATTCATTTTATTTAAAATACCATTTCAAAACAGATTTCAAAATAGTTTATATTTCAAACCAATTACTTCATTTAAATCATTAAAATGAAGTTATTATATTTAATAATTAACTTATTAAATCTTCAAAATTTAAATCTTTCAAAGTTCATTTATTTATTTAAACTTATCAAAACAATGAAAATTCACCTTTCGTAGCATTTGGAAAATGCTACAGAAAGTTACTTTCAAAACAGTTCAATTTTACAAAAGACAGCATTAAAACACTGTAATAGGGTTACATTAGTTCAAATAAAACATTAGTTAAATTCCAAAATTGTAGCACTTACAAAGTGATATAATATCCCTTTATTATAATTTAGCCATTTGGTTCATTTATATCAACTACAGCATTTACAATTGCTGTAATATCCTTTACCTTAGAAATAATAGCATTTTAAAAATGCTGTTAATTAAAATTCAGGGTTTTCAATACAGTTTCACAAACAATTATATTTTAATATAAATCATTTTTAACTTATAAAATCATAATTTCTCACTTTTAAACAATCATTTAAATACCCATATATTCATGATTTTATAAAGTTAAATTTCTATTCAAAAGTCAATATTTAATAATAATTCACATATTAAATTTCAAACATTAAATTTCAATTCTTTATAATTAAATTTTAACTTAATACTTAAGTTTAAATCTCCCATATAACTTATTTTCATTTTATTTACTTACCTTCAAAAAATCACTTTTAAACAAAATTCATAAATTCCAATTTAAGTTATATTTCAAAATTCAACTTAAATATTCATTCATTCACATTTTAACTTTATTCAAAATCATTAATATATTATAAAATCATTTAAAATTCATTTTAATTCAAATATCATAAATTTATCATATTTCATATTTAATTTAAATTCCATTTCATCACCAAATTAGAATTTCCAAAATAACTTACATTTCAAATTTCTAACTTTACCATTTATTTATTTCACTTATAAATTCTCAGAAAATCAATAATACTTTACAAAAATAATTTTTTTATATTTAAATTTAAATCAAAATATTATAATATTTACATTTCTAAAATATTTTAAAATTTTTAGAAAAACATAATTTAACCACGGGTCTGTATACCATTTTCTAGCCTAGGTAAAGTGATACGGATACTATATCATTTCAATCCGTAATTTACAAAGAAAATCCGGGTTTGATCATTTCAAACCCGCAATCCCAAGTAAGAATGAAATAAAAAAAATCGTTCAGGCCTATCATTTCAGCCCATAACGATTTTTCCTTATTCTAAAGTCCGTTCGGGTATGTGTCATTTCAACCCATAGTGATTCTAGTCTACAGGGAACTTGCAATGGTGATAACTGATATAAATAATATAAAAGTATAATATAATAGTAACATGTGATATAGCAGGTGCAATAACAGGTGTAAACATCATATGATCATAATATAGCAGTTATAACAGGATGAAATACATTTACAGATTCAAGTGGTGTCGGTTTATCAGTTATATAGGTACAGATTGTCTGGTGAGAATAACTCACATGTTCAGAGCTGGAGATAGCTACCAAAGCAAACAATACAGACACTACGAAGGCATGACAATACAGAAATGACTTGAGAGTGGAGAGCCAAAGCTATATGCCTTGGTAATATATACACAAAACAATACAATAATACATAAGTTACAACACAAATTTATCGTCAAATAACATAAGAAATCTATACCCAAAACAACAACAAATGAATTGCACTTGCTCTCTACCTCATGTTCTTCAGTTGTGCAGGTGTTTAACTCGGCCTAGGGTGCTATAGGTCTGGTTTGGGTGTGCAAGTGGACAGCCAACCTTTTTTTTTGCAAGGTGGTGATGTCTAGGTGCATAAACTAGGTGTTCAAGGCTAAACAATGCAACATAACATCACATCTTTGGCACAAATAGTTTTGGCCAGAGGTCATGGGTCATGGCCAGTGGCTCCTGGAGCTGGTGGGTGGTGTGGCAGAGGGTGGAGGTCAGGCCAGAGGTGGTGGTGGAGGTGGCGGCGGCTAGAGGTTGTGGAAGGAGGTATTAACAAATCTAGGCTAGGCTTGTAGGTAGTGATGGGTTTTTGGTGGATTTTTGTGTAGATCATGGCCTTGGGTTGGCTCGGCCTGAAGTGGAGGGGTAGTAGGATGGGTGATGGTCATAGGAAGGGGGTGGTGGTGGTCGGCCAAAGCCTGGTTGAGGAGGAGTGGAGCTATGAAGGTGGAGAACAATTGCAAAATTCAATAGAAAACACACAAAAAAACAAGGGAGAAGAGAAGATTTTACCCAAAGCTTAAACAACAAATGGCCGTGCAAAAATTTTTTGGTTGAGAGATGATTTTAGTTCATGAAAAAAGAATGAAGTATGGCTGAGAAAGAGAAGAAATATGCACGGCAAAAAAAAACTAAAGAAGGAGGATGAGAAAATAAAAGGTCGGAATGTAAAAGGACTTTGGAATTTAAAGAGTTCAAAACTTTTCATATTTCCACAAATTTCTTTTGAAATTTTAAATAACTGAAATATATATATATATATATATATATATATATATATAAATTCAGATAAAAATATGAAAATTTAGTAAATAAACAAAAATAAATAAATAAATATTAATTATATAAAATTTAATTAATCAAAAACTGCAAAAATTGCAAACTAGTCTTGAAAATATGAAAACAAATGCAATGAACTTTGGAAAATTTTATGTATTTTTATGTACTTGAAAAATATTTATAATTAAAGATAAGAACACAAAATAAAAATGAATTCACAAAAATAAATATATAAAATTTAATTAAATATAATTTAATGAAGAAAATAGCATAAAAATAGAAACTAGCCTTTAAAATAGAAAATAAATGCAATAAATTTTGAAAAATTTTTTGTTATCACTTTAAAAATATTAAAAAACAAAAATATACATAAAATAACGTATTAACACATACTAAAATAAAATATAACAAAAAAATATGATTTATATAACTTAAAATAGACAAAATTGCAAAATAAAACAAATTATACTCAAAATTGAAATGTATATAACTTTCACAGCTTAAGTCCGTTTTCAACGGAAAAAAAAGCAATATTAAAGTTATTAAATCTATTTCCATAATAAAAGATAAAATTTAGGAGTTTAAATATTTAAATTTGAAATTTAAAAGACAAAGTTTGACCAGTTTAAACAGAAATTCATCTTTCGGTAAAATATCCAATTTATACCGGTTTGAAATTATAATTCACATAATAATCAACACTTATATTTAAAAATGAAATGTTTGAAATAAAACAAGTTTAAAATAATTTCAAAATAAAATAAAGTCAAATATTAAAATATATGAAAAATCTAGGGTTGTTACAGAATGACAAGCCTAATCGGGTACATATGAAACCAATCCATACCCGAGATATGTTTTTTAACCGAGCGTACCATCGAATGTAAAAGCTAACCGGATGTTAAGCTTAATCGGGTACGTATGGATGCAAAAGCTAATCGGATGCCAAGCCTAATTGGGTACGTATGGATGCAAAAGCTAATCGGATGTTAGGCCTAATAGGGTACATACGGATGCAAGGGTTAACCGGATTTAAACCCTAATCGAGTATACATGAAACCAATCTATACTCAGGATATATTGTTTAACTGAACGTACCATCGAATGCAAAAGCAAACCGGATGCCAAGCCTAATAGGGTACGTATGCATGCAAATGCTAACTAGATGCCAAGCCTAATCAGGTATGTAGGATGCAAGGGCTAACCGGATGTCAAGCCTAATCGGGTACATATGAAACTAGTCTGTACTAGAGATATATTGTTTAACAGAGCGTACCATGGAATGTAAAAGCTAACCGGATGTAAAGCCTAATCGGCTACGCATAAATGTAAAAGCTAACCGGATTCCAAGCCTAATTGGGTACATATGAAACCAATCTATACTTGAGATATATTGTTTAACTAAGTGTACCATCGAGTACAAAAGCTAATCGGATACCAAACCTAAACGAGTACGTATGGATGTAAAAGCTAATAGAATATCAATTATAATCGGGTATGTATGGATGCAAAAGCTCATCGGGTGCCAAACCTAATCGGGAACGTAGGGATGCAAAAGCTAACCGAATGCCAATCCTAATCGGGTACATACGAAACAGGTCTATCATTTGTATTTATAAATTAGTGCATTACAATATATCAAATTGAATGGAATGTGCCGAATGATAGTTAAAACTATCATTTATATTTTTGAAGTGCGGTACAATGTTTCGAATGTGCCAAATGATAAGTAAAAATATCATTTCTTTTGCGCTTTATAACTTATTAAATGTGGTGAATGATAGTTAAAACAGTTTACTGTAGCATTTTAGTTATGAAGTTCACTGTCATGTTTACAATATTTAAAAAGATATTTTAATATAGCATTTTAATTACAAAGTCTACTAGCATTGTAGAATTGTAGTTTAATGTATCATTTCAATTATGAAGTCCGCCACCATGTTTATGATAAGAAAAAAATAGTTTAATGTAGCATTTTAATAACAAAGTCCACTAGCATGTTTAGGATATGCAAAATGATAGTTTAATATAACATTTTATTTATGAAGTACACTAGCATTTTATCAAAGTGTAGCATTTTAGTTATGATATCTGCAATGTTCAAAATAAAGTAAGTCTGCAACTCAATAAATAAGTAAACAAGAAACCGACGCATCATGTTTCATGCATATTTTATCATCTTGTGAAACACATGAGCAATGTTATCTAATCAAAATCATACCTTGTGCAGATTCTAAAATAGAAACTTAACCAAGCTCCTTGAAATTTAGGAACATTTAATTATGCTATTACCAATGCATAAACTAAAACAACAGAATATTACATTCAATTTTGCATTACATGTAGAGAATTATAAAGATAAGTTCATATAGCTTTTTTTTTACCAGTTCATTTCAACACAGGTAATCGTCAACTTTACCTTCGACGCCACCAGCAACCTTCACCTCCCCTCCACCGTCGTTCATCTGAACCCGGCCATCGAAGTTGTCATCGAAGTTACAGTCGCCGTCGAAGTCGTAGCCCAAGTCACCGGACGCTTTCAAAGTTGTCACCATCACCGCCTTTGCCTAAAAAAGCTCGACCTTCACATGCGCTGTCATAACCTGTTCTTAAGCCACTGTTGCCGTCTGTTCTTGTGATGTCGTGCTTGTTATTGTGATTTGAGAACGAGATTGAAGAAGACGACACGATTTAATTTTTTTTGGAATGATTTTTCTTCAGCCCAAATTATAAACTCCACTTCCTTCAAACATAAAAACAATAACCGCTTCCCTCATTCCAAAAACCCAGCTATGTTTTTCTTGAGCCTATTTCCTTGTGATGGAAAAAAATTCCGAACAAAAAGTAAATTTAATGGCCTTTTGATCATTTTAGTCGGTATGACCTGAATTACATTTTAGAAGGAGGAACGGATAGCCAAAAAAGTCTTTCTTAAATTGTAGTTTATAATTTACTCACTATTACAACCAAGGGACCCAAAACAAAAAATTTCTTTATTAAATTTGATTGTTACTACAGTTTCCATTACATATTACATAAAAATATAGAAAATGCTATATCAAATTGAAAAAAAAAAAGCATTGAAATCGCTATAAAAATGACTAAATATGTGGCACCCCACCTCTATACTCACACAAGTCAAATACACTACGGAGTAATGCCGTCAACTAGCACGAATGTGTAGTTGCTTTGTGCGAGTAACGATATGTCAGATAGTATTACATGCATTTCGTTTCAAGAGGAAATCTGACACATCAATTACAAACTCAAAACTACTACACAATGGCTATGTGATCTTCGGAAACAAATATAAAATAAGCATAACATAAACCAGTCATAGATATTCATATCACTAAGGCGGAAACAGATATGAATATAACACATAAAAGTGTACATCAAAGTAGTGGTCATATAAGTTCCACTACATCATAAAAGAATATGTACAAGAGCTAGACAAAAGAATATGTGTACAACAAGAAATCTCTATCTCGCATGTATAAAAAAGCAAAAACTACTAAGCTAAGCAGTAGCCAAAAGTCAGGTGATAGTCCATGATAAGAAGTCAAGTAGAAGCACCTGAAATACCTCGGTCTGACCCAAGTATTATTTAAGAAGAAAATAATAAACGGATCAGTCTAGTTATAAATATTATTTAAAATGAGATAGGACAAGAGATATGACAAAAACGTATGATAACAATAATGTTATACTGTGACAAGTATACATTGGATAACAACAAAAATCATACAACATCTCAAATTTTCTCAAACACCAAAAAGAATGTCATATTCTTCATTTTATTCACCAAACCACAAATATTGATAAAACTTATCAATATAAATCATAAAAATTGGTGAAAAAAAAAATTCTAGAAATCATCAATTAGAAATTCAGAAATCACAAAGGGGAAGACCTATCAAAAATGGGAGCACGAAAATTCACCAACACATGTATCACAAACGGGTCGTTATCCCATGGTCGCTAACCATAGAGCCGGTGCAACGACGTAGTACAATAACGGTACGCTCGATGAACCTGAAACTCAAGTAATTCGGAACAACGACGTAGTACAATAACGGTACACCCGATGAACCTGATAAGCCGGAACAACGACGTAGTACAACAACGGTACGTCCGATGAACCGAACTCCATAAAAGAACATGGGTCGCTAGCCCATAAAAGTGAGTCGAAACTCCAAAGAACCCATAGGTCGCTAGCCTATAAAAGAAATGAGTAGAAGCTCAACAAAACGAGGTACAGTCCCCCACGTGGACAAAGAGACATCGCATATTGCTAGTCTAAACCATAAAATGATCACCATTGATCGATAAGTGTGAATTACACTAAGCTAGTAAATAAATGAGTTTAGCTTCATGTCTCATAACCACTGGCTTAACTTAAGTGTTTACGAACAAATTGTAGATCTCCACTCTTCAATTGTCATAAGATTTCAATCGAACAAGTCTAAGAATTAACCGACAAATTAAACGCAAGCGTTTCATACCACTTGTTTTGCTAAGTCGTTTAATTAGATTTCTCATACGAATGAGGTAAAGGTTTGTATATACTAATAGATTTGAAAACTGTTTTAAAAACGATCTTTGTATTAAAAATAACGTCGAAATCATTTTTGTGAAAAAGTTTGAAAATTTACTATAGTATAAAAACCTTTGTATTTTAAAGTGACAAATCACAGAAATGATTGTTGAAACAATCAATCACCAAAAATTCACATATGATGACGTGAATCAAAACCATAGGAATCAATATCAAATCCATCAAACGGGTATTTCCAAAAATCCAAAACGAAGTCATCGAAGTCGATAATAAATGACGACGACCAATCGAATCAACCAAAAATCGATATAAATGGAAAGCCACATAGAAATAGGCAATTTTTCTTCATTTAACAGTGTCGGCGTCTAGTGGTTTCCCTAGACGTATGAGCTGAAGGTCTGAAATTTTCTTTCAGATCGTCCAGACGTTTGAGAAGTAATCTCAGATGTCTGAGCTGAAGGTCTGCAATTTTTATTCCGTAGCTTCAGACGTCTGAGCTGAAGCTTAGGGCAATATTTTGCCTAGGCCATTGAGGGCCAAATCATATCGGAAGCGATCGACGAGCAAGGATGGTTAGGGATTTATGCCAAGCGACAACCTAGCCCTATAGACTCACCAATACTCTCTAAACAACATGTCCAAACATTCATATAAGGATTTTCATAGATTTTAAGTTCAAAATACCAAAAATTGGATAACTCGTCAAACCAATTCAATTCAAAAGCAAATGGACATGAAATAGATGTTAGGAATTAATACCTAACAACTATCAAAGGTATAGACATAGATGTGAGTTCAAGAACTCGCATTTAAACCCAAGAACAATGTATGAGAAGCTCTAAAACAAAGGAAAGACTGATTCCTCTTCAACAAGATCTCAAGAATCCTCAATCTATTGTCAAATGAAATGAACTTCATAAGTTAAGGTTTAGAAATTTCGAAAAATCGAAGAAAGATTGAGATGGAGAAGATGAAAAGGATGCTTACCTAAGCTTCTCTTTGATTTTGGAGCTTGAATCTTGAATTTCCTAATAAACTAAGGCTTAGGAATTTTGATTCCCATTTCTTTCTCCCATTTTTACTTTAGCTTGAGAGTGTTATGAAATGAAAATGAATGAAGAGGAGAGGGAGTGGAGTTAGGGTATTATGTTGGGTTAATGGGCTGAAACCCAAAACCAAATCCAAAGCCCAATAGAAAAATAGCAAAATTCAACTCAACTCCAAACATATCGATGTTCATACTCAAAATTATCGCAATTGCCATTTTGAACTCAATGGAAGTAGTCTCGATTCCTAATTCGACTGTTTGCAAAAAGTAGCATTTCGGACTTTAATCCGACTAACGATGATATATTTAAATAAAACATTTAAATATACAATCGTAAAATATGGAGGTTGTTACAAAATAAGCTTAATTTCATCAAATATAATCGAGAAAACATTTGATGCCTTATTGGGACATACGAAAGGGGTATTTGAAAGAAAGACGAATGCGTTCTTGCGTATGAAAGATGCATTAATTGTTTTGTTAAAATTAATCATTTTTGTTGCTGTTTTATTCAGTTTTAAATTTTTTATTAATAAAGTTAAATGAATTTATATTATTCATAAATTATAAATTATGAAGTGCTAAAAAATAAAATAAAACAAACAATTTTATTACATACTAGTAGTTTGAAACACAAATAAAAGTCTACAGTTCTCTCATAAATCTCGATACGAGATAGCTAACAAGTCGTCTAAGCTGTGTAGAGGGACTCACTATTGGTCAAAACATATATGATTTTTCATTTAGAAAATGAGTCAGTCGCCAATGCGCATCCATTATTGGTCTCTTTCATCTCATCCTCATGAGATGAAGCTCCACTCGACTGACATTAACGAGAGGAAGTAATAGCTGAACAATGCGGATGTGCAAAAGTTAATCGAAGAGTACGAATGCGTTAAAGACAGCAATGATTCGAAGTTCCAATTATCAATCCGATCTTTTGAATTGCGATGTGTTCGTATCAATATCTATAAATGCCAACATCGTTTCTTCTGTCCAATCTACGACGTGGTATATAAAGCTGGAGGATGTCGACATTCTGTATAAAAAATAAGAATAAAAGTCGGGAAAAACAGGGGAGGTATAGTAAAACGAAAAACATAAATAAATAACAATTTACCTCAAAAACCGAAACTAGAATTTTCCTTGAACATACTTTAAAGAATCCGACGAATTGATAAACTCTTGAGAGGAATTAAATTGTGTCTAAAATTTTGGATCAGGGAGGGAAAGTGGGATGAAGAGAATGAAGGAGAAGGGAAAATATATAGGTAGAAATTGAGTCAAACGTTGGGAATAATATATATTATATGTGCATGAATGCATATTCATTGCTCAAACTACATTACACATACATATAGGTAGAAAATAGGAAACTTTTGACTCGCATCCCTCTCTCTAAATCAAATTAGGCATACATCCATCCATACTTTGAAATACAAATTACATCTCTGAAATTAATTACCCTATTCAACGCTCTTTCGCGCAGGCATTTTGTGAAGTTAAATTGTAATACTAAAAACATGATATCTTTTAGTAGATTTATCAGATTTCAATTTCGTTTACACCATTAAAATACAAATTTTAGTATCTTACTATTAATATTCATATATCATATGTTATGACGATTTTTTTTACAGGACCAAATATTTGCCTGGGGAATTCAGGTTGCCTCCCAGGCAAATATTTGCTAGGGAAAGTTCAGCCAAACATTTGCGTCCCCCCCCCCCCCCCCCCCTCAAAAGCAAATACTTGTCTGGAGAAGTTCGGGCAAATATTTGTCTTGACATATTCAGACAAATATTTGTTGGAGGGGAAATATTTTATCAAGTAAATTTACTGAAAGATATCACTTTTTAATATTGCAATATTTACGTAACCATGATGTCTAGTTATGAAGATCCAACAATGATTGGACTAAATAATCTTAGAGATGTAATTTGTATTTTAATGTGTAGAGGGATGCGAGTCTAATAAAGTTTAAAAATAAGAATATGTCCCTAATTTCCACTAGAAATATATTAGTTCGTTAACAGTTGCCTCAAATGGTGTATTTTATGGGCTCTAGAAAATATATTGGCTTTTTAATGATTGTCTCAAATGGTGTATGTTGTAGGCTCAAACTATGCACCCAGTAGTTGTAGCACATAAAGGTGTAAATCGGTCTGACCGGTCCAGACGGAGGCATGTTCGATTTTTGTCCTAAATAAAATCGGATTGGACACGGAACGGACGAGTTTTATATTCGTACAAATTTTGTTGTCCTAATTTGTGTCCTAAATAAAATCGGACGGATACGGACACATACATACGTTTTTCGGACACGGACTCGAACGTACATAGACAGACATTGCTATTCACGTCAAATTTTATGTTTAACAGAATTTCCATCAGTTATTTTATTTTTATCAATGTGTATTGAAGTATAAGCATTTTATGAATCTTTACTTAATCAATCGACCAAATAGTTGTCATATATTATTTGAGAAACATAGACGATATACTGAATTATAAGATATTCGGACGAATTCGAACGAACATGGATCGGACAAGATTTTTGCTCGTACAAATTTTGTTGTCCTAAGTTGTGTACTCATTGAAAATTAAACAAACTCGGACGGATGTATTTCGATCACGGACATCGGACACTCGTACAAAAGTAACAACAATAATAGCACATAATCTATTGATCCACTTTATATATATATATATGAAGAAAATGAATAAATTGCAAAGCTTCTGCGCAAAAGAATATTCGTCAATAACTAACACTAAATTGACTTTAACAACAATTGCTCGTTCACACAAATTAAATTCTTTGAGAATCGTTGCTTTTGTAGAAATGGAAAGAATAAGCTCCTTTTAAAATCAAAATATTCAAAGCTTTCCTACCACTGATGGATGCCATTCTCTGCTCCAATATTGAATTGCAGAATATATTAACTCATTATTAACCATTTGTGGACTTTTTTAAGTTTGGCTCGTGGGTTTTGTGATACCGGTTATGGAAAGTTTTAAAAGTACCGGTTTTCATTGTCAATGATTATAGCGATTTTGATTGATTCACACGAAGTATTGTTATAACCGATCAATGCATGTTTGAAAATTTATAACATATCGGTTTTAAGAGTTTTCCAGTAAAATAATCTTACATATACATCCTTATATTTTGAGAAGTTTAATTCTACAATATAAATAGTGAGGGCATAATTGAATATATATGTGTGTGTGTATATAATCCATCAAAACACCATAATTTGATGGTTTGATAATTGTCATCGGTTTTAATGGTTTTATAATCAATAAAAATCGGTGTGGAAAAAAAAAAAAATCTTACAACAAGAATTACGATAACACCTAAAATGTAGAGCCTCTGTGTTTGAAGCCTTATTGATACACTCTTGTTTTCTACAATTCTAGGGATAAAAGGACCACAGTTATCGCTTTTTTGTAAATGCTGCGTGTTAAAAGATCTAATATTATGTTCAACTCTTTGTTCAGGCAAAGTTAACATCACGCAAAGTGTCCACTCAAAATTGAACGTTTGACATCAATCCGCTATATTATCTTTTTCTTACTTTTCTTAGGGATTCAGTAAGAAAAGAAGAACCAGTGGTGTTATGCATCTCTTTTAAGGAAAGCTGATGGAGAAAAAGGCTTCTCTTTATTCGAAATTTGCTCTGTTTACTTGACTGGTACACTGGTAATAGACTCATAGTAAGTGACATACAAATATAAGGAAGATATCACCTCTTTTCTCTGATATCAACCTTTTCCCCCCCTTTTAAGTCGGTACCTCCAAGATATAAATTACATAGTGAATTAGTTAAATGGACAGAATTGTAGAAATTTTTTGAACCAAGAATAATACCTCAAAGGTTTAGTCTAAAAGAATCGTTAACAAAATGTTTAATAGCACTATACTTGCATCAAAAATATTATATTTACAGCAAATATTACATGCATATATCATTACTTTACACCAAATTTTATATACATATGACATTATGTTGTCCTTCAAACTAAATATGACATTATGTTGTCCTTCAAACTAAATTTTTGACAGAGTCCTTAGAATCAAAAGATATCTACACTATTTCCTACAAACTACTTCCATGAATAATATTCCTCTTTTTATTTAAGATCATTTTAGTTTCCTTGAAAAATAAATATACCTAAATTTCATACAAATTATTTATATGCGTAGAAGCGTTCAATAGCATACCAAACGCCTCTGATTTCCACTACAAGCTCTGAATTAAATAATAGCATTACTGGAAAGAAAGAAAAAATGTTATAATTTAATTTGAAACTTATGGAAATAAGATGGCTATTGGAATGCTGCATTGTTTGGGGTGTTATTTAACGCTCCGCGTACATATACATATATGTATATGTACACACACAGAGCTTTGCATATATGCATTCATACAGCCATCTTTATTTAGCATCATTTTGTAGCTCTCTGATATCAAGCACAAGTTTTTATTTATGTAGAAGCTTGTAACCGATATTAGAGGGCTACGAAATAATGCTAAACAAAGAGGACTATGTTGTATGTGTGCGCGTATGTGCGTAAGAAGCGTTCAATGGCACCATATATGTATGTCTATAGTATTATTTAAATCAGATTGTGTGGTGTAAATCAAGTGCCACATAGATGCTGCAAAATTAGGATACCATTAAACGCTCATGTACACACACATATATACGATAAAGATCGACTACACCTCAGATGACATTTAAGATGTTGCATTGTTTGACGTACCATAGAACATTTCTTATATATACATGCCTACATATATACATATACGTAAGCCTCCTTTATTTAGCATCATTTGCAGTCTTCTGATATCAATCGCAAGTTTTTATGTGTGTGTATGTGTATGTATATGTATATTTATCTATATGAGCATTTAATAACACACCAAATGCCTGCTGATTTTCACGCATTTCGATTTAAATAATAGCAGTAGTGGAAAGAAAGAGAACACTGTTATTTAAAATCGGAACTTGTGATGAAAATCGAAAGATTTTGAATACTATTGAACACTCCTTTTATACATATGTGTGTGCTCTATTTGAACATAAAATGAAATAAAATATAGTTGGAAAACTAAAGAAATAAAATATTTTTGTTAATTGCTTAGCTACTTGAAAAGCAAACAATAGACAAATCTGAAAAGCAGGAAACTGCTGAATATAGAAGAGCAATTTTTAAAAGTCATATTCCTAAAAGCAAACATACAACACATTTGATATATTATCTCTTTTCAGGAGCTACAAAATATAGATAAGCACTCATATTTTCAGCCAATCCCTTTTAAACACTATTTTGATAAACAGAAGCACCGAATAACAAAAGGTGTACGGTTAATAAAATAACCAGAACGCTAATAATCACACATATGTTAGGGGCATTATGCTGTCATGCGTATGATTATAAACTTAAAGACAAAGGAACTTCCATTAACTGATACTCCACATAGAAAATATATATGAACATGACTAAAGCGATTAACAAATCAAAAGGACAAATTCTGAACTGTGCATTGTTCCCTAATCGACTAAGTGTCAAATCATGACAGATAGTTATCATAATCACATACATAAACAATACACATAAAGTAAACCTTTATATATCTTTTGTTTTATTTTCTAAACTTGCACTAGTATTACCAACAGATCGACCATTGCGAAGAAAAAAAAAATTGCATAGCTTTTTATCAGTGATAGATCTAGACTATTGGTTGGCCCATCTGGGATCAACAAACAATTTCATCCGGCTGTCTACGATAATTTCATCCGGCTGGCAGCCCTTTTTTACTCGTGTGAAGTTGACGTCAGGTGACGTGGAACTTAGTTAAATGGTCCTTTGGTGCACAGTTAAAAAATCAATGGTTGGCCAACGATTAATTACTTCAAATGGCTAATTACTCTTCTATGAATCAACCCCCTCCTCTGCTCCATTTCCACTCCATCTCAATTCCAACATTTTTCTTTATTTTGCTCTATCTAGAAGCAAAAAACATCGATGACCGAACTGTACAACGTAGCGACCGTTCAAATTCTAAAATCAAAGATTTGACTGATATACAAGCTATGAAGAGGATTAAAGAGCTGTAAAAAGCTCTAATTGACCGAATTCATGCTTTCCAATAAAATTCACTAGGCTAACGAGATAGTGTTCGGTTGTGCAAAACATTCTAAACGAAACTGTCCAAAAAGATTTTGTTTTCTGGCATTGTATGAGCGATTGAAATATTACAGTTTGAAGTCAACGTCCAATTTGTACGTTAGAAAAATGGTAGTCAACTTTCTATATACAATTGTTTTGACTCTTCCTACACGGCAGACTGTAGAAAGATCTCAACGATCGAATAACATGGTTTTTATTTATTTTCTCTAAGGATAGTAGTAGACCGCTAGACCCTCAATTTAATAGTCTCAAAATAAATTAGGATATCAATCTGGTATTGCTCATTCTTTAAAAATTATATCGGGCTATTGATGACGGACATGTAGTTACACAGGTGCATGCTACAGAAATATAACAATATGTTGAACATAAATGCTTTGTTATACAAAATATTATGGTTGTACAAACGTTTGATTTAACATTTACGTTTATAATGACATGATGGAAACAACAGCATACGACGCTAAAGTTATTTGTTCAGTTTTAAATAGTAGAAATTTGAATTTTTCTCGTCCACCACTAGGATATTATTATTTTGTTGATACAGGTATCCATTAATGAATAGATACTTACCTCCTTATCACAATGTTAAATACCATATTTCAACTTTAAATCAAACACGCAGATCAAAGATCGAAAATGAAAATTTCAACTACCATCATTCGAATTTACGTATGGTAATCGAAACAACCTTTGAAATTTGAAAGACAAAATTTTCAATCTTAAATAATATGCCGACGACATACAAATATAAAATTCAAGTAAAGGTTGCGACTGCAATAATGACTTCGTAATTTTACACGAAGATAGACCCTGAATTTATGGTATATGACGATAACTCCGATTTAATTCCAAAAGAATTTCTAGAAGGGTACTATAACATGCGATTGTCCGGAAATAATGTCGTTGGATTATGTTATAAACATTTTACATAACACTAGTAATTTATATTATGTAACTACACTTATATCGTTATTTTATCTATAGCTCGAAATTGTTTTTTTTTTTTTTTTTGAAATTATACTTTGTATACAACAAATTGCTGTGACAACATCTCATATGCCAACAAACGTTCGAATCACGCTACGCAAGTTTTGAACTTCCGACCTCTCACACCAAAACCAAATCACTTAACTACTGGAACAACGTGTTCGTCTATAACTCGAAATATTGTAATCACTATATTTGCATTGTACACTATAATTCGAAATTGTTATAACTCAAAATATCTTAACCACTGGAACAATGGTAATCACTATAACTCGAAATTGTTTTAGAAATATAATTGCGCTTGTACCATTATTGTAGTTGAATTATCAAATTTTCTTATTTAATTACATTCTCAACATTTATATGTTTAAGAACAATACAAATACGTTAACAACATAATTATTAAGAACAAAATTAATAATATTTGTTCGTGCGACTTTCAAATACCTCTTTCTAAATGCTCCTTTCGCAACATGGATACGCATTCACCTTAAATTAAACGATCTCTATCACGCTCATCAATATAATCACCATACACCTTTCGCAACACGGATACACATTCACCTTAAATTAAACGATCTCCTTTCATGCTCATCAATATAATCACCATACACCTTTCGCAAGACGGATACACATTCACCTTAAATTAAACGATCTTCTTTCATGCTCATCTAAATGCCTCTTTCGTATGCCAAAAGAACGCACCCACGGTATAGATTTCTATTAACGGTCAGAATCGGCCATCTTGTTATGAATATATACAAAATCAAGGCTTTGGAAAACGAAATCAAATTGCATATCATAATTCATAATTATACCATACCAGATTTTAATCATAGATGGTAGATTCAAACAGTTCATAATAAAAAAGTGTATAAATCTTAAATAGTGTAACACTAAAAGTTGTATGGTGTGCGATGAGAAGTCGCGAAAAAAAAAACAAAAAAAAAAACAAAAAAAAAAACTCTATGCGCACGCAATAAACATCAACGTCATCCCTCTTTGGGTGTGCAAAAATCAACGGTGTCCATCTTTCTGAGTATCCATTTAGCACATCTAATTATGTAAATATATGTATGTGTGTAAAAACTCTCCGATACGAAGGAACTCCGAAAGAGACAACGGACTGATCAGCTCCAAGGGGAATAGGTTAAGCTACCTAACTTCAAACAATATAAGATTTAATGGATATATTCACATCATACTTAAATATATCTCTAAAAAACGAGATCATTTGAATATATCTAACATAAATAAAATTGATGTTCCAAATTATTGGTTAAAATAAATGTTTTCTATAGTTAATATTAATTTATAAATTTGAAGCTGTTAGAAATTTCAAAATGGTAAGACAGATATTCATAATGGAGAGAATACATCTGATGAAATTTATAGCGTATGAATTAGAGTACTTGAAATATGATAGGAGCCTTAAATGGATACTATAAGCAATGCTATGGATCATTCCTGTATGTATACGTGTTTATTATATCAAAATGACATTTCGGCATAAAAGCATATATTCTATTTTAATAGCAATAATTTATGTTTTTTAAATTGATTTTAATGCTTCAATTTTTATATTCCTAAACATAAATCTTAATCATTCCTTCTGTACTTTGTCAGAACAGAATAATTTCAGAAGTAAATTCAAACAAGTACTTTGAAAATTTTAATATCAAGACTGATTGTATGATTTTTTTTCTCACTTGCAAGTCGAATTGAGTTTTCAGCCAAACTTGAAAAGAGCGTTTGAAATATGATTCAAATTGTATGACTTTAAGATCTTTAAAATCACGGCACAGAATGGTTACGAGTTCAAAATATTCTAAGGCATCAAATGCTTTTATGTAGTTAATAAACTTTATTCCTCTAACCCATTCATCAATGCATTTTCCGTAAACATCCAAATTTGTAGGATGAAAACAGGTTAATGTTCATTATAAGGAAACAAAAATGAAATATGAACCTGCAGTTAGGATATATAAGCTGCAGTTAGGATATATAAGCTGTTGACTAATATAGGTCAAATCATGAAAAACCTTTACTCATAGTCAAATCATCAAAAAACTTTACTCATAGTCCCAAAAAAACCTATTTGAATTTGTATGGTTAAAAACTTTTACAAAAATAGGCTTCTTTCTTAATATAAGAACACTTCATACATGCATAATTTGATTTTGCAAATACAAGTATTCTTTTCAAAATATTACACGTGCAGTCTGAAAGCACAAATTTTCAATTTTTCAAAAATTATAGTTGCGCAACTTCAAATTGCACAAATGCTAATCCCGATCTCGTGCACACACACCTATTTTTGTAATAAGTTTCGACTTAAGGCCTTCAAAGCTGAAATATGTTTTTTTTTTGGGTCTTACAAACAAAATTTGTCCTTCAAATCATGTTTTATTATCACCATTCTTCCGAAGGTGACATGAACACTAAGAAATATGAACCTGCAGTTAGGATATGATAACCTGCAGGTGGACAAGATAAGCTGATGACTAATTCTTCGTGCGCATGCATTGCTTTGAGCTGAAAATGTACATATTAACGTGAGGAACCTGAAGGTGCCATCTCAACTGGAGGAATCAATTTGAAAAATAATTTTAGCATGCAAAATTGAAGATGTTTGTTTTTCTTCCCCCTCCGTCTTTTGAAAAACATCAAAAATTATTTCTCTCTTGTTGAAATGACTAAAATTTTTCAACTCTTCTTCCTCTCCTCGTGAATATAATGTTTGAAAATGCAAAACACAAAAATCATCGAACCAAACACCATCTAATTAGACCATCTAAGGGTTTAACTTCATTGAAAAAAAAGTTAAAAACAACGTAGCCATCAACCAAAGACAAGGAGGAGCACTAGGACACGCCAAAGTCCCTTGCAAGTATAGCATAGAAAGAGAAAACATTCCCATCCCCACCATTCATGATAAAATAGTGAAAAGATCTTTGAAAGACCAATGAACGGTGAGAGGGACACAGATTTCATGTAAACCATTGGCTTAGTCTTGAATTTGAAAAAAAAAATTAGTTTCAACTCAGTTTCCCTTCCTTTCCTCTTTAAATTAGCGAAATCCAAACCACTGGCAAAGTATTATAACAGCATATGATATTGGTTTCAAAGAAAGCAATTTGTTTTCATCTTTTCTACACAACCATGGCAAACTTAAGGTGAACAAACCAAGCCTACAAAGAAAACCTAAAATTAGTTCATACAAAAAGTATACATAGATGTAGAAATAAAAACAATATCTCAAGATCAAAAGTTTACCCCTCAAAGTGCTGGTGTACTCATACTCATGCAGCCTATATTAAAGTACACCATCAAAACTCAAAAGCACCAACACAACCTTCCTTAAAGATATCATTTTAAAATATTTCTTAATTTTCCATTATCGCACAATACTCATAACTAAGCATGCTCGCTCTCCTTAATGCAAAAGCGATCGCAACCATTAAAATGGTGGGGTCTCTCCATGCTTATATATACTTGAACATGCGTTTATAGTTCTTGCTAAACTACTAAAACCAGTTTCACTAAGCATAACCCCATTGCTGCCACCACAAAATAAAATAAAATAAAAATCATGCTATCGACTGAAGACGCAATGAACAGAGCTGCAGCATCATACCCAGCAATAAATCCAAATCCTGATCAGAAACTTCATGCGGGGAAAGTGTACCCAGTCACCCTAAAGGTAACATTTTACTGTAGAAACTGCATTACCAAAAAATAGTGATGCAAGTCTAACTTCCTAACTTTGTTTAGTTTGAAGAAGTGGTTTACAAAGTAAGACTTACCTATCAAGGATCCTGGACATGCTGCAGCGGACAAGAACCGGGAAAGAGCATAAGCGAGAAAACAATACTCAATGGTGTGACAGGGCTAGTCTGTCCTGGTGAAATTTTGGCCATGCTAGGTCCTTCAGGTAGCGGTAAAACCACACTTTTAAATGCACTTGGATGCCGTCTAGCCAAAAACAGACTCTCTGGTAAGATTACCTACAATGGGCTTCCATTCTCAAGCACAATCAAAAGAAAGATTGGATTTGTAGCTCAGGACGATGTGATGTATCCTCACCTTACCGTAAGCGAAACACTGATTTTCACTGCACTCTTACGACTGCCCAAAACACTGTCAAAGGCGGAGAAGGTGCAACATGCTGAGCATGTGATGGCAGAGCTTGGTCTAACACGTGTAGCCCACAGTGTTATTGGTGGCCCCTACCTTAGAGGTGTATCAGGAGGTGAGAAGAAAAGAGTGAGCATAGGACAAGAGATGTTAGTCAACCCCAGTTTGTTGCTGCTGGATGAACCGACTTCCGGGTTAGACTCGACTAACGCTCAAAGGATAATGACAACCCTAAAGAGACTGGCAGGAGGAGGGAGGACAATAGTCACTACTATTCATCAACCAGCGAGCAGATTGTATCATATGTTTGATAAAGTTGTACTTTTATCCGAGGGGTGTCCAATATATCATGGAAAAGCATCGGATGCATTGGGATACTTTGATGCCATCGGCTTTACTTCACCTCTTTCAGTAAATCCAGCTGATCTTCTCTTAGATCTAGCTAATGGTAAGTAGTACCCTTTGTTGAAATAAATTATTGGAAAGAATATTTTGTGATATTATACACCGTAAGTTTGATGAGAAAAGGCCTTGTGCATTTTAGAGTAGACAAAAATATCATGAAGGTCCACATTAGTACCACTAGCACTTAGTAATGGTAGAATAATGCCACATTTAGCTGTCTGTGTCAATAGGCATATAATCTAGATATCAAAGAAAAGGGATATAATTATCAGAATAAAGTTGATTTTACTGAACTATACATCCAGAAATCAACTCATATCTTTGGTTTTAAGAGTAAGCACTGATGGCGACAAAGATGATCATTAAGAATTATATTAAGATATATTGGTTGAAGTAAAAAGTGCATCAGATGCTAATATATGGTAGGGTCCTATATTTAACCAATTTGTCTCTGATCTCTAAAGCACCAATTAAAAACTTTGCTGACATGTTTAATATTGAAATAGCATCCAAAGAGAAAATATATCTACTGTAACAGTAAAAGGATATATACTGTGTACAGTTCCCTCACCTTTGATTACAACAATCACACAGGCATTGCTCCAAACTCTAAACAAAATCCAGAGGAATGGAGAAGCATGGCAGAAGAGCAGAAGGCTGTCAGAGAGAAACTCATATCTGCATATGACAAAAACATAGCAACAAGGTTAAAAGCAGAGCTTTGTGGACTTGCAATGGACCACAGCAATAGTAATTACAGTCACAACAAAGGTTTGTACCACTGTGTTATAAATAACAACTGCTTTGTGTACTAAGCATAAATGATTATGCAGTAACAATGAAGAAGGAGCAATGGTGCAATAGCTGGTGGGGACAGTTTAGTGTACTTTTAAGAAGAGGAGTGAAAGAAAGAAGGCATGAAGCATTTAACAAGCTAAGAATATTTCAGGTTCTTAGTGTCGCTACATTAGGAGGTCTATTGTGGTGGCATACACCAACGTCTCACATACAAGACAGGGTAAACCTTTTATTGAATCTCTGTGATCCACAGTGTAGTTGTATATATTACATTATAGATGTTGCAGTCTTTAAATACACATATCACATATGAAACGCACGATATCGGTATTTATCTCAAGAACAAGATGTTCAAAAACCGATATCCATTGTTCCACAGCAAAATTCTTTTTGGGTAAACCCATGTAACCATATATCATTGAATTGCTCCTACTCTACAATCACTTTACACAATAACGCAGACCTAGTACCGTCCTGGAGGGTAGAATTTCTTTTCAGCAAAAATTAGGGTCCTATGAAATGCATATAAAAAATTTCCAATATAGAAAGCTTTGTTTCATGGCATAATAATCCACTGCACTTCACTTTAAATTGCTTATACCTCTTTAGTAAATTCTAACCACACTAATCCCTTCAGGCTTCAACATTTCTACTCCCAGATTTTATGTGCAAATAAATTTGTTTTTCATAGGATTTAGAGGATCATAACTCAAAAATGCAGTAGAATAACTTCATTGGAATAATACAAACAATCTAATACACAAATTCTCCATCATACATGATCTGTCTGTGTCACATCTGATACATGTTCAAAAAGCGACATGATACTCTAATGTACCCAAGGGACTCCAAATATGACTACTTTCAGTAACATCTTAACTTCATGTAAAAGGTACAAGGCCGCCCACTATATAGGGGTTTAGGAGGAGTCACTACAGCAACATGCCTCTACATGAAATAAATGTTCCTCGAAACATTATTAGTTACTCAAACCTAGAACTGGTAGGTATATATTGTCTATTGTATTGTGATGCCATGTGTGTTGCACAACCTTCATATTCAGTCCATGTATATGTAACAAAATGTATGATGATCCCAGTACAAAATTCATACATAACAATTCTGACATGCATCTGACTGAACCTGCAGACCTCATTGCTCTTCTTCTTCTCAGTCTTCTGGGGCTTTTACCCTCTCTACAATGCAGTATTTACATTTCCCCAAGAAAGATCAATGTTAATCAAGGAGAGATCTTCTGGAATGTACCGTCTCTCCACATACTTTTTAGCTCGAACTGCTGCAGACCTCCCCATGGAATTAGCCCTACCCACTGCCTTCGTGATTATAATATACTGGATGGGGGGTCTGGACCCCAATTTGTTGACTTTCTTTCTTTCCCTCCTGGTAGTTCTTTACAGTGTTTTAGTAGCTCAGAGCCTTGGTCTAGCAATTGGAGCTATTCTCATAGATGATATTAAGCAAGCAACTACTCTTGCTTCAGTTACTACCCTTGTATTTCTAATAGCAGGTGGATATTATGTGCAGCAGATTCCAGCTTTTATTGTGTGGCTTAAATATTTGAGCTACAGCTTCTATTGCTATAAGTTACTGATTGGAATTCACTACCATATCGATGATCAGTATGAGTGTGCACCGGATAAAATGTGCAGTGTGATTGAATTTCCTGCAATTAGGTCGGTTGGGCTTGATAACGTATGGGTGGATGTATGTATTATGGGGTTAATGCTTGTTGGGTACCGCTAGTTGCTTACTTTGCACTACACAGAATGAAACCTAGGTAGACAAACCATTAAATGTTTATTTTCCTTTAGTAAGATATTGACATTTGTTGATCCTAAAAAGCAGTGTTGCAAGAAATTACAAAGATCAACAGATTTCTACAATGAATATTGGTTATAAGACAGAGTTGATGAAGAAAATGTTCTTTTACAATTACCGCTATAAGGCAAGAAATGTGGAATGAATGATCATACCTGCTTCTTTCAAACTTGCCATATGCATCTTGTTTTGGTTCTTTTGAAGTACCTTGCTTGTAAGGTTGCTGCAAACAGGACCTTTACCCAAAATATTAGTTACATAGAAACAATGGTTTTATTGCAGGTTAGAATCTGTAATATCTGAGCAATATAACAATAATAGCGTGGAACGTGGTTTGTAGTACAGTAAAGTACTATTACTACAATTTATTTCATTATTCTGTCAGGGCCTTCAACTTTATTATTTTGTTTATATCAGACCAATTAATTTTATCGAGGAGGGGGGAGGGGGGGGGGGGGGGGGTGGGGAGGATGGATTCTAAAGCACCTGATTCAGCATTCCAGGAATATCGAAGTAGTTCAGCAAGAAAAGATACAGTGCAAAAATATGAGCTCCAACTACTACTCCAAATTATGATAATGGATTAAAAACCTATGCAAATGCAGCTTCTGAGCTTTGCTTTTATAATACCAACAAGACTAAACAGGATTTTGGTGTTTTGCTAACAGAACCAAAACGGCATTCATGATATTGATAGGCAAATACATAATCAATAGTAGATTAATATTTCAGAAGAATAAGAAACTAGTTTATTCTATACAAGAGAGAATAAATAACGCTTGGGCAAATATATATTATAATGTACAATACAAAACTGGTAGGGAAACGTTTTTGGGGAGAGTATTAAAACTTAAAAGAGTACTTGCCTCAGATATAAACAAGAGAATAAATAATGCTTGGGCAAATATATTATAATGTACAATACAAAAATGGTAATGAAACGCTTTTGGGGAGAGTATTGAAAGAATACTTGCCTCAGATATGAGGGAACAGTAACCAGAAAAGACCCTTAAGACAATAAATACTGCTGCAAACTCTTAGTTCTCTTCTTATTTTTTAGTTTTCTAAATGCACAAGATTCAATCTGTCTAACTCTTTCTCTACTCACGCCCATCAACTCTCCTATTTCTTGTAAAGTTTTCATTCTTCCATCCTCAAGACCAAATCTCCATTGAATAACTTGCTTTTCTCTTGGATTTAAGCTATCTAAAACTTTACTAAGATCCTGCTTCATGAGTTTCTTCAGAAGTATTTCTTCGGTGGTCAATGCATCAGGGTCAGCTATAACTTCCTATTCAAATAAAACACATAAATACATTCTTACTACCTGAGAAAAATGGAAAAAATGACATATTGCAAATGAGATGTATCATTTTTGCCAGATTAGCAAGATAAAACTACCATTCCCCATCTAGTTATATGTATAATTAAGTGATTCAAAAGCAGATAACGTGTGTATTCTGTGTGTTGTGCATGTGCATGAGAAATAGAGAGGCTTCTAAAGTAGCGTACTAATAGCGAGCCTTGAAAACTACGGAGTATTCTTATTCTGTGCAGCAATGAAAATTCAATATAGTAAATATGTGCTAGATAAATTAGATATAGTGTTCTTATTCCACAATTGACACAATTATTTGGTTCAGTATTTCCAGCTTTATGGCAAAAAATGATAGTATTCCCGCAATTTCATTACGATGTGTTTAAGTCTAAAGAAGCAAACCGAAGCTTTCATAGTCTGATTGATCCCAATCTTCTGCTCTAAAGATCTAGGAGCTTTAGGAGCTAGATTGACGGCTGTAACTCTCTTCATAGTCAACCCAGTTGCCTCTGCAACTTGCTCATCATCTGGGTATCTTCCGTTTTCACTATAAAGTTGTTTTCTAGCTTCTCGCACTCGATAAGTTGCCTCCACCATGTGAAACTGTTCTCCAATAATAATAATAATAATAATAATAGCGGATTTAAGTTGAATATAACAACAACTTGATAAATCATTTGTGTATCGTCTCTCTAACAAGAAAACTAATGTTGTTAAAAATTTCAATCAATAATGAAGTGTCTAAATATTATGGAGCAAGCATGGTTTTCTAGCACATAGTATCCATGTGATAATTATTCCATTAGCAGTACAGACTGTTTTGAATAAAACATTATTTCAAAGCAAATGCATCATAGAGTATAAATTTTTGTTTAGTGGAATTCTTACAGGTAGGCGAATTGTCCTAGATTGATCTGAGAGGGATTTTCGAACAGCTTGTTTAATCCACCAGTGTGCATAAGTTGAAAACTTAAACCCTTTTGATGCATCAAACTTTTCAGCACCTTTCACTAGGCCTCGACATCCTTCCTGAAAGAATTCTTAATAACTTCACAAACATACAATACTTAGAGCATCCCAATGGGGATAAGTCAACAAACCAATCATAATTCTTATTTTGTGGACCTGAAATTGTTGCGAAATACTTCTAATGAATTACGAGAGGGTATGTATGATGCCACCTTATAGTCGCGCTTATCTAGCTATTAGTTTTGCTGGTTACACTTTACGGTGATTTAAATAAATACATTCTTTTTCTCAACTCCTTTTTCCAAATACCTCATCATAAATATAAAAAGTAATCACTCAATAAAACATACTTAAGTTAACTGAACATTTTTTAGTAGAGGATTGGAAACAAACTCTACTTTTCTGATGTGCCTATACCATTATAGGTAAAATGGCATTTAAAAACCAAATATAGCTCAGAAAGATAGAGGACCCTTGTATAAACCCCAAATCCAAGATACAGTTTGTCCAACAATTGAATCTTAGTGGAGTGTTACTGTAATGTACCTGGACAAGATCTTGAAGGTTCATTCCAGCACCTTGAAAGTTTTTGGCAATAGATATAACAAGGCGTATATTGCTTTTGATCATTTTATCCTTGCAACATCTCCCATAATCTATGCGTTTCTTCAGAGTTTTCATGTCTACTCCTGCTGCTTTTGCCCATTGAGCAGCAGTAGGCGGGCTTCCATTTCTTTCAGTAAGTTCCTCTTGGAGATTTTCTAGTTTGATTAAATCCTACGTGGCAACCAATTTAAATTCATAATATTAGCAAACCACAAATGAATACTAATTTCCAATCAGGGGCTACTCTTTATATCATGATCGTAGATGTCAAACTTCAGTTTTAAACAAAATTGCACGGTTATATACTTATACATAGGTCTATCAATTGGCTGGGTTCTCAAGTAGCATAAAATCTGGAACTGAACCCGGCCCGAGCTCATTGGAAATTTCAAACCATTACTCAAGCTCGATCAGTTGGGTTTTTAAGCCCAAATGGTAAAAGAACTGTATATACTCAGTCTGAAATATAACCCTATAATCATCCTTTTACCTCACAACTTTATAAAAATGGGACACAAACAAAGTTTACAAACAAATTGGATAGTGATGAGATCAGGTTCATAAACAAATTACACCAAAAATCCTACATGTAAAATGGTACACAAACAACATACACACTTAATTTTGGTACGGTGATCAAATAATAATCGATAGGAACCTAAACTGGGTTGGATAGTGATGAAACCATACCGGCCCCTAACTATTATCTGGTCGAGCTCTGGTCCAAGCTTAGGTAGTCAAGCTAAACCCATACTCATAATAACAAGGCAGATTCAGACTGCGTTTGGACAAAAACTCATAACATTGATATGCCTACTTATATGTACACAAGAGGTCTAGGACAACTACCATAGTGGTAAGCCCTCTTGAGTGTAGATCAAAAGATTTGGGCTCAAGCCACGGACAATGGTTATCAATTTTCAAGAAAAATGATGTATTTATAGTCATCATTTAGTATTACATAAATATGTCATGGGATTATAGACTAAAAAGGAAAGGAAAAATCAGATCAGGACTACCTTTTCAAAAATCATGATCTAAGATGCCAAATTCGATTTTAAGCTAAATTACATTGTTCCATATGCATATGTGTACACATAGATGTTATATTTATTAAGTTAAAGATGCAATTACCAAGTTATCATTTAGTTTACATAAATATGTCAGGGAATATAAACTAAAAAGAAAAAAAATTCAGATCAGCATTCTGACATACATTTGCACACTTGAAACTATCACTTGTACAAATATGTTTTATTACATTATCATCACTGTAATGCACAAGCGCAGGCACACACATCAAAGTAATATAGTTTTCATGTGCATTTAATTGTATGTTAACTAGTAACAGATTCCTAGTTTTGTAGTAGTTAGAAACAGAAGGACATTAGGGAAGTTGTGTAAAAACAACGCGAGTATAGTTTTCATGTAGTAGAGTGATTTTTGTGCAGCATAATATTTGTGCACCCTAAAAGCAGCAAGTAAGCATAAATGTTCAAAGAGTCCAAGTTATAGGACTCCATCACAACAGTGGTCCACATCCCTAATATTTCAGCCAACAAAAACCAGGACCAAAACACTACCGTCGTTTTGTTTCTATTTCCCTATTTTGTACTGTCAATATTTGCTTTACCGGTATTCTCTTAAACATATACGTACTCCTTCATTGTTCAACATAAATACTTTGATTACAAAATGTGAGTCAAGATACCCCTAAAAACAAGCTTTATAGCATAGAGAGAATTCAGATAGATTTTTCGAATTCCAACACTTTGATTACAAAAATCCACACAGAGTTTAAGAATAGCAGTTCGCATTGACAAGAGATTTTACCTGAATTCCTTCAGATAACTCTAACTCTTCACTGGCAGTAAGAAGTTTTGAAGCACTTGTTGTTCCTCTCAAGTAACGCAATGGATCTGAATAATCTATCTCCTGAACAGCATTACGTTTTTTCTTGCTAGATGATCCTGATTTCAAAGACATAACACTATTGACAGCCTTTTCTAATGTCTTTGCTCTTTTAGCTCGTCTATCCCTTTGCTTCTTCGACCTTACAGCTATTCCTTCATAATCTTGCAATTCTTCAATAAGACCATCATTGGATTGAACCGGGATAATTTTCGCTACTTGATTTTCATTTTTATCTTTGCTAGAATTGCTCATCATGTCAAGAAGTTCTGATTCATTAAAATATGGGAACTTTTCTGTTTTTTCTGTTTTGATGGGTGGTGCCTTTCCGATCAATTGAGCAGCATCCTTTGCAACTTCAACTGCAGCTTTAGCAATAGCTAAAGCTTCAGCAGCAGTTGCAGCTATTGTAGCTTCTTCATTCGTGTAAAGATTTTCCTTAGGCCATATTGCTTCGTAATCTATCTAAACAACTAAACAGGAGTAAACTTAATAGAAGGTACAGATATGTGTCATGGTATTTCTGGATTTTGGTTAATACAAGGAAGCGAAGTAGTATCTGTAACACTTGAAATAAATGATAAACTGAATTATAGATGGGCATTGCCAATACCAGCAAGTCATGAAAACATAAGTTCATCGCATGCCATGTATTTTATCAAATTATACAGAAAGATTGCCGTTCCCTTCAAAATTGAATTAATATGTCAACCTAACGAAATGATGATGCATACAGAGAACTTTTAAATTGTTAGTAATTGCTCTCAAGTTCCTTGATTGCATAACACAATTTATAAGCCTTTTTCCAAATATTTATTGAAATTCATTTTTCATGGAAACAACAGTGCATTCCATGTGTATGCTTTAGTGTGCTTTTGTAAATCAAGAATCATAATATCAGATCATCCCTCAATATTTCCAATAGCTTTTAAAGCTACAGTTCATTCTCTACGATGACTTTAAAATACATAAAAAAATACAAGTATTCCTAATCATCGGAATGGGAATGGGAATGTAATGTACTATATATAAATATTATAACGTCGATGAAGGTTTGAGTAAATATTTATAAATAGCTGGCATATAAAAATAGAAACCTCTTCAGCACAATAGCAGCCAGGAATGCAGTTTATGTTTAAATAACACACAATATAATTCAAAAATTCTTGCAAGTGTGTCATGAATGATGAGATAGAGGGAGATATATCCTTTTTAACCTAGCCTATATGATTTCCAACACAGCGAATCATCTACCATTAACGTTCAGAGTACTTAATCAATTCAATATTAACTTGTTAAAGATATTCAATGTATTAGTAGCTATTCACTTAACGTGTCATTTTCAACAACAAAAAATGACATAATATATTTCCATTTAGGCTCAACTATTTTCAAAACACTGCATAAGACTCCTGCAATTTATCTCAATTTATTACCGCTCGTTTCCACCCTTTACAGAAAGTAGAAATCAAAACTTAACTAAATAAATAAATCCTGACCTTGACAGGTGGGCCAATGGCTCCAATGTAATCCAAGGCTCTTGAAACTCTTGAAGAAGCTGAACGAGTTTCTAAACTTGGTGCATAAGTTTCATCGATATCGATCACTGTAGTCATCCGAGATGAAATACATTGATATTTAGATTTAATAACAAATTTAGATCTCACTGCAAAATATGAAGAAAAGTGAGCAATTGACATATAGGCGAACTGTAATAAATTGACAATATAGAATACTAATAAATTCTTGGGAAAATTTGTAAAATACCCTTTTAAGTTTCAAAATATAGAGCTGTCCCTCCTCAAAAACAAGTTATAAAAAAACACATTTTTTAGTTTCAAGATATCTGCGAAAGCTCTATAAATATCTGCAGAGTAAAGTTTATGCTCTGCAAATATTTGCAGAGAACTCTGACAATGGTTTAAAAAAAATTCAAAAAAAATTGTTTTGATTATAGAATCATGTGATTACTATTCAGATTTAACTTCCGACAAAAAACGATTCTTTTTACCGAAATTAGAAATAGGAGTGTAATTTAAAACAAGTTTGAGAAGGGTTTTTATGTATAAAATTTGAAAACAAGGGACGGATCCAAATTTCCACAATATTCTTTATACTCAGCTCTATCCAAGTAACTGAGTTGAACATGCAGGTTCCTTTAAGAAACAGAACTTGACCAAATTAGGCAATAACACTAGGTATCATCACAATGTAAGAATCTGACCTTGTATCTTATATGAAATTATATTATACTTTGTTAAAGTATTTAAAGTTTCAAACTATAAATCTATGCAACCATATCAATGAAATTTGTGTTTCAATGCAAATTTATTTGGAATTTTTATCATGTAAGTTCACTTTTTCAAAGTTATTACAAGAATATCCATGTTCTAATACATACCAGGTTCACTTTCGGCCATATTCTGTTACATAGCCAATAACAATAACAATATCAATATCAATATCAATAATAATTGTTATTGTTATTCTTCTTCTTCTTCTTCTTCTTCTTCTTCTTCTTCTTCTTCTTGTTATTGTTGTTATTGTTATTGTTATTATGTAATAGCACAATTTGACATCACTCCATTATTATTTTTTATTGCCGATTTTTCTACAATGTGGCAAAAAGTGGACTATTGTGTCTATATCTATTATAACCGGGACCAATTCCTCAGTCTCCAAACTTGGATGCCCTCTGTCTCCGTCAAATCTACTCCATTTATTTTGCCTGAGGAACCACTAATTAATTTTCTAAAGAAATAATGAAAGGTTGTGATTTCATTGGTCACGTGGAAGTTTGGGACAGAGGAATTCATCCCATTGTAACCCCTATAAAGTGATGTATATTGATTAAAAGATATTTTTTTAGAAAAAACGTATTTGTTCATGGAAATTTTCCAAATTAGGCTAATTTTTTTTTTAAAAAAAAAAATCATATTTAGCCCAGTTTCAAACAATATTACAATCATAAGCCACTTCGGTCAGCGCCTAGCTGAACAAAGCGGTGAAGGCGTATTTTGCAAATTCGCCTTTGTAAATATCGCCTGTTGGAAAATTTCGCTAACGGGTAATAAAGAGGAATTAAACAAAGGCAAACTTTGAAAAATCGCCAACATGCGTCATTTCAAAATGTGCCTTCACCCCGCTTTATTTAGCTAGGCGCTGATGTGGCCAAAAGTGGCCTATGCTTGTAATATGGTTTGAAACTAGCCTAAATATGAAATTTAAGATAAAATATAAAAAAAAAAATTGGCCTAGTTTGGCAAGTTTATATATTTATTTCAAAGTTCAACTTCCTGAATTTGCATTGTAAGCTGTATGAATGTCATATCAAAAAGCCAAATGAAGTAATTGGCTACAATCTTCCTAAATGGGGTTTCATAAGCTAACAAAAACATGTACCCTAAGACGCATTATCACTAATACATGCTGTGGATTGCCTAGAAATGTCAGCAAAAAATTGCAGCAAACAAAACCTACAAAACCTAATCAATTTCAAACAATTAAAAAGGAGTATTATTTAAGTGTACATTTTCATGAAACAGATTAATTGGCAACATATCAACCTAATCTACAAACCAATTATTTAAAATAATCGATAGGGACTAGAACGAAAGAGATACCTCGAATAAACTGAAAATGAAATGATGGGAATTTGAGTTCTGGCACAAATAAGCAAGCCATTGAAATTTAAGTTTTGTATGCGTTGAAAGAGGACGAAAGGGATAGGGATTAGCGAAAAGTTGGATCAGGAACACGACTCTAATTGGACCGGGCTTTAAAACGGAGTTGAATCGCTGACTAAAATGACGTAAAAATATTAGCAATGGTATACTTGCTAGAAGGGTAAATAAAAATTTAACAGCACTATCACACACAATGGAACTCGTGGTGCGAAACTGATCGTTTGATTATATAAAATATTTGTTATAATTTTAGTTGTTTTTAGTTAAATACAGAGAATGACACGTTTGAAGAAAAAACATTGTTAAACGGACTTCAAAAATAAACAAAAGGATGTATTTTAGTTTGTCGTTTTAGAAAACTCTATTGTGATGTAGATTGCTAGAGGGTATTCAAATTATAGTTGAAACTATTGTTTAATAAAACATGCTAACCATTTTCCCCCGTCTCTGCTCTCAAATTCAAATTTCTCTTTCAAAACATAACTATAGAATTTGAATCCTTGAAAAACCCCAGCTGTCGAAATTAAAAACAATCAGCAATGGCCAGGAGGATGCACCTGAACATTTGAGCTGAAGCGGGTGGTGACACGGTGAGCAAAGCCTATGTGGTCGGAGGAGACGTCGATGAAGAGAAAATGCAATTTTTCTGCTTTGGTAGTATTATGTCGTTATTAATTGAATAGGTGTTCGTTGTATAAGCATAGAAATTGCATTGAAATTTATTAGCTGCGAAACATGTATTGATTTTTTTTTTTAATGTTTGAACTGTTGTCGAATAGTCCAAATTCGATTGTAGTTGTCGAAATTAAGGGAAAACCATTGGTCATCTTGATTCGATACCATTTCATCGTTTTATTAATTATGTGTGTACTGTTTAAAATCAAAAGAATGAATCATCATTTTTTTTCTAAAAAATATCGCTTCGATGGGTGACAAAACAGATTAAATTTTTTGATATGTTATTGTCGTACACTTTATATTCAATAGGGTGTTGTCAAAATAGGTTAGCTTATTCGTTGTGTTGTGCTGTTAGCTTGTATCGAATTTTAATAATTTATGGGAAATATTTGTAAATTCTACCACCGATTCAAAATATATTTATCACTTGCAGTAAATCTTCATGAAGCATGGTAAGTAAAATGGTGGATGGAGAAGAACGATTATGAACTACGGGGTCTAACTGGAGGAAAAAAGCATTCGAAAGAAACAAAACTATTAATGAGCAGTACAAAGCTGTGCCTTCAGAAAATTTCACAGAAGATTACAAAATTGAAGATGATTAAAAGGAGGAACAGGTTGGTGAAGAAGCATCACCATCTTCCTCCACTCCTCTTTTCTTGCTCCCAGCCTCCCCACGCAACCGACAGCCCACTCCGACGCCATCAATCAACACCAGCGGCCTCTCTCCATCCAAATACAGCTCCAAAATCAGGTTTTGCCTAAAACCCTAAAATTTTAAATTTTGATAATTTTGTGTTTAATTTGTTATTATAGTTGTATCTAATGGCCTATTGATTGTTTATTATATCAAACTAAGTGCTAATTACAATTATTACCATCCAAATGTCCAAATTGTTTGTGTATATATATTATGCACATATATACATATGTTAATAATTTAGTGTAAATGTGCATTGAGTTAGCGTTAGATTAGCTAGGATTGATTTAAACTATTTTGTGCATGTTTTGTAAAATATTATGCAAACATGAATTAGTCGAATATTTTACGAACATGAATTACATCTTTTACAAAATATATTAGCATTAGATAAGTATATAATTTAGTATATATATATACATGAATTATATATTTTGCGAAATAGTAAAAACCATATAATTTACTATATTTAATAAAATAGTAGAATATAAATAAAATAATGCATAATATGCTTTATTTTATATATTTAATAAAACGATAACATATAAACAAAATTTAAATCCCTTAGTAAATTTTTGGCCCCGTCTAACAAGTGTTATATATGGTCGTTGTATGAATATTCGTTTTTATTGCAAAACGGATATTCATATTCATTTGATACAATATTTGTTGGATTTGTCACTGTATTGGACAAGTTACAAACACAATAAAGTAATTACGTTTCGTAAATCATATCGTTATAAATGTTTCATAAAATTTCGATGGCATTTCCTTTTTGTTTCTTGTGTACATGCATATGTGTACGATACAAGGAACATGGGGGAAGTGCTGCCGAAATTTTGAAAAATCGTTTATAATGATATGATTTAAGAAATGTAATTACTATTATGTTTGTGATGAGAAGTAGGATGACCGATCATTACAAAAGGTACAAAAATGTGAACAAAATATCAAGAAAATATAACTTTGTATATAAACGAAAATGGATTATAAAAAACAGTAAAACCTAAACGTGTTTATCGAATTTGATTAATAATTTTTTTTACTACTGATCATAGATTTTACAGCATGAAAAATGATCAATTATTTTATCGATCAGAACTGGATGTATCAAAGAAGAGAAATGAGAGGCTCAATAAGTAACGGGGTAAATGTGTTTGTCGAATTTACTTTAAGTAACATTGGAAACGACGTAGAAATCCGTTGTCCATGTAGTAGGTGCAAATTGTTGAAGTATTTAGTACCGAATATGGTTAGGATTCATCTGCGCGAATATGGTTTCGTAACCAATTATTTGGTGTGGGATCGTCATGGAGAAATTATAACACGTAACGAAGAACAGTCAATAGAGGTCATTAGTGATGAAGTTAGTATGACGAATCTCATAGAACATATGGTTGAAGATGCAGCACGATCAATGTTCACTACTGTTGAAATTAATAATGACGATGTTAACGTCGAAGAGGAACCAAATGTTAGTGCGAAAAATATATATGATTTATTGGATGCTGCTAAGAAACCTCTTTGGAATGGATGTACTAGCTGCACTTAATTATCGTCGACTGCAGAGTACATTGCAATGAAATCAAAGTACAACCTCATAGAAGCCGAATTTACGGTTGTTGTACAAGCTGCTAAACGCCATATGCCATCAGATAATTTAATGTGCAAAAATTATTATGAGCTGAAAAAACTTATGTCATCTTTCGGTTTGCCGTATCAAAAAATTGATATATGTCTAAATGGTTGCATGTTGTTTTGGAAAGATGATGTCATTCTTTGGAATTGCAAAATATGTAATCAAGAAAGATACAAACCAAGGAAAAAAGAGAAACGAAGTTTCATACAAGCGTATGCATTATTTATCTATCACTCCTAGACTTCAAAGGTTATATGCATCATCTGTAACAGCGCATCATATGGTATGGCACAGTGTGAGAACACCTGAAGAAGGTACGTTAACACACCCATCTGATGGAGAAGCATGGAAGTATTTTGAAAAAAAAAATCCCGATTTCGTAGCGGAAAGCCGTAACGTTAGACTAGGTTTATGTACTGATGGATTTTCACCGTTTTCTCAGTTTGGTTCTAAATATTCATCTTGACCTATAATCATTACACCTTACAATCTACCCCGTGGATATGTATGAAAACTCCGTATATGTTTCTCACAATTGTCGTCTCTGGCCCTGATGATCCGACACATGGTATAGATGTTTACTTACAACCGCTAATCGAAGAGTTGAAAACATTGTGGTATGAGGGAGTTGAAACATACGACGTATCGGGAAAAAAAATTCGGATGTTCGCTTCTTTGTTATGGACTATTAGCGATCTTCCTACATATGCAATGCTTTCGGGTTGGAGTACGGCCGATCATTTTGCTTGTCCTTACTGTATGGAAGAAACACGAGCATTTTCTTTACGGCATGGGAAGAAAATTTCGTGGTTTGATTTCATCGACATTTTCTCAATATTAATCATACTTTTAGAAGAGACAAAAAAATTCATAGCTAATAGACATGAGACTTTACAACCACCAACGATTTGGTCTAGTGAAGATATATATGAACTTGTAAAATATTATCTAAAGATACATGAAACCGGACAACAAACTGAAATCCAAGGTAAATCGACGTTTCATAATTGGTGCAAACAGAGTATATTCTAGGAGTTGCCTTATTGGAAAAATCTCTTAATCCGTCATAACATTGACGTGATGCATAACGAGGAAAACGTATTCGATAATGTGTTTAATACACTTTTGAATGTTAAGGGCAAGACTAAGGACGATCTGAAATCAAGACGTGATATAGAAGAAATATGTAATTGTCCTGAGCTTCATATGAAGCCAAATGACACTAAATAAACCCAAAGCATGTTATGAACTAGATAACAACCAAGTTAAAGTACTGTTAAAAAGGGTGGAAGGATTACAATTTCCTGATGGAATTTCATCTAATCTTCGTAGATGTGTCGACTATAAGAACGGAATATTGAGTGAGAAAAGCCATGATTGTCATGTAATGATGCAAAATTTGTTACACGTCGCTTTCAAAGAATTATTGCCCGTAAAAGTTTGAAAGGTTATAACAGAACTTAGTTTATTTTATAAGGAGGTTTGTTCAACTACGTTAAAAGTTGACCGTCTTTGTAAACTTGAGGTAGAAATACCTATACTGCTATGCAAAACTGGAGAAAATATTTCCTCCAGGTTTTTTCAATGTAATGGAGCATTTACCTGTTCATCTTCCATTTGAAGCACGTCTTCGAGGTCCTGTGCAATATGGATGGATGTATCCATTCGAGAGGTATGTTATTAATACCGAGTATGTAAATGTTAATTTGACTATAAATAGAAATCAGTATTGATATGAAATATTTTATATTAGGTATTTAAATCATTTAAAGAAAAAAGTGAGACAAAAAGCTTGAGTTGAAGATTCGATTTGCAAATCGTATATCGAAGAAGAAGCATCGTTCTTTTTCTCTCATTATTTCAATGATCATGTGAATTTATCATTTCAAAGTGTTGCGTGTAATGATGAGGCCATTGAACAAGATTCTTCTTCTGAAGCAATGTTATCTATTTGTTAAACAACATGGTCGACATGTTGGAAAATGTGTAAAAGTATGGTTAGATAATAGAGATTATCATGTACAACACACATATATTCTTCTTAGTTGTCCAGAAGTTGCACAATTTATTAGGTAATTATCAGATTAAAAGTTTTGATAAATTTAATTTAATACTGCATGTGTAAATTAATAATAAAGCAATATATTATGTTTTTGTTTGCAGTGTTTATGAATCACAAAATCCAAACGGCGATTTAAGCAAAAGTTTCGCTACTTGGTTTTCGAACTACGTTTGTGATCCTACAAATAATGTGGTCGATGAAGGATTAAAACATTTGGCGTTGGGACCGAAAAGGAAAGTTAAAATGTATCTAATATTTTTCGTTAATGGATATAAATTCAACACCAAAGAATACGGTGCTGAAAAATTAACAAACAATACCGGGGTATTTGTTAAAGGCAGTGATGAACCTAATAATCATATACATGATTTTTATGGCATGTTAACCCAGATTTTGCAATTGACATATTTTATAAGACCCGCAGAGTAAGTTTTTTTGTTTAGATGCAACTGGTTCAGCAATGTTCCAGGTTCTGGTATTAACGTGCATCCAAATTATAATATTATAGAAATAAAACATACCTTCCGTTATCAGCAGTACGATCCTTTTGTACTAGCCGAACAAGCCCTACAAGTTTATTACACCCCTTATCCATCTCTAAAAAGAGATAAAACGGATTGGTCTGCGGTTTTCAAAACCAAGACGAGATTTACATTCAATGGAAAGAATATTCCGGAAGAACATACCTATCAAGCAGATATCGAGGAAAATGTTGAAATCACAATTACAGATGATCAAACCGATTTTGGACAATTAAATGATGAGACAAATGTATTAGTTGAAGCATTTGAGAGTGTAGAGGAAAACGATATAGAACACGAGACCGTGTCTGAATCAGAAAACGACGAGGACTGAGTAATATCCGGTAATTTTTACAATTATTCACGCACACGTATCACATACCATCATCATCATTACATGCACTACCAATTAAAAATAACTTTATTACATGCACCACATATCATCATCATTTTATCTACGGCTATAATTAAAAATGAAACTTTCAACAGGTATTATGTCAGGCTCCAGACGTCGTAGCTCTTCTCGCTCGGCCGACGAGAGTAGTGGTGAGCCTCCGGCTCGACCACTTGTATATTTGCAGCCGAAGGCTGATGGAGCGTAAATATCAAAATTAAAATGATAACAATATAAATTTGTTTATACATACATACATACATACATATATATATACACACACACACACTTGTCTAAAGCTTTGTTTTATATTTAACACAGGGGATCTGAGTTGGAGCCCTCAGGAGTTGTGTTTGGCATTTCCAAGCAATCATATATGAGCAGGATGACAGATTGCTGGCCTAAGTGGAGTAAGATCCTTAATCAAGTCAGGGAGGCCATCTGGCAGGATTTTCTGGTGAGTTAATACCACTTTACTATATGAATAAGTATAAATGAACAATTAATAATATTTTCTCTTTGTACAGGGGCAAGTGGACTTGGCGGAGCCCGATGTCGCCATGGTTCAGCGCCACTGGAATTCGAAGGTCATCAAAAATTACAGAGAGGTAATGTAACCTCTTAAAAAATCGGGGAAGAAACCGAACTGGATAGGCGCTTACATATGGGATTCTTGGATGAGTTGGTGGGAGATCGACGAGTTCAAGGTAAATCTCTCAAATATATAGTTAATTATTTCGCAATTAGTAAATATAATATTCAATTTAAATTGTAAGCGGAGTCGGAGAGGAACTCTGCCAATAGAAGTAGGAATCCTGTAACGCATCGTGGCGGATCCAAGTCTTTTCAGCATCATTATGATGACTTGGTAAATTTATCAATTACGAATTTAAACCGTTATTACATTTTGTATATTGATCAGTTCAGTAATTAGCTATGAAAAAATAAAATATATAAATTATTTATTGAAGGAAAGATCGCTTGGACGTCCCGTGTCTATGATGGAGGTATTTACCCGCACCCACGCATCAAGACAAGCAGACAATGCTGGCATTATTATATATCAGTGGGATGATGATGATAAGGCGACGGCTGCATATGTATGCATATTTTAAATTTTATTTTTATTAATATCGATAAGTTTAAATCATATTTTACTAATTTTAACCTGTAATTGTTTTTTATTTTAGGCAAAGTTTCAGAAGGCACGGACAGAGCTGCTTTCAGAATCAGATTGCGATGAGTTGACGGTAGAGGAGTAAGATAATATTTTCGACGTTATTATGGATCCGACGCAGCGGAATAGGAGCTATGGCTATGGAAACCAAACGGTAATCTTATAAACATTGCAATATTATATTTAATAAATTAACCTATAGGTACACTATACATTAGGAACCAAAATACATGAACCAAAAACATGAACGGAAAACATGAACAAAAAAGGCTTCGCTATTTTACGTTAGGAACCAAAAACATGAACAAAAAATAAATGGTAGTAGTATTAACAATAATAAATGGAACTGAAAAGAACACACTAATGGAGGTCTTATATGACAAAGTTAAAGTGAAACCCATGCTTTATACCCCTGTTATTTATGAAAATAGATGAAATCTCCATATCTCTTTGCATATCGTAAATTAAATCCCTAAAATTTACAATAATGAAATCACACTCAAATTCATAACAATAAAAAATCAATAATCTAAATTATAAATGCAAATTAAAAAAAAATCAAATTAATTTCACTCGTGACAATTCAAGTTGCTTGTAATATTAAAATATAAGGTACAATCCAGATATATAATATTTTTAATATCTCGATGTTTATATTATATAATTTCACGAAATGTATTATTTTTGCTGATATAATATCCAAACTATTTTACCAAAAACAACAAAATTTAAAATCATTCTATACCTTAGACTCTAATAATGCAATGGACCAAAGTAGCGACGAGTTTAAGTTGCGATATAAAAATGCAATGTACAATAGAAGTAACTAAAATTGCACAAAAGAACATTCTACGCTTGATATGTTATTTTAATTGAACAATATAAGACATTATTGTAGAAATAAATAAATTCAAAAAAATTCCAATAGTCGAATTAAGTTTGTATACCTCTAACGCATTCCATTTTTATTTTTCATTCGAAACGGAAACAAGTGGAAATGGATTAAGAATTTAATTAATGCATTGTAAAGAGGGGGAAAATCTAGTATTTTGGTATCATACACCAAAATTGATATTGAAAAGGTAATATTTTTTATCGTTTATCATCCTGCACTGATATCATTTAATAAAATCTGCATTTCCTTGTGGTATATGCATTGCTTAAGATCACGTCATTTATGTTTCCATATTTTAAAATATACATTGCTTAAGAAAATGATTATAATACAAATGTGAACATCTCACATTCTATTTGCAGGTTCGGGCAGCTCAAATATCCAAGCACTCTCATTAGCGCTTTCCATTGTTTCTTTCCTGGATTGCTTGTATACCTGCTCAGTCGACTTACTGCATAAGTTATATCTGGTCTTGTGCAATTCATGAGATACATGAGACATCCTATTACACGAGAGTATTCCAGTTGCATTACACTCTCATTGGTGTTTTTACGCAGTACTTCTGATGGATTAAAAGGTGTTCTCACTCCTTTAATTCCATAGTCTTGGAATTTTTCAATCACTTTGTCTACATAATGTGACTGAGATAATTCAATTCCATTAGGTGTTCTTATTATTTTGATTTCCAAAATAACGTCTGCAACTTCTAAGTCTTTCATATCGAAATTGCTAATTAACATCTTATTTATGGTCTCTATTACCTGAGTATTTGGACCAAATATTAACATATCGTCTATATATAAACAAATCATCACATATGATTATCCAATTTTTTTATAATAAACACACTTATCGCATTCATTTATACGAAAACCATTTCTCATGACACTATCAAATTTTTCGTGCCATTGTTTTAGAGCTTGTTTAAGTCCGTATAAGGTTTTACTAATCTACAAACTTTGTTTTCATTTCCTTTGAAAACAAAACCTTCAGGTTGCTCCATGTAGATCTCCTCATCGAGATCTCCATTCAAGAATGCTGTCTTTACATCCATTTGATGAATTTCTAGATTATATATCGATGCAATTGCTATTAGCATTCTTATAGAGGTTATCCGTGTTACTGCCGAATATGTATCAAAGAAGTCTACTCCTTCTTTTTGACGATATCCTTTGGCTACTAATCTGACTTTATACTTGTCGATAGAGCCATCCGCTTTCATTTTCTTCTTAAAAATCCATTTACAGACAATATGTTTTATTCCAGATGGAATATCAACAATTTCCCAAGTTTTATTACTTAGAATCGAATCAATCTCACTTTGGATTGCTTCTTTCCAACATGAAGATTTAGAAGATGACATTGCATCCTTATACGTTTGAGGTTCGTGTTCTAACACATAGGTGAAAAAATTCGAACCAAATGTCTTAGAAGTCCTAGCCCTTACGCTTCTTCTTGGTTCAACTTCCTCAATTTCATGATGAGTTTCATCTTCATGTGAATTGCTTGATTCTTCTCTTGTCCTTTTAGGGACATTATTTCCTTCATTCCTTTTGTGCGGAAACACGTCTTCAAAGAATGAGGCATCTCTAGATTCCATGATTGTATTTACATGAACATCAGCTATATCAGACTTGAATACCCAAAATATGTATGCACTACTATTTTGAGCTGGCCCTAAGTAGTAACAATCTATTGTTTTTGGTTCAAGTTTGACTTTCTTGGGAGGCGGAACTGGGACTTTTGCCAAGCACCCCCACACTTTGAGGTATTTAAAACTTGATTTGTGTCCTTTCCATAACTCATATGGAATTGCTCCTGTTTTATTATAAGGGACTTTGTTTAATATGTGATTAGACATATTTAAGGCTCCCCCCCCCCCCACCCACAAGTTCGTCGGTAGACCAGAAGTTAAAAGCATGGCATTAATCATGTCTTTTAACGTTCTGTTCTTCCTTTCGGCTACACCATTTTGTTGTGGTGAATATGGAGCTGTTGTTTGATGAATTATACCATTTTCGGCACATAACTGTTTAAATGGTGATTCATATTCTCTACCTCGATCAGATCTCAATATCTTGATCTTTTTATTTAACTGATTTTCTACCTCAGCCTTGTACTTTATAAATGATGTAATTGCTTCATCTTTACTATTCAAAAGATCTACATAGCAATATCGCGTATAATCATCAATAAAAGTGATAAAGTACTTTTTTCCACTTCTTGTAGGTAATGATTTAAAATCACATAAATCTGTATGAACCAAACCTAGTGGTTCGGTGCTTCTATCAACAGATTGAAATGGTTTTCTTAACCATTTTTGCTTCTACACATGCCTCACATTTGTAGTTCTTATCTACTTGAAATTTCGAAATTAATCCCAAGTTTGAAAATATTTTCATTTTTCGGAAATTTGTGTGTCCCAATCTATCACGCCATAGTAAAATTTCGTGCTCAAGCAAGTAAGAAATTTTAATTTTATTAATAGCACAATCAGAATACATAGTTTTATTGCCGATAACGGCTACATTTGCCTTAAATAGGCCATCACATAAATAACCCCTTCCGATATACATTCCAACTTTGGACAGAACCATCTTGTCTGACTCGAACACCAGTTTGAATCCTTTCTTTGATAGTACTGCACCAGAGATGAGATTCTTGTGTATGTCTGCAATGTGGAGCACGTCATTCAACTTGACAGTTTTTCTAGAAGTAAACTTGAGGATTACTGTGCCACTGCCTTCGATCATGGATACTGCAGAATTACCCATATAGAGTTTTTCTTCTTGATCGAATTTCTGGTATGTAGAAAACATGGATTTGTCAGAGCAGACAAGACGAGTAGCGCCTGTGTCCACCCACCATTGGTTAGGATTCTGAATCATATTGCATTCAGACACAACTGCCGAGAAGTTGGACTCGTCTACTTCCATGTTTTCTACTATATTTGCCTCTTTATTGCGGTCCTTTTTGAGTCTGCAATCTCTAGCGGCATGTCCAACTTTTCCACAAACCCAACACTCGCCATTAAACTTTTTGGTTGTTGTCTTTTGGTTTGTTGTCTGGAGCTTTCCTTTTCTTCTAGAAATTCTTCTTTTTGTTTTTGGTCTTTGAACCTTCAGTCACAAATGCCTCATCGCTTTGTTTTGTAACTCCACGGTTATCTGCCTCAATCTTCAGTCGAACTATGAGATCCTGTAAAGAGATTTCCTTCTTCTTATGTTTTAGATAATTGCGGTAATCTCTCCATGACGGCGGCAGTTTTTCCGTGATGGCTTCAACCAAAAACGTTATCCAACCTTATGACCTTCCACTTCGAGTTCATGAATGATGATTTGCAGTTCATGTAGTTGAGCAGTCACCAGTTTGGAGTCAACCATCTTGTAGTCCATGAATTTGTCTATAATGAATTTCTTAAGACTGATATTCTGCGCCTTATACTTCATGGCAAGTGCATTCCCGAGTGCTTTTGCTGTCTTTAGAGGCTGATATACTTTGTATAACACATTGTCGAGACAATTCAGAATACAGTTTCTGCATAGAAAATCGGAATGCTTCCACATATCAACATCTGATTCCTTGCCTGGTGTAGAAATCGGTTCCTCCTCCTCGAGATACCGTTGCAGACCGAGTGTGTTGAGATAAAATAACATTTGATTCTGCCATGTTAGAAAATCGTCACCATCTCCTTTAAAAGGATCAGGCCTGTTGTGTGTAGTAGCTTTTGTTGAGAGTTATACTGTTGCCATATCTGTTTTAGCAAAAAACAGTAAAAAATTCTTAAGATGTTATATGTCTAGTATACCAAAACAGATAGCATGCTACAATAAACTCGTCGCACAAGTTTATAAATTAGATTTCCACTACGTTGGAATTCTGTAGTAGATATTTTTGCAATTATGAGTTACGTTGTAAATAATTACAACAACAACGTTGTAGTTTTGTTAAAAACGGCGCAACGTAGAAAGAATATAGCAGAATCTGATCGGTTTTCGTCTGAGGCTTGTAGTAACAATTTCCTTAAGAATTTTTATTCAAAAATTCTTGCAAGATACAACAAACGTAATCTGCACGAGATTGTAATGAGTATGTCAACTCTGTGATATATTATTTAGAGAAGCAGAGAAAAAGAGAAGAAGTAGAAGAAATTAGAACTGGAATTGAATGAGAATGTGATCAGGATTCTCTTCTATTTATAATTTCGTCTGCATCCTTTCAAACAGCCGCGTCCGCTTGATGGGTCACACCCGCTGCCTTTTGAACGCTGCTGTTCGTTAATGGGTCGCACCTATCTGGTACTTGCATCTGCTCGTGTTGCATCTGCTTATGTTCGGCCGCGTCTCTTCAGTCGGGCCGCACCTGCTCGCCTCTAACGGGTCGCACCCACTTCTGTTCGCCCATGGGTCATGCCTCTTCAGTTATTCGCGTCCGCTTCTAAACAGTCGCGTATGTTTATATAGCCTACAACTGGTAAAAAAACTCGGCACAGTTTTGCAGTAAAATTAGGATCATATTAGACCCAACCCAGCCCAGTTCGGTTCGGTCGGTTTGTCGGACTGACGGCGGAGGCGGCGCGTGCGCGTATGTGGTGGAGATGCATGATCTCCCTTCTCACGACGAAGCATACATTTGGGTGCCCCTAGGCCCCAACACCTTCATTGCAAAGCCATATATATTGGAATAGCTTTGCAAATTTGGCAATGTGGGACTATGTATCTTTTCATTCATTTAGGAATTCCAACAGTACGCGCAGAGGCATGGTTCCTTCCCTTCGTCGTCTGGTGCTTCAGTAGGTGGTGATGATGATGCTTGAGAGGTATGATGATTATTGTCTTTGTGGTTGGTTATTGTATATATTGACTTTGAGGTGGTGAAGATTGTGTTTGATGGTTATTGTGTATATATTGACTTTGAGATGGTGAGGTTTAAGTGTTTGCATTATATATATTGACTTGAATATGGAGTTGGAGTTGGTGTTGGTGAGAGTTTGTTGTTTATGTACATATTGACTTGGAGGTTGGTTTGAAAATGTAATGTTTGATGTTGATTTTCGGTTTTTTATATTGTTTGTACTATAATATGTTGGATATGTGATATATATGTGAAATGGAGTGGAAATGGATATATTGATTGTGTGTGGCTGGAAGGTGAATGACTTGCTGTTATAAAAAAAAATTCACACAGATTAGCAACGACTACCAACGGCTCTTTGGTCATTTTAAACCAATGGCTTCCAACGGCCTCCATCTGCTTAATTTTGTTTGAAGCCGTTGGAAAAGTCATTGGAATAGCCCCGTTGCTTCCGTTGGAAGCCGTTGGAAAGCGTGAATGCTATTCCAACGGCCGCCAACGGCTGAAAGCCGTTGGAATAGCCGGTTTCTCTTGTAGTGAAAGAATAGGAAGAGAATGTTGATGAAGAAATGAAAATGAGACAAGTGAGGAAGAAGAGGTTCCTCCTTTGGTGAGAAAGGGAAAAGGTAAAAATGAAAAGCACTCATTTAAGATTTTGAAAGTAAGGAGCAACTACCGTTGCTATTCGACTACAAAGATCATATAGCTAGTCATATTTGATCTGTTATGGTAAGTTTATTATTTTGGTTGATTTAAATAGTTTAATGCATTGCAAAATAAATCTTGTTATTAATTAACGTTGTGTCGGTACATAAAGCAAAAATTATAAAGCTCCACACTCATGTTGGAACCCATAAACTCTGGATTTTGGAAGAAGGAAATTCGGTTTATGAGCGATGTAGTGGCTTCTTGTAATAGTATCGGTATGATCGAAGAACCACGTGAAATTTTTTATAAAGTTCTTATTGATGCTTTTATTTAACAATTTTACCATTAATATAATACATTTTCATCTTCCATTCTGGGAAATGACTGTAACTACAGATGAAGTGGTTCACATACTAGTATTTTTGTTGTTGGAAAAACTGTGAATGATCTGCTAGGTGGATCAATGTGTATTTCATATGATAATATATACGAATTGTTAGATGATGCCTAAGATCGAAAAAAAATAGGTTAATGATGTGTTAGGGTAAGAAAAAAAAATTCATTTAGATTGGGTGGTTAAGGGCAAATTATTCAAGGTCGAAAGAATCGGATAACATGGAACGTAAAAGACATTGTGCTACTGCTAATTTGTTGTACACTATTTGCATATTGGTATGTGACGATAAATCTTGGAATAAAGTTTTCGTTCATTTTTTACAATGTCTTCGTCATTTATGTCCAGTTGATACTAATTTTTAGTCCACTTCTTGTTTAAGTTGGTCACTCTAGAACTTAGGACAGGTACGTGAAAGGATGTACAATAAAATTGCCGGTTGTATAACATTATTATAGGTTTGGATTTATGAACATTTCCCTATATCATCATCATTGGACAGTGGGAGTTAATATGGGTTGAGAGCAGCATTTTATTTTGCATGGGCGCCTAGTACTAATTTTGTCTACAATAAAGTTTCTATGCTTTGTACAGCGGGTCTATAGTATGCTTTGCAACCATTGAAATTTATCTTACATGAAGAGTTCTTCATCAATTTGAATATGTGCAAACAATCCCAACATATATATTTGTACTTTGAAAAAGAAGTTGAAAATGTCGGTTAAATCGTTTGAGGCGGCATACTCGAACCTTGACGAAATTAGTTGGAATGAATGACAAAATTATATTCTTATTAAAAGCTTGATGACAAACAAAGTCAACTGTCCTTGGACTGTGATGCTAATCACGAGAGCAAATCCTTTGTACCAAGTTTCTTCCGTGCCTCTATCCCAGCCAATACAAAAATGCTGTATGGCACTACTAATAAATACACTAACATATATTCTTTAACTCCGTTAGCATTGGATTAACGTCAACATTAATTATTATTTATTGGGAATATGAATTCATGCAGACACATGCGGACAAGGAATTCATGCAGACACATGCAGACAATTCTAATTCTAGGTAAACAATTAGTCATTGCTGTTATATACTTCTATATTTCTCAAATTTACACCAACCCATCTCCAAAGGACAGCATAATAAAATCGTTTTACAGCCTGCACAAGAACAAAGAACATGAACAAAGAATACATTACTAGAATACACATGAACAAAGAACAAATATGAACTGAAATTATACACAGACAAAAACGCATTCATACATAAGCAGTTCAACCCAGCTCGATGATATCAACTAAAATAAAAATCCAAACAACATAATTTTTCATGCATACAAAAATCTTAATTAATCAATAAAAATCATAGTTAATCATCTAAATCAAAAAAACCATGTTCTACTTTCAAAGGGATTTTTACGTGCCACTCCTCGAATTTGTCTTTGTATAAATTAGCCCATTGCTTTGCTACCGAGCATCCCATTTTTTCCCAACATATAGCTATGGGAGGGAAAGGAGCATCGTCGGTCAATTGTAACTTCACAAAGTGCGTTCCTTCATCAACTATACATACGACGATTACTTTGTTGCATAATGAATTAGGAAGTTCTCTTAAAGGTAGGTAAGTAGCACTTTCCTTTGGCGCTAAAACAATGAACACACATTGAAAAGCACTAGCGACCATGATTCCCATGTAAGGAAGTTTCATCCAAGCTTCCATTGGTGCAAATGGTGATTCACATTGTAATGCTAGTTCACATTGTTTAAAATTTTCTTCACCTCCTAAGAACAATGTATACTCATACGCATGCTTTCTCAACTCTTCAAGTAATGCTCTCCTCACAAGTATCCATCCATTTTCACGACTCATACCTAATTGTTCGGCGATAGCTCTAAACCCACAATGCCTATCTCTTTCTACATCCTCCCAGCTTTTGATAAAATTTCGAATTATTGGATTTAATTCCCATAGCATACCATGCATCTTATTTGAAACCTGTAAATATTTAAGATACAAAAACTATGAGTATCTTATTGAATTAAAGTATTATGTTGCAAAAAAATATATATTTAATGTTTAAATACCATATCAATATTTGTTGTAGGATTAGTTGTACAAGAGAACTTTTGTAACAGTTCGGTGAATGAGGTCATGTGAGAGTTATCGGTTCTGTTGGGCACGCCACTTCCATATAGCCCCTACAGCAATAAAAATAACAATACAATGAATTATAAAAATTGTGCATATAATATAGTAACAATTATACCTTCTAAAATTCAACATAATGTGTTACCTGCATATAATAATTTGATGAAGAAGACACTATTTCCGTAGGCTCCATGTCCTTTACTAAATAATGTGAATTAAACTCATAATATTTGGATAGTAATTAGTTCTTTTTAAAATTTGACAAACAAGAAGTTTAAAATACATTGCGTATACGATTGTAAGGTTACCTGTTGATGCTGGAAATATTATCTTCTTTGAGTAGTACTGCCATTATGAAATTTTGAAGGAACATGCTCATCTTTTCTATGTCTTTTTTTCCTTAAAGCTTTTTCTAAAGCATTTTTTCGACGACACGAACTAGCAAAAATGTTCTCCTTTGGTTTTATTTTGATTCCTTTCACTTTATGCTTAACCCCATTAGTAGATGTAGGCTCTAATATATCACTTCCAGTTGGTGAAGCTTTAAGCTGACTCTTTTCATTTTTCAAGTTTTTTTTAAACGAGTCATCTACTTCTTTTAGAGTTTTGTTAAGCCCAGAAAGAGCAATTTCATACGCATCTTCTGATCCTGCTGCTCTTGTTGCAAGTTGTGTATACAATCGACACAACTCTTTATAGCGCCTTGCGGTTTCTATTTTCGGATCATTATTATTTATTTTTGGACAACCAATTTTTGCACTCTTAGCCTTCACATTTTTTGTCCATCTTCTTAGGATGTATTGAGGAGGAATACTCAAAACTTTCTTTATAGAAAGAACCTTTAAAGCATGTGCACATAAGATCCCCGCAAACTCAAATTTTTTGCAGTTACACAAAATAACAGAATTAGTTGAGTTATATGTCATCATATGCTTGAAATCTTTCCCATGAGGAGCAATTTCATATTTAGCCATTGTTCCAATCTCTTCCAATAAAGTCATCGTACAATCGTGAGCTTTACATAACTCATTTTGCAACATTTTTAGGACCGGGGGTGTGTACATAGTCGCTACATGTTGTAAAATTTTAACTGGAAAGGATAGTGAAGGAGTACTATGATTTACTTTAAAATCGGCCTTTGATTCTTCATAACGACGATTGTCCACTAACCTCTGAAAACGCTCAAAAAATCGTAGTAAATCATACTTATAACTAACATACTTTTTCACAGCATGGTTCATGCTTTCACTACGTTGGGTGGTTGTAATATCGGCACAAAATATTTCACGTCCATAAACTAATGCCCATTTCTCTTTTAGATCAAACAATCGTTTTGGCCAATCGTTGGTTTGAAGATTATATTTTCAAGCATCATGTTCCAAGCATTTAAAAAGTCGATTTCATCCTCGTAATCATATATACAACTACTAAAGTCTTTAGCAAAAGTAGAGAATTTATCGAACAAATGACTAAGATGCTTAGCTGCATTTTGATATATATGCCAAATGCATAACCGATGACTTGTCCCGGGCCATTGAGAAGTAATTGCCTTAGCCATGGCAGCATCCTGGTCTGTAAGTATAGTCATAGGTCTTTTTCCAGACATCGCCTTCTCAAACGTATCAAACAACTATGCAAAAGTTTCAGTGATCTCATCATATAATAATGCGGCCCCAAATAATATTGTTTGCTTATGATTATTCACACCGACAAACATTGCAAAAGGTCTTCCTTCTTTATTTTTTCTGTAAGTAGTGTCAAAGCATACAACATCGCCAAAATAATCATAGTCTACCATCATGTTTGCATCAGCCCAAAAAATATTAGTTATCAAATCATTTTCGTCCACTTGTATAGCATAAAAAAGTTAGGATCTTTCAACTGCATTTGTTGTAAATCGTTTAACACTCCATCCGTATCTCCTTTTTTCATATTTCTTGTTCGTTTCCAACGTAAATAATTTCTATAATCTTCCAGAATAAAACCAAGATTTTCACGACCTCCGGCTTGTTTACTCAAAAACTCTAAAGCTTCTTTTGGTACAATACCAGAGTTGTCCGCCATATCAGCTTGAGCTATTTGCGCATCAGTCATTTTTCTATGTGATCTAAAGAAATGGGTCTTAGAAGGACTTGACACCATATGTGTATGATGTGGAACAAATTCGACGATGCTATATTTTTTACTATGTTGACAATAAACAATTTTCATCTTTGCTAGACAGCCAAATCTTGTCTCGGCTCGATGAGATTTAACATAAACATCACGTTTGTCTTTTCCGCGCCAACCTTCGGCGGAGCAAACAAAAACTCTATCTTTCACATTGACATGATTCGGTAACATATGGGCTCTACCTTTCCCAATACTAAAACCAAAACAGTATGCATATTCATTGTAAAATCTAAATGCATCGAATTCGGTTTGAAACGTCATAACTATTATTGGAATAGAATCCACGACGGACATTGAATCGGTTGAATTTTTTGTTTCACCATTGATATCTTGTGTTGATTTTTCTTGCTCATCTTCACTTTGAAAATTTAGCTTACGACATGCTTTATTATCACTTTCCATAATTTGTTGATTTTATTTAACATTCAAATGTTCCTTAATTTGATGAAGAAGAAGTGAGTAGAATATTAAACTTTCAGTTAATTGCTTTTGTGAGATATGGTTGTAGAAGAGGAAGGGACATAAACTAATTAATAAGGATATTAATAGATAATTAATTAGCTGAACTGAATACAATGCTAATGAATACAATGCTAACAGAGTGAAAAATATATGTTAGTGTGTTTATTAACAGTGCCATATGGCATTTTTGTATTGGTTGAGACAAGGGTATAGAAGAAACTTGGTATAGAGGATTTGCTCTTCTAATCACATGGAGCGGTATAAGACCGTGTCTCGTCCAATTCTCGCTAATCCTTCTTGTAAATAAATGAGCACATCCGATCAAATTGTGGTGTACCAAACCAAATTCAATTCCACATTATAAGTAAAGCATTCTTTTACTCTAAAAATTCTCATTGAATTATGATTGAGTTACAATTATTTCTGAAATGATGAATTTGATATGTTACGGATTATATTAAAATTTCCAAACCAAATGCATCCACATTAATCGAATATGTTGAGGATGAGCAACCACCAGCTTTGTGTGATGAGAATTTGCTAACGTAAGATTAACCGAAAGCTTCAAAGATTATGAACAAGGATAAGGGAACAAGTTAAAGCGGCGCCAAAAAGAGGAAAAGGATACACGTGAGAAGAAGTAAAAATGTATTCACTGTTGTGATTTCATCTATTGACTGTTGTGGACTCTCCTGTTGTATTAAACTATGTGGTGGCGTTTCTATATATTTGTTGGATGATGACAACTGTGATTTAATATACTAGTACAACCGCACAACGGTGGGAAAACCGATCGTTTAGTTTCATAAAAAGTAAAAAAAATCAATTTATCCGCGAATGGTGTACTATTGTCATGTGCGAAGCGTGCCATAACACTCGTTGCCAATATATCGAACAAGAAAATTAACGTATTATTAAAAACAAAAATAAGAATATTACATAATCATGATGAAATTATTTATTATTTTGAAAAATAAATACCAAGGTTCGAAAACTCGGTTTCGGTTTCGGTCAATTGAAATTTTCTTAGTTTCGGACGATTTCGAAAACTTCGGAAATTTCGGTTTTGATTTTGGTTTCGATCCCGGTTTTAATTTCTAATAATGTGTTAATGAAAATGTAATAATAATCCTTCGTAAATAAAATGTAAAATATAGTTTATAAAAAATAGAGGACAACATACAATCTATAAACAAATAAACTACACCGTAGCTACTTTACAGTTCTAATTAACCATTACTTAATTAAATTAGGAAACTAATTGTTAACTGGGAAGGTTTTAGAATAAGTGCGGGTGGAGAATCACTTGTACTCTGTGTAATTCAAAGGCAAGTCATCTACATCCTAAGTAAACAAAAATAAAAACTAGTATGATTCATATACTTAAATCTGAGTAAATGCATTTTTGCCACTCATATTTGCAAGGAAACATACTCATGAATCATAATAAGGAGAATTTATTATGATGTACAAATGATTTGATATTTTCGCATGTATATAAACATTATATATCATGCTTACAACAAATGCAAAGAAAGATGACATAAATATGGTCTGAACAATATTAACCAAGAAAGAAATGCATGGCAGGTTCTTCAAGGCAGCAAAAGACTGAACATAAAAACCATAAATGGAAAACAAGAATTAGCTGATACAGAATTCATATTGCAAATTCAGGAGCAAGCTTTTTTGAATGCCACTTGGACAAGTTTGGTTCTCGACAAGCTCTAGTATATTTTCAACTTCATTCAAGGTCTGCTTGTCAATCCCTGCGCTTGCTAATTCCACAGCTGTAGCAGCATTTCCCTCTACCCATCAATTACCCTCCTCAATTAGCATAGTATTATATTTATTTGTTTATCTCCCAATTGTGTTTAGCGAGTGAACTGAAATATCTATTTGTTTATCTATCAGTATAGCCTGAGCGTATGAATTTTGAAATTGTGATGCTAAAAAATTAAAGGAGCTTAGTGAGGTATATTAGAATTTAGAAGTGAGGTATAACTGACCTATCAACATACACAAGCACACAAACATATTTACATACCACATTAGTTAATATGCACTGTAAGATGGGAAGGTTTCACAGTAATTTACATTGGGAACACTCTTTGAAAGGTATATAAAGTAAAGTGTTGCAACAATTGTGACGCCCCACCTCTATACCCACGCTAGTCAAGAACACTACGGTGTAATGCTGTCAACTAGCACGGAGAATAAGGCTGTTGAGGAGCGACCATCTTTATAATTGCTTTGTGCGAGTACCGATATGCCAGATAAAAATATAACTTTTCATCTCAAGAGGAAATCCGACATACCGACACAAACTCAAAGCTACTACACAGTGGCTATAAAGGTCTTCGGAAACAAATATAGAAATAAACATAACACAAATCAGTCACAGACAATTCATATCACAAAGGCGGAAATAGATATGAATATATATAACACATGAAAGTGTATATCAGAGTAGTGGTCAAATAAGATCCACAATAATACAAAAGAATAGCAACACGTGCTATACAAAAGAATACAACTATGAGTCCATATCTCAAGTGTATACAACAAAATAAACTACTAATTTAAGTAGTTAGCCAAAAGTCAGATGATGGTCCGATAATGAGTCAAGCAGAAGCACCTGTGAAATCTCGGTCTGACTCGAGTATTATTTAATAAGAAAATAATAAACGGATCAGTCTAGCTATAAATATCAGATGAAATGATATAGAATAAGAAATATGACTAAACGTATAATAATCACAATGCCAAGCTGTGATATATAAGTAATTGAAAAATCAATAAGAGATTAATCAATATCGCAAAGATCTACTCAAGATAAAAAGGAATGTCATACTCCTAATTTCATTCACCAAGCCACAATAAATGACATATATATCCATGCCAATCGTAAAAGTTGGTGAAACATAAATTCCAGAAATCAACACACGAAATCCAAAAATCACAAGAAAAGGATGGCCAATCAATAAAAATGAGTCAGAGCTCCTCCTAACAGGGTATAGTCCCCCATTGCGAACATTGAGCCGAAGCTCCTCCTGGTGAGTCAAAACTCCTCTTGACAAGGTATAGTCCCCCATTGCGGACTTTGAGCCGAAGCTCCTCCTGGTGAATCAAAACTCCTCCTGACAGGGTATAGTCCTTCATTGCGGACTTTGAGCCGAAGCTCCTCCCGGTGAACCGAAGTTCCTCATGACAGGGTATAGTCCCCCATTGCGGACATTGAGCCGAAGCTCCTCCTAGTGAGCCGAAGCTCAATAAAAATGACGTACAGTCCTCCACGTGGACAAAAAGACATCGCACAATGCTAGTCTAAACCATAAAATGATCGTCATGATCAAAGAGAAGTGTCGATTACAGTAAGCTAGTAAATATATGAGCTTAGCTTCATGTCCCATAACCACTAGCTTAACTTAAATATTTACGAACAAATTGTAGATCTCCACTAGAAAATTGTCACAAGAGATTCAATCGAACAAGTCCAAGAATTAACCGACGAAGTAAACGCAAGCGTTTCATACCACTCGTTTTACTAGGTCGTTTAATTAGATTTCTCATACGAGTGAGGCAAAGGCTTGTATATACTAATAGATTGGAAAACGGTTTAAGAAAACGAGCCTTATAATAAAATAGTGTTGAAATCATTTGAAGAAAGAGTTTTGATATTTTTACTACTAGTATAGAAAACCTTTATATTTTTAAAGTGACAAATCACAAAGAAGATTGTAGGAACAATCAATCACTAAGATTCACATTCGAAAACGTGAATAAAATCCAAAGAAATCGATACCGAATCCATCGAAATGGATATTCCAAGAATTCCCAAAGAAAATAAGTCATCAAAGTCAATAACAAATGATAACAAGAAAAAGGAAACAACACGAATCGATTAAAGTTGAAAATTCAGACAACTAGGCAAAATAGGCATAGTTGGCAAATAGCAGCAGGTCGGTCGACCGGACTCCCTGAGTCGGTTGACCGAACCAAAAACAGAAGTGCACGGGGTAGCAGGTCGGTCGACCGGACCATGAGCTCAGTCGACCGAGCCCTGTAGCCTGCACTTCCAAACAGAGGCAGGAAGTGCCCGTTCTACAGGTCGGTCGGCCGGCCCAGGGGCTCGGTCGGCCGAACCTGTTGCTGGCACTCCCATGCCCTATTTCAAATGAGGTGCAAATCTCGATCAATTTGCAATCGCACGAGCCACGGCGCTAAGGGTTTATGCCAATCGACTACCCGACCATAGAAGCTCCTCGATGCATCACCAAAAACATGTTCAAATATCAAAGTTAGGATTTTTAACGAATTGAACTCAAAACACTAAAAATTGGAATATTCACAAAAGCAATCCAAATCAAAATCAAATGCACATGAATAAGTGTTAGGAATTCATACCTAACAATCGAAGGTAATTCATACACTTAGATGTGAGATTAAAAATCTCACCTTTGAACCCAAAACAATGAATGAGAAGCTCGAAGACAAGGGAAGATCAACCACACTTCAATCTCAACACTTGAAGCTTGAATCTAAGCTTAAAAGAGGAACATTCCCTAAGTTAGGTTTAGGAAATTTCTGAAATCAAAGAGAGAATGAGTTGGAGAAGATGAAGAGAAAGCTTACCAATGGGTTCTCTTGAGTTTGGAGCAAGAAGATGGATTTGCTAATGGAAACTAGGGCTTAAGATCTCCTAATTCTTTTTCTCTTCCACCATTTTTACTTGAGTTTGAGTGTTAGAAATATGAAATGAAGTAATGAAGAGTTGGAGTGAGTTGGGACTGAGTTAGTAAGTGGCTAATGGGTTCAGCCCAAACCAAAGCCCTAAGTGAAAAAAGTCAAAATTCTACTATCTCCAAACATATCGAAGTTTATATTCAAAAAGGTCACAAACGTCATTTTGAACTCAATGGGAGGGGTCTCGAGTCCTAATTCGACCGTATGCAAAAAGTAGCTTTTCGGACTAAATTCCGAGTATCGATGAAATATTTAAATAAAATATTTAAATATACAATTGATAAATATGCGGGTTGTTACAACAATAATAGTAGCTAGTAGTATAAAAAAAATTACCTTGTTTACAGAATTCATGCCAACAGGACAGTAAAAACTTCTTTGTTTGTTAAGCTATACTGAAGAGTCGGTTTTGAAATTTTCTTCCTCTTCTCTTTACAGCAATTCGCCGCTAACTTGCAAGCAGACTACAGAAATGAAATAAAATTGCACTTTGGTCAAATAGGATAAATGATGTGAATAACTTAGTATTGTTATAACATTGGTTATACAAATCAAAATTTTGAATGGAGGAGGTCATTAAAAAGAATACGTAACAATAATATTCTAAATGGTTAAACTTCAGATGTTATGGTAAGTTAAATGGTTTACATACATGTTAGCGTGAACTCTCAATATATCCATACATTCAAAAAATATGGGAATGCACATTAATTACTTAAATGTTTATATGTTAAGGTCGCATTTTATAAGTTAAAACACAAACTACAAAAATCTTCGTATCACATCAATCATAAACATATAACAGCTATAACAATATATAATAAAATAGAAGTACATACATAACCTGAGGAACCTTCTGTTTCTTTCCTTGTTCCAGTTTGTCACAACAAATGTTTGTAAAAACCTCACAAACGTCTCAAGAAAGATATCAGAAATAGAAGCTATAGTGGCAGATGCACCATGGCCTCCAAGATCTTGATTTTCTACTTGTGCTCTTATAGTAGCTCTACTGTAACACAACATAATCCAATTCAAGTCACTTAATTACAAGTTTAATAATATTATACAAAACATTACAGTTTGCAACTCTGTTAAACCGTGGAGTACATTGTAATTTATGAAAGTTCAATAAAAAGCGTACTGCTATCGGCACCCAAGTTTCTACTTGCCGCCACCACGCTCGGTGACCAACCACCATGCGAGCCTTGTTGGCTTCAGCTGTTGTTCGCCAACCGTAGTGTAAAAAATAAATCATATGGTCGCCGCTAGCAAATACATGGGTGCTTATAGTAAGACACCAAAAGTTCATGTAAGAAATAATCTACATTTAAACTTTTGGTACTTTATTTACTGTTATATTTCCATAAGGGTTTACTGCAATATGAAATGTAAGCATTTGCAATATGGCATCTACTAAATAACATTAGTAGAACAGTTGTATAGAAATATTAAAGAATGTTTCTACAAAAGCATTCATCATATAAACATAAACCAATGCATTTCACAACATAAATAATTTAAAAATCTAAAATTTCCAACTATAAACCTTACTGGGCAAGAGATGATAAAACTTGAAATTACTAAATTATTTACACATCACCTAGAAAACAATCTTGAACTTGTCTTAACTTTGCAAGCAGACCATGCATCAATGATGCTAGGGAACATATGCAAATGCATAAAAGAACTTACAATCCCAGATGAAAAATATGACACAAACATGTGAATGCTTGCTGACCAAATAACAGTCTAAAACATATATAAACTTTGACACTCATCTTCCAAACAGTGGGCAACTCTTTTTCTATAGGTTATGCTCAGTACAATAGACGGTATTGATTAGTAATCGGTGTTAAGTGTTAGCCTAAAGTACAGTAATATTGACACATTGCACTGCTCACCCAAATTCAATGGTAGCTCAAACTTAAAGTAGCATTTGCAAATAATTTTTAAAATGAATATGATATCACCAACCAAATACAATGTGGCATTTGCAGGATAATACCAACGCTCATGAAACTTGCGAACTTTATCAGCATCCCATTTTTCAATTTGCTCTTCTAACCCAATTGGAGATCTTTTACTATATTTGTTTTCGGAATGTAAATGCTGAAGCAACTGGTTGATGAAACCGTGAAGGTTAGTCATAAAACCGTATAGGGCTATAGAAATGCTAAGATTCCACAGAAGTTTTTAAGCAAGACAGTAGATTACCTGACAATCTATCCGATATTCAATTGTGTTCATCATTTGTAGTTCTGAAAGGATGGCACGCCTTTCTTTTTCAACACGAGACGGAAGGAACTTAGGGTGGAAGGCTATCTGGAACGACAAAAAAAATTAAAATGATAACACACATTTATTTTTATTTGTCATCTTTTTTAAATATCGATGCACTTTAAGAATTACATAAATCAATCTAATGAACAACTAAATGTCCATATATAGACTTGATAACCCATTTACTAGTTAACAAAAACAATTTGCAATTTTTAGAGATAAGTAAATGTAGAAGCAAGTTTAAACTAATAAACCACAATAAGATATCGGTTATGTATTTATACTGGTTTAGTGTATAAGCAAACGGGATAATTTGGCACTGAAGTCAAAGCTTTCTGTTACAAAATTAAGAGCAATTAAGTCTTGAGCTGATATTGCAGTATTATTTCCAAGTAAATTTTGAAAATTATAGTGAATGAGGTGTTGATTACCATGTAAACACAGAATCTTATTGATTTTGCACTACAATCGTAACTGTTGAAATTGACTCAAAATTATAGTTATGTTTAATAGCATATGCAGGAAATCAAAACCGGAAAGTTTGATCGAAATAAATTATATTTCAGAATATGCAAATGTAGACTGCTTATAAGAGTGAAAGATAAAAACAGATGAAATAAGAATAAATCAAAATTACCTCGTTTAGTGCATCCAATACAGAAGGAAGCAAGTCTTCATTTAAGTCCTGATACGACAGCAATATTAGTTTTTGTTTATTTTTGCTCCTTGAACAAATTCTAACAAGCGGAAATTTCAGTTTTTGAAGATTAAAAATATAAGGAGAGATCAATTCAAAAACCAACTAACATAGTAAATATAACAGTGCTTTGGATTTCTATCGACGATGGGTTTTCCTAGATTCCCTAGATGGTTCCTTTGGGGGACATAGCAAGTGTGTAGTTAGATAGAAAATAAACAATAAAACATAGATGAAATTTCCAAAATAATCAACTCCTCTCTATCCTTTTGATTCAACAGAGTTACATTAAAACAAACTAAGGGAAAGGGTACCAAGAAATCCTATGGACTATAAACTGAAAAGAGAAAGCACCGTTATTGATAATTGTGCTCATTACCGAAATGAAGTAATCACTTTGACAAACCAGAAGTTTAACAGTGCATTAGATAGATATCCATTCATTAAAAAATAAAAATATATAGCTCACTTAATCTAAAATTTACAAAAACATTTCATGAGAAGCGTACCTTTGGACTAGTTGGTGAATGAACATGGAAAACCGTGTGATGGAAATATGTGTAAGCATTAGACCTTGCTCCGGTACCTAGGAGTTTCTCACGTTTTTTACTTCCAAGAAAAGCAACATGCTCAATCATATGAGCAATTCCTTTCTCATCCTCCTCTTCATTAATTGATCCAGCATGAACTTCCATATGTGCCTCAAACCTACAGTTTCAGCACAGTAGTAAAGTGTGTATTGTTCATTCCATAATCAACTGATGGCAATCTAAAACCGAAACTAAATTGAAATAGCTCACCACACACAGAAAAATATGATACCCTATATATAATAACTTTTACGTAAACCAAGAATTTTGAGATCATTGGCCAATAAGCCATCAACAGTACTTAAGAAAAAAACAGTACCTTTTGTTGGAAATGAAATATGAATGATAACCAGACCAAGTAACCAGTAATAATGGTTAATGTGTACACAACAATGCTTGTCATATGCATGAAACATTAACAAAAATCGCGATTCACTCAAAGTGCTGACTCGTGAACTAAAAAAGTTTGCTTGTTACCTGTCAGCCGGAATTTTATTTGGAAGTATAATATATCGAAGTCCATTATTCAGTTGTCCTCTGTGCAACTTTGGGTGAAGAGGAAGTGGAGACCTTAGAAATCCTTCTACAGCAGCCTTTTCAGCTTCAGGACTCCATGAATCTAGTTCTTGTTTCTCAAAAGAAGTTTCAGGCCATGATGTGCTAGCAACATGCGGTTCATCAGGACCTGATGCTGCACACGGAATCTGAACGGATTTCCTCTATAAGCATCAGAGAATAAATTAGGTGATTATTAAATGGACAAGTGTAAGTTCATGCAAATGAAACTATCCGCTAAGGACAACAATATATAACAAGCTTGGTTCAGGATTTTCAGACAATTTGGTTGGTATTATCTTGCAAATGCCGCATTGAATTGCTCTTTTTCTTCTATCGTCCTTTTGCAGATTCGAGCCAACCAAGAAATTAGAATTAGGGTTAGCTAGGTAAACGGGTTGTTGGCGACGGGCCGTAGGCGTGAGGAAGTGGCTGTAATTTATGTGACATCGTTGGCGGCATGAGGTTGTCGCCTCAGGTTAAGATGAAGGCGATGATTCGTTAGGTTTGGGATTTGATTTAAGGACGTAGGGTTTGTGATAGAGTGCTAGATCTGTGAATGAGTTTTGATTTTAGCGAGCTATTTGAGGGGCGAGGGATATGATTAGTCAGAGAGGAGAAAAGCACGGAGGAATTTTTGCAGATGGACGCGGATGTAAAATTTCGTGAAACAGGAGACGTGTGTTTTTGGCTTCAGAAAAATTTATTTTACAGTGACAGTAAGCTGGGCATTGTATCGAACGTTTTGTTGATTGTTTTGTTGTGTATATTTGTTATACGATGGGTTATTTTATACAAGAAACAGTTGCAGGTCTCTATTTTTGATATTGTTATAAAAAAAGTCTATATATATATATAAGGATGCAAATTTCGTCTCTACTTTTTGAAAAATAGAAAACGCAAGGTGATTTGCATTTTTCTGACATAAAATGCAAGCTAACTTGCAACTTTTATCAGAAAAGCGCAAGCTAGCTTGCGTTTTTTTATTTTGAATTTTTTTTAAAATTTTTGAAATTTTCAAAAAAATTTAAATTTTTGAAAAGCGCAAAATAACTTGCACTTTTATAAGAAAAGCGCAAGATGGTTTGCACTTTCTGATTTACAAAAAACAGGAACTTAATTTACATACTTATTATCATAGGGACTGTTCTTACAACAACATCGAAAATAGGGACCTTCGGTGCAAAACCTCTATTTTATATGTGTTGTTTGAGTGTGTGTCGATTGTTTGAACTTAAGTCTTCAGTTGAACTACTGTCTCTATTTTCTAAAATGGAGGGTGATGTCGAGTTAAGCTCAATAATTCGACAAAAGAAAGGTTGGAAAACTAAAAAACTTAGATATATGACACCCTTTTTGTCGTATTAAAATATCAAATACAACATGCTTGGGCCAAAAAATCGACCAACTTTCGAATTCGACTTGTCAATGTCGTTTTGAAGCCGACAAGACTCCATAAAAAATGTGAAGCCCCTTAAAACTTGTACCCTTTAGTTTTTTCTATTTAAATGATAATAAATACTTCGACGTGCCCGAGCCAAATTATTGACAAACTTTCGGGTTCGCCATGTCCACGTCGTTTAGAGGCAAAACAGTTGACAATCATCCATCGAAAATGTGGAGTCCCTTTAAAACTGGTACCCTGGTTTTCTTTTCTACTAAAAAGGTAGATAACTATTTCAAAATGCCTGGACCGAAAGATAGACCAACTTTTGGGTTGACATGTAGTCTCCATTTTGAAGCAAAACAGTAGGGGTGGGCATGGTCGGTTAACCGACAAAATCGGTTAACAAATTCGATTAACCGAAATATTAATCGATTCGGTAAACCGGTGATCGGTTAAGGTGGTTATCCATCCACCGACACAACCGGCCGAGGTTAACCAGTTAAATTAACCGATTAATTTAAATTATTAACGTTGACTGGTTAACCGATTAAATTAATTAGTTAACCGGTTAATTTAACCGATTAATCGTTGACCGGTTAACCATCATACATGTCAAACGGCGCAGCAATATAATATATCAAATGTGAACATCACAACATTAATATAAGCATCGATTCATAAGCATCATAATTTATAGGCATCAATTCATAAGCAATATAAACATTAGCACAAGCATCAATTCATAAGCATTAATATAAGCATCAATTCATAGTATATAGTATATGACTATATGCAATCTGCAGCAACCATTGTAGCAGCCATACAACTGTTGTAATCATTAGTTCACTATAGCAACCAATTAATCCATATCACAGCGTTATAATAATAGCATTACAGTCTGTGCTTAAGATGCAATATATCACAATTCAAAGTTTTAAATGCCAAAGTCCAAACATAAATAAAAAACATTAATATAACTACATCAACAAAAGTTCCAAATCAAATAACATAAAGTTCCAAATCAAATAACATAAAGTTAGCAGAATAGTCTGCCATGTTGCAGTTTCTGCCTCCAAATTCCAAGTGATCTCTATTAAAAAAATAAACAGATATAAATTAGCTGAAATGAAATGAAGCATGCATATTATATGCATATGTATTAATGCAAGAGAAATTTTACATGAAAACTGAAACATGGAACTGAAATGAAGCATAAATATTATATGCATATATGTGTATTACTGCAACAGAAATTGTACATGAAAATCGAAATGAGGAACTGAAATGAAGCATGTATATTTTATGCATATGTGTGTTACTGCAACAGAAATTATACATGAAAACTGAAATGAGGAACTGAAGTGAAGCATTTATAATATTCGCTTATATGAAATTAAAACAAGAATTTATATATGAAAATTGTTATAAAAAAAGCATTTATAATTGTACATATGAAACTAAAACAAGCATTTATAATTGTACATACGAAATTAAAACAAGACTAAAATGTACATGAAACCTGTTATAAACGAAAGTTGCTTATTTATAAAATGAAACTGCTTGTTAACAGTATATATGATTTGCTCTTATAGTCAGTTACTTACTCGGTGTGATATAACAGTATACTATATTTCATATATTTAACCCACATCAAATAATAATAGCATTGAATATTCACAAGATGGACTATCCATGGTGAAAATAAAAGATGATGGCGACTCACGTTGATATCCATGTACAAATTCTAAATGTCAAACAAGTTAGTTAGAGTATTATATTCAAAATCAAACAAATGAGGAACTAAATTATTTTATGAAAGTTAATATCACCTGAGAGGACTACATCATAATAAGAAACATCATCCATAGCTAATTTCCAATTACTCATGTCAATAAATGGGTGTTAATGCTTGTATTTGAGTGTAGTAAGTCATAAGGCAAGACTGAGATAGGTAACAGGATAGGAATTTTCAATTTTAATTTTGGAAGCTAGTTATATCTAAAACTAAGCTACTTTCAAATAAAAATATATGGCATTTCATTGTTATACTATAAACATGTTATGTTGCTTACTGTTTCACATTTATTATATGTCAGTTTATTATTTTAATCACAACTTCAAAACCAAACAAATTATTTTATAAATTAAATTAACAATGTTAGATTAAATAAAAACATTGCTTTACTGAAAAGATGGTAAAATTGTCTTTCCTCTCAATTTCTCTTCTCATTTCTATACCTTGGCTTTACTGAAAACATTGCTTTACCAAGAGAATATTGCTTTACCCTAAGAGAATTGCTTTACTGAAATGAGCATGGATTTACCCTAAGAGAATTGTTTACCAAGAGAACATTGCTTTACTCTTATGGTGAGAAAAATAAGTATGGCTTTACTGAAAACATTGCTTTACTAAGTCGGTACATAATTCTCATTCTTTGTTCAAAATACAGTGCCGTCATGTACATATGGAAACAAAGAAGAATGCACTTGCTACAACAACAGGAAGAATGCAGAAGACAAACCTAAGTGTCCTTGAATGATATTATACTTCTGTTGTTACATAACCACATTAATAATTGTTGGAATTCCTAAATACTAAATGAATGAAAACAACATAGTCCCACACCGCCAAAATTGCAAAGCAATTCTAGTATATTAATAGCTTTGCAATGAAAAGGTTGAGGTCTTCGACATCCAAATTGCAAAGAGCAGGCGGGTGCGATCCGTTAACGAATTTTAGCTAATAGTATAACGAGTTTATAATTAATTATTTTTTGTTTTGCTATACTAGACGTGTAACATCTTAAGACTTTCCTGTTTTAACTAAAAGAAAGATGACAACAGTAGAGCTCTCAACAAAGGCTACCACACACAACATGCCCGATCCTTTTAAAAAAGATAGTGACGACTTTCTAACATGGCAGAATCAGATGTTATTTTATCTCACCATACTCGGTCTGCAACGTTATCTCGATGAGGTTGAACCGATTCCTGCACCAGACAAGGAATCAGATGTTGATATGTGGAAACATTCTGATTTTCTATGCAGAAACTATATTCTGAATTGTCTCGACAATGTGCTATACAAAATATATCAACATCTAAAGACAGCAAAAGCACTCTGCAATGCACTTGCCACGAAGTATAAGACGTAGAATATCAGTCTTAAGAAATTCATTGTAGAAAAATTCATGGATTACAAGACGGTTGATTCCAAACTGGTGACTGCTCAACTGCATGAACTGCAAATCATTATTCATGAACTCAAAGCAGAAGGTCATAAGGTTGGAGAATCATTTTTGGTTGAAGCCATCACGGGAAAACTGGCGCTGTCATAGAGAGATTACCGCAACTATCTAGAGCATAAGAAAAAGAAAATCTCTTTATACGATCTCATAGTCCGACTGAAAATTGAGGCAGATAACCGTGAAGTTACAAACCAAACGAGGAGATATTTGTGGCTGAAGGTTCAAAAACCAAAAACAAAAAGAAGAATTTCCAAAAGGAAAGGAAAGCTCCAGACAACAAACCAAAAGACAACAAACGAACCAAAAAGTTTAATGGCGAGTGTTGGGTTTGTGGAAAGATTGGACATGACGCTAGAGATTGCAGACACGAAAAGGAATGCAACATAGAGACAAATATAGTAGACAACATGGAAGTAGACGAGTCCAACTTCTCGGCAGTTGTATCTGAATGCAATTTGGTTCAGAATCCTAACTAATGGTGGGTAGACACAGGCGTTACTCATCATGTCTGCTCTGACAAATCCATGTTTTCAACATCTAAAGACAGCAAAAGCACTCTGGAATGTACTTGCCACGAAGTATAAGACGCAGAATATCAGTCTTAAGAAATTCATTGTAGACAAATTCATGGACTACAAGACGGTTATTCCAAACCGGTGACTGCTCAACTGCAAATCATTATTCATGAACTCGAAGCAGAAGGTCAGAAGGTTGGAGAATCATTTTTGGTTGAAGCCATCACGGGAAAACTGCCGCTGTCATAGAGAGATTACCGCAACTATCTAAAGCATAAGAAAAAAGAAATCTCTTTACAGGATCTCATAATCCGATTGAAAATTGAGGCAGATAACCGTGGAGTTACAAAATCAAGCGAGGAGATATTTGTGGCCGAAGGTTCAAAAACCAAAAACAAAAAGAAGAATTTTCAGAAGGAAAGGAAAGCTCCAGACAACAAACCAAAAGACAACAAACGAACCAAAAAGTTTAATGACGAGTGTTGGGTTTGTGGAAAGGTTGGACATGCCGCTAGAGATTGCAGACACGAAAAGGAATGCAACATAGAGGCAAATATAATAGACAACATGGAAGTAGACGAGTCCAACTTTTCTGCAGTTGTATCTGAATGCAATTTGGTTCAGAATCCTAACTAATGGTGGGTAGACACAGGCGTTACTCATCATGTCTGCTCTCCATGTTTTCTACATACCAGAAATTCGATCACGAAGAAAAACTTTATATGGGTAATTCTGCAGTATCCATGATCGAAGACAGTGGCACAGTAATCCTCAAGTTTACTTCTAGAAAAACTGTCAAGTTGAAGACGTGCTCCACGTTCCAGACATACGCAAAAATCTCATCTCTAGTGTAGTACTATCAAAGAAAGGATTCAAAATGGTATTCGAGTCAGACAAGATGGTTCTGTCCAAAGCTGGAATATATATCAGGCGGGTGCGACCCGTTAACGAACAGTAGCAGCTAAAAGGCAAAGGGTGCGACCCATCAAACAGACGCTGCTTCTTCTTTTCTACTGCTCTATACAATATATCACAGAGTTGACATACTCATTACAATCTCGTGCAGATTACGTCTGTTGTATCTTGGAAGACTTTAAATAAAGTCTTAAGGAAATTGTTAGACAAGCCTCAGACGGTATTTCCTTCTTCAACCGGTTAGGCTTATAGTTGATATATATATATATCATTTTCGTTTCTACGTTGTACTATTTCTTTAAATAGTATAACGTTTGATCTATCGCTATAGTTATTATTACTATATTTGTTAGTTTATGGTTGTAATTTAATTACGTCATACCTATTGCTTAAATTAGCTAATGCAGACTTCTAGAGTAGTGGAAATCTGATTGATAAACTTGTGAGACGAGTTTATAATTGATTATTCTTTGTTTTGGTATACTAGACGTATAACATCTTAAGACTTTGCACACAACATGCCCGATCCTTTTAAAAGAGATGGTGACGACTTTCTAACATGGCAAAATCAGATGTTATTTTATTTCACCACACTCGGTCTGCAACGGTATCTCGATAAGGAGGAACCGATTCCTACACCAGGCAAGGAATCAGATGTTGATATGTGGAAACATTCAGATTTTCTATGCAGAAACTATATTCTGAATTGTCTCGACAAGGCGCTATACAAAGTATATCAGCCTCTAAAGACAACAAAAACACTCTGGAATGCATTTGCCACGAAGTATAAGACGCATAATACCAGTCTTAAGAAATTCATTATAGACAAATTCATGGACTACAAGACGGTTGATTCCAAACCGGTGACTGCTCAACTACATGAACTGCAAATCATTATTCATAAACTCGAAGCAGAAGGTCATAAGGTGGGAGAATCATTTTTGGTTGAAGCCATTACGGGAAAACTGCCGCTGTCATGGAGAGAGTACAGCAACTATCTAAAGCATAAGAAAAAGGAAATCTCTTTACAAGATCTCATAGTCTGACTAAAAATTGAGGAAGATAACCGTGGAGTTACAAAACCAAGCGAGGAGGCATTTGTGGCTGAAGGTTCAAAGACCAGAAACAAAAAGAAGAATTTTCAAAAGGAAAGGAAAGCTCCAGAAACAAATCAAAAGACAACAAACGAACCAAAAAGTTTAATGGCGAGTGTTTTATCTTGAATTTGCAAGTTAAAATGTAATGTATTTTAAAGCTTAAATTTTAAATAAAAATTTAAGTAATTTAGTTAGAACTTTTCTTATATAGGTTTATAAGTTGATATTTAAATTTGGTAAATGTTTAAATATATAATCATTTTGAATCTTAAATTCAAAATGAAATTTGAATCTAAATTTAGAAGTGTAATGTTTTAAATACACTTTAATATTAATGAAGTCGTTAATAAAGAAATGGATTACCTTAGAGATAATTAAAGTATTAAAATGATTTAATGAATAAGATAATTAAGGAATGACTTATTTATTTAATTTATAAATTAATGATATAGATTAATTTATATTTAGAGATTAATTAGGAAAGTAATTAAAGAATTGTTATTAGTTAATGAAGGTCATTAACTAAGATTGTTTAAATAATTAAATTAATGTGATTAATTTTAACAATTAATTAGATTAATTATTTAATGATAATCAGTTATGAAATTGTGTAAGTGTAATTACTTTATGAAAATAATTAAGAAATTAATTGCTTATTGTAATTAATTGAGTTTAATTTGATTAATTTAAATTAATTGTCAAATATTGTGTACTGGATTGATATTTCTGATATGTGATTGTGATGCTATGTAATGTGAATTGCTTTGTGCTGAACTGTGATTTGTGATTTATTTCTATGTGTATGTGAAAACCCTTTTTGATCGTAAACAGTATTTAAATTTCGATGTGACAGTGAGTCGGATTCCAGTTGGTTATCCGAAACCCACATCGAATCATAATAGTGAATCTCTATGATTGATAAATTTACTTTATCGGTGATGATTGATGATGTTGCACTATTGTGTAAAACCCTTGGACCACACCATACACACACAAATATGGATTGCACGTGGAAATTGGTTAAGTCGCAGATTTTTGAAATAGTTTTGAATTTGAATTTTGAATCCAAATAATTTTGGGAATGGATTGGGATTAAAGTAAAAAGTTTTGAAAAGGAATTTCAAAGATAAAATTTATTTCGAATAATTTGATTAAGCCTTGAAATTTAAATAATTTGATTTAAATTTAAATTCAAAATTTGAAACAGAATTCTATGATTTGAAACTAGGGATTAAAGATGTCATACAAGTTATATATGGGTTAAACCATTTTAAAGGTATTGATTTGGGAATTTGAATTTAAATTCAAAGGACTTTAACTCGTGCAAATAAAATTGGACTTTTCTGAAATGAAAACTATTTGTTTTCAAATAATAAAAGCTTTCACATAAGAACTGAACGTCCAATTTGTATTAAAAGGATTTCAAGTCTAAAATGAAAATGGTTTTCCAAGTAATGAACAAATATATGGAAAAGGTTTGAAAGCTATAAGTTAAATCTTTAATTTAAAGATTTAATGAGTTAATCCAATCGAAATGGAAATTGTTTTGAAATCCGTAAATGGATCTTTGTGAAACTGGGTGAACTTTGTGAAATAAATCTTTTTGTTTAAAGATTTGAAATGGTAATTTGTTTAAACCATTTGAAGAAAGGTTTTGGTTTTCTTTGAAGTTGTGACTTAACTGAAATCCCATATCCATATATTTTAAATTTTGCGCTCATTATTCGGTTTAGCCGGGAGAGGACCTTGTGTCATATAACTCATTCCGAATAATGATACGACGTTATGGATTGCATCAAAGCACGAAATGAAGCGATTATGTTATTGACTCTGCACCGAGTTGCTCCGGTATAGAGTTCTCCCCCAGTGATGGGAAGTCCGATCGGGATTGTGAATACCCGGATTTGCAAGGGCTTCTTTGGAAGTGCCTTCGGTTCTATTCGAACCCGCAACATACTTGTATGGTTGTATGTCTGACACTACACTTTGAGATATAGAAGATTTCTTTCAAATACATATCCGCTAGTGGCGCAGAATTTATTCTCTTAGCTTAACACCCTTCTCTGAGACGTACGAGCTCAGAGGTTATGTAGTTAAAGGTTATTAGTGATATACTCCCAATTTGATAGTGTGGCATGCTGAGTGCTGCTGTGTGTTGATGATCATTTATTATTCATTTGTGATCAAAGCATGGCTTTTGTATAAAGCGTAGCTTTGTGGACGAGACTGCATCAGGACCTCACAACCCGAAAATGGTCGAAACAGGAAAGATGCGGCAAGGTTATGAGGTTCGCGCCCTTTAGGGTGTGTCATTCCCTTCTGGTAAAGGGTGGTATCATGGTATGGAGCCCAGATATTTACCTATGTGGTTGCTTAAATCTCATTTACTGTGTGGTTGTTGCTTTGTGGTTTAGAGGCGCCTCAGATAAAGGTCCCAAAGGACCGGGGGATGACATGCTCGAGTAGTAGTTACCTAGTTACAGAGGTAACCCGGCCTTGTGTTGGCAGAGATCCGGTTAGGTTCTCGGGACGTCCCGCCAGAGGCGTACCCATGGACAGTAGGAAGTTCCTTAGCCTGACCATTTGTTGGAAATCCAAACAAAACAATACGCGCCTTGTACGGTTTTAGTTATAGAACCTGCCATTTACTTATGGTGACGCCCAACTGTTTAGATGGTAGCTATAGTAGGCATAGTTCGAAATGTCTATGCTGGCTAAGATTAATGTTATATTTTCGAAATATTTTCAGCACTATGCACTAGTAATAATATCAAAGAAATTTTCTCGTATCAAGCATGTTTGACTATCATAAGGAGAAATCTCCTCTAATTCTGCATTTGCATTGTGTGTGTGGCGGGAGGCCTTATGTTAGTTTCATTTTCCAAATAGCATTGTGGATTTATTTTAAATTCTTTTGTTGTTGTTTTTAAAGAATAAACTGTTTTTGTTACTCATACCAGTCCCATGACTGACCTGGCGTTTATTGCTCCTTTCCTAAACTCTGGGTGCCCAAATTTTTTCCTCACGGGCAGTCTAGAGTTGGGCTTTTCAGATAGTCAGGTTTAGTAGATTATCTGGAGTTAGTTCAGTCCTTGGATCACGACTGCACTTGCTTATCTTTATGCATCGTTATTGGAAGTGCGAGCTATTTCTGGATTGGTGCTCTGGAGATGGAGTTACAGTTCTGGATTCTATTCCTCTTTCTCTCTTGAAGACCATATTGGAGATATTGTTCCGCTGTTGATGTTATCATTATCTTTCCGTTGCTATTTCTTGTATCTCTGATAGTATGATGATATCTATTGTATCATTCTGTTGTATCATATTATACCAGATATTGTATCTGTCATTGTATCAACGTTTATATATATATTGACATTCATTTTCTTCCGCTGTGTTGTACTTAATGGTGTTATAAGCTCCGGCGAACCAGATTCGACGTTTGGATCTGCGACATTTGGATATGAGTGTCGTATTCGATGCCGATTTTCGAAGGTCGAGTCAGGGCCGCTACATTTGGTATCAGAGCTGAAGGTTGAAACTTTAGCTCAGGAGTATAACACATTAAGTAACTCATTAGAGATAGGGTGAAGTATACCCTAGAATGAGTATATCCCTAAGATATCCGTTCATGTGCCTCAGTAAATTATCTTACTATCCACCGATAGTGACTATAAGGGCAAGAAGAAGACGAGATAGGGGACAAGAGAGTACCACTATAAATGGTCAATACCCTGCAATAGCGGAAACAATTTTCTCTATCAATTTCCTTTGATTCGTTTCCAAATCCTTTGATTGCTTCGTACCAGCTACAAGAAGAAGTTTCGGTGTGGTGGTGGCTCTACGAATCGTTGTAGGAAATCCTTACTTCGTATCTTCATCGGTTTCTTATTAGTTTGCTCGATTTAAACTTTAATGAATTGAAAATTTGAAATTGAAAATTCTAAATAAATTGATTAATAGAATATAGGGCTAAATTTGAGTTGAATCAATAAAACGATATCGTTTAAAACCAAATTTGAAATTCTATTATAATTTCTTGTGTAGATCGAAGTCCGAAGAGGGACAAGTTGGTATATACTTTGGGGTGTTCCAACCTGAGTTGGAATCCATATCTAGTGTTTGAGAAACTGTAGAGATTGAATCTATCTATCTCTTCTCTGGGGTCCGATATATTCTACGAATGGTTAGTTATCCCTTCGAACTAACCAATGCCCATGTATATTTCGTAGATTTGATGACCCGAATATCTTGTGCAATATTAAATGGGTTTGTTCTCATATTGTCGATATTCTGATTTGGTAAGCCAAATGCAGAATAAATATCCAGTTTGATTTGGAAAGATATTTCTCTATCTTTCATCTATCTTTGTTATCTCCCTGGCAAATTTCGGGGACAAAATTTCTTAAGGGGGAAATCTGTAACGATCCCGGATTTTTACTAAGTTTAAATTGATAATTAATTTAATTTTTGAATAAAATTTGAGAAATGTATTTGGATTGAATTTGAATTGGGATTTATAAATAATGTAAAGATGTTTGAATTTAATCTTATAAAATGGATTTTTTAAAAGTTGTGTAAATATAATGAATGAGTGCAAAGTGTAAAATAAGACAATAAGTATTAAAGTTAAAAAATAAATATTTTCAGTTAGAAATAGAAACAAATATATATATATATATATATATATATATATATATATGATAAATTGTAAAATATAAAGTCAACACATTAGTTAAAATCTAACAACATATTAAAATAGAAGTTTGTTTATATTATAAAGTAAGAAGACAAAACAAAAATATATGTACATTCAAGTATGTAAGAAAAAAAAAAGAATTCATTTATATCACATTGCAAAAGAAGACACTAATGTATATATTCAAGTATGAACAGACAAAAATTTATAAGTATCTATAAACAACATAATAACTATAGGATTTCATTTAGAATACAAGGAAACCAGAGATATATATTTAAGTATGAAGATAAGCATAAGCTTATAAAACAAGACAAATAACAATTAATGCTAGCACACAATATATATCTCATCAGCCACCATTTTAAAGTAAAAAGAAAAAAAATCAGCTGAGTCAAAGAACAAAGAAAATTAATACAAATATCTTAGGACACCATATATATCATATCAGCCTCCAAATATAAAAAAATCTTCGACTTATATTGTACAAAAATATAATCACCTTGTAAACCCCTTTTCTATATATCGAACATCTCCATTTCAGTTCGACCATTCCAAAGCTGAGAATCTGAAGTAAATACCATCTAAAAACTCAAACAAAAAATTCAATTTTAAACAACAATACAATCAATTCAAAACAGAGAATCAAGGAAGGGTTTCAGCTAGCAAAATTCAAGCCTGTTCCAAACAAGCTCTGTTCATTTTAAAATCAATGTGAGTAACATCACTTTAAACAATTTAAAAATATGGATCTGTTACAAGTTATATTAGTGATAAGTATGTCTGAATATAAACATGAATTCTCTGTGTATATTTGGTTGATGGGCGTTTGGTGTACAGGTTGTTGTTTATGTTATATATATGTCCTCTGTTTAAATTCTAAGCACAAGATTTTTAATTCAAAAATCTTTTCCTCTAGTTCTACTTACTGTTTGGACATGGTGTTAAAACAACAATTGTTTGTTATAGCAGATACTCAAGATTTAAAATTTATTCAAGTCAAAACAACTTGTTAATAACTCTGGAAATCGAGAAAGCTGGGTATATTTTAACTTAGTCAAAAATTCAAACTTTTTAATTTACAAGTTCAGGTATATAAACTGAATTCTCATACTAAAACACGATTTTTTAAACAAAAATCATAATTTTTAGAGTTAAGAAGGAAGAGCTGTTTGGGTTAGTTGAGATTTCATTATTTCGGTGATTTCTAGTGATCCTCTGATGTGTTGAGGTCGGGGTTTTGGCTGGTGATGGAGGGATGAATGGTGGTTGCAGGAAAAATATTGGGATGGTGGTCTGATGGTCGTGGTGGAGGCGGCGAGCGTTTGAAGTTGTAGCCCTAGTTTTGTTGAGGCCGAGAGATTTGATTTGTTCGTCGTCTACGTTGGATCGAGTGGGACGTGGTTCTGAGGAATGGAAGAGGGGAGGTTGACAAGTTCATGGCCGGAATTTCGGATATTCTGGTGGTCGAGGTTGTGGAGGCAATACATTTCCAGGTTTTGGAGGAGTTCTAGCTTCTTCTTGTTCCAGGTTTGGGGTTGTACTCGAATTCGATTTCGAGCTTGGGAAGGTTGTTCCTGTTGATTGTGTTTGGATGTGGAGGATGTCGCCGATATGGATGGACCATCGGAGATGGTCGGAGGTGGATAAAGTCACCGTGCATGTGCACGGTGCATTTTATTTCTATTGAAGTTAAAATGTAATGTATTTTAAAGCTTAAATTTTAAATAAAAATTTAAGTAATTTAGTTAGAACTTTTCTTATATAGGTTTATAAGTTGATATTTAAATTTGGTAAATGTTTAAATATATAATCATTTTGAATCTTAAATTCAAAATGAAATTTGAATCTAAATTTAGAAGTGTAATGTTTTAAATACACTTTAATATTAATGAAGTCGTTAATAAAGAAATGGATTACCTTAGAGATAATTAAAGTATTAAAATGATTTAATGAATAAGATAATTAAGGAATGACTTATTTATTTAATTTATAAATTAATGATATAGATTAATTTATAATTAGAGATTAATTAGGAAAGTAATTAAAGAATTGTTATTAGTTAATGAAGGTCATTAACTAAGATTGTTTAAATAATTAAATTAATATGATTAATTTTAACAATTAATTAGATTAATTAATTAATGATATTCATTTATGAAATTCCGTAAGTGTAATTACTTTATGAAAATAATTAAGAAATTAATTGCGTATTGTAATTAATTGAGTTGAATTTGATTAATTTAAATTAATTGTCAAATATTGTGTATTGGATTGATTTTTCTGATATGTGATTGTGATGCTATGTAATGTGAATTGCTTTGTGCTGAACTGTGATTTGTGATTTGTTTCTATGTGTATGTGAAAACCCTTTTTGATCGTAAACGGTATTTAAATTTCGATGCGACAGAGAGTCGGATTCCAGTTGGTTATCCGAATCCCACATCAAATCATAATAGTGAATCTCTGTGATTGATAAATTTACTTATCGGTGATGATTGATGATGTTCACTATTGTGTAAATCCCCTGGACCACACTGTGACGATCCTGACTCGACCTTCGAAAACCGGCACCGAATAGGACACTCGTATTCCAATGCCGCAGATCCAAACGTCGATCTGGTTCGCCGGAGCTTATAACACATTAAGTATAACAACACAGCGGAAGAAAGAAATGAATATCATATTCAGCTCCAATGATACAATATCCAAATATACAACAATGATCAATATCAAAGATACAAAGAAATGCTACAGCAGAAAACCCAATGAACTAGCAGCGGAAACAACTAGAACTTGAAACTCCAGAAGAAACACTAATATCAGCAATCTCCATAGACAGCTCGAACCACCATCAAGTTGCACCAAGCTAAGCAAGGTCAGTCGTCCAAGACTGAAGGAGATCCCGAAGACTGAAAGCTACTAAATCGATATCTATATCTACTATCTGAAAAACCCAACTCTAGACTGTCCGTGTGGAAAATTATGGGCACCCAGAGTTTAGGAAGGGAACAATAAACTCCGGGTCAGTCATGGGACTGGTATGAGCAAACAAAAATATTTTATCTTTTAAGAAACAACAAAAGAATTTAAATTGAAATCCGCAATGCTTTTGGAAAATGAAACTACCATAAGGCCTCCCGGCACACACACAATGCAATTGCACACTTGGGGGAGATTTCTCCTTATGATAGTCAAACACGCTTAATACGCAAAATCCTTTTTAATATTATTATTAGTGCATAGTGCAGAAAACATTTCGAAAGTATAATATTAATCTTAGCCAGCATACATACCATTATAGTATGCCTACTATAGCTACCATATTAGATGGCAGGTTCTACAACTAAAACCGTACAAGGCGCGCATTGGATGATTGGATTTCCAACAAATGGTCAGGCTAAGGAACTTCCTATTGCCATATGGGAACACCTCTGGAGGGACGCCCCGAGAACCTACCCGGCTCTCTGCTAACACAAGGCCGGCTATCCCCTTCCCGGGGATTAAAACCTAAGATATGCCACCCCGGTCTTTTGGGACCTTTAACCGAGGATCCTCTACACCAACAATATCACACAGTAATAAATATACTACAGTGCCCACATGAGTAAGTATATGGGCTCCATACCATGATACCACCCTTTTCCATAAAGAATGGTCATACCCTAGGGGAGCTACCCCTGAAACCTTGCCGCATCTTTCCTGTTTCGACCATTACCGGCTTGTGAGGCTCGATGAGGTCACGTCCACAAAGCTACACTTTTTCACAACGCCATGCTTTGATCAATAAATGATCAGCAGCACTTCGTATGCCACATTACCAAAATGGGAATGTATCACTAGTAACCATCAACAACATAACCTCTGAGCTCGTACGTCTCAGAGAAGGGTGTTAAGCTAAGAGAATAAATTCTCTGCCACCAAACAGAAATGTATTTGATAGAAACCAGCTTTACATCTCAAAGTGTATGTCAGACATACATCCATACAAGTCTGTTTCGGGTTCGAACAGAACCGAAGGCACTTCCAAAGAAGCCCTTGCAAATTCGGATAATCTCTAATCACGTCTGGACTTCCCATCACAATGGGTGCTCAAATCTCTATACCGGGGATCAGCCGATACAGAGACAATCAACAAGAAATCCTTTCGTTTTCGAAAATATCCGGTCTTCACCGCCGGTCTTCAATTGCTATCCATAACGCCGTATCACTATTCAGAATGGGTTATATGACACAAAGTCCTCTCCCGGCTAAACCGAATAGTGAGCGCAATATTTAAAAACATATGGATACGAGATCTCAGTTAAGTCACAACTTATTATCCAAAACTTTTCTTTCAAATGGTTAAACAAATTACCATTTACAAATCTTTTTGAACAAAAGATTCACTTCACAAAGTTTACAAAGTTCACAAAGTTCACCAATCTTTCACAAAGATTCATTAATATCTTTCCAATTCAAATCCTTTATACAAAAGATACACTTTTCAGATCCCTTTTCAATTTGAAAACAAACTTCACCAATCTTTAACAAAGATTCATTTATAGCCTTTCAAAACGATTTTCCTTTCAATTGGATTAACTCATTCAATCTTTAAATCAAAGATTCAATTTATAGCTTTCAAAAATCATTTCCACAAAACAATTCCATTCCGAAAGATACACCATTTAAAATATTCTTCAATTTCAAATCAAAGTTTGACCATCTTTCACAAATATTAGTTAACAGTTTTCAAAACTATTTTGATTTGAAATCTTTCAACACAAATTGGAAACCCTTTCCTTATATGAAAGCTATTATTAAACGAAAACAAATAGTTTTCGTTTTCGGAAAAATCCGATTACATTTGCATGAGTTAAAGCCCTTCAAGTATAAGGCTTGGTTTAAATTCAAATTCCCAAATCAATACTTCTTAAATGGTTTAAAACACATTTATAACTTGTATAGCCTTTTTAAAACCATAATTCCCAAATATAGAATCCAATTTCAAATCTTGAATTTAAAATTCAAATCAAACTATTTAAACTTCAAAACTTTGTCAAGTTATTCAAAATAACTTTTATTTTCAAACCCCTTTTCAAAAGCTTTTTCAAATTCAACCCATTCCATTTCCAAAATCATTTGGATTTAAAAATTCAATTTTTTTAAAACAATTTCATTAAATTCAAATGTATGTGACTGAACCAATTTTCTCGTGAAATCCATATTTGTGTGTGTATAGTGTATTCCAGGGGTTTTACACAATAGTGCAACATCATCAATCATTACAGATTCAATCATATCAATATCGATAAGCGGTATAATCTATAATGCTTATCTTCATTCACAGATTCATAGATAAAGTAAATTTATCAATCACAAAGATTCACCATTACGATTCGATAAGGGTTTCGGATAACCAACTGGAATCCGACTCCCTATCACATCGAAATTCAAATACCGTTTTACGGCTCAAGGGGTTTTCATATTCACACAGCAGTATATTCATCACAGATATCTCAGCTCAGCACAAAGCAATTCATATCACATAGCATCACAATCGCATAACAGAGATATCAATCCAACACACAACATTCAATAACAATCAAACATCTTCAATTAAAGATGAATAAATCGTGTGGTTTAAATTAATTAACCACATAATTACTTTCATTAATTATCTTTAATCAATGATTAATTATCATATATTACAATTGATTAAGACTTAATCATCTTTATAAATTAATCAATCTTTAATTAATTAATTATCCTTAACTAATTATAATAAGTAATTATCCCTAATTACTTAATTAACTTTAGCCATTAATTATGAAATTAATTAACCTTAATCCATCCCTTAATCATTAATTAATAAATCTTAACGATTAAGTAACCAATCCTTTAATTTACAAATTAATAAATTAACCACCTTGATTGTTTAAGTTACTAATATAAATTAAACTTTAATTAATCACATTCAATAATCGATTATACTTTATTCACAAATTAATGATACTTAATAAATCAAGACCTTAATTAAGTAAAGACAAACCCTTTTCCTTTGATTAATTACTTAATTACATCTTCATTAAATTACATATGGAACATTTAACAATTGATTACAAAATTATTTAATATAAAATTTCCAAATCAAAAACTAATGAAATTTCAAATCATGTGACTTTATAGTTTATATTGAAAACTTGTTTTTGGAAAATTGATCACATCTTTTTTATTATAAATCCAACCATTGCCTGAAGCCCAAACTAAAATAAATACAAACCTGAGCCTTTTCACTTATCACAAGGTAATCAGCCAAGGCCCAATTTGAAGGAAACAAAACCGATGCCTTCATTTCTTCTTCTCTACCTATCAATTCCCAGATCACCAAAACAATGGATTTCCGATGCCACGAAATCCAGGAAGCTCAACTTCGGTCGACTCAACAACTATCAACGAACATCGATACTAGCGAAGTGACACAGCCTGGAACTAAACCCATTCTTCTTCGCCTATCTCTAATTCATCCTTGCCGAGACATCATGTGCACGTGGCGCACGTGCACCACCTCTTCGATGACCCATCCAACTTCACGAACCGCTACGTCGACGACCCTTCTTCTACTGATCAATACTGCCACCTCAACGATGACTTGAATCCTCCCCAAACGAAAAACAGTCCTCGCCTGAACCATCGAAAAAGTTCTGGCCCAAAACTCGACGAACTGCTCTCACCCAATTCAACTGATCGAATCAACACCATCACCGATCGAAAGCCTTATCCTGACCCTACCCCTCTGCCAAAATTCATTTGTTCCGGTTACAACACGAGTTTCCAAATCTATTGCGTTTCCACCACAATCCAACCGGCCCTTAAACCCTAAAGCCCCCTCAATCAACCAACCCAAACTCAAATTCAAAATTCCACCACGGTCGAAGCCTCCCCCACTACCACCAGCATCTACCAGAACAGGCCGCAACATCTCTGGTTGACGATGTCGACAGAAATTTATTTTAGAATGAAAATTTGATATTTAACAATTTCTCGAGATATACCGCACTAGAATTTATAATTTTGCTTCTAAAATTCCTATTTCTATAAATAAAATCAGATAGCATGCTTGAATTCTTGTTTTAAACATATCAAATTTTCGCTAAAGTTAGTTGTTTACTGCAGAACAACCCTGGGATAACTATACAATCAAGAATCATTTACAAAATTATTTTTAGCTTAGACTACACCAGAAAATAAACATCTTTTTAGTTTACGTCATCATCAGATTTGTATTAGATTTAGAGATATTTTTTTTTGAAACTGGAATGACTAAAACTGTCCGCTGTTAACAGAGCAACATATCAATCCATTTCAAGTTTGAAATTAAAGCTCCTTAGACAGGCACCGATACATACATATATTAGTGTACTTCAACAATTTATATCCATGCAAACAGGTTTTACAACATATATCACATAGATCACATGCAAAACAGAACAAATATAGGTTTTTAAGGGTTTGCTCACCTGAGTTGTTAATCAGAGAAGAAGCAAAGCCTGGAACTGTTGAGACAGAGGATTTTGCTTTTGAGTTTGAATGCTAGCACTTTTGATCTGTATCCTTACTCGTTGAAGTCAATCTTTGCATTGAGTTTGTAGTTTTGTTCACAGGTTATCATTTTCTGGTTTCCATATTTTCTCCTTTGATCAAGTTTGTTTACATGTGGAATTTGCATTTTGATTTCCAGGTTTGCTTTTGTTTTTTGATTTACTGAGTTGATTCCAGGCTTGAAGGTTTTTGAGAACATGTTTTAAATTTTTGATTTCTTTCAAATTTGAAAATCTTAGGTCTTTGAATCAGCTTGCTTGCTCATGTTTTAAGTATTTTATTTCCAGACTTGAAATTGTTTAATGCAGCTTTGAGTAGATATTGAACTTTGCTTTAAACTTGAAGATTGTTTAATTTTATTTTGATTCAGTTTTAAGGTTAAAGAGGTTCTTTGCTTTGATGATTCTCTGGTTTGTTTTTAGTTTTCCAGGTTTTGTTTAGGAAGGATGAGGAGAAAATATAAGTGAAGAAATATAGCCTGGTTTCTCATTCTAATATGAATTTAATTTTTTAAAATAAAACAATCTTGCCACTTGTTAAAACTAGCTACACTTGTCTAAATCCTTATATTTGTTTTCCTACACTTGTTAACATACAAACATATTATGTTTAAATCCTTTTAGTTAATTTAATTATAAATTTTGTTCAAAACCCTTTTTAATTGTATATTTAAAATACATTCCTTTTTTACAATACCATATGTTTTAATGTTATATACTTTTGAATGGAAGCCTTTACATTAAATCTTATTATAATTAGAAATATCCATCTATATTAGTCCTTTGGAAATATAAAATTAATAAATCCAATTTTATTTCTAAAATATTCATTCTTGAATTCCAAATCAAATTCATTTTCAATACATTTATATTCAGACTTCGAATCAAATTTCAAATGATAACCCATTTATATAAATAAATAAACATACCTCTAATTAAATTTGGAAATGTAAACACAATTTGGATTTTTATTCCCAAATCTTCAAATTAATTTTCAATTAAATTTAAATTAATATCTATAAACAACTAATATTTTATTTTATTTTGGAAAAAACTCTATTTAATTCACAATTTGATTTCCAAAATTAATTCAATTATCAAATTAGACTAGGCTAAAATCCGGGGATGTTACACACACCATACACACACAAATATGGATTGCACGTGGAAATTGGTTAAGTCGTAGATTTTTGAAATAGTTTTGAATTTGAATTTTGAATCCAAATAATTTTGGGAATGGATTGGGATTAAAGTAAAAAGTTTTGAAAAGGAATTTCAAAGATAAAATTTATTTTGAATAATTTGATTAAGCCTTGAAATTTAAATAATTTGATTTAAATTTAAATTCAAAATTTGAAACTGAATTCTATGATTTGAAACTAGGGATTAAAGATGTCATACAAGTTATGTATGGGTTAAACCATTTTAAAGGTATTGATTTGGGATTATGAATTTAAATTCAAAGGACTTTAACTCGTGCAAATAAAATTGGACTTTTCTGAAATGAAAACTATTTGTTTTCAAGTAATAAAAGCTTTCACATAAGAACTGAACGTCCAATTTGTGTTAGAAGGATTTCAAGTCTAAAATGAAAATGGTTTTCCAAGTAATGAACAAATCTATGGAAACGGTTTGAAAGCTATAAGTTAAATCTTTAATTTAAAGATTTAATGAGTTAATCCAATCGAAATGGAAATTGTTTTGAAATCCGTAAATGGATCTTTGTGAAACTGGGTGAACTTTGTGAAATAAATCATTTTGTATAAAGATTTGAAATGGTAATTTGTTTAAACCATTTGAAGAAAGGTTTCGGTTTTCTTTGTAGTTGTGACTTAACTGAAATCCCATATCCATATATTTTAAATTTTGCGCTCATTATTCGGTTTAGCCGGGAGAGGACCTTGTTTCATATAACCCATTCCGAATAATGATACGACGTTATGGATTGCATCGAAGACCGGTGGTGAAGACCGCGTGTCTTCAAGAACGATAGGATAACCTATCGATTGACTCTGCACTGAGTTGCTCCGATATAGAGTTCTCCCTAAGTGATGGGAAGTCCGATCGGGATTGTGAATACCCGGATTTGCAAGGGCTTCTTTGGAAGTGCCTTCGGTTCTGTTCGAACCCGGAACAAACTTGTATGGTTGTATGTCTGACACTACACTTTGAGATACAAAGCAGATTTTTTTCAAATACATATCTTTTGGTGGCGGAGAATTTATTCTCTTAGCTTAACACCCTTCTCTGAGACGTACGAGCTCAGAGGTTATGTAGTTGAAGGTTATCAGTGATATACTCCCAATTTGGTAGCGTGACATACTGAGTGCTGCTGTGTGTTGATGATCATTTGTGATCAAAGCATGGCATTTGTATAAAGCGTAGCTTTGTGAAGGAGACTGCATCAGGACCTCACAACCCGAAAATGGTCGAAACAGGAAAGATGCGGCAAGGTTATGAGGGTCGTGCCCTTTAGGGTGTGTCATTCCCTTTTGGTAAAGGGTGGTATCATGTTATGGAGCCCAGATATTTACCTATGTGGTTGCTTCAATCTCATTTACTATGTGGTTGTTGCTTTGTGGTTTAGAGGCGCCCCGGATAAAGGTCCCAAAGGACCGGGGGATGGCATGCTCGAGTAGTAGTTACCTAGTTACAGAGGTAACCCGACCTTGTGTTGGCAGAGATCCGGTTATGTTCTCGGGACGCCTCGCCAGAGGCGTACCCATGGACAGTAGGAAGTTCCTTAGCCTGACCATTTGTTGGAAATCCAAACAAAACAATACGCGCCTTGTACGGTTTTAGTTGTAGAACCTGCCATTTACTTATGGTGGCACCCAACTGTTTAGATGGTAGCTATAGTAGGCATAGTTCGAAATGTCTATGCTGGCTAAGATTAATATTATATTTTCGAAATGTTTTCAGCACTATGCACTAGTAATATTATCAAAGAATTTTTCTCGTATCAAGCATGTTTGACTATCATAAGGAGAAATCTCCTCTAATTCTGCGTTTGCATTGTATGTGTGGCGGGAGGCCTTATGGTAGTTTCAATTCCCAAAAAGCATTGCGGATTTATTTTAAATTCTTTTGTTGTTGTTTTTAAAGAATAAACTGTTTTTGTTACTCATACCAGTCCCATGATTGACCTGGAGTTTATTGTTCCTTTCCTAAACTCTGGGTGTCCAAATTTTTTTCACACGGGCAGTCTAGAGTTGGGTTTTTCAGATAGTCAGGTTTAATAGATTATCTGGAGTCAGTTCAGTCTTTGGATCACGACTGCACTTGCTTATCTTTGTGCATCGTTATTGGGAGTGCGAGCTATTTCTGGATTGATGCTTTGGAGATGGAGTTACAGTTCTGGATTCTATTCCTCTTTCTCTCTTGAAGACCATATTGGAGATATTGTTCCGCTGCTGATGTTATCATTATCTTTCCGCTGCTATTTCTTGTATCTCTGATAGTATGATATCTATTATATCATTCTGTTGTATCATATTGCACCAGATATTGTATCTGTCATTGTATCAATGTTTATATATATATATATATTGATATTCATTTTCTTCCGCTGTGTTGTACTTAATGGTGTTATAAGCTCCGGCGAACCAGATTCGACGTTTGGATCTGCGACATTTGGATATGAGTGTCGTATTCAGTGCCGATTTTCGAAGGTCGAGTCAGGGCCGCTACATTGGACATGCCGCTAGAGATTGCAGACACAAAAAGGAACGCAACATAGAGGCAAATATAGTAGACAGCATGGAAGTAGACGAGTCCAACTTCTTGGCAGTTGTATCTGAATGCAATTTGGTTCCGAATCCTAACTAATGGTGGGTAGACACAGGCGCTACTCATCATGTCTGCTCTGACATATCCATGTTTTCTACATACCATAAATTCGATCACGAAGAAAAAATCTATATGGGTAATTCTGCAGTATCCATGATCGAAGGCAGTGGCACAATAATCCTCAAGTTTACTTCTGGAAAAACTGTCAAGTTGAAGACGTGCTATACGTTCCAGACATGCGCAAGAATCTCATCTCTGGTGCAGTACTATCAAAGAAAGGATTCAAAATGGTATTTGAGTCAGACAAGATGGTTTTGTCCAAATCTGGAATATATATCTGGCGGGTGCGACTCGTTAACAAACAATAGCAGTTAAAAGGCAACGGGTGCGACCCGTCAAACGGACGCTGCTTCTTCTTTTCTACCGCTCTATACAATATATCACAGAGTTGACATACTCATTACAATCTCGTGCAGATTACGTCTGTTGTATCTTGGGAGACTTTAAATAAAATCTTAAGGAAATTGTTAGACAAGTCTCAGACGGAATTTCCTTCTTCAACCGGTTAGGCTTATAATTGATTTATATATATATATATATCATTTTCGTTTCTACATTGTACTATTTCTTTAAATAGTATAACGTTTGATCTATCGCTAAAGTTATTATTACTATAGTTGTTAGTTTGTGGTTGTAATTTAATTACGACATACCTATTGCTTAAATTAGCTAATACAGACTTCCAGAGTAGTGGAATTCTGATTGATAAACTTGTGAGACGAGTTTATAATTGATTATTCTTTATTTTGGTATACTAGACGTATAACATCTTAAGATTTTCCTATTTTAACTAAAATAGAGATGGAAACCGTATAGCTCTCAACAAAGGCTACTACAAACAACAGGCCCGATCCTTTTAAAAGAGATGGTGACGACTTTCTAACGTGGCAGAATCAGATGTTATTTTATCTCACCACACTCGGTCTGCAACGGTATCTCGATAAGGAGGAACCGATTCCTGCACCAGGCAAGGAATCAGATGTTGATATGTGGAAACATTCCAATTTTCTATGCAGAAACTATATTCTGAATTGTCTCGACAAGGTGCTATACAAAGTGTATCAGCCTCTAAAGACAGAAAAAGAACTCTGGAATGCACTTGCCACGAAGTATAAGACGCATAATATCAGTCTTAAGAAATTCATTGTAGAAAATTCATCGACTACAAGACCGTTGATTCCAAACCGGTGACTGCTTAACTGCATGAACTGCAAATCATTATTCATGAACTCGAAAAACTGCCATTGTAATGGAGAGATTACCGCAACTATCTAAAGCATAAGAAAAAGGAAATCTCTTTACAGGATCTCATAGTCCGACTGAAAATTGAGGCAAATAATCATGGAGTTACAAAACCAAGCGAGGAGACATTTGTGGCTGAAGGTTCAAAAACCAAAAACAAAAAGAAGAATTTCCAGAAGGAAAGGAAAGCTTCATACAACAAACCAAAAGACAACGAATGAACCAAATTTTTTAATGGCGAGTGTTGGGTTTGTGGAAAGGTTGGACATGCCGCTAGAGATTGCAGACACAAAAAGGAACGCAACATAGAGGCAAATATAGTAGACAACATGGAAGTAGACGAGTCCAACTTTTCGGCAGTTATATCTGAATGCAATTTGGTTCAGAATCCTAACTAATAGTGGGTAGACACAGGCGCTACTCATCTTGTCTGCTCTGACAAATCCATGTTTTCTACATACCAAAAATTTGATCACGAAGAAAAACTATATATGGGTAATTCTGCAGTATCCATGATCAAAGGCAGTGGCACAGTAATCCTCAAGTTTACTTCTGAAAAAGCTGTCAAGTTGAAGACGTGCCCCACGTTCTAGACATACGCAAGAATCTCATCTCTGGTGCAGTACTATCAAAGAAATGATTCAAAATGGTATTCGAGTCAGACAAGATGGTTCTGTCCAAAGCTGGAATATATATCAGAAGGGGATATTTATGTGATGGCCTATTTAAGGCAAATTTAGCCGTTATCGGCAATAAAACTATGTATTCTGATAGTGCTATTAATGAAATTGAAGTTTCTTACTTGCTTGAGCACAAAATTTTACTATGGCATGATAGATTGGGACACATAAATTTCCAAAAAATGAAAACATTATCAAACTTGGGATTAATTCCAAAATTCCAAGTAGATAAGAACTACAAATGTGATACATGTGTAGAAGCAAAAATGGTTAAAAAACATTCCAATCTGTTAATAGAAGCACCGAACCACTAGGTTTGGTTCATACAGAATTATGTGATTTTAAATCATTACCTACAAGAGGTGGGAAAAAGTACTTTATCACTTTTATTGATGACTATACACGATATTGCTATGTATATCTTTTAAATAGTAACGATGAAGCAATTACATCGTTTATGAAGTATAAAGCTGAGGTAGAAAATCAGTTAAATAAAAAGATCAAGATATTGAGATCTGATCGAGGTGGAGAATATGAATCACCATTTGAACGGTTCTGTGCCGAAAATGGTATAATTCATCAAATAACAGCTCCATATTCACCACAACAAAATGGTATAGCCGAGAGGAAGAACAGACCGTTAAAAGACATGATTAATGCCATGCTTTTAACTTCTGGTCTACCTACAAACTTGTAGGGGGAAGCCTTAAATATATCTAATCACATATTAAACAAAGTCCCTCACAATAAAACATGAACAATTCCATATGAGTTATGGAAAGGGCACAAACCAAGTTTTAAATACCTCAAAGTGTGGGGGTGCTTGGCAAAAGTTCCAGTTCCGCCTCCCAAGAAAGTCAAACTTGGACCAAAAACAGTAGATTGTTACTACTTAGGGCCAGCCCAAAATAGTAGTGCCCATAGATTTTTGGTATTCAAGTCTGATATAGCTGATATTCATGTATATACAATCATGGAATCTAGAGATACCTCATTCTTTGAAGACGTGTTTCCGCACAAAAGGAATGAAGGGAATAATGTCCCTAAAAGGACAAGAGTAGAATCAAGCAATTCACATGAAGATGATACTCATCATGAGATTGAGGAAGTTGAACCAAGAAGAAGCGTAAGGGCTAGGACTTCTAAGACATTTGGTTCGGATTTTTTCACATATGTTTAGAACACGAACCTCAAACGTACACGGAAGCAATGTTCTGAATCTTCATATTGGAAGGAAGCAATCCAAAGTGAAATTGATTCAATTCTAAGTAATAAAACTTGGGAAATTGTTGACATTCCACCTGGAATAAAACCTATTGGCTGTAAATGGATTTTCAAGAAGAAAATGAACGCAGATGGTTCTATCGACAAGTATAAAGCCAGATTAGTAGCCAAAGGATATCGCCAAAAATAAGGAGTAGACTTCTTTGATACATATTCGCCGGTAACACGAATAACCTCTATAAGAATGCTAATAGCAATTGCATCGATCTATAATCTTGAAATTCATCAAATGGATGTAAAGACAACATTCTTAAATGGAGATCTTGACAAGGAGATCTACATGGAGCAACCTAAAGGTTTTGTTTTCAAAGGAAATGAAAACAAAGTCTGTAGATTAGTAAAATCATTATACGGCCTAAAACAAGCTCCAAAACAATGGCACGCAAAATTTGATAGTGTCATGATGAGAAATGGTTTTTGTATAAACGAATGCGATAAGTGTTTTAATTATAAACAAATTGGACAATCATATGTGATGATTTGTTTATATGTAGACGATACGTTAATATTTGGTCCGAATACTCAGGTAATAGAGAACATAAAGAAGATGTTAATTAGCAATTTCGATATGAACGACTTAGGAGTTGCAGACGTTATTTTGGGAATCAAAATAATAAGAACACCTAATGGAATTGAATTATCTCAGTCACACTATGTAGACAAAGTGATTGAAAAATTTCAAAATTTTGGAATTAAAGGAGTAAGAACACCTTTTAATCCATCAGAAGTACTGCATAAAAACACTAATGAGAGTGTAATGCAACTGGAATACTCTCGTGTAATGGGATGCCTCATGTATCTCATGAATTGCACAAGACCAGACATAGCTTATGCAGTAAGTAGACTGAGCAAGTATACAAGCAATTCAGGAAAAGAACGCTGGAAAGCACTAATGAGAGTGCTTGGATATTTAAAAATACCGCAAATTATTCCTTACATTATGGAAAATATCCTGCCATCTTAGAAGGATATAGTGATGCAAACTGGATTGCTAATTCAGAGGAATCAAAATCAACGAGTGGTTATGTATTTACCTTAGCAAGGGCAGCAGTGTCATGGAAATCTACTAAACAAACATGCATAGCTCGATCCACAATGGAATCAGAGTTCATCTCTTTAGATAAAGCAGGCGAAGAAGTAGAATAGCTTCGTCACTTTTTAGAAGATATTCCATTTCGGCCTAAACCTGTACCGGCCATATGCATACACTGTGATAACCAAGCTGCGCTAAGTAGAGTGCACAACTTTATGTATAATGGAAAGTCACGACACATTCGTCGACGTCATAACACAGTTAGGCAGTTACTCTCAAATGGAACTATTTTCATAGATTATGTGAGAATAAATGATAACCTAGCGGATGCATTTATTAAAGTTTTATCAAGAGAGAAAATTGACTGCGCATCGAGGGGATTGAGTTTAAAAGCTAAACCACCAAGAGTTATCTTATACAGAAACCTATTCTAGCGACTGGAGATCCCACGGACTAGGATCAATAGACAAACCAGTTCTAAGTAACTCAAGACGTAATGCATTTGCGTAGATGTAGTCCAACTCCATTCCTATGGTGCATAGTATAAATGCATGCCTACAGAAGTATTCAAAGGTTAAAACTATGTTTTTAATGATGACCATATCTTGGAAATAGCAAGTGGGGTATATGTAGGATACTATTAATGGTTGCGATCACTTATGTTAGTGTGAGCTGGGTCGGCTCTATGAGAATATTAAAGGCTTATATTTTCTATAAACACTCGCAGAACCAAAAATTGTTCAAGACCAAAATGAACACAACCAAGAGATTGGATGAAAAGGTAATCAATATTTCGTAAAACTTATTGTCTGGATATACAATAAAGGCCGACGGTTCAAGATGAAATAATTCACCACTTAGCCAAGTAGATCCAATAAGTTTTAACTAGGGAAAGTTCAAAGTGAAATATCTACTTATCCACGATAAAGCATTATTCCATATGTACTCTGTGATATTTCACTTTGTGTGGGGGATATGTATATTATCATTCATGTGAGGGATTGTTGGAATTCCTAAATACTAAATGAATGAAAACAACATAGTCCCACATCGCCAAAATTGCGAAGCTATTTTAGTATATTAATAGCTTTGCAATGAAGGGGTTGGGGCCTTGGGGCATCCAAATGTTTGCTTCGTTGTGAGGAGGGAGATCATGCATCACCACCACACACGCGCGCACCCCCGTCCGTCCGACCGAACCGAACCGGGTAGGGCCTTGCTCGGGTTTGGGTTTGGGTCTAAATGATTCTATTTTTACTGCAAAACTGGGTCGGGTTTTCTGACGGTTGCAGGCTATACGAACAGGTGCAGATCTGTTTAGAAGCGGACGCCGATTGACTGAAGAGGCGCGAGTAGCAGGCGGGTGCGACCCGACTGAAGAAGCGTCGGCGAACGGAAGCAGGTGCGATCCGATTGAAGAAACGCAGGTGAACGGATGCGAGGAGAAGGCGGGTGCGACCCGTTAACGAACATTAGTAGTTGAAAGGCAACGAGTGCGACCCGTCAAACGGACGCGACTGTTTGAAGGGATTAGGACGAAATTATAAATAGGAGAGAATACTGATCACATTCTCATTCTATTCCAGTTATAATTTCTTCTGCTTCTTCTTTTCTACTGCTCTATACAATATATATCACAGAGTTGACACACTCATTACAATCTCGTGCAGATTATGTCTGTTGTATCTTGGGAGACTTTAAATAAAGTCTTAAGGAAATCGTTACGACAAGCCTCAGACGGAATTTCCTTCTTCAACCGGTTAGGTTTATAATTGATTTATATATATATATATATATCATTTTTGTTTCTACGTTGTACTATTTCTTTAAATAGTATAACGTTTGATCTATCGCTATAGTCAGTATTACTATAGTTGTTAGTTTGTAGTTGTAATTTAATTACGACATACCTATTTCTTAAATTAGCTAATGTAGACTTCCAGAGTAGTGGAAATCTGATTGATAAACTTGTGAGACGAGTTTATAATTGATTATTCTCTGTTTTGGTATACTAGACATATAACAATAATCAATAAAGGTTGAAATATTTGAATGAACATAACTTTTGATTATATAAAAAAATAAAGAACACAACTTCAAAACAAAAAATTTCTTTAAAAACAGTTTATACATTGTTAGAGTGTGTATACACATTAATCAATAAAAAATTACAACTAAAATACAACTTCTTGTATTTGTATTCTTAAATATCATTGAATCATATGAATACTAAACACCATTCCTTAGCAACAGCAGAAAAATAATATTGAACGATTCTTATGACTGTAATTAAAAGCATGTCTAATTAATTATATAATATTTCGGTTCTTAAGCAAACATCAAAATAATACACATCAAGCATCAAACTAATATTATAATAATAATATTATATATTAGGTCAAAATTGAAGATAATCACTAAAACTACACACAATAAATAAAGCCCACATTTTTCCTCTTCCCGTGTGATGATCTTTATACTTGGAAACTTGAGCTCTGGTATCAGTCATGTTATAATGGGTGGAAATGAAGGTTTCAGATGATGTATATTACAGAAAAGAGGAAGGTGGTGATCGCAGAAGATAAGGACACGGGTGAAGAAGTTCTGCAGTAGTAGTATAAAAGAAATACAGATAATAGAAGAGGTGAAGCCAAATTAAAGAAGAAGGATTGAATAACAAGAATGTTAGAAGTTGGTGAGAACAAGAAGAACATAACATACACAGAAATAAGGTGAAATTGATATTTTATTTATTATCTTCATTCTCATATCCTTTACATGCATTCATTCATCTACATATATAGCTATAAACAATTAGCCGTTTTACATATGCTAGCTCATCGTAATTTAGTTACTATTTTATAATCTATTAAATTACAATCGGCCTACATTTTCATATACATGTGTGCATGTAACATCCCGTATTTTTAAGCCATTGAATTTGAACATTTAATTCGTTTTAAATGTTTAATGTGGATTCTTAATTGATTTTGAAATGAAGGGATTCGGGTTCAATCAATGAAATAAGCTATAATTTTTAATTATAGTAATTCCGGTTGAATTTGAATAATGGGAAAATAATGATTTAAATATTCGGAATTGAAATAAAGGTAAATCTGGATGTAAGTAGTGATAAAAATGGTTTTAAAAATTTATTTTGAGTTATTTGAGTATAAATAGCGTGGTGGGAATTTTAGAAGAATTTTAAAGTTGATAAATTAATATTTGCGATTTTATGTTAATTTAAAAATGAATTTAATATTATTAAAATGAAATTTAATCAGATTTTGGTCCGGAATGAGCCTGAATGATTTTTATTGTGTTTATAAATTTTTTATGATTTATTGTTAAGTTATTAAAATTTTAAAAGTGAAATTTTAAGCATTTTCGACGATTTTGAAAATCGCTCGAATTTATCGACGAGTGAAAATAGCTTTCCGGGGCACAGTCTCGGAATTCGACGAAACCAGTCTCTTTGGATCCGTAATAGTTAGTTATTATCGGATTTCAATCTTCGTAGCAATCGGAGTTGTCGTTTGACCGTGGCAGCTCGAAACGCATAGAAATCGATCTAACCGATTTAATTTTAAATTGATCGTTTAATTCCGTAACTCGCACATACGATCAAATTAGCTTACGAAACCTGTTCCATTGTGTCCGGAATGCGGAAAAACCCAAGGAACGCCTGCTGGTATGCGAGAATTGGAGTCCGGTTGCGTAAGTGGTAAATTGTTTGGAACGAGATTAAAATAATATTTAATAATATTATATATAATTATGTCGTTCAAAACCCTAGCCAAATTAAGAGCCACCATTCTCTTATCTTCAATGGCCGATATCGTGCCTCTTTCTTCTTCGTTTTTCTCCAAATCCACGCATTTATTCACAAAAGTTCCAACATAAAGATCGAAGAGAACGTCGAGATCTACGTTCTGAACGGTAGAGATGGATTTTCATCGACCGGAGGTGGAGTTTTGGGCCCGCGTTCGTGTGCGTTTGATGGCGATTTGCGGCAAGGAGGTGAAGTCGAGTTCGTTTAGTTTGGGGTCGAACATGGAGGACGTGGTGAGCTTCGTCGTGGGCCAAGTGGATCTCGTTCTCGGCTACTATTGGAAGCGCGATTTGAAACCCTAGTTGAGAATGATGGGTTCATTTTCGGCTGTGGACGTTCGTTGTACCGCGTAGGGAAGAAGTTTGTCAACGGCCTTGATTCATTTTGTTGTAGTAACGGCCAGGATTTGGTTCTGGTAATCAAATTAAAATTTAAAAAGAAATTGTTTTAAAAATTGGTGATTAAACTTTAAATATTCATAACTTTTACATGCTTGGTCAGATTTTGACGAGTTTAATAGCGCCGGAATCGCAGAGATGCGTACTACACAATGGTGCAGTTCGGGAATCATTCCGGGCAAGTAGAAATTTGAGTTAAATCGAACGTCCTTCGGTTTAATTTAAATTTCGAACGCTCGCCGAAACGCAAGTGAGTTAATCTCACTCATATCTGGAATGTTAGCTGATTTAAGTAGTTAGTATTTAAATAATTGTGTGATTGGTTGAAATGTCTATTTACATCAGCCTGGATTGATATTTATATATGTGATGTGCTAATATTTGTGGATGTTGGAGAGATCCAACTGGATTCCTCATTATGTAGTAATTATTTTTATAATTGATAATGATGCCTGTTTATATATTGTGATTGATAAATTTGGAATTAAATTGTATTGTGATGTTGTTGGATAAACTATAAACTCAGAATGTTAATTATAAAGAAAATAAATTGGGTTTTAAAATAATCTAATCAAGAAATTGATAAATAAAGAATTTAAAGGAATATAAAAATTGGAATCTGTTTTGGATGAAAAAAAAACGTAAATTGGTAAAATTGGGATTTTATTTAAGAAAATTGTAAATATGATTTTTCATTGAAGAATTCTCCTAAATGTTTTATTTAAAAATGTTTTAAACCTATATTTAAAAAAAAAATGAATTTCCGGGAAAGGGGAAAATGTGTTTGAACTTCGAAAGGAGTTATATTAAGCATGGGTTTGGGAATTTATGTTATTAAACATAAATTGAATTGAAATAAATCGACTGGATTTATATGAAGGATACTTTAGGATGTTTGAATGGTAATGTGTTTCCCAGGGAAAACCAAGTTAGTGTTTTAAAATATTTGATTCAAATAAAGGTTAAAGCTTAAATTTGTTTAAAGAGATTTTAAAGAAAGTGTTATTTTAAAGAAGAAATTAATAAAATGGGTTTAAATTTATTTGTTTAAGTTATTGGTAAAGGCTAGTATTATCTTTTTAAACTCTACTTTTAAATCTGGTTTATTATAACCTTTGTTGAAAATCAAGTTTATATCTAAATAAATAGTGTTATTTTAAATATTTTGAAATTGTATTTTTGAGTAAATAACTAGAAGTACATGTATATATTTATAAGTATATTTTGCTATAAAGTATTTTAACTCTTTAAAAATCTAAATGTTTTGTGCTTGGTTATTTCCAATGGGAATAAATGGTAAAAGGATTTACCGGGTAAAGGAAGAGACTTTGGGAAATTGTTTTCAAACGAGTTTTGAAATTTGGAAATATATCTTGTAAAGATATTTGAGGCAAATAAATAACGTGGGAATTATTTATTGTGTGATGGATGCTTATGGATGTTTGAGAATATAAATTGATAGTTAATCACCGACTATCAATATTGGACAAATGCGTTGATCGTTTCGAAGAGACTGGGATCGAGATTTATTTCTCGAAAACCACTTCGATCCGGTTTGTACGTTTCGTAGAACAACGTGTTCGGAGTCGAAGATGGAGCAGTGAAGTGCAAGGGCTAGTCGCTACTAATCCTGAGGATATTTCCAAAATGGATGTAGTAGGAGTAGTGCCTTCGGTTCCGTTCGAACCCGGGACGGACTTATATGGACGAATGCTTTCGGAACATCGTCAGGTGGGCGATGGGCATTCTAAGAGAAACGTTCTAAAAGGTAACGCTTAGCCTCAAGCCTCATCAAATGGGAATGACTGAAAATCAGGGGATATGCAGCAAGGCTTCGTGGGTAGCCCCCACTGGAGAGTAAGGTCATCCCTGTCTAGATGTCCCTTTTTATTTCGGCTTAGTGGTGCGGTTGCTGATCCCAACGCGGGGTGATCTTATTCGGAACTGCCCAGTAAGTGATGGGTCCGGCCTTGTGTTGCAGGGGATCGGGAGTGGTCCTCGGTATGGTGATCTAGGCCCCGTACTGTGACAGGTGGTACCTGTAACGACCCTAGATTTTTATTTAATTTAAATTGATAATTAAAAGAAATTTTGAATAAAAATTATAAAATTAAATATAAATGGAAGCGAGTTTCCCCAAATACAGATAAATTCTGTATAAATCATTTAAACTTTAATATGTTATATATATGTATTTGAGCATATATGAGTAAATTTAAAATTATATATATATAACATATATATACATTTGATTTGAATTTAAATACTATATATGTATGTGTATATAGAAAAATATAAAACTACTTATCAATATTAAGTGAAAAATATAAAATAAAATATACGTATGTTAGAAATATGATTAGAAGATAAATTATAAAACAAAAACAATAAGTATAAAACTAAACTAAAAAGAATAAATATACAAGACAATATGAATATATATGAATTAACTTGCAAAACAAACCAGCTATATTTAAACATTAAAAAAAAAAATGTGAGCAGATAAAATAATATAAGACAATAAATATTAAAGTAAGATAACAGTAAATATTTAAACTAGAAATAGAAAAATAATATGAGATAAATTTTAATAAAAATAGGAAGTAGAACATTTGCTAAATTCTAACAACATAATAAAATAGAAATTTATTTGTATTACAAAACAAGAAGATTTAAAGAAAATAAAATACATAAATATACTCAGCTGAAAATAAGAAGTAAGTAATTACATTAACTAATAACTTAACAACAAATTAAATATAGAACTACATCCAAATAAATAAGTAAAGTAAATAAAATAAAGCAAAACCAGAAAACAAATAAATAAAGTAAAATACAAAATTAAGTACAAACAAAACATAACTAAAATAATCAACTGTACATACATAACAATACATTAGCTAAACCTATTATCATAAACATGCAAAATAAACAAAAGAAAAAGTATTGCTAAACGAAACAAAGTATATGTTTTTACATAAGTAATAAAGCAAAGCACAAAGCAAAGTTGAATAAATATGTAGGCTGTAAAGAAAATCAAATATGAACACGAAGAAAATGAAAGAGACAAATAGGCAGCCTGTAGAGTTTAATATGCTAGGCAAAAACAAGTCAATTTAAAACAAGACAAAGTAAAAAAAAAAAAAAGATACAAGTACGCAGACAAAGGAAAAAGGGTGTAGGCAAGCATGGGAAAGAAGTACTGGGGCATTTACTGCTTGAATCTTTAGCATGCCATAATGTATCTTCAGCCACCTCAATGTTATCAACCTGTACAAAGTTAGTACATCACACAGTAAAACATTTTTCTTTATATCAACCCCCCACCTCAGTTCTTTCATCAAACAAATAAATAAATAAATAAAACTAAGCAAAGAAAACTAAAGCTTACCATCTTTAAAAACTCAAACATCAAGAAGCAAGATACAAACCAGTTCCGATTTGGAGTTCTTTTTTGAAGACTATCTTAGAGTTATTTGTTTCGCTGCTAGATATTATCTATTTTCTTTCCGCTGCTGTTTTATTGTATCATATCTCTGATGTATATTGATATCTATTGGATCATCTGTTGTATCAGATATTGTATCAAAGCTGTATATCAATGTATTATTCTTTTATTCTGCTATGTTAATTACTTAATGATTGTTATAAGCTCCGGCGAATCGGATTTGAACGGTCGAATCTATGACATTCGAGTACGATTCGAGGTATGGATGTCGATTTTTGAGCGGGCAAAATCCGACTCGTTACATTTGGTATCAGAGCTAAGGGTTGAACTTTAGCTCAGGAGTGTAACACATTAAGTAGCTCATTAGAGATAGGGTGAAGTAAATCCTAGAATGAGTAATCCTTAAGATATCCGTTTGGATGCCTCAGTAAATTCTCTTACTATCTACTGATAGTAAGTATGAGTGCAAGAAGAGGACGAGATAGGGGACAGGGAAATACGACTATAAATGGTCGATACTCTGTAACAACAACGGAAACAATCTTTCTTATCAATTTTCTTTGATTCGTTTCCAAAATTCTTTTTTTATTGCTTCGTGGCAGCTCCAGAAAGAAGTTTCGGTGTAATGAAGGCCTACGAATCGTTGTAGGAAATTTTTATTTCGTATCTTCATCAGTTTCTTATCAGCTTTTTGATTTAAAACCTTAATGAATATGAATTTGCAAATTGAAATTGAGAATTTTAAATAAATTAGAAATTTTAAATTGATTTTAAATTGATTAATAGAATATGAAGGATAATCGAATTGTATCGATAAAACGATTTTGTTTAAAACCAAATTTTGAAATTCTATTGTAATTTCTTGTGAATACCAAGGTCCGAAGAGGGACAAATTGGTATGTATTCTGAGATATTCCGACTTGAGTTTGGAATTCATATCTTAAGTTTGAGGAATTATAGAGATTGAATCTGTCTATCTCTATGTTGTTTTCGTGCCTGTGAATTTCGAGGACGAAATTCTTTTAAGGGGGGAAGTTTGTAACGACCCTAGATTTTTATTTAATTTAAATTGATAATTAAAAGAAATTTTGAATAAAAATTATAAAATTAAATATAAATGGAAGCGAGTTTCCCCAAATACAGATAAATTCTGTATAAATCATTTAAACTTTAATATTTTATATATATGTATTTGAGCATATATGAGTAAATTTAAAATTATATATATATAACATATATATACATTTGATTTGAATTTAAATACTATATATGTATGTGTATATAGAAAAATATAAAACTACTTATCAATATTAAGTGAAAAATATAAAATAAAATATACGTATGTTAGAAATATGATTAGAAGATAAATTATAAAACAAAAACAATAAGTATAAAACTAAACTAAAAAGAATGAATATACAAGACAATATGAATATATATGAATTAACTTGCAAAACAAACCAGCTATATTTAAACATTAAAACAAAATATGTGAGCAGATAAAATAATATAAGACAATAAATATTAAAGTAAGATAACAATAAATATTTAAACTAGAAATAGAAAAATAATATGAGATAAATTTTAATAAAAATAGGAAGTAGAACATTTGCTAAATTCTAACAACATAATAAAATAGAAATTTATTTGTATTACAAAACAAGAAGATTTAAAGAAAATAAAATACATAAATATACTCAGCTGAAAATAAGAAGTAAGTAAATACATTAACTAATAACTTAACAACAAATTAAATATAGAACTACATCCAAATAAATAAGTAAAGTAAATAAAATAAAGCAAAACCAGAAAACAAATAAATAAAGTAAAATACAAAATTAAGTACAAACAAAACATAACTAAAATAATCAACTGTACATACATAACAATACATTAGCTAAACCTATTATCATAAACATGCAAAATAAACAAAAGAAAAAGTATTGCTAAACAAAACAAAGTATATGTTTTTACATAAGTAATAAAGCAAAGCACAAAGCAAAGTTGAATAAATATGTAGGCTGTAAAGAAAATCAAATATGAACACAAAGAAAATGAAAGAGACAAATAGGCAGCCTGTAGAGTTTAATATGCTAGGCAAAAACAAGTCAATTTAAAAAAGACAAAGTAAAAAAAAAAAAGATACAAGTACACAGACAAAGGAAAAAGGGTGTAGGCAAGCATGGGAAAGAAGTACTGGGGCATTTACTGCTTGAATCTTTAGCATGCCATAATGTATCTTCAGCCACCTCAATGTTATCAACCTGTACAAAGTTAGTACATCACACAGTAAAACATTTTTCTTTATATCAACCCCCCCACCTCAGTTCTTTCATCAAACAAATAAATAAATAAATAAAACTAAGCAAAGAAAACTAAAGCTTACCATCTTTAAAAACTCAAACATCAAGAAGCAAGATACAAACCAGTTCCGATTTGGAGTTCTTTTTTGAAGACTATCTTAGAGTTATTTGTTTCGCTGCTAGATATTATCTATTTTCTTTCCGCTGCTGTTTTATTGTATCATATCTCTGATGTATATTGATATCTATTGGATCATCTGTTGTATCAGATATTGTATCAAAGCTGTATATCAATGTATTATTCTTTTATTCCGCTGTGTTAATTACTTAATGATTGTTATAAGCTCCGGCGAATCGGATTTGAACGGTCGAATCTATGACATTCGAGTACGATTCGAGGTATGGATGTCGATTTTTGAGCGGGCAAAATCCGACTCGTTACAGTACCCCAGTGCCTAGTCATTGTTGGAAATCCATTCTCCTTACGGGCCTTGTACGAGTTTTGTTTGTATTACCTACTTTTGTGGCTAGTAGATGGAATTTAATAGATGTAACAATTTCGGCTATTTTATAAGTATTTGTAAATAGACCCTATTATAATATCAGAGGATTTCTATAAAAAGTGTTTTAGCTATCGTAAGGTAAAAACCCGACATATTTATTTGTGGCGTGGTCTTACGAGATGCTTTTGTTTTCAAAGGATTTTTGAAACTTTAATAATCAATTTGGATGCATTATTATCAGCTGGTATTCCAGACTGACTCGGGTGTTATTTCATTATAATGCTCGGGTCAGACCGAGTATTATATGTTCAGGACAGGATGCTATGGAGCAGGAGAGGAGCTGGAGTTCGAGACGTATTATCTGTACCTATGTAATATATTCCGCTGCTGTGATTGTATGGTATGTTTGATTGGTAATAGATAATGTATGAGACACTGTGATGATATGATGTATAAAACAGTTATAGATTTCATTTTGTGTAAAGTTCTATATTTACTATTATATTTTGTTCCGCTGCGACTGTGAGATTCTGATATTGTTGTTCTTTCTTCTTCTATCTCTTCTTCTTTAACCCAAATGGTTCGTATTTCTGTTCCACTTGAGTTAATTGATGTAGAATAGTGTTGACTCAAGGGGTACGGATTTGCGGGCTGTTACACTTGGTATCGGAGCGAGGTTGGCGACAACCTAGGCTTTGGTGGGGAAATTACTCATTAAACAGAGTCAATAGCACTCTATAATGAGTTGAGCGTATTAATAGATATGAGAGCGTACTTGTTAGTGCATATAAAATTATTTTTATACCGTGTTGACTTATCGGTTGAGTGTTTATGAATTCTGGTCGGTGCGGGAAGTACAACCGTATCGATAGGTGTTTCTAAACTCTTAAACAAGATAAACCGACATAGTATCGTTTTTAAAGTGGGTAAATGAAATAATTTTACCCAAATCATATTTTGATATAAAGGAAATAATTTTCTGACATTATTATATATATTTGGATGATTGGTTGTTAATGTCTAAATCAAATAAGGATCCAAAATTTAATCTTAAATTAGAAATGGCTGTAATCAAACAAATTTATAAGTATAAATTATATAAAGGGAGAATAACCAAATTTGAAATAAACCAGAATTTAAATCCCGGAAGTTTTGGAAAGGATTTTAAATGTATTGAAAGCAAAGTTTGGAAATTTAAAATCCTGGGAAAGTTTGAAATGTTTTCCAAAGTATTTGAAGGCGATGATGAAATATTATTTTGGGAAGTATTTTTGTGTGGAAACTGTTTTGAAATGAATTTGGGAAAGTAAGAAGCATTGAACTCACTTCAGTCGCTGGAAAATAATCCTGATGATGCTGGCCACATCATTAGAATTCATTTTCGAGTTTCTAAAGTGATGGATTGCTACCAAAATGGTTGGTTATGGTATTGTTTGGATTTTTTGGGTATACAAGTGGTTTTGTAAATTTCAAAGGGGAATTTGTGTTAATAAAACCAAGTGCTTTGGAATTGGGAGATTTGATTTGATACCAGGAGTGTATGAGTTATTTATTATTTCAAATTGGTTTTGAAATAACCCTGGGAAATTGAATTCTGGAGATCCTGTTCAGAATAAAAATGTGAAAGTTAAAATGAATCAACTATATAACTTGTAAGTTAAGTTGAAAAAAAAATGGAGTTGATATTAAGTAAGAAAGAAATGAAAATTTTAATCTTGAAATTAAATTTAACTTAAGTAAATGGAAGTGAATAAAATAGATTGAAGTGAATTGAAATTTGAATTTAACTTGGATAAGTTAAATAAATTGGACTTAGAATTAAATGGAATTGAGTTGAATTTGGATTAATTAAAAACAAGGTTCAATTGTGTATGAATAAAAGTGAGTGGAATTAAATCCTTATTTAAGATGGTAAGGGAAAAATGAAATGAATTCAAGATGGCTAAATAAATTTAGTTACAACTTGAATCTAAATTTGGAAAGACTTGAAATGGAAGAAATCTAATTGTGCTGAAGGGATATTGTATGAATTAAATTTTAACTCAACTAAATTCAAAGGAATTATTTGGGAATGAATTTAGCATAAGCTGAATTAAATAAAGAGAAGCTTGAAGATGAATTTAGTATAAGCTAAATTAAATGAGAATAGTACTGGAATGGGTATAATTTTGGAAGCTTGTTAATAATTGAAGGGTAAAATGGAACTTAGTTCTTGTTTAGAACATTTGAAAATGGTCGTATTGTAAATAAGTTTAGTATGAATTGGGAAAGTGTATTAAAACCTAATATGGATTAGGTTAGTGACTAAATTGAATTACAAATTAATGGAATTTGTATTGAAATGAATAGGATTTTGATAGTTTGGTCAAACTTTGGAAAGTAAACAAAACTCCAGTTGTGGCATGAAATTTAAGTTTGTGATAACAAATATTGGAAGAGTGATCGAATAATGGAATTAGATTTTAATAGTGATGGCTTGAATTGTAAATAAATTCAAGTGGGTGAAATAATGTGAAAGGAGCCCTGTTATTAATAAACTAAATTTGAAAATAAATTGGTGAATGAGAATTGGAATTGGAAGAATATACTAATCAAGTTTAATGGAATTGGAATTTGATTGAATAAGAATCAAATGAAGATAAAATAAATTTTATATAAGAAGGAATGGAAATATTGTATGATTTGAATGACTTAAGCAAATTGAAAGACAAAATTAATCGTGGATAAGCTTTATTAAATAATCTTGAATGCAATCTGTTAGATAATTAAAACTGAACTACAAGTGAAATGGTATTAATTAATTATTGTGATAAAGTAAGGATGTGTGGGTTGTAAATAATCTAGGATGGAATGATACTAATATAAACTTAAGTAAAATGATGAATTTGGAGTGAGAATAAGAATGTGATTTAAAATTTGAAATGGATGATTCAGAATGGAATAAAATTAATATAAATTTAAACTAGAATTAATTTTAATGGTTATGAGTTTAAGTGGTGATTATTTTTGGCTGAATGACATGAATATTTTCATGTATTCAGAATTGAGTTGTTTAAACAACAACTGAATTGGTTTTGAATAAATTGGAATGGATTGAAATGTTATTAAGTAATTTTTTTGCATAAGAATGAAGATGAATCATAAAAGAAATGAAAATGCTTCAAAATTGAAAATAAAATTGGTTTGTAAATCAATTTGGAACTGAATTGAAATAGATTGATGTTAGCGAAGCATATATTAATCATATTGAAATAGAAATGAATTGGTTCTAATTAATATAAATGGTATATAATGAACTTGAATGTAAATCATTCAAGTGAAATAAAATGAAGTTAGTTTGGATGAAATTAGAATGGGTTAAAAATCTTGGTAAATGGGTTTGAGTATAAATGTAAGTGAATCATAATAAAAATGCAAATGTAGCAAATTAAAGTAAAACTTGCTTGGTGAATCAACTCGAAAATTGGGTAAAGTATGAATTGGAATGGCGAAACTTGTTTGTAAATCTTTTGTGTGAAATAAAATGGAATTTGGCATTAGAAAAGGAACTTTGTGTATGCTATAAAATATGATTTACTTATGAAACCATGCAAATTGTTGATTGGATTATGAAATGGTTATGTTTGGCTTACATTTATATTGGAAATGTTGTTAAAATGTTCATATCTTTGAAAACTAATGATTTTGTTGAGTATAATACAGGTGCGGGAGGCGTTCGAGAGAGTTGGAGCACGTATATGCATTATATATTAGCTACTTGCTTTTAAAATTTGCTAAAAAGGTACGCCTACGCTAATAAAATTGGGAAATGGTATATATATTGTGATATATTTTGGTTTCCGACCGTGTGGGTCGATGTATATATATTTGTGTGTGCCGCGATATGGCGAAAGCTCCTCCGTACAGGGGAGACTCTGCAAAAAAATTTCGGAAATTTTGGGAGTTAGAAAATTTTTGAAAATTTAAAATTTGTAATCAACATGGAAAATTGTTTTAAGAAAATGTTGAAACAAAAGCTTTTGAGTATAAATAAAGCAAATGAGTTTGGATTTGAGCTAAATGGTTTTGGGAAGAGTATATAAGTTGTAACTAAAGAAGTTTGGGTTAAGTTAATGAGTGTAGGAACATTTGTTACATTAGTGACAAGTTGATTTCAAATAAACAATTGAAAATAAAGGATTATGGAATATGATTGAATTAGTAGTTTCGATTTGAAACTAAAGGAGTTTAGGCAAAGTGAATTTGGGATTTTCACTAAATGGGTTGGAGAGTATTTTCTACCCTAGCAAATTTCGGGGACGAAATTTTAATAAGGGGGGAGGAATGTAACATCCCGTATTTTTAAGCCATTGAATTTGAACATTTAATTCGTTTTAAATGTTTAATGTGGATTCTTAATTGATTTTGAAATGAAGGGATTCGGGTTCAATCAATGAAATAAGCTATAATTTTTAATTATAGTAATTCCGGTTGAATTTGAATAATGGGAAAATAATGATTTAAATATTCGGAATTGAAATAAAGGTAAATCTGGATGTAAATAGTGATAAAAATGGTTTTAAAAATTTATTTTGAGTTATTTGGGTATAAATAGCGTGGTGGGAATTTTAGAAGAATTTTAAAGTTGATAAATTAATATTTGCGATTTTATGTTAATTTAAAAATGAATTTAATATTAATTAAATGCAGTTTAATCAGATTTTGGTCCGGAATGAGCCTGAATGATTTTTATTGTGTTTATAAATTTTTTATGATTTATTGTTAAGTTATTAAAATTTTAAAAGTGAAATTTTAAGCGTTTTCGACGATTTTGAAAATCGCTCGAATTTATCGACGAGTGAAAATAGCTTTCCGGGGCACAGTCTCGGAATTCGACGAAACCAGTCCCTTTGGATCCGTAATAGTTAGTTATTATCGGATTCCAACTTTCGTAGCAATCGGAGTTGTCGTTTGACCGTGGCAGCTCGAAACGCATAAAAATCGATTTAATCGATTTAATTTTCTTGACACCAGCATGGCCTCCTAATGGTGAAGAATGAAATTCAAAAAGAATATTATGAATGAAAGAAGTTTGGTTGGGATCTAATAAAATTCTCCCTTTGTAAAAAATGAGATCATCAACAATCTTATATTTTTCAGGTGGAAGAATACCATGTAGAATCTGGTCTTTTTTGATTTCATAAAATATACTATGTTTTAATTCTCTTTGAAGTTCTGAGATCCAATTTGCTTATAATATTGAATTTGCTTTTATGCTTGGTTGTTCATGAGCTCTTGATAAACTATCAACAACTATATTTTCTTTTCCCTATTTGTATTATACCTTATAATCATATCAATGTAGTTTTGCAAGCCATTTTTCTTGAATTCCTGTGATTAGCTTCTGAGATAAAAGATGTTGTGGACTCTGATGATCTGTTTGTATTATGAATTTTCTACCTAACAAATATTGAGACCATTTATTCGTTGCATGGATTAATGCTAACAGTTCTTTTTCATATGTTGAGAGATGCAGACTTCTTCTAATGTCCATTTACAGGAGACCCCTTTCCCACATCTGGCACTAAGTTATTTTTAACGTTTAATTAGATCGAAAATTATTCAAATTAAGAATAAAAGCTCATTGCTTTTTTTTACCAGAATTAGAGCCATAGAGCTCTATCCATTTATTCACTAGACCAAACTCTAACTATGTATTTCTTAAAATAAAATAAAAATAAGAAAGAATGATCGTCCAATTGGAAATGATAACAAAAGACATAGGTTGTTATAGGGAGTCCTAACAAACAAATACATATAGTATACCATCTAAATATCTTATTCCCTTCATGAGGGAGAAATAAAATTGAGGAACCCGCGAATATTGGCAAAACTACAAGTATTGTTAACCAAGGGAAATAACTCATGATCCCCCGGAACTTATTCGTAGTGGCTCCGTTCCACGCCTCATTTCATAGGGAACCTCAAAGTGGCTCTATTTCATTATATTCCATCTATATCCCAATTCCATTCATTTAATATTTCTTTGGTGTAACATTCCTGATTTTTTTAACTTAGTTAATTTGGAAATTTATAAAAAAAATTTGGTTTGATTTGGTTAAATTATGAATTTATAAATAAATTAGATTTAAAAAGCTTTATTAATTAAGGATTATATATGTATGATTATTTATAAATTGTTTTCAATTCATTTTCCTTTATAAATCATATAATTTTAAATGAAGACTTTAAAACTTACGTATATAGGTATATATATCTTTTGAAAATTAATAAGTACATGAATTAGAATTGAGTTGTAAAATATAAACAAGACTTAATAAATAGTTAGTTTTATATGTAAATAAATACAAAGCTTTGATAGGAATGTATAAATTTATTTTAAATAAAATTTCTTTTGAAAGATTATGTAAGTATAATATGTATATATATATACACACACAGTATCTAAGTTTAACAAAAAGATTTAAAGTTCTTTCTTTTAAAAATTTCTATGAACTAAGTTGTAAATGTATGAATGGAAAATAAATATGAATATATTTATGTACTAAACTAAATTAAGTTTAAATATAAAATGTATAACATAAACATTTGTAAATATAAAGATTAAATAATTTATAAAAGTAAGGGTTTAAACTATAAATTTTAAATTAATTTAAATAAAGGACTTAAACAAAAATTGATGGGTATTAGACAAATGTTTAATAAGTAATAATATAGGTTAACAAATGTAACATAATGATACAAGTGGCAAGCAAAGGGTTTTTCTTTTTATCTAAAATTCATAAAAAAAACAAAGAAATAACCAGGCTATGTTTAGATAAAGCATCTTCTTTCTAAAAAACCTAGGAAAACATAAAATACATAGGAAAACAAAACAAAACATGAGTATAAAAATCAAAAGCAACCAAATACAAAGCAAAGATAAAAGCAAAGACTATAACTTCATCATCTTCTCAAATTCAAAACAAATGAGGCACAGATTCAAGTGCATCTCAGACAATCTTCATTAAATTGAGACCAAGCATCAGATCAGGGTTGCAAATAAACAAGATCAGGATCCAGATCAGGTTCAAGTGCATCCCAATTAACAAGTTAATGAAGTTTAAAATCAAAATCAGAGAGAAGATAAAGAAATTCAAATTAAAAGCCTGTTTCAAATTCCAAACCTGGGAATAAGAATTGAACATTATCAAGCAAGTTACAGATCTAAGGAAGGATAAAATCCAAGTTCCAGTTTTCAGTTCAAAAAGTTGAGTTCTCTGTTTCAATACCTACATGTGAGCAAACCTTTCAAATTTAAAACTTTAAATTATATACATTTTGATGATTGAAGTTGCTATGAAAATATCTTTATATGGCTGCATGTATATGTATGTGTGTGTATATATATATGTATATAGATGGATGTGTACGTGTCTGTATGTATGAATGCTCATGTCTGAGTATTCACAATTTCAAAAAAAAACAGCATAAAAAATCTATATCTACCTAAATAAACATTACTAGGTTATGATTCTTGAATGGAAAAGGATTGTAATGGTGTAGTGTTATTTTTAAAAATAAAAACAAGGAGAAATATTGAGAAATCCATCTGGAAAATAGAAATTACAGTAAAATAAATCAAACACTTAAAAAAAATTGATGTTCACAAATTTTCGTTTTGAATTCATAACCTGATTCAAGTTGTGAAATAATGAATTTTAATGATAGTTTTTAGATTTTTAGCTTTGGAAATCGTTGGGATTTTAGAGTTGAATGGAATTGTGAATAACATCGATTTTCGACGATCAACAGGAAATCGAACTTTGGGGTTCATGTCAGAGGAGGGTTGAAGGATGATGAATATAGGAAAATTAGTGGTGGAATTTATAATGGATCGTGGTGGTGGCACGGTGGGTTTATAGGGTTTAAGAATGGGTTTGACTCGTCGAAGTTTGGAGCTGAAATTTGCCAGCATCGTTGCACGGTGTTCAATCGCATCCAGGGGAGAAGCTTCATGGGTGAGTGGCAAGGCGGTGGGCACGACAGCATGGTCGCATATGATCGGTGATGATCAGACGAGGGGGAGTTTGTTTTTCGAGTTGGGTTCCAATGTCCATCAAGTGGCTCGATTTTGATTTCGATCGAGATGGGCGGAGCTAGGTGGTCGTGAAGCTTGAAAGGGTTGCCGTCGACTTGGCAATGTGATCGTGGTTGATCGAAAGAGCTCCGATTGGCCATGCAAGTGAATGTATATCACTACGTATCAGTGGTGGTTTTTGTTTTGGGGAAGAAGAAGAATGCTCGAGTTCGAGCACGAGAAAACTACAGTTCGACTCGAAGTAAAGTGATAAAGAGTAGAACCCAAAGTTGAGCTCGGGTAAATAAGGTTTTGGCTCGAGTTGCTTGTTTTTGTTTGCAAGTTTAAGCAAGTTTCGAAGATTTTAAACTTTAAAGTTAAATTTGTTTTAAAAATTGTTTCAAAGATAATTAATGGCTTGTGATGATAATTCTTAAGCTTATTTAAAATTTAATTAGTATTGTGATTAAGTAATTAATCTAGATAAAAGATTTATCTTCAATTAAATGAATTTTAGAATAATTTTCTAATCAATGCTTTTCAATTAAACTTGTTTTATTTAAGTTAGAAATTAATTAAAGGTTTTAAAATATTCTTTTAATTTTAACTAAGTTTAAAGAGAGTTTTATTTTATAACCTTTGTTTTTGTAAATAAACTTAGTATTTTGATTAAGTAAATGATAAAAAAGGATGAGGTGTTTTAATCTTTAATTGAACTTAAAGAGTTAAATTTTATGATTATGTTAATTCATTTTAAAGGTTATTACTAAATGAAATTAAGAAATAATTACTTTGTATAATTATATTTATGAATTTTTGATGAAATGATTAAGGAAGAATTGATTAATGAAGGTGATTAAAGGATAATTTTTTTAAAGAGAAAATTCTTAATCAAAGATTAACTAAGGTTAATTAATTAAATTGAATAACAAAGATAAATCAATTTGCAATTAATATTGGTTAGTATAATTACTTAAGAAAAATAATTAAAGAATTGTTAATAATTAATGAAGATTATTAACTTAAGATTATTTAATAATTAATTAATGTGATTAAGTTTAATAATTAATTAGATTAATTAATTAATGATAATCATTTGTGAAATTGTTTAAGCGTAATTACTTAGTGGAAGTAATTAAGGAATTAATTACTAAATGTAATTAATTGAGTTTAATGTGATTTGTTGAGTTAATTAATTAAGTTTGATTAATTTAATCAATGGATGCTTTGATAATAATTACTTAATGTAATTAATGAAGTAAAATTACTTAGTAAAATAATTAATGATAATTACTGAATGTAATTAGTGGAAGATGTTTTAATAATGAAAGTAATTTGAATTAAATTACTTATATGGTTAATCAAGGGATTAATTAAGGATAATTAATTTGGAGTAATTTATTTATTTAATGAAGTAATTAAGGGTAGTTAATTACTGAATGTGATTAATCAAGAGTGATTAATAAGTGTGGTTTAAATAAAGATTAATTACTTAATGTAATTAAATTGTAATGCATATTTGTGTGATTAGTTAATCAAGTTAATCAATTTATTATTAATGGTTAATTAATAAATGTTTTAAGGATAATTAATTAAGATGATTGTAACTAATTTATGTTAATTAACTAGGATTAGTAATCAATCTAATTTGAAATTATCAGATAACTAATTTATCTTCTTTATGGATGACTGTACTCTATTGAGCTGTTGTGAATTGTTTGATATCTCTACTATGTAATGCTGTGTGATGGATTGATATATTTGATATGTGATGTGATGCTATGTAATATGAAATGCTTTGTGCTGAGCTGTTATATCTATAATGAATATACTGTTGTATGAATATGAAAACCCTTCGGGCCTGTAAAACGACAATTGAATTTCGATGCGACAGGGAGTCGAATTCCAGTTGGTTATCCGAAACCCACATCGAATCATAATGATGAATCTTTGTGATTGATAAATTTATTTTATTTATGAATCTACGAATAAAGATAAGCGTTATGGGTTATCTCGCTTATCGATATGATTGAATCTGTGATGATGATGTTGTGCACTATTGTGTTGAACCCCTGGACTACACCATACACACACAAATATGGATTGCACGAGGAAATTGGTTAAGTCACAGATTTTTGAAATAATTTTAAAAATTGAATTTTTAAATCCAAATGGTTTTGGGCATGGATTGGGTTTAAAGTGAAAAGCTTTTGGAAAGGATTTTCAAATATAAAAGTTATTTTTGAATAACTTGATTCAGTTTTGAAATTTGATTTAAAATTTGAATTCAAAATTTGAAATTGAATTCTATGTTGAGAATTTATGATGTAAAAAGGTTATACAAATTATAAATGTGTTTATATGGGTTTTTAAACCATTTTAAAAGTATGGTTTTGAGAATTTGAATTTAACCCAAGTTTATATTTGAAAGGCCTTAACTCGTGCAAATAAAATCGGGTTTTCCGAAACGGAAACAAGTGATTTCAAATAATAATAGCTTTTATATAAGGAAAGATTTTCCAAATTATGATGAAAATATTTCAATTTTGAAATAGAATGGCTTTGGAAGTTATGAATGAATCTTTGTTGAAGATTGGTGAAGTTTGTTTTCAAATTGAAAAGGGATCTGAAAAGCGTATCTTTTGTATAAAGAATTTGAATTGGAAACATATTAATGAATCTTTGTGAAAGATTGGTAAACTTTGTGAACTTTGTGAAGTGAATCTTTTGTTCAAAAAGATTTGTAAATGGTAATTTGTTTAACCATTTGAAAGAAAAGTTTTGGATAATTAGTTGTGACTTAACTGAAATCCCATATCCATATGTTTTAAATATTGCGCTCACTATTCGGTTTAGCCGAGAGAGGATTTTTGTGTCGTATAACCCATTCTGAATAGTGATACGACGTTATGGATAGCAATTGAAGACTAGTGGTGAAGACCAGATACTTTCGAAAGCGAAAGTATTTCTTGTCGAATGTCTCTGCATCGGCTGATCCCCGGTATAGAGATTTGAGCACCCTTTGTGATGGGGAGTCCGGACGTGATTAGGAATTATCCGGATTTGCAAGGGCTTCTTCGAAAGTGCCTTCGGTTCTGTTCGAACCCGGAACAAACTTGTATAGATGTGTGTCTGAAGTTACACTTTGAGATGTAAAGCTGGTTTCTATCAAATACATTTCTGTTTGGTGGCGGAGATTTATTCTCTTAAATTAACACCCTTCTCTGAGACGTACGAGCTCAGAGGTTATGTAGTTGATGGTTACTAGTGATACATTCCCAATTTGGTAATGTGGCATACGAAGTGCTGCTGATCATTTGTTGATCAAAGCAAGGATTCGTGAAAAGCGTAGCTTTGTGGTCGAGACCGCATCACGACCTCACACCCCGGAAATGGTCGAAACAGGAAAGATGCAGCAAGGTTTCAGGGGTCGTGCCCCTAGGGTATGTCCATTTCTTCTGGATAAAGGTGATATCATGGTATGGAGCCCAGATATTTAACCTATGTGGTTACTGCAAATACATTACTTTGTGGTTGTTGGTATCGAGCGCTCGGATAAAGGTTGGTTACGACCGGGGATGGAATATCTTAGGTGATACTCTCGGGAAGGGGGTACACCGGCCTTGTGTTGGCAGAGAACTGAGGGATGGTTCTCGGGGCGTCCCTCCAGAGGCGTACCCATATGGCAATGGGAAGTTCCTTGGCCTGACCATTTGTTGGAAAATCCAAAAAAACAATACGCGCCCAGTACGGTTTTAGTTGTATAACCTGCCATGGAATGTGGTGATAACCTGCTATTGAACATGGTAGCTATAGTAGGCATACGACGAAATGTTGTATGATGGCTAAGATTAATATTATACTTTCGAAAATGTTTTTCCACTATGCACTAATAATAATAATAATATCAAATGGTTTTCCCGTATCGAGCATGTTTGACTATCATAAGGAGAAATCTCCTCCAATTCTGCGTTTACATGGGTGTGTGGCGGGACGCCTTATGGTAGTTTCTTTTTTCAAAAAACATTGCGGATTTCAATTTTAAATTCTTTTGTTGTTTCTTTAAAGATAAACTGTTTTTGTTTGCTCATACCAGTCCCATGACTGACCCGGAGTTTATTGTTCCCTTCCTAAACTCTAGGTGCCCACAATTTTCCACACGGGCAGTCTAGAGTTGGGTTTTTCAGATAGTAGATATAGATATCGATTCGATAGCTTTCGGCTTTCTCTTTGGTATTCTTTGAAGATTTTGGATATTGAAGTATTTGGTTAGGACGACGGACGAGACTTGCTTAGCTTGGTGCAACTTGATGGTGGTTCGAGCTATCTATGGAGATTGCTGATATTAGTGTTTCTTCTGGAGTTTCAAGTTCTAGTTGTTTCCGCTGCTAATTCATTGGGTTTTCTGCTGTATCGGTTCTTTGTATCTCTGATATTGATCATTGTTGTATATTTGGATATTGTATCATTGGTGTTGTATATATTGATATTCATTCCTTTTTCTTCCGCTGTGTTGTTATACTTAATGTGTTATAAGCTTCGACGAACCTGATTCGACGTTTGGATCTGCGGCATTGGAATACGAGTGTTGTATTCAGTGCCGATATTCGAAGGTCGAGTCAGGGTCGTTATATTTGGTGTTCTTGGATTATGTAAGCTATTGGTTTGTTACCTTGGAGTAGCACTGCACCAATACCATAACTACATGCATCACATTCCACTATAAAATCTTTATTAAAGTTTGGCGTAGCTAGTATTAGTGGATTTATGAGGTAAGACTTGAGTTTATAAAATGCATCACTCGCTTCTTGTGACCAGTAAAAGGAATCCTTCTTGAGCATTGAGGTTAGTGGCTTTGCTACCATACCATACGCTTTTATGAACTTTCTATAATACCCAGATAAACCCAAGAATCCTCTCAATGTTTTAATGTTGTGTGGTTATGGCCATTCAAGAACTGCTTTAGTTTAGTTTTCTCTTTATCAACAGAAATGCCATGTTCTCAAATAATATGACTAAGATACTTCAAGTTATCTTCAGAAAATGAGCATTTAGGGAGTTTGATGACTAGCTTGTTATCTTGCAAAATTTGAAATGTGATTCTTAAGTGGTCTAAATGATCATCCTATGATCTGCTATAAATTAAAATGTCATCAAAAAATACCAAAATAAAATGTCTTAATTTTTTTAAAATATTGAATTCATTAGAGCTTGAAATGTTGAGGGAGCATTAGATAATCCAAATGGCATGACTGAGAATTCATAATGTCCGTCATGAGTTCTAAATGTTGTTTTATGAATGCCATTGTCATGCATCCTAATTTGATGAAATCCTGATTTTAAATCAAGTTATGTAAAGTATTTAGAACTATATAACCTATCTAGTAAGTCATCAATGAGGGTAATAGGGAATTTATCCTTAATTATTAATTTATTTAATCCTTTATAATTAACGCATAATCTCCGTGAACCATTTTTTTACCATGACAATAGGTGCAAAGAAAGCACTAGTGTTATTTCTGATAATACCCATATCCAACACTTCTTTAATCAACTTTTCAAGCTCATTCTTTATATGATAAGAATGTCTATAAGGTGTCAGCCAAACTAGTTTTTTGTGGTGATGTTACTGATTGAAAATCAGCAAGCATATGAACAATGTTAGGGTGGATATTTTGAACAAAGGGAATAGTTGTAGTAGTGGATAGTAACATAAATTTTAAGGAAGAAGAATTTAACTCCTTTAAAATGTTTTTATCATCTAAATGTTGGATCTGAGAATTTTGAAACCTTGACATGTAAATTCTATTCCATTATATTTAAATCTTACCTGCAGCTTTCTAAAATTGAAACAAATTTCATTAAACTCTCTCATCTATTGAATTCCCAAACAACATCACAGCCCTCCATTGGTAGTAATAATAAATCTATGGGCATTTTGCATCCCTGGAAAGCAAGTAAAATTTGAGAACACATTTCATTACCTTGTAGCTTCTGACCATTTGCAACTTGCAGTTCATAAGTTTTTGTTTGATATTTTGGCAATTTCAATTTCTGTGCTAAATCGCTGTCAATAAAATTATGAGTAGAGCCTGAATCAATGAGCAATATAATTGATTTTTTGTTGATGCTACCTTTTATTTTGATAGTGTGTAGTGTAGGAATTCCTAATAAGACATTAATAGATCTTGAAAATAAAGCTTTGTCTTGCTCCTGTTTAATTTTTGGGTCATTTAATTTTAAATTATCATTTGATGAATCTTCATTAGCATCAATATTATTTTCGAGATCAATAATTCCCTCCATGATGTGTATTCATTTTACTTTGCACTTATGACCATAGTGGTTTTTGTCATTACACCCATAACATATATTATTCATTTTCTTATCTAAAAATTCTTGAGGTGAATGCCTTTTGATTTTTGCCAATTTATCAGAAGTTATAAAGACAGTTTTTTGTGAAGTGGATTGGTTATTTTCAAAAAAATTCTTGGAAGAAGAAGAATTAAATTTCTTTTTGTTTTTTTGTTTTAAAGGCCAACTTGTTTCAAATGTTGTGGCTAAAAAAGCTGCTGCATCAAAATCTGTGGGGTTTGCAGCTATGACTTGATATTTAATTTCTTCTTTTAAACCTCCTGAACTTTTTTTGTAAAAGATGAGCTACACTTAGTTTTGGGGAAAATGGATTTGATTTAAAATTTCATGTGTATAATTCGGTTTATTAATTATATGTATACAATTATTTCAAATTGGTTTGAAGTGAAATCGAAAATTTAACTATAACGACCCGTGAAATTTTATTGGTTTTAATAATATATTTAACTGAATTTTTGTGAAATTTTAAATATTTAATTTGGAAATAAAAATTTAATATTTGGAATACAGGAAAATAGGCGCAGGGAAGAAGTTGCGAAAATTTCTAGTCTTAATGACAGTAGGTTTGCTTTTTAGTCTGAAGGACATTTGTTAGTGTAAATAGAAAATGATAGTTACAACTATCATTCTGTGATTTACATTAAATTATGTCCTTTAGCCTAAAAAAAAACTTATTGTCCCTAGAACTAAATTTTTCTGCAACTTTTTCCTTGAGCCTAAAATTCCCTTTGGAATACGTCTAGTTAAACATAGCAAATGGTAAATTTTCAATTAATAATATGGAAGTTTATTTTATTGTATAATTTTATTTAAATTCAAATCAGTTAAAATTGATGATAATAAAATATTTTCCAAACTTGAATATTTTTATACAATAAATTCATAAATCATTTTCCGAGTGAGACATCATATTTTGTTTCATCAAATTTATACTGCTATTGCTCCGTTTATTTTATTTTCGACAAATTAGCAGCATTTTCGGTACCGATATCGACTTTTGATAGGAAGATCGTACCACTGATATCTGTATACCATTTTGATCATTTCGTCGTGCTGATCTCTATGGTATATTCATTTATGCATTTTGAAGTCCAAGAGACAGCAAAATCTATGGAACGATTTCCGTATCGGCTCCGCAATTTGGCTTTTGGATATCCCGTGACCATTTGTTTGACCATCGGGTAATACTAATAGCCATTTGCTGTTGATATTCCGATTTTCAACAGACATGACTTTGTTATCCTGAGACTATTTTTTTTCCGGTTCCTACCTCTTCTCTCTGTTTCAATTACTTCTCTTCAACTTTATATTTTATTATCAACTTATATACAGCAGCTCGTCATCTTCAACCCACATTCCTCCATGTACCCGGCCTTTTTGCCGAAACCCCTGCTCCTCCATCTATCAAAACCCGACGCCTCCTCCCTACCCTTATGCCTCCCTACTTTGCTCAATTTTTAACCTTCCTTCCCCATTTCCGAGAGCCCTTCCCCACTAGAACAAAGCCATGGCCAAACCTCTCTTCCCTCTCATCCTCTCCTCAGCTTTCCCCTGTCACCTCATGGCCACGTCACAACCATGCAAACAGCACAACACCCAGCCGCCACCCATTTCCAATGTCCAGCTGGGGCCATCCACCAACCACCTTAGCCGAGCACAACATACAAGGCCCTGAAAATATATAGGCCTCGTTGTGGTGAGCTTGCACTCTCTATTCTCTGATTTATATTGTTGCTTCTCTGTGTACATCTAAAAGAGAAAATTGTACCATATATTATGTTGTATGTAAAGATCTTGAATAAGATATATTAGTATTTTGATTTTCAAGTATATATATATCACAAATTTACTTATTTAGATTTTTAAAGTATATATGTTCAGTCTGTATATTATAAAGAAGAGTATACAACTTATACTTATCCTGTTGTTTATATATATTATAAAGTATACAGTTTATAGATGTTGCAAATAATACATATTTAAAAGCAAGTTATATATATTTATATAATATATGTTTTCCAAACCTCTAATTTTGGTTTACAGGATGTATATATTTTGTTACTAGGTGCAAGTTATGGTAGATACATATATTAGTTTACATAAGTTTATGTAGTATATTTTATTTCATAACAGCATTTTATTATATGATTTTTTTATATCTATATAGTTTTCTTTTCAAATAGTTTGCAGTAAACAATATGGTATAGGTTTATTTTATTAGCTTATGAATATATATATATATATATATATATATATATATTTATTAGTCTATACATTGTTTATATCAGTATCATTTTCTTTTGTTTGCTGTTTTTATATTAGTTATATATATAAAAGTATACATAGTTTTTTGGCCAGTTGTATTGTTTTACAAAAGTGGTTATTTTATATATATACGCTGTATGAAAGTGTATATGTATAAGAATAATTTGTTTCAGGTTTATAGATGTTTAGTATATATATAAAGTTTGTATGGACTAAATTATAATATACATACCTTTAATATAAAATATACATGCTTGTATAAATTTTAACCTCTTAGTTATATTTTTAGCTGCAGTTTATGTCATAGTTAAATATATGTATATATATCACGTGTATAAAAAGTGTATGTACATTATTTTTAGCCTGCACATATATTTGTTTATATATATTTATATACTCATTTGGATTTAAGTTGATTTTATAAATACTAATTTTATGATAAATATTGTTTTAAATATAACATATAGTGTTTATATTTTTATCAGTTTTAAACTTTGGTTTTATTGGTTGATTACATAAGTTATATGTAGTTATATATAAGTTCACTTATATCAATTATCTTCATCGATCTAGTTCTGATTTGATTTCGGCAATTCCTACTTATCAATGTCCGTCGAATTCGTGCCAATCTAGCTTTGCTTAGGAATTCGTAGCTTGTTCTATTGTCAAACCTTCTAGCCTTGAAAGGTGAGCAATCACTCATGACTAACGTTCTTATATTTATGAAATTTGACTTCAATTGAAACGACAATTGAAATATGCTGCTGTTAGTTATTTAAATTGCTATATATATATGCTATTGTCTGTATCCGTTCACTTATGACATCGGACACCATTATCTGTTATTTATATAGATGATATATGCCTGTTATATTATTATCATATATGTTCTCACTCTGCAAGTTCCTTGTTAGTACAGAATTCCATATGGGTTGAAAAGATACATACCCGAACGATCTGTAGAATAGGAGAAAATCATTATGGGTTGAAATGATAAACCCAAGCGATTTTCATTGAATTGAATTTAGGATTGCGGGTTGAAATGATATATGCCCGTATATATTTAAATTACCGATTGAAATGATAAATATCCGTATCACTTGACCATAGGATAGAAAATCATATACAGACACCGTTGGTCTATATAAAAATATTTTGAAAATGATTTCGATGGTTTTGGAAAAGAAATTTATGGTTAATAAATATTGATTTTAAGATATTATAAGATATTATATATAAATGTATTTTTATAAAGTTTTAAAATTTAGATTTTTAAATTTATATGTTTTGAAAATTATATAGTTATAAATTAATTTTGAAATTATAAATTTTAAGAATTTATTTATAATTTTACTAGTTTTAGAATATATGAATAGATTTAATATAAATAAATTTAATAAGATGTTTAAGTATTTATTTAAGATTATATTTTAAAGTGATTTTATAAGTTAAGATTGGATTGATAAATTTGAATTTATTTGAAATTGTATTTAATTAAGAATTATATTTAATTAAAATCAATTTGAAACTTACTGAATTTGAGATTTTTAAAGGATATGAATTTATAACTTGATTTTGGTTTAAGGTGATTAAATAAATATTTCAAGTTTAAATAAATTGAAGGAATATTCAGTTATTTGAAATTTGATGTTTTATTTAAATGATATTGGATTTATTAAGTAAATATTTCAAAACTAAATAATAGTAAAGTGGATTAAGATATATATGGAATTATCAAATTTAGTTTCGAAAATGTGGAATACTTAAACCTTTGAAATATATTGAAATTGAAATGGTTTATTTGTGGTTCAAATCTATATTTGAAATCGATATAATTTGAAATTGTTTATTGAGAAACTGAATTTAGTTGAAATTTATGAATTGATATTTATGAATTGAGATTCAATTAAATTGAATTTTGGAATTCGAGTTGATTTGAATCGATTTGTGAAATTTGTGGAAACTATTTTATTATATAGTATTTTTAAATTATATTTAAAAACTATTTATATATTTCAATATAAATTATTTTAATATAAACTATTTTAATATAAATCATTTTTAATATAAACTATTTTTAATATAAACTATTTTAATATACTAATTATTTTAATATAAATTATTTTAACTTGTAACTATTTTATATAAACTATTTTATTCTATAACTATTTTATTATATATATTATTATTAATATCTAAACTGTTTAAAGGAAAGTGTTATAATTTCCAAAGTATTATGATTTCTAAATTATGATTTCCAAAGTATTATGATTTCCAAAGTATTATGATTTCTAAAGCGTTATGGTTTTAGAAGCTTTATAATTTTGGAAGTGTTATTACTTTGAAAGTGTTATGATTTTGAAATGGATATATTTGAAGTGAAAAATTGATATCGTATTGATATGATTTTGAAATGGAAATGATATTTTGGTTTTGAAGTATAAACTATTTTGAAATGATCACGGTGTTATAATAACGATTGGTCGTTAAAGAGATCGGGATCGGTTATTGTCATACTCTCTGCCAATGCAGAAAACCACTTTAACAACCGTGCATGTGGTGGAGATTCCAGAATGAGGTAGGATGGTGGCGACGGTCCTATATGAGGTACATACGTGGACCCGACTCCCGTGAGTTAGCATAAGGTGGCTAAATCGGAGCTATCGACGGGCCAAGTGAGGTCATTCCTTCGAAAGTGTAATTGGTATATCTACCCTGGCATTGCCTAATTGTGCCATGTCACCTACGATATCGATCCCACTACGAGTTTGTTTTGTACCATACCTATAGAGTGCCTTGTGATAAGCCCATTTGAGCAATTTAAGTTCGACATGTGTGGATGCGAATGATTGAAAATACCAGGATGTTACATTAACTCTTAAATTTTACGTTAAGTGATAGTTTTCAATTATTGAAATTTTGCAAAATTTTGAGAATTAGAGAATAAAAAAAGAGAGATGGAAATTTAACAAATTAAATAGTAGAAATAGGATAAAAATTTATTTTTATAATAATCAATTGCATTCTAATATATATATAACTTATCGAAAATATTCTAAAAAGTTAAATGTTAGAGTGAGTGAAATTGAAGGTTATACAAGAGAAATTTCAGTAATAAATTTTTTTATACTAAATTTGCTTAATAGAAATCATTGTAAAAAAAAGGAATTTTGTATAGTATTTAAGTATGCTCAGAACCATAATATAACTTACCTAGAAATAGTTAAATGTTGATGAGAATAAGCAATTGAATAGTATATAATATTAATGCAAGTAATATGATGTTCAAAAATGAAATTTTGTTAAAGGAATTCTTATATAAAATTTAGTTGTTATAATGAATGTTTAATTTGTGATTATGAGAAATATAAGTGAAATAAATTGAATAATAAATGGGGAATGCTATTTAAGTAAAGAATTATGGACTTATGAAACTAAATAGGTAATAAATAAATTCTCATCCTTGTAAACATTTGTGATGCAAGAATAATTTCAAAGAATAGTGGAAATTGAAATTTTTAGTGGAATCAACTCAACTGAAGATAAATAGATTTAATAAATGGGTTGAATCAAATAAATTTTGTTTTGAAAGAAATTTTTGTAACAAATATTAGTAAATAGAAACAAATCAAATTATATGAAAATAGCTTGAATTGAAACCAACAAAATATGAATATAAATGAATGTTATTGATTTAATAAATGGATTGAAATCAAATTAATTGAATATAAATCAATTTATATGGTTTTGAACTTATTGTATATTTGATAATATGAATTTCAAACCTATCTTTCCTTTCTATTACTTCTTTTTATCTTGTTCCTTTTCGGGGATGAAAAGTTTTGAGTGGGGGAGAGTGTAACGATCCATAAATTTTAACGGTTTTTATAACGTAATTAACTGAAATTTTGTTTGAAATCTAATTATAAAATTCTGCAATGGAAATTTGGTATTTGGAATACGTCTATTTAGACATAGCAAATGAAATTTTTTTATTAGAAAATATGGAAGTTAATTCTATTGTGTAATCTCAAATTTAAATTTAAATTAGTTAATATTAGATGATAATAAAATATTTTTCAAACCTGAATATTTTTACATAATAAAATTTTAAACCATCTTTTGAGTGAGACTCATATTTTGTTTCGTCAAATTTGGACTTCTCTAGCCCCTTTCATCTTATTTACGACGAATTTACAGCAGTTTAGTAGCGAAATATCGACTTTTGATAGGATGGTCATATCGTTGATATCTGTGTGCCATTCTGTTCGTCTCGTCGTGCTGATGTCCGTAGTATATTTATTTCTGTATTTTGAGGTCCGATGCACGAAGAAATGATTGAACAATTCGTTGTAATGGTACCATGAATTGTGACTTTTAACTTCCTGTGCCTTTTAAAATTTGAACGTGTAGCCCAAGGAATCTAATTAATTTCTTTAATTACTCACCAAATCATAGCTGGACCGTTGAAATTTCACTGTTCTCTTTTTATATATTTTTCCTTTTCACTTTGAAATTAGAGAAAGGTACATCCTTCTTTTCTTTGATCTCTCCCCTAAAGCTTTGCCTTCCTCTTATATATATATACATTCTCAGTTCACTCATGTGCATCACGACATTTTCCCCCCATCTCCTATCTTGCTTCTCACCCCTCCACGCCTTGACAACCCATTACTCATCTCCTCTTCCCATCACCTTGTCAGACCTTCCACCATGCTTTCCGCCCTCACCATCATCTTTTACCACCAGCCGAGGCCGTGTCCTCACTCTCTCCCCTCCAGCGACCTTCCCGTCCACCGCCATACGCTCCAACCATCGAAGCTCGACCGCCACATTCATCTCGGCCAACCTCCACCTCTCCACCATGGCCGTGCCAAGCAAGTAACCGCAACCACCCCGACCTCGCTTAACCTGTTGCCGCTCGTCCCTTCATTAGCTTGGCCTCTAGCTCCCAGACACCTCATCTTCCTCCAAGGCAAGTACCCATGCCTCCGCTCATCCTCCCCGCGCACATCCTCTCCCAGGCCAAACCTCCATCATCTCTTTTCTTTTTTTCTTCTTCTCACCTGAGCAACCTCCTTTCCCTTAAACTTATTTATATGTATGTTATACATTTTGGTTTAAAATATATATTATAGTTTAGTTTATAAATTATATATATAGTCTTTTAATTTGTTGGTTTGTGATATGTTAGTGTATATATGTATGTTGGGCTGAACTATGTTCTTATATATATGTAAGTTGCCTGAGTTATAAAAATATAAGCTTATATATATATATATATAATCTAGTTCGGTTTTTTCTAATATTTTGTTGGCATACATAAGTATATAAGATATATTGAGTTCTTTATGGGTTGCTTATACATACATACATACATCCATACATACATACATACATACATACATATATATTTGAGGAAATAAGGGTTCTGAGATTTGAATTTTTAAGATTGTATTTATGAGCTTTTATTTAAAAGATGATATAAAAGTTTTATTCTAAATTTTAAGATGTACTTAATCTATATGATTTTGATATATATATATATATATATATATATAGGGTTATCTTTTTTTTTAATATGTATAGATATGTAACGACCCGTATTTTACGTGTCGATGGATCGTAGAATTTACAGGTCGTTAGTGTTGTTTGTGGTGTTCCTAGCCTGAGTCGTATTGGGAGATAACTCGTGTGTTAAGTGATGAGTCGGGACCGACTCATAGTTAGGTCGTGTACGAGTTACGACTTAGGAGGGTGCTCGGGTTAGCATGTTGCCGTGTTAGCTTAGGTCGTGAGGTAGTTTTGGTCGCTGGAGCGACCTAAGAGAGTGACCGACCTAAGAAAGTTGACCGACTCATGAAATAGAGGGCTTCCGAGTTAGGGAGGTTGCCGAGTTAACGACTTAAGGGGATAAGTCGTATACGAGTTAAGGCGATGAGTCGTATGGTTGTTAGGTCGGAAGGGTTTTGGAGCGACCTAAGGAAGTTAGGTCGTGGACGACCTAGCAGATAGGATGATGCTAGTGGCGACCGATCTAGTGTAGATCGACCTAGAGGTGTCCGACCTATAGTAGTAAACGACTTAACTTAGAAGGTGTAAGCTGTTAGGTCGTGTAAGTTTTGGGTCGTGGGAGTAGTTAGGTCGCGTGAGTACTGTTTAGACTTAGGTCGTAAACGACCTAAGTTAGGTCGGAGATATTAGGTCGGCCATAAGGCTAAGCTGTTAAGTCGTGTCCCGTATGGCCTTGGTCTATGTGTTTAGGACTTAGGTCGGCAGGGTCTTAGGTCGTAGGTCGGCATGCTAGTTAAGTCGTCAGGCGACCTAGGACTTAGGAAATGCGGCAGTGTGTTGAGTCGTGTGACAGTTGGGTCGGCAGTGCGTTGAGTCGTTAGGTCGGCCTGTGTTTTAGGTCGCGTCTGGGTTAAGTCGTAAGTCGGCCTTGGTTGTATGTTGTGTTGGTTAGGTCGTAGGTCGTAGGGGCTGATGAGTCGGCAACGACTCATAGTTAGGTCGGGGACGACCTAAGGGGCGGACGACCTAAGGGAAATTCAGCCTATAAATAGAGGGGTTTGGCTCACTTTTTGGCACCGGTTTTTGAAGCGACGAAGTGCTGCCATTTTGAAGACTCGACTACAACATTTCTTCATCTTCTTTTCTCCATTCCAATCTAATTCTAACATCCATCCAAGATCGAAGATTGAGATCAAAGATCAAGAGCCAAAGTTGAAGATTTTCATCCGAAGAAGCTAGATTTCACCGTTTCAAGTGAAATTTCTCCGGATCAAGCTCAAGTCCTTGCTGTCCAGATCTGAAGTTGATTGATTTTAGGTTGTTTTGGTGATTTGGTGAGTGGTAGTTATCTCTCACGCGGACCCAAAGGAGTGTAGTGGATTGGTAGCTAGTTTATGTGTTTGAAATAGCATTTTCTCGCATTTTCCTTAAGTCTGCATGTAGATCCATCATATTTGAAGATGTTTGCTTATGAAAGTTATTTATCAAGTATTAGAGATAAAACCCATGTTTTAGATTTGATAGATCTATGCTAAAAACTATGATTTCACATATGTTGGACTTTTGCTCACTTAATTACGAAATTGCCATTATAGTTGATATTGCTTAATATATCTTGTTTGAATGCTTGAATGTTTGAATGTATGTTAGATTTGATTGCTCCAAGTTAGCTTGTAGTTGATTTGGAACAAGATGGTTGAAGATGATTCAAAAGCTAAGTGGAAAGGCTCTTGAATGGTGAAAGCTGCCGATGGTATATGAAGCGGATGTGGAAGCTCATATGGATGGATTCGATGATGGGACTTTGCCGTGATGCGAAGAGGCGAAGTATGAGATCGAGATGGGACTTTGTCAGGATGCGAAAAGGCAAAGTATGGTTGAGTTGAGACTTTGCTTTGGTACGATGAAGCGAAGTATGATGTGAGTCTTGGCTTAATCCAGGCAGGGATCATTCCAAGCATGTTGATAACTTGAAGAGTAGTTCAAGTTGGTTGATAATGGATTGCTCAAGAGGAAGCTTGGGCTAAGTTGATAGAAGTCGTCAAGAAGGATGACAAGGAGGCTTGGATCTCATCGTTATTGAAGGTTCTAGCAAACCTAAAGCAAGAGTACATAGGGACGCCTAAAAGACTACAGGCAGTTAGTCGAGTACTCTGGGCCAAGAAGATAAGTCCTAGGCACAAGGCAGTGTGTGGGGTTTTGTCTAGAACCGGGGTTACCATTAGCCCTTGACAGATGGCTCAGGAAGGAGTCGGTCATTCAATTAACGGTGATTTCGAAGCAAGGTTAACAGTGATAGCCAGAGTCATGGATGTTTGGATGTTTGGTTGTATCATCATTCGGCTTCAAGAGCGGTGTTTTCTGGGTGCTTATCTGATCTTGGTTTAGGCCTTGGGGGTTTGTATTTGGAAAACATCGTCCTTGACTCGAGTGATTATTGCTTTACCTTACTTATCTGCTATGTTATGCTTACTTCTCCTTAGTGTGTGTCTGGGGGCTATCACTGTAGAAAGAGGTGGAGTGGGATGGTTTGGTTCCTATTCCTTTATTTCCTTATGCTCTTTTGGTATGCTTGATTGTTAATTTACTGCTCACTAAGACTTTGTCTGACTCAAGGTTTTATGTCTCCTCTTATTACCTTGGGCTGTTCATCCATGTTTGGGATGGGCAGACTAGGTAGCAGGTGGCAGGTGCTGTGCTTAGAGTAGAGTTTTCCGTTGATGATGGCGAAGACGAGCAGGAGGCTATGCATATTATTTTCTTATATGTACTGGGTATCCGCTGCTGTATTTGATGAGTGCTTGTAGTGAGGTCTTGATGTATGGGTTTGTTGAGATGATTGTATAAAACCTCTGTGATGCTTATATGATGATTTTCTGTTATGAGACTTCACTATATATTTCTCTATTGTATTTTATCCATGCGCTGTGAGTTACGATAGAGATTCTGCGATTTTATTTTACCCTGACTATCGTCCATGGCTGCCTGGCACACCTTTCAGCGCTCTATTCTCTTGTTTTGGTGCGGGAGTCATGGGCGGTCGTCACATTTGGTATCAGAGCTTTGGTTAATCGATTTTAGCCAACGCTCGCTGATGTAACTACGTAAGAGAGACGTAATTGTAATTTGATGGATGATTACTATATATAATATAGTAGTTTAGAAGGGTTTGAACTCCTTATGCAGTTGTTTCTTAAGGTGTTCTAATCATTCTTATTTACAGATATTAAGGATGAGTCGAAGTGAGAGACAAGCTGCGAGGGGTAGCCGTGATGCTAGGGAAGCTGTTGATTATGCTCCTATGTTTGAGGCCATGATGACTTCAATCATGAGAAGGATACCAGCTTCAGGATCATCAGTGGATGTGGGAGTTCAAGTTCAAGCTCCAAGACCGGTGGATTTTGCTAAGCTTTGCAAGGATTATACTTCTCTTGGAGGAAAAGCTTTCTTGGGGACGGAGTCGACTATTGAGGTGCAGAGATGGATTGATGCATGTCGAAGGATCTTTGGTGACTTAGGGATTGAGGATGCAACTAAGAGAAAGCTTGCATCGAGACAGCTTCAGGGAAGAGCTGCTGATTGGTGGAATTCTATCACCATCGATACTCCAGAAGAAGAGATTACTTGGGAGCAATTCCAAGTCAGATTTGAAGCTAAGTTTATCTCTACGGCTCAGAAATCTGTCTTGTTTAAGAGGTTTGTAGAGCTCAAGCAGGGTGGGAGGCCTGTTCTTGAGTACATTTCTGAGTTTGAAGCTTTGTCCAAGTATGCCAGATCGTACATTGATTCTCCCTATCAGAAGAATGAGAAGTTTGTGACTGGTCTGGATGCTTATCTTGGGAGGCAGTTAGTGGATCATTTGGACGATCCATTTGAGAAGCTTGTGGAGAAAGCCCTTAGGCATGAGAGTTTGTTTCCTAAGGAAAGTTCTGTTGTTGCTGTAACCAGGGAAGGATCTAAACCACACCAGAATGGCAATAAGAGGAGGAAGCAGCAGCAGCAGAAGGGTAAGGATGGCCAGAAGAAGCCGAAAGGCGAAGTGACTTGTTATAACTGCCAACAGAAGGGCCATCTTTACAAAGATTGTAAGAATCCCAAGGTGCCGGGAAAGTGTTACAACTGTGATAAGCTGGGACATATCAAGAAGGATTGCCCAGAGCCGAGGAAAGATAGGCAGATTGTGCAAGCCTATGCTTTGGGAGTTGTGCCGTCGTCTTCAAAAGCTCCGACTGCTGAAGAAAAGGGGAAGAGTGTGGTGGTTCAAGGTACTCTTTCTATCTGTGGTGTTCCAGTTAGAGTGTTGTTTGATACTGGAGCGTCGCATTCTTTTGTTTGTGATGATTTGGTAGGCCGGTTAGGTTTGAAACCGGATATTGTTGATAGGCCATTGGTTGTGACTAATCCGGTAGGGGGTTCGTCATGTTTGTGTATGTTATGCCGTGGTCTAGTGTGTCGAGTCATGATTGCTCGTTTGTTTGTGATTGCTTTGTTCTGAACTTTGCGGGGTTCGGAATTATTTTGGGTATGGACTGGCTTAGGAAGTATGCGGCAAGGATTGATTGTGAGAGGCTTGAGGTGACAGTCGGGAATGTGGAAGGGCGAAAGGTTGTGATACGATGTAAGCATGAAGAAGGCGTCTTCATGAGCTTCATGTATTCGCTAGTTGTTCCACGGGATGGACTGTCATCGGTGCCTATTGTGAACAAGTTTGAGAATGTCTTTGAGGAAGTCAAAGGGTTGCCGCCGCATAGGGAGATCGAGTTTCGTATCGATCTAGTTGAGGGAGCCAGACCTGTTGTGATGCCTCTTAGGCGGATGGCACCGAGGGAGCAGCAAGAGCTGAAGGTGCAAGTTGATGACCTTTTGCGGAAAGGATTCATTCGGAGAAGTGTGTCCGAATGGGGTGCGCCCGTTGTGTTCGCAACCAAAACGGATGGATCGTTGAGGTTGTGTGTTGATTATCGTGAGCTGAATAAGGTGACTAGGAAGAACAAGTATCCATTGCCGAGAATAGATGACTTGTTTGATCAGCTTCACGAGGCTAAGGTGTTTTCTCAGATGGATTTGGCAACGGGATTTCACCAGTTGAGAGTGGCGAAGGATAGTGTGCCGAAGACTGCTTTCAGGACACCATCCGGGTTTTATGAGTGGCTGGTAATGCCGTTTGGATTGACTAACGCGCCAGCATATTTTGTGGATCTTATGAATAGGGTATTCAGAGATCAGTTGAATAAGTTCGTGCTTGTGTTCGTGGATGATATTTTGGTTTACTCCAGAACCGAGGAAGAGCACAAGACGCACTTGAGGATTGTTTTGGGAATTTTGTGGAAACATCAGCTGAAGGCTAAGTTTTCGAAGTGTCACTTCTGGAAGAGTGAAGTGAGGTTCTTAGGCCATGTTATCTCTGGAAATGGAATAGCGGTTGACCCCGCTAAGGTGGCAGCGATCCAGGATTGGGTTAGACCTAAGAATGCATCTGATGTGAGAAGTTTTCTTGGATTAGCAGGATATTATCGTCGGTTTATCAAAGACTTTTCCAAGATAGCTGCACCGTTAACAGGATTGACAAAGAAGAACCAGGTGTTCAGATGGGATGATAAGTGTGAGCAAGCTTTCGTAATCCTGAAAGAGCGACTGACAAGTGCTCCTGTTTTGACTATTCCAAGTGGGAATGATGAGATGGTGGTTTACACCGATGCATGTGGTACTGGACTTGGAGCAGTGCTAATGCAGAAGGATAGAGTTGTTGCATATGCTAGTCGACAACTGAAGCCGCATGAAAGGAATTATCCGACTCATGATTTGGAGTTAGCGGCGATTGTGTTTGCTTTGAAGATATGGAGACATTACCTATTGGGAGTTAGATTCGAGTTGTTTACAGATCATAAGTCGTTAAAGTATCTGTTCTCCCAAAAGGATTTGAATCTTCGACAGCAACGGTGGCTAGAGTTCCTAGCATCATATGATTTTGGTATAGCCTATACTCCAGGGAAAGGTAACGCAGTGGCTGATGCGTTAAGTCGAAGACATGCAGGTTTGGGAGCCATGTTTTCGGAATGGAAGAGTCTTGAGTATTTGGCTGAGTTTGATTTCAGGCCCAGATGTGAATTGGAACCTGAGATGTTGGCAAACTTATCGATAAGGCCTACTCTTGTGGAAAGGATTGGTGAGAGGCAAAGGGGAGATGATAAGCTTGTCAAGATTATCTGTGATTTGGAATCTGGATTGGACCCGGAGAAGGATAAAGGATTTGAAGTCGATCGAGAGGGTTGGCTTCGAAAGCAAGGGCGACTAGTTGTTCCCGATGTAGATGGATTGAGAGATGAAGTTCTGAGGGAGAGTCACCACTCGAAGTTGACAATTCATCCAGGTGGAAATAAGATGTATCGGGATATGAAGAGGACCTACTACTGGGAAGGTATGAAGAAAGATGTTGGAAATTTTATTTCCAAATGTATGAATTGCCAGTTGGTAAAAGCTGAGCAGAAGAAGCCCAGTGGATTGCTTCAGCCATTGGAGGTTCCTACATGGAAGTGGGAGCAAGTGTCTATGGACTTTATCGATGGTCTACCTAGGACAAGAGCAGGGAATGAAGGGATTTGGGTCATAGTAGATCGTTTGACCAAGAGTGCAAGGTTCATTCCTGTTCGATCGACTAGGACTGCATCGAAGTTGGCTGAATTATATGTGAAGTGGATAGTTCGTTTCCATGGTGTTCCGAAGAGTATAGTGAGCGATCGAGATCCATTGTTCACTAGTAGATTTTGGAAGAGCTTCCAGGAGGTTTTGGGAACTGAGTTGTGTTTGAGTACAGCTTATCACCCTCAAACAGATGGTCAGACTGAGAGAGTCAACCGAGTTTTGGAAGATCTTCTTAGAGCATGTGTTTTGGACTTCGGAGGATCATGGGAAGATCACCTTCATTTGGTGGAGTTTGCTTATAATAACAGTTATCAGTCGAGTATCGGTATGGCACCATATGAGGCATTATATGGAAGACCGTGTAACTCTCCGACATGTTGGTTGGAAACTGGAGAAAAGCTGATACTTGGGCCAGAGATGATTCGACAGACTTCAGATTGTATAGAGATCATTCGGCAACGAATGAAGGCAGCCCAAGATCGTCAGAAAAGTTATGCAGATAATCGTCGAAAGGATTTGGAATTCGACGTGGGTGATAGGGTTTTTGTGAAGATTTCTCCATTGAAGAATGTTATTAGATTCGGGAACAAAGGAAAGTTAACTCCGAGATTTGTTGGACCATTCCCGATTATCAAGCGAATTGGAAAACTCGCTTATAGATTGGAGTTACCGGAGAAGATGGTGGGTGTGCACAATGTTTTTCATGTATCCTATCTACGGAAGTATGTGCACGACCCAACTACGGTGGTTTTTGCTGATAGCTGTGAAGACTTAGAGGTTGATCCAGTTGTTTCGAGACCTCGTAAGCCGCTTCGTATTGTTGAAACCGATACGAAACGGCTTAGGAGGAAGACGATTACGTTGCTCAAGGTACAATGGAGTGACGATGTTAACGACTGTACGTGGGAGGAGGAAGAGAGGATGAAGGCAGCTCATCCAGGACTCTTCGAGGTATGGCCCTAAAGTGTCGTGACATCTCATGAATTTGTAGCTTGTTCTAAGTCTTAGAATTCTGCATGCTAGGCTAGAATTGGTTGCATGGATTGTTGATTGCTGTGGATGATAGGCATGCGGAGTAATTTTGATTGCTGTTGTTTGCTTGGAATTTCGGGGGCGAAATTCCTAAGGGGGAGAGAATGTAACGACCCGTATTTTACGTGTCGATGGATCGTAGAATTTACAGGTCGTTAGTGTTGTTTGTGGTGTTCCTAGCCTGAGTCGTATTGGGAGATAACTCGTGTGTTAAGTGATGAGTCGGGACCGACTCATAGTTAGGTCGTGTACGAGTTACGACTTAGGAGGGTGCTCGGGTTAGCATGTTGCCGTGTTAGCTTAGGTCGTGAGGTAGTTTTGGTCGCTGGAGCGACCTAAGAGAGTGACCGACCTAAGAAAGTTGACCGACTCATGAAATAGAGGGCTTCCGAGTTAGGGAGGTTGCCGAGTTAACGACTTAAGGGGATAAGTCGTATACGAGTTAAGGCGATGAGTCGTATGGTTGTTAGGTCGGAAGGGTTTTGGAGCGACCTAAGGAAGTTAGGTCGTGGACGACCTAGCAGATAGGATGATGCTAGTGGCGACCGATCTAGTGTAGATCGACCTAGAGGTGTCCGACCTATAGTAGTAAACGACTTAACTTAGAAGGTGTAAGCTGTTAGGTCGTGTAAGTTTTGGGTCGTGGGAGTAGTTAGGTCGCGTGAGTACTGTTTAGACTTAGGTCGTAAACGACCTAAGTTAGGTCGGAGATATTAGGTCGGCCATAAGGCTAAGCTGTTAAGTCGTGTCCCGTATGGCCTTGGTCTATGTGTTTAGGACTTAGGTCGGCAGGGTCTTAGGTCGTAGGTCGGCATGCTAGTTAAGTCGTCAGGCGACCTAGGACTTAGGAAATGCGGCAGTGTGTTGAGTCGTGTGACAGTTGGGTCGGCAGTGCGTTGAGTCGTTAGGTCGGCCTGTGTTTTAGGTCGCGTCTGGGTTAAGTCGTAAGTCGGCCTTGGTTGTATGTTGTGTTGGTTAGGTCGTAGGTCGTAGGGGCTGATGAGTCGGCAACGACTCATAGTTAGGTCGGGGACGACCTAAGGGGCGGACGACCTAAGGGAAATTCAGCCTATAAATAGAGGGGTTTGGCTCACTTTTTGGCACCGGTTTTTGAAGCGACGAAGTGCTGCCATTTTGAAGACTCGACTACAACATTTCTTCATCTTCTTTTCTCCATTCCAATCTAATTCTAACATCCATCCAAGATCGAAGATTGAGATCAAAGATCAAGAGCCAAAGTTGAAGATTTTCATCCGAAGAAGCTAGATTTCACCGTTTCAAGTGAAATTTCTCCGGATCAAGCTCAAGTCCTTGCTGTCCAGATCTGAAGTTGATTGATTTTAGGTTGTTTTGGTGATTTGGTGAGTGGTAGTTATCTCTCACGCGGACCCAAAGGAGTGTAGTGGATTGGTAGCTAGTTTATGTGTTTGAAATAGCATTTTCTCGCATTTTCCTTAAGTCTGCATGTAGATCCATCATATTTGAAGATGTTTGCTTATGAAAGTTATTTATCAAGTATTAGAGATAAAACCCATGTTTTAGATTTGATAGATCTATGCTAAAAACTATGATTTCACATATGTTGGACTTTTGCTCACTTAATTACGAAATTGCCATTATAGTTGATATTGCTTAATATATCTTGTTTGAATGCTTGAATGTTTGAATGTATGTTAGATTTGATTGCTCCAAGTTAGCTTGTAGTTGATTTGGAACAAGATGGTTGAAGATGATTCAAAAGCTAAGTGGAAAGGCTCTTGAATGGTGAAAGCTGCCGATGGTATATGAAGCGGATGTGGAAGCTCATATGGATGGATTCGATGATGGGACTTTGCCGTGATGCGAAGAGGCGAAGTATGAGATCGAGATGGGACTTTGTCAGGATGCGAAAAGGCAAAGTATGGTTGAGTTGAGACTTTGCTTTGGTACGATGAAGCGAAGTATGATGTGAGTCTTGGCTTAATCCAGGCAGGGATCATTCCAAGCATGTTGATAACTTGAAGAGTAGTTCAAGTTGGTTGATAATGGATTGCTCAAGAGGAAGCTTGGGCTAAGTTGATAGAAGTCGTCAAGAAGGATGACAAGGAGGCTTGGATCTCATCGTTATTGAAGGTTCTAGCAAACCTAAAGCAAGAGTACATAGGGACGCCTAAAAGACTACAGGCAGTTAGTCGAGTACTCTGGGCCAAGAAGATAAGTCCTAGGCACAAGGCAGTGTGTGGGGTTTTGTCTAGAACCGGGGTTACCATTAGCCCTTGACAGATGGCTCAGGAAGGAGTCGGTCATTCAATTAACGGTGATTTCGAAGCAAGGTTAACAGTGATAGCCAGAGTCATGGATGTTTGGATGTTTGGTTGTATCATCATTCGGCTTCAAGAGCGGTGTTTTCTGGGTGCTTATCTGATCTTGGTTTAGGCCTTGGGGGTTTGTATTTGGAAAACATCGTCCTTGACTCGAGTGATTATTGCTTTACCTTACTTATCTGCTATGTTATGCTTACTTCTCCTTAGTGTGTGTCTGGGGGCTATCACTGTAGAAAGAGGTGGAGTGGGATGGTTTGGTTCCTATTCCTTTATTTCCTTATGCTCTTTTGGTATGCTTGATTGTTAATTTACTGCTCACTAAGACTTTGTCTGACTCAAGGTTTTATGTCTCCTCTTATTACCTTGGGCTGTTCATCCATGTTTGGGATGGGCAGACTAGGTAGCAGGTGGCAGGTGCTGTGCTTAGAGTAGAGTTTTCCGTTGATGATGGCGAAGACGAGCAGGAGGCTATGCATATTATTTTCTTATATGTACTGGGTATCCGCTGCTGTATTTGATGAGTGCTTGTAGTGAGGTCTTGATGTATGGGTTTGTTGAGATGATTGTATAAAACCTCTGTGATGCTTATATGATGATTTTCTGTTATGAGACTTCACTATATATTTCTCTATTGTATTTTATCCATGCGCTGTGAGTTACGATAGAGATTCTGCGATTTTATTTTACCCTGACTATCGTCCATGGCTGCCTGGCACACCTTTCAGCGCTCTATTCTCTTGTTTTGGTGCGGGAGTCATGGGCGGTCGTCACAAGATATATATGTACGGGTACAGGGTTGGTTTGCAGTAATTATAGTATTATAAAAGGAATATATATATGTATATGTTTTGTTTGAAAGCTTGCAATATAATTCTAGTCATGTCTGTATTTGTGAAACCTGTACTATATACATATAGGTTAACTTATGTCTGTATAATAGGTTTGTATATATACGATTGTTTGGGTTTATACATATATTTAATAAAGTAAGTTGATACTGACTTTTATGATATATATTGTTTTTAAAATTTTAACATGTACGTGAGTTTGTATATATGTTTATATACGTTAGTTTATATGTAAGTATATGTGAATTTGGTTTTCAATTATATATGGATATTGTATGTGTTAGGATTAAATAATGATTTGAAAATAATGTATATATATATATATAGTTTTAAAATATAACTTGTATGTAAGTTTTTTATGCATGTTTATACATTATTTTATATCTATAAGTATATATATAGTAATATACATACAAGTTCACATGAGTTTGGGTTCTATATATATATATATATATTATTTTATAGATCTTAAAGCTAAAATATTGATTTTGAAAATATTGTAATTTATTTTATCTTATTTTAATATGTGTTAATATTAGACTTTAAAATTTATATATATTTGTTTTTATCAGCTCTGTTCGTCGAATTCATGCCAATCTTGCTTTGCTTTGGAATTCGTGCTTAGATTCGTAACTCATTTCATTTTCGAATCTCTCTAGCCTCGAAAGGTGAGAAACCACCGACGATTAACATTCTTATATTTATTAAACTTGATTTCATTTGAAACAACAATTGAAATATGCTGCTAAATTAAACTGTTAATTATTTAATTGCTATATGTGATATGTCATTTTCTGTAACTGCTCATTTGTGACATATGACATCATAACTTGTCATTTATATTATGATTTATCTGTTATTGATGATATATGCCTGTTGCTATTTGTTATATTATTATCATATATGTTCTTACTCTGCAAGTTCCTTGTTAGTATAGAATTCCCTATGGGTTGAAATGATACATACCCGAACGATCTTGTAGAATAAGAGAAAATCATTAAGGGTTGAAATGATAAACCCAAGCAATTTTCAATTGATTTGAATTATGGGGTTACAGGTTGAAATGATATATACCCGTAGATATTTAAATTGCGGATTGAAATGATAAATATCTGTATCACTTGACCATATGATAGAAAATTATATACGGACACCGTTGGTCTATATTTTGAAAATGATTTGTAAAGTTTGAAAGGAAATATATGGTTTCAATAAATATTGACTTAAAAAATATAATATATAAATGTTATTCTATATATGTCTAAATTTTAGATTTTCAAAATTATATATTTGGAAGTTTAAAATTTACAAGTTAGTTTGAAAATATAATTTTTAAGATTTTTTCCTTATAATTTTATTATTTTAAATATATATCAAATATTATTTAATATAAAACAAATTTAATAGTAAGATTTAATTTAATAAATATTGAATTTAATTAGTATATAGTATGCTTAAGTATTCATTTAAAATATATATTAATATCTTTAAAAATAGATGTTTTATAACTTTGACAATAAAGGTTGGAAAGATAAATTAATGTTGACTTGGAATTTAAATTGGTTAATAATTGAATTTAAATGAGAATTTGTTTGAACTTATTGACTTTTGAGATTTTGAAAGCTATGATTTACAACTTGATTTGGTAAAAGGTGATTAAATGAATATTCTTAACTTTAAATAAAAATTGAGATCGAATATTGAATATTGATTTCAATGTATAAATTGGGATTTCAATAAATTATTATTAAAATGGTTTAGTGAATATTTTCCAATTTGAAATAAATTAAAAGTTAAATGTGAAATATAAATGAAATTATATTGTAAATGTTTGAATATTTAGAACTTGAATCTTCGGACTTTAAATTGAATGGTTAAACTTGACTTGATTTAAGTTGAATTTTGGAATTTAAAATGATTTGAATTGACTTGCGAAATTAGAGGAACTAATTTTATTATATAAAGTATTTTAATATATATACTATCTTCAATATTTAAACAGTTTAGGTTGGAAATGTTATGGATTTCAAAGGTGTTACGATTTCAAAGTGTTATGATTTCAAAGTGCTATGATTTCGAAAGTGTTATAAATTTGAAAGTGTTACAATTCTGAAAAGGAATATTATTTAAAATGAATAATGATATCGAATTTGATATGGTTTTGAAATGAATATGATATTTTGATATGAAGTATAAACTATTTGAAATGAAATGACCATGGTGTGAAATAAGCATTTGGTTGTTAAAGAGACCGGGATCAGATATTGTCATACTCTCTGCCAATACCGAAAACCACTTTAACAACTGTGTACGTGGTGGAGATTCCAGAATGAAGTAGGATGGTTTGGTGACGATTCCAAATGGTATTTACGTAGCCTTGACTCCCGTGAGTCGGCTTGATGTGGCTAAAACAGGAGCTATGCCGGGTCAAGTGAGGTCATTCCTCCGATCGGACACATTTTTTCGATACCATTCTATTGCTTTTGTGATTTGATTGGGTGCACTTTTGATTTGGGAGCGTGTCACGAGGTGGGCGGTAGTAGCTGCTATGCATTACCTCCAGTCAAGATCCGCAAATGGTATATCTAACCCGACATTGCCTCGCGTGCCTTGCCACTTGCCCTTTATATTGCACCTTCTACGAGTTTGTTTTGTGTCATACCTATAGAGTGCTCCTTGATAGCCCACTTGCGAGTGAAGTTTACAGTATCTGTATAGAGTACGACATTATATAAAATGTGTTAAGAGGGATATAGGTAACACCTTAACGCTATTTTAATATTTTACTTTACTATAGACATATTATGATAGCGTATATTACTACATAGTAGATAGTTCCATGGATCCTTAGAGGATGGAAATCCCAAACATCCTTTAAGTTACTTGTATTTCTGTTGATATTTCACTTGATTTGAATTTATTAATATAAGAATTTTAATTCTGACTCGAGTGTTTTGTATTTTGCTTTACGCTCGAGTCAGACTGAGTGTCACAGCATTTGAGACTCACCTTTGGAGTGGAGTTTCACTTTGAGATCCATCTATATCTATTCAGCCTTCAGCTATCCAGTTGTTTTGTTCAAAGTTGTCATCTGTTTGCATTCGAGACTATATTATATTTGAGATATTCTCTTGTATTTTATTTCAAACTCTGATGTTTATATAGTAGCTTCATGAATACTACTTATTCTATTCTGCTGCTTATTGTTATATTACTCTATATCTTTGATTCTGTGATTGATTTGTTTACCATATATGCTGAGTTTTGCCAAATATAAAATTAGCCATCTGACATTTTGAGCAATTCAAGTCTGACATGTGTGGATGCGAATGGTTCGAAATAGAGGGTCATTACAGTTGGTATCTGAGCTCCGGTTTAGGCAAAACTTAGCATATAGAGTAAATTTAATTACAGAATTACATTCGTTTGAGCTTGAATTTTTTCCTCTTTGATTAGGATTTCTTTCGAACTTTGGAATCCAACCTTGTTATGGAATCCATTCTTGTCATTTCCTGTTCATGTCCTTCTAGATACTGGAGCATCCTCATAGTTTCACTTCGGTTGATCTTTGTAATGAATTGGTGGTCCCGCCAATCTTAGAATGATTTATAAAAGGTTGAAACTCCTTTACAAAAGGCACTGATTTATCGGAAATTTCTCTATCCACGGTTTAGATGCTGCTATCTCTTGCTATACCCGAATTCTATGTCTTGTGATCAGATGTCGATTTGCCTCAGATCTGCATCGATCTTATTCCTGGAATCTCGGTTGACCCAGTTAAGGTCACCCACGATTAATATTAGTCTACCCGTTTCTTCTTTTGTACTTTAATTATCTTATCTTCTTTTCGAGCTAAGCTTATTAGTTAAAAACCTTCTTTGGTTAGGGTCCCTCTAAATTTGAATCACTATCTTTCTTCCATGATACATTCTTGAATCATCGTGTGAGGGAGTGTATTTGTAATTAATATAAAATATTTTATATTGTGTTGTTTGAGTTGCTAAGTTTGAATTTTGGGTTTTGATCGATTCGTCTAGCTAATGCTTCCAAAACACTTGAACAGAGCAAACTGATACAATATTGTTTTTCAAAATTTGTAAATAAAATAATTTTGTGTATGATCATATTATATATATAAAGGTATAATTTTATTGTAACGACCCAATTTCCATACTCCAGGAAGTCGCATCGCTAAGAAGAAAGAAAGGGATAGAAAAGAGAAAAGGAAGGAAAGAAAGAAACAGACAACATCAGAATCTCACAGCGGAATGAATAAATTATATTATATCACATAATACTTTACATAGTATCATATACATCAGAGTTTTACAGCCAATACAACACAAACTAGACAGTTATAAACATCTGTCTAGCGATTACAATTCAAGTACATCAGAGAAAAATAGATACAATTCAAAGACAGCGGAACCACTATATATATATCTACACGCTGAAGCCTCCTGCTCCATTATCTCCTCCAGAACTCGTCAAAGCAATCCTAAATCACTTGGCTACTCATACGTAATATGAGTACCCAAGAGTTTAATAAAACAGAAAATAAACACTCGGGTCAGACAGGGGTCTGGTGTGAGTAAACGGTTTAAAAGTTGCTTAACTTTTAGAAAATCCTTTGAAAACAAAAGGTATCACGTAAGACTTCCCACACATAAACATGGAAAAGTTTTTACCTTACGCTAACCAAAGCATTTGATAGGAAATCCAGTGATATTATAATAGTGTCTAGGGTTTTCAAAATAAAATACAGAAATAGCTGGAATGCTTACATCTCACGTTCCAACATAGTTGGGCACAATCAAAACCGTAGAGGCACTTATTGGATTTTGGATTCCATCAATGACAGGGCTACTGGGGTACCGCCCGTCACAGTACGTGGCCTAGATCACCGTACCGAGGAGCCACCCTAACTCCCCTGCAACACAAGGCCGGACCCATTCCTTACTGAATAGTTCCGAACAAGACAACCCCGACAGTTGGAGCTCTCAACCGTCCACACAGTCGAAATAAAAGGGACCTTTAGACAGGGGTAAATCTCACTCTCAAGTGGGGGCTACCCACGAAGCCTTGCTGCACCTCCCCTGTTTTAGCCATTCCCGGTTGATGAGGCTTGAGGTTACTATTACCTTAATAGGACATATAAATCTTAGAATGCTCATCGTCCACCTGACGATGTTCTGAAAGCATTCAATCCATACAAGTTCGTTCTGGGTTCGAACGAAACCGAAGGCATTATCTCGTTACACTCGTATTGGAATCACCCTCAGAGTTAACGACGATAACCCTTGCACTCTGAACCACCATCTCGAATCTATAAGTACTATTCTGTCAACTCATTACGGAATCACCCACAGAGTTATACTGACGTATAGCCCTTACACCTCGAGTCTTCACTTGCTCCACTTGGATTAACGACCTAACGTTTAATTGGAATCGATGTGGTTTTCGGATGTCTAAATATGGAAACCCGATCCCGGTCTCATCGAAACCAAATGCCATTTTAATGTCCAAGTTATACTTAAGGGTTTTTCTAATTTACTCATTTCATTAGTATCTATTTCACATAGATAGATAAACTACATTTATCATAATAGATAACCCATAACATTATCACAACAGATAACCATCACAACAGTCAATCATCATAACCAAAATAGTCCATCATACTATAACTAAGCATCCATATCCTATAGATACTACTCATCTCATTTCTGAGATCACAACCATCCAAACGTATATCAATATCATCCATAAGCAATGATATATTATCCATCAATTATAATCAATTTAAAATGAATTAAATTAATTACTTATATCTCTAATTAATTTAAAATAAATTAAATTAATTACTCACCTATAAATCCTGCTTATAAATCTATTGATTAATCAACCTAGTTAATTAATCATTCATTAAGTATTCAACTTGATTAAATATCTATGATTAATCATTCACTAATTACAATAAGTAATTAGTCTTAAATTAATTTCATAAAATTAATTAACCTTAATCATAAGTAATTAACATTTAATTACTTCATTTATTAATTAACTATAATTAATTACATTTATCCTTAATTAATTACAATTAATTAATTACTTAATTAATTAATTATTACTTAATTAAACAATTCTTAATTACATCATTAATTATAATAATTAATTATCTCTAATTAATATTTAAATTAATTACTCAATTAAAAATTAATTACATTTAGTAATTAATCTAATCATTAATCACCTTGATTAATACTTAAATCCAGTAATTAACTATTCTTAATTACTTATCAATAAATTAATTATCCAATAATTAATTACCTTTATTAATTAATCCTTGATTAATTACAAAAGTAATTATCCAAATTACTTAACTAAAATAAAACATCTTTCCATAATTACAATCCAGTAATTATTACTTCTCTAAGTAATCCTCCTCCATAAATTACATCAAGTAATTATTATCATTAAATTGTAAAATTATTTCTTAAATTAATTAAACTAAATTAATTAATTTAACAAAGCATATTATCAGAATTAATTACAATAAGTAATTAATACCTTAATTAATTTTATAAAGTAATTATACTTAAATTACAATTGATTATTTTAAATTAATTAATCTAATTAATTAATCAAAATTAATCACATTAATTAATTATTAATTACCCTTAGATAATTAACAACATTTTCATTAATTCCTTACTTAAGAAAATTACCTTAGATTAATTATTCATTAACCATCTTTAATTATAAATTAATCCAAAACATTTATTAAAATCAATTTAATAAGTAAATTCCTAAATTATCTTAATTGTTTCCAAATTAATTCCATATTACTTATTAATGACTTATTAATTATTCAAATGTATTTAAAACAATACTTTCCTAAAATTTAAATTCAATTTCCATTTTAAAAATTAAGATTTAAAAATGTTTAACCATATAAACATTCCCAAATTTAAATAATTTACAAACCTAAAGATAAAGAGCCATCATTATTATATAAGAAAAATCTATATTACTAAATTTTTACTAAAAATAAATCAAATCTTTTAAAATAGATAGATGATTTTAATTTTCAAAATTGAACATATCATAATTTTATTTCAATACTTAAAGGAAAGAATTCTTTTAAATTTAAACCTTTATTTGAAATCAAATTCATCATTAAATTCTACTTAAAACATTTCCTATCCAATATTTAAAAATTTTCAAAACTGCTTTAAATTCAAACTGATTTCAAGGTAAAACTGAAATCATACTTAAATTTGATTTCAAAACTAAATTTAAATCTTGCTTAAAATTTAAAAGTTTTATTTTTAAACTTTGAATTCAAAAGTACTCTTAATCCAATTCAAACTTACACCTAAATTTGAATCTTTGTTTTTAAAAATTTAATTCCCTTCAGATTTTTAAAAAAACAAAACTGTTTAAAAATAGAAAATCTGGATTCAAAAACCTGAAACTATATTTATACTGTTTCCAAATTTAAGTTTAAATCTTACTTTATATTTGAATTCTTCATTTTAAACTTTTGAATTCATAACTTACTTGAATTTAAACCATACCTATACTTTAAATTAAATCATTGCTTTTAAACATTTTTGGGCTTCCAGATTTTAATGACGCAACTGCACAGATTACAACCTGTACAACTAAACCCGAGACACCAACCAAAATACTTCGGGTCAAAACCCTTCCCACTTCGAGCCACAATACAAAATACACGAGGTTGACTTCGAGTTACCAAACCCTGCACACTAAAATTTCCACCAGAGACCAATCTCCTCTGTGCCAATGCACCACTACTCCGGCGACTTCCAACAACCTTCACCAAACTCTCCAAGAAGCTTTCCATCCCTCGACATGATAACAACCATCAACCAAAATCCTTGCAGCTTGAAAACAGAATCAAGAAAAAAAAACTCAACCTGAAGAGCTTCACCACAACAAGCCAAACCTGTCAACTCTCACCAAATACATGGCAAACCTGTAAATGACCACCTTCCCCTTATTTTCCCCGCTCTCTCCAGTCAACATTCCATCATCAGATAGCAATCCAAGTTCCAAAATCTACCATATGATCAGATACCCCAAAATCCCAAAATACCCAATTCTGCACAGTCCTAAATTTCTAACAACACAGAAGTTTTTAATACTTGATGCATGTTTTAATATACATGTTTTTAATCATGCATTAAAGTTTTTAAACTTGTTTTGAATAATTTTAAGATGTGGACAATCTTACTTTTTTTTTAAAACTATTGTCTGTTGTTTTTTTTTCTTCCAAAAGTAACAGATTTTACTCTTCTAAAATAAATTTTTTACAATCCTTATTCTATGCTACACAGACTCTAATTTGTTTACATAATAATTCCTAACTAAGATTCAGACATAAATAAGTGGATTTGTATTTAAAATCCTAATAAGAACAGTAGCAAGTCTGTAGAAATTTTCATCACAACTATCTGCCTATACAAGAATGTATGCAGGAATAATCACACAATATTCAAGCATATATACAAACTCATGCACAGATAGATTTAGTACAACCTATAAACTTTTGAGGTTACTAACTAAAAAGAAAAACTGTGCAGTTATTTTTATTTAATTTACCACTGTTTTGATTTTCTTAATTGAAAATAACATTTTGAATTAAACTTGATTTCTGCAAATCTTGATAGTTTGATTTTAAAAGAAGAAACTGTTTTTAAAACAGAAATTTACTCACCTTAAATGAAAAACAGAAAGCATCTAGATGCAATTCATCCCTGCAGCCTGAATTCCAATGCAGATTGAATCTGTGCTTGCTCCTAATTAGAGTTGATTATAACATGTTGATTGCAGGCTTTGAAACTGCATTTGATGATGATTTTGGTCTGCATGCTTCCCCTTTTTCATCTTTGCTTGAATTAATCTTACAGGTTGAAGAACCTTGGATTGTTTGCAGGTTAAAAGAATTTCCAGATGTATTTCTTTTGCAGGTTTTAAAACCTTTGATTGCAGATCTAATATGGTTTTGATATTTGCAAAACATTGATTAAGTTTGGGCTGTGGATTTTTGAGTGAAATGGGATTTCAGTTTTCTCAAAACTGAATTTAGATTTTCCCATAGAAGATAAGTGTTTGAAATAAAGAGATTTGTCAAGTTTTTATCTAAAATAATAAATTCAATAATGTTTTAGTATGCCACTTGTTACTTAAGTATGAAAATTAATTATAAGTGTCTATTTTAAAAACATGGATGTTTAACACATGTAAGTTTTTAATATAAGATAAATTTCTTTGTTTACAAATGTTTTAATTTAAGATAAAACCATTCTAATTTAATTTAAGATGTTTTGTATGTTTATTTATATTTAATCTTTAAATGATTACAAATGAATTATCTTTACATGTTTAAATGTTTGCTTGAATATTTTTAAAAATTATTTAAAACTAATTTTCAAAAGAGAAACTTTTAAAAAGAAAAGAATAATGTTGAATTCATTTTATTCCAAAGATTTCAAATCAAAATATTATACTTTAATATAAATAAACTAAGTTTATTTCAAAACAATTTTAAGATAAAACAAAATAAACTTTATTATTAAAATACAATTTTTAACTATTATATATTTATAACAAAATATTTACTATAATTTCTTTTTGAAAATACAAGATAGATTTATAAATTAACTTATGAAAAGTTCAATACTAATTTCAAGTTAATTTAATCAATTCATAAATTATACACATATATATATTATAAATTTGAAAATATCCTTTATTAAATTTAAATTTAAAATTAAAATTAAAACTCCTATTTACAATGTATACACATATATACATTATAAATAAAATATTTTTAAATCAGCTTAGTAAGAAAATTTTATCATTTAAACATTTTTAACATTTTAAAACAATAAGATTCTCAAATTCAATTATTATTATAAATTTTGAAAAGAATATCATTTATCAAACTAAATAATTATAAATTTTCAAAAGAAAATTATGTTTGAATTAGATTATTAAATCAATATTTCACATTTTAAAATAATTATAAATGAAATTATTAAATAAATATAGCCCAAATTTTCGGGACATCACATTTATGAAATTAAATAGTTAACTGAATTTATAACATAAGAGTCCTCTAATGGCTTCCGATACTGGCTTCCGTCCTCCTGATTATCCCTCCCGTCCTTCCGTCCCTTTTTCTCCCACACTCTCATTCTCTGGAATCGCATTCGTCCCTCCGAAGTATCTCCATCAAACCCACCACTCAGTTCGTTCCAACCCTGTCCCCACATCCTCATCTAGTGGTAACGCTGATCGAGCCACTCCTCTGAATTCTCGACCGGACTCTGGCAAGGTTCGAACCTACGCACAAGTGGCTGCCACGCCCAAACAAAAGCCTATTCTTCCGTCCACCAAACATCTCAGCCGTAGGCGTTCCCTTCCGGTGTTTGTCTCTTGCCGCCAAACCCTAGAATTTTTAAAAACTAAAAAAAGATGTTTCCGTTGTGCCGGCTTGGGCCACGTGGCCCAAAACTGTAGGGAGCCAAAGATCTGCTTCTGCTGTAGCTTTTATGGCCATAATTACTCCAGCTGTCCCTCCAGACTTTCGGCATCGGGACATAACAAAAACTCTTCAAATCCACTGAATACTCATTTCACCTGCAATATTAAATCAAACCCGAATCCAGCAAAATCTAATCATTTTGCATCACGTGACAAGTCATCCACTCATCGTATGCCCTCTCATCCCGTCCCCACCTCTAAAACTCTCAAAATCAATAGTATTACTCCCCCTCCGCACACAAACCGAGACTCTCTTCCAATTCTTCCTCCCCTGTTCACTCCTTCACAAAACTTCACAATGAGTGATCTCTCCCTCTACATCACCGCGACTATCATTGATGGTGCCTGGTCAGTTGAGTCCCTGAGCAGAGTGCTTCAAGCTGCTTTTAACCATGAAGAGTGGCCGATCTGGTTTTTAGACGACAATCGTTTCCTGGTTGCTTGCCCCTCCGCATCCGTTAGATATCAGGCCCTTACACGTAAAATCATTTCCAAAGCGGGAGGAACCATTTTTCTGGAGGCTTGGCCAGAATATGAACGGCCGGCTGAGATCACTCTAGAACCTCCCTCCTGGGCAACGGTTAGAGGTATCCCAGAGACCCTAAGACATAATCCGGACGCCCTAAGTGCAGCCATCAATCCAGTCGGAAGATTCATTGAATATGACCGCTGCGATTGGGCGGAATTTGACCGGCGACTCATTTATATCAAGATGCAGTTTCTCGTGGGCGTCTCCTCAGTATCCTCCTATAGAGTTTGCCTGAATAATGCGGACTATCTCATCACAGTATCACGATGGGATCATGCCCATCCTCGCTCCAGACCCGAGAACCATCTCTTGGGCTTGGACTACGATAGAGATGTGAAGTGTTTTAATGACCCCTTAGACATACCTTCATCTGACCTTTCCTCAGATGAGCGCTTCGATGCTATGAACTATGAGCCCACCTTGCCGCCCCCTCCGACGCACGTCATTTTGGAAGAGGAAGCCTTCATTATTCCTAACCCCAACGCTGCTCCTGCTCCTCTCGAGTGGGACCCCTCTTTTGACCACCCGTCACCGTTACACCGTCAAGCCTCTTCCTCAGAGCCTTTTCAACAGGAGGCTTTTCTACCCGCTCCTCATCACTCTCCTAGCCTAGAAGTCAACTCATTGGTGGATCCCAATCGGGCCTCTTCCTCAAGACCGTGGTCGGCGCATTCTCACAGGACTGATTTCACTCCAGTGCAAGTCAGAAGGAGCGCAAGAAACTCTGGATCCGTGCCTGGTCATACAGGTTGTTTTTACAAAACTGTAGTTTTTTCATCTGCCAATTCTAATTTAAACAGAAAAATTGCAAGTTGCATGGGAATAACTATATCGGATGAACAATATGTCGCCATGCAAACCCTAGAACAGGAGAGAATCTCCTTATCCCAATGAAAATCGTATCATGGAATGTACGTGGGCTAGGGGACCCTTCTAAAAGACATTCAATCTTCCTGTCCTTGTCCCCTGTTAACCTAGATATTCTTTTGCTTCAAGAAACCAAACTATCCGACCCTACTCCATCCCAAATTAGACAATTAGGTGGTCCCAATCTTACAGGCTGTGCTCATTCTAACTCTATCGGCTCTAGGGGTGGATTAATTACCATGTGGAATGAATCCACCTGGACTCTCTGTCAAATCATTTCACATCCCTCTGTCCTTCATGTTGCACTTAAACACATGCATTCTGACACTATTTATTTTATTTCAAATATCTATGGTCCCCTTTCACCTCGAGATAGAATTGACCTATGGAAAAGCTGCTCAGATTTCGCGTCTTTTCTGCATGGTCCGTGGATTATGGGTGGAGATTTTAACTCAACCAGATTCTCAGAAGAAAGAAGCTCAGGAAATCTTTCTTGCGACTCAGAAGATTTCAATACTTTTATTAATGCCTGTTCTCTTATTGAGCCCCCAATCAACAACCGCCACTTCACTTGGTCCAATAAACGTCATTCACCTTCCCTCGCTAAGCTTGATCGTTTTCTTTTCAACTCTTCCTGGGAGGACCTCCATCCTCTTTCCAGTTGTATGGGCCTTGCCACGACCCTATCGGATCACTGTCCCATCTGTCTTGACTCTGGCTCTCCCACTGCATCCAAGCGCCCCTTTAGATTTGAGCGACTCTGGCTGCTGGAACCGTCCTTTGAAGATTTTATCAAGAAAGCATGGGACCAACCAATTAGAGCCTCCTCGGCCACAGCCCGCATAGTCTGTAAGCTAAGATCCTTGAGAAGACTGCTCAAACCTTGGGCAAAATCTATCTGGGGCTCACTTCGTAGACGTATAACCAACATCCAAAATGACATCCTAACCCTAAACATACTGGAAGAAGCTTCCCCACTTAGTAACGAAGACAGAATTAAACTCTCAAATCTAGAAGTAGAGCTTGAACGATTAATGAGACAAGAAGAGATTGGATGGAAACAAAGATCCAAAACCAAGTGGTTGAAAGAAGGGGACAAAAATTCGTCTTATTTTCACAAATGTGCCAATGGCCGCCGCAGATCCCTTTTTATCCCGGAAATCGTTCAGGATAATGTCTCTGTCACCAACACTTCAGATATTTTGAATTTGTTCACCAACTTTTACCGCTCCATCCTTGGCAAACCCTCCGCACCCCTTCCTCACATAGACTGGAACCTCCTATATCCTAACCCCTCACCAATCCCTATTGACTCACACTTTTCGGAAGAGGAGATCCTGGCCGCTCTTAAGGATATGGATGATAACAAATCTCCCGGACCAGATGGTTTTGGCCCTTTCTTCTTTAAACATTTCTGGAATGTAATTAAGAGCGATATTCTGGAAATGTGTGCTGAGTTCTGTTCCAACCCACAGTCCATAGCTTGCCTAAATTACGCCAACGTCATTCTCCTCCCTAAGACCGCCGGTGCCAACACCCTCTCAGCTTTCCGTCCTATTAGCCTTCTTAATACCACGTTCAAAATTATCACTAAGGTCCTCGCAAACCGTCTTCAAACTTTTATGGAAGCGCTTGTTGGGATAGAACAGTCAGCTTTCATCCACGGTAGAAATATCCTAGACTGTGTGGCGGCGACTCAAGAAGTTATCTCATCTTGTCATTCGAATAATATCCCTGGTGTCCTGCTTAAACTCGATTTTTCTAAGGCATTTGATTCAGTAAATTGGAACTTTATTTTGGAACTCCTAAGACACAGAGGCTTTCCTCCCACGTGGTGCAATTGGATTCAAAGCATTCTTTTTTCTAGCATTTCATCAGTTCAGAGCGGAGGAGTTACTGGAGGACACATAAAATCAGCAAGGGGGTTAAGACAGGGAGATCCTCTCTCGCCTCTCATTTTTGTCCTAGTGGTGGATGTTTTCAACCGCATGATCAAACTAGCGACTTCTAATAACCTCCTATCAGGCATCTACCCACCTTATTCTCATCCCAGTTCCAGCTCTATTCCTATGATCTCCAATCTTCAGTTCGCAGATGACACAATTCTCTTTGTTTCACCTTCTCCTGATCACATTCACTGTCTCAGGGTCATTTTATACTCCTTTGAACTTATTTCCGGCTTGTCTATCAACTTCAACAAGAGTTCCATTATTATGCTCGGAAATGCAGATTCCCTTGGTCCCTCTATCTCCTCCGCCCTCAACTGCCGTCTGGACACCTTTCCCTTAACCTACCTCGGTATTACCTTGCGGCCCTCCAAGCTTCACCGGTCAGACTGGACCCCTCTTATAGCCAAAATCGAATCTAGACTAGCTGGATGGAAAGCTCACACCTTATCGTCTTCTGGGAGGTTGGTTCTGGTTAAGGCTGTTCTCTCAGCCCTTCCCACTTACTGGCTCTCATTCCACAAGCTCCCTATCTGGGTATCCAAGAAAATCGACGCCATTAGAAGAACCTTCCACTGGAATGGAGGGAAAATTAAATGTCTCGTCAATTGGAAAATCGTGTGCATGCATGAAAAACATGGGGGTCTGGGTGTCCCCAATCTGATCTCTTTCAATCAAGCCCTGCTAGCAAAATGGCTCTGGCGCCTGCTCTCGCCGGGACAGTTTATTTGGAAACAGTGGATTCTAGCTTCTCATTATAATGCGGACCCCTTCCTCGTTCTCCATTTCGCTCCTCACCATAGGCCTTCCCCCTTTTGGACTGGTGTTCTTACCTCTGTTGACCGTTTCAACTCCATTATCCGAACCAATATTGGCAATGGCGCTAACTGTCTCTTCTGGTTTGATTCTTGGCACAGCCTCTCCCCCCTCCACAAATCCTTCCCTCTTCTTTTTTCTCACTCCAACCTTCCCCGCCTGACTGTGGCGGAGGCGGTAGCCCGCGGTCTCCCATGCTTTTGCCCCTCAACCCTCTTTTCTCCCGACACCCTCTCGGAGCTCCTCTCGATACTGCGCCTGATTCAACACGTATCACTCGTCCCCCTAGTGAAGGACAGTCATGCATGGTCACTCTCTCCTTCTCATGGCTTCTCCGTCTCCAAGTACTTCTTGTTTCTTAATCACCCTGGTCGCCTTTTCGCATTCGCTCGTGTCTGGAAGTGCCACATCCCTCCCCGTGTCAAATTTTTTCAATGGTGTCTCATACATGGACACGTTAATACCAAAGACCGTCTCGCTCGTTTTAACATTTCGTCCGACCAGCTCTGCAGCTTGTGTAAGTCTGAAGCTGAATCAATTCGCCACCTCTTCTTCGAATGCGACATATCCCACTACATATGGGTCTCAGTCTGCATTCACATCTTCGGTCGTACTCTTTGGATCAACGACTTTTTCGAACATTGGCAGTATGGTGTACCGAATCGACTCCTTGATTCCCTTCTAGCCATTTTCAGTTGGGTCATCTGGAAAGAAAGAAACGCTTTTATATTCAACAAACCAACCAACACTCTTTTTAGCCTTTGTAGCAGAATTGCTTACATTTTCGCTTATTGGACAGGTTCTTCTTCTTCCTTTACACCTTTCAGGTTCTGTCTCCCTGCAGTTCAGTCCTCTTCTGAAGAGTCGGATGGCAGTGCTTCATCGGCATCGCCAGGAGGCAACTAAGCCCTAAGCTTTTCACCTTTAGTCTCTGAACCGAGTTTAGTAGCAGTTGATGTTTTTTTCACAGTGGTGTTTATTAGGGCCATCAATGTAAAAGTCGAAAATGCTGGGAAGTTATTTTTTGTACTCAAAACTGTGATTGTATAATTAAACTCGATCTATGCTGTTTGGCTATCGACCAGGCTTGTTGGTCGGACTACTTATATACTAATATCATTATAATCGGCTGTGTAGCTCCACGCTACACACCCGTTCACATCCAAAAAAAAAAAATAGTTAACTGAATTGATTGTTAGAAATGATAATATTCGATTTTCATTTATCGTTTTGTAAACCGTTGACTATTGCAACATGATATAACTAAATGAAATTATTGAACATGGTTATAAATTGATTTGGAATTGAAATGAATTTAAATTAAGAATTTGAGAATTCAATTTCCAAATTTTAGAAAATTTTGTTTTAAAATTTTAGATTATATTGTTTAAATGTATTTTCGAATAGAAATCATTTCCAAAGAATTTTTAAAGTTTCAAATCGGTACTCTCCTCCATTGTTGCTGGAAAATAAACTTGGTGATGACTGCAACATCATCAACATTCATTTTCGAGTCTCGAAGAGGAGAGACCACATAGCAGCCTTGCTACACTTTGTTTTGGGAAAAATGGATTTGATTTAAAATTTCATGTGTATATTTGATTTATAAAATATATGTATATAATTATTTCAAATTGGTTTAAGTGAAACTAGAAATTTAACTTTTAAATTTTATGTTAAGTAACAGTTTTCAATTATTGAAATTTTGAAATTTTTTGAGAATTGGAGAATCAAAAAAGAGAGATCGAAATTTAACAACTTAAACAGTAGAAATAGGATAAAAATTTATTTGTATAATAATAAATTGCATTCTAATATATATACAACTTACCTAAAATATTTTAAAAAGTTAAATGTTAGAGTGAGTGAAATTGAAGGTTATACAAGAGAAATTTTAGTAATAAAATTTTTGATAATAAATTTGCTTAATGGAAATCATTGTAAACAAAGGGAATTTTGTATAGTATTTAAGTACACTCAGAACCATAATATAACTTACCTAGAAATAGTTAAATGGTGATGAGAATGAGCAATTGAATAGTATACAATATTAATGCAAGTAATAAGATGTTCAAAAATGAATTTTTGTTAAAGGAATTTTTATACAAAATTTAGTTGTTATAATGAATGTTTAATTTGTGATTATGAGAAATATAAGTGGAATAAATTGAATAATAAATAGGTAATGCTATTTAAGTAAAGAAATGCAGACTTATGAAACTAAATAGGTAATAAATAAATTCCCATTTTTGTAAACTATTTATGATACAAGAATAATTTCAAAGAACAGTGGAAATTGAAATTTTTAGTGGAATCAACTCAACTGAAGATAAATAGATTTAATAAATGGGTTGAATCAAATAAATTTTGTTTTGAAAGAAATTTTTGTAACAAATATTAATAAATAGAAACAAATCAAATTATATGAAAATAGCTTTAATTGAAATCAGCAAGATATGAATATAAATGAATGTTATTGATTCAATAAATGGATTGAAATTAAATTAATTGAATATAAATCAATTTATATGGTTTTGAAATTATTATATATCTCATAATATGAATTTCAAATCTATCTTTCCTTACTGTTACTTCTTTTCTCCTATCTTGTTCCTTTTCGGGGACGAAAAGTTTTGATTTGGAGAGAGTGTAACGACCCGTAAATTTTAACGGTTTTTATAACGTAATTAACTGAAATTTTGTTTGAAATTCAATTATAAAATTTTGCAATGAAAATTCAATATTTGGAATACATCTATTTAGACATAGCGAATGGAAATTTTTTATTGGAAAATATGGAAGTTAATTCTATTCTGTAATCTCCAATTTAAATTTAAATCGGTTAATATTAGATGATAATGAATATTTTTTAAACCTGAATATTTTTACATAATAAAATTTAAACCATCTTTTGAGTGAGACGTCATATTTCGTTTCATCAATTTTGGACTTCTCTAGCCCCATTCATCTTATTTACGATGAATTTGCAGCAGTTTAGTAGCAAAATATAAACTTTTGATAGGATGGTCGTATCGCTGATATCTATGTGCCATTCTGTTCATCTCATCGTGCTGATGTCCATAGTAAATTTATTTCGGTATTTTAAGGTCCAATGCGCGAAGAAATGATTGAACAGTTCATTGTAACGGTACCATAAATTGTGACTTTTAACTTTCCGTGCCTTTTCAAATTTGAACTTGCAGCCCAAGGAATCTAATTAATTTCTTTAATTACTTACCAAATCATAGCAGGACCGTGGGAATTAGACTGTTCTCTTTTTATATATTTTTCCTTTTCACAATGAAATTGGAGAAAGGTACGTCCTTCTTTTCTTTGATCTCTTCCCTGAAGCTTTGCCTTCCTCTTATATATATATATATATTTCTCAGTTCACTCATGTGCATCACAACCTTTTTTCCCCATCTCCTATCTTGCTTCTCTCCCCTCCACGCCGTGACGACCCATTGCTCATGTAACATTCCTGTTTTTAAAACAAATTAAATTGATAATTAATTTAATTTCTGAAATTAAATTGTGAATTAATTTGGTATTTTCCAAATTAAATAGATATTTGTTTGTTTATTAATATAAATGAATATAAATATGATTTTAAAATAGAATTTCAATTTGGAAAATTCAGAAAAATGGCAATGGAAATTATTAGTAGCCGTGGTGGTTGAACGTTGATAATATAGGGTTTAAGCTCGTGTATTTGTATGGATCGAAAATCAAACTGTTGAGGCGTCCCCGATGGATCGAGTGTCATCGGTGCAGGAGCAATTGAAGCTAGGGTTCATGGCGCAACTTAGGTCATGATGGCGAAGTTTTTGATGGTTAGTAACAGTGTCGGTGAGGTACTTTTTGTCGATTGGTTTTATGTGCCTGTATGATCGAAACGCTTGAATTCGAACCACGGTGATATCGAGTGTTCTGGGTGGTCGGCTAGTTTGAGATGGTCGTTGTCGACTTGCCGACGGTGGAGAGATTGGTTGGAAGTGGTTCAGGCAACTGTACACGTGCATGGTGTACCTTGGATATCTGGTGATATTAATGGGTTGGGGAAGAAACGTTTGCCTCGGGTTCAATCTCGAGAAAATGGGCTGGTAGCTCGAGTATTGTATCGGGCAGTTTGAGTGCTTAAAACTGTATTTTAAATTTAAACTAAAATAAAGTCTTAAAAAGGAAAATGAAAGGAAGAAGAATTGAGCTCGGGAAAAACATTTGTCTGACTCGGGTGCATTACGGGTTGTACCCGAAGCAAAGGTTGAGATCGGTTTTTAAAAGTTTGAAAAGCAAAGTATTTGCAATTTAGATAAACCTTGTTAAAAATTTTCTTAAATAAAATTTCCCATATGTAAAGGTTTTTCTTTGACATGTGATTATGAGATTTTATGATTTCTATAACTTAAAATTTGTTAACTTAATCATAAAGATATTTTAAAACTCAATTTTCGAATAAAATTAAGTGTTAATTAAAAAGATAAATGATTTTTAAATAATGTGATTAAGTAATTATAAAGGAAATGTTTTATTTTTTTAAAAACTTAATCTAGGATTGATAATTTATGAGGTAATCAAAGCTAATTACTTTGTGAAATTAATTTAAAAGCCAATTACCTTGTGTAATTAAATTAAAGCTAATTACGTTGTGTAATTAAATAAGGCTAATTAATTATTGTGATTAAATTAAAGAATAATTAATGAAATAAATTAAAGGGCTATTTAATTCAGGGTAATTAATTACTTAAAAAATAATTACTTAATTAAAAGTAATTAATTAATTTATAGTTAAAGCTGATTAGGTGATTAGGGATAATCACTTATTGTAATTAATTACGAATAATTAATTAATATTAATTAATTAAAGGATAATTAAAGGTTAATTATTTAATGATTAAAGGTTAATTAATTTATAATCAAAATTTAATTAATTTATTATTAATGGTTAATTAATAAATTATTAAAGAATAATTAATTAAAATAATTTGTAATTAACTTATGTTAATTAACCAGGATTAGTAATTAATCTGGTTTAAATAAATCAGATGATTAATTGATCCTACTTATGAATGTTTGGATTGTATTGAATGTTGAATTGTTTGATATCCCTGACGTGTGATGCTGTGTGATATGAATTATTTTGATTCAAGCTGTGATGACTGTAATTTATTTATCTATGATGAATGTATATTATTTATCTGTGAATATATGAATGGAGATAAGCATTATAGGAATATAATGCTTATCGATATTAATACGATTGAATCTGTAATGATTGATGATGTTGCACTATTGTGTAAAACCCCTGGACTACACTATACATACACAAATATGGATTGCACGAGGAAATTGGTTAAGTCACAGATTTTTGAAATGGTTTTAAAATTGAATTTTGAATCCAAGATAGTTTCGGAAATGGGATTGGGTTAAATGTGAAAAGCTTTTAAAAAGGAGTTTTGAAGATAAAAATTATTTTGAATAACTTGATAGAGTTTTGAAATTTAAATAATTTGATTTGAAGTTGAATTCAATATTTGAAATTGAATTCTATGTTTGGAAATTATGGTTTAAAAAGTGTATACAAGTTATAAATGTGTTTATATGGATTTAAACCATTTTAAAAAGTATTGATTTGGGAATTTAACCCAAGGGCTTTAACTTGTACAAATTTAATCGGATTTTTCCAAAACGAAAACTATTTGTTTTCAAATAATAATAGCTTTCATATAAAGAAATGATTTTCAATTTGTGTTGAAAAATTTCAAGTTTGAAATGGAATTTGAGAATTGTTTTGAAAAGCTATGAATGAATCTTTGTGAAAGATCGTCGAACCTTGTTTTGAAATTGAAGAAGATTTTAAATGGTGTATCTTTTATACAAAAGATTTGAAATGGAATTGTGAATGAATCTTTGGAAATGGTTTTGAAAGCTATGAACTAAGTCTTTGATTTAACGATTGGATTAGTTAATCCAATTTGAAAGGGAAATTGTTTTGAAAGGATATTATTGAATCCTTGTGAAAGATAGGTGAACTTTGTGAAGTGAATCCTTTTGTTTTAAAGATTTGAAAATGGTGATTGGTTTAAACCATTTGAAAGAAAGGTTTTGGATAATAAGTTGTGACTTAACTAAGATCCCCATATCCATATGTTTTTAAATATTGCGCTCATTATTCGGTTTATCCAGGAGATAACCTGGTATCGTATAACCCATTACGAATAATGATACGACGTTATGGATTGCATTTGAAGACTGGTGGTGAAGATCGGGAATTTTCGAGAACGATAGGATAACATGTCGAATGTCTCTGCACTGAATCATGCCGGTATAGAGATCTCCATATGTGATGGAGAGTCCGATCGGGATTGTGAATACTCAGATTGGAAGGGCTTCTTTGGAAGTGCCTTCGGTTCCGTTTGAACCCAGAACAGACTTGTATGGATGTGTGTCTCACATTACACTTTGAGATGTAAAGCTGGTTTCTATCAAATACATTTTTGTTTGGTGGCGGAGATTTATTCTCTTAGCTTAACACTCTTCTCTGAGACGTATGAGCTCAGAGGTTATGTAGTTGATGGTTACTAGTGATACATTCTGAATTCTATTATGTGACATATGAAGTGCTGCCGATCATTTGTTGATCAAAGCATGACTTTGTGAAAAGTGTAGCTTTGTGGTCGAGACTTCGTCGAGCCTCACAACACGAAAATGGTCGAAACATGAATTTTGCGGCAAGGTTGCAGGGGTCGTGCCCTTAGGGTATGTCCATCTCTTTTGGGTAAAAGGTGGTATCGTGGCATGGAGCCCAAATATTTACCTATGTGGTTGCTGCATACTTATTGCTGTGTGGTTGTTGGTGTCGAGTTAGGGTCGTTATAGCTCATCTCCCCTTCCCATCACCTTGTCAGACCTTCCACCGTGCTTTCCGCCCTCGCCATCACCTTTTACCACCAGCCTAGGCCGTGTCCCCACTCTCTTCCCTCCGGCGACCTTCCCGTCCACCGCCATACACTCCAACCACTGAAGCTCAACCGCCACGTTCATCTCGGCCAACCTCCACCTCTCCACTATGGCCGTGCCACGCAAGCAACTGCAACTGCCCTGACCTCGCTTAACCTGTTGCCACTCATCCCTTTATTTGCTTGGCTTCCAGCTCGCAGACACCCCATCTTCCTCCAGGGCGCAAGTAGCCATGCCTCCGCTTATACTCCCCACGCAATCCTCTCCCAGGCCGAATCTCCATCATCGCTTCTCTTTTTTTTCTTCTCACCTAAGTAGCCTCCTTTCCCTTAAACTTATTTATATGTAAGTTATACATTTTGGTTTAAACTATATATTATAGATTAGTTTATAAATTATATATATATATATAGTCCTTTAGTCTGTTGGTTTGTGATATATTACTGTATATATATATATATATGTTGGGCTGAACTATGTTCTTATATATATGTAAGTTGGCTGAGTTATAAAAATATAAGCTTATTTATATATATGATCTAGTTCGGTTTTTTTTATATTCTGTTGGCATACATAAGTATATAAAATATATTGAGTTATTTATGGGTTGCTTATATATATATATACATATTTGAGGAAATAAGGGTTTTGAGATTTGAATTTTTAAGATTGTATTTTATGAGCTTTTGTTTCAAAGATGATATAAAAGTTTTATTCTAAATTTTAAGATGTACACAAGCTATAAGATTTTGATATATATATATATATATATATATATATAGGGATATCTTGTTTTTTAATACACACACACACACAGATATATATATATATATATACAGGTACAGTGTTGATTTGCAGTATTTACAATATTATAAAAGGAATATATATATATGTGTGTTGTTTGAAAGCTTGCAATATAATTCTGGTGTATGTATTTTTGAAACCTGTACTATATATATAGGATAACTTAAGTCTGTATAATAGGTTTGTATATATACGATTGTTTGGGTTTATACATATATTTAATAAAGTAAGTTGATACCGACTTTTATAATATATATCGTTTTAAAATTTTAACATATATGTGAGTTTATATATATGTTTATATACGTTAGTTTATATGTAAGTATATGTGAATTTGGTTTTCAATTATATATAGATATTGTATGTGTTAGGATTAAATAATGATTTGAAAATAATATATATAGTTTTAAAATATAACTTGTATGTAAGTTTTGTATACATGTTTATACATTAGTTTATATCTAGAAGTATACATATAGCTATATACATACAAGTTCACATGAGTTTGGGTTCTAAATATATATATATATATATAGATTTTATTTTATAGATGTTAAAGCTAAAATATTGATTTTGAAAACATTATAAAGATTTTATTTTATCTTATTTTAATATGTGTTAATATTAGACTTTAAAATTTATTTGTATTTGTTCTCATCGATCCTTGTTATCAGCCTGTTCATCGAATTCGTACTAATCTTGCTTTGCTTTGGAATTCGTGCTTGGATTCGTAACTCATTTCATTGTCGAATCTCTCTAGCCTCAAAAGGTGAGCAATCACCCACGATTAACATTCTTATATTTATTAAATTTGATTTCATTTGAAACAACAATTGAAATTTGCTGCTAAATTGAACTGTTAATTATTTAATTGTATATATGATATGTCATTGTCTGTAACTGATCACCTGCGACATATGACATCATAACTTGTCATTTATGTGATGATTTATCTGTTATTGATGATATATGCCTGTTGCTATTTGTTATATTATTATCATATATGTACTCACTCTGCACGTTTCCTGTTAGTATAGAATTCCCTATGGGTTGAAATGATACATACCCAAACGATCTTGTTGAATAGAAGAAAATCATTATGGGTTGAAATGATAAACCCAAGCAATTTTCAATTGATTTGAACTTTGGATTGTGGGTTAAAATGATATATACCCGTAGATATTTAAATTACGGATTGAAATGATAAATATTCATATCACTTGACCATAGGATAAAAAATTATATACGAACACCGTTGGTCTATATTTTGAAAATGATTTGTAAAGTTTGAAAGGAAATATATGGTTCTAAAAATATTGATTTTAAAAATAGAATATATAAATGTTATTCTATATATATCAAAATTTTACATTTTTAAAAGTATATGTTTTGAAATTTTAAATTTATAAGTTAGTTTGAAAATATAATTTTTAAGATTTTTTTCCTTATAATTTTATTATTTTAAATATATATAAAATAATATTTAATATAAAATAAATTTAATAATAAGATTTAATTTAATTAGTATATAATATGTTTAAGTATTCACTTAATATATATATATATATATATATATATATCTTTAAAAATAAATGTTTTATAACTTTGACAATAAAGGTTGGGAAGATAAATTAATGTTGACTTGGAATTTAAATTAGTTAATAATTGAATTTAAATAAGAATTTATTTGACCTTATTGACTTTGAGATTTTGAAAGCTATGATTTATAACTCGATTTGGTAAAAGGTGATTAAATGAATATTCTCAACTTTAAATAAAAATTGAGATCGAATATTGAATATCGATTTAAATGTATAAATTGGGATTTCAACAAATTGTTATTAAAATGGTTAAGTTAATATTTTCCAATTTGAAATAAATTAAAGTTAAATGTGAAATATAAATGACATTATATTGTAAATGTTTGAACATTTAGAACTTGAATCTTTGAACTTTAAATTGAATGGTTAAACTTGAATTTATTTAAGTTGAATTTTGGAATTTAAAATGATTCGAATTGACTTGCGAAATTGAAGGAACTAATTTTATTATATAAAGTATTTTAATATATATACCGTTTCAATATCTAAACAGTTTAGGTTGGAACTGTTATAGATTTCAAAAGGTGTTATAATTTCAAAGTGTTATGATTTCATAGTGCTATGATTTCGAAAGTGTTATAAATTTGAAAGTGTTACGATTTTGAAAAGGAATATTATTTAAAGTGAATAATGATATCGAATGCGACGACCCAAGTTTTTTGCAATATTATTTTAATAAGCATTTAATTTAATTAAATAAAATACAAACTTATCATTTTAAAAACAAATATATATATGTGTATTTTGGAAGAAAGATATGATTTGAAAATTTAAAATAAAATAAATCGTATCAATATTAAACATAAACATAAATATATATACATAATAAATTATGATATTAAACATAAGTACAAAAAAATATGAATCTAAATTAAGTGTTTGGTAGTTTAAGCTAAAAACAGAAAAATAAGGGAAATAAAAATAAGTATTTATGTTAAGGATAGAAATAAATACATAAGTCAAAGTGTTAACAATAACTATAATAACTTTATAGTAAACACATAAGATAATTTTAGAACTATATAAACCATTTAAATACATGTATTTATGCAAAGAAATAAGACAAACACACATACACACACATAAAAATGAAAGGGAATAAGTATGAAAACATGTAAAGACATTTGCATTTAATTCTAGCACAACATTAGGTCATTTCGAATTGTTCAAAATCATTTCAGCCTCCAGAAAAAATCTGCTTGGTCAAAGAAAAGAAAAAAAATCTTGTATAGCAAGCCTCCCCTGTAAAACTTTTCTTTACATATGCAATACTTTGTTCTAGTTAGTTCATAACTTAGCAAGCCAGAAAAAAATAAATATCACCCTGTACAAACTCAAATACAAACTTAAATATCATTTCAACTAAACAAAGTAAGCAAAAGGATTTAAAGGAAGATCAAAACTGCACCTTTTCAAAACAAAAATTGCTCTCTGTTCAAACACTTTTCAGGTGAGTAAACATACTATTTTAAAATTTAAATCTATGTATTCGATTCATAAATAGTTTGTGCTTTGCTGTATATTTTAAATAAGTAGTTCTGTATGTTTCTGTTGTACTGGGAATTTTTGTATGGCCTGTTCTTCTGTACTTCTGGTTTCAGAGCAAAGTAAATTAGAAATTTTTTTAATACATCTTCATACAAACACTATTAAGCTTAGGATTTTAAACAAAATAAGTTTGTTTAAACTTAAAGTATGGCCTAGAATTTGTTTGAAGCTTGATAGTGAAATATTAACTCTGTACATTCAATTTTACAGTGAAAAGGAAATCATATGATTAGTTCGAATATTTTAAATTATCGATTCGATTATATAACTTGAATAAACATTCAAAGATAGGATTTTTAAAACTAATATGATGATTTTTAGTTGAGTGTGCAAAGTGAAGTTCTTAGTTGAACTAAAAATGCCTTTTTACCAATTTCCAACGATCGAACAAATTTTGGAAGTTGAATTTTTGCTTGAAGCTAGTTCGGCAATCGATGAAGACAGGAAAATTGCTAAATAATTTTTCTATTGCAAACAATGAGGGAACGAGGCGAATTTAAGGTTTATGCTCGAGTTTTGTTGTGGTCTGGAAACGAGGTGATTTCGTCACCACTGATGCATCGAGTTGCACGAGCTTCAGGGAAATGGTTTTATGGAGACTCGGTGAGGTAAGGCCGGAGTTGTTTCGCCTCAGGTGGACGACGTGGGCGGAGCGAAGCAAATTAATAGGTGAGGTCGAGTTCGAGTTTTTCGAACTGGAAGCTTGATTTCGTTCTGGAATTTTCGCGTCGAATTGAACTTTGCTTTCGAGTGTAGTGTTGTTTCATGACTCACTGGAGGTACCGAGGTTCGTCCGAACGACGGCGAGGTGTCGTGCACGTGCACAACCTTGAGATGGTGTCTGGGAGTTTGGTAGTGAGCAACTCGAGTTGATGCTCGAGTAAACGAATGGGCTGCTTCGGGTTGAACCTGAAGGCTTGAGTGTTTGCTATTACTGAAGTTTAAAACTTGAACTTAAAAAAATAATATACGTAGTGAAGAAGAAGAGGGGGACTCGGAGGAAATGGTGGAAAACTCGGGTGGAAACTCGAGTAAACTGAGTATTTACTCGGGCTGGGTTTTCAAAGGCTAAGTAAAATTAAAATTTGAAGTTAATCATCTTGAACAAGTTCAGCCTTTATGAATTAATTAATGTCTGAAAGTTAAAGTTAAGAATTGATTCTAAGACATCATTAATTAAGTTAATACTTAACAATGTTTTCTAAAATCTTAATTAATATTTTAATTAAGTAGTTAGCTTAAGATAAGTGTTAAAATTAATTAACATTAAAGTTTTCAAGTTAGTAATAATTTGATTTCAAAATTATTAAGGAAGATTATAAAATGTTAATTAAGATAAATAATTATTATTAATTAATTGTTTGAAAGCGTAATTAAGAATGATTAATTTATAATTGCAACTAAGTGATTAGAGATAAATCAATTTGTAATTAAAGATTGGTTAATTAATGATTAAGTGTCTAATTAATTTATAATTAAGAATTGTTAATTAGATAATTAAAGTTAATTAATAAATAATCAGTTGTTAATTAATAAATAATTAGCAGTTAATTAATTAAGTAATTAAGGGTAAATGATCAATTAATTAGTAATTAATGATTAACTAATTAATAATTAAGGAGTAATAATTAAGTAATCAAGGTTTAATAAATTATTAAGAAATGATTAATTAATAAAATGGTTTGAAATGGAATAATTAATTAATTAATGATTTATTAAGCAGGATTAAGTGATTAATTCCCATGTAATTAATTTAAATTGAATTAATTACAATAAGGATTAAAGATGTTTTCTTATGGATGATTGTATAAGTAAAATATTTGAATTTGTGATATCTATTTGGTGATATTCTGTGATACTCTGTGATATGCTTGGATATATCTGTGATGTTTGAGTATGATTTATCTATGATAAATGCTATGTGAATTCAAAACGTTGAATTAAATTGTTTAAACTATATTAACAACTTGGCCTTTAAAATGGCGTTTGGATTTCGATGAGACCGGGATCGGGTGTCAGTTATGATTATCCGAAAACCACATCGATCCAAATTAAATGTTAGGTCATGGCATCTCAAGTGAAGATCGAGATGGTGTTTCAGAGTGCAAGGGTTATTGTCGTTAACTCTGAGGTGGTTCCAAAACGAGTGTAACGAGATAATGCCTTCGGTTTCGTTCGAACCCGGAACGAACTTGTATAGATTGAATGCTTTCAGAACATCGTCAGGTGGACGATGAGCATTCTAAGTGATATGTTCTATAAAGGTAATCGCAGCCTCAAGCCTCATCAACTAGGAATGGCTAAAACAGGGAAGATGCAGCAAGGTTAGGTGGGTAGCACCCAAGCAGGACGAGATATACCCCTGTCTAGACGTCCCTTTATTTCGGCTGTGTGGGCAGTTGTTGGTCACAACTATGGGGTTTTCTTGTTCGAGACTGTTCAGTAAGGAATGGTTCCGGCCTTGTGTTGTAGGGGGTGGGGAGTGATCCTCGGTGCGATGATCTAGGCCTCGTACTGTGACGGGCGGTACCCCAGTAGCCCTGCCATTGATTGAAACCCATTTTCCCTACGAGACCCTACAGTTTTGATTTGTATTACCCACTTTTGTGGCTAGTAGCTGGAATTTAATGAATGTAACAATTTCGGCTATTTTCTATTTACTTGAAAACCCTAGACACTATTATAATATCACTGGATTTCCTATAAAAATGATTTGGTTAGCGTAACGTAAAAACTTACCCGTGTTTATGTGTGGGAAGTCTTACGTGATACCTTTATTTTCAAATGATTTTAAAAGTTAAACAACTTTAACCTGTTTACTCACACCAGACCCATGTTTGACCCGAAGTTTATTTCTGTTTTTCATAAACTCTTGGGTGTTCAAATTTTTATGAGTAGCCAAGTGATAGGTTTTGGATTGTTGAGTTCTGGAGGAGCTTGGACCAGGAGTCCAGACGTATCTACTTATCTACTTCCGCTGTGTTAGTTGATGTATGTTGTATTTTGGGACGTATGTATGACAGATATATATATATATATATGACTATCTTGTCTATGATGTTATATAACTCTGATGTATGTAAAACTATGTAATAGTTATGTGATGTATTATATTTTTTTCCGTTTCCGCTGTGAGATTCTGATATTGTTATTCTTTCTTCTATCTTTTGTATTTCTATCTCTTTCTTTTCTTATTGATGATACATCTTTCAGTGGTTTGAAAGGCGGGTCGTCACATCGAATTTGATATGGTTTTGAAATGAATATGATATTTTGATATGAAGTATGAACTATTTAAAATAAAATGACCATGGTCTGAAATAAGCGTTTAGTTGTTAAAGAGACCGGGATCAGATATTGTCATACTCTCTGCCAATACCGAAAACCACTTTGAGAACTGTGTATGTAGTGGAGATTCCAGAATGAAGTAGGATGGTTTGGTGACGATTCCATTTGGTATTTACGTAGCCCTGACTCCCTTGAGTTAGCTTGATGTTACTACATAGTAGATAGTTCCACGAATCCTTAAAGGATGGAAATCCCAAACATCCTTTATGTTACTTGTATTTTAGTTGATATTTCACTTGAGTTGAATTTATTAATATAAGAATGTTAATCCTCACTCGAGTATTTTGTGTTTTGCTTTACGCTCGGGTCAGACCGAGTGTCACAACATTTGAGACTCACCTTTGGAGTGGGGCTTCACTTGGAGATCCATCTATATTTATTCAGTCTTCAGCTATCCAGTTGTTTTGTTCAGATCTGTCATCTATTTGTATTCGAGACTATATTATATTTAAGATATTCTATTATATTTTATTTCAAACTCTGATGTTTATATATTAGCTTCATGAACTACTATTTATTCTATTTCGCTGCTTATTGTTATATTACTCTGTATCTGTGATTCTGCGTTTGATTTGTTACTGTATATGCTGAGTTTTGCCAAATATAAAATTAACAATCTGACATTTTGAGCAATTCAAGTCCGACATGTATGGATGTGAATTGTTCGAAATAGCTGGTTGTTACAAGTTAATATGGTAAAAGATGATAACTGTAGAATATGAATGTAATAAAATGTAAACTAACGTTAATTATATTCATAATGTAATAGTTGATTCAATAATAAGAGTGAGAATCAAAATAAAAGAATTTATTAGGATTTAAATTTTAATGAATGAATTTATTGTAGTTGTAATTGAAGGATGAAATTAATGTAATATTTAAACCTTAGATTAACATGGAAGATTAAAATCTCAAATTTAATAAAAAGAAAATGTTTGTGAAATTTCAATTTCGGGTCAAATTTAGTCAAAATTTAAATTTGAGATAAAAATTTAAAATTTTATTCTTTTTTTCTAATTCTAGACTGAATTCTGAGATGGTCTCCACTTTTCGTTTCGTCAAAATTGGACTCTTATTGCTCTAAATTTGCATTTACAATGAAAAACTCACATAAAATAATAATGTATATTGTGTGCATTTTACATAGTATTTCATATAGTATTTTCTAGCATATTCTAACTGGTATATGACTCTTGGGATCTTAGCAAGTATCTTGGGTTTCAACTGACACCTTTAATTTAGAAACCTTTACTCTTCTACGTACAAACTCCTTACCAGAAAGAAACTATGTACAAACTTTCTACTATCTCATTTATGTCTTCCTAAAACCAGAAAATTCTCTTCCACTGTTGCTCCTACTCCCTTCCTCCAATCTCCTAAAATCCAAATCATCCTCTTCCTTATCCCTTTCCTCCTCTCCTTTCTTTCCCTCTTCTCTCTCTCCTCCTCTCCTCTCTTTCCCTCTTCTCTCCCTCTCCCTCTCCCCCTCTTGCCTTGCCATCCATTCACTTGCCTCTCTTTTGCTTGGTCGAACCTCTTCCACTAAAGAAAAAAAAAAGAAAAAAATATAGTTTGTTGAGTCATCATATTCGCATGTGTGATAGATTAGATCTTATGTTAGTTGCTTATGATGTCCATCTATCCTGTTTGAATAGTCGTCAACTTCGTTAGCCACGGAAAGTGAGAAATCAATCACGATTAATATTCGTATGAATAATTGAATGAATATCATAGGAAATGACTTGGAAATGTTTATTTAGTTAGGAATTTTGTTAGCTTATAATTATATGATTTTATATGTTCACTATGTGGTATTTAACATGATATATGATATGATATGATCCACTATATGTTATAAGTTTTGCTATGTTAACCATATGACATGATATGCTATTTCAACACATAATATGTTATGTTTGTAATATGTCAAATCACATATATTTTAGTGTTAGTAATATGTTAAATACATATATGTTATGGAGTAATACTTTAAATCACATATATGTTATGCTAGTAATATGTTTAGGTCACATGTATGTTATATTATGTTAAGTAGTATATTTTGTGTCTGAGTTGTTATGTTATGTAATATGTTATATGATTCATGTTATGATATATTATGCAATGATATGTTATGTTATTTATTTGTTTCAATCACACTGCAAGTTCCCTTTATATGTTAGTTAGGAAAATCACTGTGGGTTGAAATGATACATAGCCGAACGGTTTTTTAGATTAGGAAATTGACTTGGGATACAAGTTGAAATAATATATACCCGTAAATTTAATTATTTTGGAGTGAAATGATATATACCCTAATCACTTGACCGTAGGGTAGAAACTATATATGGACACCATTGGTCGATTTTAAGGTACTTTTCTAAATTATAAAATATGCTTGATTTAATAAATTTGATTTTATAAAAAAAATTAATTAAAAGATTTAGTTAAATTATATTTTTGAAAACTAAAATAAAATATAAATTTAAATTATATGTGTTAAAGTTAATTTATAAGTTAAGCTTTTAAAAGCTAAATTTCAAGATTTTGACTTATAGTTTTATTTCATTTTTAAATATATTATCTAATGGTGAAATAGTATATAAAATAAAACACTTTAGAATTTTAATTTAATAAAATACTTAGTATATTTTTAAGAGATTTATTTAAAAATTTAATTTAATATAATAAATATAGATTTTTATAACAACTTTAATAATAAAAATAAGAAAGAGAAATTAAGGTTAAATTGTAGATTTATTCTAGTTTAAAGAATTGAACTCAAATAAGATTATTAAATCTATTTGTTTATGAGAGTTTGAAAAGATAAGATTTTGAAATGTAATAACTTGATTTGATAGAAATTGTAAATTGAGGGTTTTCAAACTAAAATATAGTTGAAGTTAAATACTCTAGAAATTGATTAAAATTGTAACTTGGGATTTAAATTATGAATTTTTTTATAAAATGACCATGGTGTGAATTAAGCATTTGTTGTTAAAGAGACCACAATATGATATTGTAACAACACGAAATTTAAGCTATAATATTTAATTAACAAATTAATTAAATAATAAAATAACTTTATGAAATTATCAGAACTATACCACTGGAGTTGCACCATTGTGTCTGTGGTAATTTTCTAGTCAATTTCCATATGTTGATTTTCAAAATCGGAGCTAAAACAAAGAAGATACGAAAGAAAGAAGAATTCAAAAAATGAGAAGGAAAAAATATATATAAGAGGGTCAAGTCAACCCTTGGTCGACCCTCCCCTTGTCTAGGTTGACCTATAGGTCGACCTCGGCATATGTTGGTCGACAGGTAGGTCGACCCACATTGGTTCTTTTACGTAACTTCGTCCAGTTTGATTCAAACACCTCATTTTGCAATTTCTATGCCATCATGTACGTTCGTGCTTCCATTTGACGGTTCCTATCGAGCCTATGACGTGGTTGTACCAGATTTAATCTTCAAATCCAACGGTCTGAATCCATAAGTGACACTATAAATAAGACCCTAGGCCTAGCTATTTTTTCATTCAGATTTTCTCCATCTTGGTTCATTGCAAGAGGCTGGACCCTAAAAAGAATATTTTTCCAAGGAGAAGATCTGTTTAATTAAAATATTTTATATCCTAAAGTGGATTCAGGAAGGCCAAGGAAAAGAGCTAAGGACCACTGGTGAGTGTTTAGTAATTATTTTAGATTCTTAAGTAATTGAAAATAATATGGTTTCCAACAGTTGTAGTTTTTCTACAATTTTGGGATATCCTTTACACAAGTTTGTTTACAGTTTAATTTAAGTAAGTTTTATACTTGTTTTACAATCTATTTTCTTTTAGCTATTCTATTTGAGTCATTTACAATTATTAACTATTAATTATAGTTTTTTCTAACTATTTACAGTTATTTACAATATTTATATTTATTTACTATTATTTACATCTATTCTACGTTTGGGATTTTTTCTGTAATTGTCAATTTCTTTTTAATTTCCTTTTTTATGCGAAAGGAATAAATAGAATAGAATAAATCACGAATATGGACTAAATTATAAGAACATTGAATTTATAGAAAATGGGATGAAAAATAAGAAGACAGAAATAAATTTAACACGCAAATTTAAAATATTTGCAAGCTTAGTTATAACATGTAATTGTAACTAAAAAGGGAAAACAAAAGAAATAGTAAATGTAGCTTATTTTTATACTTAGACCTTGGCTTAAGTTAATAAGAGGAATTATAACACATAGGAGATAACAGAAAAGGCTTATTTTTAGACTTAAATTAAGTTAACAAGCAAATAAAGCAGAAATAATAGAAGAGGCTTATTTTAATAAACTTAGATCTTGGATTGTTAATAAGCAAGATATAGAAGATCGGTATTGTAGGCCCAATGGGGTAGTCCTTTACTGATATAGAAGATCTGTATTATAGGCCCAACGGGGTAGTCCTTTACAGATATAGAGACTTAATTTTATACTAATTTAATAATCAAAGATAAAAGTAAGATCCATACCAATAGCATTTCCTTTTGGACACGCTTATGCTGAAGTGGTAGTAAATAAGAGGTCAATAAATAGAAGCTCAAATCAGGGGATTTGGGCAAAGGGTGCAACTAGATTTTGTTCGTTAGATAAGACTCGTACCAACAGAATTCCCTTTTAGTCAGACCCGGGTGGTCTCACAATAGAGTAGGTGAGGCATACGCTTATGATGGAGTAGTGGTAAATAAGAGGTCAACAAGAGGGAGCAACAGATAGCGCGAGCCTAATGGTGGTTGAGCGTGCAGCCTCAGTGCTGGATGATAAGTCATTATTGAGTTCCACGAGCTAAGCAGGTATCTATTGCATAGGGACCAACAAGGTCTAGTCTGTAGTAGTAGGTGTCTATTGCATAGGGACCAACAGGGTCTAGTCCGTATCTTTTGCGTAGGGACTAATAGGGTCTAGTCCGCATCTTTTGCATAGGGGCCAATGGGTCTAGTCCGTAGTTGGCACAGTAGAGATAGAAGGCCAATCAAAGTGTAGAATTAGGACTTCAACCTAATTAGAGTAGGATTAGGGTTTCAACCTAATCAAAGCAGTTATTTAAGAAAAGTGCAAACAATCTAATCGAACTATCTATGCACAGTGAACAGTTAAACCGTATTTTATTCCAGCTTTGTCTTTTCTTTTATTTCCTTTTGTACTAGAACTGTTGCTAAGTCTATTATCTTTATCTTGCTTAAAAATGCTAGTAATTACTTCCACTCACTAGACTTTTAGTCTGACCCACTCCTCTATTTTCCTCTTTTCTCATACTTAGGCCAGCAGAGGCAAGGACAGTAGATTTGAATTTCTTGAAGACCCATTTGTAGAGATTTTTCCATTCTTTATGTACTCTTCTTCTTTTTAGTATCATATGACTTTTGATGTACTGGTACTTTGTGAGAGGGATGATTATTTTTATGTACTCTGATGATGTGATTGAGATGTTATTTTTCATGAGACGTATGTGTTCAATTTTTAATACATATTATGTATTTGATTTTATGACTTATTTTATGAAGAAATAAAGTTTAATTTTAAATGATTCCGCTATTTTATATATTTTGTCTTGTGAATCTTAGTCTCTGTAAAGTTTTTAGCTATACCTATAATGCACCATATCCTTTAGTGTGTCCTTTTGGGTACACTAGGGGTGTAGGGTGTTACATTTGGTATTAGAGCCTAAGGTTATAGGATTCTAAAAAAATTGTTTTCTAAAAAGTAAAGTATTTTTTAAAACAGCTTGTTTTAAAAGTATTTTCAGAAAGAAACTCATAAAAATAGTTTTCAAGTATAAAAGAGTTTTATAAAAATCCCTTCAAGGTCCAATTCAACCTTCTTTCGATTCTTTCGAGCGTAAATTTCCTTTCCTTTGCATAGTATGGTTGACTAGTTCCGTAGAGCTACAATGCAAGAGGTGCAAGGGCATGTGCCCAATACAGCGCCGGTAGGTGGAGATTCCGTTAATCCACCTACAACTGCCAATTTTTCTAAGCTATGCAAGGACTTCGCTAGTCTAGGAGGTAGAACATCTTCCGGCATAGAGGATTTTGAGGAGACACGAGCTAGGATGAAGGATAATGATAAGAGGAAAGAAAGAGGACCTCAGAAGCGGATCGAGGAAAAGAGAAATGTCATAGCTGTGGACTTATTGGTCATTACGCAAGAGACTGCAAGAAGTAGTTACGAACGAAGAGAAGGGTTATAATTGTGGATAGCCTGGTCACTTTAGTAAAGTCTGTCCTCAGAAAACAAGGCAGCTAGTGAGTGCACCTATAACAGAAATTCATGCATTGGATGCAGCACCTTCCAGCAGCGGACCAGATAGAGGTAGGAAAGTCGCCGTGGAGGGTTTGATCTCTATTTCTGATTTTTCCATTCGGACCCTCTTTGATTCTTGGGCATCACACTCTTTCATTTCAAGTTCTTTAGTTGATTGCATGCACTTAGATATCTCCTTAGTACCAGATCCCATTGTTATTTCAAACCCCATAGGAAAATCAGCACATTTATCTATGATTTTAGGGGTTTGAAATTTTTTATCCTAGGTGTAGAGTTTGATTGTGACGCCTATGTATTAGGATTTTTTTGGATGTGTGATGATTTTGGAGATGGATTGACAATCCACTTATGGAGCGATATTGGACTGCGAGAGGAGTGTCATAGACTAGAGACATGCAACGATAGGACTCTCGAGGTTTTTTGCGACCTACATGGGTCAGTCATATTGAGCTTCCTTTATTCCCTTGATTCATCACTAAGAGAGCTAGATTTTGTTCCAGTTGTTAGAGATTTTCTAGACATTTTGAAGAGGTTCTTCGTACACTTCGCATTCCTTGATTGAACGCAAGTGTCACTTTTGGCGTAAGGAAATGCGTTCCTTGAGGCATGGAGAAGTTCTACACATGGTAGGAGTTTGAGAAACGGCTTTTTACATTTAGGTTCGAATTGTGGAAATCCAAAGAGCTGTAGGCATGGATTGGAGATGTACAATAGATTCAATTAGAAAAGAGGAAAGCTCATGTGTAGATAATTGTAAAATTATAATCGTTTTAGATAAGTGGATTTAACGGTAGTGCCTTAGAATAAATATAAGCATAAAAGAGGAATAGGAACAAAAGACTTTAGTAAGGAATTGAGATTACCAAAGTTTAGGAAGGGTACTCATAGGATAGTAAGATGAGAATCCACTTTATGTCTAGCCAATCAAATGAAATTATAGAATTGAAAAGTTAAAAAGTATATCTGTCAATATTTTTAAAGTAAATATTGGGTTTTTGAAAAAAAGTGGTATGAAATTTAAATTGGTTTTTATATGGTGTAAATTTTGTTAAAAGTGAAATTCTTATAGTACTATAAAGCGTAAATGGCTCGCTAGTTTCTTTGAAAGAAAACGAAGATTTCAAAAATAAAAGCCTAAAGTGTATTAATATCGAAAACATAGGTTACAACATTTATTGTTGTAATAGATGTATTTATGGAAAATAAAGGGGGCATAGACTATAACGTTATTGTTATAGTAGATGACTCCCAAAGTAAATGTCTTTACAAAGTATATGAGATTTATTAGTATTTATTTTAATCGAATCCAAGGTGTTTTACGCAACATCTGTTTTGACCCAAATAAAAATGTGTTTTAAAGATAATTTCTAAGTATAGAAATAAAATGGCTTGTAAGTACACTTATTTTTTTTATATAAGTATAAAGAAATGTTTTTTTAGTTATAGATATGTAAAATAGTTTTGAAAATGGGTTTCTCTGAAAAGAAAAATGTAAGTTAAATATTAAAAATTAATAAATTTCATAGAAAGTGACTTTTTTAAGAGAATATAGGTTAAACTCACTTTAATCTATTAGAACGAAATGAATAATGATAAATTTTCTATGAAACTAAATTATAAATAAAGATGTTTTGTGCAAGTTATAAGGAATACGTGAAAGAGATATACAATGTATGGGAAGCGCCATATTTTTTATAGCCTATTTCGAAAAATATAATATAAGTTTCTTGTAATTTCACATAAACATGAAGTCCTCTTTTAAAGGATTCATAGAAGGTTTTAGCGTTAATAGTTTCTTAAGAAAGTAGTTCCAATATATTATGGTATAAAAACATTAGATGTAATAAGAAGTGTAGTAATTAGAGACAGAGTTGGTTAGGAGAGATATTATAAAGGGCCTTTATAGAAAGTTCTGATTTGTAGTTAGGAACTCCTCCAAGGTTAAGTAATTGGAAAGTTAAGGAGTTTTTAATAAAATAATTATTCTTATCTACTCTAGTTTTAGCAAAATTGAAAATCTATGAAAAGAAAATGTTTTTGAAAAAATGTAAGAACATTTTAAAAATATTTTAAATTAAAATGGTTTAGTGAAAAAGTAAATAAGTTTTTGGAAGGAAAAACTTAGTAACAGCTAAATTTAAAAATCCAATTTTTTATGGAAAGTCGTAAAGGTCTTTAAAAGAAAAAAGGAATAAGTTTTATACATAAAATTTGTAAGTCTTGAAATGCAAAAATGTTAAGTAACCAAGTACCTTTGAATTAAATAAAAACTTGAAAATAACACTTTTAAAGGAAAAAATTTGGGATTTGTTGTTTTAAATAAAATAAAATTAGAAGCTTTAGCTTTTGAAATGAAATGATAAATTCCAAACCAAACTTTTAAATGTGGAGTAGATAGGAATCATTTTCTGGGTGTGACAGAAAAGTGTAAGGCTATTTAGGAGATGGCAGTGATTACTTTTAGATGCAATAATAGAAGTTTTCATAAAGTATATAGGACACTAGTGGGAACCTAGGAATGTTGCTTCATTTGTGTAGACTTTATAGTAAGGCGATATTAGTAAGATAGTAAGACACTCGTTGTTGAGGATGTGCATTCTTGATTTTGGAGGAACTTGGAAGGAGCGTCTTCCTTTAGTGGAATTCGCGTATAATAATAGTTTTCAAGCTGGCATTGGAATGACACCTTTCGAAGCTCTCTATGGAAGACCATGCAATTCGCCTTCGTGTTGGTTAGAGTCTACAGAGAGATTGCCACTTGGTCCCGACATGGTTAAAGAGAATTCGAAGAAGATTGATTTGATTAGGAGAAAATACGTACCTCGTATCCACATCTCTTTGATAATAAGTTTTTGAATTTCCTATTTCCATCTTTAGTTTTGAATAGGTTCGTTCCTTTATCCTTTGGGAGGGTAGATTTTAGGGTTTAACCTATGGATGGTAGAATTTGATGTAAACATGTTATTAGAACATGTTACGTATGATAGGTGCTAGTGATTGCTAGTGGATGCTAATGGACGCATATACTTATACTAGGCACTACTGTCTCTTAGGGATCGGCCTAACAAGGACACTAGAGCATATGCATATGGATGTGTGAGCATTTGTATTTGTATTTTATTTTCCGTGGTTGCTATAAATGGATGATTATCACATGATTGTTGAATTTGGATGATGATTGTCGCACGCATATATAACTGTCAGTTAACATTAGGAAATTGCATTCATTTGGATACATAGCACGGACATGATTGCATAAAAGAAGGTCGACTGAATCGGTAGACTGCCTAATCTTTTGCATTAGTTAGGGACGTTGACACTACACTAATTGCATATGTATCATAAATCGCATTAGAAAAACATAAGACAATGGTGTAATGTATGATGGTTGAGTGGTTGGTTGTAAAATTTGGGTGAAAACATTTATTTTATTCTTCTATTCTTAGAGATTTCGAGAACGAAATCCCTTAAGGAGGGGAGAATGTAACAACCAAAAATTTAAGCTATAGTAATTAATTAATGAATTAATTAAATAATAAAATAACTTTGTGAAATTATAAGAATTGAGCCATAGGAGTTTCACCATTGTGTCCGTGGTAATTTTTTGGTCAAATTTCATATATAGATTGTCAAAATCGAAGCTAAAACGAAGAAGATACGAAAGACAGAAGAATTCGGAAAATAAGAATATATATATATATATATATATATATATATATATATAAGAGGGTCAGGCCGACCCTAGGGTCGATCCCCTCCCCTTGTCTAGGTCGAACTAGGCATATATTGGTCGATGGGTAGGTCGACTCGCATTGGTTCTTTTATGTAACTTCGTCCAGTTCGATTCGAACACCTCATTTTGCTATTTCTATTCCATCCCGTGTGTCGATGCTTTCATCCGAAAGTTACTATCGAGCCTTTGACGTGGTTGCACCAGGTTAAATCTCCAAATCCAATAGTCCGAGATCCACAAGTGACACTATAAATAAGACCCTAGGCCTAGTTATTTTCTCGTTCAGATTTTATCCATCTGGGTTCATTGCCTGAGGATGTGTGACGACCCAGAATTTTTAGATATTTGAAATTAGAATATTTAATTGATTTAAATGTTTAAAATTTAATTTTTTAACGTAAATTTCAAATATCTCCATTTATTGATAAATTAAAAATTATTTAATTTAATAATTGGAAATAGGGTAAAGATATGAAATCTTGGTTTTTATGCTTATTAAAATAATTTGAAGGCTTGTAAAATTTATATTGACAATACTGAAGATAATAGAACTTTTAAAATTGAATTTACAGATAGTTTGTTCAATTTTAAAAGTATATCGTTTAAATTGGTAATTAAAAATACCTTTCAAGGCACTGTCTCGGATTTCAACGAAACCAGTTCCATTGGATCCGTAATAGCGTATTATTATCGGATTTCAATTTTCGTAGCACTTGGAGTTGTGAAGTGATCGTACGATAGGTAAAAGCGCTGAGATTCATATCAAAAATTCAATATAATAAATGGGTTCAAAAAGCTATCTTCTCTATACGATCGAATTAGGACTTAAAACCTTTTCCATTGCGTTCGGAATAGGGGTATTACATTATGAACGCCTGAGGGCATGCCTCGATAGGATGTAAAATTTTAAGCTTCGAATTGAAGTCGATTTAAATTTGAATTTAAATATATTTCCCACCTGTGCCTTTTGTTTTCATTTCTCAACCACTATAGTATGTAGACACACAAGGCAGTTTACAACACGTTTTCTCCCTGGTATAACATGCGTCTCCTCCTAACTTCTGTTTCAAAAATCGATTCTTTGTTAAATGATAAACCCTTCTTTTTGCTCATCTTCTAAAACAAAATTGAACAAAATAAAATAAAATAATGGACGAACAAAATTTCTTCCTTCCTCCCTTTTAGTTCCACAGAATCGAAATATGGTGGCCGCAGGACTTCGCACTCACGTTTGCCTCTTCTATTTCCCTCCGCTCTCAAGTTAATTCGAAATCAAATTCATTTGTTTCAATCAAAATCAAGGAATGGTATAGGAATCGAATTCCATCGAGACGTCGGCTTTGGCCATTGATACACACGCGAGGAAGGCGACGATGTGGTTTCAAGCGTCTGGTAGCATCGCGGCAAGAGTGGACTTTCGAAGACCAATCGCGATGAGTCACGATGTTTAGAGCCGAACCTAGGCAAGGCAAAAAGATGGCGGAACAACTAGCTTTGGAGGCGAGATCTGGTATGCCGAGGTCGTAGGTCGGAGGGCTGTGGCGTATCAAGGAGTGTCAATGGAGAGAGGGTGAGGTAATTGCAGTTTATTTTTTTTCTTCATATTTCTTTTCAATTTAAATTTTGATAATATATATATGTATATATTCAGAGGAGGAAAAGGGAATTTTAAAACCAGCTCTTTATTTTTATAAATATATGTATAAATACACATGCATGTTTAACATACTGAGATAAACATGATATATATAAGATTTGGGTAAATATAGGAATTCTAAAAATGTTATATAGAGTTTATAAAAAAATTAGATTTTTTTAAAGTGTATATAGGTCGTTTCAAAAATAATAATAAAATAGAATGAATATACATATATACCTATTTTTATTTAGTAGTTTAATTTTAATAAAATAATGGAGATTAATTTGTTTAATAAACTTATTTAATTATTTTAGTTATTAAAGATAATTTGTTAAAGAATTTAAATTTAATGATTAGTTAATTAAATCTATGGGAATTAATTGGTCGATTAGTTCAATTATTAATAAATTATATAATGTTATACAAGGTCTAAAATCATGAAGAAACGAGTCGAGATTGAAGTGGATTACAAACAAAAATCAAAGATGAGTTAATCTCACTCATTTGGATTACCGTTTAAATTTAAATAGTTTAAATTAAATTATTGGTTGATTGTTTGAATAGTCTGGATGTGATATTATATAATAATGTGTGTATATATATATTGGAGTGATTGATATCTCCACATTATATAGTGGATGAGACCCTATGCCCCCTCATAATAGCTGATGACCCCATATACCGCGATATCCCGCCTTGAAGCAGGATTGGTATTTTATTTGTTGACTAACATCTGTGGATGCAGGCAAATAGGTTGGAGGGATCCAACTGGATTCCTCAAAAATGTTAAATTGATTTTAATATGCAGTTATATGAAATGTTGATATCCTATTATAGATTGTATTGGAAATTTAAGTTATTCGTAGCTATGGTTTGGATGAATCTATTTTGGTATTTTAAATATAGAAATATAATGATTGGGTTCTTAAAGGAAATGAAAAGAGAATTTGGAATAAAGAATGAAATTAATGTTTCAGATGTAAATAAGGATTTTAAATCATAATAAAGGGTAAATTTAGTGTTAATTGATTTTGGGATTGATTTTCGATAAATCAAGAGATAAATTTTAAAGGGAATTTAACTCAGGAAAATTGGTTTGAAATCGATTAAGTGTTTTGAAAACTATGATTTAAAGGATGATGAGGAATGGAAATTTATAACCGGGTTATAAATAAAGTGGAATATTTATCAGAGAATAAATTTGAAAGTATGGATTTCCGGTGGACATTTATAAGATAGGTGCAATTCATTTTGAAAATAAAAAGGTGATTTTATTTTTAAAAGTTAGAAAGTATATGTTCCTGGAAAACTAAGTATATTTTCAAAGGAAAATTTCTAAGCATGAACTAGAGGTTTAAAGATGTTTTTGAAGAATGTTTTAGAAAATTTATTATTTAATTTCATTAAAGGTGGAAAATTAATATTTATTTAAGTTAATTATAGTAGTTAATTATTTTTAAAATAAATTAATATTATGATTTTTAAAGGGAGATTTTTATGTATAAGTTGGAAGTTTTAAAGTTGTTTTAGAGAAATTTATTACTAATTGTTTTAGAATTTTAAAGTAAATATTATTCAAAGTAATTTTAGTAGTAATTATTTTGAAGGTTAAATTAGTATTATGTTTTAAAAGATACTTATTTAATATTTATACTTTATACAATAGTTTTATTTTAAGAATAGTTTGTGGCTAAAGTTTTACTGGGAAAATTATTATAGGTTTCATAACTGTTATTTTAAACAAAAGGTTTTAAGTAGTTTTATTTCAAAGGTTTTAAGTGTATGTTTTTGGGGAAAGTGATTTAAATTATTTAAAATCTAATTTTAATAAGATTTGGAGTTTGCAGTGGAAATAAATAATTGTTGAAATTGATTGTTTATTTGATAGTTAAATAACCGACTATCAAATTTGACCCAAAATATAACTTTGGAAATATCTAGAAGAGGTATGGAAATTATATGGTACAGTTACCGTTCGAGGTGCTATACTGTACGTATAAACCCGTCCATTCTTCTAGGACGTTTATAAAGAAATCCTTCCACTAATGGTTAGGGGGTGAACTCCGATCTTATTCTCATCTGTGTATTTCCTAAAGAACCGGGGTAGAGTTTACCGGGTGTTGGGTGTGTTTCGACCGGTCCTATACCACCAAACCAACCATCTCCCCCTACATAGCCGAACCAAGCTTCATCCACTCATCACCGGACCAAGTCCCACCGAATCAACCACCACCAGACCAAGCTACGTCCCCATCACCGAACCACCTCCTCTCCAAACAATGCCGAACCAACCCTCTCCAAACAATGCCGGACCAACCCACTTCACCTACCACCGGACCAACCTCTAACGGACCAATCCACTTCCAAGGCTTTGCTGAACCAAAGTTGCCAGGCAAGATTGCTTCAGCCCAGACCCACCAACAGCTATATACATCCAGGACCCCTGCCCCCAGCCTCACTATATAAATAGAGGGGCATGGGTACAACAATGGCAGACAAGTTTGAGAGCTCAAGAACGGATAGAACTTTCAAACAACTTTCAGATACTTGTAATCTAAACTTTGTACTTGTAATCTGAATAGAAAAGGAGAATAACATATAAAGTGGACGTAGGCACGTTCTGCCCGAACCACTATAAATCTATATGTCTTTTACAGTTTAGTCCATCTATTTTATATATTTGCATAAATCACCCAAATCACTAAGAACAACACATAATCAACTAAATCGTACGACTTGGAGGTGTTTGCCCATTTTTTGTGCAAACATTTTTGGTGCTTTCACTGAGAAAAAACAGGAGCTCGAAGCTTCAGCTTCTCCCACTTATCCCTTTTCCTATCAGCATCGTTCATTACTTGGAAAACATGCCTCCCGGACGGAAGAAGGATGCTAACAAAGGAAAGAACATCGCAACTAGCAGTATCGCAGATCCAGTGATCAGAGATCAAGATAATCGTCCGATTCCAACAGCAAATGGAAATCAGGCAAATCTGACAGCCCCTGCTACGGAACAACCAATTACAAGGACGGATCTGGACAGGGTTGTGGTTGAAGTAACTAATCGCTTCACATCTCAACAAGAAGCCCTGGTGGACCAACTCATGTCACGCTTAAGGAATGCTGAATAATCCAACCGCAACACTGAATCATGGGGTGAGTCCCGGTCTGGAGGATCTGGGAGACGACACAGGTCTTTCTTCTACGAAGAGGCTAACAACAGAAACAGCTATGGTTGGGGCCGAGCCCGGACTCAGCCTGAATTCCGACCCGAGGAAACACTTGGAACCGAACCCAACGGGGGACGTACCAGGCAGGGGTCGGATGTAGCTGAGCCGGCCATGCTACCTAACCATGGAAACACCAATAGACGGGGCCGAGCTGGAGTCCAGCCCGAAGTTGGACCCGAGGAAGTGTTGAGAACAGAACCTAGCAGGGGAAGATCAAGGCAAGGGCCAACTGTGGCTGACCCCAGCGTGCCCCCGGTAGACCAGAGGCAGCCATTGGAGAATGTTAGGAGTGGTATACAATACCATCCCTACAGGTCATCTGGGCGGAATCAATCCCGCAGGGAAGAACCAAACTCATTTCTATCCGCTCCAAGTTCTGATGAAAGGATGGCGCGATTGTTCAGAGAGTGCGTCCGACGGGATCAAAGAGATCGAGCGATAGGCGCTAGGGTAACCAGCCCCTTCACCCGCAATATCGAAATCGCCATCACCCCCCGGGAATGGAAAATGCCAACAATGGAACCATACATGGGAACTTTTGACCCCGTTGTACACTTACAGAGATACACACACCATATGCTCATGAGCGGAGCAACAGAGAGGGTGTTGTGTAAATGCTTCCCACTATTCTTGGCAGATCTAGCTACCTCCTGGTTCTGCCACCTACCCCAAGGATCCATCAGCTCATGGGAAATGTTGAAAGAAAAGTTCATCAGCCAGTTCCGCATTCATGTGGAACAACCCAAGGACGCTTATTCCCTATCTAATATCAAACAGAAACCCGGAGAGACAGTGCAACAATATCTAACCCGATTCAACGCCGCAACGGCCGCAGCTCAAGACGCCGCTCGAGATTGCTATGTGACTGAACTTTGCAATAACTGCAGGAAGGATAAAGGGAAGGATACAGAGACTTCTCTCTGCAAGAAAAACTTGGAAGCATAGCAATTAAAAAAAGCCCCTCCTCTTCGATATACCATCGATCCTTTCAACAAATTAGACCCCAGGGACAAGGAGGAGGAGGCCACCACCGAGCCTGCAGAGGCTATGGAATTTGTATCCGTAGACAAACACGACCCAAGTAGACTGCTGAGAGTCGGGTCTCAGTTAAGAGCGGAATTGAAGGATCAACTCATTGATTTTCTTCGCCACAACATGGATGTATTTGCATGGACGCACGCCAACATGACAGGAATCTCCCCAGACGTAGCATGCCACGTACTGAACATCGATCCCACCAAGGTGCCAGTAAAGCAGAAAAAGAGAAGCATAGGGGCAGAACGATCAGCAACCCTCGAGGAAGAAGTAAAGAATCTACTTGCCAATAACTTCTTACGAGAAGCCATCTACCCAGAATGGATCGCCAACCCGGTACTGGTAAAGAAGGCTAATGGGAAGTGGCGAACATGCATCGACTTCTCCAACCTAAATGACGCTTGTCCGAAGGACTGCTTCCCACTCCCTCGAATCGATCAACTCGTGGACAACACAGCCGGACACGAACTCTTACCCTTTATGGACGCATACTCAGGATATAACCAGATCCCTATGCACGCCCCCAATCAAGACCACACTAGTTTCATCACTGACCGGGGATTATACTGCTACAGAGTAATTCCTTTTGGACTTAAAAATGCCGGAGCTACTTATCAACGCCTCGTCAACAAGATGTTTGCGGAAATAATAGGACGAACTATGGAAGTTTATGTGGATGACATGCTGGTAAAATCAAGGAAAGCCAATGATCATATAAACCACCTGGACGAGATGTTTCAAGTACTTCGCCAATATGGAATGAAGCTGAATCCTCTAAAGTGCTACTTTGGAGTATCGTCGGGAAAGTTCTTGGGATTCATCGTCCATGCCAAGGGGATTGAAGCAAACCCCGAACAAGTCCGGGCTTTGCAAGATATCAAGATACCATCCACTCGAAGAGAGATGCAAAGCCTAAACGGGAAAGTGGCTGCCCTAAGCAGGTTCATCTCTAAAGCCACCGACAAATGCATCCCTTTCTTCGAAGCTCTAAAGAAAGACAAAGGAAAGTTCGAATGGACTGACGAATGCTCGACAGCCTTTCTTAACCTAATCGAACACCTTCAGAGACCACCAGTACTCTCAACTCCAAATGAAGGCGAAGAACTATACCTATACCTTGCTGTATCATCCCATGCTTTAAACGCCGCTTTGGTGAGAGAAGACAACCACGCACAGCGGCCCGTATACTTTGTAAGCAAGAGATTTACAGGGGCGGAAGCCAGATACCCTAAAGTTGAAAAGCTAGCATACTGTTTGCTAATCACGTCACAGAAACTGCGACACTATTTCCAATCTCATTCCATCAGAGTTTTAACCGATCAACCGCTAAGGCAGGTACTTCATCGCCCCGACACTTCTGGGCGACTACTTAAATGGTGCATTGAACTGAGTCAATATGATATCACCTACCACCCTCGCACCGCCATCAAGGGACGAGCCATTGCAGATTTCGTTGCCGAATTCACTACCAACGAAGGTAAAGATCGATATGAAATATCAAAAGATATCAAGTGGAATCTCTTTGTAGATGGAGCATCGAACGAACAAGGCTCGGGGGCAGGTATTGTGATAATCACCCCCAGGGGAAGGAAGCTACACTATGCCCTAAAGTTGGAATTCGCTGCCACCAACAACGATGCAGAATATGAAGCAGTGATAGCCGGATTAGAACTTGCCCTAAAGTTGGGGTCGGTTCTTTAGGTCTCCATAGTGATTCTCAACTTATTGTAAATCAAATATTGGGAGAATTCTAGATTCGAGGAGAACGACTCACAGCATATCTAAAGAAAACCAAGCTGCTGCTCAATCAATTAGATCACTATTTAATCAAACACATTCCTCGAGGAGAGAATCAGGAGGCCAACGAACTGGCAAAGCAAGCTAGCATGAAGGACGACACCACTTCCGGAACAATAACCATCTCAAGGCAACTAGCCTCGAGTTTCGAGCCAATGAATCTGATAGCTGCAATCGAAGAGGAAACTTGGATGACTCATATCCGGAAGTACTTACAAAGTGGCACACTGCCCGACGGGTGTAACGAAGTTAAGAAAATCTTAAGGAAAGCTTCCTGCTACACAATACAAGAAGGCATCCTCTATCGGCGCGGCTTCTCTAACCCCTTATTAAGGTGTGTCGCTGGAAGGGAAGCCGAGGAGTCTTGTCCAACATCCATCAAGGAAGTTGCGGAGATCACACTGGAGGGCAGACTCTAGCAAAGAAAATACTCCGATATGGGTATTACTGGCCCACTTTAAACAAAGACGCCTTAGACTTCGTCAAAAGATGTGACAGATGTCAGAAATTTGCTAAGATTCCTCGACTACCAACAAATGAGATTACTCAAATGACCAACCCTTGGCCCTTTGTAGTATGGGGAATTGACTTGATTGACGAACTGCCGATGGGCCGAGGCGGAGCCAAATATGCTATAGTGGAAGTCGGCTATTTCACCAAATGGGTGGAAGCGGAACCTTTAAATAAAATATCTTCGGCAAAAGTTATTAATTTCTTGATCAAAAATGTTCTATGCAGGTACGGGGTTCCGCTCAAAATCATATCGGACAACGGACTTCAGTTTGATAGCGAGGAGTTCAGCGACTGGTGCCAAGAGCACGGAATTCACAAAAGCTTCTCATCTGTCGCTTATCCCCAGGCAAATGGACAAGTCGAAGCTGTCAATAAAATTCTCAAAACTCTGATCAAGAAGAAGCTTGAGAAGTCAGAAGGCGCTTGGGTGGATGAACTTCCTACGGCACTTTGGGCCTACCGCACGTCTTTCAGAACATCAACAGGGCATACTCCCTTCTCTTTGGCATACGGATCGGAGGCCATGCTCCCAGTTGAAACTGTAGTGCCCTCCCACCGTAGGATCCACTACAACCCAGAAGAGAATGAAGAACTCCTACACATGTCTTTGGACCTAATTGAAGAAAGAAGAAATGATGCAACACTTAAAGCGGCAGCTCACAAGCAAAAAGTGGCAGCACGATACAACTCCAAAGTCAGGCACCGCAGCTTACGAGAAGGAGATCTTATTCTCAAATGGATCTTACCGCGCCCCGGAGCGCTAGATCCAATCTGGGACGGACCCTATGTAATTCATAAAGATCTCCACAACGGAGCTTATATTTTGTCAACAGTGGACAGAGAGGTGTTCCAGAGGACATGGAATATCCAACACCTTCGTCGGTACTTATCTTAACTTGTACTGCCCATATGAAGTGAATTAACAAAGAGAATCAGTGGACGTAGGCATTTTCATGCCGAACCACTTTAAAAATCTTGTCTCTTTTTAACTTGTTCCTTTATATCTTGGCTGCTTGTTAAGCTTTATCCTTTTCTGCTGAACAAAATCCTGTATAACGGCGTTTCCATTCTGGACACTTCACGGCACAACCTCACCTGGACAAGACCTAACAGGTACTATACGAATCTATGCCCTCGTCAATGAGACACTTTTGCTCCAGCATCCCTCTGCTGCGGGTTAACTCATTGCTCGCGACGGCCCTCAAAGCCAACTGTAATGAGTCGATCATAAGCCACCGAGAAGGCCGACTATAGCCGAGGCAGCTCATTACGGCGTTCGGCTGAACCGATTATAAGCCCCATCATAAGGTGTGGCCAGCCAGGGGCAGTTCACAGTTGACGATCGGCATCCACGCTAGCCGGCCACAGTAAATCGAATAATACCCACGATTACGGGCCATAATGGCCCGGGTAGTTACTGTGCGCGATCTCGGCTCCGATGTGTCTTAAGTACGGCTGTGGTAAAAAAGAAAACTCCCCACGGAGGCGTAAGATGGGTAACGAATGTCTCCAAGACCTACAGCTAGGGAAAGTGACTACAAAACCCGTTTGCCACGAACTTAAGCACATCAAAGGCCTTCCGTGATTGGAAGTTTTACTATTTCTTATATTTCCATTTTATTTATAAAAACTCTCCTCCCGTCCTCTATAATGATCCCTAAAGTACATGACACAAAATAGGAGGCACTCACTGATGGGAATAAGAACTCACAACTGGATGATGGGTCACTCAGCTGCATTCCGTGTTCGATTACATAAGGCATTCAAAGCTAATGTCTACAGCAAAAACTTGAAGGGCGGTACTCTCTTCTCTTGTATACAAATAAGTAGCTCTGATATATTCACACATCACATTAACATTGCAAGACATGAAATTATATTTCAAGCGAGAACTTGACATCAAAACACAATTGAATCACTAGCACATGCACAACTATATTTCTTATGCAACACATCAAAATAATGACAGCATCCAAATACGACAGAATCAGCTTATATTATAAAATTTCATGTAAAAAATAAATAAAGTCGTTCGCTGCAATGACATAATTACAATCTGAAAGTACATTAATGTTTTGGAACTAGTATATACAGGAATGTCAAGTAAAACCAAAAATGCCCGGATCAAGTCAAAATAGTCGGCAGCATCAGAATTTCATCTCTATCCTTCCAACCCCCCAAGGTCTACTAGACAGCAGGATCAGAACTCCCAGCATGCTGACCAGAGGTCCCACCTGTCCAATTCAGGAGAAGAATCTATTAGACAAACGATAAGCAATCAAGTTAAGAAGAGATTAAAAGGGAAGACTTACCAGCGTCTGCTCCCTAATCATCATCCTCCAACTGCACACCCACTTCCTCGACGGTAAGCAGCCGCATGCCCTCCTTCACCGCCACCTTCTCCTCCTTGGTGAACTGAGCGGTGACCACATCCATTCTGAAGGCCACACCACCCTCTTTATTCGCATCAGCCTTGGCCTCCTCCAAAGCCCGGAGATATATCCTAGCCATGACCCGGGGGTAATCGTCCATCCAGGATAGGTTGCCCTGCTTCCAAGTACGGAAGTACATGTCCTGGAGCATCTCATCCATCATCCCCTCGTTCTCCTCAAACTCCCTCATCCGGGCCTCGGAAGCCGATAGCCTTGTAACAGCAGCATCTCTCTCCAATCAGTATCTCGAGCAGTCAGCCTGAAGGGATTTCCGCATCGCCTCCATGTCCTCCTTCAGCTTGGCTTGAGCAAGCTCTGCGGCCTCAAGCCTCCCAGATAACTCCTCTATCTGCTCAAGATCCGCTGTCCGAACCTCATCCACTGTGGCAATAGCCATGTCGATTCGTTCCTTGCAGATGGCCTCCATCTTTCGCAATTCTGCCTTGCTAGCCTCTTCCATGGTTTTCTTTTTTCGTCTGGAGGCCGCCTCATGCTGCGAGATCTGAATGGCCTGATCGGCAAGCTGTTTGGCCTGATCGAAAACCATTAGCCGCAGCCGAATGTTAGCACTTCCGATTTCCTCTCCAGCCTTGACCAGTCGGGCGTGATGCCCCATCAACTTCTTGGTCTCTTTAGCCACCCGATCGATGTTTGCCTTGGCCTCATCCCCCATAGTCACAATCCGAGTGGTCAACAAGTCGAGATCCAAAGACTTAGCCTCATCAAGCACCCTTACCATAGGATTGAGGGGTAGGAGGTGCTCACCGGTAACCTCATCGAAGGAAATATCATGTGAACTCGGGTCCAGATCTGGATGACCCGCAAATGGGTTACGAGCCAAGCCAGGACGATCAACATGAGTAACGGAAGGATTCTCTGATGGATGCGGAGATGGTATGGACTCAGTATCCTCCCCTGTGATGTCATGAATAGGCTGGATTGGGGGCTGAGGTCCAAGTGAAGGTTCGAACATGGAACGGCTCCTCTTTCTCTTTTGAATATCCTCTTCAATGACTCCGAGAAGAGGACGGTAGCCGACTACGCCTCCAAAACGGTCAGTCGAGGGCTTCGGTTTAGCAGAAGCTTTGAGGAGTTTGAATTGCTCGAGGCGGTGCCGAATGTCTGATGTCTTGGCCGCCTTACTCGTTCCTGGAATAAAAACCAAGTGTTACAAGCGTGCATGAGACTATAATCCAAGAAACATGTGAAGTTAAAAGAGGAGTCGAAAATTCACCTTGAACAGCCGGAGTTGCCCTAGCTGAAATGCTCTCAGAAGATGGACTGGCACCAGTCCCGGCCTTATCAGATTTCTTCGGTTTCTCCACCAAGGCCGACCCTTCCTCCAACCCCTCAAAGGCTTGGCGGAAAGCATCCCGTCCACTCTTGAATCTCACCCGCTTGCCCAGAGGTCAAGGCACCAACTCCACTACCACTCTGTCCTTCGCCACCGTTACCACCATCCCCTTCTCCATCACCTCCGCTCTCCTCCTCACCACTTTCCTCCTCTCCACTTTCCTCCTCCGGAACATCTGGGCATGTGCTGGGAGAAGGTCCATCAGATTTCTTGAGCTTCTTCCCCCCGACGACTGGAGGTATCGATAAGGGTCTCCTCTTGCTGCTCTTTGTCGTGGCCCCTCCTTTGGCTTTGGCAGCCTTTCCTCAGCCGTATTCCTCTGCTTGACCATAGACTGATGTGGTAGAATCAAGTTGTGTCCCAGGAGAGTGGCATTCTTGATTAGGTAAGAAGCTGACCTATCCCTTCCCGAAATGGCCTCTATCTCCGCGGCCATCTGAACCAGGTGATCATTCTCCACGACCGCAAAGCCACCTGTCGCTAGCAAGAAATAAAAGCACATAAGACATCTTAGTCAGAACGGAAATTATAAATAAGCTGCAACTTACAGCCAGAGGTGAAGCGGTGGATCGAAACGGTGTCATCCTGGACGAAGAACCATTCCTTATTAAACATGGTGAACTTTGAATACAAGTCCAAGATCGGATTGAAGGACACGGCCGATTCCAAGCTGATGTATAGGGACCCCTTCTTGTAACCTCTCAAGTTATATAGATACCGAATCTCCCGGTTAGAAGGGGGCGCCCGTACTTTCTCTGGAAAATCACGAATAGGCACACCAAGATAGCGTAGGAGTTGGGCTGGAGCTGGAAAGGGGCCACCTTCAAATAGGTGACGAAGCTAACTATCCAAGCATTAATTGGAGGAATGGCCCCACACATGCAGTGGTACCTACTATAAGCGAAGTATCCTTCAGGGGGATTATATGGCATGACCCCTTCCCTGGCAACAACATGCGTGCTCTATCAATCCCAAAGGAGCGGAAGATAACATCAAGCTGCTCCTCTCTGAGAGAGCTAGGAAAGCAGTCAGGCGGAGAAATCAGAAGCGCTTGGGGACCATACCTATCTACTAGCGATCTCGGGGTGGGTCCGCGACGTTCCGGTCCTGGCTGAGCTGGGGGCACTAAAGCAGACTCTCCTTCGTCCTTGGATTTCCTCTTATCTGATCGAGTTTCCACTTTATGAGATATTTATCTACAACACAAGAAAGTATATCGTTAAAATGGAAGGTATAAACATGCAAGTATATGTAGTCTGGAATTTCACTCGTAATTTAAAACATAAAAGTTCAGGTATATAAGGTTCATTCGGCGCTCAAACCCCCAAGTCTCGTTCTGCAATTCAAAAATGAGAATTCATTTGGTATTCGAACCCCATGTTTCATTCGGTAGCCCATCATAAGAACTCATTCGGCAGAAGAAAACTCACCTGGTCCGGCAGTTAGGTTTGATTCGGCACTTGGTTGATTCGGTATTTGATCGATTCAGCACTTGGTTGATTCGGCACTTGGTTGATCCAGTACTCGATTGATTCGGCTATCTCAAAATGATAAAGGAATAACGAAGGCCTAACACCCCTACTTATAGATGAACGCAGGATGACCGGATCGGTTGATTCAGCACGTATGACCGGAGGAAAACATCCAAGTTAAACAAAGTACGCCATCTGCATGCACATGCCCTACTTTGGGGGGCAAGTGTTGGGTGTGTTTCGACCGGTCCTATACCACTGAACCAACCATCTCCCCCTACATAGACGAACCAAGCTTCATCCACTCACCACCGGACCAAGTCCCACCGAATCAACCACCACCGGACCAAGCTACGTCCCCATCACCGAACCACCTCCTCTCCAAACAATGCCGAACCAACCCTCTCCAAACAATGCCGGACCAACCCACTTCACCTACCACCAGACCAACCTCTACCGGACCAATCCACTTCCAAGGCTTTGCCGAACCAAAGTTGCCAGGCCAGATTGCTTCAGCCCAGGCCCACCAACAGCTATATACATCCAGGACCCCTGCCCCCAGCCTCACTATATAAATAGAGGGGCAGGGGTACAACAATGGTAGACAAGTTTGAGAGCTCAAGCACGGATAGAACTTTCAAACAACTTTCAGATACTTGTAATCTAAACTTTGTACTTGTAATCTGAATAGAAAAGGAGAATAACATATAAAGTGGACGTAGGCACGTTCTGGCCGAACCACTATAAATCTGTGTGTCTTTTACAGTTTAGTCCATCTATTTTATATATTTGCATAAATCACCCAAATCACTAAGAACAACACATAATCAACTAAATCGTACGACTTGGAGGTGTTTGCCCATTTTTTGTGCAAACACCGGGAAATAGAGAACATTGTTTCGAAGAAACCGGGCTCGGATTTGTAATCCGAAAACCACTTCGATCCAACAATTACGTTTTCGTGATGAAGACAAGAGCTTGGAGTCGAAGATGGATCAGTGAAGTGCAAGGGCTAATTGCTACTAATTCTGAGGGTGATTCCAAAATGGATGTAGTAGGCGTAGTGCCTTCGGTTCCGTTCGGACCGGGAACGTACTTGTATGGATGAATGCTATCAGAACATCATTAGGAGGACGGTGAGCATTCTAAGTGAATGTGTTCTAAAAAGGTAACGCATAGCCTCGAGCCTCATCAACTGGGAATGACTGAAATCAGGGGATATGCAGCAAGGCTATGTGGCCAGCAACCGATTAGGGTAAGGTCATCCCTGTCTAGAGGTCCCTTTTTATTCGTCTTTGTGGGCGGTTGCTGATCCAAACCGCAGGGTGATCTTATTCGGACTATCCAGTAAGGGATAGCTCCGGTCTTGTGTTACAGAGGGTCGGGAGGGTTCCTCGGTATGCTGTTCTAGACCAGGTATCGTGACAGGTGGTACCCCAGTGCCTAGTCATTCGTTGGAAATCCATTCTTCCTACGTGCCTTTACAGTTTTGATTGTAGAGCCTAGTATTGCTGGAATTTAATGAATGTAACAATTTTGGCTATTTGAATAAGTATTTGTACTTATAAACTATTATAATATTAGAGGATTTTGATAAGAAATGTTTTGGTTATCGTAAGGTAAAACCCGACATGTTTATTTGTGGCGTAGTCTTAAGAGATACCTTTGATTTCAAAGGATTTTGAAAACTTTAATAATCCAATTGAGTGTGCTTTCCTCATGCTGGTTTTCCAGACTGACTCGGGTGTTCTTTTACTATAATGCTTGGGTCAGACCGAGTTTTATAGGATATAGATTCTGGATGGTATGCTGTGGAGCTCAGGAGACGGGCTGGATGACGAGACGTATCACACGTGATTGATGTATATTCTGCTGTGCAGTGTAGCTGTGTATTCTGTTGTGGGGACAAGTTAATATAACTATCCAGTATTTTGCTATTATTTGTGTTGTACTCTAAGGATGTAATGTATTATTCAGTTACAGATTCTTTTATAATAAAATTTATTGTTATCTATTATATATTGTTCTTCCGCGATTGTGAGATTCTGATGTTGTTTTGTTTTCTCTTCTTCTACCTCCTTCTTCTTTCCCTTATGAACTGTTTTTCTGGCATTCGATTGTTCGGCATTTAATACAGTGGACGCATTGATGTCGATTTTCGAACATTGAAAAATCGGGTCATGACAGTTGGTATCAGAACTGAAAGTTAAGCGAGAACCTTGGCTCTGGTGGGGATTACTCATTAGAAATAGAGTCCGTGGTACTTTAGAATGAGTTTGAGCGTATTAATAGATATGAGCGCGTATTTGTTAGTGAATATAAAATTTGTTTTATATTGTGTTGATTGGTTTGTTGAGTGGTTTATGGATTCTGGTCAATATGAGTAATTAACGTTATTGATCGGGATTTCTAAACACTTGAATAGAACAATTCGACATAGTATTGTTTTAAAGTAGGGTAAATGGAATAATTTTGCGCAAATTACTTTTATATATGAAAGAAATAATTTTCAGAAGTTATTATAGCTATATATGGTTGCTTGGTTTATAGGAAGTGATAATATTAAATTATTACCATGGTTAAGTGAAAATTAAACAAGGATTGAAATTATAACCAAAGTTAAGAAATTAACTTATATAACAAAATGGAGTTTGTAAATGGGGATTATAAATGTGATTTATAATTGAAAATGAAATAAAATTATAGAGAATACTTGAACATAGATTGAAAGGATTTGAAATTCAAAAATTTGGAAAATTTTAATTTCATTTGGGTTTGAAAATGATTTTCAAAGGCTTTGGAGGAATAATAGTGATATTATTTGAAAATATTTTTGAATTGGATTTGAAATTTGTTGAGATTTGGAATTTAAAAATATTTGAAAAGGGTTTTTAAGCGTTGAACTCATCTTGGTCGCTGGAAAATAACTTCGGTGATGACTGCAGCATCATCGATGTTCATTTTCAAGTTTCCAAGAGAGGAATTGCTACCTGAATATTTTAAATTGGAGTTGTTTGCAAACTGGGTTTGGTTTTGAAATTCAAAGAAATGATTTGGGTTGGGTATATATGATTTCAAAAATGTTTTGGAATGTTTAAGAATTTTTTTAAACTCTGGAAGTTTATTTAAAAATGTTCATGGAATATAAGTAAGTCTGAAATCTTATAAGAATTTGAAATCTGAAGGATAAAATTTAACTTGAAGAAGATTTAAATTGAAGTAAGTGTGAAAATGAAATAAAGTGGTAGGCAAACTAATTAAGAAAAGTAAATCAAAGGAGATTAGTAAATGGAATGCAAATAAGTTGGAAAACTTACAGAAGTTTAAATTTTGAATTGAATAGGGATTTAACTGAATTAAATTAAATAAAAGAGAATTTGAGGAAATGAATCTAAGTTGATTAAATGGAATGGCTATTAAATAAAAATTTATTGAATGGGAAATAAATTTGTGAATGAACAGATTTGGAATAGAATTTGATTAGAAACGAATTAGTGGATGGAACTAATTGATTTAAATTGGTAAGCAAATGAATGGAGATTGAATATTAAGACGATATTTAATTTAAATTGGGTAAAGTAAAGTGCAGTTGTAGAATTAGTTCGAAGTGGGCAAAGAATAATAAAGATTTGGAAATAAGAAGTGTTTGAGGTATAAATAAATTTGAGAATGGAACTAATTAAAGAAATGGTTAATTATATTTGGTTTGGGATAAGATGAATAGAATTCAATATTTTAAAATGAAAGGTAAATTGAATTCATATGGAATTGGAGATCCAATTTGAATATAAGTAGATATAAACCAAAGTGGTGAAGTGAAAATAAATATAAGAAGTGTATACAATATTTATATTGAACTTAAGAAATGGATGGTGAAATTCTTCAGTAAAATTTGGCATTGGGAAAATGTATTAAGTTAATAATTGAAGGAAGATTAAACTGGAAATTGTGAAATGGGATAATTGTGAATAAGTGGATAGAAATCAAAATGAATGCGAATAAAAAAAATTATTTAGCTAATAATTAATGGAGATAAATACGTAGGATCTACATATATTATTCTATTCGCATAACGATTTGATCCAGATTCGAGCACAGAATTTCGAGGTAGTTATAACGATCCGAGTTGGAATTTTTTACTTGATTTTTGACGGCAAACCTTGGATATGGATTTTTGATTGACTCTGAAATTCTCTATCATAGTTTAAGACTATGAAAGGAGAATGACGGTTTCTGATCAGGAAAACAAATCCGAGTCAGCACTAGGAAGTCGGGTGAATGATACTAGTCGAAAGTGGAATTGTGCGATCGAGTGAGCGAGCGGATTTGATAATGCGTAAGAATGATATATATACATTGTACGTGCTTAAGTAAAGAAAATGTTGAAATTTTGAAAAGGAATGAATAAAATGATTTTGGATTTTGTGATTGGATGTTATTGATAAGTAGGATATATATGGGTTTTTAAAAGCAAAAGGAAATTCATGATTTGGATTTCAGAAGATAAAATTGCAGGGCCCGACAAAAAGGTATGTATTTAAGTTGGTATATGAAATTTGATGATTTTTTGATCTAGCCACTTGGTGTTCCTTTTCTTTTGAAATCAGGGGGCTCATAGAGACATTTTGTAGTTGTACCAATCTAGCAACGCAAGGAGAAGCTGGCAAAATTTTTCGAAAATTTAAGGAGTCAGAAAAATATTTTGAGAAAATTTTGATAACTAAAATTTGGTTTTAAATTTAAATTTGAATTGTTGAGTAGGTAGTATTGGTTGGAACCTATGGTTGAGTTTGGGAAGTTAGTAAGAGGGTTAGTGTGTCTTTAATAAAAAGATTGTTTTGGGAAGATGTTTTAAAACTGTTTGGTTTTGGGGAAAATAGTTAACGGGTTGTGGACCATTCTTCTTAACCAGTAATTTCGAGGACGAAATTCTTTTAAGGGGGAGGAATGTGACGACCCGGAATTTTTAGATATTTGAAATTAGAATATTTAATTGATTTAAATGTTTAAAACTTAATTTTTTTAACTTAAATTTAAAATATCTCCATTTATTGATATATTAAAAATTATTTAATTTAATAATTGGAAATTGGGTAAAGATATGAAATATTGGTTTTTAAGCATGTTAAAATAATTTGAAGGCTTGTAAAGTTTATATTGACAATACTGAAGATAATAGAACTTTTAAAATTGAATTTAAAGATGGTTTGTTCAGTTTTAAAAGTATATCGTTTAAACTGATGATTAAAAATAGCCTTTCGAGGCACGGTCTTGGATTTCAACGAAACCAATTCCATTGGATCCGTAATAGTGTATTATTATCGGATTTTAATTTTCGTTGTGTTTGGAATTGTCGAGTGATTGTACGATAGGTAAACGTGCTGAGATTCATATCGAAAATTCAATATAATAACTGGGTTCAAAAAGCTATTTTTCGATACAATTGAAATAGGACTCGAAACCTTTTCCATTGCGTTCGGAATAGGGGTATAACATCATGAACGCCTGGAGGCACGCCTCGATAGGATGTAAAATTTTAAGCTTTGATTTGAAGTCGATTTAAATTTGAATTTAAATATATTTCCCATCTGTGCCTTTTATTTTCATTTCTCAACCACTGTAGTATACAGACACGCAAGGCAATTTACAATACATGTTCTCCCTGGTATAACACGCCTCTCCTCCTAATGTCTGTTTCAAAGTCGATTCTTTGTTAAACGATAAACCCCTTTTTTGCTCATCTTCTAAAACAAAATCGAACAGAAAAAAAATTAATGGCCGAACAAAATTTCTTCCTTCCTCCCTTTCAGTTCCACGAAATCGAAATATGGTGGCCGCAGGACTTCGCACTCAGGTTCGTCTTTTCTTTTTCCCTTCGCTCTCAAGTTAATTTGAAATCGAATTCATTTGTTTCAATCAAAATCAAGGAATGGTATAGGAATCGAAGTCGATCGAGACGTCGGCTTTGGCCATTGATGCGCGCGCGTGGAAGGCGACGATGTGGTTTCGGGCGTCTGGTAGCATCGTGGCAAGAGTGGACTTTCGAAGACCAATCGCGATGAGTCGAGATGTTTGGAGCCGAACCCAGGCAAGGAAAAAAGATGGCGGAACAACTCGCGTCGGAGGCGAGATCTGATGTGCCGAGGTCGTAGGTTGGAGGGCTGTCACGTATCAAGGAGTGTCAGTGAAGAGCGGGTGAGCTAATTGCAGTTTATTTTATTCTTCATATTTCTTTTCAATTTAAATTTTGATAATATATATGTATATATTCAAATAAGGGAAAGGGAATTTTAAAACCAGTTCTTTATTTTTATAAATATATGTATAAACACACATGCATGTTGAATATACTGAGAGAAACAGGATATATATATATATATATATATATATATATATATATATAAGATTTGGATAAATATAGGAATTTTAAAAATGTTATATAGAGTTTATAAGAAAAGGTAGATTTTTTTAAAGTGTACGTAGGTTGTTTCAAAAATAATAATAATATTAATAACAATAATAAAATGAATATTTGTATATACCTATTTTTATTTCTAGTTTAATTTTAAAAAAATAACGCAGATTAATTTTTTTAATAATTTTTTTTAATTATTTTAGTTACTAAAGACAATTTATTAAAGAATTTTGTTTTTAATTCAATGATTAGTTAATTAAATCTATGGGAATTAATTGTTCGATTAGTTCAAATATTAATAAATTATATAATGTTATACAAGGTCAAAAATCATGAAGAAACGAGTCGAGATTGAAGTGGATTGCAAACAAAAATCAAAGGTGGGTTAATCTCACTCATTTGGATTACCGTTTAAATTTAAATAGTTTAAATTAAATTATTAGTTGATTGTTTGAATTGTCTGGATGTGATATTATATAATAGTATATATATTGGAGTGATTGATATTCCCTCATTATATAGCCGATGAGACCCTATACGCCCGCATAATAGCTGATGATCCCATATACCGCGATATCCCTCCTTGAAGCGGGATTGGTATTTTATTTGTTGACTAACATTTGTGGATGCAGGGAAACAGGTTGGTGGGATCCAACTGGATTCCTCAAAAATGTTAAATTGATTTCCATATTCAGTTAAATGAAATGTTAGTATCCTATGATAGATTGTATTGGAAATCTAAGTTATTCGGTGCTACGGTTTGGATGAATCTATTTTGGTATTTTAAATGTAGAAATATAATGAATTGGGTTCTTAAAGGAAATGAAAAGAGAATTTGGAATAAAGAATGAAATTTATGTTTCAGATGTAAGTAAGGATTTTAAATCATAATAAAGGGTGAATTTGGCGTTAATTGATTTTGGGTTGATTTTGGATAAATCAAGAGATAAATTTTAAAGTGAATTTAACTCAAGAAAATCGGTTTGAAATCGATTAAGTGTTTTGGAAACTGTGATTTAAAGGATGATGAGGAATGGAATTTATAACTGGGTTATAAATAAGGTGGAATATTTATCAGAGAACATAATTGAAAGTATAGATTTTCGGTGGAAATTTATAAGAAAGGTGCAATTCGTTTTAAAAAAAAAGGTGATTTTATTTTTAAAAGTTGAAAAGTGTATGTTCCTGGAAAACTAAGTATATTTTCAAAGGAAAATTTCTAAGCATGAACTAGAGGTTTAAAGATGTTTTAGAAAATTTATTATTTAATTTCTTTAAAGGAGGAAAGTAAATATTTATTTAAGTTAATTATAGTAGTTAATTATTTTTAAAAGTAAATTAATACAATGATTTTTAAAGGGAGATTTTTATGTATAAGTTGGATGTTTTAAAGTTGTTTTAAAAATAATATTTTAGAGAAATTTATTATTAATTATTTTAGAATTTTAAAGTAAATATTATTCAAAGTAATTTTAGTAGTAATTATTTTAAAGGTTAAATTAATATAATGTTTTAAAAGATAATTATTTAATATTTATACTTTATAGAATAGTTTTATTTTAAGAATAGTTTGTGGCTAAAGTTTTAGTGGGAAAATTATTATAGATTTCATAACTGTTATTTTAAAAAAGGGTTTTAAGTAGTTTTATTTCAAAGGTTCTAAGTGTACGTTTTTGGGGAAAGTGATTTAAAATTTTTAAAATCTAATTTTAATAAGACTTGGAGTTTTCAGTGGAAATAAATAATTGGTTGAAATTGATTGTTCATTTGATAGTTAAATAACCGACTATTAAATCTGGACCCAAAATATAACTTTGGAAATATCTAGAATAGGTGTGGGAATTATATGGTACAGTTACCGTTCGAGGTACTATACTGTACGTATAAACCCGTTCGTTCTTCTAGGATGTTTATAAGAAATCTGTCCACTAATGGTTAGGGGGTGAAATCCGATCTTATTCTCGTTTGTGTATTTCCTAAGGAACCGAGGTTGAGTTTACCGGGAAATAGCGAACATTGTTTCGACGAGACCGGGATCGGATTTGTAATCCGAGAACCACTTCGATCCAATAAGTACGTTTTCGTGATGAAGACAAGAGCTTAGAGTCGATGATGGAGCAGTGAAGTGCAAGCACTAATTGCTACTAATCCCGAGGGTGATTCCAAGATGGATGTAGCAGGAGTAGTGCCTACGGTTCTGTTCGAACCAGGAACAGACTTGTTTGGATGAATGCTATCAAAACATCGTTAGGAGGACAGTGAGCATTCTAAGTGAATGTGTTCTAAAAAGGTAACGCTTAGCCTCGAGCCTCATCAACCGGGAATGATTGAAAATGAAGGGATATGCAGCAAGGCTAAGTGGCTAGCAACCAATTAGGGTAAGATCATCCCTGTCTAGAGGTCCCTTTTTATTCGACTGTGCAGCAGTTGCTGTTCCTAACCGCGGGGGGATCTTATTCGGACTATCCAGTAAGGGTTAGCTCCGGTTTTCTGTTGTAGGGGATCGGGAGGTGTCCTCGATACGCTAATCTAGACCAGGTACCGTGATAGGTGGTATCCCATTGCCTAGTCATTAGTTGAAAATCCATTCTCCCTACGTACCTTTACGGTTTTGATTGTAGAGCCTAGTATTGCTGGAATTTAATGAATGTAACAATTTAGGCTATTTGAATAAGTATTTTTACTTAGACACTATTATAATATTAGCGGATTTTGATAAGAAATGTTTTGGTTATCATAAGGTAAAAACCAGCATGTTTCTTTGTTGCATGGTCTTACGAGGTACCTTTTATTTCAAAGGATTTTGAAAACTTTAATAATCCAATTGAGTGTGTTTTCTCACGCTGATTTTCCAGATTGACTCGCATATTATTTTACTATAATTCTCGGGTCAAACTGAGTATTATAGGATACAGATTCTGGATGGGATGCTGTGGAGCTCAGGAGACGAACTGGATGACGAGACCTATCATACGTACTTGATGTATATTCTGCTGAGCAGTAAGGTTGTGTATTCAGTTGTGGGGACAAGTTAATATAACTGTCTAGTATTTTGCTATTGTTTGTGTTGTATTCTGATGATGTAATGTATTATTCTGTTACAGATTCTTTTGTATAAAATCTGTTGTTATCTATTATATATTTTCCCGCTGCGATTGTGAGATTATGATGTTGTTTTGTTTTCTCTTCTTCTACTTCCTTCTCTTTCCCTTACGGACTGTTTTTCCGGCATTCGATTGTTCGGCATTTAATACAATTGACGTATTGATGCCGATTTTTGGGCGTCGAAAAATTGGGTCGTGAGAGGATGGACCTTAAAAGGAATATTTTTCCAAGAAGAAGATCTTTTTAATTAAAATATTTTATACCATACAAGTGGATCCGGGAAGGCCAAGGAAAAGAGCTAAGAACCACAGGTGAGTGTTTAGTAATTATTTTAGATACTAAGTCATTTAAAATAATAGGGTTCCCAATAGTTGTAGTTTTTCAACAATTTTGGGATAACCTTTATACAAGTTTATTTACAGTTTAATTTAAGTAAGTTTTAGACTTGTTTTACAGTCTATTTTCATTTAGCTATTATATTTTAAGTCATTTACAATTATTTACTGTTAATTATAGTTTTTTCTAACTATTTTACAGTTATTTACCGTATTTATATTTATTTACATCTATTCTACGTTTGGGATTTCTTCTGTAATTGTCAATTTCTTTTTAATTTCCCTTTTTTTACGTGAAAGGAATAAACAGAATAGAATAAATCGCGAATATGGACAAAATTATAAGAACACTAAATTTACGGAAAATGGGATGTAAAATAAGAAAACTGTAATAAATTGGACTTAGACTGAAACAAGAAAATTTAAAATATTTGCAAGCTTAGTTATAACATGTAATTGTATCTAAAAAGTGAAAACAGAAGAAATAGCAAAAGTAGCTTATTTTTATACTTAGACCTTGGGTTAAGTTAATAAGCGAAATTATAACACACAGGAGATAATAGAAAAGCTTATTTTAAGACTTAAATTAAGTTAATAAGCAAATAAAGCAGAAATAACAAAAGAGGCTTATTTTAGTAAACTTAGATCTTAGATTAAGTTAATAAGCAAGATATAGAAGATCGGTATTGTAGGCCCAACGGGGTAGTCCTTTACTGATATAGAAGATCTGTATTGTAGGCCCAACGAGGTAGTCCTTTACAGATATAAAGACTTATTTTTATACTAAATTAATAAGAAAAGATGAAAGCAAGACCCATACCAACAGCATTTCCTTTAGGACATTCTTATGCTTAAATGATGGTAAATAAGAGGTCAATAAATAGAAGCTCAAATAAAGAGATTTGGGCAAGGGGCGATACTAGATTTTGTTTGTTAGATAAGACCCGTACCAATAGCATTCCCTTTTAGTCAAACACAGGCGGTCTCACAATAGAACAGGTGAGGCAAGGGCATGCTTATGCTGGAGCAGTGGTAAATAAGAGGTCAACAGGGGGGAGCAATAGATTGCACGAGCCTAATGGTGGTCGAGCATGCGACCGCAGTGCTGGCTGATAAGTTGTTATTGAGTTTCAAGCTCTAAGTAGGTATCTATTGTGTATGGACCAACAAGGTATAGTCCACACTAGTAGGTGTCTATTGCATAGGGACCAACAGGGTCTAGCCCGTACCTATGGAGTAGGGACCAACATGGTCTAGTTCGCATCTTTTGCATAGAGGCCAAAGGGTCTAGTCTGCAGTAGGCACAGTAGAGATAGAAGGCCAATCAAAGGATAGAATTAGGACTTTAGCCTAATTAAAGTAGGATTAGGGTTTCATCCTAATCAAAGCGGTTATCTAAGAAAAGTGCAAACAATCTAATCGAACTATCTAAGCATAGTGAACAATTAAACCGTATTTTATTCCAGCTTTATCTTTTCTTTTATTTCCTTTTACATTAGAACTGTTGCTAAGTCTATTATCTTTATCTGGCTTAAAAATGCTAGTAATTACTTCCGCTCACTAGACTTTTAGTCTGACCCACTCCACTATTTTCCCCTTTTCTCCCTATTAGGCTAGCAGACGCAAGGACAGTAGATTTGGATTTCTTGGAGACCCATTTGCAGAGCTTTTCCATCCTTCATGTACTCTTCTTCTTTTCAGTATCATATGACTTTTGATGTATTGATACTTTGTGAGAAGGATGATTATCTTTATGTACTCTAATAATGTGACTGAGATGGTACTTTTCATAAGACATGTGTATTCAGTTTTTAATACTTATTATGTATTTGATTTTATGACTTATTTTATAGAGAAATAAAATTTAATTTTAAATGTTTCGGCTATTTTATTTATTTTGTCTTGTGAATCTTAGTCTCTGTAAATTTTTAACTATACCTATAACGCACCATAACCTTAGTGTGTCCTTTTGGATATACTAGGTGTGCGGAGTGTTACAGATATTAATATACTCTCTGTCAATACCGAAACCACTTTAACAACGTGCATGTGATGGAGAATCCAGAATGAAGTAGGATGGTTTGGCGAACGCTACTGGAATGAAGTAAAAGAACGATGATGGATAGCCTTGATTTTTGGGTCATAATTAAAATGACTAAAACAGAAGCTATACCGGGCCAAGTGGGATCGCTTCCCATATCGAGCATGCTTCTTCGAAACCATATCTATTACTTTGTGATTTGATTAGTGGCCACCCTCGATTTGATTATGGGAGTGTGTATCGAGGTGGGTGGTAGTAGTTGCTATGCGTTACCACTAGTCCAGGAGTGCAAAACAATAAAATCCTACCCTGGGCATTGCCTCGCGTGCCTTGTCATATTCATCCTGATCGAGTCTACTATGACTTTGGTTTGTGGCGTACCGATGTGCTCCCTAAATATCCCACTAGTTTATGAAGGAGTTTACAGTATTGTATAGACTAGGATGCTTATATAAAAATGTGTTAAAAGGAATATGGGTAACGCGTTAACACTATTTTAATAATTTACTTTATGATAGACATTATATATGTAGCGTATTGTATTATATATATAGATAGTTTTACGGATCCTTAAAGGATTTGAAAATCCCAAACATCCTTCGAGTTTTTGATGCATTTCACTTGAACATTTCACTTGAGTTGATTTACTTACAAAAGAATTGGAACACCCCACACCCCTTAATATACCCAAAATGACATGTTAAAAGGCATGGTGAGTTGTAAGGTATAACTAAAGCTAACTAAGACTAAGATTAGTAAGACAAAAATAGATTAAAACAGTGGAAACTTAAAATAATAACTTAATTAAAACAAAACTTCATAAATAAATCAAATACCAAATACCACATACATGTTTGAAAATCCAATATGTCCATGAAACAAAACTCATAGTCCCAAAAATCAGAGTACATAATAACCCTTATAATAAGCCAGTACATAGAAAGAACAAAAGTTGAAAGAAAAGAAATACATGGTAGCAAACTCCTCCAACAAATCTACAAGCAACTGCAATCTACTATCCTCTCCCTTGATTTCCTAAGGGGGAAAATAGAGGAGCGGGTCAGACTAAAAGTCCGGTGAATGATAGTAATTACTAAAGTCTTTAAACAAAGTAAAAGTAACGACTCTACAACAGTTCTAGTATAAAAAAGGAAACAAAGGAAATACAAAAGAGATAACTGGAAATAAATATGATTAACTATAGGACATGTTAACTCTGATTGTTTGCACTTGTCCTTGAATTCTGCTTTGATTAGGCTCAATTCCTAATCCTGTAATTAGGATGTAACCCTAGTCCTACTCTTTTGATCGACCTGCTACTCTATAGTACCCTTCTGCGGACCAGATGCTATATAACTCCCTGCATAGAATGTTACTATGGATCAGACGACATATAAAACTTCCTACACAGAAGGCATTTATTTAATGTGGACCAAATACTATATAACTCCCTACACAAAATGTTACTGTGGACCACACAACATATATAGCTTTCTACACAAAAGGCAACGGTGTCTACGAAAGACACCCATACTAAGCGCTTGGAACTCATAGCTATTAATGAGCACCCGAATGGAAGTCGCATGCATAACTACCACCATGCCCATACTACCTTTTTCTCCACCTATTGGTCTTCTTATTACCTCAAACTCTAGCATAAGCATGCCCCTCATCCCACTTCAGGCTAATGTGAGATCACCGTGTGTCCATAGAAAATAGGGGAAATGCTGTTGGTACTGGCCCATCATCCAAACAATATCTAGTTGCGCCCCTTATCCAAATCCCCCGTGATTTGGACTTAAAATTGACCAATTACCACCATTTTTCACCTAAGCGTTCCCTCATCTCACTTCAGGCTAATGTGGGACCTCCGTTTTTTCTAATAGGGATGCTATCTGGTATAGGTCCTACTTTCATCTTTGCTTATTAACTTAGATAAATTATTTTAAGTAAGCCTTTACAATTTATCCCTACTATCTTTGCCTATTAGCTTATCCTAAGTCTTGAAGTAAGCCTTATTCTGATCTTTTTTCTTATTATAACCAACGTTATAATCATGCTTATTGCTTAACCCAAGGTCTAAGTGTGAAAGTAGGCCTCTTTCATGTTTTACTCTTTTTTTAGTTATAATTCTAAGTTATAACTAGGCCAATTAATTGTCCAATTCTAATCATAATTAGGCATAATTTCAGTCCGATCCCATTTATACTACAGTCTTTATAATTTACGTCTCACAATTATAAATAGGCCAATCTCTTAATACAGTCCGATTAATATCATATTTAGGCATAATTTCAGTCTTAATTCCATTTTATTACAGTCTTTTTAATTTACATCTTATCACTCCTTATTTCAGAATTCTTATAATTTAATTCAGTTTTGCGTTAATTCTATTTTAATCTATACGTGAAGAAGAGGAAAAATAAAAGAAAACTGAAAATAGAAGAAAATCCAAGGCGTAGAGAGAAGATTTGAATAATGCATAAATAGCAGTAAATAGATTAAAACATTGTAAATAAACTGTAAATAAATGGAAAAGCTATAATTAACAGAAATAACTAAAATTAACCAATAGAATAGTTAGAAAGAAATAGGCTGAAAATAATTCTAAAAATTGTAAATAAAAATGCGAAAAAGGTTATTCCAAAAATCATAGTAAAACTACAACTATTGTAAACCCTATTATTTTAAATTACTTAAATAAATCTTAAAATAATTACAATCACTCATCTCTAGTTCTTAGCTCTTCCCTTTAGGCCTTCACGGATCCACTTGGGGTTGTTAAAATATTTTTATTAAAAAGATTCTCTCCTTGGAAAAGTATTCCTTTTAGGGTCCTTCCTGAAAAGGTGAACCCAAGTGGAGAAAATCTAGAATGAGAAAAAGAGTTAGGCCTAGGGTCTTATTTGTAGAGGTAGAAGTGGATCTCAGACTGTTGGATTTGGAAATTGAATAGGATGCAGCCACGTCATAGGCTGAATAGGAGACATCAAATGCAAGAATAGAAGGACCAGATGAAGCCAATTAATATAAAACACAAGTACAACAATTGAACGAATGAACGTTCGTTCATTTTCTCATTAGGGAAGGCGTGTCGACTGTAACAGCTGGTATTTTCAACCATTCGCATCCGCACATGTCGGACTTGAATTGCTCAAAATATCAGATTGGTAACTTAAATTTGGCAATACTCAACATATACAGCAAATAAATAATCACAGAATCACAGACACAGAGTAATATAACAATAAGCAACGGAAACAAAAGAATAGTAGTTCATGAAGCTACTATATATATAACAGAGTTAAATAAGATACAACAGAAGTCTCAAATACAAGATCAGAATTCTTCACTGGAATTGACTGAATAACTACAAGCTAAATAGATAGATGGATCCCCAAGCGAAGCTCCAACTTCAAAGGTGGGTCTCAAATGCTGTGACACTCAGTCTGACCCGAGCGTAAAGCAAAACACAAAACACTCGAGTCATGATTAACATTCTTATATTAATAAATTCAACTCAAGTGAAATAACAACCAAAATACGAGCAGCTCAAAGGATGTTTGCGATAACCATCCTCTAAGGATCCATTAAACTATCTACAATGCAGTAATATACGCTATTATAATAATGTCTATAGTAAAGTAAACTATTAAAATAGCGTTAAAGCGTTACCCATATCCCCCTTAACACATTTTATATATTCTCATAGTCTATACAGTATCGTAATCTCCCCCATGATGGGCGTCGTTAGAGGGCACTCCATAGGTATGGTACAAAACAAAATTGTAGAAGGCACGCTAGGGTAGGTGACACGGCACAACTAGGCAATGCTAGAGTAGATATACCAATTACGCATCCGGACTGGTGGTAACACATAACAGCTACGAACGCCCACCTCGGAATGCACTCCCAAATCAAAATCAAGGGTGACCACCAAATCATTCACAAAGTCAAATAAAATATCGAAGGAATGTTCCCGATCGAAGGAATGACCTCACTTGCCCCGAGAATCGCTCCTGTTTTAGCCACCTTTTGCCAACTCATGGGAGTCGGGTCCACATATATACCTAAATAGAACGTCGCCACCATCCGAATTCATTCTGGAATCTCCACCGCGTACACGGTTGTTAAAGTGGTTGTAACGACCCAATTTTTCGACTTTCGAAAATCAACATCAATACGTCCATTGTATCAAATGCCAAACAATTGAATGCCGAAAAACCGAACCGTTATGGTTAAAGAAGAAGAAAACAGAAACAATATCAGAATCTCTTACATTCACAGTGGAACAATATATAATAGATAAATGAATAATCTTTAAACAAAAGAACTATATCAGTTTATACACTACATCATCAGAGTATTACAACAACAAAACATGACACTAGGCATTTATGGAAACTTGTCCATATGAAAAATGAACTTGTAGCTACCCATACACAACATATACTACATAATATAAGTGATACGTCTCGTCATCCAGCTTGTCTCCTGATCTCTACAACATACTTTTCTGACTTTGCTCTAGAACTACTGACAACCTGACTCTAGGCTGCCCATGTGGAAAATTATGGGCTCTTAGAGTTTAGAAAGGGAACAATAAACTCCAGGTCAGTCATGAGACTGGTGTGAGATCTTAAACAGTTATGTGCACAAAAGAAAAGGACAAGAAATTCGTTATGCTTTTGGAAAATGAAACTACCATAAGGCCTCCCACCACACACACAATGCAATCACATACTTGGGAAAGATTTCTCCTTATAACAGTCAAACATGCTTGATACGCGAAAATCCTTTTGATATTATTATTAGTGCATAGTGTGGAAAATATTTCAAAAGTATAATATTAATCTTAGCCAGCATAGGTACCATTATATGATGCCTACTATAGCTACCACCTGAGGTGGCAGGTTCTACAAATGTAATCATAAAGGGCTCATATTAATTTGTTTGGATAGCCAACAAATGGTCAAGGCTAAGGAACTTCCTTTCCGAAAAGGGTACGCCTTTGGAGGGACGCCCCGAAAACGTAACCGGATCTCTGCCAACACAAGGACGGGTTACCTCTGTAGCTAGGTAACTAACTGTCACGAGTATGTCATTCCCCAGTCTAGACCGACCTTTATCGAGGCGCCTCAACAACCAATAACCACATAAGTAAATTATCTGGGCTCCATACCAGAATACCACTTTTTATCCACACAAGTTAAATATCTGGGCTCCATACCAGATACCACTTTTTATCCAGAAGCAAATACACAAACCCTGAGGGGCGCGATCCCCATCACCTTGCTGCATCCTTTCCCGTTTCAACCATTTTTGGGATGTGAGGTTCGACGAAGTCTTGTCCCATAAAGCTGCGCTTTTCGCAAAAGCCATGCTTCGATCAACAAATGATCAACCCTTAGCATGCCACATTACCAAATTGGGAATATATCACTAGTAATCATCACCTACATAACCTCGAGCTTCTACGTCTTAGAGAAGGGTGTTAAGCTAAGAGAATAAATTCTCTGCTACCAATCGAAATGTATTTGATAGAAACCAGCTTTATATCTCAAAGTGTAATGTGAGACATACATCCATACAAATCCATTCTAAGTCTAAATGGAACCGAAGGCACTTCCTCCAATTAAGGAAAGAACTCCTTGCAAATTCGGATATTCCCTAATCACATCCGGACTCCCCATCACATAGGGTGATATAAATCTCTATACCGGAGCAACTCGGTGCAGAGACATTCGACAGGTAATCCTTTCGTTTTCGAAAAATACCCGTCTTCAACCACCGTCTTCAAATGCAATCTCATTTTGTTGTATTATTATTCGGAATGGGTTTTATGACTTAATGTCCTCCCCCGACTTGACTGAATAATGAGCGCTTATTTTAAAAACAAAGTCAAGTGCCGTCTTAAAGGCCAATATTGATAGTCGGTTATTTAACTATCAAACAACATTCACAACAACCATCAAGCATAAATAATTTCCAAATTATTTATACTGATAGTCGGTTATTTAACTATCAAAAACATTCACGACAACCATCAAATTTAAATAATTTCCCCAAATTATGTATTTCAAAATAACTTCGCAAGATATATTTTCACACTTCAACCCTTTGAAAAACAATTTTCAAATCACTTTCCTTTCGCGGAATAAATTTCCAAATATTGTTTATTTCCACTGAAAATTTGCCAAGTCTGGATACTTTAAAATAATTTAAATCACTTATCTAAATATATACTTGGAAACACTTAAAAATGAAAACTATTTTTAAACACTTTATTTAAAATATTGGTCATGAGATTTTTATACTAATATCTCATATAAAAATTAAGTCCATACTAATAAAATGATTAATAGAGTGTAATTATTTAAGTGACAATCTTTTAAATCAAATATTAGTTAAATCATCAAAATAAGCACTTCTACAATTAACTTAATAAATATTTACTTTTAAAATTTTAAAAACAATTTAAGAAAATAATTTCTCCAAAAACATTCTTTTTGAAACCAACTTTAGAAATTTTAGTTTATATTTAAAAGCTAAGTTGAAAACATACTCAGCTTTCCAAGGAAAATACGATTTCCATTCCAAAATAGTCCATTTTTAAAATAATTAATAAATCCTTCTCGATTTACATCCCAAATTCGTAAATTTCTTTCCACACTTTTAAAATAAATCAATATTTATTTTTAAAACAAATCACCCATTCCTTTATAAATTCCCATCGTGAATTTTTATTTTCAAATATCCATTGATGTACAATTTCCAAATTGATTTCCAAAACTTACTTTCAAACACCAAATCGAATTCCAATTTGATTTCCAAAATTTACTTCATTCAAAAATTACTCCTTTACTTATCCAAATTTATTTCAAAATCTATAAATTCCAAACTCACTTCTTTATTTAGATTCAAAATCTTTTTTAAAAATCTAAAATATTAATTTCATACTTTATTTTAAAATTCTCCCTTTTATTTCTCCTAAATCATTTAAAACCCGAATTTTAAATAATTCTTCAACTTTCAAAAAAATAATGCTTAAGTTCTCAAATCCATTTATTAAAAATCTTTCCCCATACTTGGAATTTATTCGATAGGATTTCAAAAATCAACTTTTATCCTTTTCCAAATTCCTTCTTTCAAATTATCCAATTCTCAAAAATTAATTTACTTAAAATTCTTTACTTCAATTTCCTTCAAAAAATCCAATATTTTATATTTCTGGTATTTTAAAATACCAAAAATATATTCGGCTAAACCATAACCTACAATAATTTCAATTACCAATATAATCATTCACAGATTATCAATAAATCACATCACAACATATGAAATAAATTCAAACATTTGAGGAATCCAGTTGGATCCCTTCAACCTGTTTCCCTGCGTCCACAGATGTTAGCACAACAAAAAAATGCCAATTCTAATTCGAGGTGGAATATCGCGGTGTATGGGGTCATCCGCTATTATGCGGGGCGCATAAGGTCTCATCCGCTATATAATGCGGGAAATCAATCACTCCATATATATATATATAAATAATATTACCAAACAGATAAATTATCAAATTCATCCAAGCACTTATAAAAATTGAAGTCTAACTATTTAAATTATTAAACAGGCAAACCAAGTGAGTGAGAAGGTCTCACCTTCGCTTTTGTCTTGCAATCCGTTTCCATCCCAACTTGTTTTCTCGGTTTTTTGACCTTGTATAACAATTATATGATTTTATTAATATTTGAAATAATCAAATAATCAATTTCCTTTTAATAAATTTAGTTAACTAACAATTTGATTTTTAAACTAATTTTTCTTTTAATAAAATATTTTCTTGTTACCAAAATAATTACATAAGTTAACTAAACAAATTAATCTAGTAAGTGAAAAATAGGTATGTACATATTTTTACATAGATATATTTATTTATTTTCCACGATTTTCAAACTAGCCTTTAAAATTCCTGTTTTCAAAAATCACTTTTAACTTTACTATTTTTTATAATAACAACAGTAGTTGTAACGTCCCGGCCTTTTTGTACGCTTTAAATCGACGATAAACCACACACGTCAGACTCAAACCATACAGAAGGGCGGATTGTTATTGGGGTGAATAAGAAAAAGCAGGGAAAGAAATAAAACAAAATAGAATCTCATAGTGGAATGACAAAATATAATAATCAAATAACAGTTCATGAAGTTGTTTTATAAACATTTGATTGTACTTATACAATACATATCAGAGTACACATACCAGAGAATAATAAATAATACAGCGGAACAATATGAATGCAGTGGAATAATATAAATCAAAATAGTAATACAGTCTTCGTCTTCGTCCTTTAGAAAAAAGGTCTTCAAATCCTGAAATACTCAGGCTGACCCAAGCGAATTGAAGAGACAAAACACTCGAGTCAGAACTAAAAGTTCTTATGTGAGTTAAATCAATAGATTTAAATATGAGCGGAACGACGTCAAAGATGTTTACGGGATTTGACATCTCCTATCCAGTGTCAACGTGAGTGCAGTAACTTAAAAGATGCTCGGGATTCACATCTCCTAAGGATCCGTTAAACTATTTACTATGTAGTAATATTTCGCTATTATAATAACTTCTATTAGTAAAATAAACTTACTTAAAAATAGCGTTAAGGAGTGACCCAATATTCCCCTTAACACGTAATAGTGCCAATAGTCTATACAGTACCTACATATCTCCTGATCGAGAGACTACGAGAAGATACTCCATAGGTACGACACAAATCAAACTCGTACAAGGCGCGCTAGGGTAGGTGACACGGCACAACTAGGCAATGCCATGGTAGATATACCAATCACGCATTCAGACTGATGGTGATGCATAGCGCGCAGCTACCGCCCACCTCTAGCCACACCCCTAAAAAAAATCAAAGGCCCGCAATCAATCACAAAGTAATAGAATGGTATCGAAGGAGTGTGTCCGATAAGAGGGGCTACCACACTGGCCCGTTATCCCTCCTATTTTAGCCACCTTATGCCAACTCACGGAAGTCGGGTCCACGTATTTACCTCAAAGGAACATCGCCACCATCCTACTTCATTATGAAATCTCCACCACGTACACGGTTGTTAAAGTGGTTTCCGGAGTTGGCAGAGAGTATGACAACTTCCGATCCCGGTCTCTTTAACAACCAAACGTTATTATAACACCGCATTCATTTTTAAAATAGTTTATACTTTAAAAACAAATATCATTGCCCTTTTCAAAACCAAATCAATACGATATCATTTTCATTTCAAATATATCCTTTCTAAAATCATAACACTTTCAAAGTTATAACATTTCGAAATTAAAACACTTGAATATAACCCTTTCAAATCATAATACTTGAAATGTAACTTCCACCACTTAAATGGTTTAAATATTAAAATACTTTTCAAAATAAACTGGCTCCTTCAATTTCACAAATCAATCCCAAAACAACTCGAATTTCTACATTTTATATTTAACCAAATCTCAAATCATAAATTCCCATTTCAATTCAGTTTTCAAATAAACCATTCCAAATTATATTGACTTCAAGACAGATTTGGTCCACAAAATGAACCATTCAAATTCAGTATATTTCAAACTTTAAGCATTCAACAATTTCAAAACTAAGTTTGATAATTTCATATATATCAAATTCAATTTCATATTATTTAGTTTCGAAACATTTACTTAATAAATCCATTATCATTTAAATAAATCCCAAATTACAAATAACTAAATATTTCCTTCAATTTATTTATACTTGAAATATTCATTTAATTCACCTTAACCCAAAATTAAGTTGTAAAATCATACCAAAAAAATTTCAAATTTGATAAATTTTACATCAACTTATTTGAGTTTAATTCTCAAATAAATTTAATTTCAAATAAATTTCCAGTTTACCTTCCAACCTTAATTTACTTAAATCATTATAACCTCTATATTAAAATATGATTTAAATACTTAACCATATTTTATTTTAATAAAATCAAACTCCATTATTAAACTTATTTTTATTAAACAAATTCATATATAGCTTAAACTCAAGAATTTAACTATATATAAAATAACATTTATATAATATCAAAAATCAATATTTATTAAACCGTACATTTCTTTCCAAAACCATAGAAATCATTTTCAAAATATTTATATATAGACCGACGGTGTCTGTATATAATTTTCTATCCTATGGTCAAGTGATACAGATATTTATCATTTCAATCCGCAATTTAAAATATAAATATGGTTATATATATATCATTTCAAACCGCAATCCCGAATGAAATAAAATCCATAACAAATTGCAGTTTATAACAAGATAAAATACAACGTCCATTCATCCAATATCAATCATCAAACAATTATCACAATCATCATCCAATTTAATCAATAACATCAATATATAATAGATAATAAATAACAGGTATTTACCGGCAGTTTATATTTAATAATAAATTAGATAACTATTTAACTGACAGTTTATATGTAAAAATAAATTAAATGACAATTTAATTTAATAAATTCAATTTAACAGAGATGATGATTAAAAATATGCCAAACAGTCACAAATAAATTTCTAATTACATCATAAATCAATTTAACAAACATAAGAAACTTTAGAAGTTGTAAGTGGGATTAAAACACTCACCTTTTGAATTTCAATTAAATTTAAATCCAATTTAAACCCAAAATTTGAACAGCCTCAGAATTCGTCCAAATCCATGCCAAAATGTCCGAAATTCCAATACGAACCAAACAGAGAAAACCATGCGTAATCCCGACCTCATATGCAAAAGTTGTATACATTAGAACATTAATGATTTAAAAAAAATCAAATTAAATGAAACAAAACAAAGAGGATCGTCCACTCACAGGCACGTCAACCTTCCTTCTCACGGCTACAGAAACCAAGCAATCACATGTAACCAGCTCCCATCGAAACCCTAAACGCACGAACGTCGATCGCCAGAGATGATCGGTCACCTCCAGGCTTCGTCGCCTCTACGCGTGGCCTCCTCCCCGCCTACTCGACCTCCAACGACGTCGGTCACGAACCAAAAATTCACAACCGCCGAAAAAAGGTTAAACCCTAATCCAATTAAATCGACCAATCCGACCGTTGAAATGACGAACGACCACCACCGATGAGATGCGCTCGCCACTCTCCACGCACTAGTATCATCGATTTGACGATCAGTTTAGGTTCATCGACGAGTGATGAACGCCCGAAAACAAAACAACAATTCCTGGCGACATCGGAACCCAGATTGAAAAACGAATTACAAATCTGAGATGCGCTCGTCCCGAGCTTCAGATTGATATATAATTTGATGTTGTTTGAGGAGTTTGAATTTTGAAGTATAATTTTGAATTGGAATTGAATTGGAATATTTAGGATTTTCATCCATTGAGGAAGAGGAAAAACAGAAGTTTCTGTACGTACAAAAATAAGAAATAGAAAGGCTGCTAGGGTTTATAACCTGATATATAAAGGTAGGGTTGAAAATGGAAAGAACAGATCAGATTTGATTGAACGATATCGGCCCAAAAGCCTGTTCTGCCTCCGAAATAGAATGGGTCATCCCATATGTCAAAATAGATGTTTTTAAATATTTTAAACGCAATGGAATAGGTTACAAGTCCAAATTCCATCATATGAAGAAGTTATGCTAAAATCTAGTTATTTCAAATTGATTTCAATTGACTTCAATTAAATTGATTTCGAAACGTTTCGAGCCCGTATGATCAAACGACAAGCCCGATCGTTACGAAACTCGAAATCCTATAATAATTCACTGTTACGGATCCGATGAAACTGGCTTCGTCGAAATCCGAATCAGTGGCCAATATGGCTATTTTTCAGTTAATTAAATAAATTAATAATTAATTAATTAAATCAAAATTTCAATTTCAATGCTATAATTGACAAATTTTATCGTTTTTAAATTTCTTAATCATTTATACTAATTTAACCAAATTTAGATGTTAATTTAGAGTTGATTAATTTATCAATTTCAGTGTTAGCCTTAATTTCATTAAATTTCATTTAATTGCAATTAATTCATTTATTAAGTTCAAATTCCAATAAATTAATAAATCTTCATATCCATTGTTTTCCATTCAACCAATTGTTATCGTATTCATACTTTATTTTCAACCAACAATTATTACAATTAATTATCTAATATTGATTTTTCCAAATTACAGCTTATTACGTACTATTTCGTTAATTAATATAACTTTGAATTTTATTTCCCAATTTACTATTTACAACCAATTATGACCTTATAATTGTTTCAATTAATTGGGTTTGCACTAAATTAGTTGTTTATTAACTTGCATTAACATTATTATCTTTATTTTAGTGATTTCATTATCAAGTTACAGATTTCTTTATTTTCTTTCCGAATTAAATTACCAAAACTTATTAAATTAATTAAATTTAATTATCGAAAATTACAGGTCGTTGCACTCTCCCTCACTCAAAACTTGTCGTCCCCGAAAAGGAAAAAGAATGGAAAAGAAGGAAATAAGTAGTCAATACATCTTATTTAAAATATAATTTCATAAACAAATAATTTATAAAATTAATTAATTTAAAGGATATATACAAATTTATAACCATTAAATCTTTTTATACTCAAATTAATAAAGATTGGAAAACATTTTTCAAAATTTTCTAATTCCAAAATTTACGGAAAATTTCGGAAGAGTCTCCTTTGTACGGATAGGCTCGGGAGAAAATATAATATCAAATATAACAATATACAACATATATTTTCCAAAATAATATATATCACAACTTGGGAAAAACAATATAATAACACTAGAAAACCGTAGTCAGAGAACATACCTATTTGTCGGGCAATTTACGCTTATTTTATGAAACCAAAAGTAGTAGCAATTGCATCCATAACCTAGATTTCACTAATATAATCCAAAAAGAGTTAATAATTATATAAAATGAAATATTTAAAGTTGTTTCAACTACTAACAAACAATCAATATAAACAACAATCATTCGCAACCAACAACATACACATCAAAACAGATAAACCATCCAAGCAAGACAACCAATTGATTTGTTCGGGTTAAGACACTTTAAATCACATAGAATGAAAAATAACTATGAAGTATTCCACTTACTCAACAGTCTTAGAAAACTCAATAGATTATTCATACATCTAAGCGAATAAAAATATCTTTTATCCAAACAACTCATAAAACAAAACGAACAATAATTTCAAACAATAAATCAAGTTCATTTTTATCAATTTCATTTCATAACATTTATTGTTTCATTTCCTTTTCATTCATATAATGATTCATCTTTTTAATTTACATTTATTTCTTGCAAATTTTCATTTTTATTTATTTACAGTGTTCATATTTCTACTTATATTTATTATAAATAACTTCAACATTTACTAAAGTTTATAACAATTATAACATTAAATTCTTATTTATAAAAGCAAATTCATTGAATACTTTCATTACTTCAAGTTTTACTTGTATAATTTCCATTACATTTTCTTATTAGACATTTCAACTTTTAAATCTTTGGTAAGTTATATGTATGCTTTTTAAGAATGCAATTGAAAAATTATATAAGTTTTTCTCATTTCCTTTAATTAATTTAATGTTCAATAATCATATCCTTTGATTTTTATAGGTTACTAGTTTCAACTTTCTTGTAATTTCATTTATAACCTAGCATTTAATCTCCTATTTCATTTAGATGTTCCAATTATTAATTAGTTACATTCCATTTCACTATAATAATTGAAACTATTAGTTAACGAAAACTTAAGAACTAAATACCGGGTTAAATTTCAAACCATTTTAAAATAATAGATAAATATATATACTTACAACTTGTATATCCCAGTTATGTTTAAAATAATTTAAAATTTATATTTGTTTATCAAAATGAATCTATAGTAAAACTACTATAATGGCCTTCCCACTTCGAAACTCGAAAATGAATGTCGATGATGTGCGCACTCATCACCTAAATTACTTTCCAGCGACAGAGAGGGGAGTACAAAACTTACTACTTTCCAAAGTTTCTTTAAAAGATCTTATGTAAGTTAAATTAACTGAAATAAATATGAGTGTAACGGCGTCAGAGATGTTTACGGGATTTGACATCTCCTATCCAGTGTCTAACGTGAGTGCAATAACTCAAGAGATGCTCGGGATTCACATCTCCTAAGGATCCGTTAAACTATTTACTAGGAGTAATATTTCGCTATTATAACAGTGTCTATTAGTAAAATAAACTTACTTTTTTCTTAGCATTAAGGGGTTACCCATATAGCCCTTAACACGTAATAGTCCCAATAGTCCATCCAATATCATGGTCCCTCCTGATCGGGAAGCCACCAGAGGATACCACACGGGCTAGGGAGAAATCCAAACTCGTATAAGGCGCGATAGGGTAGGTGACACGGCACAACTAGGCAATGCCAGGGTAGATATACCAATTACGCTTCCGGGTCGGTGGTAACGCATAGCGCGCAACTACCGTCCATCTCGATCCACACCCCCAAATAAAAAAAATCAAAAGTGGCCACCGAATCAATCTAAAAGTCAAAGTATAATATCGAAGGGATGTGTCCGATCAAAGATGCTACCTCAATTAACCCGTCGACCGCTCCTGTTTTAGCCACATTATGCCAACTCACAGGACTTGCGTCCACGTATTTACCTCAAAGGAAACGCCGCCACCATCCTACTTCATTCTGGAATCTCCACCGCGTACACGATTGTTAAAGTGGTTTTCGGAGTTGGCAGAGAGTAAGACAACTTTCGATCCCGGTCTCTTTAACAACTAAATGTTATTATAACACCGCGGTATTTTCAAAATAGTTTATACTTTAAAACTAGAATAAAAAATCCCTTTTCAAGACCATATAAATATGATATCATTTCCCTCCTTTAAAACCAAATCAATATGATATCATTTCAAATATATCCTTTTTCTAAAACCATACCACTTTCAATTTTATAATATCTCGAAACCATACATTTGAATTATAACTCTTCAAAACATAATACTTCGAAACCAAAGCTTTAAAACCATAACTTCCAAAACTTAAATGGTTTGGATATTCAACGGTATATAAAATAAAATGGTGTGAATTTAAAATTACTTTAAAAAAGTAAATAATTTCCACGACTTTAGAATTTTATGCACTTTAAATTAAGTCTATATCCATAAATTTTAAATTCACTTTCAGTTTCAATAAACCACTTCAGTTTCAATATATTTCAATATTTGGGTATTAAACAGTTTGAAACTAAGGTTGGAAATTTCTATTAAACAATTAAATGTCCTATTATTTAGTTTGCAATATTTGCATAATAAATCCATAATCATTTAAATAAAACTCAAATTACTTATAACTAAATATTTCCTTCAATTTATTTATACTAGAAATATTCATTTAATTCATCTTGAATAAAAATTCAGTTATAAATATCATACCCTTTCAAATTTCAAGTTAATAAGTTCTATATCAACTTATGGAGTTTAATTCTTAAATAAGCTCAATTCCAAATAAATTTCCAATTTACCTTCCAATCTTAATTGATTTAAATCATTAAAACTCTATATATATTCAATATCTTAACATGTACTTAACCATATAATATAAAATAATCAAACTCCATTATTCAACATATTTATTTTATTTAACAAATTTATAGATAGCTTAAATTCAATAATTTAACTATATATGTATATATAAAATAATATTTATATAATAATAAAAAAATTTAATATTTATTTAACCGTATCCTATCCAAACCATAGAAATTATTTCCAAAATATATATATATATAGACCGAAGGTGTCTGTATAAAATTTTCTATCCTATGGTCAAGTGATACAGATATTTATCATTTCAATCCGCAATTTAAAAATAAAATTTTACGGTTATATATCATTTCAAACCGCAATCCCGAATGCAATAAAATGCATAATAACTTGCAGTTTATGATGATATAAATAAACATCCATTCATCCATCATAAAATCATGCATCCATTCATCAAAATCATCATCCAATTCAACAATACATTAATATATAACGAATAATAAACAACATATATCAACTAGCAGTTTATATTCAACAATAATTTAATTATCTGTTTAACTGGTAGTTTATATGCAATAAATAAATAAATAACAAATTTAACTGGCAGTTTATATGCAATAAATAAATTTGACACCAAAATTAATTCAAATAAATGCAATTTAACCGATGATTAAATTTATGCCAAACAGCTATAAATAAATTTCAAATCACATCATAAATAAATTTAACAAACATAAGAAATTCAGAAGTTGTGAGTGGGTTAAAACACTCACCTTTTGAATTTAAATTGAATTCAAATCCAATTTAAACCCAAAAATTGACCAGTCTCAGAATCCGTCCAAACCAGCGCCAAAAAGTCTGGAATTCCAATACAATCCTAACAAAAAAATTTGCACATAAAACAGATATTGTATGCGATAGTTATCATCGTTAATCGATTAGAAATTGAATTTAAGAAAAACAAACAAACCCAACTCACAAATTGGCCACGTCACATCATCTTCCACGCAGCAGAAACCATCCCTAGAGCACGAACAAAACGCACGACCTGTCGCCTCTAAACACACGTCTCCGCCTCTTCTCGAACGCTCATGCAACCACAACGACAGCCCCTGCTCCCTCGCGCGAGCGTTAACTTCCCCCACGACCCTCTACATCCTCGCATGCACGAAAATCTGAGCACTCAACAGCAGCCACCGCCATACTATCTCAAGCCCTAACGAATTTTCTGGCCGATCCAACCATCAACTCGCCAAATAAACCACGTAGATCGACTCCCCTCAGTCCCCTCTACCAAACCCAGAAAAGGTTTCTCGATCAGACGAAGTTCATCGTCGAGCAATGAACGGCCGAAACTTCTTCGGTTTTTACTGATTAGAGGATGAACCAAAACGAAAAACGAATCACGGATCTGAGTTACGCTCATTGAGAGCTTCAATATATTTTTTTTCAAATTTTTCTGAGGAGTTTGAAATTTAGGCTTTGGATTTGATTTGGGATTGCAATTGTAATTAGGGTTTGTCTGCCATTGAAGTGAAGAGGTGAATAAAACGTATAGAAATGAGGAACAGAGGCTGCTAGGGTTTATAGCAGGATATATATAGACGATGTTGAAAATAGAATGGATCGGATAAGATAGATGTACGCGCTAAGGATGTAGTGGCCCAAAAAGCCCGTTCTGATTCTGGAACGTAATTGGGTCAACCCATGTATCAAAATAGGTGTTTTTAAAATATTCTAAACGCGATGGAACAAGTTTCAAGTCCAAATTCCATCGTATGAAGAAGTTATGCTAAAATCAATATTTTTCAAATTGATTTCAATTAATTTCAATTTCATTTATTTCAAGGCGTTTCGAGTCCGTACGATCAAACGACAAGTCCGATCGCTACGAAACTTGAAATCCTACAATAATTCACTGTTACGGATCCGATGAAACTGGTTTCGTCGAAATCCGAGTCAGTGGCCAAAATGGCTATTTTTCCATTAATTAAATAAATTAATAATTAATTAATTAAATCCAATTAATAATTTCACTTCTTTAATTGACAGTTTTATCACTTTTATATTTCTTAATTACTTATAATAATTCAGATAAGTTCAGACATTAAATTTTAAGTTAAATTACTTACCCATTACCGTATTAATTTCAATTCTAAATAAATTCACAAATTATCAATTGAAGTTTCGTATAAATCCATTTATTTGATTTTTAAATCTTGTTATCCAATCCATTATCACCAAATAGATACAATTAACATTGGTTCATGGTTTATTACGTTGTTATTCTAAAATTTTCATCTTACCCTCACTTTATTGAATTTAAAATTTATAAATAAAATTCCCAAGAATTCCATTTAATTAAATCAATCAGTAATTATTCCATTCATTGTTGTCAAGTAGATGGCATTTATATTGGACTCAAAAATCTATCCCATTAAATATTTTCACATTCCATCTTAAATTTCAAATAACGCAGTAATTAATTTCATTCAATATAAACCCAATTAATTAAAATTTATTCCAATAAATTAACTTGATTTACTTAAATCCTTTTTTTATCTAACCAATTATTATTCGATAAACAAAAATAACCTTTGTTTTACCCTTTATACATTAGTAAGTTCAAATTTCCATTTTATTACATTTCTACCAATATTCATGCTAATTGTGATTAACATTCTATCTAAATTCTTTCACTTGGGTTCATACTTTCCATTATATAGATTTCTACATTATGAATGGATTTTCACTTCCAATTATTTCATTATTACATTCACACCTTCCATTACAAATTTCATTACAACATTAAAGATTTTCTATTTTGATTTAGAAGGCCAATTAAATACAACAATCGTTATCATTAACTTTATAATACAATTAAGTTTATTTTATTAATTTCAACTAATTATTATGATTACTTGCGTAATACTGAATTCATCCAATTACCATTTATTATACTAATTCATTTACTTATACAACACCCGTTACTTACATTCAAATAAATTAATAAACCTTGATTTTACAATCTTTACATCAACCAATAGTCATATTATAAATAAATTTATCATTATTTCCGATTATTACTTAGATTTACAGTAACCAAACGTTAAATTTAGATTTATCACAACTGATTACCAAAGTTTGTTTAACACATTAAATAAACAAGCAACCTACATTAATTTCCACCTAATTGCCTTTAATTGCATTTATAAGTTTGTTACTTATCAAATCCATATTATAATTCCATATATAAAGCTAATTTTATTTCATTTCATAAATGTACGCCTATTTACATCTTAATTTGAGTAACTATTATATTTCTAACTGTGTACTTCTATCGATTTAACACATCAATTAAGGTTTTAAAACCAATTAATGAAATTTTCTTAATTCCATTCTTATACCAATTTATTACTTTACATACATTACGTATTTATTCATCAATTAACATATCTTGAACTATTTTCCCCAATTCACCAATTTCTACCTTAAATAATTTACGTTTCTATTAAATTTACACAAATTCAGCTTTAATTACTTTATTGTTACATTTCATCCTAGTTACTATTTAATTATTTATTTACAAATTTTATTTATTTCAATATTTAATACCAAGATTCATTTAAATAAATAGTTTTTTTTCCATTCTTTCAATATTAAATTACCAAACCTTATCAATTTAACAAAATTAAATCGTTGAAAATTTACGGGTCGTTACACTCTCCTCCACTCAAAACTTTTCGTCCCCGAAAAGGAAAAAGGAGGGAAAAGAAAGAATTACGTAATCAATATCTTATTCAAAATATTAAATTTATAAATAAAATTTTACAAAATTTAATAATTTAAATAAAATATCAATTTATAACCATAAATCTTTTTATACTCAAATTAATAAAGTTTGGAAAACATTTCCAAAAATTTTCTAAGTCCAAAATTTACGAATTTTTTTTACAGAGTCTCCTTTGTACGGGAAGGCTCGGGAGAAAATATAATATCAATTATAACAATATATAACATATAATTTCTAAAATAATATATATCCCAACATGGGAAAAATAATAATAATATAATAGCGCTATAAAATCGTAATCCGAAAACGTACATATTAGTCTTGCAATTAACGCTTTATTTTATGGAACCAAAAGCAGTAGCAATTGCTTCCATAACCTGCATTTCACTTATATAATCTAAAAGGTTAACAATTATATAAAATGAAATATTTAAGGTTGTTTCAACCACCAACCAACAATCAATACACACAACAATCACTTGCAACCAGGTATACAACCATCACATAAAATCAACACAAATCAATCATTCATTCATATCAACCCAAAACAAATAGTTGTGATGGTTCAAACTTTAAATTGTACAGAATAGAGAATAAGCTACTAAGTGCACCATTTACTCAACAGTCTTAGATAAAACTAAATAGATTATTCATTCATCCAAACAATTTTAAAGTATCTTTACCCAAACAACCATAAACCAAAACAATAACAATTCCAAACAATAATTAAGTTCATTCTAATTAATTTCATTCATACCATTTGTTGTTTGATTTCCTTTTTATTCATATAATGATTTATCTTTTAATTTACATTTATGTCTTACAATTTTATTTAGCAATAACTTCAACTTATTTTCTTAAGTTTATTATCATTTATTTATAATACTTACATTTCTATTAACTAGTAGCATTTCAATTATACTTAAATTTATAACACTACAACATCAAATTCTTCTTTATTAAGGTGATTCATTGAACCCTTTCATTATATAAATTTTTCTTGTACAATTTTCCATTACATTTTCTTATTAAACATTTCAACTTTTAATATTTGGTAAGTTATAAATATGCTTTTTTTAAGAATGTAATTAAAATCATACAAGTTTCCCTTATTTCTTTTAATTAATTAAATGTTCAATAATTTAATCATTCGTTTTATATATTACAATTTTAAAATTCTTTTAGTTTCATTTATAACCAGTCATTTAATCTCTTATTTTATTTAAAGGTTCCAATTATTAGTTAACTTCCATTTCACTACCCTAATTGAAACTGTAAAATACGAAAACTTAAGAATTTAAATACCGGGTTTTATTCATAAATCGTTTTAAAATAATAGATAAATGTATAGACTTACACTTTATATATCCAATTATATTTAAAACAATCTAAAATTTACATTTGTTTATCACAATAAATCTACAGTAAAACTACTACAGTGGCCTTCCCACTTTGAAACTCGAAAATGAATGTCGATGATGTGGCCGCCATCACCGAAATTATTTCCCAGCGACAGAGAGGGAAGTACAAAACTTAATTTTTCCAAGTTTCTTTAAAACGATTCTTCTAATTATATTGAAATATTTATATATGAAAATACTTCTAATAATATTATTACTATATTTCAAAATCATTCAAAAGGAATTTTTAAAACTCCGGAACTTAGATTCTAAATTTCCAAATTTGATTTATTTTATTTTCAATCTTATTTCAACTATTATTTAAAAAATTTCATTACCTAACAACCAATGTATTACAACCAAATATATATCATTTATAAAATTTATTTTATATATATAAAAAATATAATAGGCAAAATTATTTCAATCACCTATAATAAAAACAAATATTATGTTAGTCTGTCCTATTAAGTGTTTAGAAATCCCTATTGACGTCATAGCGTCCCATGCACCAACCAGAATTTGTAAATATAAAACAGAACAAATTAACACAATATTAAAACCTTTTTATAACACTAACAAATACGCTCTCTCATATATATATGCTCAGCGACTCCCATAGGGTATTACTACCCTATTAATAAAGATTCAGACCCCACAAAGCTAAGATTTATCGCTAAACCAAAGCTCTGATACCAGATATAACATCCCGCCTTTTCCCACGCTTTAAATCGACACACGTGCCAATTCAAACCATATGGAAGGGCGAATTGTTATGGGGTAAATAATAAAACCAAGAAAGAAATAAAAACAAAACAGAATCTCACAGCGGAAGGAAAAATATAATAATCAAATATACAGTTCATGAAGCTGTTTTTTCAAAATATTTAATTATACTTACAATATATATCAGAGTTATACATACCATAGAATATCAATAATGCAGCGGAATGCAATAGTGTAGTGGAATAATATAGTAGATAATAGTACTACTAATCGTCGTCTTCTTCCTCCAGAATAAAATCTTCAAATCCTGAAACGCTCGGACTGACCCGAGCGAATTGAAAAGACAAAACACTCAAGTCAGAACTAAAAGATCTTATGTAAGTTAAATTAACTGAAATAAATATGAGTGTAACGGTGTCGGAAATGTTTACGGGATTTGACATCTCCTATCTAGTGTCTAACGTGAGTGCAGTAACTCAAGAGATGCTCGGGATTCACATCTCATAAGGATTCGTTAAACTATTTACTATGTAGTAATATTTTGCTATTATAATAGTGTCTATTAGTAAAATAAAATTACTTTTTTCTTAGCATTAAGGGGTTATCCATATAGCCCTTAACACGTAATAGTCCCAGTAGTCCATCCAATATCATGGTCCCTCCTGATCGGGAAGCCACTAGAGGTACCACACGGGCAACGGGAGAAATCCAAACTCGTACAAGGCGCGACAGGGTAGGTGACACGGCACAACTAGGCAACGCCAGGGTAGATGTACCAATTATGCTTCCGGGTCGATGGTAACACGTAGCGCGCAGCTACCGCCCACCTCGAGCCATACCCCCAAATAAAAAAAATCAAAAGTGACCACCGAATCAATCCAAAAGTCAAAGTATAATATCGAAGGGATGTGTCCGACCAAAGGTGCTACCTCAATTAACCCGTCGATCGCTCCTGTTTTAGCCACCTTATGCCAACTCACGGGAGTTGGGTCCACGTATTTACCTCAAAGGAAATGCCGCCACCATCCTACTTCATTCTGGAATCTCCACCGCGTACACGGTTGTTAAAGTGGTTTCCGGAGTTGGCAGAGAGTATGACAACTTCCGATCTCGGTCTCTTTAACAACCAAACGTTATTATAACACCGCGGTCTTTTCAAAATAGTTTATACTTTAAAACCATAATAAAATAGCCCTTTTCAAAACCATATAAATACGATATCATTTTCCTCTTTTAAAACCAAATCAATGTGATATCAGTTCAAATGTATCCTTTTTCTAAAACCATACCACTTTAAATTTTATAATATCTCGAAACCATACATTTGACTTATAACTCTTCAAAACATAACACTTCGAAATCCATAGCTTTAAAACCATAACTTCCATAACTTAAATGGTTTGGATATTCAACAGTATATAAAATAAAATGGTGTGAATTTAAAATTACTTTAAAAAAGTAAATAATTTCCACGACTTTAGAATTTTATTCTCTTTAAATTAAGTCTAAATCCATAAATTTTAAATTCACTTTCAGTTTCAATAAACCACTTCAGTTTCGATATATTTCAAACTTTGAGTATTAAACAGTTTGAAACTAAGGTTGGAGATTTCTATTCAACAATTAAATGTCCTATTATTTAGTTTGAAATATTTTCATAATAAATCCATAATCATTTAAATAAAACTCAAATTACCTATAACTAAATATTTCCTTCAATTTATTTATACTAGAAATATTCATTTAATTCATCTTGAATAAAAATTCAATTATAAATATCATACCCTTTCAAATTTCAAGTTAATAAGTTCTACATCAACTTTTGGAGTTTAATTCTTAAATAAGCTCAATTCCAAATAAATTTCCAATTTACCTTCCAATCTTAATTGATTTAAATCATTAAAACTCTATATATATTCAATATCTTAACATGTACTTAACCATATAATATAAAATAATCAAACTCCATTATTCAACTTATTTATTTTATTTAACAAATTTATACATAGCTTAAATTCAATAATTTAACTATATATGTGTATATAAAATAATATTTATATAATAATAAAAAAATTAATATTTATTTAACCATATCCTATCCAAACCATAGAAATCATTTTCAAAATATTTATATATATAGACCGACGGTGTCTGTATAAAATTTTCTATCCTTTGGTCGAGTGATACGGATATTTATCATTTCAATCCGCAGTTTAAAAATAAAATTTTATGGTTATATATCATTTCAAACCGCACTCCCGAATGCAATAAAATGCATAATAACTTGCAGTTTATGATGATATAAATAAACATCCATTCATCCATCATAAAATCATACATCCATTCATCAAAATCATCATCCAATTCAACAATACAATATATAACGAATAATAAACAATAGGTATCAACTAGCAGTTTATATTCAACAATAATTTAATTATCTGTTTAACTGGCAGTTTATATGCAATAAATAAATAAATAACAAATTTAACTGGCAGTTTATATGCAATATATAAATTTGATACCAAAATTAATTCAAATAAATGCAATTTAACTGAGATGATGATTAAATCTATGCCAAACAGCTATAAATAAATTTCAAATCACATTATAAATAAATTTAACAAACATAAGAAATTTAGAAGTTGTGAGTGGGTTAAAACACTCACCTTTTGAATTTAGATTGAATTTAAATCCAATTTAAACCCAAAAATTGACCAGTCTCAGAATCCGTCCAAACCAGCGCCTAAAAGTCCGGAATTCCAATACGATCCTAACAAAAAAATTTGCGCGTAAAACGGATATCGTATGCGATAGTTATCATCGTTAATCGATTAGAAATTGAATTTAAGAAAAAAAACAAACCCAACTCACAAATTGGCCACGTCACATCATCTTCCACGCAGCAGAAACCATCCCTGGAGCACGAACAAAACGCACGACCTGCCGCCTCTAAACACACGTCGCTGCCTCTTCTCGAACGCTCGTACCACCACAGCGACAGCCTCTGCTCCCTCGCGCGAGCGTTAAATTACCCCACGACCCTCTACAGCCTCGCGTGCACGAATATCCGAGCACTCAGCAGCAGCCGCCGCCATACTATCTCGAACCCTAACGAATTTTCTGGCCGATCCAACCGTCAACTCGCCAAATAAACTACGTAGATCGACTCCCCTCAATCCACTTTACCAAACCCAAAAAGGGTTTCCCGATCAGACGAAGTTCATCATCGAGCGATGAACGGCCGAAACTTCTTCGATTTTTGCTGATCAGAGGATTAACCAAAACGAAAAACGAATCATGGATCTGAGTTATGCTCATTGAGAGCTTCAATATATATATTTTTTCAAATTTTTCTGAAAAGTTTGAAATTTCAGCTTTGGATTTGATTTGGGATTGCAATTATAATTAGGGTTTGTCTGCCATTGAAGTGAGGAGGAGAATAGAACGTATAGAATTGAGGAACAGAGGCTGCTAGGGTTTATAGCAGGATATATATAGACGATGTTTAAAATAGAATGGATCAGATAAGATAGATGTATGCACTAACGACGAAGTGGCCCAAAAAGCCCGTTCTGACTCCGGAACGAAATTAGGTCAACCCATATATCAAAATAGGTGTTTTTAAATATTCTAAACGCGATGGAACAAGTTTCAAGTCCAAATTCCATCGTATGAAGAAGTTATGCTAAAATCAATATTTTCAAATTGATTTCAGTTAATTTCAATTTCATTTATTTCAAGGCGTTTCGAGTCCGTACGATCAAACAACAAGTCCGATCGCTACGAAACTTGAAATCCTACAATAATTCACTATTACGGATCCGATGAAACGGGTTTCGTCGAAATCCGTGTCAGTGGCCAAAATGGCTATTTTTCCATTATTTAATTAAATTAATAATTAATTAATTAAATCCAATTTTTAATTTCACTTCTTTAATTGACAATTTTATAACTTTTATATTTCTTAATTACTTATAATAATTCAGATAAGTTCAGACATCAAATTTTAAGTTAAATTACTTACCCATTACCGTATTAATTTCAATTTCAAATAAATTCACAAATTATCAATTGAAGTTTCATATAAATCCATTTATTTGATTTTTAAATCTTGTTATCCAATCCATTATCACCAAATAGATACAATTAACATTGGTTCATGGTTTATTACGTTGTTATTCTAAAATTTTCATCTTACCCTCACTTTATTGAATTTAAAATTTATAAATAAAATTCCCAAGAATTCCACTTAATTAAATCAATTAGTAATTATTCCATTCATTATTGTTAAGTAGATGGCATTTATATTGGACTCAAAAATCTATCCCATTAAATATTTTCACGTTCCATCTTAAATTTCAAATAACGTAGTAATTAATTTCATTCACAATAAACTCAATTAGTTAAAATTTATTCCAATAAATTAACTTGATTTACTTAAATCCTTTTTTTTAATCTAACCAATTATTATTCGATAAACAAAAATAATCTTTGTTTTACCCTTTATACATTAGTAAGTTCAAATTTCCATTTTATTACATTTCTACCAATATTCATGCTAATTGTGATTAACATTATATCTAAATTCTTTCACTTGGGTTCATACTTTCGATTATATAGATTTCTACATTATGAATGATTTTTAACTTCCAATTATTTCATTATTACATTCACACCTTCCGTTACAAATTTCATTACAACATTAAAGATTTTCCATTGTGATTTAGAAGGCCAATTAAATACAACAATCGTTATCATTAACTTTATAATACAATTAAGTTTATTTTATTAATTTCAACTAATTATTATGATTACTTGCGTAATACTGGATTCATCCAATTACCATTTATTATACTAATTCATTTATTTATACAATACATGTTACTTACGTTCAAATAAATTAATAAACCTTGATTTTACAATCTTTACATCAACCAATAGTCATATTATAAATAAATTTATCATTATCTCCGATTATTACTTAGATTTACAATAACCAAACGATAAATTTAGATTTATTACAACTGATTACCAAAGTTTATTTAACACATTAAATAAACAAGCAACCTACATTAATTTCCACCTAATTGCTTTTAATTGCATTTATAAGTTTGTTACTTATCAAATCCATATTATAATTCCATATATAAAACTAATTTTATTTCATTTCATAAATGTACGCCTATTTACATCTTAATTTGAATAACTATTATATTTGTGACGCCCCACCTCTATGCTCACAATAACAAAGAGTATTAAAGGAAATACTGTCTGTTATCACGAAGAATAAGGATGGATAGGACCGACCATCTGTAGTTAGGCCTTACACTAGTATTGGTTATTTCGATAGGAGTGCTATATATTTTTATTTTTCATCTCTTATTTATTTACTCCCATCGACATACCTAATTCCAGTATAAAACGAACTACGATGGTTCATAATAGCTTAGGACAATAAATATAATAACAACACAGATAATATAAATGCGGAACACAGATAAAACAAAAAGCCTCATATATATAATAACTGATGTCAGTTACAATACATGTGATACAGTACATATGATACAACTACAACTGTCTACTCAGGAAGTTATATACACAAGTACATTATCGTGATTAATATACATGAATACATAACAACCTATACTAAGACAACGACTACTCCAAAAGTATGTAAAGACTTCATAGCTCTAGCAGCAACCCAAAGCAAGATATCTACAACCTGTAATAACTCGGTCTGACCCGAGTATTAAATTCAAAAGAAAATAATACACGGGTCAGTCTAATTCAAACTCAGTTATTAGTGCACAGAAGCAATAACAATTAAGTAACAAATAGACGACAGTCACAATAAATCTCGTCTATCCGATCCTTAAATAAAGAAATCGGATAACGACAAATATAACACATAACAGTGTTAAACAACAAATCAGCAAACCCAAATTATCAACGAAGATAAATTAAAAAGATTATCAATGAAGATAATTTAGAAAACAACAGAATTGCCTAAACGAAAATTAACGACAAATTCTAATTATTAAATAAATAATTAGAAACTCATAATCTAATTATCAAAAAGATAATTAGATATCAACAAAACCATAAAATTAAACCAAATCAGAATACGACACAAAATATTGAAATAACAAATAAAAATGTCAATTCGGGTAGGGCTGTATTACACGCACGCATGTACTGCCTCGCCACTACAGCATATAGAATACGCAAAAGATCAATAAATCAAAAGCAATTAGAATATCAATAAAAACAATATCGTGTGGCTGCAGTACACGCTTGCATGCACTGCCTTGCCGCTACAGTGATGATGTACACAAACGCTCAATACCGTGTGGCTGCAGTGCACGCTTGCGTGCATTGCCTTGCCACTACAGTGATGATGTACAAAAATGGGCACAAGGTCAAACCTGAATTGCCGGGTTCAACTTAAGGGTAATTCGAAAAACAAGCAAAATGCAAAGGTCAAGTCAGTGACTCAACACAACTGCAGCAAACAAACAACATGACAAGGTCGAAATGCAACTGTTTCGCATATACTCAAGCAAACTCAAGAAGCAAGTTCCCAAACAACTCAAGACTGCACACTTCAACAAGTGCAAAACTTTAAATAAAATGAAACTGCAACAACTCAAATGAACACAAAGAAATGCTACAGGAAAATCAAGTGGTCTTCAAAAATATCAAAGTGAAGCAAGCTAAACAAGTCGCTGTAACATGACAGCAAGAAGTGCCACAAATCCATCAAGTTACAGCGTTCAATATTACAACTCACAACAGTTCAAAGTTAGTGATACTAAATCACCATATGTGAACTAAAACTGATGCAAGTTGAACAAAGTAATTCCAAAATAACATAATCAAATCAGCTGAAACAATACCACAATGCATCAGATACAAGGATGCCAATAAACAATGTACAAGTCGAATGCACTTTCCAAAGCAAGTAAAACTGTTCATATACACTAATTAATGTCAACCGACTCGATTTGTTAGCCAGAAGGAAAAGCATTAGAGAAAACATGGCACATACTGATATGCTTTTTTGTTTTTGGACAACAAGATGATTATGTAGAAAATATTTTCAACGCAATAGTTCAATCAAAATATGCTAAAGGAGGAACAAACTCAATACAATCAACCTGAATGGTCACAGATATGAACACACAAATACATATATGCAAACTGCCTCAAAGGTTAAGACAGCTACCATTAATGATCAAACTCGAGGAATACTTCAACTACAAATGCACAACAAATATACTTGAAGGCTAGAGTGTGCAAGGTGGAAACATATGTATGAAATGCAACGGTGACTGGACAGTGCTATCAGAAATGAGCACTATGGTCAGTAAGACTAATATGGCAACATAGCAAGCACTTGAATGCACAGTGCAGACTACAACCAAGTGATACAACAATTCAGTGAACAAGGCAAGACCCACAAAACAGAGGCAAGCAAGATCAACACAACAACCAAAATTAATGCAAACAGTTCATAGTTAAAGTGAAGACTACAAGATGAACCAGACCAACAAGCATACATGAAGACATAAATGAAAGTATCACTTTTGAGCAAGATAGAGAACCAGCGCAAACTGTATTACATAAGCACAAGCTCAAGAAACAAGTTCACTGCAAAAGCTAAGAAATAGGCAGCAACAAGTATCATATCAACTTTGATATCAAAGCTCAAAACAAAACAACGCAAAGCTTCCCGAGGACTACAAGCATCCAAACCAAAGTCAAAATGAAAATCAATTCGTACTGGCCAAAGAGTTTGAACATTTCCCAAAATCATCAAAGCCTTGAAAATGAACCAGTAAAAATCGCAAATATCATTTTATACGAATTCATAAATCAGAGAAATCATAAATATCCAAATAACTTCGAACGGCCGAGCAAATAAGTTGACGAATTCAAACAATTTTATACGAACGAAAATCACATAATTTAAACCCTAAATATACTTGAACTTTGAATTAAAGATGTGATTGAAGGAAACACTCACCTTATTGACAAATTGGAGCAGCCGCATCGATCTACAAAGCAAGGCCGAAGATCAATGTTCGATCGAGCTACAGGAGTCGGCGCCTTCGATTGCACGAAACTCTAGCTGAAAGGAAGAACAAACGAGAAGAACGAAGCCGCCATATTTTTTTTCCGTTTGTTATGCTAGGGTTTGCAAAATGAAAGGGTAAAGGGGGACCGGGTATTAGCTTGAAATAATACGGCTCCAATAATAAATGGGCTGAGATTCAAATTTGCAAAGCTCAACAACACTTAACAAATCTTCAAAAGAATTTCAACTGATTAAAACTCAATTAGCAATTAACAAGCCAATCTAATCGTCATTTGACGATAATTAAATAATTGCGAAATCCTGGGTTGTTACAGACTCCCCTCCTTATAAACATTGCGTCCCCGCAATTTTCATAAATAAAGTCGTCGATAACAATTATTTTTCTAACATAAACTGGTTAAGCTAGAAAAATACAGGTCAAGAATACAAACACCAAAGAAATCTTTTAATTTCATAAAATAAATTCACAAATTCTCAACAAAATCTAATTATCAATAGATAATTCAGAAAATAGCAAAACTGAATAAGTACGATTATCAACAATATTTAATTATCAATTAGATTATTAGAATACAGAAATCACAAAACAACAATATCTAATTATCGATACGATAATTAGAAAACAGCAAAATCTAATTATCAATAAAGATAATTAGAAAACACAAATCACAAAACCGCAAACATCTAGTTATCAACCAGAAAATCAAAAAAACACGAACTCCATAATCAGTAAACTCTAACCATCAACAGAGATAGATAGAAAACAACAAATATCCAATTATCCAAAAACGATAATCAAATCTCAAATCAACAAATATTCAATTATCAAAAACGATAATCAAACCTTAAATCAACAAATATTAAATTATCAAAAACGATAATCAAATCTCAAATCAACAAATATTTAATTATCAAAAACGATAATCAAATCTCAAATCAACAAATATTCAATTATCAAAAACGATAATCAAACCTCAAATCAACAAATATTCTATTATCAAAAACGATAATCAAACCTCAAATCAACAAATATTCAATTATCAAAAACGATAATCAAACCTCAAATCAACAAATTTCAATTATCAAAAACGATAATCAAACCTCAAATCAACAAATATTCAATTATCAAAAATGATAACCAAATCTCAAATCAACAAATATTCAATTATCAAAAACGATAATCAAACCTCAAATCAACAAATATTCAATTATCAAAAACGAAAATCAAATCTCAAATCAACAAATATTCAATTATCAAAAACGATAATCAAATCTCAAATCAACAAATATTCAATTATCAAAAATGATAATCAGAATCAACAAATATCTAATTATCAAAAAGATAATTAGAATCAACAAATCTCTAATTATCAAAAACGATAATCAGAATCAACAAATATCTAATTATCAAAAACGACAATCAGAATCAACAAATATCTAATTATCAAATAGATAATCAGAATCAACAAATATCTAATTATCAAAAACGATAATCAGAATCAACAAATATCTAATTATCAAAAAGATAATTAGAACTCATATCAACAAATATCCAATTACCTGCAAATAATTGGAACAACAAATATCTAGAAATCAATTAAGATAATCTAGAAAATCAACATAAAAGGTTGGATCGATCCCATCAGATGGCGAGTTTTTAAGCTACGCCGCACGTGCATCAACAAATGGCCGAAGCCTACCAAGCACTATAAATTTTGCCGCCCATCAGATGACCCAAAGGTCCGTAGAGTGAACCGAAGGTCTAGTACTGGTATTTGACCCGAAGGTCCGTAGAGTGGCCCAAAAGCCCAACAAATGACCCGAAGGTCCAACATATGACCCGAAGGTCCAGCAAATGACCCGAAGGTCCATCAGAGTGGCTCGAAAGCCAAATAAAATCATCAGAATCATCAAACATCAAATATTTAAATTAACAAGTCCGGAATTAACCAAAATAGCAAACGCATATGTCCCATAACCACGAGTTTTACTAAATCGTTTAATTCTCTTCATCGTTTCCTTGAAAGTGCAAAACCGTGTATTAAAAAAATAACATTTCACCTTCTCAAACGGATAAGTCCGGAATTAAGCGAATCAGCAAATGAAAGGGGTCATAGTACTCGATTTTGCTGAAATGTTTAAATCGCTTCCTCATTCTTTTGAAAGCGCAAACTGCAAAACTTCTAAAAACAATTTCATTTATTTTATAAAAGTAATAGTTTACATTCTCAAACGAACAAGTCCGGAATTAAGCGAATCAGTAAAAGAAAGGGATCATAGTCCTCGATTTTGCTGAAACGTTTAAATCACTTCCTCATTTTTTTGAAAGCGTAAATTGTAAATTTTTTGAAAACAATTTTATTTTGAAACAATTTTTTTTAAAGCACGTGATTAAAACAGCAACATCAGTAGCAACTTCGACAAGGAAATTGCACTTCTTAAAATACCGTAAAAACGGACAACAAAATCAGCATTGCGGGATAACTGCTTGAAAATCCACTTTAAAATTTGACGGTTACTGAAGCCAAAGCGACAGTAATATTCATACGTCAAAATCTCATCAAAATAATTTGCATCAAAATATAATATCATTGAATTTTCATTCACTAAAAATGTCAACAAAACACTGTGCTTCAAAAACTTAGCACCAGTGTGAAAATCCCGTTATAAAAATAACGACAACAAAATACATTTAAAACCAAACACCGGTTCAACGTAAAATTAATGCAGTAACGTGCAACTCAAATTTGCACGTATACTCCAAATGAACAAAGAAATCATTCGAATATATCTTCAATGAAGATAATTCAAAACAGCAAAAATCTCAACAAAATCACATAACTGCAATCGCTTCGAACTCTCAAATCAGATTCGAAATTTTCAAAGAAAACAAATTAAACACAGCTATATGAACAACAAATGAAATCTATTTCAATTTCATATTTTTATTTTCAAATCAAAAAGGTTATCAGCTGTACTCAGCGAAGACAGTCTCACTGTTTCCGCTGCGCACTCTGATAAACCGACACAAATAACTTAATCACCAGAACACAGTTTTCACTTTTATTTTTAAATAAAGATATTTAAAAATTTCATCATAATTTCAAAACTTTAGTTTTGACTCAAAGCACAATAAAACATCGACAAATGGTTCTAACACATGTTCCATCTAAGTTATGTTTTATATTATGTCCATAAACCCCAAGCTCTGTGTAACGACCCAGAATTTTTATTTATTTAAATTTGAATATTTAATTTATTTTAAATATTAATAAGTAAATTTATAAGTCAAATAAATTTTAATTTGATTTATTAGATTTAATTAGATAATTAAATCAATAATTTAATATGTTAAATTATGAAAATAATTGAAAATTGAGTTAAAAATGATTGTAAATAATTTGGAAAATTTATTTAATCATACTGGAGTTATAGAAATATTTTAGAACTTTTAAAATCGAATTAAAAGTTAATTTGTGAAAATTGAATATTTTAATATTTAATAATCGACTGTAAAATAGCCAATTTTTGAACAGTCTCAGAATTGAACGAAACCAGTTTCATTGGATCCGTAATAGTTAGTTATTACCGGATTTCAATTTTCATGTCAATCGGAGCTATCGTTTGAGCGTGGCAGCTCGAAACGCATCGAATCGTTTTTAATTTAAATTTGACGAGTGAAAATAGCCATTTTTCAAAAAGTCTCGGATTTTGACGAAACCAGTTTCATCGGATCCGTAATGTGATATTATTGTAAGGTTTCAAATTTCAAGTCAATTGGATTTACCGTTTGTCCGGTACAAATTAAAACGCCTAGAAATCGATTTAAATCGGTTTAATTTAAATTGAACGTTTTCAGCCATAACTCGCACATACTTCCGAATTAGCTTCCGAAACCTGTTCCATTGTGTCCAGAACGCGGGATAAACCCTAGGTACGCTGGTTACGGCGTCTAAATCGGAGTTCGAAATTCCCGGGATGAATAGTGTTTACGCTTGGTTTTCTATAAATACACCACACACACAAATAAAAAAATAAATAAAAACAAAACCCTAGCCCATAACTACAGCCGCCACTTTCTATTTCTAAGGCCAGAAATTAATCTCCTTTTCCCCTCAATCTCTCTCAATCTACAATGATTTAGCTAAGGTGTTCAACATGAAAGTTGTTGAGAATCTCGAGGGCTTCACATCCATACGGTTTTGATGGAGTTTGGAGCGTCGAAGGGGGAGGAGCAAGGGGCCGTTCGTGGGCTGTTAAGGGACGTGTGCACGCATGTAGAGGGGGCCGAACTTCAAGGGGTTGATGGTGGAGGTAGCTTGCATCGAGAGCTTCGAAATGGTGGTTGTGTGATCGAGTTTCGTCGAGTATCGGGGGAGTAATATTAAACCCTAGTTTGTGATTGAGTGGGTTTGTTGTTCGGCCAAAACCTGTAGGTTACGTGAGTGTTGGAGAAGAAGGGGTGTGCGGTGGAGATGTGGGGTGAGTGGATCTAAAGGCCTAGATTTGATGGAGTTTAAAATTAATTAGATTATGTTGTATTTAGTTAATTAAAAATCGTGTAATCTTATAAAAATCATAATATTTTCATACGAGGTCGAAAAAATGCAAACTCAGTTGCGTTGGAATCGTATGGACGAGCACTACGCGATGGAGTTGGTTTGGAGTCGTTTGGAGTTAGTGAGAATTTCAGGTAAAATTAAACGCGCGTTTAATTTTATTCGAAATAAAAGCTAAAACGGAAATTAAAACCAAGGTGAGAACTTCTCACTCAATCGAATAGGTTTCGATTTTATTTTAAATAGTTAGATTTAAAATATTTGAATGCATGTTTGAATGATGATTGCTATCTATTGATTGTTAAAATAGACATTATGCGCCGTTAATAAGCGGATGTTATTTAATATAAACATATACCGCGAATATTTCATAAACAGTGAAATTGGTATTATATATAATAGCAATATATATATATTGGCATATGTATATATTGCAGTTGTTGATTTTCCGCATTTTTTGTTTAGCGGATGAGACCCTATTACGCCGTTAGTAAGCGGATAATATTTATTAAAAACATGTACCGCGACAATTTCGTACTGGAGCGAAATTGGTATTGTGCTAATGTTTTTGGATGCAGGAAAACAGGTTGGAGGGATCCAACTGGATTCCTCAACAGTTTTTATTTGATTTCAAATATTTTGATATTTGATGGATTTTCATATTGATATATGATATCGTTGTAGTCGTGATTGACTATTTGGTGTGTAGCATCATTGGACCCAGATTTTGGGATTTTAAAATGTTTTTAAAAGTGATTTTTGAAAAGATAAAATATTTTTGGAATTGATCCATTATAAATAAATGAACGTTATAATTTTTAAAGTTATAAAAATTATAATTTTTGAGAAATACAGTTAAAAGCTGATTTTTGAGAAATATGAACTAAAGATTTTATAAAATAGTTTAGATTGGATTTTTGAATATATTATAAAAGTTTAAATATAGGATTTATAAAATTTGATTATTTTATAAATCGAAGTGGTGAAATTTTAAAGGAATTTAAAGACGTTTTAAAGAATAATATAAACTGATTTATATTAAGAGATTTATAAATGGATATTTATAAATTGAAATATTGACATTATAAAACGAGTTTTATAAGTGTTTGAATGATTTGTAAATGAATTTCATTAATGAAGAAAATTTATAGAATTATATAACGGTGAAGTTATAAATGGAATTTTATAAACAATAGGTTTATAAAATTTGTACAGTTCAAAGGAACGATTTTTGCAAATAAATAAATTATAAGTGTTTGACTTATAATTTGGACTTTTGGTTTATAATTAAGATTATAAATCGAATAGGTAAATAAAGAAGATTTATAAAGGAAGTTGTTATGAAATAAATAGAAATGGAATTTATAAACGTTGTTTTATAAATTCGCAAACGACTTATTTTGATAAGTTAATTGTTATAACCTATTAATGGAGTTATATTCACATTTTTGAATGGTGAATAATCCTTTAAAATAGATTGAATAAAAGGATGAAATTTGTTAACGAAGTATGTTCACGATTTTTGAATAGTGAATAACACGTTAAAGGAAATGTTTTAGAATGTGATATTTTAAACAGAATTAAAAAGATCTAACGATGTTTTAAAGGTGTTGAGATTCGAAACCATAGATTTCAACATTTATTGTTGAAATAGATGTTTCGAGAAATAAAAGGAAATGGTGGACTATAACACTGTTGTTATAGTAAATGATTTCCGAAAGGAAATGTTTTGAATAGTATTAGGATTTATATATCTATTTTAATTTCGAATCCCTATACTAGTGATTTTGGGTTGTCGTAACGATGTTTTACGTAACATTCGTTTTGGCCCAAATAAATATGTTTAAGAGAATGATTTTCTTAAAGAACGAAATATATACTTAATTCGATTTAAGTATATTGAATATTTTCTAAGTGTTGAAAATAAATAGGTTTGTGAATTACTTATGAATAAATAAGTATGGAATTGTTTTCCAATATGAAATGAATAATTAGAATTTATCTTTTTGAAGATAAATTGAAATGAAGAATTGAAATCGTATATGCATGGATATTTTGAAATATAAATTAATTATGGAATTTATAAATGAAAAGTGGAATTTGTTTGAAAATAAATATTGATTTATTTTTGAAGTATTGAAATTATATATCTTGTAAAGATATTTTGGAAAATAAATAATTTGGAAAATTATTTGGAATCTGGTGATGTATGCATATCCATTGATAGTTCAATAGCCGACTATCAATATTTCCCTTTGAATGGGTATTTGATGTGATTTGTTTGAATTTGAATGCACACTTATTTTTGAATAAGCGCTCACTATTCGGGTTAACCGGGAAAGGACCATGGGGTCGTATAACCCATTCCGAATATGTGATACGTCGTTGTGAATTGCATTTGAAGATCGGTGTTGAAGACCGGTATTTGCGAGAGCGATAGGATGACCTATCGATTGTTTCTGCACCGAGTCGCGCCGGTATAGAAACTCCCTAAGTGATGGGAAATCCGATCAGGATTGTGAATATCCGGATTGCAAGGACTTCTTTGTAAGTGCCTTCGGTTTTGTTCGATCCCGGAACAGACTTGTATGGATTGTATGTCTGACATTACAAGTTGAGATATAAAGCCGATTTCTTTCAAATATATTTCTGTTGGTGGCGGAGAATTTATTCTTTTTGCTTAACACCCTTCTCTGAGACGTATGTGCTCAGAGGTTATATAGTTGAAGTTATCAGCGATATATTCCCAGTTTGGTAATGTGACATGCTGAGTGATGCTGAAATGATCATTGTGTTGATTATTTGTGATAGGATCATTTATTTGATCGTCTATCCTAGTGATCATTGTGTTGATCATTTGTTGACCCAAAGCATGGCTTTTGTATAAAGTATGTTTTTGTGGACGTGAATTCGTCGAGCCTCACATCCCGGAAATGGTCAAAACAGGAAAGAAGCAGCAAGGTTATGAGGGGTAGCACCCTTTAGGATGTGTCCATTTCCTTCTGGAAAAGGGTGGTATCATGGTATGGAGCCCAGATACTTACTCATGTTGAAAACACTTTGTTATGATTGTGTGAATTGATTACGAGCGCTCGGTTGATAAAGGTCCCAAAGGACCGGGGGATGGCATATTCGGTCAGTTGTTACTCAGTTAGGAGTAACCCGGCCTTGTGTTGGTAGAGATCCGGTTTGGTTCTCGGGGATGTCCATCCAGAGGCATTCTCATGTGGCAATGGGAAGTTCCTTGGCCTGACCATTTGTTGGAAATCCAAAGAAACAATACGTGACTTGTACGGTTTTAGTTGTATAACCTGCCATGGAATGTGGCGGTAACCTGCTATTGAACATGGTTAGCTATAGTAGGCATACGATAATGGTCGTATGTTGGCTAAGATTTATATCTTTATTTTTGAAATGAATTTACTACACTATGCACTAGTAATAATATCAAATGTTATTTTAAATGCGTATCAAGCATCTTTGACTATCATAAGGAGAAATCTCCTCCGATTCTGCGTTTGCATTGTGTGTGTGTGCGGGAGGCCTTATGGTAGTCTCATTTTTAAAAGCATTGCGAATTGAATTGAAAAATATTCCTCTATTTGATTTTAAAGATAAATAAACTGTTTTGAGTTCTCACACCAGTCACATGACTGACTCGGAGTTTATTGTTTTCCTTCCTAAACTCTGGGTGCCCACCAATTTCCACACGGGCAGTCAAGAGTTAGGTTTATCAGGATATTCTGGATATTCTGGAGTTGCTGGAGGCAAGCTGGATGGCATGGCATATTACTTATATAGTATTTCTTTTTCCGCTGCACTGTTTGTTGTGGTTGTACACTCTGATGATATGATGTAATGAAATGTGATGAAATGTAATAACTGATATAGTTCTTTGTTTAAAGATTATTCATTTATTATTATATGTTGTTCCGCTGCGAATTGTGAGATTCTGATGTTGTTCAGTTGTAGTTCTGTTGTTTTCTGTTCCGTTCTATTCTCTTTTCTTCTATGTTTTCAAAATGTTCTCTATTCTCTTTTTCCTTCTATTTCTAAATTTTCTATCTTCTTTTCCCTCTATCTTCTACCTTTTTCTCTCTTCTTTCTTTTCTTAAATTCTTTTTAAAACCCATAACATTCCGTGTTTTCGGCCTTCGATTTCTCGGCAGTCGATAAAGTGAGTATCGATGTTGAATTTTCGAAAGAACGAAAATCCGTACTGTTACATTTGGTATCAGAGCTGATGGTTAAGCGACAACCATGGTTCTGTTGGGTATAATTCATTAGAGATAGAGTCAGCAGTACTCTAGAATGAGTTTGAGTGTAATAATAGCTATGAGAGCGTATTTGTTAGTGAATATAAAATTTGTTTTATATTGTGATGATTGATTTATTGAGTGGCATATGAACTTTCGTCAGCACAGCCTCGAAACTGAGCCGAAGGGGTTTCTAAACACTTGAATAGAACAATTCGACACAATATTGATTTTAAATTGGGTAAATGGAATAATTTTGCCTTGATTATATTTTATATGTAAAGGAATAATTTTTCAGAATTATTAAAGTGTATATAAGTTGATTGTTAGGTTGTTTGGATAATCTAAATAAAAGAATAATTGTATAAGAAAAAGAATTATAAGAATTAAGTTATAATTAAAGTGAATTACAATTGTGAAATAAACTTATATACATAAGAAGTGAAACTTTATGGATATATCTATGAATATGAGTTGTGAATAAAAATGAATTTAAAGTTAAATGGAAAATTTACTTTAGAATTTGGAATCTGAATTTATTTACAAGTGGGAATTTAAGTTATGAAAAACAAATGATGTTTGTTAAATGGAATATAACTTAAGAGTTGTTGAATATGAGTTGTAAATAAAAGTGACAAAGGTGAACTTGAGTTATATAAATGAAATTCAACTTTAGAAATTGAATGAATTGAATGTTAATCAATTAAATGTAAATTTAAGTTGATATAAAATAATGAATATAAGTGTTGATTCATTAAAATCTAATGTTATTAGAAGTTGAATAAAAAAATGAATGAATATAAGCAAAGGAATTTGGTTGAAATTAATATACATTGATTGTTATATGATTGTTGATTGATTGTATGTAATTCATTAAGTGTTAATGAAATTGGAAGCTAATGTAATTGAATTCAAATTGAAAGTAAATAAATTTGAATAGAATTGAATGTGGATTAGATTTAAATTAGTAAATGATAACTAATTAAAATTGAGAATGAATGTTGATAAAATCCAATGTTAATAAATCAAATATGATTTAGAGTGAAAACCAATTCATTAAATATGAATGAGAATATGAATGAATGTTTATTGGATATGGATGTTAGTTGGTTGATGGTTGAATATATATTGCATTTGTTGTTTTACTACATTGCTATGTTGACATATATAGTTATTATGTTGTTATATGTTGTATATTGATACTATTTTCATATATGCATGTTCTCATGTTGTTTGTTGAGTTTAGTAGGTGCGGATCGCGTTTGCTTCGCATTTGGAGCTCGCTTTCGCGCTATATTAGCCGTATATGCTTGCTAATAAAATATAAGGTACATATCTCGGATTAAATATCGCACTTTTATACTTTTTTCCCTGCGGGATGCCTCATTACTTGATGAGATGTATATTTGTGATATATATACTGTCATTTTTTTTTCGGATCGAGCCGCGCAAAGGAGACTATGGCGAATTTTTCCGAAAATTTAAGGCGTTAGAAAAATTTGAGAAAAATTGGAAAATTTTGAAAACTTTAAACTTTGTTTTAAAGTTGAAAGTTAAATGATATAATTGTTTTTGAAAAGATAACTAAGTATGATTTGAAAACTTAGTAAAGATTTGAAAGAAGTTTAATTATAAATTTTGGAAAATTAATAGATACGGTAACTCTTCTTACTTGTAATTTCGAGGACGAAATTCTTTTAAGGGGGAAAGATTGTAACGACCCAGAATTTTTATTTATTTAAATTTGAATATTTAATTTATTTTAAATATTAATAAGTAAATTTATAAGTCAAATAAATTTTAATTTGATTTATTAGATTTAATTAGATAATTAAATCAATAATTTAATATGTTAAATTATGAAAATAATTGAAAATTGAGTTAAAAATGATTGTAAATAATTTGGAAAATTTATTTAATCATACTGGAGTTATAGAAATATTTTAGAACTTTTAAAATCGAATTAAAAGTTAATTTGTGAAAATTGAATATTTTAATATTTAATAATCGACTGTAAAATAGCCAATTTTTGAACAGTCTCAGAATTGAACGAAACCAGTTTCATTGGATCCGTAATAGTTAGTTATTACCGGATTTCAATTTTCGTGTCAATCGGAGCTATCGTTTGAGCGTGGCAGCTCGAAACGCATCGAATCGTTTTTAATTTAAATTTGACGAGTGAAAATAGCCATTTTTCAAAAAGTCTCGGATTTCGACGAAACCAGTTTCATCGGATCCGTAATGTGATATTATTGTAAGGTTTCAAATTTCAAGTCAATTGGATTTACCGTTTGTCCGGTACAAATTAAAACGCCTAGAAATCGATTTAAATCGGTTTAATTTAAATTGAACGTTTTCAGCCATAACTCGCACATACTTCCGAATTAGCTTCCGAAACCTGTTCCATTGTGTCCGGAACGCGGGATAAACCCTAGGTACGCTGGTTACGGCGTCTAAATCGGAGTTCGAAATTCCCGGGATGAATAGTGTTTACGCTTGGTTTTCTATAAATACACCACACACACAAATAAAAAAATAAATAAAAACAAAACCCTAGCCCATAACTACAGCCGCCACTTTCTATTTCTAAGGCCAGAAATTAATCTCCTTTTCCCCTCAATCTCTCTCAATCTACAATGATTTAGCTAAGTTGTTCAACATGAAAGTTGTTGAGAATCTCGAGGGCTTCACATCCATACGGATTTGATGGAGTTTGGAGCGTCGAAGGGGGAGGAGCAAGGGGCCGTTCGTGGGCTGTTAAGGGACATGTGCACGCATGTAGAGGGGGCCGAACTTCAAGGGGTTGATGGTGGAGGTAGCTTGCGTCGAGAGCTTCGAAATGGTGGTTGTGTGATCGAGTTTCGTCGAGTATCGGGGGAGTAATATTAAACCCTAGTTTGTGATTGAGTGGGTTTGTTGTTCGGCCAAAACCTGTAGGTTACGTGAGTGTTGGAGAAGAAGGGGTGTGCGGTGGAGATGTGGGGTGAGTGGATCTAAAGGCCTAGATTTGATGGAGTTTAAAATTAATTAGATTATGTTGTATTTAGTTAATTAAAAATCGTGTAATCTTATAAAAATCATAACATTTTCATACGAGGTCGAAAAAATGCAAACTCAGTTGCGTTGGAATCGTATGGACGAGCACTACGCGATGGAGTTGGTTTGGAGTCGTTTGGAGTTAGTGAGAATTTCGGGTAAAATTAAACGCGCGTTTAATTTTATTCGAAATAAAAGCTAAAACGGAAATTAAAACCAAGGTGAGAACTTCTCACTCAATCGAATAGGTTTCGATTTTATTTTAAATAGTTAGATTTAAAATATTTGAATGCATGTTTGAATGATGATTGCTATCTATTGATTGTTAAAATAGACATTATGCGCCGTTAATAAGCGGATGTTATTTAATATAAACATATACCGCGAATATTTCATAAACAGTGAAATTGGTATTATATATAATAGCAATATATATATATTGGCATATGTATATATTGCAGTTGTTGATTTCCCGCATTTTTTGTTTAGCGGATGAGACCCTATTACGCCGTTAGTAAGCGGATAATATTTATTAAAAACATGTACCGCGACAATTTCGTACTGGAGCGAAATTGGTATTGTGCTAATGTTTTTGGATGCAGGAAAACAGGTTGGAGGGATCCAACTGGATTCCTCAACAGTTTTTATTTGATTTCAAATATTTTGATATTTGATGGATTTTCATATTGATATATGATATCGTTGTAGTCGTGATTGACTATTTGGTGTGTAGCATCATTGGACCCAGATTTTGGGATTTTAAAATGTTTTTAAAAGTGATTTTTGAAAAGATAAAATATTTTTGGAATTGATCCATTATAAATAAATGAACGTTATAATTTTTAAAGTTATAAAAATTATAATTTTTGAGAAATACAGTTAAAAGCTGATTTTTGAGAAATATGAACTAAAGATTTTATAAAATAGTTTAGATTGGATTTTTGAATATATTATAAAAGTTTAAATATAGGATTTATAAAATTTGATTATTTTATAAATCGAAGTGGTGAAATTTTAAAGGAATTTAAAGACGTTTTAAAGAATAATATAAACTGATTTATATTAAGAGGTTTATAAATGGATATTTATAAATTGAAATATTGACATTATAAAACGAGTTTTATAAGTGTTTGAATGATTTGTAAATGAATTTCATTAATGAAGGAAATTTATAGAATTATATAACGGTGAAGTTATAAATGGAATTTTATAAACAATAGGTTTATAAAATTTGTACAGTTCAAAGGAACGATTTTTGCAAATAAATAAATTATAAGTGTTTGACTTATAATTTGGACTTTTGGTTTATAATTAAGATTATAAATCGAATAGGTAAATAAAGAAGATTTATAAAGGAAGTTGTTATGAAATAAATAGAAATGGAATTTATAAACGTTGTTTTATAAATTCGCAAATGACTTATTTTGATAAGTTAATTGTTATAACCTATTAATGGAGTTATATTCACATTTTTGAATGGTGAATAATCCTTTAAAATAGATTGAATAAAAGGATGAAATTTGTTAACGAAGTATGTTCACGATTTTTGAATAGTGAATAACACGTTAAAGGAAATGTTTTAGAATGTGATATTTTAAACAGAATTAAAAAGATCTAACGATGTTTTAAAGATGTTGAGATTCGAAACCATAGATTTCAACATTTATTGTTGAAATAGATGTTACGAGAAATAAAAGGAAATGGTGGACTATAACACTGTTGTTATAGTAAATGATTTCCGAAAGGAAATGTTTTGAATAGTATTAGGATTTATATATCTATTTTAATTTCGAATCCCTATACTAGTGATTTTGGGTTGTCGTAACGATGTTTTACGTAACATTCGTTTTGGCCCAAATAAATATGTTTAAGAGAATGATTTTCTTAAAGAATGAAATATATACTTAATTCGATTTAAGTATATTGAATATTTTCTAAGTGTTGAAAATAAATAGGTTTGTGAATTACTTATGAATAAATAAGTATGGAATTGTTTTCCAATATGAAATGAATAATTAGAATTTATCTTTTTGAAGATAAATTGAAATGAAGAATTGAAATCGTATATGCATGGATATTTTGAAATATAAATTAATTATGGAATTTATAAATGAAAAGTGGAATTTGTTTGAAAATAAATATTGATTTATTTTTGAAGTATTGAAATTATATATCTTGTAAAGATATTTTGGAAAATAAATAATTTGGAAAATTATTTGGAATCTGGTGATGTATGCATATCCATTGATAGTTCAATAGCCGACTATCAATATTTCCCTTTGAATGGGTATTTGATGTGATTTGTTTGAATTTGAATGCACACTTATTTTTGAATAAGCGCTCACTATTCGGGTTAACCGGGAAAGGACCATGGGGTCGTATAACCCATTCCGAATATGTGATACGTCGTTGTGAATTGCATTTGAAGATCGGTGTTGAAGACCGGTATTTGCGAGAGCGATAGGATGACCTATCGATTGTTTCTGCACCGAGTCGCGCCGGTATAGAAACTCCCTAAGTGATGGGAAATCCGATCAAGATTGTGAATATCCGGATTGCAAGGACTTCTTTGTAAGTGCCTTCGGTTTTGTTCGATCCCGGAACAGACTTGTATGGATTGTATGTCTGACATTACAAGTTGAGATATAAAGCCGATTTCTTTCAAATATATTTCTGTTGGTGGCGGAGAATTTATTCTTTTTGCTTAACACCCTTCTCTGAGACGTATGTGCTCAGAGGTTATATAGTTGAAGTTATCAGCGATATATTCCCAGTTTGGTAATGTGACATGCTGAGTGATGCTGAAATGATCATTGTGTTGATTATTTGTGATAGGATCATTTATTTGATCGTCTATCCTAGTGATCATTGTGTTGATCATTTGTTGACCCAAAGCATGGCTTTTGTATAAAGTATGTTTTTGTGGACGTGAATTCGTCGAGCCTCACATCCCGGAAATGGTCAAAACAGGAAAGAAGCAGCAAGGTTATGAGGGGTAGCACCCTTTAGGATGTGTCCATTTCCTTCTGGAAAAGGGTGGTATCATGGTATGGAGCCCAGATACTTACTCATGTTGAAAACACTTTGTTATGATTGTGTGAATTGATTACGAGCGCTCGGTTGATAAAGGTCCCAAAGGACCGGGGGATGGCATATTCGGTCAGTTGTTACTCAGTTAGGAGTAACCCGGCCTTGTGTTGGTAGAGATCCGGTTTGGTTCTCGGGGATGTCCATCCAGAGGCATTCTCATGTGGCAATGGGAAGTTCCTTGGCCTGACCATTTGTTGGAAATCCAAAGAAACAATACGTGACTTGTACGGTTTTAGTTGTATAACCTGCCATGGAATGTGGCGGTAACCTGCTATTGAACATGGTTAGCTATAGTAGGCATACGATAATGGTCGTATGTTGGCTAAGATTTATATCTTTATTTTTGAAATGAATTTACTACACTATGCACTAGTAATAATATCAAATGTTATTTTAAATGCGTATCAAGCATCTTTGACTATCATAAGGAGAAATCTCCTTCGATTCTGCGTTTGCATTGTGTGTGTGTGCGGGAGGCCTTATGGTAGTCTCATTTTTAAAAGCATTGCGAATTGAATTTAAAAATATTCCTCTATTTGATTTTAAAGATAAATAAACTGTTTTGAGTTCTCACACCAGTCACATAACTGACTCGGAGTTTATTGTTTTCCTTCCTAAACTCTGGGTGCCCACCAATTTCCACACGGGCAGTCAAGAGTTAGGTTTATCAGGATATTCTGGATATTCTGGAGTTGCTGGAGGCAAGCTGGATGGCATGGCATATTACTTATATAGTATTTCTTTTTCCGCTGCACTGTTTGTTGTGGTTGTACACTCTGATGATATGATGTAATGAAATGTGATGAAATGTAATAACTGATATAGTTCTTTGTTTAAAGATTATTCATTTATTATTATATGTTGTTCCGCTGCGAATTGTGAGATTCTGATGTTGTTCAGTTGTAGTTCTGTTGTTTTCTGTTCCGTTCTATTCTCTTTTCTTCTATGTTTTCAAAATGTTCTCTATTCTCTTTTTCCTTCTATTTCTAAATTTTCTATCTTCTTTTCCCTCTATCTTCTACCTTTTTCTCTCTTCTTTCTTTTCTTAAATTCTTTTTAAAACCCATAACATTCCGTGTTTTCGGCCTTCGATTTCTCGGCAGTCGATAAAGTGAGTATCGATGTTGAATTTTCGAAAGAACGAAAATCCGTACTGTTACACTCTGATACCAACTGTGACGCCCCACCTCTATGCTCACAATAACAAAGAGTATTAAAGGAAATACTGTCTGTTATCACGAAGAATAAGGTTGGATAGGAGCGACCATCTGTAGTTAGGCCTTACACTAGTATTGGTTATTTCGATAGGAGTGGTATATATTTTTATTTTTCATCTCTTATTTATTTACTCCCATCGACATACCCAATTCCAGTATAAAACGAACTACGATGGTTCATAATAGCTTAGGACAATAAATATAATAATAACACAGATAATATAAATGCGAAACATAGATAAAACAAAAAGTCTCATATATATAATAACTGATGTCAGTTACAATACATGTGATACAGTACATATGATACAACTACAACTGTCTACTCAGGAAGTTATATACACAAGTACATTATCGTGATTAATATACATGAATACATAACAACCTATACTAAGACAACGACTACTCCAAAAGTATGTAAAGACTTCATAGCTCTAGCAGCAACCCAAAGCAAGATATCTACAACCTGTAATAACTCGGTCTGACCCGAGTATTAAATTCAAAAGAAAATAATACACGGGTCAGTCTAATTCAAACTCAGTTATTAGTGCACAGAAGCAATAACAATTATGTAACGCCTCGAAAATTTTTTCGACTTTCGAAAATTCAACATCGACACTCACTTTATCGACTGCCGAGAAATCAAAGGCCGAAAACCGAGATGTTATGGGGTTTTAGAAAGGATTTAAGAAAAGAAAAAGAGAGAAGTAGAAGAAGATAACAGAAAATAGAGAGAGTGGAAGATAAAGAAAATAGAAAATTTGATAATAGAAGATAGAAGAATTTTAAAAATAGAACGGGACAGAACAGAAACAACAGAACAACAACAGAATCTCACAATTCGCAGCGGAACAACATATAATAATAAATGAATAATCTTTAAACAAAGAACTATATCAGTTATTACATTACATCACATTATATTACATTTCATTACATCATATCATATCATCAGAGTGTACAACCACATACAACAACAAAAAATGCAGCGGAAAAGAAATACTATATGAATAATACGCCATGCCATCCAGCTTGCCTCCAGCAACTCCAGAATATCCAGAATATCCTGATAAACCTAACTCTTAACTGCCCGTGTGGAAATTGGTGGGCACCCAGAGTTTAGGAGGGAAAACAATAAACTCCGAGTCAGTCATGTGACTGGTGTGAGAACTCAAAACAGTTTATTTACTTTAAAATCAAAATAGAGGAATATTTTTATTTCAATTCGCAATGCTTTTAAAAATGAGACTACCATAAGGCCTCCCGCACACACACACAATGCAAACGCAGAATCGGAGGAGATTTCTCCTTATGATAGTCAAAGATGCTTGATACGCATTTAAAATAACATTTGATATTATTACTAGTGCATAGTGTAGAGAAATATTTCGAAAGTAGAATATAAATCTTAGCCAACATAGACATTTCGAACTATGCCTACTATAGCTACCATCCAAACAGTGGTGACCACCATAAGTGAATGGCAGGTTCTACAACTAATACCGTACAAGTTTCGTATTGGGAATTGGATTTCCAACAAATGGTCAGGCCAAGGAACTTCCCATTGCCACATGAGAATGCCTCTGGATGGACATCCCCGAGAACCAAACCGGATCTCTACCAACACAAGGCCGGGTTACTCCTAACTGAGTAACAACTGACCGAATATGCCATCCCCCGGTCCTTTGGGACCTTTTACCGAGCGCTCGTAATCAATTCACACAATCATAAAGTGTTTTCAACATGAGTAAGTATCTGGGCTCCATACCATGATACCACCCTTTTCCAGAAGGAAATGCACATATCCTAAAGGGCGCTACCCCTCATAACCTTGCCGCATCCTTCCTGTTTTGACCATTTCCGGGATGTGAGGCTCGACGAAGTCACGTCCACAAAAACATACTTTATACAAAAGCCATGCTTTGGGTCAACAAATGATCAACACAATGATCACTAAGATAGACGATCAAATAAATGATCCTATCACAAATAATCAACACAATGATCATTTCAGCCACACTCAGCATGTCACATTACCAAATTGGGAATATATCGCTGATAACTTCAACTATATAACCTTTGAGCACATACGTCTCAAAGAAGGGTGTTAAGCAAAGAATAAATTCTCCGCCACCAACAGAAATATATTTGAAAGAAATCGGCTTTATATCTCAACTTGTAATGTCAGACATACAATCCATACAAGTCTGTTCCGGGCTCGAACAAAACCGAAGGCACTTACAAAGAAGTCCTTGAAATCCGGATATTCACAATCCTGATCGGATTCACCATCACATATGGAGAACTCAATACCGTAGCTACTCGGTGCAGAGTCAATCGATAGTTCATCCTATCGCTCTCGCAAATATCCGGTCTTCAACACCGATCTTCAAATGCGATTCACAACGACGTATCACATATTCGGAATGGGTTATACGACCCCATGGTCCTTTCCCGGTTAACCCGAATAGTGAGCGCTTATTCAAAAATAAGTGTGCATTCAAATTCAATCAATTCACATCAAATACCCATTCAAAGGGAAATACTGATAGTCGGTTATTGAACTATTACTGGATATGCACACATCACCAGATTCCAAATAATTTTCCAAATTATTTATTTTCCAAAATATCTTTACAAGATATATATAATTTTAACACTTCAAAAATAAATCAATATTTATTTTCCATACAAATTCCACTTTCTCATATAAATTCCTTAGTGAATTTATATTTCAAAATATCCATGCATATACGATTTCAATTATCCATTTCAATTTATCTTCAAAAAGATAAATTCTAATTATTCACTTCATATTGGAAAACATTTCCATACTTATTCATTCATAAGTAATTCACAAATTTCTTTTATTTTCAACACTTGGAAAATATTCAATATACTTAAATCGAATTAAGTGTATAATTCATTCTTTAAGAAAATCATTCTCTTAAACATATTTACTTGGGCCAAAACGAATGTTGCGTAAAACATCGTTACGACAACCCAAAATCACTAGTATATGGATTCGAAATTTAAATAGATATATAAATCCCAATACTAAACCAAAACATTTCCTTTCGGAAATCATTTACTATAACAACAGTGTTATAGTCTACCATTTCCTTTTATTTCTCGAAAACGTCTATTTCAACAATAAATGCTGAAATCTATGGTTTCGAATCTCAACACATTTAAAACATCGTTAGATCGTTTTAATTCTGTTTAAAATATCACATTCTAAAACATTTCCTTTAACATGTTATTCACTATTCAAAATCGTGAACATACTTCGTTAACAAATTTCATCCTTTTATTCAATTTATTTTAAAGGATTATTCACTATTCAAAAATGTGAATATAACTTCATTAATAGGTTATAACAATTAACTTATCAAAATAAGTCGTTTGCGAATTTATAAAACAACGTTTATAAATTCCATTTCTATTTATTTATAAAAACTTCCTTTTTATAAATTCCTTTATTTACCTATTCCAGTTTATAACTCAATTATAGATTAAAAGTTCATATTATAAGTTAAATACTTATAAAACGATTATTTTACAAAACCGTTCCTTTAAAGACTTTCCAATTTATAAATCTTATAACTTATAAGATCCATTTATTTAACCAATCTATTCTTCAAATAATTTCACCAAATTTATAAATCTTACTATTTATAAATTTCTTTTTATAACTTCACAGTTTACAATTCTATAAATTTCATTCTATTATGAAATTCATTTTCACTTAATTCAAACACTTATAAAAACTCGTTTTATAAGTCAATATTTCAATTTATAAATATCCATTTATAAATCTCTTAATATAAATCAATTAATATTATTCTTTAAAACATCTTTAATTTCCTTTATAATTTCACCATTCTGATTTATAAAAAAATCAAATTTTATAAATCTTACATTCAAACTTTTATAATAAATTCAAAAATCCAATTTAACTATTTTATAAAATCATTGATCCATATTTCTCAAAAATCAACTTTTAACCGTATTTCTAAAAATCAGCTTTTTAACTATATTTCACAAAACCCATAATTTTATAACTTTAAAAATTATAGCGTTTAATTATTTTAAAATGGATCAATTTCAAAAATAAAGTATATTTTCAAAAATCACTTTAAAAATCATTTTAAAATCCCAAAATCTGGGTCCAATGATGCTACACACCAAATAGTCAATCACGACTAACAACGATATCATATATCGATATGATAATCCATCAAATATCAAAATATCTGAAATCAAATAAAAACTGTTGAGGAATCCAGTTGGATCCCTCCAACCTGTTTTCCTGCATCCAAAAACATTAGCACAATACCAATTTCGCTCCAGTACGAAATCATCGCGGTACATGTTTTTATTAAATATTATCCGCTTAATAACGGCGTAATAGGGTCTCATCCGCTAAACAAAAAATGCGGGAAATCAACAACTGCAATATATACATATGCCAATATATATATATTGATATTATATATAATACCAATTTCACTGTTTATGAAATATTCGCGGTATATGTTTTTAATAAATAACATCCGCTTACTAACGGCGCATAATGTCTATTTTAACAATCAATAATTTACAGTCATCATTCAAACATGCATTCAAATATTTTAAATCTAACTATTTAAAATAAAATCGAAATCTATTCGATTGAGTGAGAAGTTCTCACCTTGATTTTAATTTCCGTTTTAGCTTTTATTTCGAATAAAATTAAACGCGCGTTTAATTTTACCCGAAATTCTCACTAACTCCAAACGACTCCGAACCAACTCCATCGCGTAGTGCTCGTCCATACGATTCCAACGCAACTGATTTCGCGCAGTTTCGACCTCGTATGAAAAAGTTATGTATTTTTGAAGTTACACGAGTTTATACTTAATAATTACAACACATATAAACTAATTTATAACCTAGATTCAATCTGAGCCATAGGATCCTGCCTCAGCTCATCACCACCGCACCTAGCTTCTTTCCCAAGCTCACGTACAAGCTACAGGTCAAGCAAAAAGAAACCGAACCCACTTAGCAAGAATTAGGGTTTAATATTGCATCGCGAATACTCGACGATACCTCATCACACTACCACCAACACGAAGCCCTTGACGAGAGCTATCTCCACCTCCTCCACCATGAAGCTCGGCCTGCACATGTGCCTAGAATTTCGTGCGCACGGCAGCAAGGTCGGCCCCACTTTGCTCGCTCATCGTTGCTCCATTCCCGATCATATCCGTATGGATTTAAAGCTCATCTCGTGCTCTTCATCTTTGTAGTTAACAACTTCTTCTAATTCTTTATAGATTGGGAGAGATTGAGGGGAAAAGGAGATTGAATTCTGGCCTTAGAATAGAAAGTGGCGGCTGTAGTTTTAAAATTATGGTTTTAGTGTTTTTTTTTTAATTTTTTTAGAGTGAGGTTGTATTTATAGGAAAAGCAAGCGTAAACACTATTCATTCCGGGAATTCCGAACTCCGATTTAGACGCCGTAACCAGCGTACCTATGGTTTATCCCGCGTTCCGGACACAATGGAACAGGTTTCGGAAGCTAATTCGGAAGTATGTGCGAGTTATGGCTGAAAACGTCCAATTTGAATTAAACCGATTTAAATCGATTTCTAGGCGTTTTAATTTGTACCGGACAAACGGTAAATCCGATTGACTTGAAATTTGAAACCTTACAATAATATCACATTACGGATCCGATGAAACTGGTTTCGTCGAAATCCGAGACTTTTTGAAAAATGGCTATTTTGACTCGCCAAATTTAAATTAAAAATAATTCGATGCGTTTCGAGCTGCCACGATCAAACGATAACTCCGATTGACACGAAAATTGAAATCCGGTAATAACTAACTATTACGGATCCAATGGAACTGGTTTCGTTCAATTCTGAGACTGTTCAAAAATTGACTATTTTACAGTCGATTATTAAATATTAAAATATTCAATTTTCACAGATTAACTTTTAATTCGATTTTAAAAGTTCTAAAATATTTCTATAACTCCAGTATGATTAAATAAAATTTTCCAAATTATTTTCAATCATTTTTAACTCAATTTTCAATTATTTCCATAATTTAACATATTAAATTATCGATTTAATTATCCAATTAAATCCAATAATTCAAATAAAAATTTATTTGACTTATAAATTCACTTATAAATATTTAAAATTAATTAAATATTCAAATTTTAATTACTAAAAATTCTGGGTCGTTACAATCTTTCCCCCTTAAAAGAATTTCGTCCTCGAAATTATAAGTAAGAAAGTTACAGAATCTATTTATTTTTCCAAAATTCATAATTAAATTCCTTACAATACTTTACTAAGTTTTCCAAATCATACTTAGTTATCTTTTCAAAAGCAACTACCTATTGTTTAACTTTCAACTTCAAAATCAAAGTTAAAGTTTTCAAAATTTTCCCAATTTTCTCAAAATTTTTCTAACGCCTTAAATTTTCGGAAAAATTCGCCATAGTCTCCTTTGCGCGGCTCGATCCGAAAAAAAAATGACAGTATATATGTCACAAATATACATCTCATCAAGTAATGAGGCATCCCGAAGGGAAAAAAGTGTAAAAGTGCGATATTTAATCCGAGATATGTACCTTATATTTTATTAGCAAGCATATACGGCTAATATAGCGCGAAAGCGAGCTCCAAATGCGAAGCAAACGCGATCCGCACCTACTAAACTCAACAAACCACATGAGAACATGCACATATGCAAATAATCTCAATATACAACATATAGCAACATATCAACTATATATGTCACATAGCAAATGCAACAATAGCAATATACATTCAACCATCAACCAACTACATCCAACTAACATCCATAACCAATAATATTCATTCATATTCTCATTCATATTTAATGAATTGGTTTTCACTTTAAATTACATTTGATTCATTTACATTGGATTTACTAACATTCATTCTCAATTCAATTAGTTTGCATTCACTAATTAAATCCAATTCACACTCAATTCTATTCAAATTTATTTACTTCTAATTTGAATTCAATTACATAGCTTTCAATTTCATTAATTCACTTTTATTAACACTTAATGAATTATATACAATCATCTAACAATCATATAACAACCAAAGTATATTAATTTCAACCAAATTACTTTACTTATCAATTGGTTTAATTAATTGATTTTCATTCAACTATTCAACTTCCAATAACATTAAATTCTAATGAATTAACGTTTATATTCATTATTCCATTCCAATTTATTCACATTTAATTGATTAACATTCAATCCATTCATTCAATTCAATTACAAAGTTGAATTTCATTTATATAATCTTAAGTTCATATTCATTTAATCCACTTGATTATTTACAACTCATATTCATATAATTTCACTTCTTACATATATAAGTTTATTTCACAATTGTAAATCACTTTAATTATAATTCTATTCTTATAATTCATTTGCTTATGCAATTACTCTTTATTTAGATTATTCAAACAACCTAACAATCAACTTACATACACTTTAATAATTCTGAAAAATTATTCCTTTATATATAAAATATAATCAAGGTAAAATTATTTCATTTATCCAATTTAAAATCAATATTGTGCCGAATTGTTCTATTCAAGTGTTTAGAAACCCCTTCGGCAAAGTTGTACATACCGTGCTGAGGAAGGTTCATATGCCACTCAATAAACCAATCATCACAATATAAAACAATTTCATATTCACTAACAAATACGCTCTCATAGCTATTATTACACTCAAACTCATTCTAGAGTACTACTGACTCTATCTCTAATGAATAATACCCAACAGAACCATGGTTGTCGCTTAACCATCAGCTCTGATACCAAATGTAACGCCCCGAAAATTTTTTCGACTTTCGAAAATTCAACATCGACACTCACTTTATCGACTGCCGAGAAATCAAAGGCCGAAAACCGAGATGTTATGGGGTTTTAGAAAGGATTTAAGAAAAGAAAAAGAGAGAAGTAGAAGAAGATAACAGAAAATAGAGAGAGAGGAAGATAAAGAAAATAGAAAATTTGATAATAGAAGATAGAAGAATTTTAAAAATAGAACGGGACAGAACAGAAACAACAGAACAACAACAGAATCTCACAATTCGCAGCGGAACAACATATAATAATAAATGAATAATCTTTAAACAAAGAACTATATCAGTTATTACATTACATCACATTATATTACATTTCATTACATCATATCATATCATCAGAGTGTACAACCACATACAACAAAAAAAAATGCAGCGGAAAAGAAATACTATATGAATAATACGCCATGCCATCCAGCTTGCCTCCAGCAACTCCAGAATATCCAGAATATCCTGATAAACCTAACTCTTAACTGCCCGTGTGGAAATTGGTGGGCACCCAGAGTTTAGGAGGGAAAACAATAAACTCCGAGTCAGTCATGTGACTGGTGTAAGAACTCAAAACAGTTTATTTACTTTAAAATCAAAATAGAGGAATATTTTTATTTCAATTCGCAATGCTTTTAAAAATGAGACTACCATAAGGCCTCCCGCACACACACACAATGCAAACGCAGAATCGGAGGAGATTTCTCCTTATGATAGTCAAAGATGCTTGATACGCATTTAAAATAACATTTGATATTATTACTAGTGCATAGTGTAGAGAAATATTTCGAAAGTAGAATATAAATCTTAGCCAACATAGACATTTCGAACTATGCCTACTATAGCTACCATCCAAACAGTGGTGACCACCATAAGTGAATGGCAGGTTCTACAACTAATACCGTACAAGTTTCGTATTGGGAATTGGATTTCCAACAAATGGTCAGGCCAAGGAACTTCCCATTGCCACATGAGAATGCCTCTGGATGGACATCCCCGAGAACCAAACCGGATCTCTACCAACACAAGGCCGGGTTACTCCTAACTGAGTAACAACTGACCGAATATGCCATCCCCCGGTCCTTTGGGACCTTTTACCGAGCGCTCGTAATCAATTCACACAATCATAAAGTGTTTTCAACATGAGTAAGTATCTGGGCTCCATACCATGATACCACCCTTTTCCAGAAGGAAATGCACATATCCTAAAGGGCGCTACCCCTCATAACCTTGCCGCATCCTTCCTGTTTTGACCATTTCCGGGATGTGAGGCTCGACGAAGTCACGTCCACAAAAACATACTTTATACAAAAGCCATGCTTTGGGTCAACAAATGATCAACACAATGATCACTAAGATAGACGATCAAATAAATGATCCTATCACAAATAATCAACACAATGATCATTTCAGCCACACTCAGCATGTCACATTACCAAATTGGGAATATATCGCTGATAACTTCAACTATATAACCTTTGAGCACATACGTCTCAAAGAAGGGTGTTAAGCAAAGAATAAATTCTCCGCCACCAACAGAAATATATTTGAAAGAAATCGGCTTTATATCTCAACTTGTAATGTCAGACATACAATCCATACAAGTCTGTTCCGGGCTCGAACAAAACCGAAGGCACTTACAAAGAAGTCCTTGAAATCCGGATATTCACAATCCTGATCGGATTCACCATCACATATGGAGAACTCAATACCGTAGCTACTCGGTGCAGAGTCAATCGATAGTTCATCCTATCGCTCTCGCAAATATCCGGTCTTCAACACCGATCTTCAAATGCGATTCACAACGACGTATCACATATTCGGAATGGGTTATACGACCCCATGGTCCTTTCCCGGTTAACCCGAATAGTGAGCGCTTATTCAAAAATAAGTGTGCATTCAAATTCAATCAATTCACATCAAATACCCATTCAAAGGGAAATACTGATAGTCGGTTATTGAACTATTACTGGATATGCACACATCACCAGATTCCAAATAATTTTCCAAATTATTTATTTTCCAAAATATCTTTACAAGATATATATAATTTTAACACTTCAAAAATAAATCAATATTTATTTTCCATACAAATTCCACTTTCTCATATAAATTCCTTAGTGAATTTATATTTCAAAATATCCATGCATATACGATTTCAATTATCCATTTCAATTTATCTTCAAAAAGATAAATTCTAATTATTCACTTCATATTGGAAAACATTTCCATACTTATTCATTCATAAGTAATTCACAAATTTCTTTTATTTTCAACACTTGGAAAATATTCAATATACTTAAATCGAATTAAGTGTATAATTCATTCTTTAAGAAAATCATTCTCTTAAACATATTTACTTGGGCCAAAACGAATGTTGCGTAAAACATCGTTACGACAACCCAAAATCACTAGTATATGGATTCGAAATTTAAATAGATATATAAATCCCAATACTAAACCAAAACATTTCCTTTCGGAAATCATTTACTATAACAACAGTGTTATAGTCTACCATTTCCTTTTATTTCTCGAAAACGTCTATTTCAACAATAAATGTTGAAATCTATGGTTTCGAATCTCAACACATTTAAAACATCGTTAGATCGTTTTAATTCTGTTTAAAATATCACATTCTAAAACATTTCCTTTAACATGTTATTCACTATTCAAAATCGTGAACATACTTCGTTAACAAATTTCATCCTTTTATTCAATTTATTTTAAAGGATTATTCACTATTCAAAAATGTGAATATAACTTCATTAATAGGTTATAACAATTAACTTATCAAAATAAGTCGTTTGCGAATTTATAAAACAACGTTTATAAATTCCATTTCTATTTATTTATAAAAACTTCCTTTTTATAAATTCCTTTATTTACCTATTCCAGTTTATAACTCAATTATAGATTAAAAGTTCATATTATAAGTTAAATACTTATAAAACGATTATTTTACAAAACCGTTCCTTTAAAGACTTTCCAATTTATAAATCTTATAACTTATAAGATCCATTTATTTAACCAATCTATTCTTCAAATAATTTCACCAAATTTATAAATCTTACTATTTATAAATTTCTTTTTATAACTTCACAGTTTACAATTCTATAAATTTCATTCTATTATGAAATTCATTTTCACTTAATTCAAACACTTATAAAAACTCGTTTTATAAGTCAATATTTCAATTTATAAATATCCATTTATAAATCTCTTAATATAAATCAATTAATATTATTCTTTAAAACATCTTTAATTTCCTTTATAATTTCACCATTCTGATTTATAAAAAAATCAAATTTTATAAATCTTACATTCAAACTTTTATAATAAATTCAAAAATCCAATTTAACTATTTTATAAAATCATTGATCCATATTTCTCAAAAATCAACTTTTAACCGTATTTCTAAAAATCAGCTTTTTAACTATATTTCACAAAACCCATAATTTTATAACTTTAAAAATTATAGCGTTTAATTATTTTAAAATGGATCAATTTCAAAAATAAAGTATATTTTCAAAAATCACTTTAAAAATCATTTTAAAATCCCAAAATCTGGGTCCAATGATGCTACACACCAAATAGTCAATCACGACTAACAACGATATCATATATCGATATGATAATCCATCAAATATCAAAATATCTGAAATCAAATAAAAACTGTTGAGGAATCCAGTTGGATCCCTCCAACCTGTTCTCCTGCATCCAAAAACATTAGCACAATACCAATTTCGCTCCAGTACGAAATCATCGCGGTACATGTTTTTATTAAATATTATCCGCTTAATAACGGCGTAATAGGGTCTCATCCGCTAAACAAAAAATGCGGGAAATCAACAACTGCAATATATACATATGCCAATATATATATTGATATTATATATAATACCAATTTCACTGTTTATGAAATATTCGCGGTATATGTTTTTAATAAATAACATCCGCTTACTAACGGCGCATAATGTCTATTTTAACAATCAATAATTTACAGTCATCATTCAAACATGCATTCAAATATTTTAAATCTAACTATTTAAAATAAAATCGAAATCTATTCGATTGAGTGAGAAGTTCTCACCTTGATTTTAATTTCCGTTTTAGCTTTTATTTCGAATAAAATTAAACGCGCGTTTAATTTTACCCGAAATTCTCACTAACTCCAAACGACTCCGAACCAACTCCATCGCGTAGTGCTCGTCCATACGATTCCAACGCAACTGATTTCGCGCAGTTTCGACCTCGTATGAAAAAGTTATGTATTTTTGAAGTTACACGAGTTTATACTTAATAATTACAACACATATAAACTAATTTATAACCTAGATTCAATCTGAGCCATAGGATCCTGCCTCAGCTCATCACCACCGCACCTAGCTTCTTTCCCAAGCTCACGTACAAGCTACAGGTCAAGCAAAAAGAAACCGAACCCACTTAGCAAGAATTAGGGTTTAATATTGCATCGCGAATACTCGACGATACCTCATCACACTACCACCAACACGAAGCCCTTGACGAGAGCTATCTCCACCTCCTCCACCATGAAGCTCGGCCTGCACATGTGCCTAGAATTTCGTGCGCACGGCAGCAAGGTCGGCCCCGCTTTGCTCGCTCATCGTTGCTCCATTCCCGATCATATCCGTATGGATTTAAAGCTCATCTCGTGCTCTTCATCTTTGTAGTTAACAACTTCTTCTAATTCTTTGTAGATTGGGAGAGATTGAGGGGAAAAGGAGATTGAATTCTGGCCTTAGAATAGAAAGTGGCGGCTGTAGTTTTAAAATTAGGGTTTTAGTGTTTTTTTTTAATTTTTTTAGAGTGAGGTTGTATTTATAGGAAAAGCAAGCGTAAACACTATTCATTCCGGGAATTCCGAACTCCGATTTTGTAACGTCCCGAAAATTTTCGACTTTCGAAAATTCGACATCGACACTCACTTTATCGACTGCCGAGAAATCGAAGGCCGAAAACCGAGATGTTATGGGTTTTTAAAAAGAAAAGAAAAGAAAGAAGAGAGAAAAAGAAGAAATAAAAAGAAAAATAGAGGGAAAAGAAGATAGACAATTTTTAGAAAACAGAGAATTTTAAAATAGAAAAAGAGAATTTGAAAATAGAACGGACAGAAAACAACAGAACAACAACAGAATCTCACAATTCGCAGCGGAACAACATATAATAATAAATGAATAATCTTTAAACAAAGAACTATATCAGTTATTACATTACATCACATTTTATTACATCATATCATCACATCAGAGTGTACAACAACATACAACAACAAACAATGCAGCGGAAAAAGAAATACTATATAAACTAGTAATACGCCATGCCATCCAGCTTGCCTCCAGCAACTCCAGAATATCCAGAATATCCTGATAAACCTAACTCTTAACTGCCCGTGTGGAAATTGGTGGGCACCCAGAGTTTAGGAAGGAAAACAATAAACTCCAAGTCAGTCATGTGACTGGTGTGAGAACTCAAAACAGTTTATTTAACTTTAAAATCAAAATAGAGGAATATTTTTAAATCAATTCGCAATGCTTTTAAAAATGAGACTACCATAAGGCCTCCCGCACACACACACAATGCAAACGCAGAATCGGAGGAGATTTCTCCTTATGATAGTCAAAGATGCTTGATACGCATTTAAAATAACATTTGATATTATTATTAGTGTATAGTGTAGGAAAAATTCATTTCGAAAGTAGAATATAAATCTTAGCCAACATACGACCATTATCGTATGCCTACTATAGCTACTATCCAAACAGTGGTGACCACCATAAGTGAATAGCAGGTTCTACAACTAATACCGTACAAGTTTCGTATTGGGAATTGGATTTCCAACAAATGGTCAGGCCAAGGAACTTCCCATTGCCACTGAGAATGCCTCTGGATGGACATCCCCGAGAACCAAACCGGATCTCTACCAACACAAGGCCGGGTTACTCCTAACTGAGTAACAACTGACCGAATATGCCATCCCCCGGTCCTTTGGGACCTTTTTCCGAGAGCGCTCTCTAATCAATTCACACAATCATAACAAAGTGTTTTCAACATGAGTAAGTATCTGGGCTCCATACCATGATACCACCCTTTTCCAGAAGGAAATGGACACATCCTAAAGGGTGCTACCCCTCATAACCTTGCTGCTTCTTTCCTGTTTTGACCATTCACGGGGTGTGAGGCTCGACGAATTCACGTCCGCAAAAACATACTTTATACAAAAGCCATGCTTTGGGTCAACAAATGATCAACACAATGATCACTAAGATAGACGATCAAATAAATGATCCTATCACAAATAATCAACACAATGATCATTTCAGCATCACTCAGCATGTCACATTACCAAACTGGGAATATATCGCTGATAACTTCAACTATATAACCTTTGAGCTCGTACATCTCAAAGAAGGGTGTTAAGCAAAGAATAAATTCTCCGCCACCAACAGAAATATATTTGAAAGAAATCGGCTTTATATCTCAACTTGTAATGTCAGGCATACAATCCATACAAGTCTGTTCCGGGCTCGAACAGAACCGAAGGCACTTACAAAGAAGTCCTTGCAATCCGGATATTCACAATCCTGATCGGATTTCCCATCACTTAGGGAGTCTCTATACCGTTGCAACTCAGTGCAGAGACAATCGATAGGTCATCCTATCGCTTTCGCAAATACCGGGTCTTCAACACCGATCTTCAATGCAATTCACAACGACGTATCACATATTCGGAATGGGTTATACGACCCCATGGTCCTTTCCCGGTTAACCCGAATAGTGAGCGCTTATTCAAAAATAAGTGTGCATTCAAATTCAATCAATTCACATCAAATACCCATTCAAAAGGGAAATACTGATAGTCGGTTATTGAACTATTAATTGATATGCACAACATCACCAGATTCCAAATAATTTTCCCAAATTATTTATTTTCCAAAATATCTTTACAAGATATATAATTTCAACACTTCAAAAATAAATCAATATTTATTTTCACACAAATTCCACTTTCACATATAAATTCCATAATGAATTTATATTTCAAAATATTCATGCATATATGATTTCAATTATTCATTTCCAATTTATCTTCAAAAAGATAAATTCAAAATGTTCACTTCATATTGGAAAATATTTCCATACTTATTTATTCATAAGTAATTCACAAATCTCTTTTATTTTCAACAGTTAGGAAATATTCAATATACTTAAATCGAATTAAGTATATATTTCATTCTTTAAGGAAATCATTCACTTATACTTATTTATTTGGGCCAAAACGAATGTTACGTAAAACATCGTTACGACAACCCAAAATCACTAGTATAGGGATTCGAAATTAAAATAGATATATAAATTCCAATACTATACAAAAACATTTCCTTTCGGAAATCATTTACTATAACAACAGTGTTATAGTCCACTATTTCCTTTTATTTCTCGAAAACGTCTATTTCAACAATAAATGTTGAAGTCTATGGTTTCGAATCTCAACACCTTTAAAACATCGTTAGATCGTTTTAATTCTGTTTAAAATATCACATTCTAAAACATTTTCTTTAACGTGTTATTCACTATTCAAAAATCGTGAACATACTTCGTTAACAAATTTCATCCTTTTATTCAATTTATTTTAAAGGATTATTCACTATTCAAAAATGTGAATATAACTCCATTAATAGGTTATAGCAATTAACTTATCAAAATAAGTCATTTGCGGATTTATAAAACAACGTTTATAAATTCCGTTTCTATTTATTTATAAAAACTTCCCTTTTTATAAATTCCTTTATTAACCTATTCCAGTTTATAACTCAATTATAAACTACAAGTTCATATTATAAGTTAATTACTTATAAAACAATTATTTTACAAAATCGTTCATTTAACTTCCCAAATTATTAATCTTAACTTATAAGATTGTTTATTTATCCAAAAATTCATTCTTTCGATAACATTATAAATTTTATAAACCTATTGCTTATAAAATTTCATTTATAACTTCACAGTTTATAATTTCATAAATTTCATTCATTTAGGAAATTCATTTTCACTACGTTCAAACACTTATAAAAAACTCGTTTTATAATGTCCATAATTCAATTTATAAATATCCATTTATAAATCTCTTAATATAAATTAATTTATATTATTATTCTAAAACGTCTTTAAATTCCTTTATAATTTCATCATTTCGATTTATAAAAAAAAAAAATCAAATTTTATAAATCCTATATTTAAACTTTTATCATATATTCAAAAATCCAATCTAAATTAGTTTATAAAATCATTAGTTCATATTTCTCAAAAATCGACTTTCAATCGTATTTCTAAAAATCAGCTTTTTAACTATATTTCACAAAAACCATAATTTTTATAACTTTAAAAATTATAACGTTTATTTATTTATAATGGATCAATTCCAAAAATATAGTATATTTTCAAAATCACTTTTAAAATCATTTTAAAATCCCAAAATCTGGGTCCAATGATGCTACACACCAAATAGTCAATCACGACTAACAACGATATCATATATCGATATGATAATCAATCAAATATCAAAATATCTGAAATAAAATAAATACTGTTGAGGAATCCAGTTGGATCCCTCCAACCTGTTTCCTGCATCCAAAAACATTAGCACAATACCAATTTCGCTCCAGTACGAAATTATCGCGGTATATGTTCTTAATAAATATTATCCGCTTAATAACGGCGTAATAGGGTCTCATCCGCTAAACAAAAATGCGGGAAATCAATAACTGCAATATATACATATGCCAATATATATATATATATTGATATTATATATAATACCAATTTCACTGTTTATGAAATATTCGCGGTATATGTTTTTATTAAATAACATCCGCTTACTAACGGCGAATAATGTCTATTTTAACAATCAATAATTTACAGTCATCATTCAAACATGCATTCAAATATTTTAAATCTAACTATTTAAAATAAAATCGAAATCTATTCGATTGAGTGAGAAGTTCTCACCTTGGTTTTAATTTCGTTTCAGCTTTTATTTCGAATAAAATTAAACGCGCGTTTAATTTTACCCGAAATTCTCACTAACTCCAAACGACTCCAAACCAACTCCATCGCGTAGTGCTCGTCCATACGATTCCAACGCAACTGAGTTTGCATTTTTTCGACCTCGTATGAAAAAGATACGAATTTTACAAGTTCGTACACGATTTATATAACTTAAATACAACATAACTTAAATATTTATAACCTACATCTATCATCCACCATCCACTCCAGATCCAACGGCCTAAACTTTTCATCTCCCTCACGTCTTCATCACGCACGCACATGTACAGGTAATGGACGCACAAAGTAACCCATTAGCCTAAATTAGGTTTTCATATTCCGATCACCCCGTTCCACTAAACTCCATCACAACCCCACCATTCGAACCGCCTCGACTAGAGCTACACTCGACCCAAGGCACAATGAACTCGGCCCCCATCTGCGCATGAAATTGCGTGCGCAACCGTAGAGCTTCTAGCTCGATTTGCCGCCAATCCGAAGCTCCAAACACGATCATAGCCGTTGATATCGTAGAGCTTGACGTCCTCTTCAATTTGTTAGTTGAAACCTAAGGCTAATTCTTGATGGATTTGGAGAAATCAAGGGGAAGAGGAAGATCATTTCTGGCCATTGACAGTTTTAGGGCCGGCTACAAACTTTAGGGTTTTAATTTCTTTTTTTTTTTTTTTTTTGAGAGGGTGGGGGTCTATTTATAAGGAACGAGCGACACTATTCATCCCGGATTTTCCGAACTCCGATTTAGACGCCGTAACTAGCGTACCTAGGGTTTATCCTGCGTTCCGGACACAATGGAACAGGTTTCGGAAGCTAATTCGGAAGTATGTGCGAGTTATGGCTGAAAACGTTCAATTTAAATTAAACCGATTTAAGTCGATTTCTAGGCGTTTTAATTTGTACCGGACAAACGGTAAATCCAATTGACTTGAAATTTGAAACCTTACAATAATATCACATTACGGATCTGATGAAACTAGTTTCGTCGAAATCCGAGACTTTTTGAAAAATGGCTATTTTGACTCGCCAAATTTAAATTAAAAATAAATCGATGCGTTTCGAGCTGCCACGATCAAACGATAACTCCGATTGACACGAAAATTGAAATCCAGTAATAACTAACTATTACGGATCCAATGGAACTGGTTTCGTTCAATTCTGAGACTGTTCAAAAATTGACTATTTTACAGTCGATTATTAAATATTAAAATATTCAATTTTCACAGATTAACTTCTAATTCGATTTTAAAAGTTCTAAAATATTTCTATAACTTCAATATGATAAAATAAAATTTTACAAATCATTTTCAATCATATTTAACTCAATTTTCAATTATTCCCATAATTTAACGTATTAAATTATCGATTTAATTATCCAATTAAATCCAAAAATTCAAATAAAAATTTATTTGACTTAAAAATTCACTTATAAATATTTAAAATTAATTAAATATTCAAATTTTAATTTAATAAAATTCTGGGTCGTTACAATCTTTCCCCCTTAAAAGAATTTCGTCCTCGAAATTTCAAGTAAGAAAAGTTACAGAATCTATTAATTTTCCAAAATTCATAATTAAACTTCTTATGATAACTTTTACTAAGTTTTCAAATCATACTTAGTTATGTTTTCAAAAACAATCTATATCATTTAAGTTTCAACTCTAAAACAAAGTTAAAGTTTTCCAAAATTTTCCCAAATTTCTCAAAAATTTTCTAACGCCTTAAATTTCCGGAAAAATTCGCCATGTCTCCTTTGCGCGGCTCGATCCGAAAAAAAAATGACAGTATATATATCACAAATATACATCTCATCAAGTAATGAGGCATCCCGAAGGGAAAAAAGTATAAAAGTGCGATATTTAATCCGAGATATGTACCTTATATTTTATTAGCGAGCATATACGGCTAATATAGCGCTAAAGCGAACTCCAAATGCGAAGCAAACGCGATCCGCACCTACTAAACTCAACAAACAATCATGAGAATCATGCATATATGAAAATAGTATCGATATACAACATATATCAACATAACTACTACATAATATAGCAAATGCAACTAAAGCAACAAATGCAACCATCAACCAATTAGCATTCAACAAATTCATAATCAATATATATTCATTTATATTCTCATTAATATTAATGAATTGGTTTTCAATTTAAATCACATTTGATTCATTTACATTGGATTTACTAACATTCATTCTCAATTCAATTAGTTTACATTTACTAATTAAATCTAATTCACTTTCAATTCTATTCAAATTTATTTACTTCAAATTTGAATTCAATTTCTTAGCTTTCAATTTCATTAACACTTAATGAATTACATACAATCAATCAACAATCATATAACAATCAATGTATATTAATTTCAACCAAATTCCTTTGCTTATATTCATTCATTTTTTTTATTCAACTTCTAATAACATTAGATTTTAAATGAATTAATACTTTCATTCATTATTATTTTTTTTATCAATTATTTTCATTCAATCGATTAACATTCAATTCATTTATTCAATTCAATTACAAAGTTGAATTTCATTTACATAACTTAAGTTATATTCCATTTATACATCCTTTATTTACAACTCATATTTTATATAGTTTCACTTCTTATATATATAAGTTTATTTCACAATTGTAAACACTTTAATTATAATTCTATTCTTATAATTCATTTGCTTATGCAATTACTCTTTTATTTAGATTATTCAAACAACCTAACAATCAACTTACATACAATTTAATAATTTTGAAAAATTATTCTTTCATATATAAAATATACTTAAGGTAAAATTATTCCATTTACCCAATTTAAAATCAATACTGTGCCGAATTGTTCTATTCAAGTGTTTAGAAACCCCTTCGGCATAGTCTTGCGGACCACGCTGACGAAAGTTCATATGCCACTCAATAAACCAATCATCACAATATAAAACAATTTCATATTCACTAACAAATACGCTCTCATAGCTATTATTACACTCAAACTCATTCTAGAGTACTACTGACTCTATCTCTAATGAGTAATACCCATCAGAACCATGGTTCTCGCTTAACCATCAGCTCTGATACCAAATGTAACAGTACGGAGATTTTCAACTTTCGAAAATCCGACATCGACACTCACTTTATCGACTGCCGAGAAATCGAAGGCCGAAAACCGAGATGTTATGGGTTTTTAAAAAGAAAAGAAAAGAAAGAAGAGAGAAAAAGAAGAAAGAAAAAGAAAAATAGAGGGAAAAGAAGATAGACAATTTTTAGAAAACAGAGAATTTTAAAATAGAAAAAGAGAATTTGAAAATAGAACGGACAGAAAACAACAGAACAACAACAGAATCTCACAATTCGCAGCGGAACAACATATAATAATAAATGAATAATCTTTAAACAAAGAACTATATCAGTTATTACATTACATCACATTTTATTACATCATATCATCACATCAGAGTGTACAACAACATACAACAACAAACAATGCAGCGGAAAAAGAAATACTATATAAACTAGTAATACGCCATGCCATCCAGCTTGCCTCCAGCAACTCCAGAATATCCAGAATATCCTGATAAACCTAACTCTTAACTGCCCGTGTGGAAATTGGTGGGCACCCAGAGTTTAGGAAGGAAAACAATAAACTCCAAGTCAGTCATGTGACTGGTGTGAGAACTCAAAACAGTTTATTTAACTTTAAAATCAAAATAGAGGAATATTTTTAAATCAATTCGCAATGCTTTTAAAAATGAGACTACCATAAGGCCTCCCGCACACACACACAATGCAAACGCAGAATCGGAGGAGATTTCTCCTTATGATAGTCAAAGATGCTTGATACGCATTTAAAATAACATTTGATATTATTATTAGTGTATAGTGTAGGAAAAATTCATTTCGAAAGTAGAATATAAATCTTAGCCAACATACGACCATTATCGTATGCCTACTATAGCTACTATCCAAACAGTGGTGACCACCATAAGTGAATAGCAGGTTCTACAACTAATACCGTACAAGTTTCGTATTGGGAATTGGATTTCCAACAAATGGTCAGGCCAAGGAACTTCCCATTGCCACTGAGAATGCCTCTGGATGGACATCCCCGAGAACCAAACCGGATCTCTACCAACACAAGGCCGGGTTACTCCTAACTGAGTAACAACTGACCGAATATGCCATCCCCCGGTCCTTTGGGACCTTTTTCCGAGAGCGCTCTCTAATCAATTCACACAATCATAACAAAGTGTTTTCAACATGAGTAAGTATCTGGGCTCCATACCATGATACCACCCTTTTCCAGAAGGAAATGGACACATCCTAAAGGGTGCTACCCCTCATAACCTTGCTGCTTCTTTCCTGTTTTGACCATTCACGGGGTGTGAGGCTCGACGAATTCACGTCCGCAAAAACATACTTTATACAAAAGCCATGCTTTGGGTCAACAAATGATCAACACAATGATCACTAAGATAGACGATCAAATAAATGATCCTATCACAAATAATCAACACAATGATCATTTCAGCATCACTCAGCATGTCACATTACCAAACTGGGAATATATCGCTGATAACTTCAACTATATAACCTTTGAGCTCGTACATCTCAAAGAAGGGTGTTAAGCAAAGAATAAATTCTCCGCCACCAACAGAAATATATTTGAAAGAAATCGGCTTTATATCTCAACTTGTAATGTCAGGCATACAATCCATACAAGTCTGTTCCGGGCTCGAACAGAACCGAAGGCACTTACAAAGAAGTCCTTGCAATCCGGATATTCACAATCCTGATCGGATTTCCCATCACTTAGGGAGTCTCTATACCGTTGCAACTCAGTGCAGAGACAATCGATAGGTCATCCTATCGCTTTCGCAAATACCGGGTCTTCAACACCGATCTTCAATGCAATTCACAACGACGTATCACATATTCGGAATGGGTTATACGACCCCATGGTCCTTTCCCGGTTAACCCGAATAGTGAGCGCTTATTCAAAAATAAGTGTGCATTCAAATTCAATCAATTCACATCAAATACCCATTCAAAAGGGAAATACTGATAGTCGGTTATTGAACTATTAATTGATATGCACAACATCACCAGATTCCAAATAATTTTCCCAAATTATTTATTTTCCAAAATATCTTTACAAGATATATAATTTCAACACTTCAAAAATAAATCAATATTTATTTTCACACAAATTCCACTTTCACATATAAATTCCATAATGAATTTATATTTCAAAATATTCATGCATATATGATTTCAATTATTCATTTCCAATTTATCTTCAAAAAGATAAATTCAAAATGTTCACTTCATATTGGAAAATATTTCCATACTTATTTATTCATAAGTAATTCACAAATCTCTTTTATTTTCAACAGTTAGGAAATATTCAATATACTTAAATCGAATTAAGTATATATTTCATTCTTTAAGGAAATCATTCACTTATACTTATTTATTTGGGCCAAAACGAATGTTACGTAAAACATCGTTACGACAACCCAAAATCACTAGTATAGGGATTCGAAATTAAAATAGATATATAAATTCCAATACTATACAAAAACATTTCCTTTCGGAAATCATTTACTATAACAACAGTGTTATAGTCCACTATTTCCTTTTATTTCTCGAAAACGTCTATTTCAACAATAAATGTTGAAGTCTATGGTTTCGAATCTCAACACCTTTAAAACATCGTTAGATCGTTTTAATTCTGTTTAAAATATCACATTCTAAAACATTTTCTTTAACGTGTTATTCACTATTCAAAAATCGTGAACATACTTCGTTAACAAATTTCATCCTTTTATTCAATTTATTTTAAAGGATTATTCACTATTCAAAAATGTGAATATAACTCCATTAATAGGTTATAGCAATTAACTTATCAAAATAAGTCATTTGCGGATTTATAAAACAACGTTTATAAATTCCGTTTCTATTTATTTATAAAAACTTCCCTTTTTATAAATTCCTTTATTAACCTATTCCAGTTTATAACTCAATTATAAACTACAAGTTCATATTATAAGTTAATTACTTATAAAACAATTATTTTACAAAATCGTTCATTTAACTTCCCAAGTTATTAATCTTAACTTAGATTGTTTATTTATCCAAAAATTCATTCTTTCGATAACATTATAAATTTTATAAACCTATTGCTTATAAAATTTCATTTATAACTTCACAGTTTATAATTTCATAAATTTCATTCATTTAGGAAATTCATTTTCACTACGTTCAAACACTTATAAAAAACTCGTTTTATAATGTCCATAATTCAATTTATAAATATCCATTTATAAATCTCTTAATATAAATTAATTTATATTATTATTCTAAAACGTCTTTAAATTCCTTTATAATTTCATCATTTCGATTTATAAAAAAAAAAATCAAATTTTATAAATCCTATATTTAAACTTTTATCATATATTCAAAAATCCAATCTAAATTAGTTTATAAAATCATTAGTTCATATTTCTCAAAAATCGACTTTCAATCGTATTTCTAAAAATCAGCTTTTTAACTATATTTCACAAAAACCATAATTTTTATAACTTTAAAAATTATAACGTTTATTTATTTATAATGGATCAATTCCAAAAATATAGTATATTTTCAAAATCACTTTTAAAATCATTTTAAAATCCCAAAATCTGGGTCCAATGATGCTACACACCAAATAGTCAATCACGACTAACAACGATATCATATATCGATATGATAATCAATCAAATATCAAAATATCTGAAATAAAATAAATACTGTTGAGGAATCCAGTTGGATCCCTCCAACCTGTTTCCTGCATCCAAAAACATTAGCACAATACCAATTTCGCTCCAGTACGAAATTATCGCGGTATATGTTCTTAATAAATATTATCCGCTTAATAACGGCGTAATAGGGTCTCATCCGCTAAACAAAAATGCGGGAAATCAATAACTGCAATATATACATATGCCAATATATATATATTGATATTATATATAATACCAATTTCACTGTTTATGAAATATTCGCGGTATATGTTTTTATTAAATAACATCCGCTTACTAACGGCGAATAATGTCTATTTTAACAATCAATAATTTACAGTCATCATTCAAACATGCATTCAAATATTTTAAATCTAACTATTTAAAATAAAATCGAAATCTATTCGATTGAGTGAGAAGTTCTCACCTTGGTTTTAATTTCGTTTCAGCTTTTATTTCGAATAAAATTAAACGCGCGTTTAATTTTACCCGAAATTCTCACTAACTCCAAACGACTCCAAACCAACTCCATCGCGTAGTGCTCGTCCATACGATTCCAACGCAACTGAGTTTGCATTTTTTCGACCTCGTATGAAAAAGATACGAATTTTACAAGTTCGTACACGATTTATATAACTTAAATACAACATAACTTAAATATTTATAACCTACATCTATCATCCACCATCCACTCCAGATCCAACGGCCTAAACTTTTCATCTCCCTCACGTCTTCATCACGCACGCACATGTACAGGTAATGGACGCACAAAGTAACCCATTAGCCTAAATTAGGTTTTCATATTCCGATCACCCCGTTCCACTAAACTCCATCACAACCCCACCATTCGAACCGCCTCGACTAGAGCTACACTCGGCCCAAGGCACAATGAACTCGGCCCCCATCTGCGCATGAAATTGCTTGCGCAACCGTAGAGCTTCTAGCTCGATTTGCCGCCAATCCGAAGCTCCAAACACGATCATAGCCGTTGATATCGTAGAGCTTGACGTCCTCTTCAATTTGTTAGTTGAAACCTAAGGCTAATTCTTGATGGATTTGGAGAAATCAAGGGGAAGAGGAAGATCATTTCTGGCCATTGACAGTTTTAGGGCCGGCTACAAACTTTAGGGTTTTAATTTCTTTTTTATTTTTTATTTTTTTGAGAGGGTGGGGGTCTATTTATAAGGAACGAGCGACACTATTCATCCCGGATTTTCCGAACTCCGATTTAGACGCCGTAACTAGCGTACCTAGGGTTTATCCCGCGTTCCGGACACAATGGAACAGGTTTCGGAAGCTAATTCGGAAGTATGTGCGAGTTATGGCTGAAAACGTTCAATTTAAATTAAACCGATTTAAGTCGATTTCTAGGCGTTTTAATTTGTACCGGACAAACGGTAAATCCAATTGACTTGAAATTTGAAACCTTACAATAATATCACATTACGGATCCGATGAAACTGGTTTCGTCGAAATCCGAGACTTTTTGAAAAATGGCTATTTTGACTCGCCAAATTTAAATTAAAAATAAATCGATGCGTTTCGAGCTGCCACGATCAAACGATAACTCCGATTGACACGAAAATTAAAATCCAGTAATAACTAACTATTACGGATCCAATGGAACTGGTTTCGTTCAATTCTGAGACTGTTCAAAAATTGACTATTTTACAGTCGATTATTAAATATTAAAATATTCAATTTTCACAGATTAACTTCTAATTCGATTTTAAAAGTTCTAAAATATTTCTATAACTTCAATATGATAAAATAAAATTTTACAAATCATTTTCAATCATATTTAACTCAATTTTCAATTATTCCCATAATTTAACGTATTAAATTATCGATTTAATTATCCAATTAAATCCAAAAATTCAAATAAAAATTTATTTGACTTAAAAATTCACTTATAAATATTTAAAATTAATTAAATATTCAAATTTTAATTTAATAAAATTCTGGGTCGTTACAGATTTAGACGCCGTAACCAGCGTACCTAGGGTTTATCCCGCGTTCCGGACACAATGGAACAGGTTTCGGAAGCTAATTCGGAAGTATGTGCGAGTTATGGCTGAAAACGTCCAATTTGAATTAAACCGATTTAAATCGATTTCTAGGCGTTTTAATTTGTACCGGACAAACGGTAAATCCGATTGACTTGAAATTTGAAACCTTACAATAATATCACATTACGGATCCGATGAAACTGGTTTCGTCGAAATCCGAGACTTTTTGAAAAATGGCTATTTTGACTCGCCAAATTTAAATTAAAAATAATTCGATGCGTTTCGAGCTGCCACGATCAAACGATAACTCCGATTGACACGAAAATTGAAATCCGGTAATAACTAACTATTACGGATCCATTGGAACTGGTTTCGTTCAATTCTGAGACTGTTCAAAAATTGACTATTTTACAGTCGATTATTAAATATTAAAATATTCAATTTTCACAGATTAACTTTTAATTCGATTTTAAAAGTTCTAAAATATTTCTATAACTCCAGTATGATTAAATAAAATTTTCCAAATTATTTTCAATCATTTTTAACTCAATTTTCAATTATTTCCATAATTTAACATATTAAATTATCGATTTAATTATCCAATTAAATCCAATAATTCAAATAAAAATTTATTTGACTTATAAATTCACTTATAAATATTTAAAATTAATTAAATATTCAAATTTTAATTACTAAAAATTCTGGGTCGTTACAAATTAAGTAACAAATAGACGACAGTCACAATAAATCTCGTCTATCCGATCCTTAAATAAAGAAATCGGATAACGACAAATATAACACATAACAGTGTTAAACAACAAATCAGCAAACCCAAATTATCAACGAAGATAAATTAAAAAGATTATCAATGAAGATAATTTAGAAAACAACAGAATTGCCTAAACGAAAATTAACGACAAATTCTAATTATTAAATAAATAATTAGAAACTCATAATCTAATTATCAAAAAGATAATTAGATATCAACAAACCATAAAATTAAACCAAATCAGAATACGACACAAAATATTGAAATAACAAATAAAAATGTCAATTCGGGTAGGGCTGTATTACACGCACGCATGTACTGCCTCGCCACTACAGCATATAGAATACGCAAAAGATCAATAAATCAAAAGCAATTAGAATATCAATAAAAACAATAACGTGTGGCTGCAGTACACGCTTGCATGCACTGCCTTGCCGCTACAGTGATGATGTACACAAACGCTCAATACCGTGTGGCTGCAGTACACGCTTGCCTGCACTGCCTTGCCACTACAGTGATGATGTACACAAACGGGCACAAGGTCAAACCCGAATTACCGGGTTCAACTCAAGTGTAATTTGAAAAGCAGGCAAAATGCAAAGGTCAAGTCAGTGACTCAACACAACTGCAGCAACCAAAACCCATGCAACATGACAAGGTCGAAATGCAACTGTTTTGCTTTTACTCAAGCAAACTCAAGAAGCAAGTTCCCAAACAACTCAAGACTGCACACTTCAACAAGTGCAAAACTTTAAATAAAATGAAACTGCAACAACTCAAATGAACACAAAGAAATGCTACAGGAAAATCAAGTGGTCTTCAAAAATATCAAAGTGAAGCAAGCTAAACAAGTCGCTGTAACATGACAGCAAGAAGTGCCACAAATCCATCAAGTTACGGCATTCAATATTACAACTCACAACAGTTCAAAGTTAGTGATACTAAATCACCATATGCGAACTAAAACTGATGCAAGTTGAAGAAAGTAATGCCAAAATAACATAATCAAATCAGCTGAAACAATACCACAATGCATCAGATACAAGGATGCCAATAAACAATGTACCAGCCGAATGCACTAGCCAAAACAAGTAAAACTGTTCATATACACTAATTAATGTCAACCGACTCGATTTGTTAGCCAGAAGGAAAAGCATCAGAGAAAACATGGCACATACTAATATGCTTTTTTGTTTTTGGACAACAAGATGATTATGTAGAAAATATTTTCAATGCAATAGTTCAATCAAAATATGTTACAGGAGGAACAAACTCAATACAATCAACCTGAATGGTCACAAATATGAACACACAAATACATATATGCTAACTGCCTCAAAGGTTAAGACAACTACCGTTAATGATCAAACTCGAGGAATACTTCAACTACAAATGCATAGCAAATATACATGAAGGCTAGAGTGTGAAAGGTGGAAACATATGTACGAAATGCAACTGTGACTGGACAGTGCTATCAGAAATGAACACTCTGGCCAGTAAGACTAATATGGCAACATAGCAAGCACTTGAATGCACAGTGCAGACTACAACCAAGTGATACAACAATTCAGTGAACAAGGCAAGACCCACAAAACAGAGGCAAGCAAGATCAAGACAACAACCAAAATTAATGCAAACAGTTCATAGTTAAAGTGAAGACTACAAGATGAACCAGACCAACAAGCATACATGAAGACATAAATGAAAGTATCACTTTTGAGCAAGACAGAGAACCAACGCAAACTGTATTACATAAGCACAAGCTCAAGAAACAAGTTCACTGCAAAAGCTAAGAAATAGGCAGCAACAAGTATCATATTAACTTTGATATCAAAGCTCAAAGAAAAACAACGCAAAGCTTCCCGAGGACTACAAGCATCCAGACCGAAGTCAAAATGAAAATCAAGTCGTACTGGCCAAAGAGTTTGAACATTTCCAAAAATCATCAAAGCCGTGAAAATGAACCAGTAAAAATCGCAACTATCATTTTATATGAATTCGATAAATTAGAGAAATCATCAATATCCAAATAACTTCAAACGACCGAGCAAATAAGTTAACAAATTCAAACAATTTTATACGAACGAAAATCACATAATTTAAACCCTAAATATACTTGAGCGAATTAAAGATGTGAGTGAAGGAAACACTCACCTTATTGACGAATTGGAGCAGCCGCATCGATCTACAAAGCAAGGCCGAAGATCAACGTTCGATCGAGCTACAGGAGTCGGCGCCTTCGATTGCACGAAGCCCTAGCTGAAAGGAAGAACAAATGAGAAGAACGAGGCCGCCATTTTTTTTGTTTGTTATGCTAGGATTTGCAAAATGAAAGGGTAAAGGGGGATCGGGTATTAGCTTGAAATAATACGGCTCCAATAATAAATGGGCCGAGATTCAAATTTGCAAAGCTCAACAACACTTAACAAATCTTCAAAAGAATTTCAACTGATTAAAACTCAATTAGCAATTAACAAGCCAATCTAATCATCATTTGACGATAATTAAATAATTGCAAAATCCTGGGTTGTTACAATATTTCTAACTATGTACTTCTATCGATTTAACACATCAATTAAGGTTTTAAAATCAATTAATGAAATTTCCTTAATTCCATTCTTATACTAATTTATTACTTTACATACATTACGTATTTTATTCATCAATTAACATACCTTGAACTATTTTCCCCTATTCGCCAATTTCTACCTTAAATAATTTACATTTCTATTAAATTTACACAAATTTAGCTTTAATTACTTCGTTGTTACATTTCATCCTAGTTACTATTTCATTATTTGTTAACAAATTTTATTTGTTTCAATATTTAATACCTAGATTCATTTAAATAAATAATTTTTTTTCCATTCTTTCGATATTAAATTACCAAACCTTATCAATTTAACAATATTAAATCGTTGAAAATTTACGGATCGTTACATTATGCCAACTCACGGGAGTCGGGTCCACGTATATACCTCAAAGGAACGTCGCCACCATCCTACTTCATTCTGGAATTGTAACGACCCTAGATTTTAATTTAATTTAAATTGATAATTAAATGAAATTTTGAATAAAAATTTATAAAATTAATTATAAATGGAAGCGAGTTTCCTCGATTCAAACAGAAAATATATTAAGTCATATGAATTTGAAAATTTGTATATATGTGAATATATATATATATATATATATATATATATATATATATATTTAAATTGGATTTGAAATAAAATCTTAAATAAATGGTTTTAAAAATAAATGAATAATTTAAAAGATAAAATTTTGGAAAATATATATATATAAAGAAATAAATAATTGCTAAAATCTAAACAACAAATTAGAACTCTAGAAATTCCTCTATATTATGAAATAAATAAATTTTATTATTTTATTCGATATAAAGTAAATATATATCTTAGTAAATCGATATAAATTAGTGTCAAGTAATGAAACAAACAAAAATATACAAAGAAGAATAAAACACAAACAAAATTGTACTTAATAAAAACAATAAATATATATGAAGACTAAGCAAACATAGTCAAGTTGAACAAAAGAAGACAGCATTTTATATGTACAAGTATGTGTACTTGTAAAATTAAGTATACAAAGCAAATAACAAAACAAATACATACATAAATAAAAATATAATAAAGGTGTTGTAAACAAAATATGTACAGATAACTAAAATAATATTACATTAAGTAATGCAAGATGTAAACAAGTACTAAAGAAGAAGACTAAAGAAATAAAATTAAAAAAAAAAAAAAACAGAAATACAGGTTTGAAACAAGACAAGAAATAACTTACAAGTATAATATTAACAAAGGTTTGCTGTAAATTCATATGCAATACAAGAAAAAAAAAACATAAAGTAACCAAAGTAAAACAAGTACAAACCGAATTGCAAAACAATAAATGCAACATACCCTTGCATTAAATGCAAGCATCCTTAACATGCTTTTTGTACAAATGATATACTGCATACTTCCTTTTTATATGCATCAAACCCTCATTCCAGTTCATGCATGAGTAAGCAAACCAGAAGAAAAAAAATTAGTAAGCAATATCATTCAACCAAAGCAAACTGCAAATCGAAAAAGAAAAAAATCAATACTGCAGTTTTCAAAAGCAACAACTCTCTGTTTTTCAAAACTTTTCAAGGTGAGCAAACTCTTGAACCCACGTGTATTTTGGTTTGCATTAGATGTTGTTTATGAAATATGCTTGCATAAGTGTGGATATACCCGAATGAATGTATATATATAGATAAGACTGTGATAATGTATGTGCTTATGTTCTTTGTTGATTCACTGTCCCTGACTTGCTTTCAAAAATTCAAATCTTCCAATCAAATCCATATTAACCTTTGATATTTGAATGAAAATTGTTTGTGGAAGTTTACTGATGATTCTAAAAACAGTTTCAAACATTTTTTATCCAGTAATTAACTCCAGAATATGAAATAACAGAAGAATCAAAAAAATACCAATAAACCAATATGTTTAATTCTGTGATTTGATTCCATAAACAGATTTGTGATGGAAAATAATGATTTTTATTAATTGTTTCGTAATTTTTAAATTAGTATACGTAGAGATATCTCTGGTTGAATAGAAAATATGCTTTAGTCGAATTTAGGCAAACGACAAGGAATGGATGGTCGTGCTTATCATCAGAGGTGGTGTAAAGGATGGGGATCACAGGAAAAATGGGTAGGGAATTTTCTGGTGACTGTGGTGGTCGAGGGACGGTGGTGTAGGGTTTTACTGTGTATTTTGGTCGAGTGTCTTTGCGAGGTGGTAGCGTTAGCTACCGTAGGTCGGAATGGATCGCGAGGCAAAGGTTAGTGGCGTGGCGATGTCGTGGTGTTCTGGGACGAGTGCCGTGCGTTCCGGTCATCTAGATCATCGGCGGCGAGTTGATTCTTCGATTTTGTTTGTTCCAGTTCTTTCATTCGAGAGGCTCGATTTTACTTTGATGGAGGTATAGGCGATTTGGGTGGTCGGAGTAGTTGCTAGGGGCATAGGCGACTTGTGGGTATCCTCGGCGATGACCAGAGGGGCGTCGGTCTCCGGTGCACGTGCACGGCGACAAGTTGACATCTGAGAAATTTTGGGTTCATGGAGACTTGAAGGGGATTTCGTGATTTTCCTGAAGTCGACTTGAGTTTTTTGTTGTTTCGCGTGAGTTGTTGTCGCGCGTTACTACTGTGAAATTAAAACTTAACTTAATATAAAAAAAAGAGAAAAAGAAAACAACAGGGAGAAGAAGGAGGAAGGTTGGGGGAAGAACGAACGCGAGAGGGAGAGGGTGATGACACGGGAAAGATGGAGGAAATCTCGAGGTGGTACTCGAGTAAAACAGTTTCGGGTGGTTTTTCTTTAAACTGTTGTATTATATAAATTTTTTTTAAAAGTTTAGTCGATTTTATTTCACAAAGTTTTTAAATTTGTAATAAATTAATTTGAACGTTTAAAGAAGATTTTAAATGTTAATTAAGACAAATAATAATAATTGTTATTAGTTGTTTAAAAAAAAAGGTAATTAAGATGAGTAATTAAATTTAAAATTGTAATTAATTAAATGACTAGAAATTAGTCGAATTAAAATTAAAGATTTGTTTTAATTCACGATTAATTGTTTAATCTAATTGTAATTACAAATTGTTAATTAGGTAACTAAAGTAAATTAATTTACAATTAGTAGTTAATTAAGATAATTGATTAAGAAATAATTAATAAAAATTATAATTAATCATTAACAATAGTTAATCATCGATTTAAATAAACCAATAAAAATAGTCATATGGTTAATTCTTTTAAATCATCTTCTCCTTAAATAGAAGATGATTGTCATCAAGTGTTGTGTACTGGATTGATATTTCTGTTTGAGATTACAATACTATGTGATGTGAATTTGCCTTATGCTGTACTGTGAGCTGTGATTGTTTCCGTATATATGTGAAACCCCTTTTTGCCTGTAAAACGACATTTAAAACTTCGATGCGACAGGGAATCGGATTCCAGTTGGAAATCCGAAAACCCACATCGAATTGTAATGATGAATCTTCGTGATTGATAAATTTATTTTATCTGTGAAACTGTGAATGAAGATAAGCACTATGAGTTTTACCGCTTATCGATATTGATTAAATCTGTGATGATTGATGTTGTGCACTATTGTGTAAAATCCTTGGACCACACTATACACACACAAATATGGATTTCACGTGGAAATCGGTTAAGTCACAGATTTTTAAATAAGTTTGAATTTGAATTTTAAATTCAACCATTTTTGGAAATAAATTAAGTTTAGTATGAAAAGCTTTTGAAAGGCTATTTTAAGAATAAAAGTTATTTTTGAATAACTAATAAAGATTTGGAATTTGAATAATTGGATTTAAATTGAAATTCAAAAATCTGAAATTGAATTCTATATTCAATACTTATGATTTAAAAAGGATTTTTACAAGTTATACGGGTTTAAACCATTTTTAAGCATTGATTTGAAAATTCGAATTAAAGATTGTAACTTGTATAAATGGAATCGGGGTTTTTTCCAAAATAAAACTATTATTTCTAAGTGATAAAAAGCTTTCATTTGAGTAATGAACTTCCAATTTATATTAAAGAGATTTCAAGTTTGAATCGAAAATGATTTTCCAAGTTATGAATGAATCTTTGGAAATAAGTTTTGAAAGTTATGAGATAAATCTTTGATTTAAAGATTTAAATGAGTAAATTCAATTGAAACGGAAATTGTTTTGAAAATCCGTAAATGAACTTTGTGAAACTAAGTGAACTTTGTGAAATAAATCTTTTTGTTTAAAAGATTTGAAATGGTAATTGGTTTAAACCATTTGAAAGAAACTTTGGAATTATTAAGTTGTGACTTAATCGAAATCCCATATCCATATGTTTTAAATTTTGCTCTCACTATTCGGGTTAGCCGGGAAAGGACCTTTGGGTCGTATAACCCATTCCGAATATGTGATATGTCGTTATGGATAGCATTTGAAGACCGGTGTTGAAGACCGGGTATTTGCGAGAGCGATGGGATGACCTGTCGATTGACTCTGCACCGAGTTGCTCCGGTATAGAGTTCTCCATATGTGATGGGGAATCCGATCAGGATTGTGGATGTCCGGATTGCAAGGACTTCTTTGTAAGTGCCTTCGGTTCTGTTCGAACCCAGAACAGACTTGTATGGATAGTATGTCTGACATTACAAATTGAGATATAAAGCCGGTTTCTTTCAAATATATTTCTGTTGGTGGCGGAGAATTTATTCTTTTAGCTTAACACCCTTCTCTGAGACGTACGAGCTCAGAGGTTATATAGTTGAAGTTATCAGCGATGTATTCCCAATTTGGTAATGTGACATGCTGAGTGTTGCTGTGAATGATCATTGTGTTGATTATTTGTGATAGGATCATTTGTTTGATCGTCTATCTTTGTGATCATTTCTATGATCATTTGTTGACCCAAAGCACGGCTTTTGTATAAAGTGTGTTTTTGTGGACGAGACTTCGTCGAGCCTCACAAACCGGTAATGGTCGAAACAGGAATTGTGCGGCAAGGTTTTCAGGGATCGCTTCCCTAGGGTATGACCATTCCTTCTGGAAAAGGGTAGTATCATGGTATGGAGCCCAGATACTTACTCATGTTGAAACACTTATTATTATGGTGTGATGTTGGTTAGAGAGCTCTCGTTTAAAGGTCCCAAAGGACCGGGAGTGGTATATCTGAGGGTTTGTAATATTCCTTGGGAAAAGGGATTCCCGGCTTTGTTTAGCAGAGAACGGTGGTTCTCGGGGCGTCCTTCCAGAGGCGTTTCCATGTGGCAATGGGAAGTTCCTTGGCCTGACCATTCGTTGGAAAATCCATTCTTCAAATACGAGCCTTGTACAGTATTAGTTGTATTACCTGCCATCTACTTATGGTGGCGCCCCACTGTTTGGATGGTAGCTATAGTAGGCATAGTTCGAAATGTCTATGTTGGCTAAGATTTATATCTTTACTTTCGAAATGATTTATAATACACTACGCACTAGTAATAATATCAAATGTTCTTTTTAATGCGTATCAAGCATCTTTGACTATCATAAGGAGAAATATCCTCCGATTCTGCGTTTGCATTGTGTGTGTGTGCGGGAGGCCTTATGGTAGTCTCATTTCTAAAAAGCATTGCGAATCTATTTTAAAAATATTTCGTTGTTTGTTTTTAAAGATAAACTGTTTTTGTTGCTCACACCAGTCCCATGACTGATCCAGAGTTTATTGTTTATTTCCTAAACTCTGGGTGCTCAAAATTTTTCTACACGAGCAGTCTAGAGTTTGGTTTTTCAGATAATTAGATTCAGTGGATTATCTGGAGCTAGTTCAGTTTTCTTTGGATATGGACGAGACTTGCTTAGCTTGGTGCAATCTCGAGTTGATCGAGATACTAGTTTTGGAGCTTTTTGGATCAGAGTTGCATTATTATATTCTGAGAAGATTTATTTCGTATTGTATCGTGTTCCGCTGTATTCTATGTTGTATATTCTCTGATGTTGATGATTATCATTGTATCAAATTGATGTATCGGATATTTTATTCATGTTATATCAGTGATATCATCTTTTATTTCCGCTGTGTTATTTATCATTTAATGGTGTTGCAAGCTCCCGCGAAACGAATTTGATGTTGTTTGTTGGACATCGAGTTCGGGTCGTGACAGATTGGTATCAGAGCTGAAGGTTGAGTAAAAACTTTAGCTACGGAGTGTAACACATTAGATGGCTCATTAGAGATAGGGTGAAGTATACCCTAGAATGAGTATAACCTGTGGAACCAAAAATACAAATTTCTTAATCTATTTTCTTTATCTGTTGTTATTCTCTGAGATATTTTGTCCGAATGCCTAAATCGGATTTCTTACTATTTACATATAGTAAGAATGAGTGGAAGAAGAGGGCGAAATAGGAGACAGGAAAGTACTACTTTAGCTGGTCAAAACCCTGCAACGACAGATATTCCTATTCAATCTCAATTGAATTTGGCTGATTTATATCAAAAGTTTTCTAGACTTGGTGGAAAGCCATTCACAGGCAAAGAAACCATTATCGAAGCACAAGCATGGATTCGATCATGTGAAAAGATTTTCAAGGGATTAAAATTAGAAAATGATCAGATGCGATTGATAGCTTCATGGAAACTCCAGGAAGAGGCTTTAGTTTGGTGGGAAACTGTTACCGTGGATGAGTCGATAGATGAATTTACTTGGAGTCATTTCAAGGAAGTGTTTGAGCAGCGATATATGCCATCTGCTGGTATCTCTAGAGTGTACCAGGAGTTTATGGATTTAGAGCAAGGGAATTTATCGTTTGAAGAGTACTTGAACAAATTTATTGAATTATCTCGATTTGGTCCAGAATTGGTGAATACACCGTTAAAGAAGAATGAAAAGTTTATTCGGGGAATGAACAAGGAGTTTCAGGAACGGATGACTACTCACGTCAAGGAATCTTTTTCTGAATTGATTGATATGGGCTATAGGTACGATACTCTGGAAAAGCAAAAAGATCTGGAGGAGAATGTAGATGTAAGTAATCTGAATTGGAGAAAAAGGAAGTTTGGCGGAAAGAAATCGAGGAAAAATAAAGGAAAGAAGAGTATACAGAAGAAAAAGAAGGACATTACTTGTCTCAATTGTTTGGAAAAAGGCCACTACTCGAATAAATGTAAGAATGATTGGAAGCCAGGAATGAGAGAGCCATTTATGAGGCCAGATCAGGAATCTACTGGATGCTATAAATACCGCAAGCCAGGACATAGGATCAACAACTGTCCAGCAAAGAAGCAAACTTTAGTAAAGAAAGTGTATGCAATTAGAGATGATTCTTCAACCTCAACAAGCTGATTTAGGAAAAGAAATTTTGTAAGGTAATCTTCTCGTTTACGATTAAATTGTTCGAATTTGTTCGACACTAGAACTACCCTTAGTTGTATTTCTTAGCAAATCGTAAATAAATTGAATCTGAAATCGTAATCGAATCTATTTCTATCTATTTCATTGGTTTCGATATATTCTACGAATGGTTAGTTATCCTTTCGATCTAACCAATACCTCTGTATACTTCGTAGATCAAATAACCCAATTGTTTCGTAGTTGATGGATTTTGTTCTCGCATCTATTGTTAATAATTCTGATTTGGTAAGCCAAATGCAGAATTGATATCTAGTTTGATCTGGAAAGATATTTTTCTATCTTTCATCTATCTTCGTTATCTCTCTGGCGAATTTCGAGGACGAAATTCTTTTTAAGGGGGGAAGTCTGTAACGACCCTAGATTTTAATTTAATTTAAATTGATAATTAAATGAAATTTTGAATAAAAATTTATAAAATTAATTATAAATGGAAGCGAGTTTCCTCGATTCAAACAGAAAATATATTAAGTCATATGAATTTGAAAATTTGTATATATGTGAATATATATATATATTTAAATTGGATTTGAAATAAAATCTTAAATAAATGGTTTTAAAAATAAATGAATAATTTAAAAGATAAAATTTTGGAAAATATATATATAAAGAAATAAATAATTGCTAAAATCTAAACAACAAATTAGAACTCTAGAAATTCCTCTATATTAGGAAATAAATAAATTTTATTATTTTATTCGATATAAAGTAAATATATATCATAGTAAATCGATATAAATTAGTGTCAAGTAATGAAACAAACAAAAATATACAAAGAAAAATAAAACACAAACAAAATTGTACTTAATAAAAACAATAAATATATATGAAGACTAAGCAAACATAGTCAAGTTGAACAAAAGAAGACAGCATTTTATATGTACAAGTATGTGTACTTGTAAAATTAAGTATACAAAGCAAATAACAAAACAAATACATACATAAATAAAAATATAATAAAGGTGTTGTAAACAAAATATGTACAGATAACTAAAATAATATTACATTAAGTAATGCAAGATGTAAACAAGTACTAAAGAAGAAGACTAAAGAAATAAAATTAAAAAAACAGAAATACAGGTTTGAAACAAGACAAGAAATAACTTACAAGTATAATATTAACAAAGGTTTGCTGTAAATTCATATGCAATACAAGGAAAAAAAAACATAAAGTAACCAAAGTAAAACAAGTACAAACTGAATTGCAAAACAATAAATGCAACATACCCTTGCATTAAATGCAAGCATCCTTAACATGCTTTTTGTACAAATGATATACTGCATACTTCCTTTTTATATGCATCAAACCCTCATTCCAGTTCGTTCATGAGTAAGCAAACCAGAAGAAAAAAAAATAGTAAGCAATATCATTCAACCAAAGCAAACTGCAAATCGAAAAAGAAAAAAATCAATACTGCAGTTTTCAAAAGCAACAACTCTCTGTTTTTCAAAACTTTTCAAGGTGAGCAAACTCTTGAACCCACGTGTATTTTGGTTTGCATTAGATGTTGTTTATGAAATATGCTTGCATAAGTGTGGATATACCCGAATGAATGTATATATATAGATAAGACTGTGATAATGTATGTGCTTATGTTCTTTGTTGATTCACTGTCCCTGACTTGCTTTCAAAAATTCAAATCTTCCAATCAAATCCATATTAACCTTTGATATTTGAATGAAAATTGTTTGTGGAAGTTTACCGATGATTCTAAAAACAGTTTCAAACATTTTTTATCCAGTAATTAACTCCAGAATATGAAATAACAGAAGAATCAAAAAAATACCAATAAACCAATATGTTTAATTCTGTGATTTGATTCCATAAACAAATTTGTGATGGAAAATAATGATTTTTATTAATTGTTTCGTAATTTTTAAATTAGTATACGTAGAGATATCTCTGGTTGAATAGAAAATATGCTTTAGTCGAATTTAGGCAAACGACAAGGAATGGATGGTCGTGCTTATCATCAGAGGTGGTGTAAAGGATGGGGATCACAGGAAAAATGGGTAGGGAATTTTTTGGTGACTGTGGTGGTCGAGGGGCGGTGGTGTAGGGTTTTACTGTGTATTTTGGTCGAGTGTCTTTGCGAGGTGGTGGCGTTAGCTACCGTAGGTCGGAATGGATCGCGAGGCAAAGGTTAGTGGCGTGGCGATGTCGTGGTGTTCTGGGACGAGTGCCGTGCGTTCCGGTCATCTAGATCATCGGCGGCGAGTTGATTCTTCGATTTTGTTTGTTCCAGTTCTTTCATTCGAGAGGCTCGATTTTACTTTGATGGAGGTATAGGCGATTTGGGTGGTCGGAGTAGTTGCTGGGGGCATAGGCGACTTGTGGGTATCCTCGGCGATGACCAGAGGGGCGTCGGTCTCCGGTGAACGTGCACGGTGACAAGTTGACATCTGAGAAATTTTGGGTTCATGGAGACTTGAAGGGGATTTCGTGATTTTCCTGAAGTCGACTTGAGTTTTTTTTATTTCGCGTGAGTTGTTGTCGCGCGTTACTACTGTGAAATTAAAACTTAACTTAATAAAAAAAAAAGAGAAAAAGAAAACAACAGGGAGAAGAAGGAGGAAGGTTGGGGGAAGAACGAATGCGAGAGGGAGAGGGTGATGACACGGGAAAGATGGAGGAAATCTCGAGGTGGTACTCGAGTAAAACAGTTTCGGGTGGGTTTTCTTTAAACTGTTGTATTATATAAATTTTTTTTTTTTAAAAGTTTAGTCGATTTTATTTCACAAAGTTTTTAAATTTGTAATAAATTAATTTGAACGTTTAAAGAAGATTTTAAATGTTAATTAAGACAAATAATAATAATTGTTATTAGTTGTTAAAAAAAAAGGTAATTAAGATGAGTAATTAAATTTAAAATTGTAATTAATTAAATGACTAGAAATTAGTCGAATTAAAATTAAAGATTTGTTTTAATTCACGATTAATTATTTAATCTAATTGTAATTACAAATTGTTAATTAGGTAACTAAAGTAAATTAATTTACAATTAGTAGTTAATTAAGATAATTGATTAAGAAATAATTAATAAAAGTTATAATTAATCATTAACAATAGTTAATCATCGATTTAAATAAACCAATAAAAATAGTCATATGGTTAATTCTTTTAAATCATCTTCTCCTTAAATAGAAGATGATTGTCATCAAGTGTTGTGTACTGGATTGATATTTCTGTTTGAGATTACGATACTATGTGATGTGAATTTGCCTTATGCTGTACTGTGAGCTGTGATTGTTTCCGTATATATGTGAAACCCCTTTTTGCCTGTAAAACGACATTTAAAACTTCGATGCGACAGGGAATCGGATTCCAGTTGGCAATCCGAAAACCCACATCGAATTGTAATGATGAATCTTCGTGATTGATAAATTTATTTTATCTGTGAAACTGTGAATGAAGATAAGCGCTATGAGTTTTACCGCTTATCGATATTGATTAAATCTGTGATGATTGATGTTGTGCACTATTGTGTAAAATCCTTGGACCACACTATACACACACAAATATGGATTTCACGTGGAAATCGGTTAAGTCACAGATTTTTAAATAAGTTTGAATTTGAATTTTAAATTCAACCATTTTTGGAAATAAATTAAGTTTAATATGAAAAGCTTTTGAAAGGCTATTTTAAGAATAAAAGTTATTTTTGAATAACTAATAAGGATTTGGAATTTGAATAATTGGATTTAAATTGAAATTCAAAAATCTGAAATTGAATTCTATATTCAATACTTATGATTTAAAAAGGATTTTTACAAGTTATACGGGTTTAAACCATTTTTAAGCATTGATTTGAAAATTCGAATTAAAGATTATAACTTGTATAAATGGAATCGGGGTTTTTTCCAAAATAAAACTATTATTTCTAAGTGATAAAAAGCTTTCATTTGAGTAATGAACTTCCAATTTATATTAAAGAGATTTCAAGTTTGAATCGAAAATGATTTTCCAAGTTATGAATGAATCTTTGGAAATAAGTTTTGAAAGTTATGAGATAAATCTTTGATTTAAAGATTTAAATGAGTAAATTCAATTGAAACGGAAATTGTTTTAAAAATCCGTAAATGAATCTTTGTGAAACTAAGTGAACTTTGTGAAATAAATCTTTTTGTTTAAAAGATTTGAAATGGTAATTGGTTTAAACCATTTGAAAGAAACTTTGGAATTATTAAGTTGTGACTTAATCGAAATCCCATATCCATATGTTTTAAATTTTGCGCTCACTATTCGGGTTAGCCGGGAAAGGACCTTTGGGTCGTATAACCCATTCCGAATATGTGATATGTCGTTATGGATAGCATTTGAAGACCGGTGTTGAAGACCGGGTGTTTGCGAGAGCGATGGGATGACCTGTCGATTGACTCTGCACCGAGTTGCTCCGGTATAGAGTTCTCCATATGTGATGGGGAATCCGATCAGGATTGTGGATGTCCGGATTGCAAGGACTTCTTTGTAAGTGCCTTCGGTTCTGTTCGAACGCAGAACAGACTTGTATGGATAGTATGTCTAACATTACAAATTGAGATATAAAGCCGATTTCTTTCAAATATATTTCTGTTGGTGGCGGAGAATTTATTCTTTTAGCTTAACACCCTTCTCTGAGACGTACGAGCTCAGAGGTTATATAGTTGAAGTTATCAGCGATGTATTCCCAATTTGGTAATGTGACATGCTGAGTGTTGCTGTGAATGATCATTGTGTTGATTATTTGTGATAGGATCATTTGTTTGATAGTCTATCTATGTGATCATTTCTATGATCATTTGTTGACCCAAAGCACGGCTTTTGTATAAAGTGTGTTTTTGTGGACGAGACTTCGTCGAGCCTCACAAATCGATAATGGTCGAAACAGGAATTGTGCGGCAAGGTTTTCAGGGATCGCTTCCCTAGGGTATGACCATTCCTTCGGGAAAAGGGTAGTACCATGGTATGGAGCCCATATACTTACTCATGTTGAAACACTTATTATTATGGTGTGATGTTGGTTAGAGAGCTCTCGTTTAAAGGTCCCAAAGGACCGGGAGTGGTATATCTGAGGGTTTGTAATATTTCTTGGGAAAAGGGATTCCCGGCTTTGTTTAGCAGAGAACGGTGGTTCTCGGGGCGTCCTTCCAGAGGCGTTTCCATGTGGCAATGGGAAGTTCCTTGGCCTGACCATTCGTTGGAAAATCCATTCTTCAAATACGAGCCTTGTACAGTATTAGTTGTATTACCTGCCATATACTTATGGTGGCGCCCGACTGTTTGGATGGTAGCTATAGTAGGCATAGTTCGAAATGTCTATGTTGGCTAAGATTTATATCTTTACTTTCGAAATGATTTATAATACACTGTGCACTAGTAATAATATCAAATGTTCTTTTTAATGCGTATCAAGCATCTTTGACTATCATAAGGAGAAATCTCCTCCGATTCTGCGTTTGCATTGTGTGTGTGTGCGGGAGGCCTTATGGTAGTCTCATTTCTAAAAAGCATTGCGAATCTAATTTAAAAATATTTCGTTGTTTGTTTTTAAAGATAAACTGTTTTTGTTGCTCACACCAGTCCCATGACTGATCCAGAGTTTATTGTTTATTTTCTAAACTCTGGGTGCTCAAAATTTTTCTACACGAGCAGTCTAGAGTTTGGTTTTTTAGATAATTAGATTCAGTGGATTATCTGGAGCTAGTTCAGTTTTCTTTGGATATGGACGAGACTTGCTTAGCTTGGTGCAATCTCGAGTTGATCGAGATACTAGTTTTGGAGCTTTTTGGATCAGAGTTGCAGTATTATATTCTGAGAAGATTTATTTCGTATTGTATCGTGTTCCGCTGTATTCTATGTTGTATATTCTCTGATGTTGATGATTATCATTGTATCAAATTGATGTATCGGATATTGTATTCATGTTATATCAGTGATATCATCTTTTATTTCCGCTGTGTTATTTATCATTTAATGGTGTTGCAAGCTCCCGCGAAACGAATTTGATGTTGTTTGTTGGACATCGAGTTCGGGTCATGACAGGAATCTCCACCGCGTATACGGTTGTTAATGAGGTTTTCGGAGCTAACAGAGAGTGTGACAACTTCCGATCCCGATCTCTTTAACAACCAAACGTTATTATAACACCGCGGTCGTTTTTAAAATAGTTTATACTTTAAAAACGAATATTATTGCCCTTTTCAAAACCAAATCAATACGATATCATTTTCATTTCAAATATATCCTTTCTAAAATCATAACACTTTCAAAGTTATAACATTTCGAAATCAAAACACTTGAATATAACCCTTTAAAATCATAATACTTTGAAATGTAACTGCCACCACTTAAATGGTTTAAATATTAAAATACTTTATAAAATAAACTAGCTCCTTCAATTTTACAAATCAATCCAAAACAACTTGAATTTCTACATTTTATATTTGACCAAATCTCAAATCATAAATTCCCATTTCAATTCAGTTTTCAAATAAACCATTCCAAATTATATTGATTTCAAGACAGATTTGGACTACAAAATTAACCATTCAAATTCAGTATATTTCAAACTTTAAGTATTCAACAATTTCAAAACTAAGTTTGATAATTTCATATATATCAAATTCAATTTCCTATTATTTAGTTTCAAAATATTTACTTAATAAATCCATTATTATTTAAATAAATCCCAAATTACAAATAACTAAATATTTCCTTCAATTTATTTATACTTGAAATATTCATTTAAGTCACCTTAACCAAAATCAAGTTGTAAAATCATACTAAAAGGAAATTTCAAATTTAATAAATTTTACATCAACTTATTTGATTTTAATTCTTAAATAAATTAAATTTCAAATAAATTTCCAATTTACCTTCCAACCTTAATTTACTTAAATCATTATAACCTCTATATTAAAATATGATTTAAATACTTAACCATATTTTATTTTAATAAAATCAAACTCCATCATTAAACTTATTTTTATTAAACAAATTCATACATAGCTTCAACTCAAGAATTTAACTATATATAAAATAATATTTATGTAATATCAAAAATCAATATTTATCAAACTGTATATTTCTTTCCAAAACCATAGAAACCATTTTCAACATATTTATATATAGACCGACGGTATCTGTATATAATCTTCTATCCTATGGTCAAGTGATACGGATATTTATCATTTCAATCTGCAATTTAAAATATAAATACGGTTATATATATTATTTCAAACCGCAATCCCGAATGAAATAAAATCCATAACAACTTGCAGTTTATAAAAAGATAAAATACAACATCCATTCATCCAATATCAATCATCAAACATTTATCACAATCATCATCCAATTCAATCAATAACATCAATATATAACAGATAATAAATAACAGGTATTTACTGGGAGTTTATATTCAATAATAAATTAAATAACTATTTAACTGACAATTTATATGCAATAATAAATTAAATGACAATTTAGTTTAATAAATTCAATTTAACCAAGATGATGATTAAAAATATGCCAAACAGTCACAAATAAATTTCTAATTACATCATAAATCAATTTAACAAACATAAGAAACTTTAGAAGTTGTGAGTGGGATAAAAACACTCACCTTTTGAATTTAAATTGAATTAAATCCAATTTAAACCCAAAATTTGAACAGTCTCAGAATTCGTCCAAACCTGCACCGGAATGTTCGGAATTCCAATACAAGCCTAACGGAGAAAATCGCACGTAACTCCGACCTCGTATGCAAAAGTTATATACATTAGAACATTAACGATTTAAAAAAATCAAATTAAATAAAACAAAACAAAGAGGATCATCTACTCACAACCACGTCAACCTTCCTTCTCATGGCAACAGGAACCAAGCAATCACACGTAACCGGCTCCCATCAAAACCCTAATGCACGAACGTCGATCGCCAGAGATGATCGGTCGCCTCCAGCATTCGCCGCCACTACGCGTGGCCACCGCCCCGCCTACTTGACCCCCCACGACGTCGATCACGACCCAAAAATTCACAATCGTCGAGGGTTAAACCCTAATTGAATTAAATCGAACAATCCGGCCGTTGAAACGACGAACGACCACCACCGATGAGCTGCGCTCGCCACTCTCCATGCCCTAGTATCATCGATTTGACGATCAGTTGAGATTCATCGACGAGCGATGAACAACCGAAAACAAATCAAAAATTCCTACCGACATCGGAACCCAGATCGAAAAACGAATTACAAATCTGAATTGCGCTCGTCGAGAGCTTCAGATTGATATATAATCTGATGTTGTTTGAGGAGTTTGAATTTTGAAGTAGAATTTTGAATTGGAATATTTAGGTTTTTCAGCCTTTGAGGAAGAGGAGCAACAAAAGTTTTTGTACGTACAAAAATGAGAAATAGAAAGGCGGCTAGGGTTTGTAACTGGATATATATAGGTAGGGTTGAAAATGGAAAGAAGTGATCAGATTTGATTGAAAGATATCGGCCCAAAAGCCCGTTCTGCCTTTGAAACAAAATGGATCATCCCATATATCAAAATATATGTTTTTAAATATTTTAAACGCAATGGAATAGGTTTCAAGTCTGAATTCCATCGCATGAAAAAGTTATGCTGAAATTTAGTTATTTCAAATTGATTCCAATTGACTTTAATTAAATTGATTTCGAGGCGTCACGAGCCCGTATGATCAAACGGCAAGCCCGATCGTTACGAAACTCAAAATCCTATAATAATTCACCGTTATGGATCCGATGAAACTGGTTACGTCAAAATCCAAGTCCGTGGCCAAAATGGCTATTTTTCAGTTAATTAAATAAATTAATAATTAATTAATAAAATCAAAATTTCAATTTCAATGCTATAATTGACAAATTTTATCGTTTTTGTATTTCTTAATCATTTATACTAATTTAGCCAAATTTAGATGTCAATTTAGAGTTGATTAATTTATCAATTTCAGTGTTAGCCTTAATTTCATTAATTTCATTTAATTACAATTAATCCATTTATTAAGTTTAAAATTCCAATAAATTAATAAATCTTGATATCCATTATTTTCCATTCAACCAATTGTTATCATATTCATACTTTATTATCAACCAATAATTATTACAATTAATTATCTAGTATTGATTTTTCCAAATTACAGCTTATTACGGACTATTTCGTCAGTTAATATAACTTTGTATTTTATTTCCCAATTTACTACTTACAACCAATTATGACCTTAAAATTGTTTCGATTAATTGGGTTTGCACTAAATTAGTTGTTTATTAACCTGCATTTACATTATTACCTTTATTTTAGTGATTTCATTATCAAGTTACAAATTTCTTTATTTTCTTTCCGAATTAAATTATCAGAACTTATTAAATTAACAAAATTTAATTATCTAAAATTATGGGTCATTACACTCTCCCCCACTCAAAAATTTTCGTCCCTGAAAAGGAAAACGTAACAACCCAAAAAATTCTAACAAGTATTTTATTATTTTATTTATAAACTTTGGGGTTTTAATTTACAGAAAAGTTGAATTTTTTTAAATTTAATTATAAATAGTCACCAATTTCTTTTAAATATAAGCAAATTCTATAATTCTTATTTTGGTTAAAGTTTAACATTAATTGAAATTTTAAATCTTTAAATTCTAATTTCCAAATCTTTTAGTTCAACCGGATATATTCGGAACAACATCCGCTTTTGTTTTTATTTTATGCAAGATTATATACTTTTTAAATTGAGTAATTAATATTTTTACTTATATACATCAGTTCTTGGTAAATGATGAATGAATCAGATGGATGTAAACAAATCATATTTTCAATTAAGTAATAAATTTTAAAATTTATAGTGTATAGATAAGCTTTATAAAATGAACGTTTTAAATTGTACGTTCATATCCGTTTGATTTATTTAGTTAGCATATAAATAGTACGTAATTAATGAAATACTCTTTAAACATATATTTTACTAAATATAAATAGTGAATAATAAGAAAACGTATAAATTTAAATGCTTTACTTTTATTTTAATGTGGGCGTATAGTTGATTTTATTAATGCATCTATAGTGCGCATTCTTAATAAAAATTTATTACCTTAACTAAATAAATAAATTTATCTGTAGCCTTGCATTCCAAGTGGGAAAGAAATGATTTCCCTAGCCGTTCAATTTCTTTTAAGTCTAGCTTTGATAAATTACGTGTAAATTTCTACGCTTCCCTTTTTCTTCATTTTTATAATAGGAATAAAATCTCCAAATTCGCGTAGCCGTTTCAAGCAAATTTATTTCTCTTTAGACGTTCAAAATCCGTTTCAAGATTGCTTGAAGTTCACATGTAAACTTTTACACGTTCTTTTTGATTCAATGGTTTTAATTTGGTATAAAAAACTCTTTTATTTACTTACCGTTCAAAACAACAAATATTTGCTTGCCACTTTTGCATTGGATTTATTAACTTATCAGCAATCCAATACGTATGGAAATTTCCTTGCCTCTCGGGTATAGATTGATAGGAATATATTCCATAGCCTGATACACAATCAACACAATCATGTATAATTGATTTAAATTTATTTCTTGCTTATATTCTCTCACCTCAATCAATGCAATCGTGTATAATTGATTTAAATTTATTTCTTGCCTATATTCTCTCACCTCAATCAACGCAGTCGTGTATAATTGATTTAAATTTATTTCTTGCCTATATTCTCTCACCTCAATCAATGCAATCGTGTATAATTGATTTAAATTTATTTCTTGCCTATATTCTCTCACCTCAATCAACGCAACCCTGATAAATATAAGCCTCGTACACAAATAGTTTTCGATTACATCTCAACATTTCCTTCATTTCTTCTTGCGTGCGTGAGCTCTAAAGGTATGGCCTCCATTTTCTAGTTTTTATTTTATATTTTTTTCCCATGCTTTGCTTCTCCCCTCTCGTCCTCTGCCTCTGAGCGTGTTGCAAGTGTGCTATATTTTTTTATTTTTATTTTATTTTATACTATTTGTATAAGTTATTTACTAGCAGCCTACGCATGTATAAGTTATATAGGGTTTTGTGATCTGTTAAGTTAAATACTTTTTTTTTACTTGATTTTTATTGACTCTAAAACATTAGTATATAAGTTATTTATATAGCCTGCAATGCTTTTGTATATACCAGTTATTTTAGAACCGCCCTAGTATGATTTACATATATTATATATATATAGGTTTATGTATATATCAGTACAGGGATTTGCTTTAATATGACATGTGTATATATTTATTTTACGAAAATATTATATTTTATATAGTTACTATAAGTATATGCATATGTATAATAGTTTTACAAAGTTGTTTATATATGTATATAGTGTTATAATAAATATTTTTGTAAAGTAAGTTATATATGTATTAGTTTTATTGTTCTGCTATAAGATTTACATATATTTTCATGAATCACTTTCAAAATGTATAGATATATTATATACATAACAGTTTTAATATTTCAAAATATAAGTATGTCATACATGTTTGTTATGCATAAAAGTTACATATGTTGTTTTGAAATACTTGTATTTTTTTCAAAAATGGGTAGCTTGTTATTATATAGTGATAATTAATACCTGACTTTGAATAAATGATATATTAAACCTATGATTTTAGTGTAATGTGTTTTAAAAGGCTGTTGGCATACAAAGTGATGTTAAGATCTACATATAAGTTATATGGATATGTTATAAATTTAAATTGTATATACGTTAGTATATATATGTATAAGTCATGTTATTTTTTTATGTACATATATAATATGTTATGGCATTTTGAAAGAAATAAACTATAGTATATAAGTATTTTGTATTTTTAAAATAAATATATACACAAGTATTTATTTCAAAATATATTATTTTAATATTTTGTTTCAAATTAAACATTTATTCATGGAAATGACAATGATAAAATATATTTTCCGTACAAATATATAGCCAATTCTGATTCATTTCATCAATACCTTATTATCATCTTTGTCCATCTAAATTTCGTGTCTAGCTAGCTTTGTTTCGAAATACGTGCTTGGATTCGTAACTCATTTCATCATCAAACCTCTCTCTAGCCTCAAAAGGTGAGCAATCACTCACGATTAATGTTCTTTTATTTATTAAATTTGATTTCAATTGAAACGACAATTGAAATATGCTGCTGTTAGTTATTTACATTGCTATATATGTTGTTATCTGCAATTGTTCACTTGTGGGATATGACACCATATCCTGTTGTTTATATTATATTGGTATTGATGATATGCCTGTTATTTTATTTTATTATATGTTATCACTCTACAAGTTCCCTGTAGTTTAGAATTCACTATGGGTTGAAATGATACATACCCGAACGGACTTTAGAATAGGAGAATTTCGTTATGGGTTGAAATGATAAACCCAAGCGAATTTCAATTAAATTGAATTTGGGATTGCGGGTCGAAGTGATATCTACACGTATATTTAAATTTCGGATTGAAATAATAAATACCCGTATCCCTTGACCATAGGGTAGGAAATTATATACAGACACCGTTGGTCCACATATATGTATAAATGTTTGAAAATTATTTCTATAGTTTGAAAGGAAATATATGGTTTTTAATAAATATTGGTTCTTAAAATATTATATATAAATGGAAATTTTATATATAGATTTAATAATAATATTATTGAGATTGAATCAATCCATATAATATGTTTAAGTATTTATTTAAATTTATATTTCAAAATTGGTTGTTGTAATAATTTGAATAAGTTAAAGTTGAGAAGATAAAGTTGAATTTATTTGAAATGGTATTTAGTTAAGAATTCTACTTAATTGGATTGATTTGAACTATTGAATTTGAAATTTAAGATTTGATTTATAACTTGATTTTGATTTAAATGATCAAATGGAAGTTTCAAGTTTAAACAAATCGAAAGGAATATTTAGTTTAAAGGTAAATTTAGGTTATTTAATAAATATTGAATTTATTAAGTGAACATTTCAAGACTAAATAATAAGGTTAAATCGAGATCTATATGAAACTGTTAAATTGAACTTTGGAATGTTGAATATTAAAGCTTTGAAATATACTAGAATTTAAATAGTTAATTTGTGATTTAGATCTGTATTTGAAATATATATAATTTGTATTTGTTTGGACAGAAACTGAATTGAATGGAAATTGATAAATTGAGATTGAATTTAATTTGAATAGGGAAGTCGGGTTGATTTTGAAGTGTTTTGTTAAGTTTGAGGAAATTACAAATATTCTACTTTATAAAATATTTATATATATTTTGGAATTATATTTATTTGACATGAAATGATATTTTGTTGTGAAGTATAAATTAATTTGAAATGACCCAGGTGTTATAGTGTATATTTCTACCTTGTAGATAGTTCCATGGACTCTTAGAGGATGGTTATCCCAAACATCCTTTAAGTTACTTGTATTTCAGTTGATATTTCACTTGAGTTGGATTTATTGATATAAGAACGTTAATCCTGACTCGAGTGTTTTGTGTTTTTGCTTTACGCTCGGGTCAGACTGAGTGATACAGCATTTGAGACTCACCTGTGGAGTTTGGAGCTTCATTGGAGATCCAACTATCGATTCAGCTTTCAGCTTTTCTAGTTGGTTGGTTCAAAGAAGTCATCTGTTCGTACTGAAGACTTCACTGTATTTGAGATATTCTGTTGTATTCTATTTCTAACTCTAATATTTTCATAGTAGCTTCATGAACTACTATTTATTTATTCCGCTGTGTATTATTGTATTACTCTGTGTCTGTGATTCTTTGTTTGATTTATTTACTGTATATGCTGAGTTTGCAAAATATAAATTAACAATATGATATTTTGAGCAATTCAAGTCCGACATGTGTGGATGCGAATGGTTGAAAATAGCAGGTCGTTACAGTTGGTATCAGAGCTTTGGCTCTAGGCAAACTTAGCATACATGGTAAATTTATTTACAGAATCATGTTTGCTCGAGCTTGAATCTCTTCCTATTTGATTCGGTTCTCCGTTGAATTTTGGAACATCCCCCTCGGTTCCAAATCCATTCTTGTCTTTCCCTATTCGTGTTTTCTAGATTCTGGGGTATCCCATAGCTCCACTGAATGATTGTAAAGGGGTGAAACTCCTTTACAATAGCATCAATTCACTGAAGATTTATATATCCTCGGTTAACATGCTGCTATCTTTTGTTATGCTGAATTCTATCTTTGGCGATCAAATGTCGATTTGCCTTAGAATCCCACATCGATCATATTACTGAAGTCACGGTGGACCCGGTTAAAGTCGCCCGTGATTTATGTAATATATCCATCTCCTATTTTGAAATTCAATTACCTCATTTTCGATCGAGTCTATCTTCGAATCAAAATTCTATTTGTTTAGAGTTCCTCTATTTTGAAACTCTATCTTTGTTTTGAAATCCATTCTTGAATCTTCCTTTGAAAAATCGGGTTTGTTTGCATTTTGAAAATTGTTTTGATATATTGAAATTATTATTTTGATAAGTATGATTTTATTCAATATATAAAAGTGAAATGTTTTCGATAAGGATTATATACCTTTTGAAAATTAAATTTGAAGCTTTGAAAGGATTTGAAATTTTGAAAATTTTATAAGAAATTTGATTTATATAAAAATGATTTTTATGGAAAGGTTTTGAAATTGAAATTTGAGAGATTGAACTCTGGCATTTTTTTTAAATTGGTGTAAGAAAAAAATATAATAATACGATTTGAAAGTATTTTCCGAATAAGAACTGTTTCAAATGGCTCAAACGAGTTCCAATGATTTCAAAGAAAGTTCAAAGAAGTTTTAAGGAAATAGAAGTCCAGAACTCACTTATGTCGCTGGAGAATAATTTCGGTGATGAGTGCATGCATCATATTGATTTCCGAGTTTCAAAGTGGGGGAGAGGCCACTTTAATAGCTTCGCTATGCGAGTGATTTTGTGAAACCAATTTTGATTTCAAATTCCAAAGTATAATTCGATATTCAAAAGATATATGTATATATATTTGAAATGATTTAAAGTAAGCCGGTGTTCAATCCACGAGTTTTCGATTTGATTTAGTATAACTCTATTTATAAAAATTAATTTATTGATTTGTTGCTGATTTCCAACTCTTGGATTTGAAATTTGATTTCACCAACTATTTTGAAGGTTCGAACACTTCCAAATCAAGGTTTAAAATTTCAAAGCTAAGTAATTTCGAAAAGTATAAATTAATGATAAAGTATATAAGTTTAAAACTACTTTATTAAGTAAATGGATAGGACTAATTTGAATTATACTAATATGAAATCTTGTTTTGAATGCTTTATAAATAGTTTAAAGGTTTCGAAGGGGTGGTTATAAACTTGAAAATCATTTGGGTATAATTGATTTTAGAAAATATTTGGTTTCGAAAAATATGATTTGGAATCTAAAACCCAGTATTTATATGATGATTTTGAAAATGAATTTGATTGACCTAAATTATGTTGATTTGGAAACTAGGATTATTTTCTAAACCTATTATTTGGAAATTTTGAAACTGAAGATATTAAACATGGAAGAAATAATTTGGTGAAATCATATATGATTTTGAAACCGAAACGATATTGAAAGAAATTGAAATTGAGAACCTTGTTTTACTAAATACTTGATTTTGGAGTTATCGAACTTATATAGAATTGATTTGTATAAGTACGAAGTTGATTTGAAAACTATTGATTTGGAAAGGTCCCCAATTTGAAAGGTGTAATCTTATATAGGCGAAGTATATATAAGTGTGATTTGATATACTATTGATTTGGGAAAGCATTCGATTTGAAAATGAAATCTTATATATAATGGATTTTATATAAGTATGATATTTGAAAGTGATTTGAAAAGGTACTATATGATATATATTTTCAAAGTAATGATATGGAAAGCGCCTTCTGCTTGATATCCGCTCTGTGGCCACATTGTGGATTCATTCTATCATTATTATTCTCTATGATTTTCTGTTTTTTGGATGAGATACTCGAGTGTCCTACCATGGCTTAACCCACGGTCTTTTTTTCTGGGGTAGCGTAATCCGCAAGGCAGAGATTGCTTAAAGGGTATGGATGTTTCCTGGGGGATCCAGGCGTAACCATTGTTATGTATCCTGCGGTCTACCAGTTTTGTTGTCGTGGCGTAATCCGCAAGGCAGAGATTGCTTAAAGGGTATGGATATTTCCTGGTGGATCCGGGCGTAACCTTGTTATGTATCCTGCGGTCCATGGGTTTTGTTTATCATGGCGTAATTTGTAACAACCCGCATATTTAACGATTATATATTTTAATGTTTTATTTATATATAACATCGTTAGTCGGATTTTTGGATCCGAAATGTTACTTTTTGCGAATGGTCGAATTGGAACTCGAAACCACTTTCATTGAGTCCAAAATGGCGTTTGCAATCTTTTTAAGTATAAACTTTGATATGTTTGGAGTAAGTTGAATTTTGCTACTTTTCCTAGTTGGGTTTTGGGTTTGGGTTCAGCCCACTAGCTAACTAAATACCCTAGCTCAGCCCATCTCTTTCCATTCACTCATTTTCACCTCCAAACTTAAGCTAAAACTGAAAATGGGGGAAATGAAGAGGAATTAGAAATTCCAAGCCCTAGTTTCTTCTTGCAACTTGAATTCTTGCTCCAAAATCAAAGAGAAGATATTGGTAAGCCTCTTCTTCATCTTTTCCAACTCTTCTCCTCTTCAATTTCAGAAAGTTTCCTAAACCTAATTAGGGAAATATGAGTTTTTTTCTTAGATTGAAGCTTGTAGAGTTGAAGTGAAGAGTAGTTAATCTCCTTCTTGTGTTGTGCTTCTCATCTTTGTTTGTGCGTAAAAAGGTGAGTTTTGAACTCACATCTACTTCTCTTGATTTCATTGATGTTGGGTATGAATTCCTAACAAGTATTCATGTACTATTGCTTTTGATTTGGAAAGGATTGGCATTCATTAGATAGGGCAGGAAGTGCAGGAATTTAGGCTCCGGCCGACCGAACTCAGGGTCCAGTCGACCGACCTGCTACCTGAGCATTTCCCTGCCTCTGTTTTGGAAGTGCAGGAATTTAGGCTCCGGCCGACCGACCCAGGAAGTCCGGTCGACCGACCTGCTACCCCGAGCACTTCTCTGCCTCTTGTCCAGTCAACCGACCCAGGAAGTCCGGTCGACCGACCTGCTCCTATTTTTCCTGTTTTGCCTATTTTTGCTCATTTTGATTGGTTTTCCAAATTTTATCGATTCAAGTTGGTTCTTAGTGGTTGTTATTGCATTTTTTGGTTTTGATAACTTATTTTAACTTCATTCACGGGTTTTATAAATAACCCCTTCAAATCGTATTAAAAGTTTCCTTCTCCAATTCATAAATTTTATTTATAATGCACACACACAATTTCGCACTTCAAGCGAAGTGGAAGGAAGATTAAATGGTTAGGTAAAACACGGACCATGAATCGTTCATCTTTCCTTCGGGTTTGTTTCCCTATAGTATCGCTTTCAGGTTAGGTTCTTTTGGACTTAGCCTATTTTGCTTCCGCATGGACTACTCCGCTAGCTTCTTTTTGTCATAGCTTTTTGTGTAGTCCTATTTTGTTGTAACTCTGATATGTATTCATCTAGAATCGTTTGTATACAATGGTTTTCCATACCACTTGACATGTATTATTTAGTAAACTCTGTTATGTATCAATATATGTGTATATGATGATCTACTATTCTGTGATGTATATTACATTTGAATTGTTATATTCTGTTCCGATAGACCCTCCAACCACCTATAGTTTTGTTTTAAGTATTCATTGGGTATGTCGACCTGCTTGGTATGTCTATTGTCGTTGTATTCAATCGATAGTTAGAGCAAGGCTATAGATGGTCGCTCCTAACCAGCCTTATTCTCCATGTTAATTGACGGCATTACCCTGTAGTGTTCTTGGTTAGCATGGGTATAGAGGTGGGGCGTCACAGCTTGGTATCGGAGCTGAGTTCAGAACAAAATATGATAAACACAGAATAGATGCACATATTCCAGTACATCAAAGTGTATAAGTGATACAAATCTTTGAACCATCGTGCCTCTATATTCCTTCCGTGCCTTTGGTGTAGATAGAAATTTGGAATACGTCTAGGACTGCATTTTGTTCCGTAGTATTCCATATTTGGATTGATGATGTCTACCTTTCGAACAATCTTGTTCTTATCTTACTTTCAGCGTATGGCTGGAAGAGGCAGGGGACGACGTTCGGATGCTGGGCAATCTAGTGGCTCACATCCGGATGGCATTTATACGTCTGCTGATCAGTTTTTGGAGTTGTTTAGGAGCACTCAGCCTCCAGTTCCTCCTCGAGTATCTCCACCTCGCAAGTCTGCCTTTGCATGTATGTGCAGTGATTTTTCTTATCTTGGAGGAAAGCCGTTTAAAGGCTCCGAGTCTGTTCTTGAAGTCCAAGCTTCGCTTCGCACGTGCGAGCGTATTTTCTCTTGCATGGATCTTTCTGTCCATGATAGAGTTCTTGTAACTTCTAGCTTATTACAAGAGCGTCCCCTTGGTTGGTATGAGCTTCTTGTAGCCGAAGTTGATGAGTCTACTCTTTCTTGGACTCTGTTTCGGGAGCGATTTGAACTCAAGTTCGTTCCTGAATCCGAAAAAGTTTTATTGACCCGTCCCTTCCTTGAGTTGAAGCAAGGGAAATCTTCTATTTCTGAGTATGTTGCATCATTCGAGGCTTTATCTAAGTATGGTCTTGAATTCATTAGCACTTCTTATAAGAAGAATCTGAAGTTTTTCTCTGGTCTTAAGAAATATCTTAAGAAGTCTTTGTTGCTCCAGCTTAAGCTTTCTTTTGAGGAGTTGGTTGATTTTGCGCTTCATCTTGAAGCCGTCGAGAAGGAGTGTGATAGCGATGTTGATGTTGAGGTTTCCAAGAACCCCAACAAGAGGCAATTTCCATTCCAGAAGTCCAGGCTTTTCCTTCCAAGAAGAAGAAGACTGGTAGTTCTAGCTCTCAGCCTCAGTCTTCTGGAACACCTTTCATTCGGAAGTGTTTCAATTGTGGTTCTCCGGATCATATTATTCGAGCTTGTTCCAAGCCTCTCTTCTGCCGTTATTGAAAGAAGGAAGGACATCATGTTTCCACTTGCCCTACTGTTCCGGCTGGTGCCAAGTCTAGCAAGCTTTATGCTGCTAAGGCTTCTGAAGGTCCTTCTCAGCCTAAAGGTATATCTCCATCTATTTTGGAAGGTTTTATTTTATTTCATGGTCATAGTATTCGAGTTCTTTTCGATACGGGTGCTTCACATTCTTTTGTATCGAAAAAGCTCGTTGACGATTTATCTTTGGATGCTTCTTGTATGGTTACTTCTTTAAGGATTGCGAATCCTATTGGGGGATCCGCGACCCTTAGTATGATTTGTGATGATATTGAGATTGTTTTATGTGGCTTTTCTTTTCGTGCGAATCTGCACGTTATATCTTGTCTGGGATTTGATATGATTTTGGGAATGGACTGGCTAGTGAGATATGATGCCAGGATTATTTGTTCGGAGAGAATTTTGTATCTCCGACATCCAGATTCGCCTACTCAGTTATCTCTTGTTCTTTGGGATGTGGATAATTCCGAAATGGATTTATGTTCTCTTAACTCGCGAGATGATGATGATATATCTCGTATTTCTGTTGTTTGTGACTTTGCTGATGTTTTTGAGCCTGTTTCGGGTTTGCCACCCAAGCGGGCAATTGAGTTCTTCATTGATCTCATTCCAGGTGCGCAGCCAGTTAGTCGTCCTCCCACGAGGATGTCTACAAAGGAAAATGAGGAACTCAAGAAGCAGCTTTTAGAGCTTGAGTCCAAGCAGTTGATTCAGTCTAGTTTTTCTCTATGGGGATCCGCGGTCGTTTTCGTGAAGAAGTCCGATGGAACTCTTAGGCTTTGCATAGACTATCGCAAACTTAACGAGTTAACCATCAGGAATAGGTATCCATTACCTAGGATTGATGATATGTTCGATCTATTGAGTGGAGCCAAGGTCTTTTCTCAGCTTGACCTTGCCACGGGTTTTCATCACTTACGAGTCGCGGAGGATAGCATACCTCTTACCGCTTTTCGCGCTCGTTATGGTTCTTTTGAGTGGCTCGTTATGCCGTTCGGGTTGACAAACGCTTATGCTTTCTTTGTTGATCTCATGAATCGATTATTCCGGGAGTATCTCGATAAGTTCGTCCTGGTGTTCATTGATGATATCCTTATTTATTCTAAGTGTGAAGCTGAGCATGCTAATCACTTGAGAATCGTCTTGAGTACTCTCCTCACCATCAGCTTAGAGCCAAATTCTCCAAGTGCCATTTTTGGGAGAATAGGGTTAAGTTCTTAGGCCATATTGTATCTTCCGATGGCATTTCTGTCGATCCCTCAAAGATCGAAGCCATCCAGGATTGGAAGAGGCCTGAGAATGTTCATGAGATTCGTAGTTTCCTTGGATTGGCGGGTTATTACCGTCGGTTCATTAAGGATTTTTCCCGTGTTGTGCTTCCTCTCACCAGCCTTACTCGGAATGGCATTCGTTTTATTTGGTCCGACAAATGTGAAGCTTCCTTTCAGACATTGAACGAACTTCTCACTAATGCTCCTATTCTTGTGGTTCCCGAAGGAGATCATGATCTTGTTGTCTATAGCGATGCTTGTGGTAGTGGTCTCGGTGCTGTTCTTATGCAGAAGGATCGGGTAGTTGCTTATGCTTCTAGGCAACTGCATCCGAATGAAGTTCGCTATGCCACTCATGATCTTGAGTTAGCCGCCATTGTCTTTTCCTTGAAGATTTGGCGACACTATTTATTGGGCGAGCGCTTCATTCTCTATACCGATCATAAATCTTTGAAGTATTTTTTCACTCAGAAGGAACTCAATATGAGACAATAGCGTTGGCTCGAGTTTCTTGCTTCCTATGACTTTGATATCCAGTATATCTCTGGTAAGGGTAATCGTGTTGTTGATCGCTTAGTCGCAAACATTCGACTGTTATTTCTATGATGCTTGCCGAATGGGATATTCTTGAGACTCTATCTTTTTGTGAAATTCGTGATCGAGGTTCATCTTCTGATTCTCCCATTTTATTATTTAGTTTGGGAGCTCGACCTATTTTATTGGATTGTATTGCCGATGCTTAGCGGCGTGATCCTGATTTGTTGCATCTTATTCAGCTTTGTGAGTCTGGATCCTGTGATGAGGCGTTGCGGGATTTCAGCACTGATTCTCATGGGTGTCTTCGCAAGAATAACCGTCTTTTTGTGCCTTCTGATTTTGCACTTAGGCATGACATTCTTGATGACTGTCACCGTTCTAAGTATACCATTCATCCTGGTAGTAGTAAGATGTATGCCAATATGCGCCGTCTTTATTATTGGGAAGGCATGAAGCGCGATGCGGCGAGTTATGTGAGTAATTGCATAACTTGTCAGCGTATTAAGGCCGAACATCAGCGTCCTTCGGGTCTTCTTTAGCCTCTAGAGATTCCATTATGGAAATGGGATCAGATTTCTATGGATTTCATTGACGGCCTACCTCGTTCGAGATCGGGCCATTCTAGCATTTGGGTTATTGTTGATCGCCTCACTAAGTCTGCTCATTTTGTTCCTATTAAGTCTAATAGGACTGCTTCGCATTTGGCTAAGTTATATGTCAAGGAAATCGTGAGACTTCACGGTGTTCCAAGTTCTATTGTGAGTGACCGCGATCCTTTATTCACGAGTCATTTTTGGCAGTGTTTTCAGCAAGCTTTGGGAACAAATCTTAATTTTAGTACAGCTTATCATCTGCAGTCTTACGGACAGACTGAACGGGTGAATCGTATCTTGGAAGATCTTCCCCATATTTGTATTTTTGATTTTGGTGGTAGTTGGGAGGATCATCTACGTCTTGTAGAGTTCTCATACAATAATAGTTTTCAGTCTAGTATCGGTATGGCTCCTTTTGAAGCTTTATATTGAAGGCCATGTCGATCACCTTCTTTTTGGTTGGAATCTGGGGAGAAGCTTATTCTTGGTCCAGATTTTGTTCGTGATTCTTATGAGAAGATTGATCTTATTCGTTTGAGAATGAAAGAGGCACAAAGCCGCTAGAAATCCTACGCGGACAGCCGTAGGAAGCCTCTCGAGTTCTCGATTGGTGATCTTGTCTTTATTCGTGTTTCTCCTTTGAAAGGGGTGACGTGCTTCAGTGCGACTGGAAAATTGGCTCCTCGTTTTATAGGACCATTTTCTATTACTGAACGTATTGGTCCTGTGGCTTATAGAGTTTCACTTCCAGCTCATTTATCTGGCATTCATGACGTGTTTCACGTCTCTCAACTTTGGAAGTGTCTTCGGGAGTCGGATTCTGTTATTGATTCTCCTGACTTGCATGAGCTTGAGGTCTCAGCGGACTTATCTATTGTACAACAACCTATTCGCGTACTTGACACGGAGGTGCGACACCTTCGAAACAAGGACATGCCGCTTGTTAAAGTTCAATGGTCCGCTAGCCCCAATGACTGTACTTGGGAAATCAGAGAGTTTATCGAGCGATCTTATCCGGGTTTTCTATCTTTGCTTGGCAACGGTGAGAATATCTTTTTATCTCAAGCTTATTTCCTTTTCTTTTTGGGATGTTGTATGTATGTAGTTGTTAAAAGTATCGTCCCTAGGAATTGCAGGGACGAAATTTTGTAAGGAGGGGAGATCTGTAACAACCCGCATATTTAACGATTGTATATTTTAGTGTTTTATTTAAATATAGCATCGTTAGTCGGATTTTTGGATCCGAAATGTTACTTTTGCAAATGGCCGAATTGGAACTCGAAACCACTTTCATTGAGTCCAAAATGGCATTTGCGATCTTTTTAAGTATAAACTTTGATATGTTTGGAGTAAGTTGAATTTCGCTACTTTTCCTAGTTGGGTTTTGGGTTTGGGTTCAGCCCACTAGCTCAATACCCTAGCTCAGCCCATCTCTTTCCATTCACTCATTTTCACCTCTAAACTTAAGCTAAAACTGAAAATGGGGGAAAGGAAGAGGAATTAGAAATTCCAAGCCCTAGTTTCTTCTTGCAACTTGAATTCTTGCTCCAAAATCAAAGAGAAGATATTGGTAAGCCTGTTCTTCATCTTCTCCAACTCTTCTCCTCTTCAATTTCAGAAAGTTTCCTAAACCTAATTTGGGAAATATGAGTTTTATTCTTAGATTGAAGCTTTTAGAGTTGAAATGAAGAGTAGTTAATCTCCTTCTTGTGTTGTGCTTCTCATCTTTGTTTGTGCGTAAAATGGTGAGTTTTGAACTCACATCTACTTCTCTTGATTTCATTGATGTTGGGTATGAATTCCTAACAAGTATTCATGTGCTATTGCTGTTGATTTGGAAAGGATTGGCATTCATTAGATAGGGCAGGAAGTGCAGGAATTTAGGCTCCGGCCGACCGAACTCAGGGTCCGGTCGACCGACCTGCTACCTGAGCACTTCCCTGCCTCTGTTTTGGAAGTGCAGGAATTTAGGCTCCGGCCGACCGACCCAGGAAGTCCGGTCGACCGACCTGCTACCCTGAGCACTTCTCTGTCTCTTGTCCGGTCAACCGACCCAGGAAGTCCGGTCGACCGACCAGCTCCTATTTTTCCTGTTTTGCCTATTTTTGCTCATTTTGATTGGTTTTCCAAATTTTATCGATTCAAGTTGGTTCTTAGTGGTTGTTATTGCATTTTTTGGTTTTGATAACTTATTTTAACTTCATTCACGGGTTTTATAAATAACCCCTTCAAATTGTATTAAAAGTTTCCTTCTCCAATTCATAAATTCTATTTATAATGCACACACACAATTTCGCACTTCAAGCGAAGTGGAAGGAAGATTAAATGGTTAGGTAAAACACGGACCATGAATCCATGCATTCATCTTTACGATTAGTCCCCGACCTATTCGATTGATCGTTTTGACCTTCGGGTCTGGGTTACCGATGAAATGAGGTGAACTTTGTACTGCTTTGAGTGTGAAATGACTGACGGATAGTAAACCGTTTAGTGCGAACGAGTGGTTATGGGACTCACGTTAACACTTTTTGGATTCCTTTTTGAGAGTTATGACACATTCCGCCAGTTAGTGGTGTCCAGTACTGGGCCTCCGGACCTTCATCACTACGGTTTGTTGCCTTCGGGTATGTCGCCTTCGGGTTTGTGCCTTCGGATTTGTTGCCCTATATTATCTCTTTCGGAGTTGGTCTTTATGAGCCGCTCGAGTGATATTGAGTTTGGAATCTACGGACTTATGGATCCTTGTTTATACAGTACTGAGCCCGAGCAATCTTATGTTTCATTGATATTATATTCCCTTGGTATCGCCCTTCGGTGTTGGTCTTTTTGAGCCGCATGATGTATAACGGTTACCTTGTGGAACTTGTATACCTTATGGGTATTTGTTATTTTCCTTTTGGCTTTCTTTGGGATATTTTTATCCTCTGTTTATTTGAGATGCTAATGATATGAGGCTTGTTTTGTTATGTTCATCTTTTGTTAGATGATTGTGTTATCTCCCTTAGAGATATTTGTTATACCTTGTAACCTTGCAGGTTTATTGTTGTTCAGTTCATTTAACTGATTTGTTTAGCTAGACTGACCCGTGTATTTTATACTCGGGTCAGACCGAGATGTTTCAGGTTAGGTTCTTTTGGACTTAGCCTATTTTGCTTCCGCATGGACTACTCCGCTAGCTTCTTTTTGTCATAGCTTTTTGTGTAGTCCTATTTTGTTGTAACTCTGATATGTATTCATCTAGAATCGTTTGTATACAATGGTTTTCCATACCACTTGACATGTATTATTTAGTAAACTCTGTTATGTATCAATATATGTGTATATGATGATCTACTGTTCTGTGATGTATATTACAATTGAGTTGTTATATTCTGTTCCGATAGATCCTCCAACCACCTATGATTTTGTTTTAAGTATTCATTGGGTATGTCGACCTGCTTGGTATGTCTATTGTCGATGTATTCAGTAGATAGTTAGAGCAAGGCTATAGATGGTCGCTCCTAACCAGCCTTATTCTCCATGTTAGTTGATGGCATTACCCTGTAGTGTCCCTGGCTTGCGTGGGTATAGAGGTGGGGCGTCACATAATTCGCAAGGAAGTGAATGCTTAAAGGATATGGATGTTTCCTGGGGGAACCAGGCCTAACCATTGTTATGTATCCTGCGATCCAGGTGATTTTTTTTGGATTGTACTTTGCATATCTGTTTTTAAAAGTTTTCAGTATTTTCACTGGGTGTTGAAACAGGTCTACTAAGTACTTGAAGAATTCTAGCTTTGCGCCTGATCAACGCATGGCCAGAGTCTGGAAGAACGAGGATAAACTTGTTGAATCATCGAGTTATAAAAGTATTTTCGAAAGAAAATTTTGTTTCGATGTAATGGTATTTTATTATAAAAGTATTTTTCAATAAAGAAATTTTGTATTAATATTTGAAATTGAGACTCTTATGGTTTGAAATTTACGATTCGTGCCCAATAATATTCTTTTTGATCTACCTTATCTGCTCAGCTTATTTATTCACCTATATTCTGTTTCCTGAATCTACCTTCCTTTCCTTTTTGAATATAATCTTTAAAATATTGTTTATTTATATACTACCTGGTTTAATAGTAATTTTTTTAGTGTTTTATATAAATAATTGATCTCATAAATAATTTAATGGATTTAATAAACCGAGTTTAACCAAACTATTAAATATGAAAAAAAAATTATATGGTTTTAAATAAATTGTTAATTTGTTTTCCAAAGTATAATTTTTCATCTGGTTGTTTCTATTCTCCTACTTTGTTCCTTTTCGAGGACGAAAAGTTCTGAGTGGGGGAGAGTGTAACAACCCAAAAAATTCTAACAAGTATTTTATTCTTTTATTTATAAACTTTGGGGTTTTAATTTACAAAAAAGTTGATTTTTTTTAAATTTAATTATAAATAGTCACCAATTGTTTTTTAAATATAAGCAAAATTCTATAATTCTTATTTTGGTTAAAGTTTAACATTAATTGAAATTTTAAATCTTTAAATTCTAATTTCCAAATCTTTTAATTCAACTGGATATATTCGGAACAACATTTTCCGCTTTTTTATTTTATTTTATGTTAGATTATATACTTTTTAAATTGAGTAATTAATATTTTTACTTATATACATCAGTTCTTGTTAAATGATGAATGAATCAGATGGATGTAAACAAATCGTATTTTTAATTAAGTTATAAATTTTAAGATTTATAGTGTATAGATATGCTTTATAAAATGAACGTTTTAAATTGTACGTTCATATCCGTTTGATTTATTTAGTTAGCATATATATAGTACGTAATTAATGAAATACTCTTTAAACATATATTTTACTAAATATAAATAGTGAATAAATAAGAAAACATATAAATTTAAACACGTTACTTTTATTTAACGTGGGCGTATGCTTGATTTGATTAATGCATCTATAGTGCGCATTCTTAATAAAAATTTATTACCTTAACTAAATAAATAAATTTATCTGTAGCCTTGCATTCCAAGTGGGAAAGAAATGATTTCCCTAGCCGTTCAATTTCTTTTAAGTCTAGCTTTGATAAGTTACGTGTAAATTTCTACGCTTCCCTTTTTCTTCATTTTTATAATAGGAATAAAATCTCCAAATTCGTGTAGCCATTTCAAGCAAATTTATTTCTCTTTAGACGTTCAAAATCCGTTTCAAGATTGCTTGAAGTTCACGTGTAAACTTTTATACGTTCTTTTTGATTCAATGGTTTTAATTTGGTATAAAAAACTCTTTTATTTACTTACCGTTCAAAACAACAAATATTTGCTTGCCACTTTTGTATTGGATTTACTAACTTATCAGCTATCCAATACGTATGGAAATTTCCTTGCCTCTCGGGTATAGATTGATAGGAATATATTCCATAGCCTGATACACAATCAACGCAATCGTGTATAATTTATTTAAATTTATTTCTTGCCTATATTCTCTCACATCAATCAAACAATCGTGTATAATTGATTTAAATTTATTTCTTGCCTATATTCTCTCACCTCAATCAACGCAATCGTGTATAATTGATTTAAATTTATTTCTTGCCTATATTCTCTCACCTCAATCAATGCAATCGTGTATAATTGATTTAAATTTATTTCTTGCCTATATTCTCTCACCTCAATCAATGCAATCGTGTATAATTGATTTAAATTTATTTCTTGCCAATATTCTCTCACCTCAATCAATGCAATCGTGTATAATTGATTTAAATTTATTTCTTGCCTATATTCTCTCACCTTAATCAACGCAACCCTTATAAATAAAAGCCTCGTACACAAATAGTTTTCAATTACATCTCAACATTTCCTTCATTTCTTCTTGCGTGTGTGAGCTGTGAAGGTATGGCCTCCATTTTCTTCTTTTTATTTTATATTTTTTCCCCATGCTTTGCTTCTCCCCTCTCGTCCTCTGCCTCTGTGCGTGTTGTGAGTGTGCTATATTTTTTTATTTATACTGTTTGTATAAGTTATTTACTAGCAGCCTACGCATGTATAAGTTATATAGGGTTTTGTGATCTGTTAAGTTAAATACTTTTTTTCACTTGATTTTTATTGACTTTAAAACATTATTATATAAGTTATTTATATAGCCTGCGATGTTTTTGTATATACCAGTTATTTTAGAACCGCCCTAGTATGATTTACATATTATATATATATATATAGGTTTATGTATATATCAATACAGGGATTTGCTTTAATATGACATGTCTATATATTTATTTTACGAAAATATTATATTTTATATAGTTACTATTAGTATATGCATATGTACAATAGTTTTACAAAGTTGTTTATATATGTATATAGTGTTATAATAAATATTTTTGTAAAGTAAGTTATATGTATTAGTTTTATTGTTCTGCTATAAGATTTACATATATTTTCATGAGTCAGTTTCAAAATGTATAAATATATTATATACATAACAGTTTTAATATTTTAAAATATAAGTATGTCATACATGTTTGTTATGCATAAAAGTTACATATGTTGTTTTGAAATACTTGTATTTTTTCAAATATGGGTAGCTTGTAATTATATAGTGATATTTAATACATGAGTTTGAATAAATGATATATTAAACTTATGATTTTAGTGTAATGTGTTTTAAAGGGCTGTAGGCATACAAAGTGATATTAAGATCTGCATATAAGTTATATGGATATGTTATAAGTTTAAATTGTATATACGTTAGTATATATATGTATAAGTCATGTTTTTTTTATGTACATATATAATATGTTATGGCATTTTGAAAGTAATAAACTATAGTATATAAGTATTTTGCATTTTTTAAATAAATATATACATAAGTATTTATTTCAAAATATATTATTTTAATATTTTGTTTCAAATTAAACATTTACTCATGGAAATGACAATGATAAAATATATTTTCCATACAAATATCTAGCCGATTCTGATTCATTTCATCAATACCTTATTATTAGCTTTGTCCATCTAAATTTCGTGCCCAGCTAGCTTTGATTCGAAATATGTGCTTGGATCCATAACTCATTTCATCGTCAAACCTCTCTCTAGCCTCAAAAGGTGAGCATTCACTCACGATTTACGTTCTTTTATTTATTAAATTTGATTTCAATTGAAACGACAATTGAAATATGCTGCTGTTAGTTATTTACATTGCTATATATGTTGTTAACTGCAATTGTTCACTTGTGGGATATGACACCATATCCTGTTGTTTATATTATATTGGTATTGATGATATGCCTGTTATTTTATTTTATTATCTGTTATCACTCTACAAGTTCCCTGTAGTTTAGAATTCACTATGGGTTGAAATGATACATACCCGAATGGACTTTAGAATAGGAGAATTTCGTTATGGGTTGAAATGATAAACCCAAGCAATTTTCAATTAAATTGAATTTGGGATTGCGGGTCCAAGTAATGTAACGACCCGATATTTTCAACCATTCGCATCCATTATAAGTGTATAGGTAGACACTCATGCCGGAATTGAATTGCTCAAAATACTGCGTTGTAAATAAAAATTTGGCAAATCTCAGGATATACAGTAAATAAAAATCATAGATCACAGACACAGAGTAATAATAATGCAGTGGAAGTAAAAAGAGATAGTAGTTCATGAAGCTACTATACAAATATGAGATACATCAGAGTTAAATAAGATACAACAGAAGAGTAACAGGATACATCAGGTACAAATCAGATACATCACTGAACCACTGGATACCGAAACAAAATAGATGGCTGGATCTTCAAGGAAAGCTCTAACTCCGAAGGTGAATCTTGAACGCTAATTCAATCAATCTGACCCGAGCGTAAAAAAAAAATACAAAACCCTCGAGTCAGGACATAAATACTTATAAACTGTAAATCAACTCAAGTGAACAGTAACAAAATCGAATCACAACAGTAATAGAATGGTTTCCGATGGAGCATGCTCGGTGAAAGGGTGCGACCCTTTGTGTAGCCCGGTATAGCTCCTGTTTTAGTCATATATGCCAACTCACGGGAGTTGGGTCCACGTAATATACCTCGAGAACGTCGCCACCATCCTACTTCATTCTGGAATCTCCACCGCGTACACAGTTGTTAAAGTGGTTTTCGGTATTGTCCGGCTATAAGACAATATCCGATCCCGGTCTCTTTAACAACCAATCGTTATTATAACCCATGGATATTTATTTCAAATAATTTATACTTTCGAGACTAAAATATCATACTCATTTCAAAACAATATCACAATTGTATCATTTCCATTTCAAAAATAATTCAATATTATATCATTCAAATAAAACCCAAATTTTCAAATCATTGAATATTTCTTTAAATTTATTAAACTTGAAATATTCCTTTAAATTATCATAGAATTTTGGAAATGTTACCTTAACGAATCATAGCATTTTTGGAATGTACTACTTTCCACTTTACATTGTATATAATCAAAGTATCGATAAGCTTAAAATTTTAACATGTCAATTTATCATAGCCTTATAGTTAAATAAACTTTCTTACTGTAATATATACAATTTAAACCGAAATTCTTATGTTAAGTTAAAAGCACCTTATTAACTTACATTATTATTACAATAAAGAAACTTTATTATTTTAATCATTTAAAGTATGCCATTCACATAAATTAAAACTTACTTATCAAATGTACGTTATCAACTTACATTTTATTATTACAGTAAGTAACATTTATCATTTTAATCAATTTAAAATACACCATTACATTGATTAAAATCTACGTGTCAAATGTACGTTTTAAATTTTATATTCCTATTACAATAATGAACATTTATTAATTAAATCAATACCACACTACTTAACTTTACATGTTTCTTTCTTAATTAAAACTTTACATGTTCTTGCATTAATTAAAACTTTCATTTTCTCTCATAAATTAGGACTTTACACGTTTCTTTCATTAATTAAAACTTACACGTTTCTTTCATTAATTAAAACTTATACCTTTCTTTCATTAATTAGGAATTTACATGTTCCTATCATTAATTAGAACACCATACGTTCTTTCATTAATTAAAACCTATACGTTTCTTTCATAAATTAAAACCTATACGTTTCTTTCATAAATTAAAACCTATACGTTTCTTTCATAAATTAAAACCTATACGTTTCTTTCATAGATTAAAACCTAACATTTCAGATTTATATTACCATTTCACAAATTTAACTAAACTTCCAGTTTATTTAATTAATTTAACATCTTTAGTTAAAACTCAAATTTCACATTTTCAAGTCAAGTTATATTTTAAAATTTCATTTTCAACAGTCATTTATTCAACCACTTAAATTTATAGAAAATCAATAATACTTTAATAAATCACTTAAATTCAAATATAAATCAATTTATCATATTTACCATTTTCCAAATAAAATTAAAGTCCATTTTATTCATGTAACTTAAATATCATTTTTAGTCAAAATTTCAAATTTCAAACATAAGTTATATTTCAAAATCCCTGTTAATCCATTCATAAATTACATTTTTAACACATAGAAAAATCATAATTTATTTATTTTAAAACCTTTCAAAATCTATTTAAATCAAATTTCATAATTTTATATTTTTAAAATACTTAAAATATTCAAAGCACTTTATAGAATAACCACGGGTCTGTATATAGTTTTCTAACCTAGGTCAAGTGATACGGATATGTATCATTTCAATCCACAGTTTAAAAGGTAAAAATCCGGGTTCTATCATTTCAAACCCGCAATCCCAAGTTTAAATAAATAAATAAAATAACTCAGGCCTATCATTTCAGCCCATAACATTTTTTCTAACAGGGAACTTGCAGTGTGATCATATACAGAAATAATATAAACAAGGTCAATATCACAATATACAGTCATATATCAGATGTCAGGTGAAAATTAACAGTTTTAACATGGTAATAACCTGGCATAGCATATCATATGATCATCATTAACTTGCATAAACATTTTATATTACTAAACACTTGTCATCAATCCACTTTGCATAAGTATATATGTCAGAGTGAGAAAGACTCGCCTTTTTCAAAGCTAGAGACCAAAACAACAAACACAAGAGCGATTCCAAAAGCACGACAAATACGATTTGAATTGAATGAATGGAAAGCCTTGATAATGATCTTGTATACAACAAATAAACAAGACCATATAAACATATGCATACAATATAAAGATTTGTTGAACAATAGAAAAGTAGAAGCAACAAATGACATTACCAAGCTTTTCAACCACTTTTGCTTGACCACAACTCCATGTATGCTCGGCCATACATGCTTAGGGCTTAGGCCATACATGTTTTCAGGTGGAAAAGGATCTGGTTTGGCATCACAAAGGCATGGCAAGCACAAAAATGTGAAGTGGTAGGAGATGATATGAGGAGGTGTTAGGGTTAATTGGTGAAAGGTTAGGTTAAAAGTAAAAGGGTGGACTATAAAGGCCCATAGAAAGATAGAAAGTTTAAGGCCTTTCAAATTTCCTTTTCTATTTAATTTTATAAAAACAAAATAAACCATGACTTCAAAAATACAAGACCACTTTTAAAATAGACTATAACTTCAAAACAAAGGTGACAAAACAAATTTTGTTTATTTCTTTTTTTTTTCAAACAAAAGGGCAGAGGGAATATAGACTAGAATGTCAAATTACAGAGGTGACAAAACATTTTTTTTTCCAGAACAAGGGCCTGTGGAAAAATAGATTATAACTTCAAAAATACAAAGTGACAAAAGCAACTTTTTTTTTTCATTCATTTCCCTTTTTTTTTTTCAAAACAAGGCTCGGTGGCAATATTACTTCAAAAACAAAATACAAAGTTGACAAAAATGGAGTTTTTTTCATTCCTTTTTTTCTCAAACAAGGCTCGGTGGTCTGGCATGGGTAGGGTCGGAAAAATATGGTGAATGGCCAAGCACGGAGGCAGGCAATAGGATAAAGCAAAACAATGAAAGGAGAACAAATGAAATAAAACAAGAGTGAAAAGAAGAAAGAAAGAAAAAAAGAGAAAAAAAATGAAAGGAAAAGCATGCGCCGGTTCATACCTTCAGTAGATGCTCACGCAAATTTTGATGGAAGCAAAATGAATAATTTGTGGTATGGAACTTTTGAACGTGAAATATATATTAACATTTGCTCACTAATTTATGTAGAGGGCAGGCAAGAGTAAAATGCTTGAACGGTAGAGGCAATTTAATTCTATCCAATAGGTGGAAACGTATGGGAGGCAAGAGGGAAAGAAATAATTCACACACGGAAATGATTTAAGGCAAGATTTGAGCAAGATTTTGGATTCTCAAAAGAGAATATACGGCTGAAAACTTTGCATTGTTAACGCAAGAAAAAATTCAAACAGATAACGAAAAGGCAAGAGCAACAATTAAATATATGCCCAAAGTAACGTACAAATTATTTTGTTTCTCTTATTAAATAACGTACAAATTATTTTGTTTCTCTTATTAAATAAATTTAAAATACTAACGTTTCTATTAGGAAAATAAACCATCACTTTAAACCAAAATTTAATAGCTATTATACCATAATTAATAACATTTGATTTAGCTACATCCAATTGATTGTTAAATATAAAGTTAAGAAACAGATGTAAACATATGTAAAAGAAATGTAAAGTTTATTTCCCGTTTCACACTAATTATTACTAACCTTTTTTTTAAAAAGTATACAACAAATCTGATCAAAACAAAAGTGAAACAAATGTTACACAATTGTATACAGTTCAAGATGAAAATTTTGCCTTTAGAATTATAAAATTTAAAATTTCTATTAAAGTTACACTTTTTATCCAAATCAAATTTTCAGACATTGTTTATTTTTATTTGGACAAATGATCAGAAATCATTTCAAGAAAATTTCCAAAATTAGATTTTTAAGAAAACAAAAGCCAAAGTCTTTAAATAAATGAAAAAAATTAAATTTGTAAACTTTTAAAATTTTAAGTTGAAAGTCACAGTTTGACTATTTTGACCAAAATCAGCATTTTAGGCAAATATTCAACTTACACAAGTTTGGAATTATAACTCATAAAAATCAAGATTATATTTAAAAAAATAAATTTAATCATTTCAAATAAGTAAAATAAGTTTTTAAATCAAAATCTTACATTAAAAATAATTAAAATATACAATAAAATAATTACAAAATATAGGGTTGTTACACTCTCCCCCACTCAAAACTTTTCGTCCCCGAAAAGGAATGAGGTATAGAAGGGCACAGAAAAGATAGAGTGAAATAGGATTAAGATAAGATGACAAGAAGATTGAAGTTATACCTGATAACTGTTGTTATAGGTAAGTTTTACAAGGTGGAGATTATCAAAGATTATAGAAAGATTTCTAAACAGAAAGATCATAGAAAGATGCATATACCAGTCTATAGCAAGATGAGGACGATAAGAACAACCAAAAGATAGTTTGAAAAACAAAATAAGAAAATGAATTTGAAAGCATGGAGATTTCAACTTAAATAGAAAATAAACTTTTACACAAGTTACATAAATCTTAACTATCTCAAATTTCATTATCTTATTATCCAATCATCTTAAATTAACAACTTTTTTTAAAAACCATGGGTTAGAAAAATAATCATTTACTACACTCACAATGTATTTAATAAATTTTATTCTTCTTTATTCCTAATAAAATTAAATTTATTCCTCTTAATATATTTATCACTCATGTTCAATATACTTACATTTATTATAACTGCTTTCTTTTATTCTTAGTTCTTTTAACATCATTTTAGTGTAAGTTATTCAATTACCCTTTATTATATTTACCTCTGTTAATCATTTTATAATTAAAATTTAAGTGTATAACATTTATTATAACCACTCAAATTTTATTTATAAAATCCTTTTATATTGTATATTACCCAATTACATTGTTAACTTCTGAAATTAAGGTAAGTTATATTGGAATGAAATTGTGTCATACAAATAAAACTTTCCAATTCAATTATCTCAAGTTTAATCATTTATCCAAATTTTTTTGATTTTCTTTTTATAATTGAAATTATTGTTAAAAATAAAATTTAAGAATTAAATTTCCGATTTCTTCAAACCATTTAGAGATAAGTAATAATATATATATATATAATATGTCAAATCAAATTTCAATCATATATCTATATATATTATAAATTAAGTCATATTTTAGAAATTCAAATCAATTTAATTTCCCAAAACAAAGCTGTAGCAAGACTACAGGACAGTCTCTTCACTTCGAAACTCGAAAATGAACGTCGATGATGCTACAGTCATCACCGAAGTTATTTTCCAGCGACAAAGAGAAGAGTACTAATTTTAAACTTAAAATTCTTTGGAAACAAATTTCTATTTGAAAATATTTTAAATATTATATCCCTTTAAACTTTTAAACAAAAGGTTTGGAACCATCGGAAATTAAATTCTCAAATTTCTTTTTCTAAATTCATTTAAGTTCCCATATAAGTTTATAAACAATTATTTATAAATTCATTTTTAGAACAATAAATGATAAATCAAGTATTATCATTTCAAATTATCAATTTGAATCATTTCATTAAGTTCCATAAATATATATATTAAAATTTTATTTCATTAACCAAAACAAAATTTAAAATAATATCGTGTCAGTTTGTTCTGTCAAAGTGTTTTAGAAATCCTATCGATAGCGTTGATCAGACGAATCGATCGGAAACCCAAATCAACATCAACAACTCCAACAACACAAAATAAAATAAAAAATATAGATTGACAAATACAATTCAAAATGTATGAAAATATGTTGGAAACAAAAGACAAGATGATTAAATACAGAGTAGGGAGGTGGATAAGCTAAAATAAATCACGGGCAACCTTAATCGGGTCAACCGTGACTTAAAGAATAAGATCAATGTTGATTTTTCTAGGGTAAATCTACTTTCGATCTCAAGAGTTAGAGTTTGAAATAACAAAAGATATTAGCATCTAAACCAAGGATAGATAAGAATCTCTGGTGAATCGATGCTAACTGCAAAGGAGTTTCCCCCCTTTTTTTCAATTCAATTTGAAATTGGCGTGACTGCTGACTCACTAAAAAGATCATTCGAAGCAGAGTTATGGAATGCTCCAGAGTCAAAAGAAGATGAATAGTGAGGGATACGAATGGATTTTGGAACCGTAGGGAATGTTCCAAAATTCAAAGGAATCGAGTCAAAAGGGAGAGATTCAAACTCGAATGAAAGTGATTCTGTAAATACATTCACTCCATATGCTCAGTTTTGCCTAAAGCTACCAAAGCTCTGATACCAACTTTAACGACCCGATATTTTCAACCATTCGCATCCATTATAAGTGTATAGGTAGACACTCATGCCGGAATTGAATTGCTCAAAATACCGCGTTGTAAATAAAAATTTGGCAAATCTCAGGATATACAGCAAATAAAAATCACAGATCACAGACACAGAGTAATAATAATGCAGCGGAAGTAAAAAGAGATAGTAGTTCATGAAGCTACTATATAAATATGAGATACATCAGAGTTAAATAAGATACAACAGAAGAGTAACAGGATACATCAGGTACAAATCAGATACATCACTGAACCACTGGATACCGAAACAAAATAGATGGCTGGATCTTCAAGGAAAGCTCCAACTCCGAAGGTGAATCTTGAATGCTAACTCAATCAATCTGACCCGAGCGTAAAGAAAAATACAAAACCCTCGAGTCAGGACATAAATACTTATAAACTGTAAATCAACTCAAGTGAACAGTAACAAAATGCATCAGTAACTTAAAGGATGCTTGGGACCGCCCATCCTCTAAGGATCCGTTAAACTATTTACTATGTAGTAATATACGCTATATACGGTAGTGTCTAATCAGTAAAGTATAATCATATAGAAAATAGCGTTAAGAGGATGGTGAACCTTAACGCGGTCGGATCTTTAAAACCAAAATCGTAGTGGGCTCGATATAAGGATATGACACGGCACACGAGGCAATGCCAGGGTGGATACACCGTTTGCACTCCCGGACCGGTGGTAACGGCAAGCCAGCAGCTTCCGCCCACCTCGAACAATACCCCCGAATCAAAGTGGCGCCACCGAATCGAATCACAACAGTAATAGAATGGTTTCCGATGGAGCATGCTCGATGAAAGGGTGCGACCCTTTGTGTAGCCCGGTATAGCTCCTGTTTTAGTCATATATGCCAACTCACGGGAGTTGGGTCCACGTAATATACCTCGAGAACGTCGCCACCATCCTACTTCATTCTGGAATCTCCACCGCGTACACAGTTGTTAAAGTGGTTTTCGGTATTGTCCGGCTATAAGACAATATCCGATCCCGGTCTCTTTAACAACCAATCGTTATTATAACCCATGGATATTTATTTCAAATAATTTATACTTTCGAGACCAAAATATCATACTCATTTCAAAACAATATCACAATTGTATCATTTCCATTTCAAAAATAATTCAATATTATATCATTCAAATAAAACCCAAATTTTCAAATCATTGAATATTTCTTTAAATTTATTAAACTTGAAATATTCCTTTAAATTATCATAGAATTTTGGAAATGTTACCTTAACGAATCATAGCATTTTTGGAATGTACTACTTTCCACTTTACATTGTATATAATCAAAGTATCGATAAGCTTAAAATTTTAACATGTCAATTTATCATAGCCTTATAGTTAAATAAACTTTCTTACTGTAATATATACAATTTAAACCGAAATTCTTATGTTAAGTTAAAAGCACCTTATTAACTTACATTATTATTACAATAAAGAAACTTTATTATTTTAATCATTTAAAGTATGCCATTCACATAAATTAAAACTTACTTATCAAATGTACGTTATCAACTTACATTTTATTATTACAGTAAGTAACATTTATCATTTTAATCAATTTAAAATACACCATTACATTGATTAAAATCTACGTGTCAAATGTACGTTTTAAATTTTATATTCCTATTACAATAATGAACATTTATTAATTAAATCAATACCACACTACTTAACTTTACATGTTTCTTTCTTAATTAAAACTTTACATGTTCTTGCATTAATTAAAACTTTCATTTTCTCTCATAAATTAGGACTTTACACGTTTCTTTCATTAATTAAAACTTACACGTTTCTTTCATTAATTAAAACTTATACCTTTCTTTCATTAATTAGGAATTTACATGTTCCTATCATTAATTAGAACACCATACGTTCTTTCATTAATTAAAACCTATACGTTTCTTTCATAAATTAAAACCTATACGTTTCTTTCATAAATTAAAACCTATACGTTTCTTTCATAAATTAAAACCTATACGTTTCTTTCATAGATTAAAACCTAACATTTCAGATTTATATTACCATTTCACAAATTTAACTAAACTTCCAGTTTATTTAATTAATTTAACATCTTTAGTTAAAACTCAAATTTCACATTTTCAAGTCAAGTTATATTTTAAAATTTCATTTTCAACAGTCATTTATTCAACCACTTAAATTTATAGAAAATCAATAATTCTTTAATAAATCACTTAAATTAAAATATAAATCAATTTATCATATTTACCATTTTCCAAATAAAATTAAAGTCCATTTTATTCATGTAACTTAAATATCATTTTTAGTCAAAATTTCAAATTTCAAACATAAGTTATATTTCAAAATCCCTGTTAATCCATTCATAAATTACATTTTTAACACATAGAAAAATCATAATTTATTTATTTTAAAACCTTTCAAAATCTATTTAAATCAAATTTCATAATTTTATATTTTTAAAATACTTAAAATATTCAAAGCACTTTATAGAATAACCACGGGTCTGTATATAGTTTTCTAACCTAGGTCAAGTGATACGGATATGTATCATTTCAATCCGCAGTTTAAAAGGTAAAAATCCGGGTTCTATCATTTCAAACCCGCAATCCCAAGTTTAAATAAATAAATAAAATAACTCAGGCCTATCATTTCAGCCCATAACATTTTTTCTAACAGGGAACTTGCAGTGTGATCATATACAGAAATAATATAAACAAGGTCAATATCACAATATACAGTCATATATCAGATGTCAGGTGAAAATTAACAGTTTTAACATGGTAATAACCTGGCATAGCATATCATATGATCATCATTAACTTGCATAAACATTTTATATTACTAAACACTTGTCATCAATCCACTTTGCATAAGTATATATGTCAGAGTGAGAAAGACTCGCCTTTTTCAAAGCTAGAGACCAAAACAACAAACACAAGAGCGATTCCAAAAGCACGACAAACACGATTTGAATTGAATGAATGGAAAGCCTTGATAATGATCTTGTATACAACAAATAAACAAGACCATATAAACATATGCATACAATATAAAGATTTGTTGAACAATAGAAAAGTAGAAGCAACAAATGACATTACCAAGCTTTTCAACCACTTTTGCTTGACCACAACTCCATGTATGCTCGGCCATACATGCTTAGGGCTTAGGCCATACATGTTTTCAGGTGGAAAAGGATCTGGTTTGGCATCACAAAGGCATGGCAAGCACAAAAATGTGAAGTGGTAGGAGATGATATGAGGAGGTGTTAGGGTTAATTGGTGAAAGGTTAGGTTAAAAGTAAAAGGGTGGACTATAAAGGCCCATAGAAAGATAGAAAGTTTAAGGCCTTTCAAATTTCCTTTTCTATTTAATTTTATAAAAACAAAATAAACCATGACTTCAAAAATACAAGACCACTTTTAAAATAGACTATAACTTCAAAACAAAGGTGACAAAACAAATTTTGTTTATTTCTTTTTTTTTTTCAAACAAAAGGGCAGAGGGAATATAGACTAGAATGTCAAATTACAGAGGTGACAAAACATTTTTTTTTCCAGAACAAGGGCCAGTGGAAAAATAGATTATAACTTCAAAAATACAAAGTGACAAAAGCAACTTTTTTTTTTCATTCATTTCCCTTTTTTTTTTCAAAACAAGGCTCGGTGGCAATATTACTTCAAAAACAAAATACAAAGTTGACAAAAATGGAGTTTTTTTCATTCCTTTTTTTCTCAAACAAGGCTCGGTGGTCTGGCATGGGTAGGGTCGGAAAAATATGGTGAATGGCCAAGCACGGAGGCAGGCAATAGGATAAAGCAAAACAATGAAAGGAGAACAAATGAAATAAAACAAGAGTGAAAAGAAGAAAGAAAGAAAAAAAGAGAAAAAAAATGAAAGGAAAAGCATGCGCCGGTTCATACCTTCAGTAGATGCTCACGCAAATTTTGATGGAAGCAAAATGAATAATTTGTGGTATGGAACTTTTGAACGTGAAATATATATTAACATTTGCTCACTAATTTATGTAGAGGGCAGGCAAGAGTAAAATGCTTGAACGGTAGAGGCAATTTAATTCTATCCAATAGGTGGAAACGTATGGGAGGCAAGAGGGAAAGAAATAATTCACACACGGAAATGATTTAAGGCAAGATTTGAGCAAGATTTTGGATTCTCAAAAGAGAATATACGGCTGAAAACTTTGCATTGTTAATGCAAGAAAAAATTCAAACAGATAACGAAAAGGCAAGAGCAACAATTAAATATATGCCCAAAGTAACGTACAAATTATTTTGTTTCTCTTATTAAATAACGTACAAATTATTTTGTTTCTCTTATTAAATAAATTTAAAATACTAACGTTTCTATTAGGAAAATAAACCATCACTTTAAACCAAAATTTAATAGCTATTATACCATAATTAATAACATTTGATTTAGCTTCATCCAATTGATTGTTAAATATAAAGTTAAGAAACAGATGTAAACATATGTAAAAGAAATGTAAAGTTTATTTCCCGTTTCACACTAATTATTACTAACCTTTTTTTTAAAAAAAAGTATACAACAAATCTAACCAAAACAAAAGTGAAACAAATGTTACACAATTGTATACAGTTGAAGATGAAAATTTTGCCTTTAGAATTATAAAATTTAGAATTTCTATTAAAGTTACACTTTTTATCTAAATCAAATTTTCAGACATTGTTTATTTTTATTTGGACAAATGATCAGAAATCATTTCAAGAAAATTTCCAAAATTAGTTTTTTAAGAAAACAAAAGCCAAAGTCTTTAAATAAATGAAAAAAATTAAAATTTTAAACTTTTAAAATTTTAAGTTGAAAGTCACAGTTTGACTATTTTGACCAAAATCAGCATTTCAGGCAAATATTCAACTTACACAAGTTTGGAATTATAACTCATAAAAATCAAGATTATATTTAAAAAAATAAATTTAATCATTTCAAATAAGTAAAATAAGTTTTTAAATCAAAATCTTACATTAAAAATAATTAAAATATAGAATAAAATAATTACAAAATATAGGGTTGTTACAAGTAATATCTACCCGAATTTAAATTTCGGATTGAGATAATAAATATCTGTATCCCTTAACCATAGGGTAGGAAATTATATACAGACACCGTTGGTCTGCATAGATATATATATATATATATATATAAATGTTTGAAAATAATTTCTATAGTTTGAAAGGAAATATATGGTTTTTAATAAATATCGGTTCTTAAAATATTATATATAAACGGAAATTTTATATATAGATTTAACAATAATATTATTGAGATAGAATCCATCCATATAATATGTTTAAGTATTTATTTAAATTTATATTTCAAAATTGATTGTTGTAATAATTTGAATAAGTTAAAGTTGAGAAGATAAAGTTGAATTTATTTGAAATGGTTTTAGTTAAGAATCTACTTAATTGGATTGATTTGAACTATTGAATTTGAAATTTAAGATTTGATTTATAACTTGATTTTGATTTAAATGATTAAATGGAAGTTTCAAGTTTAAACAAATCGAAAGGAATATTTAGTTTAAAGGTAAATTTAGGTTATTTAATAAATATTGAATTTATTAAGTGAACATTTCAAGACTAAATAATAAGGTTAAATCGAGATCTATATGAAACTGTTAAATTGAACTTTGGAATGTTGAATATTAAAGCTTTGAAATATACTAGAATTAAATGGTTAATTTGTGATTTAGATCTGTATTTGAAATATATACAATTTGTATTTGTTTGGCCAGAAACTGAATTGAATGGAAATTGATAAATTGAGATTGAATTTAATTTGAATAGGGAAGTTGGGTTGATTTTGAAGTGATTTGTTAAGTTTGAGGAAATTACAAATATTCTACTTTATAAAATATTTATATGTATTTTGGAAATATATTTATTTGAAATGAAATGATATTTTGTTGTGAAGTATAAATTAATTTCAAATGACCTCGGTGTTATAGTGTATATTTGTACCTTGTAGATAGTTCCATGGACTCTTAGAGGATGGTTATCCCAAACATCTTTTAAGTTACTTGTATTTCAGTTGATATTTCACTTGAGTTGGATTTATTGATATAAGAACATTAATCCTGACTCGAATGTTTTGTGTTTTTGCTTTACGCTCGGGTCAGACTGGGTAATACATCATTTGAGACTCTCCTGTGGAGTTTGGAGCTTCATTGGAGATCCAACTATCGATTCAGCTTTCAGCTTTTCCAGTTGATTGGTTCAGAGAAGTCATCTATTCGTACTGAAGACTTCGCTGTATTTGAGATATTCTGTTGTATTCTATTTCTTACTCTGATATTTGCATAGTAGCTTCATGAACTACTATTTATTTATTCCGCTGCGTGTTATTGTAATACTCTGTGTCTGTGATTCTGTGTTTGATTTATTTACTGTATATGCTGAGTTTGCAAAATATAAATTGACAATCTGATATTTTGAGCAATTCAAGTCTGACATGTGTGGATGCGAATGGTTGAAAATAGCAGGTCATTACAGAAAAGAAGGGAAAAGAAGGAAATAAGTAGTCAATACATCTTATTCAAAATACTAATTTCATAAACAAATAATTTACAAAATTAATTAATTTAAAGGAAATATACCAATTTATAACCATTAAATCTTTTTATACTCAAATTAATAAAGATTGGAAAACTTTTTTCAAAATTTTTTAAGTCCAAAATATATGGAAAATTTCGGCAGAGTCTCCTTTGTATGGAGAGGCTCGGGAGAAAATATACTATCAAATATGATAATATACAACATATATTTTCCAAAATAATATATATCCCAACACCGGAAAAACAATATAATAACGCTATAAAACCGTAATATGAGAACGTACCTATTTTTCAGGCAATTTATGCTTGATTTATGAAACCGAAAGCGGTAGCTATTGATTCCATAACCTGTATTTCACTTATATAATCCAAAAAGAGTTAATAATTATATAAAATGAAATATTTAAAGTTGTTTCAACTACTAACAAATAATCAATATAAACAACAATCATTTGCTACCAACAGCATACATATCAAAACAGATCAACCATCCAAGCAAGACAACCAATTGATTTGTTCGGGTTAAGACACTTTAAATCACATAGAATGACAAATAACTATAAAGTATTCCACTTACACAACAGTCTTAGATAAACTCAATAAATTATTCATACATCTAAGAAAATAAAAGTATCTTTTACCCAAACAACTAATAAACCAAAACAAACAACAATTTCAAACAACAGATCAAGTTCATTTTCATCAATTTCATTTCATAACATTTATTGTTTCACTTCCTTTTCATTCATATAATGATTCATCTTTTTAATTTACATTTATTTCTTGCAAATTTTCATTTTCATTTATTTATAGTATTCATCTTTCTACTTATTTTTGTTACAAATAACTTCAACATTTACTTTTATAACAATTATAACATTAAATTCTTGTTTATAAAAGAAAATTCATTGAATACTTTAATTACTTCAAGTTTTACTTGTATAATTTCCATTACATTTTTTTATTAGACATTTCAACTTTTAAATCTTTGGTAAGTTATATATATGCCTTTTACGAATGCAATGGAAAAATTATACAAATTTTTCTCATTTCCTTAAATTATTTTAATGTTCAATAATCATATCCTTTGCTTTTTATAGGATACCAGTTTCAGCTTTTTGTAATTTCATTTATAATCTAGCATTTAATCTCTTATTTCATTTAGAGGTTCCAATTATTAATTAGTTACATTCCATTTCACTACAATGATTGAAACTATTAGTTAACGGAAACTTAAGAACTAAATACCGGGTTAAATTTCAAATCATTTTAAAATAATAGATAAATATATATACTTACAACTTGTATTTCCCATTTATGTTTAAAATAATTTAAAATTTATATTTGTTTATCAAAATAAATCTGTAGTAAACTACTATAATGGCCTTCCTACTTCGAAACTCGAAAATGAATGTCGATGATGCGTGCACTCATCATCGAAATTATTTTCCAGCGACATAGAAGGGAGTGCAAAACTTATTACTTTCCAAATTTTCTTTAAAATAATTTTTTCAAATTATATTGAAATATTTATATCAGAAAATATTTCAATAATAATATTATTATTATATTCCAAAATCATTCAAAAGAAATTTTTCGAAAATCCCGAAACTCAAGTTCTAAGTTTCCAATCTTTCATTTATTTTATTTCAAATCTTATTTTCAACTAATATCTAAAAATTTCACTACCTAACAACAATTAAATTACAACCAAAATATATATCATTTATAAATTTTTTATTTTATATATAGAAAATATAATAGACAAAATTATTTCATTCACCTATATTCAAAACAAATATTATGTCGGTCTGTCCTATTAAGTGTTTAGAAATCCCTACTGATGTCATAGCATCCCATGCACCAACCAGAATTTATAAATACAAAACGAAACAAATCAACACAATATCAAAACCTTTTTATAACTTTAATAAATACGCTCTCTCATATATATACACTCAGCGACTCATCATAGGGTATTACTACCCTATTAATAAAGAGTCAGACCCCACAAAGCTAAGGTTTATCGCTAAACCAAAGCTCTGATACCAGATGTAACGTCCCGCCCTTTTTGTACGCTTTAAATCGACGATAAACCACACACGTCACACTCAAACCATACAGAAGGGCGGATTGTTATTGGGGTGAATAAGAAAAGGCAGAGAAAGAAACAAAACAAAACAAAATCTCACAGCGGAGTGGCAAAATATAATAATCAAATAACAGTTCATGAAGCTGTTTTATAAACATTTGATTATACTTATACAATACGTATCAGAGTACACATACCAGAGAATAATAAATAATGCAGCGGAACAATATGAATGCAGAGGAATAATATAAATAATAATAGCAATACAGTCTTCGTCTTCGTCCTCCAGGAATAAGGTCTTCAAATCCTGAAAAGCTCAGGCTGACCTGAGCTAATTGAAAAGACAAAACACTCGAGTCCGAACTAAAAGATCTTATGTGAGTTAAATCAATAGAAATAAATATGAGTGGAATGGCATCAGAGATGTTTACGGGATTTGACATCTCCTATCCAGTGCCAACGTGAGTGCAGTAACTTAAGAGATGCTCAGGATTCACACCTCCTAAGGATCCGTTAAACTATTTACTATGTAGTAATATTTCGCTATTACAATAATGTCTATTAGTAAAATAAACTTACTTTGAAATAGCGTTAAGGAGTGACCCAATATTCCCCTTAACACGTAATAGTGCCAATAGTCTATAAAGTACATGCATATCTCCTGATCGGGATACTACGAGAAGATACACCATAGGTACGACACAAATCGAACTCGTACAAGGTGCGCTAGGGTAGGTGACACGGTACAACTAGGCAATGCCATGGTAGATATACCAATTACACATCCGGACTGATGGTGATGCATAGCGCACAGCTACCGCCCACCACAAATATTCAAGAATTCCGAGTCATCACATTCTTCCCTCCTTAAAAGTATTTCGTCCCGAAATTACTAGTTAAGAAGAATGATCCATAACCTGTTCACTATTTTCCCAAAACCAAACGGTTTTAACTTTTCGAAACAATTTTTGTTAAAGACACTATCATCCTTACTAACTTCCCAAACTCAACCAATAGTTCCAAACAATATTATTTTTCTCAATAATTCAAATTTTAAATTATCGAAATTTTCTCAAACTTTTTCTATCTCCTTAAATTTTCGAAAAATTTCGCCAGCGTCTCCTTTGCGCGGCTAGCTCGGTACGACTACAAAATGCCACTATGGGCCCCTAGATTTCAAAAGAAAACAAAAGGCCAAGTGACTAGACAAGAAAATCATAATATTTCATATAGAAATTTAAATACATACCTTTTTTTGTCGAGCAATTTAATTTAGCAAATCCCAATTTATCCTTTACCTTTAACACACCTGTATATTCTACTAGCAATAATGTCCAATTACAACATTCAAAATCATTTTGCACACTGTTTACAAAAGTTTCATTATTTATTTCATTTAAGTCCGCATGAAGCACATATGTTATCCGTATGCAATACCAAATTCGATCGCTCACTCGATCACACAATTTCACTTTCGAACTAGTATCGTCCACCTGACTTCCTAATGCGGACTCAGATCTAGTTTCTTGATCAGAAACTGTCATTCTCCTTGCATAGCCGTAAACTATAATAGATAATTTTCAAAATCAACCAAAAATTCATATCCAGGGCTCGCCATCGAAAATCGAGTGAAAAATCCTAACTCAGATTGATATAATTATCTCGAAATTCTACGCTCGAAATTAGATCAAATTGCTATGCGAATAAAGTAATATACATACATCCCACATATTTATCAATTGATCATTAGCTATATCAATTCTCTTTTATTCACCTTTATATTGATTTCTATCCAAAATTTTCATTTACCACACTTTTATTTACTCCATTCAAATACTTACTTAGTATATTTCTCAATTCCCGATTTTACTTAAGAATTTCACCATGTATTTCTTATGTTCAATAAATATTTTATATACTTCTTATATTATTTCACTTTACCACTCGGTTTTTTTTATCTACTTTATTCAAATTGAATTCCAATTCCATATAATTCAATTTGCCTCAATCTACTAATTAATTTCAAATCTCAATACTTTTATTTCCAACTTTTATCCAAATTTTCATTTTCAATTCTACTTAAACTCAATCGATCTTCTAACTTTGAATATTGAAATTTATTTATCTTATCTCAAACCATCTTTAATTAGTCCACTATTAATTTGTTCATATCTTAAATAGAAGTTAATTTCCAAACTTTTACTTCTTTTAGTTTCTTCGGACAAATTACACAATTTCACTATATTAAACACCATTTTAAATTGATTCCAATATTCTATTTCAATTCCAATTTTATTTACTTACAAATTTGAAATGAATTTCAACATTCAGTTTCAATTTCATTTACTTACAATTGTGAATTCATTTATTTGTTCACAAATTTAAATCCCACCTTAATAAATTTTACTCCTATCCATTTAGTCTACTAGACTTACTTCTCAAATTTTCTTTTATTCAAATTAATCCAAGTTAAATTCAGTTTCAATTTGAATCTTTCTAAGTTTCCAAACTTATTTATTATTCCATAATTTTTTTTAAATAAGATTCCAAAGTTTAAATAATCACGTAAGTATTTCAAAATCATTTTTGAAATCAATTATATCCAAAATCAAACTATTTCAAATCAAATTCAATTTCGCAAATATTCCCAATTCAAAGCATTCGGGTTGCAATTCCTCCTTTGGAAACTCGAAAATGAACACCGATATGTCGCGATCATCATCGGAATTATTTTCCAGCGACCGAAAAGAGTTTAATGCTTTTATCCCTTCAAAAACATTTTCCAACTATTTTTAAATTCCAAATCCCACCAGATTCCAAATCCAATTCAAAAATATTTCCTAAATAATTTCACCATTGTTTTTCCAAAACCTTTAAGAAAATCATTTTTAAACTCAAAGGAATTTAAATTTCCCAAATCTCAAAATTTCAAATCCTTTCAATTTATTTTCAAATATTTCTCTAGAATTCTATTTCAAATTATAAATCACATTTAAAATTCACATTTACAAATCCCATTTGTATATGATTTTATTTTATTTCTTAACCTTTGGTTATAATTTTTAATTCTCATTCAATTTTTTTTTATAATTTTCTATTCTCATTCAATTTTTTTTACACAACAATGATAATAATTTAATATTTAACTTCCTAACAACCAAGCAATCATATATAACTATAATAATTTACAAGGATTATTTCCTTTTATAAATGAAAATAGTTTGGGTAAAATTATTTCATTTACCCTATTTTAAAACAATACTGTGTCGGTTTATCTTGTTTAAGATTTTAGAAACCCCTATCGATAAAATGGCGTCCCACATATCGACCAGAATCTATAAACACTCAACCGATAAGTCAACACAATATAAAAAACAGTTTTACATTCACTAATAAATACGCGCTCATATCTATCAACACACTCAAACTCATTCTAGAGTACTACTGACTCTATCTCTAATGAGTAATCCCCACCAGAGCCAAGGTTATAGCCAACCTAAGCTCTGATACCACTCTGTAACAACCTTATTTTTCGACTTTCGAAAATCGACATCAATACGTCCACTGTATCAAATGCCGAACAATCGAATGTCGGAAAACCGAACCGTTAGGGTTAAAGAAAAAGGTAGAAGAAGAAAACGGAAATAATACCAGAATCTCACATTCGCAGCGGAACAATATATAATAGATAAATGAATAATCTTTAAACAAAAGAACTATATCAGATTATACACAACATCATCAGAGTATTACAAGAACAAAACACGACACTAGGCATTTATGACAACTTGTCCATATGAAAACTGAACTTGCAACAACCCATACGCAGCAGATACTATATAATATAAGTGATACGTCTCGTCATCCAGCTTGTCTCTCGATCTCCACAGCATAATTTTCTAACTTCGCTCCATAACTACTAACAACCTGACTCTAGGCTGTCCGTGTGGAAAATTATGGGCACCCAGAGTTTAGAAAGGGAACAATAAACTCCAGGTCAGTCATGGGACTGGTGTGAGATCTTAAAACAGTTATTTGCACACAAAAAAAGGAAAAGAAATCCATTATGCTTTTGGAAAATTAAACTACAATCAGGCCTCCTGCCACCCACATAACGCAATCGCACACTTGGGGAAGATTTCTCCTTATAGCAGTCAAACATGCTTGATACGCGAAAATCCTTTTGATATTATTATTAGTGCATAGTGTGGAAAACATTTCGAAAGTATAATATTAATCTTAGCCAACATAGTTACCATTATATTATGCCTACTATAGCTACTGAGGTGGCAGGTTCTATAAATGCAATCGTAAAGGGTCGTATTATTTTGTTTGGATTTCCAACAAATGGTCAAGGCTATGGAACTTCCTTTCCGAAAAGGGTACGCCTCTGGAGGGATGCCCCGAGAACCTTATTGGATCTCTGCGAACAGAAGGCCGGGTTACCTCTGTAACTTGATAACTAACTGTCACGAGTATGCCATTTCCAGGTCTAGTCCGACCTTTACCGAGGTGCCTCAACGACCAACAACCACATAAGTAAATAATCTGGGCTCCATACGAGAATACCACTTTTTATCCACACAAGTTAAATATCTAAGCTCCATACCAGATACCACTTTTTATCCAAAAGGAAATGCACATACCCTAAGGTGCGCGACCCCCATAACCTTGCTGCATCCTTTCCTGTTTCAACCATTTTCGAGGTATGAGGTTCGACGAAGTCTCGTCCCACAAAGCTACGCTTTTCACAAAAGCCATGCTTCGATCAACCAATGATCAACACTTAGCATGCCACATTACCAAATTGGAAATATATCACTAGTAATCATCAACTACGTAACCTCTGAGCTTGTTCATCTCAGAGAAAGGTGTTAAGCTAAGGGATTAAATTCTCTGCCACCAATAGAAATGTATTTGATAGAAACTAGCTTTATATCTCAAAGTGTAATGTCAGACATACATCCATACAACTCCATTCTGGGTCTGAATGGAATCGAAGGCACTTCCACCAATTAAGGAAAGAAGTCCTTGCAAATTCGGATATTCCCTAATCACGTCCGGACTCTCAATCACATAGGGTGATATATATCTCTATACCGGAGCAACTCGGTGTAGAGACATTCGACAAGTAATCTTTTCATTTTCAAAAATGCCTGGTCTTCAACCACCGTCTTCAAATGCAATCTCATTTTGTTGTATCATTATTTGGAATGGGTTTTATGACTTAATGTCCTCCCCCGGCTTAACTGAATAATGAGATCTTTTTTAAAAACAAACTCAAGTGCCGTCTTAAAGGCCAATATTGATAGCCAGTTATTTAACTATCGAATAACCTTCACAACAACCATCAAGCCTCAATAATTTTTAGATTGTTTATATTGATAGTCGGTTATTTAACTATCATACAACATTCACAACAACCATCAAATTTAAATGATTTCCCCAAATTATTTATTTCAAAATATCTTTGCAAGATATATTTTCACACTTCAACCCTTTGAAAAACAATTTTCAAATCACTTTCCTTTCGCGGAATAAATTTCCAAATATTGTTTATTTCCATTGAAAATTTGCCAAGTCTGAATACTTCAAAATAATTTAAATCACTTATCCAAATATATACTTGGAAACACTTAAAATGAAAACTATTTTTAAACACTCTATTTAAAATATTGGTTATGAGATTTTTATACTAATATCTCATATAAAACTTAAGTCTAAACTAATAAAATTATTAGATAGAGTGAAATTATTTAAATTACCATCTTCTAAATCAAATATGATTAAATCTTTAAAATAACCACTTCTACAATTAACTTAATAAATATTTACTTTTAAAAATTTACAAAAAAATTTAAGAAAGTAATTTCTCCAAAAACATTCTTTTTGAAACCAACTTTAGAACTTTTAATTTATATTTAAAAGCTACTTTGAAAGCACACTCAGCTTTCCAAGGAAAATACACTTTCCATTCAAAATAGTCCATTTAAAATAATTAATAAATCCTTCTTGATTTACATCCCGAATTCTTAAATTTCTTTCCACGCTTTTAAAATAAATCAATATTTATTTAAAAAAAAAATTACCCATTCCTTTATAAATTCCCATCATGAATTCATATTTTCAAATATCCATTGATATACAATTTTCAAATCGATTTCCAAAATTTACTTTCAAACACCAAATCAAATTCCAAATTGATTTCCAAAATTTACTTCATTCAAAATTTACTCCTTTATTTATCCAAATTTATTTCAAAATCTATAAATTCCAAGCTCACTTCTTTATTTAGATTTAAAATCTTTTTTAAAAATCTGAAATATTAAATTCATACTTAATTTTAAAATTCTCCCTTTTTTTCTCCCAAATCATTTAAAACCCGAATTTTAAATCATTCTTCAACTTTTAAACAATAATGCTTAAGTTCTCAAATCCATTTATTAAAAATCTTTTCCCCATACTTGGAATTTATTCCATAGGATTTCAAAAATCAACTTTTATCCTTTTCCAAATTCCTTCTTTCAATTATCCAATTCTCAAAAATTAATTTACTTAAAATTCTTTACTTCAATTTCCTTCCAAAAATCCAATCTTTTATATTCTGGTATTTTAAAATAACAAAAATATATTTGGCCAAGCCATAGCCTACAATAATTTCAATCACCAATATAATCATTCACTGATTATCAATAAATCACATCACAACATATGAAATAAATTCAAACATTTGAGGAATCCAGTTGGATCCCTCCAACCTGTTTACCAGCATCCACAGCTGTTAGCACAACATAAAATACCAATTCCACTTCGAGGTGGAATGTCGCGGTATATGAGGTCATCCACTATTATGTGGGTGCATAGGGTCTCATCCGCTATATAATGCAGGAAATCAATCACTCCAATATATATATATATATATATATATATATATATATATATATATATATATATATATATATATATAATATTACCCAACAGATAAATTATCAAATTCATCCAAGCACATCCAAAAATTTAAATTTAACTATTTAAATTAAACAGGCAAACTAAGTGAGTGATAAGATCTCACCTTTGTTTTTGTTTTGCAATCCGTTTCCATCCCGACTTATTTTCTCGATTTTTTTGACCTTGTATAACAATTATATGATTTTATAAATATTCAAAATAATCAAATAATCAATTTCCTTTTCATAAATTTAATTAACTAACAATTTGATTTTTAAACTAATTTTTCTTTTAGTAAAATATTTTCCAGCTACCAAAATAATTACATAAGTTAACTAAACAAATTAATCTAGTAAGTGAAAAATAGGCATGTATATATTTTTACATAGATATATTTATTTATTTTCCATGATTTTCAAACCAGCCTTTAAAATTCCTGTTTTCAAAAATCACTTTTAACTTTACTGTTTTCTTTTTTTTATAATAACAACAGCAATGTATTTTATCGTATACACACTTGTATATATAAATCTTTAATCACAGTTTTTAATAAAAACTTACTGTTATATTATTATTATTCTGTAATATATATATGTTAAACTAAGAACAAAGTTGTTTTATATGTCTTCCTGTAAACAATATTGAATTAACATAAACCCAATCACAAAAATAGGCTCAAGAAATTACCATAACTCGCCTCAACCACGCATCGATCGATCTGCGATTGCCATCATCCAAGCGAACGCGACCTATCCCCGTGCCCCGATTACTAATCATCGCCTCGAGTACGCCTCCGACTCGAGTAGACCTACCGTCCTAGGCCATGCCTGGGTTTTGGCTCTGAGCATCGCGGCTCGACGCAATTGGAATTTGAAGATGACGCGATGCTATTAGATGCTCGAAATAACAGTGTCGCCGCCACCACTCGATAGTTCTACGCGACCCAAGCGTCTGTTGCTTCGCACTTCCCCAATGACAAGCCACGACAACCTCCAGATGCACCGCCATGCTTCCTTTCTAAACCCTCACGAATTTGATTCGAACGAAATCGATTGGTTGAACGAAATTATTTTTGAACTGGCACGAAGAGGAGAGGGAAATTTAATCGAAATAACTCGCAGCCATTTTTTCGATTTATTTCGATTTCAGTTCGACTTTGAAAATTCGAAGTCCTGATAGTAACCATTTCTTTGAACGATAGAATTTTTTTAATTTAAAGAGGCTTCGGCCATGATTTATTTTGATTTGAATTCGATTTTCGAACAAGAGAGGGGTTTCATCATTTTTTTCTTTAAAAATGCACGGCTTTGATTTAAAGAACGTGTGTAAAAAATATGACACATGTTGCAAAATGAAGGACATGTGTTGGGTTGAGGTTTACAGAAAATTAAAGAAGAAACATATATATCTTATATTTTAAATTTAAATTCAAATTTAAATCGTCTCCTTTTACACAGTCTAAAATTTCGAACTCCTATCGAGGCGTGTCGCTAGGCGCTTATAATGTTAAACCCCTATTCTGAACGCAATGGAAAAGGTTTCGAGGCCAAATCCGATCGTACGGAGAAGATAACTTTTCGGACCCAGCTATTAAACTAAATTTCGATATAAATTTCAGCGCGCTTGCATACCGTTCGGCCAAACGATCACTCCAAACATTACGAAAATTGAAATATGATAATAATATACTATTATGGATCCAATGGAACTAGTTTCATCAAATTCTGAGATTGTGCCTCGGAAGGCTTTTTTTAAATATCGATTTAAATGATATAAATTTCAAAACTGAACAAACACTTCAAATTTCAATTTTTAAAAGTTCTAATACCTTCAGTATCATCAATTTAAATTTTACAATCCTTCAAATCATTTTTAACAGGCTTAGAATTTCAGATTTCATATTATACCCAATTTCATAATATTAAATTCAATAATTTAATTACCAAACAAACAATGATATTTGAAATTCAAGTTAATCTAACTTTCAAATATTTAAAATTGATTAAATATTTTAATTTCAAATATTTAGAAATTCCGGGTCGTCACAGTGGTTTTCGATATTGGTAGAGAGTATGACAATATACGATCCCGGTCTCTTTAACAACCAATCGTTATTATAATACCACGGTCATTTCAAAATAGTTTATACTTCAAAACCGAAATATTATTGCCATTTCAAAACAATATCAATATGATATCATTTCCATTTCAAAACCAAATACGATATCATTTCCCTTTTAAATATATCCATTTCCAAAATAATAGCACTTTCAAAGTTATAACACATTCGAAACCAAACACTTGAAACTATAATACTTTCAAAACATAATACTTTGAAAACATTACTTCCACTACTTAAACAGTTTAGATACTAATAATAGTATATATATAATAAAATAGTTTATAAAATAAAATTGTTTATGAAAAATAGTTATAAAGTAAAATAATTTATATTAAAATGATTGGTATATTAAAATAGTTTATACTAAAATGATTAGTATACAAAAACAGTTTATATTAAAATAATTTATGAAGTAAAATAAAATTTCAAAATCGATTCAAATCAACTCGAATTCCAAAATTTAATTTAATTCAATCTCAATTCATCCATTTCAACTCAATTCAGTTTCTCAATAAACCATTTCAATTATATCGATTTCAAATACAGATTTAAACCAAAAATAAACCATTTCAATTTCAATACATTTCAAAGCTTTAAATATTCCACAACTTCAAAACTAAATTTGAAAATTTTATGTATATCTTAATTTAGCATCATTATTATTTAGCATTAAAATATTCTCTTAATACATCCAATATCATTTAAATAAATCTCAAATAATCTAAATATTTCCTTTAATTTACTTAAACTTGAAATATTCATTTATCACTTTAAACCAAAATCAAGTTATAAAATCGTATCCTTTAAAATATCAAATTTAATAAGTTTCAATTTGATTTAATTAAATAAAATTCTTAATTAAATACAATTTCGAATAAATTCAAATTTATCTTTCCAACTTTAACTTATAGAAATCATTATAAAATATATTTTAAAATAAAATTTTAAATAAATACTTAAGCATATTGTATTTTACTTAAATCAAACTTTACTAAATTTAAAGCTTATTATTAAATCTATTTTATTTTAAGACTTATCCATATACATAATATTTTCAAATTTAATAAAACTATATATATTTCCTTTTAATACCACAGAAATCGTTTTCAAAATATTGATATATAGACTAACGGTGCCTGTGTATAATTTTCTATCCTAAGGTCAAGTGACATGGATATTTATCGTTTCAATCCGTAATTTAAATATATATGGATATATATCATTTCAACCCGCAATCCCAAATTCAATTCAAATGAAAATTTCTTGGGTTTATCATTTCAACCCATAACGATTTTCTCCTATTCTACAGATCGTTCGGGTATGTATCATTTCAACCCATAGAGAATTCTATTCTAACAGGGAACTTGCAGAGTGAGAATATATATGATAAAATATAACCTAACAACATGCATATATAATAAGTGATTAACTAAAGTATAAACAACAGGATATGGTGTCATATCCCACAAGTGAACAGTTGCAGGTAATAACATATATATATATATATATATATATATATATATATATATAACAATTTAAATAACTAACAACAGCATATTTCAATTGTCGTTTCAATTGCAATCGAATTTAATAAATATAAGAACGTTAATCGTGAGTGATTTCTCACCTTTCAAGGCTAGAGAACGATGAGAATGGAATGAGTTACGAATCCTAGTGCGAATTTCGAAGCAAAGCAAGATTGGTAGGAATCGATGAGAACAAATCAAATCAACCTGATGTAAATGGAAAATATATGCTATTATTATTATTATCTAAAAAATCAATATTTATTAAAATCAATATTTAAATTTTAATCACCTATAAAATACATCTTTAGAAATATGCAATCTAAACTCATGTATTAATATAAACTAATATATAGACTAATATATATATTTTATTTAAAATAATATCTATATTTATTTCAAAATGACAATATCATATTCCACTCAAAATTAAACGTCCAAAACAACAAACTTTCTTCGAACTGCAACCATTGAAAGGAAACCATACATATAACAGCAAATTGCACTAGCCCAAATTCACTTTATAAAACCAATATAATACTAATACATAATCTGATATACAACAGAATATATATATATATATATATATATATTTCTTATATAACTTACATAAATTTGTATATAAAACAATTAGATTTATTTCTTATATAACATGCATTTATAAACATATATACATATGTATACAACATATAATAATAATTTATGTACTATATATATTATATAATTTAAACACGTCGAAAATGCTATATTATACTTTGAAGTCAAATAAGAAATTATATAAACTTTTATAACTTTATAAACTTTATAAACTTATAAACCAAATCAACGGCTAGATATATATATAAACTGTACAACTTTTATAACTTAATATATACCACAAATCATATACAATTATATTAAGATATATGCCACTTGCGTACGTACAACAGAGTACGTACATAAACTATTTTGAACCAAACCAAAAAATCAATATTCTTTATAAAAATAATACAACCTAACAATTCTTATATAAGCTTATAAAACTTGTATATACAACAGACAAGTTTTGTATAAACTCGTTTACACAACAGACAAGCTGTATACTACCTTTCAGAAACTCATAAAAAGAAATATTCATGTTATACATCTTTATAAAGTTATATATAAATACATCAGTATAAACTAACATATGTAACATTATTTATACAACAGAAAATGATAATATAAGCTTTCATACATGATAGTATCATATACAGTAAATATAACTTACTTTACTATAAAATATATATGCATACAAAATGCAAGCTTAAACAAAGTACAAAGTAGTAGAGCCGACTACAGGCTACAGTATGTAGGTAGCTGTACCAACTAAATTAGTATATTTTAGTATTGAACAACGTGATAAAGCTTGTAACTAATTATTTATACTAACTGACATCTCATATATACCAAACATATATAATTTTATAACCATACAAGATTTCGGTCTATTATATATACAAAAATCTAATATAATACATACATACATACATACATACATACATACATACATACATACATACATACATACATACATACATACATATATATATACCTTATATGAACACGAGCTGAGGGGAGAAGGTGGTAGGAAATGGACGCATGTACGTGCTCAGGTGATCGGTGCGGAGGCTCGGCCAGTCATGGGCGGAGGAGTGATGAGCTCGGAGGGCGGAGGGGTTTGAGGCCGAGGGGGAAAGAGAGGGGAAGGAAGAAGACCAAGCAATGTTGGAAAGATGGTGGATCTTAGCCGTGGTTGGAGGATTAGGCCAAAAAGAGGGTAGAGGTGTTTGGTGCATTGGTTTTGGCGGAGGATGGTTGTTATCTCGGTTGGAGAAGCATGGCATGAGCTGCATGGGTTAGGAGGCTCGGTCAGAGGCCTTCGTTGGTTGTGGAAGAGCTATGCGTGGGCAAGGAGAGATATAGTAGAGGGGAGAAGGAGGGTGAAGCTTCGGGTGATAAAATATAAGCAAACTTTCTCTTTTTTTTCATTAGGAAGAGAACGAAACAATAGGTAGAGAAAGAACAGAAGAGTAGTGAACTAACTAGATATAGATTGAAGTGGTGGAATAGTAATAGCCAACAGTTGAAATATTATTGACTATTAACTGATTTGGAAAAGATTTTATCATCATCACATCAATTATTAACTGATTTGTATTGAAATAGAATTACACAAGAAAATAAACTTCAATATTATCTGACAAATTTTTTCCATTTGCTATGTTTAACTAGACGTATTTCAAATATTAAATTTTTATTTCAAAATTCAATAACTTAAAATTTCACAAAATTTTAGTTAAATACATTATTAAAACTATTAGAAATTTCGGGTCCTTACATCGACCACCTGGCGGACCGCCGCTCCCCCGTAGATCGACCGACCAGTTGACCTAGGACATTATATATTTTTTTTCTTACGATTCTTGATTATTTTGTAACTCGTTCATATTAGCTAGGATTCCGACGTTATATGTATGGAAATTGACCAGAAAATTACCATGGACACAAAGGTGCAACTCCCATGGCTCAACTCTAATAATTTCACAAAGTTATTTTATTATTTCGTTATTAACAAATTAATTATTATGGGTTAAATTTTGGGCTGTTACATTCTCCCCTCCATAAGGGATTTTGTCCCTGAAATCTCTAAGGATAAAAGAATGTACTATATATTTTCGTCCAATTTTACAACCAACTACACAATCATCAACCATTCATCCATTATCCTAAAGTCTTTCTAATGTAATTTACGATACATATGCATTTAGTGTAATGTAAATGTCCCTAATTAATGCAAAAGATTAGGCAGTCCACTGATTCAGTTGACCTCCTTTTATGCAATCATGTCCGTGCTATGTATCCAAATGAAAGCGAAAATTTCCTAATGATAACTGATAATTCTATATGCATGCTACAAACATCATCCAAATGCAATAATCATGTGGTAAACATCCATTTATAGCAACCATAGAAATATATTAAAAATGCACACACATGCATATGCATATGCTCTAGTGTCCTAATTAGGTCGATCCTTAAGGAATAATAGTGCCTAGTGTTCCTATATGCATCCACTAGCATCCACTAGCAAACACTTGCAATCACTAACATACATCATTCATAACATGTTCTATTAACATGTTTACATCAAATCCTACCATCCATAGGTTAAATCCTAAGTTCTACCATCCCAAAAGATAATAAAGAAAGAACTTATTCCAAAACTAAAGATGGAAAAAGGAAATTCTAAAACCTATTATCAAAGAGACATGGACATGAGATACGAATTTTCTTCTAATAAAATTAGTCTTCTCCGAAATCTCTCCAACCATGTCGGAACCAAGAAGCAACCTTTCCATAGACTCCAACCAACATGAAGAAGTCTTACATGGACTTCCTTAAAAGAGCTTCAAAAGGTGTCATTCCAATGCTAGCTTGAAAACTATTACCATATGAATTCCACTAAAGAAAGATGTTTTTCCCAAGTCCTTCCAAAATCAAGAATACTCATTCTCAACCATGCTTGTCTTACTATCCTACTATTTTCATTTTACTGTTCTTCATGAATCAACATTCCCAGATTCTTACTAGTGTCCTATACACTTTACGAATACTTTCATTATTACTTCCACAAGTAAGTTATCTTCTTACACCTTTTCTGTTACCCCTAGGAAATGATTCTTATATACTCTACATTTAAGAGTTTGGTTTGGTATTTATCATCTTGTTTTAAAAACTAAGGTTTCTAAAAAATTAAAAACATCAAATCCCAAAATCTTTGTCTTTAAAAGTGTTATCTTTTCAGTTTCTATTGGTTTCAAAAGTACTTGGTCACTTAATATTATTTCCCAAACTAGAGGGAAAAACTTCCAAATCTTTAAGTCTAAAACTTATATCTCTCTTTCTTTTAAAGACTTTCAGAGTTTTATATAAAATTTATAATTTTCAAATTTTAATTTTATTATATTTTTCATTTCAAAAAATTATTTACTTTTTCACCAAACCATTTTCTTTTAAAATATCTTTAAAATATCCTTTATGTGTTTTCAAAACAGCTCTTATTATATATAACAATCTCATATCTTAATATATTGGAACTACTTTCTCTTATGAGAAGTTATTAATGCTAAAATCTTGTATGAACCTTTTAAAAGAGATTTTCATGTTTATGTGAAATTACAAGGAACTTATTTTATATTTTTCGAAATAGGCTATACAAAATATGGTGTTTTTCATACCTTGTATATCTCTTTCTTGTATTCCTTGTAACTTGCACAAAACATTTTTATTAGTTTCATAGAAAATCATATCATTAATCTTTTCATTACAATAGATTAAAATATGTTTAGATTACATTCTTCCACTATAAATATTTTCTAATATCTAACTTGCACACTCATCTTCAAAACTGTTTTAATATATCCATAACTGCAAAAAACACTTCCTTATACTTATTAATAATATGTGTACTCTACAAACCATTTTGTTTCTGTACTTAGAAATTACCTTTTAAATTCATTTTTATTTGGGTTAAAATGGATGTTGCTTAAAACACCATTACTACAACCCAAAAAAACTAGTGTATGGATTCAATTAAATAAATACTAATAAATCTCATATACCTATGTAAAAATATTTCTCTTGAGAGTCGCTTACTATAAAAATTGTGTTATAGCCTATGCTCCTCTTATTTTCCACGAAAAATTTATTACAATAATAAAAGTTGTAATCTATGTTCTCTATACTCGATACACTCTAGGTTTTTATATTTAAATTCTTCGTTTACTTTCAAATAAACTAGTGAGTTATACACACACACACACTCCATAACTATTCAAAAAGAATTCCAATTTTTCATTATATAAAAACCAACTTAAATTTCATACCATTCTTCAAAAACCCCATGTTTATTTTCTGAAAGAAAATATTAACAATGAAAAATTCAATTTCAACAATTACAATTTTTTTCAACTTTTAAATTTTAAAAATTTCATTTTATTGGGCTTGGCATAAAGTGTATCTTCCTACTTACTACCTTTGGAGTACTTTTCCTAAACTAAAGCTTTTTCTCTTATTCCTCTTGTATACTCATATTTACTCTAAGGCACCACCGTCAAATTCACTAGTCTGAGACAATTATAATTCCTGCAATTACCTACACATGGACTTCTTTCTCTACTTATCTACTGAATTTTATTGTACATATCTAACCTTTGCCTACCTCTCTTTGGATTTCCATAATCCTAACCCTAAATGTACAAAATCAATTCTTAAATCCCTATCATATGGAGACATTCTCTATGCCTCAATAAACGCACTTCAAAAGTGATACTTTGAGAACTCTGCTCTTCGACTGACGAACGTGAAGGTTATAAAGAACCTCCTTTAGATAAATAACATGCTCTTCCATACTTCTTAGAAAACTCCAAAATGTCGACCACGAATACCACCATGAACTTTATTTTAGGACATCTCTAAAAGCATGGTTCATCTAATCTATAGAATAGGCTGGGACATTGGTTAGCCCAAAAGTCATGACTAACCACTCAAAGAATCCGTCTAGTGTTCTAAATGCGGTTTAATCATTGTTATCATCAGCGAACCTAAGTTGATGAAATTTAGTGGCTAAATCAAGCTGGTAAAATAAAAAAGAGCCAACTAATTGGTTGAAAAGATCATCTATCCTAGAGAGTGGATAATGGTCCTTCTTTGTGTTCTTATTCAATTTTATATAGTCAAAGAATAGTCGAAGAGAACCACCTACTTTGGTAGCAAAGACGACTAGCGCTCCTTATTCCAATATATTTCTTCTTATGAAACCTTTCTCCAAAGATCATGGATCTGATTGCTCAATCCCTTCCTTTTCCTAGGTGTCATACGCCCTACGGGTAATGCTACTGGCTAGCCAAATAAATCCTGAAGTTAATCTCTCTCTTAGGGGGTAGTCCTCTAACCTAGTCAAAGATGTCTGGAAAAACCTCTGATGACAGGAACCGAATCTAACTCTGATGATGATGAATCGAGGGAATAAAGGAAGCTCAACATAACCGACCCTTGCAGGTCATAAGGAATCTTAAGAGTCCTACTAACGCATATCTATAGTCTAACAATTCTCCTCTCGGAATCTATTATAGCTCTATATGTAGATAGCCAATCCATTCCCAAAATCATCTCATACACGAGAATCCAAAAATATAGGCATCATAGTCAAATTCTATGTCGATGATAAAAATTTTCAAAGCCCTACAAACCGTAGAGAAGAGTGCCAATCCTCCCATGGGGTTTGAAACAATAATGGGGTCAACTATTAAAAAGAAGTCTAAGTATAAACAATCTACCAAAGAACTAGAGATGAAAGAGTGTGATGCTCAAGGATCGAAAAGAGTCTGAATGGGAAAATCAGAAATAGAAACCAAATTTTCCTACCTCGATCCGGTACGCTGCTGGAAGGTGTTACATCCAAAGCCTGAATTTGCACTGTAGGTGCCATCTTCTGAGGACAAAACTTACTAAAGTGACCAAGCTGTCCATAGTTGAAACACCTTCCCTCCATTCCTGTCTTCTTACAGTCTTTTGCGTAATGGCCGTTCATTCTACAACGCTTATATTTTCCATTTTTCTTGATTCGCTTTTCCGAAGTTCCTTTTCTTTCCTCTTATCCTTCTTGTCTTTCCACCACTGTTTATTAGAGTTTGTAGGAACCTCCTTAAGTTCTCCCTTCAACTTCCAATAAGTAGGCTGAATTCGCTATCGGTCCTCCAAGCCTAACTGCCTAAACTTTCGCTCCATATCTTCCAACCTAGCTTGTGTCTCCTTGAAATCCTTTATGTCAGAAAACATTCCACCCCTTATGCTAGTGATGCCCTCCCATAGCTTTGAAAAATCGGTTGGTGTAGGTTGATTAAAGGGATTTCCACCTACTGGTGTTGTATTGGGCGCTTCCCCCTACACCTCTGATTCTATAGCTCTATGGAACCAGTCAGCCATGCTATGCAAAGAAAAGGAAACTTCATCATCTTCTGCCTATCATACTGGATATACACTGGATAAAAAGAAAGGGAAGAAGATGATTGACATATCTCCAAATACTAAGAAAAAGATAGATGATCTGCATCATTATCAACAAGAATCATTAATGCTACAACGTGAAATGTACTACGAACAAAAAATTAACTCCAGATGATTAGGAATTATCAAGCACATTGCTATGAAGTTTTGCGAGGAGTCTTCACATCCAATAGACGAACAAGCTATTTCGTCTATTAGACGACCTTCAACTTTGTCCCCACCGCGACCACCACTCTCGCCAAATTCATGGGATCGGAATGAAGAATCGAATGCTCGTGGCAAACAACTAAAGGGCTACAAAATGCCAAGCCTTCAAAATAAATATAGTTGTTATTTTTTTATTTTATTTACGAATAATTCTATTAAAGTATGTACGCATTGTTATTAGAATAATTTATTTCCTTTTCATCATCCATATGCAAACTAATTATAATATTCAAAAGTAAACTTACAATGTTAATATATATAAAAAAATTATATAAATTTACTCCAAAAAAATTCAGTATACAAATTCACCCAGGTCAGTTGACTGAACCAGGGGGTCAGTTGACTGACACAGAGGTAAAATGTTTTTAGAAAGTATGGTCAGTCGACTATCTCAGTAGCTCAGTCGACTGGACCAAATGGATGAAAAATTTCGATTTTCATCTTAAGTCGACTGAAGCACTGATTCAGTCGACTGAATCGTAAATCTGAGTAAATTTATTACTCCCACCCACTCCCTTTCCACTTTTTAAGTTCTACTTTACTCTCTTTCACCATTCTCATCTAAGAATTCAAAGTTTTCCAAAACCCCAGCTTATCAAAAACTCAATTTTTATTCCTCTAAACAATTAAATTAATGGCTCCTAAGAGAAAAGGACAAGCTTCTTTATCCTCTCAACCTCCTTCAATCGAGCAAATCCAAATATGGTTATCCGACGATAACGCAATTAGGAGGCGGAGAAGAATACAAGATTCTCGGATCTTCGAAGGTTCGTTCGTAATGTTTTCCGATTTCTCTCCATACCATATCCAAAAATTAGCTCGTAGGAGCAATTTGGAATTTTTATTCAATATTGACGATAATAAGCATAAAATTAATCAAATAATGGTCAAACTATTCTACGCAAATCTTAACTTGGGTCACCAAACCATTCAAAATCAACAAGATTATGTATGGAGTTTAGTGTGTGGAAAACCTATAACGACCCAGAGTTTTCGATCCTGAAAATTCCAGATAGTTAGGAAAAAGAAGAAAGAGATAGAAGAAGAAGAAATAGAAACACCAAAACATAGATTCTCACATTTGCAGCGGATCAAAATATAATATCAAATAAAATAGCAATTAAACAAAGGAAAACTAAATTAGTTAATTTACATCAATACATCAGAGTTACAACAATTACACAAACACGAGACAGTTAAGATTAACTTGTCCTAGATAAACTACAATATATCACAGCGGAATACACTCCATACGTTCCTGCCATCCAGCTCGCCTCCTGAGCTCCAGAACGTCCTTACCTGAAAATCTATAATACTCTGTCTCACCCGATCATTACAACAAAGTAACACTCAGGTCAGGCTAGAAACCAGCGTGAGTAAACCCATCTATCATGAAATACTAATGCATAGAACTTATTTAAACCCGGGTAACTCGTACCTTATTACAAGTTCATATGCGACGACCCAAAAATCCATACCCTTTGAATCGACAATAATCCACACATGTCCAACTCAAAAGCACAAGCCGACGGAAGGTAGAGAATGAAAAGAAGAGAGAAGAAGAGAAGAGAAGAAAGAGAGAAGATAGAACCAAACAGAACAATACAGAATCTCACATCGCAGCGGAAAATATATAATATCATATCAATGATCTTTACAAAATAGAAACTGTATATATACACATCAATCAATCAATAGTTATCAGCTTGAACAGTTATAATAACATGTCCTCACAATTGCCGATAATAAACAACAACAAATAAAGCACAGCGGATAATCAAAACAAGCACGTGTATACGAAAATGAAGATCTCCAGCTCTCCTGCTGAAGCTCCAAAAGCACCAAATCTAAACCTGTAAATATACTCGGTCTGACCCGAGCATTGAAAGGGAAGAACGCCCAGATCAGTCTGGTAAACCAACGTGAGAAACACACTCAATGCATATATTAAATTACCCAACTTTTCCTTTATCAAAATAAAAGTATCTCGTAAGACAAGTCTACACATAAACACGGACATGTTTTTACCTTACGATAACTAAAACATTTCATATCAAACTCATGTGATATTATACTAGTGTCTAGTATACAAATAAGATTCAAATAGCCGAAATTGTTACCATTATTGAATTCCAGCATACTAGGCTCTAAAATAAAATGGCAGGTACGTAGTGGAGTTTGGATTTCCATACAAATGACCAGGTGAAGGGACTACCTTCAAGCAGTACATCTCTAGAAGAATGTACCGAGGAACCATCGTAAAGTTTCTCTACCAACACAAGACTGACCCACCTCTATAACTAGATGTTACCGAATATGTCATCCTCTGGTCGTTGCCGACCTTACCGAGGGCCCTCTAGTATACAAACGTCAATAATCAGACCCACGACGTCGTAACATGCAAAGATATATGTAGAAGAGGATGATCATACCCTAATGGGAGCGACCCACTTAGCCGGCTGCATCTAACCCTGTTTTGGTCATTTTCGGTTAATGAGGCCTGACGAGGTAACAATTACCTTTCACAATTACATATCACACCACTTTGAATGCCACACGACCATTTCCGTTGACTACTAATTGCCTTCCACAAAAATACAACACTTAAGTTTATACGTCTCAAGGAGGGTGTTAAGCTAAGAGAAGTTGCCTTTTCCGCCACCACTGATGTACGTTTGTAAAAACCAATATACGTAATCTTTAGAAATGCAATGTCAGACAAAGATCCATACAAGTTGTCCAGGAATGGGACAAGCCGAAGGTACTTTCCTACCACATCCTGTCGGGAAATTCCTAGGATTAGTAGCGAATAGTCCTCGCATTGGATATTTCATAATGAAGAGACCACTGCTACTGGATGTATATTGGGATTTTAACCCCAAACGATCAACAAGCAGTCCCCCACTATGAAAATCCGGAATAACAATATCATCACAAGAAACAAGCACAATCGTCGCATATACATTGGTCCGAAGTGGTTTTTAGATAAATCTGATCCCGGTCTCTTCGCACCATCAACGCAAAAGCGTTTTTCAACCTCACACAGAAACTAAGTCTCATAGACTTATCCCGTCTCCAACTTTCAACTTGCTTTCCTTCAGGCCAAGAAGGAAGCTCGATAGATTGGAGTAATATTCCGCACTATACGAAACAACATCCTCAACATAAACGATAATCAAGCCTACATAGAAGGCTACGCACTAAGTGTGCGGCTAAATAGTTCCCACATCAAGTCGAGGAACTAAAATTTGGCCGAGTTTGATAGTCGGTTATTTAACTATCAAAACAAACAAATAAATATTTAGCACCGTAACAATCATTGGGCCCTTTAATTAATCTTTTTCGTAATTAAACCACTTACTAAATATTCACTCAAATTTATCTTTAAAAAGGTATAATCTCAAATGCATCTCAATATTTAAATCTTGGAAAACAGTTCCAAATACTTATTTAATAATAAGTAACTCACAATTCAATTTATTTTCAACATTTAGAAAATATTGCATATACTTAAATCAGGATTAAGTATATATTTTATTCTATAAGGAAAACGTTCTATTTAAACACATTTATTTGTGTCAAAACGAATGTTGCGTAAAACATCGTTACGACAACCCAAAATCAATAGTATAGGGATTTGAAAATAAGATAGATATATAAGCCCCAACACTATACAAAAACATTTCCTTTCGAAAGTCATTTACTATAACAACAGTGTTATAGTCCATCATTTCCCTATTTCTCGTAATGTCAATTTCAACAATGAATGTCGAAATCTATGTGTTCGATATTCAACACATTTTAAAACCATCTTTAACACATTTTATTCCATTTAGAGTATCACTTCCTAAAACATTTCTTTAATATATTATTCACTGTCCAAAATCGTGAATATACATCGTTTACCAAATTTAATATTATTTCAACATTTAGTTTAAAGGATAATTCACTATTAAAAATCGTGAATAAAATTCCTTTAAATAAATTTCTATATTTAACTAATCAAAATCAATTGATTTCGGAATTATAAAACAATGTTTATAAATTCCATTTCTATTTTATTAAAACTTCGATATACAAAATTCATTTACTAACCAATTCCATTTATAACTCAATTATATACCAAAAAGCCAAATTATAAGTTAATAACTTATAATTCATTTATTTTACAAAATCATTCATTTTATGACATCTTCAATTATAAATCTATAAATCTTATTTACTGATAAAACCCATTTATAACTTCATTTTAACATTTACAAATCTCCTTTACAATTTCATCATTTCGATTTATAAAAATCAAATTTTATAAATTTATATACAAACCATTTATAATAATTCAAAATTCTCAATTTAAATAAACCTATTCTTTTAATAATTTGCAAATCGTAGTTAAAACTTATATAACTCCAAAAATCATACTTAAAGTATATTTCACAAAAATCATAATTTTTATAACAATAAAAATTATGTAACGACCTTGGATTTTGGCCCTATTATTTTAATAAATATTTAATCCAGTTAAATATAATATGAACCTATCATTTTAAAATAAATAGTATTTTTGGGATATTTGCCATGAATTTGTATGGATTTGTGTTTTGAAAGGGAAAAATTGATTTGATAATTTGAATTAAATCTCTTAATAATATTTACAATAAAAATATATCTTATATAATTTAATTAAAATGCTTACCTTGTTAACATCTGATAAATAAATATATAGATAATAATGTTTGAAATGAAATCAAATTCTATCAGTATAAAATATAAGTAAACCATAAGAATATAATTGAAGTAAAATACTTTACTTTGTTTACATTTGGTAAATATACATTTGGATGATAATGTTTAAATTAAAATCTAATTCTAGAAATATAAATTATAAATGTGAAATATAAGTCAAACTTATGTATATAATTTAAATAAAATACAAATGGAAATAAATATAAAAATAAGTATAAATGTAAGTAAAAACTTATTGAATCTAATTTAAATATTAATAGTTGAAATACAAATATAAATAAATAAGTAAACTCATGAATCTAATTTAAATATTGATTGTTAAAATATAAAAAAGAAATAATTTTGATGAACATACAACGTAAACTGAAAACTTGAAAACACAAATGTATAAAGATAATATAAGCACAAAGTATAAAATAAGAACAAAGTAGAAGAACGGAAATCAGTCAAAGTATAAAGTAAAATAAAACCAAATGTAATGTAAAACCAAACACAAACATATGTGTATAAATTATTTAAGCTAGAAAAAATATCTTTATATACAAAACAAATATTTGTAAATAAATAACTTCATATACAAGCCAAACATTTACCTACAAGTTGTACACTTACATACAAATATCTATATAAAACATGATTATGATTATGTAAACATATTAAGCAACAAAACATTTAATGCTATCTGTTCAAAGCCAATATTTGTCAATTCAAAGCATTTCAAATCTTTACTCTTCAGTAATAGGATCTGAGCAAACCAAAACAAAATAAAGAAAATAGCTGACCAGTAAAAACCTACCCTTATACACCTATTCTCTTCTATATATATGGGTGTCCATCTTGCTATTTGGTTTGTTCATTAAACTATAGAAAGAAAAAAGAAAACCAGAGAAAATTAAAGTAAGAAAAAAAATAAAAGCTCAAGTTTAAATCAACAACAGAAAACACCAGGAAGTTTTCAACAACAGGTTTTCAAATCATCAAGTATTCTCTGTTCAAAAGGGTTGCAGGTGAGTAAACATAAATTTTCAAGCTTAATTTAATTAAAAACAGTAAGATGATTCATGGTATATATATGTGTTGCATATTCTTTATTTTGATATGAATATGTGATTTCATACAAGGTGTTCTTTGAATATTGAATATGCTGTTTCTCTGCTATGTGTTACAGGGTTGAAAACAATTAAATCTTGAATTATTTTCATTTCATCATGGTAAAGTTTTAATTTTCCCAACAAAACTTGTTGCTTGAACTTCAATCAGGATTTTCAAACCTGTTTCAAAACATATTAGTAACATATACTTCTGGAAACCCTGTTTACAGTCAATCAAGAAAAAAAATTGGTAAATTCGATTGTTTTAAAAAGCTAATTCAAGTTTATATGTTAAATTCTTATTTAAATTCATGATTTTTAAAACAAAAATGAAGGTTTTTAGATTGGTATTTTATGAGCAGTTCGAAATTGAATAAAAATTGCACTTTCACAAATTTAAGATGATTGAATCAATTTAAATTGTTGAAACTTGAGTTGAAGCAAGCATAACCATCCATGATCTCGGGAAAAATGTGAATTAATTTTTCTATTGTATGAAATTAGAGTACGAGATCATATTAGGGTTTTAGATGGAGTTCTTTTACATCTCTGTAATGGGGCACGTTCATCGACCATGGCTGATCGAGTGTCACGATAATTTGGGAAATGGAAGGTTGTCATGTTGTCGTGGTGTGGCCAAAGGTTGAGGGTCTCAGGTGGTCTCGGCGGCGGTGGCGAAGTCGTTTTGTCGACTGTGGTGAGCTACAGTTTTTCGACCAAATAACCAAATTTCAATTTATAAACTTTGAAAGTGATTCGAGTTTTGTTTTCGTGTTTTCGTGGGTTTTGTGACATGCCGATGATCCTGGAAGTTCACCAAAACCTCGAGTGTCGCCGTGCACGCGTACGGCGTGGAGAAGTTCAAGTCAGTGACATGAAGGCTTGCATCTCGAGTCGTGCTCGAGTTAACAGAGTGGAAGCTTCGGGTTTTTGCCTAGTGCGTGCGAGTGAATAAGCGTGTTTTACTAATCTCTTTACTTAGTTTAAAAAATTAAACTTACTGGAAAAAAAGTGAGGGGGAAGAAGAAAGATTGCGTGGAGATGGGTGTGTGGCTTGGGGAAACTGCTGTGCAACGCGTGTGGTTACTCGAGTTTGAATAAGGGAATACTCGGTTAGGCTTTGTTTCAATCAACAATTTTGTATTTTAAAGGAAAAGTTTAGTAATAGGTTTTATCAAGATTTAAGCACTGTAAAGCCTAATAGTATTTAACAGTTTTAAGTTAAAAACTTAATACAAGTTTTAATTATCCTAGTTGATACTTGACAATGTTTTAAATACTTAATTATTATCTTAATTAAGTAATTACTTTAAGTTAAGTACAAATTTTATTAACATTTAAGTTAGTGGTTAGTAGTAAATTGATTTTCAAAGTTTAGAGAAGTGTTTTAAAATGATAATTAAAATGAATAGAAATCAATTAATTATTTTAGAAAGTAATTAAGAATAATTACAGTATAATTAGAGTTTGAATTAACCAATGCTTAAGTGATTAATAAATTTATAATTAACTACTTAAAGTTGATTAATTAATGATTAGTAGTTAAGTAATTAAACAATTTAATTACGAATCAATAATTAATTAATTAATTATTAGTGGTTATTTAATGGATAATTAAGATTTATTAATTAATAATTAAAGTTATTAACTAATGATTAAGGGCAAGTAATTAAGCAATTAAGGTTTAATAATTGATTAAGAAATGATTAATTAAATTAAACGATTTGGAAAGAAATAAGTAATTAATTGATAAATAATGATTAATTAAACAGGGTTAAGAGATTCTCAAGTAATTAATTTAAATTGAATTAATTACAATAAGACTCACAGATGATTGCTTATGGATTGTTGTGTATGTAGAATATCTGATTTGTGATATTTATTTGATGATAATTCTATGATGTTCTATGATATGCTGTGATATATCTATGATGACTGTGTATGATTTACTGTGATAAATGCTATGTGAATTAAATCATTAAATTAAACCGTTTAAGTTAATTAGACAACTTGGCCTCTAAAATGGCGTTTGGATTTCGATGAGACCGGGATCGGGTGTCATTTATGATTATTCGAAAACTACATCAATCCAAATTAAACGTTAGGTCGTGAATTCTCAAGTGAAGATCGATATGGTATTTTCAGAATGCAAGGGTTATTGTCGTTGACTCTGAGGGTGATTCCAAAATGAGTGTGACGAGATAATTCCTTCGGTTTCGTTCGAACCCGGAACGAACTCGAATGGATTGAATGCTTTCAGCAAATCGTCAGGCGGACGATGAGCATTCTAAGATATATGTTTTGTAAAGGTAATCACAACCTCAAGCCTCATCAACCGAGAATGGCTAAAACAGGGGAGGTGTAGCAAGGTTAGGTGGGTCATGCCCAAGCAGGACGAGATATACCCCTGTCTAGATGTCCCTTTTTATTTCGGCTATGTGGGCGGTTGATTGCAATAACTGCCGGGGTTATCTTGTTCGGGACTATTCAGTAAGGAATGTTTCCGGCCTTGTGTTGCAGGGGAGTTAGGGTGGCTCCTCGGTACGGTGATCTAGGCCACGTACTGTGACGGGCGGTACCCTAGTAGCCCTGCCATTGTATGGAATCCAATATCCAATAAGTGTCGTACGTTTTGATTGTGCCCAACTACGTTGGAATGTGAGATGTAAGCATTTCAGCTATTTTTGTATTTTACTTAAAAACCCTAGACACTATTATAATATCACTGGATTTCCTATAAAATGTTTTGGTTAGCGTAAGGTAAAAACTTACCCGTATTTATGTGTGGAGAGTCTTACGTGATACCTTTATTTTCAAATGTTTTTCAAAGTTAGAAAACTTTAAACCGTTTACTCATACCTGACCCATGTCTGACCCGGAGTTTATATTTTTTTTTTATAAACTCTTGGGTACTCAAATTTTTTATGAGTAGCCAAGAGATAGGTTTTGGATTTTTGGTTCTAGAGGAGCTTGGAGCAGGAGTTCCAAACGTATGTAGCTATCTATCTAGTTCCGCTGTGTAGTTGATGTATGCTATATCTTTGATGTATATAGTGGCAGATGTATATATGACTGTCATGTGTATTGTATTGCATAACTCTGATATATGTAAAACTATGTATTAGTTATGTGCTGTATTATATTTTATTTCGTTCCGCTGTGAGATTCTAATGTTGTTGTTCTTTCTATTCTTTTCTATTTCTGTCCTTTTCTTTCTTAATGATGATACGTCTTTCTGGGAATAGAAGGGTGGGTCGCTACAGTTGGTATCAGATTGCTACGTTGAGCGAATACCTAGGCTCTTGAGTGATTTCTTTCTTGAGAGAGCGTATTTGTAATTTTGATATATATATATATATATATATATATATATATTATTTCTACCTATTTGTTGGGTTACCTGTTTAGGTTTTCCAATGTAAGTTATAAAGGTAGATAAGGTAGTGGTGTGTGTAACACGACTACCAATGGTTGGAATTTGAATGTTTGAGGTTCGAAGTGTATCTGTCGAGACTGTAGACCTATTACCGTCTCAAGTGAACTTTGGGTGGTGTAAGGATTTCACCGATCTCTGAAGGAAACCTGTTGAGGTTCGGAGTTCATCCTTGAATTGTAAGTTTGGATGAGCTAAAGTTTGGATCTGACGGTTGGACGGAAGCAAGTCATGATATCTTGATATCTCAGGTGTAGTAGCTGGGTGATGAGACACAGCGACTATGGATGTCTCCGAAGATGTTTCTTTGGAACAAGTTAAGGAAGTATGTCTACTTCGGAGTTGTGGACAAGTTCATAAGGGGTTTCTGTTTGATTTGAGGTCTGAGTTTCTCGAAGAGCTTTGGATAGGAAGTCTTGGCATTTGGGTCAGCAGTGCAGCTCGAAGTGTTCTGTGTGCCGTCGAGAATTTTTCTGGTTAGCAGTTTTTCTTGAGGAAATTTCAGAAGTAGTAGAGTGGATCCATTTCTTTGATGGATTGGCTCGACAAATATAAGCTGTTTTGGATTGTGATGAGAGATGTTTCGTTGGAAACTGATTTGGGTAGGATTGCCAGAGTGTAGTAGGATAATTCTGGAATTCACTTGAGTAGTCTTTTACATGGAGTTGAGACTTCTCAAGAGAAAGTTGAAGATATCGATGTGGTCCAAGATTTCCCTGATGTATTCAAGGAAGTTAAGTGTTTGCCTCCCCATCGAGAAATAGAGTTTTGCATTGATTTGACTCCAGGAGCAGTGCCGGTGATTCAGCTTAGTAGGAGAATGGCTCCTAGAGAGAGAGATTAGTTAGTTAAGAAGACTCAGGATTTTTGGAGAAGGGGTTGATTAGGCCTAGTGTTTCTTGTTGAAGTTAAATCGGATGAATCACTAAGGTTCTTTGTCGATCCGACGAACCGAGTCTTTCGGGATGTGTTGAATAAGTTTTGTTCTGGTATTCATCGACGATATTTTGGTCTATTCTGAAGAAGAGCATGAGCATCATTTGGGGATAGTGTTGGAGACACTGAGGAGGCATGCTTTGAAGTAAAGTTCTCTAAGTGCCATTCTGGAAATCGGAAGTTAAAATTTTGAGGCACATTATTTCTGGTGAAGGTATCTCTGTAGATCTAGCAAATGTGGAGACTATTCTGGAATGGAAGCAACCGAAGTTACCGATGGAAGTTCGTAGTTTGCTGGGTTTAGATGGCTACTACTGGAAATTTATCAAGGACTATTCCAAGATTTCTTCACATCTAACCTAGTTAACAAGGAAAGGAGCTAAATTCAAATGGACGCCCTAGCGTGAAGAAGTTTTCCAGAATTTGAAGATGAGGGTAATCAGTGCACCAGTGCTAGCTATTCCGGATGAGAAAAGCAAATTTGAAGTTTATACAGATGCGTGTATAGTTGGTTTGGGAGCAGTGTGATGCAGAATGGAAGAGTGATTGCGTATGCGAGTCGACAATTAAAGCCACATGAAAGGAAGAACGCTACACACGATCTTGAATTGTTAACCATTGATTTTTCTTTGAAGATTTGGGAGACATTATCTCTTGGGAGAGAAGTTTGAGTTATTCACGGATCACAAACCGTCGAAACATCTTTTCTCTCAAAGGATATTAATCCGAGGCAGTAGCGAAGGTCGAATTTCTAGCATCATGTGATTTGGATATTCTGTATACCCCGGGAAAGACGACTGTTGTGGCTAATGTTCTTAGCAGGAATGCAGTTTTGTCTCTTTTGGAAGTTGTTCTATCTCTCCAGGAAAAAATCATTAGTAAGCAAATAGAGGATAGATATTTTGAGAAACTAATTCTTGGAACTAGGGATGGTCGGTATTCAGATTTCAAGGTGGACGATCGAGGTGTTTTGAGGATTAATGGTCGTTTGTGTGTGCCTAATATGGATGGATTGAGGCAAGAAGTTTTAGCTGAGTGTCATCGCTCCAGACTGAATATTCATCCAGGAATCTCTAAGATGTATAAGATATGAGAAGAATTTTCTGGTGGCCGAGCATGAAGAGGGATGTAGCTGCTTTCGTTAATAGTTGTGCTATCTGTCAACAGGTGAAAGGTGATCAACAGAAGTCAGCCGGTTTATTGCAGTCTTTGGAAATCCCAGAATTGAAATGGGATATTATTTCGATGGATTTCATCGACGGTTTGCCAAGAACCAAGAAAGGAAACGATGGAATATGGTTTATTGTGGATCATTTAACAAAGAGTGCCCATTTTACCAGTTAAGGCAACTCATACTACAGTTTCTCTGGCCGAAATTTTCTTGAGGGAGATAGTCAGATTGTATGGTATTCCTGGTTGCATATTAAGTGTTCGTGATCCTATTTTCACCAGCAAATTCTGGGAGGCTCTGCAATCAGCTTTAGAAACAGGTTTGAGATTGAGTACATCCTAGGATCCTCAAACAGATGGACAGACGGAGAGACTGAACCGTATTCTAGAGGATATGCTGTGAGCTTATGTTTTGGATTTTGGTGGACTTTGGAAAGACCATCTTCATTTGGTAGAATGCTCATATAATAGTAGTTACCAAGTTAGTACTAGGAGGGAACCTTATGAAGCTCTGTAGGGAAGACTGTGAAGATCCCCATCCTGTTGGATAGAGTTGAAAGATCGTATTGTGCTTGGACTCGTTTTGATTCATGAAACTTCTGCTAAAGTTAAGCTTATCAAAGAAAGTATGAGAGCTGCTTGGGACCGTCAATAGAAGTACGCAGATAAGAGGCAACTCAGGAGTTAGGTAGGGAACCTCGTTAAAGTGCAATGGAGTGAGGATCCCAGAGTTTGCACCTGGGAAACTCTGGATAGTTTTAGGAAAACTTATCCGGATTTGTGTTCGGATAGCTAATGATGTTTGTTAGGATAGATTGTTTGGTTGTATGCTAATGTATGAATGATATGTATGTTTGAATGATTGATATGACAACTTTTACATTATCTTTGTTTTAAATTTCGGGGACAAAATTCTTTTAAGTGGGGAGGAATGTAACGACCTTGGATTTTGGCCCTATTATTTTAATAAATATTTAATCCAATTAAATAAAATGTGACCTATCATTTTAAAATAAATAGTATTTTTGGGATATTTGCCATGAATTTGTATGGATTTGTGTTTTGAAAGGGAAAAATTGATTGGAAAATTTGAATTAAATCTCTTAATAATATTTACAATAAAATATATCTTATATAATTTAATTAAAATGCTTACCTTGTTAACATCTGATAAATAAATATATAGATAATAATGTTTGAAATGAAATCAAATTCTATAAGTATAAAATATAAGTAAACCATAAGAATATAATTGAAATAAAATACTTTACTTTGTTTACATTTGGTAAATATACATTTGGATGATAATGTTTAAATTAAAATCTAATTCTTGCAATATAAATTATAAATGTGAAATATAAGTCAAACTTATGTATATAATTTAAATAAAATACAAATGGAAATAAATATAAAAAAAGTATAAATGTAAGTAAAAACTTATTGAATCTAATTTAAATATTAATAGTTGAAATACAAATATAAATAAATAAGTAAACTCATGAATCTAATTTAAATATTGATTGTTAAAATATAAAATAAAAATAAAAATAAAAGAACAAGGATTAAATAATTTTGATGAACATACAACATAAACTGAAAACTTGAAAACACAAATGTATAAAGATAATATAAGCACAAAGTATAAAATAAGAACAAAGTAGAAGAATCGAAATCAGTCAGTATAAAGTAAAATAAAACCAAATGTAATGTAAAATCAAACACAAACATATGTGTATAAATTATTTAAGCTAGAACAAATATCTTTATACACAAAACAAATATTTATAAATAAATAACTTCATATACAAGCCAAACATTTACCTGCAAGTTGTACACTTACATACAAATATCTATATAAAACATGATTATAATTATGTAAACATATTAAGCAACAAAACATTTAATGCTATCTGTTCAAAGCCAATATTTGTCAATTCAAAGCATTTCAAATCTTTACTCTTCAGTAATAGGATCTGAGCAAACCAAAACAAAATAAAGAAAATAGCTGACTAGTAAAAACCTACCCTTATACACATATTCTCTTATATATATACGGTTGTCCATCTTGCTATTTGGTTCGTTCAGTAAACTATAGAAAGGAAAAAGAAAACTAGAGAAAACTAAAGCAAGAAAAAAAATAAAAGCTCAAGTTTAAATCAAAAACAGAAAATACCAGGCAGTTTTCAACAACAAATTTTCAAATCATCAAGTATTCTCTGTTCAAAAGGGTTGCAGGTGAGTAAACATAAATTTTCAAGCTTAAGTTAATTAAAAACAACAAGATGATTCATGGTGTATATATGTGTTGTATGTGCTTTATTTGATATGAATATGTGATTTCATATAAGTTGTTCTTTGAATATTGAATATGCTATTTCCCTGCTATGTGTTACAGGGTTGAAAATAATTAAATCTTGAATTGTTTTCATTTGATCATGGTAAAGTTTTAATTTTTCCAACAAAACTTGTTGCTTGAACTTCAATCAGGATTTTTAAACCTGTTTCAAAACATATTAGTAACATATACTTCTGGATACCCTGTTTACAGTCAATCAAGAAAATATATATATAAATTCGATTGTTTTAAAAAGCTAATTCAAGTTTATATCTTGAATTCTTATTGAAATTCATGATTTTTAAAACAAAAATGAAGGTTTTTAGATTGGTATTTTACGAGTAGTTCGAAATTGAATAAAAATTGCACTTTCACAAATTTAAGATGATTGAATCAATTTAAATTTTTGAAACTTGAGTTGAAGCAAGCATAACCATCCATGATCTCGGAAAAATGTGAATTAATTTTTCTATTGTGTGAAATTAGAGTACGAGATCATATTAGGGTTTTAGATCGAGTTCTTGTTCATCTCTATAATGAGGCGCGTTCATCGACCATGGGTAATCGAGTGTCACGAGAATTTGGGAAATGGAAGGTTGTCGTGGTGTGGCCAAAGGTTGAGGGCCTCAGGTGGTCTCGGTGGCGGTGGCGAAGTCGTTTTGTCGGCTGTGGTGAGCTATAGTTTTTCGACCAAATGACCAAATTTCAATTTGTAAACTTTGAAAGTGATTCGAGTTTTGTTTTTATGTTTTCGAGGGTTTTGTGACATGCCGATGATCCTGGAAGTTCACCAGAACCTCGAGTGTCGCCGTGCACGTGTACGGTGTGGAGGAGTTCGAGTCAGTGACGTGAAGGCTTGCATCTCGAGTCGTGCTCGAGTTAACAGGGTGAAAGCTTCGGGTTTTTGCCGAGTGCGTGCGAGTGAATAAGCGTGTTTTACTAATCTCTTTACTTAGTTTAAAAATTTAAACTAACTGGAAAAAAAGAGAGGGGGAAGAAGAAAGATTGCGTGGAGATGGGTGTGTGGCTCGGGGAAACTGCTGTGCAACGCGTGTGGTTACTCAAGTTTGAATAAGGGAATATTCGGTTAGGCTTTGTTTCAATCTGCAATTTTTATTTTAAAGGAAAAGTTGAGTAATAGGTTTTATCAAGATTTAAGCACTGTAAAGCCTAACAGTATTTAACAGTTTTAAGTTAAAAACTTAATACAAGTTTTAATTATCCTAGTTGATACTTGACAATGTTTTAAATACTTAATTATTATCTTAATTAAGTAATTATTTTAAGTTAAGTACAAATTTTATTAACATTTAAGTTAGTGGTTAGTAGTAAATTGATTTTCAATGTTTAGAGAAGAGTTTTAAAATGATAATTAAAATGAATAGAAATCAATTAATTATTTTAGAAAGTAATTAAGAATAATTACATTATAATTAGAGTTTGAATTAATCAATGCTTAAGTGATTAATAAATTTATAATTAACTACTTAAAGTTGATTAATTAATGATTAGTAGTTAAGTAATTAAGTAATTTAATTACGAATCAATAATTAATTAATTAAGTCATTAATGGTTAATTAATGGATAATTAAGATTTATTAATTAATAATTAAAGTTATTAACTAATGATTAAGGGCAAGTAATTAAGCAATTAAGGTTTAATAATTGATTAAGGAATGATTAATTAAATTAAACGATTTGGAAAGAAATAAGTAATTAATTGATAACTAATGATTAACTAAACAGGGTTAAGAGATTATCAAGTAATTAATTTAAATTGAATTAATTACAATAAGACTCACAGATGATTGCTTATGGATTGTTGTGTATGTAGAATATTTGATTTGTGATATTTATTTGATGATAATTCTGTGATTTTCTGTGATATGCTGTGATATATCTATGATGACTGTGTATGATTTATCTGTGATAAATGCTATGTGAATTAAATCATTGAATTAAACCGTTTAAGTTAATTAGACAACTTGGCCTCTAAAATGGCGTTTGGATTTCGATGAGATCGGGATCGGGTGTCATTTATGATTATCCGAAAACCACATCGATCCAAATTAAACGTTAGGTCGTGAATTCTCAAGTGAAGATCGAGATGGTGTTTTCAGAATGCAAGGGTTATTGTTGTTGACTCTGAGTGTGATTCCAAAATGAGTGTGACGAGATAATGCCTTCGGTTTTGTTCGAACCCGGAACGAACTTGTATGGATTGAATGCTTTCAACACATCGTCAGGCAGACGATGAGCATTCTAAGAGATATGTTCTGTAAAGGTAATCACAGCCTCAAGCCTTATCAATCGGGAATGGCTAAAACAAGGGAGGTGCAGCAAGGTTAGGCTGGTCATGCCCAAGCAGGACGAGATATACCCCAGTCTAGATGTCCCTTTTTATTTCGGCTGTGTGGGCGGTTGATTGCAACAATTGCCGGGGTTATCTTGTTCGGGATTGTTCAGTAAGGAATGGTTCCGGCCTTGTTGCAGAGGAGTTAGGGTGGTTCCTCGGTACGGTGATCTAGGCCACGTACTGTGACGGGCGGTACCCCAGTAGCCCTGCCATTGTATGGAATCCAATCTCCAATAAGTGCCGTACGTTTTGATTGTGCCCAACTACGTTGGAATGTGAGATGTAAGCATTTCAGCTATTTCTGTATTTTACTTGAAAATCCTAGACACTATTATAATATCACTGGATTTCCTATAAAATGTTTTGGTTAGCGTAACATAAAAAATTACCCGTATTTATGTGTGGGGAGTCTTATGTGATACCTTTATTTTCAAATGTTTTTCAAAGTTAAACAACTTTAAACCGTTTACTCATACCAGACCCATGTCTGACCCGGAGTTTATATTTTGTTTTTCATAAACTCTTGGGTACTCAAATTTTTTATGAGTAGCCAAGAGATAGGTTTTGGATTTTTGGTTCTGGAGGAGCTTGGAGCAGGAGTTCCAGACGTATATAGCTATCTATCTAGTTCCGCTGTGTAGTTGATGTGTACTATATCTCTGATGTATATAGTGGCGGATGTATATATGACTGTCATGTGTATTGTATTGTATAACTCTGATATATGTAAAACTATGTTTAGTTATGTGATGTATTATATTTTGTTCCGTGCCGCTGTGAGATTCTGATGCTGTTCTTTCTTTCTATTCTTTTCTATTTCTATCCCTTTCTTTCTTAATGATGATACGTCTTTTTGGGAATAGAAGGGCGGGTCGCTACAAATTATAACTTTTATTTATTAAAAACCAATCCATTTCCTTAACAATTCAAAAATTCAAGAAAACGTATATCCAAAATCACTTTTAAAACCCTTTTAAATTTGGAAATCATTACCTAAACATTTTTAAAATTCCAAAATAGGCCCAATGCTGCAATGGCACTGAATACATCAATCACAGCATTCAAAACATCACATATCATATGATAACAACATATATCACAATGTTTGTAAATAAATCAATACTGCTGAGGAATCCAGTTGGATCCCTCCAACCTATCACCTATAATAAATATACATATTAGAATATATGTACAATGTTCGCTTCGAGGCAGACGCGCGTACAAAGGGTCATCCGCTCATACGCGGGAACGTATAGGGTCATCTGCTCCACTAGGCGGGTATATATATCCAAATACTAATCAATATATTATATATCATCCAAAACAATCATCAATCATCATAAATAATATTTATTCTCACTTATATAAAAACATCAATGAGTCAGAAACAGTGAGTCGTACTCACATTGATTGTAGTCGTCGCGATAGCGATTTATTCCGATTGAAATTAAACAAACGTTTAATTTCAACCAAAATTTTCACTAGCTAAGATAAATCTCAATTCAGCTCCATAATGTAGTGCTCGTCAATTCGAACCCAACACAATTCATTTCGTGCAAAACGGACCTCGTATGACAAAGATATGACGTTTTAAAGTTTAAACGAATTTAAGTATAAATTAATATACAAATCTCTTTCTTTATTTACCCTAAAACAAATCCTAACCGTCAAATTCCTTTGCTTAGATCTGGGCTGCTTTTCTCTTCTTCCCACTCATGTACTACATCAGGTAATTCACGTTCAAGGAAACCCATAGCCGCCGCTTTTTTCACGAATTATCGCGGCCACCACGTTGAAGTTGAAGACGATCGGCGACCTCCTTGCGAAGCTCGCCTCGACCCCCATCATGGGCCAAGGACCGGCCAAGCTCGGTCGAACATATGCATAGAAAAACATGCATGAAGGCAGCATGAACGCGGCCATTTCGACGTCGATCCGTAGCTTCAAATTCGATCGTAGCCTTCGATCTTGTAGATCTCGTTGTGCTTTATGACTTAGCAGTTGGAAGTTTCTTGAATTGATTTGTGGATTGGAAGATAATTGAAGAAGATTGAAACGAAATTCTGGACATTAACAGCAAGGTGGCGGCTAGCCCTAGCTAAATTAGGGTTTTAGCAAAATGAAGAAAAATGTGGCCTTTTATAGAAAATTTACGCGCACTATTCATCCCGAAAATTTTCCAATCTCGAAACGAAGCGTGACGCCTGGCGTTTATAATGTTTTACCCCTATTCCGAACACAATGAAATATATATCAGGAGCCAATTCGATCGTATTGGAAGATAGGTTTTCGAATCGACTTATTTAAATTTAAAATTCACTTAAACAGATTTCTACGCATTTTGGCTTGCCCCGAACAAACCGCAAATCTGATTGACACGAAATTTGAAACTTTATAATAATATAACATTACGGATCTAATGAAACTGGTTTCGTTGAAATCTAAGACTGTTTGAAAAATGTCTATTTTTACTCGTTAATTAAATATTAAAATACTCAATTTCTGCAATTCTACTTTCAATTCAATTTTTTTAAAAGTTCTCTAACATCATTCTAATTCAAATAGAATTTAGTACCAGTTTATAAATCACTTTTCATTCACATATAATTCAAATTCCAATTATTTACACAATTTCAAATATTAAATTGGCAATTTTATTATCCTATTAAATTACTGTATTCCAAATAAAATCTATTCATCTTATAAATTTAACTTGTGAATATTTAAAATCAATTAAATATACGAATATCAAATGACGGAAATTCTGGGTCGTTACATCATAATTTGTTATGGTTAACACTTATTTCACAATTCCAAACCAAGTACCACTATAAGGTTTCAATGGTCCAATTTACTTTAGTCATTCCATTCCAGCCTAATGATTTCATATATCAATTCTATAAAGAATTATTGTAGATTCCAAATCGAAGTGGTTTCGGATATTACTGATACCCGACCCGTGTCTCTTCGATCCCAATATCATCTTAACCAAGTTATTCAAGTGAATACAATTCAAATTTAAATATAGGATGTCACTTTTACACAGAAATTTTCATTGATAGATAACCACATTATCACTGTTAAAACCAAAACATATTATATCACAAAACATTTCATATCAGAGATATCAACCAATCCAAGGCATTCAATATCATTCAGTTTTCCATAAGAAAGATTAATTAGTCACACCATTCCTAATTAATTTAAATAAATTAAATTAGTTACTTCGATCATTTTTAATCTTGCTTAATTAACAATAATTAATTTTAAACAAATTAATTAATCATCCTTTAATTATCATCTTTAATTACATTAAGTAATTAGCCTTTAATTAATTACACAAATTAATTAACCTTTAATTACTCTCATCATCAATAATTAACTATAATTAATTACATTAATTAATTTCATAAATTAATTAACCACAACCATTAATTAATCATTCTTTAATTATCTATCTAAACTAATTACCCATAATTACTTTCATTAAGTAATTTCCTTTAATTATTTACATTAAGTAATTATCATTTAAGTAATTAATCTCCAATTACTTACACTAATAATCTCAAATCACTAATTAATTAATTTTAAATTACCAATTAATTAATTAATTCATTATTCCTTACTTATTAATTAATTTAATTAATTAATTACTCTTCAATTACCTTATTAACTTAATAAATCTTAAATCATCAAAACCTTAATTATCTATTACGATAAACCATTTATCTTATTAATTATTTAATTATCAATCACATATAAATTTCAAACATTTTAACTTTTAAATTAACACTTGATTCCATTTAAAATAACTTATAAATTTAAGTTAAGAAAATCATACCACTTCTTAAATCAAATGTTAAATATAACATTTATTTTATATAAAAGAAATTTATATAAGAAAAAGTTTAACTCGAGTTATTTTAAAATTAAAAACTCGATTTTATCCAAACTTAAAACTGTTTAAAATTTTTACTTCGGGTTTACCCGAGAACACTCAGCCTTGACCCGAGCTAAAAGTTCAAATCCTGTTAGCGTACAATACTTACGAACTCGAAGTCAAGCCTGAGACCAACCCCGAAATTCCTGAGACAAAGCTCCATCTACCCTAAGCCTAAAACTAAGATACCAGAATCACCATGTACATGTGCACATCCAATCGCCGGTGTTCTGATCATCCAAATCACCATCGTCAAGTCGCCATCGACTAACCCTCCTGATCCAACCATCCAAACTGAAAATCAGGCTCGAAATCGAAATCGAGATCCAACAACCGAACCTGGATCAAACCACCATCCCAAAAGTCTTCCCGCGATGCCACCACCGACCACCAGAAACCTCGACACCCTGTCTAGAGCTTTGCCGACGACCAACGCTCCTATTCCACCCATCCTAACCAAGTCTGATGCACCATGGACGTTGCGTTGAACCCAAAAACATAGTCGACCCATCCAGGCCCTTAAACCCTACCATCACCTAGCCACGCTACCACAACAGATGATAATTTCTCCAACCATTTTTCCTCTAACCCGCACCACTCTAGTCTTCTTCAGACCTGATTTCGACGTTCATCTCTCCCTTGATCGACATAAATCGACAATTTCCCTCTTTCTGTTCAACCCAAAATTTCCCGTAAATGTCAAACTTAAAAATTGAGATTTTATTACCAAAAATCATCATTCCTAAAAACAAATCAGGCTTTATAATTTAATCTCGAAATCATGAGGGTCAATTCTTATGATATAATTCATTTTCACTGATAATTCTCAGCTACCAGTAAACCAATCTGTTATTTGTGCTTAAAAAATATTTTTAAAATTTGAATCTGCTAAATATAAACAAGTTTTGTTTGGAGATGGTAAGCTATAAAGAATTGAAATAAGTGAAATTGATTTTTTAAATTTTTCTTAGAGCCTATAAACCAAACAGATCCTGATCATAGATATATATACAGCTATGCACACTTGACAATTTCATAACATACACATGCGAACATATTTGCATTAATTCAATCACCTTCTAGGCATCAATCACATGAATTAGGTATCAACAGATTTAGCCTTAAAACATATAGTTTACTCACCTGTAGTTTGTTTGAACAGAGAACGACTTGATTATTTTTATTTTTAAAATCTTGAATTTGATCTGATCTTGAAGCTATAAGCTTGGATTTGAAACTGCAGTTTTCCCTGGTCTTGCTCTTGGAATTAGGTTGAAGGCTTGATGTTTTGAACTTTCCGCTGTTTACAGGTTTGCTCTTTTTTTATTTATTTTATGTTTCCAAGTTATGTTTTTAGAAGAGGAAGCAAGATATTTTGAAGTCCAAATATCCTAGTTTCTCACATATTCATTGAAATTCTAAGTCAAAAGAAAATTTATTTGCCATTTGTTAATTTTGTTTACACTTGTTAAATACTTATTTTACTTATTAAACATTTGTCACAAATAGGTATTTTTATGCCTAAACCCCTTTGTTAAATTTATTTATAAGTTATGTTTTAAACCTTATTATTTTATAAATTACTTAATTTTATATATACATATTATTACATCCACATATGTCCTTTGTATTTTACATATATACTAACTATATCTATTTCCAACTATATAAAAGGAAAAGTATTTTAAATCTTTAATTAAATCTCACCTTACATATTTACAAACCAACCTTATATATATGTATATGTATATGTATAAAATTTTCAAAGATTTATTTAAAGTTGATTATATGTATATTTTTATTTTAGCTTTGGAAAGATAAATTTTGCCAAATAAATATTTATAAAAGGAGATCATTAAACAAATATTATTAAATGAATATTTATCTAGATATTTATAAGTCAGTATTTATTATAGTTCAAATTCATCTATATACATATCCAGATATATTCTAATTATCAGAATTTCATTTATTAATCCAAATAAAATCAGTATTTCTATTAATTAACCCAGTTAATTATCAATTAACAGACGCCCTAAAATTCGGGTTATCACAAAACCCGTCTTTTTCTCCTTAGATCGCATGTCTCATATCTTAAGAACTGAAAATGATGGTATAGAACCGAGCAATGTTGATTGTGATTTGGTTGTTCATGACCAAATCAGTCATTTATTCTTAGAAGACGACATGCACCAACTCAAGTCCATGCCTTGAGACCAAAAGCAAGAATTATACATCGTGCTTTAATGAAGACCATAACTCCACGAACCAGGAGTTATGAACTTGTTTATGAAAATAACTTTAAAGCCTTATGCGCTATCTTTGGAAACATTAAAGTCAATTGGCTATAATTAATTCTTAATGAATTCCTTAGCTTCAACAATGGTTGAATGAATGTCATCTACTATGGTGAATATATTATGCTACTACTAAAAGATTATGAGATTCCGGAACCTGACTCGCCGGTTTCTACAGTAGGATATTTAAATTTTCGACTTTGGCATTAATGAAGCTATCGGTTGCTCGACCACCTCCGATCATTTCTTTCGAAGAATGGACTCAACGACAATTATCTCAAGCTCAACCACAACAACATGGCGAAGCATCTCAAGGTAACATCCCGCCAAAGATCAACTCGTCGTCAACAAGATGAAATTTTGATTCCTAATCTGGGCCTACCTCCATATGAGTCGATTTCAATGATATGCCATAACCAACAAGTTCTTCAAACCCATATCTCTAAAGTAGACAAAAAGCTTGATAATGTTAAAGGATTTTTTACGAAGTTATGGCAAGCTATTTCATGTTCATCCGGCCCCTCCACGGCTACAATAGGCGATCCGGGCTAGCAACCCATCTTCACTTGGTCATCCTCTTCCGATGATCAAACAAGTAGCAGCGACGATGATGGAGATGCAGGCGATAGTGGTGGTCAGACATCACATAGTGGTAAGGGTAAGCAACTAATGGCATAAGATTTTTTCTTTTTATAAAAACAGTAGATTTATTTCATATGGCTTGTACTAAATAGCCACTCTATTCATATTATATCAAAGACTCTAGTTTATGGAAGTTTAATGTATGAATGATTGTTTCCTTCGTAATATCTATGACATTATGGCTTTATACTTTTATATTCCTTATTCCTTTTTGTTGATGACAAAGTGGGAGAAATATTATTACTAACGTTGAGAATGCAGGTTATATAGTGTCAACGATTTAGGGGGAGTAAGTATTTATATTATATATACAGTCGAAATCTATATCTATTTACAGGTTGTCATCAATCAAAAATAGGGAGAATGTAGATAATTGGTTTTGATTCATGACACGAAGCTATCACTATGACATACAGATTTGACGACTGCTACGACAAAAAAGAATATATACTACAAGGGGACAGGACTTTAAAACCGATGCATCAATTATATTATTTTAGTTTTTGAGTCTTAGGTAAATTTTGTTAAAATCTCTCCTCGATTACGTATATATTAGCTTATATATTTAATCATCTTATTCTCAAATATTTTATATATTTATAAGCATATAAAACATATAAAAAAGTGTTTTAAAGTAATATATATTACTATACCTATGAAAACTGTGCATATTGCACAGATTTCACCAGATCAGTCGACTGACCTAGACTGGAAAATCTGTACAACATGCATAGGTGCACAGATATACAAATATATATTTCAAATTTGTTGAATATTCATTCGACAGACCTAGAGGCTTAGTTGGCTGATTCTACAACAGCTATTTTTTGAAAGGACATGACCTTTTGTGAAGAGTTACGAACCTCTACGAAAAGATTTGGACGCAACACTTCAATCGAAACTCTTCATCAACAGTCGCTGCTTTCTAACCTTTATAAATACAAACTCCAACTTGTTTCCAAATCACTTACTCACAATCTAATTCACTATCGAATTTTCTTATCTCTCTATTCTAACACTCTTGAATCCATTTGTTATCATACTTTCACTTACTCTGCATTAAAGCAATATTATACATTTCTATTCTTCATATACTTCAAATATATATATTTATACTCGAGGAGAAGATTATAGGAAGGGTGTACTACAAATGACAAATCCGTGTTATCATAACACATAGAGTCAAAAGTATTTTTTTATTCGTCGAAGTCCTGCTCCGCTGCTCAAGCGTGTTAAGTCCTCTTCGGCCGCTGAGGCAAAATCCTGTTCTACTGCTCAGGTCCCTGTTTGGCTGCTCAGGGGTTGTATAGACTTATTCCTCCGGGTTAAGTTAGGGTTGTTGTTTTAGTGAAATTCCAGAAGGAGTCTGGGACTGGATGTAGGACAGTGCTTCGAACCAGTATAAAAATCTCTGGTGTCATTTTACTATACAACTTTTATATTCCGCACTATTTACAATATTATTATCATCACTATACTCTGTATTATTATATATCCCTATTACACGATCCATAGCACACTTTCAACAACCCTAATAAATGATATCCAAATGCCTTGCGATTTTTGATTTAGATCAGAAATTATATTTTAGAGATGGGTTTCAATTTTCATAATTTTCGAAACTAATATGGATTTTATATGAATTTTCTATTAAGGAAAATGGATATTTGGGTTTAAAATAATTTACAGCTAAATCATATATGTTTTCGGTTTGAAATTTATATATGTTAGAAAACTTATTAAAAATAATTTATAGAAAATTTTGTACAATTTTCCTAAATGTTTTAATGAATATATAAAATTATTTAAGGTATGGGACTTAAATGTTTTATATATTTATAAAAGGGGGATTGTTTTGTAAATAATTTAAATTGTTTATTTCTAAAATATCGGCAACGCTTTTAGAAAAGAAAATTAGCAGCTAATAATATTTTGGCAAACAAGGCAGGTTAGTTGAAAAGAATTACTTTAAAAAGTTAAAAATCAGTTTAAACATGCTTTTTACATGTTTCACCTCTTTCGGCACCTAGGTTCCGACTGGGTACTTCCGCCTCCATCACCATTGAAACCAATGTACGTAGCATCAATGACTTGGTACATAGTGAATTGGATATAGGCGGAGGATATTGGGTCGAGACAATGGGTTCCGATTAGGTCTAACCTTACTTTGCTTTCAAATGAAAATGCGCCTGCTTTGCTTTCGAAAGGAAAGCTTTCGACTTGGTTGGCTTCCGACTGGATCGAATTGATTTGAGGAATAGTTTCGAATGATGTAGTGCTTTTTGTTTTAAGTAAATTCTTTTGAAGGGGCCAAAACCCCTTGCTGTCGCTTTCTACCTTTCGAAGGAAATGGTTTCAGAATGATACTTTGTTTTTAAAACATAGCCACTTCTCTAATGCTTTCGAAGGGTTGGTTTCGACACCATCAATTCTTTACTTAGGAAATAACTTTCGGAAGAGCGCCTTCGACTTAAATGTTTTATGACTCTTTTGTTCTATTGAAAGTAGAACCCAAAGGTTTCGAAAGGAATAAATGGTTTTGAAAGGTTTCCACATGTTTTACTTGAACCCAAATGCCTTCGAAAGGTTTGGTGTTTACAAAGGATTTTAATGATTTCGAAAGGTCTAAATGAAGGTTTCGAAGGGGTGGTTTCCTAATGGTTTCGAAAGGGTTTGAAGGTAGGTTTCTAATGTTTTCGAAAAGCAATGTTAAGTGTTTTAAAGATAGGATGTCTAAGGTTTTAAAGCTTTCGAAGGTGATGTTTTTTAATGCTTTTGAAAGGTTTATTATGAAGGGTTTCGAAAGGGTATGTTTTGGTCTTCGGCTTAAGGTTATAAATCAAAGTGGTTTACTTGGTTTCAAAAGGAATACTTTTAATGGATTTGAAAGGGATATTTTTAAAGGTTTATATGTTTTCATCAACAAAGTTCTATGTAAAATATATATAACATGGCAAGGTGATTTGAGTAAAGCATGGAGTATATTTTCCTTGTTTGAAGTATGATTTAAAGATTTAAATCAATTTGAGAGAAAATATTTTCAAGGAAAATTTTGTGGGTAGAATGCCCTAACTAAATTGACACCGATATCAAAATATCAGATGAGACCGGTAAGTCTAAAATTCCACTGTGTAAGGCTTTGTCATAGGTAAGGCTAAAATGATATTACACATAGAAAGGAATATACAAAGTTAAGATAGGTTATTGGCGAGCCTGCAAAACTATTAGTATCAGTTGACCTAGAGAATTCAGTTAGGGGTGGACCGTCCAAAAGAGGATTATCCAACAGAAGTTAGATTATTTGTTTATTTTGTCTGGTAGGCCCGAGTCAGCCAAAGGTTAATAGCGAGCCAAACAAAACTATATTGTTTGGACAGATAGTCCATTTGTTACCTGATTTATATGCTTTCATGACATTGATATTATTGTTTTAACAAGTTTTGGTTGTAGGATTAAGATTTGCAAAAGATATGTTTTGAAAGGATATTAGTGAGGCGAAACCCATTCTACTAAGCGGTGTGATCTCACTTAATATCAAATAACTGAGATGTATAGTATTATTCACACCAGGCATTATGTCTGACTCGAAGTTTACCCCTTGAACTCATGGGTGCTAAAAATTGATTTGAGTAGGCTGAGGGTTAAGGATTTTTAGGTTTTAGTAGGTGCATAAATAAAGCTTTCGAAGACGGGCAGTAGGCTGAAGTTACCTATATTCAGGACTTGTTTTATTTTATTTACACTGTGTTGTATTGAGTCTGTTATGACTATTTAGTACTATGGTCAACCAAGGGGTCATCTTCACATGTCACTCTTGGCGTATTTTGTAATAATTATATTTGATCTGAACCTGGGAGGGATTATATAACTTGGATATGAAATGTTGTTTTGAAACGTAATCAGAAAAATGTTTTAAAATGTGATGATTTTATTTTATATTCAAGTGCTTCTAATATTATGGATACCATTAACATTACCGTATTTGGTTACCAGAAATTAATATTATGGATGACTGTGGCATCTATAGCGCTTAGCTTTTGGCCTTTGGATAGGGGATGTTACAACTTAGTATCAGAGCATAGGTTTATGAAAAACTTTAAATTAAAATGATTTTTGAAAACATAATCCTAAGAAATTAGAGATAAGACTGAGGTAAGGGATAACGCTATAGTAACGTATTTATATTTGCTATATATAAGTACACGCTATATCTCTATTCTCCTATCTCTTTTAGGCTATTCTTCTGTATTTTTAAGGCTTGAATACAGATATGGATGCTAGAAGTGAAAGAGTTAACCTTTAGGGAAGCACCATAATAAATGGAAATGCCAAACCAAATACGAGAAGGAACCTAGGTTAGGCACAAGTTGGAAGTGTGGGTGCTAGAGTCCCGCAAGTTGACATGAGAGCTATGTATCAGTTCTTTGTCAACATGATGCAGGCAGATGTTGCTGCTGGAGTAGTTGGAGAAGGAATTCAGGAAGCTCCAGTGATCAATAACTATGCTATTCTGGGTAGGGATTACACTCAGTTAGGAGGAAAGCCATTTATTAGTACTGAAGATGCAATTGAAGTAGATAATTGGCTGCTTCATTGCGAGAGGATTTTTGCTGATTTGGGGCTCAATGATGAGAAGAAGAGAAGGCTTGCTTCTAGACAGCTTCAAGGAGCGACGCTGTACTAGTGGAATAGTGTTACAGTTGGATTTAGTGAGGAAATAGTGATATGGGATAGTTCAAAAGGAGATTTGAGGAAAGGTTGATGTCCGAGATTGCGAAGTCCACTCTATACTCAGGAAGTTCGTTGAGTTGAAGCAGGGGGATATGACTGCACTTGAGTATTCGAGGAGGTTTGAGGAGCTAGCAAGATATGGCTATGCTATGGTTGATAATAATATTAAGGCGAATGAGAAGTTCATCAAGGGGTTGAAGCCTGAGCTTGCTAAGGCAATGCTACTGCATATCAGGGATCCTTGTGATGTTGTAGTAGAGATGGCTTTAAGGAACGAAGCGATGCTTACTTTTCTATAAAGAAACAAGGCAAAGGAAGTCTAGGTGGCGCAGAGTCGGAAAAGGAATTTCTTCGATAAGAAAGGAGGTCAGAAGGGTGGAGCTACTAAGAAGGGAAAGGTAGAAATAGTCTATTATAAGTGCGACAAGAAGGGACGCTATGCCCATGAGTGCTGGACAGAAGAAGGAAAGAAATCTGCAGAGAAGAAGGAGGTGAGGTGTTTCAATTGCGATCAAATTGGACATTATAAGAACCGGTGCAAAGAACCAAGGATGAGAAATGGAAGGTGTTTGCATTTGAGCCAGCTACCTCGAGGCCAACAGCAGAGGAAAAAAGAAAAGCTGTGTTGGGAGGTACGCTTCTGATTCATGATATGTCAGTTAGTGTTCTTTTTGATACTAGTGCATCGCATTCTTTTGTATCTCATTGTTTGGTAGATAAGCTCAACCTAGAACCCTCGTATTTAGTTACTTCCTTAAAGGTTGCAAATCCGATAGGAGGGTATGCAACACTTAGGATGAAGTGTCACCACCTAGAGTTTGATTTGTTAGGTCATACCTTTGTTTGCAGTTTGCATATATTTGATTTTGTAGGGTTTGGAGTTATTTTGGTTATGGATTGGTAAAGTAAGTATGATGCTAGGATATTTTTCCATGATAGGAAAATATCACTTAGACCTCTTGACTATAGGGACCAGATTGTATATACCATAGAAAACACTAGTTGTGAGGTGAATGCTTTGTTGGGTGTTGTGAAGGTAGAAGACAAGTTGAATCGAGTTTTTGTGGTTAGGGAATTCATAGATATTTTTGAACCTATAGTAGGACTGCAACCGAAAGGAGCCATTGAGTTTCGAATAGATTTATTGCCTAGAGCAGAATCAGTGAGTAGACTGCCAAGCAGGATGACACCTACCAAGATGAGGGAGTTGAAGGTGCAGTTGGTGGATGTTAGAAGGCAAGAATTTCATTAAACCAAGTAGTTCACCTTGGGGAGCAACCGTAGTGTTTTCTAAGAAGCCATACGGATCGTTAAGATTATGTATCGACTAACGTAAGTTGAATGAGAAGACGATAAAGAATCGATATCTGTCGCCTAGAATTGACGATTTGTTCGACCAGTTAAGTGGAGCCAAAGTATTTTCTCATTTAGATTTAGCAATAGATTTCCATCTGCTTAGAGTAGCATAGGATAGTATTCCTTTGACAGCATTTAGAAATAGATATGGATCGTATGAATGGTGAGTGATACCGTTCGGACTAACTGATGCGCCAGCATTCTTTTTGGATTTGATGAACTGAATTTTCCAAGAGCATTTGGATAGGTTCGGGTTGGTATTTATAGATGATATTTTGATATACTCTAAGGATGAAAAAGAGCATGAAGTTCATCTTAGGGTGGTGCTTGAGACGCTGAGGCAGCATCAGCCGAAGGCGAAGTTTTCGAAGTATCATTTCTGAAAAAAAAACTTAAGTTTCTTGGTCATGTGGTCTTAGAGAAAGGGTTGTCCATAGATCCGACTAAGATCGAGTCAGTGAATAATTGGAAGAGACTTGAGACAGTGACTAAGATAAAGAGTTTTCATGGATTAACTAGATATCACCGAAGACTCATTAAGGATTTTTCATGGATAGCAGCACCTATGACCAAGCTAACGTGAAAGAATGTGAAGTTTGTTTGGACCGATAAGTGTGAGGAAACATTCCAGAGCTTGAAATACTTATTGACAAATGCACCTGTGTTGGTTGTTCTAGAAAGGAATCAGGATTTGGTAGTATATATAGATGCTTGTAGAACTGGATTAGGAGTTGTGTTAACGCAGAGAGGTAAAGTGATTGCATATGCTTCTCGACAGCTTAGACCGCATGAGATTAGCCATCCAACTCATGATTTGAAATTAGATGTCGTAATATTTGCATTAAAGGTGTGGAGATATTACTTTTTGGGAGAGAGGTTTGAGCTTTATACGGATCATAAGTCGTTGAAGTATTTATTCTCTCAGAAGGAGCTGGACATGAGGTAGCAAAGATGGTTGGAGTTTATTGTTGCTTATGACTTTGGAATTGAGTACACACCAGGAAAAGGCAATAGGATATGGATGCACTTAGCAGAATACATCATAATGCAGTGTTAGCAATGATAGCTGAGTGGAAAGATTTGGAAGCGCTGACAACTTACAGAGTGTAGTGGAGATCTGAAGCTGAGTCTAATGGAGAAACTACTGTGTTGTCTTGTTTAAAATTTCGACTGATGATGATCAAAAAGATCGCTTCTAAATAGGAGGACGATCCGGTATTAGTTGAATGGATCAAGAAGTTAAAGGATGGAATGAGAGCAGTAACTTGAAGAATTTTAGTCTTGACTAGAATGAGTGGTTGAGGAAGAAAGGAAGGTTATTTGTTCCAAATGTAGGAGACATAAGGAAAGAGGTTTTGGAGGAATTCTATCGTTCGAAGTTCACTATTCCTTTGGGAGGAACTAAGATGTATAGCAACATGAAGATGAGTTTCTTCTAGGAAGGAATGAAGATGGATGTAGGCTTGTGGGTGAAGCAGTGTCTGAACTGCCAACAAGTAAAGGCCTAGCATCAGAAGCCAAGTAGGTTGCTTCGGCTATTAGATATTCCGGTATGGAAGTAGGATTCTATTTTTATGGATTTTATAGATGGGTTGTCATGATCTAATAGAGGAAATGAAAGTATATGGGTCATAGTGGATAGGTTAACAAAGAGTGCTCATTTCATTCCAGTTGAATCAACTAGGACGACACCTATTTTGGCTAAATTATTTATGAAGAATATAGGTAGACTTCATGGAATTCCTTATGGTATAGTAAGTGATAGAGATTCATTATTCACTAGTGAGTTCTGGAGAAGTATACAGAAAATTTTAAGAGCCAAGCTTAAGATGATACCGCTTAACATCCATCGACCGATGGGCAAACGGAAAGAGTTAACAAATTCTAAGAGGATTTGTTACGAGCTTGTGTGTTAGATTTTTGAGGATCATTAGAACACCATATAAACCTAGTCGAGTTTTCGTATAACAACAGTTATTAGGCTAGTGTAGGAGTGGCAACGTTTGAAGCTTTGTACTGGAGGCCATGTAAATCTCCATTTTGTTGGTTAGAGACCATAGGTAGGTTGGTTCTTGGTCTGGATTTAGTTAGAGAAGCTGCAGAAAAGATTGAGTTAATTTGGGCTAGGATGAAGGAGGCTCAGTTTAGGTAGAAGAGTTACACGGATAAAAAAAAGTAAAGATTTGGAGTTCTCGATTAGAGATCATGTATTCGTCAAGGTACCACCGATGAAGGGTGTTATTCAATTTGGAAAATCAGGGAAGTTGGCACTGAGATTCGTTGGACCATTTCCTATTGTAGAGAGGATTGGGAAACTCGCACATAGAATAGAGTTACCGAAAAGTTTGGCAGGAGTCCACGATTTTTTTCTTTCTCATCTAAGGAAGTGTATTAGAGATCCAAAGAATACTATTGCACCGACTATGCTAGAGAACTTAGTAGTAGAGTCGAACGTGGCTATAGTTAAAAAGCCAGTTCGTATAGTCACGAGAGATTAGAAGAGGGTAAGGAACAAGACAGTTAGTTTAGTTGAAGTTCAGTGGAGCAACGATGAGAGAGATTGTACTTGGGAGACTGAGAGCAGGACTAGAGATGCTAATCATGATTTGTTTGATGGTATGTTTTACCTTTTTGAATTGTTTGGTATGTACCTTATCGTAATTTCGAGGATGAAATTCTTTAAGAAGGGGCGTGTGTAACGACCCAAATTTCTAGTAATATTATTTAGGATATTTAATTGGTTAAATAAAATAAAATAATGTAAGGTATAGGGGATTGATATTTGTGATTAGTAAGGGTAGCCTTGCCATGTTAACAAATGAACTAACATGAGTTAAAATAAAATAAGTTAGGGAAGTTAAGTAAAGGGAAAAGAGGAATAAGTAAATTCTTATACCCTAAACCTTTACACTCATTCATTTCATACGTTAATTTGCGAAAATTAAAACTAAGAGGCCGACCACCATTAAGCAAGAACAAGAGGAAGATAAGCTAAAGAAAGAAGCAAATCAATATAACTCAAAATCAAATCTCAATTCCTTAATCACAAAGCTAAAGTGAATAATGACTACATCTCGTGTTTTCTAATTGTTTTTGGTTTTAGGTTAAATTCGGATTATTTTGCAACGTTTTACCATGTTTTGATTGTTAGAAATAAATATATATGCTTGTTGGTGATTTGATATTTCATACGGATTTTATGATATTTTTTAATGCTAAAACCCTATTAAATGACATCCAAATGCCTTGCGATTTTAGATTTATATCAAAAATGATATTTTAGAAATGGGTTTCAATTTTCATAATTTTCTGAGTTAGTGTGAATTTTATATTAATTTTCTAGTGAGGAAAATGGATATTTGGGTTTAAAATGATTTATAGCTAAATTATATATGTTTTGGGTCTGAAATTTATATATGTTAGAAAACATATTAAAATGATTTATAGGATTTTTTTTAGAATTTTTCTAAGTGTTTTAATGAATATATTAAATTATTCAATGTATGGGACTTAAATGTTTTATATATTTAAAAAAGAAGAAGGGGTGTTTTGTAAATAATTTAAATCATTTATTTCTGAAATCTCGGCAAAACATTTAGAAAAGAAAATTAGCAATCAATAATATATTTGCAAACAACGCAGGTTAGTTGAAAAGAATTACTTTAAAAAGTTAAAAATTAGTTTAAACTTGCTTTTTATATGTTCCACCACTTTCGACACCTAGATTCTGACTGGGTATTTCCACCTCCATCACCATCGAAACCAATTCACATGGTATCACTGACTTGGTACATAGTGAATTGGATATAGGCCGAGGGTATTGGGTCGAGACAGTGGGTTTCGATGGGGTCGAAATCTTACTTTGGTTTCAAATGAAAATGCGCCTGCTTTGCTTTCGAAAGGAATGCTTTTGACTTGGTTGGTTTCTACTGGGTCAAATTTATTTAAGGAATGGTTTCGAATGAGGTGCACCTTTTGCTTTTAAGTAAATGCTTTCGAAGGGGCTGAAATCCCTTACTTCTGCTTTCTACCTTTCAAAGCAAATGGTTTCGAAAGGATACTTTGTTTTTAAAACCTAGCCACTTGTCCAATGCTTTCAAAGGGTTGGTTTTGACACCATCACTTCCTTACTTAGGAAATAGCTTTCGACTTAAATGTTTTATGACTCTTTTGTTCTATTGAAGGTAGACCCAAAGGTTTCGAAAGGAAAGGTTTTTAAATGGTTTCGAAAGGTTTCCACATGTTTTACTTGAACCCAAATGCCGTCGAAAGGTTTGATGTTTGCAAAGGATTTTAACGCTTTCGAAAGGTCTAAATGAAGGTTTCAAAGGAGTTGTTCCGCAATGGTTTTGAAAGGTCTAAAAGGAAGGTTTCTAATATTTTTGAAAGGCAATGTTAAGTGTTTTAAAGATAGGATTTATAAGGTTTTAAAGCTTTCGAAGGTGATGTTTTTCAATGGTTTCCAAAAGTTTTTTTCAAAGGGTTTTGAAAGGGTATGTTTATGCCTTTGGCTTAAGGTTATAAATCAAGTGGTTTACTTGGTTTCGAAAGTGATACTTTCAATGTATTCAAAAGGGGTACTTTCAATGGTTTAAATGTCTTCATCAACAAAGTTCTGTGTAAAATATATATAACATGGCAAGGTGATTTGAGTAAAGCACAGAGTATATTTTCCTTATTTAAAGTATGATTTAAAGGTTTAAATCAATTAGAGAAAATGTTTTCAAGGAAAAATTTATGGGTAGAATACTCTAAGTAAAATGACTCAGATATCGGAATACCACATAGGACTGGTATAGGGTCGTGCCTTATACATTTGTGATTATCCCCTAGCTAATTAAGACCAAAATTCCAGTGTGTAGGGCTTTGTCACAGGTAAGACTAAAATGATGTTACACACAGAAATGAATTTAAAGATTGAGGATAGGATATTGGTGAGCCCGCAAAACCATTAGGATCAGTTGACCCTGGAGAATTAAGTTAGGGATAGACTACCAGGAAGAAGAGTATCTAACAGAAGTTAGATTATTTGTTTATTTTGTCTAGTAGGCCCGAGCCAGCCAAAGGTTAATAGTTAGCTAAACAAAACTATATTATTTGGACAGATAGCCCATTTGTTACCTGATTTATATGCTTTCATGACACTGGTATTATAATTTTAACCTGTTTTAATTTCAGGATTAAGATTTGCCAAAGATATGTTTTTAAAGGATATTTGTGAGGGGAAACTCGTTTTGCTAAGAGGCATGGTCTCGCTTAATATCAAATAACTGAGATGTGTTGTATTATTCACATCTGGCATTATGTCCGACTCGAAGTTTATGTTTTTCCCCTTAAACTCTCGGGTGCTCAAAATTGACTTGAGTAGGCTAAGGATTGAGGATTTTCAGGTTTTAGTAGGTGGACAAACAAAGCTTCCAGTGACGAGCAGGAGGCTGATGTTAGTTATATTCAAGAGTTATTTTGTTTTATTTCTATCGTGTTGTATTGAGTCTGTTATGAATATATAATACTCTAGTCAGCCAAGGGGGCATCTTCACATGTCGCTCTTGGCGTATTTTATAATAATTATATTTGATCTAAACCTGGGAAACGTTTAGGATTATGTAACTTGGATATGAAATGTTGTTTTCAAATGTAATCAAAAAGTGTTTTAATCTATGATGATTTAATTTCATATTCAAGTGCTTTTGATATCATGGATACCATTAACATTACCGTATTTGGTCACCAGAAGTTAATACTATGGATAACTGTAGCATCTATAGCGCTTAGCTTCGGGCCTCCAACTAGAGGATGTTACATCTATCGTAGAAATGCACGTGTTTATTGCTTTATGCCGATATTATGTGTGTATTTGTGTAACTAATTTGATATTTCAGTACGTACCAGTATTAGCCCAAAGGAATATTTACATATGTATCCCATGTAGTCACATTCTTCGTATTATCCTATAGTATTACCTAGTAATACTCTTGGATGGTACGGGTATAACTGTAGGGTGTTTCAAATCGTTATGTTTTTGTGGTTTGCAAGATACAGGGGCAATTGCACATTAAAAGATTCCACACATCCAGTTCTCACTGCAAAAGAAATAAACATAAATTCTAAAAATAACCGAAACCAATATTATTTCAAAAATATCACTGTTACAAACCGCCCCAAAAACTGTCCTAAATTGTGACCTAGAAAAGGCCCATCGAAACTTAGACCGATTCCAAAGCTGGCTGTTGGTTGGTAAAAAGAAAAAAATGTCAAGATATTTATCTATTCTTTTAGTACTCATCGCGGAAGGACCAAATATAATAGCGATAATAGTACCCATTTTTTTATACCATTTCAAATGCCACAAATCATATCATAATGTTAATAACAACCATTACATCAATTTTTCCAAACGTACATTTTATGGGTACAATAGAAAATAACATGAAAAGATAGATATTTACTGCCATAAGGTTCACTCTAGCCATTTTCAAGCATCATCAACTCCTTCTTTAACCTATGTTGTAAGGAGAAGGGAGTCAGAAAAATAAGTGTTTGGTGAATAAAAACCTCGAGCATTACTATTTTAGTACTTGGGCAATACAATTCAAAATAAGAATGTCTTACATATTTTAAAACCATTTAATACATCATATACGGAAAGGAGGCGGTCCCCCATACAACTACTTAGTACCTTCCATTTTCGAAGTAGGTTTCCCAATGTCATAACCTATAACCAAGTCATAAATGTCTAACAGTGTGAGAGATAGTGCCTAAGTCACTTAATACCCTTCACTAAAAATAGGTAGACTCTGACCATTTAAGACATCAACTGAGGTGGACCCTGGTCATTTAATACATAGTAGCAAACCAGACTCCTCACCGGTGTCTATCTAATTGACATTGCATGGAATCTCATTTAGCCACTTAATACTTCTTTACGGGAAGGTAGTCTCTCAAATAGCCACTTAATACCTTATTCTGAAGCAGACCCTTTCCGAGATACCATCTACCGTGCCTAAATAACTAACCCTTGACCATTTAATACTTCATTTAAGGAAATGAGGCTGGCCTTTAAATAACCACTTAATACATCCAAAACCCTAAAGCATGTCCTTAACCTTATGACCCATAACCTACGGTGACGTCTCATATTAGTCCGATTATTCATAGGTACTGGTAGCCAGATTAGTTGGGCAGATATACCCTACAGAATTTGGACTGACCTTACATTATTGGAGTTCATTATCATTGGTAATGTCTAACATCAGCCCTAAAGTCACACTACTGATAGCCAGATTAGCTGGACAGACTTTCATATGTCTTTTGACTGACCTCATATACTATGACTTAGTCATATTTATGACACTCTTAATATATCATCACACACCTCACTGTATCCATTAATTAGGCTGTGTAAGAATTCCTTCTTAGTTTGCCTTAATAATCAACTACTTTCCTAAGAGGGATTTAATGACAATTATTAGCTAATTACTACGCAATTAATACGTTATAATTGTATGCTATTTATAGTAATTACCATATAAATAAACAGGCACATTTTATTTCTATGCATGTGGAGGTTACACCAAAACTAACATTAAATGTTAATTTATTTTTAATAACAATAATATAAGTCCTTTTCCATATTATTAGGATGCCAAATTTCCAATTTCCAAAACAAAGGATTCAACATTCTTAACAAAGGATTCAACATTCATATTCAAAAATTGCAATTAATAGACTTGTACATAATGAAATCTTCAGCTCAATCTATTGCATCAAATCAATGGAATAATCTTAAAAATAGAAATTGCAATTCTAGTTTCAACTTCTATTCATTCTTTTACAAATAATTAAATAGTGGAATTTTTATTTTATTTTCATATGGAATAAATGGTGTAAACTACGAATGAATCCATACCATACACCTTATTCCTTTATAGAGATTTCATAATAAAATTAGAATTAAATGGGAGCGGAATAAAATTTAAAATCACCAAAAGCTGCAAGAACTATATAATTCAAATAATTTAATGTAAATAATCGAGAATACCAATAAGAATTGATATTTTGAATTAAAGGGATTTGTAAGGGATTTAATAGTTTTCTATTTTGGAAATCCCAAATCTCCTAAGGCATATCCAAATATTTCATATATTAATTAATTACTAGAATAGAAAAACTATGATTTCTACTCATGGTTGGTCCTTAGCACTGCTTCTCTTTGGATTTGAAACAACCATTATGATATCCTTTAGACCTCTTCTTACTGATATATACAACAAGGGATTTGTATATATATTTGATTCAGAAAGTTTGGAGGAGAAGAGGTTCACAAATTAAATAATAAAAAAGATAGATTATAGGATTTCTTACCTGAAACACTAATGGAGTTTTCTGAATAAAAGAAGAGATGAATTGACAGAGCTTCATTAATGTTTCCAAAATATTTATGATTAAAAGTGAGGGGCCTAGGGTCTTATTTATAGAGATTGAAACGCTACAGAACCGTAGGATAAAATAGATTAAAAATGGATAAAACTGGAATGTTTGTTCTCGCAAAAACCCTAGCCACCACCAAAAGTAGAATTGGCCACTACGTTGGTGGCCGCAGGGGCGACCGGTTAGGCCAATAGGTCGATCGCTCCCCTTTTACTCGGGAATGTTTACTTGCTTAATTGATTTTATTTCTTAATTATACTTAATGTTAACGTCAATGTTAACTTTAAAGTTTACTTAACCCCTTGTCTAATTTCAATTAATTTTTGAATTTCAAATTATCAATTTATTTATTTATTTGAATTTGAATTAAATTATTTTATACCCAAAAACTTCAAACGCTCATAACTTCTTCGTTTGAGCTCCATTTTTAGCATATTATACATGGAAATTGATTTGAATTTTTCTACTAACGCAATGGTAAAACTTTCATTGCCAAATTCCAACTTTTACAAAATTTTCATTTTTACCCTTATCTTATTTACTTTAGTTAACTTACCTATGATTGATTTTACGGGCTGTTACAACCTTGGTCCATACAAGAAGTGTATAAAACAGTATCCATATAGTGACACAACATTAGTCTGACTGATAAATAAATTACATGGTAAAATGACTATATAAGTAGATATATCTCTAAAGCGCAGTGTCAGCTCCTCCATGTACCTTATCCTCGTTATCTCATCCACTACTTTATCCTTCTGTATTGGGTATAAAAAGGAAATGGAGGGGAATATACAAGGTCTGGTGAGTAAATACTAGCACAAGTGGTATGGTGTTGATAAGTGATTAAATTTCAGTTATTATCTATATAACCTGGTGGTGTTCATTTGTGTGCGTGTACTATATGTGAGGAACTAATCAATTTATATATTATAAGGTCCATTCTCGATATGCTAAATCAGTAACATTCTACGAAGATTTTAACTTGAAGATTGGACCCCAAAAACTGAGTAATCCTAGGGATGCCCGAGTATACGGTCTTGAAAATAAATAGCTTAACTATTCATTATGAAAATATCCTTAACGGTGAACTGCTTAAGTTGCACCGCAAGAAGTATAAATCGCAATGCCTGAGCCTACTCATTAGATACACAGCCTGATGATACTTCCACTTAAGCATTGAATAACCTCATCCTTAGTGCATGTAACCTATGCTCTACATCATTCAACCTACACTAACAAGGGTCAGGTAATTGATTTGACTCCTTTGCAGGCACAATCGCATAACCACACAATCATCCTACCATGGCAAACATCTTTGTCTCCTCTCTTCCGCTGCTAGTAAATATATGACCGGAACCAGCTATAGTAATAATAAAAGCATCCAATTGCAATATAATTACATGTAGCATTGAGTGTCATGTTATACGGCATCATGAAGTGTGAACCTAGGTGTTAGCGCCAAAATTGGTTACTAATACCCAAACGCCGCTGAAAGCACCAAATTGTTGTTACAGAAAACAGACAGAATGTATGTGGGGAGTATAAATATAATGAACAGTTAAAATTAAAAATAAAGTAGTAATAACAGATGATTTATAGTGGTCGGCTGACTCTGGCCTACGTCCACTCCAGAAATTTACTTTTTATTGATGTCGGAATCAATTACAATTACAATCCGGAGTTTTTAAAGAAATAATGGCAGAGTAGCCTTAATGAAGAAGATGAAGGGAAACAGAACGAAGATTCTTTTTTTTACCAAGCCCCTCATGCTGTATTTATAGGAAAAATGTGAGTTACTAGGCTTTTTTAGTGGTCCGGGCCCATTAAGACCATAGTCGAACCTACGCCCTTCATCACGACCGACCTTGAGCTTTGTGCATGCCGACCTGAAACATCCTGGGTATTAGCTCGAAGTAGACCTATCCATAACTCGTAGCAAACGAGCGACCGACCCAAGGCAGCTTTAACATGCCGACCTTGTGATTTACAGACCTCCACTTCTTCTACCGATCCGACCCTCTTTAACCGATCTGAAGCAAGATAAGCACTAACCCCATACTTGATGAACCACCATAGGCCGACCCACATGAACTGATCCCTCCGAGGTCAATCCCATCCAAATCGAACCACCACAGCCTCCCACTTTTACTATCCCACTTATCGTCGATCCACTTACTGTTGATCCCTCCATTCACGCCGACCCAGGGATGCCAACCCGATTCATTCCCTTCCATGCCGATTGGCTCTAACTCGATCGATCCAGAAACGCCGAACTAGATCACCACCGAGCCACATCTTCCGATCCACTTAGGCCGAGCCACTTGTGCCAAACCACCAATGCCGAACCATATCTGGCCGACCTGCCTTAACTTTCACACTATGATTGAACCATTCATTTTCTCCTCTCCTCGACCGATCTAGGTACAGCCGAGCCACCTTGATCGAGCGACCAACATCAAACCATCCATGATTAATCGTCTATCCATCCAACTGGCTCAAACCCATCATATTCCCTTCTCGACAAACGAGCAGTCGATTTAGTTAAATCTGCTTGTTTACGACCTTACCGAATGGCGGGTTAACATTTGCCCCTCAAAACATGCCTTGCGGTAGGAAGGCGTGTTTTGAATAGCTTTTGATCCATCATTCAAAGTCCATATGTTATCCATAGCCACCATCCGATCCATAATCCAATCCATTTTATACAAATGCCATTGTTGTATCCTTATCCAAATCCATGACTGCTCTGAGTTGATATCTGATTCCTATCCGGTAATCAAATCCTTATCTAGATCCACATCTGTCCGAACTCGACAACCGAGTTCTAATCCATCCATATCCAATAACAAATAACCGAATCCATGACCTCTTTGGGCCGATATCCAAATCCAGGACCGCTTTAGGTCCATTCCCGAATCCTTAGTTGTTAATAGCCAATATCCAAATCTGCAACCTCTCCGGGTTCTTGCCAAGCGCAACCTGCACCTGACGACCTATGTCCAATAATGCCATGGTGTTCATGGTTCAATGTCCCTGAACATTGAGTAATTTCGTGGCTTAAGTCCTTAGCCGAATCCTGGTCGCTCCGGACCCTTGCCGAGCATAATCCATACTCGACGACCTGAAGTAGTAACTGATAGATAACATGGGGCCTAAGTCCTAGGTGGAATCCTGGTCTCTCCGGACCCTTGCCGAGCATTGTCCATACTCGACGACCTTTTAGCCAAAAAACCAAAGGAAAATCCAATCGAAATCCAATTCGAAATCCAAGTAAAACCAGAAAACCAGAAATCCATATCAAAAGTCCAAATCAAAATCCAAATCAGAAATCAAGCATCCAAACCAAAATACAAACCAGAAAACCAACAAAACTGGGAGTTCAAACTGAACCCCAAAACCAAAGCAGAAAAAGCAAGTGTCCAAGCCAAAACGAAAAAAAACAGATTTCACAAACCAGAGCTTCACGGTCTATCATCATCTCAGAGCATGCCTAAGCGTTATCTCCGTTCCCGTACATGAGTAAGTGATTTAGCCGTTTTCCTAGAGTTTATTACTTATTCCAAACCACCACGATTAGTTGATGACCAAGCAACCACCATTCCTAGGCCTCGTGCCATTGTCGTTCAAGGTAGGCGGTGGCTGCTCCTGTTCTACCGTCGCATTTCAAGTTTCGACATATTGCCATAATTTACCATTCCTTACATGCTCCTCGATTATATCCTTTAGATGTCTACAACTATTAGTATCATGCCCGTCCAGGTCATAAAGGAGACAGTGCCTTCCTGACACCTTTTCACGTTCCGAGGGTTCCTTCCTTGCCGGCCTTCAATAAGGAACCGATCCCGAGTGTCCAAGTATATCCATTCCAAAGTCTCATTCAGTCTTGTATAAGTGAAGAATTTTGGTTCTCCCCAACGCTTCCTCTTCCCTTTATCCTTATCATTACCCCAGATTTCACCGGAAGGTTCCCTATCCTTAACCATGTTTACTTCCTTTGACTTCATATCCAAACATGCATCCTCTTATTGAAGAAATCTCTCAGCTTCATGAAAGAATTCCTCAAGATCCAATGGTGGATCCCGTATCAATGATACTGAAATCTGAATCATCCTTGACTCTTGACACTGCTACCATTAGAACTGTTGATGGATCTGGCAGATCCACTGCAAAGACTACTGTATTAAACCGAGTTAAAAATTCCTAAGCGATTCTCCTATCTTCTGCATCACCGACGCCAGTGTCATTACATTCTTCGGCCTCTTGATGTGAACTCGAAACTATTTAAAAAATCTGTCCACCAATTATGTCCATGTTCTAATAGATCCATCTTCCAGTTGTCTGAACCACATAGCAGCTATATTGGTCAAGTACAGGGGGAAACACCGGGCCATAACCTCCTTTGGAGCCCCCAGCACTTCCATATGCCTTGTGTACCTCAAAAAGTGGTCAGCGGGATCCGTCCTACCATTGTATACTTCCAGTGTGGGAAGCTTGAAATCGGGTGGATTCCCATCCATCCTAATATTATGGGTAAACGCACTTTTGTTTACTCCCTCCAAATCCCTATTTGTCAACCTCCATGAATAGTTCGCCTGATGATGTCAGCTAATCCATTGTTTGCTGCCAAGGGTTGCCCCCCATCCACATTCCTAACGGCCCTCTAAGTCCATAAGGGAATTCTGGCACATACTCCTCGTCACGTACTCCTATATTCCTGTTGGCATCGGGCTGCGTAGCGTCATCTGGTATCCCTTTATTGATTGGTCCAGTATTACTTGGTGGTGTGCCTCCGAGTCTAGGTCCATCCAAAATGATAGTTGTTTGCCGATTGAGTGCTGCTCCCTGCTGAATCACTCCATCGACTTGCTGGTAAGTCCTTTCGATCTAGCTCCATTGATTTGACCTCCTACAGTTGCTGCTTGTCCAAATTGTCTGAAAAGTGACTGCATCATTTCCTCTTGCCTATTAATCAATTTCTCCTGCATGGAATTCATCATGACCTGCATCTCGTCCCTAGTGATGTATACGGAGGCTTGATTAGCTCCAGAGGAAGCCTCCTGACTTCCCTCTTACTGACTTCTTTCCATCCTCTGTCTCTTGTTTGATTGCTTTTCCATAGTCTCCAGAATCTAAGTTCCTAAGCCTTTAAATCCAAAATCCAAGCTTCAGAATCCCTGAGTTCAATTCATAGTGAAATCACCAAAATGTTAGCGCCAAAATTGGTCACTAACACCCAAATGCCGTTGAAAGCACCAAATTGTTGTTACAGATCACAGACCGAATGTACATGGAGAGTACAAATATGAATAACAGTTAAAATAAAAAAGAAAGTAGTAATAACAGAGGATTTATAGTGGTTCGGCTGACTCTGGCCTACGTCCACTCCAGAAATTTACCTTTTTATTGATATCAGAATCAATTACAGTTACAATCCGGAGTTTTTAAAGCAATAATGGCAGAGTAGCCTTAATGAAGAAGATGAAGGGAAACAGAATGAAGATCCTTTTTCTGAAGCCCCTCATGCTGTATTTGTAGGAAAAATCAAAGTTACTGGGCTTCTTGAGTGGTCCGGGCCCATTAAGACCATAGCCGAACCTACGCCATTCATCACGACTGACCTTGAGCTTTGTACATGCCGACCTGAAACATCCTGGGTATTAAATTGAAGTAGACCTATCCATAACTTGAAGCAAACGAGCGGCCGACCCATGGCAACTATAACATTCCGACCCGGTGATACACCGACCTCCACTTCTTCTACCGATCCGACCTTCTTTAGCCGACCCGAAGCAAGATAAGCATCGACCCCATACTTCCCGAACCACCATAGGCCGACCTATATGAGCTAATCCCTCCGAGGCCGATCCCATCCAAACCGAACCACCACAGCCTCCCACTTTAACCGACCCACATATCACCGATCCTCATACTATTGATCCCTCCATTCATGCTGACCCAGGGATGCCGACCCGATCCATTCCCTTCCATGCCGATCGGCTCTAACTCGACCGATCCAGAAATGTTGACCCAGATCACCACCGAGCCACATCTACCGACCCGCTCAGTCCGAGCAACTCATGCCAACACCAATGCCGAATCATATATGGCCAACCTACCTCAACTTTCACACCATGACCGAACCATGCATGATCTCCTCAACCAAGCCAGTTACGACTGAGCCATCTTGATCGAGCGACCCACGCCAAATCATCCATGGCTGATCGTCTATCCATCCAACTGGCTCAAACCCATCGTATTCCAGTCTCGACAAATGATCAGTTGATTTAGTCAAATCCGTCTGTTTATGGCCTTACCGAAAGGCGGGTTAACACTAGGTACTCACCAAGTGTGAAACCGATGCATCTTGTTGCACAGCCCTATGTAGTTATGTGAACCCTTAAAAATTAAGGAAGTGGGAACAAGTTTCCCTAAACTATCCTATTTGGGCTGCATTAGGTTTAGGTTCAACTTTGGCTTGCTTTATCAGTTCGAACGACTAAATCTAGTATTCAGACGTCTTGACTCCACCTTAGACGTCTAAACATTTGGTTCAAATGTTTGAACTTTTGGTTCAAACGTTCCTACATGAAATCAGCAACAAGTATTAAGATGTTTGAACTTACTTTCAAACATCCGACTTTGATTTCAGACATTTGAATTAAAAGCTCATTCGCCTGAATCTAGTCAGAATACAACATTTTTTTAGGTTTTATTTCTTTAGTTTCAATGATTATTCAAACATTGAGGTGTATGTTAAAACTTTGAACTAATGTATTTTCTGTTGTTCTCTTTTAATTAGTTTATACTTATTCTTGGCTTAGGTATAATCAAATCATATGGTTTATCTTTAAACAAGTATTTATACATAATTTTTAATCTGAACATTTACATGGCTTACCAAATTGATTGTACATAGTTATTTAACGATCCATCTACGTATGTTCTATTTTATTCAAAGTTGATATAATTGAATCTAGATGAATTTTAAAGGGTGTATAATATTATTTTTTCCACCTAAATCAACTCAAATCTATCACAATGAGCTAGATCCATAGCATTCTAGAGGTAAATTCTTATCCAATTTACCCTCCCCCAAGTTCTAATAATTGTATTATTAAAAATCATAAACTAGGGTTTTCTAATTACCTTAATTCATATAGATCTTTAAATTAAATCATCAATTCAAATAAAAATCATCTTTTGCTTAAATTTATTAATTATATAAATGAAGTTAATAATTATCTACATCGTAATCATGTCGTAGATAAATCCACTCACCTCCAAACATTGTTTAGAGGAATCTCCTCTCTAATCCAACTTTAATTGGCATTCCTCCTTCTCTACGTAGTTGGATGTTGTTTTAATTTCATTTCTCTTTTTTTTCTTCAAATTTAATATTTTACTTTTATTTGAAGTTTGGATTTTAATTTATTCAAGGAGATTGTTTTAGGATTTGAGGAGGCGGAAGAAGAACATTTGAAGATTACTAGAAGCAACAACCACAGAATGAAAATACATAAAGGACGAGGTGAGTTAGGTTTAGAATCAACCCGTATATGGGAACAAAACATGAAATCCTCCTTAACCCTTACATGCACCTTAACGTACTTGGTTCTGTAACGCGTGCTATAGTAAACAATCCATATCCTCTACATCTAGTATCCATTTCTGACATTTTATATATTAATTGGGCTAGAATAATCTACTTGATCAGAAGAAAAAATTCAATTCCTCTAAATTCTTTCATTTGTAAATTTTAGTCTTTTAGCTTTGTAACATCCCTGAAATTTTAGTTAAGATAATTTGATAATTAATTTAATTTTTGAATTTAATTGTGAATTAATGATGAGTTAATTTGAATTTTTCTTTTTGATAAAGATATGTGTTTGGTTTGTGTTTACATATATATAATAATTTGAAATTTGAAATTTGAATTTGGAATTCAAATGTTAATATATTGAAATTTAATTGGACTTAAAGAAATTTTTATATTTGAGACAAAAATATAATAAGTATGATTACTTAAGTTTAAAATGAAAATTTTAAAATAAGTATTTGTTAATAAGTTTAATATCTTAAGCTTAAAAATATAAATGTATTGAAAATAAAAATTGTATTTACTAACTTAAAAATATTTATTAGCAATATATAATTTAATTTCAAACCATTTTTCTTTAATTTGTATAATTATAAATAATACATAAGAAAGTATTAAATAATTGTTTTTAACATTTAAAACATAATAAGTAAATTTGAGAATATACATATGTAAATATAAAGCAATTTATAAAATGATAGGGTTAAAACAAATTTGAGGAGAGGATTTAAACATAAAAAAACATAATAGCTCAAAATTCGAATAGGATTTGATAAAAGGATTTAATAAACATTTTCCTTTTAAAAGTTACATGTGATAAAATCAAATTTGTATGTATGTATATATATATATATACAATAATTAATACAAAAATACAAATGTAAAAAAAGATACATTTTGAATTAACATTTGTAAACTTGAGAATTCATACATTAACAAGTGTAGGCAAGAAGAGATAGGTAATGAACAAGTTTTTATTTAAAATTACAAGTGTTAGTTGTAATCATACAAGTGGAAAAAACAAAAGAAAAAAAATGAACAAAGAATAAACAGGCTAATACAATTCATCCTCTTTTCCAACTTCTTTTCCATCTTCAAACAGAGAATTAAAAACCAGAATCATCTCTATGTTCAAACCAAATAAATTTGTTTAAAAATAAATAAAACAGATTTAAGAAAAAAAATCAGAGCAAATCAAACTAAAATCTGGACACCCTTTGCAAAGCAAAATCTGTTTCAACCTGGAAATTAAAGTCAGAGAAGAAAATCAAACCTGGAATCAAAACAGGAATTCAATGCAAATCATCTCAACTTAAAGCAAGAATTCAACTTGGAAAACAAGTTCAAGTTCTTGGATTCAAACTGAAAACTAGAAAAGCATCAAAGTAAGGATCACTTTCCAAATCTTCACAAAGCAAATATATGTATTCAATTCAAGATCAACATCAAGCTTTCAAGCTTCAAAAAAAAAATTGCTTCAAGTCCCTGACCCAAAGCTTAAGGTCTGTAATTGTTCTCTGTTTCTTTTCGAATCAATGTAAGCAAAACTTCACCCTCTTTATTTTTAAAATGTCTGTGAGTAAACACCTTTTAAAAACAGTTTTAAATCCTTCATATGATTGTTCTATGAAATGAATGTTATAGTAAACATGATATAAATGTTTGCATGTTTGATTTGAAGATGAATGCAATATATATAGCAGTGATAGTGAATGTCTGTAGATATACAAATTTTAAACTCTATTCTTGTTCATGTTCCAGATTTAAAAAAAAATTCCTATCTCCCAAGTTAATCACTATTAATCATTGATCATTGAAAGGAACTTGATTACAACAAAGTAATCTTGTGTTTAAGAATAAATTTAAATATTTATATTTAACAAATATACTGTAAATTTTAGATTTACAGTGAAAAATCAAAATTTAATGAAAATCAATCTCAATAATTTAAGTTTCGGATCATATAACCTAAATTGATGTACAAAATCATGAATTTTAACATGAATTTGGGAATTTTTAATTTAGTATTAAAAGAGAAATTAAGGATTTCTCGAATTTGGGTTTTGGGTCGATTGTTGTTGATCAGCGTCGAAGGGGAGGTCGAGGTTCAGCATGAAGGTGGCTACGGTGTCTAGGGATGCAAGAAAAATAGTGGAAGGCTTTACTGATGGCCGTGGTGATCGACGCATGGAGAAGTAGGGTTGTGAACCTGCTATTGGTTTGGACTGGAATCGAGTGAAGATCGTCATCGTCAATGTTTCGGGTCGAATCGCTGGTGGAGGAATGAGTTCGTGTGATCGAGGCGCATCTCTATTGAAGGTGACGGATCATCTAGTTGTAGGGTTCGTCGTCGGTGGTCGATTTCGTCAATCGAATTGATGGAGGCTTTGGGTTAAGTTGCTCGTTTTTTTCTCTGGTGATAACGGCAAGTTCGATGGGTTCAAGGGATGAGGGGAGAATCCGCGATGTGGTGAGAGTCGTGGCGATGGCCAGAACCGGTCAACTTCGTCGTGCACGTGCACGATGAAGGATTTTTGCATCTGAGTTTATGGTTTGGGAAGAAGGATACTCTCGGGCATTCGTGAATTTTGCTCGAAGCAAACAGGGTAGCGTATGACTCGAAGTCGTACTCGAAGGAATTCAAATCGTGGCTCGGGTTTTTTTTATATCGGGGTTGTATAATAAGGTTACCAGGTTTCAAATTGCAAACGAAACATGTTTCCAGGTTTTGGAACTGTAGTAAAACGATTTTTAAATCCTTTCTTAGTTAATAATAATAAATTTTTTATACTAGATATAGGATAAGTTAAAATCTTTTATAAATTAAGTTAAAATGTTTTAAATGCCTGATTGTTTAAAATAAATTCACAAGTTTATTTAATTTAAAAGATAATGGGTTAAATCAACTTAAGGATTTTAAGTTAGTTCATATGATAATTTAATTTTCAAGGATTATTTAAATAAAACTTTAAAAAGATAAATGGGTTATTTTAAACGATGTTTTGATTATGGGTGAACTTAAAGGTTTAACATTGAATTATTTGTTAATGAAAATTTATTTTAATTTTTGAGATTTAAATGTTGAAATAAAGCGATCGTTAAGATAAGAACTTATCTTGGTAAATCAGGGACTTAATTAAAGGATTATTATTAATGTGATAATAATAAAAATAAAAATAAATTTATAACATTAATTTAAATTAAGGCAATTAATCACTTAATCAAAAAGAATTAACTAATGATTTAAGTTAAGTAATCGAGTTATTAAGATTAATTGTTGATTTAGAATAATCATTTATTAATTAAGAATAATTAATTAGAATGATGATCAATGATGGGGTTGATTAATTAATAAAATTTATTAAGGATTAATGAAGTAATTGGTTGAAGATAATTAATTAAAGGACAATTGAATAATTAAAGGTTAATTATTTAAAATAAAGAGTTAATTATCTAATGATTAAAGATTGATTAATTTGTTAATCAAATTTGATTTAAAATTAATTAGTAAAGGTTAATTAATTCATTAATTAAGGTTTATTAATAAATAGTTAAAGGATTAATTAATTTATAAATTGAGGTTAATTAACAAATAATTAAAGGGTAATTAATTAACATAAATTGTGGTTAATTAATTTTAATCAACCAGAATTAGTAATTTATTTGGTTTTTAATAAATCAAATGATCAATTAACCTTATTATGGACGATTGTCTTCTATTGAATGCTGTGAATTGTTTTGTCATCTCTGATGTGTGATGCTTTTTGATTTGAATTGTTTTAATTCAAGCTGTGATGAATGTAATGTATTTATTTATAATGCATTCATATTTTTTCTATTTGTGATCCTATGTATATAGATAAGCGTTATAGTTTATACCGCTTATCAAATATATTGCCATATTTGAATCTGTGTTGATTGTGGATATTGCACTTTTATCGTGTAAAACCCCTGGACCACACTTATACACACACAAATATGGATTACACGAGGAAATTGGTTAAGCCACAGATTTTGAAATGGTTTTAAAATTGAATTTTAAATCCAAAATAGTTTTGGAAATGGAATATGAAAAGTTTTTGAAATGGGGTTTTTAGGATAAAAGTTATTCTGAATAACTTGATAAAGTTTTTGAATTTAAATAATTTGATTTAAATTTGAATACAATATTTGAAATTGAATTCTATATTTGGTATTTATGACGTAAAAAGGTTATACAAGCTATAAATATGTTTATATGGTTTTTTAAACCCTTTTAAAATTATGGTTTTGAGAATTTGAAATTAACCCAAGTTTATATTTGGAAAGGCCTTCACTCGTACAAATATAATCGGGTTTTCCGAAACGAAAACAAGTGATTTCAAATAATAATAGCATTTATATAAGGAAGGAATTTCCAAATTATGATGAAAAGATTTCAAGTTTGAAATAGAATGGTTTTGAAAGTTATGAATGAATTTTTGGAAATGATTTTTGAAAGCTATGAATTAAATCTTTGATTGGATGAGTTAATCCTATTTGAAATAAAATCGTTTTGAAATGCTATGAATAAATCTATGTTAAAGATTGGTGAAGTTTGTTGCCAAATTGAAAGGGATCTGTAAAACATAAAGGATTTGAATTGGAAAGATATTAATGAATCTTTGTGAAAGATTTGTAAACTTTGTGAACTTTGTAAACTTTGTAAACTTTGTGAAGTGAATCTTTTGTTCAAAAAGATCTGTAAATGGTAATTTGTTTAACCATTTGAAAGAAAAGTTTTGCGTAATAAATTGTGACTTAACAGAGATCCCATATCCATATGTTTTTAAAATATTGCGTTCACTATTCGGTTTAGCCGGGAAAGGACCTTTGTGTCATATAACCCATTCCGAATAGTGATACGACGTTATGGATAGCAATTGAAGACCGGTGGTGAAGAGCGGATATTTTCGAAAACGAAAGTATTTCTTGTCGAATGTATCTGCATCGGCTGATCCCCGGTATAGAGATTTGAGCACCCATTGTGATCGGAAGTCCGGACGTGATTAGAGATTATCCGGATTTGCAAGGGCTTCTTCGAAAGTGCCTTCGGTTCCGTTCGATCCCGGAACGAACTTGTATGGATGTGTGTCTAACGTTACACTTTGAGATTTAAAGCTGGTTTCTATCAAGTACATTTCTGTTTGTTGGCAGAGAATTTATTCTCTTAGCTTAGCACCTTTCTCTGAGACGTAGCAAGCTCAGAGGTTATATAGTTGATGGTTACTAGTGATACATTCCCAATTTGGTAATGTGGCATACGAAGTGCTGCTGATCATTTGTTGATCGAAGCATGGCTTTTGTGAATAGCGTAGCTTTGTGGACGAGACCTCATCGAGCCTCACAAACCGGTAATGGTCGAAACAGGAAAGATGCAGAAAGGTTTCAGGGGTAGCGCCCTAGGGTATGACCATTCCTTTTGGAAAAAGGTAGTATCATGGTATGGAACCCAGATACTTACTCATGTGGGCACTGTAGTATATTTATTATTACTGTGTGATGTTGTTGGTATTGAGGATCCTCAGTTAAAGGTCCCAAAGGACCGGGGGTGGCATATCTTAGGTTTTATTCCCTGGGAAGGGGGTAGCCGGCCTTGTGTTAGCAGAGAGCCGGGTAGGCTCTCGGGGTATCCCTCCAGAGGCGTACCCATGTGGTAATCGGAAGTTCCTTAGCCAGACCATTTGTTGGAAATTCAATCACCAATACGCGCCTTGTACGGTTTTAGTTGTAGAACCTTCCATCTAATATGGTAGCTATAGTAGGAATACGACGAAATGTTGTATGCTGGCTAAGATTAATATTATACTTTCGAAAATGTTTTCCACTATGCACTAATAATAATATCAAAATGGTTTTCGCGTATCAAGCATTTTTGACTATCATAAGGAGAAATCTCCCCCAAGTGTGCGATTGCATGGTGTGTGTGCCGGGAGGCCTGATGGTAGTTTCATTTTCCAAAAAGCATTGGCGGATTTCAAATTTAAATTCTTTTATTTGTTTTTAAAGATAAACTGTTTTCTTTTGCTCATACCAGTCCCACGACTGGCCCATAGTTTATTGTTCCTTTCCTAAACTCTGGGTGCCCACAATTTTCCACACGGGCAGTCTAGAGTTGGGTTTTTCAGATAGTAGATATAGATATCGATTGGGCAGCTTTTAGCTTTCTCTTTGGATTCATGGACGAGACTTGCTTATCTTTGTACAACATGATGGTGGTCGAGCTAGTGGCTTTGGAGCATTGGATTGGAGTTGCAGTTTGATATTGGAGTTATCTCTTTTACTATTCGGTTTCCGCTGTTGTTTATTGTCTCTGATATTTCTTGTATCATATTGATATCATTGTTGTGTATCATTGGATATTGTATTCGTTGGAGTTGTATATGATATTCATTTCTTTTTCTTCCGCTGTGTTGTTATACTTGATGTGTTATAAGCTCCGGCGAACCAGATTCGACGTTTGGATCTGCGGCATTTGAATATGAGCGTCGTATTCGGTGTCGATTTTCGAAGGTCGAGTTAGGGTCGCTACATTTGGTATCAGAGCTGAAGGTTAAAACTTTAGCTCAGGAGTATAACACATTAATTGACTCATTAGAGATTGGGTGAAGTATATCCTAGAATGAGTATATCCCAAAGATATCCGTTCGAATGCCTCAGTAAATTCTCTTACTATCCACTGATAGTGAGTATGAGTGCAAGAAGAGGACGAGATAGGGGACAGGGAAGTACCACTATAAATGGTCAGTACCCTGCAATAGCGGAAACAACTTTCTCTATCAATCTCCTTTGATTTGTCTTTTCAATCCTTTTATGATTCCTGGCAGCTCCAAGAAGAAGCTTTGATATATTTGCATGGGACACAACTCCAAATGGGTCAGAATTGTTTGTTTGGATGAATTGTTTGCTTTGGTTGCTATGGTTGATAGATATATTTTGGTTATTTAAACTAAAAGATTTGGATTGCATCCATATATCTGTCTATTCTTTTGGGGTCCAGATATATTCTACGAATGGTTAAGTTATCCTTCGAACTAACCAATACTCCTGTATATTCCATAGTTCTGGTGACCCAAATATCTTGATTCGTTCTTGTATCAATTATTGATATTTTGATTTGTTAAGCCAAATACAGAATAGATATTCAATTTTGTCTGAAAAGATATTCCTCTGTCTTTCATATGTTCTTGGTTGTCTCCCTTGCGAATTTCGAGGACGAAATTTTCTTAAGGGGGAAATCTGCAACATCCCTGAAATTTTAGTTAAGATAATTGGATAATTAATTTAATTTTTGAACTTAATTGTGAATTAATGGTGAGTTAATTTGAATTTTTCTTTTTGATAAAGATATGTGTTTGGTTTGTGTTTACATATATATAATAATTTGAAACTTGAATTTGGAATTCAAATGTTAATATATTGAAATTTAATTGGACTTAAAGAAATTTTTATATTTGAGATAAAAATATAATAAGTATGATTACTTAATTTTAAAATGAAAATTTTAAAATAAGTATTTGTTAATAAGTTTAATATCTTAAGCTTAAAAATATAAATGTATTGAAAATAAAAATTGTATTTACTAACTTATAAATATTTATTAGCAATATATAATTTAATTTTAAACCATTTTCTTTAATTTGTATAAGTATAAATAATACATAAGAAAGTATTAAATAATTGTTTTTAACATTTAAAACAAAATAAGTAAATTTGAGAATATACATATGTAAATATAAAGCAATTTATAAAACGATAGGGTTAAAACAAATTTGAAGAGAGTATTTAAACATAAAAAAACACAATAGCTCAAAAGTTGAATAGGATTTGATAAAAGGATTTAATAAACATTTTTTTTTAAAAGTTACATGTGATAAAATCAAATTTGTATATATATATACAGTAATTAATACAAAAATACAAATGTAAAAAAAGATACATTTTGAATTAACATTTGTAAACTTGAGAATTCATACATTAACAAGTGTAGGCAAGAAGAGATAGGTAACGGACAAGTGTTTATTTAAAATTACAAATGTTAGTTGTAATCATACAGGTGGCAAAAACAAAAGAAAAAAAATGAACAAAGAATAAACAGGCTAATACAATTCATCCTCTTTTCCAATTTCTTTTCCATCTTCAAACTGAGAATTAAAAACCAGAATCATCTCTATATTCAAACCAAATAAATTTGTTTAAAAACAAATAAAACAGATTTAAGAGAAAAATCAGAGCAAATCAAACTAAAATCTGGAAACCCTTTACAAAGCAAAATCTGTTTCAACCTGGAAATTAAAGTCAGAGAAGAAAATCAAACCTGGAATCAAAACAGGAATTCAATGCAAATCATCTCAACTTAAAGCAAGAATTCAACTTAGAAAACAAGTTCAAGTTCTTGGATTCAAACTGAAAACTAGAAAAGCATCAAAGAAGGATCACTTTCCAGATCTTCACAAAGCAAATATATGTATTAAATTCAAGATCGACATCAAGCTTTCAAGCTTCAAAAAAAAAATGTTTCAAGTCCCTGACCCAAAGCATAAGGTCTGTAACTGTTCTCTGTTTCTTTTAGAATCAATGTAAGCAAAACTTCATCCCCTTTATTTTTAAAATGTCTGTGAGTAAACACCTTTTAAAAACAGTTTTAAATCCTTCATATGATTGTTCTGTGAAATGAATGTTATAGTAAACATGATATAAATGTTTGCATGTTTGATTTGAAGATGAATGCAATATATATATATATATAGCAGTGACAGTGAATGTCTGTAGATATACAAATTTTAAACTCTGTTCTTGTTCATGTTCTAGATTTATAAAATAAAATTTTCCTATCTCCCAAGTTAATCACTATTAATCATTGAAAAGAATTTGATTATAACAAAGTAATCTTGTGTTTAAAAATAAATTTAAATATTTATATTTAACAAATATACTGTAAATTTTAGATTTACAGTGAAAAATCAAAATTTAATGAAAACCAATCTCAATAACTTAAGTTTCGGATCATATAACCTGAATTGATGTATAAAATCATGAATTTTAACATGAATTTGGGAATTTTTAATTTAGTATTAAAAGAGAAATTAAGGATTTCTCGAATTTGGGTTTTGGGTCGATTGCTGTTGATCAGCGTCGAAGGGGAGGTCGAAGTTCGGCATGAAGGTGACCATGGTGTCTGGGGATGCAGGAAAAATAGTGGAAGGCTTTACTGATGGCCATGGTGATCGGCGCATGGAGAAGTAGGGTTGTGAACCTGCTTTTGGTTTGGATTGGAGTTGAGTGAAGATCGTCGTCGTCAATGTTTCGGGTCGAATCGCTGGTGGGGGAATGAGTTTGTGTGATCGAGGCACATCTCTGTTGAAGGTGACAGATCATCTAGTGGTAGGGTTCGTCATCGCTGGTCGGTTTCGCCAATCGAATTGATGGAGGCTTTGGGTTAAGTTGCTCGTTTCTTTTTCTTTGGTGATATCGGCAAGTTCGATGGGTTCGAGGTATGAGGGGAGAATCGACGACGTGGTGAGAGTCGTGGCGATGGCCAGAACCGGTGAACTTCATCGTGCACGTGCACGAGGTCAGATTTGTGCATCTGAGTTTATGGTTTGGGAAGAAGGATACTCTCGGGGATTCGTGAATTGTGCTCGAAGCAAACAGGGTCGCGTATGACTCGAAGTCGTACTCGAAGGAATTCAAATTGTGGCTCGGGTTGTTTTTATATCGGGGTTGTATAATAAGGTTACCAGGTTTCAAATTGCAAAAGAAACATGTTTCCAGGTTTTGGAACTGTAGTAGAACGAATTTTAAATCCTTTCTTAGTTAATAATAATAAAAATTTTATACTAGATATAGGATAAGTTAAAATCTTTTATAAATTAAGTTAAAATGTTTTAAATGCCTGATTGTTTAAAATAAATTCACAAGTTTCTTTAATTTAAAAGATAATGGGTTAAATCAACTTAAGGATTTTAAGTTAGTTCATATGATAATTTAATTTTCAAGGATTATTTAAATAAAACTTTAAAAAGATAAATGGGTTATTTTAAACGATGTTTTGATTATGGGTCAAGTTAAAGGTTTAACATTGAATTATTTGTTAATGAAAATTTATTTTAATTTTTGAGATTTAAATGTTGAAATAAAGCGATCGTTAAGATAAGAACTTATCTTGATAAATCAGGGACTTAATTAAAGGATTATTATTGACTTGGTAATAATTAAAATAAAAATAAATTTATAAGATTAATTTAAATTAAGGTAATTAACCACTTAATCAAAAAGAATTAACTAATGATTTAAGTTAAGTAATCGAGTTATTAAGATTAATTGTTGATTTAGAATAATCATTTATTAATTAAGAATAATTAATTAGAATGATGATCAATTATGGGGTTGATTAATTAATAAAATTTATTAAGGATTAATGAAGTAAATGGTTGAAGATAATTAATTAAAGGACAATTAAATAATTAAAGGTTAATTATTTAAAATAAAGAGTTAATAATCTAATGATTAAGATTGATTAATTTGTTAATCAAATTTGATTTAAAATTAATTACTAAAGGTTAATTAATTCATTAATTAAGGTTTATTAATAAATAGTTAAAGGATTAATTAATTTATAAATTGAGGTTAATTAACAAATAATTAAAGGCTAATTAATTGACATAAACTGTGGTTAGTTAATGTTAATCAACCAGAATTAGTAATTTATCTGGTTTTTAATAAATCAAATGATCAATTAACCTTATTATGGATGATTGTCTTCTATTGAATGTTGTGAATTGTTTTGTCATCTCTGATGTGTTATGCTTTGTGATTTGAACTGTTTTAATTCAAGCTGTGATGAATGTAATGTGTTTATTTATAATGCATTCATATTTTTTCTATCTGTGATCCTATGTATATAGATAAGCGTTATAGTTTATGCCGCTTATCAAATATATTGCCATATTTGAATCTGTGCTGATTGTGGATGTTGCACTTTTATTGTGTAAAACCCCTGGACCACACTTATACACACACAAATATGGATTGCACGTGGAAATTAGTTAAGTCACAGATTTTGAAATGGTTTTAAAATTGAATTTTAAATCCAAAATAGTTTTGGAAATGGAATTGGATTTAATATGAAAAGTTTTTGAAAAGGGGTTTTTAGGATAAAAGTTATTCTGAATAACTAGATAAAGTTTTGGAATTTAAATAATTTGATTTAAATTTGAATACAATATTTGAAATTGAATTCTATATTTGGTATTTATGACGTAAAAAGATTATACAAGCTATAAATGTGTTTATATGGTTTTTTAAACCCTTTTAAAAGTATGGTTTTGAGAATTTGAAATTAACCCAAGTTTATATTTGGAAAGGCCATAACTCGTGCAAATATAATCAGGTTTTCGAAAATGGAAACAAGTGATTTCAAATAATAATAGCTTTATTATAAGGAAGGAATTTCCAAATTATGATGAAAAGATTTCAAGTTTGAAATAGAATGGTTTTGAAAGTTATGAATGAATTTTTGGAAATGATTTTTGAAAGCTATGAATTAAATCTTTGATAGGATGAGTTTATCCAATTTGAAATAAAATCGTTTTGAAATGCTATGAATCAATCTATGTTAAAGATTGGTGAAGTTTCTTTCCAAATTGAAAGGGATCTGAAAAGCGTAAAGGATTTGAATTGGAAAGATATTAATGGATCTTTGTGAAAGATTTGTAAACTTTGTGAACTTTGTGAAGTGAATCTTTTGTTCAAAAAGATTTGTAAATGGTAATTTGTTTAACCATTTGAAAGAAAAATTTTGGGTAATAAATTGTGACTTAACGGAGATCCCATATCCATATGTTTTTAAAATATTGTGCTCACTATTCAGTTTAGCCGGGAAAGGACCTTTATGTCATATAACCCATTTCGAATAGTGATACGACGTTATGGATAGCAATTGAAGACCAGTGATGAAGACCAGATATTTTCGAAAATGAAAGGATTTCTTGTCGAATGTATCTACATCGGCTGATCCCCGATATAGAGATTTGAGCACCCATTGTGATCGGAAGTCCGGACGTGATTAGAGATTATCCAGATTTGCAAGGGCTTCTTCGGAAGTGCCTTTGGTTCTGTTCGATCCCGGAACGGACTTGTATGGATGTGTGTCTGACATTACACTTTGAGATGTAAAGCTGGTTTCTATTAAATACATTTCTGTTTGGTGGCGGAGAATTTATTCTCTTAGCTTAACACCCTTCTCTGAGACGTACGAGCTCAGAGGTTATGTAGTTGATGGTTACTAGTGATACATTCCCAATTTGGTAATATGACATATGAAGTGCTGCTGATCATTTGTTGATCGAAGCATGGCTTTTGTGGAACGCGTAGCTTTGTGGACGAGACCTCATCGAGCCTCACAAACCGGTAATGGTCGAAACAGGAAAGATGCGGCAAGGTTTCAGGGGTAGCGCCCTAGGGTATGACCATTCCTTCTGGAAAAGGGTAGTATCATGGTATGGAGCCCAGATACTTACTCATGTGGGCACTGTAGTATATTTATTATTACTGTGTGATGTTGTTGGTATTGAGGATCCTCGATTAAAGGTTCCAAAGGACCGGGGGTGGCATATCTTAGGTTTTATTCCCCGGGAAGGGGGTAGCCGGCCTTGTGTTAGCAGAGATCTAGCTAGGTTCTCGGGGCATCCCTCCGGAGGCGTACCTATGTGGCAATAGGAAGTTCCTTAGCCTGACCATTTGTTGGAAATCCAATCACCAATACGCGCCTTGTACGGTTTTAGTTGTAGAACCTGCCATCTAATATGGTAGCAATAGTAGGCATACGACGAAATGTTGTATGCTGGCTAAGATTAATATTATACTTTCGAAAATGTTTTCCACTATGCACTAATAATAATATCAAAATGGTTTTCGCGTATCAAGCATTTTTTACTATCATAAGGATAAATCTCCCCCAAGTGTGTGATTGCAAGGTGTGTGTGCCGGAAGGCCTTATGATAGTTTCATTTTCCAAAAAGCATTGCGGATTTCAACTTTAAATTCTTTTGTTTGCTTTTAAAGATAAACTGTTTTCGTTGCTCATACCAGTCTCACGACTGACCCGGAGTTTATTGTTCCTTTTCTAAACTCTGGGTGCCCACAATTTTCCATACGGGCAGTCTAGAGTTGGGTTTTTCAGATAGTAGATATAGATATCGATTGGGTATCTTTTAGCTTTCTCTTTGGATTCATGGACGAGACTTGCTTATCTTTGTGCAACATGATGGCGGTTCGAGCTAGTGGCTTTGGAGCATTGGATTGGAGTTGCAGTTTGATATTGGAGTTATCTCTTTTAATATTTGTTTTCCGCTGTTGTTTATTGTCTCTGATATTTCTTGTATCATATTGATATCATTGTTGTATATCATTGGATATTGTATTCATTGGTGCTGTATATGATATTCATTTCTTTTTCTTCCGCTTTGTTGTTATACTTGATGTGTTATAAGCTCCGGCGAACCAGATTCGACGTTTGGATCTGCGGCATTTGAATATGAGCGTTGTATTCGGTGCCGATTTTCGAAGGTCGAGTCAGGGTCGCTACAAGACTTTTAAAAAATTACAAAATTCCCTTTTCAATTAATTAATTATTTATGTTAAAAATATAGGGTTCTACATTCCTTTTGTTATCATTGTCTATATTTTCACTAATAATATCCTAATTAACGGCCTTATTAAACTTTAACACACTACTTAGTCATGCTTAATCGCCACTGTTTGACCTCTTCTCCATCTCTACCTCTTCAAGAGAAGAAACTGCTTTTTTTTCATAAAATCACTCAACATGGTTGGATTCTTCATTGGAAGCCACTTTTCAAAATCTAATTCATCGTCCACTCCACCAACTATTGCCATCGGTACCAAACTATCCTTCGGATTTTTGCCTCCATTTAAGCCACATTGAATCTCTTTAGATTACTCTTCGATTTTTCTTTATTCCTCTAGTGAATATTTTCCGATGATAGTTCATCCTGAGTTGCACAGAATGAGCCCAAAATTTATTAAAATTTTGTTTGCAAGTTGATCATACTATGTTATGGATTCTGGCTCCAACCTACCGAACCACATCATTGCTAGTCCTTCTAAGAACAATTGGAAATGTCTACACTTCACAAAATCATTTGTCCTGGCACTATCCATGTAGCAATAATATTTCAACAAGATTGTAAAGGATCCTCAAACCCATTGAGACTTGGAATTATTGGCATCACGAACTTCCTTGGTATTATGCCGCCCTAATCTCCATATTAAACAAATTTCGACTAGAATCGGTATCCTAGATATCCTCCTAATTATCCTTCTGAAGCAATACTCAAATTACTTCGTTAATCATCTCTTCGATATCTTCATTTCTTGTTAAGCGGTGGTCATCGCATGCATTACCATGTGTTCAGTTCTACGTAACCATCATAACCACTGTCCCAACGGTTACGGATATCATCACAACACCAGGGTTTCCCTTGCACTGGAGAGTCCATTCGTTTTGGCCTTCTATGATGTCAATTCATGTTTCTTTCTCTACACTTACTTCTTCTATGAGCATCTCTCTTAAAATTACTTCCTATTCTTAACCTTCTAAGATTCATAGCATAACTGTACCTTCACAAGCATTATTTTTACCACCATTCTTCCTTATCAATGGATCCTCCTCGATTCACGATGGATTAGTACTGATTCATGCTAGATCGCCACCAATCCATCCCATAGCCTATTCATCAGCTCAAACTCATTTGTTCTGATACCAACCATTATTTGCATCTCTATCTCTAACTACTTCTCTCCTTAGTTTGTGCCTTCTTGCAAAACTTTCATTGTTTAATCTAATTAGAGGTCTTTCTCTAACTCTGTAATCTTTGTGGTAAGATCCTTGTCTTATAGAGGTTGCCACATCAATGAAAATTGCTTCGCTAACTTCGCCAGAATCCTTTTTGTATTGCTTCCATCTTTTGAATCATGGTGCTCATCATTCAATCCAACTCTTGCCTAGTCGTCAAATCAGGTGGAGGTTGAGTAGTTCTTTCACTCCTTCCATTTAATGGATTCCTCTTCAATGACTGTTCTTCGTAGATTTTTCTTAAGTCCTATATCTGTAACGACCCGTAAATTTTAACTGTTTTAACAACGTAATTAACTGGAATTTTATGAAATTTTAAATAATTGAATTTGGAAATATAAATTTGATATTTAGATTGCGTCTATTTAAACATAACAAGTGGTAAATTTTCGTTAGATAATATGGAAGTTTACTTTATCGTGTAATTCTATTTCAATTAAATCAGTTAATATTTGATGATAATAAAATATTTTCCAAATCTAAATATTTTTATATAATAAATTTGTAAATCATCTTCTGAGTGAGAAGTCATATTTCCATTCATCAAATTTGAACTACTATTGCTACATTTATCTTATTTCTGGTATTTTAGCAGCATTTTCAGTATCGGTTATCGAATTTTGATAGGATGATCATACCACCGATATCTGCATACCATTTTGATCGTCTTATCGTGCTGATCTCCGCAGCCTATTCGTAAGTGTGTTTCGATGTCCAGTTCATGGCGAGAACTGCGAAGCAATTACCGTGTCGGTATCCAGTTTGGAGCAATTGTTGTTTTGTGTCTTTTCATTTTTCCAACATGAGAACTTGAATGGTCACTCTCTTTAGTATTCTCAGAATTTAATTGTGGACTTTTGGTTATCCATCTATTTCATCAATATCCACTGGTTCGTTTACATTTTTGTTCATTTTTTCTCTATATATGGGTTTTGAAAAGAAAATATATATTTGTGGATCTAACGGTTCGTCTCTTAGCTTGCTTGTTCCTTCCTTTTTCTTACTATTCGTCATCTCTCTAAAATTTCCTCATGCCCTTACTCCCCTTCTCTTCTCTTGGCCTTACGCATGATCGGCCTCGAACCCATGCCAAGACCACCCTTGTTCCCACCTCAACATTTCCAACTTCTTTCCCACCACCAAACCCAGTCTTCCCTTCTATTCACGTACCTACCTTTCAACACCGAAGACAAGCCCTTCACCATTTGAGCATTGCCTCCTCTCTCTCATGTGCATCTCCTTCGCATGAAAGCTACGCCTGCAAACTTGGTTGTTGTATATATATATGGTAAGTACATATATAATATATCTACAATTGACAGTATTTGCATTTTTGGGCTTTATAAAGATAGATCTGTATGAGTTATAGTACGCATTGTATAAAGAGTATATATAGTTGTTGTTGTATAAATGTTAGCTATATAAGCAATATTAGTGTGTGTGTGTGTGTATATATATATATATATATATATATATATATATATATATATATATATGTTCGATTATTATATAATAGAATTGAAAAGGTAAATATTTGTTCTTTACATTGTTTATATTATATACATAAATATATTTGACTACTGTTATATATTGATTCGCATAAATTTGTTATAACCGGATTTCATATGAATATTTGTTTATATAAGTTTTCGGTAGTATATATATATATATGTTCATATACATATGTATATGAGTTCATATAAGCTTGTAAACTTTGTATGTTTTGAAAACTGGGTATGTGTATGTTATTGCTCCTTTATATTACATAATATATATTTGTTATTTTATATCGATTTTTGAATTTTATAAAAAAGATAGTTTATATACATGTGTTTAAGAGTATTTACATATATTATGTTAAAATTTTTAGAAATTTCACAGTAAAGTATATAGAAAGGTGTTTAAAAAGGAAATCAAATTGCCAGTTTATATTTTATATATGTGTGGTTTTTTTTGCTTATATATATATATACATATTTTACAGTTTTTTCTTTAAGTATGTTGATTTGTTATACGCATAGATTTCGAAATAAAAATGTATATATATACTTTAAGATCTGTTACAAATGTATTAAGTTATATAAAACATATTGTATGTATGTAAGTTTAAATATTTGTATAGTTGCAGTATATGTTTACCTCAGTGTATATATATATATATATTCATATAGATTATATACTAGTATACGTGAATTTGGTTTTTATAGATATTTGTATAAATGATTTTCTGTAGAAGTTTTGGATATGATATATATATTAGTATTTTGATTTCCTATGAATATATAGATATAATATGTATATAAGATTTTATATATGTAATTTTATATTCACTGAATATTACTATATATGTGTACTATAGTACTATGTTAAGTATAAGTTTATATATAGGTTATAATAACATTGATTTTTTTTAAATTTTGTATGTGCATGTTATAAAATCTGTTATACAGTTTATAAAGAAGAAAATTGTAGTTACATTATATAATATAAATGTTATACATATATATATATATCTGTGTCTGTGTGTTAGATATTGAAAAGTGTGTTGATTTATATACATGTGTGTTATTTAATTTTATATGTGTGTTTAATCGTATATGTTATGTCAGTTTAAATATGTATATATATAATCTATAGTCTACAGTGTGTATATATAGTATTATTTGTCCTTCTTTACAGTTTATATATATTGGTTTATATATTGTAGTATGATAAATATATGCTGAAATCTTTGGGATACTTGCTCATATGTTCTCATTACTATGTGAGTTATAGAAGTTATATACATAGTATAATAATTTATATGTTGTGCCTAAAATAAATAAATAAATAAATAAATATATATATATATATATATATATATATATATATATATTTGTTATCAAAATATTGTTTTAATGATTCTATATGGTATGTAAGTGTATATTGTTTTATATTATAAATGTGTGTATATATATTCTGTTTAAATATGTAAAGGTTTACTTTATATATATGTTTTCAAAAAAAATTGGTTTTGAGAGAATTGTTATATATATTGTATATTTTGTTCAGCTTGTATCAAGCTAATTTGATTTGTTCTCATCGATTTCCATTTATTAGCTTTGTTCGTCGAAATCGTGCCAATCTTGCTTCCAATCTTGCATTACTTTGGAATTTGTGCTTGGATTCATAACTCATCTCATTCTCGTTCATCTCTAGCCTCGAAAGGTGAGCAATCAAACACGACTAACGTTATTATATTTATTAAATTTGATTTCAATTGAAATGACAATTAAAATATGCTGCTATTAGTTATTTAAATTGTTATATATATGCTATTATCTGTATCTGTTCACCTATGACATCTGACACCATGATCTGTTATTTATTTTATCACTGATGACATATGCATGTTGCTCATTATTATATTATTATCATATATGCTGTCACTCTTCAAGTTCTCTGTTAGTATAGAATTCCCTATGGGTTGCAATGACACATATCCGAACGGTCTGTAGAATATGAGGAAATCATTATGGGTTGAAATGATAAATCCAAGCGATTTTCATTGAATTGAATTTGGGATTGCGGGTTGAAATGATATATATACCCGTAGATATTTAAATTGCGGATTGAAATGATAAATATCCGTATCACTTGACCATAGCATAGAGAATTATTTACAGACACCGTTGGTCTATATATATATATGTTTTGGAAGGATTTGCAAGGTTTAAATATATATATATATATATATATATATATATTGGTTTAATATAAATATTGATTTTTAATATTATATATATGAATGTTATTTTATATATGGTTAAATTCTTGATTTTTAAAATTATAAGTTAGTTTTGAAATTATAAATTTTTAGAATTTACTTATAATTTTACTATTTTAAAATATGTATAAATTATTTTTAATATAAAATAAGTTTAATAATAAGTATTAAGTTTAATAATATGTTTGATTTAATTAATATATAATATGCTTAAGTATTTATTTAAATTTATATTTTAAAAAATAGATTTTATAATAATTTGAATTAATTAAAGTTGGGAAGATAAAATTAATTTAATTTGAAATTATATTCTTTTGAGAGTTATATTAATTTTTTTTTAAATCGATTTGAAACCTATTAAATTTGAGATTAAAGATATGATTCTATAACTTGATTTGATTTAAAGTGATAAATTGAATATTACAAATTTATATAAATTGAAGGAATATCTAGTTTATTTCAAATGTAATTTAAATTTTATTTAAATGATATTGGATTGATTAACTGAAGCAAATGACGGGCCAAGTAAGGTAGCTCCTCCGACTGGACACACTTCTTCGATTGCCATTCTATTACTTTGTGATTGATTTGGTGCGCACGTTTGATTTGGGAGTGTGGCTCAAGGTGGGCGTTAGTTGCGGCTATGCGTTACCACCAACCCGGAAGTGTAATTGGTATATGTACCCTAGCAATGCCTAGTTGTCCCGTGTCACCTACCATATCGAGACCACTACGAGTTTGTTTTGCGTCGTACCTATTGAGTATCCTCTGGTAGCCTCAAGAGGTATTACAGTACTTTATAGACTATTCGCACTATGAAATGTGTTAAGGGGGATACGGGTAACGCCTTAACTCTATTTTAATAGTTTACTTTACTATAGACATTAGCATATATTGCTACATAGTGGATAGTTCCACGAATACTTAGAGGTTGTTTATTCCAATCATCCTTTAAGTTACTTGTATTTCAGTTGATATTTCACTTCAGTTGGATTTATTGATATAAGAATGTTAATCCTGAATCGATTGTTATGTGTTTTTCTTTACGCTCGGGTCAGACCGAGTGTCACAACATTCGAGACTCACCTTTGGAGTTGGAGCTTCGCTTAGAGATCCACCAATCTATTCAGCTTGCAGTTATGCAGTTGACTCTAGTGATATATTCAGATTTGGTTATTTGACTATTGTACTAAGACTTCTATGTATTTGAGACTTTTGTTGTATCTTATTTAACTCTGTTATATATATAGTAGCTTTATGAACTACTATTCATTTGTTTCCGCTGCTTATTGTTATATTACTCTGTGTTTGTGATTCTGTGATTATTTTATTTACTGTACATGCTAAGTTTTTCCAAATATAAATTAACAGTTTGATATTTTGAGCAATTCAAGTCCGACACGTGCGGATGCGAATGGTTGAAAATATCGGGATGTTACAATATCTATCAGATCCCTTTGGAGATTTTCTTCAAATTCTGGTAGTGATAGAGATCTAGCATGATCTTCTAGCTCTCAATGAAAGCAACAATAAATGTTGGCCAAAAGTTTGTTCTATCTCCCCAAAATAATAGAAATTCAATGATAACATGAAAAAATATAAAGAATAAATTGTAAGAGAGAAGGGAGACATGGATTTTTATAGTGGTTAAGCAAAGCTATGGCCGACATCCAATTTAACAATTTTATTCCTTTATTTGTACTAGATCTACCAATTTTACAATGAAATTTCAAAGTTCTATATCGAGGTGCAAAAAATTGGTAGAGTTTCGCCTAATCTTTTATAAATAAAATCTGGATTCTTTTTCCGTTGAAGATGGCCTCGTACATATAGTTGAATTCGGAATTCTGAAGGTTGTAGATTCATTAGATCGTGAATTCATCAGTCAACCATATCCAACATATTAGGAAAGAGATTAGATCAAAGATAGACAAAATCGTAAGGCTCTTGACGAATCAATATTAAGCGTTAAGATTTGGTAAATGTCTGACTTGTCCATTGTGTTAAGTGATTTTTCAAGCCTAAATTCATGTACAAAATGTCGAAAATAGATAAACTATGAAAGAAATATGAGTTATTTACTATGGCACATGTTATGTAGCAAAATGGATCGAGGTCCAATTAAGGGGATGAGGGGGATTTCAGGATTAGACACAAAGTACCCTAATTTTAGCTATAAATATATATGGGCCTAATCCTCTCCTCTCCACACTCAAAACCCTAGCCACCACTTCTCTACTCCTTCATATTCCCTTTTCTTCTCCCTCAAACTCTAAAATCTATTCCCTTAAATAAATTAAAATCAAAATCAAGTAAGAGTAAAGAATCCAAATTAAAAGTAAAGACAAACAAAAATGAAAACAAGAACAAGCTGGATAAAGGAAGAGATCGCTAATTCGAATCAAATTAAAAGGGAAATATCTTCAAACAACGTTCCAAGGTAAGTCGATTTATTTATAATGTGATTGTGTTGCAAATATACACATTTTTAGAATTATAATGACCTTTAATATGAATCAATGATTTTTATTCTAAATACTAGTGGATTGAAATAATTGGGAAACCCTAGGTAATGAACTAGTAAGATAATCATTATAAATTTGGAAGGGAGGGTAAACTAGATTTAAACCACTCTAAAACTATAGATTTGATTTCATATGATAAGTTTGAATTGATTTAGTGGGATAAAAAGGAAATGAATACACCCTTTTGAATTTGACTAGACTCGACTCTATTAAATTTGAAATATGCATAGATAATTGATAGAAAAATGTGTAAATAAGCGATTGAAATATTGTATATAGTCGTTGGGATAAACTACCTTGAGTTAGGTACAAAAAATCGAAATTGCACTAAAATACTAGTTAAAGAAATGAACCTTCAAACATACTCAAGTCCGCAATGTGGATGAACAAAATGAATAAGAAAATAGACTAGAAAATAAGAATTCAGATGTCTAAACTCTTAATTAGATGTCTGGATTTTAGGAAATGCAAAATATAAGAGAAACAGTTTAATCTAACCTGATTCAGACATCTAAACACCAATTAAGATTTTTGGAGCCGGAATTAGACGTCTGAATACCTATAGCTAAATTGTATAGGAGATCGGACATTTGAACCTAAATTCAAACGTTTGAATTGCTGTAGATGGTCCAAGTCGAACCTATACATGGTGTAGGCCAAATTGGATGGATCAAGGAAACTTGTTCCCACTTCCTTGTCTTTTGGTTGTTTACTTAACTACATGGAGCTGTGCAACAAAATGAATCGGTTTCACACTTGGTGACGTACCTAGGTTCATACTCCATAAGGTTGCCAAACATGATAGTCAACACATCATACGATTATATCAAGATTAGAAGCTCTATTTTTTGGTATTTGGTTCAATCAATTTTGGTGAAAAGCGAAAGAGAGTAGGCAGAGATGTTCATCATAGTAGGATTTGTTAATCCTACAAAGGAGTCGGATCGGTTAACTGACTCTTATTACTATATAATGAATGATATAAGGCATACGATACAAGCACTAATAGGGAGGTTACCCAATGTGATGATAGTAAGTTATTATTCGGATCGTTAACCAAAATGGTTACATCAGGATTGATAACCCAATGTATAGGCTTGGCTATGATGTATACTCAGTTAGGTGCAACTCCATCGACTACAATTCATAGCAAATCATTTAGCATTAAGACTTTTTACCTAATATATAATTAGGCAGTCTATTACCGAGAATGTACACTAGAGGTATTTCTTGGATTATTTAGTTTTGGGATTTCCAATGTTCAAACGGGAAATTTAATTAGGTGTATTAAGGATTGTCAATTGATAATGTGAAAAGTAACTAATCCTTAAGCATAATACACACACAAAAGAACACCCCTAGGTTGTGTAGGTTATAACCGAATTTTAATAATCTGTCAATGCCATACCAGTAGTGATATAATTCACTCACCATACCTTGTCTGATCCTTTTCATTTCTCCATTTTATATTTATTTGAAGAGGACAGGGTAGTAGCTGAATGACCAGGGTAAGGTGCATGGAAAAGATAACATGGGTCTTTAGTGGTATATTTATTTACAGTTATTCTCACACATACCTTATTTTATTCATCATACACACTTATATTGTATTGTCATTTCTAGACCCTATTTTATTAGTACTTGTTCAGATCATGACTATTTTGAGATAATGCCAAAATCAGAATATTTTTAGTACTTATATTTTATTTCCTTCCACTATGAGATCTAAAAGTGTAGAATGATTTAAAACTTGTAATTGTCTTTGTATCATGTAAACCATAAAATGTAACATCCTGATATTTTTAACCATTCGCATCCACACATGTTGGAATTGAATTGCTCAAAATATCAAGTTGTTAATTATATTTGGCAAAGCTCAGCATATACAGTAAATAAAATAATCACAGAATCACAGACACAGAGTAATATACAATAATGCAGGCGGAAACAAAAGAATAGTAGTTCATGAAGCTACTATATATATAACAGATTTAAATAAGATAACATAGAAGTCTCAAATACATAGATGTCTCAATACAATAGTCAAATACAAGATCAGGATACATCACTGGAATCAACTGAATGATTGCAAGCTAAAAAGATGTAGATGGATCTTCCAAGGGAAGCTCCAACTCCAAAGGTGAGTCTAGAATACTGGTACACTCAATCTGACCCGAGCCTAAAGTAAAACACAAAACACTCAAGTCAGGATTCAGATTCTTATATCAATAAATCCAACTCAAGTGAAATAACAGTTGAAATACAAGTAACTTAAAGGATGTTTGGGATAACCATCCTCTAAGGATCCGTTAAACTATCTACTATGTAGTAATATATGCTATTATAATAATGTCTATAGTAAAGTAAACTATTAAATAGCGTTAAGGCTTTACATTTTCCATCTTAACACATATTATATATTCCCATAGTCTATACAGTACCGTAATCTCCCCCATACTTGGCATCGTCAGAGGGCACTCCATAGGTATAGTACAAAACAAACTCGTATATGGCGTGCTAGGGTAGGTGACACGACACAACAAGGCAATGCCAGGGTAGATATACCAATTACACATCCAGGCCGGTGGTAACGCATAGCCGTAGCTACCACCCACCTCGTCCACACTCCCAAAATCAAAAAAATCAAAGGTGGCCACCAAATCAATCATAATGTCAGAATATAGTATCGAAGGAGTGGGTCTGATCGAAGGAGCTACCTTACTTGGCTCGAGAATCGCTCATGTTTTAGCCACCTTATGCCAACTCACGGGAGTCGGGTCCACGTATATACCTCATATAGGATCGTCTCCACCAACCTACTTCATTTTGGAATCTCCACCGCGTACACAGTTGTTAAAGTGGTTTTCGTTATTGGCAGAGAGTATGACAATGTCCGGTCCTGGTCTCTTTAACAACCAATCGTTATTATAACACCGCGGTCATTTCAGAATAGTTTATACTTCGAAAACTAAAATATCATTACCATTTCAAAACCATATCAATACGATATCACTTCCATTTCAAAACCAAATACGATATCATTTCCATTTCGAATATATCCATTTCCAAAAATCATAGCACTTGTGAAGTTATAACAGTTTCGAAGCCAAACACTTGAAATTATAACATTTTGCAAATCATAACACTTTGGAAATCATAATTTAGAAATCATAATACTTTAAAATCATAATACTTCCTACTTAACCGGTTTAGATATTAAATTAGTATATATAATAAAATAGTTTATAAAGTCAAATAATTTATATAAAGAGTTATAAATTAAAATAGTTAGTACATTATAAAAGTTTATATTAAAAATAGTTAGTATATTAAAATAGTTTATATTAAAATGATTTATATTAAAGTAGTTCATACTAAATAATTTATACAGTAAAATATAAAATAGTTTTAAATATAATTTAAAATACTTCATATAATAAAATAGTTTCCTCAAATTTCACAAATCGATTCCAAATCAACTCGAATTCCAAAATTCAAATTTAATCAAATCTTAAATCAACAATTTCAGTTTATTTCAGTTTCTCGATAAACCATTTCAAATTATATCGATTTTCAAAAACAGATTTGCACCACAAATAAACCTTTTCAATTTCAATATATTTCAAAGATTTAAGCATTCAACAATTTCAAACTAAATTTGATAATTTCATATATATATATATATATATATATATATATATATATATATATATATATATATATATATCAAATTCAATTTACTATTATTTAGTTTGAAATATTTACTTAATAAATCCAATATCATTTAAATAAAATTTCAATTTCAAATAACTGAATATTGCTTCAATTTATTTAAACTTGATATGTTCATTTAAATCATCTTAAACCAAATTCAAGTTATAAAATCATATCCTTTAAAAATCTCAAATTCCATAAGTTTCAAATCGATTTTTAATTAAATAAATTCTAAATTAAATACCCTTTCAAATCAATTTCAAATCTATCTTCCCAACCTTAACTTTTAAAAAATTATTATAAACTCTATATTTAAAAATAAAATTTTAAATAATATTTAAACATATTACATATAAATTAAATCAAACATTATTAAGTTAAATCTTGTTATCAAACTTCTTTTATAATAAACTCATTTATACATATTTTAAAATAGTAAAATTATAAGTAAATTCTTAAAATTTATAATTTCAAAACCAACTTATAATTTTAAAACTCTCAAAACATATAAATTTAAAATCAAGAATTTAAACTTTATAAAATACATTTATATGTATATAATATCTTGAAATCAGTAGTTATTAAACCGTATATATCCTTCCAAACCATTGAAATCATTTCAAAATATTTATATATATAGACCAATGGTGTATGTATGTAATTTTTCTATCCTAGGGTCAGGTGATACGAATATTTATCATTTCAATCCATAATTTAAATATATACGGGTATATGTCATTTCAACCAGCAATCCCAAATTCAATTCAATGAAAATCGCTTGGGTTTATCATTTCAACCCATAACGATTTTCTCCTATTAAACATATCGTTCGGGTATGTATCATTTCAACCCATAGTGAATTTTATACTAACATGGAACTTGCAGAGCAAGAATAGATATGATAATAATATAACAGGCATATATCATCCATATGAATAACGGATAATGGTGTCAGATGTCACAGTTGAACAGATAACATATATATAGAAATGTAAATAAATAACAACAGCATATTTCAATTGCCGTTTCAATTGAAACAAAATTTAATAAATATAAGAATGTTAATCGTGAGTGATTTCTCACCTTTCGAGTCTAGAGATGAACGAGACTGAGATGAGTTACGAATCCAAGCATGAATTCCAAAGCAAAACTAGATTGACACGAGTTCGACTGTAGAGCTGATAACAGAAATTGATGGAGACAAATTAAAATTTGTTTTGATATAAACTGGAAAATATATACATTATTATCATTTTTCTTAAAACCAAAAATCAATCAAAAATACTTATCTTACAGTTCTATATACCTATATATGTATATTTAACTAATGGTCCAAATAAACCATCGTACTTATATTCAAATTAGTATTTTAACTTTCATACCCATACGATAAAAATCAATATATATATATATATATATAGTGCTACTTTTAAAAATATTATATTCTGTAAAATTTGTAAACCAATAGCACAATATATAAACCATATATCATTATACTTTTAAAATAATATTTATGTCATATGTACACTATAATACTACATACATACATACATATATACATACATACATATATATATATATATATATATAACTCCCATATACTGACATATATAAATTATACCCTTGTAACGGTTGAAATTCATATATAAGTGATACTGCTTTGTATAATATACTCAAATAACAGAATCTATACTAGATGTGAACATAAACGTAATGCATACATCAAAGCACGGACTTATATATATATATATATATCATACTGTAACATAAGATAAATATGTATAAACATATAAACTAATATAAATTATACATAGATTATATATAACCAATATATAAGTACCCTTTCAATAAAAATATGCAAGCGAGGGAAAGGACGAAGCAGGGATTCAGGTGCTCGGAGAAAGGGAGGGAGATGGTTGGTTGACGTGGGTTGTGAGGTCGGAAGGAAGTAGGTGGTGAGATCCGGGAGGCGAGGCCGAGCGGCTACTGGTGAAAAAGCACGTACGTGCTTCGGTGCTGTCGTGGGTCGACGTGGCTGAGCCTAGGCGAGGGTGGATTCGGGTGTGGTGGGGCCGAGGTTGATGGTGCGAGATACTGAGCTCGTCGGCGCTTGGAGGGGCGCGGCACAAAAGTTGCCAAGCGGAGAAGATGGTGGCATGATGAGAGTTGAAGCTAGGCTCGGTTTCTAGAAAATGAGATAGAAGAATGATGGTCCAATAATTGAAGAGTGGGAGAAGAAGGGAAAATATGTTTCATTCTTTTTTTGTTTTCATAGAGCAATAGAAATGATCGGAAGAACCCAAGTTTATTGGAACACGTGGAAAGTTAACAACCAAAAATTTCAAAGATCAAAAGTTGCATTCTTGGAATTTTAAAAGGTTGCTGATCTTATACAGTGGAATAGGAAAGATTGTGAAAAGATAAAAGGTCAAATTGCAGAACCGAAATGGCAGTCATTTTGCAGATTTCGCCGTCTCTCGGACTTTGAAATACACAATCGGACATACTACGGAGATCAGCATGACGAAATGATCAAAATGGTACACAGATATCAATGACACGACCATCCAATCAAAAGTCGATATCGGTATCGAAAATGCTGCTAAAATGCCGAAAATAAGATGAACGGAGCAATAGCGATCAAAATTTGGAGAAATGAAATATGACGCCTCACTCAGAAGATGATTTACAAATTTATCATATAAAAATATTCAAGTTTCGAAAAACGTTTTATCATCATCAATTTTTAACAGATTTGAATTGAAATAAAATTACACAATAAAATAAATTTTCATATTATTAATTGAAAATTTACCATTTGCTATATTTAATTAGACGTATTCCAAATATCAAATTTTTATTTCCAAATTTTATTAATAAAAATTTCACAAAATTCAATTAATTAAATAAATAAAACCACTAAAATTTATGGGCCATTACAAAAAACCTAATGATTTATGGTTTTTGGTACTACTCGAGTTCAAACACCGTTTTTGGAGTTTAGTTCGGTGTGTCCGGAGCTGTGGGTCGCTATATTTGGTATCAGAGCCTAGGTTCAGGATTCCTTAGGGATAAGGTATGTATTGAGAGAACATACTTGTATATTTTAAACGTTATTATGTATAAATGTATAAGTATGACAAGCATACCCACCTATTCTAGTAATGCTTCCTACTACCTAAGGAAAGTTGCTAATAATTCTTATTTATACATAAGTGAGAATAAGCAATCAAACTGAAAATAGTTATAGTAAAGCAACTGAGGTTCCAGGCATGAACATCCCAGTATGGCTCTGTCGGTATCTATATGCAAGAGGCTAGACTGAACTAAACCTCAATGAAGGACCCACAACACTAGCTCATGAGGCAGCCCCAACTCCTTTACTTGCTTTGGACTTTCCTAAGTTATGTTTGGATTTCTAATGTTTTGGTGAAAAGAATTATTCTGGAACGGAATAATTTTTTGATACATAGGAATGGATGATTAATTATGATCAGATATTTACTATGATGGGTTTGGAACATGCAATGAAGAGATAATATGCTTGTGGCATTTACAATAAGAAACCTTGAACTGGTGGGATATTGGTATTGCGGAAGCAAAGGAGACTGCGATTACTTAGACCGATTTTAAGAGGCAATTGGAGACTAAGTTTATATCAAAGGCTAAATTAGGTAGTGCTAGAGAAGTTCATCCATTTGGAGCAAAAGGACCGCACTGTCAAAGAGTAAATCTTTAAGCTCAATCAGCTAGCCAAGTATGGTCTAGAACTTATTAATACACTAGTGAAGAAGATGACAAAGGTTGCTAAGGGATTAAGTTCATCTTTCAGGGATATTGGTTTGAATCATGTTCTACTACAGTTATTTTTGAGGTCCTAGTTGTGATGGCACTATTGAATTCAATTATGAAGGAAGAATCTAAGAAGGTGGAAGGGAAGCTAGTTCAGCAAAATCTACACAAGGGTGGAATAGGGGCTCAAGGCAAGATAAGGAAGCAAGAGCTCAGGTGTAGGAAATGCAGTTTTAAGGGGCATTTGGCTAAGAACTGCCAAAACGAATCTAGTAGAGATAAAATGCTAAAACTAAAGCGAACTTGGTCACATGAAGAGGGAGTGTCATACAATATGTGGAGTTCTACCTAAGTGGTTATGGCTCATAAATTGGATGATGTTCCTAGCTCAAGCATAGCTCTAGCTATGTAAAGGGGAAAGAAAGTCATCATAGAAGGTGTATACTCTTTTTGATTTACCTATTTGCACCTTATTTGACACCGGCGCATCACACTCATTTATTTGGAGTAAGCCAGTAGATAAATTACACCTTGAGACTAGTATAGTAATATACCATATTATAGTATTGAATCCTATTGGGAGATCGAACCATTTATCTATGATGTACAAGGGTTTGGAATTATATTTTTATGTTAAAATTAATTACGATTCTTCCATATTGGGTTTTTCTGTGTTTAATCTAATTCTATGTATGGACTAGATGGATCTGTATAGGGTGGTGTTGCATTGTGATGGGAATGTTGTTTGTTTGGGTACTTGTAGTGGGTGCAATCTTGAGGTTCAGTGTGATCCCTAAAGTATCGTTATGTTGAGTTACCTATATTTTCTTGACTTATCACATGATGAATTAGCTTCCATTCCTATTGTTCGTGATTTCTAGATGTCTATGCTGAACTTTTCGGTATTTCTCTCCGTTATAAAATTGAATTTTTTTAAAGGAGAATCCTAGACTTTTCCCTTACCCTAGGCATATGGCTCCTAGAGAAAGGCACAAGCTGAATAAATAGGTAAATGAGTACTGGGAAATAAGTTTTATCCGAAGAAGTATTTTAGAATTGGGAGCATCTATTATCTTTGCCACTACATCGATTGGCTCTTTAAGGATTTGCATCGATTATCGTGAATTGAATAAGCTAACAAAGATGAATCACTATCCACTGCCATGCAATGATGATCTCATTGATTAGTTAGTTGGAGAAAGGGTATCTCTCAGCTTTACTTGACTAGTAGATTCCATTAATTGCATGTAGCCGACAATAGTATTCAGAAAAACGCTTTTCATAAACCTGATGGACTTTATAAGTTGTCAGTTATACCAATTAGATTGACCTCATGAGTCAAGTCTTCGAAGAGTTACTAAATAGGTTATAGTGGTATTCACCCATGATAAGCTTGTCTATTCGAAATGCGACGAAGAGCATAAATTTCATTTAGGAGAACTGTTCGATAACCTCTGTAGGCATACGCTGAAGGTGAAAATTTTCAAATGTCACTTTTGGCAAAAGGAGGTTCAATTTCTTGGACATGTTTTCGAGCATGTACTATCAGTCAATCATAGTAAAGTTTATGCAATATAGAATTGGCATATATCAAAGAATGCAATAGAGATGAGATGTTTTCACGAGTTGGCTTGCTATTATGAAGTTTATTAAGGGCCTTGCAAAAATTTCTACACCAATGACACGCCTTACCAAGAAGAATTTAGTTTCCTCATGGAATTCAGAGTGAAAACATGCTTTGATTAAGCTAAAGAATTTGTTGCCTGGTGTGCCTATTTTAATGCTCCCTGATGGTTCAAGGCATTTGTGGTTTATATTGGTGCTTATGGTACACGACTAGGCGTTGTTCTGACGAAGAAGAGTAGAGTTGTTTTTTACGCTAACTGACAGTTGGAAGTACATGAGAGAAACTATCCAACCCATGAACTTAGGGTGATAGCTATTGTTTTCCCTCTCAAATCTTGATGGAATTATCTTTCGAGGGAGCAATTTGAGTTATTCATGAACACTAAGCCTATAAATATTTATTTACCTAAAAGAATTTGAATTTGAGGTAGTAGAATTGGATACGTTCATGGCTTTGAATGATTTTAGTATCTTATATACTCCAGCCAAAGGCAGTGTTGTAGTTGATGTCTTGAGTAGGAAGCATGTAATGCTAAGTCCTATGTTTTTGAATGGAATAACTTAGAGTTAATTTGTACATTTGATTTTGGACCTTTATCGGCCCTAACACTTGGGCTATTGGAAGCTTTAGATGTTCAGCCTTTACTTATGGACCGATTTGGTTCAAGTCAAAAGCAAGACATAAAATTATTGGGTATTTTTGAGAAACTGAACAGGGACGATTAATCGAGTCATTTTGATCATTATTACATTGATGCCAGGGGATGGTTTCAAAGAGATGGCAGGTTGGGTGTTCCTCTTAATAGGCAGTTAGTTGACATATTACTGGAAGAGTCCCATCATTCTAGGATGACTATTCATCTTGATGGTTATTAAATGTGTCACAATATGAAGAGGGTGTTTTACTAGCCAAGTATGAAAAGACATGTGGCGGAGATTGTTTCTTGGTGTGTGAATTATCGAAAAGTAAAGGAGAAGCAAAGGAAGCTAGATGGATTATAACAGCCTTTGGGCATTCCACGGTGGAAATGGGAGAGTGTCTTTGTGGATTTTGTTGATGGATTACCTAGGAGTAGAAGGGAAAATGAGAGTGTTTAGGTCATCATTGAGTGACTGACTAAATGCACTCATTTTACTATACTTAAGTACAAGGATAGCTACATCTTTGGAAAACTTGTATGTGAGAGAGATAGTTCATTTGCATGAAGTTCCTTCTAGAATTATCAGTGGTCGAGATCCTCATTTCACCAGTGAGTTTTGTAGGAGTCTTCAAGAGGCCTTGGGCACTAAAATAAATTTCAGTACCACCTATCACCTATAGATGGATAGGAAGACCGAGAGAATCAGGTATTAGAAGATTTGCTATGGATGTGTATTTTTAACTTTGGAGGTTTTTGGGAAGATCATTTGTCGTTGGTAGAGTTTGCATACAACAACATCTATGAGGCATGTATTGAGATGGTAACGTTATAGGCTTTTTATGGGAGGCCATAAGTTCTCTACCTTGTTGGCAAGATACTATGGATAGAACCATTCTTGGGTCAAACATGATTAGGGAGACTTCAATGGACGTAGAATTTATCCATATGAGGATAAAGATTGTGTAGGACATACAAAAATCACATGTTGATAGAAGATGAACGGAGTTTGATTCGTAGTGGGCAACATGATTTTTGTGAAGGACACGTCGCCTGGACACGTTATGATGTTTGGTTGTTCGAGAAAGTTGAGACCAAGGGTGTAGGACCTTTTTGGTTTCTCAAAGACAGGTAAGTTAGCTTATAGAGTGGAGCTTTTTGAAAAGTTTGCGGGAGTTTATAACGTTTTCCAAATGTCACACTTGCAGAAGTGTTTACATGATTCAACTATTGTAGTCAAGCCAAGTCAGTTAGAAGTGGTTCAGGTGGAAAGAGATTAACATGTTTGTCATGCACCTATCCGCATTATTGAGCACGAGATAAAGCAACTCCATGATAAAGTAATTAGATTGGTAAGAGTCCAGTAGGGAGATGATCTGGTTGAAAGTACTTAAGAGCCAAAGAAGAAGATATAAGCCTTACATTCCTCATTCTTTTCCAGTATGTTCTCCATATATTTTTGTTTTCTTGGTGAAATTAAGAAGTTGGATGCTGCGGTATGCTTTGCTTTGTGGTTTATATTGTCATATGACTTGGTTGATCATACACTATGATGTATACTTATAGAAATTATCAGCATATATATTAGGATATTGTGCATCAATGAACATATGACATGATCTTGCATTCATATAGCGGTTGCATTAGTACTATTCATTATTCACATGCCATATTCATGACATATGTTGATGGATGGACGCACATTGTTATTTGCACTTATTTTACCTCTAACATGTGTTGTTTATTTACATTATTTTTACCATTGATACATGTTAATGCTTATATTTAGACTTTAGTAGTGTATTATATCCTTTTCTCTTGAAATATTAGGAAATTGATATGTTTGTATGTATTATTTGGATGCTTCGTTTAGTGTGGTTTGAGTACATGTATTGCATATACAGATAGTTGCTAGAATATGGTTGAATCCATGAGTTGCATTTTCCGTACCTTGGAATATCAGGGACGAAACTCTCTAAGAAGGAAGATTATAACACCTCATATTTTTAATATTTTAATAAAAATAAGTAAACAAACAATAATTAGAAAATGGTACTGGTAATTTTATGTAAGGATAGAAAAATAAAATTTTACAATTGAAGAAATTTGGAGGATCTGGCTTTTCCATTAGGTTAATAGCTTTTCTATCTGAAATTCATATATAAAATATTGAAAATGGATAACATATGAAAGAGATGTGTTATTTACTATTGCATGCATTACAGAGTAAAACCGACCGAGGTCCGGTTAAAGGCCTGAGGGGAATTTTGGGATTAGATCCTGCAAACCCTAATTTCAGCTATAATATAGGCCTAACCCTCTACTTTCTTTACTTATTAACCACAATAAACATCACTACGTTCGAGTTATCAAACACAGAGTCAAAAGTGAATTACGACTCGGACCAATCCATGAATCGATCAAGCTGCTCTAACAATGATATAGTGATGAACCTCTCATTCATCTTCATTACCCTCTAAGTGCCGGAAAGTTTCCCATCACACATCAGATGACTCGTCGAGTCAATTACTATCTTATTGCTCAAAAAGTGAGAGAATTAGCACCAGCTAGAAAACCTAACCACCACGTCTCTAGTTCTTCATATTTCCTTCTTCTTCCTCAAACCCTAAAAGTTATTCTCTCAAGAAAATTAAAAACCAAATCAAAATAAAAATAGGGAATCCAAACTTAAAGTAAAGAGAAATAAATATCAAACAATAACAAATTGGGCAAATGGAGAGAACCAATAATTCGAATCAGATTAAAATGAAAACCTCTTCAAATAGCATTTCAAGATAAATGGATTTATCTATGATGTGATTATGTTGTAAATAAGTATTTAAACATCATTTATATATCTTTTTAGAAATTAAAATATAACATTTAATCTGAATCAATGAATTTTATTCAAAAATGATTGTGGGTAGAAATAATTAGAGAATCCAAGATAACGAATTAGTAAGATAATCATTTTAACTTCGGAACGAAGGGTAAATAGATTGAAACCACCCATAATTCTTTAGATATGATTTTATATGATAAGTTTAAATTTATTTAGAGGGATAAAAAGGAATGAATACACCCTTTTGAATTCACCTTAATTTGACTCTATTACCTTTGAAATATGCATAGATAATTGATTGAAATATGCGTAAATAATTAATTGAAATATTATACGCAATCATTGAGATAACCAACCTGAAAATATGTATAAGAAATAAATGGAAATTATACCAAAGTACTTGTTAAAGAATGAACCTTCAATATACCCAAGTTCGCATGAAGAGACGAACAAAAAAGAACAAGAAAATAGACCTGAAAATACGAATTCACACAATTGGATTCTAAATCAGATGTATAGATTTCACGAAATGAAAAATAGAAGAAACGGCTCAAATCTAACCCAATTCAGATGTTTGAATTTCCATTCAGACGTCTGGAATCGAAGTCAAATGTCTGGATATAAGATCGATGTCAGAATACGTATAGCAGAATTTTATATAGTAGACTAAATGTCTAAACCCAAATTTGGATATTTCAACTGCAGTAGAGGGCCCAGGTCGAACCTAGACCTAGTGTAGGCTAAGTATGGTGGAATGGGGAAACTTTTTCACACTTCCTTATATTTCGGTAATTCATGTAACTACATGGAACTATTCAATAAGACGGATTAGTTTCACACTTTGTGACACACCTAGTTTCACACTCTAAGAGGTTTTCGAATGTGATACTTAATGTAGCATGCGATTATATTGCGATTAGAATCTCTTATTATTTGTAGTTGGTTCCAATCACCTATTGGTGAAAGCGAAAGAGTGTAGGTGGTGACATTCATCGTAGTAGGATATTCTAATCCTACAGATGAGTCGAATCAGTTAATCAAACCTTATTTCTATAAGATGAATGATATATGGCATACGATACAGGGCTAATCAAGAGGTTACTCATGGTTCGATGATAAGTTATTATTGGGATTACTAGCTAAAATGTTTACATTGGGATTGCCAACCTGATGTATAGGCTTGGCATTGCGATGTATAATCGGTGAGGTGCAACTTAAGTGACTAACGTTGAGAGTATTAACTCGATGCTAATAATGCTTTTGTACTAAAAATGTTAACCCAATGAATAGATAGGTTGTCTATTACCCAGACTGTATAGTAGAGATATTTCTAGGATTATTTAGTTTCAGAATGTCCAAGCTTATGAGGGAAACTTTCGTAGATCATTACTAGATTTAGGCATATTAAGGATTGTCAACATATAATCTGAAGAGTAACTAATTCCTTATGCATGATACATGCGCATAAAAGAACACCCCTAGATTGTGTAGGTTATAACTAAACTTTAGTCACTTGTCAACATCATACCACTAGTGATATAACTGATAGAGTTGGGAGTATGCCCTAGGGGTAATTCTATAATTTATTGTAAATTAGTAACTCTTTAATAAAATTTCGTTCGATATACAAGGTGTTTTTCCTTTTTCTATATGCTTGCTATAATGTGTTATAATTAATGAATTATTTAATTTAAGTATATTTTATAGAGAACTCATAAATGGTATGTTTTGTGATAATACTTACAATTGTTGTAATCCTGAGTATTTTATCGCAATATAATAAACATGTCGTTTTAATATTCCTAATAAAGATGTATCGAGATTGGATATCGTTGCATCCATCGAGACTAGAGTACGTAACGCTCTCCGAGGATTAGGTAATGCATTACTCATGACTACCGAAGGCACTAAGGGGTTGCATACTAATAATTATTGGGTAACTATGGAATGACTCACTCAATAGTTTTCTATTGGTTAGTATAATTAACGTAAAACAGAAAATATCGATGTGACAATATTAAATAATTCTCTTAACTTGAGTGCACTGTTAAGTTCCAATGTGGAAACTCCCTTTTGATTGTAGTTAAGTTGTGGCATGACGTCCATCGAATGATTATTGTTGGGTCGAGTGGAAGCTTTGAAAGTGAAACACTATTCAATAGAAGATTCGTATCCTCAGTTATATGTGGTTAGTATCATGGTCAACTGAAAGTCAATATCTCTAGCCAAAGTAGTTCGTAAAATAATAATTAATGTTATTGAAATAAGAACTTTGTGTTTGGACTATAAAGTTGAGTAGGGATGATGCTGGAACTTTGAACAATGCCAAATTCCATAAGTCCTATGTGATATAATTTTGACGAAGAGAATTGGTGTAAATAATTGTCGCTACTATGTAATGCTGAAAATAAGTAAAATTAGATATTGTCGAAGCAATGTCAGTGACAAAGTTGGTCATAATGTCACACCACTAGCTAAGGTGACATGTGAAACATTTGAATTGTTTGATATTAATCATTGACCTAATTTACCTCTAAGAGTCATATAATGGAAACATTGAATAGTTTAACAACAACATGATTTAATTAATTACGCTTGTTATAAATCAATTAATATATATCAAATATCAATTATAAAATTTATTTGATTTATGTTGATTGATATTAAAATAGTGCATATATAAAAGTTCTATACACACACAGATATATATATATATATATATATATATATATATAATATCGATGCACATTTGAATTAGATTTAAATGCATATTTAATTAGTCAGGCTTGAAGCAATTTAAAGGCTTAAAAATGAACTATGATGGTTAGCCATAGGGATATTGGGGTTGAATGTCGATTCAAAAGGTACGAAATAGTAATAGGAAAATGTGGATCTGGGTCCTCCTTTTACTCCTCTGAACTAGGGATAGCAGTGAGGCGGGTTTAGGGTCTGAACCCAATAGACCCTTTCTTGAGTGCTCTAGTTTTAGGGTCGGGTCGGGGGTCAGTTGTCCCACCCTAACCCGAACCACGCTACAGACATCTCATGAAACTGCTTTATTTCTATAATAATAATTTGTTAATCTTCTTAGATATAAGTGGTTATGATATAGATATTATAATGTTCTAATCAATAAGCTATAAAAATTTTGTAGTATTAAGTTGTCATTGATAATTATACAATAACAAATGCGTATTTTTTTGAACCATTATTGTAAACCTCACTTTCTTGCTCATCATTGTAAACATATTGTTATTTGTATTTAATATATCACTTAGTGACAAAAAAATATAAATAAATATATGTACGTTAGTACACAATTTTGAATCAGTACATAGAGCCTCACAGGGTCTGAAGGCTGGGCGGGTCTAACCTGACCTGTATGGTTTTCGGGTTTGGGGCAAAATTCCGAACCACATTGGGTAAGCAGGACAGGACCAGGGCGGGTCTTAAAAACCCGGAGCGGATCTGGGGTAGAAAAAGCCCACCCTAACCTGCCCCATTGCCATTCCTACTCTGAACCACCCCTATTTAAACAATGCAGACCCCACTTTTGGAGCTCTTAGTTTTTACCTTCTTCTATCACACATTAGGTTGGCCATACCGTTGCTCTCCTCATTTTACAAGCTTTTTAAAACAAAAATTAAATTAAAGTAGCAGATCGGTGGCTAATTCTTTTAGTCTGGTGGCTCTTTTTGGAAGTTCTAAATATAAATTCAAGGAGTTCATCGATTCAACGCTTTCACTTATTACTACTAAGTATTAGTCAAGGTAAATCTTTTGTCTACATTTACACATATATAAACATTCATTATGTCATTTACATATATTAAATAGTATACAAATTATAACAAATCCATATATGCTTGTCCTGTCTTCATTGAATGAATGTATGAATACATACATACATATGTATGTGTGTGTATGTTTTATATATATGTTTATATACCATTCGGCCAGTAAAAAATGTATTTTAATTGTTAAAATTTAATTAATAGTTTTAAAAGCCTTTAAATGAGATTAAACTTTTAAAATATATATTAGTATATAAAATCAACATAAGTATATTTTGTAGGATCGATTTCACCCTAGAGGGGGGGTGAATAGGGTGGTGGTATAATTATAAAAATTAATTGCGGAAGCTTATAAAATTATTTCAACACAGATCACAGAACAATAGCAGCACAGATAATAGCAGAATAATAAATGCAGAAATAGAACGACACGGAATTTACCCAGCTTTGGCAAAACCCTGCCTACGTGCTGCCCCCAAGGTTTCTACTAGAAATTAGATAGTCAGACGCTTACACATGTAAACTCGCGACACCCGCTATCGACTAAACCTAACTCTACGCTCAAAATCCTTCCACAACTAAGCCACTGAGTTGCGAATTCTCAAGCTACGCCACGTAGCTTGTCCCCTAGTCATACGACTAGAAATTTAAACAGTTTAATATGAAATTACAAATAAAACAAAACCCTTATTTTTAAAACTAAGCCCAAATAAATATTACTAGGACCGGCCCAATAATTAGATAAAAATTGCGTTCCCCTTTTCTCCTTTTATTATATCGGCCTGGTTCCTTTTACTTGAGAAAATGGCGTTCGTCCCTTTTCCAGATTTAGGGTTTTGTATCTCGAAGCGCCTGTTTTAATTCGATCGAATCAATGATGATTTGCGTGTTGTCTTGATTGATTTGTTGCTCATTACGACTGCTTCATTGATCGAGTTCTATCCTTGCTTCGGTATGTAATTTTTCCTTTTTGCTTTCTGATTGAATGCTTGAACTCGATCATCTTGAGATTGCTGATGATGATTGTTTATATAGGGTTTGTAACCCTAGATTTGCGTTCGTACAATTCTCTATTTGAATTTGTCAATTTCATTTCTCTGCCGCTTGATTATGCTTGGTCATTTGAGATTGCTTCTGACCTTTTCATATGCGTATACTTTCGTTGCTTGGTTGACACGGTTTCGAATTGACATCGTGGTCATCACGGTGTTGATTTCCTTTGACTTCGGCCATGTTTTGATTACGTGAATTTTTGGTTTCGTGAATTTTCTTGTACCTCTGCGGCCTTGACTTGAGATTCTTCACTGCCTGTATTTGTGTCATTCTGGACTTGCACGGCTTCAACTTGAATATGTTTTGACTTTGGTGAAGTGGTTATCGTCTCTGTATATTTTTTGCTTCCCTGACCTGTGCATTCCATTCTCATGTGTTCATATCTGTAGTATATCCTGATGCTCCTGAACTAGTCTGTTTACTGTTAGTCAAGTTGCATCTGCTTGTAGTTGTACTGTCTTGGTTACATGCATTGCTGTGTCACTTTGGTTTTTTTCGGTTTGCATGCTTGAAGTCATTTGATCTTGATTACTTATTTGAGTCTGGTATCTTGATTCACTTGTTTGATCATGAACATATGATGGCATTGTTGATCATTGTGTATTGACTGAGTCTTGTGGATGCTGTCTTGATTTGTTACTGCTGTGTCTTTGATGTTGTACACTGTCATGTATTCATTGGTGCATTGTTGCTGTAGCTTTTGGAGCTCGAGTTTCTTAGCTCTGTTCACTTTGAGTTGTTTGAAGTTGTAGCTTGCACTTTTGTTGTTTGCATTGAGCATTTTGTATGCTTGCAATTTTGGATTTCCAGTTGCACTTGGTTCATTGTAATTTTGCTGGAATGACTTCGACATTGGCTTTTGTAGTTGGTTCATTACTTTTCCATTGTTGTAGCCTTTGTGCATTGTTGCTATTCCTTCGGTGCACTATGCTTATCTTTAGTCTTTGTGCATTGTCGCTATTCCTTTGGTCATGTTGCCTTCAGTTGCTTGTACTATCTGGTCTGACCTGCACACTTGTTTATGCTTCATTTTTGACTTGATGCCTTGAATTTGAGACCTCGGCAGTTTGGTTTCATTTGGTATCATTTGCCTGAGTCACTTGTTCAAGCTTTCATGCATTGTTGTGTTGTTGTGCTCTTTCCAGTTGTTGCAGTTCCACTACTTTGTGTTAGCATTGCTCTGTCTTGACTCCATTGGTGTCACTGGTGTACTTGAGTCAGTGGTTTTGGTTTGGCGCAGTTGCTATGCCTTTGTGCATTTCACTGTGTTCATGCACTTGAACTACTCTCGGGTTATGTTTGTGTACTTTTCTGGTTTTAGTTTCTTGATGCAGTTTGGTCTGGTATTTTAGTCCGATTCAGTTTGCAAATAGTTTTGTTCATTTGTGATTATACCGGTCTTGTTTATATTGGACTAGTCGACACTTGATTCTTGAGTTTTGGCCATTTGCACCTGTGTTGAATCCAGTTTCACAACTCGGGTTTGACCTTGTGCTGAAGTCGATATTTTATTTATGTTGCACCTGAGTTGAACCCGTCTTTTTATTTGGGTTTGACCTTGTGCTCACCTGTCCCTGTAACATTATTAAGTGTATATCGGTGTGCACGTCCTTGTGGCATGTACAGTGATACACTGTGCAAGTCACATTGTTCGTGTGTGATGAATTCAAATATAAATCATGACGAACAACCCAAATAACTAAGGCAAATAATATTTTCAAAAACCATATTTTATTTTATATTGCAAAAATATTTCTTTTTCAATTTTATTGCGTTAGTGAATATTTCTACAGATTGCTCAGATGCTGGATTCTAACTGGAATGAAGTTGAAGATAAATACTACGAGTGTGAGTGATATGTAGTGAGGAATTTATGTAAATTGAATTGTGATGTAATTAGAATCAAAATTGTATATGTATAGTGAGAGCTTGAATTTGTACTATTCAAAATTGTAATAAATATTTGTTTGAATAAAATTTCTGTTTGAATTCAAATTCTGTGTTATTTATTTTTATTCAGCAAATATTTATTTAAAAAAATAAAATAGTACATTAACAAATACATTTAAACGAATGTATATATGTTTATTATCATCAAACAAAAATCATATAAGCGCATATTCAACAATCTCCCCCTTTTGGTGATAACAAACATATATTTAAGATTTGAATATGTTAAATGTATTTGATCATTCATATGCTCTAATTGCTCCCCCTATTTAAATGCTTCCTCTCTACACAAATCTCCACCTACATATATGCATACAAATAAATATATGCGAATGAACCTAGATGTAAGTTGAAAATTATTTGACCTTTGCTTGATTTTATTTGACAAAATCTTAACTTTTCTCTCTTCTTTTTATTATCAGCAAAAGAATAATAGTGTTAGAAAAAAAATAGAGATAAAGTGATCGATATTAATCCAACACTAAAACTCAATTGAATATGAATATTAAATTTCAATAAAAAATCAAACAAAAATCATAAATATTTTGTTAGGCGCATATTCCACTTTTAGAATGATGGGAATGATGTCATCATATAAAATCATGCAGTTGTGTCTATTTGTGGTATATTTATATCAGGAATTTGAATATCTACTAACCATGCATAACCGTTAGGACTTTTAAATGAGATTAGTAGTTTTCCAATTTTATTTTAAAAAAAATGAATTCTAGTATCTTCTAACCACGCATAACCGTGAGGACTTTTAAATGGGATTAGAATCAACTTGATTATTTAAAAATCAACTTTTGATATGCGTTCCATACATGCATAACCGTGAGGACTTTTAAATGAGCATGGAAGCACATAACAAATTCCAAGTAATTCACCCATGCATAACCGTGAGGACTTTTAAATGAGAGTGAATACTTTGGTATCTATTTATTATTATTATTATTTTACTATATTTTTTTTGTTATTTCAAAAAAAAAATGAAAAAATGAAAAACGAACGATTCCTGTTTAAAGTACCACATATCGACAAACTATATAGAATTTTGATGAGTGTTTGCGCCAAAATTGGTCACAAACCCCCCAAGTATTGTGAAAGCGCCAGTGTTGGAATATAAATCAGCAATATCCAAACACAAATCACAGATTTAAGCAAGCAAAACGCAGTAAAATAGAAATTACGAACGAGAACACACAATTTATAGTGGTTCGGCTATCTCCGGCCTACGTCCACTTCAAAGGTTTTAACTTTTATTGATGTTCTTCGCTGATTACTCTTGATTACAGCGGATTACAGTTGATGATAGCCTTGAAATCTGAATACAACAATGATAATGAAGTATGTAATTCAATCCGGCAGAGTCTGGACGTTCAATGGTGGAAGCTCCCCAAAAGTCCCCCTTTCTGTTGGCTCTGGGGCTCTATTTATAGGCGTTGGAGGCCCAGATCTCGCTCAAACTTCGGGAGACTTCTTCTGGCACGTGAGTGGGCCCATGCAACCGACCCCACCAAGTTTCGTCTGGATCTGACATCGTTTTGAAGTGATTTCGAACCCATCAAGAAATGGTCCAATCGAGCTGAAACTTGGCAGGAGCAATCTTTATCTTGTATGTAAACTACTGTGAAAATTTCGATGCATTTGGATCAGTAGATTGGATGATATGATGGGTTCAAAATGGGGTTTATTGCATGGCTGTTTGGTTCGAAACCATGCTTTCGAACCGATGGTTTCGAATCCATGGTGGCACGTGTCTTCGTGTCGACGTGGAGCGCACTCGCTTCGATCCGGGTTTCGCTCCGAGTTGAATGCTTCGACTCCATATATCTCGGCGCATTCGAACCGATGGAAGACACGTCATCATGGTTGGTTGACCCAGTGGGTTCGAACTGGACTTCGTGATGGGTTCGAACTGGACCTCTGTGATGGGTTCGAACTGGACCTCTGTGATGGGTTCGAACTGGACCTCTGTGATGGGTTCGAACTGAGCAACGTCCATTCCTCTTAAATCGAATCCATCATAACTTGAGCATACGACCTCGGATTGACTTGAAATTTGAGGTGTGGACTTCTATGATCTCTCTTGTCATGTCCTATCAATTGTGGCCGGATCCGGACTCGGACAAAATTCATCGATATCCATGGTTATCCTACAATGCATGGTCGACATTCAAGAATAATAATCATCGATTTTTAGTAAATTTTGGGTATCTCAACTTTGCCAAAAGTTGGGATAAAATGAGTGACGGTCGTTAGAAATATGATAGATATTGGGATGGTCATGGAATTTTTACCAACAAAAAGTTTTATAACTCTTGTTTAAATTTCTAAAGAAATTTTCTAATTATACTTTCTCGAGTTATAATATATGATCAATATCAACACTCATCACTTTTTCAATCACTATTTATCTTTTTAGAAAATTATTAGGGAGTCAGATTAGTCAAAATAGTCATTTAAAATCAAATTCAAAAATAATTATGAAATCAATTTTTTAAAATGACTAATCTGAAAATATGGTCAAAAATGATTTTCCCGAGGGGGTTTTATAAGAAAATTTTCTGCTATTTGAAAATTATTTGAAATGAAGAACATGCAGATATTTTCTTTGAAAACGATGCAGTTACTAAATGTCTCAAAAATCACGTTCAACTAGTAATTTTTCTATCAACTAGATTACCAGTGTAATCTGCATCTGAATTTCTCTTTCACTCAAAATCATCATTAATTGAATTTGATTGACCAAACCATGAAGTGTGCACCAAAAATTTCAAACTCAATTTTAACAGCAATTTAAATGACATTCTCTTGAATTTGAAATGAAGCCGTGTTAATAATCAAAAACCGTGAATATAGGGTTAGCCGAATTATAACCAAATGTACTATTATCCAACAAAACACTATTTTTAATCAAAACTTATATATATGAAGTAATTCAAAGAATCTAGAGATTTTTATAGTGTTTTTGACATAAAAATATAATTGTCCAACAATTTTGAATAAGTCAGAATCAAAATCATCATTTTTTCATCATCTCATTATTGGCTGATTTAATTCAAATTACGGTGCAGATTATCACATTTAATATATCGTTCAAAATATACCATTACCTGTTTTACCTTTACGATATTTTTCATTGTTGCCCATTGTGATTATGTCACCTTTATACTAGGCTAAGAAACTTTGCTTTGTCGCCCGTTGTGTTTCTAGAACAGCCAAAATCCAGAGAACACTGTTGTTGTTCCTTAGCCCGCCACCACACCTACACGGGAAAATATTTATGTGACCTATTTGTTTTTATAGGTCCATGGTTGTTAGTGGCAGAATTTTTATAAAAATAATTTTGTGGAGACCCAAAACTATTTATAATTGTTCCCTTCGGCACCCAAATTTGTTTAACTTTAAGAGTTTTTATATTTGTTCCTTTTGGAACCCAAATAGGTATAGTTTTCACATGTTTGGGTCTATACCAACAATTATTGTGATTTTGTCCACATTTTCTACAAATTGTGCACATAGAATTAACTTGATTAATATTACTTTTAACATTTTCAGAATGATTATATCCAAGTCCTTGTCTTACCGTATTAACAATTTGCTTTCCTAATAGCATATTCAACGATTTTTCACTTTTTGAAAATTTATCTAAAGTCGTTGACAATTGTTGGACTTGTATTTTGAGAGACTCATTTTCGTTTAACAATTGTGTGCACTTTTTAATAGAATTCTCTCTTCTAGTATTTTCATTCTCTTTTAAAATCAGAATTTCATTTTCGAGCGATTTCATTTTAATTTCTGATTTTTTAATTTCTTCATCAAATGTTGGACACTTATCACACTTAGGGATCCTACTTTGATAGGTTTTAACTAATTGGTCAAGTTGTTCATTTTCTATCAAAGTAACTTTTTGTGATTCAAGTTTAGAATATTTCTCCCTAAGTCGTTCAAAACAGCCATTTACTTCGTGTAAATAAATAAGTAATTCAGAGTGAGAAAGTTTTGATACCTCGCTTGGTTCGTCATCGTCGCTATCGGTTATATTTCCATGAAGGCACATATCTGCTTTCTCACTCTCACTGCTAGAACTTTGATTATCTTCATCACTTGTATTCCACGTGGCTGCAAAACTTTTCCTTTTTGATTTCTTTTTAAAGTCGCGTTGATTTTGAGGACAATTGGGCATGATGTGTCCGGGTTGGTTGCACTTGTGACAGATGATCTTCTGTTCTTCAGAGTAGTCTAGTGCTTTGGCTATTCTGCTTTTCGCTTTTTGAATTCGAGCTGAATTTCCATATTTGTAATTCCATCTTTTGAATTTCTCTATTAATAGCTCCAGTTCTGCTGCTGCATCGTCATCGTCATCGTCATCACTTTCAGTTGTTCCTTTGAGAGCTATTGATTTTTTTCGAGTATCTCCTCCTTCACGCACTTCCTTGAATTTCATTTCTAGCTCATAAGTGGTGAGATTTCCGATGAGTTCTACGACTTTCATTTGTTTCAAATCTTTTGATCTTGAATGGCAGTCACTTTGGCTTCAAAACTTCGTGGAAGGACTCTGAGGATTTTTCGGACTATCTCCAACACTGTATATGATTTTCCAAGAGCTTTTGATTTATATACGATATTAGAAAGTCGTCCATGCATCTCTTTGACATTTTCTTCCTTCGCCATTGTGAAGTTCTCGTATTCGCTGCTTAGCATGGCAAGGCGAGATTCTTTGACTTGAGATGTTCCTTCATGAGTCACTTCTAGAGTGTGCCATATTTCCTGCGCAGTTAGACAATGTGAGACACGGTTAAATTCATATTGATCCAATGAACAGATAATAGAATTTATAGCTTTAGCATTAGTATTTTGTAATTTATTTTCTAGTTCTGTCCATTGTTCCTTTGGTTTCTCTATTTCCTGATTATCTACAGTTATAGTTGGTATTCTATAACCTGTCTCAACAATATTCCATGCGTCAATGGTTTTCAGAAAAATTTCCAACCTATTTTTCCAGTAAGCATATTCACCATTGAACATTGGTGGTCTAACTATGGATTGACCCTCAGCAAAAGCAGTATTAAAAGAAGCCATTTTAAAAATTCTACTTTTTAAAATAAAAATTGGTTTTTGTAAAATCAAATTTTTAAAACAAAAATGGCTTTTGTTCCTATCTCCGATACCACTTGTAGGATCGATTTCACCCTAGAGGGGGGGGGGGGTAAATAGGGTGGTGGTATAAATTATAAAAATTAATTGTGGAAGCTTATAAAATTATTTCAACACAGATCACAGAACAATAGCAGCACAGATAATAGCAGAATAATAAATGCAGAAATAGAACGACACAGAATTTACCCAGCTTCGGCAAAACCCTGCCTACGTGCTGCCCCCAAGGTTTCTACTAGAAATTAGATAGTCAGATGCTTACACACGTAAACTCGCGACACCCGCTATCGACTAAACCTAACTCTACGCTCAAAACCCTGCCACAACTCAGCCACTGAGTTGCGAATTCTCAAACTACGCCACGTAGCTTGTCCCCTAGTCACACGACTAGAAATTTAATCAGTTTAATACGAAATTACAAATAAAACAAAACCCTTATTTTTAAAACTAAGCCCAAATAAATATTATTAGGACTGGCCCAATAATTAGATACAAATTGCGTCCCCCTTTTCTCCTTTTATTATATCGGCATGGTTCCTTTTACTTGAGAAAATGGCGTTCGTCCCTTTTCCAGATTTAGGGTTTTGTATCTCGAAGCGCCTGTTTTAATTCGATCGAATCAATGATGATTTGCGTGTTGCCTTGATTGATTTGTTGCTCACTTCGGCTGCTTCGTTGATCGAGTTCTATCCTTGCTTCGGTATGTAATTTTTCCTTTTTGCTTTCTGATTGAATGCTTGAACTCGATCATCTTGAGATTGCCGATGATGATTGTTTATATAGGGTTTGTAACCCTAGATTTGCGTTCGTACAATTCTCTATTTGAATTTGTCAATTTCATTTCTCTGTCGCTTGATTATGCTTGGTCGTTTGAGATTGATTCTGACCTTTTCATATGCGTATACTTTCGTTGCTTGGTTGACATGGTTTCGAATTGATATCGTGGTCATCACGGTGTTGATTTCCTTTGACTTCGGCCATGTTTTGATTACGTGAATTTTTGGTTTCGTGAATTTTCTTGTACCTCTGCGGCCTTGACTTGAGATTCTTCACTGCCTGTATTTGTGTCATTCTGGACTTGCACGGCTTCAACTTGAATATGTTTTGACTTTGGTGAAGTGGTTATCGTCTCTACATATTTGTTGCTTCCTTGACCTGTGCATTCCATTCTCATGTGTTCATATCTGTAGTATATCCTGATGCTCCTGAACTAGTCTGTTTACTGTTAGTCGAGTTGCATCTGCTTGTAGTTGTATTGTCTTGGTTACATGCATTGCCGTGTCACTTTGGTTTTTTCTGTTTGCATGCTTGAAGTCATTTGATCTTGATTACTTGTTTGAGTCTGGTATCTTGATTCACTTGTTTGCTCATGAACATATGATGGCATTGTTCATCATTGTGTATTAACTGAGTCTTGTGGATGCTGTCTTGATTTGTTATTGCTGTTTCTTTGATGTTGTCAACTGTCATGTATTCATTGGTGCATTGTTGCTGTAGCTTTTGGAGCTTGAGTTTCTTAGCTCTGTTCACTTTGAGTTGTTTGAAGTTGCAGCTTGCACTTTTGTTGTTTGCATTGAGCATTTTGTATGCTTGCAATTTTGGATTTCCAGTTGCACTTGGTTCATTGTCATTTTGCTGGAATGACTTCGACATTGGCTTTTGTAGCTGGTTCATTACTTTTCCATTATTGTAGCCTTTGTGCATTGTTGTTATTCCTTCGGTGCACTATGCTTATTTGTAGTCTTTGTGCATTGTCGTTATTCCTTTGGTCATGTTGTCTTCAGTTGCTTGTACTATCTGGTCTGACCTGCATACTTTTTTATGCTTCATTTTTTGACTTGATGCCTTGAATTTGAGACCTCGGCAGTTTGGTTTCGTTTGGTATCATTTGCCTGAGTCACTTGTTCAAGCTTTCATGCATTGTTGAGTTGTTGTTTGTTGCATACTCGTTGATGGATGTTGTGCTCTTTCCAGTTGTTGCAGTTCCACTACTTTGTGTTAGCATTGCTTTGTCTTGACTCCATTGGTGTCACTGGTGTACTTGAGTCAGTGGATTTGGTTTGGCGCAGTTGCTATGCCTTTGTGCATTTCACTGTGTTCATGCACTTGAACTACTCTCGGGTTATGTTTGTGTACTTTTCTGGTTTTAGTTTCTTGATGCAGTTTGGTCTGGTATTTTAGTCCGATTCAGTTTGCAAATAGTTTTGCTCATTTGTGATTATACTGGTCTTGTTTATATTGGACTAGTCGACACTTGATTCTTGAGTTTTGGCCATTTGCACCTGTGTTGAATCCAGTTTCACAACTCGGGTTTGACCTTGTGCTGAAGTCGATATTTTATTTATGTTGCACCTGAGTTGAACCCGTCTTTTTATTTGGGTTTGACCTTGTGCTCACCTGTCCATGTAACATTATTAAGTGTATATCGGTGTGCACGTCCTTGTGGCATGTACAGTGATACACTGTGCAAGTCACATTGGTCGTGTGTGATGAATTCAAATATAAATCATGACGAACAACCCAAATAACTGAGGCAAATAATATTTTCAAAAACCATATTTTATTTTATATTGCAAAAATATTTCTTTTTCAATTTTAGTGCGTTAGTGAATATTTCTACAGATTGCTCAGATGCTGGATTCTAACTGAAATGAAGTTGAAGATAAATACTACGAGTGTGAGTGATATGTAGTGAGGAATTTATGTAAATTGAATTGTGATGTAATTAGAATCAAAATTGTATATGTATAGTGAGAGCTTGAATTTGTACTATTCAAAATTGTAATAAATATTTGTTTGAATAAAATTTCTGTTTGAATTCAAATTCTGTGTTATTTATTTTTATTCAGCAAATATTTATTTAAAAAAATAAAATAGTACATTAACAAATACATTTAAACGAATGTATATATGTTTATTATCATCAAACAAAAATCATATAAGCGCATATTCAACATATTTTTTAATCTAGATATTTGATATGTTTTTCGAAAATTTATATATAAAAACCATATGTATTAATATAACTTGTATTAAATATAATATATAACATTTTATATGAAATATGTATAAATATATAATAAAATATACATATCAATATTTAATAACAATTATGTTCATGCTTTGAAAAGTTATTTCAATTTTTTTTTAATATAGATTTCCTTATGGAAATCTTAATAAAAAATAATTTTTAAAAAACCGCAAGGTTTAATAATAAAAAAAATATTTATTTTTCAAAATAAAAATTATTACCGAATATATATATATGCATACATATATATATATATATATATATATATATATATATATATATATGTTTACACTAAAACATATTTATACATATAGTTATTTTAAATTGAATTTTAAGTATTAACTTAATATGTATATAAATTATATACGTGTGTGTGTAATTTTCAAAAAAATATTTTTAAAATATAGAAAATTAATGCATTGATCTGACTTTAAAATTAGTAGGTATTATGAATTTAAAACTTGAATATTAATTTTGAGTTTAAATATGAAATATTAATATTTACAATATTTTATATTATAATGTCACACAAATACACACACACACACACACATATATATGTATGTATGTATGTATCTGAATATTTATATATTACAGATATAATTTTATACATACATACATAAATATATATTAAACATCATATGTGCAGATGAAAGGGCTAATATGTCTATTGTGGTGTAAACCCTAGCATCTATATACGGATATGTTAAACCATGTACACTATGTATGTTGCACGTGCATGAACATACACTACATGAACATACACAAGTGTATATGGTATGCATGTTATATTACACAATATAAATATAACATTAAATTAAACCTTATATACAACTTAAATACATTATTGATTTTATTTAAAATAAATTTAGATTAGATGCAAACAAATTTAGATTTCATTGGCTCTATAAGATCCAAAATGGAATAAATGTTTTGAAATTCATCCATTTGACACGCTACAAGCTGGCCTTGATTCGAAAATGGTATAAGAGCCTAATAGCCTATGCGGTTTAAATTAGTCATGTTAGGGAAAACTAATTAAGTCTACCCATTTAGTAGGGCGTCTAGAAAAGTAGTGTTTAGGCTGGGTTTAGGAAATCAAGTACCCTGCCCCACCAGCTATCGACCTGGCCCGAAAGGTGATGTGAGCCCAAAGGTTGTCACTAATAGAAACGCTAATCAAAATTGGGCCTTGGGTTAATTTTGAAAATTGTTTTGAAATTAAACTATATATATTATATAATATAATTATCAAAAGTGTTTTGAAAATATAATAAATATAATTCAAAAAATTTAAAATATTAATAAGATTAATAAATTAAATAATTTAATTAAATATTTAATTAATTAAAGAAATATACAGATGATATATAATGATATATGCTACATTACTTGAATTGTTTAAAATAATGTAAGTTATATATAAGAAATTTTCAGAACTAAAATAATTAAAATTGTTTAATTAAATATATTAGTTAAAATTTAATTAACAAATAATAAAATACACATATATATAAATATATATGTAACGATCCCGGTTTTGAGTGAAATTTAAATTGGTAATTCAATATAAATTTTTGGATTAAACTGTGAATTAATTTGAATTTTTCAAATTAAATAAGATATGTGCTTGGTTATTTATATAAATAGATTGTAATTTGAAATTTGAAATTGAATTTTTCCAAAATAAATAAGAAATGTGTTTGTTTTATAAATAGATTGTAAATTGAATTTTGGGTTTGAAACTCTAAAATAAATATTTTAGAAAATAAATCGAATTTAAAAACTATATATTTTAAAATTAATAAAATTTGATTTCTAATTATAATATATATGTAATATATATATATATATATATATATATCTTTTGAAATCAATGAGATAAACATTCATTCATTTAAAAGTATAATAACATAAGTTTAAGATTTAAAATGAGATTTAATTAAAAGGTTTAAAACACTTTTCTTTTATACTTGAAATAAATTTAGTTTTGTATATATTTAAACTAAACAGAAAATGTATTACATAAATATATGAAAATATAAAACTAATTAAGAAAACATAAATTGAGGGTTTAAACATAAAATTTTATGCATATGACATTTGTGAAAATTAGAATAACATGCATATTACATGTGTTAGCTTAATTAACAAGTGGCAAAATGTTTGTTCTTCTTTTAATTTGAATTAGAAATATATAAATGATTAGTAAAGAAAAAAAACCTGGTTACCATATTTCAGTTCAAAGTCAAACTTTTCTCTCATCTTCAATTTCCAAAACTATAAACTTGAGAAAACCAAAAGCAAAGAAAGGAATTCAAACTGAAGGCTTTATGAAATCAAATAACAACACTTTCAAGTTCAAGTTCAAACCTGAGTAAATCAAAACAAGTTGAAAGAGTAATTCAAATACACTAGGATCCAGATAAAATCAAACAACATCTCAAATCTGAAAGCAATCAAACTGTTTTCAACCTAAGCTAAACATCAAGCTTCAGCCTGATCAAACACGCAAATCGGATTCAAGTTTAAACAACAGTTTTCAAATCTTCAACCTGGTCAAAGTCATGCAAAGATCAATTCAATATAAATCAAGTTACAAATCAACTAGCAGATCAAAATCCAGTTCAAATTCAATTTTCCATATTTTCAAAATCTTTTCCAGGCTTGTTCTCTGCTTAATCAATTTCCAGGTGAGCAAATTTACTTGAATCTATCTTGATATTTGATGTATGATGTGGGATCTGCTTGTATGATTGTGTGAATATGCCTGCAAGTTTATATATACATATAAATTTTGGTGTGCATGTCTATGCACAGGCAACATGCCTCTGTTCTAGTTACAGGCTTTATAAATAAATTCAAAAAATCAATCTCTCTCTCTCTCATCAATTTCTGGATATGATTTCAAGAGGGAAGTTGTTTGTTTGAATGTTAATTCAACTTTAAAAATAGTTTCAGTTGGATATGTTGGTTGAATATTTTTTAAAGAAGAAATTACATAGGAAAATAAATTCAAGACAAAAATTCGATGTTTAAAACTCTACGATTTGATTATATAATCTGATTCACGCGTGAAAATAATTAATTTAGATAAAGGAATCATGATTTTTAAGTGGTAATTGCCGAGGTATTCTGAGTTGATCGGGTTTGGGTTTATCATCGAATTCCGATGACTGGCAAAGCTTGGTGGGTCGTGCTTCGGGCTGAAGGTAGCTTGGAGGTTGCTGAGGTTGGGAAAAATAATCGAAATTTTTTCCGACCACCAGGGTGGCGGCACGGTGGCTTTGTAGGGTTTAAGGCTTGGGTTGGGTTGCCGTCGTTCTCGAAGAAATTGCGTTGACGTCGAGGCGCCGAAATGGTTCGGACCAAGGGGAAAAGGCGCGTGGGATCGTAATGAAGCTTTGGTCGAGCTGGCGTGGTTGCTGGTGGCAGTGATCGTCGGCACGAGGAGATTTTGGTTGATCAGTTGGATTCGAGGAAGCTCGAAATCAACTCGATTTCGATTTCACTTAAGTTCGCCAGAGATGGGTGGTCTGGTGGTCTGGAGTGGTTGGTGTTGACTTGTTGGTGAGGGTGGCGATGATCGGAGCAGTGCCGATCGTTGGTGCACGTGCACACGTGTATGTGTGGTGTCTGGATTCGTCTGAGATTGGGGAAGAAGAAGTAAACTCGAAGGAGGTCTCGAGGAATTTGGTTGATGGCTCAGATGGGCAAACGGGTTCGTTCGCGTGTATTTAACTGTCAGCAAAATTTAAAACAATGTTTAAAAGAAAAATAAAATAAAAGGAGGGGTGACTCGGGGACATAATTGGGAAAAGCTGGTTTGGGCTCGGGTAGGGACTCGTGTTAGTCTCGGGTCTGTGTTTTTGAAATTTTAAATAAACAATTTTTTTTAAATTTAAATTAAAACAAGTTTAAAACACTTTCTTGTTAATTATTTTAAAACAATAAATGTTTTATTCTAGTTTTTGGAATTAATTAAAGGTTTAAAATAAATTATTTTAAGATAATTAATCAAGTGATTTAAAGGATAATTACTCAATGTAATTAATTTGTGATTTATTAATATAAGTGATTAGGGATAATCACTTATTGTAATTAATTAAGGATAATTAATTAAATGGTAATTAATTAAGGGTTAATTAATTTATGAAATTAATTAAGAAAAAATTACTAATTAATTTAAGGATAATTTATTTGGTAATTAATTGATAATTTAAGTTAATTAATTTTGAGGGTAATTAACCAATGGGATAATTACTTAATGAAAGTAACTAAGGATAATTAATGATTAAAGTTTGATTGATTTATTAATTAAGGATGATTAATCAATAATTAAAGGTTAATTAATTTATGTAATTAATTAAAGGGTTAATTAATTATGTAATTAATTAAGGGGTTAATTAATTATGTAATTAACTTAAGGATTAATTTATTTATGATTAATTAAGGAAAATTAATTAATATAAGTAATTAAGGGATTGATTTATTAATTTCATTACTTAATTAAAATAATAGAAAATTGTTTGTAATTAATTCATGTTAATTATGCAGGATCATAAGAGATTAATTTATTTGATTAAAATTAAATTAATTATAGATTGTGTGATTAATTAGTCTTGCTTATGGATAATTGTTGTATTGAATGCTTGAATTGTTTGAATATCTCTGATATTTAATTTGTGATGCTCTGTGATATGAATTGCTTTGATTTGAGCTATGATAAATGTAATTTATTTATCTGTGATGAATTTATATATTTATCGGTGAATGAAAGATAAGCGTTATAGGATTATACTGCTTATCAATATTGTTGTGCTTATGATGGTTGTGATATTCTATTATGGTGTGAAAACCCCTGGACTACACCACACACACACAAATATGAATTTCATGAGGAATTGGTTAAGTCGTAGATATTTGAATTTAATGTTATTTTATTCAAAATGATGAAATTGTTTTTTTTTTTAAAGTTGAATTTTGAATCCAAATGGTTTGGAAGTGAAATTGAGTTGAATATGAAAAGTTTCTGAAAAGGAAGTTTTGAAATTTAAATTTAGTTTGAATATAATATATCTTGTTTAAGTTTTGAAATTATTTTGGAAATTATGGTTTGAAAGGGATATAGAAGTTATACAATATATAAATGGATTTAAAACTATTTTAATAAATAGCTTTGGGAGTTTGAATTTGATTTAAATAGAACTTAACTTGTATACGACATTTTGCTGATTTTCTGATTTTACTTTAAAAGTTTATAACTTGAGCATATTTAATCGAATTTTCCTGAAATGAAAAGCATTTGTTTTCAAATGATAATGGCTTTCATATAACGAAAGAATTCCCAGTTTTTGTTGAAAGGATTTCAAGCTGGAAATTGTTTTGAAAGCTAGGAATGAATCTTTGTTAAAGATTGGTGAACTTTGTAGAGGATCTTAAAAGTGAATCTTTTGTTAAAAAGATTAAAATGGAAATTTTTTTAAACCATTCAAAAGGAAGATTTTGGGAAATAAGTTTTGAAAAGTTGTGACTTAACTAAGATCCATATATATCCATATGTTTTTTAAAACAAGCGCTCATTATTCAGTTTAGCCGGGAGAGGACTTTGTGTGATAAAACCCATTTCGAATAATGATACGATGAAATGGATAACATTTGAAGACGGTGGTGAAGCCGAGTATTTTCGAGAATGATAGGATTACCTGTCGAATGTCTCTGTACAGAGTTGCTCTGATATAGAGAACTCCATATGTGATGGGGAGTCCGATCGGGATTGTGAATACCTGGATCTGCAAGGGCTTCTTTTGAAGTGCCTTCGGTTCCATTCAGACCCAGGATGGACTTGTATGGATGTATGCCTGACGTTACACTTTGAGATGTAAAGCTGGTTTCTATCAAATACATTTCTGTTTGGTGGCGGAGAATTTATTCTCTTAGCTTAACACCCTTCTCTAAGACGTATGAGCTCAGAGCTTATGTAGTTGATGGTTACTAGTGATATATTCCCAATTTGGTGGTGTGGCATGCTAAGTGTTGTTGATCATTTGTTGATAAAAGCATGGCTTTTATGAAAAGCATAGCTTTGTGGACGAGACTTCGTCGAACTTCACAACCCGGAAATGGTCGAAATAGGAAGAATGCAGCAAGGTTATGAGGGTCGCGCCCTTTAGGGTATGTGCATTTCCTTTTGGATAAAAAGTGGTATCATGGTATGGAGCCCAGATACTTAACTTATGTGGTTGTTGGAATTTGTTCGTTTTGAGGATCCTCGGATAAAGGTCGGTGACAACCGAGGGTTGGCATACTCATGACAGTTAGTTATCTAGTAACATAGGTAACCTGGCTATGTATTGACAGAGAGTTGGTTAAGTTCTCGGGACGTCCCTCCAGAGGCGTACCCATTCGGTGAGGAAGTTCCTTAGCCTGACCATTTGTTGGAAATCCAATCACCCAATACGCGCCCTGTACGGTTTTAGTTGTAGAATCTGCCATTTAACATGGTATTATAGTAGGCATACTATAATGGTACGTATGCTGGATAAGATTAATATTATAATTTCAAAATATTTTTTACACTATGCGCTAATAATAATATAAAAAGGATTTTGCGTATCAAGCATGTTTGACTATCATAAGGAGAAATTTCCTCCAATTGTATGTTTGCATTGTGTGTGTGGCGAGAGGCCTTATGGTAGTTTCATTTTCCAAAAAGCATAGAGAATTTATTTTAATTTCTTTTGTATGTTTTTGTTCAAAGAAAACTGTTTTTGTTTGCTTACACCAGTCCCATGACTGTCCTGGAGTTTATTGTTCCCTTTCTAAACTCTGGGTGCCCACAATTTTCCATATGGGCAGCCTAGAGTCAGGTTATCAGATAGTCAGCAAAGCCCCTGGACCACACTTATACACACACAAATATGGATTTCACGAGGAAATCGATCAAGTCATAGATTTTGAAATGATTTTAAAAGTTGAATATTTAAATTCAAATGTTTTGGAAATGGATTGGGTTTAAAGTGAAAAGCTTTTGAAATGGAATTTCAAAGATGAAATTTTATTTTAACTTGATTTAAATTTTTAAGCCTACTCTATGAACAAACAATTTTTCATTTGAATCTTAAGCTTTAAATAGAGATTAAATTAAAAGATTTAAATTTTTAACCAAAACAAGACCTGGAAGCTTAATACAGAGAGTACTCTGATAATACACATGCATTACATATCATACATTCATATGCACTCAACAAAATTGAATTCATATATACACATTTCATACTTATTCAAAGATGAATATGCAACGGATATATCCACTTAACCATTTAAAAGTGATGTTACTCACCATTTTTCAGAAGAAAGAACAGAGCCTTCCTTTATTTGAAACCTGTTTGTAGATTGTAAGTTGAAGCCTTAAATTTGATTCTCTTCTCTGGTTTGAAGTTGATTGTGCTATTGAATTTTTGTTTTAGTTTGAATGATATTATCTACTTTATATTTTCCTTAGCTTTGAATGAACAAATTGAGGTAAGAGGTGATGCATATAAAGAGAAGCATGCAGTATATTGTTTGTACAATAAGCATGCTGAAGATGTAAACATTAAATGCCATTGTACAAATCTATATTCATTTAATTTGCCCATACTTGATTATGTATCTTTTTGTTTCGACTGAAGTGATTTTGTATGTGTTGGAGGTGATATTATGTACATAGATATTATTATTTTTTCTCTTGTACAAGCCTACATACCTATACTTGATTATATTTTGTTTCTTTTACTTGCCTTATTTTACATAACTACTTACAGGCTTCATTCACTTTTTTACTTTGCCTGGTATGTGCTTTCATACTTTATGTACAAATATATACCCTGTTTAAATATTTGTTATAAATTTTTAGCTTAAGTTTTTTAGTTTCATTCTTACATAATTGCTTATTTTATCTCTCTTTTTATTTTAACTTAAATTATCAAATACTTAATTACTTATTTTGTAAGTATAGCTTGGTTGTTTTTTATTTTACTTTACAACATTTATTTTTATAGTTTATATAATTCTAGAATTATTTACTATGTTCATTTCATATTTTATATAATTAAAATCTATGTGAAATATTTTGTTTAACATTATATCAAAAAAAATTATTTCCTTTTGAAGTTCAAACATCTAACATTTTATTTCTTTCCTTTTGTTCTATTACTTTGTATTGACTTTTTAACATATTTTATTTGAATTTGGAAATTTTCAAATCAGTTTACGAATAAATTTCACAAATTTTATTCAAAATTAAATTAATTATTTATTTATTATTTATTAAAAATAAATCAAAATCCGGGATCGTTGCAGTCAGCCAGTAGGTGTAGCTTTGGCATTCTTTGGAGTCTTCGGCTTGGCGATCGCATTGTGTTTCACATCAGCATGATGGGGGTTCGAGCTTGTGGTTTGGAGCTTTGGCATTGAAGATGTTATTTTCTGTTGCTGTCTCATTATTTCCGCTATTGTATCTATTTATGATAGTGTTCATTTGTATCATTGTTGTATCAAATGTTGTGTATCAATAATATTTCATTTCTGTTTCCACTGTGTGTTATCACTTAATGTTGTTATAAGCTTCGGCGAACCAGACTCAATGTTTGAATCTGCGGCATTCGAATATGGGTGATGTATTTGGGTGTCGATTTTCGAAGGTCGAGTCAGGTTCGTTAGAATATATGTGTATATAACCATAAATAAATGTTATAGTATAAATATTCGATATAAAATGTTTAATCAAATAATATAAAATTATCAAATAATATAAAATTAATTAAAATGTTAATTAATTAAATTAATTAAATAAGATTTAATTAATATATGTTAAACATATGACTATCATTTAAGTAAATTAAAATTATAAAAATTATATAATAATCAAATTTATATAATATGAATGTATATTTAAAGGTGGAACAATAAGAAAAACTAAAGTGGCTTAAGGTGCATACAATGTATTTGTAAGATAACTGTATGTATTTGTTGAGCAAACTCAAGGTGCATACAATGTACTTAGGCCATCACAAAATAGTAGTTACGCATGAATAATCTCTATCGATTTATTGAGCGAACTCAAGGTTGAAATGAGATTAAGACAAGAAACCACGGGTTAGGAGTTGTACATGGTACAATCGATAAGGAGTTATCCATCATTTGTAGGGCTATGACTTGTTGAGAAAACTCAAGGTCAGAATCCCTTGACAAACGAGTCCTGACACCCACTAGTGAAATCAAAAGACTTCTATGTTCTATCTTAGGGTTTGAAGAAACACAAAAGACTAGTGGGTGCTTATTAATAAAATGAAAAGTAATGTTTAACCTTACTAAAATTCTAAGAACATCTACTATGAAGATGTCCTAATATACTAAGTTAAAATTTGCAGAAAAATGTTTACACCCAAGTTGTTTTTTTAAAATGACAAACTCACCAAACCTAACTACATTGACTAGCTACGAGCAATAAAGGTAGCATTAACTTATGAATGTCTTTGGTCATTGGTAACCGAACCTCCTAAGGTTATACCCGTTGATGGTGCAGACCTATGATTAGCTTATTACAAATGGGTCTTGGACCTTGAAATTGTCTAAGTTTTTGTGCCGTCTATGTTAGATAAGTTGTTGTAGAGGCCACACTAAAATACGTATGTCAATGAGAATTTTGATAGTCACAAAGCTCTATTTGGTGAACAGCCACATTCCTTAAGCTACAAAATTATGAAATAACCATTCAATGAACAAGGACCGAAAGTGGATGATTATGTGCTAATGATGAAAGACTATATTTATATACTTGCATAGTTAAACGTAACAAGAAGCAACTAGATGCAAGTAGACTCGATCCTTGGGTCTCTTACTCCCGAGTGTTAGTGGTTCATATTAAATTATAATATGAATCAATCGAACGTAAACCTCGTGGAGCTCCTCAATATGTTAAAGTCAACCGAGTCTTCATCCAAGGATTAAGGGGGGCGTACTTTCTATTAAGGGGAGCATGTCACCTTCGAAAGGCTCAAGGAAACGAAAAACTGTTAATAAGAAGATTAAGAAGACTCCTCTAGCTGACAGAGGTGAATGCCATCACTGTCACAAGAAGGATCACTGGAAATGAATTGTCCGAAGAACTTGAAGATCATAAGAAATAAGAAATAGATTTTGCTACTGCCATAGGTATACTTATAATTCAAAATTGTTTTGCAATCAATAAATTATTTAGGGTTTTAGATACTGGATTTAAAACTCATATCTATAATTCATTAGAAGGGCTTCGGAATAGGCGTTATATGGTAAAGGGAAAAAAGAGGCTTTAAGTTGCTAGTGAATCTATAGTAAATGCAGCGGCGATTAGAGATTTTCATTTAAGTTTACCTAGTGGATTAGTTTTCATATTAAATAAGTGCTATTATGTAAAAGAGTTTATTTGTGGGATTATTTCTATTTTTAAACTGTTTGAGACAGGTGATATTTTTCACTATGTTAAAATGTCATGGACATTAAGTTAGATGGCAATAAAGTCTATGATGGTATTTTAAATAATGTCGTTTATGTGATTAATTCCAATTATAACTTTGATATGAGTAATTCTTTGAATAATTATATAAAAAAGTTATTTATAGCATGTAGGCTGGGTCACATAAGTGAGAAATGTCTACACAAATTGAAAACCAAGGGTTTTCTACTGTCATTTGATTTAGAATCATTAGATACATGTGAGTCGTATCTCAAAGGTAAAATGACCAAGAATCCCTTTAGTATGAGCAATAAAAGAGTTAACGAACTATTGAGTCTTGTATATAACGATATACGTGGCCCGATGCCTATTGTCCCAAAAGATAGTGTTCTAATTTTTAATCTTTACATATGATTTCTCAAGACTAGGATATGTTTATCTTATGAAGAAGAAAAATCTAATGTCTATGAGAAATTTATTGAATATAAAAATGAGGTTGAAAATTTGACAAACCGTAAGCTTAAAATGCCCTGATTCGATCGAGGAGGTGAGTACTTTGGATAAGAATTCAATGGTGCTTGAAGGATAATGGGATTATCTCTTTGTTTAGTCCAGCGTATACTTCGCAACACAATGATATTTCGGAGCGAAGGAACTGAACCTTATTCGATATGGTTCGTTTCGTGTAAGGCTAAGTTACCTCTATCCTATTATGGATATGCAATAAAAACCATAGCACATAGGTTGAACTTGATGCTAATTAAATCTGTGCCTAAGAAACCATATGAGATGTGGTATGGGAAGAAACCCCAATTTGAGTATTTAAAGGTGGGGTCATCCGACCTACGTTAAGAAAGTTGTTCCAAATAAACTCGAGGCAAGATTGGAATTGTGTAAATTTATAGGATATCCTAAAAACTCGATGGAATATGTTTTCTACAATACCTAGGAGTAAAAGGTTATTATTTATCAGTATGCTATTTTTTTCTATCAAAAAAAACTAATAGCGAGGTTGTAGACTTGGATAAGATCTGAGAAATTAACACTGAGGCCGAACTAGCAGGGGAACCAAATTCACCCTTATACAAAAACATACAACCTATTAGAAGGTCTAGTAGAGAATCTCGTGCCAAGAGATATACTACGGTTTTCTCATGATGGCACGGAGGAGGACTATGTCTTAAATAATGACACTTTTTTATCATTCCAACAAACACTTCAGAGTAAACACTCTGCACTCTAGCTTATAGCAATGGAATTTGAAATGGATTGAAAACTAAGTATGGACTTTGTCTGGCATAACAAAAAGGATAAAACCCATTAGTTTCAAATGGATTTTAAGAAAAAGAATAATGCAGATGGACAAGTGTAGACTTATAAAGCAATATTAGTTGCGAAAGGATTTCATCAAATTCAAGGTGTTGATTATGATGAGACGTTTTCTCCCATAGCAATGCTTAAGTACATTTAGGTAATGCTAGCTATTGCTACATACCATGACTATAAAATATAAACAATGGATGCAAAGACGGCATTTCAAAATATTGATTTGGAAGAGACCATCTATATGCCATGGTCTAAAGATTTCAAGGTCAGTGGGGGCGAGGGAAAGACTGGTAAGTTGTTAGAGTCCATTTGTGGACATAAATGAGCTTCAAGGATTTAAAATAAGTGTTTTGATAAAGTGATCAAATAGTTTTATTTTTATCAAAACACAGCGAAACCTGCATATACCAAATGGAAAAAGAAAATGCTATTATATTCTTAATGTTGTACTGTTATCCGGCATTTTGACCCGGCTATATTTGGACTGATTGGACAAGTTAGATTCGACTATCGTCAAAGCTAGTAAGTCCAAAGCGATGATTGTGGGGTTCAAAATTCAAGTACAATGAAGCCATGATCGAATAGAATTGACAGATACATGATGTAGAATGTTCGAAATATGGAATATGGTTCAACATATAGAAGGGATCGGCTATAATCAACCTCCAGCATAGGGATCGACATGTTTTAGGAAGCAAGTGCACTTTAATAGAAAACAACAATATCTCAAAATCAATGAGTCCAATGCATATAAAATTTTGTGAGCAAGATGTAGGGACCCTAGGGAGCCTACCCTAGGGATCGCACCTCAAAAAGATGAAATAAGAGGGATCAACCCTCTTCCCTCATTTGGGATCGGCTGAAAATAGAAAAGAATTCACATTAAAGCAAAAACCGAGCAATAATTCAAGTTCTACTAATCCAATTGCATGAAAGTTGGAGTCAAAGCATACTACGACATGGGGAAGCTACAATAGGGATTACACCTCCTAATTCCACGAAAATTGGGATCATTACTGATCCCTGTTCTTTAGGATTTGGGCCATGCGATCCCTCTTATAGGTCTATATGGTCTTGAAAGTCCTTCTACCGAATTTTCAGGAAGATAATTTGCCATCTTCATCTATAAATAAAGGCTTGGTTGTTCATTTCGAGACCTTGACGGTGCTAGTTATTTTGTACTCTATTGTAATAAAGGATTTTCATCCGATCCTTATTGTACTTAGTTTATAAAGTGATTAAAAAAGCAATCTATTCAAAGTGGACGTAGGCATACACCGTCGAACCACTATAAATCGTTGTGTTCTTGTTATTACTTTAATTTTATGCTATTTCATTACTATATTCCTCCATTTTCATTTTATATTCTTTATTTATTTCTCTATAAAACTTTTATTAGGTGTTTGTGCCAATTTTTATTTTGGTGCTTTCATTGGGAATCTGATTCTCAGCCCTGTAGGGATCCCTTTGTTGCTACTAGATTGCATAAATACCCTAAAGGGATCTGGAATTATCTTCAAAAAACTTGTTTGTTCTACTCATATTTGCAAAAGTCTAAGGAAAATTATCTACAATGGTTAGGAATACTAGATTTACATCTCAAAACGCAGAAGGAAACGAGAATGCTAGCATCCAACAAGGAGGCCCGAGCAATCTACTTGCAGATGTGAACGCTACTAATCAAGTTGATGTCCAAAATTCGGCTGAGTCCATCACAAGAGCTGAATTCTAGAACCAAAGCAAGTGGATAGCTGTCGGTACTTGAATTAGCATATTCAAGCCAATATCGATCTAATGAACCAACTCAGTCAGCAACAGTGCGGGAAAGTTGGGAGGGACCCTACCCTTTATTCTATATCGAAAAGTTCTAGTTCATTAGATGATTATCATAGACGCAGACATCGCAGAGCCATGGTCTATTGAGACCGATAGATGTCGCTCCCTCTATAGGGATCGATACTGATCCCTCCTCCATAGACGGAGCCTACCTTTCCATGCTAGAGCCTAAGCTGGAGCTACTGCGATCGATTTGGATACTGGAGTTCAGATGGATGCATACCGATTGCCTTCCTTGAATGACGATGAAGCGAATGTACATGATATACGTCGAGAGGATAAGAAGGCGTGGAACGGCCATCGACCGGACTATTCACATGAGTGGAGCACGACCACTGCTTGGCTCCTGCCATCCAAATGCTAGACTTATCGGCTATGGTTAGACAGCTAGTGAGGGAGAGCCAAGGCTTGACCAATGATAATTGGGGAATCTTGAGAAGCCATACTTCATTCATCGACAATATCTTACATGGGGAGTATCTAATAAGGTTCAACATGCCGTCAATGCCTAACTATGAGGGAAACATCAACCACATGCAGCACACCATGAGATATGAATGGCTGATGAATTTTGCACAAGATAATGATGTAACAAAATGCAAATGTTTTCCTATTAGTTTCTCTAGCATAGTAATGATGTGGTTCACGAGATTACCACCGCGGTCAATCTCGCCCCAAAGATTTAGCAACGAAGTTTATGGAGCAGTTCCATATGCACACAACTCGCCCCAAAGATGTAATGTCCCTATCCATTATGATCCAGGCTCCGAGAGAATTGCTAAAAGATTATTTAGAGAGATTTCATATAGCTATCACAGAAGTCAGTGATCCGAATGACCATTCAATATTGATGGCGGTAAGAAGAAGGATTAATCCAGAATCGGACTTTGGCTATTGGTTAGCTGACAAACTACCCGCAACGTTGGAATGTTTCTATGCAAAAGCAGCTCAGTATTTGAGGAAAGAGGAAGCTAGATGCTTTAGGAAGAAGAATGTTGTAGGATCAAGTGGGGAAGGAGTATAGAGTAATTTTATAGCGAAGCAATCTGGTGATAGTTCTGGGAAAGTTCAAGTGAATGTCCAAAATAAACCAAATCAGCAAAAGAAAGGCGATGATACGAACCATGAATGAAAAAGAGATTCTAGAAGAGGAAAGACTAGGATTCCAATATATAAAACCTACACACTACTAAATACATCTCTAGAGAAGGTCTATTTGTCTACCTTCAATACCATGCATTATAGGAGCCACCTACGAAAGAATCGATGGAGAAACGGATGGGAAAATATTGTCGGTTCCACGAATGCTGCGGACATAACACGAATGAATATAGGAATCTCTAGGATGTTATAGAGAAACTGATTCGTGAAAGAAAATTACAACAGTCTGTTAAAGCCCCGCAGGATGATGGGTAGGGGACATCTGACCGCAGCCGAGGACAAACTTTGCACAATTCTAAGGAGTCTGCATGGAATGGTGGAAGGTTAGTGATCAATATAATAGTCGGAGGACTGCATCCAGCTGATAAGAGTTGGCATGAAATGGGGTGCTATGCTAGCGCAATTAAGCATATGAATATTGAATGTTGTTTGAGTATAAAAGATGGAATCTGGCAAAACAGCAGCGTATGATGGTAGATGACATTGTGTTTAGAAACAGAGATGCAGATAAGGTGGAGGCACCGATGATCGATCCAACGGTCATTTCGGCCATGATTGGCCCCATCTTAGTAAGAAGGATATTGGTTTGTGGAAGTTCCATTAATATAATTTTCAAAAAGGCTTATGATCAGATAAAGATGGAAGCCAAGGACTTAAAACCGTCTAAAGTCTGCATTCATAGATTTAACGATGTTGCAATCGAAGCAGTCAGATATGTCAAATTACCTATGGGGTTGGGAGAAGGTACCGCAGGAGAGTGTGTATTTTGCTATTTGTTGTCCTGAATGTCGACTCTCTATACAATGCTTTTCTGGACTGACCAGCCTTAGCTGAATTCTGGTCAGCTCTTGCCCTATGGTGTTAGACTTTGAAGTTCCCAAATGATAACGGTGTTGGAGTTATGCATGATGATCAGGCGATTAGACGTGCCTTTTATGTGGTTGAGTTGAGAGACGTTCAATAGAAAGTGAAAGGTAAGGGTGTGGACAAATCTCTCTGCATCCAAATTGCTAAAGATTGATAACCATTGCCTGGGCCTTGACACGGGCACCATTGTTGGTTCTATAAAGACATAGATCCAAAGGATGATGAGAAGGAGTTACGGATGGCTCCAATTAAAGAATATTTTCCATAGGGAGTCATTCCTAAATGAAGGAATGAAAGATGACCAGTCCTTCGCTAGCTTTGCAATAAATCATTTCGGAAGGAGTCATGTATCGAAAGGTTTTTTCTGTTATCTTGCTCCGGTGTATCAGTCACGATGAAGGAAAGCGAGTGTTAAAAGAAGTTCATGATGGGGAATGTGGCGATCACACTGGGGGGGCCAAACCATAGCAAAGAAAATACTCCGTTATGGGTATTATTGACCGACTGTCAACAGAGATACTACTGATTACGCTAGCCGATGTGACAAGTGCCAGATGCAGGCAAAAGATTCGAGAGCTCCGCCAACAGAAATCACCCAAAAGGTCAGTCCGTGGCCGTTTTCCAAACCGAGCATAGAAATTATTGATTCCTTACTGATCTCTAAAGGTGTATGAGGTATGCCATCAACGCAGTTGATTACTTCACCAAATTGGTCGAAGCGGAACCTTTAGCCATGATCACGACAAAGAAAGTAATCAAATTCATTATTGTAAACATCATCTGTCATTTTGGCCTTCCATGAAACATTATGAATGACAATGTAACCCAGTTCGACCGCGTTGAATTCAAAGACTTCTACCATCGGCATCATATTGAGAGGAAATTTGCGGCAGTTACTCACCCTTAAGCAAATGGACAAGTTGAAGCCGTGAATAAAATCATAAAGTCAATTCTGAAGAAGAGTATGGAAAAGGCTAGAGGCAAGTGGGTGGATGAACTCCCAACGACATTATGGGCTTACAGAACCACCCATAAGTTTGCGACTGGCAACACTCCATTCGCCCTTGCTTATGGCTTTGAAGTCGTTATTTCTGTTGAACTCAAAGTCTCTTCTCATCAAGTGATCTACTACGGTCCCAGAATGAATACAGATCTCCTCTTAGAATCTTGGGGCTTAAGGATGAGAAGCGCGAGGAAGCTGATTTGAGGGCAGTGCACATAGGCACTAAGTCGCCCGAGGCTACAACACTAAAGTCGGACCTAGAACCTTTGAAATCGGTGATCTCATCTTGAAACAGGTTTTTCTTACCCCATTGCACATGAATCCTACTTGGAAAGGACCGTATGTCATTAAATAGAGGCTTGGAGAGGGAGCTTTCAAGCTAGCGACTGTTGATAAAGTCACACTCCCAAGAGCATGGAATGGCAAGCATTTACGATACTATTTCACTTAGTTTATTGCTTTTCATTTAGTTGTATTCAATTTACGAATTTGCTTTAGCATTGATTTTCCAAATATGTAATAAGACAAATTATGTCATTTCTTTCCATTTGGTAAATAAAGTTTTAAATTTCCTTCATATTTGTGATTACTACAGCATTACATATTTGTTATGATACCCGACTAACTAATATTGATATGTCCATGCAGGTCCCTAGAATTTGGAGCTAGCTGATTACATAAGTTTACAATTGAACTAAACAAAGTAAGAATTGTCCGACTATTCATTTGAGAATTTTTATTCATAACCCGATGGACTGAATACCCAATGAGGAATGGATGTGACTCGGCCATCCGATAACCAAGTTAATCCCGCCGAATGATGGGAAGACACGAATCAAAAGCGATCGTGATACGACCAATCGCTCGCTAAGCTAAATGCCAAATTTGAGGTGAAATCAATTAATTAAGAAAATAAAGTTGGACTATTTTCCAAAACTAACTCTTATTCCCCGGTGCATATATGAGTATAAACAAATGGGTAGGTGCGATCCGACCATCTTCCAACTAACTCTTATCCCTAGAGTGTAGATATGAGTATAAATAAATAGATGAGTGCAGTTCGATCACTCACCATTCCATAAACTCTGACTTGAAATCGACAGGAGGGGTATAAACTCGCTAAGGTTGGAGTTCAACAATCCATTACCTAATGCCACTAACCTGAAACTAGGGATAGGAGTATAATCACTCAGATCGTTGAAACCGACGGTGTAGTGCTTGGGCTCGAGCCTAGTGTCCAATACAACTTAAGGTCACGACCACATGGACGCCTTAAGTGAAAATTAACGGACGATTGTCCTTAACGAGCAATAAATTACAAGTACATTGAATGGAAAAGTGATATCTAGATTACTTAGATAAAATTCATATAATAGTTCGATAAAAAATAAGAACTTTTAGTTGATGCTAAAATTCAAAATTTTGATACAAGTTTATTTAAAAATGCGGGTTGTACCTGCAAAATCATGACCAACAAAAATAAAAATGGCTATACGAGCTATATACAAACTAAGCTGAGGCAACGACTATTTCTTCTGCCCTTTCTCCCTTCTAGATTTCTAGGAGTACCACCACCCGAGCTTCAGCCTGTCCTTTTCCTTGATCCTTTGCCGCCCTTGGCAGGAGAACTCTCAGAGGTTCGAGGGAGTTCTTCAGGAATCGACTCGCTGAGTGGAATGACTTGATGTGGGATGAGAATCGGATCATCAATGTCCATGTCAGTGCGTTCAGCCTTAGCTTTTTTTTCTTCAGGAGCTCCTCTCTCGATGTGCTCTTTTAAGCTAAGCTCATCAGTATGTTTGGTAGTTCCACTGATCACAATGTCATCCGATTCATCTAGAAACAGCAGGTCATCGGCCTTTTTGTCATCAAATGCTCCGATAATTTGAGCATCAGGCCCTGTAATGTCGATGGCTACCAGAATTTCAGTAGATATTGATTATTGCTCCAAGGCGGAACCACTTTGCGGAGTCTAGTTGGGACCTGGAAAACCTATAATTTGCGAAAACAAAAGGATAAGCCCATGACTATTGAGCATGAGGAACAAAATATTTCAAGTAATGGAGAACAAAGCAAGATACCTATATCCGGTTGACTTTCAATTGTCGCCAAAGCATTCTCCTATAGAATAGGATTCAGTGTCTTTAATTAGTAGCCGGGTCTGTCCATATCGTAGCATCGATCCTATCCCAGGCCAAATGAAATTGACGCTCCAACCATTTGAAGTGCAAGGGGGACCTTTTGGATCGGATTGTGAAGACTCAGCGATGTTTTTCGCTCTGCTGAAAGGTACTAAAATGTCAAAGTATCAGAGGCTTACAACTGCAAGGTCTAAAGGTTCATCCCCATGAAGAATCTCCCGCACCAGCTTCTCTTCATCTAAATCAGCTTCACTGAGGGCATTATTCTTCGTTTCAATAACGTATTCCCATGCCTCGGTGAGCGATTTAAGATAGTCATCTCCAAGGAAACACAGACCGTGATGAATTATGACTTTAGCATTATATTCCACAATCAGAGGATCGAACATATCCTTACTTTCATTTCGATGGGCTTCTTTGGCATCTTTTAACCAGGCCTCGATCTGCTCTATAATCTCATTGTGGCATGCTTCTCTTGCCTGTTCTTAGAGGACTTCAATTTGATCGAATTGCTCGTCAAGCTTAATTTTTAGTCAATGGGCTTTGACGGCCTCTTCGTAATATCCTTGTGACTCCTCCTAGGCTTCGAGCTTCTCTTCCTTGTCATTTTTAACGAGTTCTTCGACCTTCTCAATGTGACAGGTCAGAATATTTTTCTTCTTTTGCAATGTATCATTTTCCAAAGAAAACAAACCACTGCAGTTGAGGGCAGCGTCCAGTTCCTTTTTATGAGCCACTTCTAGAAGATTAACCACCTCGGATGTTTCTTTGGCACTCTTTTCTACCGTGGTCAGCTTCGCTGTCAACTCTGACATCTCATTGTCATGATGTTTAATTATATCTTTGTCATGGATCGTGTCAAGCTTAAGACGATCGATTTCATACTGCTCTCGAAAGACAACTCAGAGATTTTTTTCGGGCTAAGTATTGAAATGATATGTGCTACATAGAAACGTCATGGATGCATGCATGGGAACTCGCTTTTGCACTCCCTAGAATTGAATGAATGGAAGAAAGGAACTTAATCCCATCGAAGTAAATTTTTGGAAAATTGAACTTAAGCTCGGCTAATTTTTCTACTGTGGAAGCCTCAGGAGCTGAAGTAGGCAATGCATGATCAGAAGTAAAAATTGGGTGTTTGCTTGACCTACGATCGCAGGACTGCCTGGAACTAGATAAGCCAGAGTACTGCTCAGGCGGCACAGCAATTTAATGATAATGGAAAGAAGTCTGATTGCTGCTATGTATAGGAAGATCAGACCGAGCTTCCTGATGAGACGATTAACATTGGGGCTTATGTGTGGAAGGTGAAGACTTCCTTAAATGACGGCTTCTTTCTTGGCTATCGTCTCTCTCTCTCTCTACGCCTACCCGATTCTGAATTGCGATCAGAACTATATTGTGGTGATGAGCTCCTCAAGTGATTGAAAGAAAGGGATTGAGACATCACACCTGCAACCAAACAAGTGTATATAAGCAACCATTGAACAAAAGATAGACGAAAATTGTGCAGTGAAATGCACATGATTATGAGTGTCTTAGTGTCCACCCGTTGGACCAATTGCTGCAGCCATGCTCATAGTAGTTTTCTCCCCTTTTCTAGTGGGAGGAATGCCATACCACTCTTGGTGGGAGAATTGAGCCCCCCAATACTGATGTTGAAGAAGTCATAAGTCATGTTATCATTAGGGATCAGGAGATTTGAGAACCTTCCATCGAACTTTCTAAATGGTGGAAAGAAGACTCTTCATCTGCTGAGGTGATGTTAAACTTTGGCTCTTTGGCAGTTTTTCTCCTACGAAGTTCATATGTGAGTTTCTTTCCTCTCGTTGTTGGCATATGAGATTGCATGCCTTGTGATGATTTGACTACAAGAACTTTTCCTGGACCAGCATCAGTGCTGCCAGGCTTATCGGTTTCGACACCTCTAATTTCAGCCTCTTCGGCGTCGTCCTGATCCCCCTCAACTAGGGGCGTGACAGGGTTATTGGCGCCACCTTCACGTTTCGCTACATTTCTTAGTGGTGCTGCGCTTCCTGGAAGTCCAATGCCATGACCTTCTTTTAGCAGCCCAAACAGAGATACATATTCATCAGCTACATAGGATCTTATATCCCTATATTTAACTGGGGTGGCACGAATTGCAGAATCCGCCCTTGAGAAGCTATCACCTTCTGGACATGGATGGACACATGTGAATTTTCAAATTTTAAGTTATTTCGTGATACGACTTGAACTAAAGAATGTGAGAATAAATTAAAGACAACATTAACGTCCTTCCAACCATCGCCTCGCAAAGCAAGGTGAGCGACGAACGAAAAACATTCATGTTTAAAGATGCCGAGCTTGATCCCAGCACCAGTTAGAACTTGACAATTGGGTAAAGGATCAAGAAAAGTGCAAGAGAGGCTTCATGTCCGTCATTTGAAGTTGTAAATACCTAATGTCCACTAGAGTTGTCGGATGGAACATAACATCCATAAATAGTAAGATGGTGCCATGGAGAAAAGCTTAGCTGTTCGGGTGTAGTTGGGCAGGAGTTATTCCAAAATAATCTAGCATTTCATGGATGGAAGAATTAAATGACAGCATGCATCCCGCCTAGCACGTGAATTTATTTCATGTTGTGTATCCCTCCGGGGGAAAATGAGCCATATCATTTACTGAGGGCACCAGAACATCACCAAACGGAATCCCATGTTTAGATCATAATCTGTGAAGAGTGGCCTTGCCAATTTTATAGGCTTAGGAATCCGTTGGGTTGTCTAGAAATATAATGTCTTCTATAGTGTCGAGACAGGCCTTATATCTTCAATCGAAAGGACAGGAACATCAGAAAAAACGTCGATCGACGGGCCAGAAACCTCCGTTTGCTCATTTTTATTATTAGAAGAAAGTCTACTGAAAATAGTTGCAAAACTTGACTCAGCTTCGGGATTGCTATGTTACGAAGATTATCCGATAAGCATTACAGCTAGATGCTCTGATTGTTAGAAGCCCATATCAACTAAACTCAGTAGATAATCGAGATTAGGGAAATTTACTTATCCCCCCATGCTAAGTGTAAGCTAGTATGGTGCATTGTTGCGTAGTACAAAGGAAAACATGTCAAAATTAAAAGCAAAGTAAGTGGCAGGACTTTGGATTCCGATAAGAGTGACCTTCATTGCAAACTATCTCAACTGGCATTTAGATTGATCGGTTGTGTAAGCTTTGGGATTGACCATCGGCATGTCAAAGTGTGAAATCCATTAATAGAGTCTATATGTTAAATTTTAGTTCATATCCTAAGTCCCAGGAGTTTGGTCATTCAATTTCGAGTTCGATATTGGATATGCAAGTCATGTTGTTTATTATCGTCATATATTCAAGTTCATTAGGATGACATTGGTTCTAATTTTTCAAACAGGTCAATGTGGATTGGTTTTTAAGTTCAATTCAAAGCTTAGAATCAGCCAAGTACAAATAGCCGATCCCTATATATGCCAACACCTTTATATGCCGACCCTTATTTATGCCGACCCTTATTTATGCCGATTCATATCCCTTATAACAATCGGTCCCTCTTCACTTCACAAAGCAACCGATCAATCCATACTCTAAAACAATCGATCCCTCTACATAGTCGCATTCTTAACTTACCAACACTCTTACTTAAGCAAAACTATAGATCCTCCATGCAAGCCACGAACAATTGATCCCTTTCTTTCAATGTTCAAGTACTTCCTTCAAACATTCAATACCAAACTTTCACCTTCACCTACATAAAAACAACATCACTGATCCCTTTGCTTCAACATTCTCATAATTCCATCAAACATCTACTCGGATCCCTCTCCAGCGTGCTTCACCATGACCAACCCCTTTCTTTCATTAATCCTTTACACTTTTCTCTCTCCCCCTCTCCCACTTCGTTGAACCTTACATTGACATCATCGATCTCGTCTTCTCCAAATTTAGCCTACGACTATTACAAACTGAACCATCGTCTCGTCATAAAATTAAAGGTTAAAGGCGAGCAAACCTACCTAAGTATATAGAAAATAAGCTCGAAGGGAGGTCCTAAATTACAGTTCAAATTAAAGATGGAGTGATGATCTAAAGTAAAATAAAAAGGCTAGTTTATGGATTAAGGCGGTGTTTGAGAAGAAAGAAAGGGGTCAGGTTTTTCATGTTTAAAAAGGAGGGTTCGGGAACAAGCTTGAGAAGGATAAAAGAAAATAGAAGTGAAATGATGTAAAGTGTGGGATGGAAAGTGTTGCTTGTATATGGTGCTGAAGGGGTCAGCTTACCTTGTTTTCCTCACGAAATCAGAAGAAAAGGAAGAAGGGATCGGCTAGGATAATGCTTTTCCCTATGAACATATAAAAAAGAAGGAGGATTGGCTAAAAGAATGTCGAACCCTACATACATAAAAAAAGGGGTCGGTTATAAGCCTATGTGCATGCAAACATGGACACGGGAATTATGTAAAGTACATATATGCAAAATGCAATGAAATTGCATCTAACCCAACAAAAATTGGTGACAACCCATAAGCATGCAAACGCTTTTGGGAGCCAGCGACAAGAACATATACCCGAACGTCCACTTATATATTCAAAAATTTTAATTTTTGAAACTAATGGAAATTTAATTCAAACCTGAAGCTTTTAGGATCGAAACTAGATAAGATAGCTAAAGCTTACTAGCCTTGTAGAATCGGACATGGATAGCAACTGACGGACTATAATCCTGAATTTATACCATTGGAAATTGACCCGGCTATATTCGAACTGGTTGGACAAATTAGATTCGACGGTCGTCAAGGCAAATAAGTCCAGAGCGATGATTTTAGGGTTCAGAAGTTAAGTACAAATGGTAATATGAAACCATGGTCAAATAGAATTGAGAGATACACGATGTAGAATGTTAAAAATATGGAATATGGTTTAACATATAGAAGTGATCAACCATAATCAACCTCCAACATAGAGATCGACATGTTTCAGGAAGCAAGTGCACTTCCATAGAAAACAATCAATTTCTCAAGATCCAGGAGTCCAATCTGTATGAAATTCTTTGAGTAAGATGTGGGGACCCTAGGCAGCCCAACCTAGGGATTGCACCTCAAAAAGATGAAATAAGAGGGAACGACCCTCTTCCCTCAATAATGATCGGTTGAAAATAGAAAACAACTAACATTGAAGTAAGGATCGAGCAATAACTCAAGTTCTACTAATTCAATTGGCATGAAACTTGGAGTTAAAGCATATTACGACATGGGGAAGCTACGATAAGGATCATACCCCAAAATTATCCAAAATTTATGATCGGCACAGATCCCTATTCCTTGGGATTAGGGCCATGCAATCCCTTTTATGAGTCTAAATGGTTTTAGAGGTCCTTCTACCGAATTTTTAGGAAGATATTTTACCATCTTCATACATAAATAAAGGCTTGGTTGTTCATTTTTGAGACCTTTACACTACTAGTTATTTTTTTCTCTATTTTAAAAAAAGATTTTCATCCGATCCCTATTGTACTCAGTTTACAAAGTGATTAATAAAGCAATCTATTCAAAGTGGACGCAGGCAAATAACGCCGTACCACTTTAAATCATTGTGTTTTTATTATTGCTTTAATTTTTTGATATTTCATTTATATTCCTCCATTTTCATTTTATATTTTTATTTACATCTCTACAAAAATTCTATTCGGCGTTTATGCCCATTTTTGGTGCAAACATATAGGTTGATGATTTTCTATTGAATGGAAATGACGTTTCACTACTGCATTCAGTAAAAGCTTTGCTGTCCAAAAACTTCTCCATGAATGATTTGAGAGAAGAAGCCTATATATTGGGTATAAAGATCTATAGAGATAGATCTAAGAGGCTATTCGAGTCATCCCATTATCATACTAAAATGGTTCGGTTTAGAGAAATTCAAGTATGGAAATTTCTCAATGTAATCAGGAATCGCCCTATCTAAGAATGATGCTACTCAGATTGATGGGGAGATAGAGTGCATGTAGAAGATAATTTATGCTTTGGCAGTCGATTATATAATGTATGATATGCTATGTACTAGACCAGATGCAATATACACATTATAATGCATAAGCCAATATCAGTCTAATCCTAGAGAAAAGCATTGGACGGCTGTAAAATGTATACTGAAGTATTTGAGAAGTACTAAGGACTTATTCCTAATATATGGGAATGGAGTATCGATGATACTAAGATGGTATTGGGTTATGTTATTACTATTAATAGTGGGGTTGTCGGTTGGAAAACTTCCAAACAGGAAACATTAGCCAATCCATAATGGAGGTCAAGTGCATCGTCCTCAATAAAGTAGCTAAAGAAATAGGTTAGATGCACAAGTTTTCATGTAAGCTCAGAGTGATTCCTGACATGGATAATCCAATGGCATTGTTTAATGATAACAACGTAGCGATGTAGATCACAAAAGAGCCCAGAACACGTAAGAAATCATACATATCCTCGAAAGTTCCCCCTAATTAGAGAATTTGTTCAGAAGAAAGAGGTCATGACATAAAGGGTAGATATGAAGGATAACATAGCAGATCCATTCATGAAGGGTTTAGCTCATTTGATTCTTATGAATCTGATTCCATAATTAGCCCCAAAAGAAAATGGGAGAAAGATAGAGTTATCGGTATGCTCTAGGGGAAATTCTGTTATTTATTGCAAATTATTAATTATGTAATAAAACCTCGTTCGAAATAAAACGTGTTTTTCTTGCTATTATAATATAGCAAATCCATTCATGAAGAGATGAGATTAAGATTCCATAATTCGCCAAAAATGCAAGTTGGAAATTGATAGAGCTAGGGGTATGCTCTAGGGGAAATTTATTGTAAATTATTAACTATATAATAAAATCTTGTTCGAAATAAAACATGATTTTCTTTCTATTATATGCTTGTTATAATGTGTTATAATTAATTAATTATTTAATTTAAGTACATTTAATAGAAAATTCATAAATCGTATGTTTTGTGACAGTAATTACAATTTTTGTAATCATGAGTAATTTATACAATATAATAAATACATCGTTTTACATATTTTTAGTCAAGATGTATCAAGACTGGATATTTATGCATCCGTCGAGACTAGAGTATGTAAAGCTCTCCCAAGGTTGGGCACTGTATTGCTCATGACTATTAGGAGCCCCAAGGGGTTACGTATTGATAGTTATACGATAACCATGGAACGACTGACTTGATAGTTTTCTGTTGGTTAATAAAAATAAGACCAAACATAAAATATCGATATGACAATATTACACAATTCTCTTAACTCGAGAATATTATTGAGCTTCAAGGTCAAAATTCCACTTTGATTATACTTAAATCATTACACGACATCCATCGAACAATTATGGTTAGGTCGAATGGAAGCATTGGAAGTGAAACACTATTCAATAAAGGGTTCGTCTCCTTAGTTATATGAGGTTAGTGTCACGGTCAACTAAAGTCAACTCAAAGTCAAAATCTATGGCCAGAGTACTATGATTAATAATAATTGTTATTATTGAACCAATGTCTTTGTGTTTGGCTATAAAGTTGAATATGGATGATATTGGAATTTTAACCATTACCAAATTCCATAAGTTCTAATGTAATATAGCTTTGACGAAGAGAATGAATGGTAAATAATTGTCACTAGTGGGTAACGCGTAAAATAAATAAAATTGGATATTAATAAGCTACTTAAGTGATAAATTTGGCCATAATGTCCCATGACTAACCAAAGTGATGTGTGGATGTTGATATTTGAATTGTTCGATATTAATCACCGACTGAATTTACACCTAAGAGTCACATAACAGAAACGTTGAATACTCTAATTACCACATGGTTTAATCAATTATAATGTTATAGATTAATAAATTAATTAATATTTATGAAATATTATTTATAAATTTTTATTTGATTTGTGTTTATCGATATTAAAATGGTGTGTATGTAAAAGTTGTATATACACGTATCAATATACGTTATTGATGTGCATTTAAATTAATTTCAAATGCATATTTAATTGATCAGGGTATAAGTAATTTGGAGGTCCAAATATGGGCTATGATGGCTGGCCATTGGGGGTTTTTGAATGTTGATTCAAAATGTGTAAAATATTAGGAGGAAAATGTGGATTGAGATCCTTTTTTTTGCTCCTTTTGAACCTCCCTTATTTAAACATCTCAAACCCCACTTTAGAAGCTCTTAGTTTTTGCCTCCTTTTACCTCACATTAGGCTAGCCATACCTTCGCCATCCTCATTTTTCAAGCTTTTTAAAACACAAACTAAATATTAAATCGGTGGTTGGTGCTTTCAGTCTGGTACCACTTTATAGAGTTCTGGATACAGATTCTTGGAGTTTGTCAATTTGATGTTTCAACATGGTACAACTAGGCATGAGTTAGGGTAAATCTTTTGTACATTTACAAATATATATATATATATATATAATAGTTCATTGGGTCATTTATTAGCATTAGTTGGTATACTAATTATCACGAATCCATATATATTTATGCTCTCTTAATTAAATAAGTGTATGTAATTATATATATATATATATATGCTTATATACCATTTGGCCAGTATTTAAAAAATGATTTTAATTTTCGAAAATTATTTCATAACTTATTAAACAAAATTATATTTTTAAATATATGTATTAGTATATAAAATCAACTTAATTTTTTTAACCTATTTACATGATATGTTTTGTAGAAATATTTTTTTACTACATTTATTTATTTAAATTAAAAACCATATATATTAATAAAATTTATATAAAATATAATATATTGCTTTTATATAATATATATATGTGTATATGTATGTGTATATAAGTTATAAAATATGCATGTAAATATTTATTAACAATTATGTGCATGCTTTAAAATTGTTTTTTGAAAAAGATATTTTTTTTATAGCCATGTTGAAATCTCAATAAAAAAAATTTAAAAAAATGCAAGTTATAATAATAATAAAATTATTTTGTTAAATATAATTATGCTCGAATATATATATATATATATATTTGTATGAGTGTGTGTGTATTTACACTAAATCATATTTATACATACAGTTATTTTATGTTGAAATTTAAATATTAATTTAATATGTATATAGAATTATATGTATATGTAATTATATTTCAAAAATTAAAATTTTATTTTTTAATAATACATATATGTAGTTTAGAAAATTAACACATTGATTTGGGTTTAAAATTAATAGATATTATAAAGATTTAGATTTAAAATTTAAATTAAATGTGAAATATGAAATACGAAATATTTATATTAATATTTACAGTTATTTTATATTTTGGTGTCAAATACATACATGCATGCATACATACATATATATATATATATATATATATATATATATTACAAATATCATTTTATATTGTATTAAAGTTATATATGTATGTATGTATGTATGTATGTATATTAGACAACACATACGTATAGAGAGGGGTTAATATATGCTTTGCGATGCAAATCCTAGCACTTAACCATGTAAACTGTATATGTTTCACGTGCACGTACGCACACAAGTGCATATGGTACGCATGTTATATTACGTAATATAAATATGACATTAAATTAAACCTTATTTACAACTTAAATAAAATATTAATTTTATTTTAAAATAAAATTATATCATACTTAAATAAATTTAGACTTCATAGGCCCAATAAGATCCAAAATGGAATAAACTTTTTGAAATTCACTAATTTACTTGCGATGTATTGACCCAGATCTAATAATTATTTAGTCACCAGACCTTGTTTGATCCTCTCCACTTCTCCCTCTTTATATCTATTTTAAGAAGATTGGGTAGTGGATGAAATAACTAGGATAAGGTTCATGTAGAAGGTGACTTGGCGCTTTAGAGATATATTTATTTATGGTTATTCTCCTATATACCTTATTTTATTTATCATACAGACTTAAATTGTATTGCAATTTGGAGACTCTATTTTGTCAGTACTTGCTTGGGCCTTGACTATTATGAGACAATGTTCAAACTGGAATATATTCAACCTTATATTTTATTTCCTTCTACTTTGAGATTTGTAAGTGTAAAATGCTTTAAAAATTGTAACTGTCTCTATATTATATAAACCATAAAACCTAATGACTCATACCTCTTGTCATGACTCGAGTTCAAACACTATTTTTTCGCTTTGGATCAATGCGCCCGAAGATGTGGATTGTTACACCTGATCTACTCCATAATATACTGGATCTGATTGACTAACAAATTCAAATATGACTTGACAAATCTACAGCCTCCATAGAGCCCAATCCAGCTATAAGTAGGAGGTTATCTTCAACAAAAAAAAGGATCTAGACTTTACTTATCAAAAATTAGGGGAAACTCTAGCCTTTTTGCACCTCGAAATAGAACTTCGAGATTGTAAAATTGGTAGAACTAGTACAAAAGCAATAAAAATTGATAAAGTGGACAAATATCATAGATTTTGTCGAACCACTACAAAAATTATGTCTTTCTTCTCTCTTGATTTATTATTCTTATTGTTTTTTCATTTCATCTTTGAATTTCAACCATTAGGGGATGTTAGACCAAATTTTTGGCTAGCAGTCATCACGTGGCTTATTGAGGGAATGTGAACCCATAGATATCTCAAATACATATACGTTAGGTATGTAGTGCCTATCTTTTGAAGCATGCATTGCTCTTATCACATAGTCAAATGACGTATTGGACTCGTATTTGTACTTCAATTGAATAAACCGGTCTAGATTCTGTACGACGGCACTTTGTAATAAATTAAGTGTCATGCTAAGGGCATCGCATTCTGTGCTTTGGGATACCGCACCTAAGCATGGTCGACGGTTGTTCGCCGACCTACGTTAAAAAAAAATTGGTCGGTCGTTGACGGCCGAACTGGTAGCCCCAAGCACAAATCATGGTACCTTAGCACTGCATTAAATAAAAACAATTTGTATATCTCACCTTTTAAATCTAGTGACCTTTATAAAAAGTACTTAAGGACTTAAGCTATTATTATAGCCAATGGGACAATTCCATGATTACTTGCTCCGGTTTCTATATGTATGTTCGAAAGCACATTGTTACTTAAGAAAAATAATGCTATAGAACCAACCCCTGTAATTTGCATTTTGGAATTCCTGTCTTTCCAATAAGAATAAAATAGTCCAAATTTTTCATGGTAATAAAATTTCCTAGTAAATTTGGCTTTAAGGGTACAACTAAAACAATTCATTTTGGTCATGTTTTGATCAGATTTCCTAACCAAGGCTAAGCAACTAAACCGGCCGATTTTGACATATTTTGGATTTGTTCTGCTTCTGAAGTTTAAGGAGTTAGCTAAATTTTATTTCAACATATGTTTCAAGAAATGAATGCAATTAAAATGGTTTTGAAATGTAAATTAAGATGAAAATTATTTTAAAAGTTGAAAATTTTGTGCAAGTCTGTGCTACGCTTGTGGAGTTTAAACAAACCTTGCTTTAAATTAAGAAAATCTAACTCTTTTTAGTATTCTTACATATTTATACGCGTCCATGTGCATCTTTTATGAAGCATCTTGTACACTTCTCGAAACTCCACTATGATTCTTACAACAACTTGATAAAGAGTGTAACATCCCGATATTTTCAACCATTCGCATTCGCCATATCGAACTTGAATTGCTCAAAATACCAGAATGTTAATTATTATTTGGTAAAACTCAGCATATACAGTAAATAAAATAATCACAGAAACACAAACACAGAGCAGTGGAAACAAAAGAATAGTAGTTCGTGAAGCTACTATATATAAACAGTGTTAAACAAGATACAATAGAAGTCTCGAATACATAGAAGTCACAATACAATAATCAAATACAAATCTGAATACATCACTGGAGTCAACTAAAAAACTAAAAATGAAATAGATAGATGGATCTCCAAATCGAAGCTTCATCTCCAAAGTTGAGTCTCGAATGCTATGACACTCAATCTGACCCGAGCGTAAAGCAAACACAAAACACTCGAGTCAGGATTAACATTCTTATATTAATAAATCCAACTCAAGTGAAATATCAACTGACTGAAATACATGTAACTTAAAGGATGTTTGGGATAATCATCCTCTAAGGATCCATGGAACTATCTACTATGTAGTAATATACGCTATTATAATAATGTCTAAAGTAAAGTAAACTATTAAAATAGCATTAAGGTGTTACCCATTTCCCCCTTAACACATTTTATAGTGCCAATATTCTATACAGTACCATAATACCTCCTGATCGGGAGGCTACCAAAGGATACTCCATAGGTATGACACAAAACAAACTCGTAGTGGTCTCGATAGGGTAGGTGACACGGCACAACTAGGCAATGCCAGGGTAGATATACCAATTACACTTCCGGGATGGTGGTAACGCATAGCCGCAGCTACCGCCCACCTCGAGCCATACTCCCAAATCAAAGGTGCGCACCAAATCAATCACAAAGTAATAGAATGGCATACGAAGAAGTGTGTCCGATCAAAGAAGCTACCTCACTTGGCCCATCGATTGCTCCTATTTTAGCCATCTTATGCCAACGCACGGGAGTTGGGTCCATGTACGTACCTCATATAGGATCGTCGCCACCATCCTACTTCATTCTGGAATCTCCACCGCGTACCGGTTGTTAAAGTGGTTTTTGGCATTGGCAGAGAGTATGACAATATCCGATCCCAATCTTTTTAACAACCAAACTTTATGACAACACCGCGGTCATTTCAAAATAGTTTATACTTCAAAACCAAAATATCATTTCCATTTTGAAACCATATCAATAAGAAATCGTTATTCACTCCAAATATATTTATTTCCAAAATCATAGCATTTTCAAAGTTATAACACTTTCGAAATTATAAACTTGGAAATTATAACACTTTGGAAATCATAACACTTAATAACCTAATACTTTGAAATTCATAACTTTGAAATCATAACTTCACACTTGAACAGTTTAGATATTGATAATAGTATATATAATAAAATAGTTTATAAAAAATAGTTATAAGTTAAAATAGTTTATATTAAAATAATTAGTATATTAAAATAGTTTATGTTAAAAATAGTTCATATTAAAAATGATTTATATTAAAATAGTTTATGTTAAAATAGTTTATAAAGTAAAATATATAAATATTTAGATATAATTTAGAAATACTTTATATAATAAAATAGCTTCCTCAAATTTCACAAATCAATTCAAATCAACTCGAATTTCAAATTTTCAATCTCAATTCATCAATGTCAACTCAATTCACTTTCTCAATAAACCATTTCAAATTATATCGATTTCAAATATGGATTTGACCACAAAATAAAACGTTTCAATTTCAATATATTTCAAAGCTTTAAATATTCACCATTTTCAAAACTAAAATTAATAATTTCATATATGTCTCAATTTGACTTCATTATTATTTAGTTTTGAAATATTCACTTAATAAATCCAATAACATTAAATAAAACTTCAAATTAAAAATTTAAATAAAACTAAATATCCCATTTCAATTTATTAAAATTTGAAAATATTCATTTAAATCACTTTTAATCAAAATCCAGTTATAAAATGATATGTTTAAAAAATCTCAAATTCAATAAGTATCAAATCGATTTTAAATTAATACAATTATTAAAGAATATGATTTCAAATAAATTTCAAGTTTATCTTTTCAAACTCAAATTATAAAAATCATTAAAAAAAATATTTTAAAATAAAAATTTAAATAAATACTTACACATATTATATATTAATCTAATCAAACTTTATTAAATTAAATCCTATTATTATTAAACTTATTTTATATTAAAACAAATTTATACATATTTTAAAATAGTAAAATTATAAGTAAATTCTTAAAATTTATAATTTCAGACTAACTTACAATTTTAAAATTTTCAAAACATATAATTTTAAAAATCAAGAATTTAACTATAATAAAATAAAATTTATATATGATATTTAAAAATCAATATTTATTAAAACCATATATTTCTTTCCAAAATCATAGAAATCATTTCAAAATATTTATATATAGACCAACGGTTTCTGTATATAATTTTCTATCCTATGATTAAGTGATATATATATTTATCATTTCAATCTGCAATTTAAATATATATATGGGTATATATCATTTCTGCCTGCAATCTTAAATTCAATTCAATGAAAATCGCTTGGGTTTACCATTTCAACCCCGATTTTCTCCTGTTCTATAGATCCTTCGAGTATGTATCATTTCAACCCACAAGGAATTTTATACTAGCAAGGAATTTGATGAGTGATAATAAATATGATAATAATATAACAGGCATATATCATCAATATATAACAGATAATGGTGTCAGCTGTTACAGGTGAATAGATATAGATAATAGCATATATATAGCAATGTAAATAACTAACAGCGACATATTTCAATTGTCGTTTCAAATGAAATCAAATTGAATAAATATAAGAATGTTAATCATGAGTGATTGCTCACCTTTCGATGCTAGAGAGAATAGAATACACAACAAGCTACAATTTGAATTGCGAAATTGACCAAATCCAAAAGACGATTTCCAAAGCAAAGCAAGATTTGCACGAATTCAATGAATATAGCTGATAATAGAAATTGATGAGACCATATATATATATATATATATAATTAAAGTCTAATATTTACTCATATTAAAATAAATTCCTTTATACAATCCCAATATTAAATTTAGAACATATATATATATATATATTAAAGTTAAAATGTTCATAGGTATATACAAAAATCGTTATTATATTTGAACCCATATGTTTAGAATACATATCTAATATATAATTTAAAATCAATAACTCTTATAAAAATCAAATAACTTACTTTATTACTATACATATATAACTTCAGCAAATTGCACTGTCCAATCTCATTTTATATAAATTGATATAATACTAATACAAACTCATACAACAATTTACTTAAAATACACATATATGTACTCTTTAAAACATATTATTTATATAAACTTGTTTACATACTAACAGCATATATATAACTAATATATAGGCAGATACATATGACTTATAGAGTTTTATACATAACAAAACATATACAAAGCATATATCGAGATGAACATAATATATATATATATATATATATAAACTAGATAATGTACACGTATATGCAAATAAAACTATATATATATATATATATATATATATATATATATATATAAACTAGTGTATTATCTAAGCTTTATAACAAAATATATATACAAACTTCTTTTATAAAACAACAGCCAGAACATATGTACCTAAACAAACTCATATATAATACTTTAATATACGTACCGTAACATTTATAACTAAAAAATGTAGACATATATTACAGACTATATATATTTATAATATATACACGCAGACTTTATAGATGAAATATATATAAAATCAACTCTTTATAACTAATATATTTCTTTAAAATATACGTACTATAACGTTGAAATATAATGTTGATATATTATAACTATATATATATATTTTAGATAGAAACAAATATATTAATAGGTATACAAACTTATATAAATACATATATGTGGTAACAAAGAGGCTTATGGCAGAGGAGGCTGCTCGCTGCAAGGAGTTCGGCCAATCAAGAGGGATGGCACGATTTTGAGTGGAGGTTGATGATATGAATGGGTGAATGGAGGGACGTCTTGCATGGACTGGGCTTCAAGGCTTTGTCTAGGAAGAGGATGAGCAGAGGCATGGCTCGGCCGCTGGGTGAAGGTCGCATGCTTGGAGGAGGGAGACGGTAGATGTGGTCGAAGGCCTGAGGGATCGGTGGTTGGGGTGTTGCTCAGGTTGGTGGCAGTTTGCATGATGGTTCCGCCATGAGTTTGTCAATTGGTGAAGGTGTGGAGGCGGCCGACTCAAGAGAGGAAGGAGGAAGTAAATTTGAAAACTCACAGTATAATTTTGTAGAAGAAGAACGGAATGAAAAGAAGAGGAGTGAACGAGAAGAAGTCAGGCAAAAGAAATAGATGAACATGTAAAATAATGAACGCAGTTTTTCTCAACTGATGACTCTTGGTTAATGATAGGAATGAAAGGACAAGTCATAAATTTTATATTCAATACAAACAATGTTAAAGGACAGAAGCTGAAAAGACAGATGGAAATCAAAAGGTTTTAAAACTGGTATCGATATGAAATTTTTTTTTGTGGATTCCGCTGTGTACCAGACTTCAAAACACAGAATTGAATATATTAGGAGATCAGCACAACGAGACGATCAAAACGGTGTATGGATATCATGATAGGACCATCCTATCAAAAGTCGATATCGGTACCAAAAATGCTGCAAATCTGTCGAAAACTGGATAAACGAACCAATAGCAGTCCTAATTTGAAGAAACAAAATATAACGTCTCACTTAGAAGATGATTTACAAATTTATTATGTAAAAATATTCAGGTTTGGAAAATATTTTATTATCGTCAATTATTAACTGATTTGAATTTAAATAAAATTACACAAGAAAATAAACTTTCATATTTTCTGATGAAAATTTACCATTTTCTATATTTAAATATACATATCTCAAATATTAAATTATTGTTTCAAAATTAAATTATTTAAAATTTCACAAAATTCAATTAATTACTTTAATAAAATCATTAAAATTTATGGGTCGTTACACTCTCCTCCACTTAAAACTTTTCGTCTCCGAAAAGGAACAAGGTAGGAGAATAGAAACAACCAGACAAAAAATGGATTTGCAAAACAAAATAAACAATTGAATTAAAACCATATAAATTCCATTTTAAATTAATTTAATATTTAACAATTTGGTTAGATCCACTTTATTAAATTAAAAAATAGTAATTCAATTCAAATTTGTTAGTTCAAACTGTCAATTCAAATCATATAAAATTTCATTTAGTTTTTATATTGATTTCTATTCAATCATTTCAAGTTTTGTATATTTATACAAAATTTGGCTTCACTTTTTAATTGAAATCATCTTTTAACACAAAATTTAAGATTTAAATTTCCGATTAACTTCAAACAATTTAGAGATAAATAAATAAATATATACATATACAATATATATCAAATCAAATCTATAATCATATACCAATATATATAAATCTAGTCATACTTTAGAAATTCAAATCAATTTAATTCCCAAAATAAAAATGTAACAAAGCTACAGAATGGTCTCTCCACTCTGAAACTCGAACATGAATGTCGATGATGCGATCTCCATCACCGAAATTATTTTCCAGCACAAAAGAGAAGAGTACTGATTTAAAAACTTTAAAAATTCTTTGGAACAACTTCTATTTGAAAATACTTTATATAATATACATTTTAAAACTTTAAAACCGAAGTTTGAATTCACCGGAAATTAAATTCTCAAATTCTAAATTCTAAATTCAATTAAATTTCCAAAACAGTTTCTAAACCATGTTTTTATAATTCCATTACTTTACAGTTTACACAACATTGAAAATCAAATATTATCATTTCAAACAACCAAACAATTTAATTTCAGAAAATTATACTTATATATGATACAATCATACAGAATTATTACATTTTGAAAACGAGTGTGTCAGTTTGCTCTGTTCAAGTGTTTTGAAATTCCTATGGATAACGTTGATCAAACGAATGATCAAAACACCAAATCAGCATTAACAACTCAAACACACAACATATAAAACATTTTATATTAATACAAATACACTCCCTTACTCAATGATACAAGAATGGATTATAGGATAATGATAGAGATTCAAAGTAGAAAGACTTTAATCAAATAGAATTCGAACTAGAAGATAGGCTCAAAAGAGAAATACATATAGACTTATACAAATCATGGGCAACCTTAGTCGGGTCAAACGTGACTTCAAGAATATGATTGATGCAGAATTCTGAGGAAAATCGGCATTCGATCGCAAGAGAATAGAATTCGGGTATAGCAAGAGATAGTAGAATCTAACCGAGGATACAAAAATCTTCGGTGAATCAATGCCTGTTGTAAAGGAGTTTCACCCCTTTACAAATCATTCAGTGCAGTTATGGGATACTCCAGAATCAAAAGAACACGAATATGAAAGACAAGGATGGATTTTAGAACAAGTGAGAGAGTTCCAAAATTCAAAGGGAACTGAATCACAGAGGAAGAGATTCAAGCACGAACGAAGGTGATCCCGTAACTAAATTTACTTTATATGCTAAGTTTTGCCTAAAACCAAAGCTCTGATACCAACTATAACATCCCGATATTTTCAACCATTCGCATTCGCACATGTCGAACTTGAATTGCTCAAAATACCAGATTGTTAATTATTATTTGGCAAAACTCAGCATATACGGTAAATAAAATAATCACAGAATCACAAATACAGAGTAATATAATAATAAGCAGCGAAAACAAAAGAATAGTAGTACATAAAGCTACTATATATATAAACAGAGTTAAAACAAGATACAACAGAAATCTCGAATACATAGAAGTCTCAATACAATAATCAAATACAAATATGAACACATCACTAGAGTCGATTGAAAAACTGAAAATGAAATAGATAGGTGGATCTCCAAATCGAAGCTCCAACTCCAAAGGTGAGTCTCGAATGTTGTGACACTCAGTCTGACCCGAGCATAAAGTAAAACACAAAACACTCAAGTCAGGATTAACATTCTTATATCAATAAATCAAACTCAAGTGAAATATCAACTGAAATACAAGTAACTTAAAGGATGTTTGGGATAACCATCCTATAAGGATCCATGGAACTATCTACTATGTAGTAATATGCGTCTAAAGTAAAGTAAACTATTAAAATAGCGATAAGGCGTTACCCATTTCCCCCTTAGCACATAGTGCCAATAGTTTATACAATACCGTAATACCTTCTGATCAGGAGGCTACCAGAGGATACTCCATAGGTATGACACAAAACAAACTTGTAGTGGTATCGATAGGGTAGGTGACATAGCACAACTACGCAATGCTAGGGTAGAAATACCAATTACACTTCCGGGCTGGTGGTAACGCATAGCCGCAGCTACCTCCCACCTCTAGCCAGACTCCCAAATCAAAGGTGTGCACCAAATCAATCATAAAGTAACAGAATGGCATACGAAGAAGTGTGTCTGATCGAAGGAGCTACGTCATTTGGCCCGTCGATTACTCCTATATTAGCCACCTTATGCCAACTCAGGGGAGTCGGGTCCATGTATATACCTCATATAGGATTGTCGCCACCATCCTACTTCATTCTGGAATCTCCACTACGTACATGGTTGTTAAAGTGGTTTTCGGATTTGATAGAGAGTATGACAATATGTGATCCCAGTCTCTTTAACAACCAAACGTTAGTATAACACCATGGTCATTTCAAAATAGTTTATACTTCAAAACCAAAATATCATTTCCATTTCAAAACTATATCAATACGAAATCATTAATCACTTTAAATATATTTATTTCCTAAATCATAGCATTTTCAAAGTTATAACACTTTCGAAATTATAAACTTAGAAATTATAACACTTTGGAAATCATAACTCTTGATAACCTAATACTTTGAAATTCATAACTTTGAAATCATAACTTCCCACTTGAACAGTTTAGATATTAATAATAGTGTATATAATAAAATAGTTTATAAAATAAAATAGATTATAAGAAAATAGTTATAAGTTAAAATAGTTTATATTAAAATAATTAGTATATTAAAATAGTTTATATTAAAAATGATTTATATAAAAAATGATTTATATTAAAATAGTTTATAAAGTAAAATATATAAATAGTTTAAATATAATTTAAAAATACTTTATATAATAAAATAGCTTCCTCAAATTTCACAAATCGATTCAAATCAACTCGAATTCCATAATTCAAATTTAATTCAATCTCAATTCATAAATTTCAACTCAATTCAGTTTCTCAATAAACCATTTCAAATTATATCGATTTCAAATACGGATTTGAACCACAAAATAAAACATTTCAATTTCAATATGTTTCAATGCTTTAAATATTGTAACGACCCATAATTTTTATTAATTACAATTTGAATATTTAATTAATTTTAAATATTAATAAGTGAATTTATAAGTCGAATAAATTTTATTTCGAATAATTGGATTTAATTGAATAATTAAATCGATAATTTAATATGTTAAATTATGGAAATAATTGAAAATTTAGTTAAATATGATTGAAAATGATTTGTAAAATTTTATTTTATCATATTGGAGTTAGAATGATATTTTAGAACTTTTAAAATCGAATTAAAAGTTTATTTGTGAAAATTGAATATTTTAATATTAAAATCGACTAGTGAAAATAGTCAATTTTTGAACAGTCTCAGAATTGAACGAGATCAGTTCCATTGGATCCGTAATAGTTAGTTATTATCGGATTTCAATTTTCGTAGCAATCGGAGTTATCGTTTGATCGTGGCAGCTCGAAACGCATCGAATTATTTTTAATATTAATTTGGCGAGTTAAAATAGCCATTTTTCAAAAGGTCTCGGATTTCGACGAAACCAGTTTCATCGGATCCGTAATGTGATATTATTGTAAGGTTTCAAATTTCGTGTCAATTGGATTTACCGTTTGTCCGGTACAAATTAAAACGCCTAGAAAATCGTTTAAATCGGTTTAATTTAAATTGAACGTTTATTGCCATGACTCGCACAGATGTCCGAATTAGCTTCCGAAACCTGTTCTATTGTGTCCGGAACGCGGGGTAAACCCTAGAAACACTGGTTACGGCGTGTGAATCGGAGTTCGGAATTTCCGGAATGAATAGTGTCGTTCGTTCTTCTATAAATAGCCCTCTCTCTCTCATAAATTAGAAAAGAAAAAAAAACCCTAATTCCTAAACCTAGCCGCCACTTTCAGATTCAAAGGCCAGAAACTTCCCAAATTCATTCCTTAATCTCTCCCAATCTACAAACAATTAGAAGATGTGATCAACTACAAACATGTAGAGCTCGACGAGAGCTTTCGATCTATACGGTGATGATGGGGTTTAGTGTCGCGTAGAGGGAGCAAAGGAGGGCCGACAGTCGCAAGTTGCGCACGCAACTCGAGGAGGTAGGGGGGCCGAACTTCAAGTTGTTCATGGTGGAGGTAGCTCTTGCAATGGGCTTCAATATGGAGGTGGTTTGATGAAGTTTAGTCGAGTATTGGAGGAGCAAGATGGAACCCTAGTTTTGTGTTCATGGGTTTGAGCTTGCGTTTGTTTCCTGGAGATGATTTGCGTGATGAAGAAGATGGGGGGGGGGGGGGTTGTGCGGCCTGATGTGTTTGGGTTTGATATGGAGGGCCATGATTAAAAGTTAGTTTATAATATAAAAATTTTGTTGTAATTGTTTATATAAAAATCGTGTAACTTCAAAGATTCATAACTTTTTCATACGAGGTCGAAAACGCGCGAAACCAGTTGCGTTGGAATCGTATGGACGAGCACTACGCGATGAAATTGGATTGGAGTCATTTGGAGTTAGTGAGAATTTCATGTAAAATTAAACGTCCGTTTAATTTTATTCGAAATAAATCGCTAAAACGAAATTGGAATCAAGGTGAGAATTTCTCACTCAATCGAATCAGTTTCGATTTTATTTTAAATAGTTAGATTTAAAATATTTGAATGCATGTTTAAATGATGATTGTTATCTATTGATTGTTAAAATAGACATTATACGCCGTTAGTAAACGGATGTTATTTATTAAAAACATATACCGCGAATATTTCATAAACAGTGAAATTGGTATTATATATAATAGCAATATATATATTGGCATATGTATATATTGGAGTTATTGATTTCCCGCATTTGTATGGCGGATGAGACCCTATTGCGCCGTCTATTAAGCGGATAATATTTTAAATCTCATATACCGCGATAATTTCGTACTGGAGCGGAATTGGTATTGTGCTAATGTTTATGGATGCAGGAAAACAGGTTGGAGGGATCCAACTGGATTCCTCAACAGTATTTATTTGAATTCAGATATTTTGATATTTGATGGATTATCACATCGATATATGATATCGTTGTAGTTGTGATTGACTATTTGGTATGTAGCATCATTGGACCAAATTTTGGGAACTTTAAAATGATTTTTAAAGTGATTTTGAATTGATCCATTTTAAATAAATAAACGTTATAATTTTTAAAGTTATAAAAATTATGATTTTGAGAAATATGGTTAAAGATTGATTTTTGAGAAAATATGGGTTAATGATTTTATAAAATATTTAAAACGGGATTTTTGAATTTATTATGAAAAGTTGAAATATAGGATTTATAAAACTTGATTATTTTATAAATCAAAATGATGAAATTATAAAGGAGATTAAAGATGTTTTAAAAGAATAATATAAATAGATTTATATAAAAAGATTTATAAATTGATAATTTATAAATGAAAATATTTGAATTATAAAACGAGTTTTTATAAGTGTTTGAATGAAGTGAAAATGAATTCCATAAATGAATGAAATTTATAGAATTATAAACGGTGAAGTTATAAATGGAATTTTATAAACAGTAGGTTTATAAAATTTGTAAGGATATTAAAAGAATATATTTGGATAAATAATTGAATCTTATAACTTATAAGATTTATAATTATGAAGTTTAAAAGAACGATTCTGTAAAATAATTGTTTATAAGCATTTAACTTATAATGTGAACTTTTGGTTTATAATTGAGTTATAAATCGAATAGGTTAATAAAGGAGATGTATAAAAAGGAAGTTGATATAAAATAAATAGAAATAGAATTTATAAATGTTGTTTTATAAATTCGTAAACGACTTATTTTGATAAGTAAATTGTTGAAACCTATTAATGGAGTTATATTCACATTTTTGACTGTGAATAATCCTTTAAAATGAAATGTATAAAAATGATGAAATTGTTAACGTAGTATATTCACGTTTTTGAATAGTGAATAATATGTTAAAGAAAATGTTTAGATTTGATGTTTTAAATTGAATTAAAACGATCTAACGATGTTTTAATTGTGTTGAGATTCGAAACCATAGATTTCAACATTTATTGTTGAAATAGACGTTTTCGAGAAATAGAAGGAAATGGTGGACTATAACACCGTTGTTATAGTAAATGATTTCCGAAAGGAAATGTTTTTTATAGTATTGGGATTTATATATCTATTTTAATTTCGAATCCCTATACTAGTGATTTTGGGACGTCGTAACGATGTTTTACGCAACATTCGTTTTGGCCCAAATAAATATGTTTAAAAGAATGATTTCCTTAAAGAATGAAATATATACTTAATTTCGATTGAAGTATATCGAATATTTTCCAAGTGTTGAAAATAAATAAAATTTGTGAATTACTTATGAATAAATAAGTATGGAAATGTTTTCCAATATAAAGTGAATATTTTGAGAATTTATCTTTTTGAAGATAAATTGAAAATGAATAATTGAAATCGTATATTCATAGATATTTTGGAATATAAATTCACTATGGAATTTATGAATAAAAAGGGAAGTTGTTTAAAGATAAATATTGATTTATTTTTGAAGTGTGAAATTATATATCTTGTAAAGATATTTTTGGGAAATAAATAATTTGGAAAATTATTTGGAATCTGGTGATGTTGTGCATATCCATTGATAGTTCAATAACCGACTATCAATATTTCCCTTTGAATGTGTAATTGATGTGATTTGTTTGAATTTGAATGCCACACTTATTTTTGAATAAGCGCTCACTATTCGGGTTAACCGGGAAAGGATCATGGGCTCGTATAACCCATTCCAAATATGTGATACGTCGTTATGAATTGCATTTGATGACCGGTGTTGAAGACCCGGTATTTGCGAAAGCGATAGGATGACCTATCGATTGTCTCTGCACTGGGTAGCTCATGGTATAGAGATTTCCTAAGTGATGGGAAATTCGATCGGGATTGTGAATACCCGGATTGCAAGGGCTTCGTGAGAAGTGCCTTCGGTTCTGTTCGAGCCCGGAACAGACTTGTATGGATTGTATGTCTGACATTACAAATTGAGATATAAAGAAGATTTCTTTCAAATATATTTCTGTTGGTGGCGGAGAATTTATTCTTTTAGCTTAACACCCTTCTCTGAGACGTACGAGCTCAGAGGTTATGTAGTTGAATGTTATCAGCGATATATTCCCAATTTGGTAATGTGACATGCAGAGTGTTGCTGTAAATGATCATTGTGTTGATTATTTGTGATAGGATCATTTGTTTGATCGTCTATCTTGGTGATCATTTCTATGATCATTTGTTGACCCAAAGCATGGCTTTTGTATAAAGTATGTTTTTGTGGACGTGACTTCGTCGAGCCTCACACCCCGTGAATGGTCAAAACAGGAAAGATGCAGCAAGGTTATGAGGGGTAGCGCCCTTTAGGATATGTGCATTTCCTTCTGGAAAAGGGTGGTATCATGGTATGGAGCCCAGATACTTACTCATGTTGAAAAAACTTTATGATTGTGTGAATTGATTGCGAGCGCTCGGTTGAAAGGTCCCAAAGGACCGGAGGATGGCATATTCGGTCAGTTGTTACTCAGTTAGGGGTAACCCGGCCTTGTGTTGGTAGAGATCCGGTTTGGTTCTCGGGGATGTCCATCCAGAGGCATTCTCATGTGGAAATGGGAAGTTCCTTGGCCAGATCATTCGTTGCAAATCCAAAGAAACAATACGAGACTTGTACGGTTTTAGTTGTATAACCTGCTATGGAATGTGGTGGTAACCTGCTATTGCACATAGTTAGCTATAGTAGGCATAGATCGAAATGTCTATGCTGGCTAAGATTTATATTCTACTTTCGAAACAAATTTTTCCTACACTATGCACTAGTAATAATATAAAATGTTCTTTTAAATACGTATCAAGCATCTTTGACTATCATAAGGAGAAATCTCCTCTGATTCTGCGTTTGCATTGTGTGTGTGTGCGGGAGGCCTTATGGTAGTTTCATTTTTAAAAGCATTGCGAATTGACTTTAAAAATATTCCTCTATTTTTGATTTTAAAGATAAATAAACGGTTTTGAGTTCTCACACCAGTCACAGGTGGTATCAGAGCATATGGTTAAGCGACAACCATGGTTCTGTTGGGTATTACTCATTAGAGATAGAGTCAGCAGTACTCTAGAATGAGTTTGAGTGTAATAATAGCTATGAGAGCGTATTTGTTGGTGAATATAAAATTGTTTTATATTGTGATGATTGGTTTGTTGAGTGGCATATGAACCTTCGTCAGCACGGTCTGTACAACTATGTCGAAGGGGTTTATAAACACTTGAATAGAATAATTCGACACAGTATTGTTTTAAAATTGGGTAAATGAAATAATTTTACCTTGATTATATTTTTATATATAAAGGGAATAATTTTTCAGAATTATTGAAGTATATAAGTTGATTGTTTAGTTGTTTGAATAATCTAAATTGAAGAATAATTGTATAAGAAAATGAATTATGAGAATTGAATTATAATTAAAGTGATTTACAATTGTGAAATAAACTTATATATTTATAAATATGAGTTGAAATGAAAATGAATTTAAAGTTAAATGGAAATTTACTTTAGAATTTGGAAGCTGAATTGATTTATAAATGTGAACTTAAGTTATGTGAATGAAATTCAACTTGAAATGGTTAAATGAATTACCAATTGAATTGAATTAATGAATTGAATGTTAATCAATTGAATGTGAATAATTGATATGGAATAATGAATATAAGTGTTAATTCATTAGAATCTAATGTTATTGGAAGTTGAATAATTGAATGAAAATCAATTTAATTAAACCAATTGAAAGTGATGGTGTTAAACCAAATAGAATGAATATAAGCAAAGGAATTTGGTTGTAATTAATATACATTGATTGTTATATGGTTGTTAGTTGATTGTATATAATTCATTAAGTATTAATGAAATTGAAAGCTAAAGTAATTGAAATTCAATTGGAAGTTAAGTGAATCTTAAATAGAATTGAATCTGATTTGGTAGTGAACCAACTTGAATATGAATTAGTGAATATAAACTAATTGAAAATGAATGTTAGTAAACATCCACTGTTAATGAATCAAGTGTGATTAAATTGAAAACCATTTCATTTAATATTAATGAGAATATGAATGAATATAAATTGGTTATGGATGTTAGTTGGTTGATGGTTGAATATATTGCTTTTGTTACATTTGCTATGTTGACATATATAGTTATTATGTTGCTATATGTTGTATATTGATACTATTGTCTATATACATGTTCTCATGTTGTTTGTTGAGTGATTAGTAGGTGCGGATTGCGTTTGCTTCGCATTTGGAGCTCGCTTTCGCGCTATATTAGCCGTATACGCTCGCTAATAAAATATAAGGTACATATCTCGGATTAAATATCGTGCTTTTACACTTTTTCCCTTCGGGATGCCTCATTACTTGATGAGATGTATATTTGTGATATATATACTGTCATTTTTTTTCGGATCGAGCCGCGCAAAGGAGACTATGGCGAATTTTTCCGGAAATTTAAGGCGTTAGAAAAAAATTTGAGAAAATTGGAAAGTTTTGAAAACTATAACTTTGATTTGAAGTTGAAAGTTAAACAATAGTAGTTTGGTTTGAAAAGATAACTAAGTATGATTCGAAAACTTAGTAAAGTATTGTAAGAAGTTTAACTATGGATTTATGGAAAGTTAATAGATTCTGTAACTTTTCTTACTTGATAATTTCGAGGACGAAATTCTTTTAAGGGGGGAAGATTGTAACGACCCAGAATTTTTATTAATTAAAATTTGAATATTTAATTAATTTTAAATATTAATAAGTGAATTTATAAGTCGAATAAATTTTATTTCGAATAATTGGATTTAATTGAATAATTAAATCGATAATTTAATATGTTAAATTATGGAAATAATTGAAAATTGAGTTAAATATGATTGAAAATGATTTGTAAAATTTTATTTTATCATATTGGAGTTAGAATGATATTTTAGAACTTTTAAAATCGAATTAAAAGTTTATTTGTGAAAATTGAATATTTTAATATTAAAATCGACTAGTGAAAATAGTCAATTTTTGAACAGTCTCAGAATTGAACGAGACTGGTTCCATTGGATCCGTAATAGTTAGTTATTATCGGATTTCAATTTTCGTAGCAATCGGAGTTATCGTGGCAGCTCGAAACGCATCGAATTATTTTTAATTTTAATTTGGCGAGTTAAAATAGCCATTTTTCAAAAAGTCTCGGATTTCGACAAAACCAGTTTCATCGGATCCGTAATGTGATATTATTGGAAGTTTTCAAATTTCGTGTCAATTGGATTTACCGTTTGTCCGATACAAATTAAAACGCCTAGAAAATCGTTTAAATCGGTTTAATTTAAATTGAACGTTTATTGCCATAACTCGCACAGATATCCGAATTAGCTTCCGAAACCTGTTCCATTGTGTCCGAAACGCGGGGTAAACCCTAGAAACGCTGGTTACGGCGTGTGAATCGGAGTTCGGAATTTCCGGAATGAATAGTGTCGTTCGTTCTTCTATAAATAGCCCTCTCTCTCTCATAAATTAGAAGAAAAAAAAAATAAAACCCTAATTCCTAAACCTAGCCGCCACTTTCAGATTCAAAGGCCAGAAACTTCCCAAATTCATTCCTTAATCTCTCCCAATCTACAAACAATTAGAAGATGTGATCAACTACAAACATATAGAGCTCGACGAGAGCTTTCGATCTATACGGTGATGATGGGGTTTAGTGTCGCGTAGAGGGAGCAAAGGAGGGCCGATAGTCGCAAGTTGCGCACGCAACTCGAGGAGGTAGGGGGGCCGAACTTCAAGTTGTTCATGGTGGAGGTAGCTCTTGCAATGGGCTTCAATATGGAGGTGGTTTGATGAAGTTTAGTCGAGTATTGGAGGAGCAAGATGGAACCCTAGTTTTGTGTTCATGGGTTTGAGCTTGCGTTTGTTTCCTGGAGATGATTTGCGTGATGAAGAAGATGGGGGGGGGGTGTGCGGCCTGATGTGTTTGGGTTTGAGATGGAGAAGTTAGTTTATAATATAAAAATTTTGTTGTAATTGTTTATATAAAAATCGTGTAACTTCAAAAATTCATAACTTTTTCATACGAGGTCGAAAACGAGCGAAACTAGTTGCGTTGGAATCGTATAGACGAGCACTGCGCGGTGAAATTGGATTGGAGTCGTTTGGAGTTAGTGAGAATTTCGTGTAAAATTAAACGTCCGTTTAATTTTATTCGAAATAAATCGCAAAAACGAAATTGGAATCAAGGTGAGAATTTCTCACTCAATCGAATCAGTTTCGATTTTATTTTAAATAGTTAGATTTGAAATATTTGAATGCATGTTTGGATGATGATTGTTATCTATTGATTGTTAAAATAGACATTATACGCCGTTAGTAAACGGATGTTATTTATTAAAAACATATACCACGAATATTTCATAAACAGTGAAATTGGTATTATATATAATAGCAATATATATATATTGGCATATGTATATATTGAAGTTATTGATTTCCCGCATTTGTATAGCGGACGAGACCCTATTGCGCCGTCTATTAAGCGGATAATATTTTAAATCCCATATACCGCGATAATTTCGTACTGGAGCGGAATTGGTATTGTGCTAATGTTTGTGGATGCAGGAAAACAGGTTGGAGGGATCCAACTGGATTCCTCAACAGTATTTATTTGAATTCAGATATTTTGATATTTGATGGATTATCATATCGATATATGATATCGTTGTAGTTGTGATTGACTATTTGGTATGTAGCATCGTTGGACCAAATTTTGGGAACTTTAAAATGATTTTTAAAGTGATTTTTGAAAATATACTATATGTTTGGAATTGATCCATTTTAAATAAATAAACGTTATAATTTTTAAAGTTATAAGAATTATGATTTTGAGAAATACGGTTAAAGATTGATTTTTGAGAAAATATGGGTTAATGATTTTATAAAATAGTTAAAACGGGATTTTTGAATTTATTATGAAAAGTTGAAATATAGGATTTATAAAACTTGATTATTTTATAAATCAAAATGATGAAATTATAAAGGAGATTAAAGATGTTTTAAAAGAATAATATAAATTGATTTATATAAAAAGATTTATAAATTGATAATTTATAAATGAAAATATTTGAATTATAAAACGAGTTTTTATAAGTGTTTGAATGAAGTGAAAATGAATTCCATAAATGAATGAAATTTATAGAATTATAAACGGTGAAATTATAAATGGAATTTTATAAACAGTAGGTTTATAAAATTTGTAAGGACATGAAAAGAATATATTTGAATAAATAATTGAATCTTATAAGTTATAAGATTTATAATTATGAAGTTTAAAAGAACGATTCTGTAAAATAATTGTTTATAAGCATTTAACTTATAATGTGAACTTTTGGTTTATAATTGAGTTATAAATCGAATAGGTTAATAAAGGAGATGTATAAAAAGGAAGTTGATATAAAATAAATAGAAATAGAATTTATAAATGTTGTTTTATAAATTCGTAAACGACTTATTTTGATAAGTAAATTGTTGAAACCTATTAATGGAGTTATATTCACATTTTTGACTGTGAATAATCCTTTAAAATGAAATGTATAAAAATGATGAAATTGTTAACGTAGTATACTCACGTTTTTGAATAGTGAATAATATGTTAAAGAAAATTTTTAGATTTGATGTTTTAAATTGAATTAAAACGATCTAACGATGTTTTAATTGTGTTGAGATTCGAAACCATAGATTTCAACATTTATTGTTGAAATAGACGTTTTCGAGAAATAGAAGGAAATGGTGGACTATAACACCGTTGTTATAGTAAATGATTTCCGAAAGGAAATGTTTTGTATGGTATTAGGATTTATATATCTATTTTAATTTCTAATCCCTATACTAGTGATTTTGGGACGTCGTAACGATGTTTTATGCAACATTCGTTTTGGCCCAAATAAATATGTTTAAAAGAATGATTTCCTTAAAGAATGAAATATATACTTAATTTCGATTGAAGTATATCGAATATTTTCCAAGTATTGAAAATAAATAAAATTTGTGAATTACTTATGAATAAATAAGTATGGAAATGTTTTCCAATATAAAGTGAATATTTTGAGAATCTATCTTTTTGAAGATAAATTGAAAATGAATAATTGAAATCGTATATTCATAGATATTTTGGAATATAAATTCACTATGGAATTTATGAATAAAAAGGGAAGTTGTTTAAAGATAAATATTGATTTATTTTTGAAGTGTGAAATTATATATCTTGTAAAGATATTTTTGGGAAATAAATAATTTGGAAAATTATTTGGAATCTGGTGATGTTGTGCATATCCATTGATAGTTCAATAACCGACTATCAATATTTCCCTTTGAATGGGTAATTGATGTGATTTGTTTGAATTTGAATGCCACACTTATTTTTGAATAAGCGCTCACTATTCGGGTTAACCGGGAAAGGACCATGGGGTCGTATAACCCATTCCAAATATGTGATACGTCGTTATGAATTGCATTTGATGACCGGTGTTGAAGACCCGGTATTTGCGAAAGCGATAGGATGACCTATCGATTGTCTCTGCACTGGGTAGCTCCTGGTATAGAGATTTCCTAAGTGATGGGAAATTCGATCGGGATTGTGAATACCTGGATTGCAAGGGCTTCGTGAGAAGTGCCTTCGGTTCTGTTCGAGCCCGGAACAGACTTGTATGGATTGTATGTCTGACATTACAAATTGAGATATAAAGCAGATTTCCTTCAAATATATTTCTGTTGGTGGCGGAGAATTTATTCTTTTAGCTTAACACCCTTCTCTGAGACGTACGAGCTCAGAGGTTATGTAGTTGAATGTTATCAGCGATCTATTCCCAATTTGGTAATGTGACATGCAGAGTGTTGCTGTAAATGATCATTGTGTTGATTATTTGTGATAGGATCATTTGTTTGATCGTCTATCTTGGTGATCATTTCTATGATCATTTGTTGACCCAAAGCATGGCTTTTGTATAAAGTATGTTTTTGTGGACGTGACTTCGTCGAGCCTCACACCCCGTGAATGGTCCAAACAGGAAAGATGCAGAAAGGTTATGAGGGGTAGCGCCCTTTAGGATATGTGCATTTCCTTCTGGAAAAGGGTGGTATCATGGTATGGAGCCCAGATACTTACTCATGTTGAAAACACTTTATGATTGTGTGAATTGATTGCGAGCGCTCGGTTGAAAGGTCCCAAAGGACCGGGGGATGGCATATTCGGTCAGTTGTTACTCAGTTAGGGGTAACCCGGCCTTGTGTTGGTAGAGATCCGGTTTGGTTCTCGGGGATGTCCATCCAGAGGCATTCTCATGTGGCAATGGGAAGTTCATTGGCCTGATCATTCGTTGGAAATCCAAAGAAACAATACGAGACTTGTACGGTTTTAGTTGTATAACCTGCTATGGAATGTGGCGGTAACCTGCTATTGAACATAGTTAGCTATAGTAGGCATAGTTCGAAATGTCTATGCTGGCTAAGATTTATATTCTACTTTCGAAATAAATTTTTCCTACACTATGCACTAGTAATAATATAAAATGTTCTTTTAAATACGTATCAAGCATCTTTGACTATCATAAGGAGAAATCCCCTCCGGTTCTGCGTTTGCATTGTGTGTGTGTGCGGGAGGCCTTATGGTAGTCTCATTTTTAAAAGCTTTGCGAATTGACTTTAAAAATATTCCTCTATTTTTGATTTTAAAGATAAATAAACTGTTTTTGAGTTCTCACACCAGTCACATGACTGACTCGGAGTTTATTGTTTTCCTTCCTAAACTCTGGGTGCCCACCAATTTCCACACGGGCAGTCAAGAGTTAAGGTTTATCAGGATATTCAGGAATTGCTGGAGGCAAGATGGATGGCATGGCGTATTACTAGTATATAGTATTTCTTTTTCCGCTGCACTATTTGTTGTTGTTGTACACTCTGATGATATGATGTAATGAAAGGTGATGTAATGTAATAACTGATATAGTTCTTTGTTTAAAGATTATTCATTTATTATTATATGTTGTTCCGCTGCGAATTGTGAGATTCTGATATTGTTGAGTTGTGTTCTGTTCTGTTCTATTTTCTATTTTCTTCTCCCTATTTTCTCTCTTCTTCTATCTTTTTCTTTTTCTTAAACATTGATAATTCGTATTTCTGTTCATCTTGAGTTAATCTAGGAGATTAGAGTATATTCAAGGAGTACGGATTTGCGGGTCTTCACAAATATTCACCATTTTCAAAAATAAATTTGATAATTCCATATATCTCTTAATTTAAGTTCATTATTTTTTAGTTTTGAAATATTCATTTAATAAGTCCAATAACATTATAAAACTTCAAACTACAAATTTAAATAAAACTACATATCCCATTTCAATTTATGTAAATTTGAAAATATTCATTTAAATCACTTTTAACCAAAATCAAGTCATAAAATCATATCTTTAAAAAATCATAAATTCAATAAGTTTTAAATCGATTTTAAATTAATATAATTCTTAAAGAATACGATTTCAAATAAATTTAAAATTTATCTTTTCAACCTCAATTTATAAAAATCATTATAAAAATCTATTTTAAAATAAATACTTACACATATTATATATTAATCAAATCAAACTTTACTAAATTAAATCTTATTGCTATTAAACTTATTTTATATTAAAACTAATTTATACATATTTTAAAATAGTAAAATTATAAGTAAATTCTTAAAATTTATAATTTCAAACTAACTTATAATTTTAAAATTTTCAAAACAAATAATTTTAAAAATCAAGAATTTAACTATATATAAAATAAAATTTATATATGATATTTAAAAATCAATATTTATTAGAACCATATATTTCTTTCCAAAACCATGGAAATCATTTCAAAATATTTATATATAGAGCAACGGTGTCAAATATAATTTTCTATCATATGGTCAAGTGATACGGATATTTATCATTTCAATCCTCAATTTATATACATATACGGGTATATGTCATTTCAACCTGCAATCCTAAATTCAATTCAATGAAAATCGCTTGGGTTTATCATTTCAACCCATAACGATTTTCTCCTATCCTACAGATCCTTCGGGTATGTATCATTTCAACCCATAAGGAATTCTATACTAACAGAGAACTTGCAGAGCGATAATAAATATGATAATAATATAACAGGCATATATCATCAATATAAATAACAGATAATGATGCCAGATGTCACAGGTGAACAGATATAGATAATAGCATATATATAGCAATGTAAATAACTAACAGCGGCATATTTCAATTGTCGTTTCAAATGAAATCAAATTTAATAAATATAAGAATGTTAATCGTGAGTGATTGCTCGCCTTTCAAGGATAGAGAGAATATACAACACAACAAGCTACGATTTGTATTGCAAAATTGACCAAATCCAAACGACCATTTCCAAAGCAAAGCGAGATTGACAAGAATTCGATGAATATAGCTGATAATAGAAATTGATGAGAACAAATATATATATATATATATATATATATATATATATATATATATAATTTAAAGCCTAATATTTACTCATATTAAATTAAATTCCTCTATACAAACCCAATATTAAATTTAAAACATATATAAATTAGAGTCAAAATGTTTATAGGTATATACAAAAATTGTTATTATATTTGAACCCATATGTTTAGAATACATATGTAATATATAATTTAAAATAATAACTCTTATAAAAATCAAATAACTTACTTTATTACTATACATATATAACTTCAGCAAATTGCACTGTCCAATCTCATTTTATATAAACTGATATAATACTAATATAAACTCATACAATAATTTACTTAAAATACACATATATGTACTCTTTAAAACATATTATTTATATAAACTTGCTTACATACTAACAGCATATATATATGCATACATATAACTAATATATAGGAAAATACATATAACTTATAAACTTATATGGTTTTATACATAATAAAACATATACAAAGCATATATCAAGATGAACACAATACACACACACACACACACACATATACATATATATATATATATAAACTAGATAACGTTCACATATTTGCAAATAAAACTAAATATATATACATATAAACTAGTGTATTATGTAAGCTTTATAACAAAATATATATACAAACTTCTTTTATAAAATAATAGCCAGAACATATGTATCTAAACAAACTCATATATAATACTTTAATATACGTACTGTAACTTGCATAACTAATATATGTAGACATATATTACAGACTATATATGTTTATAATACATACATGCAGACTTTATAGATGAAATATATATAAAATAAACTCTTTATAACTAATATATTTCTTTAAAATATACGTACTATAACACTGAAATATAATGTTGATACATTATAACTATATATATTCTTCTAGATATAAACAAATATATCAACAGGTATACAAACTTATATAAATACATATATGTGGCAATAAAGAGGCTTATGGCAGAGGAGGCTGCTCGCTGCAAGGAGTTTGGCCAATCAAGAGGGATGGCACGGGTTTGAGTGGAGGTTGATGATATCGAATGGGTGAATGGAGGGATGGCTTGCATGGACTAGCCTTCAAGGCTTCGTCCGGGAAGAGGATGAGCAGAGGCATGGCTCGGCCCTTGGTAGAGGCCGCGTGCTTGAAGGAGGGAGACGGAGATGTGGTCGGAGGCCTGAGGGTTCGGTGGTTGCGGTGTTGCTCAGGTTGGTGGCGGTTTGCATGATGGTTCGTCAATGAGTTTGTCAATTAGTGAAGGTGTGGAGGTGGCCGACTCAAGAGGAGGAAGGAGGAAGTAAATTTGAAAACTCATTGTATAATTTTGTAGAAGAAGAATGGAATGAAAAGAAGAGGAGTGAATGAGAAGAAGTCAGGCAAAAGAAATAGATGAACTCGTAAAATAATGAATGCAGTTTTTCTCAATTGATGACTCTTGGTTTACGATAGGAATGAAAGGACAAGTCATAAATTTTATATTCAATCCAGACAATATTAAAGGACAGAGGCTGAAGAGATAGATGGAAATCAAAAGGTTTTAAAACTGGTACGGATATGAAATCGTTTTCATGGATTCCGCTACGTACCTGACTTCAAAACATGGAATCTAATATACTACGGAGCGATGAGATGATCAAAACGGTATATAGATATCAGTGATAGGACCATCCTACCAAAAGTCGATATCGGTACCGAAGATGCTGCAAATCTGTCGAAAATAAGATAAATGAAGCAATGGTAGTCCTAATTTGAGTTAAAAAAAATATGACATCACACTCAAATAATGATTTACAAATTTATTGTGTAAAAATATTCAAGTTTGGGAAATATTTTATTATCATCAATTATTAACTGATTTGAATTTAAGTAAAATTACATAAGAAAATAAATTTCCATATTTTCTGATGAAAATTTACCATTTACTATGTTTAAATATATGTATCTCAAAAATCAAACTTTGACTTCAAAATCAAATTATTTAAAATTTCACAAAATTCAATTAATTACGTTAATAAAACCATTAAAATTTACAGGTCGTTACGAAGAGACTCAAAGTATGGTCGTACATTTGTCATCATCAAAACACAAAAGACAGTATTTATCATCAAACATAATAATGACTTTATGCATCACTTGCAAAATTATGTTCTATGATGGCAATATATGTAAAGATAGCATTTTGTAATAGTTATTGCCATCATTTTTAAAGTCTGCTATATGATTTTGATTACAAGATATCACAATCATTTTTCTTACCATTCATATATGATTTTAGTTTTTTTCTTGATATATTGTTAGGCTATTAATTTACAATATACAACCAATAAAAACTCATTGATTTAGTAACTAGAAACTAGAACCTACAATGTGATATCGTCTCTCAAAATACAAATTTCAAGGCGCTTCTTCAGTTTTAGCTCTTTAGAGCATTATTAGTAATTTTGACTTTGATAAAACTGGATTAGTTACATAACATAAGGGTTTTAAAAGCAATGTAGGTTAATGTACACATATTATGCATTGTAACGATCCCCTTTTTAAGTCAAATTTAAATTGGTAATTGATATAAAATTTTGAATTAAATTGTGAATTAATTTGGATTTTTCAAGAAAATAAATAAAATATGTGTTTGTTATATATATTTATATATATATAAATAGATTGTAAATAGAGTTTGAAATTGAAATTCAAAAATAAATATTTTGGAAATAAAATTGACTTTTAAAACTCTTTATTTTAAAATTAATAAAAATCTGCTTTGTAATTATAATATGTATATGTATATACACGTTGTGATATGGAAGTGATATTTTGAATTTGATATAAATAATTTTCAAAGTTGTTTAAAGTTAAATTCTATATTTAAAAAATAAACTTAAAAATATAATATATATATATATGTGTGTGTGTGTGTGTTTATTTATTAAAGTATAATTATATTTTAAAATCATTTTTCTTTAAAATTTATGTAAGTATAAATAATAGAAAAATGAATTAATAAGAATATAAAACATATATGTATATTTATAACTAAAATTGAAAAAAATATAATATGAAGACAAGAATAAATAAAAAGCTTTTGTTTAAATTCAATATAATAATTTTCAAGTCTATTTAAAGTTAAACTTTATATTTTTAAAACAACAAAGATAACATTCTTTTTTTATAAATTGTTTGAACTAAAATTGGTTTGTGTGTGTGTGTGTATATATATATATATATATATAATTAAAACATAATACATATAAAAATATATACATAAATAAATATTAAAACATAAGAACATACATATATTTGATTTTAACAAATGTTAATATGTGACGCCCCACCTCTATACCCACGCTAGCCAAGGACACTACGGAGTAATGCTGTCAACTAGCACGGAGAATAAGGCTGTTGAGGAGCGACCATCCGTGTAATTGCTTTGTGCGAGCACCGATATGCCAGATAAAATAAAACATGCGTTTCATCTCAAGAGGAAATCCGACATACCGACGCAAACTCAAAGCTACTACACAGTGGCTATATATAATCTTCGAAAACAAATATAGAAATAAGCATAACACCAATCGGTCACAGATAATTCATATCACAAAGGCGGAAATAGATATGAATATATATAACACATAAAACTGTTCATCAGAGTAGCGGTCAACAAGTTCCACACTATCACAAAAGAAATAGCTACAAGAACTACACAAAAGAATAAGTATACATCATAGAGTCTATATCTCAAATGTGTACACCAAAATAAACTACTAATCTAAGTAGTTAGCCAAAATTCAGAGGAATCAATCCCAAGTGAGAAGTCAAGCTGAAGCACCTGTAACATCTCGGTCTGACCCGAGTATTATTTAATAAGAAAATAATAAATGGATCAGTCTAGCTATAAATATCAAATGAAACGATATAGGATAAGAGGTATGACTAAACGCATAATAATCACAATGCCAAGATGTGATAAATAAGTAATTGAAAATCAACAAGAGATTAATCAATATCACAAAAACCTTCTCAAGGATCAAAAGGAATGTCATACTCATTATTTCATTCACCAAACCGTAAATATTGACAATTATATCAATGTCAATCACAAAAGTCACTGACACACAAATTCACCAATGCACAAATATTGATAAAACTAATCAATGAAAATCACGAAAATTGGTGAAGCACAAATTCTAGAAATCATCTCAAGAAATCCAGAAATCACAAAAAGGGGGAAGGCCTATCACAAACGGGAGCATAAAGCTCACCAACACGTGTATCACAAACGAAACGCTAATTCCATGGTTGCTAACCATCACAAATTGAGCCGAAGCTCCACAAACGGCCCGAAGACCATGGGTTGCTACCCCACCAATTTGTAACGACCCAGAATTTTATTAATTTAAAATTTTAATATTTAATTAATTTTAAATATTAATAAGTGAATTTAAAAGTCGAATAAATTTTTATTCGAATAATTGGATTTAATTGGATAATTAAATCGATAATTTAATATGTTAAATTATGGAAATAATTGAAAATTGAGTAAAATATGATTGAAAATGATTTGTAAAATTTTATTTTATCATGTTGAAGTTAGAATGATATTTTAGAACTTTTAAAATCGAATTAAGAGTTAATTTGTGAAAATTGAATATTTTAATATTTAAATCGACTAGTGAAAATAGTAAATTTTTGAACAGTCTCAGAATTGGACGAGACCAGTTCCATTGGATCCGTAATAGTTAGTTAAACTGGATTTCAATTTTCGTAGCAATCGGAGTTATCGTTTGATCGTGGCAGCTCGAAACGCATCGAATTATTTTTAATATTAATTTGGCGAGTTAAAATAGCCATTTTTCAAAAAGTCTCGGATTTCGACGAAACCAGTTTCATCGGATCCGTAATGTGATATTATTGTAAGGTTTCAAATTTCGTGTCAATTGGATTTACCGTTTGTCCGGTACAAATTAAAACGCCTAGAAAATCGTTTAAATCGGTTTAATTTAAATCGATCGTTTGTTGCCATAACTCGCACAGATGACCGAATTAGCTTCCGAAACCTGTTCCATTGTGTCCGGAACGCGGGGTAAACCCTAGAAACGCTAGTTACGGCGCGTAAATCGGAGTTTGGAGTTTCCGGATGAATAGTGTTCGATTTTTCCTATAAATAGCCCCCTTTACCATAAAAATAAAAAATAAAAATAAATTAGGGTTTAACTTCGTGGCCGCCAGTGATGGTTTCAATGGCCAAAATTTGTCGAATCTTCCTTCATTAATCTCTCTCAATTCATATGCTTTTGTGGGAAACTTTCAACATGAGTTTTGTAGAGCGTATCAAGAGCTACAAATCTATACGGGGTTGATGGCGAATGAAGCAGCATAGATCGAGATTTATGGTCGCGTTCGTGCTAACTTTCGCACGCAAATCAAGGCGCTGGGGACCACCGAGCTAGCCACGGCTCTGGCCGATGGTGGCCTTGGTGATGGCGAGGGGAATGGAGGTCCTCGATCGCGTTCTCGTGGTCGAATGAGGGCTCAACAATTCGAAGAGGAAGGTCGGCTATGGGTTTAACATCATGAACGATGATAGCCTGGGAAGAAAACAACATGCGGCCGTGATTCTCTAGATGCAGATCTAACGGTCCTGATTTGTTGAGGGTTTAAATTTATAAATTATGTTATAAATTTATGTATATAAATTCGTATAAACTTTGAAAAATCATAACTTTTTCATACGAGGTCGAAAACGCGCGAAACCAGTTGCGTTGGAATCGTATGGACGAGCACTACGCGATGGAATTGGATTGGAGTCGTTTGGAGTTAGTGAGAATTTCGGGTGAAATTAAACGTCCGTTTAATTTTATTCGAAATAAATCGCTAAAACGAAATTGAAATCAAGGTGAGAACTTCTCACTCAATCGAATCAGTTTCGATTTTATTTTAAATAATTAGATTTAAAATATTTGAATGCATGTTTGAATGATGATTGTTATCTATTGATTGTTAAAATAGACATTATGCGCCGTTAGTAAGCGGATGTTATTTATTAAAAACATATACCGCGAATATTTCATAAACAGTGAAATTGGTATTATATATAATAGCAATATATATATTGGCATATGTATATATTGGAGTTATTGATTTCCCGCATTTGTATAGCGTATGAGACCCTATTGCACCGCTATTAAGCGGATAATATTTTAAATCCCATATACCGCTATAATTCCGTACTGGAGCGGAATTGCTATTGTGCTAATGTTTGTGGATGCAGGAAACAGGTTGGAGGGATCCAACTGGATTCCTCAACAGTATTTATTTGATTTCAGATATTTTGATATTTGATGGATTATCATATCGATATATGATATCGTTGTAATCGTGATTGACTATTTGGTATGTAGCATCATTGGACCAATTTTGGAGTTTTAAAAGGGATTTTAAAGTGATTTTTGAAAGAAAACGTTTATAAAATATTTTTGGAATTGATCCATTTTAAATAAATAAACGTTATAATTTTTAAAGTTATAAAAATTATGATTTTGAGAAATACGGTTAAAGATTTATTTTTGAGAAATATGGATTAATGATTTTATAAAATAGTTAAATCGGAATTTTTGAATTTATTGTGAAAAGTTTAAATATAGGATTTATAAAATTTGATTATTTTATAAATCAAGAGAATGATGAAATTATAAAGGAGATTAAAAAGGTTTTAAAATAATAGTATAAATTGATTTTATAAAGGAATTATAAATTGATATTTATAGATTAAAACGTTGGAATTATAAAACGAGTTTTTATAAGTGTTAGAATGAATTGTGAATGAATTTCATAAATGAATGAAATTTATAAAATTATAAACGGTGAAGTTATAAATGGAATTTTATAAGCAATAGGTTTATAAAATTTATAAAGTTATTAAAAGAATGGTTTTGGATAAATAAATAAATCTTATAAGTTATAAGATTTATAATTTGGGAAGTTAAAGGAATGATTTTGCAAAGAAATAAATTATAAGTGTTTAACTTATAATATGGACTTTTGGTTCATAATTGAGATATAAAGTGAATAGGTTAATAAAGAAAATTTATAAAGAAAGATGTTATAAGATAAATAGAAATGGAATTTATAAACGTTGTTTTATAAATTCGCAAATGACTTATTTTGATAAGTAAATTGTTGAAACTTATTAATGGAGTTATATTCACATTTTTGACTATGAATAATCCTTTAAAATAAAATGAATAAAAGGATGAAATTTGTTAACGTAGTATATTCACGTTTTTGAATAGTGAATAATATGTTAAAGAAAATGTTTAGAATGTGATATTTTAAATAGAATTAAAACGATCTAACGATGTTTTAAAATGTGTTGAGATTCGAAACCATAGATTTCAACATTCATTGTTGAAATAGATGTTTTCGAGAAATAAAAGGAAATGGTGGACTATAGCACTATTGTTATAGTAAATGATTTCCGAAAGGAAATGTTTTGTATAGTATTGGGATTTATATATCTATTTTAATTTCGAATCCCTATACTAGAGATTTTGGGTTGTCGTAACGATGTTTTACGCAACATTCGTTTTGGCCCAAATAAATATGTTTAAGAGAATGATTTCCTTAAAGAATGAAATATATACTTAATTTCGATTGAAGTATATTGAATATTTTTCAAGTGTTGAAAATAAATAAAATTTGTGAATTACTTATGAATAAATAAGTATGGAAATGTTTTCCAATATAAAGTGAATATTTTGAGAATTTATCTTTTTGAAGATAAATTGAAATGAATAATTGAAATCGTATATGCATGGATATTTTGAAATATAAATTCACTATGGAATTTATGAATGAAAAGGAGAATTTGTTTAAAAATAAATATTGATTTATTTTTGAAGTGTGAAATTATATATCTAGTAAAGATATTTTTGGGAAATAAATAATTTGGAAAATTATTTGGAATCTGGTGATGTTGTGCATATCCATTGATAGTTCAATAACCGACTATCAATATTTCCCTTTGAATGGGTAATTGATGTGATTTGTTTGAATTTGAATGCCACACTTATTTTTGAATAAGCGCTCACTATTCGGGTTAACCGGGAAAGGACCATGGGGTCGTATGACCCATTCCGAATATGTGATACGTCGTTATAAATTGCATTTGAAGATCGGTGTTGAAGACCCGATATTTACGAGAGTGATAGGATGACCTGTCGATTGACTCTGCACCGAGTTGCTCCGGTATAGAGTTCTCCATATGTGATGGGGAATCCGATCAGGATTGTGGATATCCGGATTGCAAGGACTTCTTTGTAAGTGCCTTTGGTTCTGTTCGAGCCCGGAACAGACTTGTATGGATTGTATGTCTGACATTACAAATTGAGATATAAAGCAGATTTCTTTCAAATATATTTCTGTTGGTGGCGGAGAATTTATTCTTTTAGCTTAACACCCTTCTCTGAGACGTACGAGCTCAGAGGTTATGTAGTTGAATGTTATCAGCGATATATTCCCCAATTTGGTAATGTGACATGCTGAGTGTTGCTGTTAAATGATCATTGTGTTGATTATTTGTGATAGGATCATTTATTTGATCGTCTATCCTGGTGATCATTTCTTTGATCATTTGTTGACCCAAAGCATGGCTTTTGCATAAAGTATGTTTTTGTGGACGTGACTTCGTCGAGCCTCACACCTCGGGAATGGTCAAAACAGGAAAGATGCGGCAAGGTTATGAGGGGTAGCGCCCTTTAGGATGTGTGCATTTCCTTCTGGAAAAGGGTGGTATCATGGTATGGAGCCCAGATACTTACTCATGTTGAAAACACTTTATGATTGTGTGAATTGATTACGAGCGCTCGGTTGAAAGGTCCCAAAGGACCGGGGAATGGCATATTCGGTCAGTTGTTACTCAGTTAAGGGTAACCCGGCCTTTTGTTGGTAGAGATCCGGTTTGGTTCTCGGGGATGTCCATCCAGAGGCATTCTCATGTGGCAATGGGAAGTTCCTTGGCCTGATCATTCGTTGGAAATCCAATTCCCAATAAGAAACTTGTACTGTATTAGTTGTAGGACCTGTCATTCACTTATGGTGGTCACCACTGTTTGGATGGTAGCTATAGTAGGCATACGATAATGGTCGTATGTTGGCTAAGATTTATATTCTACTTTCGAAATGAATTTTTCCTACACTATGCACTAGTAATAATATAAAATGTTCTTTTTAATGCGTATCAAGCATCTTTGACTATCATAAGGAGAAATCTCCTCCGATTCTGCGTTTGCATTGTGTGTGTGTGCGGGAGGCCTTATGGTAGTCTCATTTTTAAAAGCATTGCGAATTGATTTTAAAAATATTCCTCTATTTTGATTTTAAAGATAAATAAACTGTTTTGAGTTCTCACACCAGTCACATGAATGACTCGGAGTTGATTGTTTTCCTTCCTAAACTCTGGGTGCCCACCAATTTCCACACGGGCAGTCAAGAGTTAGGTTTATCAGGATATTCTGGATATTCAGGAGTTGCTGGAGGCAAGATGGATGGCATGGCGTATTACTAGTATATAGTATTTCTTTTTCCGCTGTTTGTTGTTGTTGTTGTACACTCTGATGATATGATGTAATGAAATGTAATGTATAAAATGTAATAACTGATATAGTTCTTTGTTTAAAGATTATTCATTTATTATTATATGTTGTTCCGCTGCGAATTGTGAGATTCTGTTATTGTTCTGTTGTTTCCTATTCCGTTCTATTTTCTGTTTTCTTTTCTCTATATTTTCTACCTTCTTATCTCTTCTTCTCTCTCTTTTCTTCTTCTTAAACCCTCAGTGTTCGGTTTTCCGTCGTTCGATTGCTCGGCAGTCGATAAAGTGAGTATCGATATTGAATTTTCGGAAGACGAAGAATCGGGTCCTGACAAATTTGAGTCGAAACTCCACAAACGGGGTTTAGTCTCCCTCGTAGACAAAGAGACATCGCACATTGCTAGTCTAAATCACAAAAATGATTGTCATGATCATCAAGAAGTGTAAATTACACTAAGTTAGTAAATATATAAATTTAGCTTCATGTCCCATAACCACTAGCTTAACTTAAATATTTACGAACAAATTGTAGATCTCCACTAGAAAATTGTCACAAGCGATTCAATCGAACAAGTCCAAGAATTAACCAACAAAGTAAACGCAAGCGTTTCATACCACTCGTTTTACTAAGCCATTTAATTAGTTTTCTCATACGAGTGAGGTAAAGGTTTGTATATACTAATAGATTGGAAAACGGTTTTATAAACGAGTTTGACATTGAAAATAGAGTTTAAATAATCTTTGATAAAAGTTTGAGTATTTACTACTAGTATAGAAACCTTTGTATTTTAAAGTGACAAAGCACAAAAATGATTGTAGAAACAATCAATCACCAAAATTCACATACGAAGACGTGAATTAATTCCAAAGAAATCGATATCAAATCCATCAAAGTGGATATTTCCAAAAATTCCAAAATAGAAGTCATCATAGTCGAATAAGTGATGACAACAACTAGGAATCAACACGAATCGATATAAATTGGATACCAAGCAAAACTAGGCTCAAATAGGCATAGCAGACAAATAGAAGCAGGTCAGTCGACTGACTCACTGAGTTCAGTCGACTGATCACAGTCCCAAAAAACTCTCGGCATGCAGGTCAGTCGACTGAACTCAGTGAGTCAGTCGACTGACTGCAGTAAACAGAGCCCCCAAGGCTCTGCAGGAAGTCTTCACCCTGCCTATTAGCTTCAGCCAGTCGACTGACCAAGAGATCCAGTCGACTGACTGGAGCTAAGGTAGTTTTCCCTGCCTTTGCACAAGGTGTGCAATCCCAACCAGTTCGCAACCGAATTCGAGCAATGGCGCTAGGGGTTTATGCCAATCGACTACCCGGCCCTTATGGCTCTTCGATGCATCACCAAAACATGTTAAGATATCCATAAAAGGATTTTCATAGATTTTGATTTCAAAACACCAAAAATTGGGATATACACCAAACCAATTCAAACCAAAATCAAATGCACATGAACATGTGTTAGGAATTCATACCTAACAATCGAAGATAATCATAAACATAGATGTGAGATAAAAATCTCACTTTTTCACAAAAACAATGAAGAAGAAGCTTGAAAGCAAAAGGAGAATCAACCACTCTTCAAATCCAACTCAAGAAGCTTGATTCTAAGCTTTAAAAGAAGAACATTCCCAAAGTTAGGTTTAGGAATTTCTGAAATTGATAAGAGAATGAGTTGGAGAAGAAGAAGAGAAAGCTTACCAATGGGTTCTTCTATTAGTTTGGAGCTAGAGCTTGATTTGCAAAAGAAAACTAGGGCTTGGAGTTTTAATTTCCTCTTCCACTCTCCATTGTTATAAAATCTTGAGTATTAGGAAATGAGGAATGAAGTAATGAAGAGGAGAAGGGGTTGGGACTGAATACATAAGTGGGTTATCGGGCTCAGCCCAAACCAAAGCCCTAAGTAAAAAGTAGCAAAATTCCACTAACTCCAAACATATCAAAGTTTACACTTAAAAACATCGCAAACGGCGTTTTGAACTCAATGGAAGTGGTCTCGAGTCCTAATTCGACCGTATGCAAAAAGTAGCTTTTCGAACTAAATTCCGAGTATCGAAAAAACATATTTAAACAAAATATTTAAATAAAAAATCGATAAATATGCGGGTTGTTACATAATATGAATTTAAAAACATATAAATACAAGTGTAAAATTTTCATCATACAAATTAACATTTGTAACCATTTTAACATGAAGATTAAACAAGTGTAAACTAAGTTTATCATGCAAATAAACAAGTGTCATTGTTTCTTTTGTTGTCAAAATAATAAATTAAATGAAAACAAGTTTATATATATCACTCTACTCCTTTCTTTCTCATTTTACTCGATAATTTAAAAATTAAACTAAAGAAGCAAACCTGGAAAATAAAAACACAAACCAGAGGATTAAAATACAAATCACACAACTACTTTAACCTGAAGCTTAAATCAAAATCAAAAACCTGCTTTCAAGTTCAACTTGAAGCCGTGCAAAAGAAAATTTAACCTGGAAATCAAACTAAAATCAAACAAAAGCTTCAGTTTCAACCTGAGAAAAACAAAGCAATGGTTTCAAATTCAAGTTGCAATCGAAGTGCAGATCAAATTTAAAAAAGCTTCAGATTCAATCAACATTTCCAGATCATTACCAAAACAAAGTCCCAGATCAAAATCTAGTTCTAGATAATCAAAACAGGTTTCTCTGTTTTTATAACTATGAGTAAACTATTTTTCAAATGCTTAGATCTGTTTATACATCTTGATATTTGAGATTGATACGTGAAGTTTGTTGTGAAAGATGTTTGTATAGATGTTAAAAATGCATCCTTGTTTATATATAAATTTGTATATGCCTATGCATAACTGTATATTCATATATCTCTATACAGACTCAAGAACACTTAAGAAAAAAATTCACATCTCTTTATACAATCTATTTTAGGTTATGATCTCTCAATGAAAAAGGATTGCAACCATGTAATATCAATTTTAAAATAATTTCAAGTATAAATATTGAGTAATTATTTCAAAAATCGGAAATTATAGTGAAAATCGTTTAAAATCAAAAAAATCAAGTAGCAAGATTTCGTGTTTAAATTATATAAACAGATTCGTGATGAAGAATGATGATTTTTGATGTTAAAATCATGATTTTTTAGCTTGGGAATGATGGGAATTTTTCAGATGAACAAATTAGTTTAGTTTGTCGATTACCGGCGATCAACGATGATTTGGGTGTCGAGTTTGATCATGGTGAAAGCTGGGGTGAGGGGGAACATCGAAAAAATGCTTGGAGAAATTATTGATGGCCATGGTGGTCGTACGACAGCAAACTAGGGTTTTAGGAGTTGTTTGGATTGGCTGGGTTTGCGAGACCATATCATCGTCGACGATGCACCGGAATGGATGGGACCAAGGGGAATAGGAGCGAGGTTCCATAGTGGAGCTCTGGTTGTGATCGCGAGGTCGCTGATGGCCTGTGGTGGCGGTACGTGATGGTTTTTGGCGATCAAGTTTTACCTGATGTGTTCGTTGTCTCGATTTCGATTCAGGTGATTTACATGGATTCTGATGGTCGGGAAGTTCGGAAGGATCGTCAGCGATGTGTGGGTGGTGACATAGTTGGTCAGAACGTTGGCGAAGCAATATACACATGCACATGGGTGTGTGAATATCCGGGTAATGTTGTGGTTTGAGGAAGAAAGGGGCGGCTCGGGTCGTTGCTCGAGTTCGATGGTAGATTGCCTCGAAGCAAAAAGAAGGAAGTGAGAATTCAGAGTTGGGCTCGGGATTTTTGTTGATTGGCTCGGGTTTTTCTATTATAAGCTAATACATTTTAAAAAGCAAAAGAAATGGTTCAAGTTTTAAAAGTAAAGCAAGTTTTTAAATCAAGTTTTTAAAGTATATTAATATGAATAAGTTTTCAAAGGAAATGATAACCAAGTTTTCCCAAATAAATTCATAAATAAATTTTTAAAGTAAGTTTCAAAGATTTAATTTTAAAAGTTAAATGTTTAAAATTGTTTTGCTTAAAAGAAATTACATATGAGATTAATTTTGTAATTAAATTCCTAAATATTTTCAAATATAATTAATAAAGGATCATTAATCAAGTGATTAAAGATAATTAATGAAAGTAATTAAAGAATAATCACTTGATGTAATTAGTTAAAATATTAATTACTTAATGTAAGGATTAATTAATTAATGTAATTAATTAAAAGGTTGATAAAGTAATAAAGGATTAATTACTTAAAGGATAATTACTTAATGTAAGTAATTAAGTGTAATTAATTACTTAAAAGATTAATTTCTTAATGAAAGTAATTAAGGATAACTAATTTATGATTAAAGGTTAATTAATCAATTGATTAAAAGATAATTACTTAATGTAAGTAATTAAAGGTTAGTTAATTAATTAAGGGTCAATTAATTAGTGAGATTAATTTAAGGTTAGTTAATTAATAATTAAACGTTAATTTGTTATGTAATTAATTAAGGGTTAATTAAGGTTAATTAACATGATTAATTAAGGGATAATTAATTAAGGATAATTAATTAAGATGAATAATTAAGATTGATTAATTAATTTCATTTATTAATATCAAATGACTTGTAATGAATGTTAATTAAGCAGGATTGGGTAATTAATTTAATTGGAAATTAAATTGAATTAATTAAGGATTAAACAAATAATTAATCTTGCTTATAGATGATTGAATTATATTGAATGCCTTTAGTTGTTTGATATCGCTGATGTATGATGTTTTGTGATATGAATTGTGTGGATTGAGCTGTGAACTGTGATTTATTTATCTTTGATGAATATACATATTTATCTGTGAATGAAAGATAAGCGTTATAGGATTATACCATTTATTGATATTATTGTGCTTGAATTAATGATGATTGATATTTTATTATTGCCTATGAAACCCCTGGACTACACACAACGCACACACAAGTATGGATTTCATGGGAAATTGGTTAAGACAAGGTATTTTGAATTTAATATTATTTTATTTAAAAAATTGAATTTTGAATCCAAAATGGTTTGGAAGTGAAATTGGGTTTAATATGAATGGAGTTTTAAAGTAAAAATTATTTTGAATGGCTTATTAAAGTTGTGAAATTAAAATAATTTAATTTTAATTTGAATTCAAGATTTCGGAAGTTGGATTCTATATTTGGAAACTATGGTTTAAAAGGGATTATACAGGTTACAATGTATTTTAAACCATTTTTAAATTATTTTGAAATGAATTATTCTAGGAATTTAAATTTTAACCCAAATAGAACTTGCCGAGTGTACGGCAGTTCGATAATTTTTCGATTTATACTTTAAAAAGATGTAACTTGAGCAAATTTGATCGGATTTTCCCAAAACAAAATACCTTTGTTTTCGAATGATAATACCTTTCATATAAAGAAAGAATTTCCAGTTTTGTTGAAAGGATTTTGAGTTGTAGATAAATCAAATTTGAAATGGAAATAGTTTTGAAAGCCATGAAATGAATCTTTGTTAAAAAAAATTGGTGAATCTTGTTTTCAAATTGAAGAGGATATTAAAGGGTAAATCTTTTGTTTAAAAGATTAAAAATGGAAATTTGTTTAAACCATTAAAAAGGAAAGGTTTTGGGCTAAAAGTTGTGACTTAACTAAGATCCCAATATATCCATATACTTTTTTAAAATAAGCGCTCATTGTTCGGATTAGCCGAGGGAGGATTTTATGTCATATAACCCATTCCAAACAGATACGATGAATTGGATAGCATTTGAAGACGGTGGTGAAGACCGTGTATTTTCGAAAGCGAAAGGATTACCTGTCGAATGTCTCTGCACCGTATGGCCCCGGCATAGAGATTTTGATTACCCTATGTGATGGGGAGTCCGGACGTGATTAGGGAATATCCGGATTTGCAAGGACTTCTTTTGAAGTGCCTTCGGTTCCATTCAGACCCAGGATGGACTTGTATGGATGTATGTCGACGTTACACTTTGAGATATAAAGCTCGTTTCTATCAAATACATTTCTGTTTGGTGGCGGAGAATTTATTCTCTTAGCTTAACACCCTTCTCTGAGACATACGATCTCAGAGATTATATAGTTGATGGTTACTAGCGATATATTACCAATTTGGTAATGTAGCATGCTAAGTGCTGATCATTGGTTGATCGAAGCATGGCTTTTGTGAAAAGTGTAGCTTTGTGGGACGAGACTTCATCAAACCTTACACCTAGAAAATGGTCAAAACAGGAAGGATGCAGCAAGGTTACGGGGGTCGCGCCCCTTAGGGTATGTGCATTTCCTTCTGGACAAAAAGTGGTATCATGGTATGGAGCTTAGATATTTAACTTATGTGGTTGTTGGAATTTGTTGGCGTTGAAAGGTCGGTGACGATCGAGGGATGGCATACTCATGACAATAAGTTACCTAGTTATAAAGGTAACCCGGCCTTGTGTTGGTAGAGAGCCGGTTAGGTTCTCGGGGCGTCCCTCCAGAGGCATACCCATTCAGATAAAGGAAGTTCCTTAGCCTGGCCATTTGTTGGAAATCCAAACAATCAATACAAGCCCTGTACCGTTTTAGTTGTATAACCTGCCATGTAGCGTGGTGGTAACTTGCCATTAAACATGGTAGCTATAATAGGTATACTATAATGGTAGTATTCTGGATAAGATTAATATTATACTTTCGAAATGTTTTCCACACTATGCACTAATAATAATATCAAAAGAATTTTCGCATATCAAGAATGTTTGACTATCATAATGAGAAATCTCCTCCAACCGTGCGAATGCACTGTGCGTGTGGCGGGAGGCCTTATGGTAGTTTCATTTTTCAAAAAGCATAGTGGATTTCTTTTTAATTTAATTTATTTTTTTGTTCAAACAACTGTTTTTGTTTGCTCACACCAGTTCTGTGACTAACCTGGAGTTTATTGTTCCCTTTCTAAACTCTGGGTGTCCACAATTTTCCACACGGGCAGCCTAGAGTCAGGTTATCAGATAGTCATTTAGTAGGTGTAGCTTTTGGCAATCTTTGAAGTCGGTGAGTTTGGCGATCGCATTTTGGACCGAGTTTGCTATATTACAATATGATTGTGGTTCAAGCTTTTTGGTTTGAAGTCTTTGGAGCTTTGGCAGTGGGGATGTAGTCTGCTGGATTCTATCTCTCTTTCTCTCTTGAAGATCACGTTGAAGATTTCTTTCCGCTGTTGTATTTTGGCTCTGATATTGATATTTCATTTGTATCAGATTGTTATATCCATTTGTGTATCAATGAAATTCATTTTATTTCCGCTGTATTGTTATCACCTAATGTTGTTATAAGATCCAGCGAACCAGACTCAACGTTTGAATCTGCGGCATTTGAATACAGGTGATGTATTAGATGTTGATTTTCGATGGTCGAGTCAGGGTCGTTACAGTGGTATCAGAGCTAATGGTTGAGTAAGAACTTTAGCTTTGGAGTATAATACATTAAGTGACTCATTATAGATAGGGTTATAAATTCCCTAGAATGAGCATCCCTAAGATATCTTGTATGTATGCCTCAGTTAATTCTCTTACTATTCACTGATAGCGAGAATGAGTGCAAGAAGAGGATGAGGTAGGGGACAGGGGAGTATCACTACAAATGGTCAAAGCCCCATAAAAACAAGGAAACAACTTTTCTCATCAATCTCTTTGATCATCATCCAATTTCAATTCTCTGATGGCTTCTTGGCAGCTGTTTCCTGAAGATTTGACCAGGCAACTAAGTACTCGGCATTAGCACACTGTTCGGTAGTTTACATACCGTTCGGCATTCTGAACGCTCGGCGCAAATGGTTCGTGTGGCATTCACGTTCGAATAGCATTCGTGAGTACTCGGCATTGGGAACTGTTCGGTAGTCAGGGTCGTTCGGCATTTGGGAGCGCTCGGCATCCAGGAATGCTCGACATCGAGAAGCGCTTGGCATCCAGGAGCGCTCGGCATCCAGGAGCGCTCGACATCCAAGTTCGTTCAGCATTTATAGGACGTTCGGCATGCAAGAGCATTCGGATTGAGAGACGTTCGGTATTGTATATCGTTCGGCATATATGAACGTTTGGCATGGAAGAATCGTCTGACATCCCATATTGCTCGGCATCTATACCTTGTTCAGCACATCACTCCGTTCAGCTCAAATCTCGTTCGGTAATTTCCTACCGTTCGTCATCCAGCGTTATTCGACACGAATGGGTGTTTGGCATTCAGAGTGTCCGGCCTCACTTCGTCCGGCATAAAGATGGAGGTTCGGCATTTGGTCGTTCGACGTATTCGGTTCGGCACACAGAGCTTATTCCATTAGGGCCGAGGTATTCAGCTACCAGGCCCACTAGGGAAGCTCAACCCATCTTCGTCTATAAATAGAGGGGCAGGGGCACAGTGAAAGAGATCGGTTTTTTCGAGAACACTGAGGAAACTCTACCTCATTCAACACTCACTCAAGACATAATCTTTTACTTTGCAATTGTATTCAAATAATTGGAAACAGATTGAATCTGTAATCAGTTATCAAGTAAAGGAATAAAGATTAAATTCAAAGTGGACGTAGGCGGTAACGCCGAACCACTATAAATTTGGTGTTCTTGTTCTTTGCATTTAAGTTTGCATACTGTCTTCAGTTTTTAATTTACTATCTTCCTTAATCTCTCTACACAATCTCTTTTAAGGGTGTTAGTGGTTAACTTTGGTGCTAACATTTTGGTGCTTTTACTGAGAATCGAATTCTCAGGCTGTTAGGATCTGCTTTGTAGCTACTGGATTGCGTAAATCCGCCAGAGGAGATCCAAGATCATTCGCAAGGCATCTGTTGATTCTATTCAGAGTTACAACCAACAACTCTACCATGGGGTGACCACGAACTAGATCAGCCTCTCACAACGCAGATGTCCACGAGACTGCTAACGTGCAACAAGTTGGACCTAGAAATCAGCAAGCAACTCGAGGTGCAGGGCCCTCCACCCAAAATCAAGCGGAAGTTGTTTCCTGAACAGAGTTCAACGACTTGATAAGAGAACTCAAGGAAAGTAGAAGGCAACTTGCTGAGAAGATTCAAGCCAACACTAACCTCATGATCCATCTCACTCAGCAGCAGCGTCGGAATGCTGGAGGTAACCCTACCCCTTATTATGAATCTAATAATTCAACCTCAGCTGATGAACCTCCTAGGCGTAGGCGCCGTAAGGATGAAGGTGCACGGGCAGGTGTCACAGATCGATCGATTAGGGATCAAGCCCGTGAGGATACTGGACGCCCGAATCTCCAAGACCCAAATCAGGCGGGACATCAACCCGCACGGTCCCGTGGAACGGAACCCAACCTTCCATCCTTCATACAAACTCCGGACTTAACTGCTATGGTCAGGCAGTTGATGAGAGAGAACCAAGGCTTGACCAATGAAGATTGGGGAGAGTCCAGAAGTCATACTCCCTTCACAGATGATATCCTACAGGCTGAGTATCCCAAGAAGTTCAATATGCCTACTATCCCAGCCTACGAAGGGAAGACTGATCCCAGCAACATGTGATGAGGTACGGATGGATGATGGATTCCACAAGAGCTAATGATCTGACCAAGTGTAGGTGCTTCCCAATCACTTTGTCCAGAATTACCACCATGTGGTTTACTCGACTTCCCCCACGATCTATATCCAGCTTTGACGAATTAGCAATGAAATTCATAGAGCAATTCAGGATACACACCACTCGTCCAAAGAATGTGATGTCCTTATCGAGTGTAATTCAAGCTCGAGGAGAGTCATTGAAAGCATACTTGCAGAGATTTCATGTTACTGCAACTAAAGTGAGCAATCCTAACGACCATGCAATTTTGATGGCGGTAATGCATGGAGTGGATCCAGATTCTGAATTTGAAGATTGGATGGCGGGAAAGGCCCAAGCCACGCTGGAGCATTTTTATTCGAAAGCTCATCAGTTCATAAGAAGGGAAGAAGCTCGATGGACAAGATGAGACAAGGCACCAGGGCCTGCTCGGGAGACTGCGAAAAGTAACGTCGCCATGAAGCAAACCGGCGATAATTCGGGAAAAGCTCAAGTCAACGTCCAAAATAATCCTAGGCAGTCTAAAGGATCCGGAGGTGGAAATCCCGGAAAGAAAAGAGAGACGGGGAAATGGAAGTCAAGGATCGTGACCTACAATGAATACACCCCGTTGAACGCATCTCTTGAGAACATCTATTTGTCAACTTGCAACACATTTTAATATAGAAAACCATGCCCAAAGGAATCAGCAGAGGAACAAAAGAGGACTGGGAATTATTGCCTCTTTCACGAGTCTTACGGGCACAACACAGAGGAGTGTAGACACCTCCATGACGTCATTGAAAAGTTGATTAGATAGAAGAAGCTGTAGGAGTTTGTCAAAGACCCACAAGACGAAAGGCAAGAGACATCGAACCCCGAACGCGGGCCAGCTCCACACCAACTAGAACAGCCTGCTCGAACTGTAGGTAGATTGGTTATTATCATGATTGCTGGCGGACCTCACCCTACGGATAAGAATTGGCAAGATATGGAGATATGCTAACTCTTTAAGACATGCGGAGTACGAGTGTTGTTCGAATGTGGAGGATGGAACCCCTGCAAAGCAGCAGCGCGCGATGAATGATGATATTATATTCAGGAGCAGAGATGCGGATAAGGTGGAGGCTCCTACCATCGACCCGATGGTCATATCTGCGACAATCGGGCCGGCATTCCTGAAGAGAATTCTAATTGATTGCGGAAGTTCCGTTAACATCATCTTCAAGAAAGCATACGACCAAATGAAGCTGGAGACCAAGGATTTGAAATCGTCTAAAGCCAGAATCCATGGCTTTAATGGCGCAGCAACGGATGCAGTGGGATATGTGGAGTTACCAGTTGAACTGGGGCAAGGCGAGCATAGGAGGGTGCGAATCCTACCGTTCATAGTGTTGGATGTTGACTCTCTATATAACGTATTTCTAGGACGTCTAGCCGTGGCAGAATTTAGGGCAGCGTTGGCCTCTTGCTGTCTGACGTTAAAATTTCCAACAGACAAAGGTGTTGGAGTGGTACACGGCGATCAGGCGACCGGTCGTGCATGCTATTTGGCTGGGCTGAGAGAGGCTCGGCGTAGAGAGAAAGGAAAGGTTGCGGGCAGCTCCGTCCGCTTCCAAAATTCTGATGATTGACAAGTAGCGCCCGAGCCCTGTCTCGGGCAACATTCTCGGATCTATAGAGACATAGATCCGAGAGATGATGATAGGGGATGCAGGGAAACAAATGCAGCACCGGCTGAACTAACAATTGACATCCCAGTCAGCCAGGATGACCCGTCACGAATTCTTAAAATTGGATCACAGCTCGACCCCGTGGTGGCCGAGAACCTCACTGACTTCCTCCGAGCGAATCTTGATGTTTTCGCTTGGACACACTCTGATATGTGTGGGATTTCACCAACAATTGTGAGTCATATGTTGAACATAGACCCAAAGTACGTTCCCATAAAACAGAAAAGGAAAGTATGGACCCGGAGAGGTCTACGGCTCTCAAAGAGGAGGTGGACAAACTCAAAGCCAATGGTTTCGTCTGCGACGCCCTCTATCCTGAATGGGTAACTTACCCGGTGCTAGTGAAGAAAGCAAATGGAAAGTGGAGAACTTGTGTTGATTACTCCGATCTGAATAAAGCATGCCCGAAGGATAGTTTCCCTTTACCTAGAATCGACCAGCTCGTCGACTCTACCGCCGGACACGAATTATTGTCATTTATGGATGCGTATTCAAGATACAATCAGATCCCGATGCATATTCCAGACCAAGAGCACACCAGTTTTGTCACGAATATGGGGCTATATTGCTATGCAGTAATGCCCTTTGGATTGAAAAACGTGGGAGCAACTTATCAGCGTCTGGTGAATCGAATGTTTAAAGACTAGATCGGTAAGACGATGGAAGTCTATGTGGATGACATGCTCGTGAAGTCACGGCAGTCAAACGACCACATTCGAGACTTAGCAGAAATGTTTGATATACTCAGGCATTATGGTATGAAGTTCAACCCCTTGAAGTGCTCTTTTGGTGTGGCGTCGGGAAAGTTCTTAGGTTTTATTGTGAATGCACGTGGAATTGAAGCTAACCCGGAAAAGATTTAAGCTATTCGAGACATACAAGTGCCCAGAACTATAAAGCAAGTACAAAGCTTGAACGGAAAGGTAGCGGCACTGAGCCGATTCATATCCAGAACCACGGATAAATGCATTCCCTTCTTTGACGTGATTAAGAAGGGAAAAAGGAATTTCGAGTGGACATCCAACTGTGGGGAAGCATTTCGAGCTCTGGTAAAGCATTTGGAGAGCCCCCCGGTGCGATCGAAACCAATCGACCATGAAATGTTGTATGTATACTTGGCAGTATCCCAGCACGCTATCATTACGGCTCTGGTTCGCGAGGAGGACCGAGTTCAAAAGCCAGTATATTATATTAGTAAACGCTTGACGGGGGCAGAAAGAAATTGTCCAAAGATTGAAAAACTAGCCTATTGCTTGGTGATTGCGTCACGCAAGCTTCATCCGTATTTTCAAGCACACTCAATCAGTGTTTATACTGATCAACCTTTGCGGAAGATACTCCAACGACCGAAAACATCCGGAAGGATGTTAAAATGGAATATTGAGTTAAGTCAGTTCGATATTACCTACCTGCCGCGAAGGGCCAAACAAGGACAAGCACTAGCAGACTTCATTGCTGAATTTACTATGTCAGACGAATCAAACGACGACAATGTCATACCTCCCGTTCGATGGAAGATGTACACCGATGAGGCATCTAACAACCGTTGTTCGAGGGTTGGCATAGTTCTTGTAACTCCTGAGAACCAATCAGTTTGCTACGCTTTGAAGCTCGAATTCACAGCAACGAATAACGAAGCCGAATATGAAGCGTTGATTGCCGGCTTAAGACTTATCAAAGAACTGGGAGTAAAATCGGTTGAAATCTTTAGCGACTCGCAGCTGGTGGTGTACCAAGTGCGAGGAGACTACCAAGCAAGGGGCAGAGACTTGCCCCATATTTGGTCCGAGTTCAGGAGCTTCTAGCGAATCTCGAGTATTATGATATTTCACATGTCCCGCGTGAGCAAAATAGAGCAGCCGAATCATTGGCAAAATTCGCAAGCACTGGCGATGCACAACAAATGGGATTATTTCCTGTTGAGACCCTCCATGCTCCGAGTATAGATATGATGGAGATAGATTTCGCGTTAAACCGAAATCAAGAAGGAATCGTGGATGACCCCAATCAGGCAGTACTTGCTATTCGAGACCTTACCCGGAAAAAGGAGTGAAATACGACAAGTCCTTCGTAAGGCTTCACGATATATAATGCAAGATGGGGTAATGTATCGGAGGGGATTCTCGACCCCTTACTCCGGTGCGTGGCCCACGATGAGATAAAATGAATATTAAAGGAAGTCCATGAGGGAGAGTGTAGTGACCATACTGAGGGAAGACATTAGCAAAGAAAGTCCTCCGTTATGGATACACTGGCCAACTATGAATCCGGATGTTGCAGACTATGTGAGAAGATGTGACAAATGCTAGATATACGCAAAAATACCAAGAGCTCCGTCGACGGAACTCACGCAAATGGTTAGTCCCTGGCCATTTGCAATGTGAGGGATCAACCTAGTTGGTTCTTTACCCATAGCCAAAGGTGGAGCGAAATATGCAATAGCTGCGGTCAACTACTTTACCAAATGGGCAAAAGCAGAGCCTTTAGCCACAATAACCACCAAGAAGGTTATTAATTTCGTCGTACGAAATATCATATGCCGTTTTGGCCTTCCACGGACCATCATTACAGACAATGGGACTCAATTCGAAAGCAAGAAGTTCAAAGAATTTTGTCAGTAATATGGCATTGAGAAGAAGTTTGCAGCGGTTGCTCACCTGAAAGCAAATGGACAAGTGGAAACCGTAAACAAGATAATCAAGTCCATATTGAAAAAGCGTCTGGAAAAGGCTAGAGGAAAGTGGGTGGATGAACTTCCAATGGCGCTTTGGGCCTATAGGACCACCCACAAGACCGCGACTGGCCACACTCCATTCGCATTGGCATATGGCACGGAAGCTGTCATACCCGTGGAACTTGAAGTTCCATCACATCGGGTACTTATTACGACCCCGCATTGAACCAGAATCTTTTATTGGAATCGTTGGACTTCATTGATGAAAAACGCAAAGAAGCCAATTTGAGAGCGGCTGCATGAAGACATAGAGTCGCTAAATATTATAACGAAAAGCTCCGACCGAGAATTTTTGATGTGGGAGACCTCATTTTGAAACGAGTTTTTCCGGTCCCGTCTCATATGAATCCCGCATGGGAAGGTCCATACGTCATCGAACGGAAGCTTGGAGAAGGAACTTTCAAGTTAGCGACCGTCGATGGTGCGACACTCCCCCGAGCATGGAACAACGAGCACTTGCGGCATTATTATACTTAGTCTATTTCTTTCATGTATTAGTTGCATTTATTTCCAGTTCGCTTTTATTTCTAATTCTTGGCATGTAATAAGACAATTTAGTTTGCTTTCATTAATAATGGCTTGAATCCATCCTCTCCATGAATTACTAATGTTTGTGCGTATGATGATCCTGTGACAGGCAAGTAAAATTATTTATTCTGGCTAACGTGTGAACACGTGCAGACATTCAAAACCCCAAGTCCCCAGATTGCAGACTGGAATACTCTAACTCCCTGGAGTGCGGACTCGAATATAAACGATTCAAACCTCCAAGTCCACAGAGTGCAGACTGGAGTACTCTAAGTCCCCGGAGTGCGGACTCGAGTATAAACAATTCAAACCTCCAAGTCCCCAGAGTAAGGACTGGAGTACTCTAAGTCCCCGGAGCGCGGACTCGAGTATAAGCGATTCAAACCTCCAAGTCCCCAGAGTGCGTACTGGAATACTCTAAGTCCCCGGAGTGCGGACTCGAGTATAAACGACTCAAACCTCCAAGTCCCCAGAGTGCGGACTGGAATACTCTAAGTCCTCGGAGTGCGGACTCGAGTATAAACGACTGAAAACTCTGAGTCCCCAGGGTGCGGACTGGAGTGCTCTAAGTCCTCAGAGTGCGGACTCGAGTATAAACGATTTAAAACTCCAAGTCCCCAGAGTGCGGACTGGAGTACTCTAAGTCCTCGGAGTGCGGACTCAAGTATAAACGATTCAAACCTCCAAGTCCCCATAGTGCGGACTGGAGTACTCTAAGTTCCCGGAGTGTGGACTCGAGTATAAACGATTCAAACCTCCAAGTCTCCAGAGTGCGGACTGGAGTACTCTAAGTCCCCAGAGTGCGGACTGGAATACTCTAATTCCTCGTAGTGCGGACTCGAGTATAAACGATTCAAACCTCCAAGTCCCCAGAGTGCGGACTGGAGTACACTAAGTCCCTGGAGTGCGGACTCGAGTATAAACGATTCAAATCTCCAAGTCCCCAGAGTGCGGACTGGAGTAATCTAAATCCTCGAAGTGCGGACTCGAGTATAAACGATTCAAATCTCTAAGTCCCCAGAGTGTGGACTGGAGTATTCTAAGTTTCCGGAGTGCGGACTCGAGTATAAACGACTCAAATCTCCAAGTCCCCAGAGTGCGGACTGGAGTACTCTAAATCCCCGGAGCGCGGACTCGAGTATGAACGACTCAAATCTCCAAGTCCCCAGAGCGTGGACTAGAGTACTCTAAGTCCCCGATGTGCGGACTAAAAATTATTCTAAGTTCTTGAAGCACGAAAGGAAAAATAAACAACTCTCGAAGAATCTCCGAGCTATATGAAGGTGAACCGAGAAATCCATGTTATTCGCAACAGCTTGGATTTAAATCACAATCACACAAAAATTGAACGACAAGAGCCTTTTGAAAGACAGAAAAACTGAGTTTTATTCACCAAGAATAAGTTTTTACTACAACTCCTCCAAAGCTCGGAGTCAAAAGTTTATTTACATAAACTACAAAAACAAAAATAATTGCATAATCCAAACTAGCTCTCATTGAACGAGAGCGAAAACTACTTCTTTGACTTCTTTGACTTTTTGCCCGATGACTCCTCCCCGGTACGTTTACCCTTGATAGCTTTTTTTGACGGGGGAGTGACAGCCGAAGAAGTATGAGGAACATCCGTGGGTTTGGACCTGTCAGGGAGAATGACCTTCAACGGCTTGTACAAAGGATCGTCTGGGTCCACATCTTGAGGTTCTACCTTAATCTTGATCGTCTCCTCCTCCTCTTTCTCAAGCTGCTCCTTCATGCTCAGCTCGAATGTGTGTTCGAAGACGCCTATGATTTCAACTTCATAACTCCCGTCAATGGGAGAGGAAGTCTCAGATTTATCTTCATCAAGCCCTCTGATCACTTGGGCATCTGGACCGGGAGCCTCTGCTGCGTGAGTGGTTTCACTCATTTTTTTTCCTCACCTCCTTGGCGACATCACTCCTCGGAGTAGGCTCAAGATCAGAACGGCCTGCACAAAATCACGAAAAGCAAGTATTAGAATACGATAGCTTCTGGTGGAAAGTGAAAGCTCTTGGAATGTTAAAGGAAAAGAGCTGCCTACCAGGTTCCGGCTGGCTCTCAGCCGTCAAGGGGGTCTCACCCTCTGTAATAGGGGACAAAACATGAACACCAAGGCCGGGGTCCTGCAGGTCATAGCCAATATGTTGTTCAAAAGGATCGAGTATCGGCCGACTGGTCGGCTGGGTAGGCACACGAGATGGAGACTCAATCCCGGATGGACCAGCGATAACTTCTTTTCCTTTTGTGGAAGGGGAGCCTTTGCAATAAATAGCTTTAGCCACTGACAAGTCCGAAGGCTCATTTCCCTTGGGGAATTCTTTTATCAAGGCCCCCTCGTCAACCTCCTCAATACCATGTTTGGCCTTTTTGATTTCAATTAAAGTCTCCCACGCCTCGGCCAAAGATTCAAGATAGCCCTCGCCCAGAAAAGTCAAGTCTCGATGCATGAGAAAGCAGGCATTGAATTCAGCGATTAACGGGTCATACATGCTTTTGACCTCCTCCCTACCTTCTTCTCTAGCCGCCTCAAGACGGGAGTCGATATCCATGGACGCTATCTTCTTGCCCTCTTCACGGGATTCTCTCTTTGACGTCTCGACTTTGGAAAGCTCGTCCTCAAGTTTATCCTTTAAGAGTCGAGTAGCGACGATCTCATCACAGTATCATTGTGACTTTTCTTGGGCAGCCATTTTCTCCTTTTTCTCTTTACGAAGCTGCTCCTCAAGTTCTTTAACCCGGAGACAGAATGCATCCCTCTCTTTTTATACCGAATCTTTTTCCAAAGCCAAAGCCCTACGGCGTTGTACCGCCTCGTCGAGTTCTTTTTTGTGAGTCGATTCCAGACGAGTTACGGCTTCGGCGGTGTCCTTGGCGCTCTGCTGGGCAGCCTCAAGTTCAGACTTGTAAGTCACAATCTCTTCATCTTGAGCTTTAATAATATCTTTGTCATGGATAGCCTCAAGCTTCAGGCGATCGATCTCATGTTGGCGCACTATGGAGACTTTAGAAAGTTTTTCAGCCAAATGAACAAACGCGTCATGTTGAACATAGACGTCGTTGGTACAGGCGATGGCGCTCTGCTTGACATGTCCGGGAATAAGATAAATCGCCGGGAGGAATTTCAGGCCATCAAAGCAGATTTTTGGAAATTTATCTTTAAGCTCGGCCAGCCTCTCTGATACTGTTGGATCTATTGCAGGAGCAGGAGGAGACGTCTTTGAAAGTTCAGCTCTCCTATGAGGATCTCGGGACTGTCGTGTGGAAGAGGAGTCGAAGTGTTGATCCCGGAGGACGTTGGATTGCGACCCCTTGTGGCCGTGCTTATCTTTGCTTTGCTCCGGGTGGGAAGAGGTATCCTGGCGGTATTTTGGCTGGTAGTAAGTTCTCTTCCGAGATGACGAGTCCCGGGAATGATAATCTCTATCGCCATCACCATCTCTATCCCGACGTCTTCCGGAACCCAAGTCCCGTCCAGGTTGATAAAAGATAGACGAACCGCGAAGGTGATCGAATCCATCTGAGCGCCCTATGTCACCTGCACAGAATTTAAAGAACAACGAATTAGCAAAGAGTAGCGTGATAATAAAACGTTAAGTGCGAGGCAAAGTGCATGTGTTTGTGTGTGTGTCCTAGTGTTTTTCCCCCCGACGGACTAGTTGCTTTACTAATGGGAGTATTTTCTCCCTGGTTTTGGGCAAGAGCGCCTACATCGCCTCTGATAGGCGAGTGAAGTTTGAACGCTTTCGGATCGTCAAAGTGGTAATTGAGCCGATCATTGGGTATGGAAAGATTCGATAGGCCCTTTAAAGAACTTTCCAAAGCTATGAAGAATCCTCTTTCTTCATCGGAATGAGAGTGGCTTTAGAGGTTGCACCAACTTTTCCCTCCGTATCATATGTCAGTCTCTTTTTACTCTTCGAAGGGGAAGATGACGTTTCGATGTCGTGCACTTCGACTATCGGATCCTGAGTGGAACCCACGTTCTCATCTTGTGCTTTGGGTGTTTCATTCCCTTTAATTTCCCCTTCCTCTGGTGCATCAGGAGTGCGACATGCTGATGACTCAGCTAATTTTTTTCCCTTTTCCAAAGGTGGGCTTAGGAACGATGGCGCCTTGAGGCAGGATAATCCGACGGCCATCGGCCAACAGCCCAAACCTTGTGAGTGACTCGTTCGAACTGAGAGTTCGAATGTCCCGTTCTTCGGCAGGAAGAGCTCTAATAACTTCGACGGCTTCAGAATATCCACGGCCATCGGGACGTGGATTGATACCTGAAAAAATTGTAAAAAGAGTTAGAAAAGGTACGGATTCGATCAAGCATGAACATCGATCCAGAAAAGTGACTTACTTCCTTCCACCCATCTCCTCGCGAAACCAGGAGGGCAACGCACGTAAAACCATTCCTGCTTGTACAGGGCGAACTTGCTACAGGCCCCGGTTAAGATTTGACATTTGTGATATGGCTCGAGAAACATATAAGAGGGGCTATCTCTCCGCTTCTTGATCATGTAGATATATTTGATGTCGCCCGGGGTTGGGGGCCTGGAGAGGACATTCATGAAGAGGATGTAGGTACCACAGATGAAGGCGTGACCGTTCGGGTGCAGTTGCGAGGGGGCAATGTCGATGTATTGCAGCACATCCCGAAGAAATAAATTGAACGGCGGCACGCTGCCAACCCAGCACATGAATTTATTACACGCCGTGTATCCAACTGGGGGCTAGTGTGGACAATCGTGCCCCGATGGAACCAGCACGTTGTCGAAAGGGATTCCATAGATAGAGCATATTCGTCGGAGCGCTACATCATTGACCTTCGAAGCCTGAGAATCAACAGGGTTATCCAAGAGAATTGCTGCCTCTAGAGCGTCAGGAGCCAAGTTATGGGCAAGGGAGGTTGACGGATTTGAAATATCCGCGACTTCTTGTTTTGAAGATGGCCTAGGTCTATCTGAGATCGTGGCGGAGCTAAACTTCTTAGACATCTCCGATAAATATTGAATTTGGCAGAGCACCTGTTTGAACTATACTCGAAAAATAATCGGCGTTTGACATAACAACATAAATCCCCCCCTCCCCGTGCGGTGTGTGATCTAGTGCAATCGTTCAAATATAAATGCTGAGAAATTATAGGTCACAAAGTTGATGGTATAAAGTTGAACTTTGGACTGTCATTCTCGAAGACCGTCATCGCTGACCGTCTCCGAAAGCCAGCCTGGCAATGTTTTCAATTTTGGACTTGGACATTGACATTGTATGTCAAAAGCTTTTATCTGTTTTTATCGACTTCAGCTCAGGCTTATGAATAATAGGAACTAGGAAGTTATCAGTTCAGGTCAGTTCGATATGCCAGTTTGCTTAGGTCCAAGTCTTTGTTTTTGTCTTATGATTAGGCAAGGTGAGAATGTTGGTCGGCCTAGGTATCGTTCGGTCAAAAAGTTATTCGGCCCAGGTACTGTTCGGCCAAGTAATTGTTCGGCCTAGGCACCGTTCGGCCAAGACATTGTTCGGACTAGGTATCGTTCGGCCAAGACATTGTTCGGCCTAGGCACCGTTCGGCCAAGACATTGTCCGGCCTAGGTGTCGTTCGGTCAAAGTATCGTCTGGACTAAGTTCTGCTCAACCGAAATAACATTCGACATCCTATCTAATTTGTACAACCTTCCTATCCTTCTATCCCACTGCTCGGCATGTGGCAAATCATGCCCAACCAAAGTTACGCCGAGCCCCAACGCTCGGCACTCCGTCCTTAACAACGATCTTGTTTTTCTTTTCCTCCTCCGCCCATACCGAACAACGAGGCCGAACCGTTCGGCGAGTCATGTCGAACCATACTGTTCGACATTCTAGCCAATTCCTGCTCCCCCATTATTTTTTCGCAATCTCGTTCAGCATGAGAGAACCATGCCGAACCACAGTACATCTCCCAACAACTCCCTCGTGTGCTCATCTATGGCCACTTCTCCTTTCCTCTACATCGTTTAGCCCTAAAAATATCCTAATCGAAGTTCGATTCTATCATCCGCACAACCCCTATCGTCTACGGATCTAATTTACGAACTTAAGCCTCTTATTGAAACTATTTGGTCAGGGAAAGGATTTAGATAAAGGAATCGATACCTAGTTAGTAGATCGAGACTTGGGAAGGATCGTCAAGTCTTTAGAGTCTGTTAACAGGCATGGTTCGTGAGTACAAAGTAGCTGAGGTGGAAGTGAAAATGAGAAGATGGAGAAGTCCAGCCTTTATAGGGAAGAAGAGGAAGTCGAAGAGGCGATGACCGTTAGAACCGGTCAAAACGAAGTCATTCAGCACACATGGAGCGTTCGGCTTCAGCTGTCCTGTTCGGCATTCGCATTACGTTCGGGACACACCACCTCACCTGGTGTTCACAAGAAAAGCCTCCGAAAAAAGTAAACCAGTGCTCGAAGCGGAGCATAGAGGACACAAAATTCAAAGCGCATCATGTTCGGTCATGCGATACACTTTGGGGGCAAGTGTTTCCTGGAGATTTGACCAGGCAACTAAGTACTTGGCATTAGCATACTGTTCGGCAGTTTACATACCGTTCGCCATTCTGAACGCTCGACGCAAATGGTTCATCTGGCATTCACGTTCGAATAGCATTCGTGAGTACTCGGCATTGGGAAGTGTTTGGCAGTCAGGGTTGTTCAGCATTTGGGAGCGCTCAGCATCCAAGAACGCTCGGCATTGAGAAGCGCTCGGCATCCAGGAGCGGTTGTCATCCAGGAGCGCTCGGCATCCAAGTTCGTTCGGCTTCTATAGGACGTTCGGCATGCAAGAGCATTCGGCGTTGAGAGACGTTCGGTATTATATATCGTTCGGCATATATGAACGTTCGGCATGGCAGAATCGTCCGGCATCCCATATTGCTCGGCATCCATACCTTGTTCGACACATCACTCCATTCAGCTCAAATCTCGTTTGGTATTCGCCTACCGTTCGTCATCCAGCGTCGTTCGGCACATATGGGTGTTCGGCATTCAGAGTGTCCGGCCTCACTTCGTCCGGCATAAAGATGGAGGTTCAGCATTTGGTCGTTCGGCGTATTCGGTTCGGCACACAGGGCTTATTCCATTAGGGCCGAGGTATTCAGCTACCAGGCCCATTTGGGAAGTCCAACCCATCTTCGTCTATAAATAGAGGGGCGGAGGCACAGTGAAAGAGATCGGTTTATTCGAGAACACTGGGGAAACTCTGCCGCATTCAACACTCACTCAAGACATAATCTTTTACTTTGCAATTGTATTCAAATAATTGGAAACGGATTGAATCTATAATCAGTTATCAAGTAAAGGAATAAAGATTAACTTTAAAGTGGACGTAGGCGGTTACGCCGAACCACTATAAATTTGGTGTTCTTGTTCTTTGCATTTAAGTTTGCATACTGTCTTCAGTTTTTAATTTACTATCTTCATTAATCTCTCTATACAATCTCTCTTAAGGGTGTTAGTGGCTAATTTTGGTTCTAACAGCAGCTACAAGAAGAAGCTTTGGTGTGGCGGTGACCTTGCGAATCTTTGTTTACGTTATAGAAAGGTTCCTATTTCGTATTCTCTTCATCAGTTTTCTATCAGCTTTTCATTTTTAACTTTAATGAATTTAAAATTTTATTTGAAATAATTGGTTGACAAAATATGAAGCTAAATTAGATTGTATCAATAAAAATATTTCGGTCAAAAATAAACTTGGGAAATTTTGTTGTGATTTCTTGTTAGGATCCAAGTTCGAAGAAGGACAAGCTAGTGTATACTTTATGTTATTCTAACCCGAATATTTCGTAAAGTACTGAATAAATTTGTTCTCATATTTATTGATGATATTCTGATTTGGTAAGCCAGATGTAGAATAGATATTTCAGTTTGATCTGGTAAACCATTTCTCTATCTTTTGTGTGTCGTCTGTTCTTTGTTGTCTCCCTGTCTAGCAAATTTCGAGAACGAAATTTTCTTAAGGGGAAATCTGTAACGATCCCGTTTTAAGTCAAATTTAAATTGGTAATTGATATAAATTTTTGAATTAAATTGTGAATTAATTTGGATTTTTCAAAAAAATAAATAAAATATATGTTTATATATATATATATATATATATATATATATATATAGATTGTAAATAGAATTTGAAATTGAAATTCAAAAATAAATATTTTGGAAATAAAATTGACTCTTAAACTCTATATTTTAAAATTAATAAAAATTTGTTTTGTAATTATAATATGTGTATATATATATATATACACATTGGGATTTGAAAGTGATATTTTGAATTTGATATAAATAATTTTCAAAATTTGTTTAAAGTTAAATTCTATATTTTAAAAATAAACTTAAAAATATAATATATATATATATGTGTGTGTGTGTGTGTGTGTGTGTGTGTTTATTTATTAAAGTATAATTAGATTTTCAAATCATTTTTCTTTAAAAGTTATATAAGTATAAATAATAGAAAAATGAATTAATAAGAATATAAAACATATATGTATATCTATAACTAAAATTGAAAAAATAATAATACGAGGGCAAGAATAAATAAAAAGCGTTTTTTTAAATTCAATATAATAATTTTCAAGGCTATTTAAAGTTAAACAATATATTTTTAAAACAACAAAGATAACATTCTTTCTTTTAAAAAAAAATTGAACTAAAATTGGTTCGTGTGTATATATATATATATATATATATTAAAACATAATACATATAAAAATATATACATAAATAAATATTAAAACATAAGAATATACATATATTTTATTTTAACAAATGTTAAGATGAATTTAAAAACATATAAATACAAGTGTAAAACTTTTATCATACAAATTAACATTTATAACTATTTTAACATGAAGATTAAACAAGTGTAAACTAAGTTATCATGCAAATAAACAAATATCATTGTTTCTTTTATTTTCAAAATAATAAATTAAATGAAAACAAGTTTATATATATATATATATATCACTCTTCTCCTTTCTTTCACATTTTCCTTGATAATTAAAAACCAAACAAAAGAAACAAACCTGGAAAATAAAAACACAAACCAGATAATTAAAATACGAATCACACAACTACTTCAACCTGAAGCTTAAATCAAAAACCTGTTTTCAAGTTCAACCTGAAGATGTGCAAAAGAAAATTTAACCTGGAAATCAAACTAAAATCAAACAAAAGCTTCAGCTTCAACTTGAGAAAAACAAAGCAATGGTTTCAAATTCAAGTTGCAATCCAAGTCCAGATCAAATTAAACAAAGCTTCAGATTCAATCAATATTTCCAGATCATTATCAAAACAAAGATCCAGATCAAAATCTAGTTCCAGATCATCAAGACAGGCTTCTCTGCTTTTATAACTGTGAGTAAACTATTTTTCAAATGCTTAGATCTGTTTATACATCTTGATATTTGAGATTGATACGTGAAATTTGTTGTGAAAGATGTTTATATAGATGTTAAAAATGCCTTCTTGTCTATATATAAATGTGTATATGCCTGTGCATGACTGTATATTCATATATCTCTATACAGGTTCAAGAACACTTAAGAAAAAAATTCACATCTCTTTATACAATCTGTTTTAGGTTATGATCTCTGAATGAAAAAGGATTGTAACAATGTAATATCAATTTTAAAAATAATTTCAAGTATAATTATTGAGTAATTATTTCAAAAATGGGAAATTATAGTGAAAATCATTTAAAATCAGAAAAATCAACTAGCAAGATTTCGTGTTTAAATTATATAAACAGATTCGTGATGAAGAATGATGATTTTTGATGTTAAAATCACAATCTTTAAGCTTAGGAATGATGTGAATTTTTGAGACGAACGGATTTGCTTAGTTCGTCGATTACCGACGATCAGCGATGGTTTTGGAGTAGAGTTTGATCATGGTGAAAGCTGGGGTGAGGGGGAACATCAAAAAATGCTCGGAGAAATTATTGATGGCTATGGTGGTCGTACGACGGTGAACTAGGGTTTTAGGAGTTGTTTGGGTTGGCTGGGTTTGCGAGACCATATCATCGTCGATGATGCATCCGAATGGATGGGACCAAGGGGAATTGGAGTGGGGTTGCACAGTGGAGCTCTGGTCGTGATCGCGAGGTCGCTGATGGCTTGTGGTGGCGGTACGTGATGGTTTTTAGTGATCAAGTTTTGGGTACCTTATGTGTTCGATGTCTTGATTTCGATTTAAGTGATTTACATGGATTCTGGGTGGTCGGGAAGTTCGGAAGGATCATCGGCGATGTGTGGGCAGCGACATAGTTGGTCAGAACATTGGCGAAGCGATGTACATGTGCACGTGGGTGTGTGAGTATATGGGTTTTGTTGTGCTTTGAGGAAGAAAGGGCAGGCTCGGGTCGTTGCTTCAGTTCGATAGTAGATTGCCTCGAAGCAAAAAGAAGGAAGTGAGAACTAGGAGTTGGGTCGGGATTTTTGTTGATTGGCTTGAGATTTTCTGTTATAAGCTAATACATTTTCAAAAGCAAAAGAAAAAGTTTAAGTTTTAAAAGCAAAGCAAGTTTTAAATCAAGTTTTTAAAGTATATTAATATGAATAAGTTTTCAAAGGAAATGATAACCAAGTTTTCCAAAATAAATTTATAAATAAGTTTTTAAAACAAGTTTCAAAGATTTAGTTTTAAAAGTTAAACGTTTAAAAAAAATTGCTTAAAAGAAATTACATATGAGATTAATTTTGTAATTAAATTCCTAAGTATTTTCAAATGTAGTTAATAAAGGATCATTAATCAAGTGATTAAGAATAATTAATGAAAGTAATTAAAAGAATAATCACTCGATGTAATTAATTAAAAGATTAATCACTTAATGTAAGTATTAATTAATTAATGTAACTAATTAAAAGGTTGATTAATTAATATAAGTACTTAAAGGATTAATTACTTAAAGAATAATTACTTAATGTAAGTAATTAAGTCTAATTAATTACTTAAAAGAATAATTTCTTAATGAAAGTAATTAAGGATAATTAATTTATGATTAAAGGTTAATTAATCAATTGAAAAAGATAATTACTTAATGTAAGTAATTAAAGGTTAGTTAATTAATTAATTAAGGGTTAATTAATTAGTGAGATTAATTTAAGGTTAGTTAATTAATAATTAAAGGTTAGTTTGTTATGTAATTAATTAAGGGTCAATTAAGGTTAACTAATATGATTAATTAAGGGATAATTCATTAAGATGAATAATTAAGATAGGTTAATTATTTTCATTTATTAATATCAAATGATTTGTAATTAATGTTAATTAAGCAGGATTGGGTAATTAATTCATAAGTAATTAATTTAATTGGAAATTAAATTGAATTAATTAAGGATTAAACAACTAATTAATCTTGCTTATAGACGATTGAATTATATTGAATGCCTTGAATTGTTTGATATCGCTGATGTGTGATGTTTTGTGATATGAATTGCGTGGATTGAGCTGTGAACTGTGATTTATTTATCTATGATGATGTAACGACCCACTATTTTGCACCATTCAAATTTGACAATAAATTAGACATGTCAAACTTGAATAGTTCAAATAATAGATTGTAATAAAATTTGGAGCAAATGAAATCAAATCACAGAATCACAAACACAGAAATTAGAATACTCGCAGTGGAAATAAAATAACTTAGTGGTTCATGAAGCCACTATCACATAGTCTCAAAATAAGTACAAATTACAAAGTTTTAAAACCAATACAGTTTGAAACAACCATAGAAAATCCCAAATTTATTTGTCTCAATTACATAGGCTAAGATAAAAGACTGAATTGAAAATAGACAGCAGCTCGATAAGATGATCTCCAGCAGTCCTAGATCTGGGAAAATGAAGTCCGAAACTGATACTCATGCTGACCCGAGCGTAAGAAATAAGCACAAACACTCGAGTCAGGACATACATACTTATACAGTGTAAGCTAATTCAAGTGAATTGTAATATAAAGGCAAGTAACTTAAAGGATGCTTGGGACCGCCCATCCTCTAAGGATCCGTTAAACTATTTACTATGTAGTAATATTTCGCTATTATAATAGTGTCTATTAGTAAAATAAACTTACTTTTAAATAGCGTTAAGGGGTTACCCATATAGCCCTTAACACATAATATATTCTCATAGTCTATACAGTATCGTAATCTCCCCCGTACTGGGCGTCGTCAGAGGGCACTCTATAGGTATGGTACAAAACCAAAATCGTGTAAGGCACGCTATGGTAGGTGACATGGAACAACCAGGAAATGCCATGGTAGATATACCAATTATGCTTTCGGACCGGTGGTAGCGCGTAGCAGCTACTACCTCCCACCTCGAACAACACTCCCAAATCTAAGGTGCACACCAAACAATCACAAAGTAATAGAATGACATACGAAGAAGTGCGTCCGATAAGAGGTGCTGCCTCCTTAGCCCATCGATCGCTCCTGTTTTAGCCACCTTATGCCAACTCACGGGAGTCGGGTCCACGTACATACCTCAATAAAACGTCACCACCATCCTACTTCATTCTGGAATCTCCATCGCGTTCACGGTTGTCAAAGTGGTTTTCGGTATCGGCAGAGAGTATGCCCATATCTGATCCCGGTCTCTTTAACAACCAACGTTATTATTACCCGTGGTTATAATTTCCAAAATAGTTAATATTAAATCAAAATACTACCTTTTAACTTTTAAAATGAAGTTATTATATTTACAAATCAAATGTCCAAAATCTCAATTTCAGCCACGGCAACACTTAACAAGTGTTACTGTAACCTTTTTATTTATTCGGGTTTAGATTTAAATTTCGCGACCACAGCACTTACCTAGTACTGCAGTAGCCCTTAATTAATTTTATTCTTTAGTTCATTTGCATCAACTACGGCACTTACGAAGTGCGGTAATATCCCTTACAACAGATTTTAAGTTAATGAACCTCAGACTTCAATATAAATTCATCAATAATTAAACTTTAATTTTAAACTAATTTAACTTATAAAAATCCAAATTTCTATTTGAAATGGTCATTTAAATTTACCCAAAAATTTATGATTTTTATAAAGTAAATTCCACTAATAAATATCAACCTCTCAAGGCTTCACTTATTAAAATTAAATACCCAATTTTCTATATTTTCTATATTCAAAATTTACTTAACCATTAAGTCTAATTACCATTTCAAAATATAACTAAATTTCCTCTTTATTTCTTAACTTACCCTTTTATTCTTAAACCAAACTTCCATTTCTAAATTAAGATATATTTCAAGTTTTATGTTTTAGTATTTACATATTTAACTATTAAATTCATAGAAAATTCAATAACACCTTACTAATTCATTTAAATTCCAATTTATATCAAAATTTATTATATTTACATACTTAACTTGAATCCCATCAAAGTTTCCAAAATAAATTTTATACTTCAAATTCCAACTTAACCATTTATTTATTTAACTTGTATAAAACTACTAACAATCATTTTTAACCCAATTTAAATCAAAATATTAAAATATATACATTTAAAATACTTAATATTTCCAGAAAAATATATATAAAATAACCACGGGTCTGTATAATATTTTCTAACCTATGTCAAGTGATACGGATAATATATCATTTTAATCCATAATTTACAAAGAAAATCCGGGTTCTATCATTTCAAACCCACAATCCCAAGTTAAATAAATAAATAATAAATAATTAAATAAGTATCGTTCAGGCCTATCATTTCAGCCCATAACGATTTCTATTCTACAGGGAATTTGCATTGTGATATATAGTAAATAAATAAATATTATAACAACATAAATATAACATCGTATACAATAACGGATGATGTGAAAATTTTTATAACAGGGTTTTAACATCAAAAAATTTATATCACAGACAAGTAAAATATACTGTAACTATTCTACAATTTCAATTGTTATTAATTTACGATTCTATAAGTATGTTTGTCAAGTGTGAATACTCACCTTTACGCCGCTGAAGATTCTATTCAAAACAACGATATCTACACCGAAAAAGCGTACAGAAGGCACGATCAAATTTTAGCAGAGGCGATGATCAGATTCAAATTCTTGAAACACAAACGAATAAACTAATTACGTGAATTTTAAATACGATCATCAAATTTATATAAAGCAAACTGGAACTAAGATTTGAAAAAGAATGACATGAACACATGTGACTCAGCCCTTCACCACTTGGAGAAGACAAAATAGTGGAAACAAGAAAACAAAGCAAGAAGCAAAAGAAATAAAAGAAAGCAAGAAAATATTTGGCAGCCATTACCTGATGAGCAAACTTCCACAGGCGAAGAAATAGAAGACAATTGAGGTGGTGATGGAATTATGTGAACGTGTTTAGTATTTAAAAGAAACGTGCGTTGATTGAGTGCAGAAAACGGCATGCAATAATTGATTTTGGAGGGCTATACGAATTCAAGGATTTTATACCAATTTAAAACAATTGAAGAAAAAGGAAAGTGTGTAACGTTTACACATGAATTCAGGGCAAGCAATGAATTTTTAAACGGTCAGGTAGAAATCAAATAATTGTATTCCTATTAAAGCAAATGAAGGAAAGAAAAGTAGAAAAAAAGTTCACGTTAAAGGCAAGAAGGGATTTTGAAACGGTCAGGAAATTTTTGTGTGTGATGTTTGAGTTTATAAGAGGTAATTGCGTTTGATAAATTAATTAAAGAAACGCAAGAAACAAAGATATTTGAACATTAAGGAAATAAAGGATTTCGCTTCTATCAAACAGAAGAGGTAAAAGGAAAGTCTAGAAAAGTTTGTTCGTGAATTAAGCTAGGTTTTAATTCTTCTTCTAACAAATACACGACCGATTTATTTTGTTTAATTGCCGAGGTAAGAGATAAATGAGTGTGTATATTTAGGTGAAAGAAAATGGCAAAAAGTAATTGCTTTTGTAACGGCTAAGAGAAATCAAATATTATATACCAGTTAAAACAATTGAAGCAAAAGGAACGTGTAGAAGTTTACAAATGAAATTTCAAGCAATCTTTAAATGGATTTTGAACGGCTAGAGAGAAATAAATGCATTCATTCCTATTAAGTATAAGGAGGCAACGGAAAGTGGATAGGAGATAAATTAAGACACGCGAATTTTAGGGCAAGATTTTAAATTTCTTTCCTGTAGAAAAGGCACGGTTGATAAATGATTTTTATCAGCTGAGGTAAGAAATTTAGGAGTGTGTACTATAGACGCAATAAATAAATGAAACGTACGTCCAAATTATGCCCAAATTTATAACAAAAGTAACGTATTTTATTTATACGTTTCTTATTCATTTAGTAAATATATTTAGTAAATTTATAAAAAAATGGATATAAACGTACCAAATTAAAACGTTTAAATTTTGATTTGTTTACATTCATTTGATTTATTTATCATTTAACTAAGAACTCATGTATATACGTTGATTTATTTATCATTTAACTAAGAACTTATGTATATACGTTGATTTATTTATCATTTAACTAAGAACTCATGTATATACGTATAAAGAAACATAACATTTTATTTCTTTTTACCCAATATTTATTACTTAATTTTAAAAGGTATATAACCAATTTTTTTAAAAGAAACAAAAGTGGAATAAAAATGTTGTACGAATATATTCAGTTAAATTAAAGGATTTGGAAGTTAGAATTTAAAATTCTAAAATTCCAATTAAAGTTAAACTTTAACCAAAATTAAAATTATAGAAATTGCTTATATTTATAAAATTTGGGCAATAATCTAAAATCAGTTTAAAATTTCAAACCTTCAAATAATAAAACCCCAAAGTTTTTAAATAAAAGAGTTAAAATATTAAATAAAATGTTGGGCCATTACAGATGAATATACAAGTTTATCAGTGAATGAAAGATAAGAGTTATTGGATTATACCGCTTATTGATATTATTGTGCTTGAATAATGATGTTTGATATTTTATTGTTGCCTGTGAAACCCCTGGACTACACACAACACTCACACGAGTATGGATTTCACAGGAAATTGGTTAAGTCACGAGTATTTTGAATTTAATATTATTTTATTTAAAAAGTTGAATTTTGAATCCAAAATGGTTTGGAAGTGAAATTGGGTTTAATATGAAAGGAGTTTTGAAGTTAAAATTATTTTGAATGGCTTATTAAAGTTGTGAAATTAAAATAATTTAATTCGAATTTGAATTCAAGATTTTGGAAGTTGGATTCTATATTTGGAAACTATTGTTTAAAAGGGATTATACAGGTTATAATGTATATTAAACCATTTTTAAAGTATTTTAAATCAACTATTTTGGGAATTTAAAATTTAACCCAAATAGAACTTGCCGAGTGTGCGGCGGTTCAATAATTTTCCGATTTATACTTTAAAAAGCTGTAACTTGAGCAAATTTGATTGAAGTTTCCCGAAACAAAAGACCTTTGTTTTCAAATGATAATAGCTTTCATATAAAAAAAAGAATTTTCAGTTTTGTTGAAAGGATTTTGAGTTGTGGATAAATCAAATTTGAAATGGAAACAGTTTTGAAAGCTATGAAATGAACCTTTGTTAAAAAAAATTGGTGAACCTTGTTTTCAAATTGAAGAGGATCTTAAAGGGTAAATCTTTTGTTTAAAAGATTAAAAATGTAAATTTGTTTAAACCATTCAAAAGGAAAGATTTTGGGCTAAAAGTTGTTACTTAACTAGGAACCCAATATATCCACATGCTTTTTTAAAATAAGCGCTCATTATTCGGATTAGCCGGGAGAGGATTTCATGTCATATAACCCATTCCGAATTAATGATACGACGAATTGTATAGCATTTGAAGACGATGATGAAGACCGGGTATTTTTGAAAGTGAAAGGATTACCTGTCGAATGTCTCTGCATCGAATGGCCCTGGTATAGGGATTTTGATTACCCTATGTGATGGGGAGTTCGGACATGATCAGGGAATATCCGGATTTGCAAGGACTTCATTTGAAGTGCCTTCGATTCCATTCAGAACCAGGATGGACTTGTATGGATGTATGTCTGACGTTACACTTTGACATGTAATGCTGGTTTTTGTCAAATACATTTCTGTTTGGTTGCGGAGAATTTATTCTCTTAGCTTAGCACCCTTTTCTGAGACGTACGAGATCAGAGGTCATGTAGTTGATGGTTACTAGTGATATATTCCTAATTTGGTAAGGTGGCATGCTAAGTGCTGATCATTGGTTGATTGAAGCATGGCTTTTGTGAAAAGCGTAGCTTTGTGGGAGGAGACTTCATCGAACCTCACACCTCGGAAATGGTCGAAAAAGGAAGGATGCAGCAAGGTTACGGGGGTTGCGCCCCTTAGGGTATGTTCATTTCCTTTTGGATAAAAATTGGTATCATGGTATGGAGCCTAGATATTTAACTTATGTTGTTGTTGGAATTTGTTTGTGTTGAGGATCCTAGGATAATGGTCGGTGACGACCAGGGGATGGCATACTTGCGACAGTTAGTTACCTAGTTACAGAGGAAACCCGACCTTGTGTTAGCAGAGAGCCGGTTAGGTTCTCGGGGCGTCCCTCCAGAGGCGCACCCATTTGGATAAAGGAAGTTCCTTAGCCTGGCCATTTGTTGGAAATCTAAATAATCAATACGAGCCCTGTACGGTTTTAGTTGTATAACCTGCCATTAAACCTGGTAGCTATAGTAGGTATACTATAATGGTAGTATGCTGGCTAAGATTAATATTATACTTTCGAAATTTTTTCCACACTATGCACTAATAATAATATCAAAATGAATTTTGCATATCAAGCATATTTGACTATCATAAGGAGAAATCTCCTCCAATTGTGTGATTGCATTGTGTGCGTGGCAGGAGGCCTTATGGTAGTTTCATTTTCCAAAAAGCATAACGGATTTCTTTTTAATTCTTTTTGTTTGTTTTTGTTTAAACAACTGTTTTTGTTTGCTCACACCAGTCCCATGACTGACATGAAGTTTATTGTTCCCTTTCTAAACTCTAGGTGCCCACAATTTTCCACACGGGCAGCATAAAGTCAGGTTATCAGATAGTCAGCTATTAGGTGTAGCTTTTGGCAATCTTTGAAGTCGGTGGGTTTGGCGATCGCATTTTGGACCGAGTTTGCTATATTACAAAATGATTGTGGTTCATGCTTTTTGGTTTGAATTTTTTGGAGCTTTGGTAATGGGGATGCAGTTTGTTGGATTCTATCTCTCTTTCTCTCTTGAAGATCATGTTGGTGATTTCTTTCCGCTGTTGTATTTTGGCTCTGATATTGATTTTTCATTTGTATCAGATTGTTTTATCCATTTGTATATCAATTAAATTCATTTTGTTTCCACTGTGTTGTTATCACCTAATGTTGTTATGAGCTCTGGCGAACCAGACTCAATGTTTGAATCTACGACATTCGAATATGGGTGATGTATTAGATGTTTATTTTTGAAGGTCGAGTCAGGGTCGTTACATGCATGCCTCCATACTATTGTATTTTATTAAAATTAATGGAAAATTATAAAAGATATTTTTTCGTTCAACGAAAGGAATGGTTGCTTTGAACCTTTCTATTAATATAAATCAATAAACAAATATGCATGTAATATTGTCTCTTTGAGCATCACCAACGATGTAAGTATTTAGCAATAGCATTCATGTTTGCATTTTCAACAAACAAATTCAAACTGAACATTAAGCTTAATATTCAATTTGGCATTCAAGATCCTATATTGAATCGGTTACCTATTTAATAGGTGCCGAAATTCAGATGTCTATTTTGTAACTATTCGAAATTTCAAACACTTCATATTTGAAAATCTGAATTATTTAAATTTTTGAATCATGGATTTAATCTGATTAAATTGAGTTAGTAACCTCGTTAACCCTCTTTTAATTAATAACTAAAGATAGGAAATTTGTTTACAAAAATAAATAGTTCAAAGAAATATTGATAATGTGACCGAAAATTGTTTTATCGATAAATAGTTTTTTATTCAATATTAGTTGTTTAAACTTTTTGTACATATCTAAATAACATAAGAGGTCATCAATAGCTAATAAAAATATTTGGATTAAATATAATTAACTAAGTGAACATCTGGAAGCTTCTAGGAGGAATTGGATATTTGTGAGTGGAAATATTTAGGCTAAATATTATCTTTGGCTTATTGAGGTGGAAAGCAAGGCACATGGGTGGTGAGGGAGGCTTGGCTGGCTAGAGAGGTGACATGAGAGAGTGAGAACACCACTTGTTGCTTATATAAGTAACCATATATCTCATAGAAACACTTTTACATTTTTAGCAAATTTAAATCAAAGCACTCCATCCCCTTCTCTCTTCCTATTCCTAAACAAAAAGCAAATAAAATCAACAAAAAAACTTAACAACTCAAGTACAAGTCTTACAACAACATACAAACTACTATTAGTGTTTACTCGCTTTTTAACTAAAGCAACTAAATTAAAATGGACCAAGATAACTCATACGGAGTAGGGTTGACTAGTAATTTTGGAAGAACACTTAAAAGACATAAGAGAAGGCACTCACCAAAAATGGGCTTGATTGGATAAGACTAGATGGATCGCTAGCGACCTAACTAGATGGATCGTTAGTAATCCATTTAGAGTGGGCTTCACCACCCAAAACTTTTTAGGTAGGTCCCAAAAACCACTAGAGTGTACCTGCAATATTTAGTCTTATTTCGTTAAGCTTTGAGTGAGTTATGGATGATTCTTTTGGACCAAATGACCCATGAAGATGGATGATCATACCAACTCCAAATGACCTGATATTTGGACAGGACATTCAAATAGATGAAAGGAAGGAAATCCAAAACGGTAGACTCAAAAATAGTTTAAGGGCATGGATCGCTAGCGATCCATCATGTTAGCTTGGGTCGCCTTTAATTTTTCTAGATTTCTACCTAGCACGGAGTAGAAGCTTCTGACAAGTCAGCCTTGGCCCAGCTGCTCTCCTGCCCTTATAAATACAATCCTACCTGCAACATAAAGAGGATCTTCTTCTGGACTGGCTGTTGGAACTCTACAGAGATTATTCTTCACTCTTCTTCTCCTATACAACTTTCATCTAGGAGTTCACTGTGATTCTCCAGTGAACTCTTAAACTTGTGACTTATTCTAATCTCACCAACTTGTAACCAAATTCAACTTGTAATAGCAGTCAGTCGATAATAAAGATTATAAAGTGGACGTAGACTTTGTTGATAGTCGAACCACTACAAAACTCTTCTTGTCTCTTTATTATTTCTGCTCTTTTACATTTATTTTCTATATTATTGCACTGTAAGAACAGGGCTAGTGCTTTCACACTCAATCCAGAGTGTTGATCCATTTTTTAAGTTAACATTTTGGTGTTTTCACTGAGAAAACTAAAATCGGGACTAGGTCTAAAGACATGAACTTTGAATCTATGATTTAGAGAAGATGAGAAAGCCTAATAGAACATCTCAAGCTAGAGAAAATCAACCAGAGCCTGGAGGTAGCCAGGATGTGTCCTTAAATTCTCATCAACCCAACTATGCAATCAGAGAGGAGATGGAAAGGACGATGAAAAAGATGCAGGATGGAATCTTAGCTAGACAACATGAGATGATGGACGGATTCTTCCAGATGATGGACCAGCAAGGGATGGCTAGATATGCAAGGAATAGGAATCAAACTCCAAGGAACAATGCAGGAGCTGCTAGAGTTGAATTGGAACAAGATGGAGTCTTGTAACGACCCGTATTTTTAATAACTAAAAATATTCAATTTAATAAGATTTTTGAAATTTAATATTGCGAAAAATTAAAATTAATGATTTATAAATGAGAATTTTTTAAATGCAATTTAATAGTGTTGATTGAATGAAATTGACAATTGTTAATGTGATTTCAATCAACTGTAATGGTAAAGCTAAGTGGGAATGTAATTGTAGAGCTTAAATTGGAAATAATTGTGAGTCAATAAGAAATGAATTAAATGTTGTATTACTGGTGAAACTATATGTATTAAATTGAGATTGGTTAATATAGAAAATGAAATTGGTTTGGGTAAGTAATTTATAACCATTGGTTGTAGACAATGAATTAATAGAAATGAATTGCAAAGCTGTAACAATTGATTTATTAGCATCTCATTGATTAAATTAGTTTGGAATTAATTTGGAAATCAATGAAATTTAATGTAATTAAATATTGCAATTAATATGAGTTAACATTATAACTGTAAAATATGAATGTAATAAAATGTAAACGAATGTTAATTATATTCATAAGGTATAATTGATTCAATAATAAGAGTGAGAATCAAAATAAAAGAATTTATTGGATTCTTTTAATTTAAAAGAGGAAAGATGCTAATTGTAAACATATATTAAAATAAATTTAAATTGGATGATTTATTTCCAATTAATTCAGTTCGTGCTTCAAAATTTAATGCTAGTTTATTGCATTTATGTTTATACGTAAATATAAACTTATGTTTTAGATACAATTAGATCATATAAAAAAAGATTATTTAGGTTTGAAATCTCATACGGTATTAAATTGAATGTTAATAGGAGATAATAAAGGGGGTAAAATAGATTTATACTTGACTATTTCCTTTTCAACTAGAATTGATTAGATTTTAATTGTAACATAATTTACCTTTCCATCTCCACTCTTTCAATTTACTCTTACATTCATTACCTGCTTATGTGGATTATTTTCATACCTTTTATTTATGAATGTAAACTATAAGTGGCGATAAAGATGTACATATATACATTTGTTTATATTACCTTATTTATGCTATCATATTTTTGAATGTATGTTAATGCATTCCTAGTAAAACATTCAATCAAAATGTTAACTTGTTTTTTTGAATTCCCAATCTAATCAAAGAGAGAGAAAAATGAAAAAATTATAATGTTGTGCATTCTTTTAATTGATGACACAAATTTTTGTAGGGAATTTATTTTCATTTATTGTGTGTTAATTAAATCTTTAATGGATGTCAAGTTTGGTATGCTTGGGGTTAAAAAAATTAGTAAAGTGAAAACTGTTTTTGAAATTTAAATTCCAAAAGTTTGTTTACAGTATAGATTAGGTCCATTCATTCCCTTTCTAATTAATAATTGCCGCATTCTTTTTTATTATTTCCTCATTTGTTCCATTACTCCTTTCCATTTATATTGTGTGAAGCTTTTCCATTTTTCAAACATGAACTACTTTTCATATTTCTAATTCTTTCTTTTACCTCTTTTTAATGCCGAATACTTTTAAAAAAGGTTGTTCATATTTACTTTATTCCAATACCTAGTTTGTTCATATTTATTTATTTTGACTTAACATAAGGTCTTTCAATTTTGACTCGAGTGTTTTGTCTTTTCATTACGCTCGGGTCAGCCTGAGCTTTTCAATGTTGAAGACATTATTCTGGAGGATGAAGACGGAGTTTAGTATTATATTATTATTTTATCACATTATATAATGTTGTTCCGCTATATTGTTTATTTATTCCTGCTGTATGTATAGTTGTAACGACCCGAATTTTTTTAGTGGTTTTATTAATTTAATTAACTAAATTTTGTGAAAATTTAAATAGTTAAATTTTGAAATAAAAATCAAATACTTGGAATACTCATATTTAAGCATAGCAAATGGTAAATTATTATTAGATAATATTGAAGTTTATTTTCTTATGTGATTTTATTCCAATTCAAATCAGTTAATATTTGATGATAATAAAAAAAAAATTCAAACTTGAATATTTTTATACAATAAATTGGAAACCATCTTCTGAAAGAGATGTCATATTTTATTTCTCCAAATTCTGACCGCTATTGCTCCGTTTATCTTATTTTCAACAAATCAACGGCATTTTCGGTGCCGATTATCGACTTTTGATAGGATGATCGTACCACTGATATTTGTATGCCGTTTTGATCATCTCGTCGTGTTGATCTCTGTGGTATATTCGACTCGGGGTTTTGAACTCCGGACACAGCTGAATCCGCGAATCGGTTAATCGTAACGGTCCGTTTGTTTCTCTATGACCATTCGTTATCCAACGTTTAAAACCAATGGACTGTTTCTTTTATTATTACTTGAATTCAGCTATAGACCTTTTCTATTCCCTATGTCACGTTCGTTTGAGAAATAATATAAAATATATTTCATTTTGCTATCAGCCTATTGTTCCTTTCCCATCTCTACATCAAGCAACAGAAAGCGGGCACCATTTTTTTTTCTTTCCTTTCCTCCATGACTTCTTGGCCGAGGCCACTCATCAGCATCCCTCCACGCAAGCACCCGAGACCCGCTACCCGTCAAAGCCTCAACGGCCACCACCATACCATCAGAAGTAGCACAGCTCGTGTGAGCTCACCAAAACCGAGCCTTCATTCTTCCCATCGCCACATGCGAGTACCCACAGCCGATGCCTGCCCTCCATTCTCCAACTCTACCTTAATTCTCTTTTTTCCTCTCACCCCACTTGCATGCCTGTTAAAGCTACTCGGCCTTCTTTTTTCATACATATTTGTGTAAGCAAATTTGAGTTTGTTTACGTAGTAGTTTGGTATGTGCTGTGATAGTTAATTAGTTGTTATACATTGAACCTGTTAATATTATATTTTATATGATATATGCAAGCAATAACCATACGTGTAATATATGTACATAAATTTAAAATCAGTTGTCTTATTCAATATATTGAATAAATATGTTTATATAATAAGATTTGGTTATAGTATATAATCTATTTTATTTATAATCTTTATTCGATTTCCAAAGTATATAAACTTGTCTACATATTACTATTCATAGACTTTCGAGTATTACAGTTGTTTTCATATGTTGTACTGTATTATATAATGTATATAACATAAAATGTATAAGGCTTTGTTATGATGATCTGTTCCAAAGACATATATAAACTAAAGTATATTCAAAGTGTATTCAATGTTTATAAGTATGCGAGTATTATACAAGTATAATGTATTGAATATGCGCTTATATGATTTTTGTTTGATGATAATAAACATATATACATTCGTTTAAATGTATTTGTTAATGTACTATTTTATTTTTAATAATTAAATAAATATTTGTTGAACAAAATTAAATAACACAGAATTTGAATTCAAAGAGAAATTTTATTCAAACAAATATTTATTACAATTTTGAATAGTGCAAATTCAATCTCTCACTATACATATACAATTTTGATTACAATACATCACAATTTCATATTTACATTTAACCTCACTACACATCACTCATTCACTCAATTCGTATTTTATCTTCAACTTCATTCCAGTTAGATTCCAGCATCTGAGCAATCTGCGAAAACAAATATTGACGCAGAAAAATTGAAAAAGAAATATTTTTGCAACATAAAATAAAATATGGATTTTGAAATATTACTTGCCTCAGTTATTTGGGTTGTTCGTCATCATTTAAATTTGAATTCATCATACACGAACAGCTTGTGACATACACATCATATCACTATAAATGCCACAAGGTCGTGCACATCGAAATATACACTTGATTGATTTACAGGGACAGGTGAGCATAGGTCAAACCCAAAATAAAAGGACGGATTCAACTCAGGTGAAATTTCGAAAAATAAACAAAATGCAAAGGTCAAGTCACTGAAATCTTGACTCAACTCAATGCAACAACCAAAGTCAAGGCAACATGAAGTCAGCAACTTAAATATGATCATATACACAATGACAACCAAGCTAAAAATACAAATCAGGACATAGTTCTACACCACATGAAGAACAATGGAAGCAGTGTGCAAACAGCAGGTCGAAAGGTTCTCAGGGATGAACACAAAAATGTACAAATCAAAGAACACATGACCAGACACACATGAATATGAAGACCACAAAGCCAAGTATGTACATGTGTGGACAGTGAAAACCAAAGCCAACAGCAACTACAAACTACTCACAACAGACTCAAAATCGAGCTCCAGAAGAATCAAGTGACACAACAATGCTCAAAGACTTGGCAATCAAATGACACAGTGTACACAAGTGAAGCCAAAAGAGAATCAAGACATCATGTATATACACAATGTCAACCAAAGTAGTGGAACTGCAACAACTCAAATGATCACTATGTACATGTACTCGAGGCAATGCTCAAGTGAAGTTCAGGCCAGACCAGCCAAAAAAGAGGCAAACAAAATATGCAGTGCATACTCAAGTACATCAGGTCATGAAACCAAAGCATAATCAAGTCGACTCATACATCCAGAGCTACAAGATAAATGCACAATTCAAATGAATATGAAATAACCAGAGAATGGATAGGACTAAGGTAACAATGTGCGTAGGTCAGGGAAGCAACAAGTGTACAGAGACAATAACCACTTCACCGGAGTCGCAGTGAAATCGCCACAGTCATGTCAATGAACAAGTCAACCAGAACAAACACGAAATCAAAACATGGCCGAAGTCAAAGGAAATCAACACCGTGATGACCACGATGTCAATTCAAAACCGTGTCAACCAAGTAACACGATTTATACGCATTTGATTTAGTCAGTAAAATCATCAACATCAAAAATTAATCGAATGGCCGAAAGTATAACTTTGAACAAATCAGACGAACGCAAATAAAGGGTTACGAACCCATATAAAAACCCTAAGATCATCATCGGTAAATCATACGAGTTCGAATACGAAAATCATTAAAGCAAAAAGCATAAATTCTTACCCAGCAAGAATCGAACTCGTCGAAGCAGCCAAAGTGAGCAACAAAGAAAAGATCGATCAAAGCTACTCGTGAATTATCCAAGCGAATCGATCAACATAAAGTCGGCTCTTCGCAAAGCCCTAATTTGGATCAAGGACGAAAGCCCTAATTGTAATAGAAAAAAATAAGTCGCCATTGTATCAAAAGGAACGGAGCAAATAAAAAAAAAGGATCGGGTCGAATTACAAAAGGGACCGGCTTATTTTTTCTCAAGAGCTCTCTTTTTTTATTATAAATTAAAGGGATTTTATTTTAAATTAGGGTTATTTTAATTTTAAATTGTTTTTAATTTGTAATTTATTTTTAAACCGCTTAAATTTATAGTCGTGTGACTAGGGGACAAACTACGTGGCGTAGTTTGAAAATTCGCAACTCAGTGGCTGAGTTGTGGCAGGGTTTTGAGCGTAGAATTAGGTTTAGTCGATAGCGGGTGTCGCGAGTTTACGTGTGTAAGCGTCTGACTATCTAATTTCAAGTAGAAACCTTGGGGTAGCACGTAGGCAGGGTTTTGTCGAAGCTGGGTAAATTCTGTGTCGTTCTATCTCTGCATTTTATTATTCTGCTATTTTTCTGTACTGCTATTAATCTGTGTTGAAATAATTTTATAAGCTTCCGTAATTAATTTTTATAATTTATACCATCACCCTATTCACCCCCCTCCTCTAGGGTGAAATCGATCCTACAAGTGGTATTAAAGATAGGAATAGAAGTCAATTTTTGTTTTAAAAATTCGTGTTTCAAAAATCGGTTTTTGTTTTAAAAATTTGAATTTTTAAAATGGCTTCTTTTAATAATACTTTTATTGAGGGTCGTTCCAATATTATTCCTTCTATTTTCGATGGAACAGATTTTTTGAATTGGAAATTGAAAATGGAATTTTATTTAAAATCTGTTAATATTAAATGTTGGGATATTATTGAAAATGGGTGTAATATAAATGACGAGAAAATTATCTCGATTAATGCTCTTGCTATGCATATATTACATTCTCATATTAATAAAGATAATTTTAATTTCATCTCTCATTGTGAAAATGCACAAGAAATCTGGAATACTTTCGATGCAATATATGGTGCAAAAGTCAACAGCAATGAGAAATCCTCCACAACCGACTCAGTTAAAGAAATGTGCTTGACAGGATTTGTAAAAAGCAGTTGTAATGAGGATGATGATGATGGAGCAGCTGAGCTGGCGTTAATAATGAAGAAATTCAAAAGGTGGAACCACAAATATGGAAATCCAGGTCTAAATCAAAAAATAAAAAGCAGAATAATCAAAGCACTAGACAACTCGGAAGAACACGGGATCATTTGCAACAAACCCTGTGATATCAAGCCCAATTATCCCCGATTTCAACGCGATTTTGAAAAGAAATCAAAACGGAAAAATGCTACAGCCACGTGGAATAAAAGTAATGAAGATAATCAAAGTATTAGCAGTGAGAGTGAGAAAGCAGATATGTGCCTTAATGGAAATATAACTGATAGCGACGATGATAAGCCAAGCGAGGTATCAAAACTCACTCACTCTGAATTACTTATTTATTTCCACGAAGTAAATGGCTGTTTTGAACGACTTAGGGAGAAATATGCTAAACTTGAATCACAAAAAGTTACTTTGATAGAATTAAATGAACAACTTGACCAATTAGTTAAAACCTATCAAAGTAGGATCCCTAAGTGTAATAAGTGTCTAACATTCGAAGAAGAAATTAAAAAAATCAGAAATTAATATAAAATCACTTGAAAATGAAATTCTGATTTTGAAAGAAAGTGAGAATACTAGGAGAGAAAATTCTATTAAAAAGTGCACACAATTGTTGAACGAAAATAAATCTCTCAAAACACAAGTCCAACAATTATCAACGACTTTAGATAAATTTTCCAAAAGTGAAAAACCGTTGAATATGCTATTAGGAAAGCAAACTGTTAATACAGTTAGACAAGGACTTGGATATAATCAATCTAAAATTGTTGAAAGCAATATTAATCAAGTCAAGTCTATGTGCACAATTTGTAGAAAATTTGGACACACTCACAATAGTTGTTGGTATAGACCCAAACACATAAAAACTATACCAATTTGGGTTCCAAAAGGCATAAATATAAAATCTCTCAAAGTTAAACAAATTTGGGTCCCGAAGGGAATAATTATAAATAGTTTTGGGTCTCCACGAAATTATTTTTCAAAATTTTCTGCCACTAACAACCATGGACCTATAAAAACAAATAGGTCACATAAATCTTTTCCCGTGTAGGTGTGGTGGCAGGCTAAGAAACAACAATAGTGTTCTCTGGATTTTGGCTGTTCCAAGGACACAACGAGCAACAAAGCAAAGTTAATTAGCCTAGTATAAAGGTGACAGAATCACAATGGGCAACAACGAAAAATATCGTAAAGGTAAAACAGGTAATGGTATATTTTGAACGATATATTAAATGTGATAATCTGTACCATATTCTGAACTAAATCAGCCAATAATGAGATGATGGAAAAATGATGATTTTGACTCTGACTTATTCAACATAGTTGGCCAAATTATATTCTTATGCCAAAATCACTATAAAATTCTCTAGATTCTTTGAATCACTTCATATATATCAGTTTGGATTAAAAATAGTGTTTTGTTGGATAATACATTTGGTTATAATACGACTAACTCTATATTAACGGCTTTTGATTATTAACATGGCTTCAATTCAAATTCAAGAGAATGTCATTTAAATTGCTATTAAAATTGAGTTTGAAAGTTTTGGTGCACACTTCATGGTTTGGTCGATCAAATTCAATTAATGATAATTTTGAGTGAAAAAGAAATTCAGATGCAGATTACACTGGTAATCTAGTTGATAGAAAATTTACTTGTTGAACATGATTTTTGAGACATTTAGTAACTGCATCGTTTTTGCAAAGAAAATATCTGCATATTTTTCATTTCAAATAATTTTCAAATAGCAGAAAATTTTCTTATAAAACCCCCTTGAGAAAATCATTTTTGACCATATTTTCAGATTAGTCATTTTTGAAGAATTGATTTCATAATTATTTTTGAATTTGATTTTAAATGACTATTTTGACTAATCTGACTCCCTAATAATTATCGAAAAGATAAATAGTGATTGAAAAAGTGATGAGTGTTGATATTTATCATATATTATGACTTGAGACGGTATAATTAGTAAATTTCTTTAGAAATTTAAACAAAAGTTATAAAACTTTTGTTGGTAAAAATTCGATGACCATCTCTATCTCTATCATATTTCTAACGACCATCACTCATCAAAATTCTATATAGTTTGTCGATATGTGGTACCTTAAATAGGAATCGTTCATTTTTCATTTTTACATTTTTTTTAAAAAAAATAATAAAAAAAATTATATAGTAAAAAAATAAAATAAATAAATACCAAAGTATTCACTCCCATTTAAAAGTCCTCACGGTTATGCATGGGTGAATTACTTGGAATTTGTTATGTGCTTCCATGCTCATTTAAAAGTCCTCACGGTTATGCATGTATAGAACGCATATCAAAAGTTGATAATAAACAAGTTGATTATAATCCCATTTAAAAGTCCTCACGGTTATGCGTGGTTAGAAGACACTTGAATTCATATTTTTTTTAAAATAAAATTGGAATACTACTAATCTCATTTAAAAGTCCTAACGGTTATGCATGGTTAGTAAATATTCAAATTCTCGATATAAATATGCCACAAATAGACACAACTGTATGGTTTTATATGATGACATAATTCCCATCATTCTAAAAGTGGAATATGCGCCTAACAAAATATTAATGATTTTTGTTTGATTTTTTATTGAAATTTAATATTTATATTCGATTGAGTTTTAATGTTGGATTAATATCGATCACTTTATCTCTATTTTCTCTAACACTATTACTCTTTTGCTGATAACAAAAGGGGGAGAGAAAAGTTAAGATTTTGGCAAATAAAATCAAGCAAATGTCAAATATTTTCCATTTGCATCTAGACTCATTTGCATATTATTTAATTATATGCATATTTGTAGGGGGAGCCTTGTGTAGAGAGGAAGCATTTAAATAGGGGGAGCAATTAGAGCATATCAATGATCAGATACATTTAACATATTCAAAATCTTAAATATATGTTTGTTATCATCAAAAGGGGGAGATTGTTGAATATGCGCTTATATGATTTTTGTTTGATGATAATAAACATATGTACATTCGTTTAAATGTATTTGTTAATGTACTATTTTATTTTTTATAGATTAAATAAATATTTGCTGAACAAAATTAAATAACATAGAATTTGAATTCAAACAGAAATTTTATTCAAACAAATATTTATTACAATTTTGAATAGTACAAATTCAAGCTCTCACTATACATATACAATTTTGATTACAATACATCACAATTTCGTATTTACATTTAACCTCACTACACATCACACATTCACTCAATTCGTATTTTATCTTCAACTTCATTCCAGTTAGATTCCAGCATCTGAGCAATCTGCGAAAACAAATATTGACGCAGTAAAATTGAAAAAGAAATATTTTTGCAATATAAAATAAAATATGGATTTTGGAAATATTACTTGCCTCAGTTATTTGGGTTGTTCGTCATCATTTAAATTTGAATTCATCATACATGAACAGCTTGTGACATACACGGTGTATCACTGTATATGCCAGAAGGCCATGCACATCGAAATATACACTTGATTGATTTACAGGGACAGGTGAGCACAGGTCAAACCCAAAATAAAAGGACGGATTCAACTCAGGTGAAATTTCGAAAAATAAACAAAATGCAAAGGTCAAGTCACTGCAATCTTGACTCAACTCAATGCAACAACCAAAGTCAAGGCAACATGAAGTCAGCAACTTCAATATGATCATACACACATTGACAACCAAGCTAAAAATACAAATCAGGACAGTGGTTCTACACCACATGAAGAACAATGGAAGCAGTGTGCAAACAGCAGGTCGAAAAGTACACAGGGATGAAGACAAAAATGTACAAATCAAAGAACACATGACCAGACACACATGAATATGAAGACCACAAAGCCAAGCATGTACATGTGTGGACAGTGAAAACCAGAGCCAACAGCAACTACAAACTACTCACAACAGACTCAAACTCGAGCTCTAGAAGAATCAAGTGACACAACAATGCTCAAAGACTCGGCAATCAAATGACACAGTGTACACAAGTAAAGCCAAAAGAGAATCAAGACATCATGTATATACACAATGTCAACCAAAGTAATGGAACTGCAACAACTCAAATGATCACTATATACATGTACTCGAGGCAATGCTCAAGTGAAGTTCAGGCCAGACCAACCAGAAAAGAGGCAAACAAAATATGCAGTGCATACTCAAGTACATCAGGTCATGAAACCAAAGCATAATCAAGTAGACTCATACATCCAGAGCTACAAGATAAATGCACAATTCAAATGAATATGAAATAACCAAAGAATGGCCAGGACTAAGGTAACAATGTGCGCAGGTCAGGGAAGCAACAAGTGTACAGAGACAATAACCACTACACCGGAGTCACAGTGAAATCGCCACGGTCATGTCAATGAACAAGTCAACCAGAACAAAAACGAAATCAAAACATGGCCGAAGTCAAAGGAAATCAACACCGTGATGACCACGATATCAATTCAAAACCGTGTCAACCAAGTAACACGAATTTATACGCATTTGATTTAGTCAGTAAAATCATCAACATCAAAAATTAATCGAATGGCTGAAAGTATAACTTTGAACAAATCAGACGAACGCAAATAAAGGGTTACAAACCCATATAAAAACCTACGATCATCATCGGAAAATCATACGAGTTCGAATACGAAAATCATTAAAGCAAAAAGCATTAATTCTTACCTAGCAAGAATCGAACTCGTCGAAGCTGCCAAAGTGAGCAACAAAGAAAAGATCGATCAAAGCTACTCGCGAATTATCCAAGCGAATCGATCAACATAAAGTCGGCTCTTCGCAAAGCCCTAATTTAGATCAAGGACGAAAGCCCTAATTGTAATCGAAAAAAAGAAGCCACCGTTATATCAAAAGGAACGGAGCAAATAAAAAAAAGGATCGGGTCGAATTACAAAAGAGGCCGGCTTATTGTTTCTTAAGAGCTCTCTTTTTTTATTATAAATTAAAGGGCTTTTATTTTTAATTAGGGTTATTTTAATTTTAAATTGTTTTTAATTTGTAATTTATTTTTAAACCGTTTAAATTTCTAGTCGTGTGACTAGGGGACAAACTACGTGGCGTAGTTTGAGAATTCACAACTCAGTGGCTGAGTTGTGGCAGGGTTTTGAGCGTAGAATTAGGTTTAGTCGATAGCGGGTGTCGCGAGTTTACGCGTGTAAGCGTCTGACTATCTAATTTCTAGTAGAAACCTTGGGGGCAGCACGTAGGCAGGGTTTTGCCGAAGCTGGGTAAATTCTGTGTCGTTCTATCTCTGCATTTTATTATTCTGCTATTTTTCTATGCTACTATTAATCTATGATCTGTGTTGAAATAATTTTATAAGCTTCCGCAATTAATTTTTATAATTAATACCATCACCATATTCACCCCCCCCCCCCCCCCGCTCTAGGGTGAAATCGATCCTACATAATGTATAAAAGTCTATATATATACAAGCTGTCGTGTATACATATAGTTGTATATAACCTATTAATTATATAGGTAAATTTTATATATTGTCAGTGAATATATTAGTTAACTAAGTTGTATAATATGTCAGCTGTACATTTAATATGATATGCATAGATTGAAAAAAATATTTATTAATGTTTAAGTTTTATATATATTATAATAAATTATTTATATTAATTTTAAGATGGTATAAGTATATAAGTATATAATAGTTTACCTTAATTGTTGTTTTAGTGTATATTATCATAAAGATATGCTTTGTTATGCTCTAAATTTTCATATATAGTGATTTTCCTTGGATTGATTGGTAAGGATAGACACAGTTCAAATATATGAAATAAGGAGCTCGTTCCTCACTCACCCTACTTTTATATTTCATATAGTATATATAAATTATACTTTGTATTCATATAAGCTGCTACACTATGTTAGTATATTTTTAGTATTCTATGTTATTAAAGTATAATATATATTATGTTATATCAATGTTAGTATTGTAATCTGTATATATATATATATTATAAAATTTTGTTGCAGTTATGCATATAGAAAATCAAGTATGTAAGCTATATACCTATTTTTTATTACTTATATAAGTTAAGTATTAAGTATAAGTTTGTCAATAGAATTTTATGTAAAATGTTGTTAGTTTGTTGTGAATGGCTTAGTAATGTATGTATAGATTTAAAATAATAAGTTTGTTGTTGTTGTATATATATACAAAGTGATATGTTTAAATATCTATATAAGTATTTATTTCGAATATATTATGTATACATTTTATTTTAGTATATGTGTTTTAATTTAAAACAACGATTTTGAAATACATACATAATATTTAAATTTAATATTGTTGAATGTAGAATATGATTTTTTTTATACATATAGTAATAAACGGTCATATATACAAGTTTACTTTTATCAAATTATCTTCATCAATCCAGTTCTGATTTATCTCATTAATTCCTCATTGTCAGCTTTGATCGTTGAATTTGTGCCAATCTAGCTTTATTTTGGAATTCGCGCTTGGATTTGTAGCTTGTTCCATTGTCAAACTCCTCCAGCCTCAAAAGGTGAGCAATCACTCACGATTAACATTCTTATATTTATTAAATTTGATTTCGATTAAAACGACAATTGAAATATACCGCTTGTTGTTATCTGTATATGTTCACCTGTGACATCTTACACTATTATCTGTTATTTACATTGATGATATATGCATGTTATATTATTATCATATCTGTTATCACTCTGCAAGTTCCCTGTTAGTATAGAATTTACTATGGGTTGAAATGATGCATACCTGAATAATCTGTAGAATACGGTAAAATCGTTATGGATTAAAATAATAAACCCAAGCGATTTTCATTTGAATTTAATTTAGGATTGAGGGTTGAAATGATATATACCTGTATATATTTAAATTACAGATTGAAATGATAAATATCCGTATCACTTGACCATAGGATAGAAAATTATATACAAACATCGTTGGTCTATATATAAATATTTTGAAATGATTTCTATGGTTTGAAAGAAATATATGGTTTAATATAAATATTGATTTAGATACTATATAAATGTTATTTTATATATAGTTAAATTCTTGATTTTAAGCTATGTATAAATTTGTTTTAATATAAAATAAGTTTAATAATAAAGTTTGATTTTTTTTAAATATAATATCGTTAAGCATTATTTAAATTATATTTTAATATAGAGTTTACAGTGATTTTTAGTAAATTAAGGTTGGAAAGATAGATTTGAAATTTGATTTGAAATTGTAATTAATTAAGAATTATGTTTAATTAAAATCGATTCGGAACTTATGGAATTTGAATTTTAAAGGGATATGATTTTATAACTTGATTTTTGGTTTAAGGTGATTAAATGAATAATCAAGTTTAAATAAATTAATGGACTATTCAGTTATTTGAAATTAGAAGTTTTATTTGAATGATATCGGATTTATTAAGTAAATATTTCAAAACTAAATTATAGTAAATTGAATTAAGATATATATGAAATTATCAAATTTAGTTTTGAAATGTGCAACATTTAAAGCTTTGAAATAAATTGACATTGAAATGGTTTATTTGTGGTTCAAATCTGTATTTGAAATCGATATAATTTAAAATGGTTTATTGAGAAACCGAATTGAATTGAAATTGATGATTTAAGACTTAATTAAATTTGAATTTTGGAATTCGAACTGACTTGGAATTGATTTGCGAAATTTGAGGAAGCTATTTTATTATATAAAGTATTTTTAAATCTTATTTAAAAACTACTTATATATTTTACTTTATAAATTATTTTCATATAAACTATTTTAATATAAACTATTTTAACTTATAATAATTTTATATAAACTATTTTATTTTGTAAACTATTTTATTTTATATACTATTATTAATATCTAAACTATTAAAATGGGAAGTGTTACTATTTTCAAAGTGTTTTGGTTTCGAAAGTGTTAAAACTTTGAAGTGCTATGATTTTGGAAATGGAAATATTTGAAATGGAAATGATATCGTATTTGGTTTTAAATGGAAATGATATCGTATTGATATGGTTTTGAAATGGCAATGATATTTTGGTTTTGAAATATAAACTATTTTGAAATGACCGCGGTGTTATAATAACGTTTGATTATTAAAGAGACCGGGATCAGAAGTTTCCATACGCTCCGCCAACTGCGAAAACCACTTTAACAACTGTGTACACAGTGGAGATTCAAGAATGAAGTAGGATGGTGGCGACGATTCTATATGAGGTATATACATGGACCCAACTCCCCTGAGTTGGCATAAGGTGGCTAAAATAGGAGCAATTGGCGGGCCAATGAGGTAGCTCCTCTGATCGGACACACTCCTTCAATACCATTCTATTACTTTTTGATTGATTGGGTGCACCCTTTGAATTTTTTTAGGAGTATGGCTCGAGGTGGGAGGTAGTGGTTGTTACGCGTTACCACCAGTTCGGAAGTGTAATTGGTATATCTACCATGGCATTGCCTAGTTGTGCCGTGTCACTTACCCTAGCGCGCCTTATACGAGTTTGATTTGTGTCGTACCTATGGAGTATTCTATGGTAGCCTCCCGATCTGGAGGTACGATGGTACTGTATAGACTATTGGCACTATAAAATGTGTTAAGGGGGATATAGGTAACGCCTTCATGCTATTTTTAAATAGTTTACTTTACTATAGACATTATTATAATAGCGTATATTACTACATAGTAGATATTTTAACGGATCCTTAGAGGATGGTTATCCCAAACATCCTTTGAGTTACTTGTATTTCAGTTGTTATTTCACTTCAGTTGGATTTATTGATATAAGAATGTTAATCCTGATTCGAGTGTTTTGTGTTTTGCTTTACGCTTGGGTCAAACTGAGTGTCACAGTATTCGAGACTCACCTTTGGAGTTTGGAGTTTCGCTTGGAGATCCAACCATCGATTAAGCTTTCAGTTATTCAGTTGATTCCAATGATGTATTCAGATTCTTTATTTGACTATTGTATTGAGACTTCTATGTATTCGAGACCTCTGTTGTATCCTCTCTGTTGTATCTTGTTTAACTCTGTTATTTATATATAGTAGCTTTATGAACTACTATTCTTTGTTTCCGCTGCATTATTGTTATATTACTCTATTTTTTTGATTTTGTGATCTTTATTTACTGTATGTGTTGAGTTTTGCTAAATATAAATTAACAATCTGGTATTTCGAGCAATTCAAATCCGGCATGTGTGGATGCGAATGGTTGAAAATATCAGGATGTTACATGTGGTATCAAAGCTTTGGTTTCAGGCAAAACTTAGCATATGTAGTAGATTTAATTACAGAACCACTTCCATTCGAGCTTGAAATTTTTCTCTTTGGTTCGAATTTCCTTTGAATTTGGGAACGTTCCCTTTAGTTCCAAAATCCATTCCTATCTCTCCCTATTCTTGTCTCTTGATTTTGGAGTACCCAATAACTCCACTTCGAATGATCTTTATAATAACTATGTGGTCTCCCAAATCTTTGAATGATTTGTAAAGGGATGAAACTCCTTTACAATAGCATGGTTTTACCAGAGATTTCTGTATCCTCGGTTTACTATGTTATCTATCTCCTGCTATGCTTGAATTTTATCTCTTCCAATCGAATGTCGATTTGCCTCGTAATTCTACATCAATCTTATTCTTGTAGTCATGGTTGACCGAGTTAAGGTTGCCCATAATTAAAATCGGTATATCCATCTTCCTATTTTGAAATTTGATTATTTTATCTCTCGCTTAAGCCTATTTTCTTAGCTAGAATTTGCTTTGATTAGGGTCCTCTTGAATTTAAATCTCTATCTTTGCTTTGAAATCCATTTTGTATAATCGAGTGAGGGAATGTATTTGTAATTAGTACTAAAATGTTTTATATATTGTATTGTTTGAGTTGTTATGTTGATTTGGATTTTCGATCGATTCGTCTGATCAACGCTATCGATAGAAATTCCAAAACACTTGAACAGAACAAACTGACGCGATATTGTTTTCAAATTTGGTAAATAAAATAATTCTGTATGATTATATTATATATAAGCATAATTTTTCTGAAATTAAAATGTTAAATGAATTGGTTATCAGAAATGATAATATTTGATTTTCGTTTATTGTTTTGTAAATCATTGACTATTGTCACATGATATAACTAAATGAATGAATTTGTAAACATAGTTTACAAATTGATTAGAATTTTAAATGAGTTTAAACTAAGAATTTGAGAATTCAATTTCCGATATTTTTGAAAATTTGTTTTTTTTTTAAATTCAATGTATATTATTTAAAGTATTCTCGAATAGAAATCATTTCCAAAGAATTTTTAAATGTTTATGTCAGTACTCTCCTATTTTATCGCTGGAAAATAATTTCGGTGATGACTGTAGCATCATCGACGTCATTTTCGAGTTTCGAAGCGGAGAGACCATTCTGTAGCTTTACTACACGTTTGTTTTGAAAAATAAATTATTTTGGATTTCTAAATTATGACTTAATTTATAATATATATATATATAGGTATATGATTAGATTTGATATATATAGTATATATATACACCTTTCTCTAAATGGTTTGAAGTGTATCACAAATTTAATTCTTAAATTTATGTTAAAGGTGATTTTAATTATAAAGTGAAGCCAAAATTTTTGTATAAATATTTAAGTTTGAAATAATTGGGTTAGGAAAGTTTACTTGTATAATACCAATTTCATTCTAATACAACTTACCTAAATTATTTAGAAGTTGAATATGTAATTGGATAATATACAATATAAAATGTTTTTACAAACAAAATTTGTGTATTTATAATAAATGTTATAAATTAATTTTTGGTTATAAAATATATATAATAATAGAGATAAATAGAATAATAACTTAGTTGAAGAATAAATGAGATAAATAAAATAAATTTTGTTTGAAGGAATTTATAAATGGAAATTAAATCAACTTAAATGAAATATCTTGAATTTACATAAATTGCTGAATAATAATTAAGTTAAATTGAAATTTATATGGTTTGAACAAATTTTTTTATTTTGTTGTTCAATCTATTTTTATTTCTAGTTGTTTTATTCTCTTATCTCCTTCCTTTTTGGAGACGAAAAGTTTTGAGTGGAGGAGAGTGTAACGACCCGAAAATTTTTAGTGGTTTTATTTATTTAATTAACTAAATTTTGTGAAATTTTAAATAGTAAAATTTTGAAATAAAAATCTAATATTTGGAATACGCCTATTTAAACATAGCAAATGGTAAATTTTTTCAGATAATATTGAAGTTTATTTTCTTATGTAATTTTATTCTAATTCAAATCAGTTAATATTTAATGTTAATAAAATATTTTTCAAACTTGAATATTTTTATACAATAAATTTGTAAACCATCTTCTAAGAGACGGGTTATGTTTTGTTTCTCCAAATTCTGACCGCTATTGCTCCGTTTATCTTATTTTTGACAAATAAGTAGCATTTTCAGTACCGATTATCAACTTTTGATAGAATGATCGTACCACTAATATCTGTATGTCGTTTCGCTCATCTGGTCGTGCTGATCTCTGTGGTATATTCAACTCGGGGTTTTGAAGTCCGGTATATAGCTGAATCCGCGAAGCAGTTAACCGTAACGGTCCGTTTGTTTCTCTTTGACCATTCGTTATCCAACGTTCAAAACCAATGGACAGTTGCTTTTATGATTACTTGAATTCAGCTGTAGACCTTCTCTATTCCCTATGCCACATTCGTTTGAGAAATAATATAATATATTATAAAATATATTTCAAATTGCTATCAGCCTACTATTCCTTTCCCATCTCTACATCAAGCAACAACAAGCGGCCACCATTTTTTTTCTTTCCTTTCCTCTATGACTTCTTGGCTGAGACCACACATCAGCATCCCTCCACGCAAGCACCCGAGACCCACTACCCCTCAAAGCCTCAACGGCCACCACCATATCGTCAGTAGTAGCACAGCTCAAACTCGTTTGAGCTCACCACAACCGAGCCTTCATTCTTCCCATCGCCTCACGCGAGTACCCACAGCCGATGCCTGCCCTCCATTCTCCAACTCCACCTTGATTCTCTTTTCTCCTCTCACCCCACTTGCATGCCTGTCAAAGCTGCTCGGCCTCCTTTTTGCATATATATATATTTGTGTAAACAAATATGAGTTTGTTTATATAGTAGTTTGGTATGTGTTGTGCTAGTTAGTTTGTTCTTATACATTGAACCTGTTAAAATTATATTTTATATGATATATGCAAGCAATAACCGCACGTGTAATATATGTACATAAGTTTAAAATTAGTTGTCTTATTTTATATATTGAATAAATATGTTTATATAATAAGATTTGGTTATAGTATATAATCTATTTTATTTATAATCTTAATTTGATTTCCAAAGTATATAAACTTGTCTACATATGACTATTCACAGACTTTCAAGTATTACAGTTGTTTTCATATGTTGTATTGTATTATATAATGTATATAATATAAAATGTACAAGGCTTTGTTATGATGATCTGTTCCAAAGATATATATGAACTAAAGTATATACACAGTGTATTCAATGTTTATAAGTATGCTAGTATTATACAAGTATAATGTATAAAAGTGTATATATATACACAAGCTGTCGTATATACGTATAGTTGTATATAACCTATTAATTATATAGGTAAGTTTTTATATATTGTCAGTGCATATATTAGTCTACTAAGTTGTATAATATGTCAGTTATACTTTTAATATGATATGAATAGATTAAAACAAATTTGTTACTGTTTAAGTTTTATATATATTATAATAAATTATTTATATTGATTTTAAGATGTTATAAGTATATAAGTATATAATAGTTTACCTTAGTTGTTGTTTTACTGTATATTATCATAAAGATATGCTTTGTTCTGCTCTAAATTTTCATATGTAGTGATTTTCCTTGGATTGATTGGTAAGGATAGACACGGTTTAAATATATGATATAGGCAGCTCGTGCCTCACTCACCTTATTTTTATATTTATACAGTATATATATTCTACTTTGTATTTATATAAGCTGCTACACTGTGTTAGTATATTTTAAGTATTCTTGTTGTCAAGGTATAATATATATTATGTTATATCAGTGTTAGTATTGTAATCTGTGTATATATATTATAAAATTTTATTGTGGTTGTGCATTTAGAGAATCAAGTATGTAAGCTATATACCTATTTTATTATTATTTATATAAGTTAAGTATTGAGTATAAGTTTATTAATATAGTTTTATGTAAAATGTTGTTAGTTTGCCGTGAATGGCTTAGTAATGTATGTATAGATTTAAAATCATAAGTTTGTTGTAGTTGTGTGTGTGTGTGTATACAAAGTGATATGTTTAAATATCTACATAAGTATTTATTTCGGATATATTATGTATATATTTTACTTTAGTATATGTGTTTTAATTTAAGACAACGATTTTAAAATACATACATACATATATATATATATATGTATGTATGTATGTATATGTATATATGTATTTTTGAATTTAATATTGTTGAATGTAAAATATGATTTTTATACATATAGTTATATATGGTCATATATACAAGTTCACTTTTATCAAATTATCTTCAACAATCCAGTTCTGATTTATCTCATTTAATTCCTCGTTATCAACTTTGATCGTTGAATTCGTGCCAATCTAGCATTTTTTGTGAATTCGTGCTTGGATTCGTAGCTTGTTCCGTTGTCAAACTCCTCTAGCCTAAAAAGGTGAGCAATCACTCACGATTGACATTCTTATATTTATTAAATTTGATTTCAATTGAAACGATAATTGAAATATGTTGCTGTTAGTTATTTACATTGCTATATATATGCTGTTATCTGTATATGTTCACCTGTGACATTTTACACCAATATATGTTATTTACATTGGTGATATATGCCTGTTATATTATTATCATATTTTTTATCACTCTGCAAGTTCCCTATTAGTACAGAATTCACTATGGTTTGAAATGATACATTCCCTAACAATCTGTAGAATAAGGGAAAATCATTATGGGTTGAAATGACAAACCCAAGCGATTTTCATTTGAATTAAATTTGGGATTGCGGATTGAAATGATATATACCCGTATATATTTAAATTACGGATTGAAATGATAAATATTCGTATCATTGACCATAGGATAGAAAATTATATACAGACACCATTGGTCTATATATAAATATTTTGAAATGATTTCTACGGTTTTAGAAAGAAATATATGGTTTTATAGAAATATTGATTTTAAATATTATATAAATTTTATTTTATATATAGTTAAATTCTTGATTTTAAGCCATGTATAAATTTGTTTTAATATAAAATAAGTTCAATAATAAAGTTTGATTTTTTTTAAATATAATATGGTTAAGTATTTATTTAAATTATATTTTAATATAGAGTTTACAATGATTATTAATTAATTAAGGTTAGAAAGATAGATTTGAAATTTGACTTGAAATTTTAATTAATTAAGAATTATATTTAACTAAAATTGATTTGGAACTTATGGAATTTGAATATTAAAGGGATATGATTTTATAACTTGATTTTTGGTTTAAGGTGATTAAATGAATAGCCAAGTTTAAATAAATTAAAGGAATATTCAATTATTTGAAATTTGAAGTTTTATTTAAATGATATTGGATTTATTAAGTAAATATTTCAAAACTAAATTATAGTAAATTAAATTAAGATATATATATATATATATATGAAATTATTAAATTTAGTTTTGAAATGTGCAATATTTAAATCTTTGAAATATATTGAAATTGAAATGGTTTATTTGTGGTTCAAATCTATATTTGAAATCGATATTATTTGAAATGGTTTATTGAGAAACCGAACTGAATTGAAATTGATGATTTGAGACTTGATTAAATTTGAACTTTGGAGTTCGAATTGACTTGGAATTGATTTGTGAAATTTGAGGAAGCTATTTTATTATATAAAGTATTTTTAAATCTTATTTAAAAACTATTTATATATTTTATTTTATAAATTATTTTCATATAAACTATTTTAATATAAACTATTTTAACTTATAACTATTTTATATAAACTATTTTATTTTGTAAACTATTTTATTTTATATACTATTACTAATAGCTAAACTGTTAAAAAGGGAAGTGTTATGATTTTCAAAGTGTTTTGGTTTCAAAAGTGTTATAACTTTGAAGTGCTATGATTTTGGAAATGGAAATATTTGAAATGGAAATGATATCGTATTTGGTTTTGAAATGGAAATGATATCGTATTGATATGGTTTTGAAATGGCAATGATATTTTGGTTTTGAAGTATAAACTATTTTGAAATGACCGTGGTGTTATAATAACATTTGATTGTTAAAGCGATCAGGATCAGAAGTTTTCATACTCTCTGCCAACTCTGAAAACCACTTTAACAACTGTGTACACGGTGGAGATTCCAGAATGAAGTAGGATGGTAGCGATGATCCTATATAAGGTATATATGTGAACCCGACTCCTATGAGTTGGCATAAGGTGGCAAAAGCAGGAGCAATTGATGGGCCAATGAGGCAGCTCCTCTAATCGGACACACTCCTTCGATACCATTCTATTACTTTATGATTGATTGGGTGCACCCTTTGAATGTTTTTGGGGAGTGTGGCTCGAGGTAGGCAGTAGTGGCTGCTACGTGTTACCACCAGTCTGGAAGTGTAATTGGTATATCTACCCTAGCATTGCCGAGTTGTGTCGTGTCATCTACCCTAGCGCGCCTTATACGAGTTTGATTTGTGCCGTACCTATAGAGTATTCTATGGTAGCCTCCCGATCTGGAGGTACGATGGTACTGTATAGACTATTGGCACTATAAAATGTGTTAAGGAGGATATGGATAACGCTTTAACGCTATTTTTAAATAGTTTACTTTACTATAGACATTATTATAATAGCGTATATTACTACACAATAGATAGTTTAACGGATCCTTAGAGAATGGTTATCCCAAACATCCTTTGAGTTACTTGTATTTCAGTTGTTATTTCACTTGAGTTGGATTTATTGATATAGGAATGTTAATCTTGACTCAAGTGTTTTGTGTTTGTCTTTATGCTCGGGTCAGACTGAGTGTCATAGTATTTGTGACTCGCCTTTGGAGTTTGGAGTTTGGAGCTTCGATTGGAGATCCAACCATCATTCAGCTTTCAGTTATTCAGTTGATTCCAGTGATGTATTCAGATTCTTTATTTGACTATTTTATTGAGACTTCTATGTATTCGAGACTTATGTTGTATCCTCTCTGTTTTATCTTGTTTAACTCTATTATTTATATATAATATCTTCATGAACTACTATTCTTTGTTTCCGCTGCATTATTGTTATATTACTGTTTCTGTGATTTGTGATCTTTATTTACTGTATATGCTGAGTTTTGCCAAATATAATTAATAATTTGGTATTTTAAGCAATTCAAATCCGGCATGTGTGGATGCGAATGGTTAAAAATTTTAGGATGTTACAATAATTATGATTGTATTGTAAAGTGTAATCAAATGTTATTTGTCAAACAGCTTCATGAACTGTTTATTTGATTATTATATTTTTTCATTTTGCCGTGAGATTCTATGTTTTATTTTTCCTTCTTTTCTCTTATTTTCTTGTTTACCCCATTAATAATCCTCCATTTTGAATAGTTTGAGTTGACATGCATGGTTTATTGCCGATTTAAACCGTCCAAAAAGATGGTCGCTATAGTTGGTATCAGAGCTTTGGTTTAGCAATAACCTTAGCTTTGTCAGGTTTAACTCAATAGAGGTAGGGTAGTAATACCCTAGAATGAGTTTGTCTAAGTGTGTATATATGAAAGAGCATATTTGTCGGTGTTATAAAAGATTTTTGTATTGTGTTAATTTGTTCTGTTTAGATTTGAAAATTCTGGTCGGTATATAGGACGTTATTGCATCGAGTAGGATTTCTAGACACTTAATAGGGCTGACGGACACAATATTGTTTTTAAAATAAGTAAATGAAATAATTTTACCCAGTATTATATTTCTTATATAAAGGAATATTTTTTATAAATGGATATAGTTGTATGTAATATGTTTGTTTGTTAGGAAGTGAAATTTTATAAATATTGGTTGCAAAATAGGATTTACAAATAAAGTGAGTGTAAATTGGAAATTTGAGAACTTAAGTTCCAGGGTTTTAGATTGGTCTTCAAAAGATTTTGGAATAAAATATTAGTATTATTTGAAATTATTCTCATATATAAATATTTTTAATGTGATTTTAAAGAAATGTTTCAAAAGAATTTTAAAAGGAAATAAGTTCTGTACTCCCCTCTTTGGTCGCTGGAAAATAATTTCGGTGATGACCACGGCAACATCGACATCCATTTTTGAGTTTCAAAGTGGGAAGACCACTATAGCAGTTTTGCTACATATTTCTTTTGATAAACAAATTTTAATTTTAATTTTAATTTCCAAGTATGTTTTGTTATTCAAAAGATAAGTATGTATTATTTTGAGATGATTTGCGATGAAATCCAGTATTTAGTTCTTAAGTTTTCAATTAATCGATGATTTTTAGTTATGTTAATAGAATGGAATCTTAACTATTTTAATAAGTTAGAAATTTCCCAAATTTAAACTAGAATTAAAAGGTAATTGTTAAATGAAAATAAAAAGAAATTTGAGATTTGTAACTTGTAAATTAAAAGATAATGAAAAATTAAGAAGATATAAATTATTAAACATTTTGTTAACTAAAATGAATAAGATAACTTGTATAACACTCAATTACATTCTAAAAGCATATATAAAACTTATCAGAAATATTTAAAATTTCAAAAGTAAAATGAATATGTAATAAAATATTATACAAGTAAAAGCCTAATAACAAAAGTGCTTCCAAATGAACATATGTTTATAAATAAAGAATTATGATGTGCAAGAAATGTTTTAAAACATAAGTTAATATTTTGAAATGCTAGTAATTAAATTAAATAGAAAAAAATGAATATTATTTAAGTAAATTATTATAAACTTAGGAAAATGACTGAAATTCATTGATGAATATTAATATTAAATGGATATCAAGGTTATAAATAAATAAACTGAAATGAAATGTGCGTAATACTTCAATAATGGATTCATTAATGATTCCAAATATTGAATGGGAAATAAATTGTGTAAGTAATAAAGGTAAATTAATGAAAGATGATCATTGTATGAATGAATGAAAATAAATAAAAGGTAAATAATATGTGAAAGAAACCAATAGCATAAACTTAAATAGTAATGTGTTAAATTCTTTGTTGTTTTGGCATATGGAAAGTTTGGGAAATGATACTTCAAATTGTTCAAGATTGTATGAATAATTTATTAAGTAATGATCGATGGTTTTTTAGCGTAAGGTACACTTGGTAGTTTATTTATCACCCTTGTATGATGAAAGGTTTCTAAACCTGAATAAACCATTTCTTTTGGTTGCTATGGGTGTATGATTGATTTCTTTTGTTGCATATAATGGTTGTACTGCTTTTGTTCACATACAATTATTGTATATTGTATGTTGCTTATGATATTGATTTGAAACAAATCAAATATTATTCTTTTACATCACTTTAACTCTTTGGATTGTATAAGTGAAATATAGATTTATGGAAGCAATAACTACTGCTTTTGGTTTCATAAATAAAGTTATTTGCCCGACAAATAGGTACGTTTTTGGATTACATTTTTGGGAATGACATTTTTTTGTCATGGTTTAGGATATTTTATTATTGAAATATGATATATATATATATATATATTGAAATTATTGATACTATAATTTTCCGAACCTAATAGCACAAAGAAGACTCTGCTGAAATTTTTCGTGAATTTAGGACTTAGAAATTTTTTCTGAAAGTTGGGTTATTTTCAAATTTTTATTAAGCTAAATTATGTAAATTAATTGTTTATAAATTGAATATTTTGAATAAAATTATATCAAATTTCTTAATTTCTTCTTGTTCCTTTTTAGGCACGAAAAATTCTAATTAGGGAGATTGTAATAACCCGTATTTTTTATAATTAAAAATATTCAACTTAATAAGATTTTTGGAATTTAATATTGGAAGAAATTAAAATTTATGATTTATAAATGGAAATTTTTTAAAATGTAATTTTAGAATGTTGATTGAATGAAACTGACAATTGTTAATGTGATTTCAATCAACTATAATGGTAAAGCTAATAGGGAATGTAATTGTAGAGCTTAAATTGGAAATAATTGTGAGTTAATAAGAAATAATTAAATGTTGTATCAATGGTTTAAATTATAAGTATTAAATTGAGATTAGTTAATATAGAAAATGAAATCAGTTTGGGTAAGTAATTTTTAACCCTTGGTTGTAAACAATGAATTAATAGAAATGAATTGCTAAGTTGTAACAATTGATTTATTAGCATCTTATTGATTAAATCAATATGGAATTAATTTGGAAATCAATGAAATTTAATGTAATTAAATATTGCAGTTAATGTGATTTAAGAAGATAACTGTAAAATATGAATGTAATAAAATGTAAACTAACATTAGTTATATTCATAAGGTAATAGTTGATTCAATAATAAGAGTGAGAATCAGAATAAAAGAATTTATTGAAATCTTTTAATTAAAAAGAGGGAAGACGTTAATTGTAAACGTATATTGAAATAAATTTAAATTGGGTGATTTACTTCTAATTAATACAGTTCGTGTTTCAAAATTTAATGCTAGTTTACTGCATATATGTTTATACCTAAATATAAACTTATGTTTTAGATCCAATTAGATCATATAAAAAAAAATATTATTTAGGTTTGAAATCTTATACGTTATTAAATTAAATGTTAATAGAAGATGATAATGGCGGTAAAGTAGATTTACACTTGACTATTTTTTTTAAAATTAGACTTGATTAGAATTCAATTACAACATAGTTTACCTTTCCATCTTCATTCTTCTAATTTACTTTATATTTATTACCTCCTTGCGTGGATTATTTTCATACCTTTTATTTATGAATGTAAACTATAAGTGGGGATAAAGATGTACACATATACTCCTGTTTATATTACCTTGTATATGCTATCATATTTTTAAATGTATATTAATGCATTCCTAGTAAAATTTTCAATCGAAATGCTAACATGTTTGTTTGAATTCCCAATCTAATCAAAGAGAGAGAGAGAGAAATGAAAAGTTTGTAATGCTGTATATTCTTTTAATTAATGACACAAATTTATGTAGAGAATTTATTTTCATTTATCATGTGTTAATTAAATCTTTAATGGATGTCAATTTTGGTGTGTTTAGGGTTAACAAAATTAATTAAATGAACAATTATTTTTGAAATTTAAATTCTGAAAGTTTGTTTACAGTATACAGTTTGTCCATTCATTCCCTTTCTAATTAATAGTTGTCACATTGTTTTCATTATTTCCTTATTTGTTCCATTACTCCTTTCCATTTATATTATCCAAAGCTTTTCCATTTTGCAAACATGAACTACTTTTCATATCTTTATTCTTTCTTTTACCACTTTTTAATACTTGCTGCCTTTAATAAAGGCTATATATATTTACTTTATTCCAATACCTAGTTTTTCATATTTACTTATTTTGATTTAACTTACATAAGGTCTTTTAGTTTGGACTCGAGTGTTTTGTCTTTCCATTACACTCGGGTCAGCCTGAGCTTTTCAGTGTTGAATACATTATTCCGGAGGTCGAATATCGAGTTTAGTATTATATTATTATTTTATCCCGCCATATCATGTTATTCCACTGCATTATTTATTTATTCCTGATGTATGTAGAACTTTGATTTGTATTGTAAAGTCTAATCAAATATTTTTTGTCAAACAGCTTCATGAACTGTTTATTTGATTATTATATTTTGTCATTCCATTGTGAGATTCTGTGTTTTGTTTTTCCTTCTTTTCTCTTATTTTCTTAGTTACCTCATTAACAATCCTCCCTTTTGAATGGTTTGAGTTGGCATGTATGGTTTATTGTCGATTTAAACCGTCCAAAAAGGTGGGTCGTCATAAGTCTTGCTTCTGCACCCAGAACAACCGATACTTGGGGGCAACGTTGGAATCAATATGGCAATTAACCCTAATGTCGGAGTGACTGTTGAAACAATACGAACTGCTGGTATAGGAGCTAATCTGAATACTAGGATGTAACCAACAAAGAATATGTATAAGAACTTCCTCGGTGGAATGCAGGTCTGAATGTATCTAGAGTGATGAATCAAAACACAGGCGTGCGACCGGAACATCCCGGGGTATACACACTGGAATGGGGGAAAATATTGCTTTAGGATGGAGACCTTCATTGGATGGTGAGAACCAAACTACTGAATTGGTACAAAAGTTCATTAGACGAGGACCCGTGGATCAGGGTTTGGAAGATGTGAACAGGATTCTGTTTATTGCTAATATATGAAATGCGAGAAATCCTCCAGATTTCAAGCTTCCAACGCTGATATGATGGGAATACAGATCTAACGATTCATATGATGAGATATATCTAACATATGGAGGTGTTGGGGGCTTCTGAGGAGGTAATGGGACAATGCTTCCGATTATACTTAATGGATTTGGCAAGAATGCGGTTCAGGTAGTTGGAGAATGGGTCCATAAGCACATGGACCGACTTGGTGAGCCAGTTCTTGAGATAGTTCAGGGTTCATGTGTCACAACCGAGGAATGTACTTACGCTCACAAATGTAAAACAAAGGCTTGGAGACTCCTGAAAAAGTTTTTTATCAAGATTCAATGCGGCGGTGGCTTTTTAGCCTAGGCCATGAGCCAATGGTGAGGTAGGACAGACTTTTGGGTGCTTGCAAGGTTAAGGTGGGAAATGAAAGCTTGTGCTTGGTTGTTTTCTTGTTGAACATTGAGAAAATTCACCATTTGAATGTGTATTAAGTGTATATAATGCTTGTTTATAATATAATATTTGTTTTACTATATATTACTGCTTTATCTCTTATGATTCTTGCTTTAAAAAGAAAATGGCATATGCAATTGCGGTATTTGTATTTGTATGGTTTCTATAACTTGTTGCATTACCTTGAAATGAAGCACATAGTGTTTAGTTGGACTTTAATTCGAATCAAACTTGAATTGAAATGGTACTATAGCGATTAGTCGCTATGGAAGCACTTAAAAATCTCTTGTGTTCAGCATTTTCTATATTAATTTGTAGAGAGATGCTTAAGGGTTTATTTAAATAATTATGATGTATATTGAGTGTACGGCTTACTGAAAAAAGATTGGATGCTAAAAGGACTGTTAGAAGATCGAAAAATTGAAAAAAAAATTGAGTATATGAAAGTGTTCCAGTTCTAGTCATTTATAACACTCATCGTGGCACTTTTAAATAGTTGTAGTATCTCTGAACCCTTTTTACAACATTCTGGAAATTTTATAGTTTCTATTTTGAGATTTAATAGTTTTACAATGACTTTTAATTTTAGAATTTTCTTCAATATTTTTACAAGTCTTTTCTAAGTTATTAAAGTATTTTAAAAGTTGTTTGGAATTTAAAAATAGTTTTAGTAATTAATTTTGAATCATTAAAGTAGAAATTTAATTTTAAAAGAAAGGAAGACATGTTTTTTGAATTTTTAAATGAATTATATATAAATTATTTTTAAGTAATTATAAATAAACATTTATACCATAATTATAAGTATCTTAAAGTAGTTTTATTTATACATAATTTTTTGAAAATTAGTTAATCATTTATTAAATTATTAAAAAGCTTATGTAATATAAATATCTTTTAAATTGTTTTTAGAATTTTATTAAATATCTTAGCTTATAAATAAATTAGAGTGCGTGTGCGTGCGCCATTTTATTAAAAGAATAAAAGAAGTTTTGGATTATAACATAATTATAACACTTCTGTTATAATAAATGGTTTTGCAAAGTTAATTAGAAGTACATTACCTTGTTTAATAAATATAGATATACTTCGATCTTTAAAATGAATGTTTTTAAAGATAACGACAAGTATAAAATAGTAATAATATTTTAATGACATTTGTTTTTAACCTATTTAATTACACTTCTGGAAATGTGAAATCTTTTTTACGATTTGTGCATGTTTTTATGCCATTTGATAAGAATATGGATATATTTCTACGTACAGAAAAGAGTAGAAATGAATAGGGAAATAGTATTATATATGTATATATCTTTTGCAAAGGTATTTTAAATATATATATATAAGTATTTACAAGGAAGTTTTACTTAATAAAAGAATTAATTAAATAAAAGAAGATTAGGAGTTGCTTAAGTAGCTTAATCGTTCTTTGTACGTTTACTTATTTATGGAAAGTATTTAGTTGTATAATTAGCACTAAAAGCCAACAAAGTAGATTTATTCCATTTGTGAGAGCTTAATATTGATGTTCGAGTAAGGTTTAGAAGCTATAGTGCTCAAACCTACTGGCTTCACTATTGACTGAGGGATGGTATAAATTAAAAAAGTCAGAAATGTGATAAGTATACGAGACTTGGTTTCCATATGCACACGTTTTTATTTTATACTTGATAGTTGATTAGTCGACTATTGAAATTAACCGAGTTAACTCTAGAATTTTATGTAAGCATCATGTATTGATACAGTTTAAGATCCTACTGAGAGGACTCATTTATATAAATCATCTCTTGCTTTAAGAATGTTTATATATAAGATCCCCTAGAGAGGACTCTTTTATATCGTTCATTTACTTCTTAAAGAACCAGAATTGAGTTAATCGAACATTCATCGATTTAGTTTTGAAGAGACCGAGATTGGATAAGTATATTACGTACCGATTACTTACCGAAAACTACTTCAAAATTCATATATGAGTTCTATGTTTCAGAAGCGGTTGTGAAGTGGAGTGTTTTAGAGTTGAACTATCTATCATAAGGTTAAGTCCTAAGGAGAGGTCAACGTTAAGATTTCAGACTAATGCTATAGAGTTGAACAGTCTATCCTAAGTATAAGTCCAAGGGAAAGGTCAGTGTTATCATTTGTCGGCCAAATTATGTTGGAATCCATGGAGAGATCGTTATCTATTCAAGTGATGAAGACTCATGCGAGGGATTTCGAACGTGACTTCATCATTAGAAATGGCTAAATATAGAGTAGGCTGCACAATCTGGGGTTCAACTAACCCAAAGGGGTTTATCAACTCAATATCTAGAGATGCTTATCAATATTGCATGCAACAGCTAATTACACTTGGTTCTATGTGTTCGGGTGTGGGCGAGTTGTCTTTACCTTATGGTATATTTTATCTAGAGATATACAACGCTCGGACGGTAGTTTCTGACCTTTATGGAAGAGGCCGAATTTGGTTTAACCAAGGAGACCTCCATAGAAAATTGATATATGCATGTACCTTAGCAGTTTTAGTTGTACTTCTAATGTTGTTTTATTGTGAGATGTAAGCAGCACAGTTATTTTCTGATTTGTATTATATACCTAGACATTATCTATTATATCACCTTATGTAATTATTAGATGGTTTTGGTTCTTTTGAGGGGAAAATCGTTATGGTGATCCGAACAGTCTTAAAAGTACTATTATATGTTAACTGCATATTTCTTATGTTTCTCATACCAGACTTGTGTTTGATTCATGGTTTTATATTTTCCTTATTTACCTCGGTGGTCTTTTGATTAGTCTAAGAAGGTGGGTTTTCGTTGATATTTTTTGGAGCTCGAGGAGACGAGATGGATGCTTTCACCTAGTATGGTATTCTTATTTCCACAGCATTTCTATTATGTATGTATCAGCATTTGTGAGGTCAAACTGTTATAACTGTCCAAGCTAGTGATAGTACTTAGGATTGTAACCTTGAAATGTTGTGTATCTTAGGGTAACACTTTGTATTTTCCTTTCGATATTATATGTTATCGTTTCTCTGTGAGATTCTGATGTCGTGTTCTCTTCTTTCTTGTTCTTTTTCATTTCCTTTTTTCCCTAGCAATTTGTCTTTCCGACACTTGGATGCTCAACACGTGAAAACTATGGATGTAACAGTGTCGATATTCAAGGATCAAAAACTCAGATTGTTACATCTAGCATCAGAGCTAAAGGTTAAGCAAGAACTTTGGCTTTGGGGGAGTATACTCATTAGAGATAGGGTAAGAGATGCCCTAGAATGATTTGAGTGTATCATATATATGAGAGCGTATTTGTATTTGTTATAAATGTGTGCCTTAAAGGTATTTCAAGAATGAAAATTAAAGATCTTATATAAGGCAACTTACATAAGTATGAATTATTAAAATATAGTTTAATTAATGTTGGGATTGACGTTCATTCGTTATCTCTTATTAATTAGTTTAGCTCGCTCGACCATTTTGTTAGCAGTTTACCATTTTGATGCATAGGTTTGGTAGATAGTAAATTGTAGGTGCATTGAAACATACACCTTGTGAATTGAGTTTCACAATTTGACTATAAAGAATTTAATGATAATGTTGGTTTATAAGTTTAATCTAACGAAAGAAGTTTAGTATAAATTTTCTAAGTATGCTTTATAAAATATGGTTTGGAAATGAATAAGATTTAAATGGATGTTTTGAGAACTTAAATCCCGGTGTCTTTGGAAATGTTTTTCAAGATTTTGGAAAATAATAGTAGTACTATTTGAAAGTATTTGTGAATACTAATAGTTGAAAAGAGTTTTAAGATTGGTTTGAGTTTGAGGTTTCTCTCAGAATCGATGAGTCAATTTTGAAATAAAGTATTTTTATGTTATCTAGTACGAGTGGCTCGAAAGTGACTAAAAATGGATAAGAGATGTGTTTGATTGGTATGCACTTCTCAAGGGCATTACCCTTCTTAGTGAGGGAATATATGATATGACTTGGTAGGATCCATTTCCAAAGGTATCGCTTTTGTGTTACTCAATCTATGTTTATAGTTTCTATGGAAGTGCATGTTTGGGAACCGGTTTATAGATTGAGATCGTGATATTTAGTACTGTTAGATGGAGTATTTGATACCGCTCTAAAAATGACTTTTGATTAAATCCTAAAAGTATGCTTTGATACACAAAAGGTATATGTATATATTATCATTTCAGTGATTTGAGAATAAAACCCAGTACTTAGTTCTTAAGCTTTATGTAAAAGAATTTTGATATAAAATATCAAGTAGTTTAATAAATAGTAGTTTTGGTATTACAAATTTTGGTATGAGCTACCTATGGAAAAGGTCTAAATGTATGCTATGTAGGGAGCCCAAGTGGTAGTGGCATAGTACAAATTATTAAGAAACATTTTTCTATTTTCTCTTTTAGATTAGTGTGTCTAATAAATAAATGACTTTGTTAAGTTAGTTTATTGAAGCATGTATCCTATAGATTAGGACAATGTCGTATGTTTATCATATTATGACGTGTTTGTATGATAAGTTTTCATTTGTTAGAATGAAACAGATTTTTCGATGATTTGGGACAGCTTGAAACTTCTGAGTCGTTATAGAACTTAAAGTTAAGTGTTTTTGAAAATATAAAGTTGGATTTAGATAACACTTTAATTAAGAAGTTAGTAAGTTAACATAACCTTTAAATTAGTTTGAACATCTATGTTGAGTATACATTCGATTTTATTGGGCCAACTAATAAACGTCTTTACCTTACGGTTGTCTAAGGAAATTAGACTCTAGGCATAAGTTTGGATATCAGTGTCATGCTTTTCCTATCTACTTGCCTAACCTAAGGTTAAAAAAGTCGAAAGGTTGACTTAGTTATAAGATCCAGATTTGTTTTGGGCTTTCATTTGAATTTTCAGGAAGTAAGATGAATTTATTTTTATATATATACTCTTAGGATGTAGTAGAATATTGTACAACTAATTACTTGAAGCAAGTTTTTATGATATCTTTTATAAATAAAGTTATGTTTTTATAAAATATTTATAAACCTAAGCTATGTTTTTATGAACTACTTTACAAATAATTTTAATATTGAATGACACACTATTTGTGTAAATGAATGTGATATAAGAAGTAACTAGTGTATTTAAGAAACCAATAGGAGAAGAATACATAAGTTGTACATGGATCATTTTATTCACAGGATAGTTCTTGATCCATGATTCGAGTACATGGTTTTTAGGTGATTTACACTGATCCAAATAAGGATCTTTTAGTCGATTCTTGACGATGAATATTTGAAATGGATTCTTGATATGATTCCAAAGTTTTCTATCATAGTATATAGCCATGTAAGGAAAATAGAACTTTCTAATTAAGGAACTTGATCGAAGTCTGCACTACAGAGGTCAAGTGATCTATACCAGTTTGGAAGTGGAATTTATATGATCGAGCAAGTGATTAGATTTAATATTGCATAGGATGAGCCTTGTACAATGTATGATTTTAAGTATATAAGTATACTATGTTGTGTTAGCTTATGGGGAGTTCAACAAATGACTCTTCGATTTGTTTCGAGATAGGATGATTAATAGTTTTAAGTAATAACCAGAGGCTACTGAGTGGAAGGTATGCTTGGTCGATTGTTTACCATCTATGTGCAATGAAAGGGTTTTTGAACCTAAGCAAACCATGAGCTTAATTTTCTAGTTAATTTTGAATGTTGTTAAGCATTTATTTGTGCTTATTGCTTTTTATGTACTGTTCATGTTGGAATTTTTAGGGGTGAAATATTTTAAGTGAGGGAGAATGTAATGACCTGGAATTTTGAACATTTCATATTTGAATATCTGAATTATTTAAATATTGAATTTTGAATTTAATGTGATTAAATTGATTTAATAACCTTGTTAACCTCTTTTTAATTAATAACTAAAGATAGGAGATTTTTTTACAAAAATAAATAGTTTGAAGAAATATCGATAATGTGATCGAAAATCGTTTTATCGATAAACGGTTTTTTATTAAATATATCATGTCTAAATAACATAAGAGGTCATTAATAGCTAACAAAAATATTTTGACTGATTAAGGTTAACTCTATAAGGAATTGGATATTTGTGAGTGAAGATATTTAGGCTAGATATTACCTTTGGCTTGGTGAGGTGGATAGCAAGGCACATGGAGGGTGAGAGAGGCTTAGCCGGCTAGAGACGTGAGGGGAGAGGGTGAGCACACCACTAATTTCCTTTTTAAGCCACCATATATCTTACAAAAACACATTTACATTTTTGGCAAATTTAAATCAAAGAACTTCATCTCTTTCTCTCTTCAAAAATTCCTAAACAAAAAGCAAATCAAGTCAACTCAAAAACTTAACAAACTCAAGTATAAATCTTACAACAACATAGAAACTACTATTAGCAACTTAATGCTAGAATATATGGATCGCATCACTCCAAACCATTCAAGCCATGATCATTGGGTGGCTTTATAACCTAGGCCGTGAGTTAGTAGTGAGAAAGGAAGGATTTTTGGGTGCTTGCACGATTGAGGTAGGAAGTGGAAGTTTGTTCTTGGTTGTTTAATTGTTGAAGGGCGAGAGAACTCACTATTTGAATGTATATGAAGTGTATATAATTCTTGCTTATATTATAGTATTTGCTTGGCAATATATTATTGCTTTATCTCTTATGATTCTTGCTTTGGAAAGCAAATAACATATGCAATTGATGTATTTGGACTTGTATGACTTTCTATTACTTGTTGTATAGGCTTGAAATTGTGCATAGGGTTTGGTTGGACTTTGATTTGATTCGGACTTGAGTTGAAATGGGTCTATAGCGACAAGTCGCTATAGAAGCACTTATAAATGGTTTATGTGTGGCATTTTCTATATTAATTTGTAAAGAGATTCCTAGGGGTTTCCCACCATAATTGTGATAAATATTGAATGTATTGCTTACTACAAAAGTATTGTTAGCATATCCAAAAATGGGAATACTCTAAGCATATAAAACTAGGCCAGTTCATAGGTATTTATAACACTCATTAGCACTTTTAAAATGTTGTAGTGTCTCTGCAACCTTTTTCCAGCATTCTAGAGATGCTATAGTTTCTGTTTTGAATTTTAATTGTTTCAAAACAACTTTTAATTTAAGTATTTTTTCAATCATTTTGTAAGTCTTTTCTAACTTATATTAGAGTATTTTAAAAATTGTATGGGATTTAAATATATTTTTAATAATTAATTATAAATTACTAAAGTAGAAGATTTATTTAAATAAAAGGAAAACATGCTTTTGAAGTTTTTAAATAAATCATTTTTAAATAATATTTTAAATAACTGTTTATGTTAACCCGCCTTTTGTCAAGGCCATAAACAGGTGGAGTCAACCTAACCAACTTCATGATTATCAAGAATGGAATATCATGGATTCAGTTTAAATGGATGGAGATTTAATATAAAGTCAGAATTAAGCATGGTCGATGGATAAACGATGTAGCGCGCTTGGAAGATGGATCAGCATAGGCTGGATTAGCATAAGCATGGATTGAGGGTCTCCATAGTGTCGTTCAGTCGCGTCGTTCGGTAATGGTGTGAAGGTAGGAAGGTGGCTCGGTCAAGGTTTGAAGGTCGCAGGTGGCTCGGCTTGTGTGGGTCGGTAGGTGTGGATTGGCCTTGATTGTGCGGTTCGGCAAGATGGTGTGGATCGGCCTTGATTTTACGGGTCGGCAAGATGGTGTGGATCGATGAGCTAGAGAGGTAACAAAGTGGAAGCGGTTTGGCCACGGTGGTTCGGCCTTGGCAGGTCGGCCAAGGAAAATGAAGACGGAGTGGATCGGTCTCTAGTGGATCGGTAGGATGGTGTGGTTCGGTCTAGATATGTCGTTCGGTCAGAAAGGGTCGTTCGGCATTATGGTTCAGTCAGGGTCGCTCAACGTTGTGGTTTATCTAGGGTGGCCTGGTGCGACTGGCTCGGTAAGCATGGCTTGATACACATGGGTCAGTGTTGTGAAGGTTTTGGCTTGGTGGAAGGTCAGTTCGGTTATTGGAGTGGTTCAACAATGAAGGTGGTTCGGTCATGATGGGTAGTTCGGAATGCATACATGGTTCGGCCATAGTGGATCGGTCGGGATGAAGAGCCTAGTTCGGCTATGGCCTTGATGGGCCCCGATTACTCAGGAAGCCCAGCAACTGGAGTTTCGCCTATAAATACAGCATGTGGGTCTTCAGAGAGGGGATCCCTTTTTTTTGGCTCTCCTGCTTTTCTAAGGCTAAGGCTACACTCATTTTGCAACTGTAATCGATTATTACAGCAATAAAAAGTTCTAGAGTGGACGTAGGGTGGAGTTAGCCGAACCACTAAAAATTATGTGTCTTTATTGCTTTCTCTTTAATTTTTGCTCTTATTCATATTTATACTCTCTACACATATTCTATATGTGAGCTGTGACTGGTATTTGGCGCTTTCACTTGGATTTGGGTGTTAGTGACCAATTTTGGCACTAACATTTTGGTGCTTTCACTGAAAAAGCTACCACTCGAGGATTTTGGAGCTTGGATTTTGGATTCAGAAGCTTAGGAGCTTGGATTCTAGAAAGCAATGGCTAGACTATCAGAAGGAAGCAAGCAACAGAAAGGAGCAACCAGAAGGGAAGTCAGGCAGCCACTTCTGGAGCTGGAGCGAATCATGCATCCATCTACATAACTCAAAATGAGATGCAGGTTATGATGGATTCTATGCAGAAGCAGATGATGAAACGACAAGAGGAGATGATGCAGGCTCTTCTTAGGCAACTTGGACAATCGGGAACTGCATGTGCTCAAGTTCTTGGAGCTGGATTAGAGGGACTCAACCAGTAGGCAGATGGAGTGAATCAGCAGGGGGCAGCTCCCAATAAATAAACAACTATTAACCTGGATGGACCAAGACTTGGGGGCACACCACCAGGTAATGCTGGACCAATCCATGGAGGAATATCAGGTGACGATGTGCAATCCGGCATCAACGGGAATGCAGGAATACGTGACGAGAAGTATGTATCGAAATTCCCTCGAGGACTTGGAGGGCAGTTAGGAAATGTAAATGGGGGGCAACCCTTGGTAGGTAATAATGGATTGGCTGATATCATTAGGCGAACCATTCGCGAAGGTCTGACAAATAGATATTTGGAGGGAGTCATCAAAAGTCCGTTCACCTGGAACATCGGGAAAGCTAGGAATCCATCGATTTCAAACTGCCTACTCTGGAAGTATACAATGGAAAGATGGATCCCACTGACCACTTGATGAGGTACACAAGGCATATGGAAATGCTGAGGGCAACAGAGGAGGTTATGGCTCGGTGTTTCCCCCTGTACTTGACCGATATAGCTACTATGTGGCTCAGGCAGATAGAGGATGGATCCGTTGGAACATGGACAGAACTGATGGACAAGTTCTTAAGTCGGTTTTGAGTTCACATAAAAAGGCCAAAAAATGTGATGACGCTGATGTCAGTTAAGAAAAGGATGGATGAATCGCTCAAGACTTTCTTAACTTGGTTTAATGGAGCAGTTGCTTCGGTGGATTGGCCAGATTCATAATTGATTCTGATGGCGGCGGTGTCAGTAGTGAGGGATGATTCAAATTTCAAAGTATCATTGATATGGGATCCACCACTGGATCTTGGGGAGTTCTTTCATGAACCCGAGAGGTTTCTCCGACAAGAGGATGCATGTTTGGATATGAAGTCGAAGGAAGTAAATGTGGTTAAGGATGGAGGATCGCCCGGTGAAAACTCAGGCAAAGACAAGGATAAAAGGAAAAGGAAGCGCTGGGGAGAACCAAAATTCTCCACTTACAAAGGATTGAACGCAACATTGTAGCAGATATTCTTGGATACTTGAGATTGCCTTCCGTATCGTAGGCCGGCAAGGAGGGAGCCCTCTGAACGCGAAAGGGCATTAGGAAGGCACTGTCTTTTTCATGACCTGGACAGGCATGATACTAACAGATGACGGCATCTGAAGAACATAATCGAGGAACATGTAAGGAATGGTCAGTTGCGACAATATGTCGGAACTTAGAATGCAGCGGTGGAACAAGAGCAACCATCGCCTACCTTGAACGATGAAGGCATGAGGCTCAGGAATGGTGGCCAGTTGGTTATCAACTAATCGTGATGGTTTGGAATAAGTAACAAACTTCGGGCAAACGGCTAAATCACTTACTCATGCACGGGGTCGGAGATAATCCTTAGGCATGCTCCGAGATGACGGTTTACCGAGACGCTCCGGTTTGTGAAATTTTTTTTGTCCTTTTGGCTTGGACATTTGCTTTTTCTGCTTTGGTTTCGGGGTTCAGTTTGAACTCCCAGTTTTGTTGGTTTCTTGGTTTGGATTTTGGTTTGGATGCCTTTTTTATTTGTATTTTTATTTGAAATTTTGATATAGATTTCCGATTTTCTGGTTTGAATCTGGATTTTGGATTTTTGGATTTTGGTTGACTTTTTGTCTAGTTTTTGGTTAAAAGGTCGTCGAGTATGGACTATGCTCGACAAGGGTCCGGAGAGACCAGGATTCGGCCTAGGACTTAAGCTCCATATTATCTATCAGTTATTATTTCAGGTCGTTGAGTACGGACTATGCCCGGCAAGGGTATGGAGCGACCAAGATTCGGCTTAGGACTTAAGCTACGGTATTGCTTAGCATTTAGGGACACTGAACTAGGAACACCATGGAATTACTTGACATAGGTCGTCAAGTGCAGGTTGCGCTTGACAAGAACCCGAAGAGGTTACGGATTTAGATATTGGCTATGAACAGCTAAGGATTTGGGCATGGGCCCGAAGCGGTCCTTGATTTGGATATCGACCCGAAGAGGTCATGGATATGATTATTGGTTATTGGAAATGGATGGATTAGAACTTGGTTGTTGAGTTCGGACGGATGTAGACTTCGGACATCAGATATGCGGCTATTCAAAACACACCTTCCAATAGCAACGCATGTTTTGGGACGCTAATGTTAACCCGCCTTTTGTCAAGGCCATAAACTGGCGGAGTCAACTTAACCAACTTCATGATTATCAAGAATGGAATATCATGGATATGGTTTAAATGGATGGAGAATTTATATGAAGTCAAGATTAAGTATGGTCAATGGATAAACGACGTCGGGCACTTAGAAGATGGATCGGCATAGGCTGGATTAGCATAAGCATGGACCGAGGGTCACCATGGTGTCTTTCGGACGCGTCGTTTGGTAATGGTATGAAGGTAGGAAGGTGGCTTGGTCAAGGGTGGAAGGTCGCAGGTGGCTCGGCCTATGTGGGTCGGTAGGTGTGGATCGGCCTTGATGGAGTGGTTCGGCAAGATGGTATGGATCGGTGAGCTAGAGATGTAACAAAGTGGAAGCGGTTCGGCCTTGGAAGGTCGGCCAAGGTAAATGAAGACAGAGTGGATCGGTCTCTAGTGGATCGGCAGGATGGTGTGGTTTGGTCTGGATATGTCGTTCGATCAGAAAGGGTCGCTCGACATTGTGGTTCGGTCAGGGTGGCTCGGCATTATGGTTCAGCCAGGATGGCTCGGTGCGACTGGCTCGGCAATCATGGGTCGATACACCTAGGTCGGTGTTGTGAAGGTTTTGGCTTGGTGGAAGGTTAGTTTGGTTATTGGAGTGGTTCGGCAATGAAGGTGGTTCGGTCATGACGAGTAGTTCAGAATGCATACGTGGTTCGGCCATAGTGGATCGGTTGGGATGAAGAGCCATGTTCGGCTATGGCCTTGATGGGCCCAGACTACTCAAGAAGCCCAGCAACTCTGGTTTCACCTATAAATACAACATGTGGGTCTTCAGAGAGGGGATCCCTTTTTTGGCGCTCCTGCTTTTCTAAGGCTAAGGCTACTCTATCATTTTGTAACTGTAATCGATTGTTACAGAAATAAAAAGTTCTAGAGTCGATGTAGGCCGAAGTTAGCCGAACCACTATAAATTCTTTGTCTTTACTGCTTTCTCTTTAATTTTTGATGTTCTTCATATTTGTACTCTCTACACATATTCTATCTGTGAGCTGTGACTGGTATTTGGTGCTTTCACTTGGATTTGGGTGTTAGTGACCAATTTTGGCGCTAATAGTTTAAACCATAATTATAAGTATTTTAAAGTATATTAATTTGTATATAGTTTGTAAAAAATTAGTTAATCATTTATTAAATTGTTAAAAATCTTATGTAATATAAAAATCTTTTAAATTGTTTTTAGAATTTTTGTAAATACCTTAGCTTATAAATAAACTTGTGTGTGTGTGTATTTGTATCATTTTTTAAAAGAATCGAAGAATTTTGAATCATAACACTTATGTTATAATAATTGTTTTCGTAAAGTTAATTAAAAGTATATTACCTTGTTTAATAAGTATATATATACTCAGATCTTTAAAATCAATATTTTTAAATATAATGATAAGTATAAAATGATTTTGGTTAAAAGTTCCTCATCCGAATCTATATTTACATGAAAATCATATCTTCTTCCTGGCAATTTTATTCGTCGGCGACCTAAGTTGGTTCCCTGCTATCGCGACCATTCTTCGTCCGTTCTCGATTGTTTCTTCTTCTTCTTCCTTGCTACGATGCCACGTCACAAGAAGCCTCCGTTGACAGCCCTTACTATGTTAGAACCTCAATTGTTGGATTTTAATGACAACAACTATATAATTATGTTAAAGAATCTTTAATCTAATTTGTAGGTACATAAGCATCAAAAGAGACAAACCAATACATTCAAAATGAAGATACACGGTACCAAAAAGGATGAAAGTGTGTATATGGAGATACAAGAAGAGATATACACGATAGAGACAAGATGAAGGTGACAAACAAAGTATTATTAGTCATAGAGTGTCGTGTCTAGAGTTTACAAATGTTAAAATCTTCTCCAAATGGTATACACACATATACATTCATATTTTAAATGAAAAATCAAGTTTTCAAAAATTACAAGGAGCGGGGCTCGAACCCGAGTCACTAGTTTAGAAGGGAATTGCTCTAACCAAATGAGCTATGATAAGTTTTGCCACAGGCTGAATTCAGACGACTGAATACATTCATTCAGACGTCTGAATGCTGAAATAAAAATATTGTTTCACAATATTCAGCCGGTTGAATTAATATATTCGGACATCTGAATAAGGCCAAAAATTGCCTAAAAACTTGTTGTTTGTGTTTTAATCTAATTCAGAAGTGTGAATTGTTTTGATACAGACGGCTGAATATTTCCAACTGCTATTTTCATGAATAGACGCTTCTTTTCATCAAAGAGAAACGTTTTCAAAATTAACGGTTGCACCTGTTCTTTTCAATATAGTTTTTCATCTATAGTTGCAACCTTTAAACTCTATAAATAGATTATAGAATTCAACAAACAATTTACCGAAAACTATTTTAATGTTCTTGAATTATTATCTATTCTCTAGTTTTCAAATTACACTCAAATTGCTTACATTCTCTGATCATTGATCGCTCTATCTTCCATAATTCTCAAGAACATTACACTATATATCATAAAGAGAAGATTATAGGATGATTGTACTTAATTGACTTATCAGTGCTATTCAAATAACACACTACGGTCAGATACTTTTTGTTATTTGTAAAGAAGTCCTGTTCGGTTGCTCAGGTGGTAGAAGTCCTGTTCGATTGCTCAGACGATGTAAACCTATTCCTCCGGGTTAAGTGAGGGTTGCGAGTTTAAATCCAGAAGGAGTCTGCGACTGGACGTAGAACGGGAGTTCGAACCAGTATAGAAATCTCTGGTGTCCTTTACTTTACTGCTTTTTACTATTTACTTACTTATTCCACACAAGTAGTTTATCCTTATTACTCGATCCTATAGCACAGTAACTTTCATTTGGTATCAAAGCATAGCGACTGTCAACTGGTATTAGAGCCTGGGACTCTAGAGATCGTGACAACATCTTAGAATAAATGGCTACAAAGAGATCTAGTCGAGGCAATAAGAAGAGGAAGAAAATAAAGAAAAATCAAAGGAGCCAACAAACAAATGCTTCATGGCTAAACTCATATCGCAATCGGTATGTTTAGATTCTTTATATAAAGATCTTCAGTTAGCACATGATGAATTATTAAAAGATTGTAAAACTATGAATAAAGTTAATACAATTGTTTTAGCTAAGTTAAAACATTGTGAGCAAGAAATTTCTAATATAAAAGAGGAAAATAAATTTTTGGTAAAACAAACTAAATGTTTTGAAAATACCGTATGAAGAACTTGTTTTACAAAAAGATTTCCTACAAAAAGAAAATGAGCAGTTAGAAGATAAAAACAATGATCTTTTGGAGGAAATAAATGGTTTGCGAAATAAAAATACTTTTTTGGAAAATTCTTTAAATAATTCTAGTTCTTTAATTTTGTCTCCTGAAAAAGAGAATGAAGCTTTAATTAAAAAGAATTTAGAATTATCTAAAGAGTGTGAGATTTTAAAAGTTAATAATAATATTTTTTCAAAAAGAAGTTTGTGATTCTAAAGCAAATTTTGAAAGATTAAATACAAAAATCATAAATTTTAACAAAGGTAAAGATATCTTATCTTCCTTAGTTACAAATTCAAAAGCTCACAATGATAAAAGTGGTTTAGGATATAATAAAACTGATCATAGAAATAACACTAGATATGCTTTCATGTACAGTAAAAATGTTAGTGCTAGTACTAAATTTCGAGTAAAGTCTATATCCAATTTTTATAGAAATTCAAATACTGCTATGACCAATAATGTTTATAATTTCTCTAGAAGTACAAAATCATTGACTGGAAATATGAATAAAATTATCTAAGTATCTGGGTTAATGTTAATTGGAAAAATAGAGAAAAATACATTAATGATTATTTTGATATGGTAGTTAATAATGAAAATTATATTTATAAAGGTTCAACCACACCAAAATGGTTGTTGTTTCCCAAGATCAAACCCCCCAGACCCTAACATAGTAAGTGGGTACCAAAAATAATTATTATTTATTGCAGCTACTCGGAGAAACAAAAGGAAAAAGATAGATTTTGGAATTTTAAAGATTGTTCCATACGTTTAATAGAATTACGTGCTTGCAATGAAATATGGACTTCGGCAAATATGGAAAAATCTATTTTATTTTTCTTCCATAATTAATATTGAGTTTATCCCACTATTTACAGGATTTTTTATAAAATTTATTATATTCCCTCATTCTTTTTGATAATGACAAAGGGAGGGAAATTCATATGCATATTGATAGAGGGAGAAATTCTGCTTAGGGGGAGATGCTATGCTTTGGGGGAGCTTTAAACATATTAATATTGTTTTATATATAGAATAATTTTTTTTTTTAAAATTATATAGCTGTCATCATCAAAAAGGGGGAGAATGTTAGAACCTCAATTGTTGGATTTTAATGACAACAACTATATAATTATGCCAAAGAATCCCTAAGCTAATTTGCAGGTACATAAGCATCAAAAAGAGACAAACAAATACGTTCGAAATGAAGATACACGGTAAAAAAAGGATGAAAGTATGTATGTGGAGATACAAGAAGAGATATACACGATAGAGACAAGACGAAGGTGACAAACAAAATATTATTAGTCATAGAGTGTCGTGTCTAGAGTTTACAAATGTTAAAATCTTCTCCAAATGGTACACACATATATACATTCATATTTTGAATGAAAAATCATGTTTTCAGAAATTACATGAAGTGGGGCTCGAACTCGGGTCACTAGTTTATAAGGCAAGTGCTCTAACCAAATGAGCTACGATAAGTTTTGTTACAGGTCGAATTCAGACGGCTGAATACATTCATTCAGACGTCTGAATGCTGAAACAAAAATATTGTTTCACAATATGCAGCCGTCTGAGTTAATATATTTAGACGTCTGAATAAGGCCAAAAATTGCCTAAAAGCCTGCTGTTTGCGTTTTAATCTAATTCAGAAGTCTGAATTTTTTTGACTCAGACGGGTGAATAATTCCAACTGCTATTTTCATGAATAGTCGTCGAAGAGAAACGTTTTCAAAATCAACGTTTGCACCTGTTCTTTTCAATATAATTTTTCATCTATAGTTGCAACCTTATAAACTCTATAAATAGATTACAGAATTCAACAAACAATTTACCGAAAACTATTTTAATATTCTTGAATTCTTATCTATTCTCTAGTTTTCAAATTGCACTCAAATTGCTTACATTCTCAGATCATTGTCACTCTATCTTCCATAATTCTCAAGCACATTACACAATATATCACAAGGAGAAGATTATAGGAAGATTGTACTTAATTGACTTATCATTTCTATTCAAATAGCACACTACAGTCAGATACATTTTGTTATTTGTAAATAAGTCATGTTTGGTTGCTTAGGCGGTAGAAGTCCTATTCGGTTGCTTAGGCAATAGAAGTCCTGTTCGGTTGCTCAGCGGTGTAAACCTATTCCTTTGGGGTAAGCAAGGGTTGCTAGTTTAAATCCAAAAGGAGTCTGGGACTGGACATAGAACGGGAGTTCAAACCTTATAAAAATCTCTGGTGTTATTTACTTTACTACTTTTTACTATTTACTTATTTATTCCACATAAGTAGTTTATCCATATTACTCGATCCTATAGCACAGTAACTTTCATATTGTATCAAAGCATAGCGACTGTCATACTGCGCTTAGGTCAGAGACCAGATCTAGGAAATCTTTTCCCCCTTCTTATCTGAATCTGGCACTTACGCGAATCTCCCATGCAATCGACCCCCTGCAATTTGATCATTCTCAAGCTTCTCCTTCACCTCTATACGTTTGGCAGAATTCCTTGGCATTCTGGATCTGGAATCTGCCCTTCTGAGCTCTCTGCCTGAGTCATTGTCAGGTGTTCTGATCTTTGGTATAAGCTTACCCGTATTGTGTACTCCACTATCACCTTTTCTTGTTGTGACAGCAGGTTATGTGCCTAAACCATGGTCTGAATCGTGTGCCCCTTCTCTTGGTTTGAATGATATTAATGTTGATCTGTTGTTGTGTTATGAGAATGTCGAGTCTCTCCTTGTTGACTCCAATGGTGTAGTGGTAGATGTTACTAAGACTGGAACTGACAATATGAAATGTGGTGAATGCATGCTTGTGGAAATGCTTGTGAAGCTGTAGTGCAAATGGTAAGTCTGCATGTATTTCCCCGGTTTCTTCTTCTAAGATGTCGTCAACTTGGTCGTCTCTATTCTCTAAACTTCCCGGCAACGTGGGTGTTCATTCCCCGAAAGTGTTTGATAATGTTGAGCTTGAAGGAGCTATGGTTCCTCCTTCCTATGTGATTCAAGCTGGCATTGACTATTGGAAGGACTGCTTGGTTGGATTTTTCTTGGATTCCAAACAGAACTATCATTTAGTTAAAGCAAGATGCAACCAAGTATGGAAGCCCAGAGGAGGTCTTAGTGTCCACTTCGATAATGTTATGTACTATTTCAAGTTCACTCGTTCGGATGAGAGGCAACGAATCCTTGAATTTTATTTGGTTCTAATTATAGGGAAGCCGTTCATAATCACTTCCTGGAATCCTTCTGTTGATAGAGCAATTGAGTTGGTTTTATCTACTTCCATATAGGCCTACTTTTCTCATATTCCTTCAGTGCTACAACCTATGATCGATCTTGATTGGCCGGCCGACCTAGTTGGCAAGGTGATTTGTTATGACTCGAACACGGTGGCAAGGAAGAGACTAGTTTATGCCAAGGCCTTGATTGAGATAACTCTCACCAAGTCCTCAACCCTTCGTATTCGTCTTCCTGATGGTCATGAAGCCGAGAAATTTGTTCGTTACAGTTGGAAGTCGGATATATGTACGTCCTGTCAGTCATTTGGGCATTCCACTGATTCTTTTTTGCATGGGTCATCTGCTTCTCCTTTGTCTTCGAGGACCCTGCTTCTTAAACTCTCTATTAGGAAGTGGGTTCCAAAAGCTACCTCATTTTTTCCTTCCCTTCCTCCTGATGACATCATTTAGGGTGCTCCTCCAAAAATTCCTCCTCCTGTTATTGATCTGGTCGTAGATGTTCCTTCTGACCCATTTTCTAATGGTCCTTCCTCTAATACTATTGTTTGGGACCTTGATGAGTATGTTTGGCTACCCTACCTTCGGACATGAGGTTCTCACCTGAGATAAATAATTTTTATGCTTACATCGGTGACTCTATTGAGGATAAGTCTTATTTACCATATTGATGGTAAGGGCCACCCCTCACAAAGGAGGGTGAGATTGTATAGGTGAACAGGAGTAAGTTCTATGATGTTTCGTGGGTTAGGAAGTTTATTTACTCTTCTGCTTCTGTTGTTATGCTTTCGACCTGGCCCTACTTTTCACTGTGTACGCTGATGTTTTTGGTCCAGTGTCAGATGATGGTAGTGCTTGTCCTTCCTTCCCTTCTGAGGGATAGGCGAGTTCTTTTATAGTAGTATAGGCCTATTTGCCTATCTCATGTTCCATAGTGTATCAGTGGCTCGTCCACTTTAATCAGCTGCTATGTGCATGTACAGATCACATGCTCTCTATTTATATGTAGTGGCACGGCTCGCTATAAAGCCGGATAGCTTTGCTAAAAAAATGATTTAGGTTTATAGTAAATAATGTTTAAGCAACATTTGTTTTTAACCCTTTTTTATTATACTTATATTACAGTTAGATCTTTAAAAAGAATGTTTTAAAGATAATTATAAGTGAAATGGTTTTAGTTTGTAGTAACAATGTGTTAATGACATTTAATTTTAACTCATCTAATTATACAAGGAAATGTGAAATCTTGTTTAAGATTTGTGAATATTCTTGTACCATTTGTGATAAGAATATGGACACATTTCTAAGTATCAAAAAGAGTATAAATGAATAGTGAAATAGTATTATACATGTATATATCTTTTGTAAAGGTATTCTGAATACATATACAAGTATTTACAAGGAAGTTTTAATTAAAAAAAGAATTAATTAAATAAAAAGGGGATTATGAGTTGCTTAAGTAGCTTAATCGTGTTTTGTGTGACTTAATCATGTTTTGTGTGTTTACTTTCTTATGGAAAATATTTAGCCATATACTTTGCACTAAAAGCCGACAAAGTAGATTTATTCTACCTATGAGAATTAAGGCTGATGTTCGAGTAGGTTTAGAAGCAATAATGCTCTAACCTAACGGCTTCACTCTTGATTAAGGGATGGTATAAAGTGAGAAAGTTGAAAACAATATAAGTATATGAGACTTAGTTTCCATATGCGATTGTTTCTTTTTTTACTTGATAGTAGATGAGTCGACTATCGAAACTGACCAAATTAACTTTGAAAGTATATATAAGCGTCACGTATTGATATGGTTTGAGATCCCTTGAGGAGGACTCCTTCATATGAATTGTCTCTTGCTTTAATAATGCATATATATAAAATCCTCCATAGAGGACTCATTTGCATCGTTCACTTACTTCTTAAAGAACTCAAATTTAGTTAACTAAAAATTCATCGATTTATTTTTTAAGAGATCAGGATCAGATAAGTGTATTACTAACCAAAAACCACTTTAAAACTGATATACGAGTTTTATGTTTTGGAAGCGGTTGTGAAGTGGAATTTTATAGAGTTGAACTAAAATAAAGTCCAAAAGAGAGGTCAGTATTAATATTTCAGACTAATGTTATAGAGTTGAACTATATATACTAAGGTTAAGTTCGAGGGAGAGGTCAACATTAGCATTTGTCAAACGAATTGTGCTAAAATCCATGGAGAGATTCATGATATGTTCGAGTGATGAAGACTCATGTGAAAGATGCGAAATGACTTCACCAACGAAAATGGCTAGAACGAAGTATGTTGCACAATCTGGGGTTTAGCCAATCCAAAGGGGGATTTCAAAAACCATATTTAGAGACGTTTATCGATGTTGCGTGCAGGAGTTGATGATATTTGGTTTCATGTTTTCAAGCTTGGGCCATTTGTGTTTACCTTATGGTATATTTTATTTAGAGATATATGGCACTCGAAATGTAGTTTTCGATCCTTGTGCAAGAAGCCGAATTCGATCTTCCCAAGGAGACCTCCACAAAAAATACATGTGTATGTAAGTTAGCGGTTTTAATTGTACTTGTAATATTGTTGTGTAGTGAGATGCAACAAACACAACTATTTACAGATTTATATTCTACACCCTATACATTATCTATTATACCACCTTTGTAACATCCTCCACTTGGAGGCCCAAAACTAACCGCTACAGATGCCGCAATCATCTATAGTTGTTAGTTTTCAGTGACCAAATGCGGTAACGTTAGATATATTGACATACCAGAAACACATGGATATGAAATTTTCAAACTCAATTTTAAAACAGTTTTTCCATTCCATTTCAAATTGCATTACAAATTCATTACATAATCCCAATTCATAAACCATGTTCAGAGAAATATAACTATTACAAGTTACGCCAAAGGCGACTTATGAAGATGCCCCCTTGGTTGATCAGAATCAAAATACATGCACTAAATAATTTTTCCATTACATCCACTTACATAGCGAAATCAAAAAGAAAGAACTCCTAATAGTTTGCTTACCTCTCGCACGTCACTGGAAGTTTATTCGTCTAAAGTAGAACCTAAAAACCTTAACTCTCAAACGACTCAAAATCAATTGAGCACCCAAGAGTTTAAGAAGAAAATATAAACTTTGAGTCACAAAGAAAGTCTGGTGTGAATAATAATATACCATCTAGAACCAAATAGATATCTTGTGTGACCATGCCACTGAGCGGAAAGTATTTTTCCCTCGCTAATACCTTAACCAAAAACTAATTAACTATATACTTTGCACTTGCGTCCGCAATGGTAAAAAATAACATAATATAATGATATGCAATTATACAATATATCCTAGATTTTCAATCCCCGTCCATCTGACTATCTGTCTCAAGTTATAGTTTCTAGGATCACTATTAATCTATTAGTCTTCATGGGCTGACTAATACATGTCCTAAGCTTGCGGACTATCTTTCCGGTTTTATAGTTTTCACGATATTACTAAGAACCTATTGATGTCTACCAATAACATCATCCAATCATGGCCTCCATGGCGTCACTATAACCTATTGGATTCCCCAATAACATCTCTCATGTCATAGTTTTAATGGGCTGACTATGAACCTTTTGATCTCTATCAACAATCTATTTCGGACATATTTTTCATGGGATCACTACGAACCTATTGGCCTCTTCCAATAACAATTTCCATAACATAGTTTATATAGGCTTACTGTAACAACCCGAAAATTTTAATGGTTTGTTTATTTAATTAATTGAAATTTAGTGAAATTTTAAACAACAAATTTGGAAACAAAAAATTAATGTTTGAAATGCGTATAATTAAACATAGTAAATGGTAAATTTTCATCAGATAATATGGAAGTTATTTTCTTGTGTAAATTCTATTTCAATATATATCAGTTAAATTTTATGATAATAAATTGATTTCCAAACCTGAAATATTTTTCTATTGAAAAATTCTAAATCATCTTCTGAGTGAGACGTCAAATTTCGTTTCATCAAATTCAGACTTCTTTAACTCCGTCGATCTTATTTTTCTGCATTTTTGCTGCATTTTTGCGCTAGCAGAATTTCGAATTTTTATAATTCAATCGTACCACTGATATCTGTATACCATTTTGATCGTCTTGTCATGCTAATCTCAGCAATCTATTTATCTATGTATTTCGAGGTCCGATACGCTGCGAAATCGGTAAAACGATCTACTGTATCGGTAACCGTTTTAGCCTTTTCGGTTTTTTATGACTATTCGTTGCCCATCGTGGAAAGTTGCATAACCATTGCATTTATATCCTTTGAATTCTGCAAGCTGGCTGTTCACATCTTTATTCCAACCACCACTTTGCTTTTCATAATTTCGGTTCAAAATCCAACAACTATCCCCTGATATTCACGTTCCTCCCAGACCTTTATTTTCCACTATTTCATTTTAACCTAGTTCATTTCATCTCCTCTTCCCTTGTGCTTTGGATCTGCGCACCTCAGCCATCCCTCCCTCCACCACACAAGTGCCAAGCCGAGCTCCATCAATTCCTCCTTGCATGCAAGCCGTGACTCCAACGCCAAGCAAAACCCATGCGTCTCCTCCTTTGCACGCCGATTCAGCCTCCGCTTCTCTCTTCCCGCACACCAGCTCGCGCGTCGGCCTCTGCCACCACCCTCAGCCGCGGCATCCCCTCAACGACCTCCGACTCCTTTCCGACCTCGATCTGGCGCGCAAACTCCACGTCAACCACCAACAACCGACCACATCCACCTGGCTCCGCTAGAATCTCCTGGCTCTACCTCTTCACTTCAGCCAATCTATACCTTGCAAGCTTCATTCGCAGGCAATTACCGTGCCTTCACCTGATAATGTGACTTTTATATTTTAGTTTGTATAAATTATATAAAATATAGTATATATGTGTATATTTTACCAAAAAGATGAGTTTGGTTTCACATATACATATTCTAGTTATATATATTCATACTGTTGCTTTATATAAGTGTTCGTGGGCTTAGTTTTATTGTATAAGATTTTATATTTGGTTGCATACTGTTTAAAATTTGTGCAGATATGCATTGGCTTTTATAAGAGTGACGTGTGCTTTACTGTGCATTGCAAGTGCTTTATATACAAAGTATGTATGATATACTCTGTTGGATTTTAAAATATATAGTTTTGGTTCAACACAGTTTATTACTTCAAAGTTTTGTTATTTTTTGAACATGTAAACATGCTTGGTTTCGAAGTAATATATATATATATATTCTTAAATAATATCATTTCGCAGTATGTATATAGTAGGGCGTATATATTCATTTTATTTTTGTATATTTGGTTACAATATATATACATACATATGTGTTTTTATATAATTATATAACTTATTTTATATATATACAAGTCTAGAGATAGCTGTATGTTTATAATAGTCGATTTGTATATTTGACAGTATTTATATACTGAGATGCAAAAATATTTTTAAGTTAGTTATTTATTTTATATATATATATATATATCTGTGTGTGTGTGTGTGTGTGTTAATCTATACAATCTTTAAAATATGTTAGCCACTTAGTTAACTCATGTAAGTATACACATATATTGTTCCAGTGGATTATTGTTTTAAAGAATATGTACTATAAAGTTTTTTATAGCTGTTGAAATTGTTGTTGCATTATTATATGTGTTTATTTATGTATAAAATTTTATAGTAGCTGTACTTCTATGGTTTAAAGTACATATATAAAATGATGTTAGTTTATTTTTATTTTAATATAAAGATTTTTGGATATGATATGTTATGTAAAATACGTGTTGATTTAAAAAATTTCAAATGGATTTTATTTTAAGTCTAGGGTTCTAAGATTGATTATTTTGTAAACATATGTATATAATATGAATATTAGTTTCAGTTATATCAAGCCAGTTTGACTGTTCTCATCGATTCTATTTTATCAGCACTATCCGTCGAAGTCGTGCCTATTTTGTTTCTCTTTGGAATTCGTGTTTGGATCCATAATTCGCTTCCATTCCGTTGTCTATCTTCTCTAACCTCGAAAGGTGAGTAATCACTCATATTAACGTTCTTATATATATTAAATTTGATTTCAATTGAAACGGCAATTGAAATATGCTGCTGTTACTTATTTACACTGTTATATATATGTTATTACCTGTATCTGTTCACCTGTGACATCTGACACCATTACCTGTTATTTATATTGAAATGATACGTACCCGAACAGACTTTAGAATAGGAGAAAATTGTTATGGGTTGAAATGATAAACCCAAGCGATTTTCAATGAATTGAATTTGGGATTACAGGTTGAAATGATATATATATATATATATATATATATATATATATATATATATATATATATACCCCCGTATATATTTAAATTAGGGATTTAAATGACAAATATCTGTTTCACTTGACCATAGGATAGAAACTTATATACAGACACCATTGGTCTATATATCAATAATTTGAAATGATTACTATGGTTTTATATAAATATTTGTTTTAGATATTACGTAAATGTTATTTTATATATAGTTAAATTCTTGATTTTTAGCTATGCATAAATTTATTTTAATATAAAATAAGCTTAATAATAAAGTTTGATTTTATTGAAATATAATATGGTTAAGTATTTATTTAAATTATATTTTAATATAGAGTTTATAATGATTTAATAAATTAAGGTTGAGAAGATAGTTTTGAAATTAATTTGAAATCGTATTTAATTAAGAAATATATTTAATTAGAAATCGATTTGAAACTTATTAAATTTGAGATTTTTAAAGGATATAATTTTATACTTGATTTTGGTTAAGGTAATTTAAATGAATATCTCAAGTTTAAACAAGTTGAAGGAAATATTCAATTTATTTGTAATTTGGGGTTTTATGTAAATAATATAGGATTTATTAAGTGAATATTTCAAAACTAAATAATAATAAAGTTAAATTAAGATATATATGAAATTATCAAATTTAGTTCTGAGATTGTGAAATATTTAAAGCTTTGGAATATATCAAAATTTAAATGGTTTATTTGCGGTTCAAATCTGTATTTGAAATCGATATAATGGTTTATTGAGAACTGAATTGAATTGAAATTGATGATTTGAGATTTGACTAAATTTGAAAATTTGGGATTGGTGTTGATTTGGAATTGATTTTTGAAATTTGAGAAAGCTATTTTATTATATAAAGTATTTTTAAATTATATTTAAAACTATTTATACATGTTACTTTATAAATTTATTTCATATAAACTATTTTAATATAAATTATTTTTAAATTATAAACTATTTTATTATATATACTATTATTTATATTTAAACAGTTAAGTGGGAAGTGTTATGATTCCAAAGCATTATGATTTCTAAATTTTGATTTCCAAAGTATTATGATTTCCAAAGTGTTTGATTTAGAAAGTGTTATAACTTTGAAGTACTAAGATTTTGAAAATGGATATATTTGAAATGGATATATTTAAAACGGAAATGATATCGAATTTGGTTTTGAAATGGAAGTGATATCGTATTGATATGGTTTTGAAATGGCAATGATATTTTGGTTTTGGAATATAAACTATTTTGAAAGTTTATTAAATGACCAATCGATGTAATAATTAAGTAGTTATTGAAGAGTCCGGGATCGGTTAGGGACATGTTATCTGTCTAAACTGAAACCCACTTTAATAACTATTATACGCGGAGTGTGATCCAGAATGAAGTGGTTGGAATGATGACGTTGCTGGATTTGAAGAAAGAGAACGGTAATGGATAGCCTTGACACTTGTGTCAAATTTGAATGACTTAAACAGGAGCCGTGCCGGGCCAATGAGGTTAGCCACCTCTAAGCGAACACACTTCTTCGTAAACTACTCATTACTTGTTTTTGATTGGTGCGCACTCTTGAATTGGGAGTGTTGTTTCACGGTGTTGCGATCGTTGCGACGATGCGTTCTCACTAGTCCAGATCAGGAAAACGGTAGTTTCACTACCATGGTATTGCCTCATGTGCCTTGTCATACTTGTATCCCTGTGCGCGACCACTATGTTTTATTTTGTGTTATACCTATGGAGTACTCCCTGATAGTCCACTAGTTTACGGTGGAGTTTACAGTGCTGTATAGACTGTTACGCTTATATATAAAATGTGTTAAGGGGGATAATGGTAACGCCTTAATGCTTTCTTGATACTTTATATCACTGATAAGCATTATCTACTTAGCGTACATATAAATAGTTTAACGGATCCTTAGAGGATGGTTATCCCAAACATCTTTTAAGTTACTTGTATTTTCAGTTGTTATTTCACTTGAGTTGGATTTATTGATATAATAATGTTAATTCTGACTCAAGTGTTTTGTGTTTTGCTTTACGCTCGGGTCAGACTGAGTGTACCAGTATTCGAGACTCGCCTTTGGAGTTGGAGCTTCGCTTGGAGATCCAGCTATCTATCCAGCTTTTAGATATTCGGTTGATTCTAGTGATGTATTCTGATCTTGCATTTGATTGTTGTATTTGAAACTTCTATTGTATCTTATTTAACTCTGATATATATATAGTGGCTTCATGAACTACTATTCATTTGTTTCCGTTGTATATTGTTATATTACTCCGTGTCTATGATTCTGTGATTATTTATTTACTGTATATACTGAGTTCTGTTAAATATAAACTTACAATATGGTATTTTGGGCAATTCAATTCTGGAATGTTTCGATGCGAATGGTTGAAAATATCAGGTCGTTACATTTAGTATCAGAACTCTGGTTTTTGGCAAAACTTAGCATATAAAGTAAATGTAGTTACAAAATCACTTTCGTTCGTGCCTGAATCTCTCCTTCTTTGTCTCGGTTTCTTTTGAATTGTGGAACTCCCCTGTTTGTTCTGAAGTCCACTCTTGTCTTCGGGTATCCAAATTCTTCTTGATACTGGAGTATCCCATAACTCCACTTCGAATGATCTCTATAATAACCCGACGGTCTCGCCAATCTTCGAATAATTTGTAAATAGGTGAAACTCCTTTATAATAGGCATTGATTTATCGGAGATGTATGTATCCTCGGTTTATGATGCCATTTATCTCCTGTTATGCCTGAATTCTATCTCTTGAGATCGAATGTCGATTTACATCGGAATTCTGCATCGATCTTATTCTTGAAGTCTCGGTCGACCCGGTTAAGGTTACCGCGATTTAATTAACTTATCCATCTTCCTATTTGTTATTTAAACCATCTTGCCTTTGTTTCAAACCTGTCTTCGAATCAAAATTCTCTTTGATATGAGTCCATCAAATTTGAATCTCTATCCTTGCTTTGAAATCCGTTCTTGCATCGTCGAGCGAGGAAGTGTATTTGTAAATTAATATTAAAAATGTTTTTTTATATATTGTGTAAGTTGAGTTGTTTATGTTGATTTGGGTTTTTGATCGATTCGCCTGATCAACGCTATCGATAGGATTTCCAAAACACTTGAACAGAACAAACTGACACAATATTGTTTTCAAATTTGGTAAAAAAATAGTTTTGTATGATTATATTATATATATAAGTATAAATCTCACTGAAATCAAATTGTTAATAAATTTGTTGTCAGAAATGATAATATTTGATTTTCATTTATTATTTTGTAAACCATTGACTATTGCATAATATAAATAAATGAATTTATAAAACTTGGTTATAATTTTATTTGGAATTTGAAAAGAATTTAAATCAAGAATGTGAGAATTTAATTTCCGGTGATTTCAAACTTGGGGCACTACAAGAAAATATATCTTTGGTTGCATTAAGTGGTAGCGTTTAATTGCTAAGTGCAACTAATAAGATTTTACCCTTAACCAAATATTACCCCGCCATCCCGCCTTTGTAAAAATTTCGCGGCTTCCAAAATTTTGTTTTGTCACGTTTTCCCTAATCCTCGGTGCTTTAGAAAAAATTACCCTTTCCTTTGAAATTTCCTTTTCGTCTTTTCACCTAACCAAAATTCTCTTCGACCTAGTTCATCGTTAATTCTCTCTCGCCCGATTCAAGGCTTCTCTGACATCATCCCAGCATAGAAAAGCGCCTTGGGAAACTAGATCGAAACCCTTGCCAGCATGGAAAAGCACATAAAACTATCGATCTGATACCATGGTTCTATTTTAACGTTCTTACAGGTAATATCTCTTCTACTTTATTGAATATTAAATCCAATTCTACTAAATTTGATTGCTATTAGATCGTTTGATGTTTGAACCCAATTACTGTTAAATCTTATTCCACTTAATATCTCACTTAGTGATTTCGATTTTAGGTATTTGTCATAGATGCTTTTTACTTATCTTACTTACTCACATGTGTTTAATCAAGAGCATGTTTATGTATATACAAGATTAAAAGAGAAACTTGTAAAATTGAATTATTATTATTATTACTACTATTATCAAGATCTTGAAAATAAAAAAATAAATAAAAGGTTATAGTAAATGGTCATAAGTGAAAAGAAGCCACTACATTAAGGAAGAACTGACTTTTCCCTAAAGTTTCTGTTCGATTTTTACATTTTAGTGATCTATGAACACTTTGTTAAGTTAATTTAAGATATTATAATAGGAAAAAGTAATTAATCTTTAACCTGTTGAAGAACATGCTATTTCTATGATGGTTTTTTAATTATGAATAAGCTCTTATATTGTTACCTAGCCTCATGAATGTAATATTTTGTTAAATCATTTTCTTATTGTCATATATATGTTTTGTTTATATAATATTTCAGTTGAAGTCAAAAAGGTCTGCACAAGCTATGACTTAATTGCAAAGTTGTTGCTTTGATTTTGTAGATCTATTATTTCAAAAAAATTAGACTTTTCTCTGCATGCATCGGGTTGAAGAAGCAGTAAACATGTTATGACCATTGAATAAACAGAGAAAAGAAGATTTTTGGTTTCAACTTTGACTATTATGTGTTTTTTCCTTAATTTTGCAGACCTGAACGTATTGTCTATACTTCCACAGTTTATCCATTAGACCTCAATATATGCATCAGTATTTGAAGCATAAATGTCGTTGGTCGGTTTTGAGGTAAATCTCCATGTCTATTATAAAATATGGATATTATTTTGTTACATATTCTTACAATCTTTTGGTTAATTATCTTGTAGTAATTATTACATTTTGTTCATTCTTCTGTGCATAGAACAAAATCGGTCACTGCAATGTCCTCGACTGTGGTTATTGTGTGTAACAATTGGATTTTGATCCTTGTTTTATTACTATTAGCACATATGATGTGCTTCTATTAGTGAAATGATAACCTTTCCTATTCGTTGTCCTAAATATTTTAATGTTTATAGTTTCCTCTATATTATAATTGTCAACGATTATGTTACTGTTATTATCACTTAAAATAACTTCTCCTTTGTTAAATGAAGATAGGTAGGTCTAGAGACTTGGAGTAGTTACAAACATCTTTGCTAAACAAATTTATTAGTTGCTTGTCTAAACTTGGATCAATTTCTAAACTTGTGTTCAAGTTAAAAACCTTGTGATGACTTAAACTACTCAAAAAAAATGTGTTGCCTATTTCATCTATATGTTCCAGTTATGTATATGAAAGTTTGATTAAATCAAAAAAAAAAACCAGAAGAAGGTTCAAGTGTTCTTTTTTTTTCTTTTTTTTCTGCTGCTGCTGTTTTGCATCCTAACCTCAAAACTTATATAGAAAGCTAAATGTGTAAACAAAATTAAAGATAAAAACGTAAATATGTTCACAAGATGACCTTATATTCAATTTTAATCATTGTAAAGTTATCCAGGTAACATGCTAAGCCAAGTTTAGCCTCACAGCTTTCAATTGGACAGAGTGCGTGTAAATGGTTTGATAATGCCTGAACTATTGTGAATCATCTGTATTCAGTGTTTGTGCATTAAACGGTGACCTTGCATGCTGGAAAACAGATTCACTAATAATAATCGAACAACTTATGGTAAATCTTTTTAATTCATCACCAGTATCTGCTAGTATCTTTACCAATACACAATCTATAATAATAATAATATAATTAAGTTAACCGAGTTTAAATATTTATAATATTATCAATTAACTATGTTAACCAAGTTAATAAAAATTAGTTAAGTTTTTTTTTTAAAATTAAACAAGTTTATAAAATTAACCAAGTTTAAGTCAATTGAATTTTATAAATGATGATAATATAACTAATTTAACAAAGTTTTATAAATAATAATGATTACGATGATGAATTGACTAACTTTATAATAATAACAACAATATAATTAAGTTAACCAAGCTTTAATAATAATACTACTAATAAATTAACTAAGTTAAGAAAGTTAATAAAATTAACTAAGTTTTGTTAAAATTAAACAAGTTTTATAAAATTAATTATTCTTAGGTCACAAGATGATGTAATGTTCGATCAAATCTGTTATTATATTCAAAGCCTCCCCTTCCAAAGCCATTGAGTAAAGCTGAGCATCACTACTATTTTGTTCTAGAACTCTTAAATTTAATAAGTTTATTTTTTGATTGCTGTGTAGATGAAAATGACGAGACCAATCATCTCTTTAATTAATTGTATTTGCATTTTGATTGTAATACTGCATAAAATAATGGATGTGAATCAAATGAAAGAGATAAGGAAGTGAAACAATACTATCAAGATAAGGTATTTGAGAAAAAATGGGTGGACTTTAGTCAGTGGGTCTTCAAAAGCCAGAATGTTGGGTAAAAATTTGAAGTATTCATGTGAGACACAGGTGGATTTCTTGGCCAAAACCAAAAACATTCAATTCTATCATATTACATTCAGATTCAATATATTTTGATCCTACATTGCTGCTGTTAGAGAATATGGAAGATAAGGGTAGTATTATTGATGTCAGCAAGCAGGTCGAATCTACAAATTAAAAACTCTGCAGTTGCCTTATCTAACGGGTATGATGCTTTAAATACGATATCAGAAAATAGGTTTGATAATGATATTCTATTGTTTAGGGATAGTTTAGATGATGATGAAATTGGTAACACGAAATTTACAAGCTTTTTAAGGCAATGTAATGAAAATTCTATAATGTTGCAAGAAACGGATTTATGCACATTAGTATTGTTGGGTATGTTTTGTTGTGCTGTTACAAGAAACGGATTTAGGCACAGTAATTTCTTGTTTATTATTTACAGATTTAATTGCGAGTTATTTTTTAAATTGTAGCCTTATTTGGGTAAAAATCCTGGATCCACCATTGGAAAAAATAATCAATATATCCACTGATCCATATGGTTTGGCTAGTGATCAAGATAAACAGAAGTAATAAATAATTGAATTAAGCAAGCAAAAATTAATAGTTGAAGCATCTACATCGTGCTATTAGTCTAATGGTAAATGAATTAATAAATTTGATGATTTATACAGGTGTGCATCTTCTAGACTTATGCCATGCGGGTAAGTCGAACCCAACCCATACCATGACCAAGCTCATGAGTTCATGTTCAATGCCCGATCCATCATCATCTGATGACTTACACATTACTCGAAGAACATCCATACTTTCTCCTAATGGTGCACCTTCTCCAGATTCAGAATACTCCAACAAAGTATCTGATTCATCCACCTATTATAATGCACCAGCTAATGCACCCGGAAATTTATGGTTCTCCTGAGAGTTCTCCAGCTTTTACATTGGGTTATTCCGATGGAGAACACTCTAATTCTTCAGGCAGTGCTCCAGCTTCTGCACCAGGATATTCTAATGGAGACAGTTCTGATTATCCAGGTAGTGCTCCAGCGTCCGCACTAGGATATTCTAGTAATAAATATTCTGATTCACCAGGCAGTGCTTCGGCTCTTGATTTAGGAATATTCGGTTCCCTCTGCAGAGATTATTTGTAAACTGCTTGTATTTTAGCTGTGTTGATGGCCACTGGACCTTGATATTGAATTTCATAACTATGAGATGGTCCTACTGTATGATCCTGAAACCTACACAAGTAAAACTACACAGTAAGCATAGACATCAATTTGAAAGCCTACTGCATGATCTTGAAACCTACACAGTAAGTATTTGACATTGCTGTGTGTATACAGACATTGCAATAGTGACTAAGTTTTGAAATTTAGTAAGAAATTCATAGTATACAAGCAGTTTATCAATGCTTGTTACCATTTTAACTAAAGCAACACTTATAAAGTAATTGGTTCAATTTCCTTAAAACTGCTTGCTCATGAATGACAGAATCACATTTTAAATTTTTATCCTAACATATGCAGGTAGATTTATTAAAGCATGCTTGCGAGCATTACATTTTAACTTTTTGGTACACATGTCGATTGATGAGGAAACGGTTTGTTGTTTTATTTAAAATGAATACTTTACTCATGTAGTTATTTATTTTCTTTCAGGCATGAAGTGAGAAATTTAGAACCATTAGGTAAAAACAATTACCGCATGCGACTGGACGTAGAGGAATGGCTAGATTGACCAACGATTGTGGTTAGTTAATTAACTGTAACATTATTTACCTATCTAGTTAATTAACTATTGATTAATTTTTTTAAATGTCTTTCTAAATGTAGAAAAAACAGAGTCAAGATTCATCATCCATATCTAGAGCTGATATTTGGATCAAATCTCGCGCTAAAAAAAATGGTGAACCGGTGAACATGGAAGTTGCAACTGTTACTGTAAGAATATTTGATTTTGTTAGTAATTAAACACTGAAATTTTTACCGTCGTGCATAACCTACATTTATATTAATTTATGTAGGAGGAGATTAAAAAAAATAATGACAAACATTCCAGCTCGATAAGTAATGTCAAAGAAGATGCAATTGCACAAGTATTGGGACAAGATAAACCAGGACGATTAAGAGCACTAGGAAGGGGATACACCGAAACTAAGTTAACTTTGGCACATTCTAGAGATAATCAAATAACTAATTGTCAAAAAAGAATTTCGGAATTGGAGAGTATGGTGCACATGCTAATGAATAAGCAGGTAAACTTCATGCTAATTACATTTATTTCACATGCTAACAAGTGAAGCTGATAGTCTTTCTATATGATTTAACTGTAATTGTAAAAGCAAAGATATGTATTAAACCTCAATCAATTAGGATTGAAGCATTAGGATTACATAGATTGGTGAAATATTGTCTATTGAATTTTAACTGATACATTTCCATAGTCTAGTTTATGTTCTAACTATCAAGATATCGGCCATCGTTACTCTGTGTCTATTGGGTATTATTGTATTCCTATAAAGAAATTTCTTTTGCTAGGAAATCAAGATTTATACAAAAATTCATAAAGTCAGAAATAAATATGAAAATATGTAAATTTTGGACAGGGAGAAACCCAGTTCATATTTGCTGACAGTCTATGGTAATTTGCAAGCTAAGATGCTGTGAATTAAAAAGATATAATGTTAATATAATTAGCGAACATGTAGAAAGAGGGATAAGGCAAGTCACAGTGGAAGTATCATATTTGCTGAAAGTCTATGGTTCATATTTGCTGACAGTCTATGGTTCATATTTGCTGATAGTCTATTGTTGATTGTTAAACTCATTTGCAGGTAATTAGCTATTTCGAAGCGAAGACTGTCGACAACAAAGAACTATTGGTAATCAAGCAACGAACATGAATTTAATTGTTATATATGTTGTCGTATTTTGTTAGTACCATTTGTGGAAACTTGTATGTGAATGCTTGTAGTATGTGACTTATTTTGTTGAAAAACTACTATCGAATTGATTATGGATATTATATTTGATTGTGAGATTAGCATGTTTTTGCAATTATTTTAATATGATGATCACATGATTGATTGTTTGTATATGCTAATTATGTGATTTAATTGTTTGTTTGAATATATGAAAATTATGTGATTGAACGTTCGTTTTAATATGAATAGTATATAAGCGATTGCTGGAAATGGTATAAACCATCAACCGTAAATAGTAGCATTTAAAATATGCTACCAAACAACCAATAACTTTTAGTAGCATTTCAAAAATACTACAGAAACAAATGTAAACTAATATAAAAAATATATAGTTGCATTTTAAAAACGCTACCGAAAATAAATAAAAAAGCATATAAACAAAAAATGCAACCAAAAAATGAAGACTTATGGTAGCGTTTTTTTAACCCTATAGAAAAAACCTATAGCTGCATTTAAAAGTGACTTTTGGTAGCGTTTTTTAAATCCTACAGAAAATACCTATAGTTGCACTTAAAAGTGACTTTTGGTAGCGTTTACTACAACGCAACAAAAAGTTTTAGACTTTTAGTTGCATGTCTTATAGCAGCGTTCACTGAAACGCTACCATAAGTTATGGTAGCGTTTTTTCAACACTACCAAAAGTCTTTTCTGGTGTAGTGGGGTTTAAAGGTTTAAAGGATATATTATTTAAAGTATTTTCAAATAAGAATTGTTTCAAAGAATTTTAAAATGTTAAATTTGTGCTCTTCTCTTTTGTCACTAGAAAATAATTTCGGTGATGGCGGCCGCATCATTGACATTCATTTTCGAGTTTCGAAGTGGATAGACTATTTTGTAGCCCAGCTACACTTTTGTTTGGAAAAAAATAAATTGATTTGAATTTCTAAACATGACTTGATTTATAATATATATTGAAGACTTTAAATTGGATTTGATATATTATGTATATATATTTATTTTATCTCTATATGGTTTTAAGTTAGTCGGAAATTTAATTCTTAAATTCTATGTTTAAGGGTGATTCCAAATTTTAAATGAAATCAAAATTTTGAATAAATATTTAAACTTGAATAATTGAATTGGGAAAATTTTACTATTATAATACTCAATTGCGTTACAATATAACTTACCTTAATCATTCAGAAGTTAACTATGTAATTGAATAATATACAGTATAAAAAGATGTTAAAGGAATTTATAAATAAATTTGAGTGGTTATAATAAGTGTAAATATACTTAATATATGTGATAAGATATATTAAGTGGAATAAATTTAATAGTTATTTGGAATAAAGAAAGATTAAATTTGTTGAATAAAATATGACTATAATAAATGACTATATAAATTTATGATTTTAGAAATTGTTAATTTAAGATAACTGGATAATAAGATAATCATTCAGAAATAGTTAAGATTGATTTAACTTACGTGAAATCAAATGGATTAAATCAGTATTGAATAATAATTAATTTAAAATTTAAATTTATATGATTTTAAATTAATTGTTTTATTTTATTTTCAGTCTACTTTCTTTCTGGTTGTTCCGATTCTCCTACCCTCTACCTTTTCGAGGACGAAAAGTTTTGAGTGGGGAAGAGTGTAACAACCAAAACATTTTAGTGGTTTGTTTATTTAATTAATTGAAATTTAGTGAAATTTTAAACAATAAATTTGGAAATAAAAATTTAATACTTGAAATGCGTATAATTAAACATAGTAAATGGTAAATTTTCATCGGATAATATGGAAGTTATTTTCCTGTGTAAATTCTATTTCAGTATATATCAGTTAAATTTGATGATAATAAATTAATTTCCAAACCTGAAATGTTTTTCTATACAAGAATTCTAAATCATCTTCAGAGTGAGACGTCAAATTTCGTTTCATCAAAATCAGACTTCTTTAGCTCCGTCGATCTTATTTTTCTGCATTTTTGCTGCATTTTTCCGCCAGCAGAATTTCAAATTTTTGTAATTCAATCGTACCACTGATATCATACCGTTTTGATCGTCTCGTCGTGCTAATCTCAGCAATCTATTTATCTGTGTATTTTGGGGTCCGATACGCTGCAAAATCAGTAAAACGATCTACCGTATCGGTAACCGTTTTAGCCTTTTCGGTTTTCTGTGAATATTCGTTGCCCATCATGGAAGGTTGCATAACCACTGCATTTATATCCTCTGAATTCTGCAAGCTGGCTGTTCACATCTTTATTCCAACCGCCACTTTGCTTTTCATAATTTCGGTTCAAAATCCAACAACTATCCCCTGATATTCACGTTCCTCCCAGACCTTTATTTTCCACTATTTCATTTTAAGCTAGTTCATTTCATCTCCTCTTCCCTTTTTCTTTGGATCTGCTCACCTCAACCATCCCTCTCTCCACCACACAAGTGCCAAGCCGAGCTCCATCAATTCCTCCTTGCACGCAAGCCGTGACTCCAACGCTAAGCAAAACCCATGCATCTCCTTCTTTGCACGCCGATTCAGCCTCCGCTTCTCTCTTCCCGCACGCCAGCTCACGCGTCGGCCTCTGCCACCACCCTCAGCTGGGGCAACCCCTCAACGACCTCCGACTCCCCTTAACGACCTCCGACTCCTTTTCGACCCCGATCTGCCGCGCAAACTCCACGTCAACCGCCAACAACCGACCACATCCACCTGGCTCCACTAGAATCTCCTGGCTCTGCCTCTTCACTTCAGCCAATCTGTACCTGCATGCTTCATTCGTGGCCAATTACCGTGCCGTCACCTGATAATGTGAGTTTATATATTTTACTTTATATAAATTATATAAAATATAGTATATATGTGTATATTTTACCAAAAAGATGAGTTGAGTTTGGTTTCACATATACATATGCTAGTTATATATATTCATACTTTACTTTATATAAGTGTTCATGAGCTTAGTTTTATTGTATAAGATTTTATATTTGGTTGCATACTATTTAAAATTTGTATGGATATGCATTGGCTTTTATAAGAGTGGCGTGTGCTTTAATGTGCATTGCAAGTGCTTTATATATAAAGTATGTATGATATACTCTGTTGGATTCTAAAATATATAGTTTTGGTTCAACACGGTTTATTACTTCAAAGTTTTTTTTTGAACACGTAAACATGCTTGGTTTCGAAGTGTGTGTGTGTATTCTTAAATAATATCATTTCATAGTATGCATATAGTAGGGCGTATATATTCATTTTATTTTTGTGTATTTGGTTACAATATATATACATACATATGTGTGTTTATATAATTATATAACTTATTTTATATATATACAAGTCTAGAGATAGCTGTATGTTTATAATAGTCGATTTGTATGTTTGACAGTATTTATATACTAAGATGTAAAAATATTTTTAACCTATAAGTTAGTTATTTATTTTATATATATGTGTGTTAATCTATACAATTTTTATAATATGTTAGCCACTTAGTTAACTCATGTAAGTATACATATATATTGTTCCAATGGAGTATTGTTTTAAAGAAATATGTAATATCAAGATTTTTATAGTTGTTGAAATTGTTGTTGCATTATTATATGTGTTTATTTATGTATAAAATTTTATAGCAGCTGTACTTCTATGGTTTAAAGTACATATATAAAATTAAGTTAGTTTATATTTTTTTTATTATAAAGATTTTTGGATACGATATGTTATGTAAAATATGTGTTGATTTAAAAGTTTTCAAATGGATTTTATCTTAAGTCTAGGGTTCTAAGATTGATTATTTTGTGATGTATATAATATGGATATTAGTTTCAGTTATATCTAGCCAGTTTGACTGTTCTCATCGATTCTATTTTATCAGCTCTATCCGTCGAAGTCGTGCCCATTTTGTTTCTCTTTGGAATTCATGTTTGGATCCACAGTTCACTTCCATTCCCATTGTCTATCTTCTCTAACCTCGAAAGGTGAGTAATCACTTAGATTAACGTTCTTATATATATTAAATTTGATTTCAATTGGAACGACAATTGAAATGTCCTGTTGTTAGTTATTTACACTGTTATATATATGTTATTACCCGTATCTGTTCACATGTCACATCTGACACCATTACCTGTTATTTATGTTGAAATGATACGTACCCGAACGGACTTTAGAATAGGAGAAAATAGTTATGGGTTGAAATGATAAACCCAAGCGATTTTCAATGAATTGAATTTGGGATTACGGGTTGAAATGATATATATAGCCGTATATATTTAAATTGCGGATTTAAATGATAAATATCCGTATCACTTAACCATAGGATAGAAAATTATATACAAACACTGTTGGTCCATATATAAATAATTTGAAATGATTGCTATGGTTTTATATAAATATTGATTTTAGATGTTATGCAAATGTTATTTTATATATAGTTAAATTCTTGATTTTTAGCTATGCATAAAAAAAATTTAATATAAAATAAGCTTAATAATAAAGTTTGATTTTATTAAAATATAATATGGTTAAGTATTTATTTAAATTACATTTTAATATAGAGTTTATAAATTAAGGTTGAGAAGATAGATTTGAAATTAATTTGAAATCGTATTTAATTAAGAAATATAAGTAATTAGAAATCGATTTGAAACTTATTAAATTTGATATTTTTAAAGGATATAATTTTATACTTGATTTTGGTTAAGGTACTTTAAATGAATATTTTAAGTTTAAATAAGTTGAAGGAAATATTTAGTTTATTTGTAATTTGAGGTTTTATTTAAATAATATTGGATTTATTAAGTGATTTATTTCAAAACTAAATAATAATAAAGTTAAATTAAGATATATATGAAATTATCAAATTTAGTTTTGAGATTTTGAAATATTTAAAGCTTTGGAATATATCAAAATTTAAACGGTTTATCTGTGGTTCAAATCTGTGTTTGAAATCGATATAATGGTTTGTTGAGAACTGAATTGAATTGAAATTGATGATTTGAGATTTGACTATATTTGAAAATTTTGGATTGGTGTTGATTTGGAATTGATTTGTGAAATCTGAGGAAGCATTTTATTATATAAAGTATTTTTAAATTATATTTAACACTATTTATATATGTTACTTTATAAATTTATTTCATATAAACTATTTTAATATAAATTATTTTTAAATTATAAACTATTTTATTATATATACTATTATTTATATTTAAACAGTTAAGTCAGGGTGTTATGATTCCAAAGCATTATGATTTCTAAATTTTGATTTCCAAAGTATTATGATTTCCAAAGTGTTTGATTTAGAAAGTGTTACAAATTTGAAGTACTAAGATTTTGTAAATGGATATATTTGAGATGGAAATGATATCGAATTTGGTTTTGAAATGGAAGTGATATCATATTGATATGGTTTTGAAATGGCAATGATATTTTGGTTTTGGAATATAAATTTTTTGAAAGTTTATTAATGACCAATCGGTGTAATAATTACGTAGTTATTGAACATTCGGGGATCGGTTAGGGACATACTGTCCGTCTAAACTGAAAATCACTTTAATAACTATTATACGCGGAGTGTGATCCAGAATGAAGTGGTTGGAATGATGACGTTGCAGGATTTGAAGAAAGAGAACGATAATGGATAGCCTTGACACTTGTGTCAAATTTGAAATGACTTAAACAGGAGCCGTGCCAGGCCAATGATGTTAGCCACCTTTAAGCGAACACACTTCTTCGTAAACTACTCATTACTTGTTTTTGATTGGTGCGCACCCTTGAATTGGGAGTGTTGTTTCACAGTGTTGCGATCGTTGCGGCGATGCGTTCTCACCAGTTCGGATCAGGCAAACGGTAGTTTCACTACCTTGGGTATTGCCTCATGTGCCTTGTCATACTTGTATCCCTATGCGCGACCACTCCGATTTGTTTTGTGTTATACCTATAGAGTACTCCTTGATAGCCCACTAGTTTACGGTGGAGTTTACAGTGCTGTATAGACTATGATGCTTATATATAAAATGTGTTAAGAGGGATGATGGTAACGCCTTAACGCTATTTTGATACTTTATATTACTGATAGGCATTATCTACTTAGCCTACATATAAATAGTTTAACGGATCCTTAGAGGATGGTTATCCCAAACATCTTTTGAGTTAATTGTATTTTCAGTTGTTATTTCACTTGAGTTGGATTTATTGATATTAGAATGTATTTATTGATATTAGAATGTTAATCCTGACTCGAGTGTTTTGTGTTTTGCTTTACGCTCGGGTCAGAACGAGTGTACCAGTATTCGAGACTCACCTTTGAAGTTGGAGCTTCGCTTGGAGATCCAGCTATATATCCAGCTTTCAGATATTCAGTTGATTCTAATGATGTGTTCTGATGTTGTATTTGATTATTGTATTTGAAACTTCTATTGTATCTTATATAACTCTGATAGATATATATATAGTAGCTTCATGAACTACTATTCATTTGTTTCCGCTGCATATTGTTATATTAATCTGTGTCTGTGATTCTGTGATTATTTATCTACTGTATATGTTGAGTTCTACCAAATATAAACTTACAATCTGGTATTTTGAGCAATTCAATTCTGGCATGTTTGGATGCGAATGGTTGAAAATATCAGGTCGTTACACTTACTAAGAACCTCTCTAAACAAATAATCTTTTAATCGGTCCTTAGCATCTCATATTCTGGTCTGTCTAACCTCCTGGATGAAATTCTACTCACATAGGAATTAATTCAATGTATATTTACTACTAGGTCAAGCTAGCAAATTATTCTGTCCTTGACACCCCAAAATGAAGTTATGGGTTAATAATGAAATGAATATGATTACAAAAGCATAATTGATAACTGATCAAATAACACAACAACATAAACATCCATGATTTAATTCCTTGTAATCATTTTCTAATGAAATATGGTTAATACCCTTACCACCATCTTTAGCAAGGAAAGCTTCCTCTAAAATTTCAAAGTTAAATGTCATTTAAAAACTCTTTTACATTGCTATGTTTTTACTTTAAAATGAGATTGGATTCTCTAATTTTAAAACTAAGGCTTTCGACCATATCCTTCGGATCATTGTGACATCATGATTTACACTCTGTCGCTCTCCCAGTCGACATCATAGAGCAACCAAGCCCTCCGTCCCCTTCCATTTAACTAATGGGTTTGAATTAAGCGATTATGCCCCTTTCGCCACTTTACTCTAGCTGTAGGACCTTTCGAAATCATTGCTTAAGCAATGTGAAAGGCCCCATCCACTACATCTTTGAAACCATGCGGAAGGAACCCATCGACGCCATTGATTGGGTGCGGCACAACCCTTCCACCTCTGTAATTAAAGGCATGTAGAAGGATCCTTTGGACACTATCAACTAGTGCAGAAGGTACCCTCCATAATGGTTGGACTTACTCAAGTACAAAGGTGAGGAAGGTATGCTATTGACACCATTGATTGGTGCGACACACCCCTTCCATCTTTATTGATTAACATACTTACTGAGCATATAAGACTATCTACTAGAGCGAAAGGTCCTTTCCATGATAGTTGGATTAATTAGTGCACCGGTGCACACTTATTAAAGTGTATGTATGCGAAGGGACCATCTTCAACACTGTTGATTGGTGCGAAAGGAGCCTTCCGCCTTCATTCTAGTATATGTTAACTACAACGACACCCCTATTCCCTTAGTGTTCTAAGGGAGGCGGAATCAATGCTTTCTAAGGCAAGTGGTGTTGCTGTAATTATCATAAAACCTAATTTTTAATAAGTAAACAATTTCTTTTTACTTAACCCTTTATGTTGTAAATTTTCTATTGAATAATAAAACCTTTATAAAATTCTTGTAAGAATTTGTTGTCGCATGTAATCCCTCAATGCTCCAATACTTAATTAAAATTATTAACTAACCTCTTGTATTTAGTTAATCATTAAATACTAATATTTCTAATTAAATCCATAACTCACACAAATCTCTTGAGAACAATCTTAGAAATACACATAAATTCCAAAATGATAGTATTTTTATCATTTAAAATTTTCAACCCAAAAATAATTAATTAATTCCTTAAATCAATTAAAACTAGAAATATTATTTCTTTCACTCAAAAATTGATAATAAATTATTCATAGCATAGAATATTATGAAAATTTAAAAGCATCTCCAAATTAATGTTTTACATAACATATTAAAAAATCATGGCATTTGGAAATCATTTTGCATGATTTTCCCTTAAAAACAAACTACATTATTCCACAAAATCCTTATTTTAATTATGACATGACATTTGAATCAAAACATATCATCATTCATCCAATCATTGGTTTTAAACTTCAAACCTAAATTAAAACATTTAAGATGACTTAAATGAGAAGATTTAGATCATTATTCACCTTTCTTGGATAAGGAACTTGAGATTTGCTCTACACTTTAATATTCCTAGCTTGAATCTTAGCCTCTAATTGATTTTTGAGCACCTCTTCTCCTAGGGTTATGATTGGCCTTGTTTTTCTTATGTTTATGTTTTTTTTTATAAGAATGTAAATGTGAATAAGAAATTGGTGAGGGTTTTTAGGGGTTATGGGGGTCCAACTATTCCTATATTGCCCTTGCCTTATTTTCTTAGGTTTTTAAGTCATAACTCTTTCCCATTAATTAATTTAGTTATGTAACGACCCAGAATTTTCGATTTCGAAAATTTCAAATAGTTAGGAAAAGAAGAAAAGAGATAGAAGAAGAAACAGAAATGAAACACAGAATCTCACATTCGCAGTGGATCAAAATATAATATCAAATAAAATAACAGTTATACAAAGAAAAACTATATCGGTTAATTTACATTAATACATCAGAGTTACAACATTTACACAAACACTGGACAGTTAAAAGCAACATGTCCTAGATAAACAAATATCTCACAGCAGAATACTCTATACATTCCTACTATCCAGCTCGCCACCTGAGCTCCAGAACATCCCTTACCTGAAAATCTATAATACATGGTCTGACCCGAGCATTACATTAATGTAACACCCGGGTCATGCTGGAAACCAGCGTGAGTAAACCTATATAATATCTATATAACTTATATGAATTACCAAAGTAACTCATACTCTTTACGAGTTCTTACCTATTATAGTAAATCATTTATCACACACAACAATTCTTGGGATTAAATGTCTAGATTACTTGACTTATTCCATTCCAGACCTGATTATTCTCACATATCCAATTTATAAGGAATTTTAGATTACTATTCGAAGTGGTTTCGGGTATTACTGATACTCGGCCCTGGTCTGTTCGACTTCAATATCATTTCTAATCCAAGTTGTTTAAGTGGATACAAATCAATTTAATATAGGGTATCATAGTCACACAGCAAATCAATTATTGATAGACAACTCACAATATCACAGTTCAACCCATTATAGCATATCACAAATCATAATAAGTTATTAGACTAGATATAAATCTAATCGTTCAATACCATTCAATCATCCATAAACAAGTTAAATTAGATGTTCAATCTCAATTTAATTACCAAGTTTAAAAACTTAAATTACCTTTAATCATATTCACCTAACATTAATTAATCAAAAACCAATTAATTAACCACCTTAAATTATTTTTCTCAACTAATCATCCTTGATTAATCATTCTCTAATTACATTAAGTAATTAGCCCTAAATTAATTACATCAATTAATTATTCTTTAACAATTCACTTTAATTACTCTTAGTAATTAATTAATGATCCTCTAATTACTTTCATCAATTACTCTTTTAATTAATCGCGTTCGGGATTAACTATCCTTTAATTACTTACTTTAATTAATCATTTAATTAATTACACTGAGTAACCCTTCCTTAATTACTTTATTATGAATTAGTTATTTAACTTAACTTAATTAATAATGGTTAATTACAAGTCATTTTCCATTAAATTAATTAACCATTCTTAATTAACCAACTAATCCTTAATTAAATTCTTAATTAATCCTTAATTACTTAATAATTAATAAGTTATACTTACTAATTATCTTATCTTAATCACCTAGTTAACCTTAATTACATTGCTTCATTAAGTTAAAACAAATAAGGATTAATTTTAAAATAAATTTCTCAACTTTAAATATCAAACATTAATAAATCGATTATTACTTAAAATAGTTTAAAGATAATTAAATTTAAACTTGACTTGTTAAGCCTAAAAACTCTGAGAATTTATAACATTTAAAACTTAACAACTAAACCTATCAATACACATGCACGCATATGGGCCGAAGCCCAATACGATGCAACCATGTTCCCAAAACTCCTTCCCTTCTTCTCAATTACCAGACATCTCAACCCTTCCCCAAAACCCATCTGAATTTGATTTCCACGATTCGGAAAACAACTGCTCCGATCAACCAAAACACCCACCATCTATTCGAACAACTGATCAGCCTGAAAGAAAACACATATCGCAACATCTACAAATTCCGAGCACCATAACCATCCCCTACGTGCACGCTATGCACATGCACTACCTCATCTCTGACCATCTCTCCGTCACGAAAAATCCTACAAGTAACACTCGTCCCCAGCCTCAATCTCGCCGCGTTGCCGACCCAAACTTTGCCTTCGTTCGAAAAACAGATCTCCATTCACCCAAAGTCCAAAGCACGAAGCCACGCTACCCTCACAAATCGACCAATTCCATCGCCGACCGACCCTTACTGCACACACCATCGACCTCCAATAGAAGCCCACACATGCAGCTATCACCGTGCCAAGCCCCCTAGACTTCCGGTCACCTCCTCGTTTCCCAAAAACATCGCGACATCACCCAAAATCGACTCACCCTAAACCCTAAAAAAAACTTTCTCTCTCAATCAAAGCCTTAAACTAAGATTTCGCTACGGTCCATACCTCTGCTACGTCCACCAGACCCTTCCCGACCCAACCGCACTACCCCACGATGGCTAGACCGCCAGAAATAAATTTTTGAACGGAAATCGTTCATTCTCAAATCTTTTACAATCTAGGCTGTTAAAAATCATGATTTAACCTCTAAAATCCTATTTCTGCAAGGGAATTCAACTTGCATGCTTAAATCTTTGATTCAATTGTATTGATTTTCCACAAAAATTGAGTTATCTATTGTAAAATCTAACATTCATTAACTATACAACAATATTCGTTCACAAACTATTTTTAACTTAAACTCTACTGAAAATTACACATATTCCCCGTTAACATCATCATCAGCCATGAACTAGATTAAGAGATTTATATTTTGAAACTGGGATGAATAATATATTGGCTGCCATAGAGAAATCATCATATATTCAAATTTTAAATACATGTTTCTCACCTTATTTGAAGAACAGAGGACAGTTCATTCCTAGAACTCGATATTTGATTTTATGTTGAAACAAAAGTTTGATTGCTGATCTGTGATTAAAATGCTTAAGTTGAACCTGAAGCCTTAATGATTCAAGTTGAAGAGTTGTTGCTTGATTAAATTTCCAGGTTAGAGTTTGTTTATAGCTCTTTGATTTCTGGTTTGAAACTGATTACACGCTATTTTCTTTTGGGTTTTGAAATTGAAGATAGAAAAGAGAATGAGAGAGTAGAGTATAGATGTATTTATAGCTTTAATTATGTTTTTATAAAAATAAAATAAAATAAATGAAATTGAGACACTTGTTTATTTAGCTTACGATTGTCCTTAACATGATATAATTAATTTACACTTGTAATAACATATCATTATTAGCTTACATTTGTCATTTATGTTGTATTAATATGTTTTACGTATATTAATATTATATTTATATTACATTTTAAATTTAGTTTTATATTTAAAAATATCTTAAGTGTATAAATATCTAAACTATCTCTTTATTTATCAATACTCAATTTAAAAGAAAATTATAAAAATTCCAATTATGCATTTACAAATAATTATACTAGTTTAATATGTCTTCTATAAAATCTTTTAAAGAGAATGTTATAAAACAAATCATATGTACATATTATTTTTAAACTCAACTTATTTTTAGGATGTTTATATTTGAATTTCAAATCCAAATTCTCCTTATAAATTCTACTTATACATATTCAAATTAATACTTATTTTATTTACTTAGGAAAAGAATGAATTTCATATTATAATAAATGATTTATAAAAGAAATTATTACATATTTATTTGCCTAGAAATTTACGGGATATCACATTCCTCCCCCTTTAAATCTTTTCATCCTCGAAAAGAAACGAAGCCAGAATTTATTCAATAACTTAAAACCAGATGAATTATTCTTTGATTATTTTTAAAATACTTTTAAAATCCACACAATATTATAAAATAGTTTTTATAAAAATACTGTTTATAACTCGATGTCTCAACCAGTCCATTCTTGTTCTTACAGAAATTCAGACATACGTTGATCAGGCGTATGACGGAAAATCTATAAGTATTTAGCAGACCCATTTTCAACACCCAGTGAAAATACTTAGAAAATAATTTTACTGAAAATATAGAAAACATTTTTGAAAATAGAGGAAACTTCTTTGGTGAGAATGCTCTGGAAATCATCACCCCCATCCATGGTCGCAGTTAACCCAATGGTTATGTTGCCATCCCGGCAAAATCCATAGATAACTGTAGGCACTCTGCGCCTCTCGATTACACCGTGAAACCCGCTACAGATCGCAGCTACATCTAGGGTTATGTTGCTATCACAGCAAAAACCCATATAACTATAGGCATCAGCGCCCTCGAATTCCGGTGCCAAAAAAATGAAACTTCACCCCTCGACCATAGATCGCAGTCTACCGATGTTACGTTGCTTTCCCGACAAAATCAAGCGTAGACCATTGACACTCACCTCCATACGATTTCCGCTATGGTCCACAGTAGATCGCAGCGACATCGAGTTATACTGTCATCATAGAATAACCCAAATGCCTCTGTAGGCATCAGCGCCCTCGACTTTCGCTACCCAATAATCCTCAAGAACTTCAGTTTGTCCGGACTTTCTCACAGGGTCCACTTTAGAGTCTCCCCCTTAGAGCTCAAGGCAGTACCAACCTATGATACTTCTAAGAAGTTCATTTCAAAGGAGCGCCTTTTTCTCCAGAGCCATTTTCAAAACACTTTATACAATACACATATAGTATTTTCCAAATCATACACCTAGTATGAATCCCATATAAATCTTCTTTTCCCAAAATCGATTATCCCAAAATCGATAGTTCTCAAACTAGGCTTTCCAAATTTCCAAAATTGATTTTTTCCTAAAAATCAAAAGCCTTTCCAAAATCCATAGGTCCCAAAAACTTTTTCTCCAAAATTATTCTCATAATATCCTTTATATAAATATATATATATGGGTATATATATAACCTTGAAAATCTTTGGATCACTTCATACTTGTATAAATTCCCTTTTATACTTCAAATATTTTCAAAAACCCTTTTTATTCTAGGTATAGATTCAACAAGGGGAGTTTATTAATTATATATACATAACTTTTTTATGTCAAAACAATATTCAAGCTTGATTGCTCTATAAAGTCACTTACCATAATACTTACTTCCATAAAGTAAATTTCTACCATAGAAATATCCAATTTCCACTTGATTTCATCATATATTCACAAAATATACTTTTCATTTCAAAAACCATTTTACAGTTCTTATCCATAAATATTCAATATCAATTTCATTCAAACCCGCACGATGTACTCATATCATCTGTGCGCCATATCAATCTGATCGCTCACTCGATCACACAATTTCTTTTTCGAACTTGTATCGTCCACCCGACTTCCTAGCGCGGACTCATATATGGTTTCTTGATCAGAAACCGTCATTCTCCTTGCATAGTCATACTGATAGATAATTTTCAGAAGGAATCAAAAATCCATATCCAAGTTCGCCATTGAAAATCGAGTGAAAAATCCCAACTCAGATCGATATACTCTCTCGAAATTTTATGCTCAAATCTAGATCAATCACTATGCAAATAGAATAATATACATACATCCTAGTATTTATCTCCATTGATTATTAACTAAATCAATTTCTCCTTTCTATTCACATTTCCTTTAATTCTATTCACTAATTCACAATTGCTTCCATTTCCTATTGAGTTATCACTTTAATCATAAACAGTTTGTACTCTGACCCACTTAATTTAAAAATAGTTTGAAAAAGTTTTAAATAGATAAGTAGTTGAAAAATAGTTATTATTTGTAAAATAGTTGTAAAATAGTTAAGTAGTTATGAAATAATTGTAAAGTAGTTAGACAATTGTAAAATAGTTGTAAAATAGTAATTAGTTATAAGATAGTTATAAAATAGAAATCAGTTTATAAAACAATTGTAAAATAAGTATAAAATAGTTTGGCTTTAAAAAGAAAGGTTGTATATAGTAAATAGCTTGGAAAAATAGATTTATATTAAAACAATTTATTTTGAAAATAATCTAGAGTCAAACTGTTCAATTCCCAATCTCCATTCCCATCATTCGATTTAAATTTCCACTTTCATTTAAATTGACTCGATTCTAATTTCAATATTTCAATTTCCAGTGAAATTGATTTAATCCCAATTCAAATTGAATTAACCTCAATTTCTTTCCAAATTCAAATCAAATTCCATTTGAATTTTAAACCTATTCAACTTTAATCACAATTCCAAATTATTCAAATCAATTTGGACTGATTTCAAATTGAACCCACTTCAATTTCTAATCATTTCAATTCCTGTTTGAATTAATCCCAATTCCAATCTCCACTTTGTAAATCATCTCGAATTATATAAATTCGAGTTAAATTTTTAAATATTGATTTAATTTCCTTAAATCAAATTAACCTTTACTCTTAATTTAATAACCCAAGTTCTTATATAATTAAATTTTGAGTCCAGCATTTTAATATTTATTCAAATCACTTTTATTTACTTATCTCAAGTTTTCAAGTAAAAGTTCAGAAACCCTTTAAACATTTAATTCTGAGTCCAAATTTCAAAATTCTATTTTAAATTACCTTTACTTCTCCATAAACCTATTTCTAGGTTCAAATAATAATTCAAATCCTTTTTAAACAATTCAATCTTTAAAATCTAATTTATTACCCAATTTCAATTTTTGAAACCAATCCTTAACAATTTAAATTTGCAAGTTCCTTTTTGAACATTTAAATCTTAATTTCAAAGTAATTTCATGTCCACAGGTTCAATTTCCTGATTAAAGTTCTATTTCCATTTAATTTCTACAATGGACATATATATTACTCCAATCCATTTCTTAATTCATTTTAAACTACACAATTCATAATTTCAAAATTATTAATAATAACATAATGATATTAGGATAAATAAACATCCAATTTATTTAAAAACATCCATCAATAGCATTCACCACCCCTTCCCAGATCCCAAACCTGTTTGAGATCACACAAACTCCCAAGTCAAATCCACCATTTAACTTCCAAGTTAAATCTCAATTTCATCTTGAAATTTCCAATTCAGGTTGTTTGTTCTAAACTTATTCAATTTCCCCAAAACTAAATTCACTTCAATTTAATCCATACAACTTTACCCAATTTGAATCCCATTTCAAATTTTAAACTTCATATTAATAATCTTTCCACTTAAGTTTAAAAACTTATTTCACTTTGGGTTTTCATATCACATTCCAAGGAAAATTCAAAACTCAACCTTAGGGTTAATTTCAAATATACAAATTTATTTCCTTTACACACCAAGTTACTTTAAATTTTAAACCACCTTTGGTTTTAAATTCAAAACAAAATCCTTTAGATTTTTAAACAACTCTTGTTTGAAACAGGACCCTTCAATTAAATAATATTATTTATTATTTTTTTATCACTTTGAAACAATTTCCAAATTCTGGACCTAGATTTAAAACTTCACAATTTAGATCATCTTCAATTCTAATTTATAAGTCATACCCACCTAATGTTTTACTTCCCTAAAACATTTCATTTTGCTTACTCATTAATACACATTTTATTATTAAACATAACAATCATTTATGATTATAACCAAGATTATCATATCTAGAAACCAATTCATTATTACCTATTCTGAAAATACTTCTACAAATTCAGGATTTTAATTTCAGCTTGGATCCATTTCAAACTTATCTTTATTCAATTTAAATTTGGTTATATTACTATTACCACTTAATTCTCATTATTTTATTTTATTCCAATAATCTACAACCAATTTCTTTAATATACTTATAATTGGAAAATTTTACTTATATAAAAATCATTCAATTTTAAAACCAATTTTAAAATCTTTATATAAGAAAATAACAAGTACGCACTCATATATATATATATATATACACTTAACTCATTCTAGGGCACCACTGACCCTATCCTTAATGAATAAACCCACCAGAGCCAAGATTCTCGCTTAACCTTCAGCTCTGATTCAAATGTAATGACCTAGAATTTTCGATCTCGAAAATTCCAGATAGTTAGGAAAAGAAGAAAAGAGATACAAGAAGAAATAGAAATGAAACACAGAATCTCACATTCACGGTGGATCAAAATATAATATCAAATAAAATAACAGTTATACAAAGGAAAACTGTATCAGTTAATTCACATTAATACATCAGAGTTACAACATTTACACAAACACTGGACGGCTAAAATCAACATGTCCCAGATAAACAAATATCTCACAGCGGAATACTTTATACGTTCCAGCCATCCAGCTCGCCACCTGAGCTCCAGAATGTCCTTACCTGAAAATCTGTAATACTCGGTGTGACCCGAGCATTACATCAAAGTAACACCCGGGTCAGGTTGGAAACCAGTGTGAGTAAACACATATAATATGAAGTACCAAACTATATAACTTATATGAATTACCAGAGTAACTCGTACTCTTTACGATTTCTTACCTATTATAATAAATCATTTATCACACACAACAGTTCTCAGGATTAAATGTCCAGATTACTTGACTTATTCCATTCCATCCTGATTATTCTCATATATCCAATTTATAAGGAATTTTATATTACTATTCGAAGTGGTTTCGGGTATTACTGATACCCGACCCTAGTTTCTTCAACTTCAATATCATTTCTAATCCAAGTTGTTTAAGTGGATACAAATCAATTTAATACAGGGTATCATAGTCACACAGCAAACCAATTATCGATAGACAGCTCACAATATCATAGTTGAACCCATTGTAACATATCACAAATCATAACAAGTTATCGATTAGATATAAATCTAATCGTTCAATACCATTCAATCATCTATGAACAAGTTAAATTAGATGTTTAATCTCAATTTAATTACCAACTTTAATAACTTAAATTACCTTTAATCATATTCACCTAACATTAATTAATCTAAAACCAATTAATTAACCACCTTAAATTATTTTTCTCAATTAATCATCCTTGATTAAACATTCTCTAATTACATTAAGTAATTAGCCCTAAATTAATTACATCAATATATTATTCTTTAACCGTTCACTTTAATTACTCTTAGTAATTAATTAATGATCCTCTAATTACTTTCATTAATTACTCTTTTAATTAATCGCATTCAGGATTAACTATCCTTTAATTACTTACTTTAATTAATCATTTCATTAATTACACCGAGTAATCCTTCCTTAATTACTTTATTATGAATTAGTTATTTAAATTAACTTAATTAACATTGGTTAATTACAAGCCATTTTCCATTAAATTAATTAACCATTCTTAATTAACCAACTAATCCTTAATTAAATTCTTAATTAATCCTTAATTACTTCATAATTAATTAGTTATACTTACTAATTATCTTATCTTAATCAATCAATTAACCTTAATTACATTGCTTAATTAAGTTAAAACAAATAAGGATTAATTTTAAAATAAATTTCTCAACTTTAAATATCAAACATTAGTAAATCAATTATTACTTAAAATAGTTTAAAGATAATTAAATTTAAACTTAACTTGTTAAACTTAAAAACTCTAAGAATTTAAAACATTTAAAACTCAACAACTGAACCTATCAATACACACGCACGCGTACGGGCCGATGCCCAATACGATGCAACCATCTTCCCTTCTTCTCAATTACCAGACAAATCATCTCAACCCTTCCCCAAAACCCATCTGAATTTGATTTCCACGATTCGAAAAACAACTGCTCCAATCAACTAAAACACCCACCATCTATTCGAACAACTGACCAGCCTGAAAGAAAACACACATCGCAACATCTACAAATTCCCAGCAACGTAACCATCCCCTGCATGCACGCTGTGCACATGCACGACCTCATCTCTGGCCATCTCTCCGCCGCGACAACGCCTACAAGTCACACTCGTCCCCAGCCATAATCCCGCCGCGTTGCCGACCAAAACTTCACCTTCGTTCGAAAAAAAGATCTCCAATCACCCAAAGTCCAAAGCACGAAGCCACGCTACCCTCACAAATCGACTAATTCCGTCACTGGTCGACCCTTCTGCACACACCACCAACCTCCAATAGAAGCCCACGCATGCAGCTATCACCGTGCCAAGCCCTCTTGACTTCCGCTCGCCTCCTCGTTTCCCAAAAACATCGCGAACATCACCCAAAATCGACTCGCCCTAAACCCTAAAAAAAATTGTTCTCTCAATCAAAGCCTTAAACAAAAATTTCGCCGTGGTCCATACCTCTGCTACGTCCATCAGACCCTTCCAGACCTGGCCGCACCACCCCACGATGGCTAGGTCGCCAGAAATAAATTTTTGAACGGAAATCGTTCATTCTCAAATCTCTTACAATCTAGGCTGTTAAAAATCATGATTTAACCTCTAAAAATCCTATTTCTGGGTAATTCAACTTGCATGCTTAAATCTTTAATTACATTGTATTGATTTTCCGCAAAAACTGAGTTATCTACTGTGAAGTCTAACATTCATTAACTATACAACAATATTCATTCACAAACTATTTTTAACTTAAACTCTACTGATAATTAAACATATTCCTAGTTAACATCATCATCAACCATGAACTAAATTAAGAGATTTATATTTTTGAAACTAGGATGAACAATATATTCACTATCACGGAGAAATCATCATATATTCAAATTTTAAATACATGTTTCTCACCTTATTTGAAGAATAGAGGACAGTTCATTCCTGGAACTTGATGTTTGATTTTATGTTGAAACAAAGTTTGATTGCTGATCTGTGATGAAAATGCTTGAGTTGAACCTGAAGCCTTAATGATTCAAGTTAAAGAGTTGTTGCTTGATTAAATTTCCAGGTTTGAGTTTGTTTATAGCTCTTTGATTTCTAGTTTGAAACTGATTACACGCTATTTTCTTTTGGGTTTTGAAACTGAAGATAGAAAAGAAAATGAAAGAGTAGAGTATAGATGTATATATAGCTTTAATTATGATTTTTATAAAAATAAAAGAAAATAAATCAAATTGAGACACTTTGTTTGTTTAGCTTACAACTGTATTTAACATGATATAATTAATTTACACTTGTAATAACATATCATTATTAGCTTAAATTTGTCATTTATGTTATATTCATATGTTTTATGTATATTAATATTATATTTATATTACATTTTAAATTTAGTTTTATATTTAAAAATATCTTAAGTGTATAAATATCTAAACTATCTCTTTATTTATCAATAGATAATTTAAAAGAAAATTAATTCCAATTATACATTTAGAGATAATTATACTAGTTTAATATGTCTTCTATAAAATCTTTTAAAGAGAATGTTATAAAACGAATCATATATACATATTATTTTTAAACTCAACTTATTTTTAAGATGTTTCTATTTGAATTTCAAATCCAAATTCTCCTTATAAATTCTACTTATATATATTCAAATTAGTACTTATTTGTTTACTTAGGAAAAGAATGAATTTAGGATTATAATAAATGATTTATAAAAGAAATTATTACTTATTTATTTGCCTAGAAATTTACGGGATATCACAAGTTAAGGCACGACCTTAGTTAGTTTTCAATTCCTAATTCCCTTATCACTTTAGTCTCTACATTATTCTATTTAATTTATCTAATTAAATCTTCGGAATAATGCTATTTAAAATTAAGGGTGTTACACGCTCCCCACCTTATAGAATTTCGTCCTCGATATTCAGCAGGGACTATATACTAAGCATAACAATTATCTGTAACATCTCCTATCTACCATACTAGCCTACCTGACTACCAAACAGTATTTATATATATAACAGATATAGAACATACCCTTGTAATAGATCTGGATAAGTATCCATAATCCTGTCTGCAGGATCGATTTCTCCCTAGAGGGGGTGAATAGGGTGATACTATCAATTATAAAAATTTAACCTAGAAATATATATAAAATCATCGTAACACCGATATAGCAGAATAGTAGCAACACAGATAATAGCAGAATATAAAAATAGAAAATAGAACACACAGATTTACCCAGCTTCGGCAAAACCCTGCCTACGTGCTGCCTCTAAGGTTTTTACTAGAAATTAAGTAGTCAGACGCTTACACATGTAAACTAGCGACACCTGCTATCAACTAACCTAACTCTACTCTCAAAACACTGCCATAACTCAGCCACTGAGTTGCGAATTCTCGAAATACACCACCATAGTTCGTCCCTAGTCACACGACTAGACAATCGCACAATTTAAAAAGTAATTACAAAATAAAAATAACTAAAAACAAACGAACCATAATTTTAAAGTTTAAAACCTAAAAAGTGCCGGCCCAAATAAGTAAAGAGTATCCCTTTCTCTTTTTTATGTTATTCGGCATTGAATCCTTTGAGTTAAAAATGTTGCTTCCTTCTTCATTCGTTCCTCTTTCAAAAGCTTTAGGGTTTCTGTGAATTGAGGCACCGCTTTGTTGAATTGATTTATGATGCTTCAAATTCTTTCTTTGATAGATTAATCTGTTCACGGTTGCCACAATCAAGTCGTGTTCGACTGTTGCATGAATTGGTACGTGCATACCTTTTACTAATTATTGTTTATTCTCAACATTGATTCGAGTTAAATGATTGTTTCTTCTCTGTTGTTGCTTGAACTCGAATGATTTTAAGCGTCGATGGTGTTGACGGGTTAAATAGGGTTCAAACCCCTAAAATTTCGTTCGTATTGAATCTTTTAAATTTGTCAGTTAATGTAGCTCAGTCATTTGATTTTTCCTGAATGCTTAAGATTGATCCTGACCTTTTTAATACATATATTTTCTAATTGTTTGGTTATCACGGTTTTGGTTTCTGACTTGTTCGACTTGCTTGGTTACCACGGTTTTGGTTAAACTTGACTTTGGTTCTGTGAATTTCTGATGGCTTCGGTTTCTTAATTTTTCTATCACCTGACTTTGATTTGTGTTCATGCCTGATAGCATTTTCGACCTGATGCTTGTGTGCATGATTACTGCATCCCTGTACTTCATGTTGTCCGATCTTGCTTCACTTTACTGTTCACATTTTGTTGCACTGCTTTACTGCAACCATATTGTCACCTCTGTCCTTGGTAGCATGTATTCTGGTTGCATATATATACCTGTAATTTTGCTTGCATGATCTGTTGGTTCATCACTTGGTAGAGATGTTGTATGGTTGTTCGAGTCTGGTTTCAAAGTGTATGCTTTGACTGTTGAGGCAGTACCATTGATATTTGCGTCTGCTCTTTTGTTTATGGTCATCTCTATTTTTTTACTGTTGGTCTGCATTGCTGTCACATGATCATTTCATGTTGTATTAAAGTTTGGCTTCCACTGCATATATATAGGTGTGTTTACATATGTATATGTGTATGTTATGATGCCCGATGCGTTATTCATGTTCATATAAATGTATACAAGTGTGTGCACCTCTCTACTGATATTTTATTCTGGGTCACTTGCTCATTCGAGCTGCTGTTTTTATTCATGCCTCTGTTTATCCATTTTTGGTGCCATCCCTTCTCTGTTGACATGTTTGATTTTGGTACTTGACATTGTGATAATATTTTTGATAATGTGTTACTCACTGGCTTTGACTTTGACATTTAACTTGACTTGGTTGCTTTTGAAATTCCCTGCACTAGTGCATTGCATTTTCCACTGCTATGTGCTTCAATATGCATTGTGCTTGAAGTCTGTAGGTTGGTTCTCTGGTCTCTGTAGCATATATATGTTACTTTTTGTTCATGTATGTACTTGATTCATGTCCATATATACTATGTATACGATCAAGTTCACAACTGTACACTTGAACTGTTTGCATTTCCTTATGAACTGATGTGTGCTTGCGAACATATTCTATTTGTCACTACTGAATCTCATATATATGTTCCTTGGTTGCACTGTCCACATGAGTTTATATGCATTTGACTTTGATTGTGCAGTCTGCACTGAAATGCTGTGCACTGAAATGCTTTTGAAGCTTTGTACTACCTATAAGTCTTTATTTGTTTGCATTTGAACTTGACAGTCTTGTTGAGTTCATCCTATAGTTTGACATTGCATTTCTTTGAACTTTTCACAGCCCTGTTTTGAGTCACTTATATCAATCCATTACCGTGTTGCTTTGAGCTAGTTTGCATTTTGATGATGAGTTGCTTATGAGCTGGTTCATGAAATCTTCATGTTAGTATGGTGGCTGTTTTGGTCGAGACTGTGTTCTTTTTTGGTTGTATTTGAATTCTTGTGCTCGACGGTTTTGTGATGTTTTGTAGTGCACCTGAGTTGAATCTAGCTTATAGATCGGTTTTGACCTTGTGCTCGTGTCGTGACTTTATTTGTATTGTACTTGAGTTGAATCCAGCTTTTGATTGGGTTTGACCTTGTGCTCACCTATCCCTGTGGCATGTACGGTGATACATTGTGCATGTCACAAGTTGTTCGTGTTTGATGAATTCAAAATTAAATGATGACAAACAACCCAAATAACTGAGGCAAATAATATATTCAAAAATCATTTTATTTTACACTGCAAAATTATATCATTTTCAATTTTACTGCATCAGTGTTTGCTTTTCAGATAGCTCCGATGCTAGATTCAATCTGGAATAGATTTGAAGATAAATATGAGTGAATGTGTGATATGTAGTGAGGTGCAAATGTAAATTGAAAATTGTGATGTAATCAAATTTGTATTGTAGGTGAAATTATGTATTTATAGTGAAAGCTCAAATTTGTACTATTCAAAATTGTAATAAATATTTATTTGAATAAAATATCTGTTTGAATTTAAATTCTGTTTTATTTATTTTATTTAGAAATATTTATTTAGTTATGTGAAAAATAAAATAGTACATTAAAAAAAATTGAATTTTTTCAGGAGGGAAACCGACCGGAGCCGTAAAACCCTCCCTAGTGCGCCTACCCGGTCCGCGGGCACCCGAAGGCTGATCTTAGTACATTAAAAAATACATTTAAATGAATATATATATATATGTGTGTGTTTATTATCATCAAACAAAAATCATATACTAGCATATTCAACACTGTCTTCTGCCTCCCAAGTAGTCCTACTCATTGTCGCTCCACTGAACTTTCACCAATTTGACTGTCTTGTTTCTTAACTCTACTCATCTCTCGCTACAACCCAAAATGGTTGCCTAACAAAAGTCAGATCCAGTTCTACTATTAAGTCTTCCAAATGTAGTCGGAGGGATAGTAGTCTCTGGATTATGCACATACTTACGAAGCGAGACACATGAAACACATTATGGACACCTATCAAACTATTCGATAATCTACTCTGCATGCGAGCTTTTTGATCCTCTCTATAACTGGGAACAGTCCAACATATCTCGATGCTAGTTTCCCTAATTTTTCGAATTGTACAACACACTTTATCAGTGATACTTTAATGAAAATCATATCTCCAACTAAGAACTCTAGATCCTTACGCCTCCTATATACATAACACTTTTGTCTAGACTGAGCTTTCTTCATTCTACCTCGGATCAACTCAATCTTCTCTGTGGCCTCTCTTACTAGATCTGGACCTAAGACTAATCTATCTTCGGTTTCCAACCAATATGCTGGTGACTTGCATGGCCTTCCATACAAAGCTTCGAAAGGTGACATTCCTATACTAGTCTGATAACTGTTATTATAAGAATGTAGGTGATCTTCCCATGATCCACCAAAATCTAGCACACAAGCTTTCAACAAATCCTCGAGTACCTTGTTGACTCACTCTGTCTGCCCATCTATCTAAGGGTGATAAGCAGTACCCATCTTGAGCTTGGTACCTAACACATCATGTAGATTCTTCCAGAATTCGCTAGTAAACAAAGTATCTCGGTCACTGATGATAATATTAGGAATCCCATGTAGTCTAACTATGTTCTTCATTAACAATTTAGCCAAAACAGGTGTTGTCCTGGTTGACTTAACTTGAATGAAATAGGCACTCTTGGTCAACTTTTTCATTATAACCCATATATTTACATTTCCTCGATTCGACCTTGGCAACCTGTCTATAACATCTAAGGGTATTGAATCTCATTTCCAAACCGATATCTTCAAAAATTGAAGCAATCCACTCGGCTTTTGATGTTCGACGTTTACTTGTTGATAGTTCACACACTGCTCTACCCATAAGCTAACATCCCTCTTCATACCTTTCCAGTAGAAACTCCTTTTCATATCCGAATACATCTTGGTCCCCCCAGGATGAATCGTAAATTTTGGTCGATGATATTCTCTAAGAACCTCCTTCCTTAGGTTTTCTACATTCAAGACACACAATCGTCCCTTCTTTCTCAAGCACCCTCTCCGATAAAGACTGAAATCTTTCAGGTCATCAATCTCGGTTCCGGCCTCTAGCCTTCAAATCTTCTAAGCTAACACCGGGTCATCGTTCTGCTTTGATGCAATACTTGATCAATCTCAGTCGAACTTCTAAGTAGGATAACATGGAAGTGCTCTAACTAGAACTAGTAATCGATCTTAACTGCATACTATAAGTAGTCAAAGCCTTTAGGTCCTTCCACTCTGCTAAGATAACTAACATCACATTCTAATGTTTTCTACTAAGAGCATCTGCTACTTTATTTCCTTTTCTAGGTATATACTCTATACCAAAGTCATAAGCTGCTAAAAACTCCAACCACCTCTAGTGTCTCATATTCAACTCCTTCTGAGAGAATAAGTACCTTAAGTACTTATGATCTGTGTATAACTCAAATCTCCCCTAAGAGATAATGTCTCCATACTTTCAATGCGAAGATCGCCGTAGCCAACTCTAGATCATGAGTTGGATATCTCACTTCATGTGTTCTAAGCTATCGTGAAGCATAGGAAATAACTTTGCATTTCTGCATCAATATAGCTTCTAATCTGATTCCACATGCATCTGCATTCATCAATACAGCTCCTACCTTAAGGAATGCTTCCTTACATTTGTAAGACTAGATAAACTTCACATCCTTTCTGGTCAGCTTAGTCAAAGGCGTTGTTACCCACGAGAAATCTTTAATAAACCTCCGGTAGTAACCAGCAAGCCCAAGAAAACTTATGATCTCAGTCATTGTCTCTAGTCCCTTCCAGTTGTTAACAGCTTCAATCTTATCTGGATCAATTGGAAAACACTTCTCTAAAACCACGTGATCAAATAACCTAACTTTTCTCTTCCAGAAATGATACTTTAAAACTTCGCTTTTAGTTGATGCTATCTCAACGTCTTAAGCACCGCTCTAAGATGAACTTCATACTTTCTTTCTTCCTTAGAGTATATTAAGATGTCATCTATGAATATCAATACAAACCTATCCAAGTGCTCTTGAGAAACTCGGTTCATTAAATCCATGAAGAAAGCTGGCGCATTCTTAACCTACATGGCATCATTAACCACTCATACGAACCATACCTAGTTCAAAACGTCGTCAATAGAATACTGTCCTTTACCATTCTTAGTTGATGGAAACCTATCACTGAATCCAATTGGGAAAATACCATGGTTCCACTCAAGTGATCAAATAAATCATCGATTCTCGGCAAAGGATCCTATTCTTGATCTTCTTTTCATTCAGCTTACGATAGTCAATACAATCCTTAACGACCCATATGATTTCTTCACGAATTTCGTGGCTGCTACCTTAGGCGAACTGCTTGGTCTAATGAAATTTTTTCCTTCTAAATCCACTAGTTGCACCTTCAATTCCTTCATCTCGGTAGGTATTATCCTGCTAGGTGGTCTACTTACTAGTTTTGCTTCTGGCATAAGATCTATCCGAAACTTAATGGCTCGCTTCAATGGTAGTGCTATGAATGGCTCAAAAATATTTGCAAACTCTTTTTCTTCCAATACCTGATTCAACTCTTCCTCTACTTCTATAGCCCCCAATAATGCACAAGCGCTCAGATTAAAATTCCTCATTGAGTAAATAATTCGATTATGACTATTTGGGTGTCATAGCGATATTTCCCTATCTTGACAAAATGTCCTAGCATCATATCTGTTTAACCAATCAATACCCAATATGATCTCAAACCCAAAAAATCAAAAACATACAGATTGCATGCAAACTAATGACCTAACAAATCAATTTCTAACTGGCCACATCTCATCCCCAGATTTGCATACTCTCCTATCAGATTCACAACCCTTAAGGAAATAATAAGGTATGAGGGTTCTAAACATAACTTATCTACCAAATACTAAGATATAAATGAATATGATGCATCGGTATCAAATAGTACCCGAATTGGTATACTATGAATCAAAAACGTACCTTCCATCATAGTCTTTCCCTTCTCAACAGCTGTAGGTCTAGAAGATGATGAATCCAAGGAAAAAACTTTTCCTTTGTCCGCTCTAACTGGTTTTGGACACTGATTCTTGTAATGCCCAATCTGGTCACAATTGAAGCACTTCACTCCTTTCTTTCTAGTTCGACATTCATGAGCAAAATGTCATTGCTTATCGCGCTTGTAGCAAACTGCATTGCCTTCCCTTTATTGGCAGCTCTTCCTTTCCGAGCTCCTTTCTTCTTAAAGAATTTCCTTTTCTTGCCCTAAGAATCCTGGGTTTCGACCTGCTTCTCTTTTCCAAAAGTAGAGAGCATCTCTTCATTCCTGATTGCCATCTCCACTATAACTGTACTTGGATCACGAAGATATGGCGCAGTCACCCTAGCAATCTCAGGCTTCAACCCTCTAATAAACTTCTCGTTTCTTTTGATGATGGTGTCAATGGTAGCATATCCGTATTTGGACAACTCGTCAACTTCGTAGCATACTCAATCACCGATATCTCACCTTGTAATAAGTCCATGAACTTTCTCAGTAGTACTGACTTGGAAACCTCAGACAAAAACCTCTCATCGAATCTCCTTCGAAACTTTTCCCTCTTCTTCGGAAGCTCCCACGGTAATACCATTCCGTCAATAAAGTGTCGCTCCATGCAACTGTCTAGGAGCAAGTCTCCTCCTTTGCTCATCATCTAATCCTTAGTCAGCAAAAGTGTAATAACCATTTTCTACTACAATGGCATTATCTATTCCAAAAAACAGCTTCCCACCAAGACTGGTGTAATCCCTACTCAGCTTGACATAGTTATTGCTAACTGGGTCCATAGGATTTACTTCCCAAGCATTCACAACATTCCCCCAACTACTTCTACGGTTGCTCTGGCTTGCATCGGAACGATGAAGAACTAAGACATCATCCCCGTATCTACTGGCGGGTTTCCAGCACCTACATTGTTTGCGTTTGGATTAGCATTTGCCCATCAACCCGAATTTCTCTTAGTATTGGGACGAGCATTTTCATTAGTTATGGTGCTTCCTCCACCTAGATTTCCGTTTCCTACCTCCATATCTTCCTTTCTCATATATCTGCATACGAGCTTTAGTAAGATACAGAAGAATGGTCCAAGAAAAAAGAGGAATACGTATTTACGTATATATGTATAAAAAATGCAAGTACATTGTTATGACGTTAACCCCTACCCCAGTCTCAATCTCTGATTCATTTGGTTATGTTTTGAAAATATTTTAGGTTCATTTTTTTTAAATTTACATAAACCTATGCTCTGATACCAACTTGTAACATCCCCTATTTGGAGGTCCAAAAATAACTACAACAGTTGCTACATTCGGCTAAAGTTATTATTTTTTGGTGACTAAATATGGTAATGTTAGATACGTTGATATTCCAAAAACACATGGATATTCAATTTTAAAACAGATTCCTCATTCCATTTCAAATCGCATTTCAGATTCATTACATAATCCCAATTTGTAATCCAAGTTCAGAGAAATATAATTATTAAAATTATGCCAAAAGCGACATATGAAGATGCTCCCTTGGTTGATCAGAGTCTAAATATAGGCACTAAATAATTTTGCTATTACATCCAGTAACATAGTGGAATCAAACAGAAAAAACTCTTAATAACTAGCTTACCTCCCGCACGTCTCTGGAAGTTATTCGTCTAAAGGAGAATCTGAAAACCTTAACTCTCAAACTACTCAAAATCAATTGAGCACATCAGAGTTTAAGGGGAAAACTTAAACTTCGATTTAGATAAAAAGTCTGGTGTGAATAATAATATACCATCGCAAACCAAATAAATATCTAGTGAGACCAGCCGCTGAGAGGAATGGGTTTGTAGGATCGATTTCACCCTAGAGGGGGTGAATAGGGTGATACTAAAAATAATAAAAATTTATGTGGAAATATATATAATAATTGCAGCACAGATAATAGCAGAATAATAAAAGCAAAAATAACACAGATTTACCGACCTTTGACAATAACCTACCTACGTGATGCTCCAAAGGTTTCTACTAGAAATTAAGTGGTCAAACGCTTACAGCGTGAACTTGCGACACCCGCTAATGACTAACCTAACTCTAAGCTCAAAACCTGCCACAACTCAGCCACTGAGTTGCAAATTCTCGAACTACACCGCCGTAGTTCGTAACCTAGTTACACAACTGGAGTTTGATTTGAATTTAAAAGGAAAATAAACTAAACAAAGTAAAACAAATTAAAATAAAAACCCTATTATATTAAACTAAACCTAACAGAAAAGTAAGGACGACCCAAATATAATCAGAATAAAAACATTGCTCTTATTTTATTTTCATGGCCATTCCCAATTTAATTCTCTTCAACAATTAGGGCTGTGAAATCGAAGTCGCTGCCTTGATGCTGTGATCAATTGAAGAATGCTTTTGAGTTGAATTGCTTTGTCAATCGCTCCTCGCTTTGTTCGCCGCTCTTTGATTCTCTTCAACTGCTTCAATTTGATTCGAGTTCGAATTAGTCGAAATTGGTACGTGATTTAAGCTTCTTTGATTTCCTTAAACTGAATTCCTATGCTGATGATGATATAGGGTATATATATAGGGATGATGTAACGACCCAGAATTTTGAACAATTTAAATTGAGAATATTTAATTAATTTTAAATATTTGAATAATGGTTTGGATTGAATTTCCATTATAACTTTGAATTTAACGATTAAATTCTAAAATTTAATCTATTGAAAGTGAATAAAAATTTGAATCTTCAATTTTAAGTTGATTTAAAAATATTTCAACGGATTGTAAAACTCATATTGATAATACTGAAGATAATAGAAGCTTCAGAATTTAATTTCAAAGAGAATTGTTCGGTTTTGAATTTATATCGTTTAAATTGAATTTAAAAATAGCCTTCCGAGGCACAGTCTCGGAATTCGACGAAACCAGTTCCATTGGGTCCGTAATATTGAATTATTATTGGATTTCAAATTTCGTATTTTTCTGAGTTGCCGTGTGGGAATACGACACATAAACGTGTTGTAAGTTCTAATCGAAAACAAACTTAATTTAAATTTAAATTAGATAACGACAGCATCCCGTTCAATATGCCTAAAATTATGCCGAGAATCACGGAAGAAAATCGTGACAAGCGTACTCTTGTTTCCCCCTTTTCTTCTTTATTATCAGTAGCCGAGATCTCCTTCTGTGTTCAAAAACAAGAATAATGGCCGCCTTCATTTTTCAATCCGAGCCACTTCGTTTCCTCCTTCAAATCCATTCAAACGAAAGAAATGGTGGCCGCGATTTCACAGAAAAAAACAAATAATAAAAAAATAAAAAAATCTTCGTTCAAATTTATAATGCCCGATGCCTGTTCCTTCTTCCTTTCCCCAATTTTCTTTCGAACCCAAAGGAAATTGCCGAGCCTTTTTATCAATTCTCGTTCAAATAAAATAAAAATGGCCAATACCTCGTTCGAAAATTCGAACACGATTCCTCCTCTTTACGAATGAAACCCAGATCGAACCCCTCCCTTCCAATTCGAAATCGAATAAGCGTTCAAGGCTCGAGGTCAAGGCGGCAGTGGTGAATTGGATGCTCGAACTTGAGAGGCTATCGCGATCAAACAGGGGCGGCGGCGCGTATGGAGGCTCGCACAGGGTTGCTAGGGTTTCGGAAGCAACAACTTGGTGTTGCGAGGTGCGTGACAAGAAAGATGGGTTCTTCGACATTGAGGGTGCAGCCTATCTCGTTGGGTAGGAGGTAGGGTCGCAATCTGGGTTTCGATAGTTACAGAAGGTATTATTTTTATTATTTTTAATTTATAAATTATATGTATATGCAAAGTAGCCTATACGGAAAAAAAAAAGTAAAACTCTGTTTAAAATGTTTAAAACAGTAAGGTAGCAGTTTCAATTGTCTTCAATTCGATTTAAAAATGTATTATGATATTTTAAATAGGGACAGTAAAGAAAAAAAAATATAAACAGTTGGGTTGAAAGAAAAAAAAAATTGTTTAAATTAAATAGTTAGTTAATAAAATTTATTTAAATAGAAATTAAATTTGTTCGACAAAATTGAATATTGGTTAATTTAAAGTAGAATAATTAGTTAAAATAAATTTAAAAGGAAAAAAATTGGTTTAAAAAGATTTATCAGTTAATCAAAAACTATTAAACGGAAATTAATTGTTCAAGTTATTTCAAATATTGATAAATTGTATATAAATATTTATACAAGGTCAAAACTACAAAGGAAACAAACTGGATTGGAAAATGGATTGCAAAATAAAGCTAAGGTGAGAACTTCTCACTCAAAAGGGTATTTAAATTTTAAATAGTTATATTTAAAATTTGCTGGTTGATTGATTGTTTGCCTGATTGTGATATTAGATATTGTAGGATATATCTATATATATCAATATATATATATATATATATTGGCATATGTATATATTGCAGTTGATTGATTTCCCGCCTTGTATAGCGGATGAGACCCTATTGCGCCGTTAGTAAGCGGATAATATTTTATAAATCCCATATACCGCGATATTCCACCTCGAAGTGGAATGGGTATTGTGCTAACATCTTTGGATGCAGGGAAAACAGGTTGGAGGGATCCAACTGCATTCCTCACAAATATTTATTTGCTTGTAAATATTGTGATGATTGTTGATTTTCACATCGATATATGATATTTGCGCCATGATTGACTATTGGATGCTGTTGCATCATTGGATCCATTTTTAAAAAGTATTTTTTTCGATTTTGAATTATAAAGGATTTGAAATTGATTTTTCCAAAGTATATGTTTTTATTGAAATTTTGAGTTGATTCATTTTTAATTAAATTAAAATTTTAATTTTTAAAGTTATAGAATTTAAGATTTTTGTGAAATATAACCAAAGGTAGTTTTTAAAAATACATAGATTTATATAATAATTTAAATTGGATTTCTGAATTATTATCAAGGATGAATATAAAAGATTTTATAAATTGATATTTATAAATAAAAATATTGGAAGTATAAACGAGTTTATTATGTGTTAAAATGAAGTATGAAATGGATCATTGAAAATTATAGATTTATAAAATTGTGAAAGTTATAAAATGAATAGATATTGAAAATAAAAGATTCATGAGTCATTAACTTATAAAATGGATTTTGGGCATGTAAATGAGATATTTATAGAAATTGTAAATAAAGGAATTATTTTTATAAGTTGAAATTGTCATGGAATATAAAAGAATCTTATAAGCAATAAGATTTGGAATTTGTGAAGCTTAAAAAGAACGATTTGGTAAATGAATGAATGAATTATAAGTACTTAACTTATAATATGGACTTTTGGTATAAAATTGAATTTTATAAATTGAATTGGATTGATAAAGGAAATTTATAAATCAAAGTTATAAATAGGGTTGGAATTTATAAACATTGTTTATAAATTCGAAAATCAAATTTAATTTGATAAATTTAATATTAAAATTTATTAAAGGAGCTATATTCACAATTTTGAACAGTGAATATATTATCAAAGAAAATGGATATATTTTGGGAAAGGAATGATTTAAATGGAATTTAAAACGATTAAAGGTGTTTTAAAATGCATTAAGTATCGAATACCTAGATTTCAACATTCATTGTTGAAATAGACGTTTTCGAGAAATAAAAGGTAATGAAAACATAGATTTCAACATTTATTGTTGAAATAGACGTTTTCGAGAAAATAAGGAAATGATGGACTATAACACTGTTGTTATAGTAAATGGTTTCCGAAAGAAAATATTTTTGTATAGTGTTGGATTTATATATCTATTTAATTTCGAATCCCTATACTAGTGATTTTGGGCTGTCGTAACGATGTTTTACGCAACATTCGTTTTGACCCAAATAAAAGTGAATAAAAGAACGTTTTCCTTAAAGAATGAAATATATACTTAACTATGGGTTAAGTATATTGAATATTTTCAAAATGTTGAAAATAAAATAGATTTGTGAAATACTTATTCTTAAATAAGTATGGAAATGCTTTTCCAATAAGAAATGAAACGTTTTTGAGAATTTATCTTTTTAAAAGATAAATTGAAAATGAATATTAGAAATCGATTTGAAAATCGTATATTCATAGATATTTTGGAAATGTAAATTCACTATGGAATTTATAAAGGGAATTGAATTTGTTTAATAAAAAAATAAACGTTGTTTATTTATGAAGTGTGGAAAATTATATATCTTGTAAAGATATTTTGGGAAATTAAATAATTTGAAAAATTATTTGGAATCTGATGATGTGGCGCATCTTTATTGATAGTTAAATAACCGACTATCAATATTTACCCTTGAATGAGTAATTGTTGTGAATTGCTTGAATTGGATGCCACACTTATTTTTAAATAAGCGCTCACTATTCGGGTTAACCGGGAAAGGACCATGGGGTCGTATAACCCACTCCGAATATGTGATACGTCGTTATGAATTGCATTTGAAGACCGATGTTGAAGACCGGATATTTGTGAAAACGGATGGATTACCGTCGAGTTACTCTGCATCGGCTGATCTCCGATACAGAGGTTTATCACCCTTAGTGACGGGATGTCCGAACGTGATTAATGAATAGCCAGATTGCAAGGACTTCTTTGGAAGTGCCTTCGGTTCTGTTCGATCCCGGAACAGACTTGTATGGATTGTATGTCTGACATTACAAATTGAGATATAAAGCTGATTTCTTTCTAATATATTTCTGTTGGTGGCGGAGAATTTATTCTCTTAGCTTCATACCCTTCTCTGAAACGTACGAGCTCAGAGGTTATATAGTTGAAGGTTATTAGTGATATACTCCCAATTTGGTAGTGTGACATGCTGAGTGATGCTGTGAAATGATCGTTGAATGATCATTTGTGATAGGATCATTTGTTTGATCGTTTATCTTTGTGATCATTACTTTGATCATTTGTTGACCCAAAGCACTGCTTTTGTAAAGCGTGGCTTTGTGGACGAGACTTCGTCGGACTTCACACCCTGAAATGGTCAAAACAGAAAAGATGCAGCAAGGTTATTAGGGGGTAGCGCCCCTTTAGTGTATGTCATTCCTTCTGGATAGAGGTGGTATCATGGTATGGAGCCCAGATACTTAACCTATGTGGTTACTGCAAATTATTACTCTGTGGTTGTTGGAAATCGGGGATCCTCGGATATAGATCGGTTACGATCGGGGAATGACATATTCGTGTCAGTAGTTACCCAATTAGGGGTAACCCGGCCTTGTGTTGGCAGAGATCCGGTTAGGTTCTCGGGACGTCATTCCAGAGGCGTTTCCATGCGGCAATGGGAAGTTCCTTGGCCTGACCATTTGTTGGAAATCCAAAGAAACAATACGAGCCTTGTACGGTTTTAGTTGTAGAACCTGCCATTTACTTATGGTGGTCACCACTGTTTAGATGGTAGCTATAGTAGGCATACGATAATGGTCGTATGTTGGCTAAGATTTATATTCTATTTTCGAAATGAATTTTGCCTACACTATGCACTAGTAATAATATCAAATGTACTTTTTAATGCGTATCAAGCATCTTTGACTATCATAAGGAGAAATCTCCTCCGATTCTGCGTTTGCATTGTGTGTGTGCGCGCGAGGCCTTATGGTAGTCTCATTTTCTAAAAAGCATTGTGAATTTATTTAAAAATTATCCTATTCTTTGTTTTAAAGATAAATAACTATTTTAGTTCTCACACCAGTCACATGACTGACCTGGAGTTTATTGTTCCCTTCCTAAACTCTGGGTGCCCACCAATTTCCTCACGGGCAGTCTAGAGTTAGGTTATCAGGTCATTCTGGATTCAGGAATTGCTACAGATATCTGGAGGCGAGCTGGATGGCGTAGCATATTATCTATTGTATATAGTATTTATTTTCCGCTGTTTGTTGTTGTACACTCTGATAATGAATGTAATGTGATGTAATGTATAAAATGTATAGTTCTTTTGTTTTAATGATTATTCGTTTATCTATTATATGTTGTTCCGTTGCGATTGTGAGATTCTGATATTGTTTCTGTTGCTGTTCTATTTTCTTCTTCTCTCTTTTTCTCTCTTCTTCTACCTCTTTCTTCTTCTTCAACCATAACATTTCGGTTTTTCGGCAACGAAAAATCGCAAACGTTACATTTGGTATCAGAGCATATGGTTAAGCGACAACCATGGCTCTGTTGGGTGTTACTCATTAGAGATAGAGTCAGCAGTACTCTAGAATGAGTTTGAGTGTAATAATAGATATGAGTGCGTATTTGTTAGTGAATGTAAAATTGTTTTATATTGTGATGATTGGTTTGTTGAGTGGTATATGAACCTTCGTCGGCGCAGCCTCGAAACTGAATCGAAGGGGTTTCTAAACACTTGAATAGAACAATTCGACACAATATTGTTTTAAAAAATAGGGTAAATGAAATAATTTTGCCCAAAACTATTTTTGTATATAAAAGAAATGATTTTCTGTAAATTATTATATATATATATGGATGCTTGGATGTTAGGAATTGATAATGTTAAAAGTTATTAACATTGATTATTGGATAAGAAATTGGAATCATAATCAAAAAGTTAGAAAATGAAATCCATATACAAATGAAATTCGAGAATGTAAATTATAAATGTGACTTATAACTGGAAATGGAATTCCAGAGAAGTTTTTGGAAATGTTTTTGAAAGAATTTGGAAATTTTAGAAATTAAATTCCTTTTTGATTTGGAAAATGAATTTAAAAGGTTTTGAAAATTATTTTGAAGGAATGAAAAGCTCTAAACTCTTGTCGGTCGCTGGAAAATAATTCCGTTGGTGATCGCGACATCATCGGTGTTCATTTTCGGGTTTCCAAAAGAGGAATTGCTGCCGAATTGTTTTAAATGAAAGATGTTTGGAAAATTTGGGTTTGGTTTTGGAAATTCAAAGGATAAATTTGAATTGTTTTCAAAAAATGGTTTTGAAAGGTTGAAAAGACTTTGGAATGCTATATAAAAGTAAATTTGAAAATTAATCTAATGGACTCAATAAGTTGAGATAAATGAAATGGGGAATGAACAAATGAAGCTACATTAGCAAATAAATGAAATTGGAAATTGTTTACAAGGAAATGAACTTGAGTTGAAGTGAACTAGCTTAAGTAAATTCGAGATGAATATGAATATGGAATGTAAACAAAATTGAATGGAATCAATTGCAAATGAAGTAGAATTAAAATAAATTGAATTGGTATCAATTTAAATTAGTTATAAACTAGAATGAATATGAATTCGTTTTGTTTAAAAAAATGAATCGAATATCAAGAAACTGCGTTGTAAGCCATTGAATTTAATGTAAAATTTGATGAAAACGGCTAAAATTTGTATTGAAACTTGATAAATTGCAAATTGAAGTAAATTAGTGAATGAAACTAATTCAAACTAATATGAATCAATTGTAAATGAGAGCTGCAATTGAAAGATAAAAATCCAATATTCAGAAGTTAAATTGAATTCAAATGAAATTGAAATATAAAATTGAATGAAAACAAATATGTAACTTCAATAGTGAAGTAAAAATGTATGAGAAGTATATATTGAATATTTTGAAATGGAATGTGCAAAATGGTTTGAATGTTGGAATTGGATACTACTACTAGCAGGTTATATAGGTATATTGAAAGGAATAGGAATTGGGATTTTGATTTCAAAGATAAAATTGAATTGCTCGACAAAAAGGTACGTATTTCAATTTTAGTATGGGATTTGATGATTTTCTTCTCCAGCCACTTGGCTTTCTCTTTTCTTTTTGATTCTGAGGGGTCGTGGTGCCATTTTGTAGTCGTACCGATCGAGCTGCGCAAAGGAGACGCTGGCGAAATTTTTCGAAAATTTAGGGTGTTAGAAAAATTTTGAGAAAATTTGAAAGTTTAAAATTTGAATTTAAATTTAAATTTTGAAGTAAACAATGTTGTTTGAAACTTGTAAGTGAAGTTGGAAAGCTAATTGAAATGATAATGGATCTTTAATAAAAAAAAGATTTAGGTTAATAAGTTGATAAAACTATTTGGTTTTGGGTAAATAATAAACGGTTTAAGATCATTCTCCTTAACTTGCAATTTCGGGACGAAATTCTTTTAAGGGGGGGAGATTATAACGACCCAGAATTTTGAACAATTTAAATTGAGAATATTTAATTAATTTTAAATATTTGAATAATGGTTTGGATTGAATTTCCATTATAACTTTGAATTTAACGATTAAATTCTAAAATTTAATCTATTGAAAGTGAATAAAAATTTGAATCTTCAATTTTAAGTTGATTTAAAAATATTTCAACGGCTTGTAAACCTCATATTGATAATACTGAAGATAATAGAAGCTTCAGAATTTAATTTCAAAGAGAATTGTTCGGTTTTGAATTTATGTCGTTTAAATTGAATTTAAAAATAGCCTTCCGAGGCACAGTCTCGGAATTCGACGAAACCAGTTCCATTGGGTCCGTAATATTGAATTATTATTGGATTTCAAATTTCGTATTTTTCTGAGTTGCCGTGTGGGAATACGACACATAAACGCGTTGTAAGTTCTAATCGAAAACAAACTTAATTTAAATTTAAATTTAAATTAGATAACGACAGCATCCTATTCAATATGCCTAAAATTATGCCGAGAATCACAGAAGAAAATCGTGACAAGCGTACTCTTGTTTCCCCCTTTTCTTCTTTATTATCAGTAGCCGAGATCTCCTTCTGTGTTCAAAAACAAGAATAATGGCCGCCTTCATTTTTCAATCCGAGCCACTTCGTTTCCTCCTTCAAATCCATTCAAACGAAAGAAATGGTGGCCGCGATTTCACAGAAAAAAACAAATAATAATAAATAAAAAAATCTTCGTTCAAATTTATAATGGCCGATGCCTGTTCCTTCTTCCTTTCCCCAATTTTCTTTCGAACCCAAAGGAAATTGCCGAGCCTTTTTATCAATTCTCATTCAAATAAAAATAAAAATGGTCGATACCTCGTTCGAAAATTCGAACGCGATTCCTCCTCTTTACGAATGAAACCCAGATCGAACCCCTCCCTTCCAATTCGAAATCGAATAAGCGTTCAAGGCTCGAGGTCAAGGCGGCAGTGGTGAATTGGATGCTCGAACTCGAGAGGCTATCGCGATCAAACAGGGGCGGCAGCGCGTATGGAGGCTCGCGCAGGGTTGCTAGGGTTTCGGAAGCAACAACTTGGTGTTGCGAGGTGCGTGACAAGAAAGATGGGTTCTTCGACATTGAGGGTGCAGCCTGTCTCGTTGGGTAGAAGGTAGGGTCGCAATCTGGGTTTCGATAGTTACAGAAGGTATTATTTTTATTATTTTTAATTTATAAATTATATGTATATGCAAAGTAGCCTATACGGAAAAAAAAAGTAAAAATCTGTTTAAAATGTTTAAAACAGTAAGGTAGCAGTTTCAATTATCTTCAATTCGATTTAAAAATGTATTACGATATTTTAAATAGGGACAGTAAAGAAAAAAAAATATAAACAGTTGGGTTGAAAGAAAAAAAATTTGTTTAAATTAAATAGTTAGTTAATAAAATTTATTTAAATAGAAATTAAATTTGTTCGACAAAATTGAATATTGGTTAATTTAAAGTAGAATAATTAGTTAAAATAAATTTAAAAGGAAAAAAATTGGTTTAAAAAGAATTATCAGTTAATCAAAAACTATTAAACGGAAATTAATTGTTCAAGTTATTTCAAATATTGATAAATCGTATATAAATATTTATACAAGGTCAAAACTACAAAGGAAACAAACTGGATTGGAAAATAGATTGCAAAATAAAGCTAAGGTGAGAACTTCTCACTCAAAAGGGTATTTAAATTTTAAATAGTTATATTTAAATTTGCTGGTTGATTGATTGTTTGCCTGATTGTGATATTAGATATTGTAGGATATATCTATATATATATATATCAATCAATATATATATATTGGCATATGTATATATTGCAGTTGATTGATTTCCCGCCTTGTATAGCGGACGAGACCCTATTGCGCCGTTAGTAAGCGGATGATATTTTATAAATCCCATATACCGCGATATTCCACCTCGAAGTGGAATGGGTATTGTGCTAACATCTTTGGATGCAGGGAAAACAGGTTGGAGGGATCCAACTGGATTCCTCACAAATATTTATTTGCTTGTAAATATTGTGATGATTGTTGATTTTCACATCGATATATGATATTTGTGCCATGATTGACTATTGGATGCTGTTGCATCATTGGATCCATTTTTAAAAAGTATTTGTGCCATGATATGACTGGGTTTTTCGCAGTTATGACTGATGGTCTCCTGCTCTTCCGGGTTATCTAGAACTTTGACTATTCTTCTTTTCAATTGTTATTTAGAGAAAGATTTCCATACTTGTGATTCCACCATTTGAATTTCTTTATTATCAACGCCAGTTCTGCAACACCATCATTGTCATCGTCATCATCACTTTCTGTTGTTCCTTTGAGAGCTATTGATTTCTTTAACGTATCACCTCCTTCACGTTCTTTCTTGAATTTCATTTCTAGCTCATAAGTGGTGAAATTTCCAATGCGTTATTCAACTTTAACTTGTTACAAATCCTTTGATTCTTGAATGGCGGTAACTTTTGCTTCATAATTTCGTGGAAGAATTCTAACGATTTTTTGAACTATATCTAGCTCTATGTACGGCTTTCTAAGTGATTTTGATTTGTATACTAGATTAGAAAGTCGTCCATACATTTTTTTGACACTTTTATCCTTTCCTATTTTGAAGTTTTCGTATTCGCTACTAAGCATAGCAAGACGAGATTCTTCGACTTGGGAAGTTCCTTCGTGAGTCACTTCAAGTGTGTGCCAAATTTCCTACACAGTTAGATAATGAGAAACACGATTAAATTCAACTTGATCCACTAAACAAATAATAGAATTCATAGCTTTAGCATTAGCATTCTGTAGTTTATTTTCAAGATTTGTCCATCGATCCATCGGTTCTCAATTTTTTGATTATCTACCACTATAGTTGGTGTCATGTATCATGTCTCAACGATATTCCAAGCATCAATGGTTTTTAGAAAAAAATTCATTCTATTTTTCCAGTAAGCATATTCACCATTGAACATAGGTGGTCTAACTATGGACTGACCCTCGGCAAAAGCATTATTAAAAGAAGCCATTTTATAAAAATCAAATTTTTTAAACAAAAATTAGTTTTTGTTCCTTGCTCCTATTCCACTTGTAGGATGGATTTCACCCTAGAGGGGGGTGAATAGGGTGATACTAATAATAATAAAAATTTAAGCGAAAATATATATAATAATTGCAGCATAGATAATAGCAGAATAATAACAGCAGAAAGAACACAGATTTACCCAGCTTCGGCAATAACCTGCCTACGTGATGCCCCCAAGGTTTCTACTAGAAATTAAGTAGTCATACGCTTACACACGTAAACTTGCAACATCCGCTAATGACTAACCTAACTATACGCTCAAAGTCCTGCCACAACTCAGCCACTAAGTTGCGAATTCTCGAACTACACCGCCGTAGTTTGTAACCTAGTCACACAACTAGAGTTTCATTTCAATTTAAAAGGAAAAAAAACTAAACAAAATAAAACAAAAACCCTATTATATTAAACTAAAGCCCAATAGAAAAGTAAGGACGGCCCAAATTATTGAATATGCACGTATATGATTTTTTGTTAGATAATAATAAACAAAAATATATATATATATATTCATTTAAATGTATTTGTTGATGTACTATTTTATTTTTCACATTATTAAATAAATATTTGCTGAATAAAATAAACAACACAGAATTTAAATTCAAACGGATATTTTATTCAAACAAATATTTATTACAATTTTGAATAGTACAAATTTGAGCTCTCGCTATATATATTCAAATTTCAATTACAACACAAATTTGACTACAAAACAATTTTCACATACATTTGTACCTCACTACATTTCACTCTTTCACTCATATTTGATCTTCAACTCTATTCCAGATTGAATCCAGCATATGAGTTATCTGCAAAAATACATACTGACGGAGTAAAATTAAAAAGAAATATTTTTGCAGTATAAAACAAAATGTATTTCAAAATATTATTTACCTCGGTTATTTGGGTTGTTTGTCATCATTTAATTTGAATTCATCAAACACGAACAACTTGTGACATGCATAGTGTATCACTGTACATGCCACAAGGCCGTCCACAACGATATACACTTGATAAAAATATAGGGACAGGTGAGCACAAGGTCAAACCCAATTAAAAGCCGGGTTTAACTCAAGTGAAATACAAATAAAGTCATGATATTATCACAAAGTCAACACCAAGCTATTAGCTGGATTCAACAGAGGTGTGCACCCAAATGAAATGGTCAAGAAACATAAATCAAGCCTCGACCAAAATTCAATATGTACACGTGAAAACTGAGGCTAGACAGTCACATGCCCAGGCTCAATTAAAGTCAAATGCTTTCAAATGAACAAAGCCAGAACATGAAGTAATGAACATAGCAGTTCGAATTAGACTAAATGAATATGAACTCATGTGGGCAATGCAACCAAGAAGCATGTATATATGCTGTGACACACAGACACGTCGAACAACGCATATTGAAGCCTGCAAGCATTTCAAAATCAAATGATCACATGTAAACTTTAGGATAAATCAGAGAGTAATACAGGTGAAAATAGAATCCAAAGCTAACATACACATATACATGCAGTATCATCAACTAGACCAAAGGCTACGACTTCAAAGCATGCACCAGTTCAATATGTTGTGCAACCTGAATCAAAGATTACATGAAGTCTAATCATGACTCAATGCAAACACAGTGAAAACAGAGATGTGTGCATACACATTGAAACCAGGCTCGAACAAACAACGTCTCTACCAAGTGCATGACCATGAAAACAATGCAAGCTCAAATGGCCAAGACTAAACTTCGAGTCAAATAGTGGACAGAGCTCAATTCAACTCATCACAATATCCTATATATAAACAAAACAATGAAGCAACAACATGAGTGCATTAAACTGGTCAGAGGTTTGTATATACATAGACAACTCAAAGTGAATGAGCAAGCGCAGACTAGAAGCACCAATGCATATAGACCAAAGTACAAAACCAAGTGCAAAGTTCAACTGATACAAGTGTAGTGCAATAAACAAGTTTGAGAGTAATACAGTGAACCACAATATCACAATGAGACAGCAGTCAAGGCCGAATTCTTTCAGAGGTAAAACATAGCAGTAAAACCAGAGGCAACAGCAAAGCATTTTAACAAAATCAAAGCGGACGATGTCAGAAGAGTAAAGAACAGAATCAATATCAAATGATCGAAATCAAATATGTCACAAGAGAAGTTCACGGAAGAAAAGTCAAGATTAAATTCCACAAAATCAAAGTCGTAATGACCAAGGAAAGCCAAAGTCAGAGCCGTGGTAACCAAGATAATCAAGCAATGAAAATATACGTATTAAAAAGATCAGGATCAATCATAAGCATGCAATTAAAAATCAATGGCCGAGCAAAATTAGCAGATGAATCCAAATGAGTATATTCGAACAAAAATATAGGAATTCAAATCCTATAAAACCCGTTATCATCATTGGCAGCAAAAGCATTCAAGTTCAAGCAATAAAGAAAAATCATTCAACTCATATCAAGATCGAGTTCAAAGCAAATCATCCAATAAAGAAAAGATAATAAATCGCATACCACTTAGTCCAACTCGATCAAAATTGAAGGAGCCATGTGTGAATTGAAGAAACGGTCGATTGCCGAAGCAAATCAGAGGAATAGTCATTATAATCGACCAATAAACAATCTGCGAATTCAATTATCAAAAGCCCTAATTTTCGAGCAAAGGAAAAGGGGAACGAATGAGCTAAAGCAAGCAGCTATTTTTCACAACAGAGCGGGCCGATAAAATAAAAGGAAAAGAGGCATAATTTTTATCACTCAAATCTTATATTGGGCTGGGTATAATTTATTTGGTCTATAATATTTAAAACTAGGGTTTTTGTTTTTTAAATTGTTTTTAAATTTGTATTTTCTCTTTTAAACATTGTAAATTCTAGTCGTGTGACTAGGGGACGAACTACGGTGGTTTAGTTCAAGAATTCGCAATTCAGTGGCTGAGTTGTGGCAGTGTTTTGAGGGTAGAGTTAGGTTAGTCAATAGCGGGTGTCGTGAGTTTACGTATGTAAGCATCGGACTACTTAATTTCTAGTAGAAACCTTGGGGGCAGCGCGTACGCAGGGTTTTGCCGAAGCTAGGTAAATTTGTGTGTTCTGTTTTCTATTTTTTATATTCTGCTATTATCTGTGCTGCTATTATTTAGCTGTGATCTGTGTTAAAATTATTTTATATAAACTTTCGCAATAATTTTTATAATTAATGTCATCCTATTCACCCCCCCCCCTCTAGGGTGAAATCGATCCTACAAGTGGTATCAGAGCTAGTAACAAAAGCCATTTTTGTTTAAAAATTTGACTTTTTCAAAAACCAACATTTGTTTTACAAATTTTAATTTTTAAATGGCTTCTTTTAATAATGCCTCTGCTGAAGGTCGGTCCATAGTTAGACCACCAATGTTCTATGGTGAATATGCTAACTGGAAAAATGGAATGAAAATTTTTCTGAAAACCATTGATACTTGGAATATAGTTGAGATAGGTTATAGAGCACTAGCCATAAAAGTAAATAATCAGGAAATTGAAAAGTCAATTGATCAATGGACAGATCTAGAAAATAAATTACAGAATGCTAAAGCTATGAATTCTATTATTTTCTCATTGGATCATATTGCATTTAATCGTGTCTCACAATGTCTAACTACATAGGAAATATGGCACACACTTAAAGTGACTCATGAAGGCACATCTCGAGTCAAAGAATCTCGCCTTGCCATGCTTAGTAGCGAATACAAGAACTTCACAGTGGCCAAGGATGAAAATGTCAAAGAGATGTACGGACGACTTTCCAATATCGTATGCAAATCAAAATGTAACGACCCATATTTTTACGGATCGAAGGATCGTAGAATAGTTGCCATTAAGTCGTTAGTATTGCTTAATTCGTTCTGAGTCTAAGTCGTATGTTAGTTTAGGTCGGCCGAGCAACCCAAGTCATGTGAACGACTTAGAGAAGTTAGTGGTAGTGGTTGCCGACTTAAGGGTTAACGGCTTAAGGTATTTGCCGACCTATAGAAGTAAGCGACTTAAGGGTGAGTGAGCTAGAGGACTTAGGAGTTAGCGAGTTAACGAGTTAATGGGTTGGACCGACCTATAGGAACTGACCGACCTAATGAATTGACCGGTCTAATATTCAACGATCTAAGGGATAGAAGTATAGGAGATGGGTCGGTTGAACGAGTTACCGACCTAAGGGTGATAGGTCGGTGAGGCGACTTAAGGCAGTTAACGGCTTAAGGAGGGTAGCGACCTAGTGGTTAGCCCTGTGTTTGTAGTTAGGTCGTGGACGAGATAAGACTTAGGTCGTAGGTCGCATGATGGCAAGGGTGTTAGGTCGCCGGGTCGCTAAGCCGTGTGTGTAGTTAGGTCGTAAGTCGCATGATGGCTTGAGTCGTTAGGTCGTGTCTAAGTTAGGTCGCGTAGAGGCTTGAGTCGGTAGGCCGTGGGGTTGATGAGTCGTAAGTCGTGGGGCCTTGTTAAGTCGTAACCGACTTAAGGGGGGGCGAACGACTTAAGGGTTTGGCCTATAAATGCACAGCCTTATCTCACTTTTTGGGATCCGGATTTTGAAGCGACGAAGTGCTGCCATTTTGAGAGCTCGAGTGCTACACTTCTTCACTTCTTTTCTCCACTTTAATCTTGTGCTTCCATCCATCTAAATCGAAGATTCAAGAGCCAAAGTTGAAGATCTACATCCATCGAAGAGAGATTTCATCGTTTGAAGGGAAATCTTGTCGGATCAAGCTAGATCCTTTGTTGTCCAGAGCTGAAGTTAGTTGCTTTTGAAGCGTTTAGGTGATTCAGTGAGTGGTGGTTATCTCTCACACGGACCCAAAGAAGTATATTGGATCGGTGGCTTGTTTGTGTGTTAAAGATAGTGATTTCATGCATTTTCCTTAAGTCTGCATGTAGATCCATCGTTCATAAAGTTTTGATATTCACTTTACTACATGTTAACATATGCTAGTTCATTCATCAAGATATTACTTAGAATTCATGCTTGTTAGATTTGGACTCTTTATTTACGAAATTGCCATTATTGTTATAACTGTTTATTTAGATCTTATTTGAATGATTGATTACTTGGATTAATGATTTATCTGATTGATTGTTATAAATTAGTTGATTGATGATTTGATTTGGACAAGTTGGTCGAAGATGATTCAAAAGCTAAGTGGAAAGGCTCTTGAATAAGGAAAGCTGCTCGTGGCATATGAAGCGGATGATAAAGCTCATATGGATAAATTTGATGATGATGTTGAGATGGGACTTTGCTATGATGCGATGAGGAAAAGCATGATGTTGAGATGGGACTTTGCTATGATGTGATGAAGCAAAGCATGATGTGAGATAGCCTTGGTTTAATCCAGACGGGATCATCCCAAGCATGTGGGTAACTCGGTGATATGGTTCGAGTTCGTTGATAATGGTTGGCTCAAGAGGCGCTTGAGCTAGTATGGAAATAGTCGTCAAGGAGGATGACTAGAAGGCTGAGTTCTCATCGTTGTTGAAGGTTCTAGCAGGCTCAAAGCAAGAGTACGCTGGGCAGATTCGATAATCCCAATCGACTAATAGTTGATGGTCGAGTACCCTGGGCAGATTCGATAGTCCTAGGCACGGGTCATGATGACATGCGGAGTTCTGTCTAGAACCGGGGTTACCATTAACCCTTGACGGACGAATGAAAGAATGAGCCGGTCATTCAATTAACGGTGATATCGAGGCAATGATAACAGTGATAGCCAGAGTCATGGATGTTTGGATGCTTTGGTTGTATCGTCACTCGGTCTCAAGAGCGATGTTTTGTGGGTGCTTATCTGATCTTGGTTTAGGCCTTGGGGGTTTGTACTTGGAAAACATCGACCTTGACTCGAGTGATAATTGCTTTACTTTAATTGTCTGCTTTGCTATGTTGTTTCTGCTTAGTGTGTCTGGGGGCTATCACTGTAGAAAGAGGTGGAGTGGGATGGTTGGGTTCCTATTCCTTTTTCCTTTATGCTCTTTTGGTATGTTGTTAGTTAATTTACCGCTCACTAAGACTGTTGTGTGACTCAAGGTTTTATGTTCAACTCTTATTACCTTGGGCTGTTCATCCATTTTGGGATGGGCAGACTAGGTAGCAGGTGACAGGTGTTGTTCTTAGTGACCAACGCTGTTGATGACGAAGACGAGCTGGAGGCTTTTGCATATTGTTTTTCTTACTATATGTACTGGATGTTCCGCTGCTTGTATGATTCTATGAGTGTTATGTAGTGAGGCTTGATGTATTGACTATTCAGATGTTTGTATCAAATTGTTTTGTAGTGTATTGATGAGATTCTATTTAGTGAAGCTTCACTATATATATATTTCTCTATTGTATTTTATCCCTACGCTGTGAGTAATACGATAGACTCCGCTGTTTTTACCTTACCTTGATGATCGTCCATGGCTGCCGGGCACGCCTTTCAGTGCACTATCTCCTTGTTTAAGTGCAGGAGTCATGGGCGGTCGTCACATTTGGTATCAGAGCTTTGGTTAATCGATTTTAGCCAATGCTCGCTGACGTAACTACGTATGAGAGACGTAATTGTATTTTGATGGATGATTACTATATATAATATAGTAGCTTAGAAGGATTTGAACCTCTTATGCAGTTGTTTCTCAAGGTGTACTAATCATTCTTTTATAGATATTAAGAATGAGTCGAAGAGGGAGACCAGCTGCTAGGGAAGGCCGTGATTCTGAGGAGGCTGCTGATTATGCTGCTATGTTTGAGGCCATGATGACTTCGATCATGAGAAGGATGCCAGCTCCAGGGCCAACGATAGATGTTGGAGTTCAAGTTCAAACTCCAAAACCAGTGGATTTTGCTAAGTTGTGCAAAGACTATACTGCTCTTGGAGGAAAGGTTTTCTTGGGGAAAGAGTCAACCATTGAAGTTCAGAGGTGGATTGATGCTTGTAGAAGGATCTTTGGTGACTTGGGAATTGAGGATGCAACTAAGAGGAAGCTTGCATCAAGACAGCTTCAGGGAAGAGCTTCTGATTGGTGGAACTCTATCACCATTGATACTCCAGAGGAAGAAATTACTTGGGAGCAATTCCAAGTCAGATTTGAAGCTAAGTTCATTTCTACAGCTCAGAAATCCGTTCTTTTTAAGAAGTTTGTGGAACTCAAGCAAGGTGGAAGACCAGTTCTTGAGTATGTTTCGGAGTTTGAAGCCTTGTCCAAGTATGCTCGGTCATATATTGAATCTCCTTATCAGAAGAATGAGAAGTTTGTGACAGGCTTGGACACTTACCTTGGGAGGCAGTTGGTGGATCATATGGAAGAGTCTCGAGTTTTTGGCTAGATTTGACTTCAAGCCTAGATGTGAATTGGAACCTGAGATGTTGGCAAACTTATCGATAAGACCTACTCTTATGGAAAGAATTGGCAAGAGCCAAAAGCGAGACGATAAGCTTGTCAAGATTATCCGTGATTTGGAATCTGGATTGGACCCAGAAAAGGATAAAGGATTCGAAATCGATCGAGAAGGTTGGATTCGGAAACAAGGACGACTGGTTGTTCCCGATATAGATGAATTGAGGAATGAAGTTCTGAAGGAGAGTCATCACTCGAAGTTAACAATTCATCCAGGTGGAAATAAGATGTACCGGGATATGAAGAGAACCTATTACTGGGAAGGTATGAAGAAGGATGCTGGAAATTTTATTTCCAAATGTATGAACTGCCAGTTGGTAAAAGCCGAACAGAAGAAGCCAAGTGGATTGCTTCAGCCGTTAGAAGTTCCTACATGGAAGTGGGAGCAAATATCGATGGATTTTATCGATGGTCTACCTAGAACAAGGGCGGAAAATGAAGAGATTTGGGTTATCGTAGATCGATTGACTAAGAGTGAAAGATTCATTCCTGTTCGATCAACTAGGACTGCATCAAAATTGGCTGAGTTGTATGTTAAGTGGATAGTTCGATTCCATGGTATTCCAAAGAGTATAGTGAGCGATCGAGACCCATTGTTCACTAGTGGATTTTGGAAGAGCTTCCAGGAAGTTTTGGGAACCGAGTTGTGTTTAAGTACAGCTTATCATCCCCAAACAGATGGTCAGACAGAGAGAGTCAACAGAGTTTTGGAAGATCTCCTCAGAGCATGTGTTTTAGACTTCGGAGGATCATGGGAAGATCATCTTCATTTGGTGGAATTTGCGTATAATAACAGTTACCAGTCAAGTATTGGTATGGCACCGTATGAAGCATTGTATGGAAGACCATGTAACTCTCCAACATGTTGGTTGGAAACAGGAGAAAAGTTGATACTTGGGCCAGAAATGATTCGACAGTCTTCGGATTGCATAGAGATCATTCGGCAACGAATGAAGGCAGCCCAGGACCGTCAGAAAAGTTATGCCGATAAGCGTCGTAAGGATTTGGAATTCGACGTAGGAGATATGGTTTTTGTGAAGATTTCTCCACTGAAGAATGTTATTCGATTCGGGAAGAAAGGAAAATTGACTCCGAGATTTGTTGGACCATTCCCGATCGTCGAGCGAATTGGAAAGCTCGCTTATAAGTTGGAGTTACCAGAAAAGATGTCGGGTGTGCACAATGTTTTTCACGTATCGTATCTACGGAGGTATGTGCACGACCCAAGTACAGTGGTTTCTGCTGATAGCTATGAAGATTTCAAAGTTGATCCAGTTGTTAGAAGACCTCGTAAGCCGCTTCGTGTTGTGGAAACTGACACGAAACAGCTTAGGAGGAAGGTAGTCAGGTTGCTCAAGGTACAATGGAGTGATGATGTTAACAATGTACATGGGAGGAGGAAGAGAGGATGAAGGCAGCTCATCCTGAACTCTTCGAGGTATGGCCCTAAGGTGTCGTGACATCTCATGAATTTGTAACTTGTTCTAGTTTTAGAATTCTGCATGCTAGGTTAGTAATTGGATGCATGGGTTGTTGGTTGCTATGGATGGTAGGCATGCGGAATAGTTTATGATTGCTCTTGATTGTTTGGAATTTCGGGGGCGAAATTCCTAAGGGGGAGAGAATGTAACGACCCGTATATTTACGGATCGAAGGATCGTAGAATTATTGCCATTAAGTCGTTAGTATTGCTTAAGTCGTTCTGAGTCTAAGTTATATGTTAGTTTAGGTCGGCCGAGCAACCCAAGTCATGTGAACGACTTAGAGAAGTTAGTGGTAGTGGTTGCCGACTTAAGGGTTAACGGCTTAAGGTGTTTGCCGACCTATAGAAGTAAGCGACTTAAGGGTGAGTGAGCTAGAGGACTTAGGAGTTAGCGAGTTAATGAGTTAATCGATTGGACCGACCTATAAGAACTGACCGACCTAAGGAATTGACCGGTCTAATATTCAATGACCTAAGGGATAGAAGTATAGGAGATGGGTCGGTTGAACGAGTTACCGACCTAAGGGTGATAGGTCGGTGAGGCGACTTAAGGCAGTTAGCGGCTTAAGGAGGGTAGCGACCTAGTGGTTAGCCCTGTGTTTGTAGTTAGGTCGTGGACGAGATAAGACTTAGGTCGTAGGTCGCATGAAGGCAAGGGTGTTAGGTCGCTGGTTCGCTAAGCCGTGTGTGTAGTTAGGTCGTAAGTCGCATGATGGCTTGAGTCGTTAGGTCGTGTCTAAGTTAGGTCGCGTAGAGGCTTGAGTCGGTAGGCCGTGGGGTTGATGAGTCGTAAGTTGTGGGGCCTTGTTAAGTCGTAACTGACTTAAGGGGGGGCGAACGACTTAAGGGTTTGGCCTATAAATACACGGCCTTATCTCACTTTTTGGGATCCAAATTTTGAAGCGACGAAGTGCTGCCATTTTGAGAGCTCGAGTGCTACACTTCTTCACTTCTTTTCTCCACTTTAATCTTGTGCTTCCATCCATCTAAATCGAATATCCAAGAGCCAAAGTTGAAGATCTACATCCATCGAAGAGAGATTTCATCGTTTGAAGGGAAATCTTGTCGAATCAAGCTAGATCCTTTGCTGTCCGGAGCTGAAGTTAGTTGCTTTTGAAGCGTTTAGGTGATTCGGTGAGTGGTGGTTATCTCTCACACGGACCCAAAGGAGTATATTGGATCAGTGGCTTGTTTGTGTGTTAAAGATAGTGATTTCATGCATTTTCCTTAAGTCTGCATGTAGATCCATCGTTCATAAAGTTTTGATATTCACTTTACTACATGTTAACCTATGCTAGTTCATTCATCAAGATATTACTTAGAATTCATGCTTGTTAGATTTGGACTCTTTATTTACGAAATTGCCATTATTGTTATAACTGTTTATTTAGATCTTATTTGAATGATTGATTACTTGGATTAATGATTGATCTGATTGATTGTTATAAATTAGTTGATTGATGATTTGATTTGGACAAGTTGGTCGAAGATGATTCAAAAGCTAAGTGGAAAGGCTCTTGAATAAAGAAAGCTGCTCGTGGCAAATGAAGCAGATGATAAAGCTCATATGGATAGATTTGATGATGATGTTGAGATGGGACTTTGCTATGATGCGATGAGGCAAAGCATGATGTTGAGATGGGACTTTTCTATGATGCGATGAAGCAAAGCATGATGTGAGATAGCCTTGGTTTAATCCAGACGGGATCATCCCAAGCATGTTGGTAACTCGGTGATATGGTTCGAGTTCGTTGATAATGGTTGGCTCAAGAGGCGCTTGAGCTAGTATGGAAATAGTCGTCAAGAAGGATGACTAGAAGGCTGAGATCTCATCGTTGTTGAAGGTTCTAGCAGGCTCAAAGCAAGAGTACGCTGGGCAGATTCGATAGTCCCAATCGACTAATAGTTGATGGTTGAGTACTCTGGGCAGATTCGATAGTCCTAGGCACGGGTCACGACGACGTGCGGAGTTCTGTCTAGAACCGGGGTTACCATTAGCCCTTGACGGACGGATGAAAGAATGAGCCGGTCATTCAATTAACGGTGATATCGAGGCAATGATAACAGTGATAGCCAGAGTCATGGATGTTTGGATGCTTTGGTTGTATCGCCACTCGGTCTCAAGAGCGATGTTTTGTGGGTACTTTTCTGATCTTGGTTTAGGCCTTGGGGGTTTGTACTTGGAAAACATCGACCTTGACTCGAGTGATAATTGCTTTACTTTAATTGTCTGCTTTGCTATGTTGTTTCTGCTTAGTGTGTCTGGGGGCTATCACTGTAGAAAGAGGTGGAGTGGGATGGTTGGGTTCCTATTCCTTTTTCCTTTATGCTCTTTTGGTATGTTGTTAGTTAATTTACCGCTCACTAAGGCTGTTGTCTGACTCAAGGTTTTATGTTCAACTCTTATTACCTTGGGTTGTTCGTCCATTTTGGGATGGGCAGACTAGGTAGTAGGTGACAGGTGCTGTTCTTAGTGACCAACGCTGTTGATGACGAAGACGAGCTGGAGGCTTTTGCATATTGTTTTTCTTACTATATGTACTGGATGTTCCGCTGCTTGTATGATTCTCTGAGTGTTATGTAGTGAGGCTTGATGTATTGACTATTCAGATGTTTGTATCAAATTGTTTTGTAGTGTATTGATGAGATTCTATTAAGTGAAGCTTCATTATATATATATTTCTCTATTGTATTTTATCCCTGCGCTGTGAGTAATACGATAGACTCCGCTGTTTTTACCTTACCTTGATGATCGTCCATGGCTGCCGGGCACGCCTTTCAGCGCACTATCTCCTTGTTTAAGTGCAAAAGTCATGGGCGGTCGTCACACAAAAGCTCTCGAAAAATCATACACAGAGTTGGAAATAATCCAAAAAATCCTTAGATTCCTTCCACGGAGTTTTTGAAGCGAAAGTAACAGCCACTCAAGAATCAAAGGATTTGAAACAAATCAAAATTGAAGAACTCATCGGAAATCTCACCACTTATGAGCTAGAAATGAAATTCAAGGAAGAGCATGAAGGAGTTGATACCCAAAAGAAATCAATAGCTCTCAAAAGAACAAAAGAAAGTGATGACGATGACAATGATGATGGAGTAGCTGAGCTGGAACTATTAATGAGTAAATTCAAAAAGTGGAATCATAGATATGGAAATCCAGATCTAAATTAACAATTGAAAAGCAGAATAATCAATGCACTAGACAGCCCAAAAGAGCGGGAGATCATCTGCCATAAGTGCAATAAACCTAGCCACATCAAGCCCAATTGTCCTCAGAATTAACACGGCCAAGAAAAGAAATCAAAAAGAAGAAATTTTGCAGCCATGTGGAATAAAAGTGATGATGATTATAAAAGCGCTAGCAATGAGTGTGAAAGAGCAGATCCATGCCTTTGAGGCGATATAATTGATAGCGGCGATGATGAGCCAAGCGAGGTATCAAAACTCACTCACTCAAAATTACTTATATATTTCCACGGAGTAATGGCTGTTTTGAAAGACTTAGGGAAAAATATGTCAAAATTGAATCACAAAGAGATAGTTTGATAGAATCAAATAAACAGCTTAATAAATTGGTTAAAATATATCAAACTAAGAGCGCTAAGTGTGAAAAGTGTCCAACAATTAAATAAGAGATTAAAAAATCGGAAATAAAAATTAAATTACTCGAAAATGAAATTCTGATTTTAAAAGAAAGTGAAAATACTAGGAAAGAGAACTCTATTAAAAAGTGCACACAATTATTAAACGAAAATTAATCTCTCAAAACACAAGTCCAAAAGTTGTCTACAACTTTAGGAAATTTTTCCAAAAGTGAAAGATCACTAAATATGCTAATAGAAAAACAAACTGTTCATACTGATAGACAAGAACTTGGGTATACTCACTTTGAATATGTTAGAAGCAAAATTAATCAAGTTAAATCTGAGTGCACTATTTGTAGAAAAATTGGACACAATCAAAATATTTTTTAGTATAGACCCAAAAATGTGAAAGCCATACCAATTTGGGTTCTAAAAGGCATAAATATAAATCCCTTAAAGTTAAACAAATCTGGGTGCCGAAAGGAACATATATAAATAGATTTGGGTCTCCACAAAATTATTTTTCAAAATCTGTTGCCACTAACAACCGTGGACCTATAAAAAAAATAGGTCAAAAAAATCTTTTATCGTGTAAGTGTGGTGGCAGGCTAAGGAACAACAACAGTGTTCCTTGGATTCTGGCTGCTCCAGGCACACAACAGGCGAAAAATCAAAGCTCCTTAGCCTAGTACAAAGGTGGCAGAATCACAATGGGCAATGATGAAAAATTATTGGTAAAGGTAAAAATGGTAATGGTACATTTATCTTAAAAAATTTATTAAATGTGATAATCTACACCATAATTTGAATTAAATCAGCCAGTTATGTGATGAAATAATGAATGTTGATAATGATTCTGACTTATGCAAATCTTTGGACTAGTTCATATAAATTTTTTTGGTCTTATGATGGTATTTTATTGATACATGTGAATTGACATTATATTTTGTGTTTGCTTGTATACATGGTTTCAATTCAAATGCAATTCTATTTCTAAAAGTTTTTAAAAATGATTTTAAGATATTTTATTGCACACTTCACGGTCTGGTCTATGAAATTCATCCAATGATAAATTTGAGTCAAAAGAAATTCAGATGCAGATTACACTGGTAATCTAGTTGATGGAAAAATTAGTAGTGTAATGTGATTTATGTTGAGACATTCAGTAACTGCATCGTTTTTCAAAGAAAGTATCTGCATATTTTTAACTTCAAATAATTTTCAATTAGTAGACATTTTCCTTTTATAAAACCCCTTCTAAAAAATATTTTTGTTGGCCTTGTTTCAGATTAGTCATTTTAAAATTTTAATTTCATAATTATTTTTGGATTTGATTTTAAATGACTACATTGACTAATCTGACTTCCTACCGATTATCGAAAAGATAAATAGTGATCGAAAAAGGGACGAGTGTTGATATTAATCACATATTATAACTTGAGACAGTATAATTAGTAAATTTCTTTAGAAATTTAAACAAGAGTTATAAAACTTTTTGTTGGTAAAAAATTCCATGACCATCTCTAATTCTATCATATTTCTATCGACCATCACTCATCATAATCCAATATGGTATGTCAATATGTGGTATTTTAAACGAAAAATTGTGCGCTTTCATTTTATTATATTTTTAGCAATAAAAAACATCCAAAGTATTCACTCTCATTCAAAAGTCCTCACGGTTATGCATGAGTGAATTACTTGGGATTTTTGATTATGTGCTTCCATGCTCATTTAAAAGTCCTCACGGTTATGCATAAATGGAACGCAAATCAAAATTGATTGATTTAATAGACAAGTTGATTCTAATCCCATTTAAAAGTCCTCACGGTTTTGCGTGGTTAGAAGATACATGAATTCATTTTTTTTAAAAAAAAAATGGGAATACTACTAATCTCGTTTTAAAGTCCTAATGGTTATGCATGGTTAGTAGATATTCAAATTCCTGATATAAATATACCACACATAGACACAACTATATGGTTTTGTATAATGACATCATCCATATCATTCTAAAGCGGAATATGCACCTAACAGAGTATTTATGATTTTTGTTTGTTTTTTTATTGAAATTTAATATGTATGCTCTATTAGGTATTAATGTTGTATTAATATCTATCACTTTATCTCTATTTTTCTAACACTGTTACTCTTTTGCTGATAATAAAAGGGGGAGAGAAAAGTTAAGATTTTGGCAAGTAAAGGTCAAATATTTTATTTTGTATTTTCTATATGCATCAAGGATCATTTGCATATTTTTATTTATTTTCATGCATATATGAAGGGGAAGCTTTGTGTAGAGAGGGAGCATTCAAATAGGGGGAGAAAATAGAATTATCAAATACATTTAATAAATTCAAAATCTTAAATATATGTTTGTTATCATCAAAAGAGGGAGATTGTTGAATATGCAAGTATATGATTTTTTGTTTGATGATAATAAACATATATATATATTCATTTAAATGTATTTGTTGATGTACTATTTTATTTTTCACGTAATTAAATAAATATTTGCTGAATAAAATAAACAACACAGAATTTAAATTCAAACGGATATTTTATTCAAACAGATATTTATTACAATTTTGAATAGTACAAATTTGAGCTCTCACTATATATATACAAATTTCAATTACAACACAAATTTGACTACATCACAATTTTCACATACATTTGCACCTCACTACATTTCACTCATTCACTCATTCACTCATATTTGATCTTCAACTCTATTCCAGATTGAATCCAGCATCTGAGTTATCTGCAAAAATACACACTGACATAGTCAAATTGAAAAAGAAATATTTTTGCAGTGTAAAATAAAATGTAATTTGAAAATATTATTTGCCTCGGTTATTTGGGTTGTTCGTCATCATTTAATTTGAATTCATCAAACACGAAAAACTTGTGACATGCACAGTGTATCACTGTACATTCTACAAGACCGTGTGTATCGACATACACTTGATAAAAATACAGGGACAGTTGAGCACAAGGTCAAACCCAATTAAAAGCCGGGTTCAGCTCAAGTGAGATACAAATAAAGTCACGATATTAGCACAAGGTCGAACTCGAGCTATTAGCTGGATTTAACACAGGTGTAAATCCAAATGAAATGGTCAAGACACATAAATCAAGCCTCGACCAAAATTCAATATGTACACACGAAAACTGAGGCTAGACAGTCACATACCCAGGCTCAATCAAAGTCAAATTCTTTCAAATGAACAAAGCCAAAACATGAAGTAATGAACACAGCAGTTCGAATTAGACTAAATGAATATGAACTCATGTGGGCAGTGCAACCAAGAAGCATGTATATATGCAATGAAACATAGACACGTCGAGCAATGCATAGTGAAGCCTGCAATCATTTCAGACTCAAATGCTCACATGTAAACTTCAGGATAAATCAAAGAGTAATATAGGTGAAAACAGAATCCAAAGCTAACATACACATATACATGCAGTATCATCAACTAGACCAAAGGCTACGACTTCAAAGAATGCACCATTTCAATATGCTGTGCAACCTGAATCAAAGATTACATGAAGTCTAATCATGACTCAGTGCAAACACAGTGAAAACAGAGATGTGTGCATACACATTGAAACCAGACTCGAACAAACAACATCTCTACCAAGTGCATGACCATGAAAACAATGCAAGCTCAAATGGCCAAGACCAGACTTCGAGTCAAATAGTGGACAGAGCTCAATGCAACTCATTACAATATTATATATACATACAAAACAATGAAGCAACAACATGAGTGCAATAAACTGGTCAGAGGTGTGTGTATACATAGCTGTGTAGTTAATGCCCCGCTATTACCTCGCTATAACCCCGCTATATCTCATAGCGGATTACTACCGCTATGATTTTTCCATATAGCCCAAAAATATAGCCTTTCCGTTTTAAGCCCCGCTATTTCCACTATATCCCATTATTCCTGCTATATTCCACTATTTCCGCTATATCTTCTTTAATAAAATGAAATGAAAAATTGCATTTATACATTATAAAAATTAAGAAACTAATTTATTTGATTTACTTTTTAATATATTTTCAAAATGAACATACTCTAATATTCTACTAAATTTAATTATGTTATTTAATAGTTTTACGTTTATTTAAAGTTCGCACATGTTTTTATTTAAAATTATTTATGTACTAATTATAATTCAATTTGAATGATAATTTTTCATTTAATTACCATTTATATATTTGTAAAAACATTAGGTACAAGTTTTATATGCTATTTTAGAGCTATCCGTTATATCCCGCTATATCCTCGATGTATCCACACTATAACTTTTTGCACCTCCACCGCTTTGAATTTGTCGAGCGCTTTAACTGCACAGATACATAGACAACTCGAAGTGAATGAGAAAGTGCAGACTAGAAGCACTAATGCATATATACCAGAGTAAAAAACCAAGTGCAAAGTTCAACTGATACAAGTGCAATGCGATAAAGAGTAACACATTGAAACAATGAGACAGTAGTCAAGGCCGAATTTTGTCAGAGATAAAACACAGCAGTAAAACCAGAGGAAACGGCAAAGCATTTTAACAAAATCAAAGTGGTCAATGTCAACAGAGTAAAGAAAAGAATCAATATCAAGTGACCAAAATCAAATATGTCACAAGAGAAGTTCACGGAACAAAAGTTAAGATAAAATGTCACAAAATCAAAGCCGTAATGACCAAGGAAAGCCAAAGTCAAAGCCGTGACAACCAAGATAATCAAGCAACGAAATATACGTATTGAAAAGGTCAGGATCAATCATAAGCATGCAATCAAAAATCAGTGGCCGAAAAAAATTAGTAGATCAATTCAAATGAGTATATTCGAATGAAAATATAGGAATTCGAATCCTATAAAACCCGTAATCATCATTGTCAGCAAAAGCATTCGAGTTCAAGCAATAAAAATAATCATTCAACTCGAATCAAGATCGAGTTCAAAGCAAATCAACCAGTAAAGCAAAGAGAATATGTCACATACCACTTAGTCGAACTCGATCAAAATTGAAAGAGCCATGTGTGAATTGGAGAAACGGTTGATTGCCAAAGCGAATCAGAGGAATAGTCATTGTAATCGACCAACAAACAATCAGCGAATTCAATTATCAAAAGCCCTAATTTTCGAGCAAAGGAAAAGAGGAACGAACGAGTTAAAGCAAGCAGCTATTTTTCACTATAGAGTGGGCCGATAGAATAAAAGGAAAAGAGGGATAATATTTATCACTCAAATCTTGTATTGGGCCGGCCATAATTTATTTGGGTTGTAATATTTAAAACTAGTGTTTTTGTTTCTTTAAGTTGTTTTTAAATTTGTATTTTCTCTTTTAAAAGTTGTAAATTCTAGTCGTGTGACTAGGAGACGAACTATGGTGGTGTAGTTCGAGAATTCGCAACTCAGTGGCTGAGTTGTGGAAGGGTTTTGAGCATAGAGTTAGGTTAGTCGATAGCGGGTGTCGTGAGTTTACGTGTGTAAGCATTTGACTACTTAATTTCTAGTAGAAACCTTGGGTGCAGTACATATGTAGGGTTTTTCTGAAGCTGGGTAAATTTGTGTGTTCTGTTTTCTATTTTTTATATTCTGCTATTATCCGTGCTACTATTATTCTGCTGCGATCTGTGTTGAAATTATTTTATATAAACTTCTGTAATAATTTTATAATTAATAGTATCACCATATTCACCCCCTATAGGGTAAAATCGATCCTACACAAATATAATCAAAGTAAAAACACTGCTCTTATTTTATTTTCATGGTCGTTCCCATTTTACTTCTCTTCAACAATTAGGGCTGTGAAATCGAAGCTGCCGCCTTGATGCTATGATTGATTGAAGAATGCTTTTGAATTGAATTGCTTTGTCAGTCGCTCCTGGCTTTGTTCACCACTCTTTGATTCTCTTCGGCTGCTTCAATTTGATTCGAGATCGAATGAGTCAAAATTGGTATGTGATTTATTCTTCTTTTGTTTCCTTAAACTGGAATTCCTATGTCGATGATGATATGGGGTATATATAGGGTGAAAACCCTATAATATGTTCGTGTATATTGTTTGAATTCTTCATGATAATTTTGTTCGACCATTCAATTTTGATTGAATGCTTGTGATTACTCTGACTTGTTCATTATTGACTTGCTTTGCATTCTTTTCTTTCTGTGCTGCTATGATTTCGGTATTTTGAATTTTTGAGATAATATGTTCCATTATTTTCTCCTGGCAGTGTTCGAATTTTTTTAAAAAAAAAAATTTCACTGCTGAAATTTCGCTCCCTTGACTTGCGAGTTCATGTTACTTTGCTCTGTACCTTGATGGCCCACGGCTTCTGATTATTTCTTTTTGAACCCTGTTGTATATGTATGTACTTGTGTTATCACAACTGCTTTTTACACACGGCTTCACTGTCTTCGTTCCATTGGAGTATGTCTGGTGCACTGCATGTATATACGTGAGCTGTGTGTTTTGTATGCTTATGCCCTTGATTGTCTTGATGTCCCATTGTTGTTGCATTTGCTTCTTGACTAGTTTGAGTTTACTGTCATATAATTTCCTGTTGCATATCACTATGCACTGTTGCTTAGTTTCATGTTGAAGTTGATTTGGTTAGTTGCAGTGTTGTTTTCATATTGCTTGTGTTGATATACTTGGTTGTCTGGTTCCCTGTTCATTTATGTTAATCCATTGACATGTAAATGTACATGTTTTTGCTTTGTTATTCTGGTTTTCATGAGCTCACTTGTAGTCTGGTTGAGCTACACATCCATCATGCTGCTTTGTGTTAAACTGTGGTCTGGTTTGGTTTGAACTGTGTATTCATGGCTTTATGAGTCTGGTTTGATAGATTTTTGCACATGCACTTTTTATTCAAGTGCTTGGCATTTGTTAAACCAAGGTTGGAGTCTCTTATCATGTGATCTGGTTTAGTTCATCATGCTCATTCATGCTTGAAACGTTGAGTTACTGTTTGCACTTCATTTTGATTGCACTTGAGTCATGACTACTGTGTGGCTTTGAGCATTGCCTTGAACTGAACTGTTCTGTTTGTCACTGCATGTGTATAGATATACACACACACACACACACACATGTTCACACATGTATATATGTATGTTAGCTTGTTGTATGTGGTTTTCATTATGCTTTGCACTCCTCTGTTGTTTGGATGAGTTCAATTGTCATTGCATATATATGTATACATGTCTGAATGCATGCATATCCTCTGTCCTCTTTGATTACTTGCATTTGAACTTGTGTGTTCTTCATTTCAATTGCACTGGCTTATGTTTCATTTTGATGATGACCAGTCTGTTCTTGGTTGTAATCCTATATTTGTGTTGTTGACCTGGTTGTTGCTTTTTGGGTTTCATGATTTGGTTGCCTTTTACTTTGTTTCAAAGCTTTACTGCATTGTGTAGTCTATTGCACATGCTTCGACCTTCATTTATTTTCTCTATTGTCATGTTGTATATGTTTCTTGTTGTCTATCTGGTTTTGGTTGATTTGGTCAAGACTCTATGCACTTGAGTTGAATCCAGCCTTTGGCTTGGGTTTGACCTTGTGAATCTGGTTTTGGTTGATTTGGTCGAGCCTCTATGCACTTGAGTTGAATCCAGTCTTTAGCGTGGTTTGACCTTGTTCTCACATGTCCCTGCAATTATATCAAGTGTATATCAGTGTGCATGGCCTTGTGACATGTACAGTGATACATTGTGCATGTTACAAGCTGTTCGTGTAAGATGGATTCAAAAGAAATAAATGACGAACAACCCAAATAACTGAGGCAAATAACATTTTCAAAAACGCACACTTCATTATACACTGCAAAAATATTTCTTTTTCAATTTTACTGCGTCAGTCTTTATTTTTGCAGATAATTCGGATGTTGGATACAGGTTGGAAACAAAGTTGAAGATCAAATACGAGTGAATGAGTGATATGTAGTGAAGTGAACATTGTAAAGTGAAATTTGTGATGTAATCAAAATTGTATTGTAATTGAAAATGTATATATGTGGTGAGAGCTCAAATTTTTACTATTTAAAAGTATAATAAAATATTTATTTGAATATGAATTATGTGTTATTTATTTTATTCATCAAATATTTATTTAATTATGTGAAAATAAAATAGTACAATAACAAATACATTTAAATGAATATATATATATATATATGTTTATTATCATCAAACCAAAATCATACTAGCATATTCTGTAGGGTTTTCCCCTCGCTAGTACCTTAATCAAAAACTAATTAACCATATACTATACACCTGCATCCACATGGTTAAAACATAACATAATATGGTGATATGCAATTATACAATATATCTTGGATTTCCCATCCACATTCATCTGACTATCTATATCAAGTTATAGTTTCTAAGGTCACTATTAACCTATTAGTTTTCATGAGCTAACTAATAACATATTCCAAGCTTATGGACTATCTGTCTGGTTTTATAGTTTTCAAGGGATTACTAAGAACCTATTGGTGTCTACCAATAACATCATCCAATCATATTTTTCATGGGGTCACTATGAACCTATTAGATTCTCCAATAACATCTCTCATATCATATTTTTCATGGGCTGACTATGAACCTATTGATCTTTATCAACAACCTGTTCCGGACATAGTTTTCATAGGATCACTAAAAACTTATTGGTCTCTGCCAAAAACAATTTACATAATATAGTTTTTATGGGCTTACTAAAAACCTGTCTAAACCAATAATCTTTTGACCTGTCCTGGGCATCCTATATTCTGATATGTCTGGCCTCCTAGATGCAATTCTACTAACACAAGAGTTAGTTTAATGTATATTCACTATTGGGTTAACCTAGCCTGTTATTCTGCCCTTAACACCCCAAATGCAGTTATGGGTTAGTAATGAAGTGAATATGATTGCACAAGCATACATGATAACTGATCAAATAACACAATAACATAAACATCCATGGTTTAATTCCTTATAATCATTTTCTAATGAAACATGGGTAATACTGTTAACCCACAATCTTTAGCAAGGAAAGCTTCCTCTAAAATTTCAAAGTTAAATGCCATTTCAAAACTCTTTTACATTGATACGTGTTTATTTTAAAATTGAGATTAGGTTCTCTAATTTGAAAACTAAGGCTTTCGACTATATCCTTTGGACCATTGTGACATCATGAGTTACACCCTGTTACACTACCTATCAACATCATAGAGCAACTAACCCCTCCGTCCCCTTCCATTTAACAAATGGGTTCGAAACAAGCAGCTATGCCTCTTTCGCCACTTTACTCTAGTGGTAGGACCTTTCGAAATCATTGCTTAAGAAACGCGGAAGGCCTCTTCCACTACTTCTTTGAAACCATGCAGAAAGACCTTGTTGGCGCCATTGATTGGGTGCAGCACAATTCTTCTACCTCTATAGTTAAACATGCATGCAGAAGGACCCTTTCGACACTATCAACTAGTGCGGGTATCCTCCATAGTGGTTGGACTTAATAAAGGTGCGGAAGGTATGTTGTCGGGACCATTGATTGGTGCGGCACACACCCTCCGTCTTCATTGATTAACATACTTGCGGAGCATATAAGAGTGGTAGGAACCCCTTCGACACTATCTACTAAAGTGAAAGGTCTTTTCCATGATAGTTGGATTAATTAATGCGGTAGTACACACTTATTAAAATGTATGCAGACCTCCTTCGACACTATTGATTGGTGCGAAAGGACCCTTCCGCCTTCAATCTAGTATATGTTAACTACAACGACACCCCTATCCCTTTATGTTCTAAGGGAAGCAAAATCAATGCTTTCGAAGGCAAGTAGCGTTGCTGTAATTATCATAAAAACTGATTTTTAACTAAGTAAAGCAATTTCTTTTTACCTAACCCCTTATGTTGTAAATTTTATATTAGATAACAATACCATTATAAAATTCTTTTTAGAATTTGCTGCCGCATGTAATCCTTGAATGCTCCAATATTTAATTAAAATTATTAACTAACCCCTTGTATTTAGTTAATCATTAAATACTACTCTTTCTAATCAAATTCAAAACTCACGCAAATCTCATGAGAACAATCTCAAAAATTCAAATAAATTTCAAAATGATAATGTCTTTATCATATAAAATTTTCAACCTGAAAATAATTAATTAATTCCCTAAATTAATTAAAACTTGAAATATCATTTCTTTCACTCGGAAATTCATAATAAATTATCTATAGTTTGGAATTTTATGAAAATTTAGACCCATCTTCAAAATAATGTTTTACATAACATATTCAAAAATCATGGCGTTTGGAAATCATTTTGCAAGATTTTATCCTTACAACCGAACTACATTATTCCATAAAATCCCTGTTTCAATTATGACATGGCATTTACATCAAAATATGTCATCATTCATCCAATCATACAGTTTTAAACCTCGAACCCGAATTAAAACATTCAAGATGACTTATATGAGATAGTTTAGATCCTTATTCACCTTGTTTGGATAAGGAACTTGAGATATGCTCTACACTTTAATACTCCTAGCTTGAACCTTAGCCTCTATTGATTTTTGAGCTCCTTTTAGGGTTATGGCCAGCCTTGTTTTTTTTGTTTATGTTTTTGTTTTGTAAGAATGTAAATGGAAATGAGAACTTGGTAAGGGGTTTTAAGGGTTATAGGGGTTCGGCTATTCCCATACCGCCTTTACTTTATTTTCTTAGGTTTTTAAGTCATTAACTTTTTCTCATTAATTAATTTAGTTAAGGCACGACCTTAATTAGTTTTCAGTTCTCAATTTCCTTATCACTCTACTCCCTACATTATTCTATTTAATTTATCTAATTAAATCTCCTGAATAATGCTGCTTAAAATTAGGGGTGTTACAACCTTATGTGATTATTAGATGATTTGGTTCTTTTGAGGGGAAAACCATTACGGTGATCCGGTCCCTAAAACACCGCTATATGTTGACAACATATTTCTTAAGTTTCTCATACCAAACTTATGTCTATCTCGTGGTTCTATATTTTGCATATTTCCATTGACGCTCTTTCGAGTAGTCTGAGAAAGGCAGGTTTCCGTTGAAATTCTTTGAAGATCAAGGAGAATGCAGTTATAATTGTCCAGGCTGGTAATAGTACTTAGGATTGTAACTTTGAAATGCTTTGTATTTTAGAGTAACACTTTGTATTGTCCTTTTGATATCATATGTTGTCGTTTCGCTATAAGATTTTGATGTTGTATTCTCTTGTTCCTTTTCCTTTTTCTTTTATTCTACCCTAATAATTTATCTTTTGACACTTAAATGTCTAACACATAAATACCGTGTATGTATTAGTGTCGACATTCGAGGATCGAAAACTCAACCATATTTAATAAGCATACATGCATCAAACGTTTATTGAATAAGTGTGATGCCTAGGTGCTGATAAAATAAGAGCCTAACTTCAGGCACTATTAGAAGCATCGAACGTCAGCCACTTATTTAATAGATGCCCGACGGCAGATTATTAAATAAGCGTCCATTTGTTGGTGTGGAGAATATTGCGAAATCGATAGCTGAATTGGAGACGCTCATGTAATAAATTCTGCACAAATTACTTAATTTTATCTTTAGCTGACAAACAATAAGTTTTTGGTAAAGAAGTATGTCATATTCCCAGATGATACAAACTTATGTAACTTGTACCAATAATTACTGCATATGTGTAACTTTTATTAAAGATCAAAGCCATCTGTAATTCAATTGATGCAACCTACTTCCTACACAAAACAGAGATGCTTTCATCGCTTTAGAATAAGCTCTCTTAACAAATCATAACTACCGACTATAACAAATCAATTTTTCTTCCTCCGTAAAGTCATATATGATCTTCATTTGTTGGATTATGTTCTTGCTGTCACGGCTCCTTGATACTTACATGTTCAGTGGTTCTGCTTCAGTGTCCCTTTCTTTCATTGCCGTCCAGTCTTGAGACTCTGCAAACACAATTAGTATCATACTACATGAGCACATAACTATGTTATATTAACTGAGAAGGTAACGGTAATAGATTAACAATTGATCAATACAAAAAACATGCTTTGTTCAAACTTAGAAATATAGACTGGCAATTAGACAGTAAACATGGATACAACTTTGGAATACTTACTTGATTTATGGATCTCAGCGACTACCATTAGTCGCCTTTGCAAAACCGAAGCCATGAAAAGGAAAATCGAACACATGCCAAACATGATGGTAATCGGGAATGCATTCACCTGCAGATCAGAATATAAGTCAGTGGATATTTTTTTTGGAATATAACTGCTGGAAGTATAAAGTGTGCTTAAGATATCGTCGCTACAATAATTGTATAGAAAGTTCAAAAACTGCTCTGCATTGTCAGAATAACTAGGAGAAACAATTGAAAATAGTTTTATCACGTCTTGAATTTATAATTTGTGTATCCTTCTATATGCTCATGAAATTATAATTTGTTTGTCTTTGTATATGCCCATGTCTAAGCTAATTTAAACTGGTATTGCATAACTGTAAATGCACAAACATAAGTGACAACTTTGTGTTTTTTCACTAGTATCTAGGACAATCGTAGATATTAAAGATTGAAGCAGGTCTATAGTAAAGAAAAAAGGTGAAAATTTAATGCTTACATTGTAAAGCACAACACAGACGAAGATATTGAGAGGAATGCGGAAGAAATTCATGATAGTGCTCCTAGCCTCCTCAGGGATGTACTGAGATCTCATTTTCATGATAGATGGCCAGAATATACCCACACACGACTCGAAAATACAGAATCCAAATAGTTGAATCATCCCTGAAAAAGATATGCTACCACCTTTTACCGAGGGAGGTGACGCTATGAACTGCAGAGAAATATTAGCTGTGTAATAACTCGGCTATATATAAAATAAAAATGTAGCTAAATGGTAAGAAACCGTCTCATTATTGGTTACATAGAAAGGAATCCCTGCTGCGCATTCCACTAAAAAACTCATCCCTTGGTATATGTATTTGCTTTCATCTTTAGTTCTTTACTCTTGAAGATGTGTATTATTTATATGCAATCAAGATTCAAAATGGTTCCAAACTGTAAACCTACCGTGGTAAGAATTGGAAGTAGTAAGGTAAATGCTGAAACTGCAAAAACGGCTTGCATGTAACTTTCAACTTTGAGAGACGAGCGTGCCATCAGCCGAGAAGCAATTGAACTTCCCAACATTGAAGATAACATGAAGGTTGCGAAAATGAAACCATGAGGAATATCTTCGTCATTTGGGCTCAAGGCAGGAGTCCACAAGAAGACAAAGGTATACATTGATCCCTCAAATAAGGATTGTATTGCTCCAAGCAAAGCAATTTTCTCATCTGGAATAACCGAAATAAAAGACGATCACATCGTATCGTCATCTACAAGTTCAAAAAGAAAAAAGGAACATATACCACATCTCCCTAAATTTGAAAAAAATAGCTTCTACTACACAATTTCAATTTTGTATGAAATCGGTAGAAAGGTTCATATATCACCAATCAGTTTTAGTTGTTGTTATATTAGAGAAACTATAGTAAAAAGTCACAATTTGTATGTTAAGAGGATATTCCAGATAGTACTTGGATTGCCAACTTGGTAATTTTACTAGAATAATGAAATACGACGCAGCATAGAACGTGTGAATCAGACAGTACAGAACAAAGCAGTACACTCAACTTGGCTGATTCGAATGAGTTTTACTGTACCTAATTGGTATGTAAATGTTTGATTCATGAATAAATGGTTTAAGTGTTTCCATATTTTATCTTACCAGAATAGGTGATCCAAATCCACTAAGAAACATAGAATTGATAGAAATATTTCAACTATAACCTAAGGGAAAATGTGTAGAATATTACTCTAAAAGGAATTTATGCCAACTAACCAGATGCAATGGCTATAGCTGCAGCCTTAAACTGAGTCATTAAATCCTTGCTATCAGAAGGATCCCCATAATTTTCAGTCCATGATGATAAGATTATTGCCATGCCAATTGCAAGGAAACATGCAGCTGCATCAAAAGGAGCGACAGGGCCAAACCCTAAATTATCAGCTAACATATTTGCAAATAATCCCGAGATAATGGCAATGAGACCATTTCCAAGAAATATAGCCTTTGAAAAGGTCAAAGATAGCCATTGTGATTCAAAGCCTCTCTGTAAAATATTGGTGTCATAACAGAGGAAAAAATAGAACAGGAAATGAGCTACAAAAAATGTGAAGATGAATAGCCTTAGTATGTGTACATAGGTAATTTACATAATAAAATAACTATGGTCACTTTGTACATCTTACTGTTAGTGAACTGGCTAACCATAAGCTTTTGAAGCAAATAATATATATTTTCCAAGAGAAATTTAATTAATTGCGCTGTTCCGCTACATGTAACACATCCGAATATTTGAGCAAGCAAACAATGGGTAACGGAAGCAAAACTTATCAATTCTCAAAACGATTACAATGATAGAAAAGGGGTGAAACTGAAATAGTAAAAGTGTTCCACCTTGTTGTGTTCAGCAACAAGCCACGATTCAAAAGCAGAAAACAAGAGAGAAGTAGCGATTCCTCCCAGGATACGACCCAGCATTAAAACTTTATATTGTGGAAAATGTTTTGTGATACAACTCAGGATGTAGGTTATGCAGTAGGTAACACATGCTCTCTTTCGACCCCTGCATTATGAAAAATGTGCTCATTTGTATGGAATAAATTACCAAACAATCAACAAAATGATACCCAAAAAAAAAACTCACTGTTTGTCTGCTAAAGAACCCACAATTGTTCCAAAAATCATAGAGGATCCAAAACCAGCGATGAATAACCGACCAATATCACCCTTACTAAAACCATATTGACTATATAGGTAGTAGACATAAGGACCTTGTAGCCAGTCACCAGCTGATCGAAGAAAACTTATAATAGTTAGAGAATATATGGAATTGTGCGTGATAAAAAATGATGCTGAGAAAGATGATACGCATTATTGCACAACGAGTGTTACCAACCAACAACGAAAATAATTATAATAAGATAAGCCTTTCTTAGTTAAATAGGACTAGGAACTAATTGTGTTTGAATGATATGATGCACAATATTTGGATAGACTCTATGCACTTAATAATCACATTAAAATATATACATAAACACTCGCTGATAAAACCAGTACACGGTTAGGTCATAAGACCAGTCATCCCAAGATTATCAAAATAAAAGGCTACTATTACATCGAGTTGATTTTGTTTATGCTTTTACTTTATACAAATTTGATATCTCTGAAATTCGTTGGGCACGACATAAATAGAATATTTGTTATCTACATGGAAGCATCAATAGTTGTCTATAATATTCATTTCAAAAAATTACGACATTATCTTAAGTGCCGATCCAACTGTCCTGCGTAATAATGTTATAAATAGCAATATCACCGATCTTAACAAAGCAGAATGCCCAACACTGAATTCCACAATGTACTGGGTCATACATTAAACATTTTTTTATATTGATCTGCATTCGTTGAATTAGAATAATTTGCATATTCGTACCATGATTTGTATTGAAATTTTGTATACATAATTAAAATAGTCATCTAATTTGATTATCTGAAACGAAAACTTAATATATTCGGTATTTTTTTTAAAAACAAAAGGAAAAGCTTTCTAATAGTAATTCCACTGTTGCCCGTTTGTCAAACAAGCATCCACCGTTGGAACAGCTACATGCAGGTTCAGCCTCCAAGAGTGATTCCATTTTTTTTAAAATATAATATGATGTATAACTCCGTCTCTGTAGTTTTCTACGCAGCCTGTCCCAAATCAGGATATAGAAGTAGGCTTGGCGAGCCAACATAAAAACCATAGTCTCTCTCATGGAAATGGAACCAGATTATCCCAACTTGTTTGAGAATAATGGCTTGCTTTTTTTATTTTTATTTTTTATTTTTTTGAAATGGTACCTAGATACAACATATTGTTAGAAAAAAAATGAATGAGGAAATTGAAAGAGGAAGAATTTGAGTGTGTATTGAAACAAAGTCCCACATCGTGGAATATTTGTTTCAATACCACCATATATAGCACAACCCAATATACTAAACCAAAAGAAAAGAAGAAGGAGACATGAATACTTGTGCCAATGTAGGCTTTGGGCCTTCATATTAATATTAAAATGTCAAAGATTGGGTTTTGGGCATTGGGGCTCTAGGGAAACTGTTCCCTACTGCTTTGTGTTCCTCTTTTCAGAACTTGTCACACTTTGCTCGGTTGCTGTTTTCGCAATTTAATTGTGAAAATTATAAACATTTTTCTGCGGTGACAATTTCTAAACATTTTAGTAACATTATTGAAGTTACTATCAGATTCGTAACACTTTTATGTAGTTGCGGACAATACATATCACAAATTACACATGTCAATAAATGTTCGAATCACGCCACGCAAATTTCAAACTTGTGACCTCTAGCACCAAAGTTGAAGTACTTAATCAGTGGGACAATGATACTTGTCAATAATGGCTTTGTTGTTGTTGTAGTATTATAATATGATGTGTTTTTGCACCATTATAACTGGTACCTCGCTACAGGGAAGATTTTTCTACATGTTTTTTCCAGTCCGTAATAAAGCTAGGTGATGTTGGAGATGCTCTTAGCAGTATTATTTGATATACTATATATATTTTTCAGCTTTTTGTTAACCATTTTATATTTTAAACTATTGATCATAGATGAGTTTCATTATTGAAAAAGTACATAAAATGCAACTTACACAGAAATATTATCATGCGTGTTATGTCACTTGTCGGAAAACAAACAACGGTTCTAAAGAATGGGTACAGAGTTAGTAGTGGCTGAAGAGCAATAATAAAATTGCTGACATTTTAATATACTATTATTACACAGTTGATGTGAAAGCATTTCCTCGATGTAATATATTTTGTCTAAGAGGGCAACATTTCGAATACTTTATTATGTATGAAAACCAAATTCTTTTAGAAATTTTTGGTTCCACCGATTATTTTCAGATTTGATACGTGAAAAAACTTTTTCGAAAAACATGATTTAAGTTACAACCCTATTTTTTATTTCGAAAAAAATACCTTTCTGTTTTTTTTTTTTCTTTTCTGAATTAAATCTGAACATTAATTGCATGTGTTATACTGTCAAAACAACTTTTTTGATTTTTTTCGAAAAAATACAAATATTTGCAGTTTAAAAACTTCAAATATTTGCATATTTTTCCGCAAAAATTTGCAAAGTCGTCCGCAAAAATTTGCAAAGTCGTCCGCATATATCATGAAACTTAAGAATATGGACTTTTTACTTTTTAAAATCTGTTTTTAGGAAGGACGGTTGTGAAGTGTGCATGTATTGTCACTACGTGAGAATACCTGTATATGAGTAAATCACGGTGGAAAGGATAAGGTACACCGTAGATTTTTGTGGTAAAAGGTACAGTATCTTTCCCTCAGATGCACTGACAATTATCACCGAATATGAACTAAATTAAGATAACGCGTTCAAACAAACAATTGATGTGCAGTATCAGGATAATTTTATTCTTTCACCATATGATGAACATTTTTCATAATAAAACGGCGCACACACACCTGACCTGCCAGCCCCTCACCCCTCAAGCAAAACTTGGTACTCAATCACTTGATCAGTCATAGGGGCCATAAAGTTAGTAAAACGTATATGAACAAAACAAAGTTTAAAGAAATCCGTACAAAAATGAATATCTATAAACATAACATCCAAATTCAGATCTTAGCCAAAAAGCAAAATTTTCACCGAATCAGCTCAAAATTTTAGACATTTATGCCAAATTATGCAGCTTTATTACAACAAACGCAAGATAATCCTATTCGAGTCAACAAAAAAGATAACTAAGCGAAAGTGTAGAACTTTGTACAAAATAATAGGATAGCAAATTCGTACCCATGGCGAGAGAATAGACAACCAAGTAATTGTTCTTGAAAGAACTAAATGCAGAGGAAGTTGAGATTCGATCCTTGTTGCTTTTGCTAAGCTCAAGCACAGCAACCACCAACGAAAGCGCGCCGAAAAGTATGTAGTATAATGCCTCCATTGCTGTTGCTTTTGCTTCGCTTTTTTCAGAGATGGAGGGAGAGGAGTTAGATCTGAGATTTGGGAGAAGGCGATGGCTATATATAGAGTGACATTATCAAAATGATTTAACTATCAATGACTATTTAGTTGCTAATGGATGCGCTAATTTCCAAAGAATTAAACAGACTGTGGGTACCCCGTAGCAGGACTCTCAATGGGTCCCGAGTCCGTCTACCCCGTAGCAGGACTCTCAATGGGTCCCGAGTCCGTCCTATTGACACGGACATTAGTTTTGCTTTAACTATCCAAGTTGGAGCCAAGCCCTACTCAATTGCTATTAGGGTCGAGTGCGGTTTATCAAAATCCGGTCTGGTTTAGACTCTATCCGATTATTAGTTTTTCGTAGTATCAAAACATGAGTGTTTATATTATTTGTTTGACATTTTATTTGTTTACATGCAAATTCTTTTGTTTATTTTTGTTGTGAACTAGGCTACATCATCACTTAATTGGATGTTAACATTATTTGTGTGTAAAATTTATAAAAATTGCAAGTTTAAAATATAATTTTAACATAAATATTAAGAGCTCGGTACACGGTAACTACTCGGTGGGCTTGCAAAGCTCAATGGGTCGGGCTCAAGTATTGGTTTTGAAAAACGCTGCAGGTTCAGGTCAGACTCGAGTTTTAATTATTGTAATTCGGCTTGGATCCGAGTTTTAAGATATCTGGATTGAACTCAACCCATTGACAGACCTACTGAGTAGTATATGTAATTTTCGTATTATATATTTGTATATAGAGCTTTGGTTGCCTTCCACCAATTAAGTGTTATTCATCATCCAACCAAATCTATTCAGTAAAAAAGCGTCCATTAAATAAGCATTCAAATCGGTTCAACATTCTGAATTGCAAATTGTAACGACCCATCTTTTCAACCCTCGAAAGTCAGCACTCAATACATCCATGGTATTCAAATGATGAGCATCCAAGCGCCGGAAAAACAGATTGTTAGAGTAAAAAGAAAAAGAACAGGGAAAACAGAATCTCACGGCGGAACGATTATATATAACAAAGACAGTAAAAGATGTCACTCTAAAATACATAGTATATCAGAGTTAAAAACAAACATCATCAGCCTAGACAGTTATAACTTCCTAATCTTGCAATTGTTGATGGGTATACATAATAATACAGTGGAAATAAAATACTACGACATGTGAACATCCAGCTCTACTCCATGAGCTTCATGTCCCACCAATGACAACCTGGAAAAATTCAGTCTGACCCTAGCATTATATAAAATAACATCTGAATCAGTCCGAAAAACCAGTGCGAGAAAACACAAGTAATAAGATGAACACGTAATCCGTGAGACCACGCCGTTGAAAACGGAACGAGTTTTACCTCACGAGAACAACTTCCATACATAAATGGATGGACACAGATTAAAACGAAACCCAAATTTGAAAGAATGGGCATAAACATGATCAAAATACAAACTTAAAAAATGGACAAAATAATTAAACATCGAGAAGAGCTCCAGTCACGTCTCGATGAAATTAAGGAAACAATTCAAGATTTGAATTAAAAAGAATGAAAGAAAATTTTCCAATAATGACTAGGAGGGTGCACCCCTCTCACCGAAAGTATGCTTCTAGAAAATATACTTGAGAGAGTCCTATACTTTGGAACTCCCTTGGAAACCTCCAAGCCGGACCCCGCCAACCTTACCGATAATCCAACTATTTCACATCTCCCGCGCATACCACCAAAACCAATTTTGAGTAGATGTGAAAATATTCTAATGGGAGCAACCCCACATAGTTTGGCCTCACTCGCACTTTGATTTTAGTCCTTTCTGTCAAAGGATATCAAGCTCAAATGAGCAACACGTCGTCTTAAATTGACGATACATAAGAAAGAAAGCTGAATCGATAGTCAATAAATCAACTATTGGGAATAATCAAAATGATCGTATATGAAAATTAAATCACATACCCTTACCTTTACTCGTCGATTTCAAACTTATAATATCCCTCTGTTAAAAATGAAGTCGGGCAAGGGAACGTAATGTTACCTCTAGACATTGCTTTGACAACATTCTTAATCTTCGAGATAGAAACGCATTCCCATGCCTCGAAGTTTAATGCTAAGAGTATGACTAAACCTTTCCATATAAGCGATATCATTTACAAGAATTAAATTTCTTATCATTTCCATAATCGAATCAAACTTTTAAACTTTTAAAACTGGACTTGAGCTTGGTTTTCACATCACAAATATTTGTAAAACATTCTAAAAATACACTTTAAAATATTCTTTTTAAAGAGCGAATTATATTTTTAAGTGTATTAAAAAGAAGGGTAAAAAACAAATATCATTTAAACATTGTCTACTATAACCCAAAACAGTTTACACTTAGCTTTATTTTTTTTTAAAATTCCTTTTAAAAGAATTCTCATTTATAAATTTCAAAAAATATTTATTATCTCGGAAGATAATAAATCAATTAAACGCTTTTACAGATTTAAAACAATGTTAATCATCCGAAAACATAATCGATATAATTCCTTTGTAAATTTCAAACCACATTAATTATCCGAAGAGATAATTAATCAAACTTACAACTCCTTTAATAAATCAATTAATTAATTTTAAACATCTTTATTAAATAAGTTAATAAACTTTAATCTTTTTTATTAAATCAATTAATTATTCTTTAAAACAAATTTAATAAAATCGGTTAATTAACTTTAAACATCATTAATAAATTTACTAATTAACTTTATTATAGTTAAATAATAATTACGGATATATTTAAACCTTTATTCTTTTCAAATACTTATGCAATCCTTACAAACCCATTTGAAAAGAATTTACAAAATATTTAAGGTAAATAGCATTTATAAATTTAAACATTATTATCCCAAAAGATAATTAAATCCAATTTATAATCTTTTATAAATTTAAAAAAACATTAATTATCTCGAAAGATAACTTATCAAATCTATAATCTCTTTATAAATTCGAAACATCATTAATTATCCCAAACGATAATTAATTAAATTTATAACTTTTTATAAATTTCAATCAACACTTTCAAAAACTCCCATAATAATTGAAAACATAGTTTAAACTATTTTCAAAGTGCAAAAACACAACCAAATATTTATTTTGTGAAATAAAAGCTCAAAGTCAACACACAACAAGGTTTAAGGAGATGATATTCCATAAATAACGGTACAACGATAATTGCTATAACGGTACTTACATAGTCAAACAGTATGTCATAAATATATTTAATCAAACAATAATATAAGCGACATAAGAATACAAGTAAATTAATATTGATGAGAAACCCCTTAGAGTCTCTCTACAAAGGTCTCATATAAATTACACATATGAATGTGTATTTCAAAGTGTTCTGTAGCGACCTATTCGCTACGTACACTTCAACTTCCTCTTGTTTTTGGCCCCTGTAAGACGATGGTTATTTATGCCATTCGTTTTTCAAGCGGGAATTTAAAACCTAAATAAACAACCAAATAACAATATAAACTATCATCCAAGCATTCAATAATAACTTATAGCAACACATATATCATATAGTTTATTTAAAGGTAGGTACAATCACAGAAATTCCAGTCGATGCTTTCGCGTTCCGATTTGGTCTAAAAGCAAACAACCTCCGATTTTAGCCCAAAATGCAACTAGCTTTAAATCCAACTAAATCAGTTCCAACACGTAGCTGACATCCCTACGAGTCCAAGGCAGCTAACAGAGTCCAAATCCGACCTCGTACGAGCAAGATATCAATTCTATAAGTAATCGAGTTAATTAAAATAATAAATTACATTAATTAACAAATTTATTTTAATTATCCTATGTTAATATTTCTTTCCTAAATTTAAAAACAAAGGCTGCCTGTACATCACATGTGCATGTCTAACAGCAATACAGAGCTAGAGTCGACGGAATTGAACGCCGTCTTCGCCAATGGAATGCTCTTCGCGAGCCCGACAAGTCAATACCAAGATCCCCAAGCTCGGCTGCACATTGGTCATCGCGACCTGCTATCGTCCTCATGCAACCTTAGATGTTGCGTTCGTCCCTATACCACCGAGCTCCGCTAATTTATCATCGTCGGACCTCCTTCCTCCGACACACCTAGATCCAACCTCTGAATCACCAATCGATGCTTACATCTCACCAAAACGTTAACCTTAGCTTCCTACTCCTCACGACCAAAACCCTCAAACACTCCTAACATCACCGCGAACTCCAAACAACCTATGGACTTGTAGATCTACGCCATATAAGTTTAAAAATTTAATCTTTATATTTTTCTAATTTGTAAAATCTTTTGTGTAAGCTTGAAAATGAAAATAGAAAGAAAGAGAGAACGAGTTAGAGTGTGTTGAATTGTCCTAGGCGATGTTTGGTTTATTATTCAATTTCTAGTATCTCGTTACACAGCAATTTATTCGTCTACGGGCTGTGAACGTCAAAATAAAAATGCGATTGCGCTCAAAAACGCGATACGATCACAAAAAAATGCAATGGTTATTGCATTTTGTAAAACTGTAGAAATACCAATGTTTGCCAAAAATCGTCAAAATGATGATTTAAATACTTTTCAAATTAAAAATTATGGAAAAATCCAATAAATTGAAATAAAAATACGTTATTAAAAATCAAGTCATTTTATTAACAATTGATTTTCTTATTATTTATTTGAACTATTTGTTATTGTACATAAATTTACAAAATGACTTCACCGTTAATATTTGTTAATTAAAGGAAGTTAAATAAGGCTATTTAATCCATTTAATTAATATTTAATTCGCAATTCGAATATTTAAATAATCTCTATATTTGAATTCAAGTTATGAAACTTTAAAAACCAATTATTTAAATATTTAGAATTAATTAAATATTTAAAAATCAAAATATAAAATTACGGGATGTTACATTCTTCCCTCTTAAAAGAATTTCGTCTCCAAAATTCCCAAAGGAAGGAAATGTCTCCAAACCCTTCAGGTTTAAAAAACTATTAATTATAATGAGTTATTAAACTTTTAAACTTTCTTATATTTAAGGAAAATTTCAGCAGCACCTCCTTTATGCGGCTAAATCCGAAAAACTACAACTCGCCACTACCGACCCGAATCAATATGAGAAAACAAAAACCAAGTGGTCTCCCATATTTGGGGAATAAAATCATCAATCAATTTTCAATTTCTAAATCTATTGCGTATCTTTTTTGCATTTGATTTTTAGCACGCAACTTACAATCTTGATGCAAATGCAGGTGCACGAGAAATCAAATAGTAATCTCTTACTTCCCTATACCTGTCTTGTAATTACATAATCTAAAAGAGAATCATGTTAACACAAGAGCGATATATTAGCTATTTCTATCATAAGCATAAGCAATGTAAACAACATAACAACTATATACAACAAAAGTACAGATAATACCATGCAATAAAATACAAAGTATCCAATCTTTTCAAAAGATAAATTTAGAATCAATTGCCCGATTTTTATTTTTAATATATTTTTTCAAATTCCCCTAAAAGGGGAATACATCAAAACCAAAGTCAATGATAACAAGGAGGGGCTCCTCCTACCGAAGCATGGTATAACTCTAAAATCAAAAACCATGGAGCATTCAGTGGTATTCTAGTTTCCCCTAAAATAGCTAGAGTAAACAAACATACCTATGATCGGTCTTCCAAATTAGAAAACCTCCAATCGTCCAACTTTAATCATAACCGAAATATTCGAAAACCACTTCACCGAAACTTTTTCAAACATCCTAAAATAATAATATTTCACCAAAATTTCCAAAATACTAGTATTAGTATTTCTTTCATAAATTCTTTCGAAATCACTTCTTTTTTTCTTCAAAAGCACCGAAATTTAAGTCCTAATAAACAACAACTTTATAAGCCGTAGTCTACAAAATCACACTATAAATCAAATCAAATTCCTTAAAGAAACAAACTATCGCTCGACATTATTTAAAATGTTAACTGACTAACAAACAATATTTATACATTTTTCTTAGTTACCCAACTTTCTCGATCTTCCAAGGATATAGATAATTTTCTAAGCATATCATTATGCCCATCAGCCTTTGGTTATTGCTTAGAAAATTTTCTAAGCTACCTTAGAACAAAATTGAAAGCTGCTCCTAAACTCCCCTAAGCCACACAACAAATTGTATTAATATAATCAGCCCGTATAATGTACATAAATCATCCATGCACAATATTTGATCAAACCATTTGCTTGGATACATAAACTTTAATTTCAAACCAGTATCATTCACTCGACCTCCCTAATGCAGAATCTGATCAGGTTCCTTGATTAGAAACCTCTGTACTCCTTACATAGCCATATACTATGATAGAAAATCTCTAGCATATTAAGAATCCAAATCAAGTGTTCGCAAAGAAGAATCAAGTGAGAAATCATTTCTCGAACACGTGTGAATCACCCGAAGTTATGTATCCAAATCCTAGATCAGGAACCATGTGAATAAAATAATCTACGTATAACTTATTTACTTAATCTGATTAGTTTCTTAATTACACCAATCTCTTTCTAGACCATTTTCATTTTTATTTATAAATTATTTCACAAATTTTCACTTAAGTTTATAAACATTTTATAAAGACATAACTTTATAAAGCATTGATTTATTTTCTTGTATAATACTCTTCTACATCCTAAGAGTATATACAAAATGTCAATTTTTATTAATTAATTAATTTTTATTTTCATTTTCCGCAAAATTCAAGTGGAGGCCCACATAAAATATGGGTCTTAAAAACCGAGTAGATTACTTTGACCTCTTTTAATTTAAAGTGTTATAAGGAAAGAATTTTAAATAAAGACAACAGTTTTAACAATTCTATCCAATTTAACCCATTTAAAAACTTGAGTAAAATTATATCTTTTCTATCCAAGAGTTTAGAATTTTCATTTATCAAATTCTTATTTAAAATAGCCTTTATTTCAAACCAATTTCCTTTAAGGAAACTTAGGACTAATTACTTGGTTTTTTACTTCAAAATCCTTTTGAAAATCATACTATATATATATATATATATATAATTTTAACAATTTAGTCGCTAACACTCTCTTTGGATTCATTCGGATTCGAACTCATTTCGATCACACAACGATAAAGAGAACAATTTACTAAGTGTACTAAAACGTTCGACTAAGAAAAACTTTGATCGTCGCTTAGAAGATAATTCAAATCACCATAAAATTAATTGAGATGTTTACCTTGAATCGTCTAAAGAAAATGTAACTTTATTAAAAATTCTCTTTGAAATATTTATACTTATGAATACTTCCCGAATAATACTATTATTACTTTTCTCAATAATCTTTTTGAAATCTTTTCAAGCAATACTGAGGTCAAAAATTTTCAAAACCCTTTTTACCCATATAACACCCTTTATAAATAATATAAATCATTTTATATAAACTATACTCATATAAAATGTACTTTTAAAATCATATTATATTATAATAACTTTTCCTTAATTATAATAAACTTTTCACAATTATTTATCCTTTAAATGTCTTATTTTACCATTTAGATTATATTAAACCACTTTTTATTAAAAGTTTACTTTTAGCTCAACATTATTACCGAACACCTTATAGTCAAACTGTGAAAATTAATTCACTAGGGGTTCATCTTTACATCAAAGTAATAGATGCTATAAATAAGCTGAGCACAAATAACTCAACAACCAACAAATAAAAGTCAATCCCTCTAAACTAACTGAGCATGACTAATCAAACAATAATGATAATAAATAAATATTATCATTTCAAACAAATATATACATTTGAAAATTATTCCTTTATATATATAAAATATATAATACAGGGTAAAATATTTCAACTATCAAATTTTACAAATTAATACCGTGTCCATTTGCCTTTTTTAAGTGTTTATAAATCCCTATCGATACCATGGCGTCCCACGTCTCGACCAAAATTTATAAACAACTCAATAGACCAATTAACACAATATGTATTTTTATTGCATTAACAAATACGCTGTCGTATATATAATATTCTCAACTCATTCTAAAGTGTCACTTACCCTATCTCTAATGAGTCATACCTATAACGACCCAGAATTTTTGTCAATTGACGTTGAAATATTTAATTTACATTAGATATTGGAATATTAGTTTTATAAGTCAAACAATTTGAATTTCAAATATAATGATTTATTTGAATAATAAATTTGAATAATTGGAACATTTAAATAATTAAATCTGGGATTTAATGTTAATAAAAATGATTTTGAGATCTTATTTGAATTCTGTATAAATAAGAATGGGATAATAAAACGTTTAAATTTAGATATAAAAGTGATTTATTTGGTTTTATAACAATTTGTTTTAATTAACGTGTGAAAATAGCCTTCTGGGACACTGACTCATATTTGAATGAAACCAATTTTATTGGATCTGTAATAGTGAATTATTGTATGCTAATGAATTTCGTGGCGATCAGACGTATTGTTTAGTTATGTGATCCCGAAATGCATAGAAATTAATTTAGAGAATTAGTATAATATAATTCGATTTCAAAAAGCTAACTTCTGCATATGATCGAATTAGGTCTTGAGACTAGTTCCATTGAGTTCGGAATAGGGCTATTTAGTATAAACGCCAGTGAGCACGCCTTGATCAGAGTTCGAGATTTTTGAGTGTTTAAAGCTTGGTATTTTGAATATGTGTATATATATATGTATGTATGTATGTATGTATGTATGTATGTATGTATGTATGTATGTATGTACCCATACCCCTCACCATACTCTCCACTATTCACCACCATCCCTCTGCATGTTCAAACCCATACCCTTTCCCCCTTTATAAATTGCATTTCATAAAAAAAAATTGGTTCGAAAATTTCAAATTAAATTATCTCCTAATTGAATGATCTACATTCGTCGGAGCCAATCCATGGCATTTCAAGCAAAGTCTCCAACTAGAAAAATGTAGAGCTCGAGGCGACGAAGGGTTTCAATGGTTGGATTGTCGTATGGCATGGCATGGAATGGCGTGGTGGTGTTAGTTTTTAGATGAATGGAGAAAAGGGATTCGCCGATTGCGGTGTTTTGGTGAACTTTTAGGTGATGGGGTCCGAAGGGGAAATATTAAGGAAGGCGAGGGTGAGGTGCTGGTGAAGTTTCGCGACCAATGATTGCTTGCAGTGGTGGCTAGGGAGGTGCAACTGTCTTTTAGTTTTAAGGGGAAAATCTCGGTGACGACAGTGAGAGAGGCGCAGCACCACAAGCGCAGGGACGAGCGGAGGTGGGGCATTCAATGGTCAAGAAGCGACGGTGCCTAGTGGTGTGTGGGGCAATCGAAGTGGCGGCCTGGGTTTCATTCGTGTACGATAGTGGGGAGGAGGGATATTGGTTAAGATTGGTAGTTAGTTTAATTAAAATATAATTAGTTTATTAATTATAAATTTAAAATCGGTATATTAATGTGACGACCGCCCATGACTCCCGCACGAAAACGAGGGAATGGTGCGCTGAAAGGTGTGCCAGGCAGCCATGGACGATAGTCAGGGTAAGATAAAACAGAATAGTCTATCGTATTACTCACAGCGCATGGATAAAATACAATAGAAAAGTATACATAGTGAAGCTCCACAGAACGGAGTCATATAAACTCATAATAGTTTTATACAATCATCTGAATAGTCAATACATCAAGCCTCACTACATAACACTCAGAGTATCAAACAAACAGCGGAACATCCAGTACATATAGTAAGAAAACAATATGCAAAAGCCTCCAGCTCGTCTTCGTCATCAACAGCGTTGGTAGCCAAGAACAGCACCTGTCACCTGCTACCTAGTCTGCCCATCCCAACATGGATGAACAACCCAAGGTAATAAGAGTTGAACATAAAACCTTGAGTCAGACAACAGTCTTAGTGAGCAGTAAATCAACTATCAAACATACCAAAAGAGCATAAAGGGTAAAAGGAATAGGAACTCAACCATCCCACTCCACCTCTTTCTACAGTGATAGCCCCCAGACACACTAAGCATAAGTAAACATAACAATTCATACATTCAAAGCAAAGTAATTATCACTCGAGTCAAGGTCGATGTTTTTCAAGTACAAACCCCCAAGGCCTAAACCAAGATCAGATAAGCACCCAGAAAACATCGCTCTTGAGATCGAATGATGGTGCAACCAAACATCCATGACTCTGGCTATCACTGTTATCATTGCTTTGATATCACCGTTAATTGAATGACCGACACCTTCTTTCAGCCGTCCGTCCAGGGCTAATGGCAACCCCGGTTCTAGACATAACTCCGCACGTCGTCGTGACCCATGCCTAGGACTATCGCATCTGCCCAGAGTACTAGCACGTCATCGTGACCCGTGCTTGGAACGTCATCGTGACCCGTCCCAACGTACTCTTGCTTTGAGAATGCTAGAACCTTCAACAACGATGAAATCTCAGCCTTCTAGTCATCCTCCTCGACGACTATTCCCATACTAGCTCAAGCGCCTCTCAAGCTGTCCATTATCCACAAACTCGGACCGCATCACCGAGTTATCAACATGCTTGGGATGATCCCGTCTGGATTAAACCAAGGCTTTCACACATCATGCTTTGCTTCATCGCATCATAGCAAAGTCCCATCTCAACATTATGGTTTGCCTCATCGCATCATGGCAAAGTCCATCATCATCAAATCTATCCATACGAGCTTCAACATCCGCTTCATATGCCACAAGCAACTTTCCTTATTCAAGAGCCTTTCCACTTAGCTTTTGAATCATCTTCGACCAACTTGTCCAAATCAAGTTATCAATCAACTAATCAATCAAATCAAACATTAATCCAAGTAATCAATCATTCAAACAAGATCTAAATAAGCAGTTATAACAATAATGGCAATTTCGTAAATAAAGAGCCCAAATCTAACATGCAATCTAACAAGCATGAATCATGAACAATATCTCTACAACTTGATGAATGAACTTGCATAAGTGAACATGTAGTAAAATAGATGTCAAATCATCATGAACAATAGATCTACATGCAGACTTAAGAAAAATGCACGAAATCACTCTCTTTAACACATAAACAATCCACCGATCCAATATACTCCTTTGGGTCCGTGTGAGAGATAACCACCACTCACCGAATCACCTAAACACCTCAGAAACAACCAACTCCAGATCTGGACAGCAAAGAATCAAGCTTGATCCTCCAAAGCTCCGCTTCAAACGATGAAATCTCTCTTTGATGGATGGAGATCTTCAACTTTGGCTCTTGGATCTTCGATTTGATCTTCAATTTAGATGGAAGGAATCACTAGATTAGAGTGGAGAAAAGAAGTGAAGAAGTGTTGTAGTCGAGCTCTCAAAATGGCAGCACTTCGTCGCTTCAAAATCCGGTGCCAAAAAGTGAGCCAAACCCCTCTATTTATAGGCTGGAAACCCCATGAGTCGCCGCCCCCTTAAGTCGCCGCCGAACTATCCCATGAGTCGTCCACGACTCAACAGACCTTGCCGACCTAACAACTAAACCAGATGCGACTCACGACCTAACACTCATGCGCATCTCCTCCTGAGTCGCCTAGACGACCTAACGACCTAACACTATCACGGCCCAGAGACTCAACGACTTAACTAAGACGCGACCTAACCAAACCCAGGCCACACGACCTAACTCAACCCCGAGTCAACGACCTACCACACACACACGACCTCCTTATGGCCGACTTAACACCTAGGCCCAAGTCCTTACGACTTACGACTTAACCCTTGCCGACCTAACATCAACACACGACCTAAGCCTTAACTCCTTAAGCCGCTAACCACTAGGTCGGTCCAACCCAATAACTCGCTAACCCCTAAGTCGTTAGCTCCACTAAGTCGGTCAATCCCTTAAGTCGGCAACCATCTCCTTAGGTCGTTAACTCGTAAGTCGCTGACTCCTTAGGTCGTTCCACCGACCTAAACTACCCAATGACCTAAACCTCTTAAGTCGCTCCGCCTCCTTAACTCGCTCCCACGACCTAAATCCTATGCGACTTAACTCCTACACCACCTAACTCTTAAGTCGCTCAACATACTTAGGCCGTTACATCTATAGGTCGCTCCTCTCAACCTAACTCTCATACGACCCAAGCTACCCACGACTTAAGCACCACACGAGTTAACCTTTATACGACATAAGCTTTGGTCGACTCAAACTCTAAACGACTTAACAACAATACTAACGACTTAATGTCGACAGTTTTACGATCTTTCGATCCGTAAAAATACGGGTCGTTACATTCTCTCCCCCTTAGGAATTTCGCCCCCGAAATTCCAGACAAACAAGAGCAACCAAAACTATTCTGCATGCCTACCATCCATAGCAATCAACAAACCATGCATCCAATTACTAGCCTAGCATGCAGAATTCTAAGACTAGAACAAGTTACAAATTCGTGAGATGTCACGACACCTTAGGGCCATACCTCGAAGAGTTCAGGATGAGCTGCCTTCATCCTCTCTTCCTCCTTCCATGTACAGTCGTTAACATCATCACTCCATTGTACCTTGAGCAACTTGACTACCTTCCTCCTAAGCTGTTTCGTGTCGATTCCCACAACACGAAGTGGCTTACGAGGTCTTCTAATAACTGGATCAACTTCTAAATCTTCATAGCTATCAGCAGAAACCACCATATTCGAGTCATGCACACACTTCCGTAGATAAGATACATGAAAAACATTGTGCACACCCGCCGTCTTTTCTGGTAACTCCAATCTATAGGCGAGCTTTCCAATTCGCTCGATGATCGGAAATGGACCAAAAAATCTCGGAGTTAACTTTCCTTTCTTCCCAAATCGAATAACACTCCTCAGAGGAGAAATCTTCACAAAAACCATATCTCCTACGTCGAATTCCAAATCCTTACAACGCTTATCGGCATAACTTTTCTGTTGATCTTGGGCTGCCTTCATTCGTCGTCGAATGATCTCTATACAATCCGAAGTCCGTCGAATCATTTCTGGCCCAAGTATCAACTTTTCTCCAGTTTCCAACCAACATGCCGGAGAGTTACACGGTCTTCCATACAATGCCTCATATGGTGACATACCAATACTTGTCTGATAACTGTTATTATACGCAAACTCCACCAAATGAAGATGATTTTCCCATGATCCTCCGAAATCTAAAACACAAGCTCTAAGGAGATCTTCCAAAACTCGGTTGACTCTCTCGGTCTGACCATCTGTTTGGGGGTGATAAGCTGTACTCAAACACAACTTGGTTCCCAAAACTTCCTGGAAGTTCTTCCAAAATCCACTAGTGAACAATGGATCTCGATCGCTCACTATACTCTTCGGAATACCATGGAATCGAACTATCCACTTAACATAAAGCTCAGCCAACTTCGATGCAGTCCTAGTTGATCGAACAGGAATGAATCTTGCACTCTTAGTCAAACGATCTACAATGACCCAAATCCCTTCATTTCCTGCCCTGGTTCTAGGTAGACCATCGATAAAATCCATCGATATCTGCTCCCACTTCCATGTAGGAACCACTAATGGCTGAAGCAATCCACTGGGCTTCTTCTGCTCGGCTTTTACCAACTGGCAGTTCATACATTTGGAAATAAAATTTCCAACATCCTTCTTCATACCTTCCCAGTAGTAGGTTCTCTTCATATCCCGATACATCTTATTTCCACCTGGATGAATTGTCAACTTCGAGTGATGACTTTCCCTCAGAACTTCATCTCTCAATCCATCTATATCAGGAACAACTAGTCGTCCTTGCTTCCGAAGCCAACCCTCTCGATCGACTTCAAATCCTTTATCCTTTTCTAGATTCAATCCAGATTCCAAATCGCGGATAATCTTGACAAGCTTATCGTCTCGCTTTTGGCTCTCGCCAATTCTTTCTACAAGAATAGGTCTTATTGATAAGTTTGCCAACATCTCAGGTTCCAATTCACATCTAGGCCTGAAGTCAAATCCAGCCAAATACTCGAGACTCTTCCATTCTGAAAACATGGCTCCCAATCCTGCATGTCTTCGACTTAACGCATCTGCCACTGCGTTACCTTTTCCCGGAGTATAGGCTATACCAAAATCATATGATGCTAAAAACTCTAGCCATCGTTGCTGCCGAAGATTCAAATCCTTTTGGGAGAACAGATACTTCAACGACTTATGATCCGTAAACAACTCGAATCGAACTCCCAATAGATAGTGTCTCCACATCTTCAAAGAAAATACAATCGCCGCTAACTCCAAATCATGAGTCGGATAATTCCTTTCATGCGGCTTCAGTTGTCGACTTGCATACGCAACAACTTTATCTTTTTGCATTAGCACTGCTCCAAGTCCGGTACCGCATGCATCGGTGCAAACCACCATCTCATCATTTCCACTAGGAATAACCAAAACAGGAGAACTTGTTAGTCGCTCTTTCAGGATTCCGAAAGCTTGCTCACACTTATCATCCCATCTGAACACTTGTTTCTTTTTCGTCAATCCTGTTAACGGTGCAGCTATCTTGGAAAAGTCTTTGATAAACCGACGATAATATCCTGCTAATCCAAGAAAACTTCTCACATCAGATGCATTCTTAGGTCTAACCCAATCCTGGATTGCTGCCACCTTAGCGGGATCAACCGCTATTCCATTTCCAGAGATAACATGGCCTAAGAACCTCACTTCACTCTTCCAGAAGTGACACTTCGAAAACTTAGCCTTTAGCTGATGTTTCCGCAAGATTTCCAAAACAATCCGCAAGTGTGTCTTGTGTTCCTCTTTAGTTCTGGAATAAATCAAAATATCATCCACGAACACAAGTACAAACTTGTTCATCTGATCTCTGAATACTCTATTCATAAGATCCACAAAATATGCTGGTGCATTGGTCAATCCAAACGGCATTACCAGCCACTTATAAAAACCGGATGGTGTCCTGAAAGCAGTCTTCGGCACACTATCCTTAGCCACTCTCAACTGGTGAAATCCCATTGCCAAATCCATTTGAGAAAACACCTTAGCTTCGTGAAGCTGATCAAACAAGTCATCTATTCTCGGCAACAGATACTTGTTCTTCTTAGTCACTTTATTCAGCTCACGATAATCCACACACAACCTCAACGATCCATCCGCTTTGGTTGCAAACACAACTGGTGCACCCCATTCGGACACGCTACGCCGAATGAATCCTTTCCGTAAAAGGTCATCAACTTGCACCTTCAACTCTTGCTGCTCCCTAGGCGCCATCCGCCTAAGAGGCATCACAACAGGTCTGGCTCCCTCAACTAGATCGATACAAAACTCGATCTCTCTATGCGACGGTAACCCTTTGACCTCGTCAAAGACATCCTCAAATCCATTCACAATAGGCACCGATGACAGTCCATCCCGTGGAACAACCAGCGAATACATGAAGCTCATGAAGACGCCTTCTTCATGATTACATCGTATCACAACCTTTCGCCTTTCCACATTCACGACTGTCACCTCCAGCCTCTCACAATCAATCCTTGCCGCATACTTCCTAAGCCAGTCCATACCCAAAATAATTCCGAACCTCGCAAAGTTCAGAACAAAACAATCACAAACAAAAGAGCAATCATGACTCGACACAACTAGACCACGGCATACCATACACAAACAAGACGAACCCCCAACTGGATTAGTCACAACCAATGGTCTATCAACAATATCCGGTTCCAAACCCAACCGGTCTACCAACTCATTACAAACAAAGGAATGTGATGCCCCAGTATCAAACAACACTCTTACTGGAACACCACACATGGAAAGAGTACCTTGAACCACCACACTCTTCCCCTTTTCTTCAGCAGTAGGAGCTTTCAAAGATGATGGAACAGCCCCCAAAGCATAAGCTTGCACAATCTGCTTATCTTTCCTCGGTTCTGGACAGTCCTTCCTGATATGCCCCAGCTTATCACAGTTGTGGCACTTCAACTGCACCTTTGGATTCTTGCAATCCCTAGAGAAATGGCCCTTCTGCCGACAATTGTAGCAGATCACTTCGCCCTTCGGCTTCTTCTGGCCATCCTTACCCTTCTTCTGCTGCTGCTTCCTCTTCTTGTTTCCATTTTGTTCCTTGGTCACAGCAACAACAGATCCTTCCTTAGGAAACAGATTCTCGTGCCTGAGAGCTTTCTCCACAAGCTTCTCAAATGTATCGTCCAGATGATCCACCAACTGCCTCCTAAGATAACTATCCAAGCCTGTCACAAACTTCTCATTCTTCTGATAGGGAGAATCAATATACGACCGAACATACTTGGACAAAGCTTCAAACTCAGAAACATACTCAAGAACTGGTCTTCTACCTTGCTTGAGTTCCACAAACTTCTTAAACAAAACAGACTTCTGAGCTGTAGAAATGAACTTAGCTTCAAATCTAGTTTGGAATTGCTCCCAAGTGATCTCTTCCTCTGGAGTATCAATGGTGATAGAGTTCCACCAATCAGAAGCCCTTCCCTGAAGCTGTCTTGATGCAAGCTTCCTCTTAGTTGCATCCTCAATTCCCAAATCACCAAAGATCCTTCTACAAGCATCTATCCATCTTTGGACTTCTATGGTTGATTCTGTTCCCAAGAAAACCTTTCCTCTAAGAGCAGTATAGTCCTTGCACAACTTAGCAAAATCTACTGGTTTTGGAGCTAGAACTTGAACTCCAACATCTACTGATGGTCCTGAAGTTGGTATCCTTCTCATGATCAAAGTCATCATAGCTTCGAACATTGCAGCATAGTCAGTAGCTCCCCCAACAGCACGACTTTCCCTAACAGCTTGTCTCTCACTTCGACTCATTCTTAATATCTACAAAAAGGAATGATTTAGAACACCTTGAGAAACAACTACATAAGGAGTTCAAATCCTTCTAAGCTACTATATTATATATAGTAATCATCCATCAAAATACAGTTACGTCTCTCTTATGTAGTTACGTCAGCGAGCGTTGGCTAAAATCGATTAACCAAAGCTCTGATACCAAATGTGACGACCGCCCATGACTCCCGCACGAAAACGAGGGAATGGTGCGCTGAAAGGTGTGCCAGGCAGCCATGGACGATAGTCAGGGTAAGATAAAACAGAATAGTCTATCGTATTACTCACAGCGCATGGATAAAATACAATAGAAAAGTATACGTAGTGAAGCTCCACAGAACGGAGTCATATAAACTCATAATAGTTTTATACAATCATCTGAATAGTCAATACCTCAAGCCTCACTACATAACACTCAGAGTATCAAACAAACAGCGGAACATCCAGTACATATAGTAAGAAAACAATATGCAAAAGCCTCCAGCTCATCTTCGTCATCAACATCGTTGGTAGCCAAGAACAGCACCTGTCACCTGCTACCTAGTCTGCCCATCCCAACATGGATGAACAACCCAAGGTAATAAGAGTTGAACATAAAACCTTGAGTCAGACAACAGTCTTAGTGAGCAGTAAATCAACTATCAAACATACCAAAAGAGCATAAAGGGTAAAAGGAATAGGAACTCAACCATCCCACTCCACCTCTTTCTACAGTGATAGCCCCCAGACACACTAAGCAGAAGTAAACATAGCAATTCAGACATTCAAAGCAAAGTAATTATCACTCGAGTCAAGGTCGATGTTTTTCAAGTACAAACCCCCAAGGCCTAAACCAAGATCAGATAAGCACCCAGAAAACATCGCTCTTGAGATCGAATGATGGTGCAACCAAACATCCATGACTCTGGCTATCACTGTTATCATCGCTTTGATATCACCGTTAATTGAATGACCGACACCTTCTTTCAGCCGTCCGTCCAGGGCTAATGGCAACCCCGGTTCTAGACATAACTCCGCACGTCGTCGTGACCCGTGCCTAGGACTATCGCATCTGCCCAGAGTACTAGCACGTCATCGTGACCCGTGCTTGGAACGTCATCGTGACCCGTCCCAACGTACTCTTGCTTTGAGCATGCTAGAACCTTCAACAACGATGAAATCTCAGCCTTCTAGTCATCCTCCTCGACGACTATTCCCATACTAGCTCAAGCGCCTCTCAAGCTGTCCATTATCCACAAACTCGGACCGCATCACCGAGTTATCAACATGCTTGGGATGATCCCGTCTGGATTAAACCAAGGCTTTCACACATCATGCTTTGCTTCATCGCATCATAGCAAAGTCCCATCTCAACATTATGGTTTGCCTCATCGCATCATGGCAAAGTCCATCATCATCAAATCTATCCATACGAGCTTCAACATCCGCTTCATATGCCACAAGCAGCTTTCCTTATTCAAGAGCCTTTCCACTTAGCTTTTGAATCATCTTCGACCAACTTGTCCAAATCAAGTTATCAATCAACTAATCAATCAAATCAAACATTAATCCAAGTAATCAATCATTCAAACAAGATCTAAATAAGCAGTTATAACAATAATGGCAATTTCGTAAATAAAGAGCCCAAATCTAACATGCAATCTAACAAGCATGAATCATGAACAATATCTCTACAACTTGATGAATGAACTTGCATAAGTGAACATGTAGTAAAATAGATGTCAAATCATCATGAACAATAGATCTACATGCAGACTTAAGAAAAATGCACGAAATCACTCTCTTTAACACATAAACAATCCACCGATCCAATATACTCCTTTGGGTCCGTGTGAGAGATAACCACCACTCACCGAATCACCTAAACACCTCAGAAACAACCAACTCCAGATCTGGACAGCAAAGAATCAAGCTTGATCCTCCAAAGCTCCGCTTCAAACGATGAAATCTCTCTTTGATGGATGGAGATCTTCAACTTTGGCTCTTGGATCTTCGATTTGATCTTCAATTTAGATGGAAGGAATCACTAGATTAGAGTGGAGAAAAGAAGTGAAGAAGTGTTGTAGTCGAGCTCTCAAAATGGCAGCACTTCGTCGCTTCAAAATCCGGTGCCAAAAAGTGAGCCAAACCCCTCTATTTATAGGCTGGAAACCCCATGAGTCGCCGCCCCCTTAAGTCGCCGCCGAACTATCCCATGAGTCGTCCACGACTCAACAGACCTTGCCGACCTAACAACTAAACCAGATGCGACTCACGACCTAACACTCATGCGCATCTCCTCCTGAGTCGCCTAGACGACCTAACGAAGGGATCCAACATGATTCCTTGCCATTGTTGATTTTAATTGAAGTAACATTCCTGTCATATGAATTATTGGATATTAAACTTGATTGTTGGCTCTATTGATTACGACATTGTTATATGTTCAACTTGAGCCCTGCAGTGTTGGAAAATCAATATCAGTATTGATTAAGAATTTAGTAGCTATTGGCCTTAAATTAGTATTTTAAAAATACTATAAATTTCCATTTGAGTTGAAGTTGGTTTTTGAGACAGGAAATGATTTTAAATCTGAAATTTGGTTCGAATTTTTTTTGTTTTAAAGGATTCACTTTCTATGTTACTCCAACATTATCATCTGTCTTTTCTGAGTCATGTATAAATGGTTTAAAGGATTATTATTTATATTTCCAATTATTTTAAAGATTATTTATTTATATTTAATGTTGTTTTAAAGTTATTTATTGATATTTTAATATTTTGAAAAGTTAATTATTTAAACAATTAATATGGCTTGAAATTAATAATAAGGGTTTATTAATAATGTTTTGGAAATTAATTAGTACTGTTTATAATAATGGTAAAGATTAATTATTATTGTTTATGTAATAATGTTTTAAAATTATTAATTATTAATTTTAAGATGTGTTGAAGTTAATAATTATTATTTATTTATAATGTTTATGGTTAATAATTATTATTGTATATAGTTTTTTGAAATAAATGGTTTTTATTTATGTATAAATGTTTTCGAGACTTATAAATAGAGTTTTATAAACAAACTTGGGTTTTATAAGAGGAGTTTTATAAAATGTTTTGGGGACTTAAAGGGAAATTATTTACAATGTATAAAGAGAGCTTTGTAAATGGTTTTAGATATTTATAATAGGTTTATAGATTAAAAAAGGAGTTTTATAAATAGTTGAATGGATTTATAATGGGTTTATATATGACTTGAGAAATAATCTATAAATAGTTTATAAATGGTTTTAGAGATTTATAAATAGTTTATAAATGATTTTAGAGATTAATAAAGGGTCATAAATGATTTTATGATTGTATAAAAAGGAAATCTTTCTCAATTTTGTGAATATACTTATACCGTTAAGATAAGTATATAGATATTTTTCAAGTATAAAAAATATAAGGATTTAGGGATATATCTTTGTAAAAGTATTTTTATACAAGCATTACAAGATGATTTTAATTGATGAAAAGATTAATTAAAGAGGTTAGTGGTTACATATGTGCTTAACCAATGTTGGTTTTCCCTATGGAATTAAATCCTTGATTTGGATATGTCCTTGTTGATTAGTTAAATAACCGACTATCAAATATGGACTTAAAACGTAACTTTGGAAATATCTAGGAGAAACATGTGCGTTATATGGAACAGTCATCTCTGATGATGTTGTACTATATGTATAAATCTTGTTTCGTTCTCCTAGGACAAATGATAAGGAAATCCATTCACTAACGGTTAGGAGGAGTCTCCGCTCTTATCTTTGACTGTTTATTTCCTAAAGAACCGGGATTGATTTTGCCGAAAACAATCGAATGTTGTTTCGAAGAGACCAGGATCAGATATGTTATTCGAAAACCACTTCGATCCAACTTAAGCGTTTCGAAGTGAAGACGTCTTGAAGATGATGGATTCTGAAGACCGAGCTTTTTGAAGTGCAAGGGCTGCTTGCTACTAATCGTGAGGGTGGTTCCAAAATGAGTATAGTAGAAGTAGTGCCTTCAGTTTGTCCATCTCATGGATAGCTTGTATGGATGAATGCTGACATTGCATTATTGCCTAAAGGGCAGTGTTAGCGTTCCAAGTAGGAAGTGCTATATTAAGGTAAAATGTAGCCTCAAACCTCATCAATTGGGAAATGAAAAAAATCACACATGCAGCAGGACCATGTGGGTCACTCCCATCAGGGTATGGTCATCCCAAAATCTAGATCGATTACTAGCTACTCATGTATGCTTCGGGGCCTAAAGTGGGTTGATCATATTCGGTACTACTAGTCAAGTGGTCGGCCAGTCCTGTGTGGCAGGTTTACAAGATGTTCTTTTCAGACCCCGGTGCATTTTATCTAGAGACGTACCATCGGAAGGTAGTTCCTTACCTTGTCATAGTATGGAATTCATTCTCTAATAAGCGTCACACGGACTTAGTTGTGCCCAACTACGTTGAAATGTGAGGTGCAACCCTTAGACATTATTATAATATCAATGGATTTTCTATAGAAAATATTTTGGTTATCGTAAGGTGAAAACCCTTCTGTGTTTATGTATGACATGCTTTTACTAGATACCTTTATCTAGAAGGTTTTTGATAAACATTAAATTCCATTTGGATGTGTTTTTCTTATGTTGGTTTACCAGACTGATCCAAGCGTTCTTGCCTTTCAATGCTCAGGTCAAACCAAGCATATTTACAGATTGCTTTGGATACATTGGAGCTCAGGAGATGAGCTGGAGGTTCAAGACATATCTACGTATTTCTTTGTGTTCCGCTGTGTTATCTGTTAGTTGTATTTATTAGAAATTATAAGGACAAGCCGCTATAACTATCCGGGCTGAAATAGGTTAGTGTACTCTGATTGGTATATGTATATTACATTTTTTTGTGCAAAGATTTATTTTATATTATAAATTATTCGTTCCTCTGTAAGATCCTATGTTGTTTAGTTTTCTTCTTTCTTCCTTCCTCTTTTCCCCTAACGATCGCGCTTTTTTTCCGGCATTCGATCACTTGGCATGCGATACAGTAAACATATTAGTGTCAATTTTCGAGGGTTGAAAAGCCAATATGTTACAATATCCTACCAAAGTCAAGGTTCTTACTTAACCTCCAACTCCGATACCAACTGTAACGACCTGCCTTTTCAACCCTCGAAAATGGCATTTAATACATCCATGGTATTTAAATTTCGTGCATCCAAGTGCTGAAAAGGCGGATTGTTAAGGTAAAAAGAAAAAGAAACGAAAAAGAATAGGGAAAACAGAATGTCATAGTGAAATGATCACATATGATATAACAAAGACAATAAAAGCTGTTACTATAAAATACATGGTATATCAGAGTTAAAAAAACCTCATCATCCTAGACAGTTATAACTTCCTGACCTTTCAATTGCTGATAGGCACACAAAATAATATAGTGGAAATAAAATACTACGGTAGATAAACATCCATCTCTACTCCATGAGCTCCATATCCCACCAACGACAAACCTAGACAAACTCGGTCTAACTCGAGCGTTATAATAAAATAATGCCCGGATCAGTCTAGAAAACTAGCATAAGAAAACTCAAGTAATAAGATGAATACATAATAATTCTGTGAGACCATGTCGTTGAACATAGAATAGGTTTTACCTCACAAGAAAAACTTCCACACATGAATGAATGGACGCAAATTAAAACGAAACCCAAACTTTTAAGAATGGGCATAAACAAGATGAAAATCCAAACTTAAAGGAATTTGTGATTTTTGCAAAGTTTTTGGACATACAATTGATAACTGTATGGAATATGCTATGGGGAATTCATTTGACATTTTTAATGAAGTGGAATTTGAGAACAAGCATTCAGAAGATAGTAATTTCGGTAAGGGGATTAATGATGTTAATTTTGAGAGATACAATTCAATGCAAGTTATTCAATCAAGGGATTTGGAAAAGAAAAATTTTGTTCCTTTAAAAAGAAAGAATAAGATCTGGAAGAGAAAGGTTAATTTCCAAGTAGATAGTTTGGTGCACAAGGAAATTTCTAATGGGAATGTATCTAATTTGGAATCAGATGGTCATTATGGGGATAAACAAAGTTCTAAAAATGTTAAGGATGTGATCAAGGACCATGATACCGTGGTCAATTTTTCAAAACAAAATCACAATGCAGTCCATAAATCTGGTGAGGTGGTTACTTCTAATGCTTTTTCAGTTCTAGCTGAAATGAATGATGAAGTTAATAACAATTTACAATTTAATATGGTGGATGGCACTAATTCTCCATACTCTCATCTGTCTCCTCCTGATAATATAATTCTTCCTCCTCCTCTTTCAGATAAAATTACACCACCTATTCCACAGCCTTCAACTTCTCCAAAAAAATTGATTTCTACCCTGAAGCAAGATAATTCCATTCCTACTTCTTCTTTAATTGGTTCTTTGAATTCAAAACCATCTTTGAAGAATAATCAACCAACTGAAATATCATCTTTGAAATTGTCAGTTAAAAGAGGAAGAAGAGTCAAAACTAATAATTTGGATCAGGAAGCTGAGGAATTGATCAATGATGTTGATTGCAATATTGATGAAGTTCAACCTAAATCTGACTGCACTGTATTAAATTCTTCAGGAAAATTCACAAGGCATACTAGAAGGAATCCTGATAAATTATACTTTCCCAATTCTTGATGATGTTAAAGAATATAGCATACTGGAATATTAGAGGAGGACACTTGTTCTCCAAGCAAAATGAAATTAAGAATTTGATTAAAAAGGAAAATATTCATATCATGTGTGTTGGTGAAACCAAGTTGAATGCTGATTTATCAAATAAAGCTTGCATGTTTATTGCTCCTGATTGGCATCATGATGATAATCTTTCTAGTGCATCTTATGGTAGACTTTTGGTAATGTGGAATTTAAAATATTATCAACTGAAAAAATTGGATGAATCTGACCAATTTCTGCATTATGAAGTTCTTGCTATTGAAACCAATCTCTCTTTTTTGCTTACTTTTGTCTATGCCCAAAACTGCAGTGAGAGAAGGAATGATTTTCTTAATCTTGTGCCTACTCTTAATATTTCTTCATTGCCCTGGCTTGTTTTAGGAGACTTCAATTGTATGTATTCTTCTTCTCATAAATCAGGGGGTACACCTCTCTCTTCCAAAGATATATCTCCCCTCTTTCAAATGCTAATTCATGCATCTCTTTCTCCCATTCAATCCATTGGCCCCTTCTTCACCTGGAACAATAAATGTAAAGTTGGACCTAGAACTTTTTGTAAACTTGATCATGCCTTTCAAAATTCCCCTGCTATTTCAATTTGGCCTTCTTTATACTGTAACACACTTCTACCTTCAATTTCTGATCACAGTCCTCTGATCTTATCCTGGGGAGAGGTCGCTAAGGCAAAATTTTCCTCTTTTAAATTTTTTAAATGTTGGACTAATCATTTTTCTTTTCAGGATTTAGTTTTACAGGTTTGGCAGGAAGAAGTTTTTGGTAATCCTATGTATATTCTCAAGACTAAACTTTTCAAGTTAAAGTGCAAACTGAAGACATGGGCTAGGAATAATTTTGGAGCTGGTTCTCGTATTTCTTCTGATTTGAGGAAAAGGTTATTAGAGGTACAAAATGATTTACTTTCAGACCCCTTAAATGCTACACTTGCTAAGGAGGAAAATGAACTTTCTAAGTCATTACAAGATATGTTAGAATTTGAGATTTCTATGGCTAAAGAATTAAGTCAAGCCAAGTATGATAAATTTGGAGATAGGAATACAAAAGTTTTCCATGAATCTATTAAGGTCAAGCAAGCAAAAGATAGAATTAATTGTATATTTGATATTAATGGGGTTAAGCATGATAAAGAAGAGAATATTAATTCTGCTTTTGTGGAATACTTTTCATCCATTCTTGCTAATCCTAATCCTTATAATGCTGATGTGAGTCCTCTATTTCATCTACAAACTCCTCACATATCAGAACATCAAGCTAGTAAGCTTATTGAGGAAATCACAAATGAAGAGATTGAAAATGCAGTTTTTAATTTGAATAAGGAGAGTTGTGGTGGTCCTGATGGTTTCAACACTTATTTTTTCCAATTCTGTTGGAAGACAATTAGATATGAAGTACTTAGAGCAGTAAAGTATTTTTTCAGTGTTAATAAGATATCCAAAGGATTTAACTCCACTGCAATTACTTTAATCCCCAAGATTGATAATCCATCTATTGTTTCAGAGTTTAGACCTATATCTTGTTGTAATGTTGTTTACAAGATTATTACCAAAATTATATCAACCAGAATGCAAGCTGTCCTTCCTTCTATAATATCAAATAACCAGGTTGCCTTTATACCCAAAAGGAACATTAGTGACAATATTTTGTTGACTCAAGAACTTCTAAGGGGATATGCAACTGCCAATATATCTCCTAGATGTATGTTAAAACTAGATATTAGGAAAGCTTTTGATAGTGTTTCATGGGGTTCTATCATTGCAATCATGGCAAGAATGAATTTTCCAAAACCACTGCTAGCTTGGATCTATACATGCATTTCATCTCCATATTATTCTGTGTCTAGAAATGGTTGCTTAAATGGTTTTTTCAAGGGCACACAAGGAATTAGACAAGGAGATCCTATCTCACCATATTTGTTTATTATTGTAATGGAGATTTTGAATGTTCTCTTAATGGAGAGGGTTAGGAATAAATCTTTGGAATTACATCCAAAATGTAAAGATCCTATGATCACTCACTTACTATTTGCTGATGACTTAGTTTTATTCACAAAGCCTACTATTGCAAATATTCAGACTGTTTTGGAGGTATTAGACAAGTTTAGAAAGATCACTGGTCTGCATATTAATATCAGTAAGTCAAATATACTAATAGCTGGAGTGGAAGAGGAAATCAAAAAAGAAATAATCAAATTTTCAGGTTTAAATATAATGCCTTCTAATGCTACGTATTTAGGTCTACCTCTTTTAACTTCTAGACTTACAAAAGTTAGCTGCATGCCTTTATTTGAGAAAATCACTGAAAAACTTACATCATGGCCAAGTGCAAAATTTTCTCAAGCTGGGAGACTAGTGATAATTCAGTCTATTGCAACTGCCATGACAACTTATTGGATGAGACATTATATCTTACCAGTAAAGTTAATTTCCATGATTAATAGTGCTATGAACAGATTTCTTTGGCATGGGGATCCTTTCACTAAGAAATTAATTCCTATATCATTCAGAAAGATAATTTTGCCTAAAGACAAAGGAGGACTTGGTATTATAAATTTGAAACTCTGGAATCAAGCTGCAATCTCAAAATACATTGATAAAATTCTTAGCAATAGTGTTGATTTATGGACAATATGGATTAATAGAAATTTGATTAAGAGAAAGAATTTTTGGGAAATGCAAATTCAGAATAATTCTAGTTGGAGTTGGAGGAATATTTTAAGGTTGAGAGAAAAATTCTTACCTATGATACAGATAAATCCAAACAGGAATTTTAATTGTTACTTCTGGTCTGATCCTTGGGCTAAACCTGGGTTAATTTTGAAAAGGTGTATGAACTACTCTAGTGTTATCTCCACTGGTATACCCTGTCAGTCCAAAGCTTTAAATTTTATTCTTCATGATGACATTGTACTTCCTTACAGCAGCTCCAGGGAGGTTAGAATGGTATGGAATGATATTGCAAAGACTAAATTTCCTGAGAGTGATATTCTTGTATTTTGGACAACTCAGAGAAGAAATCATTCAGTTAAATTAATATATAATATGCTTTTGGATTCTGAATGTAGTGAAAAATTTCTTTGGAAGGATAGAATATGGAACAATGATAGTCCTGCCAAAGAAAATTTCATATTATGGAAAGTTATGGCCAATGCACTTTTAACAAAGGATAAACTTGAGTCATATGGTTTGATTAATAATAGTTCTTGTGTTCTATGCAATGATCATATGGAAAGTAATACTCATTTATTCTTTAGTTGTGAGTTTTCTTTTGATATATGGAACAAGTTGATGTTTTCAGGCAATTTTCATGCTCCCAATAAGAACTCCAAGGAAGAATGGTTCAACATATACAAGGCTACTAGATGGAGAAATTCAAAAGCTAAAGATTTACTTTCTGTCCTTAAAATTTTTGTTACTGCAATATGGAAGGAAAGGAATGAAAGAATTTTCTCTAATAATTATAAATCAGGCAGTGGTGCAAAGATAATGAACTTGTTTCATAGCAGGCATAAAAGATGAGTGATTTCTTTGTAACTGATTATAATTAATTTGGTTAGATAGTATTTTCTATGGGTGCAGATGATTGTAATGGTAATGAATCACTGAGGCTTTAGACTGGGTTTGAAGAACAATAGGAATCTGAAGGTGCAGACTGTAGCATGTTATCTGTAATATCATGTTGACTGGAATTTATAGCAGGTCTGAAAGATTTGAGGCAGTAGCATTTATCTGTAGTACAGAAGCAATTTATAGCTATGAAGCTTACAGGAAATAGACTGTTTTTTCTCTGAAGTTCAAGCAAGGGTAGCATCAATTCATGTTTAATTGCAAATATGTTCAGTTGTATTGATATGTAAGCATTCTTGTGTATTTTTCTTCTGAGTGTTATGTGCAATTGTATTTTGATATTAATTGTTACAATAACATTGATATAATAAAAGGGCAAGGCTCCCTTAGCCTATTGAGTTTCAAAAAAATAAATAATTAAAAGTCAAGAAGAGCTCCAATCACTTCTCGATGCAATTAAGGAAATAATTCAAAGATTTGAATCAAAAGCAAGAAAAGGAAATTTCTAACAATGACTAGGAGGGTACACTCCCTTACCGAAAGTATAACTTTAGAAAATATACACGAGAGAGCCATTTACTCTGGAACTCTCTCAGAAGTCTCCAAGTCGGACCCCGCCAACCATACGAAGAATCCGAGTATTTCACATCTCCGCATGCATACCACCGAAGTCAATCTAAAGTAGATATGAAAATACCCTATTAGGAGCAACACCATATAGCTTGGACTCCACTCGCGCTTTGGTGTTGGTCATCTCCATCAAAAGATATCAACCCTCAAATGAGTAGCACGTTGTAACGACCCTACCTTTATACCCATATTTTTAAAGAACATAATAAATAGTGTCGTCTAATAATACTAATAATAAGGCTTGTTAAAGGTGAACAAATGTGAATATAACTTTAAACTAACACTGACATGTCATACTTATTGTTTAATAAATATTTAGAATAAGTTTTTGACATATGCAATCTCGGTCTAAAAAATAAACATATTGGTTTCCTAAAATCAAAATAGTATATTATATGAAACAATAATCACAGATCACAGTGAAATAATATACATCATATGTAATACACCCTGTGAGTCTACAAAATGTGATAATAGACTCACATAATATACAACCTAAAATGAGTAGCTATCTCAATAATACATCCTATAATACAACATGTGAATATACTACAAAAGATAAACCAAGATGTCAAAATGTCTATCAACTGCTAGCACACCCACCCAAAAACTTAAGCGTCCTGAAAACCAGCAAAGTCTTGGCCTGGCCTGAGTATTTAAATAAATGGGTCAGACTATCTCTAAATTATCCAAAAGATGAAAACATGATATAATATAAGAGTATATGACATTGAAATAAATACGAATGCCATAAATATAAATAAAGCCCTGAAATAGATTAACTTAGAATCCATTTTAGGACATATAAATATTTCAATCGCAAAAGACAGAATTACTCATGAAAATCCATAAATTCCATTATAAAAACAATAATCTCCAAAACACCAAGAAAATAAAGTCATATCGATCTTAATGATCATATACATATCGTTGAAAAAAGGGTGGTATCCCTCATACCGATCCGATATCGATGATCGCCCATACTGTGAAAACAAATCTCAAATCCAAGAAAACAAAATCTCAATCGATCATAAGGATCATATAAAATTCCATGAGTTTATTTCTTTAGGATATAGTAGCCTTATGCCGCACACTAAAAGAGAGTAAACACTAAAGTGCCAAATACTATTACCTTTAATAATCATGAGAAATTAACCAAAACGCCTCATACTTCCTGGTGAAATTCAAGCATTTACTGGAAGCTAATAAATCTCATTCATTACAAATACCACAAGAAAACCTAAAATATATTCCCTTAAGGAAAACCTGAACTATATTCCCTTAGGGAAAATCTGAACTACATTCCCTTAAAGATCTATCATTCCCATCGAACTCCAAAACAAAGTCCATATATTTGTAACTCAAAATCCCAAAATAGCATTAAAACCAATCATAGAATAAATCACATAACAATGCAATAACAATCTAAGAAACAACCGGCAAACAAATGGCCAAACGGGACGATCGAGGCATCAACCTAGAGCTAAAATAGCTCTAGGAAAACATGCCACCAATGCGTCGGTGGCGCCCATTGGTCCATCGGTCGCAACATTTTTTGGAGCTGATTCAACTTCAGAAAACTTCCCTACCGAGCTCTGGTGATGAGAGTTTGGTCCTATTACTTGAGTTATTGTTCTAAGGAAATTTTATTATGCATACACCTATAAAACAACTCAATTTGTCAACTAAACGAGATCATATGACTAGGGTTTCAGCAGTTTTTAGAAATTGAACAAATAACCATGAACAATACAACCAATATTCATCTAATTCAACCAAACAACAACTAACAATCACATACACCGGAATTTAGAGATAGTTGGTGAGGTAAACTCGCCTTTATAACTTAAATTGATGTTTTGAAACTCAGATTCGCCAAGGCTAATTACCTTTAGCTATAATCTAAAGCGAATTTCAGAAATTGAAAGAGAAAAGGTCATAACCCTAGACTGAAAATTGAAATTAATCAGTGAATTAAACCCATTAGAAGATAGAGAAAATTACCTAAGATTGATTTGTATATTTATTGACAAAAGCCCTATGATTTGCACTTATATTTGGTGATTATTGGAACTAGGGTTTTGTGTTAGAGGATGTTTTGATTTCTTAGCTTACGAGAAGAAGAAAAAAGAATGAGAACTATACGTACTAGTTTCTCTACTCTTATTTCTCCTATTTGGGCCAAGAGGGTTTGAGTTGGATCCAAAAGAAAGATGTTGCTAATTCATAAAAGAAGCATCGTAGATTTTTATTTTGCTTTATCACCTATAAAACACCAATTTACACTAACTAATGTTTTATTAATCATACTCTAATTTCTCTAAATTTACCAAAACTAATCACAAGTTAAAAACCCTCATTTCTGTTAATATTGAGATATTTTTGTAAAATCAAATTTAACTTTTGAAATGAAAGTTATTCTCGTATTTATTTTTATTTTTTTATAAATAAAAATAAACTATTAATTGCAAATTTCTCATTTTAAATAATAAATCTCAATATTAACATTTTATCCAAAATGCCAAATTTAAATAATTGATTTAATAATATTCCAAATTTAAATTGAAATCTTCATTAAGAAGTGAAACTCATTTCTTAGATAAATTAAATTAATAAATCTCAAAAATAGATTTTATTTCACAATTTAATTTCACAAACCACAAATTAGAATTAATTATAACTAAATAAATTTAATTAATTAGGTAAATTGCAACAGGATTGTTATAGACTTCCCCTTAAATAAAATTGCATCCCCCGTAATTTCCTTAATGAAAGAAATCTATAAATTAATTTTCAAATTTATCTTAAGGATAATTAAGATATTTTATCCTTTTACTTCACAAGGAACTCTTAAAATTTTTCCAACCAATTCATAAGTTATGAATTAGATCTTCTTTAAGAAGTGAAACTCATTTATTAAATAAATCAAATTAATAAGTCTCAAAACTATATTTTATTTCATAATTTAATTTCACAAACCACAAATTTGAATTGGTTACCCCCAATTAAATTTAATTAATTAGTTAATTGACAATATGATTGTTATAGACTTCCCCCTTAAGAAAATTGCATCCCCGTAGTTTCCTTAACTAAAGAAATCTATAAATTAATTTTCAAACTTATCTAAAGGATAATTAAGATATTTTATCCTTTTACTTCATAAGGAACTCTTAAAAGTTTTCCAACCAATTCATAAGTTATAAATTAAATTATCTCAAATACAAAATAATACTAAGCCATGAATTATTATGACCCACTTCGTCGCTTACAAAGTTGATCGCATACACTATCAACAATGCCTTACTTAGTCCTTCCCCTTCACACAATTATTTTATAAGGAAAATATTATTTTAGTTTATTTTTAACTCAAAGATATTTTTCCTAAAACAATTATTTTTGATTCCCATGTTAAAATGTCTCGATTGATGTTCAGGAATTCCCATCGATAACATGACATCCCATATATTAATCAAAATCCTTAAACATTTACCAGACAAGTCAACACAATAATTAATTACCATTTTTCCCCTTAGTTGTAACTATTTTATTATTAAAAGCATCCATGCATCCAAGTTGAATGAATATGATTAAACAATCAATTTCTAACAACTAATCAATCAAAAGGAAATTGCTTTTATCCTAAATCGTATCCATAAAATCCAAAAGATCACAAAGTGGTATTTAACTTATTTCTGAAACTAACTTTAATGCAACCAAGCAAAAGAAAGAACACTTTCTAAAAAAAAGAACTATACCTAGCTAAGCCGATCTGCTAGAAGTTCCAACAGCCTTACCCTTTCCATCCTGCAAGCCATTGTTAAGTGCCTCTCTTTCTTGCTATAAAAGTAAACACCCACAGTTTGAGGCCTTCTGCACTCATTCTAATAATGGCCTTTAGTTCCATAATTGAAACATGCTACTTGATTCTTGTGCGAGGTTATAGAACTAGACTCATTCTGCTTCCTCTTCTTATCTATGGACTCGGAATTATCTTGCTCAATAGGTTACTTTCTTTTCTGGTTTAACTCTTGCGTTTGCTTCTTAGGAGCTATCTTATTCTCTAAATCCTTCTCCGTTTCCTTGAGACGAAGTGCTGAATCAACTACACCCCCGAAAGATACATCCAACTGAAGCAATAAAGCCTTTTTAGTGATTTACACAATCCATAAATATACTTTTGATTTTTCTTCCTTGGGGTATTAATAAAATCTAATCCATACTTCGTTAATGCTTTAAATTACACTACATACTCCATAACAGAAGACTGATCCTGCCTAAGGTCAATGAATTTTCTATTCATCGCTTCCTTCTTTGCCTCAACCATAAACTTCTGCTCGAAAATCTGCCTAAACTTTCCCCATTTAAGTTAAGAATCCTCAACTTCCATGACTAAAAGATCATACCAGCTGAGAGCCTTTTCCTACAATTTGGTAGGTCCCACTTGAACTCTTTGGGCATCCGTGAGATCCATGTGAGTAAAGATCGTCTCTACGTCTTTATCCCAGCTTGAATCTCTATGAGCTTTTCTGTTCCCTTAAAAGATTTTCCTCTCAATCGCTCGAAGTCACTACATAAACAGGAAAAATCTGCTCAAACCAAACGATCATTAGGAATAATGGTTCGGACAACAAGGACAATCTCTGTAATCTGCTTGGGAATCAAAAACATCCTCATGTACCAGGATTACTGGTCGATCTCGGCGTAACTCTTGGTTTGCTCCAGCAATAACCCTATTCTACACAATCCAAACTCTAATATTATTTTTTACATAACGAGTAAAAATCAATGTACATTCCAAATGATTATCCCATAATCATTTTATATTCATATCCTTATTAGATAATTAATTTAAATATCTACCACATGCCCTAGATGATAAGACTCTAAGTCATCTAAGTCTTGGATCTGTTATATTATTGGCTATAAAGTTCTGACTCTGCTCTGATACCAACTGTAACGACCCTACCATTCTACCCATATTATTAAAGAACATTATGAATAATGTCGTCTTTTAATATGGGGAATATGACTTGTTAAGGGCAACTAAATGTGAATACAAATTTAAACTAACATGGACATGTCATACTTGCTGTTTTTAATAAATATCTGGAATAAAATTTTAACGCATGTAGTCTAGGTCTAAAGAAATAAACATATCGATTTATTAAAATTAGAACAATATATCATGTGAAACAATAATCACAGATCACAACAGGAATATACACATCATATACAATACATGATGTGATCTACAAAACGCGATACCATATTCACATAATATATAACCCAAAATGAATCACTACTTAACAATACATCCCATAATACAACATGCAAATATACTATGGAAGATAAAGTAAGATGTCAAAATGTTTATAAACAGCTAGCACACCTACCCAAAAGCCTGAGCTAACTGAAAAGCTGAAAAGTATCAGCCTGACCCGAGTATTTAAATAAATGAGTCAGACTATCTCTAAATTATCCGGAATCTGAGAACAAGATATAACGTAAAAGTATATGACATTGGAATAAATAAAAATGCCATAAATTTAAACAAATAACTAAAATAGATTAACTTAGAATCCATATCAAGATATATAAATATTTCAATCGCAAAAGATGGAATAACTCATGAAAATCCATAAATTCCAGCATAGAAACAATAATCTCCAAAACTCCAAGAAAACAAAGTCATATCGATCTTACATATACCATAGAAAACAAAAGGGTGGTATCACTCATACTGATCCTATGATCGCTCATACCGTGAAAACAAATCTAAAATCCAAGAAAACAAAGCCTCAACCGATCACGAGGATCGTATAAAAATCCATGAGTTTATTTCGAAAGGATCTTGCAGCCCTATGCCGCACACCAGAAAGAGTAAACTCTAAAGTGCCAAATACTATCACCTTTAGTAATCATGAGAACTTAACCAAAATGTCCCATACCACCTTGTGAAATTCAAGCATTTACTAGAAGCTAGTAAATCTTACTCGTTATAGATACCACAGGAAAACCCAAACTATAATCCCTTATGAATCTATCTTTACCACCGAACATCAAAAGAGAATACAACTTTAAAGTGTTAAATACTTCCCTATAGCAGTAATAAGTGCTTGACCAAGGCATCCCATACTACCCGGTGGAATTCAAGTATTTGCTAATGAGCTAGTAAGTACAACCAAAACATTCTACTCAGTGAGTTATACAATACTCGACGAAGCGTTACTTGAAAGCATTTAAACCAGTCAATAACACTAAGTCGATTATTAGTATTCCCCAAATTATAGAATTAAGGTTCTCAAAACATTTATATTTAAAAACTTCTCCAAATCCAAAAGTCACATGAAAATGCTAAAATAGCATATAAATAACCAAGTGTTAAATCCACTAAAATCCAATAAGAATTTATAGTTTCAAAACAGATAATTTCATTTTATTATATATGAAATGATTTATAAAATACTTTATATATGAAACTATTTTCAAACTTCTAAAAAATCCATAGACCCATTTATTTCTCAACTATATATATTATAATAAACCAAAGTCCATAAAACACAAGGAATTTAGTTATTTCAAAAGTCCCAATTTTATCACAAAACTATATCGGTAAATTTGATCCATAGAAATATACTTTACATCATCTCAAAGCAAACTATCATGAAAACAAAGTCCATATATTCATAGCTCAAAATCCCGAAACAACATTGAAATCAATCATAGAATAAATCACATAAGAATGCAATAACAATGCAAGAAACAACCGACAAACAAATGGTAGAACATGACGATTGGGGAATCAACCTAGTGCTAAAATAGATCTAAGGAAACACACTGCTGGTGCACTCATGGTGCCCACCGATCCATAGGTGGCAATGTTTTCTGGAGTTGTTTCAACTCTAGAAAACTTCCCGACCGAGCTCTGGTGATGGCAGTTTTACCCTATGACTTGAGTTATTGTTCTAAGGAAATTTTAATGTGCATCCATCCATAAAAAAACTCAAATTGTCAACTAAATAAGATCATATGACTAAGGTTTCTGCAATTTTAGAAATTGAACAAATAACCATGAGCAATACAACCAATATTCATCCAATTCAACCAAACAACAACTAACAATCACATACACAGAAATTTAGAGATAGTTGTGAGGTAAAGTCACCTTTATAACTTGAATTAATGTTTTAAAACTCGGATTCTCCTAGGATAATTACATTCATCTACAATCTAAAGCAAATTTCAAAAACTGAAAGAGAAAAGATCATAGCCCTCGGCTCAAAATTGAAAATAATTAATGAATTAAACCTATTAGAAGATAGAGAAAATTACCTGAGATTGATTTCTATATTTATTGACAAAAGCCCTATGATTCCACTTGAATTTGGTGATTATTGGAATTAGGATTTTGTAGATGTTTTGTGTTTTGAGCTTATGGAAACAAGAAAATGAGAATGAGAGATGTACGTACTAGTTTCTCAACTCTTATTTCTCTTATTTGAGCCGAGAGGGTTTGATTCAAATCTAAAAGCAAGGCGTTGCTAATTCATAAAAAAGTGTTGCAATATTTTTTTGCTTTATCACTTATAAAAAACCAATTTACACTAACTAACATTTTATTAATCATACTCTAATTTCTTTAAATTTACCAAAACTAATCACAAGTGAAACATCCTCATTTCTATTAATATTGAGATATTTTATAAAATTAAATCTAACTTTTCAGGTGAAAGTTATTCTCATATTTCTTTTTTTAATAAAAATAAACTATTAATTGCAAATTTCTTATTTTAAGCAATAAATCTCGATATCAACATTTTATCCAAAATGCCAAATTTAAATAATTGATTTAATAATATTCCAAATTTAAATTGAAACCTTCTTAAGAAGTTAAACTCATTTCTTAAATAAATTAAATCAATGAATCCCAAAAATAGATTTTATTTCACAGTTTAACTTCATAAACCACAAATTATAATTAATTACCCCAGTTAAATTTAGTAAATTAGGTAATTAAGAACATCGTTGTTATAATGTCGTCTTAAATTAATGAAACACAAGGAAGAAAGCGGAATTGATAGTCAATAAATCAACTATCGAGAATAATCAAAATGAACGTATATGGAAATTAAATCTCATACCCTTACCACTACTCGTCGATTTCAAACTTGTACTATCCCTCGGTTAAAAATGAAGTCGGACAAGTGAAGGTAGTGTTGCCTCTAGACATTGTCTTGACAACAATCTTAACCTTCGAGATTGAAACACGTTTCCTTACCTTGACATTTAATGCTAAGTTTTTGAGTAAATAATTTCCAATCGTTTAAGACAATTAAATTTCTTATCTTTTTCATAACCGAATCAAACTTTTAAACTTTTAAAATTGGACTTGGGCTTGAATTTCACATCACAAATATTTGTATATCACTTTAAAAGTACTCTTTAAAATAATATTATTTTTAAAGAGCCAATTATATTATTAAGCGTTTGAGAAAGAAGAATAAAAAATAAATGTCATGAAAACATTATTTATTATAACCTAAAACAATTTACACTTAACTTTATTTTATTTCAAAAAACTCCTTTTAAAAGAATTACTTGTTTATAAACTATCATTTATAAATTTCAAGAAACATTTATTTCCCGAAAGATAATAAGTTAAAATGCTTTTACAACTTTAAAACAATGTTAATCATCCAGAAAGAGAATTGATATAATTCCTTTATAAATTTCAAACCACATTAATTATCCAAAGAGACAATTAATCAAACTTATAGCTCCTTTAATAAATCAACTACTAACTTTAAACACCCATTAAATCTGTTAATTAACTTTAATCACTTTTATTAAATCAGTTAATCAATCTTCAATAAATTAGTTAATAAACGTTAAACATCACTAATTAATTAACTTTATTATAGTTAAATAATAATTAAGGATATATTTGAACCCTAATTTCTTTTCAAATACTTATACAATCCTTACAAACCCATATAAAAAGAATTTACAAAATATTTAAGGCAAAATATTCTTATAAATTTAAACAACGCTAATTATCCCAAAAGATATTAAATCCTATATATAATCTTTTACAAATTAAAAACGAAATTAATCACCTCGAAAGATAATTAATCAAATCCATAATCTATTTATAAATTAAAAATATCATTAACTATTCTGAAATATAATTAATTAAATTTATAACTCCTTTTATAAATTTTAATCAAAGCCGATCCTTTATTTTCAAACTCTCAAAATATTTGAAAATATATTTTAAACAATTTTCAAAGTGAAAATACACATCCATATATTTATTTTGTGAAAATACAAAATCAAGGTCAACATACAATAAGGTTTAAGGAGATGATATTTCATAAGTGACGGTATAACAATAACCGCTATAACGATACTTACATAATCATACAATATGTCATAAATATTTCAACCAAACAACAATATAAACGACATAAGAATATTAGTAAATTAATATGTGCGAGAAACCCCTTAAGGTCTCTCCCTTAGGGTCTCTTTACAAAAGTCCATTGGAAATCACACACATGAATGTGTACTTCAAAGTGTTCCGTAGCGACCTATTCGCTACGTACACTTTAACTTCCTCTCGTATTTTCCTTTTGCAACATAATGGTTATTTATATCATCCGGTTTTCAAGAAAAAATTTAAAATCCAAACAAACAACCAAACAAAAATATAAACTATCATCCAAGCATTCAACAATAATTTATAGCAACACAGATATCTTATAGCTTACTTAAAATGAGTAAACTCACAGAAATTCCAGTTGAGGCTTTCGCATTCTGGTTTGGTCTAAAATCAAATAACATCCAATTTTAGTCCAAAATTCAACTGACTCCAAATCCAAAAAAATCAATTCCAATGCATATCTAACATTCCTATGACTCCAATTCAACTGATCGTGTCCAAATCCGACCTTGTACGAGAAAGATATCAATTTTATAAGAAATTGAGTTAATTAAATAATTAATTACATTAATTAACTAATTATTTTAATTGCCCTATGTTAATAATTCTTCCCTAAATTTAAAAATGAAGGCCGCATGTACATCACCCGTGCATGTTCAACATTAATACGGAGCTAGAGTTGATGTAATTTTTCGATTTGTAAATCTTTTATTTTAATTTTTAAAGTTGAAAGTTTGGTTTTCTTTTATTGTAAGCTTGAAAATGAAAATAGAAAGAAAGAGAGAATGAGTTAGAGTGTGTTGAATTGTCTTAGGTGATGTTTGGTTTATTACCCAACTTTCGGTATCTTGCTACATAGCAATTTGTTTATGGCCATGCCGCGAACATCAAAATAAAAATACGATCATGCTCAAAAACGCGATACAATTACAAAACAATATTAATGTATATTGGTTATCGTATTCTGTGTAGAACATCATCATTTGTCGAAAAATCATCAAAACGAAAACTCAAATATTTTTCAAATAAAAAATTATGGAAAAATTCAGTAAATCGAAATAAAAATACATCATTAAAAATCAAGTCGTTTTATTAACAATTAATTTTCTTAATATTTATTCGATTGTAAATAAATGTACAAAAATGAGTTCATCACTATTATTTATTAATTAAAAGGCGTTAAATAAGGCTACTTAAGCCATTTAATTAATATTTAATTCACAACTCAAATATTTAAATAATCTCTATATTTGAATTCAAGTTATTAAACATTAAAAAATAATTATTTAAATATTTAAAATTAATTAAATATTTAAAAACCAAAATGATAAAATTTTGAGATGTTACTCAAACTGAATGTTAACCTCAATATTAAAAAGCTTGTGGTCTCTTAGAGAGTTTTCTCTTTAACCCATTGAATTTTCAAGCTAAATATTGGGTTGTTAGAGATGCTTTTAGAGGTTGATCTTTATAGACAGTCGTCTGTCTTTTGGTGTTTAGTTGAGATTGTAGTGAATGTATGGATACATGTGAGATTTTGTATTAATAATCCAATATACTTACACAAATACTATATTGGATGAAGGACTACATTAAGTTCATCCAAAAATTAGTAATACAACTAAATAATGTAACAAATATCTTTCAAATTTCAATTTCTTTTCTAATTTTATTTTGCAACATTTAGTTACTTGTTCAACTTTACTTTTGCAAATAACCTTATGATAGTTTCAGGAATATATGCAAACTGATATAGAGATTTGATTTCATTCTAGCATTAGACCCATAGTGAATTTCTTTGTTATTGTTTTCTTTTCACCTGGATTTGATTTTCAACTGGATTTTTATTTTAACGGGATTTTGATTTAACTAGGTTTTGGTAAACATTTTGTTTTTCATTTGGATACCTACAATAAAACTCAATGATTATTCATTTTCATGGCTTTTTTATTTTGTATTAATGGTAATCCGTTTATGTTTTTATAATGTCTATTTATAAAGATCAATTTATTTGCAATAGAGACACATAACAAATCAATGTTCATTTCACCATTTCTTTTTTTCTCTCTCCTTTAAAAATAATACAATAAACAAAATCCATTTTTCCATCTACTTCTCTTCACAAATTTCTTTTAAAACTCATGGGCAATGACTTATATGAATATATATATCCATCAACCTTAAGTACACAGGTTTGAAGGATCATTGTGTAACCTTAAATAGTAGACGTTAATTATCAATCACACCATAGTCGCATCGAATTTCTCTTTTGAGACAATGGTCTCATCGACGACACAAAAGCTCATATCGGTTCATCTTCATTATTCATACCCATCAATTTCAGCAATTTAAATGCGAAATTAAATTCATCTTTAATGAGGAATACACTGTTTGGATTTTGAAGGGAAGATTGAACTATTATGATTGTTAGTTCATTTGGACAAAAAAAAGATATTGAGAAATTTTGAATTGAATATGAAATATTCAGAACATTGGACGATAAGAAGTATAGTGAAGCAATGTTCCACAATTACCTTCTGCCTTATTCTTTGAATTATTTTGACAATAACCTCGTTTCATAGTGATTTAAGAATCGACTTTGGTTACACACACACACACATATATGTATATGTATATGTATATATATGTATGTATCTATGTATCGATGTATAGTGTGTGTGTGTATATGTATGTATGTATTATATCCAATTTTGAATATGCAATGGTGCTAATTTTTTGGTTAGAACATAAGTTTATGATGAAATTAATTATTACGGCCAAAAATAGATGCATAACTACATAAGGAACAAATACATGCGAACGGAAGAGTGCGCACACATATACAGACACACACACACATATGCTTTACATATATACCAAATTAGGCAAAGTAATTGTGTAGCTTGCAATTTAAATTAGCACATTCTATTGTGGAACATAATGCAGAATTAGGCATCAGGTACCATACAATTCAGGTTAATATATTTTATTACTAAACATGGTAGAAATTATATTTAGTGGTCAATAAATCAGGTTTTGTTAAAGAAGAAAAATTTAAAATATTAGGGTGTTAAGCATGAAATAGTACTTTTGTGTATTGATCTCTTTTTGTTCCTATAATCTTAAATAGTTAAAAGAATATAATTTTATAATATTACTGAGATAGGCGAATGTAAAATTATATATTTTATGAACTTCTGTTTTGCTTAATTAAAAGTTCTTCACTTATACAAATGTTGGATAGTAAAGGTTTATAAATTTGAATGTAAACCACTAATTTGGAATGTAACCATTTGATAAAAATTAATAACATGAGACCTTTGTAATTGTGAAGCAAAGAAATTCTTATTAGGAAATATTGATTTATCTATGTATGACTATATTAAATTATATATATATATATATATATATATATATATGATACCGTATGAAAAAGCGGCTTGAGTATATATGTCTTTTGATTATTGGATAAACAATTGTTTAGTAATGAAGAAGAAAATTTTATATTTCCTGAAATAAGCGAAAGTATTAATTTCTGTACTAATATGCTGAGAAATCTAACTATTAGTAGTTATTGTCATGCATATGGATATTTTATTTAGAATGATGTGTTTTAACTTATTTCTGAAACCTTTAGTAATTCGAATAAATGACATGTCCTTGATTATATTTTTGTAGTATAAGCAAACACTTAAGAAAATGAAACTTTTATAATGAATAACCTTTATACTTTAGTAATTTGATAGCTCGTGAATGCAAGCAAATACGACATAGTTAATCTAACAATTGATTTTATTTGCTTGATCTTTTTTTATTGTTTTTCTCATAATAAAATTTGAATATACAAAAAGATAGATTTGCAAATGAATCTATATGATGCATTATTTATACATTTAGGAGTTGAAAATCAAAAGACAACCATTTATTTGTTAAATGAAGTTATCCATTATGTTGGGCATTACTTGCAAACATGAAAGTGTTTCAAGCATATGGAATCTTAATGATTTAATCTAAAGAACTCTTGTACTTGCATAAGATAAAAATATTAATTTTCTTTAAGTGTTTTATCGAGAAGTTTATGAGCACTAAAAGCATGGTACTTAAAGTATTAATCAAATAATTGATTTGGTATTTAAATTATGAGCATTTAATGATTGATTTTATGTTTGAATGGAAAGTGAATTTGATGATAAACCATGATAAATCAATTTTTGAACTAATTAATGGGACTTTATGTTTATAGATTAATGGATTTGGATTTATTATTACACTACGAAAAGAAAGTAAATCTAATGCCTTTTAATGTAAAGATCATGATGCTTTTAGAATTCAAAATTATCATAAGTCTATTTTGAAGAATGATTATTATGGATTTCATCACTAAAATTTAAAATATATTTGTGTATAACTTTTATCGTATAAAAGGTATGTTAAACATATCGAGATTTTATATTTAGTTAATTACAAAAATGGAGAAATTATGAATATTATATATATATATACTGGTTACAAAAAATTTCATCAATAAAGTGGAGGAATGCTACATTCTTAAAAGCATGAGTATATTCTAGAATTTGACCACTATTTTATAAGTACATCCAAGTTTATAATATGTATATTTCATGATACAATATTAAACAGAATATATAATCTAAAGATTTGAAATATGGTCAGTTTATAGACATGAATGAATTTATTGAAAGTGAAGAAATAATGAAATAAGTGGTATATTATAATATAATGAAGGTATTGTTAAGTTTTGGCAGTTTAGCGTATCCTCCATTATGTGCGCTTTGTTCTGTATGAGTAAGGATCGCCTAAAGAAGCCTCCAATGTGATGACGTCCTGATTAAACTTTCGCACATCGCTTCCCAATGAGCATATACTTGGTCTTGACAACACTTGATCGTAACAAAAAAATTATCAATGTTACATGTCACCAGTCCCATATATTACCACGTTTTATGTCATATTCTTGCTATGCAGGACTTATCTATGCAATCCACACACCCACAATGTGAGCCACACCTAACAATCTCCATCTTGGCAATCATTTCCTCAAACCTTCTCTAAAGCTCACTGAAGAAGCCCTACAGTTGGGCCAGGCTGTTTCCACTTTTTCCCGAAGTTATCAGCTTTACCAAATCATCATCCTAATGCGAGTACTCCACTCAAGCCATCTTACAGACCTTGAGTCATCAATGTTATGGAGTAAGGCTACATGTCCATATATAGGCCCTCTTCCAGTGGGTTAGACTGTTTAACCATGTCTCCACCTTAAGAAATCTTCTATGCTTAAACCTCAAAAATTCATGCTTTGGTCACCCTCTGTAACAACCCGCCCTTCATAATGCCCAAAAATGAGCACCTTACACATTGCCAGACTTTCGAATACCACAAAATATAGATTTTTGAGGTAAAGTTAAAACAAAAGTTAAACCTAGGCATAGGTAGAACCTCACAGCGAAATGCTATAATATGGTATGCTGAATATACATGAACATAACAAGGTAACAGTATATATAAGAAACTATACTACTAGAAATAACTTATTAATGAATAACAATACAAAAATTCAGAATACATCAAACTCCATACAGACGAAGTTCTGAATATAATATCTAAAACATCAAGTTTCATACATAAATACAAATCTATCACATAATACTACAACATGAAGTATATATACAAAGTGCCGACGTTGCCTCCATAAAGTGCTCCAGCTATCCAAAAAGCATATCCCCAAAAGCATTTGACTCCAAACTAATCAATCGAGTACCTCGAGAGTCATTAAGACATAACAGACAAAGATAAATGCGGGTCAGACATAAAGCCTGATGTGAGGGAAACTATCTTAAAATACTGTACATTAAAACAATATAAAAATAAACAACAATTAGTAAGGCACAACCGGTATTCTCCACAATTGTGGCTCAGGGACTATCTGGACTGTCCATAGACAAGTAAAGTAAACCTATTCAAGAGATAGGAAATCATATCATAACATGCTCTTCTCCTGTAATCAATGTGTCAGCATACCTAATATAATATGATTGAAACGTTTCAACATACTATAATAAACGTATTCCAACATTAAAAGTAAGGTGATCATAATTTAATTCTATCATGAAGCACATATTGATAATAAATGCAGCAACAACAGCCAACTAATAACACATGCAACATAACAATGAAAAACAACCAAAGAATACAAATCAATACCCATTATTAGTGATGGGTGAAGTCTACTATGGGCATCTATTGCGATCCAGTGATTCCCTTCGAGGGTCCAAAATAAACAGAGTTAGTACCTAATTATACCATAGACCCCAAGCTACATCTTCTATGATGGGTCTCATGTAAGTCTCACCGTACCCTCTGAAGCAGGCTTTAGTGATATATATCCTACTCTATTTACTTGAAATCTATGTGAGCCACACATACCCTCTGAAACAAGCTTTGGTGACATCTATCCCACTCGTAGATGATGTCATCCTATATGAACCACACCATCCCTCTGAAGAAGGCTTTAGGAACGTCTAGTCCACTTGTACGCCCTTAACAAAAAGAGAACGATGGTCATTTCTTATGAAACACGCTATCATGACCACAAAGGAACACCACTGTCGTGTGGATATTTGTATACATCGAATATAACATTGTGTATGGTCACTAATATAAGACCACTACCTTTTAAATAGATATTTTTTACCCTAGGCCAAAGCCAAGGGATGTAGATCACTCCATTCAATCGTATATGCTCATCGAAAAATATGACTAATCATCGTACCAATCTCATGCCCGGATGTTGTCGATCATTTTGATCACATACAAATCACATGAATTAGTGTCCATATCTCGAGCTTCGTTGTACCTTCTACTTCCTCGAGTTGCCTAACGCCTCCCTGAAGTCAAGCCGAAGGTTCGCACATGCCCTCTCTCGAAACTGGAGAAAAATCCTCGAAGAAACGGCACCTGGCCTGGGCTTATTGTCCAGAACCAAGCACCACCAGTGGACATGTGACCCACCATCGATCAACCAGTGGTTTCCTTTCCTAAATTAGCTCAAGTCAGGGAGCCTCTAAGTCGTCGATTTAAGGCTCGCCTTCTTCGTCGCTTCTCTCGATGAGTTTCCTAGCTCCCTTAGCATATAGTCGCCATATCGAGCTTCTTTCGGAGTTCATTGGTTGATATTTCGAAATTGGTTAACTAAGTATTTGAAAACTGGATTTATACAAATCCCACTAATTTTTGTATAAATTGTCCCCATGGTGATTTCGACGACCCAGACTCCTCTAACGTGCCCAAATGAACTCAACCAACCCTCTCGCCTCATGTGATGTCCATACGTGTGTCGATACACCTGCTTGTGCACGTATGTGCACATATGTATAAGAAAACATGTAAAACTTCACAAATCACATTTCGTGCTCCGATGGAGCGATCACTCGACTCGGTAATCTCTAACCAAACTTAGAACACCCAGTGGTCGCTATGACTACATGATATTGCTCGTGGCGTGTTTATACAAATGTGGTTGTGCGCACACACATATTTGCTAAAATCTCACTTTTGTTTACTAAATATTTTTAATAAAAGTAAAACATCCTTTTATATTATTTATAAATTCTTATATTATTTTATAAAATACAATACTAGCTTATAAATCCATTTAAGCTATTGAAATACTAAATATCTTCATTTATACTTAAGTATTCCTTCTGTAAATATTTTATAAACCTTATAAACATTTATGAAATATCATCTTCTTCTTATTATTCTATAAAATCTTATACTCTTTATAAAATATCTCATGCATAATATTTTATAAAATTACTATTTTATAGAATATCACTTTCTTGCTATTTGATAAAATCACTTATTTTATAAAATATCATTTTTATACTATTTTACAAAAACACTATTTTATAAAATATCACTTTCTTACCATTTGATAAAATCACTCATTTTATAAATACTTTTATACTATTTTAGAAAATTCTCTTTTATACTATTATATAAAATGATTTTATATAATTTCTCTTTTATACTATTTTATAAAATCACTTATTTGATAAAATATCACTTTTATTTATAAGATTATTTCTTTACATAAATAATAACTATAAATAAGACAAAGACTTATAAAAATCATTTCTTTACTTTAAATAATATTTTTAATACTAACTAAGCTTCATTAATCACTTAATTAGCTTAGTAACTTTTATAAAACCATTTAAATTAGTTATATTAATACTAACTAATGACATGCACTTAATTATGTCATTTAATTAGTCTCTAATCCATTACAATATTACTAATAACCACTCAATTATCCCAAATTCTATTTCTAAGTTTATTAACTATTTTAAAAATAGTAATTATGGTCTTAAACGTATAATGAGATGATATAATCATACTCATAACATGAATATAAGCATAATTCAACTCAAACAATATCCAAATCACTTCATATAATCCCAAAGTCATCAATAAATGAAATAAAGTAGATAGACAAGTAAATATATATAAAGAATCATCCCACTCACCTTGATTTTCCCTAAATCAATTTCTGCCACCGAAACCCGCTCCAAAGCTCTCTTGGACTCGCAGATGAAGTTCCAAATCACAACTTCAAGCTAATCCCTTGACGGTTTTTTTAGAGAATTGCATGAAAGGAATTATGGTGATTTCTACTTGAATTTAGGAATTTTTCTTGAGGGGTTTAGGGTTTCAGAATTAAAGAGGTGATTAAGGGAAGATTAAGAAAAGATTATGAGAAGAAGAGGAGGAAACGTGAAAATCGAAGTTGTAACGACCCGTAATTTTCGATAATTAAATGTATTAATTAAATAAGGCTGTAATTTAATGTCGTGGAAAATTTAAAACCTAAGATTTAATAATGAGAGAAATAACCAAAATATAATGTTAGTAATGTTAATGTAAGTAAATTGATAACTATTTTAATGTAATTCCAATTAATTTAAAATAATTGTAAAGTTATAATTGGCTATAAATTGTAAACAAGGAAATAAAATAAATATTATATTAATTGGTGAAATAATATATAATTAATTATAATTGGATAAAAATCAGTGTTGTGTAAGTAGTTATAATATTCGTTGTAGATAATAAACTTATAAATAAGATTAAATTAAGTAAAAGGGCAACAATTGTCATTTATCATCAATTTCTTTAATTCGTTGAAATAAATTGGAAATAAATTGCAAATTAATCTACTAAATAGTGCAGTTAATATGAATTAAAATGGTAACCATAGAATATTGATGTAATAAATGGTAAAGCTGTGTTAACTATGTCCATAAAGTAAATGATTGATTGAATAATAAGGTTGAAATCAAAATACATTAATTTATTTGATTTTAGACTATAGTTAATAAATTCATTGCAATTGAAATTTGAACGCTGAAATTAGTGCAATATTAATTATTGAATTTGACATGCGAATTTGTTTTAAAAAGCTATTAATTTCTGTGTATTTAGAAACGATAAAAAATGTTAGTTATTAAATTTGAATTTGAAAAGTGATTTAATTAATTTAATAATAATTTATTTAATTAACGTGAAAATAACCATTTTGGCCAGTGTATCAGATTTCAACAAAACCAGTTTCATCGGGTCCGTAATAGTGAACTATTGTAGGATTTTAAGTTTCGTAGCAATCAGACTTCTCGTTTGATAGTGCGGCTCGAAACGTGTAGAAATCAATTTATTGAATTCAATTTAAAATAAGCTGATATTAAAAGATAACTTCTTCATACAATGAAATTAGAACGTGAAACCTATTCCATTGAGTTTAAAAATATCGAAACCATCTATTTTGATATATAGGATGGCCCATTTTCATTTCGAAAGCGAAACGGGCTTTTCGGGTCGTTATCGTCGTTCGTACAAATTCGATACTATTCGTATAATTAGATCTTTCTAAACTGTAGTAGCCTTTCTATTCCATATTATAGTACATGAAATTCCATCTGTCCGCTTCTTCTTCTCAATGGAAGAAACATATTCCAATTTCAAAACCCTATTTCTAATTTCAAATTCAATTTCAAAATCAAGCTCCTCAAAACCCTAATATATTATATACTATTTTGAAGCTCTCAATGAGCATAATTCATTGTTGTTGTTTGTTTTTCGATTTGAATCACTGTTTGATCAGAAATTGAGGATGAACCTCAGCCTTCCATATTAGGGTTTCGATTATTTAACGGTGGATTTGCGACGAGGGTTCGATCGGAGGGCATGGGCACGAAGAGGAGGTCGAGCAGTCATGATGGGTGGTCTTCATTTGCCTTAGAGCGGCCATGATTTGCCATGATTGGGCCTCAAACATGGCGGCGATGGTGGTCGGAGATGGGGCTGAGGGGGTCGCGCGTTTTGGCCGTAGGGGCGCCTGGCCTAGGCATTTCTTATGGCGTGGTACGTTCGGCATGGAAGTGGTCGAGGCAGCGTGCGTTCATGGTCAAAGGGTAGGGTTCGTGGCAGCTCAGGAAATTCGAACATGGCTAGGGTTTCAAAGGAAGTTAAGCGATTGTGACGTGGCGGGGTGAGATGTTTTTCTTGTTTATTATCTTGATTTAAATTTAATTTCCAAACGTTCTAACTACCATATCTTTTACGTACGAGGCCAGATTCATGGGCAGTTTGTTCCGTTGTGATCATATCGAAATTCCAAACATTATAAAACTAGTTTGAATGGATTCTGTAACGTCCCGCCTTTTCGCACGCTTTAAATCGACACATGTGCCAATTCAAACCATACGAGATGGCGGATTGTTATGAGGTAAATAAGAAAAACGAGAAAGAAATAAAATACAATAGAATCTCACAGCGGAAGGATAAAATATAATAATCAAATATACAGTTCATGAAGCTGTTTACAAAATATTTAATTTTACTTATACAATATATTAAGGTTGCACATACCAACGAATAAAAATTGATGTAGCGGAATACAGTGTGTAGTGGAACAATATAAGATAGTAGGCAATAGTACTAGTCTTCGTCCTCCAGAATAGAATCTTCCATCCTGAAATGCTCGGACTGACCCGAGCGAATTGAAAAGACAAAACACTCGAGTCAGAACTAAAAGATCTTATGTAAGTTAAATCAACTGAAATAAATATGAGTGTAACGGCGTCGGAGATGTTTTGATTTGACATCTCCTATCCAGTGTCTAACGTGAGTGCAGTAACTCAAGAGAGGCTCGGGATTCACATCTCCTAAGGATCCGTTAAACTATTTACTCTGTAGTATATTTCGCTATTATAATAATGTCTAATTGTAAAATAAACTTACTTTTAAATAGCGTTAAGGGGTTACCCATATAGCCCTTAACACATAATATATTCCCATAGTCTATACAGTACCGTAATCTCCCCCGTACTGGGCGTCGTCAGAGAGCACTCCATAGGTATGGTACAGAAAAAAATCGTATAAGGCGCGCTAGGGTAGGTGACACGACACAACTAGGCAATGCCAGGGTAGATGTACCAATTGCTATCCGGGCTGGTGGTAATGCATAGCCGCAGCTACAGCCCACCTCGAGCCACACCTCCAAATAAAAAAAATCAAAAGTGGCCACCGAATCAATCCAAAAGTAAAAGTATAAAATCGAAGGGATGTGTCCGATCAAAGGTGCTACCCCAATTGGCCCGAGAATCGCTCCTGTTTTAGCCACCTTATGCCAACTCATGGGAGTTGGGTCCACGTATTTACCTCAAAGGAAACGTCGCCACCATCCTACTTCATTCTGAAATCTCCACCGCGTACACGGTTGTTGAAGTGGTTTTCGGAGTTGGCAGAGAGTATGACAACTTCCGATCCCGGTCTCTTCAACAATCGATCGTTATTATAACACCACGGCCTTTCAAATAGTTTATATTTTTAAAACCAGAATGTAATATCCATTTCAAACTAATATAAATACGATATCATTTCTAATTTAAAACCCAAATTAATATGATATCATTTCATTCCAAATATATCCCTTTCAAGAATCATAGCACTTCAAATTTATATGTCTTGAAATCTATAGCTTGAAACATAACTTAATATACTTCAATGGTTTAAATATTATATACTTTATATAATAAAATAGCTACTTAAATTTTTACAAATAAATTCCAAATACCGATTTGAACCTCTCAATAAACCATTTCAATTCATATATTTCAAAGCTTTAAATATTCCACCATTTCAAAACTAAATTTGACAATTTATATTCAAAAATCCAATCTTCTATTATTTAGTTTGGAAATAAATTTACAAAATAAATCCATTTTCATTTAAAACAAACTCAAATTTCAAATAACTAAATATTTTCTTCAATTCATTTATACTTGAAATAATCATTTAATTCAACTAGACCCAAAAATCAAGGTATAATAATTATCTCCTTTAAAATTTTCAATTTAATAAATTTCACATCAACCCTTCTAAGTTTACTTCTCAAATAAATTCAATTTCAATACATCTCCAATTTATCTCTCAATCTTAATTTATTTAAATCATTATGCACTCTATATTAAAATAAGGTTTAAATACTTACTCACATTTACTTTAAATAAAATCAACCTCTATTATTAAGCTTAATTTTTATTTAACACACTCATACATAGCTTAGATTCAAGCATTCAACTATATATAAAAATAGATTATATAATCTCAAAAATCGATATTCGGTAAACCATATTCTATAAAATAATCAAACTTTATTATTGGGCTTATTTTATATTTCAAAGCATATTTATATATAGCTAGAAATCAATAATAAATTTGACGTTTATATAACATCAAAAATCAATATTTATATAACCCGTATATTTCTTTACAAAACCATAGAAAAATCATTTCAAAATATTTTTATCTATATAGACCGTGGTGCCCGTATATAATTTTCTATCCAATGGTCAAGTGATACAGATATTTATCATTTCAATCCATAATTAAAAATAAAAATTACGGTTATATATAATTTCAAACCGCAATCCCGAATGAAATGAAAATGCATGATATTGCGGTTTATAACAATAGAAATACAGCATCCATTCATTCAATATCAACCATCAACCATTTATCACAATCATCATCAAATTCAAACAATAGCATCAATATAGAATGGATAATAAACAACAGATATTAATTAGAAGTTTATATTCAATAATAAATTTAAATAACTGTTTAATTGGCAACTTTATGCAATGAATAATTAAATAACAATTTAACTGGCAGTTTAAATGCAACGAATAAATTAAACAGCAATTTAATTTAAATAAATGAAATTAACTGAGATGATGATTAAAAAGATGCCAAACAACCACAAATAAATATTAAATCACATCATATATTAATTTAACAAACATAAGAAATTTTAGAAGTTGTGAGTGGGTTAAAACACTCACCTTTTGAATTTAAATCCAATTTAAACCCAAAAATTTGACCGTCTCAGAATTCGTCTAAACTAGCATCATCAAGTTCGGAATTTCAATACGATCCTAACAAAAGAAACCGCGCGTAAATCGGATATCGTATGCAAAAGTTATGACGATTTATGCGATTGAAAACAATAATAAAAAAACAGAAAAGAACACATTTACTTACATCCACGTCACCAAGAAATTGCACGCTACAGCTCTCTTCCTAGATCCGTAACCGATGGAATCACATACTTGTCACCGTCGAGTCGCTGCCGCACCTCGCCGATCGCCGCCCCCGTGGCCTTGCGCCTGCCACCAGGATGCCGCACCCCATCGCGGCGACCCTGATCTCGGCAAAACGTGAGCAGCCGCCTCTTATAATTAAAACCCTAGTCGAATTTTTACGGCAGATCCGACTGTCAATTCGACGAATGAACACCACTGATACACTCCCCATCGTCCACTCTACAATACCCAGAAATGGTTCGTCGATCCGTCGAGTTTGATTTCGACGTGATGAACGGCCGAGACTTCTTCGATTTTTACCGGTCAAACGACAATCCAAAATGAAAAATGAATTTCACCAGAAGATTACGCACTTCGAGAACTTCAACGTATATTTTTTTCTGAATTTTTCTGAAGATTTTAAATTTTCATTCGATTTTTGAATTTGCAATTGGATGTAGGGTTTGTTTGTCTGCCATTGAGGAGGAGATAGTTGGGATGTACGTACAGACGAATGAGAATTAGGGAGGCTAGGGTTTATAGCAGGATATTTATAGGCAGAATTGAAAATAGAATAGATGGATAAAATAGATATACACGCTAATGCCAAAGTAGCCCAAAAAGCGCGTTCAGACTCCGGAACGAAATTGGGTCAACCCATATATCAAAATAGGTATTTTAAAATATTCTAAACGCAATGGAAAAGGTTTCAGGTTCAAATTGCATCGTATGAAGAGGTTATGTAAAAATCAATATTTTTCAAATTGATTTCAATTTCGTTTATTTTAAGGCGTTTCGAGTCCGTACGATCAAACGACAAGCCCGATCGCTACGAAACTTGAAATCCTGCAAAAATTCACCGTTACGGATCCGATGAAACTTGTTTGGTCGAATTCCGAGTCAGTGGCCAAAATGGCTATTTTTATATTAATTAAATACATAAAAAAATTAATTAATTCATTAAATCAAACTTTCAATTTCAATCTTATAAATCAACAATTCTCATCATTTCTAATTCCTTAAACATTTACACTAATTTAAAAAAATTTTGTCGATTTAAAATTTAAAAATTTTTCAATTTCATTAAATTCAACAATCATACGTTTAATTTCTAAAAATCAAATTTGATTTACTCCCTCTTATTATTCCATCAAATCTTATGGTATAATTATCATGATTTACATCTTAGTGCGTTAAAATTTCCAAATTCATCTAATTTCAACTAACGTAGTAATTAATCTCATTAATATACATTAAAGTTCCATTATTTCCAATTGATTTCCCTTTTAATTATTTACCCAAATAATCGAGTAACTTATAATAAATTCATTGACCAAATTAATTAGGTAATATTCAAATAATTATTATCAAAACCTTAAATTACACATAGGAATTCGCTATTCACAAACAAATGTTACAATTCTTGTATGGTATTGATTTTATTCAAATTATTACGTATTACTTCCTTAGTTAATAACTTTAGAATTGATTCCCCGATTCTCAAATTTATATTAACGTAACATTTCCTTTAGATTTATTGCAATGATTTCCAATTCAATTGAATGAATTAAATATATATGTATAACTAATAATAATTTGTGGTCACAACTCTTAATCACCTTTTATAAGTTTAATATTTCCACTCCAATAATCATCATTTATTATATATATAAATTAATTAATTCAATATTTAAGTTCGTTTTCCTATCTTAAATTTATTACCAAGTATACATTTACTCTATTCCAACAAATTAGAATTCCATTTAATTACTATAAACAATCATTTCCCTATTCACACTTAATTATTAACCCACAATCATTGCATTTATTATCTTATATTGATTTCATTCTTTTGTTACACCATTTATTACTTTACAAAATAAATTAACATTTAAACTCATCAATGTAATACCAAATTTCATTTTAAATCCAAGTGATTTACATTAACTCCATTCCATAAATCTACATCCAATTACTACCTTAAAATAAGTTTACGTTTCTATAAATTTCCATTCACACTTCCATTATTTTTTATTACAATCATTATAGTAACGTTTTTTCATCAACACAAACATTATGAATACTTATCAACCTGCATCATCCTTATTACATTAATTTACATTTTATCCCATTATAAATTAATGCGCACATTAATTAATTCATATTTACATCCACTTCCGTATATAAATTTTGTAACCAAGTTATAACATTTACATTTATTTTTCTTATTTTAATTAATTACCAAATATCCCTATTTACGTACAATTATAACTTTGCAATCTGAACAAATCCATAAATTTTCAATTTCCTAATATATACATTAATTACTATTAAATCTTCTTCATAAATTTATTTACTTGGTTTCAAATCTTTTTATTCATCAATTACTGCCCTGTAAATAAACTTACGTTTCTATTCAATTTGAATTGCACTAAATTGGTTATTCATCAACTGCTATTAAAATTTCCACCTTAATTTACATACAGTTACTATTAATCAACGTATTATTCCATCGGTAAATTAAATGCCTACTTTTATTTACTTATATTTTAAATTTTATACCCAAATGCAACAAATTTACACTTTCCATTATTATATAAATTTGAATTCCATTCTAGTTAATATTTTTATTGGTAATTCACAAATTCAACATTCTCGTTTGTTTCTTATATTAAACTTATAACCAAGTATGACAATTTACACTATTTCAATTAATTGCAATATAAATTTTAAATTGTTGATTTTAATTATAATTGATACATCTAATTTCTACATTCGCTCACATATAAATTATAAGATTTTTATTTCTTTCTAAATTTAAATTAAAAATCTTATTAATTTAATTCATTTTAAACATCGAATTTTACGGGTCGTTACACTCTCCCCCACTCAAAACTTTTCGTCCCCGAAAAGGAAAAAAAAAGGAAAAGAAGAATTAGGAAATCCAAATATCAAACTTAAAACATTTAATTTATAGACAAATACATTTTTTTCAAAATTAATTAATTTAAATAAAATATACCAATTTATAACTAATAGATCTTTGTACTTAAAATAATAAAGTTTGGAAAACATTTTCAAAATATTTTCTAAGTCAAAAATTTACGAAAAAATTTCGGCAGAGTCTTCACTGTACGGAGAGGCTCGGGAGAAAATATAATATCAAATATAACAAAATATCTCATATAATATCCAAAATTTAATATCCAAACACGGGAAAATATGTAAAATAGCGCTATAAAACCGTAAGCCGAAAAGTACCTATTTGTCGGGCAATTTGCGCTTAATTATGAAACCAAAAGCAGTAGCAATTGCTTCCATAACCTGTATTTCACCTATATAATCTGATAAGAGTTAGCAATTATATAGAATGAAATATTTAAGTTGTTCAACCACAAATAAACAATCAATTCAACAACCAATTGCAACAAACAGCATACAATCTTCATACAGAATCAACACAATTCAAACATTCATTCAAACAAAACAAACAGTTGTTTGGGTTTAAAACTTTAAATTGTACAGAATGCAAAATAAACTACTTAGTGCACCATTTATTCTCTTAGATATAACTAAATAGATTATCTATTCATCCAAACAATTTTAGAGTATCTTTGCCCAAACAACCATAAATCAAACAAACAACAATTTCAACCAATAGATTACATTCATTTCTATCAATTTCATTCCATACATTAGTTGTTTGATTTCTTTTCTTTTATATAATGATTTATTTTTTCATTTTCATTCATTTCTTGCAAATTTTCATTTATTTTTATTCATTTCTAACAAAGTCTCATTTTCACTTATTCATCTCATGAAAATTTTATTTTATTTTATTACATTCATTTATTCACTGCTTAATTCCTTTTATTTACAGTATTCATCTTTCTGATTATTTTAAAAAATAAATAACTTCAACATTTACTTAAGTCTATTACCATTTATTTATAACACCTACCTTCTATCATATTTTATTATAGTAGGATTTCCATTATAACTTAAGTTTATAACAATTACAACATCAAACTCTTATTTATTAAGGAATTTCATTAATTACTTTCATTACCTCAAGTTTATTTCTTGTATAACATCTATTACATTTTCTTATTAACATTTCAACTTTTACATCTTTGGTAAGTTATAGATATGCCTTTAAGATTGTAATTGAAAGTTATACAAGTTTTCTCATTTCCTTTAACTAAATTAATATTCAATAATCCTATCCTTTGTTTTATAGATTACAATTTCAAATTTCCTTTAATTTCATTTATAACCAGGCATTTAATCTCTTATTTTATTTAAAGATTCCAATTATTAATTAACTACCATTTCACCACCCTAATTAAAACTATTAATTATCGAAAACTCAAGAATTAAATACCGGGTTTAATTTCAAATTATTTTAAAGTAATAAATAAATATATACTTACAATTTATATCCAATTATATTTAAAACAATTTAAAATTTACATTTGTTTATCAGAAGAAATCTGCAGTAACAACCACAGTGGCCTTCCCACTTCGAAACTCGAAAATGAATGTCGATGATGCTTGCACTCATCACCGAAATTATTTTCCAGCGACAAAGAGGGTAGTACAGAAATTTTCTTTTCGAAATTCCTTTTTTAAAACAATTCTTTCAAATCATATCAAAATATTTATATCAGAAAATATTTCTAAATAATATCATTATTATATTCCAAAATCATTCAAAAGAAATTTCCAAAACCCCGAAACTTAAGTTCTAAAATTTCCAAATTTCATTTATTTTATTTTAGATCTTATTTTGTTTCCAATTTATATTTATAAATTTTACTACCTAACTACCAATACATTACACCCAAGTATATATTTATTTATACAATTTGTTTTATATATAGAAAATATAATAGGCAAAATTATTTCATTCACCTATATAAAACCAAATATAATGTTGGTCTGTCCTATTAAGTGTTTAGAAATCCCTATTGATGTCACATCGTCCCATGCACCAACCAGAGTTTATAAATACAAAACAGAACAGATTAACACAATATTAAAACCTTTTATAACACCAACAAATACGCTCTCTCATATATATACACTCAGCGACTCCCATAGGGTATTACTTCCCTATTAGTAAAGAGTCAGACCCCACAAAGCAAAGGTTTATCGCTAAACCAAAGCTCTGGTACCAGATGTAACGTCCCGCCTTTTCGCACGGTTTAAATCGACACACGTGCCAATTCAAACCATGTAGAATGGCGGATTGTTATGGGGTAAATAAGAAAAACGAGAAAGAAATAAAATAAAACAGAATCTCACGGTGGAAGGATAAAATATAATAATCAAATATACAGCTCATGAAGCTGTTTACAAAATATTTAATTTTACTTATACAATATATCAGAGTTGCATATACCAACGAATAAAAATCGATATAACGGAGTACAGTGTGTAGTGGAACAATATAAGATAGTACGTAATAATACTACAAAACTTGGTCTTCGTCCTCCAAAATAAAATCTTCGATCCTGAAATGCTTGGACTGACCCGAGCGAATTGAAAAGGCAAAACACTCGAGTCAGAACTAAAAGATCTTATGTAAGTTAAATCAACTGAAATAAATATGAGTGTAACGGCGTCAGAGACGTTTACGGGATTTGACATCTCCTATCCAGTGTCTAACGTGAGTGCAGTAACTCAAGCGAGGCTTGGGATTCACATCTCCTAAGGATCCGTTAAACTATTTACTATGTAGTATATTTCGCTATTATAATAGTGTCTAATTGTAAAATAAACTTACTTTTAAATAGCGTTAAGGGGTTACCCATATAGCCCTTAACACATAATATATTCCCATAGTCTATGCAGTACCGTAATCTCCCCCGTACTGGGTGTCGTCAGAGGGCACTCCATAGGTATGGTGCAAAACAAAATCGTATAAGGCGTGCTAGGGTTGGTGACACGGCAGAGCTAGGAAATGCCAGGGTAGATATACCAATTGCTATCCGGACTGGTGGTAACACATAGCCGCATCTACCGTCCACCTCGAGCCACACCCCCAAATAAAAAAATCAAAAGTGGCCACCGAATCAATCCAAAAGTCAAAGTATAAAATCGAAGGGATGTGTCTGATCAAAGGTGCTACCTCAATTGGCTCGAGAATCCTCCTGTTTTAGCCACCTTATGCCAACTCACGGGAGTCGGGTCCACGTATTTACCTCAAAGGAAACGCCGCCACCATCCTACTTCATTCTGGAATCTCCACCGCTGACACGGTTGTTAAAGTGGTTTTCGGAGTTGGCAGAGAGTATGACAACTTCCGATCCCGGTCTCCTCAACGACCAATCGTTATTATAACACCGCGGCCTTTCAAATAGTTTATATTTTTAAAACCAGAATATAACATCCATTTCAAACCCATATAAATACAATATCATTTCTATTTTAAAACCCAAATTAATATGATATCATTTCATTTCAAATATATCCCTTTCAAGAATCATAGCACTTCAAATTTATATACCTTGAAATCTATAGCTTGAAACATAACTTAATATACTTCAATGGTTTAAATATTATATTACTTTATATACTAAAATAGCTTCTTAATTTTTTACTAATAAATTCCAAATACCGATTTGAACCTCTCAATAAACCATTTCAATTCATATATTTCAAAGCTTTAAATATTCCACCATTTCAAAACTAAATTTGACAATTTAGATTCAAAAATCCAATCTTCTATTATTTAGTTTGGAAATAAATTTACAAAATAAATCCATTTTCATTTAAAACAAACTCAAATTTCAAATAACTAAATATTTTCTTCAATTCATTTATACTTGAAATAATCATTTAATTCAACTAGACCCAAAAATCAAGCTATAATAATTATCTCCTTTTAAATTTTCAATTTAGTAAATTTCACATCAACCCTTTTTTACTTCTCAAATAAATTCAATTTCAATACATCTCCAATTTATCTCTCAATCTTAATTTATTTAAATCATTATGCACTCTATATTAAAATAAGGTTTAAATACTTACTCACATTTACTTTAAATAAAATCAACCTCTATTATTAAGCTTAATTTTTATTTAACACACTCATACATAGCTTAGATTCAAGCATTCAACTATATATAAAAATAGATTATATAATCTCAAAAAACGATATTCGTTAAACCATATTCTATAAAATAATCAAACTTTATTATCAGGCTTATTTTATATTTCAAAGCATATTTATATATAGCTAGAAATCAATAATAAATTTGACGTTTATATAACATCAAAAATCAATATTTATATAACCCGTATATTTCTTTACAAAATCATAGAAAAATCATTTCAAAATATTTTTATCTATATAGACCGCGGTGCCCGTATATAATTTTCTATCCTATGGTCAAGTGATACTGCTATTTATCATTTAAATCCGTAATTAAAAATAAAAATTATGGTTATATATTATTTCAAACCGCAATCCCAAATGAAATGAAAATGCATGATAACTTGCAGTTTATAATAATAAAAATACAGCATCCATTCATCCAATATCAACCATCAACCATTTATCGCAATCATCATCAAATTCAAGCAATAGCATCAATATAGAACGGATAATAAACAACTGGTATTAATTAGCAATTTATATTCAATAATAAATTTAAATAACTGTTTAATTGGCAGTTTTTATGCAATGAATAATTAATTAACAATTTAACTGGCAGTTTAAATGCAATGAGTAAATTAAACAGTTATTTAATTTAATTAAATGAAATTAACTGAGATGATGATTAAAAATATGCCAGACAACCATAAATAAATATTAAATCACATCATATGTCAATTTAACAAACATAAGAAATTTAGAAGTTGCGAGTGGGTTAAAATACTCACCTTTTGAATTTAAAGTGAATTTAAATCCAATTTAAACCCAAAAATTTGACCGTCTCAGAATTTATCCAAACCAACGTCTTTAAGTCCGGAATTTTAATATGATCCTAACAAAAGAAACCGCGCGTAAATCGGATATCGTATGCAAAAGTTATGATGATTTATGCGATTGAAAACAATAAAAAAATAAATAGAAAAGAACACATTCACTTACATCCACGTCACCAAGAAATTGCACGCTACAGCTCTCGTCCCAGATCTGAAACCTAGCACGCACGCACCCAACCCAACCGATGGAATCGCATACTTGTCACCATCGCGTCGCTGCCGCACCTCGCCGATTGCCGCCCCCGTGGCCTTGCGCCTACCACCAGGATGCCGCACCTCATCGTGGCGATCCTGATCTCGGCAAAACGTGAGTAGCCGCCTCTTATAATTAAAACCCTAGTCGAATTTTTACGGAAGATCCGACTGTCAATTCGACGAACAAACACCACTGATGCACTCCCCATCGTCCACTCTACAATACCCAGAAATGGTTCGTCGATCCGTCGAGTTTGATTTCGACGTGATGAACGGCCGAGACTTCTTCGATTTTTACCGATCAAACGACAATCCAAAGTGAAAAACGAATTTCACTAGAAGATTACGCACTTCGAGAGCTTCAACGTTTATTTTTTCTGAATTTTTCTGAAGAGTTTAAATTTTCATTCGATTTTTGAATTTGCAATTGGATGTAGGGTTTGTTTGTCTGCCGTTGAGAAGGAGAGAGTTGAGATGTACATACAGACAAATGAGAATTAGGAAGGCTAGGGTTTATAGCAGGATATTTATAGGCAGAATTGAAAACACAATAGATGGATAAAACAGATATACGCGCTAACGCCAAATGGCCCAAAAAGCCCGTTCTGACTCCGAAACGAAATTGGATCAACCCATATATCAAAATAGGTATTTTAAAATATTCTAAACACAATGGAAAAGGTTTCAGGTTCAAATTGCATCGTATGAAGAAGTTATGCAAAAATCAATATTATTCAAATTGATTTCAATTTCGTTTATTTAAGGCGTTTCGAGTCCGTACGATCAAACGACAAGCCCAATCGCTATGAAACTTGAAATCCTACAATAATTCACCGTTACGGATCCGATGAAACTTGTTTCGTTGAAATCCGAGTCAGTGGCCAAAATGGCTATTTTTATATTAATTAAATAAATAAAATTAATTAATTCATTAAATCAAACTTTCAATTTCAATCTTATAAATCGACAATTCTCATCATTTCTAATTCCTTAAACATTTACACTAATTTAAACCAATTTCTGTCGATTTAAAATTTATAATTTCTTCAATTTCATTAAATTCAACAATTATACGTTTAATTTCTAAAAATTAAATTCGATTTACTCCTTCTTATTATTCCATCAAATCTTATGGTATAATTATCATGATTTACATCTTAATGCGTTAAAATTTCCAAATTCATCTAATTTCAACTAACGTAGTAATTAGTCTCATTAATATACATTAAAGTTCCATTAATTCCAATTGATTTCCCTTTTAATTATTTACCCAAATAATCGAGTAACTTATAATAAATTCATTGACCAAATTAATTAGGTAATCTTCAAATAGTTGTTATCAAAACCTTAAATTACACATACGAATTCGCTATTCACAAACAAATGTTACAATTCTTGTATGGTATTGATTTTATTCAAATTATTACGTATTACTTCCTTAGTTAATAACTTTAGAATTGATTCCCCGATTCCCAAATTTATATTAACGTAACATTTCCTTTAGATTTATTGCAATGATTTCCAATTCAATTGAATGAATTAAATATATATGTATAACTAATAATAAGTTGTGGTCACAACTCTTAATCACCTTTTATAAGTTTATTATTTCCACTCCAATAATCACCATTTATTATATATATAAATTAATTAATTCAATATTTAAGTTCGTTTTCCTATCTTAAATTTATTACCAAGTATACATTTACTCTATTCCAACAAATTAGAATTCCATTCAATTACTATAAACAATAATTTCCCTATTCACACTTAATTATTAACCCACAATCATTGCATTTATTATCTTATATTGATTTCATTCTTTTATTACACCATTTATTACTTTACAAAATAAAATAACATTTAAACTCATCAATGTAATACCAAATTTCATTTTAAATCCAAGTGATTTACATGAACTCCATTCCATAAATCTATATCCAATTACTACCTTAAAATAAGTTTACGTTTCTATAAATTTCCATTCACACTTCCGTTATTTTATATTACAATCATTATAGTAACATTTTTTCATCAACACAAACATTATGAATACTTATCAACCTGCATCATCCTTATTACATTAATTTACATTTTATCCCATTATAAATTAATGCGCACATTAATTAATTCATATTTACATACACTTCCGTATATAAATTTTGTAACCAAGTTATAACATTTACATTTATTTTTCTTATTTTAATTACCAAATATCCCTATTTACGCACAATTATAACTTTGCAATCTTAACAAATCCATAAATTTTCAATTTCCTAATATATACATTAATTACTATTAAATGTTCTTCATAAATTTATTTACTTGGTTACAAACCTTTTTATTCATCCTTTACTGCCCTGTAAATAAACTTACGTATCTATTCAATTTGAATTGCACTAAATTGGTTATTCATCAACTGCCATTAACATTACTACCTTAATTTACATACAGTTACTATTAATCAACGTATTATTCCATCGGTAAATTAAATGCCTACTTTTATTTACTTATATTTTAAATTTTACACCCAAATGCAACAAATTTACACTTTCCATTATTATATAAATTTGAATTCCATTCTAGTTAATATTTTTATTGGTAATTCACAAATTCGACATTCCCGTTTGTTTCTTATATTTAACTTATAACCAAGTATGACAATTTATACTATTTCAATTAATTGCAATATAAATTTTAAATTATTGATTTTAATTACAATTGATACATCTAATTTCTACATTCGCTCCTATATAAATTATAAGATTTTTATTTCTTTCTAAATTTAAATTAAAAATCTTATTAATTTAATTCATTTTAAACATCGAATTTTACGGGTCGTTACAAATTCTGAGACTGTTCAATTTTGGGCCTTATTTTGGATTTCGAATCGATTTGAAATCAGTGGTGGGTGTTTTAAACCACTCACAGTAGATTATCTTATGTTAGTTAAAATGAATTTATGATGTGATAGAAATTGTCTAATTGATGTTTGGTATATTTAAATTCTCATTATAGTTAAATTTGACTTTATTTAATTTAATCGCTATTTAAATTAATATTGAATTTTAAATTGCCTGTCAATACCTGTTATGGATCATCAGTCAATTATTGTTATTTATTTGTTGATCTGAATGATGATTATGATGGGTGTTTGATTGTTGATATTGAATGATTGGATGTTATATTTACATTGTTATAACACTGCAAGTTCCATTAGTTTATTATTAGAAAATCCCTATGGGTTGAAACGATACATACCCGAATAATTTATAGATTGTGGAAAATCGTTATGAGTTGAAATGATAAACCCGAGTGATTTCATGGATTTTATTTTAATTCGGATCGCGGGTTGAAATGATATATACATATAAATTTAAATTATTGCGGGTTGAAATAATATACATCCGTATCACTTGATCATAGGGTAGAAAATTATTATAGACACCAGATTGGTTAAATTAGATGATCTTTAAATCACTAAATTTGGAATTCGACTAAACGATGTTTTGAAATAGAATTTGATTCATATAATTTGAATTATTTTTGAAATCCAAGCTTTAAATGTTGAAATTGGAGTTGATTTAATGAATTGTTTAAAAGAATTAGAATGGAAATTTCAAAGTTGAATTTTGAAGCATAAATTAAATTTAGAAAAATTGAGTTATTGAAATGTTTGAATGTAACTTTAAAATCTATTTAATTTGAAGTAGTTTAAATTGATAATTCAAACATGGATTTGATATCGATATTGATTAAATGGTTTTAAATGAGAATCTGAATTGAAAAATCAATTTTAGTTAGTTGATTTGAAAGCTGGACATGGTCTAGATGTGTTGAAATGAAAGAAATGCTTAATTTTGATATTAATTTCCAATTAAATATTTTAATATAAACTGTTTAAAGATTTATTATTTTCAAAACCCAAATTTCTAAGATTTTCAAACTATTGAACTATTTAAACTATTTTAACCTATTTTAAACTATTAAACTATTTAAACTATTTAAAACTATATTAAACTATTTTAATCTATTTTAATGATTTAAACTATATTAAACTATTATAATATATATTTAAACCACTCAAACTATTTTAAAGTATTTTAAACTTATATAAAGTATTTTAAACTATTTTAAACTATTTTAAATTGTTTTAATCTATTTTAATCTATTAAAAACCATTTAAAACTATATTTAAAGTATTTTAAGATTTAAAAGCTATTTTAAACTATTTAAACTATCTAAACTATTCTAAGTTTCAGACTATGTAAAGTGGAAGAGTTTATATTTATATCCTTGATTTAAAGCAAATATGGTTAAATGATGTTATAACATAAATTGTGATTTGAAATGATATTTGCTAGTGAAATGACATATTTGCGTAAATATGATGATTTTGAAATGAGGATTTAATTAACTATCTTATTGATATGATTTCAAAAGTGAATATGATTTTGAAAGTAAATATGATTTCGAAAGTGATATGGTTTGAATTGAATATGATATTTTGATATCAATTATGAATCGGTTTTGGAAATGTAAAAGAACCATCCAGTGTGAAATAAACGTTTGGTTGTTAAAGAGGTTGGGATCAGATATTGTCATACTCTCTGCCAATACGAAAACCACTTTAACAACTATGTATGTGGTGGAGATTTTAGAATGAAGTAGGATGGTTTGGCGAACGATTCTGTATGAGGTATTAACATAGCCCCGACTCCCACGAGTCAGCTTGATGTGACTAAAACAGGAGCTACGCCATGCCAAGTGAGGTCGCACCTCTTATCGGACATGCTTCTTCGATACCATATTATGACCTTGTGATTGATTTGGTGGCCACCCCTCGATTTTGATTATAGAGTGTGTTCCGAGGTGGGTGGTAGTAGCCGCTATGCGTTACCACCAGTTGGGATCCACAAAACGGTAGTATCCTACCTTGCGCATTGCCTCGCATACCTTGTCACATGCCTTATCGCGCCTTCTACGAGTTTGTTTTGTACCGTACCTATGGAGTGCCCTCTGGGTAAACCATTGGTTTGGTGGAGTTTACGGTACTGTATAGACTACGAGAATATATAAAATGTGTTAAGGGATATGGGTAACGCCTTAATGCTATTTTAATACTTTTCTTTACTATAGACATATTATAATAGTGTACTATACTACATATTAGATAGTTTAATGGATCCTTTGGAGATGGTAATCTCGAACATCTCTTAAGTTATTGCATGCACGTTAGACACTGGATAGGAGATGTAAAACCCCGTAAACATCTCTAAAGCCGTTGCACTCACATTTATTTATTGTTGATTTAACTTACATAAGATCTTTTAGTTCTGACTCAAGTGTTTTGTCTTTTCAATTTGCTCGGGTCAGTCTGAGCTTTTCACTGTATCGAACACTGCTTTCTAAAGGACGAAGATGGTGATTTGTATACTATATTATTTATTTTATTTATTCCGCTGCATTATGTTTTTCTGCTGCATTATTTATTTATTATTGTTATATGTATTCTGTTTCTATACTGTAATGTGTAATCAAATGTTATTTGTAAAACAACTTCATGAACTGTTTATTTGATTATTATATTTTATCATTCTGCTGTGAGATTCTATGTTTTCTTTTCTTTCTTTTCTCCTTTTTTCTTATTTACTCCATAACAATCCTCCATTTTGAATGGTTGAGTTTAACAATTGTGGTTTATTATCGATTTAAACCGTCCAAAAAGGTGAGTCGTTACATTTGGTATCAAAGCCAGGTTTAGCGATAACGTTAGCTTTATGGGCTATGACTCATATAAATAGGGTAGTAATTATTTGTGTCAAAATTATGCACAACACTCTTCGGGCATGTTTGAAGAGATTAAAACGAAGATTATAAATGAAAAATGAGGCTAACCTAACAAGCATACCAAAAAAACAAAAAGAAGCATAGAAACACAAAGATTAAGAGTATTTCAACGTTGTAGCCTACGTCCACTATGGATAGTTGTTGTTTATTGATATTACTCGCTGGTTACAAATGTTTACAACAGTACAATCGAGATGCTATAATGTTTTCGGCAGAGTATCGGCATTCCGGCGTCCAAAAGTCCATTTTCTAAAGGCCGTGGACTGATATTTATAGGTGTAGCTGTAAATATCTCGCTCAGATCTTGGAAAACTCCTTCTCTCACGTGGATGGGTTCACACGATCGATCACCGGACACTTCGACTCGATCCTTGATTGATACATACCAAATTCGTATGGATCCAAAATTGCTCTTTTTGGGTTGAGATCGATCATGGACATTCTTGTGGTAGCACGCAAGGTCCTGTGAAAATTTGGTAGCATTTGGACTTATAGATTTTGAGTGATGATTGATGCAAGTTTGGATTTGTGGTATGCTGCCGAGATCGTATCGATACGTTCGTATCAATCTCGTTCGTATCCATAATTTTGCATGTATTCGCTTGATGACGCGGCACTATCTTTTAGGATCGATCCACTTTTCATGCCGAATGACCGAGTCTTCCTCTTAATCGTGCCTTGTTTGTATCCACTGATAAGGCTTCGTTTTTATCCATCGATCACACTCCATCTCATATCGATAGTTTCGTATCGTTCATTTTAGATCACTTGATAATGATGGGAGAGGGCTGCTTCGTATTGCTCAAGGGTTGTATAGATCGTATCGATTCTTTGGCCGATCGATATGAATTTTGGAGGAACCGAGCAATACAAATCGTGTATTAGAGGGAACGATATGAAGCTCTCTAGGTGATGGACATGAGTTGGAGCATGCGTGATGGATTCAAACTGATGGACGTTGGTCGATACGAATAGGGCTTTTATGATGGGATTGATACTAACGATGTTGATTTTTCAACTTTGACCGATCAATATCTTAGGCATACAAACTTCGATTGACTTGAAATTTGAGATGTTGGCATTCATAGCTTTGCTTGTCATGTCATATCGATTGTAGCTTGATCTGGACTTGGGAAAATTTTGCCAGTATCCATAGTGAACCTATATGTGACTGATCTTCGGGATAGTCTGTTCTTGGTTTCTAGTCAAGTTCTTGGTGTCACGGCCTTGCCAAAAGGCAGGATAACATTTGCTTCCTAAAGTACGTCTTGTGTGAACATGACGTGCTTTGAAAAGCTGCAACCTTCTGTCTGAAAAGTTCTATATGAGTTGTTGCGTAATCGTTGTCTTTTCGCCAAAAGATGTAACTTTTGATTGTTTCTTGGTAATATAAATACTGAATTATCGACTGCCGACGATTGTACTATGCATTGTTGTAACTGGGTGTTGAGTGCCAGAAATTTGTTGTTCATCGTTGCAATTGTTACTAGGTGGGCATTCAACTCCTATGAATTTTGAAACTTGAATGTTAATTCTCTGCACATAAAATGTATGTTAACTTGACTTTGTTTAACATTTTTACGTTCATGAGTCGTTGCCAATTTTTTTGTATCAAATTCCTTATCGGTCCTCTCCTGAATCGATGTGAAATTTGAGCTATAACAATGCTTAATGGTTTTTTCAGAGTATCTCTTCGTATTGATCCTCTCCTGGATCGATGTGAAAAGCTGAAAAATTGTTTTCGTATCGATGGCGATAGACACAAATTGGTTGGTTTTTCAAAACATTTGGTATCGATGGATACGAGTCCCCGTGAGCTTTAAGTTGATGAATACAAACTAGAATTTTCGTATCGATGCATTTCTAATGGATTCGAACATTCCAAACAAGCCTTTTCTTTGTGTTTCGTATCGCTAGTTGGATGGATAAGAATTGTTTCACACTGATGGTGTTAAAGTCGCCTCGATCGAATGTTGGGTATGAACTGGTTTTCATACTGATTGGGTTGAAAGGTATAAACTGGTTATCTCGTATTGGTTGATAGAGTAGACCGCTTCGATCGGTTAGCTTGTACTGGGAGACAAATAGTCACTTTCCAAGCATAAATACTTTGGTACTTAGAATTTTTTTCTCACTTGATCACTTTTTCCATGATTTCGTATCATTCTGGATTATAGAAAATTGAAACTGCCCTCACCTTCGTACCAAATCAACCTTCAAATCCCTTAAACCACTGTTTAATCCAGGTAATCCATTAAGCAAACTCAACATATAAACGATGAGACTCAAACGATTTGCTATTCCATTAGCCTATTCTGGTGAAGTGGAGGCCGGAGATGGGCCAGAGCGAGGTCGAGAATGGTGGAGGTCATGCCTGAGTGGGTTTGGAGAAGAGAAGCGTGGAGGGACACAAAGGCAACGTTCGATCAATAATGGATGGAGGTAGGGTTGTATCGATCTGGATTGAGAGAGTTCGTATCGATTTGGGCTATGGGACCTCGTAACGATGGGGTGGAGGTCCTCGCATTGATCAATGATGGGGTTTCGTATCGATGCAAGACGATCGGTACGATGGCTTGGATCTATTGATCGATACGAAGGCGATATACGTTATCGATACGAAGTCGAGTGCACCCGATCGATACAAGTTGTCTTTCACAGGATCGATATGAAATATAGATGCCCTGGATCGATAGAAACACACTTCTGGCGATCAATCCGAACTCGTACTCTAATGGATATGAATTTTTTGAACAATCGAATATCTGACTTTGATGAGCTTTTGCCTTGCATAATTGGACTTAACCGTTTCACTGCATATTTGACCGCCTTTCGAAGCTCATCGATGGAACTGAAACTTGAAAAAAATTTAACGAATTTTAACTTGGACCGGTCTTCGAAGTCTGGATGACATAGTTGTGACGGTCAGCGATGACCATCACTCCGGTTTAATTCTCAATGTTCAAACACTCTCTAAATCTCATAGCACTTTATAGATAATATACAATACTGCACAACACATTCATGCACTTCACACTGGGGAAAACACGGGGTTATTGTCATCTAATGGTAGTTTTTTTTTGAGTTAATTAGCTATGGAAACTAGAAGCTCGCAACAACAGGAGGCTCAGAGTTCGCCTCTTCCCATAATAGAGATACCGGCTATTGTAACCGAAGTTATAAATCCAGCTCCAGATGAGCTACCAGGAGCAGCCTTCATAGGGAACCCATAAGACTTTGTCCCATCTAATATCTCTAAGGAAATGCTAGGTAGGATTTGCACAAGGCACAAAATGCCGAGGGATGACGTCCTACTACCAAGGGTAGAACACAGACCCCACTCTACCCTGGAAGGGTATACCACTTTTAATAGATTCTCATGCACAGTTGGGACACTCCCTCCACTCAACTAATACATTCAGGAAGTAGTATCCTACTTAGAGATTTCTCCATCACAGATGTACCTGAACGAATATGCTTTGCTGAATAACTTATTTATCGTCTTCATGGAGCATCTTTTTCGACCCCCGACTCCAGAGGAAGTCTGGCACTTATTCAATATAAGAGCCGAGGGGATAATCTATCTTTTACCTTCTTAGAGGCAGTTAGGAACTTTCAAGTCATGATCGGAGCATGGACCAAGCTTAGTTATTTCAATATGAATGGTTATACGTTGGATGCCCACTAGGTATCGGCAGACGGTGGTTAGCGAGGCGTAAGCACTTTAAATTTTATGCCGATTGACTGGATAATTTTATTTGATGTCGAATCTAATACTTTCTTTCTTTCACAGCTTCGATTTTGTGACGAATGTGACCAGTTTATAGAGATCGTAAGGGTTCTTTAAAGATTGCCCGTTGAGGACAGAGAAATTATCGAAGTTCTAATAGATGAAAACTTAAGAGCCGTCAGGCTAATTGGTAGGAGTCAAAGCATCAGGCTCGAAGGATCTCCTAGGATGGTTTCGGCAAGGCAAGTTAGGAGGAGAGTTCCTGGGATAGTGATCACCAAGCAAGGTGATGATGAAGATATGCCCGCTGGAGACGAACCTATACCCATGCCTTTCCAAAGTCATCGACACTCAGAGAGGATAAGGAAAGGCAAGGTTGCTGCCCACAAAGCTCCGAGGTGCAAATCTGTTAAAGCAGTGGGTTTGGTAATTTTAGAGGCTCCCTCCTCGCATATAGAGAGCCTTTTCGAAGAACTTATAGATCTCCTGATTTCGGATGATGTATCTCTTCAACAAGACACCGGTTTGAAAGGGCTTCAAAGTGCCTTAGATTTAGAAGAGCCAACTCCTCCAAGCACGGCCACGACAAAAGCTGGTTGGGGGGTTAACACATGTATGCATACAGTTCATGGCACCACACAACTGAAATCTACGAGCTGTTAAATTTTCGACGATATTGTTTCTCTTTCCACACTATAGATTCAATGTTGGAGTAACCATTTATGCTTGGTAGCCTCCGCGCCGCACGTCAATCGTCTAGTTCATACAGGGAGTACCGTAGGCATGATTCTGACCATGACCGCCGTCATTCCAGCCAGGGCAGGGATTACTATGATAGAGAAAGTGCTAGAGAAAGGGAAAGAGAAAGAGAAAGAGAAAGAGAGATAAAGTGATAGGGGAGATAGGCGCCACTCCTAATCATGCTCTCCTCCACCCAGGTTTTCATTGCCAACCCCAAGCTCAGGAACACAAACTGTTAGATCCCCACGCCAGCCAGTGCCTCCATAAGTTCCAAAGCCCGAAAAACATCACCAAACCACTAGGGAAGACACTTCTATCACTACCACTTCAACGGCTGCAGAGATCATAAGGGAGGGAGCTACTCGAATTGCCCAATTGAGAAGAGAGTTTCTTAACATCTATTTTGACTGCTTCCACTTCCCTCCAAATTTGAGGGTGCTTCCAGATATGGCAGAGAAAATTGTGCACGACCATGTTTATCATGCCTTTGGCCAATATCGCGTGTGGTAGAAAACCGTAGAGAAGGTCTCGGGTGTGGCATTTGAGCAGGCAAAGACAATTGAGGAGCTACAAGGAACTATCGCCAAGAAAGATCGAATAGTCACAGTGCTTACTAGTGAAAATGACACCAAGGAATTTTGAAATAGAGGCTCTGAAGAAAGTTGATGAGGCCAACAAGGAAATGGATAGATGAGGAAGGAGCATTTAAAGCTGGTAGACGATATAGGCCATAGGAATGCCACCGTTACAACCGAGAGGGATACTGTACTCAAAGAGCTTATGAAGCTTAAGGCGAAATACGACAAAGTCATGAAAGAAAAGGATGAGGCAAACAATGCCGCTCAGCAAGGCATGTGACCAAAATGTGGAGCCCAAAGGTGAATGGGATGCAGTGATGCTAAAGGTTCAGGAGGCCGAGGATAGGATTGAACCTGAAGTCGGGGCAGTAGAGGCCAAGCTTAAAGGCAATATGGAAGATCTTTTAATCACCTATAATGTCAACGTCTTGAAATATTATGACTTGAGCTGGCTCAATGATTACCTGACTCACCTATACAATGCCTGGCACCATTTTTTGCATGATGAGAAGGTAGAGCATCATACCAAATCTGTTGATGAGTTCGAATTGGAGAACCGGGTGCTGATTAAGAATGAGAGAAGAGTTCTCCATGATGCCGCTATCATATTTGAAAAAGAGAGACTTACCACTCAGAATCCGAAGGCTAGAGAGGGTTCTAGTGTTAAGCACCATGATATGAGTTCTGAAATTTCTATGCCAACTTAGCCCTAATATACTCCTGCAGTCGATCCTCTACCTATGCCTGCTTACAATCCCGATCAACCGCAACTGTCTCCGGCTCACGAGCACATCTTCGAAGGAGCCCTGGCTCTACCTGCGAGCCAACCCAAGGAAGGTATTTTGAAATCTTCTCAAATTTATTCTAAGTCTGGAGTATTACCAAAAGAATTTACTAATATTTTCTCTTAAATTCATTTAGTGATAAGATCTGTATCGGTCGTGCCCTCTACAACCCAAGTGCAGCATCAAGAGAAGGAGGCTGTCGTGACGGAGGCGATGACTACCACAACAACTGCATCGACCAAGGAAGTTCATGTGAGTGCTTTTATATTCAAAAAACAGATGATGGAAGAACACCTCGGTCATCAGAGCGATCCACTTACATATTTGCCTTTTGTCACAGGAGAAGGCATGTTCACAACCAGCTCTTCGACCCTAACTACCAACGTCCCGCTGGACACTCAAGTAGCTCATGATGAGGTGATAATGGCGGAGATCAGTGCAAAGATGGTAAGTGCTATGCTGGGTAGTAGCATAGGAGGTGGTATGGCAGGTCCTGTCCCGTCTCCTTTACACATGGTCTCTTCGGGTAGTATAATCATTATCACCGAGGTACCCCCGTGTCTCCTCACGCAGAAAGCGCTCCCTTCCCTCCGACCATGCATTCTGAAAGTGTTCCAATTTCCATGAGTTCGGAGGAGGAGATTACAATTCTTCCCCCGGCCGAGGATAAGTAGGGTAAAGGCAAGAGCTCAAAACGCCACCACAATGTCAGCTCAAATGGGTCGACGCCGAAGGGGAAGAAGAAGAAGCCTAAGGAGTAGGCGTGTATCTTGGTGTCCCTTTTTGGAAGATAGGTAGGAGTTACTTTTTTTTGGGTTTCTGTAGGCCGCGTATAGATGTAGGTTTGGCCCCTGCTTATATGGATTTTTTTAAATAAGCTTCTTTTTGTACCCACTTTTGCTTCTAAAGAACATATGGAATAAAATCTCCTTTTGTTTTTAACATTACTGCGAGTTGATTTTTCCAAATGTTTCAGTAATCGAATTTCTATTTAATATATTTGTGAAGCTTTATTTTTTGGGTTGGACTTGTTTTTGGTTGTTATATCCTGGAGTTATGGCTTTAGGCCATAACCAAACCTTAAATCGATTCTCGATGTTGTACTGTTCCGATGAGTAGCTGGTGCTGGAGTTATGCCCCCAGTTCCATGGATGAAGTGAAGTGGTCGGATGATGATTGCTTTTCACCTTCGACACTTCTATTTTTACTTAGTCGGAACTAATTTGTTGTGATATGAGTTCGAGTGGTTAGATAACACTCGCTCATGTATTGACAATCGCATCCACACTCTAGGGACTAAACTCGCATGCGAGCGCTCGATCATGCTTGTTTAATGTTAAAAGTTATGTCCATGCTCCGGGGACTTACGTTGTTTTTTGAGCGATCAGTCACACCCGTTTTAATAATCGAAATTGCATCCAGACTTTGGGGACTTAGATTGAATTGTGGGTGGTCAGGTCATGCCCAATGATGTTTATACTCCAGTCCCCACTCTAGGGACTTAGAGTTAGCTGGTCAGCGGTCGGTTCACGCCCAATCGATGTTTATACTCTAGGTCGCACTCTGGGAATCTGGAGTTAGCTAACAGATGTCGATCACATCTTTTTTAAGTTTTTGAGATCTCGTTTGCACTATGGGAATGATAAATTGATCAGAATCGTGGATGGTTGGATCACACCCATCCTAAGTAAACAAGCGAATTCATAGGTGGACGAATCACCTTCCTCGAGCTTGTTAATATAGAAAGCCAGGTCATTAGATGGACGAGTCCACCCTCGTCGAGCTTTCGTGGTACATGGGAGAAGTCGTGGGTGGACGGATTCAACCTCCTCAAGTCCATGTTTGTAAGTTTATACTCCAGCTCGCACTCTGGGAGACGGAGTTAGTTAGAGGATTGTTGGGTATCAATCCTTTTTGGCTTTAGTGTGGTAGTTTTCCCCCGAGCTCGGGTTTCACTTAGTGAGTGACCGGTTGTATCACAGCCACTCCCTATTTGAATAAATCCTACTGTAGGCTAGAACTTAGCTCTCCGTGCATCGTGATGTTCGCATGACACATTTCAAGAATCACTACTTTGGTTCGAAGAGATTGCATTTTATTGCTAAAATAAGAAAGTATGGAAAACTCATTTGCCTTATTACAAGTTCAAATTTCAAAAAGAATAAACAAATTGCACATGAAAAGCAGATTAAATGGATAAACAAAGCCTGTTATATGTAGTAGCGACAAAGACTTTTGCTGTTTCAAGCTCTCGGCAAAGTGAGACCATTTACGGTTGATAATTTGAATGTCCTATCTCTAAGTCTTCGTTCAATAACGTATGGTCTTTCCCACGTTGGCTTCATATGCGAAGGGATCAGATAAATTCTCTTGAGCATGAGATCGCCAAGTTCAAAGGTTTCGGGGTCGGATCTTAGCATTGTACAATCGGGTGACTCGACTTCGGTGTGCGGCTGCCCTCAAATCAGCCTCTTCACGCTTCTCATCTAATAAGTTTAGAGATTTGATAAGCAATATAGCGTTTGTATTTAGATCATAGTAAGTCACACGATGAGAAGGTACTTCCAGTTCGACCTGAATGACGGCTTCTGAGCCGTAAGAAAGTGAAAATGGAGTGTGGCGGTTCACGGACTTGTGGGTAGTTCAGTATGCCCATAGGGCCATAGTGAGCTCATCGACCCATTTGCCTTCGGCCTTTTCTAGTCACTTTTTAAGAATGGATTTGATAACTTCGTTAACAACTTTGACCTGTCCATTTGCCTGAGGGTGAGTAATTGTTGAGAATTTTTTCTAAATATGGAAACGTTGACAGAAGTTCTTGAACTTGGCACTATTGAATTGGGCTCCATTGTAAGTGATAATGGCATATGGGAGGCCAAAACGATAGATGATGTTGTGGACAACAAAGTTTATTATTTTTTTTGTCGTGATAATAGCAAGTGGCTCAGCTTCCACCCATTTGGTAAAGTAGTCAACTGCAACGATGGCGTACTTCGTACTACCTTTAGCCAGAGGAAAAGATCCAATTATATCAATGACCCATATACTGAATGGCCATGGACTGACCATTTAAGTGATTTCAGTAGGCAGGGTTCTTGGTATCCGAGCATGTTTCTGACAACTGTCACACTTCTTGGCATAGTCTAATGCATCCCGATTCACAGTCGGCCAATAATACCCATATCAGAGTATCTTCTTAGCAAGGGCTTGCCCCCTAGTGTGATCACCACATTCTCCCTCATGCACATCATGTAATACTCGTTTGATTTCATCGTGGACGATACACCGGAGTAAAGGAATAGAGTATCCTCTTCAATACATGACTCCATCCTGGATAATGAATCGTGAAGCTTTCCGAAGAACTTGTCTTTTCTCACTTCTGTTCTCGGGCAAAGTTCTATGCTCGAGATAGTTTTTAAATGGGGTCATCCATGACTCTTTCTTGGGTGTAGCTTCATGAATCCAGTCTGTCTCCATCTGATCGATACTCGGTGAGGTAAGTGTCTCAATAGGGACAAGTCCCATTTGCCATGCTTCATCGGTAATGGCCAGTTTTGCTAGAGAATCGGCTTTCTGGTTATGATTTCAAGGTATGCAATAGATGGCATAATAATCGAACTGATTCAATACTTCTTGGACCCGAGCAAGATAAGCATCCAACCTCTGGTCTCTAGCTTGGTATTCTCCCTGAACTTGATATACGACTAATTGCGAATCGTAGTAAATCTCCATAGCGATAATTCTCAAGTCTCTGGAGAGCCTAAATCCGGCAAGTAAAGCTTCCTGTTCGGCTTCGTTATTGGTTACACAGAAATCAAACTTTAAAGCATAACATACAGATCGGCCTTATAGAGTTTCAAGTAAAACTCCAGCGCCTAAGCAACGGTTGGTCGATGCACCATCAATGTAGAGTTTCCATATGTATCTAGGAGATTCACTAGTCTCTGGCAAGTCCTTTAGGATAATGAATTTAGCAACGAAATTCGCCAGAAATTTCCCTTGAATAGCCGCCTTGGTGTGTAAGAAATATCAAACTGACTCAATTCGATGTTCCACTTTAGCAACCTACCAGACGTCTCAGGCCGCGTAAGGACCTATCGTAACGACTGGTCGGTGTAGACTGTGATAGGTTGAGCCTGAAAGTAGGGACGAAGCTTTCTCGAGGCAATGTTGAGATAATAAGCTAGCTTTTCCAACTTTGGATAGTTTCTCTCTACTCTGGTTAATTGTTTTATAATGTAATAGACTGGCCGTTGTACACGATCCTCTTCACGAATTAATGCAGCATTGATTGCATTCTTTGACATTGTCAGATAGATATATAGTCTCTCATGATTAATTGGCTTCGACAGAATAGGTGGTGTAGCTAGGTGTTGGAGTAGAGCTCGGAATGCGCCCTCACACTCCTCAGTCCATTTAAAGTTCCACTTTCCTTTCCTAATCAGATCGAAGAAGGGAATACATTTGTCGGTGGATTTAGAGATAAATCTGCGTAATGCTGCTACCTTCCCGTTGAGCCTTTGCACTTACTTTATAGTTCTGGGAGTTTCGAGATTTCGAATCACCCAGATCTTCTTAGGGTTGGCTTCAATTCCTCAAGCATTAACAATAAATCCAAGGAACTTTCTGGAGGCAACTCCGAAGCGACACTTCAACGGGTTGAGCTTCATTCGGTATTCTCGGAGGATGTTAAACATTTTTTCAAGGTCTTTGACGTGATTGATGGAGAGTCGCGACTTTACAAGCATATCGTCCATATACACCTCCATAGTTTTCCCGATTTGGCTGACAAACATTCGATTGATAAGTCTCTGATAGGTCGCCCTAGTGTTCTTAAGCCCGAACGACATCACTTTGTAACAATAGAGTGCGAGATCGCTGAAAAAGCTGGTATGCTCTTGATCGGGTAGGTGCATCGGTATATGATTGTAGATGGAATATGCATCCATAGAAGACAAGAGTTTGTGTCCGGCCATTGAATCTACAAACTGATCAATTCTAGGAAGCGGGAAACTATCTTTAGGGCATGCTTTATTTAGATCCAAGTAGTTCACACAAGTTCTCCATTTCTCGTTTGGTTTTCCGACAAGCACTAGGTTGGATACCCATTCTGGATATAATGCATCTCGGATAAACCTGTTCGTCTTGAGTTTATCCACCACTTCTTTTAGGACGGCAGATCTCTCTGATCCATACCGTGCCTCTTCTGCTTGATCGGGAGATGATACGGGTCAATATTCAATGTATGGATTGCGATGTCCGATGAGATCCCACACATTTCTGAGTGTGTCCAGGCAAACATGTCGAGGTTTGCTCGAAGAAATTCAACCAATTCCTCTTCCATCCGCTGGCTTAGTTGAGATCAGTTCTTTATCATTCTGGAATCATCATCATCATCAATCGAAACGTCGATCGTCAACTCTGCCAGTGAAGCCTGACTGTCTTTGACTTCCTCTTCATTATCATCGTCTCTTGGATCAAGATATTTTTGGAATTGGTTGTAGTGTCCGAGCCTAGGCCCAGGCATTAGCTATCAATTGGTGGTAAAACGGATGTAGAGAGATTCCTCTACGTCCCTGCCCTTCTCTTTCCACTGTGCCTCATGCAGCTCAATAGCATAATAGGCGCGTCTAGCCGCCTAATCTCCTTGAATAACTCCAACCTCATTGTCAGTGGGGAATTTCAAAGTCAAACACCAAGGGGAAATAGCTTCCTTGAATTCAGCTAGGGTCGGCCCAAGAAAGCATTATACGGTGAATTAATATCAACACAATGAACTGCAACGTTCGGACTCTCCAGCGTTCTCCAACAATACTGGTAATTCTACCATTCTAGTGGGTATAGTCGCACTTCCATTAAAACCATGCATATGGGATTGACACGGCTTCAAGTCCTTCGCTTACATTTTCATTTGATCATATTCTCGCTTGAAAAGAATATTCACGGAGCTTCCATTGTCCACTTAGATCCTATTCATCCAAGCAGGATCTATCTGAGCTGATATGATCTGAGCTGATATGATTAGTGGATCAATGGTAGGGGCTTCAACTCTATCTCGAAAAATGATGTCATCTATCATCGTCTTCTGTTGTTTAGCCGTAGCCCCATTATCAAGAGACTGTAACACTCGAAGTCCGCATGGCTAATCGAACTGGCAAACGACTCCATTTTCCTCCAGCTCCGATCTGCTGGATGAGGACCACCATTAACCATGTTAATCACTAACCTCCCGCCAGTACCCACGGGTTCCCCCAGTCTAGCCTGATTCGGTAGTTGATTCTGGTTTGATGGGCCCACACCTCCAGCCTGCGGCGCCTAAACAATTATTCCAACTTCCTATCTCAGATTAACTTCTCAATGATATCCTGTAAATGGTGATATTCATTGGTATTATGACCATAGCAATCATGGAATTTATAGAATTTTCCAGATTGAATCTGCTTTTCGGACGACTTCTTCGGAGCAGGCATCCTATATTGGCCAGTATTACTGGTTTGCAAGTACACATTCTTCAGGGATGTATTCAAAAGAGTATAGGTGTTAAACATGGAAGCTCTATGTCGCGGTCCGTGATTTTGTCCCGCTTCTTACCCTGACTTCCATTGCCTTTCTGTTGATTCTTCTTATTCTGTATATTCAACTGCACCTTTTCGGACTCTCACCAGTTTATTTCAGAGCGGCATTGCTCTGGATTCCTTCCATATTGGTCCCTGCATCATCCTTCTTCTAGACTGTTTCGCATCTTCCCTCCTTAAAAACCAGGCTTCCTTGGAATAGAAACGGTCCAATGACGTAGGGGGTTTACCAGCCAACCATGTGCCAAATTCGAAATCAGGATCAGTTCCTTTAGTCAGTGCCATCAATATGGAATTATCCTTAGGGTTACTAATCTCCATGCAAGCGACATTGAACCTTTCCAGATAACATCTAAGCGTCTCTACAGGAACTTGAGTGATGCTAGATAAGGTGTTCACATCCTTAGGTCTTGTAACGTGCATACGAAACTGTTCAGTGAATTTCTTAGCTAACTAATCAAAGCATGAAACAGATCGGGGTGGCAAGTGAGTAAACCACATGGTCACGATTCCCCTTAGAGAGATTGGAAAAATTCTGCATTTCACCGCATCACCAGCTCGTGTGGTATTCATAAGCCATTCATACTTCCAAATGTGATGGTTAGGGTCTGAACTCCCTTCGTAAATAGGTAAAGTTAGCATTCTAAATCGACGAGGTGGTTCAGCATAAAGGATGTCATTAGTAAATGGTGTATGACTCTGGGAGATTCCACATTCGTCATTAGAGAGGCCCCGACTTTCATGAATCTTTTGACGAATCATGGTCGGAATGTTTGGCATCTAGGAATTCTGGGTATGCTGGGCCAAGGTGTGGTCGAGTTCCACAATGCGAGAATTGGCCGGGCGTGGTCGATGGTTCATACCTTGCCTCCTTGGCTCTAGGTCTTTGGGAACATATGGTTTAGGAGTACGGCCGCGTTGACTAAGGTTCAGATATGTTCAATCTTGAATGTCAGCTTCAAGTCGATAGCGGTGGCAGCAGCACAGTTGTCAGTGATGTGATAAGGAATTGTCCCTCCTCGGGAGAAGGGGCCTGCCTAGTGACTAATAGAGAGACCAGGTCCTGCTTATCCAAGATTCAAAGTGCGTTGATGCCCAGGAGCTTGCACGTAGCTTCCATCCAGTCGTGGACGTGTGGATCTGTGATGGTAATCGAAAGAAGCAGATCAGTAGATGATTAGGAAGCTTGATCCCTACTGGATCTCCTTCATCTTTCTTGATTCAGTCAGTTGGTTAACTCCGTGTTGGCATGGGTATGCTGGGTAAGCTGCCGGCGAATGTAGTTTAGTTCTTGCATCAAAATTTGAAACTCCTTCCTGGCGACAGGGCCTCTAAAGGTCCAACTGAGTTCTAGCCTGTAGCAGGTAGCTGTGCAAGATTCATTCTATCTCCTTCTTCCTGATCCGCGGTGGTTGATGCAGTCCTTATAGTAACCATGGTGAAGGGTGAAGCTCTCTCCTAGACTTGATACAAATTTGAATAGAATGGAAGAACTTCTAGGTATGAGATCTGGATCTTCTCCTTAGATTCTTGCAATACGGTATTGGTAGGAGATCCAAAGAGCAAAAGAAAAGTAGGGTTTTTTCAATGAAAGTACCAAAATGTTTGCATCAAGATTGGACATGACACTCTTCAGGCATGTTTGAAGAGATAAAAATGAAGAATATAAATGAAAAATGAGGCTAATTAACGAACACACTAAAAAAAGACAAAAAGAAGTATGGAAACACAAGAATTTCGAGTGGTTCGACGTTGTAGCCTACGTCCACTATGGGAAGTTTCTGTTTATTGATATTGCTCGCTGGTTACTGATGTTTACAACAGTACACTCGAGATACAATAATGTTTTTGGTAGAGTATCAGTGTTCCAGCTTCCAAAACTCCATTTTCTGAAGGCCTTGGACTGCTATTTATAGGTGTAGGATGCAAATATCTCGCACAGATCTTTGAAGACTCCTCTTACGTGTATGGGCCCACGTAATCGATCCCTGGACACTTCGACTCAATCCATGATCGATACGTACCAAATTCGTATTGACCCAAAATTGCTCCTTTTGGGTTGAGATCGATAATGGACAATCTTGTGGTAGCACGCAAGCTCCTGTGAAAATTTGGCAGCATTTGGACTTGTAGTTTTTGAGTTATGATCGATGCAAGTTTGGATTTGTGGTATGCTGTCAAGCTCGTATCGATACATTCGTATCGATCTCGTTTGTATTCATAATTTTGCACACGTTTGCTAGATGACATGGCTTCTAGAATCGATCCACTTTTCATGTCGAGTGACTGAGTCTTCCTCTTGATCGTGCCTTGTTCGTATCCACTGCTATGGCTTAGTTCATATCCATCGATCACACTCCATCTCATATCAATATTTTTGTATTGTTCGTTTTAGATCACTTCTTAAAGATGGGAGAGGGCCGCTTCCTATCGCTTGAGGGTTGTATAGATCATATCGATTCTTTGGCCAATTGATACGAATTTTAGAGGAGCCGAGCGATAAAAATCGTGTATCGGGGATAACGATATGAAGCGCCTCTAGGTAATGGACATGAGTTGGAGCATGCATGATGAATTCGAACTGATGGACATTTGGTGGATATGAATGAGGCTTTTTTGATGGGATGGATACGAGCTTAGATGGATACGAACGGTGTTGATTTTTCAACTTTGACCAATCAAAATCTTGATCATACGAACTCCGATTGACTTGAAATTTAGGAGTTGGCTTTCATAGCTTTGCTTGTCATATCATATCGATTATAGCTTGATCTGGACTTGGGCAAAATTTTCCAGTATCCATAGTGAACCTGTGTGTGACCGATCTTCAGATAGTCTGTCCTTGGTTTCTAGTCAAGTTCTTGGTGTCACGGCCTTGCCAAAAGGCGGGATAACAGTAATACCTTAGAATGAGTCACTGAATGTGTGTGTGTATATATATATATATGTGAGAGGGTATCTGTTAGTATTATAAAAATGTTTTATATTATGTTTATTTATTTTGTTTAGTATTTATACATTCTGGTCGGTACATAGGACGCTATGGCATCGATAGGGATTTCTAAACACTTAAGTGGGTAGACCGACACATTATTATTTTGAAATATGGGTAAATGAAATAATTTTACCTAGTATTATATTTTGTATATAAAAGAATAATTTTATAAATGTATATAATAATATGTGTTATGTTATGTTTGTTTGTTTGTTAGGAGGTGAAAATTTTATAAACATTGTTTGCAAAATAGGATTATAAATAAAATGAATTCAATCGAAAATTTTAGAATTGTAGTTCCGGGGTTGAAATTTGGTTTCAAAAGATTTTGCGATAGAATAATAGTGATATTTGGAAGTATTTTCAGAGATCAATATTTTCAAATGTGATTTGAATAGAATGTTTTAAAGGAATTTTAAAGGAAATAAGTCGGTATTCCCTCTTTGTTGCTGGAAAATAATTTCGGTCATGAGTGCATCCTCATCAACGTTCATTTTCGAGTTTCAAAGTGGAAGACCACTGTTGTAGCTTTACAGCATATTTGTTTGATGAACAAATTTTAATTTTATTTTCTAAGTACGATATGACATATATGGAAGATATGGATGTGTGTGTATATATATATTTGATTTGAAAAGAAACCCAGTATTTAGTTCTTAAAACTTTCCAATAATTAGTAGTTTCCAGTTATTGTAATAGGATGAAATATAGACCATATTAATAATTGGAAACTTCTAAATAGAAAATCAGAAATTTGATGCTAAGTTATTAATGAAATCTATAAGAAATTGGAAACTTGTAAATTAAAAGAACAATGAAAATTTAGAAGATGTGATTATTGAACATTTTGTTGACTAAAGTGAATGAGATAAACTTGTGTAACATTCAGTTGCATACTTAATATATATATATATACACACACACACACACACACACACACACATATATATATATATAACTTACAAAAATGTTAAAAGTTGTAATGTTAATAAAATATGTAATTGAATATTATACAAGCAAACCTTTAGTAATGAAAGTGTTCAATGAAATTATGTTTATAAATGAAGAATTAAGATGTATTAGAATATTATAAACTTAAGTTAATTGTAACATCCCGCCTTTTCGCACACTTTAAACCGACACACGTGCCAATTCAAAGCATACGCAAGGGCGGATTGTTATGGGGTAAATAAGAAAAACAGAGAAGAAATAAAACAAAATAGAATCTCACAGCGGAAGGATAAAATATAATAATCAATATACAGTTCATGATAACTTTTTACAAAATATTTATTTTACTTATACAATGAATATCAGAGTTACACATACCAATACAATCAATGCAGCGGAAATTTTAGAGTGTGGTGCAATACAATAAATAATAGATAATAGTAATACAAATCTTCGTCTTCGTCCTCCAGAGCTAAATCCTCAAATCCTGAAATGCTCGGACTGACCCGAGCGAATTGAAAAGACAAAACACTCGAGTCAGAACTAAAAGATCTTATGTGAGTTAAATCAACAGGAGTAAATATGAGAGCAGTAACTCAAGAGATGCTCGGGATCTACATCTCCTAAGGATCCGTTAAACTATTTACTATGTAGTATATTGCGCTATTATAATAGTGTCTAATTGTAAAATAAACTTACTTTTAAATAGCGTTAAGGCTTTACATTTTCCACCTTAACACGTAAAAGGCCAATAGTCTATACAGTACCGTAATACCTCCTGATCGGGAAGCTACCAGAGGATACTCCATAGGTATGACACAAATAGAAACTCGTAGTAAAGGCTCGGCATGGTAGGTGACACGGCACAACTAGGCAATGCCAGGGTAGATATACCAATTGCTATCCATGCTGGTGGAAACGCGTAGCCGCAGTTACCGCCCACCTCGGACTAACTCCCCAAAATCAAAATATAGAAGTGGTCACTGAATCAATCCAAAATCAAAGTATAATATCGAAGAGGAGGGTCCGATCAGAGTAATGACCTCATTGGCCTGAGAATCGCTCCTGTTTTAGCCACCTTATGCCAACTCACGGGAGTCGGGTCCATGTATTTACCTTACAGGAAACGTCACCACCACCTACTTCATTCTGGAATCTCCACCGCGTACACGGTTAGTCAAATTGGTTTTCGGTATCAACAGAGAGTATGTCCATATCCGATCCCGGTCTCTTTGCCAACCCATCGTTATTATAACACCGCGGTCATTTAAAATAGGTTATACTTTAAAAATCAGAATAAACATTCCATTTCATAACCATGAATACGATATCATTTCAAACCCAAAGCCATATTTTATCACTTATCCCAAATATAATTCTTTTCCAAAATCATAATGCTTTAACTTCATAACGTCTGAAAATCAAATATTTCAAAGCATAATATTTTGAAAATCATAATTTAAAACCATAACTTCTAAAAACTTGAATGGTTTGGACATTCAACGGTATATGAATTAAATGGTTTAACTTAAATGTTACTTTGTAAAGAAAATAGTTCTCATGGCTTTACAAATACATTTCTTTATTAAAGTCTAAACCAAAATTTATATTATCTCTCTCAAGTTCCAAAACCACTTCAATTTATTTATATATACGTATATCCATTTTGAGTATCAATATTTCAAACTAAAGTTGGATTTTATTCTTTCAACAAATCAATTGTTCTATTAATTAGTCTTGAATATTCATATAAAATCCATAAATAATAAGACTTCAATTTCTAGTAATAAAATATATATATATTTCCCAATTCAAATTATACTAGAATATTCATTTCAATTTATTTTGGGAAAAATCCAATTATAAATATCATATCTTAAAATTTCCAAACTTAACATTTAAACATATGATATAAATTATTAAACTCCATTTCTTAATTTTCTTCCATTTTTAATAAAGATTTTTATACACCTTTTAATTTCAAAATTTTCAACTTCATATGTATATATATATGGAAGAAAAATATTTATACAATATAAAATTTAAGATTATTATAAACCGTATTCCATCCAAACCATAGAAATCACATTTAAATAGTTATATATATACCGCGGTGCCTGTATATAATTTTCTATCCTATGGTCAAGTGATACGGATATTTATCATTTCAATCCGCAATTTAAAAGATATAAAATTTTGCGGTTATATATCATTTCAAACCACAATCCCGAATGAAATGAAATATGCATGATAATTTGCAATTTAATGATATACAATAAACATCCATTCATCAACATCATCCATCATCCAAATCGCAATCATCGATCAATATCAATCAATAACAATATTATTTTTGGTACTACATAACAGGTAATACTGGCAATTTTATTCAAATTAAATTTAACAGCTATTAATCTACAGTCTATATTCAGTAATAAATTATATAACTGTTAACTAGCAGTTCATATACAAACAAATAAATTTTAACTGTAAATTTATACGCAATAAATTAATTAAATTAACAGTTAAATTAAATAAATGCAATTCAACAGATATGAATAAAATAAACATGCCAAATACTCATAAATAAATTTTTATTCATTTCTAAAATTAATTTAAACAAACATAAAAGCTTCTAGTAGTTGTGAGTGGGTTAAAACACTCACCTTTTGAATTTAAATCGAATTTAAATTCGATTTAAACCAAAAATTCGCCCTTATCGAAATTCGTCCAAACCAGCGTCATCAAGTCCGGAATTAAATTACGATCCTAACAAAAGAAATTTCGCGTGAATCGGATGTCGTATGAGAAAGTTACTCGATTAAACGCTTGAAAAAAAATAATAATTTAATTTAAATTAAAACCAAAAAAACAGAACCTCACCACTATCATCATGCACGTGCGTTTCCCCCTATAGCATCATCACGCAACACAGCAACGAAGACGCGAAACCCAACTTCTTTCATTCGCTCCCAGGCAAACCTAACCGCCACCATAGCAAACTCGCCAACGCCCGAGGCACCCCAACCACCTCCACGTCGCCGGAGTGCCCCTCGACCCAGGCCGACCCCATCACGCTCGAACGACGAGGCAAAAACTCCACCGGCCGCCCCTTAAAACGCATGCCCTAATCAAATTTTCTCGTTGATCCGACCGTTAACTTTCCATGAAACCCATATGGATGCGATCCCCTCGGCCTCCTCTACAATACCCAGAAACCGTTTGACGATCTGACGAAGTTTGTTACGGCGCTGATGAATGGCCACGAACTGTTTGAATTTATTCTGAGCAAACGATGACTCCATTCAAAAAAAGAATTACACCATGAGATTACGTGTTTCGAGAACATTAACATATATTTTTGTGGAATTTTTCTTGAGAGTTTGAATTTTCATTGAAATTTGGATTGAAGTAGATCTAGGTTTTGCAACCATTTGAGGAGGAGAAGGAGATGAAGAAATGAATATACAGCAAATGACAATAGGATGGATCTAGGGTTTATAACTGTATATATATAGGTAGGGTTGGGTTAGAGTAGATAGGCTAGATAGATGAACGTACGGAACAAACTAAGGCCCAAAAAACCCGCTATGCCTCCGGAACCGAATTTATTAAATCTATATATCCAAATAGGTATTTTAAGATATTCTGAACGCGATGGAAAAAGTTTCACGTCCAAATTTGATCGTATGAAGAAGTTATGCTGAAAACAAAATTTCCAAATTGATTTCAAATTGATTTTATAAAAATTGATTTCAAGGCGTTTCACGCCCGTACGATCAAACGACAGGTCCAATTGATACGAAACTTGAAACCTTATAATAATTCGCCGATACGGATCCGATGAAACTGGTTTCGTCGAAATCCGAGTCCGTGACAAAAATGGCTATTTTTAATATTCATTAAATAATTTAAATAAATTATAAAATCCAATCTTGTATTAATATTCTAAAATTTGTCCCAATTTTATTGCCTATATAAATTAATCAATTTCAAATGATTTAACAAGCTTGGATGTGAATTAAAATTGACAAGATATCAAATCTCAGTGTTCATTTCTGCACTTTCTTATATTTAAGAATTTTATAAATTATATTCTCAAAAATCCATACTTTAGACTTTTAACCTTTATATCCTCAACTTTCACCTAAAATAAAGACGTTACTAACATTAGTTCAAGATTTCACTCTAATGTTCACAAATTCCGTTTTATATTCAATAACGTAATATTTTACGTTTAATTCCATTTTATTTGTAATAAATACCAGTTGTTGAATTTTATACTCAAATTATACATATAAATCTTGCTTTCTAAAGTCTATAACAACCAATGGTCAAATAAAAATAAAATTAGTATTGACCTCACCTTAAAGAATTAACTACTGCAATTACAAAGCCAAAACTACGCTAACTGCAAAAAATTTAGTGAATAAATTTGAGATTGATTTCAACATAACTTAACAACAAATAAGATAGGTGACAAACAATGATTATTGTTATTGAATCTATTCCAAAAGTCTACACTCAAATATTACCTTAAAGTAAATCTTATGTTTCTATAAATTTATTCATACTTCTGTTACTATATTTATACTTAATAAAGTAACGCTCATTCTTAATAACTATATAATAACTATTCAACATATACAAGAACTCTATTCCCAAATACATTCATTTATATTTTATTTCCTTAAAGTTCTCCTTTATTGACTAGACACATCAATACCCAAAATAATTTATTTAGATTCATTTACGTCGAGTGCCCTTCTTAACTATATACTCAATAATTGTTAAATTAAAATAATTGTTACCCTTTTATTCAAATTCACCTACACCATCAATAACAAAAATGTTGCCCTAAATTTAGATTCAATTATATACATTAGATAAATGGGTAAACTTTTGTAATTATACTATATATGAAAATATTTTTATGCATAAATTTCCACTTACTTACTATGCATTCATTTATTAAATTACTAATTGCCTTAGTCAACTTATTCCCTATTTACTACCAAATTTCTCACTTGGTTATAGTTTATCAATATATATACATACCTAGGCAAATCAAGTTCTAGTCCTTTTGTTATTTATATTATATTAGGTATGCACAATTAGGTTGTTAATTAACTATTTCTACAAAATTATCTTCATACATTCAGTTCCAAATCTTATAGGATTAAATTCTAGTTACTTACACTAAATCCATGAATTTAACATTCTATCCAAAACATGCTTTTAAATCCTTTTTACTCTAAATAAATTTATTCAATGTTAACATCCACAAAAATCCAATTCACTTCCATAAATATGGTCGCACTTAAATTCAGTTATTATTACATTAATACTATTTCAAATTTTATTCTTTTAGTATAAATTAAACAATCGTATTAAATTAAGAGGTTATAATGATTTTCACTATTTATATACACTCCATTTAAAACCCAACAGTCGTTTCAAACACCTTTGTATTGCATTATATTGGTTTCTTAAAATTAAATCTTTTAACAAAATGTGACAAATTACATTATCCAAATCTATTATCATAAAATTTTATTGTTACATTAAATTCCAATTACTATAACAAATTACTACGTTTTTCTCAAATAAAATATTAGGGCTTTTATTTTATTCTAAATTAGATTAAAAATTATATTAATTTAATTCATTTAACATTATCAAATTTAACGGGTCGTTACATTAATAATTTGAAATTTACTAGTAATTTAAATTAATAGTACAGTGAATACTGTAAGTAAATGATTATAAACTTAAGTTAGTGCTTGAAGTCATTTATAATTAAAATGAGTAGTACATGCGAATACTATATTAATTGAATGATTATAACTTCAGAAAAGGTGAAATGATTTAGAAATAGATTAAATATTCAAGAATATTATATATGAAAGAGACAAATGTGAAAAAGAAATAAATAATAATGGTAAATTTAATTTACAAAGGAACTTGCACAATATTTTAAGAATCAATTATGGATGATCTAAATAATTGAATGGAAATAACTTGTGCAAGTAATGAAAATGGCATTGTATGAATAATGAGAAATGAAATTTTGTAAGTGATGAATGTAAGTTAATGGGAAAATATCATTGTATGAATGGAAAATGAACAGTAAATGACGTGAAACGAGATTAATAAGAACAAACTTAAATAATATTTGGAATTCTTGGTTTTTTGGCTTATGGGATGTTTGGGAGGTGATACTTTAAATTGTTTAAGATGTATGGACAATCTATTAAATTTTATCTAAGACTATTGTATTTGTGGTATACTTAATAGTTTATTTATCATTTTATACGATTAAAAGGCTCTGAACCCGAATGAACCATTCGTTTGGTTGCTATGGATGGATGAATGATTACTTTGATTGCATGTGATGATTGCATGGTTTTGTTGCAAGTGACTATTGTTATGTTGTGTTGATTTGTTTTGTTATAATTTAAACAACCTAAATACTTCTCTCTTATGTAATTATTAGCCTCTTTGGATTATATAAGTGAAATACAGGTTATGGAAGCAATTGCTATTGCTTTTGGTTTCACAAATTAAGTTGTTTGCTCGACAAATAGGTATGTTTTTGGATTACGATTTTCTAGCGATATTATATTGTTTTTCCCATGGTTTGGGATATTTTATTTTGAAATATGTGATATATATTATTATTATTGATATTATTATTTCTTCCGGACCTCTTCGTACAAAGGAGACTCTACCGAAATTTTTCGTGAATTTTGGACTTAGAAATTTTGTGAAAGTGGAAATGTTTTTTTCAAACTTTTATTGAATTTGAATTTGAAAATATTTAATTGTTTATAAATTGATATATTTTATTTGAATCATATAATTATGTAAATTAATTTTTTATAAATTGAATACTTTGAATAAGATATATTAATTTCTTATTTCCTTCTTTTCCTTTTTGAGGACAAAAAGTTTTAAGTGAGGGAGAGATTTTCGACCCGTAATTTCCGATAATTAAATGTATTAATTAAATGAGTTTGGAATTTAATGTTGTGGAAAATTTAAAATCTAAGATTTAATAATGAGAGAAATACTAGAATGTAATGTTAGTAATGTTAATGTAAGGAAATTGATAACTACTTTAATGTAATTCCAATTACTTTAAAATAATTGTAACGTTATAATTGGCTATAAATTGTAAACAAGGAAATAAATTAATATTATATTAATTGGTGAAATAATATGTAATTAATTGTAAGTGGATAAAATCAGTGTTGTCTAAGTATATAACATTTTTTGTAGATAATAAACTTATAAATGGGATTAAATTAAGTAAAAAGGGTAACAATTGTCATTTATCATTTATTTCTTTAATTCGTTGAAATAAATTGGAAATAAATTGGAAATAAATTGTAAATTAATCTACTAAAATAGTGTTGTTAATATGAATTAAAATGGTAACTGCAGAATATTGAAGTAATAAATGGTAAGCCAATGTTAACTATGTCCATAAAGTAAACGATTGATTGAATAATAAGATTGAAATCAAAATAAATTAATTTATTTGATTTTAAATTATAATTAATAAATTTATTGCAATTGAAATTTGAACGTTGAAATTAGCGCAGTATTAATAATTGAATTTGACATGGGAATTTTATTTAAAAGGTTATTGATTTCTACGTAATTAGAAACGATAAAAATTATTATTTATTAAATTTGAACTTGAAAAGTGGTTTAATTAAGTTAATAATAATTTATTTAATTAACACGCAAATAGTCATTTTGGCCACTGTCTCGGATTTCGATGAAACCAGTTTCATCGGATCCATAACATTGAATTATTATAGGATTTTAAATTTCGTAGCGATCAGAATTGTCGTTTGATCGTGTGGGCTCGAAATGCATAAAAATCAATTTATTGAATTCAATTTGAAATAAACTGATTTTAAAAGCTAACTTCTTCATACAATGGAATTAGGACTTCAAACCTATTCCATTGAGTTTTAAAATATTGAAAACAACTATTTTGATATATGGAATGACCCATTTTCATTTCGGAAGCGAAATGGGCATTTCAGGTCATTATTGTCGTTCGTACAAATTCGTTACGTGTTTTTTTAGCGAGCTTTGTTCGTATAAATAGATCTTTCTAAACCCAAGGAGCCTTTCTATTCCTTATTGTAGTACGTACAATTCCATCTTTCTGCTTCTCCTTCTCAATGACAGAAACATATTCCAATTTCAAAACCCTATTCCTATTTCAAATTCAATTTCAAAATCAAACTCCTCAAAACCCTAACATATTATATGCCGTTTTAAAGCTCAATGAGCGTAATTAACAGCTACTGTTCGTTTTTCGATTTGAATCACTGTTTGATCAGAAATTGAGGATGAACCTCAACCGTCCATATTAGGGTTTCGATAATTTAACGGTGGATTGCGACGAGGGGTCAATCGGAGGACATGGGCACGAAGAGGAGGTCGAGAAGTCATGATCGGTGGTCTTTGTTTGTCTCGAAGTAGCCAGAATTCGCCAAGATTAGGCCCCAAACATGGTGAAGGCGGAGGTAGGTGATGGGGCTGAGGGGATCGTGCGTTTTGGTCGTAGGGGCACCTTACCTAGGCATATCTCATGGCGTGCTTCATTCGGCGTGGAAGTGGTGCAGGAGGCGTGCGTTCGTGGTTAAAGGGTAGGGTTTGTGGCAGCTCAGGAAATTCGAACACGGCTAAGGTTTCAGAGGAAGCAAAGTGATTGTGACATGGCAGGGTAAGATATTTGTCTTGTTTTTTTATTTTGATTTAAGTCTAATTTCAAAACGTTCTAACTACCATAACTTTTACGTATGAGGTTGGATTCACGCGTGGTTTATTCCACTGCGATCGTGTCAAAATTCTGGACATTATAAAACTGGTTTGGGCGAATTTAGAGACTGTTCAATTTTAGGCCTTATTTTGGATTTCGAATCAATTTGAAATCAGAGGCGAGTGTTTTAACCCACTCACAACTACTAGATTATCTTATTTTAGTTAAATTGAATTCATGATGTGATTAGAAATTGATTGATTGATGTTTGGTATGTTTAAATTGTCATTCTAGTTAAATATGACTTTTATTTAATTTAATCGCTATTTAAATTAATTTTAAATTCTAAATTGCCTATTAATACCTGTTATGGATGATTAGTCAATTGTTGTTATTTATTTGTTGATCTGAATGTTGATTGTGATGGATGTTTGATTGTTGATATTGAATGATTAAATGTTATATTTACATTGTTATAACACTGCAAGTTCCCTTATTTTATTGTCAAAAAATCCCTTTGGGTTGAAATGATACATACCCGAATGATCTATAGATTAAGGAAAGTCGTTATGGGTTGAAATGATAAACCCAAGAGATTTTATGGATTTTATTTTAATTCGGATTGCGCGTTGAAATGATATATACCCATAAATTTAAATTGTTGCAGGTTGAAATGATATACATCCATATCACTTGACCATAGGGTAGAAAATTATATACGGACACTGGATTGGTTAAATTAAATGATTTTTAAATCATTAAATTTTGAATTCGGCTAAACGATGTTTTGAAATACAAATTAATTTATATAAACGGAATTATTTTAAAAAATCCAAGCGTTAAATGTTGAAATTGGAATTGATTTAATGATTTGTGTAAAAGAATTAAAATGGAAATTTCAAAGTTGAATTTTGAAGCATAAATGAAATTTGGAAAAATTGAGTTATTGAAATGTTTGAATATAACTTCGAAATATATTTAATTTGAAGCAGTTTAAATTGATAATTCAAATATGGATTTGAAATCGATATTGATTAAATGGTTTTAAATGAGAATCTGAATTGAAACACCAATTTTAATTAGTTGATTTGAAAGCTGGACAAGGTCCAGATGTGTTGAAATGAAAGAAATGGCTTAATTTTGATATTAATTTCAAATTAGGTATTTTAACATAAACTATTTAAAGATTTATTATTTTAAAATCCTGATTTCTAAGATTTTCAAACTATTGAACTATTTAAACTATTTTAACCTGTTTTAAACTATTTAATCTATTGTAAACTATTTCAATCTATTTTAATCTATTCTAAACTATTTAAAACTATATTAAACTATTTTAAATGATTTAAACTATATTAAACTATTTCAATATATATTTAAACCGTTTAAACTATTTTAAAGTATTTTAAACTAATATAAAGCATTTTAAACTATTTAAAGTATTTAAACCATTTTAAACTATTTTAATCCATTTTAAACTACTAAAAACCATTTAAAACTATATTTCAAGTATTTTAACCATTTAAAATCTAAAAAATATTTTAAACAATTTTAAACTATCTAAACTATTCTAAGTTTCAAACTATGTAAAGTGGAAGTGTTTAAATTTTAATCCTTGATTTAAAAGAAAATATGGTTAAATGATGTTATAACATAAGTTGTGATTTGAAATGATATTTGCTAGTGAAATGACATATTTGAGTAAATATTATGATTTTGAAATAAGGATTTAATTAACCTATCTTATCGATATGATTTTGAAGTGAATATGATTTCGAAAGTAAATATGATTTTGAAAGTGATATGGTTTGAATTCAGTATGATATTTTGATATCAATTATGAATCAGTTTTGGAAATGTAAAAAAATCATTCGGTGTGAAATAAGCGTATGGTTGTTAAACAGACCGGGATCAGATATTGTCATACTCTCTGCCAATACTAAAACCACTTTAGCAATTATGTATGTGGTGTAGATTCCAGAATGAAGTAGGACGGTTTGGCGAATGATTCTATATGAGGAATTAACATAGCCCTAACTCCCATGAGTCAGCTTGATGTGACTAAAACAAGAGCCATACCGGGCCAAGTGAGGTCGTACCTCCTATCATACATGCTTCTTCGATACCATATTATGACATTGTGATTGATCTTGTGGCCACCCTTTGATTTTGATTATAGGAGTGTGTTCGGAGGTGGGAGGTAGTATCTGCTTTGCGTTACCATGAGTCTAGATCCGCAAAATGATAGTATCCTACCCTGGGCATTGCCTCGCGTGCCTTGTCACATGCCTTATCGTGCCTTCTACGAGTTTTTATTGTACCGTACCTACGGGGTGCCCTCTGGGTAATCCACCGGTTTGGTGGAGCTTACGGTATTGTATAGACTACGAGAATATATAAAATGTGTTGAGGGGGATATGGGTAACGCCTTAATGCTATTTTAATACTTTACTTTACTTTAGACATAATATAATAACGTATCGTACTACATAATATATAGTTTAATGGATCCTTAGGAGATGGTGATCCCGAACATCTCTTAAGTTATTACACCCACGTTAGACACTGCATATGAGATATGAAACTCGTAAACATCTCTTAAGCCGTTGCACTCATATTTATTTATCGTTGATTTAGCTTACATAAGATCTTTTAGTTTTGACTCGCTTGTTTTGTCTTTCCAATTCGCTCGAGTCAGTCAGAGCTTTTCAGTGTATCGAAGACTACTTTTGGGAGGATGAAGACAGAGATTTGTATACCATATTATTTATTTTATATATTCCGCTGCACCATGTTGTTCTGCTACATTATTTATTTATTACTGTTGTATGTACTATGATTCTTTGCTGTAAAGTGTAATTGAGTATTATTTGTAAAACAACTTCATGAACTTTTTATTTGATTATGATATTTTATCATTCCGCTGTGAGATTTTGTGTTTTGTTTTCTTTCTTTTCTCTTCTTTTCTTATTTACCCTATAATAACCCTCCCATTTGAATGGTTTGAGTTTGACATGTGTGGTTTATTGTTGATTTAAGCCATCCAAAAAGGTGGGTCGTTGCAAAAGTAGAATAAAAATTATGAATGGAGTCAGCCACTTATAGGCTAGGTAATGGGCCTTAGCTCAAATTCATCTCATCCACTCAATATTCACTATTCACTCTAAAAATTCATCGACTTCAAACATAGTCAAGTTTATACACATTTTACTCACGTCGAAAAAGTGAACTTAACCATATGTGTTTGGAGTCCCAATTCATTCATCGGTAAAATTCAAGTACAAGGGGCATTCCATCAATTAATGACTTAATATTTCAATTAACAATTTAAATACTAAATCATTAAAATGCACCGTGATACATTCTATCGTCCTTAAAAGAATTTTGTCCTCGAAATTCTTATGGGTACGAGAAAGTAACAGGACCAACCAAAATTCCTGAACTCAACTTCGAAAAGTTTTGGCCGTATTTTCCCTTATGCTATCTGCATTATGGAAACTCCCAAACTAGAATGCATCACATGACTAGGAAATATGCGATAACCTACATTGTCCCACATTTCCCCAAAAAATACAAACCTCTTTTTAAGAAAGCTTTTTACCATTTAAATGCAAATCAAGGCAAATAAGCATTTTAATGGCTATACTACATCTCTCGAGTGCCTAATTGTACTATACAAAGAGGATTATGTACCAACACAATAGCAGCATAGAATGCAAACATGTATAATCTTAGGGTAGTGACCGACAATACCAAAATTGTACATGACAATGAATTGGAGAGTAAACTCAACTAAGTTAGTATCAAAATATACCTTAAACTCTGATTCACATCTAAAGGCAGTAGATCATTTAGATACTATCTCAACCTCTAAAATGGCCTTAGATGGCATGATCTATTCCAAATAGCTATCGCTATAACTCTCTAAATATATTGAATAGGAAATCAAAATTAGCATATAAGCAACCATCTAACAATAATAAGCAACAACAAACAATCAACAAGCAATAATAAGCAATAAGCAACAATCAATCAATAACAAACAATGATAATCAATAATAACTAGCATACAGACTATCAAACATGCAAACAAGCAACAAAATTAACAACAACCAAAAGCATCCAATCAACTGAAAAATCAAATAACAACAAACAATATCATACAATAGCAAGCAACAACAACAAAAACAAGCAAAAAAAACCATAAAAAATTAACAGTAAATAATCATCATACAATTAACATACAAACGATCAATGACCATGCAACAAAAGGCACACAAAGCAAAATGGAAAACTCAAGAAGAGTCTATACCAATGCATGGTAACCAGCAATAGTTGAAGCGTGCATATCAAACTATAAACTCCCAAGAGTTTGCTCGACATTCAAGATGAAAAAAAAATGCTTTAGTGATGTAACCTCTTTTGTGAATACATATATGAAGGTTACATCTCCTGGTAAGAATAGAAAATTTCTATGATATCCTAGATCCTCGTGAATAGATCCAGGAATCTAAATTTCTCCTTTTCTTCTTTTTCGAACAGAAATCAATCACCAAATAAGGAAATTCGAAAAATTAAATCGCCATTAAATAGCGATCTACAAATGCTTGGGTTTGCTAGGGTTCAAACTCATCTCAGCCACACAATGTCAATAGGGGTAATATTCTAATTATACTACAACGCTCACCTGGGCAAGTATCGTCTCATTACATAGAAGATTATCTAAAGCGCCACAAAGCTAGTAGAGAATCATTCCCCAAACTACCTAAAAGAACCTTAGCTATACTATACATAATTTACAAAGACTAAAGATCACCCAAAATTATACGATGCCTGTTCTAAACCTTCATTTACTTGTAAGTTTTCTTTATTAAATTTGGGTTGGCTACCTGAATCCTCTCAGGCGAAATCCAATCACGTTCCTTGGTCCGATTACCTAAATTCCCTTATGCGATAAGAGTTGCACTTTGAAAATCTCTGAGTCATCTCAAGAATCCAACTTAAGTGCTCGCCATTAAGAATCGAGCGAAAAACCCATGCCTAACCGGAAAAATCACCTAGAAACCTTACGCTCGAATTAGGGATTGGAAACTGGTACATTAATGGATCGATCCTTAGAAAATATCCTTTCAACATAAGGGGCAATTCCCATCGCCTAAGATTTACTAACTCAAAGAAAAACAACGTTAAACGAATGACTCTACGCAAATGCCCGTAAGTCATCTGTTCGGTCTTTGCTCATTACTGCCTTCCGAACCCTACTTGGATACAAATCTAGGTCACACTTCATCGACCAATCCCACTTAACTCAAATACTCATGCATTGAATTTGAATGGTAACATTACGATCGCTTAACCTAAGTTTTGCAACTAAGATCACTCATACAAGGTTTATCTTTAACGAAGAATTTACATACTATAAAAGGTGTTAAGTTTAGCATATCTACTAAGTAACTGGCAATAGAAAAATAAACCGCTCAAGTATCAAAAGCAATAGAAGTGAGTTTCCCAAAAAGTAGAGCATATCTCACTACATAAGCTCCTTCCTTTTCTCCTGAGTACCTACTAGGATCCGATAATGCATGTAAGGCATAAATCATCATCACTAACTCACCCTTCGAAAATGTACGATAGTCCTTCTTTAAGTGATCAAGCCAGTCGCAATTGAATCACTCACACTTCATTTTAGCTAGATGACATTTCATAGCGAAATGCCCCAATATGTCATTAGAGTGACATACTAGGTCAGCATCTGTTTCTTTGCACAAGCTTGATCTTCCCTTATATCATGTTCTTTGCAGTTTGGTTGGAGCTTTGGTTTGCTTTCCACTTTCGCCACATGGTACTGTTATTTGGGTTTTTAACCCATTAGGATTCAAGAGAAGAAGGAACGGCATGATGGAGTCGAATGGTTTAAAACTCAACCAAAAGGGGCAAAAGCAACGAGTTAAAGAGTGCCAAGGAAAAGAATGGAAAAATCCTCAAAGGGCATGGATCGCTAGCGATCCATGGCCTATGGATTGCTAGCGATCCATGGTTATAACTTAGAGTTCAGCCTATGTTCATGCATCATGATCCAATTCGTATTACAAAAGCAACGACCGAGTTTGACGATATTTCGAGTTAGCCAAACCAAGAGACAAGCATCCATCCAGTCTGATCAGTAGCTAAGTACAATTAGCGAGTAAATTGTCATCAAAATGAGGTAATGTGCAATGAAACCACACAAACAATGTCAATACAAGACAATAAAGAAAGCTTAGAAGATAATGTGCAAAAATATGCTAAGTGAATGGATCGACAGCGATCCATGTACCATGGGTCACCAGCAATCCATACTTGATCATGGAATCATTGCGACCTAAATTAAGTGAAGAAGAAAATGGGGCTAAGTGATTAGCTTGCACTCAAGCTACTGCTATGCATCACTAGCGATCCATGCTTTTGGCTTAGGTCGTGAGCTGAGCTCTGCTGGAACCTCCCGTGTCCATCTACAAGCAATTGGCAAACAGGCCTGGCCCAGAAGCTCTCCAATCTCTATAAATACCATCCTACCTGTAGCATAAACGCGATCTTCTCCGGACTGGTGGCTGAAACTTTGCTGGAAGCTTTCTTTACACTTAACCTCCCTCACAACAATCTTCAACAGGGTTCACTGTGATTCTCCAATGAACTCCAACCTTGGAGATTCAATCAAGCTAAGGATAATCAAGAACTTTGTAATCAAACACTTCTTGTAGCAACAATCAGTCTGTAATAGAAATTATACACTAGACGTAGGCTTTGTTAATAGCCGAACCACTATAAAAATCTTCTTTTCTTCTTTCTCATACTGCTTTTTTCTATATCCATTATGTATATAATTTTTCTATGAGAACAGGGCTGGTGCTTTCATACTCAAACCAGGACGTTGATCCATTTTTTGGGTTAACGTGTACGTTATCTTACAGGCGCTCCCACAAAGGAAAACCCATGATACTTTCTAAAGTGGTCCCTAACAAGGGTAATCTTATGCAACAAATCCCAATCCAATGCTTTCAGACCCAAGGCAAACTCCCTTACCCTCGCCAAAGGAGTACTGGCCATCTCAATCCCTAAACCAAATGATTGAATTAATAAGCATACTCCTTCACTAACAAACCATCCAACACAAGGCAGGTGGAAGCTCAAGCTACATGTCCACCTTCATCCTAGAATTAAACTTAGAACCAAAGCGACGACCGAATTCATCCCAAGTCACGGGCATGCTCGTTAGCTATTCAAACACTATGTCTTATCCAGGCAAAGACCCTCCTCTCCAAATACCGGGGAGTGGTACTCCTTAAGAGAACATTTCTAGACCAATATTGGTGAAATCCTTCTCAAGCATGTGCTCAAGGCTATGCCCAGACAATAGCCTCAGGACTCAAATATTGCTACCCTCCCTAAGGCTAAGAAAATCCTGGCATATCTTCGAAGAGTCTAAAGCCAGTGAAACTAGAAATACTAGTACCCCAAGGGCAACACCACCTCTGATGCCTATCGTAACGGTTGGAAATGTTCATGGGCAGCATAAATGTTTCTTATGGCGGCTAAATAGTCTTTGAACTAATCAGGCATCATAGACCGCCCATCCGTAGTTGCTCCCCTACTCTATATGCCCATATTGATAGCTTGACGAAGATGCCATAACAACTAGAGATAGAAATAAATCAAAGTCCAGAAGACAAATGGTGTATACAATATAATATAGAAGAAAAATACAAGTACGCTATCTCAATGTATCTTCTTTTACCAATAGATTAACTCAAACTGGTTTACTTGGTCCGAGTGTTGAGCCAAAGCTCTTATATCAAATGTAACACCCTCACTTTGTAATACTCGAAAATCATCACCTTACATCATCGCTAGACTTTTGAACACAATAAAATACAGATTGTCGGGGTAAATTAAAACAAACATTAAACTAAGGCATATCGGTAGAATCTCACAGCAGAATGATAACATATAATATATCGAATATACATGGAAAAAATAGTGTAACAATATAAAAAAGATGCACTAGCAAAATAATTAATGAATGAATAACAATACTAAAAGTCAGAATACATCAAAATCTATATAGACCGAGTCTGAAATAATATCTAATACATCAAGTCACATATATAAATACATATATGTCACATGCCACTATAATATCAAAAGTATATATATATATATATATATATATATATATATATATATATGTATGTATGTATATAAAGTGTCGACGTCGCCTCCATAAAGTGCTTTAGCTATCCTGAAAGTTCACCTGACTCCTAAATTACTCAATCGAGTACCCAAGAGTTGTCATGAAGTAATGGGAGCGACACTAACAAAATCAGAGTGCTACAAACCAACGGAAAAATTTCAACTGCTGCACTTAGTGACTAACTATAACATTTAACGTTGACAATGTATAACTGCCTATAGTTAGCTCATACAATGTGCAAAGAACTTTGACTTCATACTAAAGTTACAAAACTTATGAAAGAAGAAAAATCAAGTTGTGACCAAGTCAAATTTCAAGTTTTAATATGCAAACTTTTTGAACCATAAGTTATCGACTCATTGTCAATATTTAAAGTAAACAACCCTGTGAACTGGAGGGCATACACCAGCACTTAAATAAAATACTTAAAAATAATATTCATAAGTTCTGTTACACCAAATAAAGAATTTTGGTAGTAATCACAGAACTAGATAAAGTGAAGTGAAAGTACATAGAGTAAACACAAGTGCACAAAACACACATAAGCAAATAAGTGTAAACAAAACGAGCACAAGTGCACAGAACACATATGAACAGATAAGTAAGAGTACAACCAAAATATCAGCAATGTATTACTTGCAACTTCCTTTTGTACAAGGTCAAAATGTGGGGGCCGTACCTACACAATGCCGGCCACCAAAAGAAAAATACAAACACCACAACAAAAACATTAAGTGCAGACTCTACACTTGAACAAAACAACACAAAATGAATAAAAATCATATCAGTCACCACCCAACCTTCTTAGCGCTTCTTTCCACCATACCCCTTTTCACCTCTTGTTCAGAGTTTTTGCTTTGCCTCAGGAGTGGTGTTGCTACTAGTAATGTCAACAATGTCCTCAACGCTAGTGTCCTCCTCCTGCTCTGCAGCCTTCTTAGAAGGTTCGCCCTTCGTTTTAAGCTTCCGTGACTTGCGGGAGCTCTTGGAGGCCTCGATTGCTTCAACCTTCTCCTTTTTGATGGCATCCAACTGTTCCTGAGTCTTGCGTAGCTGCTCAGCTTGAACTTCCTGCTCCCTAACTTTGGCCGTCGTTACATCACCTTCCAAAGATACAGAAGGGTCATCCAAGCCATGAAGTGCGGCGATCTTCTCGGACTCCGACCCTAGCTGCGAGCCAGACGCAGACATGGAAACCAGAGCAGGAATGGAAATGAGCATGGATGCAATGGAAATAACAGTAGGTCCAGGCGTCGAGGAAGCTGGCAGATCAACAGATAAGGTAGACAGACCTATAAGATCAAAAATAAAAGCATTAAAATTCTTCCCGCTCTTGCGGCGTAAGCTGAAAGCTCTCGAACTCGAGGGAAACAAGAGAATTACCTACACCAAAAGAATGATCAAAAATGTCAACTTCGTCACCGCCTTCACTCTCCTTCAACGACTCTAAAATCCAAGGGGAAGCCTCAAGCCCAGAACCTGTTAACGGATCACGGGGTTGCCCTGATGGTTCGCCGACACCAGAAATGAAGAGCTCCATAAATGCTTCGGCAGCCGTAGTCATGGCAACATTGGTAGCTTCTTTCTTCCTCTCAATCCGTAAAATCTCTTATCCCTCTAGCAATGCCTTTCTTGATTCTTCATTGAGGTAGGTGTTCTCTAAGTCCCGCTCGGTATAAACGTCACCGCTATCACGAAAGTGGGACAAGATTTCCTCCCAAACCACAACAAGAGTGCATAGGAATTTAGGACCTAAGTAGCTGAGGCTTCCCTAATGAAGTAGAGAATTGACATAAAATTTTGGATGGACTTGTCTTCAAAAGCGTTTTGAAGCTTCAGATAATCTGCAGTAATGGCGGCCTTTTCAACTTCAACGGGAGACTCGTCAGCGATAAACTGCTCAACTTGACCCTGTAGCCAAGCGATTATCTCAGCCTGGTCGAAGATGGTCTTGTTATTCCCTTTACGATAAGGTCATGATCGAAGATGGTTTTCTTTTAGGCCTCAAAAGTTAGCTCTAAGCTGCCACCTCCTCTTTCAATTTGGCCTCTTCTGCATGAGCCTTCTTAATTTCGTCCCGATAGACGAACTCAATTCTCTTGTGGGCCTCTTTTAATTACTTCAGCAAACCGATGTTCCTTTTCTTTCTCGAAGCGCCGCTTCTTTCTCCTCCACTAGTTGTTTGATCCTTACATTGTGCTATGTCAACGCCCTTTCAAAATTATCCTTCTTAGATTCAAAAGAGAGGATTTTCTGATAATTGTTGCGGTTCATATCTGCCAGTTGCTTGCATAATTTCTCCCAACCTTCAGCTTGTTCTAAATTGTTCTGGATAGCCCGAGGATGTGGCAGGTAAGAATCTCTACAAATCGGATGTAGATCACGATCAAACTTAACCCCCCTAAGAAACCACCCAGGAGCGCCGCCTTAAGCCTGGGAGTACCGGATGGATGAATATAGGTGGGTCTTCGGTGGGGACGTGAAGCACTGGGGCAAGAGCAACAAAAGATAACGGAATGTAACTTGAAAGAAGAATGGGGATAGATGTAACGGGAATTTTTTGTCACGCTGTAGAGAGCGTCAAAACGAAAGCTTGCTATTTCAAAGAATGGGAACCACGATCGAGTTTAGACCTCTTCGACGGCTCCTCTCTCTCGTTGAAAGTATTCCTCTTTTCATACCCGCCTTTGTATCTTCGGCTTCTCTCTCTCTCATCTCGACGATGATTTTCAGCCACTAGATCTTTCCTTTTTCTATACTCTTTCTTCGTCTCTTGGGGCTGGTGATGGCCGGACGAACGCTTAGACCAGTGCTGAGATTTGGTAAATTCCTCAAAATCATCATAAAGGACGCGTTCTCTCTCATACCTGACACGAAGCATAAACAAAAAGATTTTTAAAAATGAAAAATAAACATGAAAATTGTGAGTACAAGTGAGTGTGACCCTAGTGAACCGTGTGATGTGTTTAGGAGGAGATCCTAAAATGACATCAAAAATTGGATCGGGCAGGCACCATGGGAGAAATTAGACTAACCTTGAATGCGGCGTGGCCCGAACGAGGAGACACCTCCTCAAATTTGAAATCTTCCCCCATAAGCGTGTCGAAATCGATGTAAACATCGCTCAAGTCGCCAAACTCAATGCCATTATCTTTACTCAAAGAATCCTCACGTCCTTCGATTTCTAGGCCATCGTATTTATCACTCGTGTCAGGAGGAGTTGAGATCGAAATAACGGGACTCATTCCCGGAGTCTCATCACATGATTCAGATTCCCTATCATCGGACTCTGTGTAGAAATCACCACTAGAAGTGGATCATCGCTACCACTCTTGATTTCCCCCTCCTCGTTTTCTAGGTCCATTGCGGCTTTGTGTAACGACCCGTAAATTTTCGATAATTAAAATAGCTAATTTAATAAAATTTCGTGATTTAGTGTTAGAAAAAAATTGTAAGTCATTTGGAATAATAATAAATGTTGAATACATTGGGTATAATAGAGTAATTGATTGATAAGTAAAATCTATTTAAATCAAATATTGAATATTGAACAGGTAAATTGTTTAAATTAAATATTTAAAACTTATTGAATAACTGAATAACTGTAAAATGAAAATAGTGTTCTAAATTGTGAATTGGTTTTAAAAGTTGAATATTATAAGTTCAATTTCAATATTTCAAAGGATAATGAATTATTGGAAATCGAAATTGTTTAAATTTAATATTTGGAATTTATTGAATAATTTAATAATGGGAATTGAATAACCGTATAATGGAAATGGTTGTTCTATAATTTTTATTCGTTTCAAAAGTTAAATTTTTAAGTTCGTTTTTGAATATCTCAAAAGATAGTGATTCAAGAATAATAAAATTTGTTTAAATTTAATATTACGAATGTTTGAATAATTAAATTCCGAATTTGATATGATTAATTTGATATTGAAATTTAATATATGAAAATAGAGTGAATAATTTAAATTTGATTTAATATGATTCAAATTGGTTTCCAAAGTGAATGCAAGTTATATTGGGATTATAATAGAGTTAAAAAGATTTTTAAATTGGAATTTATTGAATATTTGAATAACGGGTTTAATATGATTAAAAATGATTTGTAAAATTTTATTTTATCATATTAAAGTTAGAATGATGTTGTAGAACTTTTAAAATTGAATTTAAAGTAAATTTGTGAAAATTGAATATTTTAATATTTAATTGACGAGTTAAAATAGCCATTTTTCAAACAGTCTTGGATTTCAACGAAACTAGTTTCATCGGATCCGTAATGTCATATTATTGTAAGGTTTCAAATTTCGTGTCAATCGGATTTACCGTTTGTCCGGGGCAAGCCAAAACGCATAGAAATTAGTTGAATCGGTTTAATTTAAATTTGATCGTTTATTGCCGTAACTCGCACAAATGATCGAATTAGCTTCCGAAAGCTGTTCCATTGTGCCCGAAACGCAGGGTAAACTCTAGTAATGCCAGCCGGCATGCTTCGTTTGGAGTTTGGAAAATTTCGGATGAATAGTGTTTTTGCAATTTTCTATAAAAGGACCCATCCTCTTCCATTTGCTCCAAACCCTAACTCTTTTTGTCCAGCCGCCACTTTCATTTTCGAAGGCCAGAAATTGTCGAACTTTCTCCTCTATTATCTCCAAATCTACAAACAATTAGCAAAAGTCGTCAACTACAAAGTTGTAGAGGGCATCAAGATCTAGCTATCCAACGGTAGAGATCGGAAATGGAGCCACGGATTGACGGCAAAACAAGATGGAAGCCGCTGCTGTGATGCCCCACCTCTATACCCACGCTAGCCAAGAACCTTACGGAGTAATGCTGTCGACTAGCCCGGAGAATAAGGCTGTTGAGGAGAGACCATCTATGTAATTGCTTTGCGCAAGCACCGATATGTCAGATAGTATATCATGCATTTTATTTCAAGAGGAAAACCGACATACCGATACAAACACAAAGCTACTACACAGTGGCTATAATAATCTTCGGAAACAAATATAGAAATAAACATAACACAAATCAGTCACAGATAATTCATATCACAAAGGCGGAAATAGATATGAATATATATAACACATAAAAGTGTTCATCAGAGTAGGAGTCAAGAAGATCCACGAAATCACAAAAAGAATAGATACAAGTGCTAGACAAAAGAATATGTATACATCAAGGAGTCTATATCTCAAATGTATACAACAAAAACTACTAATCTAAGTAGTTAACCAAAAGTCAGGATGATAACCCCAGAAGAGAAGTCAAGCAGAAGCACCTTGTAACATCTCGGTCTGACCCGAGTATTATTTAATAAGAAAATAATAAACGGATCAGTCTAGCTGTAAATATCAGATGAAGCGATATAAAATAAGAGATATGACTAAACACATAATAATCACAATGGCAAGCTGTGATACATATAAATAATTGAAAATCAATAAGAGATTAATCAAGATCACAGGAATCTTCTCAAAGATCCAAAAAGAATGTCATATTCTTAATTTAATTCACCGAGCCTCAAATAACGACATACATATCAATGCCAATTTGCAAAGGATGGTGAAACACAAATTCCAGAAATCAACCATTAGAAATTCAGAGATTAAATAATTCGGAGCAACGACGTCATACATCGTAACGTCCGATGATCCAAAAACACAATAAATAGGAACAACGACGACGTACAGCGTAACGTCCGATGAACCAAAGCATAATAAAAAGGAACAACGACGTCGTACAGCGTAACGTCTGATGATCCAGAAGCACAATAAATAGGAACAACGACGTCGTACAGCGTAACGTCCGATGAACCAAAGCATAATAAAAAGGAACAACGACGTCGTACAGCGTAACGTCCGATGAACCAAAGCTTAATAAAAAGGAATAACGACGTCGTACAGCGTAACGTCCGATGAACCAAAGCATAATAAAAAGGAATAACGACGTCGTACAGCGTAACGTCCGATGAACCAAAGCTTAATAAAAAGGAACAACGACGTCGTACAGCGTAACATCCGATGAACCAACACACGGTAAAATGGAACAACGACGTCGTACAGCGTAACGTCCGATGAACCAAATCACAATAAAACGGAACAACGACGTCGTACAACGTAACGTCCGATGAACCGAATCAAAGAGACATCGCGCATTGCTAGTCTAAACCATAAAATGATCATCATCGATCATCAAGAAGTGTCAATTACAATAAGCTAGTAAATATATGAGTTTAGCATCATGTCCCATAACCACTAGCTTAACTTAAATATTTGCGAACAAATTGTAGTTCTCCACTAGAAAATTGTCACAAGAGATTCAATCGAACAAGTCCAAGAATTAACCGACGAAGTAAACGCAAGTATTTCATACCACTCGTTTTACTAAGTCGTTTAATTAGATTTCTCATACGAGTGAGGTAATGGTTTGTATATACTAATAGATTGGAAAATGATTTTATAAACGAGTTTGGTATTGAAAATAGAGTTGAAATCGTTTTGAGGAAAGAGTTTTGATATTTACTACTAGTATAGAAAACCTTTATATTTTAAAGTGACAAATCACAGAAGTGATTGTAGAAACAATCAATCATAAAAATTCACATTCGAAGACGTGGATAAAGTCCAAAGAAATCGATACCGAATCCATCGAAATGGATATTCTCAAAAATCCCGATATAAAAGACATCAAAGTCGATAATAAATGAAAATCAACAAATCGGATAATCACGAATCGATTAAATTTGGAAACCGAGCAAAAACATGCACAAATAGGCACAATGGGCAAATAGGAGCAGATCAGTCGACTGATCCTCTGCAGTCAGTCGACTAAAGCAGAAACATGAAAATTTCATTTCCTGCAGTCAATCGACTGACCTAAAAATCCAGTCAACTGATTGCAGGGAAACAGAGGACCCGAGCCTCTGTAATTTGCCTTCGGAATGCCTATGTGCTACAGCCAGTCGACTGAATTTAAAAACCAGTCGACTGATTGGCACCAAGGCTGTTTTCTTAGCCTATGAAATGAAGATGCAATCTTCTCCAAAATGCAAACGGGCGAGCAACGGACACTAGGGATTTATGTCAATCGACCACCCGGCCCTATAAGTTTCACGATGCATCACCAAAAACATGTTCAAACAATAAAGCTATGATTTTTGAAGATTTGAACTCAAAACACTAAAATTTGGAATATTCACAAAACCAACCCAAATCAAAATCAAATGCACATGAATAAGTGTTAGGAATTCATACCTAACAATCAAAGATAATAATAGACTTAGATGTGGGATAAAAATCTCACCTTTGAACCCAAATTAATGAAGGAGAAGCTTTTAAAACAAGCTAAGATCAATTCCTCTTCAATAACAACTCAAGAAGCTGCGATCTAAGCTTACAAGTAAAATATTTCCTATGTTAGGTTTAGGAAATTCTGAAATTGAAAGGAGAATGAGTTGGAGAAGAAGAAGGAGATGCTTACTAATGGCTTCTCTTAGAATTAGGAGCTAAAGCTTGGATTTTGCAAATGAACTAGGGCTAGGAGTTTTAATTTCCTCTTCCACTCCTCCATTGTTATAAAAGCTTGAGTATAAGGAAATGAGAAATGAAGTAATGAAGAGGAGAGGGGTTGGGACTGAGTTAGTAAGTGGTTAATGGGTTCAGCCCAAACCAAAGCCCTAAGTGAAAAAGTGGCAAAATTCCACTAACTCCAAACATATCGAAGTTTATACTCAAAAAGGTCGCAAACGTCATTTTGAACTCAATGGGGGTGGTCTCAAGTCCCAATTCGACTGTTTGCTAAAAGTAGGTTTCCGGACTAAAATCCGACTAACGATAAAATATTTAAGTAAAATATTTAAATATATAATCGGTAAATATGCGGGTTGTTACAGCTGCGTTTTTCACGCAAATCGAGGCAAAGGGGGAGCCGAGCTGGGCCGCACTCTGGCCGATGGTGGAGCTCATGGTGGCGAACAACGTGGCACTCTCCGATCGTCTTCAAGTTGCTCGGTTTGGTCGTGAAAATTGCGGGAAGAACGGCGGCTAATAGGTTTGGGACGTGAGTTTGTCACGTTGAGGAAGAAGAGATGAGGGACTGCTCAGATCTGAAGATGCAGAAATCGATGGCCAGGATGGAGTTTAGGGTTTGATATTTAAAATAAAAGCTGAAATTGTATATTTAAATTCGTATAAACTTTAAAATAGCATAACTTTTTCATACGAGGTCAAAAACGCATGAAACTTTTTGCGTTGGAATCGTATCGACGAGCACTACGCAATGGAGCTTGTTTGGAATCATTTGGAGATAGTGAAAATTTCGGGTAAAATTAAACGCTCGTTTAATTTTATTCGAAATAAAACGCTGGAACTACATTGAAATCAAGGTGAGTGTTTTCTAACGCTCACAACGTACTGAATATCTTTATGGTTGTTAAATTTAATATTATGAAGTGATATGAATTTTATTTGTCGTTGTTTGATAAAATTTAATTGTTATATAGATTGTCATTTGAATTAACCTTTGAAATTTAAATTGAATTGCGATTAAATTACCTGACATTGATAACTATGAAATTGCCATGAACTGAATTGCATATTGGATGATGTATTTCGATGGATGCTATTGGTTGATATTTAAATGTTTGGATGTTTATTTGCTTATATATATCCTGTTATGCGTACATATGAAACTGTGTTTTGATTTAAGTGATATATATTCATCCCTGACATTTAATTGAAATAAATAATTACTTGGCCATAGGATAGAAAATTATATATGGACACCGAATTGGCTAAATTAATAATTTTTAAAATCGTCGATTTGAAATTTATTTAAATGTTTGATTTAAAAGTTATAAATAGAAATCAATTTATGGAAATCGAACTTATTGAAAAATTGAGTTTGGAATGTTGAAATAAATTTTGGTTAAAAGAAATCGTTAAATAATTAAAGTGGAGACTTTGGAATTTAAAATCGAGATATGATTGAATTTCGAAAATTGATTTGTTTAAAGATTGAACCTTAATTCGAGCTTTGAATGTTACTAAGTAAAAGTGATATAAAAATGATATTTTGAAATCGAGCTTGGAATTTAATCATATTTGAAATTTGGATTTAAACTTGAATATTGATGGATAATTTTGTTAAGTGTTATAAATGGATATTGTTGAAAAATCAAGCTCCAAATCGATATAAATTGAAATTGAATTAAATGAAAGTGAATATAAATTGAATAAATTTGAAGTCAAAGTTGACGTTGATTGAATCGAAATCGAAATTGAATCGGTAGAAGGGAAATTGAAATTGTTTTGAATTGGGAGGTTATAATTGAAATGGTTTGGTTTTGAAGCTGTTTTATTTTGTTTTCCAAATTACTCAGTTATATAAACCATTTTTGAATACTTAAACTATTTTAATCTATTTTTAATCTACTTAACCCAATTTAAATTATTTTAAACTAATTTATCTATTTTAAATCCATTTTAAAGATTTTAAGTATTTTTAACTATTTTAATTATTTAAACTATTTTTAAACTACTTAAAACTATTTTCTAAAATTTCAAATAGGTAAATAAGGTGAAATGTTTATGTTTAAATCTTGAATGTAAATACGAATTAGTTTAAATGAAGTTGCAACCTAAATTGAAATTCGAAAGGATTTTGAAATCGAAATGAGATATTGAGGCGGAAAATGATTTTTGAAACGGAATCTTACATTTTGAATAGATACGATGATATTTAAACTGGATTTGATTTTCGAAGCGAATACGATATTTTGATATTAATTATGAATTGATTTGAAATGTAAAAGAGCCATCGGTGTAATAATACGTAGTTATTAAAGTGACCGGGATCGGATATGGACATACTCTCTGTCGATACCGAAAACCACTTTAATAACTTGTATACGCGGAGTGTTGATCTAGAATGAAGTGGATGGTTTGGTGAACGCGTTGACTGAAGAAAGAGAACGATATTGGATGACCCCTGACATGACTAAAACAGGAGCCGCGCCGGGCCATTGAGGTTCTCCATCTCTAGCGGACACACTTCTTCAATACCATATCTGTTACATTTGTGATTCGGTTTGGGTGCACCACTTGATTTGGGAGTGTTGTTTCGCGGTGTTGGGGTAGCTGCTGGCTATGCTCAACATTAGTCCGGATCACGCAACTACTAGTATCCTAGTTGGTATAACCTCATGTACCTTGTCATACTGATTATCCTATTCGCGACCACTACGTTATGTTTTGTGTTATACCTATGGGGTACCCTCTGATAACCACCAGTTTACGGTGGGGCTTACGGTGCTGTATAGACTATGGCATTATAAAAATGTGTTAAGGGGGATTATGGTAACGCCTTAACGCTATTTTGATACTTTATATTACTGATAGGAATTATCTACTTAGCGTACATTACTACATAGTAGATAGTTTTACGGATCCTTAAGAGATGGAAAATCCCGTAACATCTCTTGAGTTATTGCATGCACGTTGACACTGGATATGAGATGTCAAACCCCGTAAACATCTCTGACGCCGTTACACTCATATTTATTTACGATTGATTTAACTTTCATAAGGATGTTTTAGTCCTGACTCGAGTGTTTTGTCTTTTCATTACGCTCGGGTCAGTCCTGAGTTTTCAGATTTTTGAAGATCTATTCTGGATGTTGAAGACGAAGATTTGGTATACTATTACTATTATTACCCTTGCATTATGCTATCTGCTGCATTATTTTAATTGTTCTGTTGTATATGTGTAACTCTGATAAATGTTGTATAAATAATTGTCAAAGTATAGTAAACAGCTTCATGAACTGTTTATTTGACTATTATATTTTATCGTTCCGCTGCGAGATTCTGTGTTGTTTCTTTTCCTTTATTTCTCTTTCTTTTCTTTTCTTATCTACCCCCAATAACCATCTGCCCTTTTGAATGGTTTAGAATCGATATGTGTATTTGATTGTCGGTTTAAACTGTCCAAAAAGGCGGGTCGTTACAGTTGGTATCAGAGCTTTGGTTTAGCGATAACCTTAGCTTTGTGGGGTCTGACTCTTTATAAATAGGGAGTAATACCCTATGATGAGTCGCTGAGTGTATATATATGAGAGAGCGTATTTTTTAGTGATATAAAATGTTTTATATTGTGTCGGTTGATTTGTTGAGTGGCTTATGGATTCTGGTCAATACGAGTAATTAACGTTATTGATAGGGTTCTCTAAACACTTAAATAGAATAATTCGACATAGTATTGTTTTAAATTGGGTAAATGAAATAATTTTGCTCTAATTATATTTTGTATATAAAGAAAATTTTTCAGAAATTATTGTGACTTATCTAGCTTACAGGGTTGTTAGGAATGAAAATATTGGTTATTATCATTAATTGATATTGTAATTTAATAAATAAGGTGAATTACAAAATGAACAATGATGAAACAACTTGTGGATTGTTTTAAGAAAAAATGCCTATAAGAATATTTTATAAAGGTGACTTATAAATTTAAAATAGATTTAAATTGAGAAATATTGAATTTAAGACCCGGAGATTTTGAAAAATGGTTCTCAAGGCTTTGAAGAAATATATAGTAATATTAGTTGGAAATTGTTTATGGAAATATTTTGAAAGGATTTTAAGGGAAAGAATGAATTCAGTACTCCTCTCTTATGTTGCTAGAAAATAATTTCGGTGATGACTGCGCAGCATCATCGACGTTCATTTTCGAGTCTCAAAGTGGGGGAGACTTCTAAGAAGCTTTGCTTTTCTTCGAAATTATTTTGGGTAAATGGGTTTTGGTTTAAACTCCAAAGGTATGATTTGATATATTTAAAAGGATATAAGTATATATGTTTATTTCAAACGATTTGGAAAGAACCGGGCATTTAAAATTCTAAGTTACGTTAATTAGAAAATTTCAAATTATTTGGATGAAATGTGAATAACCAAAATTTATAAAATAAGAGGATTAGGATATCTAAGCTATTGTTTGGGAAAACTTTAAAGTTGAAAGGTAAAGAGGATATTAACAAATTAAATTTGTGAACATTCTAATTAAGTAAAATGAAATTCTATAAATTTGTATAATACCAAAATTACATTCTGATAACATATAACAAGACTTATCAAATGTTAAAAGTTGAATGATGTTTTAGATATGTAATGAGATATTGTATAGATAAACAGAACCTGAAAGTAATTGAAGTATACAAGTAAGGAAAACTCAAAATGAATTAAAATGTATATAAATGAAAATTTTGGTTGTGATAAAAATGTTATATACTTAAATATAACATGAAATGATGAATGGATAAATGGAACAAGTAGGTGAACTTAACAAAGAAGATAAATAAATCGTATTATATCTTTGTAAATTGGTTATAGAAAATAAATATAAATTGCAAAGGATTAAAAAAAAGAATTTGAATTTGTAACCTTTAAGATAACTGTAAACTAAGAAAAGTCATTTATGAGAGGTTAGACATATATAGGATGATTAATAAACTAAAGTGCTGGTTTATAAAATGTTCCATAAATAAATTTGTTATTAACTAAAATTATGAAATTGAAGTAAATATAAACAAAAGAATTTGGTATAGCTAAGAATCAATTGAAAAATGAAATTGAATTTAATTAAATTATATAGAATGTTTAAAATGAACTTGAATAAGCAAATTCAATGATATGATGTTTAAGAAAAGATAATGTTAAAGAATATGCTATGTAAAGAAATGAATATACTAACTGAATAATGGATTGTGAGTAATTAAGTGAAAAAAATAGAAGTCAATAAAATAATTTAGTATAGATAAATTGGATAGAAATCCATTGGAAGGTAATACGTGAGATTGTACGTATATTATTTTATTCGAATAACGATTTGATCCAAATTCGAGCACAAAATTTCGAGATGATTTATATCGATCCAATTAGGATTTTTCACTCGATTTTCGACGGCGAACCCTAGATATGGATTTTTAATTTGATTCTGGAATTCTCTATCATAGTATATGGCTATGCAAGGAGAGTAACAGTTTCCAATCAAGGAACCAAATCTGAGTCCGCACTAGAGAGTCGTGTGAACGATACTAGTTTGGAAGTGAAATTGTGTGATCGAATAAGCGATTAGATTGATATTGCTCATGGATGATATATGTACAGCTTACGGACTTAATTACAGTTAATATTGGAAATTTAAGATGCCGAATATAAAACGATTCTTTTAAAATTATATAACAGGATATATATATATATATAAAAGATAAACCAAATTGAATGTAAAATTAATAATTTGGTTATGTTGGGTATGATTTGGTTGTTATACGATTCTTAGTTGATTGTATATAATTCATTAAGTGTTAATGAAATTGAAAGCTATAAATCATTGAAATCAAATTGGAAGTTAAATGAATTTAAATAGAATTTAATTTGATTCAAATTGGAAGTAAACTAATGTAAATATAAATTAGTAAATGTTAACTAATTGAATTGAGAATGAATGTTAGTAAAATCCAATGTTAATGAATCAACTGTGATTAAAATTGAAAACCAAGTGAATAAATATTAATGAGAAGTGAATTTATATTGATTGATTATGGATTTGTTGGATGATAGTTGGATGATAATTGATTTGGTGGATGCATTTGTTGTTTTGTTGCATTTGCTATGTTGGCACATGTAGTTGTTATGTTGCTATATGGTGTATATTGATATTATTTTCATATATGCATGTTTCTCATGGTTTGTTGAGTGTTTAGTAGGTGCGGATTGCGCTTACTTCGCATTCGGAGCTCGCTTTCGCGCTATATTAGCCGCATATGCTCGCTAATAATATATAAGGTACATATCTCGGATTACATACCGTACTTTTACACTTTTTCCCTGCGGGATGCCTCATCACTTGATGAGATGTATATTTGTGATATATATACTGTCATTTTTTTTCGGATCGAGCCGCGCAAAGGAGACTCTGCCGAAATTTTCCGTAAATCCGCGTGTTAGAAAATTTTCAAGTTTTAAAATTTTTTATAACTTGTTTTGATAACTAACTTTTAAAGTTAGAAAGCCGTTCGGAGTAACTTAGTGGAAGCGTAGTTATGACTTTATAAGTGGAATTTCATTGTTTTATAAGTTGGTAACTTTGAATAAAATATATCTAATGTTGAATTCTATACTTAGTTCCTTTTCCCTTCTTTTTCCTTTTCGGGGACGAAAAGTTTTGAGTGGGGGAGAGTGTAACGACCCATAAATTTTCGATAATTAAAATAGCTAATTTAATAAAATTTCGTGATTTAGTGTTAGAAAAAAATTGTAAGTCGTTTGGAATAATAATAAATGTTGAATCCATTGGGTATAATAGAGTAATTGATTGATAAGTAAAATCTATTTAAATCAAATATTGAATATTGAACAGGTAAATTGTTTAAATTAAATATTTAAAACTTATTGAATAACTGAATAACTGTAAAATGAAAATAGTGTTCTAAATTGTGAATTGGTTTTAAAAGTTGAATATTATAAGTTCAATTTCAATATTTCAAAGGATAATGAATTATTGGAAATCGAAATTGTTTAAATTTAATATTTGGAATTTATTGAATAATTTAATAATGGGAATTGAATAACCGTATAATGGAAATGGTTGTTCTATAATTTTTATTCGTTTCAAAAGTTAAATTTTTAAGTTCGTTTTTGAATATCTCAAAAGATAGTGATTCAAGAATAATAAAATTTGTTTAAATTTAATATTACGAATGTTTGAATAATTAAATTCCGAATTTGATATTATTAATTTGATATTGAAATTTAATATATGAAAATAGAATGAATAATTTAAATTTGATTTAATATGATTCAAATTGGTTTTCAAAGTGAATGCAAGTTATATTGGGATTATAATAGAGTTAATAAGATTTTTAAATTGGAATTTATTGAATAATTGAATAACGGGTTTAATATGATTAAAAATGATTTGTAAAATTTTATTTTATCATATTAAAGTTAGAATGATGTTGTAGAACTTTCAAAATTGAATTTAAAGTAAATTTGTGAAAATTGAATATTTTAATATTTAATTGACGAGTTAAAATAGCCATTTTTCAAACAGTCTCGGATTTCGACGAAACTAGTTTCATCGGATCCGTAATGTCATATTATTGTAAGGTTTCAAATTTCGTGTCAATCGGATTTACCGTTTGTCCGGGGCAAGCCAAAACACATAGAAATTAGTTGAATCGGTTTAATTTAAATTTGATCGTTTATTGCCGTAACTCGCACAGATGATCGAATTAGCTTCCAAAACCTGTTCCATTATGTCCGGAACGCGGGGTAAACCCTAGTAACGCCAGACGACACGCTTCGTTTGGAGTTCGGAAAATTTCGGATGAATAGTGTTTTTGCAATTTTCTATAAAAGGACCCATCCTCTTCCATTTGCTCCAAACCCTAACTCTTTTTTTCCAGCCGCCACTTTCATTTTCGAAGGCCAGAAATTGTCGAACTTCGTCCTCTATTATCTCCAAATCTACAAACAATTAGCAAAAGTCGTCAACTACAAAGTTGTAGAGGGCATCAAGATCTAGCTATCCAACGGTGGAGATCGGAAATGGAGCCACGGATTGACGGCAAAACGAGATGGAAGCCGCTACGTTTTTCACACAAATCGAGGCAAAGGGGGAGCCGAGCTGGGCCGCACTCTGGCTGATGGTGGAGCTCGTGGTGGCGAACAACGTGGCACTCTCCGATCGTCTTCAAGTTGCTCGGTTTGGTCGTGAAAATTGCGGGAAGAACGACGGCTAATGGGTTTGGGACGTGAGTTTGTCACGTTGAGGAAGAAGAGATGAGGGACGGCTCAGATCTGAAGATGCAGAAATCGATGGCCAGGATGGAGTTTATGGTTTGATATTTAAAATAAAAGCTGAAATTGTATATTTAAATTCGTATAAACTTTAAAATAGCATAACTTTTTCATACGAGGTCGAAAACGCACGAAACTTTTTGCGTTGGAATCGTATCGACGAGCACTACGCAATGGAGCTTGTTTGGAATCATTTGGAGATAGTGAAAATTTTGGGTAAAATTAAACGCTCGTTTAATTTTATTCGAAATAAAACGCTGGAACTACATTGAAATCAAGGTGAGTGTTTTCTAACGCTCACAACGTACTGAATATCTTTATTGTTGTTAAGTTTAATATTATGAAGTGATATGAATTTTATTTGTCGTTGTTTGATAAAATTTAATTGTCATATAGATTGTCATTTGAATTAACCGTTGAAATTTAAATCGACAGTTAGATTGAAACTAAAATTGAATTGCAATTAAATTACCTGACATTGATAACTATGAAATTGCCATGAACTGTATTGCCTATTGGATGATGTATTTCGATGGATGCTATTGGTTGATTTTTAAATGTTTGGATGTTTATTTGCTTATATATATCCTGTTATGCATACATATGAAACTGTGTTTTTATTTAAGTGATATATATTCATCCCTGACATTTAATTGAAATAAATAATTACTTGGCCATAGGATAGACAATTATATACGGACACCGAATTGGCTAAATTAATAATTTTTAAAATCATCGATTTGAAATTTATTTAAATGTTTGATTTAAAAGTTATAAATAGAAATCAATTTATAGAAATCGAATTTATCGAAAAATTGAGTTTGGAATGTTGAAATAAATTTTGGTTAAAAGAAATTGTTAAATAATTAAAGTGGAGACTTTGGAATTTAAAATCGGGATATGATTGAATTTCGAAAATTGATTTGTTTAAAGATTGAACCTTAATTCGAGCTTTGAATGTTACTAAGTAAAAGTGATATAAAAATGATATTTCGAAATCGAGCTTGGAATTTAGTCATATTTGAAATTTGGATTTAAACTTGAATATTTATGGATAATTTTGTTAAGTGTTATAAATGGATACTATTGAAAAATCAAGCTCCAAATCGATATAAATTGAAATTGAATTAATTGAAAGTGAATATAAATTGAATAAATTTGAAGTCAAAGTTGACGTTGATTGAATCGAAATCGAAATTGAATCGGTAGAAGGGAAATTAAAATTGTTTTGAATTGGGAAGTTATAATTGAAATGGTTTGGTTTTGAAGCTGTATTATTTTGTTTTCCAAATTACTCAGTTATATAAACCATTTTTGAATACTTAAACTATTTTAATCTATTTTTAACCTACTTAACCCAATTTAAATTATTTTAAACTAATTTATCTATTTTAAATCCATTTTAAAGATTTTAAGTATTTTTAACTATTTTAGTTATTTAAACTATTTTTAAACTACTTAAAAATATTTTCTAAAATTTCAAATAGGTAAATAAGGTGAAATGTCTATGTTTAAATCTTGAATGTAAATACGAATTAGTTTAAATGAAGTTGCAACCTAAATTGAATTTCGAAAGGATTTTGAAATCGAAATGAGATATTGAGGCCAAAAATGATTTTTGAAACGGAATCTTACATTTTGAATAGATACGATGATATTTGAACTGGATTTGATTTTTGAAGCGAATATGATATTTTGATATCAATTATGAATTGATTTTAAATGTAAAAGAGCCATCGGTGTAATAATACGTAGTTATTAAAGAGACCGGGATCGGATATGGACATACTCTCTGTCGATACCGAAAACCACTTTAATAACTTGTATACGCGGAGTGTTGATCCAGAATGAAGTGGATGGTTTGGTGAACGCGTTGACTGAAGAAAGAGAACGATATTGGATGACCCCTGACATGACTAAAACAGGAGCCGCTCCGGGCCATTGAGGTTCGCCATCTCTAGCGGACACACTTCTTCGATACCATATCTATTACATTTGTGATTCGATTTGGGTGCACCCCTTGATTTGGGAGTGTTGTTTCGCGGTGTTGGGGTAGCTGCTGGCTATGCTCAACATTAGTCCGGATCACGCAACTACTAGTATCCTAGTTGGTATCGCCTCATGTACCTTGTCATACTGATTATCCTATTCGCGACCACTACGTTATGTTTTGTGTTATACCTATGGGGTACCCTCTGATAACCACCAGTTTACGGTGGGGCTTACGGTGCTGTATAGACTATGGCATTATAAAAATGTGTTAAGGGGGATTATGGTAACGCCTTAACGCTATTTTGATACTTTATATTACTGATAGGCATTATCTACTTAGCGTACATTACTACATAGTAGATAGTTTTACGGATCCTTAAGAGATGGAAAATCCCGTAACTCTCTTGAGTTATTGCACGCACGTTGACACTGGATATGAGATGTCAAACCCCGTAAACATCTCTTACGCCGTTACACTCATATTTATTTACGATTGATTTAACTTTCATAAGGATGTTTTAGTCCTGACTCAAGTGTTTTGTCTTTTCATTACGCTAGGGCCAGTCCTGAGTTTTCAGACTTTTGAAGATCTATTCTGGTGGATGAAGACGAAGATTTGGTATTGTAACAGCCCGCAAATCCGTACCCCTTGAGTCAACACTATTCTACAACAATCAACTCAAGTTGCACAGAAATACGAACCATTTGGTTTTAAGAAGAAGAGGTAGAAGAAGAGAAAACAAAATCAACATCAGAATCTAACCATCGCAGCGGAATAAAATATAATAGATAGTAAATAATCTTTACTCAGAATCAAATATATCAGTTTACATATATTACATCATCAGAGTACATCAGTCAGAGCTCACATCAAATACATACAATGGATACACAACAACTCAAACAGCGGAATATATATATAAACAAGTACGAATGTACGTATCGTCAATCCCGCTCGTCTCCTGAGCTCTATAGCATCATGTCCTGTATTCTATAATACTCGGTCTGACCCGAGCATTACAGTTAAATTATACCCGAGTCAGTCTGGAATACAGCGTGAGAAAATTACACTCAATTGATTTTTAAAGTTTCAAAAATCATTTGAAAACAAAAACATCTCGTAAGACCGCGCCACAAATAAACAAGTCGGGTTTTTACCTTATGATAGCTAAAATAATTTTTATAGAAATTCTCTGATATTATAATAGGGTCTATATACAAATACTTATAAAATAGCTGAAATTGTTACATTCATTAAATTCAAGCTACTAGCCACAGAGTGGGTAATACAAAAAAAACTCGTACAAGGCTCGTAGGGAGAATGGATTTCCAACTAATGACTAGGAACTGTGGTACCACCTGTCACAGTACGGGGCCTAGATCACCGTACCGAGGAGTACGCCCGCTCCCCTGCAACACAAGGCTGGGACTACCCCTTACTGGATAATCCAGAGTGAGATCACCCCGCGGTTGGGATCAGCAACCGCCCACTAAGCCGAAATAAAAAGGGACATCTAGACTGGAATGACCTCACCCTGCTTGGGTGCTACCCACCTAGCCTTGCTGCATAACCCCTGATTTTCAGTCATTCCCATTTGATGAGGCTTGAGGCTAAGCGTTACCTTTTGAGAACAATATCCCTTAGAATGCCCATCGTCCACCTGACGATGTTTCGCAAGCATTCATCCATACAAGTCCGTCCCGGGTTCGAACGGAACCGAAGGCACTATTCCTACTACATCCATTTTGGAAATATCCTCAGGATTAGTAGCGACTAGCCCTTGCACTTCACTGCTCCATCTTTGAATCCAAAATCGTTTTCACGAAACGTACAAACCGGATCGAAGTGGTTTTCGAGAAATAAATCTCGATCCCGGTCTCTTCGAAACGATCAACGCAGTTGGCCAATATTGATAGTCGGTGATTTAACTATCAATTAATATTCACAAGAAAGCATCAACCAATAAATAATTTTCCATATTATTTATTTATCTCAAAAATATCTTCACAAGATATATTTTCACTTTTCAAATTCCTTTGAAAACAGTTTCAAATCATCATTCTTTTCAGGATAAACTTCCCCGAATATTTCCTATCTCCACTGAAATCACCAAGCACAAAACTAGATTTTTAAAATAATTTAAAACACTTTATTGAAAAATACATTTATCATCTAATCTAGAAAAATTACTTTAATACTTAATTTTAAATAATACTCTAGAAAAATTAAAATAAGGTTACCTTATAACTAAACATTAGGTTTCTTCTTTAAGTCAAAATATCAATTCATTCTTTAAATAATTACTGTTATAATAGGTTAAAAGGAAATATTTACTTTAGACTTTAAATAATAGAAATAATAAATTTTACAAAACATACCTTTAAAACAACTTCAAAATCCTTTAACTTATATTTAAAAATTTACTTTGAAACGTACTTGGTTATCCAGGGAGAATTTCAAATCTCAACCACTTAAATCAATTTTCCCAAATTGATTTCCAATTTATTTTATTTGAAATAAATTCTTTTACTTAACAGTTCATTTCCAAATTCAATAGTTATGGTCTTTATTTTTATTTTTATTATTGTATTCTTCTTTACTCTTTCAATAAATCCAAATCTTAAATTCTAAATAATTGTTTGTTCTTTTTAATTAACAATACTACATTTTAAAATTCATTAACTTCTGTTTATACAACTTTCCTTTCCATTCTCAAGATTCATTTATTAGAATTTTAAAGTCACTTTATTTCTTTACCAAGTTATTCTTAAATTTATTCTATAATTATTTTACTTGCAGTTTCACTTCTTTATTTTCATTTAAAAAATCAAATTTATATTTTGGTAATTTATTATACCCAATTATATCAACCAAGCCATAACATTCAATATTTTCACATAACTCATTATAGAATATCAAACAATCAGAACATGGAATAGAATATAAAATAATTTAAATAAAAGTTGAGGGGTCCAGTTGGATCCCTCCAACCTGTTTTCCCTGCATCCACAGACGTTAGCATCACATAATATGCCAACTACAAATTATACTATACTATATCACATCAATCAATTCAACCATACAATCAATTATTTAAATTTAATCATTTTAAATTTAAATTCAAACCGAGTGAGATTAACTCACCTTTGATTTGTTTATAACCCAATCCAAATCAGCTTGTTTTTCTCTTCACGATTTTGACCTTGTAAAAACATTAGACTGTTTATTACTATTCGAATAAATCGAACAATTAAATTCTCATTTGATTAACTAATTACTCAATTTAAATTAGTAATTTTCTTTAAGAATCCCTTAGGAACTAAAATAGTAAATGAGTTTATCAAACAATTTATCTTAATACATTATTTCAATTTAACTAGCAAGTCTAAATATATATATATTTACCTTTAAAACACACATTCCTTTGAAATCTATCCACTTATAAAATTTAATTATATAGATACAAAAATATAGTTTTCATAAAACTTTTTCAACACATAAAATTCCTATATATTTTCTCCAAAATTTCATATATTTTTAAATTGAAACCTGCATGTGCGTTTATCTATATATATATTATGGAAATATAAAATCCTACCTATTAATATTTCTGCTTCTCATAATATGTATATATAAATATTTTCTTTACTTAATATAAATTTATTTATTAAATCAAAATAAGCAAACTGTAAATACCTCTATAAGATAAAATATGATTTTAAAGTTTCTTTCTTTTATTTTAAACAGTAGTAAAATGTATATTTTTGAACCTAACATGCATATATATTTTCCTAAGATATTAAATCTGTATGGGTCCAAAGTCTGGCTTGATACAACTTCCAAACATTTTAAAAATTCTATTTCCTTTTCCTAAAAATAAAACTTTTACCTTACAGTTAATCGTTAAAACAGGCTTCCTTTCTAAAACCTTATTGTACATAGATTCCTACATATACATACCTATATTTTATTTAAATCAAAACAAAAAGGGTTTTGTGCTTCAATATTTTTTTTTTTCCGTATATTTTTAAAACAGAGCCTCTCTTTACCGAATATAAAAAAATTTAAATAAATAAAAAAAACTAAAAAGGAATAAAAGCTCACCCAAAGCCCGCTTGTTGCTCGAAGAAATCCCAAAACCCAGATCGTCGAACCACCCCACCATCGTGATCCTGGAAATGGCCGATATCGAATCCCCTCTGCCCTTCCACGCGAGATGAAGCCACGCTCGATCGACTCCCTTCTGTCGATGTCAATTCGAACGAATCCCGAGCTCCATCATTGAATCGCGAAATCCCTACATCCCACGCGAACGCAATCGCGTGCAGATCCCAAGCCGGCCGCGATCGAATTGACGCCACCCCCAACGCAAGCGCACACGCGAGCCTCATAAGTTCGATTCTATGAACAAGACGTGGCGATGAAATCGAATTGGAGAAGAATTTGGGTGTCGGCCATTACTTATTTGATTTTTTTTTCCGTTTGTATATGATTTCGTTACTGAAAAAAAAGAAGGAAGGGTTCGTGCTTATTAAAGATAGAAAAAGGAATCGCGTGTTGGATACGCTTGTGATTGAATGGACTTGCTACAGCGATATGAGGTGATGTTAAAAACAGCTGAAGTGAGGAAAAGGTTTGATATTGATAAAATTCCAGCTGATGTTGACCAAATATAAATATAAATATAAATTTAAATTGAATTCGATATTGATTTCAACGCGTTTATATGTCGTACGCTCACAAGACAACTCCGATCAATACGAAATTTGAAATCCGATAATAATACAGTATTACGGATCCAATGGAACTGGCTTCGTCGAATTCCGAGACTGTGCCTCGGAAGGCTATTTTCAAATTCAATTTAAAACGATAAAATTTTCAAAACCGAACAACTCGCTATTAAATTCAAATTTTAAAACTTTTATTATCTTCAATGTTATCAATATAAATTTTATAAGCCTTCAAATTATTTTTAACAGGCTTAAAACTGAAGATTCAATATTTTACCAACTTCAAATAATTTAATTTACTAATTTAATTATCAAATAAACTGTGATATTCTTAATTCAAGTTAGAATTAACATTTAAATATTTAAAATTGATTTAATATTCCGATTTTAAATGCTTGAAACTTCCGGTCGTCACATTCCTCCCCCCCTAAAAGAATTTCGTCCTCGAAATTACTAATTATGAAGAATGGTCCAATACCCGTTACTATTTTCCAAAATCAAACAGTTTAATTAACTTGCCATACATATCTTTTGTTATAGACCCACTATCATTCTTACTAACTACATAAACTCTCTCATAGTTTTCAAATAAAATTATTTGCTCAATCATACAAAATTTAATTCAAAACTAAGTTTTAAGTTTTCAAATTTTCTCAAAAATTTTCTAACACCCTAAATTTTTCGAAAATTTTTGCCAGCGTCTCCTTTGCGCGGCTAGCTCGGTACAACTACAAAATGGCTCTACGGCCTCCCAAATCCAAAAAGAAAACAAAATGCCAAGTGGCTCTATCCAAAATCACAATCAAATTTCACAGAAATTTAAACACATACCTTTTTGGTCGGGCAACTCAATTTTTTTATCCTTATGAAGTCAAAACCAATTCTCTTTTCCTTTATATTACCTGCATATCCTGCTTAGCACTAATATCCAAACACAATATTCCAAAAACATTTTATCGACTTCCTTACCAAATGTCAATATTCATCCAAATATCAACTTAGAATATATTTGAAATATACAATTTCTACTTTACCACTTTAGTTTATATCCATTTCTATTCAAATCAATTCTTTCATTTCCATATGAATTCAGTTTATCTTTAACTCTGCATATATAAATTTTATTTGTCATTTATTACTAATTCATGTCATTATTCCAATTAGTTTCATTTACTAACTTGTTTTAGTTTCCAATTTGAATTTGTTTGTCATTAACAAAATTCTCCAAAAATTTCAAAAAATTCCTAACTCCCAAAATTTCTGAAAATTTTTGGCAGAGTCTCCTTTGTACGGAGGAGCTTTTGCAATTTGACAAAAGATATAGATATATATACATCGACCCACACGGTCGGAAAAACAAAAACAGTTCATATTTCCTATTTTTATTGCGTAGGCGTACCTTATTTAGCATTTTAAGCAAGCGACTTATTATTTTTAGCAAATAGCACAACCAAATCCAGCCACACGGCTCCCAGATACCTGTACTTACTCAATTTAAACATGTAGGTGCCAAATATATGCAGTTTAACTATATTTCACTTAGTTGCAGTGGTTAAAACATATAAATTCTAAAGAAATGCACATCCAACATTTTCCGTAAGATTTTTTTATAGTTTCCATGCTAATTCAACTGTTTCAATTAATCCATAAACCATTTTCATTCCATTCGAAGGGTTTTCAATCCATTCATGATGCAGTGCAATCAGAAGAAATGCAAGTATTAGGTCGCTCACGACCTAAAAAGGAAGAGATAGGTCGCTCAAGACCTAACAATGATATAGCGCGACCTAACGAATTGAGATTGAGTTGTCTACGACTTAAGAAAGCATGGTCACGACCTAACAACGGAGTTTTGGGTCGTCTCCGACCTAAGAAAACACAGGAAGAAGCATTCCGACCTAACAAGCTCCGACCTAGTGATATTGAACGACCTAATGATATTGAACGACCTAGTGATATTGAACGAGATAAATATGCCGAGTTACGAGCTAGTGATGTTGAACGAGATAACTTCGCCGAGTTCCGATCTAAGCAAGCTGAACTGCCTTCTATTTTAGGTCGTAGGGGATTGGGTAGTGTTGTATTTTAGGTCGTTACCGACCTATGGGTTGTGTTGGGTGTTAAGTCGTGAATCGTTGATTCGTTATATGTTAAGTCGGTAACGAGTTAAGTCGTGTACATATGTTGTGTGTTGTATTGCTTAACTCGGTCATGAATGGGAAGTGTTAGGTCGCGTACGACCTATGGTGAGTCGGTCGTGTTGAGTCGCGTGAGTTGTTTAGGTCGTTGAGTGCTGTGTTGTATACAGGAGAGTAAGTTGTGCTGATAGGTTGCTGCCGACCTAGGTGTTGTTAAAATGTGTTGAGTCGCTGATGTTAGGTCGCTGCCGACCTAAGTTAGGTCGTAAGTCGTGGCCGACCTAAGAGTCAGGTGATGATTTGTTGCGTTGCGTTGTAAAAGCTATAAATAGAGTGTGTGTTGTAATTTTTGTGGTTGTTGATTTTTGAATAAAATTCTCTTTGTTAGCTTTGTGCTTTCATACCAATTGGTAGTTGAGTGTGATCTCCTATCTCCTCTTTCGGTTAATCGAGTGCGCTCGATTCAACGATCGTAGAAGCCGATTCACGGAATCTAGTGCGCTAGATCAACGTGCGAAGAATCGTAGATCTTAGAACACGGTATAGTGCGCTATCAACGTGTTTGAGATAGCTAGAGTTCGGTATCTTTGGATCAACGAACTTGGGCATTTTGGTATCTTCAACTCACCGATTGCTACATTTCATTGATTGAAGTTTTGTTTGATTAATCCGCTGCGTCAGTTTTTTGGTATCAGAGCCATACTTAGCCAATCATAGCTAAGTTGATTCTTGGAGCCAAGTTTTTGAAGTTTTTGAAGTTTGAAGTTGTTCATTGTGTTCATATTGGAGTTGCAACAAGTTTGAATTGTTTGATCCATTACATTTTGGATCAAAGTGAGCAAAGGAGTTTGAAATTGAAGAAGGCCGTGTATACTAGCGGGGAGTAGCCGAGCCTTGTGGAGTGTTTGAATTTGGAGCCGACTTAACCTAAGTCGCGACTTGTTGCCGAGTCAAGGGTTAAGCCGAGTCAAGCTAAGCCGTACATTGTTGAGCCGAGACTTGTTATTTTGTTGAAAGCTTTGGAGTTTTGTGTTTGAATTGTAGAAGTTTGTGAAGTTTTCAATCATGCCACCAAGGAGAGCTAATCGTCATCAAAACGTTGAAGCTTTGTATCGTAGAGAAGAAGCCGAGCTTATGGAACAACGTATTAATGAAAAGTTTGATGAAGGCATTGGTAAATTGGAGAGATTGATGAATGATTTGAATCAAAGGAGGAGATCACCAAACTCGAACCATGGAGGAAACCGAGTTTCGCCATCGGTTACGGAAGCGAGGAGGGTATCACCACATTCTTGTAGAGATAGAAGAGAAACGTCAATTTCATCACGAAGAGATCATCATGACTATGCACATGAAGAGAGAAGAAGTCAACGTGAATTTGACCATGAAGCATATAGGGATGAAGGGAGACATAGTCAAAGAAGCATGCATGAACGAAGGGATGATAATGGTCGAGATCGATGTAGGCGTACTTTTGATTTTGTTGAAGAAGGTGATAGAGCTATTATTCATTATCGAGATCGAGATCAAGTTCGAAATTCTTATCGGGATGTTGAAGATGATCGACGATGGGAATCGGGTATGAAAATGGAGATTCCGTAGTTTAAAGGCGGGATGGTTGTTGAAGAATTTCTTGATTGGTTATCAAATGTTGAAGAGATCTTTGATTTCAAGGAGGTTCCTGAGCATAGGAGAGTAAAGTTGATTGCTACTAGGTTGAGGGGGAGAGCTTTGGCGTGGTGGCAGCAAACTAAACTTACAAGGGAGAGAATGGGGAAGTCAAAGATAGAATCATGGGATAAGATGAAGAAGTTGATGAGATCTACTTTCTTACCTTACAATTATCAGTCACTTATGTACCAAAGGTTGCAGAATCTGAGGCAAGGGACGAAGTCTGTTAGTGATTATGCTGATGAATTTTACCAACTCATTGCCAGAAATGATATTATGGAAACGGAAGAACAGCTAACTGCTAGATTCATTGGGGAATTGAGAATGCAGATCCAGGATATGGTTAATATGTTCGATCCTAGATCAGTTGCAGAGGCACATCAGAAAGCGTTAGCTTGGAAGAAGCAAGGAAGGCGTGGAGGTGGTGTGTTTACTAACTCCAATAATCAAGCGAAGGGTGTTAGTGGAAGTTCTAGTGTTCCTAAACCTGTTACAAAACCAGTGGTGAAGGAGGCTGAGAAGGCGAAGGTTAGCAGTGGGTTCAAATGTTATAACTGTCAGGAGTTGGGTCACAAAAGCAACGAATGTCCGAAGCCGAAGAAGAGAACCATGGTTGCAGAAGTTGAGGAGGATGATGGTGAGGAGGCAGAATGTTCAAATGCACCTTATGTTGAGGAGGAAGAAGAAGTGTCGGGAGACGAAGGTTGTAATCTGATGATGAGGAGGTCTTGTTTGACGCCAAAACAAGAGGAGGAAGATAGTTGGTTGAGAAGCAATATTTTTCAGTCGACATGCACTATTCTGGGGAAGGTTTGCAAGTTCGTTATTGATGCTGGAAGTTGCGATAATATTATTTCTACAGAGGCTGTGAGGAAATTGAACTTGAAAACTGAGAAGCATCCTAAACCGTACAAGCTAGCATGGTTAAGGAAGGGTGGTGAAGTGAAGGTGTGTCAAAGGGCTTGTGTTAATTTTTCTATTGGGAAGAAATACAAAGATGAAATTTGGTGTGATGTAGTGGACATGGATGTTTGTCATTTATTGTTGGGTAGACCATGGCAGTTCGATAGAGCAGTTCAACATGACGGTCTTGCCAATAGTTACAGTTTCATGTTCGAGGGTACTAAAATCACTTTAATTCCTAAGAAGCAACAGCAGAAGGAGAGCAAGATGGAAGAGATTGAGGAATTGAAAACTCTGTTGACTGTGAAGGAGTTTGTGAAAGAAGTTGAAGAGGAACCTGAAGTATTTTTGTTGATTGGGAGAGAATGCAGTGAAGAAGTTGAGATTCCAGAAGAAGCAAAGCCAATTTTGAAAGAATTTGAAGATGTTTTTCCAGAGGAGTTGCCTAAGGAGTTACCACCATCGAGAGACATTCAACATCAAATTGATCTTGTTCCGGGAGCAGTGTTACCACATCGACCACATTATCGAATGAGTCCGAAGGAACATGAGGAGTTACGAAGGCAAGTGGAAGAGTTGTTGGAACAGGGACGTGTTCAGGAAAGCTTGAGTCCTTGTGCAGTGCCAGCATTGTTGGTGCCAAAGAAGGATGGAACATGGAGAATGTGCACAGACAGTAGAGCATTGAATAAGATCACTGTTCGTTATAGATTTCCTATGCCGAGGTTGGATGATTTGTTAGATCAATTAAGTGGGGCAACTATATTTTCGAAGATTGATTTGAAGAGTGGTTATCACCAGATTCGAATTAGACCAGGAGATGAATGGAATACAGCTTTCAAGATGAGAGAGGGGTTATACGAATGGTTGGTTATGCCATTTGGTTTGTCAAATGCACCTAGTACATTCATGCGGGTGATGAATCAAATCTTTAGACCATTCATTGGGAAGTTCGTCGTGGTTTATTTTGATGATATTCTGATTTACAGCAGGAGTATGGAGGAGCATGTTCTACATTTGAGGGAGGTGTTGATTATTCTTCGTGAGGAACAATTTTATGCAGCCACGAAGAAATGTGTGTTCATGACGAGAAGTGTGTTATTTTTGGGATATGTTGTGTCTGAGAAGGGAATCCAAGTGGACCAGAGTAAAGTTGAAGCTATTAGAAATTGGCCACAGCCGAGAACTATCACTGAAGTTAGAAGTTTTCATGGATTGGCATCATTCTATCGAAGGTTCATTCCACACTTCAGTAGCGTGATGGCTCCAGTGACTGATTGCATGAAAGTGAAACAATTTGTATGGTCAGAAGAAGCGGGAGTTGCTTTTGAGAAGATCAAGGAATTGTTGACGTCTGCACCAATTCTTGTTTTACCGAATTTTCAGTTATTGTTTGAATTGCATACTGATGCTTCGAAGGTTGGTATTGGAGGAGTTCTGAGTCAGAATGGGAAGCCAGTTGCTTATTTCAGTGAAAAGTTGTCAGGGGCAAAGATGAGATACAGTACATATGACGTTGAATTTTATGCTGTTGTGCAAGCTGTTAAGCATTGGAGACATTACTTATTTCAGAAGGAGTTTGTTTTGTACACTGATCACGAAGCATTGAAACATTTACAGGGACAAGATAAAATTTCAGCGAGACATGCATCATGGATTGCTTATTTACAGCAGTTTACTTTTGTCGTTAAGCACAAATCAGGGGTGACAAATCGGGTAGCTGATGCTTTGAGTAGGAGGAGTCATTTATTAACGACAATGAAGGTTGAAGTGACGGGATTTGAATTACTGCCAGAGATGATTAATGATGATCCTTACTTTGTGAAATATGTTGAAAAAGTGAAGGATGGAAGTACCGATGAATTTATGTTGGTTGACGGTTTTCTGTTTAAAGGGAATCGCTTATGTATACCAGACTGTAGCTTGAGATTGAAAATTGTCAAGGAGTTACACGAGGAAGGACATGTGGGCCGTGATCGTACTTTGCAGTTGATTTCATAGTCTTACTTTTGGCCGTCGATGAGAAAAGAGGTTGAAAGATTCGTGGAAAGATGCCATATTTGTCAGGTGTCAAAGGGAACAGCAACGAATGCAGGGTTATATATGCCATTACCAGTACCATCTAAGCCATGGGTTGATATTAGCATGGATTTCGTTTTGGGTTTGCCTAGAACTCAAAGGGGAAATGATTCGATATTTGTTGTAGTGGACAGGTTTTCGAAGATGACACATTTTATTGCCTGCAAGAAGACAGCGGATGCAGTGCGAGTGGCACAGTTATTTTTCAAGGAGATCTATCGACTTCATGGTTTACCAGAATCTATTGTTTTTGACAGGGATACTCGTTTTCTGAGTCACTTTTGGTTGAGTTTGTGGAAGATGGTGGGAACGAAACTGAAATTTAGCTGTGCTTATCATCCGCAAACTGATGGACAGACGGAAGTTGTTAACAGGTCATTGGGAAATTTGTTGCGTTGTCTTGTACAGGATAATTTGAGAAGTTGGGACATGAAGCTATGCCAGGCAGAATTTGCTCATAATCATGCAGTGAATCGTAGCACAGGATTCAGTCCATTTCAGATTGTTTATTCAATTTTACCCAGGGTACCGTTAGATTTAGCGGTGGTACCACAAGCAAAGGGGACGGTTAAACGAGCTGTTGATTTTATTGAAGGATTGACGGAGTGTCATAAGATCGTTCGGGAACGATTGGAAAAGTCGAATGAGAAGTATAAGCAAGCTGCTGATTTGAAGAGACGAAGTGTTGAATTTAATGAAGGTGATTTGGTTTATGCAGTACTGACTAAAGACCGTTTTCCGGTTGGAACGTATAATAAGTTGAAAGAACGGAAAATTGGTCCGATTGAAATTTTAAAGAAAATCAATGAGAATGCTTATAAGTTGAAGCTGCCGGAGGATGTATACACTTCTGATGTTTTCAATATTAAACATTTAATTCCGTATCGTGGGAATGAAATTGTTGTGGAAGAAGATGTTGAGAATTCGAGGTCGAATTTCTGTCAACCCGGGGAGGATGATGCAGTGCAATCAGAAGAAATGCAAGTATTAGGTCGCTCACGACCTAAAAAGGAAGAGATAGGTCGCTCAAGACCTAACAATGATACAGCGCGACCTAACGAATTGAGATTGAGTTGTCTCCGACTTAAGAAAGCATGGTCACGACCTAACAACGGAGTTTTGGGTCGTCTCCGACCTAAGAAAACACAGGAAGAAGCATTCCGACCTAACAAGCTCCGACCTAGTGATATTGAACGACCTAATGATATTGAACGACCTAGTGATATTGAACGAGATAAATATGCCGAGTTACGAGCTAGTGATGTTGAACGAGATAACTTCGCCGAGTTCCGATCTAAGCAAGCTGAACTGCCTTCTATTTTAGGTCGTAGGGGATTGGGTAGTGTTGTATTTTAGGTCGTTACCGACCTATGGGTTGTGTTGGGTGTTAAGTCGTGAATCGTTGAGTCGTTATATGTTAAGTCGGTAACGAGTTAAGTCGTGTACATATGTTGTGTGTTGTATTGCTTAACTCGGTCATGAATGGGAAGTGTTAGGTCGCGTACGACCTATGGTGAGTCGGTCGTGTTGAGTCGCGTGAGTTGTTTAGGTCGTTGAGTGCTGTGTTGTATACAGGAGAGTATGTTGTGCTGATAGGTCGCTGCCGACCTAGGTGTTGTTAAAATGTGTTGAGTCGCTGATGTTAGGTCGCTGCCGACCTAAGTTAGGTCGTAAGTCGTGGCCGACCTAAGAGTCAGGTGATGATTTGTTGCGTTGCGTTGTAAAAGCTATAAATAGAGTGTGTGTTGTAATTTTTGTGGTTGTTGATTTTTGAATAAAATTCTCTTTGTTAGCTTTGTACTTTCATACCAATTGGTAGTTGAGTGTGATCTCCTATCTCCTCTTTCGGTTAATCGAGTGCGCTCGATTCAACGATCGTAGAAGCCGATTCACGGAATCTAGTGCGCTAGATCAACGTGCGAAGAATCGTAGATCTTAGAACACGGTATAGTGCGCTATCAACGTGTTTGAGATAGCTAGAGTTCGGTATCTTTGGATCAACGAACTTGGGCATTTTGGTATCTTCAACTCACCGATTGCTACATTTCATTGATTGAAGTTTTGTTTGATTAATCCGCTGCGTCAATTCATATACAACCTCATCAATTTGAATGGTTTAAAACTCAATCGCTTACATTTAATTTAATTTTAAGCAAACTGGTCTCATATTTAATTCAATTGATCTCAAAATCAATTTATTTTACTTCTATCAATTCATAGAATTTTAATTACTTCCATTTACATCAAATGATAATTTATTCCATGCAATTTGACGAGATCTATGTGAATAGATAAGTATTTTTGTTTTATAACCAATTTAAATTGATTTCAACTCAATTTATACTTCATTCTATTCCATTTTAAACTTATGCACAATCCATATATTCTCATTTTCATTGCATTTTAAATTTGAATCCATTGACTTGCATTTTATTCCTTATTTACCAAACCAGTTCATGCAAAACCATTAACAAGTTAGATTCTTCTTCATTACCAATTAAATTTCCTTTTTATTTTAATTCATTCACGACCATTTATTTAGCTCGACCAATTCCAAGCTTGCACATTACTACCCATTTCCGAATTAATTCAAACCAAACTTTAATTTAATGGTCTTCCAATTTTACTCGTAGTCGAGCTTCGAATTATTCTCAACTTAAGTTAATTTACTCAATTTATTTCACTTCAAACTTAAGTTCACTTCCATTTGATTCTTTTTTATCCCATCCATTTATTTATTCAATATAATTAGTTTATCCACTCAATCCATTTTGAATTTTCATTTCCTTATATATTATTTATAATCCACCAAATTCTATTTCGATCCAAATTTATTTTTACTTGATTCAAATCCAACCCAATATCATTACACTTAGTTTTAAGTTGAATTTAATTCAACTCTTCTATTTGTTTAGTTTTAAGTTAATTCACTTCAATCTATTCAAAATTTTATACATAAGCTCATTTTCATTTTACAAGTAAATTTTTCTCTTTTATTACTCAACTTAACTCAATTGATTCCAAGACCATATCCAATTTATTACATGGCCATTTTCCAATTTATCTTCACTTATTTGGATTTTATTTGCAATTCATGCCATTATTATTTTAATCCACTTACATTTTTATTCGATACATTTCAATTATACTTAATTTGTTAACACTTCACAATTAATTTTAAATAATAACTCAAGTTCTGAATTCATTATCCATTTTCAATTTACCACCCAATTTTATAAACTCACAGTTCAACTTCATTCTCAATTACTTTCACTTCATCAACAATTTAAGTCAAATTCAATTTATAACTTGAGTTTATTTCCAAACTTCATCATAAACTCACCATTCAATTTCATTTACTAATTTATGATCTAATTAATTCTTCCCCTGGACAAAATTCAACACTTGATTTTTTTTATCTCAAAATCTCTTCATTTAATTTCTTAAGTTCAAACTTGTTTTATAATTCAAGTTTGGATTTTCTTTTCACCTTTAAATTCATCAAAATATTGATTTTGGATTTTGTATTCCATTTTCAATTTAATAAGTCACAACCTATTGTTTTATACAATTCCATTCATCATAAGCTTGAATATATTCATCTTTTATTTTTAACTCAAACCTTCTATTTATTTATAGCCAAGCATATTTTATTTCCATGGATTTTAATTCTTTTATAAGTTATTCTGAGTTATTTATTTCAATTCCAATCCTTATTCAAGTTATTTTTTCATTTATTTAAGTAAGAATATAATTCCATTCATAGTTCAATTGAATTCTTATTCCAATCTAATCTAATTTTGAACTCAGTTTTATTTAACTCAATTCGATTCAATTTTATTCATCAATCCAAGTAAATCTCATTTTTAACTTCTCACTTTAAATTTAAATTCCAACTTTCAAAGCTTATATTCCATTCCCGATTTAAAAAAAATCATCTCAATTTATAAGCTTACAACCCATCCTATCAGGATTTTTAAACTCCCGGCTTTGGTTTCAAATCATTTTGAAATGTCCAACATCTCAAATCAAATTTCTCAAATGTTAAACCAATCCTGGTTTTATTCTCAACAAATTTCCTTTGAGATTTCAAAAACAAACAGGTTTTCCTGAACAAATCAAATTTTTGGCAGCAATCCGTCACTTAGAAATTCGAAAATGAATACTGATGATGCGGCCGTCACCATCAGAATTATTTTCCAATAATCCAAGTGATTTCAATGCTATATCACTTTCAAAATTCATTTAAAACAGATTTACATTCAGAAATATTTCCAAAACAATATTGCTATCATTTATCTTCAAATACTTCCAAATCTCCGGGATGTTAAATTTCCAAATCCTGCTTAACTCAATTTTACTACAATTCATTTGCATAGTTTATGCGCATACAAATTTTTATTTGAGTATATTTCAATTTATAAATTTCATTTATAATTCATATTTATGAATTTTATATTTTATAATGTGTTTATTTCCTTAATTTTGGTTATAAGTTCCAATTTCTTATTCAATTTCTTCACAATAGTGTTAATAATTTAATATTATCATTCCTTAACAATCAAGCATCCAAATACTATAATACTTTACAAAAATTATATCTTTCATATACAAAAATAATTTGGGTAAAATTATTTCATTTACCCTGTTTAAAACAATATTGTGTCAAATTGTTCTATTCAAGTGTTTAGAGATCCCTATCAATAACGTTAATTACTCGTATTGACCAGAATCCATAAACCACTCAATAAACCAATCAACACAATATAAAATCATTTTATATTCACTAATAAATACGCGCTCATATCTATTAATACGCTCAAACTCATTCTAGAGTACTATAGACTCTATTTTATGAGTAATTCCCACCAGAGCCAAGGTTATCACCAACCTGGCTCTGATACCAACTGTAACAGCCCGCAAATCCGTACCCCTTGAGTCAACACTATTCTACAACAATCAACTCAAGTTGCACAGAAATACGAACCATTTGGGTTTAAGAAGAAGAGGTAGAAGAAGAGGTAGAAGAAGAGAAAACAAAATCAACATCAGAATCTAACCATCGCAGCGGAATAAAATATAATAGATAGTAAATAATCTTTACTCAAAATCAAATATATCAGTTTACATATATTACATCATCAGAGTACATCAGTCACAGCTCACATCAAATACATACAATGGATACACAACAACTCAAACAGCGGAATATATATATATAAACAAGTACGAATGTACGTATCGTCAATCCAGCTCGTCTCCTCAGCTCTACAGCATCATGTCCTGTATTCTATAATACTCGGTCTGACCCGAGCATTAAAGTTAAATAATACCCGAGTCAGTCTGGAATACCAGCGTGAGAAAATTACACTCAATTGATTTTTAAAGTTTCAAAAATCCTTTGAAAACAAAAGCATCTCGTAAGAACACGCCACAAATAAACATGTCGGGTTTTTACCTTACGATAGCTAAAACAATTTTTATAGAAATCCTCTGATATTATAATAGGGTCTATAAACAAATACTTATAAAATAGCCGAAATTGTTACATTCATTAAATTCCAGCTACTAGCCACAGAGTGGGTAATACAAACAATACTCGTACAAGGCTCGTAGGGAGAATGGATTTCCAACTAATGACTAGGCACTGTGGTACCACCTGTCACAGTACGGGGCCTAGATCACCGTACCGAGGAGTACGCCCGCTCCCCTGCAACACAAGGCCGGGACTACCCCATACTGGATAATCCCGAGTGAGATCACCCCGCGGTTGGAATCAGCAACCGCCCACTAAGCCGAAATAAAAAGGGACATCTAGACTGGAATGACCTCACCCTGCTTGGGTGCTACCCACCTAGCCTTGCTGCATAACCCCTGATTTTCAGTCATTCCCATTTGATGAGGCTTGAGGCTAAGCGTTACCTTTTAAGAACAATATCCCTTAGAATGCCCATCGTCCACCTGACGATATTTCGCAAGCATTCATCCATACAAGTCCGTCCCGGGTTCGAACGGAACCGAAGGCACTATTCCTACTACATCCATTTTAGAAATATCCTCAGGATTAGTAGCGACTAGCCCTTGCACTTCACTGCTCCATCTTCGAATCCAAAATCGTTTTCACGAAACGTACAAACTGGATCGAAGTGGTTTTCGAGAAATAAATCTCGATCCCGGTGTCTTCGAAACGATCAACGCAGTTGGCCAATATTGATAGTCGGTGATTTAACTATCAATTAATATTCACAAACAAGCATCAACCAATAAATAATTTTCCATATTATTTATTTATCTCAAAAATATCTTCACAAGATATATTTTCACTTTTCAAATTCCTTTGAAAACAGTTTCAAATCATCATTCTTTTCAGGATAAACTTCCCCGAATATTTCCTATCTCCACTGAAATCACCAAGCACAAAACTAGATTTTTAAAATAATTTAAAACACTTTATTGAAAAATACATTTATCATCTAATCTAGAAAAATTACTTTAATACTTAATTTTAAATAATACTCTAGAAATAATTAAAATAAGGTTACCTTATAACTAAACATTAGGTTTCTTCTTTAAGTCAAAATATCAATTCATTCTTTAAATAACTACTGTTATAATAGGTTAAAAGGAAATATTTACTTTAGACTTTAAATAATAGAAATAATAAATTTTACAAAATATACCTTTAAAACAACTTCAAAATCCTTTAACTTATATTTAAAAATTTAGTTTGAAACGTACTTGGTTATCTAGGGAGAATTTCAAATCTCAACCACTTAAATCAATTTCCCAAATTGATTTCCAATTTATTTTATTTGAAATAAATTCTTTTACTTATCAGTTCATTTCCAAATTCAGTAGTTATGGTCTTTATTTTTATTATTATTATTATATTCTTCTTTACTCTTTCAATAAATCCAAATCTTAAATTCTAAATAATTGTTTGTTCTTTTTAATTAACAATACTACATTTTAAAATTCATTAACTTCTGTTTATACAACTTTCCTTTCCATTCTCAAGATTCATTTATTAGAATTTTAAAGTCACTTTATTTCTTTACCAAGTTATTCTTAAATTTATTCTATAATTATTTTACTTGCAATTTCACTTCTTTATTTTCATTTAAAAAATCAAATTTATATTTTGGTAATTCATTATACCCAATTATATCAACCAAGCCATAACATTCAATATTTTCACATAACTCATTATAGAATATCAAACAATCAGAACAGGGAATAGAATATAAAATAATTTAAATAAAAGTTGAGGGGTCCAGTTGGATCCCTCCAACCTGTTTTCCCTGCATCCACAGACGTTAGCATCACATAATATGCCAACTACAAATTATACTATACTATATCACATCAATAAATTCAACCATACAATCAATTATTTAAATTTAATCATTTTAAATTTATATTCAAACTGAGTGAGATTAACTCACCTTTGATTTGTTTATAACCCAATCCAAATCAGCTTGTTTTTCTCTTCACGATTTCGACCTTGTAAAAACATTAGACTGTTTATTACAATTCGAATAAATCGAACAATTAAATTCTCATTTGATTAACTAATTACTTAATTTAAATTAGTAATTTTCTTTAAGAATCCCTTAGGAACTAAAATAGTAAATGAGTTTATCAAACAATTTATCTTAGTACATTATTTCAAATTAACTAGCAAGTCTAAATATATATATATTTACCTTTGAAACACACATTCCTTTGAAATCTATCTACTTATAAAATTTATTTATATAGATACAAAAATCTAGTTTTCATAAAACTTTTTCAACACATAAAATTCCTATATATTTTCTCCAAAATTTCATATATTTTTAAATTGAAACCTACATTTGCGTTTATCTATATATATATTATGGAAATATAAAATCCTACTTATTAATATTTCTGCTTCTCATAATATGTATATATAAATATTTTCTTTACTTAATATAAATTTATTTATTAAATCAAAATAAGCAAAATTTAAATACCTCTGTAAGATAAAATATGATTTTAAAGTTTCTTTCTTTTATTTTAAACAGTAGTAAAATGTATATTTTTGAACCTAACATGTATATATATTTTCCTAAGATATTAAATCTGTATGGGTTCCAAAGTCTGGCTTGATACAACTTCCAAACATTTTAAAAATTCTATTTCCTTTTCCTAAAAATAAAACTTTTACCTTACAGTTAATCGTTAAAACAAGCTTCCTTTCTAAAACCTTATTGTATATAGCTTCCTACATATACATACCTATATTTTATTTAAATCAAATCAGAAAGGGTTTTGTACTTCTATATATATATATATATATATATATATTCCGTATATTTTTAAAATAGAACCTCTCTTTACCGAATATAAAAAAAATTAAATAAATAAAAAAAACTAAAAAGGAATAAAAGCTCACCCAAAACCCGCTTGCTGCTCGAAGAAATCCCAAAACCCAGATCGTCGAACCACCCCACCATCGTGATCCTGGAAATGGCCGATATCGAATCCCCTCTGCCTTTCCAGGCGAGATGAAGCCATGCTCGATCGACTCCCTTCTGTCGATGTCAATTCGAACGAATCTCGAGCTCCATCATCGAATCACGAAATCCCTACATCTCATGCGAACGCAAGCGCGTGCAGATCCCAAGCCGGCCGCGATCGAATTGACACCACCCCCAACGCAAGCGCACACGCGAGCCTTATAAGTTCGATTCTACGAACAAGACGTGGCGATGAAATCGAATTGGAGAAGAATTTGGGTGTCGGCCATTACTTATTTAATTTTTTTTTCCCGTTTGTATATGATTTCGTTACTGAAAAAAAAGAAGGAAGGGTTCGTGCTTATTAAAGATAGAAAAAGGAATCGCGTGTTGGATACGCTTGTGATTGAATGGACTTGCTACAGCGATATGAGGTGATGTTAAAAACAGCTGAAGTGAGGAAAAGGTTTGATATTGATAAAATTTCAGCATATGTTGACCAAATATAAATATAAATTTAAATTGAATTCGATATAGATTTCAATGCGTTTATATGTCGTACGCTCACACGACAACTCCGATCAATACGAAATTTGAAATCCAATAATAATACAGTATTACGGATCCAATGGAACTAGCTTCGTCGAATTCCGAGAGCGTGCCTCGGAAGGCTATTTTTAAATTCAATTTAAAACGATAAAATTTTCAAAACCGAACAAATCGCTGTTAAATTCAAATTTTAAAACTTCTATTATCTTCAATGTTATCAATATAAATTTTATAAGCCTTCAAATTATTTTTAACAGGCTTAAAACTGAATATTCAATATTTTACCAACTTCAAATAATTTAATTTACTAATTTAATTATCAAATAAACTGTGATATTCTTAATTCAAGTTAGAATTAACATTTAAATATTTAAAATTGATTTAATATTCCGATTTTAAATGCTTGAAACTTCCAGGTCGTCACAGGTATACTATTACTATTATTACCCTTGCATCATGCTATCTGCTGCATTATTTTAATTGTTCTGTTGTATATGTATAACTTTGATAAATGTTGTATAAATAATTGTCAAAGTATAGTAAACAGCTTCATGAACTGTTTATTTGACTATTATATTTTATCGTTCCGCTGCGAGATTCTGTGTTGTTTCTTTTCCTTTATTTCTCTTTCTTTTCTTTTCTTATTTACCCCAATAACCATCTGCCCTTTTGAATGGTTTAGAATCGACATGTGTATTTGATCGTCGGTTTAAACTGTCCAAAAAGGCGGGTCGTTACACTTTGCCTTCCCTCTGTTTGAACTCCTCTTCTCCTTCTTCTGGAATTAAAGTCATTCTAGCCAGGCGACTAACTCCGGGTGCATCAACATCTCTACCACCGTGAGCCTCTTCGGCTGACTCTTCGGACAAGCCCTCTCTCTCTTGAGAAGCACCTTCTTCAAAACTATGAGAAGAGGAAGTGGATCGCGTGTGAACCCTAGATCAAGAAGGAGACGGGTCTTCAACTAGAATGTGGACTTCCTTGGATGCAATAATCCATATCGGAGTAAGTTATCGTCAGTCAACAAGACTTGAACGGATCTTTCCTCGGCATTAATGGCCTTCAGGGTTCAAAAAACTTCATCAAGAGATAAGTCCCTATGCAGCCTTGGGAAACTGTAAGAAATGTTCAACTTGTTAAAAGCTTGGTAGATATGCCGGAACTTAATAATTAAGGAAAATAACTTTCCCTCCGTCGTCCATAAACGGTTAAACCCTCCAGGCATCTGATGAAGAAATAATGGGTCTTGAAATAGGATAGGTTGCTCCGCAAATGTAATATGATTTTTGATTCCTTTGAGCTTCGATTACGACCAAGGACAGACACTCATCCCACCTCTTGAATGAAAGAAAGTATCACAACTTGTTAAATCTCGAAGCACGATTGAATATTCGCATGAAAAGGACATGCAAATAAGTTAATATGGCACAATCGTTGGGATGAATCTAGAATGGGGAAATGCCTAAATTCAAAAGAGTCTCACATAGAAATTTGTTAAAAAGGGTACAACTTCATTTAGACACACATACCGATGAAAAGCGGTATATCCCGGAGGAGGCATGTGAGAAAACTTGTTCTTCTTTGGAAGGCATACGTCTCCCTCTGTTATGCGATGTTGCATGTAGATATTGCATAGGACCTTAATAGAATCCACAGAAGAAGCTCTCTCTGGCGGGTTGATAAGAAATCTTAAATTAGGGGGAGTTCGACCGAAGACCGGGCCTACTAGGACCAACTGGCCATATCCAGCCTGTAAGGTGGAAGGAGAAAGGGCGACAGATGATGACTCGGCTTCCGAAAGTGTCGGGCTTCCTCCACTTGACCTACGGCATGAAGAATCATACTTCATTCTAAACAATAGAACTCGCATCCAAAACGGTTAGGTAATTCTATTCTAAACTAATAGTTTCCCTCACAACACTTGAATTTCGAAGTGACATTGATTCGTGCCGACACAACGGATTTCAAATATGTACCGGGGCAAGTGCAGTGTGCTATCTATAGGGGGTGAGCTCGGTGTCCGAAATACTACAAATGCTTTATCGCGTGTAGATTGTACGCACATAACGGAAAAGGAAAAGGACTTCCCGTATCATTTCCATTTGTTTTTACTTCCTCTACACTTACCCGTTATCGATTGAAGATCGAACATAGATCCATTATCCAAAGCAACGTGGAAGATTCTTTTCAGCACAGGGACACCGAGCATGCAAAAAGCAAGTAAGATAAGTCCAAATTCTTTGGAAGAGCTAGGACCAATTCGTGATGTGCCATGCAATATCAGCTATGGAACATGGCACAAGTCAATTCCAGCTCAATGGACGAAGATAACAAAACATTTCAAGCACCACGGCAAGGCCCGATGTCGTTTTGGAAGGAACTCAAGACTCGATTTACCATCTTCCTCCATTATGAAACAATCAACTCAGACTCCTCACAACAAACATCATGAATGCAACCTTACCGCCCATCATTAAACGACCATTGTAATCAGCGAACCCACCTCAGTTTAATGATCCAAATGCAAAGTTGATTAAAGTTTTAGGGTTAGCGAAATACAATTGGATCGGTGGTGATCTAGGGATGAACCGGCAGCAGCCTATGGTGCCAAGCGAGCTAGTGTTAGGCGGCATAGATAAATGGCGGCAAGGCTCGACAGAGAAGGAAGCACAACGGAAGATCAAATCTTTGGAAAAGGTGGGACGAATCAATGATGGTCTAGGTCGAATCATGGCTAAATACTCATATCACATGAAGGAAAATTGCCTTGACTCGAATGATTGAATGGCTCGGTTCGACTACATAAATAGGAAGCAGAAAAAATACACGAAGGACTCTTAAGTGTTCGGGTCGCCAGCAATCCATCAGCTATGGATCGCCAGCGATCCATAGGATAGCACGTCTAAGACCTCAAACTTGCACTACAACATCCTCCTATTATTTCAAGATATACCAAGAAGCTATGGTGAAAAAACTTGATCCGTTATGATAAGCTGTAGCGGTCGAGACCAAAGCTAAGCAAGTAGCAGTATAACCTGTTTCATATCCACCAAACTCTAACAAAATTACTTAGAATTCAACAAGCTGGGACTAAAAGGATAACTTCTAGAGAATGCCTTATTTCCAATGAAGACGTACTCTGGGGGAAAAGGTTATCTGGGTTTTTAACCCATTAGGATCCATGAGAAGATGGAACAACTTGATAGAGTCATAATGGCTTAGAACTCAACCAAAAGGGGCTAAAGCAATAAGCTAAAGAGAGCCAAGGAAAAGAATGGAAAAATCATCTAAGGGCCATGGTTATAGCTTAGAGTTCAGCCCGTTTCCTTGCATCGTGATCTAATTCATATTACAAAAGCAACGACTAAGTTTGTTGATATTTCGAGTTAACCAAACCAAGAGACAAGCATTCGTCTAGTCTGATCAGTAGCTAAGCACAATTAGTGAGTAAATCGTCATCAAAATAAGGCATGTGCAATGAAACCACACAAACAACGTCAATACAAGACAACAATGAAAACTTATAAGACAAAGTGCAAAAATATTCCAAGTGAATGGATCGCTAGCGGTCCATACACCATGGATCGCCAGCGATCCATACTTGATCATGGAATCGTTGCGACTTAAATTAAGCGAAGAAGAAAATAGGGCTAAATGATTAGCTCGAACTCAAGCTACTACTATGGATTTCTAGCGATCCATAGACCATGGATCGCTAGTGATCCATACTTTTGGCTTGGGTCGCGAGCTGAGCTATACTAGATCCTCCTTTGTCCATCTATAAGCAATTGGCGAAAAGGCCTGGCCTAGAAGCTCTTCGATCTCTATAAATACCATTTAAGATGCAATGTAAATGGGATCTTCTCTAGACTAGTGGCTGAAACTCTGCTGGAAGTTTTCTTTACTCTTCACCTCCCTCACAACAATCTCCAACAGGGTTCACTGTGATTCTCCAGTGAATTCCAACCTTGGAGATTCAGTCTAGCTAAGGTAATCAAGAACTTTGTAATTAAACACTTTTTGTAACAACAATCAGTCTATAATAGAAATTATGAAGTGGACGTAGGCTTTGTTAACAGCCGAACCACTATAAAAGTATTCTTGTCTTCTTTCTCTTACCGCTTTTTTTCTATATCTATTATCTATGTAATTGCTCTGTGAGAATAAGGCTTGTCCTTTCACACTCAAACTAGGGTGTCGATCCATTTTTGGGGTTAACTGGTATGTTACCTTGTAGGTGCTCTCACGGAGGACAACCATCCACACGAGACTTTCTAAAGTGGTCCCTAACAAGGGTAAACCTATGCAATGTATCCCTAACCAATGCTTTCAGACCCAAGGCAAACTCCCTTGCCCTCACCAAAGGAGTACTGACCATCTCAGCTCCTAAAAAAGATTGAATTGGTCAGCATACTCCTTCACTAACAAGCTATCCTGCACAAGGCAGATGGAAGCTCAAGCTACATGTCCTTCTTCATCCCAGAATTAAATTTAGAACTAAAGCGGCGATTGAATTCATTTCAAGTCACGGACCTGCTCATTAGCTATTCAAACACTATGTCTTACCCAGCCAAAGACCCCCCTCTCCAAATATTGAGAAGCATTTCTCGTTAAGAGAAAATTTCTAGACCTATATTGGTGGAAGCCTTCTCATGCATGTGCTCAAGGGTGTGCCCAGACAATAGCCTCGAGACTCGGATATGGTTTCCCTCCCTAAGTCTAAGAAAATCTTGGCATAGCTTCGAAGTGTCTAAAGCTAGTGGAACTAGAAATACTAGTACCCGAAGGGCGACACCACCTCTGATGCCTACCGTAATGGCTGGAAATGTTCACCGGCGGTAGAAACGTTTCTTATGGCAGCTAAATAGTCTTTGGACTAATCAGGCATCATAGACACCCACTCGTAGTTGCTCGTCTACTTTATCTGCCTATACCGATAGCTTGATGAAGATACCATAACAACTAGAGATAGAAACAAATCAAAGTCCAGAAGATAAATGTTGTATACAATACAATATAGAAGAAAAATACAAGTACGCTCTTTCAACGTATTTTCTTTTACCAAATTGATTAACTCAAATCGGTCTACTTGGTCCGAGTGTTGAGCCAAAGCTTCGATATCAAATGTAACAATTCGACTTTTGTAATACTTGAAAATCAGCACCTTACATCATCCTAGACTTTTGAACTCCACAAAATATGGATTATCGGGGTAAAATTAAAACAAACATTAAACTAAGGCATATCGGCAGAATCTCATAGCAGAATGATAACATATAATATATTGAATATACATGGACAAATCAATTTAATAATATAAAGGAGACACACTAGCAGAAATAATTAATGAATGAATAACGATAATAAAAGTCAGAATACATTAAACTCTATATAGATAGAGTTGGAATATAATATCTAATACATCAAGTCATATATAAAAATACATATATGTCACAAACCACTATAATATCAAGTATATATATAAAGTGTCAACGTCGCCTCCATAAAGTGCTCCAACTATCCAAAAAAGCGTATCCTCGAAAGCACCGGACACACTCAATCAAGTACCTAAGAGTTGTCATGACATAAAAAGAAAAAGATAAAATGCGGGTCAGACATAAAACCTGGTGTAAGGGAACTATCTCAAATATTGTATATTAAAAAAATATACAAATAAACATGAATTGCTAAAGCATGGCCGATCCTCTCCATAATCGTGGCTCAAGGATAATCCGAACTATCCATAGACAAGTAAAGTAAACTTATCCAAGAGATAGGAAATCACACCATAACTTGCTTTTCTCCTAATCAACAAGTAAGCACAACAAATATAATGTGGTTGAAACATTTCAACATACTCTAATGAAGGTACCCCAACATCTAAAAGTAAGGTGATCATAATATAAATCTATCATGAAGTACATAATGATAATAAATGTAGCTATAACAAAAACAGCTAACTAATAGCACATACAACATAACAATAAAAGACAACCAAAGAATACAAATAAATAACCATCATTACTGATAGGTGAAGTCTACTATGGGCATCTATCGCGATCCAATGATTCCCTTTGAGGGCCCCAAATAGATAGAGTTAGTATCTAACCATACCATAGACCCCAAGTCACATCCTCTATGATGGGTCTTGTGTAGGTCTCACCGTACCCTCTAAAGCAGACTTTTTATACATATGACCTACTATATTTCTTTGAAATCTATGTAGGCAACACTGTACTATTTGAAGCAAGCTTTAGTGAGATCTAGCCGACTTGTAGATGACATCATCCTATGTGAACCACACCGCACCATCTGAAGCAAGCTTTGGTGACATCTAGTCCACTCTTAAATGATCGCCATCATTCCTATAACGAACTAGGATTTTTGAGTCTCGAAAATCGATACTAATACATCCTTTGTATTCACATGCCGCAAATCTAAGTGTCGGAAAGACCGATCGTTAGGGAAAAAGAAAATAAAGGTAGAATAGAATAGGAAACAAATCTCGCACGAACGAAATAACATATTATTTCAATATAAAATCTTTACAGTGGAAAATTTTGAATACAATATCAGAGTCTAAACTAGATTCAGCCTAGATAGTTATAAATCCTCTATCCCTAAAAATGCTGAAAAAATAAAAATAACAACAAATGCAATAGATGCAGCGGACAATAGAATACATCTATACATAGATGAAGATCTCCAACCCTCCTCTGAAAAGTCCAAGCGTCTTCAACTAAACCTGAAACTACTCGGATCTAACCCAAGTATTAAAAATACCCGAAATAAACTGGCGTGAGATGCTCAAAATTTTAAATGCATAGATCATGATGATGTCAATCAAAACCATTGAAAAGAAGGGTATCTCATAAGACCACGCCGATACATAAATAAGGGTGGGTTTTTACCTTATGATAACCAAAAATTTTTATACCAAAATAATTTGATATTATTTCTAATGGCATTCCTTTAAAAACTCCTTTCAAATAATATACCAAATATAGCCGAAATTGTTACATTAATTAAATTTGATGGTTAATAACTACTTTTTAAAAGTAGGTTGTACAATCAGAACCATAAAGGCAACATATTGGAATTGGATTTCCAACATGATAAAGAACTAGTCATCATTCAGACCCGAAAATCCACGTATAACACCTACTGCATGGCTTTACACGATCTCCGTCAGACTCCGAACTACACCGTTATACTACTATGGAACAGAGTATTACTTGGCTAGGCTTTACATAATCTCCGTCAGCCTCCAGTATATGTCCATTCGTACAGTAAGGCAACAAGTGCCTACAATGACATCTGTCCTCAATAATAGCTCGAAAATATGTTCTTCGGACCACACAGTATCCTGTACCATTCCTAGGATGTAAGCTTGTGAGGCTACGCTCCACAAGCCATGCTTTGATCATAACATGTTCCTGTTTGAATGCCACATTGTCATTCCTTCGATCATTATTGACTTTCACAAACATACAACCTTTGAGCTCATACGTCACAGAGAATGATGTTAAGCTAAGAGAAGTTGCCTTCTCCACCATTAAACAGATGTACGTTTGTAAAAGTCAACATTGCGATTTCAAAAATGCAATTTCAAACATTCATTCATACAAGTTCGTTTTGGGACTGAACGAAACCGAAGGCAATCCTCTAACCACATCCTGTAAGGAATTAACCCTAGATTAGTAGCGATTAGTCCTTGTAATCGAAGATTTTCATAAAAGAGCACCACTGCCACCATAAATATATGATATGATAAATTTCAACCTGAGGGACTAGTGGCAAGCAACCCTTCATCATGAAGATCTTTGTCTACAAAAATCATCATCAGGTCTTCACTTTCGAACATATACATTGGTTTGAAGTGGTTTTCGGATTGGAGTTACCCAAATCTGACCCATATTCCTCCGAACCAATCATCGATTAAAAGATGTTAAGTTCATATGCGATTATTAATCATCGTTCAATTTTATTCATTCATAAATATCTCAAAGAGACATTATTTATTCCATTTATCTTCTTAATAGTATATGGAATCAATAAACCTCACTTATCGGATCCTTTTTTGTTAATGAAACCTTTTTGAATCTTGCAATAATTCCAAGTCATTTCACATTTATTTAGGAAAACATTTCTAAATGATTTATTTAAATCTCATATTGGAAAACATTATTGAGTAAAAGGGATCATGGAAATTATACTAATTCTACTTAATATCAATTTCCGTCTTCAACCTAGTGGTGAAATCACCTTTAAAATTCATACGGATAGTATGAGTTCCCTCCTTAGAATTTAACACCAAGTGTAAGAATATTATCTCCACGCAATCCAAGTTGTTTAAATTTGGAAAATTTAGTCTTTTACACTTATCTCGTTTCCGACATGTTGACCTGATCTATCCCTCACCCAGGAGAGGCCAGGTGTGCCAGAGCATTGGTTACTCCTGAATAAATCCTAAGTTTAAGCACCTCACCTAGATCTCATGAATAGAAAAATTTCAGTCTACTCGTCTGCTTTTAGAGCCAAGATTAAATCACTTGATTTTGGCAGCTTTTCTTTAAATCATTATTTTTGAACTCTTTAAAATAAATTATAAAATCCCAAATCAACTTTAAAACACTTAATTATTATTCGAAAATGTTTATGAAAGATTTGGAAGAGAATACTTAAGTTTAAGTTCATATTTCAAAAGTTATCAAAATGCTGCAAAAAGTGCTACGAATAGTGTTTTCAAAGCTTATTTGATTAAAACAACTTTTCGATCATTTAGATATCCGTTTTGATAATTAAAATCTCTTTTAAAATATTTTAAATGATTTATAGAATTTATTCCCTATTTTAAACAATTTAAGAATATATATATAGAACGTTTGCTACTTTGCCCATCGAACTGCCAAAGTGCGATTTTATTTAAAACTTGATTTGCTCATATTTTAAAATCTACTAAACGAAATCTCAAATTTCCTTTTTTTTGAAAGCTATGGATATAATAGTTTGGGAAAATTCTTATCTCAAAGAATTCCAAGCTATATTCTGTTCTATACATTCTTTTGACTTTTACGATGCGAAATCGCGAACTACATCAAACTTCCCCAAATTGAATTTTAACGTTTATAAAACATTTATAAACTATGAGTGTCACGTTACGTGCTTCGCATGTGAATTGGTTTTCTTATAAATTGTATATGTTTAAATCAGTCAAAAAAATGATTTTTATTTTTAAATAATATTAAGATTTGTATATTTGTAAAGAAGCATTTTGAATTTGTAAATGAAGTTTAATTTTAGATCCTATTTTTAGAAATTTTTTGAATTCATAAAACATGTTTAATTGTTAGATCCTACTTTTAGGTACGTTTGAATTTGTAAAAGAAGTTTAATATTAGTCCTACTTTTAAGTGATTAAGATGTGATAATATATAGAGGGGAATTTTTTGGTAGTTCATGTTGAATTTTGTAAAACATCTAATTATTTATTAGTTTGAATTTCTGTTCCTATTAATTTGTAAAAAAGGTTTTCTTGTATGATCTTATTTTTGAATGATATTAAGATTTATTAATGTTTGTAGAGGGAAATTTTGAATCCATAGAGGAAGTTTACTTGTTATATCCTATGTTTTTGTTTAAGTGACACTAAGGTTTAATAATATTTCTAGAGGTTTATCTATTAGATCTTATGTTTAAGTGAAACTAAGATTTAATAATATTTATAGAGGACAATTTGTAATTTGTAAAAAAAGCTAGATCCTTATTTTAAGTGATATTAAAATAGAGGGCGTTATGGTACATGCTTCGCACATGAATTATTTTTCTACAAATTTTATATATTCAATCGTATTTTTGCGTTGAAATTAAGTGTAGTTAGTTTTAGTTTTTTTTTCCAAGTTGCGAGGTTTGGTTTTTTTTGTTTCAATTTTTATTTCTGTATTTAACTAACGAAGAATTAATTTCTAAAGGAAATTTATTTATTATATCCTATTTTAAAGTGATACGACTTGATTTAGTAATATTTACAAAAGGGTGTTTTGAATTTGAGAAAAAGATTTATTTATTAGATCCTATTTTTAAGTGATACTAAGATTTGATTTGGTAATATTTATAGAGGGGCATTTTGAATTTGTTAAAAAAATTATTTGTTAGATCCTATTTATAAGTGATATTATGATTTTATTTGGTAGTATTTGTAGAGGGTTATTTTTGAATTGGCTAAATTAGCTTATTTGTTAAATCCTAATTTCAAGTGATGGTGAGATTTTGGTAATATCTATAAAGGGGTATTTTTGGTAGTTTACGCTAATACCAAAAAAGTATGACACCAAAGGTAGTACAATAATTGTTAAAGATATTCAAACATTTAAATCAATATTTTCCATATTAAATCTCTTTTTCACTTTTAAATCATTTCATAATATTATATTATTATAATACTTATTTCCATACTTTTTTATATTTAAAACCCTTAAGAGGCTAAACAAATACATACACTTATTATTTATGGATTAAATTTTCAGTTAATTAACTATGGGTTATGACTAACCATTTCTCTTATCATTTATCAAACCAAGTTATCAACCATATCACAACTATATAACCAATCACAATATCAACTAAGTTATCATCCAATATCAACTCATATTTAACATATTAATCTCTAATTTAACATGCATATTATCATTTAAACTTTTATTTCAATAAAACTAAGATTGAGTACTCACAATCACAAATGCTTCCTCCTTCCCAAGTTCCAGAAAATATAGTAGAGTTTCTGCGGCACTTCGTACTTTCTTTTATCATCTTAGAATTAAACCGGTGGCACTTCCTTCTCTTTTTCTTGCTTCGGAGCTTCCTACATGTAACGACCCGGAATTTTGGACAACATAAATTTAATAATCTGGGTTTAAATTTATATTGAATTGATAAATTTTGTTAATAAATTTGATTTGATTCTATAATCTTCTTTATTTAATTATTTAATTTGTGAAATTATTTTTAATGAGTTAATAAATTGTTTTCTATTCAATAATGTATATGTATTTATATATATTTTAAATAGACAAGTTGTTTTTAGTTAAATTGGTATAGCATAATTTTATATGTTTTGAAAATAGAAATTATGATTTATTTTTGATTTGAGCTTTTCAAAAATATTTAATTAAAATACTATATGATTTTAAATATGAGATAAATGTTTTAATTAGTTTAAAATTCATTTTAATTCAAGTTGTATATTAAAATTATGTTACAAGCTCTTTTATAAATTTGTTTTAAAAGTTTCTTTTTCAAATGATTTAATTGTGTATTGTTTTTCTTTGTTCTTGAGAATTATTTAATACATAATTATGTATAAGATTTAATTAACAATGTTTAATACTTATTTAACTCTAATTAAACATTAATTTAATTCTCAAAGACAAGTGTATGTGTATTAAAGCTTAAAGCTAACAAGTGTTCATTTTAAAAGACAAGTGTCAAATTTATTTTCTTTTTCTTTATTTCATTTTCTGAAAATACATTCTTGTTAACTTGCTTTTCATTCATATCATTTTGCTATTCATTCATATTCATTCATTTTCTCATTCCTTAAAAAAAAAAAGAAAACCAAACTTCATCCTCAACCATAATCAGAAGTCTGCACACATTTGCATTCAAACAAAGATTGTAAGCTTCTGAAACAAAGAAACCTGCATTTCTTTGAATCTGCAACCATATTCAAACCTGCAAACTCCTCTTTCCAAAATTCAAGCCTGCATTTCTTTGCATATGAAAACAAATCTGCATTTATGAAATCTTCATCAATTTGAAGCTCTGCAATTTCAAGCAAGTCTGCATACAACTTCTACAAAATCTGCAAATTCAATCAAAGACCTGCATGCAACAGATTTAAACAATTGCATTCACACTCCTCTTTTCCAATATTTAAAACCTGCACAACAGTTTGAAAGGCCTGCATGCATCAATTATTATTCAAGTTAAAGCTCTGTATTACAATCTGGATTCCTTTGCATCTACAACCTGTATTAGAATCTGGAAGCAAATTCAGGCCTACATGCATCATTTAAAAGCAAGACAAAGGGACTGCATTTCATCTTTTCAAATCTGGAATGGAACCTGTATAGTTGATTGTGCTCTGCATTCTGCATAATTAGGTGAGTAACACTAAATTTAAGTAAAGTTAGGTAGGAATGCATGTTGCTTATTTGCTGAGTTAAATTTGTGTTCATGTTTTCTACTGCCTGTGCATATGTGATTTGCATTGTTGAAAAACTGTATTTTACATATTTGCTTAGGACTGTTGAAACATGGTTTTAACTTGGATTGAAATTGTTTCTGGAAGTAGTTTATAAATCATAGATCACAATAAAATTTTTGAATTGATTTTCATTTCAAGTTTGGATTGAAATTTGGGGTTGAATTGTGGCATTACTGTGTAGAACCCTAGTTTATTTGGGGTTTCTGTTTTTGGGTCAATCTTAACTCCTCAGTGCATCGAGTCTGAAGCTTTTGGGGGTGATGGTGGATGGTGAGGTGAAGAAGCTATCACCAAAGTTCGGTCGATGATAATGGTCGGAGTTGAGAGGTATGGGTGTTGACAGGTTAGGCAGTGGATGGAAGTGAGTTTTCAGGTTGGTGATATATGTTTGGTTTGCAGGGATTTTTACTCGGGTTGGTCTCGGGGGAGATAGGAAATGACTCGGAGTAACAGAGTAAATGACTCGAAGTCATTTAGAGTAGTTCTGTGTCTTGTGTTCAGGTTTATATGTAAGAAAACAGAATTGTTTTCCAGATTTTAAAGAATAGTGTTGAAGTAACAATAGGAATCTAAACTTGAAAATTTAAATTCAGTTGGAATCTGAATTTAGTATAGATTCAAATAATTCAAATATGAAACTTGGAAACAGTTTAAATCCAAGAATGAAAGAAGTTTAAAAATGTAACAGAAACTGTTACTGTTTCCTTTAGTAAAGTAAAGGTGTTTAAATATAAAACTTGAATCTGAACCAAGTTTAGGATTTTAAACTGAATTCAAATACAGATTCAATTAATTTAATTTTAGGTTTGAAATAAATTAAATTTTGAAATTTCATTTGGTCTTAAGCAATGGTAGAAACCTGTTTTCCAGGTTATTGAATTTAGGCAAAGAAAATTGCAAACTTAAAGTGTTAACTTGGATTTTAAATTGAATTTAATGATGAATTTAAATAAGTTTAAATTCTGTTCTTTTAAAATTATTTAAATTCTGGAGATTTCAAAGTTTAAGTTTTTTTTTAATAAACAGAAAAACAGTTTCTGTTTTATATGTAAAAGGTAAGTTTAAATTTTTAAATGGAAATTTAAAATGAGTTTTGGTTTGAATTTGAATATGAATTCAAATTTTGATTTGTCTGAGAATTTGAAAACATTTATGTTTTTAAATTTAAATTTGATTTTAAACCTTCAAGTATAAAATGCATTATTGTTTTGCATTTGAAGTAAGAGGTTAAGTATTTAATTTAGGAATTCAAATGAATTCAAAACTGAGTTTTTAAATCTGGATTTAAATTTTTAAGCTTCAGTTTTAAAATAAGGATTTGAATTTAAATTGCTTTTAAATGATTTACATTGAATTGAAAGTGTAAATTGTAGAAAGAGTTTAAAGAATTTAAAACTAAAATGAGTTTAGAAGTTATATTTAAATTTTGAAATTTTAAAGTAATTTTTTTTTTAAATTGATTTGAATTTGATTTGAATTGGAATTCAAATTCTTTTTAAACTTATTAATTAAGTATATGTTTCTTGTAAACATATAAGATTAAGTTGTATTGTTTAAAATCTTATTTTAAATAAGTTGAGTTTTAAAGTTTAAAGAAATGTTAATTGGAATTTAAAGTAAAAATTAAAAGCATTTTGTTTTTAAATGCTTAATTAAATAAGAATATTTTATCTAAAGGATAAATAAAAGATTAATGATTGGATTCATTAATTATTAAGGTAATTAAGATGGATGTTAATTATTTAATAAATGGGAATGTTTAATTAAATAATTAATGATGATTAATTTAATTTGAGATTAATTAATTAAGTTTAATTAATCTATGATTAAGAATGGTTATTAATCAAGGATGATTAATTAAATTTTAATCAATGATTAAGATTCATTAATCAAGTGATGATAATAAAGATTTTAATTAACACCTAGTTAATTAATAATTAGAGATTAATTAAATGGTAATTAAATATTAATTACTTAATAACTAATGATGATTAATATAAATTAATTCTTAATTAAGTAATTAAGAAATGTTAATGAAGTCATTAACTTAAGATATTAACAATTAATTAATGTGATTAATTTTTGATAATTAATTAGATTAATTAATTAATAATTAATTGTTTAGGTTTAATTACTTAATAAAAGTAATTAGTGAATTATTACTTAATGTAATTAATTAAGGTTAATGTGATTTGTTTAGATTAATTAATTAAGTTTAATTGATTTAAACATTTATGGATTGTTGACAATTCCTTTATGTAATTTATGAATTTGTAATTACTTAAGGAAGTAATTAATTTATAATTACTGAATGTAATTAAAGGTATTTGATATAGAAGTAATTTGGATTTAAATTACTTTGAAATTAATCAAGGGGATTAATTTAGATAATTAATTAAAAATAATTAATTATGGGTTGAGTAATTAATGTAGTTAATTACTGAAGGGTTATTAATCAAGGGTGATTAATATATATGTAGGGTTTAATATGATTAACTTGTGTGATTAATATTAAATGCTAATTACTTACTGTAATTAGAGATGGTTAATCAGTAATGATTAACTGAAAAAGAATAATGAGATGATTATTTATAAATTGATTTGAAATCAATTGATGGTTAAGTTAAGCAGGATTTTATTGATAAAGTAATTAATTTAATTCATTTTAAATTAATTAGAGATTGAGTAATTAATTTAATTCATTTTAAATTAATTATAGAAGTGTGATCATTTGATCATTTGCTTATGTTTGATGATTGGTATTGGTTGACTGGTTTGGTTTGTAATCTCAATTATGAGATGAGTAGTGGATGTGATATGGATGCATTGGTTGCTTCTGGATGATAATATAGATTATCTGATTATGATATGATTATCTGTTGATAATGATAATGTTGATTATCTGTGGTGTTGTGAATTATCTATCTGTGTATGCTTAGATAATGAATTGAATTGTTTTAAACTTAAAACAACTTGGACCTAAAAGACACGCTTTGGATTTCGATGAGACCGGGATCGGGTTTCCATATTTGGACATCCGAAAACCACATCGATTCCAATTAACGTTAGGTCGTGAATCTAAGTGGAGCAAGTGAAGACTCGAGGTGTAAGGGCTATACGTCAGTATAACTCTGTGGGTGATTCCGTAATGAGTTTGACGGAATAGGTCTTATAGATTCGAGATGGTGAATCAGAGTGCAAGGGTTATTGTCGTTAACTCTGAGGGTGATTCCAAAATGAGTGTAACGAGATAATGCCTTCGGTTTCGTTCGAACCCGGAACGAACTTGTATGGATTGAATGCTTTCAGAACATCGTCAGGTGGACGATGAGCATTCTAAGTGTTGTGTCCTATAAAGGTAATCGTAACCTCAAGCCTCATCAACCGGGAATGGCTAAAACAGGGGAGGTGCAGCAAAGCTTCGTGGGTAGCCCCCACTTGAGAGTAAGATTTACCCCTGTCTAGAGGTCCCTTTATATTTCGGCTGTGTGGGACGGTTGATCATGACAACCGTCGGGGTTGTCTTATTTGGAACTGTTCAGTAAGGAACGGGTCCGGCTTTGTGTTGCAGGGGAGTTAGGGTGGCTCCTCGGTACGGTGATCTAGGCCACGTACTGTGACGGGCGGTACCCCAGTAGCCCTGCCATTGATGGAATCCAAAATCCAATAAGTGCCGTACGTATTAGTTGTGCCCAACTATGTTGGAATGTGAGATGTAAGCATTTCAGCTATTTTTGTATTTTATTTGAAAACCCTAGACACTATTATAATATCACCGGATTTCCTATCAAATGTTTTGGTTAGCGTAAGGTAAAAACTTTTCCATGTTTATGTGTGGGAAGTCTTACGTGATACCTTTTCTTTTCAAAGTTTTTTTAAAGTTAAGCAACTTTAACCTGTTACTCACACCAGACCCATGTCTGACCCGGAGTTATTTCTGTTTTTCTATAACTCTTGGGTACTCAAATTTTTATGAGTAGTCAAGAGAATTCAGGTTAGGATTCATGATTAGCTTTGACGAATTGTGGAGGAGCATATGGAGCAGGAGACTTCTGCGCATAGTTATATATAGTTTTCCGCTGTGTTTTGTACCTCTGAGTGTTCTGTTTTGTATTGAGTTGTAATAACTAGACATGTGTTTATAACTGTCTAGTATGTGTTGTATATGTCTGTGTAACTCTGATATTTGATGTATACTATGTAATACTTTGTTATTAATATAATTTATTCGTTCCGCTGTTGAGATTCTTGTGTTGTTTCTTCTTTCTCTTCTTTCTTTTCTTCTTCTATCCCTTTCTTTCTTAATTCATGACGCGATTTTCCGGGAGTGGAAATCGGGTCGTGACATTTTGGTATCAGAGCTGTAGGTTGAGTGAATACCTAGGCTCTGAAGTGTGTCTTTCTTTAGGGAGCGTTAGGTTGAGTGAATACCTAAGCTCTGTAGTGGTGTCTCTCTTGAGAGAGCGTATTTGTATTTTTAATATATATATATACATAATTGGTTCTACCTATTTGTTGGATTACCTGTTCGGGTTATTTTTCCAATATAAGTTATAAGGTGGATGAGGTAGAAGTGTGTGTAACACGACTACCACTGGTTGGAGTTTGATGGATGAGGTTGGAAGTGTATTTGTCGAGACCGTAGACCTAATACTGTCTCGAGTAAGTTTTTCTTGGTTGAAAGACTTCATCGATCTCTGAAGGTAACCTGTAAAGGTTCGGAGTTCATCTTTGAAGTACAGAATTGAGTTTGGCTCTGTCGGTTGGGCAGAAGCAAACAAGTAAAGGTGTCTTGATATCTCAGGAAGTAGTAGCTGCGTGATGAGATGCAGTGACTATGGATATTTCCGAAGATATTTCTTTGGAATAAGAGTAAGAAGTGAGTCTGCTCGGTGATGTGGCTGAGTTTAGCTGAGTATTCTGTGTTAATTGGGAGTCTTTGGCTGAGAAGTTTTTTTTAAGTGGAGTTCAGAAGCATCAGAGTGGATCTTTTCTCTGGTAAGTTGGCTAAGTCAGCATAAGCTGTTCTGTTTGGTTGAGAGAGAGCAGTTTCATTGGATTTAGGCTGAGTTGATCGCAAAAGTGACTTGCGATAGTATGTTCTCTTGTGTTTGTTGGAGATTGTCTGGATGTCTTCTGGAAGTCAGAGGTTGTCTGCATCTAGAGATCGAGTTTTCTTTCCAGGATTGGAGCTGGTGGTTCAGTTAGTAGATGGATGGTTCCTTGAGATAGAATTTGGTGAAGCAACTCAGGTTTGGGAGGAACATCTGAGTTTTTCTTTATGGATATATGGAACCATATTTTGTGCTGGGTTGTCCGGTCTGTGCTTGTGCTTTTCGTCAGCATTTTCTTCTGTTTCGGATCAGAGTTGTGCAGCGGAAGCAGTTTGGAGATGTTTCTGTCTTCTTTTTCGGATAAGAAGAAGTTTGTTCTGTCTTCTGTTGTTGAGAAGCAGGGTTTGTGTTCTTGGTTTTTGAGTGATCTTGAGGAGATCATTGGATTGTTTTGATTCAGTCTGTTTCTTTTGGAATCAGCAAGAGTTGAGCTGATTAGGATGGATGTTGATAGCCCAGGATCGTCCGAAGAATTTTATGGATAAGAGACAGAGGAATTTGGATTCTGGAATTGGAGATTTGATTTTGGTTAAGTTTTTTCTCTGACCCAAGGAGCTATAAGTTTGGGAAGCTATCTCCGAAGTGTTTTGGTTTCTTCTGTGTTGGGTAAGACCAGTGTTTGGTTTTCTAGAGTTGAATTGCCAGCTTGGATAACTGGGATTCAAGGTATTTCACGTATCTCTGAGGGAGTACATGTTTGATATTTCTGGTTGTAGAACCAGTAGTTTAAGATGGTTTGTTTGTTGAGTCAGACTCGTTTGTAGTCTGATATTCTGTATAGAATTGTTTTTAGAAGCTCTATAGCTTAGTAGTATTGATTGATTGTATTCTATAGAGCGAGTATCCCGATATATATATACCGGGGAAACTCGTGAAGATTTTATCCAAAATTCTTTTGGATGATTAGATTTGTTCTGATTGTGTGAATTGATTGCTTTGGTTGTTGGCATATGTTTAACATATGCTGTATTTTAAAATAAAATCTGTAAATAGATTATTAAATTGCCTTTGTTTTAAATTTCGGGGACGAAATTCTTTTAAGGGGGAAGGATTGTAACGACCCGGAATTTTGGACAATATAAATTTAATAATCTGGGTTTAAATTTATATTGAATTGATAAATTTTGTTAATAAATTTGATTTGATTCTATAATCTTCTTTATTTAATTATTTAATTTGTGAAATTATTTTTAATGAGTTAATAAATTGTTTTCTATTCAATAATGTATATGTATTTATATATATTTTAAATAGACAAGTTGTTTTTAGTTAAATTGGTATAGCATAATTTTATATGTTTTGAAAATAGAAATTATGATTTATTTTTGATTTGAGCTTTTCAAAAATATTTAATTAAAATACTATATGATTTTAAATATGAGATAAATGTTTTAATTAGTTTAAAATTCATTTTAATTCAAGTTGTATATTAAAATTATGTTACAAGCTCTTTTATAAATTTGTTTTAAAAGTTTCTTTTTCAAATGATTTAATTGTGTATTGTTTTTCTTTGTTCTTGAGAATTATTTAATACATAATTATGTATAAGATTTAATTAACAATGTTTAATACTTATTTAACTCTAATTAAACATTAATTTAATTCTCAAAGACAAGTGTATGTGTATTAAAGCTTAAAGCTAACAAGTGTTCATTTTAAAAGACAAGTGTCAAATTTATTTTCTTTTTCTTTATTTCATTTTCTGAAAATACATTCTTGTTAACTTGCTTTTCATTCATATCATTTTGCTATTCATTCATATTCATTCATTTTCTCATTCCTTAAAAAAAAAAAAACCAAACTTCATCCTCAACCATAATCAGAAGTCTGCACACATTTGCATTCAAACAAAGATTGTAAGCTTCTGAAACAAAGAAACCTGCATTTCTTTGAATCTGCAACCATATTCAAACCTGCAAACTCCTCTTTCCAAAATTCAAGCCTGCATTTCTTTGCATATGAAAACAAATCTGCATTTATGAAATCTTCATCAATTTGAAGCTCTGCAATTTCAAGCAAGTCTGCATACAACTTCTACAAAATCTGCAAATTCAATCAAAGACCTGCATGCAACAGATTTAAACAATTGCATTCACACTCCTCTTTTCCAATATTTAAAACCTGCACAACAGTTTGAAAGGCCTGCATGCATCAATTATTATTCAAGTTAAAGCTCTGTATTACAATCTGGATTCCTTTGCATCTACAACCTGTATTAGAATCTGGAAGCAAATTCAGGCCTACATGCATCATTTAAAAGCAAGACAAAGGGACTGCATTTCATCTTTTCAAATCTGGAATGGAACCTGTATAGTTGATTGTGCTCTGCATTCTGCATAATTAGGTGAGTAACACTAAATTTAAGTAAAGTTAGGTAGGAATGCATGTTGCTTATTTGCTGAGTTAAATTTGTGTTCATGTTTTCTACTGCCTGTGCATATGTGATTTGCATTGTTGAAAAACTGTATTTTACATATTTGCTTAGGACTGTTGAAACATGGTTTTAACTTGGATTGAAATTGTTTCTGGAAGTAGTTTATAAATCATAGATCACAATAAAATTTTTGAATTGATTTTCATTTCAAGTTTGGATTGAAATTTGGGGTTGAATTGTGGCATTACTGTGTAGAACCCTAGTTTATTTGGGGTTTCTGTTTTTGGGTCAATCTTAACTCCTCAGTGCATCGAGTCTGAAGCTTTTGGGGGTGATGGTGGATGGTGAGGTGAAGAAGCTATCACCAAAGTTCGGTCGATGATAATGGTCGGAGTTGAGAGGTATGGGTGTTGACAGGTTAGGCAGTGGATGGAAGTGAGTTTTCAGGTTGGTGATATATGTTTGGTTTGCAGGGATTTTTACTCGGGTTGGTCTCGGGGGAGATAGGAAATGACTCGGAGTAACAGAGTAAATGACTCGAAGTCATTTAGAGTAGTTCTGTGTCTTGTGTTCAGGTTTATATGTAAGAAAACAGAATTGTTTTCCAGATTTTAAAGAATAGTGTTGAAGTAACAATAGGAATCTAAACTTGAAAATTTAAATTCAGTTGGAATCTGAATTTAGTATAGATTCAAATAATTCAAATATGAAACTTGGAAACAGTTTAAATCCAAGAATGAAAGAAGTTTAAAAATGTAACAGAAACTGTTACTGTTTCCTTTAGTAAAGTAAAGGTGTTTAAATATAAAACTTGAATACCAAGTTTAGGATTTTAAACTGAATTCAAATACAGATTCAATTAATTTAATTTTAGGTTTGAAATAAATTAAATTTTGAAATTTCATTTGGTCTTAAGCAATGGTAGAAACCTGTTTTCCAGGTTATTGAATTTAGGCAAAGAAAATTGCAAACTTAAAGTGTTAACTTGGATTTTAAATTGAATTTAATGATGAATTTAAATAAGTTTAAATTCTGTTCTTTTAAAATTATTTAAATTCTGGAGATTTCAAAGTTTAAGTTTTTTTTTAATAAACAGAAAAACAGTTTCTGTTTTATATGTAAAAGGTAAGTTTAAATTTTTAAATGGAAATTTAAAATGAGTTTTGGTTTGAATTTGAATATGAATTCAAATTTTGATTTGTCTGAGAATTTGAAAACATTTATGTTTTTAAATTTAAATTTGATTTTAAACCTTCAAGTATAAAATGCATTATTGTTTTGCATTTGAAGTAAGAGGTTAAGTATTTAATTTAGGAATTCAAATGAATTCAAAACTGAGTTTTTAAATCTGGATTTAAATTTTTAAGCTTCAGTTTTAAAATAAGGATTTGAATTTAAATTGCTTTTAAATGATTTACATTGAATTGAAAGTGTAAATTGTAGAAAGAGTTTAAAGAATTTAAAACTAAAATGAGTTTAGAAGTTATATTTAAATTTTGAAATTTTAAAGTAATTTTTTTTTTAAATTGATTTGAATTTGATTTGAATTGGAATTCAAATTCTTTTTAAACTTATTAATTAAGTATATGTTTCTTGTAAACATATAAGATTAAGTTGTATTGTTTAAAATCTTATTTTAAATAAGTTGAGTTTTAAAGTTTAAAGAAATGTTAATTGGAATTTAAAGTAAAAATTAAAAGCATTTTGTTTTTAAATGCTTAATTAAATAAGAATATTTTATCTAAAGGATAAATAAAAGATTAATGATTGGATTCATTAATTATTAAGGTAATTAAGATGGATGTTAATTATTTAATAAATGGGAATGTTTAATTAAATAATTAATGATGATTAATTTAATTTGAGATTAATTAATTAAGTTTAATTAATCTATGATTAAGAATGGTTATTAATCAAGGATGATTAATTAAATTTTAATCAATGATTAAGATTCATTAATCAAGTGATGATAATAAAGATTTTAATTAACACCTAGTTAATTAATAATTAGAGATTAGTTAAATGGTAATTAAATATTAATTACTTAATAACTAATGATGATTAATATAAATTAATTCTTAATTAAGTAATTAAGAAATGTTAATGAAGTCATTAACTTAAGATATTAACAATTAATTAATGTGATTAATTTTTGATAATTAATTAGATTAATTAATTAATAATTAATTGTTTAGGTTTAATTACTTAATAAAAGTAATTAGTGAATTATTACTTAATGTAATTAATTAAGGTTAATGTGATTTGTTTAGATTAATTAATTAAGTTTAATTGATTTAAACATTTATGGATTGTTGACAATTCCTTTATGTAATTTATGAATTTGTAATTACTTAAGGAAGTAATTAATTTATAATTACTGAATGTAATTAAAGGTATTTGATATAGAAGTAATTTGGATTTAAATTACTTTGAAATTAATCAAGGGGATTAATTTAGATAATTAATTAAAAATAATTAATTATGGGTTGAGTAATTAATGTAGTTAATTACTGAAGGGTTATTAATCAAGGGTGATTAATATATATGTAGGGTTTAATATGATTAACTTGTGTGATTAATATTAAATGCTAATTACTTACTGTAATTAGAGATGGTTAATCAGTAATGATTAACTGAAAAAGAATAATGAGATGATTATTTATAAATTGATTTGAAATCAATTGATGGTTAAGTTAAGCAGGATTTTATTGATAAAGTAATTAATTTAATTCATTTTAAATTAATTAAAGATTGAGTAATTAATTTAATTCATTTTAAATTAATTATAGAAGTGTGATCATTTGATCATTTGCTTATGTTTGATGATTGGTATTGGTTGACTGGTTTGGTTTGTAATCTCAATTATGAGATGAGTAGTGGATGTGATATGGATGCATTGGTTGCTTCTGGATGATAATATAGATTATCTGATTATGATATGATTATCTGTTGATAATGATAATGTTGATTATCTGTGGTGTTGTGAATTATCTATCTGTGTATGCTTAGATAATGAATTGAATTGTTTTAAACTTAAAACAACTTGGACCTAAAAGACACGCTTTGGATTTCGATGAGACCGGGATCGGGTTTCCATATTTGGACATCCGAAAACCACATCGATTCCAATTAACGTTAGGTCGTGAATCTAAGTGGAGCAAGTGAAGACTCGAGGTGTAAGGGCTATACGTCAGTATAACTCTGTGGGTGATTCCGTAATGAGTTTGACGGAATAGGTCTTATAGATTCGAGATGGTTAATCAGAGTGCAAGGGTTATTGTCGTTAACTTTGAGGGTGATTCCAAAATGAGTGTAACGAGATAATGCCTTCGGTTTCGTTCGAACCCGGAACGAACTTGTATGGATTGAATGCTTTCAGAACATCGTCAGGTGGACGATGAGCATTCTAAGTGTTGTGTCCTATAAAGGTAATCGTAACCTCAAGCCTCATCAACCGGGAATGGCTAAAACAGGGGAGGTGCAGCAAAGCTTCGTGGGTAGCCCCCACTTGAGAGTAAGATTTACCCCTGTCTAGAGGTCCCTTTATATTTCGGCTGTGTGGGACGGTTGATCATGACAACCGTCGGGGTTGTCTTATTTGGAACTGTTCAGTAAGGAACGGGTCCGGCTTTGTGTTGCAGGGGAGTTAGGGTGGCTCCTCGGTACGGTGATCTAGGCCACGTACTGTGACGGGCGGTACCCCAGTAGCCCTGCCATTGATGGAATCCAAAATCCAATAAGTGCCGTACGTATTAGTTGTGCCCAACTATGTTGGAATGTGAGATGTAAGCATTTCAGCTATTTCTGTATTTTATTTGAAAACCCTAGACACTATTATAATATCACCGGATTTCCTATCAAATGTTTTGGTTAGCGTAAGGTAAAAACTTTTCCATGTTTATGTGTGGGAAGTCTTACGTGATACCTTTTCTTTTCAAAGTTTTTTTAAAGTTAAGCAACTTTAACCTGTTACTCACACCAGACCCATGTCTGACCCGGAGTTATTTCTGTTTTTCTATAACTCTTGGGTACTCAAATTTTTATGAGTAGTCAAGAGAATTCAGGTTAGGATTCATGATTAGCTTTGACGAATTGTGGAGGAGCATATGGAGCAGGAGACTTCTGCGCATAGTTATATATAGTTTTCCGCTGTGTTTTGTACCTCTGAGTGTTCTGTTTTGTATTGAGTTGTAATAACTAGACAGGTGTTTATAACTGTCTAGTATGTGTTGTATATGTCTGTGTAACTCTGATATTTGATGTATACTATGTAATACTTTGTTATTAATATAATTTATTCGTTCCGCTGTTGAGATTCTTGTGTTGTTTCTTCTTTCTCTTCTTTCTTTTCTTCTTCTATCCCTTTCTTTCTTAATTCATGACGCGATTTTCCGGGAGTGGGAATCGGGTCGTGACACTACATCTCTTCCTAACCTCAATATAGGTTCGACCTTGATGTGTTTGGGGTTTCTGCTCTCGGCCAATGGGGAAAATGGTGGTGCTGTGATTTGAGGAGAGGAAAGGAGGTGATTTGCTTTGGTTTTGAGGAGTTTTGATCACTTTTGAATATGTGTCTGTTTTAATTTCTTATTGGACATATTTTGGCATTAATTTTCCATGCCTTAGGAAGCCATTGAAATAGGTTAAGAGGAAGGAGAAGATGAAGAAGATTATATGTAAAATTGTGAGAGATTGGGTGGGTATTTACAGAAAAAGTTTGTGTAAAAATATCTAAATTCTCCCCCTTGCCTACACCCCTCCCAACCCATCATTCTACACGTTGGTACCCCCATCCATGTTCCTCCATGATTTATTTCACTTCCATGCCATGTGCATCTCCTTAGTGTGTGAGATAGTTGACTTAGAGTTGCCTAAGGTTAAGTATCTAAGAAATATCTAAGATTTTTTTCATATACATATTTATATATAAATGTATTTGTATATTTGTATGTGTATATGTGTTCCTGTATGCATATGAATGTTATATATGAAAGCACGACATATAAAATAGGCTGCAACAACTTTCGAACAACTTCTGTTTGTTAATCATTTAGACCAATATTTTCCATATTAAATCTCTTTTTCACTTATAAATCATTTCATAATATTATATTATTATAATATTTATTTCAAAACTTTTTTATATTTAAAACCTTTAAGAGGCTAAACAACTCCATACACATATTATTTATGGATTAAATTTCCATTTAATTAGCTATGGTTAATTACTAACCATTTCTCTTATCATTTATCAGACAAAGCTATCAACCATATCACAACCATATAACCAATCATAATATCAACCAAGTTATCATCCAATATCAACCCATATCCAATATATCAGTCTCTAATTAAACATATATATTATCACTTTAAGTTTTATTTAAATAAAACTAAGGTTGAGTACTCACAATCAAAAATGCTCCCTCCTTCCTAAGCTATAGAAAATCTGGAAGAGCTTCCATGGTGCTTTGAACTTTCTCTTATCTTCTTGGAATAAACCGGCATCACTTCCTTCTCCTTTTCTTGCTTCGAAGCTTCCTGGATCTCTTCCTAACCTTAATATGGGCTCAGCCTTAACGTGTTTGGGGTGTATGCTCTCGGCCAATGGGGAAAATGGTGGCGTCGTGGATTTGAGGAGAGGAAAGGAGGTGATTTGCTTTGGTTTTGAGGAGTTTTGATCACTTTTGAATATGTTTATGTTTTTATTTCTTTTTGGAGTTATTTAGGCATTACTTTTCCATGACTTAGGAAGCCATTCAAATAGCTTGAGAGGAAGGAGAAGATGAAGAAGATTATGTGCAAAATTATGAGAGAATGGGTGAGTATTTATAAGGAAAGTTTGTGTAAAAATATATCTAAATGTGTAATTACATTTCTTCCCCTTGCCCATACCCCTCCCATCCCATCATTCTACACGTAGTTACCCCTCCATGTGCATCTATCACTTCATTCACTTCTATGCCATGTGCATGTCCTTAGTGTGTAAGATAGTTGACTTAGATTTTCTTGAGGGGTATGTATTTAACAAATATATTAAATTTTTTTCTTATACATGTTTATATATATACGTATGTATATTTGTATGTGGATACATGTTCATGTATGCTTCCGTATGTTATATAAGTGTACATTACATATAAAAAAGGTTGCAACAACTTTCGAACAACTTCTGTTGTTAAACCGTTGAAAATCGGGAAACCGATTACCGGTCGTATTTTCGCTTATAATTTAAATTATATATGCATATGAACAAAATTTTAAAATAAATTTCTAATCATTTTTAATTAATAAAATTTATCTGAATTATAAAATTATATAGATCAATATTAACAATTACTTACAAAAATTGCTGTTATACCGATAAAGCGACATCAATCTTCTTATATTTTTAAATTCAACATATATATCTTTATAAAAATATTATAAATCACTTATTATCACTTTATAATGATTTAAAATGAATTACTATCATTTAAAAATAATTATTTGATAATTATAATAATTATTAAATTATTAAATCATAATTTAAAATCATAAATCAATTATTAAATATAAGGGCATCACTAATGATGTCATAAATACTTTTATTTTTTCCAGAAATAAAATAAATTATTTTGTTTCATATTGTAGTTCAAATTTAAAAATAGGTGTACGTATCCAACTCCATGCGTAACGTTTTACGATTTTAGAGCTGTTTAACGATAGATTGGTCTTTGGTTATTTTATCGCAATTTTTCCAAAGTATATATTTTTATAAACACTTATACAATTATTATTTATTCTTTAAAACATTGCAGTTTATGTTAAAAAATCTTATATTTGAATATTTTAAAAATAAATATAATTTATCAAATTGATATATTTGCGGGTTGTTGCATACTTCTCCCTTAAAAGAATTTCATCCCCGAAATTACACTAAAAGAAAAACCAAAGATATTTGCCCGAATATTTATTTTTAAACTTAAATTCATATGATGTATACAGACCATCCGATTCGATCTACTATTTGTATCCACAACTTTACTTTCGAACTATTATTGATCCCCCATCTCTAGTGCGGACTATGATCAGGCTTTCAATTAGAACTTTTAGTTTTCCTTGCAAGTTCTCAACTATGATAGAAAACTTAAGTATCCAAACACAAACCTCATCAATATTCGTTGTCAAGAATTGAGTGATGAATCCTTTTTTGGACTGGTGTAAACATCTCTAAGTTCCGCACTCGAATTTTAGATCACAATTGCATAATGAAATGTTCTATATATAACATCTATACTTTATTTAACTTTTCAAATCTTTATGAGAACATTTCATAAAACTATTATCTTTTGCTTTAAATACTTTTGTAAACCCTTTATTTCTTCAAAACAGTTCTACCTCTTTTCCAAAAGAATCATTTGTCTTTTATTTGGAATATATTATTAAAATTTCTGTCTCAAACTTCTTTTGAAATTTCTTTGTTAACACATCACATGATAAATTTAATTCCAAACTTGTTTTTTATTACATAAATTTCCCTTTTATACTTTTTCAAAGCATTAGGATATGAATTCTCAAATCCATCTTTCTCAAACATCATTTTATTTTTGCTAATTGCACTTTATTTTATAAAATATACTCTTATAGAATATATTCTTAAATAATTTCTTAATCTAATACATTTATAAAGCCATTTTATAACATCCCCTTTTAAACCTTTTATTTCCAAATATCTTATTAAATTTGATCGGATAAAAGATAAAAGCAGTGCATCGAGAGGATAATCAAAAGAGAACTTTATTAATTAAGATCATATTTTTACATCCATTCTAAGCCATATTACAAACATTTAGAGATAACTCCCTAAGGAATATAGCCTGTCACACACCACCATCATATATAGATACTTGGACTGCTATACATACTATTCTTGGATGCCCTTTTGAGGTAGATATCACTTTAACCTTAGGGACCTAAGTCAGCCACCTTCATTTTTGCACAGTTCTTCATTAAATGTTTCCCCCGGTAGCACCAAATGCATGCCCGAGGAGATTATTTAGCCATATGTCCTAGTCCCTTACAACGGTAGCAACCTTTTACCTTTCCTAACCAAATTCTGGGTTTCTTCTTTGTTTTAGGGCAACCATGTAGAAAATGTCCTTGCCTTTTACACTTGTAACAGAATATATCAACCCTAAAATATTTTTCTCTCTTCTTTTTCTCTGCTTTCCTTTTATCCCTTTCCTTTCCTTTCCTATCCTTACACAGAACTACATAATGACATTCTTTACCGCATCCCTCAAGATGCCAGTATAAGATCCTAGTTTTAAATTATCTTTTGCTTCTTTTATTGCACATGCTCTCGTGCCTACTTTGGAGCCATCAAAAACTCATTTCCTGGAAAATAAGACATCCCGACCTAAGTTATATACCAAGATATCATTAGAAGTTTTATACCATTTATTTCTTCACTTAAAAACGTTTTATCCAAAAAAAACTTAATTCAATTTTTTTGGATTTGAACTTACATTCACCTCCAATGATAAGAGAATAATTTGCCAAGTATTTGATACCTTTGCCCAAGCCAGCATATGATTGATACTTAGAAGATTATTTCTACCATCACCAAATAGATCAAGGCCTTATTCTTGGAACTTTCCAAAGGGATAATATCTTTTAAAATTTCCAAATCACATAAATATTTATGCTTTTGTATATATATAATATACTCGTTTTAAAACAGTGTGTTGATTCGCCTTGTTTAAGTATTTAGGAATCTCTATCGATTAATTGGAGCTCTTCATGCATCGACCAGAATTCATAAACCACTCAATAGATTAATCACCACACAACATTTTTATACCAAATAACAAATACACGCTCATATACATAATACTCTCAAACTCATTCTAAGGTGTTACCAACCCTATCTCTAATGAGTCACTCATCCTAGGGTTTTACTAACACTATCTATAGTGAGTTTCATCCCATTAAAGGCTAGGTGTTCGCTCAACCTAAGCTCTGATACCAAATGTAATGAACCGGGATTTTAGACCCTTGAAAATCAACACTAATACGTCCTTGGTATTCAGTGCTGCAAATCCAAATGCCGGAGAGACGATCGTCAGGGAAAAGAAAATAAAGGTAGAATAGAGCAGAAAACAGTATCTCACACGAATTGAATAACATATATTATTTTAATATAAAATCTTTACGGTGGAAAATTTTGAATACAATATCAGAGTCTAACCTAGATTCAGCCTGGACAGTTATAAACCTTCTGTCCCTACAAATGCTTTAAAAAAAACAAATGCAATAGATCCAACGGATAATAGTGTATGTCCATACATAGATGAAGAACTCCATCTCTCCTTTGGAAACTCCAAGCATCATGAAATAAACCAGAAACTACTCGGATCTGACCCAAGTAGTAAAAATACATAGATCAGGCTTGATAAACCAGTGTGAGATACTCGAAATTTTAAATGTATAGATCTTGTTGATATCAATCAAAACCTTTGAAAAGAAGGATATTTTATAAGACCATGCCTACACATAGATACAGATGGGTTTTTACCTTATGATAGGCAGACACTTTTATGCCAAAATAATTTGATATTATTTCTGTTGATATTCCTATGAAAACACCTTTCAAATAATATACCAAAGATAGAAGAAATTGTTACATTGATTAAATTTGATGGCTTATTAACTACCTTTTGAAAGTAGGCTCTATAACCAGGACCGTAAAGGCTACATATTGGAATTAGATTTCCAACATGATATAGAACTAGTCACCATTCATACCCGAAAATCCACATATAAAAGATAGTTTCCACGTGGCTTTACACGATCTTTGTCATCCTCCAAACTAAACAGTTATATACTATAGAACAGAGTATTACTCGACTAAGGTTTACACAATCTTCATCAGCCTCCAATATCTGTCCACTCATAAATAAGGCAAAACAAGTTCCTACAGGGATATCTTCCCTCAATAATAGCCCAAAAATATTTCCTTTAGATGACATAGTATCCTATACCATTCCTGCGATTTGAGGTTAGTGAGGCTATGCTCCACAAGGCACACTTTGCTTTTTGCAAAGCCACGATTTGATCATCATAGGTTCCACTTTGAATGCCACATTGTCATTCCTTCGATCACTATTGACTTTCATGAACATACAACCTTTGAGTTCGTACATCTCAGAGAAGGGAGTTAAGCTAAGAGAAGTTGCCTTCTCCACCACCATATAGATGTACGTTTGTAAAAGTCAACATTGTGATCTTAAAAATGCAATGCCAGACATTCATCCATACAAGTTCATTTGGGATTGGACGAAACCGAAGGAACTCTCCCTACCACATGCTATTGGGAATTATCCCTAGGGTTAATAGCGATTAGTCCTTGTAATCGACGATTTTCATAACAGAGCACTAATGCCACCATAAATATATGGTATGGTAAATTTCACCCTAGGGGACTAGTGGAAAGTAGCCCTTCATCATAAAGATCCTCGTCTTCGAAAATCATCATTGTCATCATTTCTTCACTTCCGAACATATACATTGGTTCAAAGTGGTTTTGGATAGGAGTTACCCAGATCCGACCCTAGTTCCTCCGAACCAATCATCGATCAAAAGATGTTAACTTCATATTTGATTATCAATCATCATTCAATTTAATTCATTTTTTATTCATTCATAAATATCTCAAAGAGACATATTATGTATTCCATTTTTCTTCTTAATAGTATATGGAATCAATAAGCCTCACTTATCAAATCCTTTTTGGTTAATCAAATCTTTTTAAATCTTGGAATAATTCCAAGTAATTTAACCTTTTATTTAGGAAACACCAAATGATTTATTTAAGTCTCTTGTTGGAAAACATTTTTGAGTAAAAGGGATCATGGAAATTATACTAACTCTACTAAATATCAATTTTCATATTCAATCTTTACTTTCCATCGAACAGCGATGAAATCACGATTTAAATTCATATGGATAGTACAGGTTCCCTCCTCAGAATTTAACACCGAGTGTAAGAAGATTATCTTCATGCAATCCAAGTTCTTCAAATTTGGAAAATTTAATCTTTTATACTTAGCTCGTTTCCGACATTTCGACCTTATCTATCCTTCGCCCAGGAAAGGCCAGGTGAGCCAGGCACTGGTTTCTCCTAAATATCTCCTTAGTTTAAGCACCTCACCCAGATCTCACGAATAGAACAATCCAGTCCACTCGTCGGCTTTTAGAGCCAAGATTAAATCACTTGATTTTGGCAGCTTTGCTTTAAATCATTTATTTAAAATCTTCAAAATAAATTATAAAATCCTAAAATCATCTCCAAAACACTTAATTATTTATTTGAAAATATTTATAAAATATTTAGGAAAGAACACTTAAGTTTAAGTTCATATTTCAAAAGTTATCAAAGTGTTACAAATAGTGTTTTTAAAGCTTATTTGATTATAACAACTTTTGATCATTTATAAATCCAAATTTATAACTTAAATCACTTTTAAAACATTTTAAAGGACTTACAGAATTTATTTCATATTTTTTAACATTTTAAATATATGTATTTAGAACACTTGCTGCTTTGGCCACCAAGTGCCAAAATGCGATTTTATTTGAAACTTGATTTTCTCATATTTTAAGATCTACTAAACGAAATCTCAATTTCCTTTTTTTTGTATGAAAGCTATGGATATAATACTTCAAAAAATTCTTATCTTAAAGAATTCTAAGCTATATTCCATTCTATATATTCGTTTGACTTTTATGGTCCTAAACACGAACTACCATTACACGATGTGTCTATTTTTGACTCAATTTTCATCGAAACTTCTTCAAATTGAATTTTATGTTTATAAAACATTTGTAAACTATATTCAAACATTTAAACCAATATTTTCCGTATTAAATCATTTTTTCACTTTTAAATCATTTCACAATTTTATATTATTATAATACTTATTTCCATACTTTTTAATACTTAAAACCTTTAAAAGGCTAAACAACTCCATACACATATTATTTATGAATTAAATTTCCATTTAATTAATTATGGTTAACAACTAACCATTTCTCTTATCATTTATCAAACCAAGTTATCAACCATATCATAACCATATAACCAATCATAATATCAACCAAGTTATCATCCAATATCAACTCATATTCAACATATTAATCTCTAAATTAACATGTAAATTATCACTTTATGTTTTATTTAAATAAAAATAAGATTGAGTACTCAAAATTGCAAATTCTCCTCCCTTCCGAAGCTCTAGAAAATCCGGTAAAGCTTCAGTGGTACTTCGAACTTTCTCCTATCTTCTTGGAATAAAACCAGCATCACTTCCTTCTCTTTTTCTTGCTTCGAAGCTTCCCGAATCTCTTCGTAACCTTAATATACGTTTGGCCTTAATGTATTTGGGGTGTATGCTCTTGGTCAATGGGGAAATTGGTGGTGCCATGGATTTGAGGAGAGGAAAAGAGGTGATTTGCTTTGATTTTGAGGAGTTTTGATCACTTTTGAATATGTTTATGTTTTTATTTCTTTTTGGAGATATTTTAGCATTACTTTGCCATGCCTTAGGAATCCATTAAAATATCTTGAGAGAAAGGAGAAGATGAAGAAGATTGTGTGAAAATTGTGAGAGAATGGGTGAGTATTTATTGGAAAAGTTTGTGCAAAAATATCTAAATGTGTAATTACGTTTCTACCTCTTGCCCACACCCCTCCCATCCCATCATTCTAAACGTAGGTACCCCTTCGTGTTCCTCCATCACTTCATTCACTTCCATGCCATGTGCATGTCCTTAGTGCGTATGATAGATGACTTAGAGTTGCTTAAGGGTTATGTATTTAGGAAATATCTTAGATTTTTTTCTTATGCATGTTTATATATAAATGTATTTATATATTTGTATGTGGATATGTGTTCATGTATTCTTACGTATGTTATATAAGTGTAATTGACATAAAAAAATTGTCGCAACAACATTCGAACAACTTTTGTTTATTAAACCGTTGAAAATAGGGAAACCGATTACCGGTCACATTTTCACTTATAATTTAAATTACATATGTATGTAGAAAAATTAAAATAAATTTATAATCATTTTTAATCAATAAAATTTATCTCATTTGAATTACAAAATCATATAAATAAATATTAACAGTTACTTACATAAATTGCTATTATACCGATAAAGCGATACCAATTTTCTTATATTTTTCAATTCAACATATATATCTTTATATAACTTATAAATCGCTTATTGTCACTTCATAACTATTTAAAATGAATTACTATCATTTAAAAACAATTGTTTGAATAATTATAAAAATTATTAAATCGTTAAATCATAATTCAAAACCATAAATCAATTATTAAATATAAGGGCATCACTAATGATATCATAAATACTTTTATTTTTTCCAAAAATAAAATAAATTATTTTATTTCATATTCCAGTTCAAAACTAAAATAAGTGTATGTATCCAGCTCTTGCATAACATTTTATGATTTTAGAGCTACTTATCGATAGAATGGTTTTTGGTCATTTTATCGCTATTTTTCCAAAGTATATATTTTTGTAAATACTTATACAATTATTATTTATTCTTCAAAACGTCATAATCTTTGTTATATAATTTTATATTTGAATATTTTAAAAATAAGTATAATTTATCAAATTGATAAATTTATGGATCATTACATTCCCTTTCTTGTCATCATGGATTTCTGTAACAACCCGCATATTTATCGATTTTATATTTAAATATCTTATTTAAATATTTTATCGTTGGTCGGATTTTAGTCCGAAAAGCTACTTTTTGCAAACAGCCGAATTAGGACTCGAGACCACCCCCATTGAGTTCAAAATGACGTTTGCGACCTTTTTGAGTATAAGCTTCGATATGTTTGGAGAAAGTTGATTTTTGCTACATTTTACTTAGGGCTTTGGTTTGGGCTGAGCCTATTAACCCCACTTAACTCAGTTCCAACCCTCTCCTCTTCATTCACTTCTTTTCTATTTTCCTAATACTCAAGCTTTTATGTTAATGGAGAGTGGAAGTGGAAATTAAAACTCCAAGCCCTAGTTCCTCTTGCTAGCTCAAGTTCTTGCTCCAAATTCAAAGAGAACCCATTGGTAAGCATCTCCTTCGTCTTCTCCAACTCTTTCTCCATTCAATTTCAGAAATTTCCTAAACCTAATTTAGGAAATGTTTCTCCTTTAAGCTTAGATTCAAGCTTGTTGAGTTGGAATTGAAGAGTGCTTGTTCTTGCCATTGCTTCATAGCATCTTCTTCATTCGTTTGGGTTCAAAGGTGAGATTTTTAATCTCACATCTATGCTTATAATTCTCTTCTATTGTTAGGTATGAATTCCTAACACTTATTCATGTGCATTTGATTTTGATTTGGATTGCTTTTGTGAATATTCCAATTTTTAGTGTTTTGAGTTCAATTCGTTAAAAATCCTAACTTTGATGTTTGAACATGTTTTTGGTGATGCATCGAGGAGCTTATAGGGTCGGGTAGTCGATTGACATAAACCCGTAGTGCCGTTGCTCATGCGATTGCAAATTGGTCGGGATTTGCACCTCCATTGAAATAGGGTAGGAAGTGAAAGTATACAGGTTCGGCTGACCGACCCCCTGGTCCGGTCGACCGAGCCCTGCAGCCGGTCGACCGACCTGATGATTTTTGCCAGATTAGCCTATTTTGCTAATCCGTTTGAATATCCAACTTTATTCGATTCGTGTTGTCTCCCTTTTGTTGTTGTCATTTATTATCGACTTTGATGACCTTTTCTTTGGGAATTTTAGATATATCCACTTTGATGGATTTTATATCGATTTCTTTGGATTTTATTCACGTCTTCGAATGTGAATTTTTATGCCCGATTGTTCCTACAATCTTCTTTGTGATTTGTCACTTTAAAAATATAAAGGTTTTCTATACTAGTAGTAAATAACAAAATTCTTTCATCAAAACGATTTCAACACTATTTTAATTACAAAGCTCGTTTCTTAAACTGTTTTTCAATCTATTAGTATATACAAGCCTTTACCTCACTCGTATGAGAAATCTAATTAAACGACTTAGTAAAACAAGTGGTATGAAACGCTTGCGTTCACTTTGTTGGTTAATTCTTGGACTTGTTCGATTGAAACCCTTGTGACAATTTTCTAGTGGAGATCTACAATTTGTTCGTAAATATTTAAGTTAAGCTAGTGGTTATGGGACATGAAGCTAAGCTTTTATATTTACTAGCTTAGTGTAATTGACACTTCTCTTTGATCATGACGATCATTTTATGGTTTAGACTAGCATTGTGCGATGTCTCTTTGTCCATGTGGAGGACTGTTCCTCATTTTATTGAGCTTCGTCTCATTTCTCACATGGGTCGTACCTTTTTAGGTGCGTCAATGTTTTATTATGCATGAGGTGTACCTTTCTAGGTGCATCGATGTTTGTTTACACATAGGTCGTACCTTTTTAGGTGCGTCGATGTTTATTTATGCATGGGGTGTACCTTTTTAGGTGCATCGATGTTTATTTACTTCGTGGAGCAATCGGCTCAATAAGTCGGGGCATGGGGCGTATCTTTTTAGGTACGTCGATGTTCGTCTATGCATGGGGCGTATCTTTTTAGGTGCGTCGATGTTCGACTTTGCATAGGGTGTATCTTTCTAGGTGCATCGATGTTAGACATTACATGGGGTGTATCTTTCTAGGTACATCGATGTTTATTTGTGCATGGGGTGTATCTTTCTAGGTGCATCGATGCTTATTTGTGCATGGGGCGTATCTTTCTAGGTGCGTCGATGCTAGAGCATGGGGCGTATCTTTCTAGGTGCGTCGATGTTCGACTGTACATGGGGCGTATCTTTCTAGGTGCGTCGATGTCCAGTATTTTTGTGGGATTGGCCATCCTTTTTATTGTGATTTGGTTCATCGGATGTCCCGTTGTACGACGTCGTTGTTCCTTTTTATTGTGATTTCTGGATTTCGTGTTTTGATTTCTGGAATTTATGTTTCACCAACTTTTACGATGGGCATTGATATATATGTCATTTATTGTGGCTTGGTGAACGAAATTAGGAGTATGACATTCCTTTTTATCTTGAGTAGATCTTTGTGATATTGATTAATCTCTTGTTGATTTTTCAATTACTTATTTATCACAGCTTTGCATTGTGATTATTATATGTTTATGTCATATCTCTTTTTATATATCACTTCATCTGATATTTATAGCTAGACTGATCCGTTTATTATTTTCTTCTTAAATAATACTCGGGTCAGACCGAGATGTTACAGGTGCTTCTGCTTGACTTCTCATCCAGGATTAACTCCTTGACTTTTGGCTAATTACTTTAGTTTAGTAGTTTTTGTTGTATACATTTGAGATATAGACTCTATGATGTATACTCATTCTTTTGTCTAGCACTTGTATCTATTCCTTTGTATTATTGTGGAACCTTTTGACCACCACTCTGATGAACACTTTTATGTGTTATATTCATATCTATTTCCGCCTTTGTGATATGAATTGTCTGTGACTGATTTGTGTTATGTTTATTTCTGCATTTGTTTCCGAAGGACTTATATAGCCACCATGTAGTAGCTTTGAGTTTGCGTCGGTATGTCGGATTTCCTCTTTAAAATAGAATGCATGTTATACTGTCTGACATATCGGTGCTCGCGCAAAGCAATTACACGGATGGTCGCTCCTCAACAGCCTTATTCTCCGTGCTAGTCGACAGCATTACACCATAGTGTTCTTGGCTAGCGTGGGTATAGACGTGGGGCGTCACAGCTTTGTATCAGAGCCAAACTTCGGAACAATATGGAATATTATAACAAGGATCATCGTCCTAAGTCCATCTTAGGAGTCGTGCTTTAGGATTTTATTCGGGTCTACGTACCGTCTAATCCTATTTTCTTTTATGATTCCTTGTTTTATCTATCAAGATTGCTTGATATTCATTTTGTGAATAACCTTCTTCTTCCTCCTTTCTTTCTTAAGGAAGAGAAATGGTTAGTTCTAGCAGTCCTAGCGCTGGTCAATCCAGTAGCCCTTCTCTGGATGGCGCATTCATGTCTGCCCAACAACTTTTGGATCTTGTAAAGAATCAAGAGTTTATCTATGCTTTGAGTAAGAACCCCGAAATGGTTCTACCTTTGAAACTTGAAGTTTCTTTCAATCAGCTTGTAGATGTTACTCTTCTTCATGGAGAGGTTGGTAAAGGAAGTATTTGTGATATTGGGACTTCCAAGAAGAGGCATATTAAGTTCAAGAGCCTTAATCCCAATAAGAGAATGAAGCAAACTTCTTTTGTAGCAAAGACTCCAATCCTTAATCATGGAGGATGCTACAATTGTAATTCTAAGGAGCACTATGCATATATGTGTCCAAAACCTCATTCCTGTCGCTATTGCAAAAAACCGGGTCATCTTTTATCTCCGTGTCCCAAACTTTTGAACAAGGACATGAGAAAGCTAAATATTGTGCAAGCCCCTAGCAACTCTTCTCTTGGTTAAGGTATTTCTCATTTAATCCTTGATTACATTTATTTTGTGATCTTCTTATTTGAGTTCTTTTTGATATGGGTTTCATCTCACTATTTTATATCAAAAGAACTTGTCGATTCTTTTTCTTTGAACATTTATGGGCTTGATGACTTCTTTGAGGATTGCGAATCCGGATTAGTGGATCCGCAACACTCAATTTGCTTTTTATTGATGTCGAAATTATTTTATGAGACTTTTCTTTCCGAGTCGATATTTTTACTTAGGCTTCGGAATTGATTTTTGTAATGATTGGCTTAATTGTGAAGCCCATATCCTATTTTCTATGTGGACAATTCATCTTCGACATTTTCTATCTGTTAAGCAGATTTCTGTTTTTCCTTTGTGATTTTGATTCCAATTTGATGGCATCATTTTATTCCTTAAGCCCACTTATAAGGAAAGTGTTATTTCTCTCATTCATGTAGTTAGAGAAAATTTCCGGTATTTTTGAGTTTGTCTTAGGATTATCACCTAAGCAATATCTTGTGTGGTGTTAAGGTCTTTCCTGCTCGACCTTGCCACCGATTTTCATTTGGCTACGAGTTGTGTGAGTTAGCATTCCGCTTACGCACTCCGCACTCGTTACGATTCTAATGAATGACTTATTTTGTCATTCAATTTGTCCAGCTTATTTCATCCATTTTATATATCAAATATTCTATGAATATTTCGATGAGACTATTCTTGTATTTACTGATTTTGGATGAAAATAGTAATTTAAAATTTTGCAAATCTTTTTCATAAGATTTATTTATAAGTATAACTGGATTTTTGTTCTTGAAACAAACAAAGAATATTCTTAAAACTTTTTAAGATATTTATTTATCCTATAGAAGATGATTTTGTGATTGTATTGCCCGTTGAGTGCTTTAAGAATTCTGGTCGATACGCTTGATCAACGTTATCGATAGGAATTTCCTAAACGCTTTGATGTGACAATCAGACACGATATATTGACTTGTAAATTGTAAATTTTTCTACAAATATTTTTACATTGAAATAATTGTGATTTTGGAAGTTTTAACTTTTCAGGAAAGAAGATTATTTAAAAGAAATTCTTTCTTTTTGATACTCTTATTCTTGTGATTCCTGAAGGGGAACCAAGACTTTGCTATTTGTACCGATACTAGTCGTATTGGTTTGGATGCCATTCTCTTGCAAAGGAGAACGTGCTCTCACTTGTGCTTCTAAATCATTATAGCCTATCGAGACTAGATATATCACTCATGATCTAGTGCTCGCGGTTATTGTTTCTACTTTTAGAGTTTTGCATCATCATTTTTAGGGGAGGAATTTGTTCTCCATCTCGATCATAAATCTTTGGAATAATTATTTTCTCATATGGAACTCCATGTTGACTCGAGTTCCTAGCATCTTATGATCTTGATATTCTTTTTATTCCTGGAAGGGAAATCGTGTTGCCAACGCGCTTTGTCGTAAGCAACAAGTGGTTTATTCTTTGATGTTGTCTGAATGGAATTATCTTTTCATCAAGTTCATCGGACGTTTTGGTACACTTCGTTTTATTGAGTCTTATCTCGTTCCTTTTATGGACTAGCGTCCGATGTCCTTTTATTGTTTTTGGATTCATTGGATGTACCGTTGTACTACATCAATGTCTCCGCTATTTGATACATTGGATGTACCGTTTGCACTACATCAATGTCTTTGCTTTTGATTCATTGGGTGTACCGTTTGTACTACATCAATGTTTTTGCTATTTGATTCATTGGATGTACCATATGTACTACATCAATGTCTTTGCTTTGGTTCATTGGGCGTACCGTTTTTGTACTATGCTGATGTCCCAAATTATTTGAGTTTCTAGTTTCTCGGGTGTACCGTTTTTGTACTACGCCGTTGCACTGGCTCAATTTTCTGCTATTCTTGAAGTTTTCTGCGTCTTTTAACTATGGAAATGCTTTTAGGTTTCCTATTTTATTCTTGAGCCCGGTGTTATTGATGAAATTGAAGTTTCACCAGATTTGACTTATGAGCAACATTCCATTCGCATCATTGCTTCGGAGGTTGAGCGCCTTCGGAATAAAGATGTTCTTCTTGTGAGAGTTCAATGGTTCTCAAATCCTTAGGATTTCTCTTGTGAAATCTTGAGAATTCATCGAACGAAAACTTTCGGATTTACTCCTTCGTGCTCTTTATGGTGAACTTCTTGATTCAAATTTTCTTTTGTGTTAATATGCTTCTATGGTTGTTACTTCTTATATTTCCTTCTTAATTATTGCGAGGACGCAATTTCTTTAAGGAAGGGAGTCTGTAACAACCCGCATATTTATCGATTTTATATTTAAATATCTTATTTAAATATTTTATCGTTAGTCGGATTTTAGTCCGAAAAGCTACTTTTTGCAAACAGCCGAATTAGGACTCGAGACCACCCCCATTGAGTTCAAAATGACGTTTGCGACCTTTTTGAGTATAAGCTTCGATATGTTTGGCGAAAGTTGATTTTTGCTACTTTTTACTTTGTGCTTTGGTTTGGGCTGAGCCCATTAACCCCACTTAACTCAGTTCCAACCCTCTCCTCTTCATTCACTTCTTTTCTATTTTCCTAATACTCAAGCTTTTATGTTAATGGAGAGTGGAAGTGGAAATTAAAACTCCAAGCCCTAGTTCCTCTTGCTAGCTCAAGTTCTTGCTCCAAATTCAAAGAGAACCCATTGGTAAGCATCTCCTTCATCTTCTCCAACTCTTTCTCCATTCAATTTCAAAAATTTCCTAAACCTAATTTAGGAAATGTTTCTCCTTTAAGCTTAGATTCAAGCTTGTTGAGTTGGAATTGAAGAGTGCTTGTTCTTGCCATTGCTTCATAGCATCTTCTTCATTCGTTTGGGTTCAAAGGTGAGATTTTTAATCTCACATCTATGCTTATAATTCTCTTCTATTGTTAGGTATGAATTCCTAACACTTATTCATGTGCATTTGATTTTGATTTGGATTGCTTTTGTGAATATTCCAATTTTTAGTGTTTTGAGTTCAATTCGTTAAAAATCCTAACTTTGATGTTTGAACATGTTTTTGGTGATGCATCGAGGAGCTTATAGGGTCGGGTAGTCGATTGACATAAACCCTTAGCGCCGTAGCTCGTGCGATTGCAAATTGGTTGGGATTTGCACCTCCATTGAAATAGGGTAGGAAGTGAAAGTATACAGGTTCGGCCGACCGACCCCCTGGTCCGGTCGACCGACCTGCTTCTAAGTGCATAAGCACTTTCTATTTTAGGGTCCGGTCGACCGACTACAGGGGTTCGGCCGACCGACCCGCTTCCCGAGGATTTTTGTGGAACAGGGTCCGATCGACCGAGCCCTACAGCCGGTCGACCGACCTGATGATTTTTGCCAGATTAGCCTATTTTGCTAATCCGTTTGAATATCCAACTTTAATCGATTCGTGTTGTCTCACTTTTGTTGTTGTCATTTATTATCATCTTTGATGACCTTTTCTTTGGGAATTTTAGATATATCCACTTTGATGGATTTTATATCGATTTCTTTGGATTTTATTCACGTCTTCGAATGTGAATTTTTGTGCCCGATTGTTCCTACAATCTTCTTTGTGATTTGTCACTTTAAAAATATAAAGGTTTTCTATACTAGTAGTAAATAACAAAATTCTTTCATCAAAACGATTTCAACACTATTTTAATTACAAAGCTCGTTTCTTAAACCGTTTTTCAATCTATTAGTATATACAAGCCTTTACCTCACTCGTATGAGAAATCTAATTAAACGACTTAGTAAAACAAGTGGTATGAAACGCTTGCATTCACATTGTTGGTTAATTCTTGGACTTGTTCGATTGAAACCCTTGTGACAATTTTCTAGTGGAGATCTACAATTTGTTCGTAAATATTTAAGTTAAGCTAGTGGTTATGGGACATGAAGCTAAGCTTTTATATTTACTAGCTTAGTGTAATTGACACTTCTCTTTGATCATAACGATCATTTTATGGTTTAGACTAGCATTGTGCGATGTCTCTTTGTCCATGTGGAGGACTGTTCCTCATTTTATTGAGCTTCGTCTCATTTCTCACATGGGTCATACCTTTTTAGGTGCGTCAATGTTTTATTATGCATGGGGTGTACCTTTCTAGGTGCATCGATGTTTGTTTACACATGGGTCGTACCTTTTTAGGTGCGTCGATGTTTATTTATGCATGGGGTGTACCTTTTTAGGTGCATCGATGTTTATTTACTTCGTGGAGCAATCGGCTCAATAAGTCGGGGCATGGGCGTATCTTTTTAGGTGCGTCGATGTTCGTCTATGCATAGGGCGTATCTTTTTAGGTGCGTCGATGTTCGACTTTGCATGGGGTGTATCTTTCTAGGTGCATCGATGTTAGACATTACATGGGGTGTATCTTTCTAGGTGCATCGATGTTTATTTGTGCATGGGGTGTATCTTTCTAGGTGCATCGATGCTTATTTGTGCATGGGGCGTATCTTTCTAGGTGCGTCGATGCTAGAGCATGGGGCGTATCTTTCTAGGTGCGTCGATGTTCGACTGTACATGGGGCGTATCTTTCTAGGTGCGTCGATGTCCAGTATTTTTGTGGGATTGACCATCCTTTTTATTGTGATTTGGTTCATCGGATGTCCCATTGTACGACGTCGTTGTTCCTTTTTATTGTGATTTCTGGATTTCGTGTGTTGATTTCTGGAATTTATGTTTCACCAACTTTTACGATGGGCATTGATATATATTTCATTTATTGTGGCTTGGTGAACGAAATTAGGAGTATGACATTCCTTTTTATCTTGAGTAGATCTTTGTGATATTGATTAATCTCTTGTTGATTTTTCAATTACTTATTTATCACAGCTTTGCATTGTGATTATTATATGTTTATGTCATATCTCTTTTTATATATCACTTCAACCGATATTTATAGCTAGACTGATCCGTTTATTATTTTCTTCTTAAATAATACTCGGGTCAGACCGAGATGTTACAGGTGCTTCTGCTTGACTTCTCATCCGAGATTAACTCCTTGACTTTTGGCTAACTACTTTAGTTTAGTAGTTTTTGTTGTATACATTTGAGATATAGACTCTATGATGTATACTCATTCTTTTGTCTAGCACTTGTATTTATTCCTTTGTATTATTGTGGATCCTTTTGACCACCACTCTGATGAACATTTTCATGTGTTATATTCATATCTATTTCCGCCTTTGTGATATGAATTGTCTGTGACTGATTTGTGTTATGTTTATTTCTATATTTGTTTCCGAAGGATTTATATAGCCACCGTGTAGTAGCTTTGAGTTTGCGTCGGTATGTCGGATTTCCTCTTTAAAATAGAATGCATGTTATACTGTCTGACATATCGGTGCTCGCGCAAAGCAATTACACGGATGGTCGCTCCTCAACAGCCTTATTCTCCGTGCTAGTCGACAGCATTACACCGTAGTGTTCTTGGCTAGCGTGGGTATAGAGGTGGGGCGTCACAATTTCTTAAATAACTTCCGTACACCCTTATCAAATGGAGGACGATGGTCGTATTTGTGAAATATGCTTTTAGGACCACAAAGGAACACTGATGTCACACACACACACATCAATTTTAACTTTGTGCATGGTCAACTAATATAATGCCAATACTGTTCAACTAGATATTTTTTACCTAAGGCCGAACCTAAGGATTTTGATTGCTTCACTCAATTGTATACGCTCATTGAACATGATCGTGTGACCAATCATCATACCGTTCCCGTGCCTGAATGGTATCAGTCATTTTGATCACATACAAATCACAGTGCATTAGTGCAAGGATCCAGAGTTTCATTGTGCCTTCCACTTCCCTGAGTAACACCTCCTCGAAGTCAAGCCGAAGGTTCCCGAAAGCCTGCATCCAAAACCATGGAAAAAATCCCAATGAAATGGCACCTGGCCTGGGCTTACTGCCCAGGACGAAGCACCACTGGTGGGCCAGTGGCCCACCAGCAATCACTAGTGGTTTCCTTTTTTGGGTAATTAGACTAGGTCAGGTAGCATCTGAGTCGTCGGTGTGGGTTGTGGAATCATGGATCTTAATGCTAATTAAACACTGAGGGGGGGGTGAATAGTGCTTTTTAACTAGTGTAAATATTTTTAATTTTCTTTCAAGTTTGATATTAAATCATGGATTAGCAATACAAAATTATACTAACAATCAACTACAGAAGCAATCACAGATAAAAATAAAAGCAATAACGCAATGCAAAGAGTTTGAGAAATGACACCAGGGCTTTGAAAACTTTATAAAATATTTTAAAATTTATTTTGTTTTAAAAATATAAGAGATATAAAATAGGAGATAGAGATCAAAGATTGCTATCATGGACTTTAATAAATATAAGCTATGACTCTATACACTAAGTTATAATCTTGAGATCTTCATATCTTGGTCCTTGAACTCATGAGTCTTCATGTCAATCTCTTGAATCTTTATAATGTACAGTCTTCTATTCATCACCCGTGTAATATTCTGCACTATATACTATATAACTTAGCAAATCATTAGTATCTATATTTTATATGATTGTATATGGTTGTTATCATCAAAATCAATAGTTGAGGTATTGATAAATCACCCCCTTTTGATGATGGCATCCATTAAATATTCCAGCATATAAAATATAATATAACTCCCCTTGAGTTACATAACTCCCCTGAATATACGTATGTGTATATTTTATACTTCTCCCCGTTTGTTATCAACAAAAATGGGTGAAAAATAAAAGTCCTCGTAAATAAAATACTTAGAAACTGCAGTGTCAAAGTCGATAATAAAGTACCAAAACATGATGTAATATGATATGATAATTAATATGTGGAGACCTATAAAAAACTAATATAATATTTTAGTTATTCAAACTATACGATCCAAACATATAAACCAAAACCAACCGCAATAATTTACATCCTAACTAACAATCTAAACCAAATTAAATCATAGCCAATATACTAGAAATTCAAACTTAGACAGGCCAAACTTTTAAACCTACAAACTAATGCGTCTTTATGATTATGGGAGACTTATGAACGGAGCAAAAGGGATAGTTGAGAGAAAAGTTTCCTTTTTGCTCCAGGAGATTTCCATCTCGATCGAAACAAACTTCTCCTACACATTTGACTTCATGGTCATCCTCAACATCATATTCCTCCTTCTCCTCTTATTCTTCTTCGTTTTATTTATCATTCATAGGGTTGTGAATGACAAGCTTTGGGGTTTCTTCCTCAATTACAATTGGATTGGCTGCATTATCCAACAAATGCTTTTAGAGATTCAGAAGAATGAGCCCTTGCTTTTATTGCTATTTTAAGAGGCATAATTAAACGACCTCTATTTTTGAAAACATGTTGAGGGCATGCTTCATATCATCTTCAATTTTGATGACTTTGGCCATGGTGGTGGTTTGGAAGGGGTCTAGAGTGGTGGTTTCGAAGTTAAAGAAGTCCGTCTCTTCTCTTGGATGTTTGGAATTTGTGGAATCCATTAATTTTATTTTAGTTGGAATTTACAAAAAGAAGATGATAGAGAAATGAGAAAGAATTTGAAATTTGGTGGTCGTATAGTTATGTTTCGAATTTTGAATTTAAGAGGGAAAACAGATTTTCGAAAATCTACCGTATATGTCTAATATATAGGCCGATTATATGTCGACATACATATGTTAATTTTAATATTTTCTTTTCTTTTCAAACGTACAATTTATATGTTATTATATTTATATTTCAGAGAAAGAACATATTCCACACTCTCTTATAAGTTTACTAAGAAATGTTTGAGTTAACGGTTTTGTTAATATATAGGTATTTGATTTTCATTATTTATAAATTCGAGTGAAATGGCTCATTTAATTACGTTACCTCTTAGAAAATGAAGTCTTGTATCTATATTTTTGATCTAGCATGATGTATTGGGTTTTTAGATAGATTTATTGCACTAGTATTATCATAGTATATTGGTTATTTAGAGAAATTTAAACTAAAATCTTTTAAAGTTTGTTGCATAAACCTATGAACATGCTAATTCAGTAGAGATATATTCCACTTCTATTGTGGATAGAGACATGGAAGTTTTCTTTTTGTTAAACCAGGAAGTAAGAGAATGCCCTAAAAAGTGACAAGTTCCACCTGTACTTTTTCAGTCTGATTTGCATCCAGCACAGTTAGTATCACTATATGAAATTAAATCAAAAGAATCTTCTTTTGGATAGAAGAGCCCATAGTCTAGTGTGTTGTTTACATATCCTACTATTCCTTTTATAGATTTAGGCGAGTTTTCTTTGGTTGAGACTTATATCTTCCATAGAGATAGACACTATGCTTTATATCCGGTCCATAAGTAGTCATTAGAGTAAGGATCCTATCATACCTCTATACAATTTTTGTTCTACATCTTTTGTGTTTTCTTCCTTATTTAATTTCTTGTTTATTGCCATGGGAGTTGGCTTGCAATTAGTATTTGACATACCAAATTTCTTAACTAAATTCTTAGCATTTTTTCTTGACTTATAAAAATACCATTACTTAATTGTTTTGTTTGTGGCCTTAAAAAGAAAATTAATTCTCTTATATGACACATTTCAAATTCCTTAGTCATTATATCTTAAAATTCTTTATTTAATTGTTCATTTGTTGATCCAAAAATAATATTATATACATATATTTGTATAAGTTGAATATCATTATTACTTCTTTTAAGGAACAGAGTACTATCTACTTTTCCTATTTCATATTTAGATGGTAATAAGTAGGATTTGAGTCTATCATACCATGCTTTGGGAGCTTGTTTTAAATCATATAAAGCTTTCTTTAATTTATAAACACGATTTAAAAGTTTTTCATCTTTAAATAGTGGGGGCTGCTCTACATAAGATCTTCTTTAATAAAATAATTTAAAAAGACACTTTTGACATCTATTTTATATAATATAAAATTATTACGATTTGCAAAAGTGAGTAGAATTCTAATAGCTTCTAATCTAGCTACAGGAGTAAATGTTTCATCAAAATTATACCTTCCTCTTGACAATGATCTTGAGAAACAACATTTGCCATATTTCTAATGACTTCTCCTTATTCATTCATTTTATTTCTATTGACCTATTTAGTTCCTATTACAGACTTATTTTTAGGTCTTGCGACTAATTTCCAAACTTCATTTTGGTAAAGTGGTTCAATTTCTCTTACATAGCAAGAATCCATGAATCATCTAATGATGCTTCTTTTAGATTTTTAGATTCAATAATTGAGATAAAAGCAACATTACTCATTTTATTTAATTGATTTCTTGTTTTTACAACAGACTGTATATTTCTTAGAATATTTTACATAAGGTGATCTTTCAAATATTTTTTTTCTTTTATTTGCAAGTGTATTTTCAGAGTTTTTATTACTTTTATCATGAGTGATTTCATTATTTGTAATTTTATTAGTTTTATTAGTGTAACAACCCGAAAAATTAAACTATAATAATTAATTAATGAATTAATTAAATGATAAAATAACTTTGTGAAATTATAAGGATTGAGCCATAGGAGTTTCACCATTTTGTCCGTGGTAATTTTCTAGCCAATTTCGATATATAAAACGTCAGAATTCGAGCTAAAATGAACGAGATATGAATTAAACAAAATAAGCATAAAAAAGGATATATATATATATATATATATATATACATAGTGGCTAGGTCGACCAGCCGGTCGACCTAGGCACAAAAGCGGTCGACCGCCCGATCGACCCGCCTGCCTATTTTAAAGAACGAATGAACGTTCATTCGTTCTAAAGTTGAACACGTAATTTGCATTATATGGATTCATCTGGTCCTTCTATTTTTGCATCCGATGGCCCTCATTCACCATATGACGTGGTTGCATCCTATTCAATCCCCAAATCCAATGGTCTGAGATCCACTTTTACCTCTATAAGTAGAACCCTAGGCCTAACACTTTTTCTCTAAGATTTTCTCCAATTGGGTTCACCTATTTGGGAAGGACCCTAAGCAGAATAATTTTCCAAGAAGGAAATTATTTTAAATAAAAATATTTAACAACTCCAAGTGGATCCGTGAAGGCCTAAAGGGAAGAGCTAAGGACCAGAGGTGAGTGATTGTAATTATTTTAAATTTTTTAAATAATTTAAAATAATAGGGTTTCCAATAGTTGTAGTTTTACTACGATTTTTGGAGTAACCTTTTTAGCAATTTATTTACAGTTTTAAAATTATTTTCAGTCTATTTCTTTTTAGCTATTCTTTTCAGTTATTCGCAGTTTATTACTATTATTATAGCTTTTCCATCTATTTACAGTTTATTTACAGTATTTAAATTCATTTTACTATCATTCACAAGACTTTTAGTTTGACCCACTCCTCCATTTTTCCCTTTCCCCCCATAGGTAATCATGGGCAAGGGATATAGGCCATAGCTTCTTCGAGATTCGAAAACCCTGTCATGTATTCCTTCTTTTTTCCAGCATTTTGTTCCTTTATTGTACTGGCACTGTATTGAGGGAAAGTTTATGTTTGTACTCTGGTTTTTCTGATGAGATTGAGATATGCGAATGAGATTTTATTTTCATAAGACAATTGAATTTGGTATTTGGAACATATGTGGTTTGTCTAAAGTATTTATGAAATATTAATTTTAAAAATCAATTATTGTTTTTAATTACTTTCGCTGTGTTATTATTATTTATCTATTTTGTCTTGTGAATCTTAGACTCTGCTAGCATTAGTTATACCTACAACGCACCACATCTTTTAATGTGTCTTTTTGTGTATACTAAGGGATGTGGGGTATTACAATTAATATTTTCTTCTTCATCGAAATTGGAATTATTTATTTTAAAATTCTCATCAAATGAAACATGTACTGTCTCTTCAATGGTGTTAGTTTTGATGTTAAAATACCTATAAGCTTTACTTCTATTAGAATAACCAATAAAAATTCCTTTCTGATTTAGCATCAAATTTATCTAAATTATCTTTTATATTTAATGTAAAACATTTACAACCAAAAGCACAAAAAAGGATACTTTAGGCTTTTTATTATAAGATAATTCATAAGGAGTTTTCTTAGTTCAATGACTTATTAAAATTCTATTTAAAATATAACATGATGCAGAAACTGTTTTAGCCAAAAAACTTTTAGGTGATTTGCTATCAATTAACATCGCTCTAACACATTCTTGTATAGTTCTATTTTTGGATTCCACTCTCCATTTTGTTGGGGTGTTCTTGGAAAAGAAAAGCTACGTGTAATTCCTTTCTTATTACAAAAATTTTCAAAATTCTCATTTTCAAACTCTCCTCCACGATCACTTCTAATCGTTTTGATTTTGATTGACATTTAATTCTGAATTCTTTTAGCAAAATTTTTAAACATTTCAACAACTTCACATTTAAGTTTTAAGAAAATTGTCCATGTAAATCTAGAAAAATCATCTGAATTACAAAAACATATATATTATGTTTTATCGATTACATTTGTGATGGTCCGTAACGATTTAGGAGAAGAAGTTTAATAGGTTGAGAAGTAGAAATAATATATTTTGATTTAAAATAACTTTTACAAAGTATTCCTAGTTGACGAACATCACATAAGTTGTTGACATTGAAAGTCATTTTGGGGAGACCTCCAACAATTTCATATCTAGCAACTTTAGGTAGGTGTTTAAAATTCAAATGACCAAATCTTTTGTGCCAATCCAAGGGTCACTAGATTCAGCCAAAAGACACAGGTTATCACCAGACACTTAAAATATAAATGTTGTGTTTCCTAATACCTTTCAAGATAATGTTTCACTCATTATCTTCAATGTGGAAATTATCATTTTCAAACTTAATTTTAAAACCCTTATCGCATAATTGACTAATACTAAGCAAGTTATGTTTCAGATTCCTAACTAGCAAAACATAAAAAATAATAGGAGTTTTAGAATTAAACAACATTGTTAATGCCAATCACTTATCCTTTTGAGTTGTCTCCGAGGTTAACTGATCCAATATCTTTGTAGACAATATCTTTCAAGATTTTTGGATTTTCAGTCATGTGTCTTGATTATCCACTATGTAGCATTCATTTTTACTTCTTGATATGTTATGAATGAATATCAAGTGTCTGTTCACAATTAGCTATTACCTGCAATTCAAAATTATACCTTTTCAAAAAATGAAGTGACTTTTCAAAATGAATCCACTTGAAAATAATATATTGGTTTTATAGCATTGTTTTTCCATAAAAGTGTTAAAAGAGAACTAACAATATTACTACCATTTATACTTTTTCAAAAATCGAATTACGAGTTTTTAAAAACCTATTGCTCTGATACTAAATATGGTTTGCAGAATTATGGATCTTAAGGCTAAATAAATGCTAGACCGGGGGGGGGGGGGGTGGGTGAATGGTGTTTTCTAACTTATGTAAATCTTTTTAAATTTCTTTCAATTTGAATATTAAATGACAGAATAACGCCATAAAATTATACAATTAAACAGTCACAGATGTAATCATAGATAAAAGTATAAGCAGTAAAACAAAGTAAAGAGTTAAAGAGATGGCATCAGGGATTTTATACTGGTTCTGATTTCTCCTACATGCAGTCCCGTAAAATTGCTCGTACATATTTCTTTTCAAATGCCAATCTTTAATCGGGCGGAAAGAAAACCCAAATGCAATCTTAATTCAAGGCTATGAGAAACACCCTCTTGAATTTCAGAGCTCGAAGTAGACTCACTTGATTTAGACGGGCTACAAGCACACCCACTAGATTTCTAGGCTACTAAGCACACCCACTTAATTTAAATAGGCTACATGCACACTTAAGCAAATACAAACAAAGTTGATAGTTTTTCCAAAGACAATTTCTTAAACTTTGGTTACAATGGATCCTATAGATTTTTGGGCAACACCTTGATCTTTGAATTGAGAGAGGAGTTGTTTCCAGAAAAAGTAAGAAAGTAGTATTGAATTAATACATGAAGTATGAAGTGATTCTAAGAGAGAAAAATATATATTTTCAATGGAGTTTTCAAGAGAGTAAGAGGAGGGAAGAAAATAAGTAATTAGTTATCAAAATATTCGTTTGAACTCCCTTTTATATAGTAAATCAACAGATTTTTCCACTCGTGAAGAGTTGCAACAAATAGACACTTCCTTTCCAAATTTTAAAAACCACTTGGCGGCATGTGTGTTAGCATACTTTATGTCTATATGTAGACATATGCTAGTGTATTTTGAAAAATTGTTTCTTTTAGAATATTTTGAAAATCCTGTAATTTATAAAATAATTTGATACTTCGTAAAATAGTTTAAACATAGTTTATAAACATTTTAAACTTTTAAAAACTTTTATAAAATATTTTTAAATATATTTTGAAAATATATTTTATTTTAAAAGTAGAAAAGATAGAAAATCGAAGATAGAGATCAAAGATTTCTATCAAGGACTTTAACAAATATAAGCTATGACTTTATACAGTAAATTATAATCTTGAGATTTTCATGTCTTGGTCTTTAAATTCATGAGTTTTCGTGTCTATCTCTAGAGTCTTTATACTGTACGGTTTTCTTTTCATCACATATGTAATATTCTACATTATGTACTATATAACTTAGCAAAACATTAGTATCTATATTTTATATAATCATATGCGGTTGTTATCAAGGTTGATATCATCAAAATTAATAATTGAGGTATTAACAACTTGAAGTAGTATCTGAATCATCTAATGTTCCGATGTAAGTTTTCTTTCTTTTTCTACATAAATCAGTAACTAGCGAGATTTTTGATTTATTCTGTTGTGGGCAATTTCTTTGAAAATGACATGGTTTAGCACAGTTGAGGCATCTAGTCGTAGTTCCAATTCCAGGAGTCTTGTTTCCAGATCTTCGAAAGTTGTTCATCTTCTTGTACTTCAAGAACTTTCTGGTCATGGAAGAAATCTCCTCATCATTGTCATCATCTGAATCCTAATTGTCAGTTATTGCATTGAAGGCAATGGATTTCTTTTCTTTTGGCTTGCTTTCTCTTCACTTTGCAATTACGCTTCATAGGACATTAAATTACCTATTAACTCTTTAACTTTTAGAGTGCTAATGTCATTAGCCCATTAAATTGCTAGTGTCTTTTAATCTCATTCAGAAAGGAGTGACTTGAAATTGTTCTAACTTAATCTAAGTTTTTATCTAGTGATACTAAAGAATGTACTATATCTTGAAACCTACAATACATATCAGAAATAGATTCATTCCGATTCATTATAAATGATTGAAACTGATTAGTTAGCATGGAAATGTTAATCTGTTAGACTTTACTAGTGCCTTATGAGTGACTTGCAACGTTCATGGTCTTAGAAATATTTAGTGCTTGTGTCTTTTGGTCAATATTCCAAGTCGAAAAGTTGGTCTGGGGTTCAGTGTACTCATTTTGTATAATATTCAAAATATCTAAACCATTAGACTGTAAAAAATTTCATCCTACATGACCAATAAGTATAATTACTGCAATAAAAAAGTAAGGATCTAACAGTAGATTATCCTTCGACAAAAGTATTAATAAGTGTACTAACAGTGTCACTAGCAATTTAAACTTTTTCAAAAATCAAATTACGAGTTTTTGAAAACCAGTGCTCTGATACTGAATGTGGTTGCAGAATTATGGATCTTAAGGCTAATTAAACACTAGAGGAGGCGAATGGTATTCTCTAACTTACGTAAATCTTTTCAATTTTCTTTCCAGTTTGATATTAAATCAAAAATTAACAACATATAATTGTTCTAACAATCAATCATAGAAGCAATCATAGATAAAAATAAAAGTAATGAAGTAAAGTAAAAAGTTAGAGAGATGACACTAGGGATTTTATACTATTTCAGAATTCTCCTACATCTAGTCCTGTACAAGTACAACTGCTTGTACATATTTTTTCTCATGCCAATCTTTAACCACACATAAGGAAAAACCCAAATACAATCTCGATTTTGAGGCTACGAGACATACCCTCTTGAATTCTTGAGCTCAGGGTAGATTCATTGGATTTGACCAGGCTATAAGCACACTTACTTGATTTAAATCGTGCTACAAACATACCCACTAGATTTGGATGGGCCATAAGCACTGTAACGACCCATAAATTTTAGCGGTTTTATTCATTTAATTAATTGAATTTTTGTGAAATTTTAAATAATAAAATTTGGAAATAGAAATTTAATATTTGGAATACGTCTACTTTAACTTAGCAAATGGTAAATTTTCATCTGATAGCATAGTAGTTTATTTTCTTATGTAATTTTATTTAAATTCAAATCAGTTAGAATTTGATGGTAATGAAATATTTTCCAAACCTGGATATTTTTATATAATAAATTTGTAAATCATCTTATGAGTGAGACGTCGTATTTCGTTTCTACAAATTTTGACTGCTATTGCTCCATTTGTCTTAGTTTTGGCAATTAGCAGCATTTCGGTATCAATTATCGACTTTGATAGGATGATCGTACCACTAATATCTGTATGCCATTTTGATCGTCTTGTCATGCTGATCTCCGTAGTAAATTTGTTTGTGGGTTCTGGAGTTAGGAAGACAACAAAATTTACGGAACGATTTTTTGTATCGGTTCCACAATTTTGGCCTTTTGATTTTCCTTTGACCATTCACTTTCCACCAGTTGAATAAATAGTTGCTTAACTTTTAATCTTCCTAGAAACAATCGTGACTCTTCAATATAATCTGTTTTGAATCATTTTATGATTTCACATTATTTTGCACTTTTCATTTGTTAAAAAAATTGAAGCAAAACTTGTTTTCATCTACCTTCACCCGCCGAAGCTGCCTCACCCTTTCCCTATTGCCTAAATTCTCCACGCTCATCACCAGCCTTCGGCCCACTGCCAGTTCGTCAGTCTTCTTTCCCTCGACCCGAGCAACCATCATCCTCAACCGATGCCATCACCACTTCAGACCCGTCACCAAGCAAACCATGGCTGAAACCATTTCCTCTGGCCATGCCGTAATCACCTTACATCTCCACCTCCTCATCATAGCAGCCTCGCAAACCGATCCTTGCAGCCTCTTCCTATAAAAAAGAAAAAAAAGAAGAAATGAAATCATATGTTGCTTAACCCTATAGCCTTCTCTTTCCACTTTCATATGAGCAGCAATTTGGTGCCATCTCTCTTTGTTGGTAGGTGAGTTTTGTAAGAATCACAGAAGGCTGTTAAATGTTTACAATTTGTTATCTCTATACTTTATAACTAATTAGGTGTAACATTCCCGTTTTTAAATCAAATTTAAACCGGGAATTAATTTAATTTTTGGATTAAATTGTGGGTAAATTTGAAATTTCGAAACTAAATAAAACATTTGTTTATTTATTCACATATATGTATATAAATTAAATATAAAAAGAATTTTGGTTTGAAATTTAAAATAAATCTTTTATAAATAATATTTGGGTTTGAAAAGCTTTATTTCAAAATTTATAGAAATTTATTTTATAATTTATAATATACATATGTAATATATATTTTTAAAGTTGTATTGGAATTCAATATAGTAAATTTTTAAAAGATATTTGAAAGTTAAATTTTAATTTGATATAAATAATTTTAAAAAAGTTGTTTCAAGTTAAATTTATATTTTAAAGACTTATAAATAATATATATGTGTGTTATTTATTACTGTGCAATTAAATTTCGGAATCAATTTCTTTAAAAATTATGATTTATACAATGACTCGAATTTAAAATTTAAAACAAGAATGAATATAAAGTCTTAATTTGTATTTATCTTTTGAAATCAATAAAGCATAATACATTTGAAAATAAGAAAAACATAGTATGTATATATATATATTTATAATTTAAAAAAACATGTTTTTATAAATAAAGATTAAGGGGGGATTTAGACATAACTTATAAATAAATTAGAGACAAGGTGTAAACATAATTTTATCACAAAATGACATTTGTAAAATTTTTAATTCATGCATTAGCAAGTGTCAACATAATATACAAGTGGTTACTTCATCTCTTCCTTTGAAATTAAATTATTCGAATATGAATTTATAAACATTTTGTGATAGGTAAGAAAAACCTGGTTATTATTCTCAGCTTAAAAACTTCTCATTCGCTTCTCTACATTCTTTATCAACTTTCAAAAGAAAAAAAAAATTCAAAATCCGAATAACACCAAAAAACCTGAGATATGAATGCATTTCAACCTGAAATGTAAAACCATATAACCAGTGCAATGCAAAGTGGTTCAAAAGCAAATCATCAAAGATGCAGATCAAAAGCAAACTTAAATCTCAAAACCAGGAAATAGAAGCAACTACAAATCTGGAAAGCAAAGCACAAACCAGAAGATAAAATCAAAATCAGATCTATTGCAAGCCTGTAAACAAAGTAAAGATCAAAGAAAAATCTATTTTCAAATCTTATAACCTGGAAACTGAATCCTATGAAAGAACAATGCAAAGCAATAACAAGATCAGATCATTATCAATTCCAGATTTCAGAACAAAATCTATTCTCTGTTCTTCAATCTCTAGTGAGAAAACTTCTTCTTCTTTTAAACTTGAACTTCCATATTATCTTAAGTCTGTGATGATGATAATTTGGATGTGGTTCGCACAAATGTGAAATTAAGTTTGCATGCCTGAATATGTTGTGTGCATAGGCAAAATATCTCTCCGTTCTTATGTTACTGGTTTTTAAACCTGTTTTAAAAAAAAAAATCTATATCTCCTAAACCAATCAATACTAAGTATTAACCCTAAAATGAAAAGTGGTTATAATGCTGTAATATCAATTTTAAAAATAATCACAAGTATAGTATGGGACAAATATTCTAGAAAATTTGAATATTACAGTAATGATCAATATAAAGTGGAATCAAATGATCTAATTTCGAAGTTCAATTATATGAACAGATTCGCATTTTAAAACAATGATTTTTGACTATCATTTCAAGATTTTTAATTTATTAAATTGTGAGAAAATATGAGATGAGTGAGATTGACATTTTCGCCAATCTCTGATGATCGCCGATGATTCCGAGGTTGTACTTTGTATCGATGATAGCTTAGAGATCGATGAACCTAGGAAAAATACTGGAAGCATTTATTGATGGTCGAGGCGGCGGAATTTTGGTGAACTAGGGTTTAAAGCCCTGTTTTAGTTGACAGGGTTTGCGAGGTGATTGTGCAAGCATGGGTGTATCGGAGCATGTCGACGCAATGCATTTTTGGTTATGGCCACGTAGCCTCTGGTGGTCAAGATCATCTGAGCGAGGCATTTTCGTTGAGGAGGTTATGGGTTCCAGCTTATCTGGATTTTTTCGATTTCATTTCCAGGCGAGTCGATCTAACCTGGGTGGTCGAGATGTTAGGCGAGGTCATCGGTGACTTGCAGACGTCGGCAAGGATGGTCAGAATGGTGGCGAAGTCTGTGCATGTGTACGTGTGCATCAGAGTATCAAGATGCGTTTGGGTTGAGGAATACGAAGTAATCTCAAGTAGTTGCTCGAGTAAAATTGAGTCTGGCTCGAGTTCGTACTCGGGAAGAAGAAGCTTTGGCTCGGTGTAAATTCGTAGTAGTTTAACATGCTATCATGTTTTTGAAGTTTTTTTAAAGGTAAAAACAAAGTAAAATAAAAAGGAAAAAACAAGGAGGGAGCTCGGGGGAAATTCTAGGAAGAGTCGAATTTTTGCTCGGGTATTTAGGGTGTGGGCTCGAGTTTATTTAAATTTTGTTTATCAAGTTTTAAAGTTTGAAAAAAATGAATAAGGTTTCGAACATATATTTCCAAGTTCAAAGGTAAATTATTAAACAAGATTATAACCAAGTTTCAAAGTTTAAATTTCAAAGTTAATAAATTGTTTTGGTGTTGAATAAATATGTATTAGTTAATTAACTTAATTAATTAACAAATGTTTTTGAATATAATGATAAGTAATTAAGGGGTAGTTACTTAATGAAATTAATTAAAATTAATGAAAGCGATTAAGGAAGAATTGATTAATGAAGATGATTAAAGGATAATTACTTAATTAAAAATTAATTAAGGTTAATTAATTAAATTGAATAAAGGTTAATTAATTATTAACTTAAGATAAATTAATTTATAATTAAAGGTTAATCAAAGGTCAATTAAAAATATATTAAGGGTAATTAATTACATGATTAAGGGTTAATTTATTTTGTAATCAACTCAAAGTTAATTTACTTATGTGATTAATTAAGGGGTAATTAATTAAAGAATAATTAATTAATTAATTATTAATGAATTAAAGGTTGATTAACTTATAATTAAAGGTTAACTAATTTATTATTAATGGTTAATTAATAAATGATTAAAGGATAATTAATCAAAATGATTTGTAATTAATAAATATTAATTAGCCAGGATTAGTAGTTATTCAAAAGTAATTAATCAAATGATTAATCAATTTGACTCATGGATGTTTGAATCCTATTGAATATTGAATTGTTGTTATTCCTTTTGTGTGCTACTTTATGATATGGATAGAATTGATTTGAGATGTGTTGAATGTAATTTATATGTGATGAATGTAATTTATTTATCTGTGATATATTTATATTTTATATCCGTGGATCTGTGAATGGAAGATAAGCGTTATAGAGATATACCGTTTATCTATAATTACTACGCTTGAATCTGTGATGGTTGATGACGTTGCACTATTGTGTGAAACCCCTGGACTACGCCATACACACACAAATATGGATTGCACGAGAAAATTGGTTAAGTCACAGATTTTTGAAATGGTTTTAAAGTTGAATTTTGAATCCAAATGATTTTGGAAATGAAATTGAATTACATATGGAAAGTTTTGAAAAGAAATTTTGAATAAAAGTTATTTTGAATAACTTGATTAAGTTTTGAAATTGAAATAGTTTGATTTAAATTTAAATTCAAGATTTGAAATTGAATTCTATGTTTGGAAAATTATGGTTTAAAAAGGGTTGTATAACTTATAAATGCGTTTATATGGGCTTTAAACCATTTTAAAAGTATTATTTTAGAAATTTATATTTAACCCACGTTTGAAAGATTTTAACTTGTGCAAATATAATCGGATTTTTCCGTAACGGAAACTAATTGTTTTCAAATAATAATAGCTTCCATATAAAGAAAGGATTTGCAATTTGTGTTGAAAAATTTCATGTTGAAATGAAATTGTGAATTGTTTTGAGAGCTATGAATGAACCTTTGTGAAAGATTGTTAACTTTGTTTTGAAATCGAAGAGGATTTTAAATGATGTATTTTTTATATATGAAAGATTTGAAATGGGAATTGTTCTGAGAATTATGAATGGATCTTTGGACATAATTTTGAATGCTATAAATTGAGTCTTTGGTTTAATAATTGGATGAGATAATCCAATTTGAAAAGGAAATTGTTTTGAAAAGTTGTGAATGAATCTTTGTGAAATATTGGTGAACTTTGTGAAGTAAATATTTTTCTTTAAAGATTTAAAATGCTAATTTGTTAAACCATTTGTTTGGGTAATAGGTTGTGACTTAACTGACATCCCATTATCCATATAGTTTTGAAATATTGCGCTCATTATTCGGTTTAGCTGGGAGAGGACTTTGTGTCATATAACCCATTCAGAATAGTGATACGACGTTATGGATTGCAATTGAAGACGGTGGTGAAGACCGGGTGTCTTCTATAACGATAGGATAACCTGTCGAATGACTCTGCTCTGAGTTGCTACGGTATAGAGTTCTCCATATGTGATGGGGAGTCCGATCGGGATTGTAGATACCCGAATTGCTAGGACTTCTTTCTTTATTGGACGAAGTGCCTTCAGTTCCGTTCGAACCCAGAACGGACTTGTATGGTTGTATGTCTAACATCACACTTTGAGATATAAAACTGATCCCTATCAAATAATTTTTTTTTTTTGGTGGCGGAGAAATTATTCTCTTAGCTTAACACCCTTCTCTGAGACGTACGATCTCAGAGGTTATGTAGTTGATAGTTATCAATGATATACTCCCAATTTGGTAGTGTGGCATGCTGAGTGCTGCTGTGTGATCATTTGTTGATTAAATCACGACTTTTGTGTAAAAGCTTTGTGGATGAGACTGCATCAGGACCTCACACCCCGAAAATGGTCGAAACAGGAAAGTTGCGGCAAGGTTATAAGGGTCGTGCCCTTTAGGGTGTGTCATTCCCTTCTGGAAAAGGGTGGTATCATGGTATGGAGCCAGATACTTAACTCATGTGGTCACTGCAAATCTATTACTTTGTGATTGCTTTGTGGTTGCTTTGTGGTTGAGAGCTCTCGAATAAAGGTCGCAAACGACCGGGGGATGGCATGCTCGAGTAGTAGTTACCTAGTTACAGAGGTAACCCGGCCTTGTGTTGGCAGAGGGCCGGGTAGGTTCTCGGGACGTCCCTCCAGAGGCGTACCCATGTGGTAGTAGGAAGTTCCTTAGCATGACCATTTGTTGGAAATCCAATCATCCTATACGCGCCTTGTATGGTTTTAGTTGTATAACCTGCCATTTACTTATGGCGGCGCCCCATTGTTTAGATGGTAGCTATAGTAGGCATACAATAATGGTTGTATGCGGGCTAAGATTAATATTGTACTTTCGAAAGGTTTTCTACACTATGCACTAATAATAATATCAAATGGCTTTCGCGTATCAAGCATTTTTGACTATCATAAAGAGAAATCTCCTCCAATTCTGCGTTTGCATGGTGTGTGCGGTGGGAGGCCTTATGGTAGTTTCATTTTCCAAAAAGCATTGCGAATTTCAATTTTAAAATTCTTTTGTTGTTTGTTTTAAAGATAAAACTATTTTTTTTGCTCATACCAGTTCCATGACTGACTCGGAGTTTATTGTTCCTTTCCTAAACTCTGGATGCCCACAATTTTCCACACGGGCAGTCTAGAGTTGCGTTTTTCAAATAATCAAATAAGAGGTGTAGATTCGATAGCTTTCGGAATCTTTGGTTTGGTAGCATTTGGAGGTCTTCTTCAGTCTTTGGATGACTGGCCTTGCTTAGTACAACTGGATGGGGGTTCGAGCTAGCTTTGGATTGGAGATGGAGTTTTTTTTGGAGTTTGGCATTGAAGACATTGTCTTTTCACTGCTATTGTCTCTGTTATTGTCTTGTATCTATCTCTGATATATTGATAGTCATTTGTATCAAATTGTTTTATCAAATTGTTGTATCAGATATTGTACATTAATGATATTATCCTTTTCTTCCGCCGTGTTATTGTACTTAATGTGTTATAAGCTCCGACGAACATCGACGTTTGGATCTACGGCATTTGAATACGGGTGACGTATTCGGTGCCGATATTCGAAGGTCGAGTCAGGATCGTTTCATTTGGTATCAGAGCTGAAGGTTGAACTTTCGCTCAGGAGTATAACACATTAGGTGATTCATTAGAGATAGGGTGAAGTATACCCTCTAATGAGTATTCCCTAAGATATCTGTTTGTAGGCCTCAGTAAATTCTGTTACTATCCACTGATAGTGAGTATGAGTGCAAGAAGAGGACGAGATAGGGGACATGGGAGTACGACTACAAAAGGTCGATACCCTGCAACAACGGAAACAATCTTTTCCAATCAATCTCTTTGATCATTATCCGATTTCCAATTCTTTGATGTCTTCGTGGCAGCAGCAAGAAGGAGCTACGGTGTGATGCTGGCCCGGCAAATCGTTGTAGATAAGTTCTATTTCGTATTCCCATCTTCAGTCTTAACTTCAAATGAATTTGAAATTTGAAATTGAAATAAATTGATTAACAAAATATGAAGATAGATTAATTGTATCGATAAAACGATTTCGGTTAAAACCAAATTTGAAATTCGATTGTAATTTTTGGTGAGTATCAAAGTCTAAAAATGGATAAGTTGGTGTATATTTTGGAATATTCCAATTGGAGTTGTGCATCCATTATCTATTCTTTAGGGTCCAGATATATTCTACGAGTGGTTAGTTATCTTTCGAACTAACCAATTCCTGGCATATTTCGTAGATTGATGACCTGAGTATCTTGTGTAATATCGTATGGGTTTGTTCTCATATCTATTCTTGATATTCTGATTTGGGTAAGCCAAATGCAGAATATATATTCAGTTTGACCTAGAAAACTATTTCTCTATCTTTGTGTATTCATTCTTTGTTGTCTCCCTCGCAAATTTCGGGGACGAAATTTTCTTAAGGAGGGGGGGGGGAGGAATCTGTAACATTCCCGTTTTTAAATTGAATTTAAATTGGGAATTAATTTAATTTTTGGATTAAATTGTGGGTAAATTTGAAATTTCCAAACTAAATAAAACATTCGTTTGTTTATTCATATATATGCATATAAATTAAATATAAAAAGAATTTTGGTTTGAAACTCGAAATAAATCTTTTATAAATAATATTTGGGTTTGAAAAGCTCTATTTCAAAATTTCTAGAAATTTGTTTTCTAATTTATAATATACATATGTAATATATATTTTGTAAAGTTGTATTGGAATTCAATATAGTAAATTTTTAAAAGTTATTTGAAAGTTAAATTTTAATTTAATATAATTAATTTTAAAAAAGCTGTTTAAAGTTAAATTTATATTTTAAAGACTTATATTGTATGTGTTATTTATTAATGTGCAATTAAATTTCGGAATCAATTTCTTTAAAAATTATGATTTATACAATGACTTGAATTTAAAATTTAAAACAAGAATGAATATAAAGTCTTAATTTGTATTTATCTTTTGAAATCAATAAAGCATAATACATTTGAAAATAATAAAAACATAGTTTGTTTATGTATTTATAATTTAGAAAAACATGTTTTTATAAATATAGATTAAGGGGGGATTTAGGCATAACTTATAAATAAATTAGAGACAAGGTCTAAACATAATTTTATCACAAATGACATTTGTAAAAAATTTAATTCATTCATTAGCAAGTGTCAACATAATATACAAGTGGAAACTTCATCTCTTCCTTTGAAATTAAATTATTCAAATATGAATTTATAAACATTTTGTGATAGGTAAGAAAAACCTGGTTATTATTCTCAGCTTAAAAACTTCTCACCCTCTTCTCTACATTCTTTATCATCTTTTGAAAGAAAAAAAATTAAAAATCTGAATCAAACCAGAAAACCTGAGATATGAATGCATTTCAACCTGAAATGTAAAACTGTATAACCATAGCAATGCAAAGTGGTTCAAAAGCAAATCATCAAAGATGTAGATCAAAAGCAAAATTAAATCTCAAAACCAGGAAATAGAAGCAACTACAAATCTGGAAAGCAAAGCACAAACCAGAAGATAAAATCAAAACCAAATCTATTGCAAGCCTGTAAACAAAGTAAAGATCAAAGCAAAATATGTTTTCAAATCTTATAACCTGGAAACTGAAGCCGTGAAAGAACAATGCAAAGCAAAATTAAGATCAGACCATGTCATGTTTTTTCCAGTTTCAAGTCCAGATCATTATCAATTCTAGATTTCAGAAAAAAAATCTGTTCTCTGTTCTTCAATCTCTGTTGAGCATACTTCTTCTTCATTTAAACATGACCTTCCATATTATCTTAAGTCTGTGATGATGATAATTTGGACGTGGTTTGCATAAATGTGAAATTATGTTTGCATGCCTGAATATGTTGTGTGCACAGGAAAAATATCTCTCTGTTCTTGTGCAGGTTTTTAAACCTGTTTTTTTTATAAAAAAAATCTATATCTCTGAAAACAATCAATACTAAGTATTAATCTCAAAATGAGAAGTGGTTATAATGTTGTAATATTAATTTTAAGAATAATCACAAGTATAGTTATGGATAAATATTCTGGAAAATTTGAATATTACAGTAATGATCAATATAAAGTGGAAAATCAAATGATCTAATTTTGAATTTCAATTATATGAACATATTCGCATTTCAAAATAATGATTTTTGAATATCATTTCAAGATTTTTAATTTATTAAATTGTGATAAAATATGAGATGGGCGAGATTGACATTTTTGCCAATCTCTGATGATCGCCGATGATTCTGAGGTTGTACTTTGTATCGATGATAGCCTATAGATCGATGAACCTAGGAAAAATGCTGGAAGCATTTGATTGTCGAGGCAGCGGAATTTTGGTGAATTAGGGTTTAAAGCCCTGTTTGAGTTGACAGGGTTTGCGAGGTGATTGTGCAAGCAAGGGTGTATCGGTCTGGATGGGATCGGGTGGGGAATTGGAGCATGTCGTCGCGAAGCATCTTTCGTCATGGTCACGTAGCCTCTGGTGGTCAATATCATCAGAGCGAGGCACTTTCGTTGAGGAGATTTTGGGTTCCAGCTTATCTAGATTTGTTCGATTTCATTTCAAGGCGAGTCGATCTAACCTGGGTGGTCGAGATGTTAGGCGAGGTCATCGGTGACCTGCAGACATCGGCAAGGATGGTCAGAATGGTGGCGAATTCATGTGCACGTGTACGTGTGCATCGGTGTGTCAAGATGCGTTTGGGTTGAGGAAGACAAAGTAATCTCGAGTAGTTGCTCGAGGAAAATTGAGTCTGGCTCGAGTTCGTACTCGAGAAGAAGAAGCGTTGGGTCGGTGTAAATTCGTAGTAGTTTAACATGCTATCATGTTTTTGAAGTTTTTTTAAAAATTAAAACAAAGTAAAATAAAAAGGAAAAAATTAAGGAGGGAGCTCGGGGGAAATTCTCAGAAGAGTCGAAGTTTTGCTCAGGTATTAGGGTGCAGGCTCGAGTTTATTTAAATTTTATTTACCAAGTTTTAAAGTTTGAAAAAATGAATAAGGTTTCGAACATATATTTCCAAGTTCAATGGTAAATTATTAAACAAGATTTTAACCAAGTTTCAAAGTTTAAATTTTAAAGTTAATAAATTGTTTTGGTGTTGAATAAATATGTATTAGTTAATTAACTTGATTAATTAACAAATGTCTTTGAAATATAATGATAAGTAATTAAGGGGTAATTACTTAATGAAATTAATTAAAATTAATGATAGTGATTAAGGAAGAACTGATTAATGAAGACGTTTGAAGGATAATTACTTAATTAAAGATTAATTAAGGTTATTTAATTAAATTGAATAAAGGTTAATTAATTATTAATTTAAGATAAATTAATTTATTATTAAAGGTTAACCAAAGGTTAATTAAAGATTGATTAAGGGTAATTAATTACATGATTAAGGTTAATTTATTTTGTAATCAACTCAAAGTTAATTTACTTCTGTGATTAATTAAAGGGTAATTAATTAAAGAATAATTAATTAATTATTATTAATGAATTAAAGGTTGATTAATTTATAATTAAAGGTTAATTAGTTTATTATTAATGGTTAATTAAGAAATGATTAAAGGATAATTAATCAAAATGATTTGTAATTAATAAATATTAATTAGCCAGGATTAGTAGTTATTCAAAAGTAATTAAGTCTGATTTAAAATTAATCAAATGATTAATTAATCTGACTCATGGATGTTTGAATCCTATTGAATATTGAATTGTTGTTATTCCTTTTGTGTGCTACTTTATGATATGAATAGAATTGATTTGAGATGTGTTGAATGTAATTTATATGTGATGAATGTAATTTATTTATCTGTGATAAATTTATATTTTATATCCATGGATGTGTGAATGGAAGATAAGCGTTATAGAGATATACCGCTTATCTATAATTACTATGCTTGAATCTGTGATGATTGATGACGTTGCACTATTGTGTGAAACCCCTGGACTACACTATACACACACAAATATGGATTGCACGAGAAAATTGGTTAAGTCACAGATTTTTGAAATGGTTTTAAAGTTGAATTTTGAATCCAAATGGTTTTGGAAATGAAATTGAATTTCATATGGAAAGTTCTGAAAAGAAATTTTGCAAATACAACTTATTTTGAATAACTTGATTAAGTTTTGAAATTGAAATAGTTTGATTTAAATTTAAATTCAAGATTTGAAATTGAATTCTATGTTGGAAAATTATGGTTTAAAAGGGGTTATATAAGTTATAAATGTGTTTATATGCGCTTTAAACCATTTTAAAAGTATTATTTTGGAAATTTAAGTTTAACCCAAGTTTGAAAGATTTTAACTTGTGCAAATATAATCGGATTTTTTCGAAACGGAAACTATTTGTTTCAAATAATAATAGCTTCCATATAAAGAAAGGATTTCCAATTTATGTTGAAAAATTTCAAGTTTAAATGAAATTGTGAATTGTTTTGAGAGCTATGAATGAACCTTTGTGAAAGATTGTTAACGTTGTTTTGGAATCGAAGAGGATTTTAAATGGTGTATCTTTTATATATAAAAGATTTGAGATGGGAATTGTTTTGAGAATTATGAATGGACCTTTGGAAATAATTTTGAAAGCTATAAATTGAGTCTTTGGTTTAATAATTGGATGAAATAATCCAATTTGAAAAGGAAATTGTTTTGAAAAGTTGTGAATGAATCTTTGTGAAATACTGGTGAACTTTGTGAAGTAAATCTTTTTGTTTAAAGATTTACAATGATAATTTGTTAAACCATTTGTTTTGGGTAATAAGTTGTGACTTAACTGAGATTCCATTATCCATATAGTTTTGAAATATTGCGCTCACTATTCGGTTTAACCGGGAGAGGACTTTGTGTCATATAACCCATTCCGAATAGTGATACGACGTTATGGATTGCAATTGAAGACGGTGGTGAAGACCAGGTGTCTTCAAGAACGATAGGATAACCTGTCGAATGACTCTGCACTGAGTTGCTCCGGTATAGAGTTCTCCATATGTAATGGGGAGTCCGATCGGGATTGTAGATACCCGGATTGCAAGGGCTTCTTCCTTTATTGGACGAAGTTCCTTCGGTTCCTTTCGAACCCGAAACAGACTTGTATGGTTGTATGTCTGACATTACACTTTGCGATATAAAACTGATCTCTATCAAATACATTTCCGTTTGGTGGCGGAGAATTTATTCTCTTGCTTAACACCCTTCTCTGAGACGTACGAGCTCAGAGGTTATGTAGTTGATAGTTATCAGTGATATACTCCCAATTTGGTAGTGTGGCATGCTGAGTGCTGCTATGTGATCATTTGTTGATCAAAGCATGGATTTTGTGTAAAGTGTAGCTTTGTGGAAGAGACTGCACCTGGACCTCACACCCCGAAAATGGTCGAAACAGGAAAAATGCGGCAAGTTTATGAGGGTCGCGCCCTTTAGGGTGTGTCATTCCCTTTTTGGAAAAGGGTGGTATCATGGTATGGAGCCTAGACATTTAACTCATGTGGTCACTGCAAACCTATTACTTTATGGTTGCTTTGTGGTTGAGAGCTCTCGGATAAAGGTCGTAAACGACCGGGGGATGGCATGCTCGAGTAGTAGTTACCTAGTTACAAAGGTAAGCCGGCCTTATGTTGGCAGAGAGCCGGGTAGGTTCTTGGGATGTCCCTCCAGAGGCGTACCTATGTGGCAGTAGGAAGTTCCTTAGCTTGACCATTTGTTGGAAATCCAATCATCCCATATGTGCCTTATACGGTTTTAGTTGTATAACCTTCCATTTACTTATGGTGGCGCCCCTGTGACGACCCAGAATTTTGGGCATTTGAAATCAAAATATTTAATTGATTTTAAATGTTCGGGAGTTAATTTAACTTGGATTTCAAATATCATTGTTTGTTAGGAAATTGAATTTTTAAATTTAATTATTAAAGTCGGGTAAAATATTGAAACTTGATTTTTATGCTTGTTAAAAATATTTTCAAAGCTTTGAAAATTTATATTGATAATACTGAAGATAATGGATGCTTCAGAACTGGATTTGAAAATGAATTGTTCAGTTTTGAAATTATATCGTTTAAATCGATATTTAAAAATAGCCTTCCGAGGCACAGTCTTGGAATTGGAAGAAACCGGTTGCATTGGATCTGTGATATTGTTTTATTATCGGATTTCAATTTTCATAATCTTTGGAGTGATCGTTTGGCTGTACAATAAGCAAACGCGCTGAAAATTATATCGAGATTTGATTTAATAGCTAAGTTCAAAAAGCTATCTTCTCCGTACGATCGAATTTGGACTCGGAACCTTTCCCATTGCGCTCGAAATGGGCATATAATATTATAAATGCCTGGCGACACGCCTCGATAGATTTTAAGTTGCATAATTGGATACGATTTAAAATTTGAATTTGAATTCAAAATAAAAATATTATATAATTTCATTACTGTAGTATTTGACACGTTGAAAAAATACTCAAACACGTGTTCATTAATATGACACACGTTCGTTTTCAAATCTAAAAAGAAAAAAATACCAGAAGAAAAAAAATTCGAACAAAAAAAAACATTTCTCTCTCGTTCATTCCAAATTCGAAATCAATAGCCGAAGCAAGGAGAAATCAAATTCTTGTTTCGTTCTAAAATAAATAAATAAAGTCGAGCTCTCTGTTTTTTCTTTCGAAAACCAAATGTATTTCCTTCCAGTTTCGAGGCATGAATCAACCGAAATCGAAACAAATTCTTTTTTCCTCAAATCAGAATCATGGCCGAAAGCTCGAAAAAAAATGGCGAACAAACTAAAATCCAACACGAGATTCTTATTCAACCCATTTGTTTCTTCGGTAGTTCGACTAATTTGAAATCACGAGCGACATTTCGCATTTGGGTCGTGTCAGTAGCGTGGATTTTGGGATCTTTCGCGTGAGGCGCTCAGGTTCGATGGCAGCAGCAGGATGTGAAGGCAACGGAAATCGATATGGTGGGTTCGTGGTTTTTCCAGAGCGACTGTTGTGCGATTCGCTGGAAGGGCGGGTCGAATCAAGCAACGGTGAAGGTCGCGAGTTTGGGGGTTCGCATTGATTTCAGGCGACTAGGTCGCGTGGTCCAAAGCGAGCGCGAGGCAGTGATGGCAGAGGCGACGTGATTTTAGGGAGCCGTTCGATGACAGTTAGGGTTTGTTGTCGGAGTTGGAGAGAATTTCTACGAGAATTGGTATTTTCTTTATTTAATTTTTATATGCGTACGCAGAAGAAAATTATGCAGTGAGGTATATGTTATTTCCAATATATATATATATATATATATATATATATATATATATATATATATATATATATATATGCACAATATATAGAGAAGAAAATAAATATAATAAGGGCAGTTTTGTTTTGTTTTAATTTAATATATGTATAAAGTTTTGAAAGGAATTTTATTTTATTAGAATTTGATGTACATGTACATATATAAATAAACATGAATTAATTTATATATAGATAGGATTTTAATAGCAATATAGATTTTATTTTTAAAGAGAATTTGAAATATAAACTATTTTTATAAGGATACATATTTCCAAAATGAAGAATAAAATAAATATGCATGCATATATTTTAATTTATTAAGTTATGTTAAAAATAATAATTTATTAAAGGTAATAAATTGTTTAGTTAACTTATCTAAATTATTTTATTTACTAAGAAGCTTATTTAAAAGAAAGATAGTTTAAAATTAAAACTATTAGTTTAAAATAAATTACTGGTTAATTAAATTATCAAATGGAATTTAATTGTTCGATTTGTTCGAATATTATTTAAATCGTATAATTGTTTATACATGGTCTAATGCAATGAAGAAAACAATCTGGAATGAAAATGGATTGCATGCAAAGCAAAGGTGAGATCTTCTCACTCAAATTATAACAATTTGAAAATTTCAGTTATTGATTGATTGTTGAATTGTGATAATTAAATTTAAAATTGTTGACTGTGTGCTTGGATGATTAATTATTATCAGTTGTATTGAATTAGACCCTATGTGCCACATAATCGCGGATGATATTATATTAAACCCATATACCGCGATATTCCACCTCGAAGTGGAATTGGTACTATATATGTATTTGGAGTGATTGATTTCCTGCATTATATAGCGGATGAGACCCTATGCGCCGCATAATAGCAGATGCTATTTTATAAATCCCATATACCGCGATATTCCACCTCAAAGTGGAATTGGTATTTAATTGTTGTGCTAACGTCTGTGGATGCAGGGAAACAGGTTGGAGGGATCCAACTGGATTCCTCAAATATTTGAATTTATTTCAATATTGTGGGTTGATTGTTTATCATGGCTTTGTGAAAAGCGTAGCTTTGTGGACGAGACTTCGTCAGACCTCACACCCCGAAAATGGTCGAAATAGGAAGGATGTGGCAAGGTTATTTTGGGGTAGCGCCCCCTGAGGGTATGTCATTTCCTTCTAGAAAAGGGTAGTATCATGGTATGGAGCCCAGATATTTTACCTATGTTGATGCTGCAAATTTATTATACTTTGTGGTTGTTACTTTGTGGTTGAGGATCCTCGAATAAAGGTCGCAAACGACCGGGGGATGGCATACTCGTGTAGCAGTTACCTAGTTACAGAGGTAACCCGACCTTGTGTTGGAAGAGAGCTAGTTAAGTTCTCGGGGCGTCCCTCTAGAGGCATACCCATGTGGCAGTAGGAAGTTCCTTAGACTGACCATTTGTTGGAAATCCAAAGAAACAATATGAGCCCATTACAATTGCAATTGTATAACCAGCCTCCTCAGGAGGTAGCTATAACAGGCATAATATAATGGTACCTATGCTGGCTAAGATTAATATTATACTTTCAAAAGGTTTTCTTCACTATGCACTAATAATAATATTATCAAAAAGGATTTTGCGTATCAAGCATGTTTGACTATCATAAGGAGAAATCTCCTCCAATCGTGCGCTTGCATTGTGTGTGTACGGGGAGGCCTTATGGTAGTTTCATTTTCCAACAGCATAGCGGATTTCTTTTTATTTTCTTTGTGAAAATAACTGTTTTTAAGATCTGACACCAGTCTCATGACCGACCTAGAGTTTATTGTTCCCTTTCTGAACTCTGGGTGCCCATAATTTTCCACACGGGCCGCCTAGAGTCAGGTTATCATTATTCTGGAGCGAAGTCAATCAAGAAGTATGTTGTGGACACCTGGAGTTGAAGCTGTATGGCGAGAAGTATGACTTATACTATATAGTGCCCGTTGCGTTTGGTTAGGTGGAAGTCCAAAATTTCTATGTAAGCAAGTTATTATATCTGCCAGTTTTGTGTTGTTGTAAACTCTGATGTTGTATTGTAATAACAGATATAGTGCTTTTGTTTTAAAGATTATTCATTCATATATTATATTTGTTCCTCTGCGAAATTTGAGATTCTTTTATTGTTTTCTGTTTCTTCTTCTATCTTCTTCTTTTTTAACCTGAATGATTCGGTTTTCCGGCATTCGACTGTGCGGCATTTGATATAGAGGACGTATTGATGTCGACTTTCGAAAGTTGAAAAAATCGGGTCGTTACATTTTGGTATCAGAGCATTTGGTTAAGCGACAACCGTGGCTCTGGTGGGGATTACTCATTAGAGATAGAGTCGGTAGTACTCTAGAATGAGTTTGAGTGTAATAATAGATACGAGCGCGTATGCGTATTTGTTAGTGAATATAAAATTGTTTTATATTGTGTTGACTTATCGGTTGACTGTTTATAGATTATGGTCGGTGCAGTTTGGCCAACTGTATCGATAGGGATTTCTAAACTTTTAAACGAGATAAACTGACACAGTATTGTTTTAAAAAATCAGGTAAATGAGATAATTTTACCCTAACTATTTTTGTATGGAAAAGAAATAATTTTTGTAAACTATATGGCTGCTTGGTTGTTAGGAACTGATAATATTAAATTATTATCATTGATTATTGAATAGGAAATTGAAATCGTAACTCCAAAGTTAAGAAATAAATTCACATACAATAGGAATTCGAGAATGTAAATTGTAAATGTGATTTGTAATTTGAAATAGAATTCCAGAGAAAGGTTTTGAAAAGAATTAAAAGGGTTTGAAAGTTTTGAAATTTCGAAAAGATTGGAGATTTGGAAAAATTTAAATTCTTTTGTGTTTGGAAATGGTTTTCAAAGGTTTTGGAAAAATGTTTTTGAAGGGATAAAGGCTCTAAACTCTTTTCGGTCGTTGGAAAATAATTTCGATGATGACTGCAGTATCATCGAAGTTCATTTTCGAGTTTCCAGGAGAGGAATTGCTGCCAAATTGTTTTAAATGAAAGTTGTTTGCAAACTGGGTTTGGTTTTGGAAATTCAAAGGATAATTTGAATTGATTTCAAAAAATGGTTTTGAAAAGATGGAAAGACTCTAGAATCCTATATAAAGTACATATAGAATATAATTGAGTTTGACAACTTATGAATTTAAAGTTGTTAGAATAAAATTTAATTTGAAGAAAGGTTAAAATTAAAATAGTTTGATTTTGGAAATAATCGATTTCAGACGTGATTTTGAAATATTGAGAAATTGTTTAAAACTTTGGAAAATTTATTAAAAGTGTTTATGGGTTGATAACTTACATAATTTGAATTTTGATAGAATGAACTTAACTTAAAGGATTGAGTTAAATTAAAGTGAATATGAAAACAAAATAATTTGGGAAAGTAAATTTATTAAATGAAATGAAAACAAGTGAGAAAACTTATTGAAGTTTAAAATTGAATTTGAATTGTGTTAAAAAAGGTGATGGAGAAAATAAATTTGGGAATGAACAAAAGAATAAAAATGGAATTGAAACTGAATATTGAAAACCAATTTGAATTGTGTGAAATGAAATGAAGTTGTCAAATTAGTTCGAAGTGAATAAAGATAATAAAGGTGGGAATAAAAATAATAAAAATAAAATGGTTTGAGATAAAATGAATTGGAATTTGTAATAAATTAGTAAATGAAACTAATTTAAACTAGTGAGATGAATCAGTTGTGAATGAACGATAGTTGATAAAATTCAATATTCAGAAGGTAAATTGAATCCAAATAGAATTGAAATTGTGAATTGAATTCAAACGAAATTGATAAAGCAGATTTAATGAAAAAGGATATATAACTTCAATAATGAAGTAAAGATAAGAAGTAAGTAATCAAACTTTTGTAATGGAAGGTGCAAAATGATTTTTGAATGTAGAAACTGGATATTGTTGTTAAATAGCATACATGTGATATAAAGAAAAATGGAATTGGGATTTTGATTTCGAAGATAAATTTGAATTGCTCAGAAAGGTATGTATTTGAATTTCTATATGAAATTTGATGATTTTCTTGTCCAGCCGCTTGGCTTTTCATTTTCTTTTTGAAATCTGAGGGCCCGTTGTGGCATTTTGTAGTTTACCGAGCTAGCCGCGTAAAGGAGACGCTGGCGAAATTTTTCGAAAATTTAGATAATTGGAAAATTTTTGAGAAAATTTTGAAAATTTAAAATTTTAATTTGAATTTAAATTTGAATTGTGAAATAAACAATGTTGTTTGGAAACTATGGAAAACATTGGAAAGTTATTTGAAGTGAATGAGTCTTGAATAAAAAGATTTGTTTTGGAAAGTTGATAAAACAGTTTGGTTTTGTGAAAAAGATAAACGAGTTGAGGATCATTCTTCTTAATTAGTAATTTCGTGATAAAATTCTTTTAAGGGGGGAAGGATGTGGCGACCTAGAATTTTGGGCATTTGAAATCGAAATATTTAATTGATTTTAAATATTCGGGAGTTAATTTAACTTGGATTTCAAATATCATTGTTTGTTTGGCAATTGAATTTTTAAATTTAATCATTGAAGTCGAGTAAAATATTAAATCTTTATATGCTTGTTAAAAATATTTTCAGAGCTTCGAAAATTTATATTGATAATACTGAAGATAATGGAAGCTTCAGAATTGGATTTGAAAATGAATTGTTCAGTTTTGAAATTATATCGTTTAAATCGATATTTAAAAATAGCCTTCCGAGGCGCGGTCTCGGAATTGGACGAAACTAGTTCCATTAGATCTGTAATATTGTATTATTATCGGATTTCAATTTTCATAATCTTTCGAGTGATCGTTTGGTCGTACAATAAGCAAACGCGCTGAAAATTATATCGAAATTTGATTTAATAGCTGAGTTCAAAAAGCTATCTTCTCCATACAATCGAATTTGGACTCGGAACCTTTTCCATTGCGCTCGAAATGGCATATAACATTATAAATGCCTGGCGGCATGCCTCGATAGGAGATCGAGATTTTAAGTTGCGTAATTGGATACGATTTAAAATTTGAATTTGAATTCAAAATAAAAATATTATATAATTTCTTTACTATATTATTTGGCACGTTGAAAAAATAATCAAACACGTGTTCATTAATATGACACGCGTTCGTTTTCAAATCTGAGAAGAAAAAAATACAAGAAGAAAAAAAATCGAACGAAAAAAAAACATTTCTCTCTCATTCGTTCCAAATTCGAAATCAATGGCCGAAGCAAGGAGAAATCAAATTATTCTTTCGTTCTAGAAACAAATAAAAAAGTCGAGCCCTCTATTTTTTTCTTTCGGAAACCAAATATATTTCCTTCCAATTTCGAGGCATGAACAACCGAAATCGAAACAAATTCTTTTTTCCTCAAATTAGAATCATGGCCGAAAGCTCGAAAAAAAAATGGCGAACGAAATAAAATCCAACTCGAGATTCTTATTCAACCCATTTGTTTCTTCGGTAGTTCGACTAATTTGAAATCGCGAGCGACACGTCGCATTTGGGTCGTGTGAATAGCGTGGATTTTGGGATCTTTCGCGTGAGGCGCTCAGGTTCGATGGCAACAACAAGATATGAAGGCAACGGAAATCGATATGGTGGGTTCTTGGTTTTGCCAAAGTGACTAATGTGCGATTCGAAGGAAGAGCGGCTCGAATCAAGCAACGGTGAACGTCGCGAGTTTGGGGGTTCACATCGATTTCAAGCGACTGGGTCGCGTGGTCCAAAGCGATCGCGAGGCAGTGATGGCAGAGGTGACGTGATTTTGGGGAGCCATTCGATGACAGTTAGGGTTTGTTGTCAGAGTGGAGAGGGTTTCTACGAGAATAGGTATTTTCTTTATTTAATTTTTATATGTATATGCAGAAGAAAATTATGCAGTGAGGTATATGTTGTTTCCAATATATATATATATATATATATATATATTATAGAGAAGAAAATAAATATAATAAAAGTAGTTTTGTTTTAATTTAATATATGTATAAAGTTTTGAAAGGAATTTTATTTTATTGGAATTTAATGTATATACACATATACAAATAAACATGAATTAATTTATATATAGATAGGATTTTAATAGCAATATAGATTTTATTTTTATAGAGAATTTGAAATATAAACTATTTTTATAAGGATACATATTTCCAAAATGAAGAATAAAATAAATATGCATGCATATATTTTAATTTATTAAGTTATGTTAAAAATAATAATTTATTAAAGGTAATAAATTGTTTAGTTAACTTATCTAAATTATTTTAGTTACTAAGAAGATTATTTAAAAGAAAGTTAGTTTAAAATTAAAACTATTAGTTTAAAATAAATTACTGGTTAATTAAATTATCAAATGATATTTAATTGTTAGATTTTTTCGAATATTAATTAAATCATATAATTGTTTATACAAGGTTTAATGCAATGAAGATAACAATCTGGAATGAAAATGGATTGCATGCAAAGCAAAGGTGAGATCTTCGCATTCAAATTATAACAATTTGAAAATTTCAGTTATTGATTGATTGTTGAATTGTGATAATTAAATTTAAAATTGTTGATTGTGTGCTTGGATGATTAATTATTATCAATTGTATTGAATTAGACCCTATGCGCTACATAATAGCGGATGATATTATATTAAACCCATTACCGCGATAATCAACCTCGAAGTGGAATTGGTATTATATATGTATTTGGAGTGATTGATTTCCCGTATTATATAGCGGATGAGACCCAATGTGCCGCATAATAGCGGATGATATTTTATAAGTCCCATATACCGTGATATTCCACCTCGAAGTGGAATTGGTATTTAATTGTTGTGCTAACGTCCGTGGATGCAGGGAAACAGGTTGGAGGAATCCAACTGGATTCCTCAAATATTTGAATTTATTTCAATATTGTGTGTTGATTGTTTATAATCTGTGTGTGATCATATTGTGATTGAAATCGTTGAAGGCTATGGTTTAGCCGAATATTTTTGGCATCGTAGGATACCAGAAATAAATAAAAATTAGATTTTTGAAATTTATGTAGAAAATTTATAGTAAATTAATTTTAGAAAATTGAATAAATTTAACAGAAGGAATTTGTTTCAAAAGATAATAAATTTAGCGTTTTGAAAATAAATTGGAAAATTAATTTGATATTGATTTGGTAAAAATAATAATAATTGGGAAATCGATCTAAAATTGTTTGGTGTTTAAAAATAAATTTTGGAAAATAAATTTTGAAATCGATTAGGTGTTCGAAATAAATGTTTGGAAAATCAATTTGAGATTTGATTTTGTATTTGAAATAAATTTGGAAATTAATATGAAAATTAATTTGGTGTTGAAAGTGAATATTTGGAAAACGATTTAATAATCGTATATCAGTGGATATTTGAAAATTTAAATTCATAATGGGAATTTATAAAGGAAAGGGAGATTTGTTTAAAAAATAAATGTTGGTCTATTTTTAAAAGTGTGGAAAGGAATTTACGGATTTGGAACGTAAATTTAAAATAAATCAAGAAGGATTATTAATTGATTAAAAATGATCCATTTTGAAAAGGAAGGTGTATTTTCCTTGAAAAGCCGAGTATGTTTGTAAAATTTCTTTTGAAATATAATTTTTTAAAAGTTCTAGAGTTGGTTTTAAAAGAATATTTTGGAGAAATTAGTTTCTTAAGTTATTTTGTAAATCTTTAAAGTAAAGATTTATTTAATTAGTTATGGAGGTAATGATTTAAAGATTCAATCGATTTTGGTTTTAGGAATTGAATATTTAAATAGTTATATCCTATCTACTAATTTTACTAAAAAAATTAGTTCGAACTTGAATTTTTATATGAGACATTAGTGTAATATTTTCATAACTAATATTTAAGCAAGTGTTTCAAGATAGAATTATTTTAAATATTTCCAAGTATATGTTGGATAAGTATTTTTAAATTATTTTAAAATATTTGAACTCGGCAGATTTTCAGTGGAAATAAATGAATATTTGGAAATGTTTTCCGCGTAAGGAAAAAATGATTTGAAATTTGTTTTCAAAGTATTGAAATGTGGAAAAGCGATTTGAAATTTGTTTTCAAAAGATTGAAAGGTGAAAATTGATTTGAAATTTGTTTTCAAACGGTTGGAGTGTTAAAATTATATCTTGCGAAGATATTTTGAAAATAAATAATTGGGGGAAAATTATTTTAATCTTGGCGATTGTTGTGAATGTTTATTGATAGTTAAATAACCGACTATCAATATTGGCCTCTAAATGGCATTTGAATTTCGATGTGACCAGGGTTCGGATTCCAAATGGAAATTCGAAAACCACTTCGAACCTTTGTGATTGTGATGGATCTTTTGTTTAAAAGATCAAAGTGGAAATTGTTGTGATTTGTTTGAAATCTGAATGTAACACTTATTTTTAAAAATAAGCGCTCGTTATTCGGATTAACCAGGAGAGGACTTTGTGTCAGAAAACCCATTCCGAATAATGATATGATGAAATGAGATTGCATTTGAAGACGGTGTTGAAGACTGGGTAATTTTGAAAACGAAAGGATTACCTGTCGAACGTCTCTGCACCGGGTTGCACCGGTATAGAGATTTTATCACCCTTTGTGATGGGGATTTCGGACGTGATTAGCGAATATCCGGATTGCAAGGGCTTCTTTTGAAATGCCTTTGGTTCCGTTCGATCCCGGAATGGACTAGTATGGATGTGTGTCTGACGTTACACTTTGAGATGTAAAGCTGGTTTCTATCAAATACATTTCTATTGGTGGCGGAGGATTTATTCTCTTAGCTTAACACCCTTCTTTAAGACGTACGAGCTCAGAGGTTATGTAGTTGATGGTTACTAGTGATACAATCCCAATTTGGTAACGTGGCATACGAAGTGTTGCTGATCATTTATTGATTGAAGCACGGCTTTGTGAAAAGCGTAGCTTTGTGGACGAGACTTCATCGGACCTCACACCTCGAAAATGGTCGAAAAAGGAAGGACGTGGCAAGGTTATTTAGGGGTAGCGCCCTCTGAGGGTATGTCATTTCCTCCTGGAAAAGGGTAGTATCATGGTACAGAGCCCAGATATTTTACCTATGTTGATGTTGCAAATTTATTATACTTTGTGGTTGTTGCTTTGTGGTTGAGGATCCTCGGATAAAGGTCGCAAACGTCCGGGGGATGGCATACTCGTGTAGTAGTTACCTAGTTACAGAGGTAACCCGACCTTGTGTTGGCAGAGAGCTGGTTAAGTTCTCGGGGCGTCCCTCCAAAGGTGTACCCATGTGGCAGTAGGAAGTTCCTTAGCTTGACCATTTATTAGAAATCTAAAGAAACAGTACGAGCCCTTTACGATTGCAATTGTATAACCTGCCTCCTCAGGAGGTAGCTATAGCAGGCACAATATAATGGTACCTATGCTGGAAAAGATTAATATTATACTTTTAAAAGGTTTTTTTCACTATGCACTAATAATAATATTATCATAAAGGATTTTGCGTATCAAGCATGTTTGGCTATCATAAGGAGAAATCTCCTCCAATTGTGCGCTTGCATTGTGTGTGTGTAGGGAGGCCTTATGGTAGTTTCATTTTTCAAAAGTATAACAGATTTCATTTTATTTTCTTTGTGAAAATAACTGTTTTTAAGATCTCACACTAGTCCCATGACTGACCTGGAGTTTATTGTTCCTTTTCTAAACTCAGGGTGCCCATAATTTTCCATACGGGCAGCCTAGAGTCAGGTTATCATTATTCTGTTGCGAAGTCAATAAAGAACTATGTTGTGGAGATCTGGAGTTCAAGCCGAATGGCGAGACGTATGACATATACTATATAGTGCCCGTTGCGTTTGGTTAGGTGCAAGAACAAAATTTCTATGTAAGCAAGTTCTTATATCTGCCAGTTTTGTGTTGTTGTTGTAAACTCTGTTGTTGTATTGTAATAACAGATATAGTGCTTTTGTTTTAAAGATTATTCATTCATATATTATATTTGTTCCGCTCCGAAATGTGAGATTCTGTTATTGTTTTCTGTTTCTTCTTCTATCTTCTTCTTCTTTAACCTTAACGGTTAAGTTTTCCATCATTCGACTGTGCGACATTTAATACAGAGGACGTATTGATGTCGACTTTCGAAAGTTGAAAAAATCGGGTTGTAACGACCCGATATTTTCAACCATTCGCATCCATTATAAGTGTATAGGTAGACACTCATGCCGGAATTGAATTGCTCAAAATACCGCATTGTAATTAAAAATTTGGGAAATCTCAGAATATACAGTAAATAAAAATCACAGATCACAGACACAGAGTAATAATAATGCAGCGGAAGTAAAAAGAGATAGTAGTTCATGAAGCTACTATATAAAAATATCAGAGTTACATAAAATACAACAGAGGAAATAAAGTACAAAAGAAGTCTCACTTCATAGATGTCAACTAATACAAGAGCTGAAAGGAACAACAGATTTCAAAAGATAACTTGACAAGTAGATAATCTCCAGCGATTCCAATCTCCAGAAAGTGGAAATCCAAATCTGTGAATAACTCAGGCTGACCCGAGCGTAAATAAAAATACAAACACTCGAGTCAAGACATACATACTTATACAATGTAAACCAACTCAAGTGAACTGTAGTAAAGGTACAAGTAACTTAGAAGATGCTTGGGACCGCCCATCCTCTAAGGATCCGTTAAACTATTTACTATGTAGTATATTGCGCTATATACAGTAGTTCTAATCATTAAAGTATAATCATATAGAAAATAGCGTCAAGGGGATGGTGAACCTTAACGCGGTCGGATCTTTAAAACCAAAATCGTAGTAGGCTCGATATAAGGAGATGACACGGCACGCGAGGCAATGCCAGGGTGGATACACCGTTTGCACTCCCGGACCGGTGGTGACGGCAAGATAGCAGCTTCCACCCACCTCGAACAATACCCCCGAATCAAAAGTGGCGCCACCGAATCGAATCACAACAGTAATAGAATGGTTTCCGATGGAGCATGCTCGATGAAAGGGTGCGACCCTTTGTGTAGCCCGGTATAGCTCCTGTTTTAGTCATTTATGCCAACTCACGGGAGTTGGTTCCACGTAATATACCTCGAGAACGTTGTCATCATCCTACTTCATTCTTGAATCTCCACCGCGTACATAGTTGTTAAAGTGGTTTTCGGTATTGGCCGACTATAAGACAATATCCGATCCCGGTCTCTTTAACAACCAACCGTTATTATAACCCGTAGTAATAATTTTAAAACAATATTTTATACTTCAAAATAAAATATCCTTTTCAATCCAAATATTTATCAAAATAAAGATTAAATCATTTCCAAAACCATTTCAATATATCAACATACCATATCTTTCAAATTCAAATATTTATCAAGATAAATATCAAGTCATTTCTAACCATTTCAATATATTAAATTATCATATCCTTTCAAAACCACATTTCAAATCATTCTAATATATCAAAATATCATATCTTTTCGAAACCACATTTCCAATCATTTTAATATATCAAAATATCATATCTTTTCGAAACCACATTTCAATCATTTAATATATCAAAATATCATATCTTTTCGAAACCACATTTCAATCATTTAATATATCAAAATATCATCTCTTTTCAAAACCACATTCATTTCAAATCATCATTCATTTTATTCAATTTAAAATACCATTTCAATTCATATTTCAAAACAGTATATATTCCAAAAATCATTTTTAATCATTAAAATGAAGTTATTATGTTTAATAATTAAATTATTAAATTTTCAAAATTTTCGACTTCCAAAGTTCGTTTATTCACTTAAGTTTATCAAAACAGTGAAAATTCACTTTTCGCAGCATTTAGAAAACGCTACGGAAAGTTACATTCAAAACAGTTCAATTTAACAAAAAAAAACAACATTTTAAAATGTTGTAATAGGGTTTACTTAAACTTCAAATAAACTTAGTTAAGTTCAAAAATTAAAGCACTTACAATAATTGCTATAATAGTTTTTAATTCAATAGCTTTTTAGTTCATTATCATCAACCACAGCATTTACAAATTCTGTAATATCATTTACATTGTAATTAATAGCATTTCAAAAATGCAGTCAATTAACTTCAAATATTCAATATAATTTCTCAACCAATTATATTTTTATTTAAAACATTTTTAACTTATAAAATCATACATTTTCACATTTCATTTAATTTTTCCTCAAGTTCATGATTTTATAAAGTTAAATTTCCATTCAAAAATCAAGATTTAACAATAATTCACTTATTAAATTGCAATGTTCAATTTTAAATCCATTACATTAAATTTCAACTTAACACTTAAGTTCAAATTCTCAAATATAACTTAATTTTATTTTTATTTACTTAACTAAAAGTTCACTTTTAAGTCAATTTCATAAATTTCCAATTTTAGTTGTATTTCTAAATTTCAACTTAAAATATTCATTCATTTCACATCTCAACTTTGTTAAAAATCATTAATATAATATAAAATCACTTTTAATTCATTTAAATTCAAATTATCATAAATTTATCATAATTTCATGTTCAATTAATTTCCACTTATAATTAAATCAAATTTTCCAAAATAACTTACGTTCAAAATTTTCTAACTTTTCATTAATTCATTTCACTTACAATTGTTCAGAAAATCAATAATACTTTACAAAATTTATTTTTAATAAATTTTAAATCAAAATATTATAATAATTACATTTCTAAAATATTTTAAACATTTTAGAAAAACATATTTTAACTACGGGCCTGTATATAATTTTCTACGCTAGGTAAAGTGATACGGGTAATATATCATTTCAACCCGTAATTTACAAAGAAAAATTCGGGTTTTATCATTTCAAACCCGCAGTCCCAAGTAAAAGAAATAAATTTGAAAATCATTCAGGCCTATCATTTCAGCACATAACGATTTTTCCCTATTCTAAAGTCCGTTCGGGTATGTATCATTTCAACCCATAGTGATTCTAGTCTACAGGGAACTTGCAATGGTGATAAATAGATATGAATGAATAGTAACAACATATATATAATAACAGATGATATGACATGAAATTTAACAGGTTTAACATCATATATAAATAATCACAGTCAGTTATAACATCACATAAAATTCTACACATTCAATTGTTGTTGTTTCACAACTGCATAAGTATAAACGTCGTGTGAGTTTTACTCACCTTTTATGGCTGGAGATTTCAATACCAATGACACAACTGATTCCAGAAGGCACAATGACACAACAATAGGCTCAAGTGAGAAGAGATCCAAGCTTAGAACTTGTGTTACAACCGAAAACAAAATATCCAAACAAACACAAATTCAATAAAACTAGATATGAAATAACTTTGAAATAAAAAGGAATAAAAAGCGATATGAATACAATGACTTTTGCCTTGCTTTCTCTATTCTTTTGCACGACCTAGGGGTTTATTTAGGTCAGGTTTGACATGACTTTGGCTCAGGTTTGATCATAGGAATGCATGGCATAAAGGCTAGAACATGTGGAGGAAGTTACAACATTAGAATATCAAGAGGCTAGGAAACATAGTGTAGTTTTGGTGCACCACAAGGCTCGTCTACATGCATTATTTGGCTCAGCTCTTGATGTTTCAAATCTGGACAGAGGTTGGAGGGGTGTGTGATGATCAGGTCAGAGGTGGTGGTTGCTGCTATGGTGGTGGTTAGGGTGGTGGTTGAAGTGGATGAGCAAGAAAAGGCCAAACAAGCATAGATCTAGGCTTTTGGTTGTATTTGGAAGAGTTTGACCATCAAGGGGTGTTCGGCCATGGTCATGGCTGTAGGCTTAGATGGTGGTGATGGTCAGGAAGAGATGGAAGGGGGTGGTGGCCATGGAGCAAGGGGGAAAGCCGCTCCAATCCGGGGAGAAAGCAAGGCAAATTTGCATAGAAATAGGAGAAAAAGTAGAAAGAAAAGAGGAATTTATCTAAAATTTTTTCTTCAAGATGGAGGCCATGATTTTTAGGATTTTGGAGCTTTGAAAATTCGTGAATAACAGGAGGAAGTCGGCTGGAGAAAAAAAGAGAGGAATAGTTAGGGTTAATTGGTGAAAGGTTAGGTTAAAAGTAAAAGGGTGGACTATAAAGGCCCATAGGAAGATAGAAAGTTTAAGGCCTTTCAAATTTCTCTTTTCTATTTTGTAAATACATAAAAAAACCTGATAAAATAGATAAATAATCTCAGAAATAATGTAAATATGAAAAATAAATAAATACATTTTAAATTATATAATTTATATAAAGAAAATATCAATATATGTGAAACTAGGCTAAATAAATTGAAACAACCCAAATAATCTTTGGAAAAATCTATTTTTAATCAAAATACATATAAAATTAATATTAATAAAGTATAAACACAGAAAATAAAAGTGAATGTATAAAATAAATAAATAAAGTAAGGAGTGGCTAAAATAACTGATGAATTGATGACAAAAGAAACTGTAAAAGAAACGTGAAACGACATTCCGTTTCTTAGCCTTTAAACCTTTCAAACTTCTTAAATTTGTTTACACAACTTGATATTCTAGAATTAATAATAATAACAGATAATATTTCGAAAATTTATCAAAATATAAATATATATATAATATTTATTAAATGTATAAAGTTAAATTAAAGAAAATAGCTAAAATAGTAAACTAGTCTAGAAAATTTGAAATTACATGAAATAAATTTTAGAAAATTCATATGAGCTTGTAATATATTTTTAAACATAAATAATAATATAAAATAAAAGTACATTCACTAAACAAATAAAAAAAAATTTAAATATAATTTTAATGAAGAAAATAGCAGAAAATAAGAAAACACCCTTAAAAAATAGGAAATAAATACAGTAAATTTTTGAAAAATTCTGTTATCATTTTAAAAATATCCAAAAGTCAAAGTATACATAATATAACATAAATATACAAGTTGGAATAAGATATATCAAATAAAATGTCATTTATAAAATTTAAAATAAAGACTATTGCTGAATAACCCAATATACACACAATATTGAAAGCAGTATAACTTTTGCAATTTAAATCCATTGTCAACGAAACGAAAAGCAGTGTTCTTAAAATTTTATGTACTTTCATAATAAAAGATAAAATTTAAATTTTAAAACTTTTAAAAATTTAAATTAAAAGTCAAAGTTTGATTAATTTGACTAAAATTCACTTTTTGGAAAATATTCTTTTTAGTCATACTTTAGATCGATAATTCATATCAAAACTAAAGTTTATATTTAAAGTAACAAAATTAATCATTCAAAAAAAAAGTTTTAAATCAAAATTTAATTAAAATAAATAAAATATACAAAAAAAATAAATCACAAAATACAAGGTTGTTACACTCTCCCCCACTCAAAACTTTTCGTCCCCGAAAAGGAATGAGGTATGGGAAAACACAGAAAGAAAATAGAGTGAAATAAGATTAGGACAAGATGACAAGGAGATTTAAATTATACCTGATAACTATTGTTACAGGTATGTTTAACAAGGTGGAGATGATCTTTCCAAGATTCTCCAAAATCAAGAACTCAAGCACGCAAAATAGATTCAAATGAGTACCAAAGATTATCAAAGATTATAGAAAGATGCCTATACCAGTCTATAGCAAGATAAGGATGATAAGGACAGCCAAAAGATAGTTTGAAAAACAAAACAAGGAAATAAATTTTAAAGCATGGAAATTTCAACTTAAATAGAGAATAAATCTTTACACAAGTTAAATAAATTTTAACTATCCCAAATTTCATTATCTTATTATCCAATCATCTTAAATTAACAATTTTTAAAACCATGGGTTTGAAAAATAATCATTTATTACACTCACAATGTACTTGATAAATTTAATTCTTCTTTATTCCTAATTAAAATTAAATTATTCCTCTCACTATATTTATCACTTATGTTAAACATACTTACACTTGTTATAACTGCTTTCTTTTATTCTTAGTTCTTTTAACATTATTTTATTGGAAGTTATTCAATTACCCTTTATTATATTTACCTCTGTTAATCATTTTATAATTAAAATTTAAGTGCATAACATTTATTATAACCACTCAAATTTCATTTATAAATCTTTTTATATTGTATATTATCCAAATTACATTGTTAACTTCTAAAATTAAGGTAAGTTATATTGGAATGCAATTGAGTATTATACAAATAAAACTTTCCAATTCAATTCTCTCAAGTTTTAATCATTTATTCAAATTTTTGATTCTCTTTTTATAATTGAAATTATTATTTAAAATAAAATTTAAGAATTGTATTTCTGATTTCTCCAAACCATTTAGAGATAAGTAATAATATATATATATAATATGTCAAATCAACTTTCAATCATATATCTATATATATTATAAATCAAGTCATATTTTAGAAATTCAAATCAATTAAATTCCCACGAAACAAAACTGTAGCAAGACTACAGAACAGTCTCTTCACTTCGAAACTCGAAAATGAACGTCGATGATGTCGCGATCATCACCGAAGTTATTTCCCAGCGACAATGAGAAGAGCACTAATTTTAAAATTTAAAATTTTTTGGAAACAAATTTCTATTTGAAAATACTTTAAATAATATATCCCTTTTAAAACTTTTTAAACAAAAGGTTTGAAACCATTGGAAATCAAATTCTCAAATTTCTTGTTCTAAATTCATTTCAGTTCCCAAATAAATTTATAAACAACTATTTATAAATTCATTTATAGAACAATAAATGATAAATTAAGTATTATCACTTCAAATAATCAATTTAAATCAGTTTATTAAGTTCCATAAATTTACTTATATATCAAAATTTTATTTCATTGACCAAATTTTAAAATAATATTGTGTCAGTTTGTTCTGTCAAAGTGTTTTAGAAATCCTATCGATAGCGTTGATTAGACGAATCGATCGAAAACCCAAATCAACATCAACAACCCAAACAACACAATATATAAAACAAAACATAGATATACAAGTAAAATTCAAAATGTTTAGAAGAATAGATTGGAAACAAAGGACAAGATGATTAAATAACAAAATAGGGAGGTGGATTAACTTAAATAAATCACGGGCAACCTTAATCGGGTCAACCTTGACTTAAAGAATAAGATCAATGTGGATTTTCTAGGGTAAATCTACATTCGATCTCGAGAGTTAGAGTTTGGAATAACGAAAGATATTAGCATCTAAACCAAGGATAGATATAAATCTCTGGTGAATCAATGCTAATTTGTAAAGGAGTTTTCCCCCTTCTTTTTCTCAATTCAATTTGAAATTGGCGTGACTGCCGACTTACTAGAAAGATCATTCGAAGCGGGGTTATGAAATACTCCAAAGTCAAAAGAAGATGAATAGTGAAGGATACGAATGGATTTTGGAATCGTAGGGAACGTTCCAAAATTCAAAGGAATTGAGTCAAAAAGGAAGAGATTCAAACTCGAATGTAAGTGGTTCTGTAAATACATTCACTCCATATGCTGAGTTTTGCCTAGAGCTACCAAAGCTCTGATACCAACTGTAACGACCCGATATTTTCAACCATTCGCATCCATTATAAGTGTATAGGTAGACACTCATGCCGGAATTGAATTGCTCAAAATACCGCGTTGTAATTAAAAATTTGGTAAATCTTAGAATATACAGTAAATAAAAATCACAGATCACAGACACAGAGTAATAATAATGCAGCGGAAGTAAAAAGAGATAGTAGTTCATGAAGCTACTATATAAAAATATCAGAGTTACATAAAATACAACAGAGGAAATAAAGTACAAAAGAAGTCTCACTTCATAGATGTCAACTAATACAAGAGCTGAAAGGAACAACAGATTTCAAAAGATAAACTTGACAAGTAGATAATCTCCAACGATTCAAATCTCCAGAAAGTGGAAATTCAAATCTGTGAATAACTCAGGCTGACCCGAGCGTAAATAAAAATACAAACACTCGAGTCAGGACATACATACTTATACAATGTAAACCAACTCAAGTGAACTGTTTTAAAGGTACAAGTAACTTAGAAGATGCTTGGGACCGCCCATCCTCTAAGGATCCGTTAAACTATTTACTATGTAGTATATTGCGCTATATATAGTAGTGTCTAATCGGTAAAGTATAATCATATAGAAAATAGCGTTAAGGGGATGGTGAATCTTAACGCGGTCGGATCTTTAAAACCAAAATCGTAGTGGGCTCGATATAAGGAGATGACATGGCACGCGAGGCAATTCCAGGGTGGATACACTGTTTGCACTCCTGGACCGGTGGTGACGGCAAGCCAGCAGCTTTCGCCCACCTCGAACAATACCCCCGAATCAAAAGTGGCGCCACCGAATCGAATCACAACAGTAATAGAATGGTTCCTGATGGAGCATGCTCGATGAAAGGGTACGACCCTTTGTGTAGCCCAGTATAGCTCCTGTTTTAGTCATTTATGCCGACTTACGGGAGTTGGGTCCACGTAATATACCTCGAGAACGTCGCCACCATCCTACTTCATTCTGGAATCTCCACCGCGTACACAGTTGTTAAAGTGGTTTTCGGTATTGGCCGGCTATAAGACAATATCCGATCCCGGTCTCTTTAACAACCAACCGTTATTATAACCCGTAGTTATAATTATAAAACAATATTTTATACTTCAAAATAAAATATCCTTTTCAATCCAAATTTTTATCAAAATAAAGATTAAATCATTTCCAAAACCATTTCAATATATCAACATACCATATCTTTCAAATTCAAATTTTTATCAAGATAAATATCAAGTCATTTCTAACCATTTCAATATATTAAATTATCATATCCTTTCAAAACCACATTTCAAATCATTCTAATATATCAAAATATCATATCTTTTCGAAACCACATTTCAAATCATTTTAATATATCAAAATATCATATCTTTTCGAAACCACATTTCAATCATTTAATATATCAAAATATAATTTCTTTTCAAAACCACATTCATTTCAAATCATCATTCATTTTATTCAATTTAAAATACCATTTCAATTCATATTTCAAAACAGTATATATTCCAAAAATCATTTTTAATCATTAAAATGAAGTTATTATGTTTAATAATTAAATTATTAAATTTACAAAATTTTCGGCTTCCAAAGTTCATTTATTCACTTAAGTTTATCAAAACAGTGAAAATTCACTTTTCGTTGCATTTAGAAAACGCTACGGAAAGTTACATTCAAAACAGTTCAATTTAACAAAAAAAACAACATTTTAAAATGTTGTAATAGGGTTTACTTAAACTTCAAATAAACTTAGTTAAGTTAAAAAATTAAAGCACTTACAATAATTGCTATAATAGTTTTTAATTCAATAGCTTTTTAGTTCATTATCATCAACCACAGCATTTACAAATGCTGTAATATCATTTACATTGTAATTAATAGCATTTCAAAAATGCAGTCAATTAACTTCAAATATTCAATATAATTTCTCAACCAATTATATTTTTATTTAAAATATTTTTAACTTATAAAATCATACATTTTCACATTTATAACATCATTTAATTTTTCCTCAAGTTCATGATTTTATAAAGTTAAATTTCCATTCAAAAATCAAGATTTAATAATAATTCACTTATTAAATTGCAATGTTCAATTTTAAATCCATTACATTAAATTTCAACTTAACACTTAAGTTCAAATTCTCAAATATGACTTAATTTTATTTTTATTTTCTTAACTAAAAGTTCACTTTTAAGTCAATTTCATGAATTTCCAATTTTAGTTGTATTTTAAAATTTCAACTTAAAATATTCATTCATTTCACATCTCAACTTTGTTAAAAATCATTAATATAATATAAAATCACTTTTAATTCATTTAAATTCAAATTATCATAAATTTATCATAATTTCATATTCAATTTAATTTCCAATTATTATTAAATCAAATTTTCCAAAATATCTTACGTTCAAAATTTTCTAACTTTTCATTAATTCATTTCACTTACAATTGTTCAGAAAATCAATAATACTTTACAAAATTTATTTTTAATAAATTTTAAATCAAAATATTATAATAATTACATTTCTAAAATATTTTAAACATTTTAGAAAAACATATTTTAACTACGGGCCTGTATATAATTTTCTACGCTAGGTAAAGTGATACGGGTTATATATCATTTCAACCCGTAATTTACAAAGAAAAATCTAGGTTTTATCATTTCAAACCCGCAGTCCCAAGTAAAAGAAATAAATTTGAAAATCATTCAGGACTATCATTTCAGCCCATAACGATTTTTCCCTATTCTAAAGTCCGTTCGGGTATGTATCATTTCAACCCATAGTGATTCTAGTCTACATGGAACTTGCAATGGTGATAAACAGATATGAATGAACAGTAACAACATATATATAATAACAGATGATATGACATGAAATTTAATAGGTTTAACATCATATATAAATAATCACAGTCAGTTATAACATCACATAAAATTCTACACATTCAATTGTTGTTGTTTCACAACTGCATAAGTATAAACGCCGTGTAAGTTTTACTCACCTTTTATGGCTGGAGATTTCAATACCAATGACACAACTGATTCCAGAAGGCACGATGACACAACAATAGGCTCAAGTGGGAAGAGATCCAAGCTTAGAACTTGTGTTACAACCCAAAACAAAATATCCAAACAAACACAAATTCAACAAAACTAGATATGAAATAACTTTGAAATAAAAAGGAATAAAAAGAGATATGAATGCAATGACTTTTGCCTTGCTTTCTCTATTCTTTTGCACGACCTAGAGGTTTATTTAGGTCAGGTTTGACATGACTTTGGTTCAGGTTTGATCATAGGAATGCATGGCACAAAGGCTAGAACATGTGGAGGAAGTTACAACATAAGAATATCAAGAGACTAGGCAACATAGTGCAGTTTTGGTGCACCACAAGGCTCGTCTGCATGCATTGTTTGGCTCGGCTCTTGATGTTTTAGAGCTGGATAGAGTTGGAGGGGTGTGTGATGATCAGGTCAGAGGTGGTGGTTGCTGCTATGGTGGTGGTTAGGGTGGTGGTTGAAGTGGATGAGCAAGAAAAGGCCAAACAAGCATAGATCTAGGCTTTTGGTTGCATTTGGAAGAGTTTGACCATCAAGGGGTGTTCGGCCATGGTCATGGCTGTAGGCTTAGATGGTAGTGATGGTCGGGAAGAGATGGAAGGGGTGGTGGCCGTGGAGCAAGGGGGAAAGCCGCTCCAATCCGGGAAGAATAGTTAGGGTTAATTGGTGAAAGGTTAGGTTAAAGTAAAAGGGTGGACTATAAAGGCCCATAGGAAGATAGAAAGTTTAAGGCCTTTCAAATTTATCTTTTCTATTTTGTAAATACATAAAAAACATGATAAAATAGATAAATAATCTCAGAAATAATGTAAATAAGAAAAATAAATAAATACATTTTAAATTATATAATTTATATAAAGAAAATATCAATATATGTGAAACTATGCTAAATAAATTGAAACAACCCAAATAATCTTTGGAAAAATCTATTTTTAATCAAAATAAATATAAGATTAATAATAATAAAGTATAAACACAGCAAACAAAAGTGAATTTATAAAATAAATAAATAAAGTAAGGAGTGGCTAAAATAACTGATGAATTGATGACAAAAGAAACTGTAAAAGAAACGTGAAACGACATTACGCTTCTTAGCCTTTAAACCTTTCAAACTTCTTAATTTTTTTATATAACTTGATATTCTGGAATTAATAATAATAACAGATAATATTTAGAAAATTTATCAAAATTTAAATATATATATAATATTTATTAAATATATAAAGTTAAATTAAAGAAAATAGCTAAAATAGTAAACTAGTCCAGAAAATTAGAAATTACATGAAATAAATTTTAGAAAATTCATATGAGCTTGTAATATATTTTTAAACATAAATAATAATATAAAATAAAAGTAAATTCACAAAACAAATAAAAAAAAAATTTAATATAATTTTAAAGAAGAAAATAGCAGAAAATAAGAAAACAGCCTTAAAAAATAGGAAATAAATACAGTAAATTTTTGAAAAATTCTATTATCATTTTAAAAATATCCAAAAGTCAAACTATACATAATATAACATAAATATACGAGTTGGAATAAGATATATCAAATAAAATGTCATTTATAAAATTTAAAATAAAGACTATTGCTGAATAACCCAATATACACACAATATTGAAAACAGTATAACTTTTGCAATTTAAATCCGTTTTCAACGAAACGAAAAGCAGTGTTCTTAAAATTTTACGTACTTTCATAATAAAATATGAAATTTAAATTTTCAAACTTTTAAAAATTTAAATTAAAAGTCAAAGTTTGATTAATTTGACCAAAATTCACTTTTTGGAAAATATTCTTTTTAGTCATGCTTTGGAATGATAATTCATATCAAAACTAAAGTTTATATTTAATGTAACAAAATTAATCATTCAAAATAAAAAAAAGTTTTTAAATCAAAATTTAATTAAAATAATTAAAATATACAAAAAAAATCACAAAATACAGGGTTGTTACACGGGTCGTTACAGCCCCACTGTTTAGATGGTAGATATAGTAGGCATACAATAATGGTTGTGTGTTGGCTAATATTAATATTGTACTTTTGAAAGGTTTTCTGCACCATGCACTAATAATAATATCAAATGGCGTTCGCGTATCAAGCATTTTTGTCTATCATAAGGAGAAATCTCCTCCAATTCTACGTTTGCATGGTGTGTGCGGTAGGAGGCCATATGGTAGTTTCATTTTCCTCAAAGCATTATGGATTTCAATTTTAAAATTCTTTTATTGTTTTTTTTAAAGATAAAATTGTTTTGTTTCTCATACCAGTCCCATGACTGACCCGGAGTTTATTGTTACTTTCCTAAACTCTGAGTGCCCACAATTTTCCACGTGGGTAGTCTAGAGTTGGGTTTTTCAGATAATCAAATAATAGGTGTAGATTCGATAGCTTTCAGAATCTTTAGTTTGGTAGCATTTGGAGGTCTTCTTCAGTCTTTGGATGACTGGCCTTGCTTAGTATAACTTGATGGAGGTTCGAGCTAGCTTTGGATCGGAGATGGAGTTTTTTTGGAGTTTGGCATTGAAGACATTGTCTTTTCACTGCTATTGTCTCTGTTATTGTCTTGTATCTATCTTTGATATATTGATAGTCATCTGTATCAAATTGTTGTATCAGCTATTGTATATCAATGATATTATCTTTTTCTTCCGCTGTGTTGTTGTACTTAATGTGTTATAAGCTCCGGCAAACCAGATTCGACGTTTGGATTTGCAGCATTTGAATACGGATGACGTATTCGGTGCCGATTTTCAAAGGTCGAGTCAGGATCGTTTCGTTAGGCATGAAGAATGAAATTTTGCTGCTACAGGATTTTATATTCATGTTCTTTCACACAATGGATTTGGAGGTTTTGCTCCTAAATGAACATTTTATTACAATCTTTTATATGTAAAGGCATATATATATATATATATATATATATATATATATATATACACTAAAGGCTTATTTACCCTTTTGTTTTAATAGATTTTGTCATGACATAAATTTTATATAAAAGAATATATATATATATATATATATATATATATATATATATATATATATATATATAGGCATGCGAGTTTGCATAAGCTTTTGAATCTACATGTTGTTTATAGTTTGGATATATATAATATAAATTTATTTAATTATAGTGTGCCTGCATATGTATAGTTGGTCTGCACATATTTCTTGGATCTGCTATATGTTTGTTAAACATATATCTGGTATCTAAAGGGTACGTAGATGTCATATATTTTGTTGTATATAGTAGTTTGCATACCTGTTCATTTATATTATTATACTATTGTTGACATAGATCTTATATTGTATTAGTGGGCTGGGCCCAATTTTACCATCCATAAAAAAAAGACATAGATCTTAGACAATTGTATGCATATATACATAGGGTCTGCATGTTATATATTGACCTTTATTTATTGAAGTATGTAATTTACAGAGATATTGATTTCAACATAATATAGGTTTAATAAATAGTGATTTTATATTGTGACTGTATAAGCTTATAAATATATTTACTACTGGTTTGCATAAGTTGAGTAAGTTATATATTATGTTATGCATAGATTTTAAAAAGTTTCATTTACTGTTTAATATATATATAAATATATATATGTATATATATATATTTAGGTGTTAAAGCTAAAATATTGATTTTTGAAAATATTGTTTTATTATTTATCTTAAATTAAATATTGATTTCAAGGAAGTAATGATACTAATATACATATTTTCCATTTCTATCAAACTGATTTGATTCGTTTTCATCGATACCTGTTATCAGCTCTATCCGCCGAACTCGTGTCAATTTAGCTTTGCTTTGGAATTCGTGCTTGGATTCATAACTTACTTCGTTGTCAAATTCCTCTAGCCTCGAAAGGTGAGCGATCACTCATGATTTAATGTTCTTATATTTATTAAATTTGATATCAATTGAAACAACAATTGAAATATGCTACTGTTAGTTATTTACATTGTTATATATATGATATTATTTATATCTGTTCACCTGTGACATCTCACACCATTATTTGTTATTTATATTGATAGTATATGCCTGTTATACTATTATCATATCTGTTATCACTCTGCAAGTTCCCTGTTAGCACACAATTCCCTATGGGTTGAAATGATACATACCCGAACGATCTTAGAATAGGAGAAAATTGTTTGGGTTGAAATGATAAACCCAAGCGATTTTCATTTGAATTGAATTTAGGATTGCGGGTTGAAATGATATATACTCGTATATATATATATATATACAAATTGCAGATTGAAATGATAAATATCCGTATCACTTGACCATAGGATAGAAAATTATATACAGACACCGTTGGTTTATATATAAATATTTTGAAATAGATTTCTATGGTTTTGGAATGAATTTTAATTGAATTTGATATATATATATGATATTATCAAATTTATTTTTGAAAATGTTGATTATTTAAAGCTTTGAAAATATCGAAATTGAAATGGTTTATTTTGAGGTAAAAAATCTGTATTTGAATTCGATATAATTTGAAATGGTTTATTCAGAAGCTGAATTGAATTGAAATTGATGGTTTGAAATTGGATTAAATTTGAATTTTGGAATTTGAGTTGAATTTGAGGAAGCTATTTTATTATATAAAGTATTTTTAAATTTTATTTAAAACTGTTTTATATTTTACTTTATAAATTATTTTAATATAAACTATTTTAATATAAATCACTTTTAATGTAAACTATTTTTAAAATATACTATTTTAATATACTAACTATTTTAATATAAATGATTTTAACTTATAACTCTTTTATATAAACTATTTCACTTTATAAACTATTTTATTATATATACTATTTTAATATCTAAACTGTTTAAGTGGTGGAAGTTATGTTTTCAAAGTTATGAATTTCAAAGTATTGCGTTTTGAAAGTGTTATAGATTTAAATGTTTGGTTTCGAAAGTGTTATAACTTTGAAAGTGCTATGATTTTGGAAATGGATATATTTGAAATAGAAATGATATCGTATTTGGTTTTGAAATGGAAATGATATCGTATTGATTTGATTTTGAAATGGAAACGATATCGTATTGATATGGTTTTGAAATGGCAATAATATTTTGGTTTTGAAGTATAAACTATTTTGAAATGATCACGGTGTTATAATAACGGTTGGTTGTTAAAGAGACCGGCATCGGATACTGTCAGACTCTCTGCCAATACGGAAAACCACTTTAACATCCTGTATACGGTGGAGATTCCAGAATGAAGTAGGATGGTGGTGACGTTCTACTGAGGTATATATGTGGACCCGACTCCCGTGAGTTGGCATAAGGTGGCTAAAACAGTAGCGATTCTCAGGCCAAGTGAGGTAGCTCCTTCCATCGGACACACTTCTTCGTATGCCATTCTATTACTTTGTGCTTGATTTGGTGCGCACCTTTGACTTTTATTTTTGGGAGTATGGCTTGAGGTGGGCAGTAGTGGCCGCTATGCGCTACCACCAGCCCGGATGCATAATTGGTATATCTACCCTAGCATTGCCTTGTTGTGCCGTGTCACCTACCCTAGTGCGCCTTATACGAGTTTGATTTGTGTCGTACCTATGGGGTATCCTCTGGTAGCCTCTCGATCTAGAGGTATTACAGTACTGCATGGACTATTGGCACTATAAAATGTGTTAAGGTGGAAAATGTAAAGCCTTAATGCTATTTTTCAATAGTATACTTTACTTTAGACATTATTATAATAGCGTATATTACTACATAGTAGGTAGTTTAACGGATCCTTAGAGGATGGTTATCCTAAACATCCTTTGAGTTACTTGTATTTCAGTTGTTATTTCACTTGAGCTTTATTTATTGATATAAGAATGTTAATCCTGACTCGAGTGTTTTGTGTTTTTATTTACGTTCGGGTCAGACTGAGTGTACATGTATTCGAGACTCGCCTTTGGAGTTGGAGCTTCGCTTAGAGATCCATCCGTTGATTCTACTTTCAGGTATTCAGTTGATTCCAGTGATGTACTCAGATTTTGTATTTGACTATTGTATTGAGACATCTATGTATTTGAGACCTCTGTTGTATCATGTTTAACTCTGTTATATATAGTAGCTTCATGAACTACTATTCTTTTCTTTTCGCTGCATTATTGTTATATTACTCTATGTCTGTGATTCTGTGATCTTTATTTACCGTATATGACGAGTTTTGCCAAATAAAAATTAACAATCTGGTAGTTTGAGAAATTCAAATCCGGCATGTATGGAAGAGAAAGTTTGAAAATACCAGCCTGTTACATGTGGTATCAGAGCTTTGATTTTTGGCAAAACCCAGCATATAGAGTAGAGTTAATTACAGAATCGCTTTCGTTCGAGCTTGAATTCCTTCCTCTTTAATTCAAGTTTCCTTTGAATTTTGAAACTCTCCCATTCGTTTGAAATCCATTCTTGTCTTCCCCTATTTGTGTTCCTTTGATTCTGGAGTATCACATAACTCCCCTGGATGATTTGTAAAGGGGTGAAACTCCTTTACAAAAACATCGATTCACCGGAGATTTATATATCCTCAGTTTAGATGCTGATATCTCTTGTTTTGCCCGAATTCTATCTCTAGTAATCCGATGCTGATTTTCCTTAGAATTCTTCATCGATCTTATTCTTGAAGTCACAATTGACCCGGTTAAAGTCCCCCGCGATTAATATCGGCATATCCATCTTTCAATTATTTTATCTCCCTTTCGAGACTATCTATTTTAGTTAGAATTCTTTTGATTAGGGTTCCTCTAAACTTAAATCTTTATCCTCGTTCTATAATCTATTCTGGAATTATTGAGTGAAGGAGTGTATTTGTATAAATTTTTTTATATATTGTGTTATTTTGAGTTGTTGATGTTGGTTTGGGTTTTCGATCGATTCATCTGGCCAACGCTATCGCTAGAAATTCCAAAACACTTGAACAGAGCAAACTGACACAATTATTTTCAAAATTTAATTAATTTGTATTATTATATTATATATAATCATATCTGTATAAAATTTTCTAATATTGATAGTTAAATAAATTGGATGTTTAAAATGATAATATTTGATTTTCATTTATAGTTTTGAAACCATTGACTATTTCATCATGATATAAATAAATAAAATTATAAATCATGGTTTAGAAATTGATTTGGAAATCTAAATGAATTTAAATTAAGAATTTGAGAATTTAGTTCCTGATGATTTCAAACTCTAGTTTAAAGTTATAATATGTATATTTTTAAAGTATTTTCATATAGAAAAGGTTTTCAAAGAATTTTTAAAGGTTTAAATTAGTGCTCTCCTCTTTTGACGCTAGAAAATAATTTCGGTGATGGCTGCAGCATTATTGACATTTATTTTCGATTTTCGAAGTGAAGAGACCATTCTGTAGCTTTGCTACACTTTTATTTTGGAAAATAAATTTGATTTGAATTTCTGAAGTATGCTTGATATATAATATATATATGGATATATGATCTTAGATTTGATTTGATATATATATATATATATATATGTATATGTATATGTATTATATTTATCTCTAAATTATTTGAAGTAATCGGAAATTTATTTCTTAAATTTTGTTAAGGATGACTTCAATTATAAAATAAAGCCAAATTTTGGATAAATATTTAAATTTGAAATAATTGAATTGAAAAGAAAAATTCTTGTATAATACGCAGTTACATTTTTATATAACTTACCTAAATTATTAAGAAGTTATCTATGTAATCGAATTTGTACAATATAAATGATGGTAGAAGAAATTATAAATAAAATTTGAGTGTTTATAATAAATGTTTTACACTTAAATTTGAATTACAAAAATGTTAATAGAGTTAAATAGAAAATAAGTTGATTGAATGGCAAATGAGACAAATTAAATAAAATTTTGTTTTGAAAGAAATCTTTTGTATCAAACATTAATAAATTGAAATTAAATCAACTTAAAGAAATACCTTGAATTTAAAATCAGTTGTCAAATATTAATTTAAAATAGAAGTTTATATGGTTTAAATCAATTGTTTTATTTGTTTTTCAAATCTATTTTCTTTCTGGTGGTTTCTACTCTCCTACCTCTTTCCTTTTCGGAGATGAAAAGTTTTGAGTGTGGGAGAGTGTAACGACCCGTAAATTTTAGTGGTTTTATTTACTTAATTAATTGAATTTTTTTTGAAATTTTAAATAATAATATTTGGAAATAGAAATTTAATATTTGGAATACGTCTACTTTAACGTAGCAAATGGTAAATTTTCATCTGATAACATGGAAGTTTATTTTCTTATGTAATTTTATTTAAACTCAAATCAGTTAGAATTTGATGGTAATGAAATATTTTCCAAACCTGGAAATTTTTATACAATAAATTAGTAAATCATCTTCCGAGTGAAACGTCATATTTTCTTTCTCCAAATTTTGACTGCTACTGCTCCGTTTATCTTATTTTCGAAAATTTAGCAGCATCTTCGATACCGATTATCGACTTTGATTGGATGATCGTACCACTAATATCTGTATGCCATTTTGATCGTCTCGTCGTGATGATCTCCGTAGTATATTTATTTGTGGGTTTTGGAGTCAGCAAGACAGCAAAATTTACAGAATGATTTTTTGTATCGGTTCCGCAATTTTGGCCTTTTGATTTTCCTTTGACCATTCACTTTCCACAAGTTGAATAAATAGTTGCTTAACTTTTAATCTTCCTAGAAACAATCGTGACTCTTCAATATAATCTGTTTTGAATCATTTTATGATTTCACATTATTTTGCACTATTCATTTGTTTCAAAAAGAATGAAGAAAAACTTGTTTTCATCTACCTTCACCCGCCGAAGCTACCTCACCTTTTCCCTATTGCCTAAACTCTCCATGCTCATCACCAGCCTTCGGCCCACTACCAGTTCGTCTGTCTTCTTTCACTTGACCCGAGTAACCATCATCCACAACCGATGCCATCACCACTCCAGATTCGTCACCAAGCAAACCATAGCTGAAACCACTTCCTCTGGCCATGTCGTGATCACCTTGCATCTCCACCACCTCATCGTAGCAGCCTCGCAAACCGTTCCTTGCAACCTCGTCCTATATAAAAAAATGAAATCATATGTTGCTTAACCCTATAGCCTTCTCTTTCCACTTTCATATGAGCAGCAATTTGGTGCCATCTCTCTTTGTTGGTAGGTGAGTTTTGTAAGTATCACAGGAGGCTATTAAATGTTTACAATTTGTTATCTCTATACTTTATAACTGACTAGGCGTGAAGAATGAAATTTTGCTGCTATAGGATTTTATATTCGTGTTCTTTCACGCAAACTGATTTGGAGGTTTTGCTCCTAAACAAACATTTTATAACAATCTTATATATGTAAAGGCGTATGTTTATATATAAGTTAAAGGCTTATTTACCCTTTTGTTTTAATAGATTTTGTTATGACATAAATTTTATATAAAAGAATATATATATACACACCCTGTTGTTAGTATAGGCATGCGAGTTTACATAAGCTTTTGAATCTACATGTTTTTTATAGTTTGGGTATTATAATATACATTTATAATTATAGCGTGTCTGCATATGTATATTTGGTCTGCACATATTTCTTGGATCTGCTATATATTTGTTAAACATATGTCTGGTATCTAAAGGGTACACATATGTCACATTATTGTTGTATATAGTAGTTTGCATACCTGTTCATTTATATTAGTATACTGTTGTTGACATAGATCTTAAATTGTATTAGTGGGTTGGGCCCGATTTTACCTTTCATAAAAAAAAGAGACATAGATCTTAGACAATTGTATGCATATATACATAGGGTTTGAATGTTATATATTGACCTTTATTTATTGATGTATGTGATTTACAAAGATATTGAATTCAACATAATATATTTTTAATAACTAATGATTTTATATTTTGACCGTATAAGCTTAAAATTATAATTACTACTGGTTTGCATAGTTTGTGTAAGTTATATATTATGTTATGCATAGATTTAAAAAAATTTCATTTACTGTTTAATATATATATATATATATATATATTTAGGTCTTAAAGCTAAAATGTTGATTTTTGAAAATATTATTTTATTATCTATCTTCAATAATATTGATTTCAAGGAAGTAATAATATAAATATACATATTTTCCATTTCTGTCAAACTGATTTGATTCGTTTTATTCGATACCTGTTATCAGCTCTATCCATCAAATTAATGCCAATTTAGCTTTGCTTTGGAATTCGTGCTTGGATTCGTAACTCACTTCGTTATCAAATTCCTCTAGCCTCGAAAGGTGAGCGATCACTCATGATTTAACTTTCTTATATTTTTTAAATTTGAATTCAATTGAAACGACAATTGAAATATGCTGCTGTTAGTTATTTACATTGTTATACACATGCTATTATTTATATCTGTTCACCTGTGACATCTAACACCATTATTCGTTATTCATATTGATGATATATGCCAGTTATATTATTATCATATCTATTATCACTTTGCAAGTTCCCTCCTAGTATAGAATTCCCTATGGGTTGAAACGATACATACCCGAACAATCTGTAGAATAGAAAAAAATCGTTTGGGTTGAAATGATAAACCCAAGCGATTTTCATTTGAATGGAATTTGGGATTGTGGGTTGAAATGATATATACCCGCATATATATATTTAAATTGCATATTGAAATGATAAATATCTTTATAACTTGACCATAGGATAGAAAATTACGTATAGACACCATTGGTCTATATATAAATATTTTAAAATTGATTTTTACGGTTTTGGAAAGAAATATTTTGGTTTTAAGAAATATTGATTTCAAGATATTATATATATGTTATTTTAAAAAGGTTAAAATGCAGACTTTTAAATTTATATGTCTGAAAGTTTTAAGGGTTATAAGTTATTTTTGAAATCATATTTTAAAATAGATTTTGAAATGATCTTTGTAAGTTAGGTTGGGAAGATAATTTTGAATTTATATGAAATTATATTTAATTAATAATTTTATTTAATTAAATCGATTTGAAACTTATTGAATTGAGATTTTGAAAGGATATGATTTTATAACTTTATTTTGGTTATTAATTAAATGAATATTTCTAGTTTAAATAAATTGAAGGAACTATTTAGTTAATTGAAATTTGAGGTTTTATTTAAATGATATTGGATTTAGTAGATATTTCAAAACTAAATAATAGTAAATTGAATTATATATATATATATATATATATATATATGAAATTATCAAATTTAGTTTTGAAAATGTTGAATATTTAAAGCTTTGAAAATATCGAAATTGAAATGGTTTGTTTTGTGGTTAAAAATCTGTACTTGAAATCGATATAATTTGAAATGGTTTATTGAGAAACTGATTTGAATTGAAATTGATGATTTGAAATCAGATTAAATTTAATTTTGGAATTTGAGTTGAATTTTAGGAAGTTATTTTATTATATAAAGTATTTTTAAATTTTACTTAAAACTATTTTATATTTTACTTTATAAATTATTTTAATATAACCTATTTTAATATAAATCATTTTTAATATAAACTATTTTAAAAAAACCTATTTTAGTATATTAACTATTTTAATATAAACGATTTTAACTTATAACTCTTTTATATAAACTATTTTGTTATATATACTATTTTAATATCTAAACTGTTTAAGTGGTGGAAGTTATGTTTTCAAAGTAATGATTTCAAAGTACTATGTTTTGAAAGCATTATAAATTCAAGTGTTTGGTTTTGAAAGTGTTATAACTTTGAAAGTGCTATGATTATGAAAATGGATATATTTGAAATAGAAATGATATCATATTTGGTTTTGAAATAGAAATGATATCGTATTGATTTGGTTTTGAAATGGAAATGATTTCGTATTGATATGGTTTTGAAATGGAAATGTTATTTTGGTTTTTAAGTATAAACAACTTTGAAATGACCACAGTGTTATAATAACGGTTGGTTGTTAAAGAGACCGGGATCGGATATTGTCATACTCTCTGCCAATACTGAAAACCTCTTTAACAACGGTGTACGCGGTGGAGATTCCAGAATGAAGTAGGATGGTAGCGACGTTCTATTGAGGTATATACGTGGACCCGACTCCCGTGAGTTGGCATAAGGTGGATAAAACACGAGCGATTCTCGGGCCAAGTGAGGTAGCTCCTCCGATCGGACACACTCCTTCGTATGCCATTCTATTACTTTGTGATTGATTTGGTGCGCCCCATTGATTTTTATTTTTGGGAGTGTGGCTCGAGGTGGGCGGTAGTGGCTGCTATGCGTTACCACTAGCCTGATTGCGTAATTGGTATACCTACCCTGGCATTGCCTTGTTGTGTCGTGTCACCTACCCTAGCGCGCCTTATACGAGTTTGATTTGTGTCATACCTATGGAGTATCCTCTAGTAGCCTCCCGATCTAGATGTATTATGGTACTGTATAGACTATTGACACTATAAAATGTTTTAAGGTGGAAAATGTAAAGCCTTAATGCTATTTTTAAATAGTATACTTTACTTTAGACATTATTATAGTAGCGTATATTACTACATATAGTTTAACGGATCCTTAGAGGATGGTTATCCCAAACATCCTTTGAGTTACTAGTATTTCAGTTGTTATTTCACTTGAGTTGGATTTATTGATATAAGAATGTTAATCCTGAGTCGAGTGTTTTTCTTCACGCTTGGGTCAAACTGAATGTACCTATATTCGAGAGTCACCTTTGAGTTGGGGCTTCCCTTGGAGATCCATCTATCGATTCTGCTTTCAGTTATTCAATTGATTTCAGCAATGTATTCAGATTATGTATTTGATATTGTATTGGGACATTTATGTATTTGAGACCTTTGTTTTATCCTATTTAACTATATTATATATATAGTAGCTTCATGAACTACTAATCTTTTTTTTCCACTGCATTATTGTTATATTACTCTATGTCTGTGATTCTGTGATCTTTATTTACTGTATATGCTCAGTTTTGCCAAATAAAAATTAACAATCTGTTATTTTGAGCAATTCAAATCCGGCATGTGTGGATGCGAATGGTTGAAAATATCAGGTTGTTACAAGCACGCCCACTTCATTTGAATGGGCTACATGCTCAACCAAGCAAACACCAATAGAGTTGATTGTCTTTCCGAGGATAAATTCTTGTACTTTGATAAAATGGATCCTACAGTCTCTTGGATAGCACTTTGATCTTTGAAATTTGAGAGAAATGTTTCCAACACAGTAAGAAAATAGTCTTGAATCAATACAACGAAGTATGAATTAATTCTTTATGATTTTGAAGAGAATAGAGTATATTTTCAAGAGAGTTAGAGGAGGGAAGAAAGAAAGTAATTAGTAATGAAAAATTTCATCTGCACTCCCCTTTGTACAGTAAATGAAGAGATGTGTCCATTCGTGATGAGTTTTGTTGAATAGACACTCCCTTTCGAAATTTTAAAAACTAACTAGCGCATATTTGTCAAATTGTCTAAGTATGTCGACATACCATAGTTAAAAATGGAAATTGTTTTCTTAAAAATAATTTGAAAATTCTATAATTTGTAAAATAATTTGAACATAATTCTTAAATATTTTAAACTCTAGAAAACCTTTATAAAAATATTTAAATCTATGTTTTGAAATTTAAATAATTTATTTTTATTTAAAGTATGAACGGTCATAATTTTGAGGTGAAGATCAGAAATTGCTATCAAGGACATTAACACTATATGCTAATGACTCTATACACTAACTTATAACCTCGAGACCTTCATATCTTTATATTTGAACTCATGAGTCTTCATATCTTTAACTTGAGTCTTTATACTGTGCAGTCCTCGATTCAACACTTGTGTAATGTTCTCCACTACATCGAGCATCGTTTGTAGTCCATTGGTTGATATTTTGGCAGCAGTTTCTTAAGTATTAGAAAATTGATTTCGATACGAATCCCACACTTTTTCGTATAGTATAATGACCGAAAACTTTTAATGATTTTTTTATAACACAATTAACAGAATTTTCGCTTGAAAATAAACAATAAATTATTATTTTTTTTGAAAATTTGATATTTGGGATACGTCTATTCAAACATACAAATGGTAAATTTTCATCAGAAAATATGGAAGTTAATTTTGTTGTGTAATTCTATTTAAATTTAAATCAGTTAATATTTGATGGAAATAAAATATTTTTGAAATCTAAATATTTTTATGTTATAATTTTTTTTATCCTTTTCTAAGTGAGACGTCATAATTCGTTTCGTCAAATTTGGACTTCTCTAGCCGTATTTATCCTATTTTCGACAAATTTGTTGCAGTTTTGCAACAAAAAATCGACTTTTGATAAGATTATCGTATCTCTAATATCTGTGGACCATTCTGTTCATCTCATCGTGCTGATCTCCGTAGTATATTCATTTGTCAATTTCGGCGTCCGGTACACAGAGAAATCTGCGAAACGGTTAGCCATATCGGTAACTGTTTTTGAGCCTTTTGGCTTCCTTTGTCCTTTTAGTTATCCACCATGTAACCCAATTTCCATTTGCCTTTATTAATTTCAAAAATCAATGCTTGACCTTTGTTATTCCCTATTCCCACTAGTTGATATTTTCGTTGTGCGTCCCTTCCATTCTCTCTCTGCTTTTATGATTCGTGCATTTGAAAGAAAAAATACAATCTATATAACTAAGCTTATTTTCTTCTTGTTTTGCAAGAACTTTCAACTCCTACCTATTCATTCTCCTCCCTTCCATATTTTCTTCCACCGCCACCATTTAAAAAATATGTATTATATAGTTCAGATATAAAGCATATATATATATATATATATATATATATATATAAGAGCAGCTCGTCCCTTCTATCTTCCCAAGCCCATCCCCATCTATTGCCAATCCATCGCATTACCTTCCCCCCGCTGAAGCAAACCCATGCAACTAATCACCCACGCCGTTCCACAGCTGTTCACCAGCTTACCCACCTCCACAACGCCACCTTTCTCCACCTCTGACCACCTTTCTGTCTCCAAGCTCGCTATTTACAGTCCTCCATGCTCGAACGCCCTCTGGCCACCCACTCCTTATTTCCACAACCGAACCACCTTTGCTCTACCCTGCAGACCCCTGCCGCACCCAAAACCGAGCAGCCCGACCCATTCACTTCCCCATGTGACCTTCTTTCACCTTCCCTTAGCCTATAGCCGCAGCACCACATCATCGGACCTCCTCCAACAACCATAGCCTTGCCTGGTCGAACTACAAGTCGAAGCTCCCCTTCCCTTGGCTACGACCAGCCCTTCAGCTCCTGCACCGAACAATTTGTTGAAGAAAAAAACAAGAAAAATATATAATATGTTTTAAGGCATGTATTTAAATTTGGTTAATATTTAAAATAGTTTCTGTAACAGTTTTAGTAAGAATATATAAACACACACACACATACAGAGATATATATGCATATAAAGCTTGTAACCTTCTTCATTTTATGTTTAAAGAATTTCGATTTGAATGTTTACAGTAGTTTTACGAAATTATAGTATAAAGAGATTTGATTTTTATTAGAATTGTTTTAAGTAAAAAATGTTTTTGAAATATAAAGTATTGATTGAGAAATGTAATATATATGTAAGTTTATATAATGGTTTATATATAAGTTGTATATCTTGTTTTCCGAGAACATAACTGTTTCTTTTTCAGCTGAGACTAAAATGGATTGAATTGATTTTTTCATTAATTTTAAATATTGTATAAAGGTTTTGATTTTAAGGTAGTTTAAATTTAAATATTGATTTTTAAATATAATATATGGAAATTTTTTGTAAATACGTGTTTTATATTGAATATGGGAAAAATTGAATGAATGTGTATATATATATATATATATATATATATATATATATATTATATACATTGTTTCATCAATCTCCAGCTTGCCTTGATTTGTTTTCATAGAATCCATATAGACATTTGCTTTGACGCTGTCAATTACCGAATCTGTGTTTATCCATATCAGTTTGGTCGATTGTCGAACTCATGATTCAATTTGTAGCTTGTTGTGTTGTCTAATCTCTCCAGCCTCTAAAGATGAGCAATCACTCACGATTAACATTCTTATATTTAGTAAATTTAAATTGACATGAAATGACGATTGCAATATGCTATTAAATTTGAATTGTTAAGTTATTTAATGATTAAATATAATATGCCATTATCTGCAATTGTTTATCTGTGATGTATGACACCATAACCTGTTGTATATATTACATTAAAATTTGTTACTAATGATATATGCCCGTTGCTGATAATTCATGTTATTATCATATTTGTCCTCACTCTACAAGTTCCCTGTTTGTTAAGAATTCCCTATGGGTTGAAATGATACATACCCAAATGATATTATAGATTAGGAGAAAATAGTTACGGGTTAGAATGATAAACCCAAGCGATTTTCATTGATTATGAATTTTGGGATTGTGCGTTGAAATGATATACACTCATAAATAGTAAATTTAAATTACTGATTGAAATGGTAAATATCCATATCACTCGACCATAGAATAGAAAATTATATACGGACACCGTTGGCCTATTTTGAAAATGATTTTTAGAGTTTGGAAGGAAATATATGGATTTTAATAAATATTTATTTAATATAATGTAAAGATATTTTATTTTGAAAACAAATTATATTTTTAAAGTATATTTTTTGGAAATTTTAAATTTATAAGTTAGTTTTGAAAATAATTTTTTAGATTTTCCTATACTTTTTTTTAAATATATAAAATAAGGTCTAATATAATACACATTTAATAATAAGATTTAATTTAATTTTTTTATAATATGTTTAAGTATTTATTTAAATTTATATTAATATTTTGAAAATAGATGTTTTATAACTTTAATAATAAAGGTTGGGAAGATAAATTAATGTTGACTTGGAATTTAAATTGGTTAATAATTGAATTTAAATAAGAATTGATTTGAACTTATTGATTTTGAGATTTTGAAAGATATGATTGATAACTTGATTAAAAAACGATTAAATGAATATTCTCAATTTTAAATAAGATTGAGACTGAATATTTAGTATTAATTTAAATTTATAAATTGAAATTTTATTTAATTGTTATTAAAATGATTAAGTGAATATTTTCCAATTTGAAAAAAGTTTAAGTTAAATGTTGAAATCAAAATGAAACTTATATTGGAAATGTTTGAATATTTAAACTTTGAATCATATTGGAATTGAAGAGATAGTTCAAACCTGGATTTGAAATCGATAAAATTGAAATGGTTTATTTAGAGTTTGTATTGAATCTTTAACCTTTTAAATTGAAAGCGTTGAATAGGGATTGATTTAAATTGAATTTTTGAATTTAAGTTGATTTGAATCGATTTGTGGAAGTGGATGAAACAATTCTAATTGGGAAACTATTTCAGTATAATATCTTAAATAATTATAAACCATTTTAATTTTCAACTATTTTAATATATAAATTATTTTAATATATAAACTATTTCATTTTATAACTATTTTAATATATACTATTTTCAACATCTAAACTATATAAGTGGAACTGTTATGATTACAAAAATGTTATGATTTCCAAAGTGTTATGATCTCGAAAGTGTTATTATTTCGAAAGTGTTATAATTTTGGTAGTGTTACGATTCTAGAAATGAATATTATTTAAAGTGAATAATGTTATCGAATTGATATGGTTTTGAAATGAATATGATATTTTGATATGAATTATGAACTATTTTAAATGAAATGACCACGGTGTGAAGTAAGCGTTTAATTGTTAAAGAGACCGAGATCAGATATTGTCATACTCTTTGCCAATACTGAAAACCACTTTAACAACTGTATACGTGGTGGAGATTCTAGAACGAAGTAGGATGGTTTGGTGACGATTCTATATGAGGTTTTAGCGCAGCCCTGACTCCCGCGAGTCAGCTTTATGTGGATAAAACATGAGCCACGCCTGGCCAAGTGAGGTCGTTCCTCCGATCGGACACATTTCTTCGATACCATTTTATTACTTTGTGATTTGATTGGGTGCACCTTTGGTTTGGGAGTATGTCTCGATGTGGGCAGTAGTAGATGCTATGCATTACCACCTGTCCGGATCCGTAAACGGTATATCTACCCTGACATTGCCTTGCATGCCTTGTCACATGCCCTATCGTACCATCTAAGAGTTTGGTTTGTGTCGCACCTATAGAGTGCTCCCTGCTAGCCCACTTCCATGTAGAGTTTATAGTATCTGTATAGACTACGACATTATATAAAATGTGTTAAGGGGGATATGGATAACGCCTTAACGCTATTTTAATACTTTACTTTACTATAGACATTTTATAATAGCGTATTGTACTACATAGTAGAGTGTTCCATGCATCCTTAAAGGATGGAAATCCCAAACATCCTTTAAGTTATTTATATTTCAGTTGACATTTCACTTGAGTTAAATTTAATGACATAAGAATGTTAATCCCGACTCGAGTGTTTTGTGTTTTGCTTTATGCTCAGGTCAGGCTAAGTTTCACAGCAAGAGACTCACCTTTGGATATTGGAGCTTTATTTAAAGATCTATCTATCCAGCTTTCAGTTATTTCAGTTTATTCCAGTCATTTATGTTCAGACTCGTCGGTTGCTTATGTATTAGAGACTCATTTTGTATTTGAGATTCTGTCGTATTTTGTTTACAGACTCCGATGTTTTATAGTAGCTTCATGAACTACTATTTGTTTATACTGCTGCTTATTATTGTAATACTCTGTGTCCGTGATCCTGTGATTGATTTATTTACTATAAATGCTAATTTTTGCTAAAAATAAATTAGCAATCTGTTGTTTTGAGCAATTAAAGTTTGACATGTGTGGATGTGAATTGTTCGAAATAGCAGGTCGTTACAAGTGGTATCAGAGCTCGGGTTTATGCAAAACTTAGCATATGGAGAGAAAAAATTAATTATAGAATCACCTTCGTTCGAGCTTGAATTTATCCTCTTTGATTAGGATCTCTTTTAAATTTCAAAACTTTCGCTTTTGTTCTGAAATCCATTTTTGTGTCTCCCTATTCGTGTTCTTCTTGATATTACAGCATCCCATAACTCCATTTCTGTTCCGACAACCTTAGTATGATTTGTAAAGGGGCGAACTCCTTTATAACATGTGTCGATTCACTGGAGATTTCTATGTCCTTGGTTTACGATGCCATTATCCCTTGTAAAGCACGAACCATTCTCTAGTAGATGACTAGGATTGTTCTCTTGTAATCGAATGTCGATTGCTTCGGGATTTATATAGGCAGTTCTATCTATTTGTTTGATTCTCTGCCTAGTAATCTTGACTCCACCACTGTGTCCAATTATTTTGGGATGTTTTGGTGAAGCCATTTTTCTCCCTCTCAATTAGGAATTTAAATTCCGCATCATCTTATGGTTGGAATCCCAGTTGACCCAGTTAAGGTCACCCCGATTAATATAAATCTATCCATCTTTCCTTTTTTTAATTTAATTATCTTATCTCCCTTTCGAGCCTATCTTCTTAGTTAGAATTCTCTTGGATTATATTTTCTCTAAATTTGAATCTCTATTCTTGTTCTATAATCCATTCTTGAATCATCCTTTGAGGGAGTGTGTTTGTAATTAACATAAAATGTTTTATATTGTGTTATTTGAGTTGTTAAGTTTGATTTGGAGTTTCAATCCGTCTGGCCAATGCTATAGATGGAAATTCCAAAATAGTTGAACAAAGCAAACTGACACAATATTGTATTCGAAATTTGTAAATGGAATAAATTTATGTATGATATTTTTTTTATATAAGTGTATAATTTTCTGAAATTAGATAGTTAAATGAATTGGTTGTTAGAAATAATAATATTAGTCTTTCATTTATGGTTTGGTCAACATTTCTAAACCTTAACTATTGTTGAACTTTAAAATATGGTTTAAAACCCGATTTGAAAATGTAATGAATTTAAATTTAAGATTTAAAAATTAAATTTCTGGTGCCTTTCAATTTGATTTTCAAAGTTTTGAAATTTTATTATTTGAAAGTACATTAGAATGAAATTTTTTTCCATAGAAATTTTAAAGGAATTGAGTCAGTACTTTCCTTTTTTGTCATTGGAATAATTTCGGTGATGACTGCAACATTATCAACATTCATTTTCAAGTCTCAAAGTGGAGAGACCACTTCGTAGCTTTGCTACACTTTGGTCTTGAAGATGGATTTGATTGGAATTTCTTGAGTATGATTTGATATATATATATATATATATATATATATATATATATATATATATATATATATATATATATATATATCTACGTGTGTGTATGTCTATATATATATATATGATTATTTCAAAATGGTTTGAAGTGAAATCGAAAATTTAATTCTTAAAGTTTCATGTTATGTAATGATTGTCAATCATTTAAATGAAGCAAAAGTTTGGAATAATTGGAGTGTCTAAAATGAGAAATGGAATTTTAGACAACTTAAAAAAGTTGAAATGAGATAAAAAATTATTTGTATAATAATCAATTGCATTCTTATATATATAACTTAACTAAAATATTCAAAAAGTTAAAATGTTAGGGTGAATATGTAATTAAACATTATACAAGAGAAATTTAAGGATTAAACTGTCCAAACTAAATTTTTGCTTAATAAACTATTGTAAATAACTATAAAGGTGTATAGGGCTCAATTACACTCAGAAAACATTAATATAACTTAACTTGAAAGTTAAATGTTAATAAGAATATGTAATTGAATAATATACAACATAAATGTATATAATAAGATGTCCAAAATGGAATTTAGATAAGAGAATTTATAGATAAAAATTTGAGTTGGTATAATAAACGTTTATACACTTAACCTACCTTATAAGAGTTGTTAGGTGAATAAATTGAATAATAAATAAGTTAAATAAAATAAATTTTGTTTTGAAAGAAGATTGGTTACAAATGTTATTAAATTGAAAGCAAATCAATTGAGTGGAAATAGCTTGAGTTGAAATCAATGAATTGTCAATATAATAAATATTTATTGATTGAATAAATGAACTAAAATCAAATTAGTTGAATTTAAATCAATTTAAAATAAATTAGATCCATGTGGTTTTAAATTAATTGTTGTATCTGTATTATGAATTTTGAATCTATCTTTCTTTCTGGTCGATTCTATTCTCCTATCTCACATCTTTTCGAGGACGAAATATTTTGAGTGGGGGAGAGTGAAACAACCCGAAAATTTTAACCAATTTTTTATAATGTAATTAGCTGAATTTTTTCTTGGAACTAAACAATAAAATTTTGTTTTGAAAATTTGATATTTGAGATACGTCTATTTAAACATAGCAAATGGTAAATTTTCAACAGAAAATATCAAAGTTAATTTTATTGTGTAATTCTATTTAAATTTAAATCAGTTAATATTTGATGGACATAAAATATTTTTGAAACCTAAATTTTTTATATAATAAAAATGTTTATCCTTTTCTGAGTGAGACGTCATAATTGGTTTCGTCAAATTTGGACTTCTCTAGCCTCGTTTATCTTATTTTCGACGAATTTGCAGCAGTTTTGCAACAAAAAATTGACTTTTGATAGGATTGTCATATCTCTAATATCTGTATACCATTCTATTCATCTCGTCGTGTTAATCTCCGTAGTATATTCATTTGTCAATTTCGGCGTCCGGTACACGGAAAAATCTGCGAAACGGTTAGTTGTAGCTGTATCCATTTTTGAGCCTTTTGGCTTCCTTTGTCCTTTCAGTTATCCACCGTGTAAACCAGATGCCATTTGACTTCATTAATTTCGAAAATAAAAGCTTGACCTTTGTTATTCCCTATTCCCACTAGTTGATATTTTCGTTGTGCGGTCCTTCCATTCTCTCTCTGTTTCTATGATTCGTACATTTGGAAAGAAAAAATATATAATATATATAACTAAGCTTATTTTCTTCTTCTTTTGCCAGAACTTTTAACTCCTACCTGTTCATTCTCCTCCTCTTCCATATTTTCTTCCATCGCCACTACTTACCGTATGCCGTTTAAAAATATATATATTATATAGTTCAGATATAAAGCATATATCTAGAAGAGCAGCTAATTCCTTCCATCTTCCCATGCCCGTCCCCTTCTATTGCTGGTCCATCGCATTACCTTCCCCCATTGAAGCAAACCCATGCAACTAATCACCCACCGCCATTCCACAGCTGTTCACCAGCTTACCTACCCCCGTAACACCGCCTTTCTCTGCCTCTGACCACCTTTCCGCCTCCAAGGCCACTACTTACAGTCCTCCACGCTCAAACACCCTCTAGCCACCCACCACTCCTCATTTCCACAACCGAGCCACCTTTGCTCTACCCTGCAGACCCCTGTCACACCCAGAACTGAGCAGCCCGACCCATTCACTTCCTCATGCATCCTTCTTTCCCCTTCCCTTAGCCTATAGCCATAGCACCACATCACCGAACCTCCTCCACCAACCACAGCCTTGCCTGGCCGGACTACAAGTTGCAGCTCCACTTCCCTTAGCAATGACTAGCCCTTCCCCGCCTATGCCGAACAACCTATCATCGCATCTGCCTTCTCTTATTGAAGAAAAATAAAACAAGCAAAGATATATAATATGTTTTTAGGTATTTATTTAAATTTGGTTAATATTTAAAATAGTTTCTGTAACAGTTTTAGTAAGAATATATAAAAATATATATACGCATATAAAGCCTGTAACCTTCTTCGTTTTATGTTTAAAGCTTTTTGATTTGAATGTTTACAGTAGTTTTAAGAAATTATAGTATAAAGAGATTTGATTTTTATTAGAATTGTTTTAAGAAAAAAAATGATTTTGAACTATAAAGTATTGATTAAGATATATAATATATACGTAAGTTTGTATAATGGTTTATATATATAACCTGTATATTTTATTTCCCGAGAACATAACTATTTCTTTTTTAGCTGAGACTAAAATGGATTGAATTGATTTTATTATTGATTTTAAATATAATATAAAGGTTTTATTTTAAGGTAATTTAAATTTAACTGATCAGTTTCCATGTATAACACGTCAAAATCCGAACAATAAGAAGAAGTTAAGAACGAAATAGAAGAAGTAGCTGATCAATCTCAACATCCCCCAACTGATCAGGCTTTACTCTACTAACGGTGTCGCGAAGGTATTTCCTATGGTAAGAAACGTGGAAAACATTGTGGACTCCTGCCAATTTATTAGGAAGCTCCACATGATATGCCAATTTTCCTATTCTTTCCGGAATTCTGAATGGCCCAATAAATCTAGGCTCCAATTTTCTAGACTTGACAAACCTAACAACTTTTCTAAGAGGGGAGATTTTAACAAATACCATATCTCCAACCTCAAATTCAAGCTCTTTCATTCTTTATCCGCATAAGATTTCTGATGGTCTTACGCTACCTTCATCTTTCCTGATCAACTCTATTTTTTCCGTGGTATCACGGATCAAATCAGGTCCGAGTAATACTTTATCGGTGGTTTCCCACCAAAAACTAGGTGATTTGTATGGTCGTTTATAAAGTGCTTCAAAAAGGGCCATCTAGTCATAGTTTGATAGCTATTAATATACACAAACTCAACTAAAGGTAGAAGCTATTCTGAATGTCCTCCAAAATTCAAAGACAAAAGCTCTCAACAAGCCTTCCAAAACTCTATTCACCCTATCTGTTTGTCCATCAGTTTGTGGGTAATACACCGTGCTAAGGTTTAAAGAAGTTCCCAAAACTGTTTTCAGGCTCCTCCAAGACTCATCAGTGAACATGGGTTCCCGATCACTGACTATGCTTACTGGAATTCCATGTGGAGGAACTACCTTCTTAATATAAATATAGGCAAGGGAGGCGCTATTCCTATTTCTCCTAATCAGAACAAAATGAGCACTCTTAGTGAGTCTATCTACAATAGCCCAAATAGCCTCATTACTATTCTGACTTTTAGGCAATCCTTCCACAAATCCATCAAAATAGCTTTCACTACCAAGACGGAATTTCCAACAGTAATAACAATCCACTAGGCTTTACTTACTTAGCTTTTATATTTTGACATGTCAAACAACTAGAGACAAACTCCACTACGCTCCTCTTCGTTCCATTCCAAAAGAAAATTCTCTTCATGTCCTTGTACATCTTATCTCTTCCAGGATAAATGGTCATCCTTGAGCGGTTACATTCCATAAGAAATCTCTCATCAAGTCACCAATCATTGGGACACAAAAACATCCACCTTTTCTCAAATATCCCTTCTCATCAGCTGAATACTTTCCAGCATTGGGAAAATGCTCTTATTCTCTTAATTTTTCCAAATCTCTACTAGCTCCTCGGTTTGTAGTTGCTCATGTCCTATACGATCCATCTTGGCTGGTATAATCTCTATAACCGATAGAAAACCATGGATGGGTTCTGGTGACGGCAGGAGGTTAAAATTCGAGAGAAACTCCAACCATCTCCATCCATATATAGCACCTAGGGTAGCATGTCTCCTGCTAAGGGCGTCAACGACTACATTCCCTTTTCCAGGGGTATATTTAATACCAAAGTCAAAGGATGCTACATACTCCATCCACCTCTGCTGCCTAAGATTCAAATCTTTTTAGGAAAAAGGTATTTGAGTGATTTATAATTAGTGAATAACTCAAACCTTTCCCTCAAGAGATAACACCTCCACGTCTTTAAGGCAAAAATAATGGTTTCCAATTCTAAATCATGCACTGATACCACTTCTCATGGTCCTTTAGTTGTCTACTAGCATAAACAACTACCTTCCCTTCTTGCATAAGAACTGCATCTAATCCTATGTCACATGCATTCATGAAAATCATAAATGGTTTGGTTCCATTTGGAATTATGGGCATGGGTGCACTAGTCAATGACTCCTTAAGCTTCTCAAATGCCTTGGTGCACTTAGTCAATTGGTTAATGGGGTTGCTATTTATGCAAAGCTCTTGATGAACTTCCTATTGTATCCTGCCAAGCCTAGAAAACTTCTAACCTCCAATGCATTACGAAGAACCTTCTGCCTTTGGTCAGCTTCCACTTTAGTAGGGTCTACTGCTAATCCTTACTCGTAACAATATGCCAAGCAATCTAACTTCATATTTCCAAAAGTGGCATTTAGAAAACTTGGTTTTGAGTTGGTTTCTCCTCAAGGGCTCCAATTCCTCCCTAAAGTAGTCCTTATGCTTCTTTTTGCCTTTGGAGAAAACCAAGGTATCATCAAAAAACGCCACGACAAATTTATTAAGTTGTCCTCCAAATATTCTACTCATTAAATCCACAAAGTATGCTCGGGCATTCGTCAGTCCAAAAGACATTACTTCTCGCTCATAGAGTCCATCTGGCGTATGTAATGCGGTCTTCGACTTGCTTTCCTCTATAATCCTTAATTGATGGAATCCCTTTGCTAAATCTAATTAGGAAAATATTTTAGCTCCTACAAGTTGGTCGAACAAGTCATCTATTCTTGGTAGAGGGTACCTATTTTTCTCTATCAACTTGTTCAACTCCCTATAATCAATGCAAAGTCTCAAAGAATCATCTGCCTTTGTAGAAAAAACAACAAGGGCTCCCCACTCAGAAGTAGTCCTACGGCTGAATCCTTTCTTCAATAGCTCTGAGATTTTCTTATCCAACTTCGCTCTTTCGTTAGAGTTATATGTCTCAAAGGCAGAGCGACGGGTTTTTCGTCCTTCTCCAAATTGATTCGGAACTCAATGTCCCTATGGAGTAGGAGATCCAAGACCTACTCGAAGACATCAAGAAATTCACAAACTATGGGTACAGATAATGGATCTCGTACAGGAGATAGATTTACTGAGTATAAATGGCTTGACCCAACTAAAGCTTTAGGTGTACAAAGAAATTTTAGGTTAGGACCTCAATGACTCTTTAATCACACTACCCTTTTATTACAGTCAAGAATGGCTCCATCATCTGATAACCAATCTGTACCCAAGATAAGTCCATACCCCTCGAAATTTAGAACATACGCAGTACATATGAAATCAACATCGGACATGTCTAAATACTAGGTCTTTGCAAATAAGAGAAAGAAGGGTCGGACCCTCAATAGGATTGGAAACCTCTAGTGGGCTGTTGATCGTTTGGTTTTAAGGTTTAAGGAATCAACTACATCCCTAGCTATAAAGGAATGTGATGCCCATGAATCAAATAGGGTGTGAATAGTAAACCTAAAAATAAGGGTTATACCTTCTAGAGCTTCTTTTCCTTGGTCTCTTAGTAGCTTATTAGCAATAGGGATAGCTTCAATATCGTAGGCATGTCCGCTTGGTTTTCCTTAGCCATCTTGAGACATTGATTCTTATGATGTCCTTCCTGGTGGTAGTTAAAGCACCTTCCTTTAAAGACTTCCTTCATCATACTCACCCTACATTCTTTAGTTTCATGGCCCTTCCTTTGGCTTCTCTTACACACCTTTACTTCCTTCTTAAACTTCCTCTTCAACTTCTTGCTGGCCCAAAAGCTCCCCTTTTTAAACCCTCTTTTCTTTTGGGTCTATGCAGACTTCTCTTTCTCTCTCTTATCTTCTGCATTGGCCACGTGTAGCAGCGCTGTTTATACCAACATCTCATACGTGGCCCCTATAGGTACTTGTTAGAACCTCCAACTTATGTTTCAACGATAAGAACTATACAATCATATACATATATAGATTTATCAAGATTGTAGCTGTATACTACAAGAAAACTCCATGATCAAAGATTTTATTGAAGATATTAACATTCAAAGAAAAACGAAGATTCATTGACCACACTATGGTTATTCTACTGTAAAAGAGTCCAAGATAAAGTATTGTTAAGGTCTCCTTGAGTATATATGCATACACGATCACACACAATTTTACATACATGAAAATCTAGTGAAAAACTGCATTTTCATCTCACAGACGTCTATGACAAGTGTCAGGTTGAAAATTAAAACTAGTCACTGATAGGTATCATTATACCACAGAAGTCTGTCATGGCAAAAACTATCATATTTGAAAAGACACTTCTTTTTAAATCTAAAAGACATCATCTTTCATTAAGAGTTGCTACCATTAAAATAAAAAGATTTCTTCGAAGAATAACAACTCTTTATCTGCACCTCTCTGATTCTATAAATAGCATCTTGATTGAGAAATAAACCAACTTACTTAACTTGATATGATCTATTTTTTACTGATTTCAAAGCACTCTCTTCCATATACACTGATTACATACTCTCAATCCACTATAACCTTTTGGTTAAATCACATCCTATAATTCAAAGCAATCATATTCATATACTCAAAGGAGATCATTGGAAGATTTGTACTATAAGTCAAAAACTGTGTTATTGGAACACAAGATTGTCGAAAATGCTTTTTTATTAAGCCTATTACTCTGGGGAAAGTGAGGGGAGTATGTTTTAAAGGAAATACCAAAGGAGAGCTTCGGGACTGGATATGAGATGGGAAGTCTGAACCAGCATAAAAAACTCTATTATGCAAGCTTTTTATATTTTACTATTTATTATCTATTATTGCATTGATTTACATACTTGCTTATTATATACAAGTAAAAAAGTATATGATCCATTATACTTTATTTTCTGAGCAAGATCCATCTTCCTACTGGCAATATTATGAGAATTACGGAGGATTATCTTATTTGCACAATTATTATAATTAGACTTTAATTTTTTTTACTTTGTAACAATTATGGTAATTTGCTTTCCTTTTTACAAACTTTTGTGTTTCATTTTATGATGAACATTAACATTTGATGTTAATATGCCATGATTACTTACTATATCCGCATCATTTATCGTTTTCCCCCATTTTGATAATTTCAAAAGGGGAGAAATCTATGCATACACACAGGGGGAGAATCATATACATATGGGAGACAAAACATAGAAAAATATGATTATACTTCTATTCTATTATTGATATCTGATTATATGGTTAAATATTTGAATGTATAGTTTATTTGTGATTGTATAGTTTTCATCGTCAAAAAGGGGGAGATTGTTGAACCTCCAACTTATGTTTAAATGATAACAGCTATACAATCATATACATATATAGACTTTATCAAGATTGCAGATATATACTACAAGCAGACTCCATGATCAAAGATATTAAGACTCAAAGAAAAACGAAGATTCATTGGCCATTCTAAGGTTATTCTATTGTAAAAGAGTCCTAGATAAAATATTGGTAAGGTCTCCTTGAGTATATATGCATACACGATCACACACAATTTTACATACATCAAAATCTAGTGAAAAACTACATTTTCATCTCACATACGTCTGAGGTTTACTCATAGATGTCTGTGACAAGTCTAAGGTTAGAAATTAAAACTTGTAACAGACATCTATCATTATACCACATACATCTATCATGGAAAAAACTGTCATATTTGAAAAGACGCTTCTTTTTAAATCTGAAGGACATCATCTTTCATGAAGAGTTGCTGCCATTAAAACGAAAAGATTTCTTCGAAGAATAACAACTCTTCATCTGCACCTCTCTGATTCTATAAATAGCATCTTGATTGAGAAGTAAACCAACTTACTTAACCAGATTTGATCTATTCTTTATTAATTTCAAAGCACTCTCTTGCATATACGCTGATTACATACTCTCAATCACTATAACATTTTGGTTAAAACACTTCCTTCAACTCAAAGCAATCATTTTCATATACTCAAAAGAGATCATAGGAAGATTTGTACTATAAGTCAAAAACTGTGTAACTGGAACACAAGATTGTGAAAGACACTTTTGTATTAAGCCTATTCCTCCAGGAGAAGTGAGGGTAGTTGTTTTAAAGGAAATACCGAAGGAGAGCATCGGGACTGGATGTAGGACAGGAAGTCCGAACTAGTATAAAAACACTGGTTTGCATGCTTTTTATATTTTACTATTTATTGTCTACTATTTCATTGATATACATACTTGATTATTATATACAAGTTAGACAGTATACGATCCACTAGACTTTCAGTACTTGGATCAACAAAATTTCTTTTAGCGAGGGATTTATACCCTTCACAAACATCATGACCTTTTTCATAGGTGTGTCTACCAGGTCTTTACCTAGCTTAGGAAAGTCAGCAGGATGAGGTATTACATCAGCAGCCGAGGCAGTGGGTGCTACTGGTGCAGCTGGAGGAATAGGAATCTACCGACAGTCCTAAGATATTGTTTAAACCATTCGGGCATTCCATGAATTGGTGGTCTTACTTGGGTTGGGTTGTCGTGTTCGAAAGAAGATTGATTATTAGCCATCAATTATTTGTAGGTTAAACCTTTAGTGATGATTTCCTAAGACAGTATATACAGTTGAAAGAAAAGAAAGTTTGCCTAGTGTATGCGCATATGTTCAAGAAGGGAGGGGTATAGACATGTACATATATAGTAAAAATTCTTTTGAAAAACCTTTTACGAATAACAAATACGACTCTCATACATATAGTTTTTCCCTATTGATAGGGTAACCTAGGGCCTAATAGGAAATTTAACAACCCACCTTGGAACATGCCTAAATTTCGATCCAGAAAAGGCCCATCGAAACTTAGATCCATTCTAAGGCAAGCTATTGGTAGTCAAGAAACAACATTGCAGAGCCATAGCTAAACTTTTGGAACTCACGGCAAATGGCAAAAAATAAAATAGTAAAGTGTACCCATTTATTTCATAACGGCAAAAATTTCATAACACAGAATCCCATAAAAACCATATTATAATATCCATTACAACAATTGTTTAAATCCATGGGTACACATGAAAGAAAATAATAATAAATACTGCCACTAACCAATCTTCTCCATCTTTAAGCATCGTCACCACCATCATTCCATCCTTAACTTGTGTTGTAACGAGAAGGGAGTTAGAAAAACAAGTGTTTGGTGAATAAAAACCACGATCTTAACTTTTCAGTACTTGAGTAGTATATTTCAATATAAAAATTTGTCTACGAACATAAAACCAATAAGATCATTTAATACCTCTTTATGAGGAAAGAAGGCGGGTCCAACCACTTAAGACCTTCCATTCCATAAGTAAGTTCCTAGAATCCCATATCTTAATCATACATCATAGATAGCTAATAATGTAAGAGATGGTACCCAAGCCACTTATTACTTCCTAGTAGAAAATAGGTAAACCCCATCATTTAAGACCAATTTCCAAAAGCATGATCCTCAATGGTACTATCCAGCTATAATCATATGGAATCTCATATGTCACTTAATACTTCAAAGTGGAAAATAGGCAAACTCGTCATTTAAGACCAATTTCTAGAAGCGCACCCTTGTAAAGATACCACCTAACGTAACCCCTTGGCCATTTAAAACATTGTCTAGAGAAAAAGGCAAGTCCAACACCTTAATACCTCAAACCTCGAAGCAGGCCATTTATCTTGTGGCCTATGCTCATAATGACGTCTTACATTTGTCTGTTATTCGTAGGAACTGGGAGCCATACTAGGTGGGTAGATTTCTCCTACAGAATTTGGAACTAACCTTACGCCGTCACAAATATTTATCATAAGGATATCTCACATCAGTAAAAGTGTAGACAACTATTGGTAGCCTTAAGTAAAGGGCAGACTTCCATCATGTAACACTATTGACCTTGCATCCTTATGACTTAGCCATAAATTAATTACTCTACAAACACACTCATCTCACCTTTTCATAAATAAGGCTTTAAAAGGAATCTCGTTTATTATGCCTTAAAATAATAATTAGGCTATATAAGAGTTTCCTCTCATTTTTGCCTCAAAATCAATTCCTTTCCCAATGGGTGAGATAAATACCTAATTAACTATGGCATATACGCAATAATTATATGTTAATTACGTAAATAGAGATAAATAAATATTCATGCCTAATAAGTTCTAAACGCATGGACTTTACGCTCTAAACTAGAGTTAAATGTCAATTCCCTAATCAATTAATATTACAGGTCATTTTTTATTTCCAAAGATGTCATGGAATTCTAATGTCCAAAACAAGCACATGGAATAAATATTCAAAATCAAAACTGCAATAACAAACTTGTAAATAAAATTGAAACTCAATTTATTACACCAATTCAATAGAACATCTTTAACAATAAAAATTACAGTTTAAACTTCATATTCTATTCAACTCCTCTTTTTACAAAGAAATAGATAAGAATACGTGGTGTAAACTACGAATAGAATTCGTAATCTAAACCCCTTATTTTATTGAAGGATCGAATTTAACCCAAAGAAGAAGGAGAAGTGGATTAGATTATGAAATTATCGAAGACTGAAATAAATCTCTTCAAATTAACGTCAATAATTTGGAATCTCAGTATAGAATTGAAATATTGAAAAAAGGAATTTTCGGGGATTTTATCTATCATTTTTTCGAAATCCAAAAATCTCTAAGGCATATTCAAATCCAAAAGAAATATATTAAAGAATTGTTGAAAAGAAATACTAAGGTTTCCATTCACAGATTAGCCTTAGCTTCACTAAAATGGATTTGTAGCCTTCCAATCTCTTCCAGAATCTCTCTCTTTTGATATACACACACAATATGGAATAGGTATATGTTCATTAGATTTAGAATAATTGGAGAAGAATAGGATAAGAATAGAATGAATGAAGAAGAAACAGATAGGAAATAAGTTGAATCCTTACCTAAATTCTCTAACGAAATTTCAGAATCTTATTAGAGAGATAGTAATGGCAGAGCTTCATCGTATTCTCTAAAATAATATGAATAAAAGTGGAGAGCATAGGATTCTATTTATAGGAGTTGAAACACACCAGAACTGTAGGATGAAAGTAGGTAGGAAACGGGAAAATCTGTAGGGCACAACCAAATAAAACATAACTTAAAACCCTAGCCACCACTGACAACTGCCGTTGTCAAGCGGTCGATTGCCGTTGGGTGATCAGTCAACCTCTACAGTCGATCGTTTGATCTATTTAGCTCGGCCGCTCCTTTTACTCAAGGGACGTTTATTTACTTCCGTTGCTCGATTATTTTATTCCCTAATTAAGTTTTTAACATTAAACGTTAATTAAATGTTTGCTTAGCCCCCAAGCTAACTTTTGTAATTTAAACCCTAAATTTGGTTTCTCATTTGAATTTGAATTCAAACTAAATTAATTTAAATCCATGAACTTAAAATGCTCATTACTTCTTTGTTTGAGCTCTATTTTCAGCATATTATATATGGATCCAGATCATCATTTTACCACGAATGCAATGGAATAGCTTTTGTGGTAAAATTACAAATTTTATAAAATTTCCTTACCCAACCCTTATCATAATTAATTTAATTTACTTTATTTATTTATGGTTCATTTTACGGGGTCTTACATGTTGAATTTTGGCTTCCTTTCATACAAGTGTTGCATTTAGAGCATGATGGGACACTGCCAAGTAGAGGAACAAGTTTTCTCCTTTCACCGACTTGGATAAGACCAGTGGAGTCTCCATGTGTCGTACTGGTTCTTCAAAAGCCGTCTGATAATCCCGATTCCACTCAAAGTTCTTCTTACCTTTCTTCGGTGCAATTTTCCTATTCAAGCTCTGCAATTCCTTCTTTATTGATGGGCTATGACATTCTATAAGGTGGCTATCTGTTCTGGATTAGGTTCGATGCTCCTAACATTTACAATAAATCTAAAGAACTTTCTAGAAGCTACGACGAAGAACATTTCATTGGATTTAGTTTCATCTCGTGTTTTCAGAGGATTTCAAACATATCTAAGAGATCATCCAAAAGATTTTCAGACACCCGGGACTTCACAACCATGCCATCCATATATAACTCCGTCGTCCCTTTGGAACTGATTTTTGAACATTGCATTCACTAATCTTTGGTAAGTATCACCAGCATTCTTTAAGCCGAATGACATCATGTGATAAAAGTATAGCCCCAAGTCGGTAATGAAGCTAGTGTTCTCCTGATTGGGATCATGCATCATAATCTGATTGTATCATGAGTAGGCATTCATGAATAAGATAAGCTCGTGTCCCACGGTTTCGTCAACTAACTAGTCGATTTTGGGTAGTGGAAAGCGATCCTTCGGGCAAACTTTGTTCAAGTCCAAGTAGTCAACACAACTCCACCACTTCCCATTCGATTTCTTGACTAGTAAAGGGTTTGATACGCATTCAGGATATGTTGCATCATGGATAAAGTTGTTAGCCAATAGCTTATCCTCTTCTTCCTTCAATGCAGCGGATCGCTCTAGACCTTAACTGTGTCTCTTTTGCCTTACTAGTGTGAATTTATGGTCAATATTAAGTGTGTGACACACTATGTCCGACGATATCCCATACATATTTTAATGTGTCCAAGCACACACATCTAGATTGGCATGAAAAAAATTTATCAATTCATTTTTCATCTTGACTCTAAGCTGTGAACCTATCTTCAAGACCCAAGTTGGTTTCGTCCATATCGACATGGACAGTAACCGTAAACTCCATCGGCATTGCCCGCTCCTTTAAATTCTTCGTCCTAGGGTCTAAAGCCTTGTCTAAGAGGCATTGGTCCCCAAGCCAGGCCGTTTCTGCAATTGCTAGGCTTGTGGTTTACAAATGTGGAGAGACTTCTCCACATTCTTACCTTTCTCACGACTTTTAGATTCGGTTGTTTCGCGATGTAGCACTCTCTTGCAGCACTTTGGTCCCCCTCACTACTCCAACCCCATAATCCTTTAGGAACTTCATTGTAAGGCACCAGGGAGCCAAAGCTATTCTGAAATTGACAAGGAATGGTCGACTTAAGAAAACATTGTAAACCGATATTTCATCGACTATTATAAAGGTTTGGATAAGGACAACCCTTCGTTCTTCTTCTCTGAGCTCTACAGGTAAGTCAATCGTCATAACTGGATGCCTCGGTTCTCCTGCAAAACCCTAGATCTTAGTTTGGCATGCAGTCACGTCTTTGATGCTTATCTTCATTTGATCAAATGTATGTCGAAAATAGATTTTAACCGAGTTCCCACTATCAACCAATACTCGACGCACAGCTACCGGTTCAATTCCGACAGTCACCACCATTGGCTCGAGAGTTAGCGCCTCTTTCCTTCAGTATCCCAACTTCTAAATACAATATCATTTGTGATTGTTTTCTACTGTTTGAATGAAGTTCCATCCTGAAGTAGATAACAAGTTTCCTTAGGAGCATGCTTTAGTGAAATACGTATCACTCCATTTCATCCCAACTCTTCTGTACTGGGTGAAGTCCTCTAAAAATGATACTTATGATGATTCTTTGATCAGTCCGACGACTTTCTTCTACACTGGGCCTGGTTTGATTTCCTTGATTGCTCGAAACTTAGGGTCTAGCAGATTGGTCATAATTCTGCAGTTTCTTCACATACTGTTGGAGCCTATTGTTCCTTATTTGTTCCTCGATTAAGTTCTTCAAATGTCGATGTTCATTTCTATTATGCCCATGAGTCTTGTGGAAGAGGCAGAACTTCCCTGATTGCTTGTCGTTCAAATTCTTCCTAGGAGGCTTGCTGTATCGCTCTATTCCTTAAGTTGCCAAGTAGATGTTCTCCAAGCTGTCATTCAATGGCGTATACCCCTTGGGTCTTAGGTTCTTGATCCTCTTTCCATTCCTGCTAATGTTCTGGTTCTTCCTTTTATAATTTCCATCATTCTCTACATTTCTTGCCATGGTTCCAGAATTGTTTTCATCATGATTATCTGCTACATTGCTATAAACTATCTCCTTCACTTGCAAATTGGTGGTCTTGCCCTCTAATGCGTCTGCCTCTTCCAATCTAAAACATTGACTTGCCTTTTGGTTGAACTCCTTCATGGTGGTTGGTTGTTTCATCTTTATCCATCTTCCAAAGTTTATATTCGGATGGATAGCTCGGACCAAAGCCATGAACACCATATCCTTGTTAGGATTGCTTACCTTAGTAACCGCAGCATTAAACCAATTCATGAAGGTTTTCAGTGACTCATTTGGCCTTTGGAACAGGCCAGATAGAGACATCACACCTTTTTTCTATGCCACGTGTAGTCTGAACTGTTCTAATAATTTCCTTGCCAACTTGTCAAAGGTAGAAATGGATCTTGGTGGGAGCCTGGTAAACCACATAGAAGCATCAACTTCCAAGAAAATAGGGAAACATTTGCAGCGGACAACATCATTTGCCCTAGCTCCATCCATACGCCAAATGTACTTTTACAAGTGCTGTTTGGGGTCTGTCGTCCTATTGCAATACGACTTAGTGGGAATAGTATATTTCTAGGGGTACTCTTCCCATAGAATGTTCTCAGTAAATAGAGTTCGACTTGGTGTAGAACCTGAATCGTTGTCCTTCTTGCCTTTACTTTCTTCCATCAAGAGTTTGACTATGTCCACAATAAAGGCCTTACTAGTTCAGTAGTTCACAGGTCGACTGCCAGGAGTGACGACAAGCTTTTGACACTACAGCTGGCCTTGGTTTGCAAAGCGAAATCTAGGCTCTCCATTCTCCAAGAAAACCACTCCTATAGAACTCCGTTGGCACACGGTTGGCCTTACACCGATAGTTTGAACTTCCTTTCTAGCATTTTTCCTGCCTATGTCAGCATTTAATTCCAGTCCTTTAGCATCAAGTTGCATATCATCTTCATAATCGAGGAGAAGCATTGTAATATTCTTTTGTGGAGCCTTCACTCCAAGGTTAGGGTTTGCAGCAGGCTATCCTCCGGTAGGAGGAGTACTTCATTACCTTCAATAACAATTCCAATTGCTCCACCAACTATCTTCTTTTGCTTTTGCCGGCCATCCCTTTTATTTAGGCTTGATGCAGAGGAATTTTCCTTTTTCATAGCCTCTGCAGTTTCTAGCCTAGTCCTTGGGGTAGTTGGTGATTGTAGCACCATCAAAGCATCAATCTTGTCCATAAGAGCCTTTTGACTATCATCCATCTTATGGTTAAGTTAATTAACCATCTAGTTAAGCTCTCCTCTGGTTACAACCTCTTGTTGAGCATAAGCACGTGGCGCTAGGTTTCCAGCATCAACCTCTATTCGATGATTGTTAACATTGATTACTTCCATTTGCTAGAGATTGGTTTCATCAACACCAAGTGTTGTCCCAACAGATCTTTCAGATGCAGACTTCCTCATAGGAGCCATTAGAATAACAAATCTATAATCTTCTTCAAGCAAACTTTCTCGATCTAACCTTTGGATCTATTCAATCCAAAGTAGATAGCTAGTTCCAAGCCTTAGTTAGGCATTCTCAGTGAAAGCACCAAATTGTTAACCTAAAAAATGGATCAACACCCTAATGTTATATATGAAAGTACCAATCCTGTTATAATTAGGCAAAGATAACATAAAATAGCAATCAAGTCAAAGAATATAAAAGATAGATAAGAGATTTTATAGTGGTTCGGCATTCTAAGGCCTACGTCCACTTTATTGCTTATAGATTTGATTGAGATTACAAAGGATTTGAGAGAAAATGTTTCACAAGTACAGGGGTCGCACCTATTCTAAGTCCTAGAATTTCCTATAGTAGCTACCTTGGTGACTATGAAGTAAAGAAAGGAGTTGAAGAAGAGACAGGGCTTTCGTGTAGTAATGGCAGAAAATAGATTCTTTCTTGGTTTCTATATGGTTTATACTAATAAGAGTGGCAATCATATTGGGCCAACAATAGAGTTGAAGATGAGCCCAAAAGAAAGTTTGAGATAGTGTGTGAAATTGCATGTGGAATGGAGTCAACATGACGTGTTGGTACTGACTTCTCATGTCGATGCCGACATGTGAAGTTGTGTCCAATTGCCTTACGAAATTTTGTATTGCCTTCATTCTTCATTTCAAAATGTCCTAAGGTGTTGTTGTGGGTAGATAGTTGATATTGGTGATAGTTAATTCATCACTTAGTTTGCTTAAATGTTTTGATTACTAACTCCTCGATTACTCAGTTATTCAGAATCCTCTAATATCACTTGGGCATAAATGAATTGGGTAAAGAAGAGCCTCCACAAAGTTTGAGTAAGAAATATGGAATTAGATGAAGTCATCGCCGACCTATTGAAGTTGGCACCGACATCCCATACTTGCTTCATTCTTGCTGAGATTTCTTTAGGGAGCTTCTCTAGCCTATCTAGGTATGCTTCGAAGATTTCAAGTCATTTCATCTTCTTCTCAACGTTCCCATATTGACTTTTTATCACGACCCGAAATCCAGCGTTCAAAATATCGACATCAAATACCTCACTTGTAACAACCCGCATATTTTACGATCGAGTATTTAGATATTTTATTTAAATATTTCATCGTTAGTCGGATTTTAGTCCGAAAAGCTACTTTTTGCAAACGGTCGAATTAGGATTCGAGACCACCCCCATTGAGTTCAAAATGCCGTTTGCGACCTTTTTGAGTATAAACTTCGATATGTTTGGATTTAGTAGAATTTTGCTACTTTTTTACTTTGGGTTTGAGTTTGGGTTTCACCCCAATGTTCTATCTTAAGACCCTAGTTCCACCCCCTCTCCTTTTCATTACTTCATAACTTTTTCTAACACTCAAGCTTTATCAAAAATGGGGGAATGGAACGGGAAATAGAAACTCCAAGCCCTAGTTCATTTGCAAAATCCAAGCTCTAGCTCCAAATTACAAGAGAAGCTATCGGTAAGCATCGTCTTCTTCTTCTCCAACTCATTCTAACTTCAATTTCAGAAATTCCTAAACCTTAGCTTAGGAAATGTTTCTCTTTTAAGCTTAAATTCAAGCTCCTTGAGTTGGGATTGAAGAGTGGGTGATCCTTGTAACAAACCTGGTTTTGGAGATTACTTGTAAATATTTAATTATAATGGTAGTTATAATTTTAATATTGTGAATTAAAATAAAATTGGAGAAATTAAATTCTTTATTTGGAATAAATAATTAATTTTGGAATATAATGAGAAAATAAAGTATGAAACTTTATTTATTTGTTTGGGTTAATAATAAATGAGAAAATAGTTTTCATATTTTTCTTATGTGTAAATATGGAGAAAATGCATTTTGTATGTTGTATATGTACATAAGTTCTAGTTATTCATTTAGCCTAATTTATTTTCTCTAAACTCCAATTTGGGTCCAAAAGCCCATTAGTGCACTAAATTCAGAAATGAGTAAGCAGTGAGAAACAAAAACTATACGTACTTCATCTTCTCCAAATTGCCAGAAACCAAAACAGTGAACAAGAAACAAACTCCACCAATTTTTCAAATCTAAACCTTTTAATCCCCAATTTTCTTCTACAAGTTTCTATTTTAATCAATCTAAACGAAAATACAATAGATAATCGCTTTCAAAACACAATATTTTCATCAAAAATCTTAATTTATGAAATGAATTGTCTTTTAATGGCTTTTCTTCCTTTTGCATGCATCTATTTCTCACTTTTACAGGTTTTTGAAGCCAAAACTAGCAAAAAGCTTCCGTCTTTCAACTCAAATCCAAGTCTATCCATTGTATCAGCAAGGTGAGTTCCTAAAACTCATAAATGCTAGCTGAGAAAAGCTTAAATCACTCAAAAATGTGAAATCTGCTGCTGTACAAAATTTTCTGTGGTTGATTTAGCCTGTCCATAATCTAGTTTCTGTTGCTACTTTGGACCCTTGTAACTTTTGATTCCGGCAACGAAATGCTGCCGGATTTCTTGCATTTGGTAGCATGCATGTTGAAATTCATTTGTGCAAAGTTTGGATAAAAAATGTTGTCATTTGAGTGTTCAAACCGTTGTTGCAAAATCAACAAAACACAGTTTTTTCTGCCTGTAGTAACTGTGTTTTGTTGCTGCAAACATGGCCTGAGTCCATGTTTGCAATGGCATAATATTTTCATTTCTAACTGAAATTGCGTGATTCATCTTTTGTTTGAAAGATGTTGTTTTCTTCTATATTCATACCAAATTTCAGGTCATTTAGACTTTGATAGATTATAGAAATATGCTGCTAAACATTGACTTGGACCATGTTTTTGCCCAGAATTTTACAGTGAAAACACTGTCTGGGTTCATATTTTACACATCATAACTTTCTCCTCCTTTATCCAAATTACATGATTCTTTTTTTGTTTGAGATATGAAGATTTCTAATATATGCATACCAATTTTGAGCTTAATCCGATGTCAATTGATCCTCTGCTTTATGCCTGGAAGTTGAACCCAGAGTGGATTTTAAGTCTGGGCACATCCTTGTTGAACTGTTACAAATATGGTCTGAGTCCATGTTTGTGACACCATAACTTTTTCATTTTCTTTTGGAATTCATTTATTCTTTTTTTGTCTGAAAGATGAAGTTTTCTAATTTATAAACACTAATCTTCATATGAATCAAACATCGTTCGGCCACCTGTTTTATGTCTGAAAGTTGAACCCAGAGGAGATTTTAGACCTGGGTACTATTTTGGCCAAGTGTTTTTATGTCCTTTTTCCGTCCGATTTTTGACATTTACTTCTGTTTTTGTGATATTTTTGAAGTATTTGAGGGCTATGATGCTTATCAATAGGTTAGCTCAGTTTTGATGAATTCAAAATTCAAATTTTGAATTATTTGAATTTAATTTGAATTTAAATTTGAATTTCGGTTTAAGTGGAGTTTTACTTGTTTTTGGTCGTTTTCGAGCACGGTTTTCTCCAATTCTTTTGAAATGATTTTAAAAATTTAAGGGATCTAAAAATAATTATTATATAATATTTTAAAGTATTTTCAAGTATAAAATCTATTTATTCTTCATAATAAGGGAAATTTTCAAATACGGTTTCCAAATGGTTTTCGAAATCGGTTTTAAAAGCTTATTTTCAAGGTAAATTATTTTTTATAAAAATAACACGTTTTTGCACTATCGAGCGAATGAGAAGGAGAGTTAAACGCTTAGGTAAAACGCGTAGTACGGGATACGTGCGTTTATCCTTTCGGTTAATTCCTAACTTGTCCGTTTGATCGTTTTGGCCTGCGGGTCTAGTTTACCGATGATATGAGGTGAACCTTTTACTGCTTTGAGTGTGAAATTTACTAGCGGTTAGTAAACCGTTTAGTGCGAATGGGTGGTATGGGACACACGTTAACACTTTTCGGGTTCCTTTCCGAGAGTTTGTGACACATTTGTCTATTGGCGTGCCAGTACTGGACCTTCGGGTCATTTTCCATTGTGGCGTATTTGTCTTCGGACGTTTGCCATTGCGGCGTATTTGTCTTCAGACGTTTGCCATTGCGGCGTATTTTCCATTGCGGCGTATTTGTCTTTTGACGTTTGCCTTTGGACGAGGTACCAATTATGTGAAACGGTACTCGGCAAAAATAGCACGTGCAAAACCTTTTTGAGATGATTTTTACCCTTGCGTGTCGTCATTTTGGAATCGGTCCTTTGAACCATTCGGTGGCGATTACTTTGGGATTTTTGGACTCTTGGGAGTTCTTTTGAGATTTTCATTGCTTACACTGGCGTGTTGAGATTTGCCTTTGGCGTATATATATATATATATATATATATATATATATATATATATATATATTGAGATTGCCTATTGGCGCCATTTTTGAGATTTTCCTTTTGGCGTTGTATGAGATTTTTATCTCTTTGTCGACATTTGCCTTATGGCTTATGTCGAGATGGCTTTTGCTTATGTTTTCCTTGGAGTTGCCGATATGGCGGGTTTGGGAATTACTCTTTTAGGAGTTAACATTTTGCATTCCCTAAACCATTCTTATTGATTTATGATTGCCGATTATATGAGGCATGCTACATTTTAGTGATTGCTGAGATTTTGTGTTTTATGCTTATTGAAGCAATAATGTTTTATCACCTAGTATAACCATATATGCCATACTTGTTCTGTATCCTCCATATGACTATAGTCTGCTTTCTTATGGTTTCTTCTTGTCTAAGAAGAATATCACTATGCTCTTATGCTCTATTATTCTACTGTCACCTTTTACTGATTCGTTTACCTAGACTAACCCGTGTATTTTATACTCGGGTCAGACCGAGATGTTTCAGGTTAGGAACTTTTGGACTTAGCATATCCTGCTTCTGCATGGACTATTCTGCTAGCTCTTTTTGTTACAGCTTTTTGTGTAGTCCTTTTTGATTTGCTACTCTGATATGTATATTCTTTTGACTCCTGTTTGTACTGCGGTCATCATACCACATATGTGATGTATCATTTTGTATACTTTGTGATGTATCTGTGTATGTGTGTATCTATGGAATTATCTATTGTTCTGTGATGTGTTTTACATTTGAGTTATTGTATTTTGTTCTGATAGATCCTATAGCCACCTATGGCTTTATTTTAAGTATTTATTGGATATGTCGATCCACTGAGATAAGAGGAAAAAAATGGCCTTGTCGACGTATTCAATAGATATTTAAGATAAGGCTATAGATGGTCGCTCCTATCCAGCCCTATTCTCTGCATTAGCAGACAGTATTACCCAGTAATGCTCTTTGTTAATGTGGGTCTCAGGGTGGGGCGTTACAATCCTCCTTTGTTTTCAAGCTTCTCCTTTCTTGTTTTTGTGTAAAAAGGTGAGATTTTTATCTCACATCTAGGTCTATAATTATCTTTGATTGTTATGTATGAATTCCTAACACTTATTCATGTGCATTTGATTTTGGTTTGGATTGATTTGGTGTATATTTCGATTTTTGGTGTTTTGAAAGCAAAATTATGAAAATCCTTTTGTGGATATTTGAACACGTTTTTGGTAATGCATCAAAGAGCCTATAGGGCCGGGTTGTCGATTGGCATAAACGCCTAGCGCCACTGCTAGTTCGGTTGCATTTGGAAGAGTTTGCTCTTCAGCCGAATAGGTTGAAAAACAGCGCCAGGGCCAGTCAGTCGACTGACCAGTCGACTGGCTGTAGCATATACATGCTCCTGGGACTGTTTGCATAGGCTGGAAAACCAGGAATACAGGAACCGGTCGACTGGCCCACTGAGTCCAGTCGACTGACATGTATCCCGAGAGTTTTTGGGTCTGTGTTCAGTCGACTGAACTCAGTGAGTCAGTCGATTGACCTGCTCCTATTTGCCTATTATGCCTATTTTTGCCTATTTTTGCACGGTTTCCAAATTTAATCGATTCGTATTGATTCCCCGATTTGTTGTTATCATTTATTATCAACTTTGATGACCTTTTCTTCGGGATTTTTGAGAATGTCGTTTTTTGACGTATTTGGTATCGGTTTCTTTGGATTTGTTTCACGTCTTCGTATGATAATTTTGACGATTGACTGTTTCTACAATCATTTTTTTGATTTGTCACTTTAAAAATATAAAGGTTTTCTATACTAGTAGTAAATATCAAAACTCTTTCATCAAAACGATTTCAACACTATTTTATTACAGAGCTCGTTTCTTAAACCGTTTTCCAATCTATTAGTATATACAAACCTTTACCTCATTCGTATGAGAAATCTAATTAAACGGCTTAGTAAAATAAGTGGTATAAAACGCTTGCGTTTACTTCGTCGGTTAATTCTTGGACTTGTTCGATTGAATCTATTGTGACAATTTTTCGAGTGGAGATCTATGATTTGTTCGTAAATATTAAGTTAAGCTAGTGGTTATGGGACACGAAGCTAAACTCATATATTTACTAGCTTAGTGTAATTGACACTTAACCTCGAGTGGAAGTCTACAATTTGTTCGTAAATAATTAAGTTAAGCTACTGGTTATGGGACATGAAGCTAAACTCATTTATTTACTAGCTTAGTGTAATTTACAATTATCGATCAATGATGATCATTTTGTGATTTAGACTAGCAATGTGCGATGTCTCTTTGTCTAAGAGGGAGAATAAACCCCGTTTTTAGTGGAGCTTCGGCTTGGTGGGGTAGCGACCCATGGTCTTGGGGCCGTTTTAGTGGAGCTTCGGCTCATGGTCTTCGGGCCGTTTTAGTGAAGCCTCGGCTCAAAATTAATGGTTAGCAACCATGGAATAGCTTTCCGTTTTGTGATACACGTGTTGGTGAGTTTTCATGCTCCCGTTCTAGTGATAGGCCTCTTTCCCCTTTTTGTGATTTCTGGATTTCTATTGATAGATTTCTAGAATTTGTGTTTCACCAATTTTCGTGATTTGCATTGTAAGCTTTATCAATTTTTGTGCATTAGTGAATTTGTGTTTCACTAACTTTTCCGATTGGCATTGATATGATCGTCAATAATTGTGGTTTGGTGAATAAAATAAAGAATATGACGTTCTTTTTAGTACTTTGAGATTTCTTGTGATATTGTATGATTTTTGTTGTTCGTTGATGTATACTTTATATGGTATGACAATTTCATTATCATGTGTTTTAATCGCATCTATTATCCTATCTCATTTTTTCTGATATTTATTGCTAGACTGATCCGTTTATTATTTTCTTCTTAAATAATAATCGGGTCATACCGAGATATTACAGGTGCTTCTACTTGACTTCTTATCAGGGTCCATCGCCTGATTTTTGACTAACTACTTTAGATTAGTAGTTTTTTTTATGTATACATTCGAGATAGAGACTCCTTGATGTATACTTATTCTTTTGCCTAGCACTTGTATCTATTCTTTTGTGATATTGTGGATCTTGTTAGACCACTACTCTGATGTACACTTTCAAGTGTTATATTCATATATGTTTCCGCCTTTGTGATATGGATATCTATGACTGATTTGTGTTATGTTTATTTCTATATTTGTTTCCGAAGATTATAATAGCCACTGTGTAGTAGCTTTGAGTTTATATCGGCATGTCGGATTTCCTCTTGAATTGAAATGCATGTTCTCCTAAGTTATTATTTTATCTGACATATTGGTGCTCGCACAAAGCCAATACACGGATGGTCGCTCCTCAACAGCCTTATTCTCCACGCTAGTTGACGGCATTACACCGTAGTGTCCTTGGCTAGCATGGGTATAGAGGTGGGGAGTCATATCTTGGTATCAAAGACAACTTCGGAACAATGTATAATAATCTAGCAAGGATCATCGTCCTAAGTCCATCTTAGGAGTCGTGCCATAGTATTTTATTCGAGTCATTGGATCCGTTCTATCCTATTTTCTTTATGATGCCTTGTTTTATCAATCATGATTGTTTGATATTCATTTGGAGAATAACCTTTTTCCTCTTCTTACTTTTTTTCTTCAAGAAGAAGAAATGGTTAGTTCTAGCAGTCCTAGCATTGGTCAATCCAGTAGCCCTTCTCTGGATAGCGCATTCATGTCTGCCCAACAACTTTTGGATCTTGTAAAGAATCAAGAGTTTATCTGTGCTTTGAGTAAGAACCCCGAAATAGTTCTACCTTTGAAACTTGAAGTTCCTTTCAATCAGCTTGTGGATATCACTCTCCCACATGAAGAGGCTGATAAAGGAATTGATGGTAATATTGGGATCCAAGAAGAGGCATATTAAGTTCAAAAGCCCTTATCCCAATAAGAAGGTGAAGCAGACTACTTTGGTAGCAAAGACTCCAATCCCTAATCATGAAGGATGCTACAATTGTAATTCTATGGACCACTATGCAAAGGAGTGTTCGGAGCCACTCTTTTGTCGTTATTGCAAAAATTTAGGTCATCGTATTTCTGCCTACCCTAAACTTCAAAGCAAGAAGAAAGGGGAACAAGAAACTTCGGTAGCAAAGACTCTAACCTCTAGTCGTAAACAATGCTACAATTGTGGTTCCATGGACCATTATGTAATTAAGTGCCCGAAACCCCTTTATTACCGCTATTGCAAAGGCTCGGGTCATTACTTATCTACATGTCCTAAACTTCAAAGTAGGAGAGAGGGAGAGCTAAAAGCTCCTAGTGACACTTTTCTTGGTCAAGTTATTTTCCATTCAATCCTTGATGGCATTATTTTATTTCATGATCTTCCTATTCTAGTTCTTTATGATACGAATTCATCTTATCATTTTATATCAAAAGAACTTGTTGATTCTTTTTCTTTAAAACATTTTGGGCTTGGTGACTTTTTTGAGAATTGCGAATCCGGTTGGTGAATCCGCAACACTCAATTTTCTTTGCTTTGATGTAAAGATTATTTTATGTGATCATGTTATGCGTTACTTAGGCTACGAAATTGATTTTTGTGAAAGGATTGGCTTAATCATTATGAAGTCCATATCCTATGTCCCGAGTGGACCATCTATCTTCGACATTCTTAAACTGTTAAGCAGATATCTATTTTTATTTGTGATTTCAATTCCAATTTGGTGGCATCATTTTATTCTATAAGCCCACATGTTGAGTAAAGTGTTATTTCCTTTATTTGGGTAGTTGTGAATTTTTCGGTATTTTTGAGCTTGTCTTAGGATTATCACCTAAGCAATCTTTTGAGTGGTGTTAAGGTCTTTTCAGCTCGACCTTGCCACCAGTTTTCATTTGCTATGAGTTGCGGAACTTACCGCATTCCGCACTCGTTATGATTCTTATGAATGACTTATTATGTCATTTAGTTTGTCCAGCTTATTTCATCCATTTTATAAATCGAGTATTCTATGAATATTTCGATGAGACCATTCTTGTATTTATTGGTTTTGGATGAAAATAGCAATTTAAAAAAAAATTACAAATCTTTTTCATGAGATTTATTTATAAGTATAGTTGTATTTTGTTCTTAAACGAGCAAAGAATATTCTTAAAACTTTTTAAGAGACATTTTGGTCATATAGAAGATGGTTTTGTGATTGTATTGCCCATTTAGTGTTTTAAGAATTCTGGTCGATGCGCTTGATCAACATTATCGATAGGAATTTCCTAAACACTATGATGAGACAATCTGACATAATAAATCGACTTGTAAAAAGTAAATTTTCCTAGATAGATTATTACATAAAGATAATTGTAATTTTGAAAGTTTTAGCTTTTCGGGAAAGAGGATCAATTAAAAGAACACTTTTCCAATACTCCTATTCTTGAGATTCCCGAAGGGAACCAAGACTTTGTTGTTTATACCAATGCTAGTCGTGTTGGTTTGGGTGCCGTTCTCTTGCAAAAGAGAACGTGCTATCACTGGTGCTTCTAAATTATTAAACCCTATCGAGACTAGATATTCCACATAGGATCTAATGCTTGCGGCTATTGTTTTTGCTTTTAGAGTTTGGCATCATCATTTTTGGGGGAGAAATTCGTTCTCCACCTCGATTATAGATCTTTGGAATATCTATTTTCTCATGAGGAACTTAATTTGTGTCGACCACGTTGGCTCGAATTTCTTGCATCTTATGATCTTGATATTCTTTATACTCCCAGAAAGGGAAATCGTGTTGCCGATGCACTTAGTCGTAAGCAACAAGTGGGTGTTTCTTTGATGATATCCGAATGGAACGATCTCGGGATTTTATCCACTTGTGATATTCGAGATCGTGTTTCCGATTTATGTTCATCTCTTATTTTATGTAGCCGTGAGGCTCATCCTTCTCTTTTAGACCGCATTCTTGAAGCTCAAAAGCTAGATCCCGAATTGGCTCTTCTTGGCCAAAATTTTAGGGATAAGATTGATATTGAAGGTTTGAAAGACCTTGATATTGATTCTCGTGGCGGCATTTGAAAATTTGGTAGACTTATCGTGCCAAATATTAGTGATTTTCGTAAAGATATTTTAGAAGATTCTCATCGTTCTAAATTTACCATTCATCCCGGTAGTAGTAAAATGTACGCGGATATGAAGCGACTTTATTATCGGGAGGGAATGAAATCCGATATTGCTAACTTTTTTAAGTGTTGCATGACTTGCCAACTCATTAAGGCCAAGCACCAAAGGCCCGGTGGGTTATTGCAACCTTTAGAAATTCCAATTTGGCAATGGGACCAAATTTCCATGGATTTTATAGACGGCCGTCCCCGTTCTCGTTCGGGTCATGATAGCTTATGGGTGATAGTCGATAGACTTACTAAATCCGCCCATTTTATTCCCGTTCGGTCCAATCGAACCGTTCCTCTCTTGGCCAAACTCTTTATTAAAGAAATTATTAAATTGCATGGAGTTCCTACTTCTATTGTTAGTGATCGTGATCCATTATTTACTAGTGGATTTTGGAAGAGTCTTCAAAAATCTTTGGGAACGAAGCTTAATTTTAGCACCGCTTATCATCCCCAGTCCGATGGACAAACCGAGCGTGTGAATCAAACTCTTGAAGATCTTCTTCGTGCATGTGTTCTTGATTTTGGTGGAAGTTGGGAAGATCATATTCCTCTTGTTGAGTTTTCCTATAATAATAGCTTCCAACCTAGTATTGTTATGGCACCTTTCGAGGCACTCTATGAAAGACCATGCCGATCTCCTTCTTGTTGGCTTAAGGCCGGTGAGAAGCTGGTTTTAGGTCCAGATTTTATTCGTGATTCCGCAGAAAAGATTGACCTTATTCGTCATAGGATGAAAGAAGCCCAGAGCAGACAAAAATCCTATGCCGATAACCGGAGAAGGAAATTATAAATTTATGTGGGAGATCTTGTGTTTATTCGTGTTTCACCTATGAAGGGTGTTGTACGTTTCAGTCGATCGGGAAAATTAGCACCTCGATATACTGGTCCATTTCCCATCACCGAACGTATTGGTTCCGTGGCTTATCGCCTTTTATTACCGGCTCAATTTTCTGCTATTCATGATGTGTTTCACGTTTCTCAATTACAGAAATGCCTTCAAGATTCTGATTCTATTCTTGAGCCCGGTGTTGTGGAAGAAATTGAAGTTTCGCCAAATTTAACTTATGAGAAACATCATATTCGTATTATTGCTTCGGAGGTCAAATGCCTTCGAAATAAAGATGTTCCTCTTGTGAAAGTTCAATGGTCCTCAATTCCTAAGGATTGCTCTTAGGAATCTAGAGAATTCATCGAGCGAACACATCCGGACTTACGTTCTCGCGCTCTTTGAGGTGAACTTCTTATTCCAAATTTCTTCTTTTGTGTTGATATGCTTTTATGGTTGTTACTTTTTGATTCATTTATTTCTTAAGATTGCGAGGACGTAATTTCTTTAAGGAGGGGAGTCTGTAACAACCCGCATATTTTACGATCGAGTATTTAAATATCTCACCGCTAGTCGGATTTTAGTCCGAAAAGCTACTTTTTCCAAACGGTCGAATAAGGACTCGAGACCACCCCCATTGAGTTCAAAATGCCATTTGCGACCTTTTTGAGTATAAACTTCGATATGTTTGGATTTAGTAGAATTTTGCTACTTTTTTACTTTGGGTTTGAGTTTGGGTTTCACCCCAATGTTCTATCTTAAGAACCTAGTTCCACCCCCTCTCATTTTCATTAATTCATAACTTTTTCTAATACTCAAGCTTCATCAAAAATGGGGGAATGGAATGGGAAATAGAAACTCCAAGCCCTAGTTCATTTGCAAAATCCAAGCTCTAGCTCCAAATTATAAGAGAAGCTATTGGTAAGCATCCTCTTCTTCTTCTCCAACTCATTCTAACTTCAATTTTAGAAATTCCTAAACCCTAGCTTAGGAAATGTTTCTCTTTTAAGCTTAAATTCAAGCTCCTTGAGTTGGGATTGAAGAGTCGATGATCCTCCTTTGTTTTCAAGCTTCTCCTTCCTTGTTTTTGTGTAAAAAGGTGAGATTTTTACCTCACATCCAAGTTTATAATTATCTTTGATTGTTAGGTATGAATTCCTAACACTTATTCATGTGCATTTGATTTTGGTTTGGATTGATTTGGTGTATATTTTGATTTTTGGTGTTTTGAAAGCAAAATTATGAAAATCCTTTTATGGATGTTTGAACATGATTTTGCTGATGCATCAAAGAGCCTATAGGGCCGGGTTGTCGATTGGAATAAACCCCTAGCGCCACTGCTCGTCCGGTTGCATTTGGAAGAGTTTGCTCTTCATCCGAATAGGCTGAAAAACAGCCCCAGGGCCAGTCAGTCGACTGACCAGTCGAATGGCTGTAGCATATACATGCTCCTGGGACTGTTTGCATAGGCTGGAAAACCTGGAATACAGGCACCAGTCGACTGGCCCATTGAGTCCAGTCGACTGACATGTATCCCGAGAGTTTTTGGGTCTGTGTTCAGTCGACTGAACTCAGTGAGCCAGTCGACTGACCTGCTCCTATTTTCCTATTATGCCTATTTTTGCCTATTTTTGCTCGGTTTCCAAATTTAATCGATTCGTGTTGATTCCCCGATTTGTTGTTATCATTTATTATCAACTTTGATGACCTTTTCTTCGGGATTTTTGAGAATGTCGTTTTTTGACGGATTTGGTATCGGTTTCTTTGGATTTGATTCACGTCTTCGTATGAGAATTTTGACGATTGACTGTTTCTACAATCATTTTTATGATTTGTTACTTTAAAAATATAAAGGTTTTCTATAGTAGTAGTAAATATCAAAACTCTTTCATCAAAACAATTTCAACACTATTTTATTACAAAGCTCGTTTCTTAAACCGTTTTCCAATCTATTAGTATATACAAACATTTACCTCATTCTTATGAGAAATCTAATTAAACGGCTTAGTAAAACAAGTGGTACGAAACGCTTGCGTTTACTTCGTCGGTTAATTCTTGGACTTGTTCGATTGAATCTCTTGTGACAATTTTTCGAGTGGAGATCTACGATTTGTTCGTAAATATTTAAGTTAAGCTAGTGGTTATGGGACATGAAGCTAAACTCATATATTTACTAGCTTAGTGTAATTGACGCTTAACCTCGAGTGGAAGCCTACAATTTGTTCGTAAATAATTAAGTTAAGCTAGTGGTTATGGGACATGAAGCTAAACTCATTTATTTACTAGCTTAGTATCATTTACACTTATCGATCAATGATGATCATTTTGTGATTTAGACTAGAAATGTGCGATGTCTCTTTGTCTGCGAGGGAGACTAAACCCCGTTTTTAGTGGAGCTTCGGCTTGGTTGGGTAGCGACCCATGGTCTTCGGGCCATTTTAGTGGAGCTTCGGCTCATGGTCTTCGGGGGGTTTTAGTGGAGCCTCGGCTCAAAATTAATGGTTAGCAACCATGGAATAACTTTCCGTTTTGTGATACACGTCTTGGTGAGTTTTCATGCTCCCGTTCTAGTGATAGGCTTCTTTCCCCTTTTTGTGATTTCTGGATTTCTATTGGTCGATTTCTGAATTTGTGTTTCACCAATTTTCGTGATTTGCATTGTAAGCTTTATCAATTTTTGTGCATTAGTGAATTTGTGTTTCACTAACTATTCCGATTGGCATTGATATGATCGTCAATAATTGTGGTTTGGTGAATAAAATAAAGAATATGACGTTCTTTTTAGTACTTTGAGATTTCTTGTGATATTGTATGATTTTTGTTGTTCGTTGGTGTATACTTTATATGGTATGACAATTTCATTATCATGTGTTTTAATCGCATCTATTATCCTATCTCATTTTATCTGATATTTATTGCTAGACTGATCCGTTTATTATTTTCTTCTTAAATAATAATCGGGTCAGACCGAGATATTACAGGTGCTTCTACTTGACTTCTTATCAGGGTCCATCGCTTGATTTTTGACTAACTACTTTAGATTAGTAGTTTTTTTTATGTATACATTCGAGATAGAGACTCCTTGATGTATACTTATTCTTTTGCCTAGCACTTGTATCTATTCTTTTGTGACATTGTGGATCTTGTTAGACCACTACTCTGATGTACACTTTCAAGTGTTATATTCATATATGTTTCCGCCTTTGTGATATGGATATCTATGACTGATTTGTGTTATGTTTATTTCTATATTTGTTTCCGAAGATTATATATAGCCATTGTGTAGTAGCTTTGAGTTTATATCGGCATGTCAGATTTCCTCTTGAATTGAAATGCATGTTCTCCTAAGTTATTATTTTATCTGACATATTGGTGCTCGCACAAAGCCAATACACGGATGGTCGCTCCTCAACAGCCTTATTCTCCACGCTAGTTGACGGCATTACACCGTAGTGTCCTTGGCTAGCATGGGTATAGAGGTAGGGCGTCACATCGCTTGTATTAAACTGCCGAAGATTCAAACGTTGAACTCCGGTTCGGATGGAGCTTATAACAACATTAGATGAGTATAAAATAGCGGAAAAAAATGAGTTTCATTGATCACAACACATATACGACATTTATGCAATATTTAATTACAACAGATGAACACCAACAAGATACAACAACAGGATGATAACACCACACTGGAACAGTAATAGTGTCTTCAAAAAGAAAGAGCGAGAATCCAAACTAAGCACCAACTTCTTCCAAAACTTCAAAGCTTCCAAGACTTCAAACCAAAAGCTTCCAAAATCCGATAGCTTCCAAAAGACTTCTAAGTCCAAACTAGCTCCAAAACATGGATAACCTGCTTCTAAGCTGCCCATGTGGAAATTTATGGGCACCCAGAGTTTAGGAAGGGAACAATAAACTCTGAATCAGTCACAGGACAAGTAAGAGTAAATAAAAACAGTTTTTTGTTCAAAAACAGTTTATAAAATAAATCCGTTCATGCTTTTGAAAAATGAAACCACCATAAGGACTCCCGGCACACATAATGCAATCGCACACTTGGAGGGGAGATTTCTCCTTACGATAGTGAAATATGGTTGATACGAGAAAATTCTTTGATATTATTATTAGTGCATAGTGTCGAAAACATTTTGAAAGTATAATATTAATCTTAGCCAGCATACGTACTATTATAGTATGCCTACTATAGCTACCATATTAGATGGCGGGTTCTACAACTAAAACCGTACTGGGTGCATACCGGTGATTGGATTTCCAACAAATGGTCAGGCTAAGGAACTTCCTATGCCACTTGGGTATGCCTCTGGAGGGACACCCCGAGAACTTAACCAGTTCTCTGCCAACACAAGGCCAGGTTACCTCTGTAACTAGGTAACTACTACACGAATATGCCATTCCCCGGTCGTTACCGACCTTTATCCAAGGGTCCACAACCATAAAGCAACAACTACAAAGTAATAAATTTGGACCAACCACATAGGTTAAATATATGGGATCCATACCATGATACCACCTTTTTCCGAAAGGAAATGGACATACCCTAAAGGGCGCGACCCTCATAACCTAGCCACATTCTTCTTGTTTCGACCATTTTCGGGTTGTGAGGTCGACGAGGTCTTGTCCACAAAGCTATTCTTTACAAAAAAGCCATGCTTTGATCAACAAATATCAGCAACACACAGCAGCATTCAGCATGCCACACTACCGAATTGGGAGTATATCACTGATAACCATCAACTACATAACCTCTATGCTCGTACGTCTCAGAGAAGGGTGTTAAGCTAAGAAAATAAATTCTCCGCCACCAAACAGAAATGTATTTGATAGAGATCAGCTTTATATCTCAAAGTGTAATGTTAGACATACAACCATACAAGTCCACTTTGGGTTCGAACGGAACCGAAGACACTTCCAAAGAAGCCCTTGCAATCCGATCATCCACAATCCTGATCGAACTCCCCATCACATATGGAGTTCTCTATACCGGAGCAACTCAGTGTAGAGTCATTCGACAGGTTATCCTATCGTTCTCGAAGATACCCGATCTTCACCACCGTCTTCGACTGCTATCCATTTCATCGCATCACTATTCAGAATGGGTTATATGACACAAAGTCCTCTCCCAGGTAAATCGAATAGTGAGCGCTTACTTTAAAAAAAACACGCGGATATATCAATCACAAAGATTCATCATTAGGGTTCGATGTGGGTTTCGGATAACCAACTGGAATCCGACTCCCTGTCGCATCGAAATCAAATTCCGTTTTACGGCCAAGGGGTTTTCACATTCACACAATAATACGTTCACAGATGTCACAGTTCAGCACAAAGCAATTCATATCACATAGTATCACAATCACATATCAGGAATATCAATCAATACAAAGCATTCAATAACAATCAATCATCTATAATGAGATGAAATAATCATGTGATTATAACCAATAATCACATAAATATTTTCACAAACTAATGATTCAGGCTTTATTTTGAATCTTAGTTGCTTTGATCTTGAAATAGTTGAAAAACTGGAATGTTTTGGGTTGATCCTTGTCTTTCTTCCTAACTTGAATTTTAATTTAAGCTTAAATCTTTGTTCTTGTTTCAGATTGAGGAATCAAGGTTGAGGATTTTGTTTCTGATTTCCATTTTCCAAGTTTTTGTTTTATAAGATGAAGATAAAGGAGGAAATTGAGAAGTGAAAAGAAAATCCATCCCGATTTTTTCTTTTTTATTTGAAATTAGTGCACTTGCCACTTGTTAAATTTTCTTTATTGTTAACTCACACTTGTATTCTCATACATGCCAAATTTGTTACAAATGTTCAATGTCTTTTGAATATTTTCAAATGTTTAAAGAAATAATTATTAATACTTTCTTATGTTAATATATTTATGCATTATATGTACTTAGCTTACTCTTGATTTTATGTGTATTTATATGATATTCTAAATTTGACTTTTATAAATGTCTTATGTTTTAAATGTTCAAATTTTATCTTAAATTAATCTTACTTAATTATATTTATTCTTCCTTTTAAATTTGTTTACAAAATTTATAAAATCCCAACTACGCACATATAATAGTTATACAAATGTACTAGTTATACTTATTTATATTTTAAAATGTTTTCCGTAAAACTCTTATATTAAATTTCTATTTAGTAACCACTTTTCTTCATTTATATTAGTATGATCTTTGAATGAAAATAACGACTATATACTAATAAAATCATTTTTTTTTTTAATTTCAATTTACTTTAAGATATTTTCTTTTGAATTTCAATTTCAAGTTCAAATTAAAATCAACTCATATAAATATATATATTTAAACAAATACAAATTCAATTTTATTTAAAATAACACATTATTATTTTTCTTTCTTTACTTTTCTTTAGCTAGGGGATACAGCTGTCCGCCACACTGACCCCCCTTTTTAGCTAGCCTAGCTAAGAGCATCAATCCTCTACCATGTTCGATTTTGTTGAGGATAACCCCTCAAAGCCTTAAGGGAAACATATCTCGGCTGTGGGACTCGAACCCGCAATCTCCAGGAACATTTGTTCCATGGTTGCAAGGTAGTCCTCAACCAGCTGAGCTATGATCGCGGACATAACACATTATTATTGTTTTGAAAATAATCAATTTTAAATAATAAAAAAGGAGATTATCTCATTTGTTCAATTTATAAACCAGTATTTTCAAAAGTTAAATCAGATAACTATCCAGTTATCTGATGCCTGAAAAATCCAGGTTATCACAAGTGAATACAATCTTTAGCAATTCTTAGTTGATGGAATCCTTGAGCTAGATCCATCTAGAGAAGAATCAAGCGTCATGAAGTTTATCGAACAAATGGTCGATTCTACGTAAAGGGAATTTGTTTTTGAGAGTTAGTTTATTGAGATCGCGGTAGTCCACGCACAATCTCAAGGATCTGTCAGACTTGGCCACAAACACCACAGCTGAAACTCAATCGGAAACACTGGGACGTATTAATCCTTTCTCTAGCAAATCTCAGGTTTTCTTAACTAACTCTATTCTTTCCATGGGTGTCATCCTGCGGCTTGCATGAACAACAAGACATTCATTTGGAACCAAGTCAATTCTGAATTCAATTTCTCTATGTGGAGGCAAAGATTTTACTTCTTCGAATACGTCTAGAAATACCCGGACAATAGGTATAGACTCTAGACTAGGTTCGAGATATCCCAACGTATACATCAACTTATCTCTCTTAGGACTCGAATCCTCACAAGTGATTTCAATGAAATTCCCAAATTTTGTTCTGATCGAAATCGTTCGATTATTACAATCTGATTTGGCTTCATATTTCGTTAGCCAATCCATTCCGAGTAAGATTTCAAATTTATTAAAGTCAAGACAAAGAGACTAATAGGAAATTGATGACAAGAATACGAGATAGGAACTTCTCTACATCGTAGACAAAGGTTCGCAGGGCCACCAACTGGATTTTTCACACAAATAGGTTCGTCGACAAATTCGGGTTCGAGTTTTAACTCATTTACAGTTTGTTGGGAGATAAAGCTATGTGTGGCTCCCATGTGAAACAAAACTCTAACAGCTCTATCATGAATAACAAGGTTACATTCTAAAACTCCTTTCCCTTTATGCGTTTTAGAGGTAGAAGGTTTATCTTCGATCGCATAAACCTTCGCTACTTGAGCTTGCTTCAGTTCTAGGCAATCTTTAAATTCGTCTTCTGGCCTACGACAGAAATAGAATTGCCCGGGTCTTATCTGTATAGACTGACCCGTCATTCCTTGTTTCTTAGGCTTCATACATCTACTCGAGTAATGGCCTTTTTCCAAACAATTAAACCAAGTAACGTCTTTTGCCATATTCTCCTGATTATTCTTTTTCTCCTTGCCTTGCCATGGTTTCTTCCCTTCGAACTTGCTTTTCTTCTAATTTGAATTGCTTGCACTTCCTTTCTCTTCCGAAACTTACTTCTTGTCCAAGGTAGCATATTTATAACCCATATCGATCAAATCAGAGAAGGATTCTTTCACGTGGGCAGTCCTTCTTTCGTGGAATTTCTTGTTCATTCCCTAAATAAATCTTTCATTTTTCTTCAGAAGTGTATTCACTAGCTCCGGACCAAATCGAGATAACTCGTTGAACTTATTCAAATACTCTTCGAATGATAAACTTCCCTGCTTCAAGTCCATAAACTCCTGCTACATTCTGGAGATACCAGCAGACGGCATATAGCGTTTCTCAAACACTTCCTTTGATCGTTCCCATGTGAACTCATCCTCCGATTCATCCACTGTAACTGTCTCCCACCAGGCTATAGCTTCCTCTTGGAGTTGCCAAGAAGCTATCAATCTCATCTGATCGTCTTCTAACTTCATCCCTATAAAAATTCTTTCACACGATCGAATCCAGGCTTGTGCTTCGATAATAGACTCCTTGCTTGTGAACGGCTTACCACCAAGCCTTGAGAAACTTCAATATAGATCAGCCAGATTCGGCTAAGGTTGAGTAGGTAGAGCTGCTTCTGCTGTTGCGGGGACTTGACCAGTTGTAGTGGTATTTCCCCATCCCATACCTCATCCTCTTCTAATGCTCATTCTCACTATTTATAAATAGTAAGAAAACTTGATTTAGACCATACAGACGAGATATCTTAGGGATATACTCATTCTAGGGTATTTCTAACCTTATCTCTAATGAGTCACCTAATGTGTCGTACTCCGTAGCTAAAGTTCTTACTCAACCTTTAGCTCTGATACCACTTACCACGACCCGAAATCCAGCGTTCAAAAAATCGACATCAATTTCAACTGCCAGAGATTCAAATGTTGAACTCCGGTTCGGATGGAGCTTATAAAAACATTAAATGAGTATAAAGCAGGGGAAACAAAATGAATTTCATTGATCACAAAACAGATACAACATTTATTCAATATTTGATTACAATAGATGAACACCAACAAGATACAATAACAGGATGATAACACCACAGTGGAACAATAACAGTGTCATCAAAAAGAAAGAGCGATAATCCAAACTAAAAACCACCTTCTTCCAAAACTTCAAAGCTTCCAAGACTTCAAACCAAAAGCTTCCAAAATCCGATAGCTTCCAAAAGAATTCTAAGTCCAAGCTAGCTCCAAAACACGGATAACCTACTTCTAGGCTGCCCGTATGGAAATTTATAGGCAACCAGAGTTTAGGAAGGGAATAATAAACTCCGGGTCAGTCATGGGACTGGTACGAGTAAACAAAAACAGTTGTTTGTATAAAAACAGTTTATAAAAGAAATCCGTTCATGCTTTTGAAAAATGAAACTACCATAAGGCCTCCTGGCACACACACAATGCAATCGCACACTTGGGGGAGATTTCTCCTTACGATTGTCAAATATGCTTGATACGAGAAAATTCTTTGATATTATTTTTAGTGCATAGTGTAGAAAACATTTTGAAAGTATAATATTAATCTTAGTTTGCATGCGTACCATTATAGTATGCCTAATATAACTACCACATTAGATGGCAGGTTCTACAACTAAAACCATACTGGGCGCACATTGGTGATTGGATTTCCAACAAATGGTCGGGCTAAGGAACTTCCTATGGCACATGGATATGCCTCTGGAGGAACGCCTCGAGAACTTAACCGGCTCTCTGCCAATACAAGGTCGGGTTACCTCTATAACTAGGTAACTACTACACGAATATGCCATTCCCCGGTCGTTACCAACCTTTATCCAAGGGCCCTCAACCACAAAGCAACAACCACAAAGTAATAAATTTGCAGCAATCACATAGGTTAAATATATGGGCTCCATACCATGATACCACCTTTTTCCAAAAGGAAATGGACATACCTTAAAGGGCGCGACCCTCGTAACCTTGCCGCATTCTTCCTGTTTCGACCATTTCCGGGTTGTGAGGTCCGACGAGATCTCATCCAAAAAGCTATGCTTTACACAAAAACTGTGCTTTGATCAACAAATGATCAACAACACTCAGCAGCACTCAGCATGCCACACTACCAAATTAGGAGTATATCACTGATAACCATCAACTACATAACCTTTGAGCTCGTATGTCTCAGAGAAGGGTGTTAAGCTAAAAGAATATTTTCTCCACCACCAAACAGAAATGTATTTGATAGAGATCAGCTTTATATCTCAAAGTGTAATGTCAGACATACAACCATACAAGTCCATTCTGGGTTCGAACGCAACCGAAGGCACTTCCAAAGAAGCACTTGCAATCCAACATCCACAATCTCGATCGGACTCCCCATCACATATGGAGATCTCTATACTGGAGCAACTCAGTGCAGAGTCATTCGACAGGTTATCCTATCGTTCTCAAAGATACCCGGTCTTCACCCCCGTCTTCGATTACTATCCATTTCGTTGTATCACTATTCGGAATGGGTTATATGACACAAAGTCCTCTCCCAGCTAAACCGAAAAGTGAGCGCTTACTTTAAAAAAAACACGTGGATATATCAATCACAAAGATTCATCATTAGGGTTCGATGTGGGTTTCGGATTACCAATTGGAATCCGACTCCCTGTCGCATCGAAATTCAAATGCTTTTACGGCCAAGGGGTTGTCACATTTACACAACAATACATTCACAGTTGTCACAGTTCAGCACAAAGCAATTCGTATCACATAGTATCACAATCATATACCAGGGATATCAATCAATACAAAGCATTCAATAACAATCAATCATCTATAATTAAGATGAACTAATCATGTTATTATAATTAATTAGCCACATGATTATTTTCAATAATTAATGATTTATTATTCTTAATTATTAATTAATTAATCCTTAATTACTAATTAATTAATCTTAATTGCTTTTATTAATTAAATATTACTTAATTAAATACATTAATTAATTAATCCTTAATTATAAAATAATTAATCTTAAATTAATAATTAATTAACCTTTATCTAATTATTCTTTAATTATTTGAGTAAATACAAATTATTTATCTTAATTAATCATTTAATCATTGTCAAAATTTTAAATTAATAACCCTTATAATTGATCATTATTAACATTAGAGGTTAAGGTTAATTAAGAATTAAAAATGATATTTCATCTTAAGTTATTTTTAATTACATTATTTATTTAGAAATAAATTAAGATTTAATTTTATAAATAATGATTACATGATTAAAACAATGTTAATTACTTTAAACATAATCTTCTAAAACCCTTTATTAATCCAAGTTTAACTCAAAACAATTATTTTAAAAACATGGGTTAAAAATGTTAAATTATGAATTTATTTTAAAAATTTGAAAACCGTTCTGCTACAAACCGAGAACTACCCGAGTGCCCCCCGAGACGAATGCGTGTTTGCTTCGAGACATCCTTGAGCTAACCCCCAAATTTTCATTTTAAACTTAGAATTTTGTTTAAGTTTTTATCACCTGATACATACTTGAAAATGCACGAGCTCACACATGAGCCAGCATGCAAACTTCCTGAGGTCGACTCCGAGTCGCAACCCTTCTTCCCAAATCACTTAACACTGACACCACTTAGATACGTTGTGCACATCCACAACTGTTTCGATCACCTCTAGTCGATGCTACGACCATCGACCAATCGACGATCATCTACTCGACCCATCAAACACCCATCAACACGAATCGACAACGAATCTGCAATTCGACTACACAACCCAAACTGGAACAATAATGGTTGCCAAGGAATTGACTCGCTCCGACGATCAAGATTGTTAGAAGCCACGCCACCACCACCACAGCCTCTATGTTTAGCTATGCAACGTTTCCCCCAGCTCCGGTGACACTCGAACCACCAGGGACGCCACAGTAGCTCGATTTCTGACCAATACAGAAACATGAGCTTAAACCCTAGATGAACAAACGTTCGGCCACCACAACGATCAGAAATTTTCCAGATCATTTTTCCCAATTTCGACCAACCCCTGGCTACCTACAGCCACGATCCCGAGGCCTCTTCGATCATCGACCACCAGAATTTCCCCTTAAACCCAATATCATTCAACCCACAATTTCTCCTTGAATTTATACTTAAAATTCTTATTTCACTTTCAAAAATCATTATTTCCAAAACCGGTTTCAATGATATAGTTGAAACAAGTAAACATGATATTTGATTTTTACCCAATTTAGAGTTTACACTGTTTTTCCTTATTTCCTAGAAACCCACTTAAAATTTTTATTGGAAAATAATCTTTAAACTTAAATCATGTTTATATATACAAGTTTCATTTAGATTATAAAGCCTGAAAATGATTTGAGAAGGGGCTTTTGACTTTTGAAATAGTATTTTAGAACTGTAAACCTGAAACAAGTTTCATATTGATGTATCTAGACATGCACGATCACATATACACATATTTTTATAGATACAACCAATTTTTACAACTTAACTGAAGATATAATCACAACAACTAGTTCAAATCCATATTTCAACAGAGTTTACTCACCTGGGTATTTTGAACAGTGGAGAAGCCTGGGATTAAAATTTTGAAGACTGAAAGTGTTCAATTGCTGAGTTTTAGTCTTGAATTTTTTTTATTTGCTGAGTTGAATTTCTCTTTGCTTGTTTGCTAGATGTTGGTTGAATCTATACTTTGATTTAGGTTTTGAGATGAATTAGTCTTCAGGTTTGAAGATCTACAGAGGTTGTTTGATTCCTGTTTCTTTCTGGTTTTTTTCTTTGATTTCTAGGTTTGATTTGTTTTTTAAATTTGCTTTGATGATTTTTCTGGTTTGAATTTTTAGAGTTTGTACAGGCTTTGTTTTCAGAGTGAAAAAGAAAAGATGAGAAAGAGGAGATGAAACATTTTATATAGATTTAAATTTTATTTTTATTAATTTTCAAAAACAAAAACTAAAATGACACTTGTTCATTTTAATTACAAGATCATTACACTTGTAAATCTACTTGTTTTCATGAATTACACTTGTTAATTCTTAAATTACTTAGCTTACACTTGTATTATGCATGCATTAAATATTATATATATATATTTGTAACATCCCTGAAAATTTACCAAGTTTAATTTGGCAATTAATTTAAATTTGGAATTAAATTATGGGATTATTCATGAATTACTAGAAAATTTCTAGGATAAATAAATTTTTTAGATTATAAGTAGGATTTGGTTTAAAATTTAAGGATAAGTAATTTTATAAGTAAAATTGGATTTAAAAATAAATATTAATTTAATGATAAATAGCAATTTGATTTGAAGTATAAGAATAAGTATTTTATCAACGAATATTGAATTTAAAAATAAAATGTTTTAAAAATAAAATAGAATTCAAAACTTTAAATTAATAAAAAGTTTGGTTTCTAAATTTTTAAATGTATTGATATTTGGAAACTGTAATTTAAGAATTAACGTAATAATTTTCAAAATATTATTTTTAAGATTTAAATTTCTTGTGTATATACATATATAAATAAAAAGTGATTAATTGTTAATATGTAACTAAAATATTTAGATCATTCTTTTCTTTTTAAAAGTTGTACAAAAAAATAAATAATAGAAGAAATGCATGAATATAAAATGTATAAATTAGTTGTATATAAAAATAGTGAGCTAAATTAAATTTTAATGTGAAAAACAATAGAAAATTTATTTGTGTAAATATAAAAGGAAACTTAAACATTTTACAAAATGTAAACATAGGTTGTATGTGAAAATGTATTTACATGAAGGATTGAAATAAAAATCACAAAAAAAATTGAGTCAAAGGATTCAAACACAATTTTCCTCTACAAACTACAAGTGTAATACATGCAAAGAAACAAGTTTACAAGTGGCATTAACTTTTAAAAAAAAAGATATAAAATAAAACAAAAAGAAAAAAGGCAGCCATGCCATTTAGCTTCCCAAAACCTGGAATCTGAAACTAGTAATTAAAAGAAGAAAAAAATCATCTTCAAACTCAAATTCAAAAACCCCTCTCTTTCAAAAAAATCTAAAATCAAAGCAAGAATCTGGATGTAGACCTGAGAGCATTCCCTGTATCAAAAAGCTAAAATAAATTCAAGCTTGAAAATCAGAGGCAAGATCAAATCTGAAAGCAGTATAAATCAAAATAAAGATAAATCAAAGAACTGGAAACAAGAAAACATTTTCAGCTTGAAAATCAAAGTTTCAACCTGGAAGCAAGAAGATCAAAAAGTAAAGGCAACTCAAAACAAAGCAAAAGAAAACAACAAATGTTCTCTGCTTCATCCAAGTCAGGTGAGCAAACTTTTCCCTTTAATTTGATTTACAACCTGATGCTGGATTGTATTGAATGATGTGTGATGAAAAGTTGTTAAATCTATGTGCAAGTATACAAATACGTATACAAATACTTGTGCATGTTTGGTTTAAAGGCAATATTGCCTCTGTTGATTACAGGCTTCTAAACCTGTCTTCAAACTAAAAAAAAGGGAAAAAAAGAAAGAAATTTAACCGCCCTTTCTATGATCATCTTTAACTAATGATGTTAAAAAAAAAGTTTGTAACTACCATAACTAGATTTTTTTTTAAAAATGCATTTCAAATTAATCATGAAAAGTTGCTACTTGGAAGTAGGAGTAACAGTAGGAATTCAAAGTTTTACATCATTTTCAAATTTCATGAACTCGAATTTGGGTTGCATCATCTAAAAACATTTTGGAAGTGATGATTTTTACAACAAAATCTAGAATTTTTGGTTGCGAGATTAGGGCGAAATCGCGAGATGAACGGAAAACGCCTTTCGATCATTTGCCGTCGATCGAGGTCAAACTGGGGCTTAAAATTTACGTCAGAGGAAGCTCATAGTTCGAGGATGATGGGAAAAATACCAATTGAATTTATCAACAATCATGGTGTAGGACGAAGAGGTTATAGGGTTTTGGGGTTCGTTTTTGAACATCGGGTTTAGGTGTAGATTTCGTCAAGCACACTGCATTGGACTGCACCGGAGTTGGACTAAACATTGCGTTGTTGAACGAAGCGGCTTTGGTTGCGGTGGCGTGGCCTCTGATGGTCTGAGGCGGCGATGCAAGTTGATTACGTGGTGATTGGGTTGATCTTTTTGGGTTCCAGTTAGCTGCTGTGAGGTTTGATCTCGATTTCGAGTTAAACTCACGTTGCTGGGTGGTCGTGGCATTATAGGGGATGGTTGTCGACTTGTCGACGCTAGGGGTGATGGTCGGAGTCGCCGCATTTGGATGTGCATGTGCACGCGGGACATTGTGTGTCTACGTGATTTAAGGGTTGAGGAAGACGATGTTTATCAGGGACGAACTCGAAGGAGTACGTGAAGCAACTCGAAGTAAGGCTTGAGTCAGTGGGTTGTTGCGTATGGTAAATACGTAGAAAAATTTTAAGTTAAAAAAAAATTAGCGTAATCACGGGTAAATTTTTGAAAAACCCGAAGCAATACTCGGGGAGATGCTGGAAAGACTCGGCTCATTGGTTTCAGGGCAGAAGCAGTTTCAGATTTTAAAGGAAAAAAATCAAGTTTACTTTGGAACATTTTGTTAAAACAGTTTTGAGGTTTTGGTAAAAAATTAAATGTTAACCCGGTTTTGAATTAGTTAGGAAAGTTTTTTTAAGAAAAATTTGTTTTAAATTACCAAGTTTAAAAATGATTTAAAATAAATACAACCTTTATTTTGAAAAGTTATTTTAACTTCATAATATTAGAATGTTTTAATGATTAATAAACTTTATTTGTTTGGGTTAAATAATTAATGTTTTAGAAGGTTAATAGATTTTATTTGTTAAAAAAAATTAATTACTTGAAGTAAATTACTTAATGTAAGTAATTAAAGTAAATTAATCAATAATTCAAGTTAATTAATCAAGTAATTGATGAATGATTTAATAAAAATAGTAATTACTTAGTGAAAGTAATAAAGGGTAGATAATTAATGATTGAAGATCGATTAATCAAATATTAAGGGTTAATTAATTTAAAGAATAATTAATTAATATGATAAATTAATTAAGGTAATTAAATTAAGAATAATTAATTAAAGGTTAATTAACTTAAAGTGACTAAGAAATCATCATTAATTAAGGAGTAATTAATTATAGTAATTAATTAGGGAATAATTAATTAATAAAAGTAATTAAGATTTAATTAATTACAATTAAGGGTTAACTAATTTAGAAATGATTAATTAATGAAGGTAATTAAGACTTAATCAATTGCAGTTAATGATAATTAATCATTGATTAAAGATTACTAATGAAAGTAATTATGTGGTTGATAAATTTGAAAACCACCCAAATTATTCATCTTAATTGTAGATGTTTGATTGCTATTGAATGCTATATGATGGATTGATATATTTGATATGTGATGTGATGCTATGTGATGCTTTGTGTTGAGCTATTATATATGTGATGAATATACTATTGTATGAATATGCAAAACTCCTTGTCCTGTAAAACGACATTTGAATTTAGATGTGACAGGGAGTCGAATTCCAGTTGGTTATCCGAAACCCACAGCGAATCGTAATAGTGAATGTTTGTGATTGATAAATTTACTTTATCTATGAATCGGTGAATGAGGATAAGCGTTATGGGTTATACCGCTTATCGATATTGATATGATTGATGTTGTGCACTATTGTGTAAAACCCCTGGACTACACTATACACACACAAATATGGATTGCACGCGAAATCGGTAAAGTCACAAACTTTTAAAAATAGTTTTGAATTTGAATTTTAAAGCTAAATGGTTTTGGAAATGGATCGGATTTTAAAGTGAAAACTTTTGAAAAGGAATTTCAAAGATAAAAGTTATTTTTAAATAACTTAATCAAATTTTGAAATTTATTTAAATTTGAATTCAAATTTTGAAATTGAGTTCTACTTTGAGAATTTATAATGTAAAAGGTCATACAAGTTTATATGGGTTTTTAAAACCATTTTTAAAGTGTTGTTTTGGAATTAAATTTAACCCAAGTTTGAAAAACTTTAACTTGTATAATTGACATCAAATTTTTCCAAAATTAAAACCGTTTGTTTTCATGTGATAAAAGCTTTCATATAAGAAATGAATTTCCAACTTGTATTATAGGAACTTCAAGTTGAATTGAAAAACGGTTTTCCAAGTTATGAATGAATCTTAGGAAACGTTTTGAAAGCTATAAGTTAAATCTTTGATTTAAAGATTAAATGAGTTAATCCAATTAAAATAGAATTTTATTTGAAATCCATGGATGGATCTTTGTGAAATTGAGTGAACTTTGTGGAATAAATCTTTTTGTTTAAAGATTTGAAATGGTAATTTGTGAAAACCATTTGGAATAGTTTTGAATTTTAAAGTTGTGACTTAACTGAAATCCCATATCCATATGTTTTTAAATTTTGCGCTCATTATTTGGTTTAGCCGGGAGAGGACCTTGTGTCATATAACCCATTCCGAATAATGATACGTCATTATGGATAGCATTTGAAGACCGGTGGTGAAGAGTGGGTATTTGCAAGAGTGATAAGATGACCTATCGATTGTCTCTGCACTGAGTAGCGACATTATAGAGATTTCCTAAGTGATGGGAAATTCGATCGGGATTGTGAATACACGGATTGCAAGGGCTTCTTTAGAAGTGCCTTCGGTTCTATTCGAGCCCAGAACAGACTTGTATGGATGTGTGTCTTACATTACACTTTGTGATGTAAACCAGATTCTATCAAATACATTTCTGCTTGGTGGCGGAGAATTTATTCACTTAGCTTAACACCCTTCTCTGAGATGTACGAGCTTAGAGGTTATGTAATTGATGGTTACTAGTGATACATTCCCAATTTGGTAATGTGACATACGAAGTACTGCTGATCATTTGTTGATCAAAGCATGGCTTTGTGAAAAAGCGTAGCTTTGTGGACGAGACCTCATCGAGCCTCACAAACCGGTAATGGTCAAACGGAAAGATGCGGCAAGGTTTCAGGGGTAGCTCCCCTAGGATATGACCATTCCTCTTAGAAAAGGGTAGTATCATGGTATGGAGCCCAGATACTTACTCATGTGGGCACTGTAGTATATTTATTACTGTGTGATGTTGTTAGTGTAGAGGATGCTCGGATATAGGTCGCAAACAACCGGGGGTGGCATATCTTTAGGTATTACTCCCGGACAGGGAGGAAACCAGCCTTGTGTTAGCAGAGAACCGGGTAGGTTCTCGGGGCGTCCCGCCAGAGGTGTTCCCATGTGGCAATAGGAAGTTCCTTAGCCTGACCATTTGTTGGAAATCCAATCATCCAATACGAGCCTTTACGATTGCAGTTGTATTACCTGCTACCTCAGCTGGTAGCTATAGCAGGCATAATATCATGGTACCTATGCTGGAGGATTTATATTGTATTTTCAAAAGGTTTTCCACTACGCACTAGTAATAATATCAAAAAGAATTTTTTTCTCGTAGTAAGCATGTTTGACTATCATGAGGAGAAATCTTCCTCATGTGTGCGTTTGCATTGTGTGTGTGCCGGGAGGCCTTATGGTAGTTTCATTTTCCAAAAAGCATTGCGGATTTCAAAATTTAAAATATTTTGATTGTTTTTAAAGACAAACCGATTTTGTTTGCTCACACCAGTCCCACGACTGACTCGGAGTTTATTGTTCCCTTTCTAAACTCTGGATGCCCACCATTTTCCACACGGGCAGTCTAGAGTTTGGTTTTTCAGATAGTCAGGTAGTAGATATCGTTTTGGTAGCTTTCATCTTTTCCTTTGATACATTTTGGAGTCTTTGGAGTGCAAGGGCTGACCTTGCTTATTTAGGTGAAACGTGATGGGGGGTTTTCGCTTTGCATTAGGTGGCGAACAGGAGACTGTTAACCCCACACTTCCTCTTTATGGGGTTGGTAGGCGTAAGCCGTGACAGTCGAAAGGCTGGCCGTAAATGCAAGGGCAGGTTACCATTGTAAGCCATGGCGGGGCTGGCATGGTTAAAAAGCCTACCAGTCGAGATTGGCCGCTGTCGATGATTGAAAAGCCTAGACCGTTATAGTTGGTATCAGAGCTAAAGGTTGAGTAAGAACTTTAGCTACGGAGTGTAACACATTAGATGGCTCATTAGAGAAAGGGTGAAGTATACCCTAGAATGAGTATAACCAGTGAAACAAAAATTAAAATTTCTCAATCTATTCTCTTTATCTGTTGTTATTCTCTAAGATATTTCGTCCGAATGCCTAAACCGATTTTCTTACTATTCACAGATAGTAAGGATGAGTGGAAGAAGAGGACGAGATTGGGGACGGGGAAGTACCACTTCAACTGGTCAAGGCCCTGCAATGACAAATATTCCTATTCAATCTCAATCAAATCTGGCTGATTTATATCGAAGCTTTTGTAGACTTGGTGGAAAGCCATTCACAGGCAAAGAATCCGTTATCGAAGCACAAGCCTGGATTCGATCGTGCGAAAGGATTTTCAAAGGACTAAAGTTGGAAGATGATCAGATGCGATTGATAGCTTCTTGGCAACTCCAGGAAGAGGCTTTAGCTTGGTGGGAAACAATTACCTTGGATGAGACGGTGGATGAATTCACTTGGAGTCGTTTTAAGGAAGTTTTCGAGCAGCGATATATGCCATCTTCGGGTATCTCTAGAATGTACCAGGAGTTTATGGATTTGAAGCAAGGAAGCTTACCATTTGAGGAATACATAAACAAATTCAACGAATTATCACGATTTGGTCCAGAATTGGTGAATACACCGTTAAAGAAGAGCAAAAAGTTTATTCGGGGAATGAACAAGGAATTTCAGGAGAGGATGACTACTCACGTAAAGGAATCGGTTTCTGAATTGATAGATATGGGCTATAGATACGATACTCTGGATAAGCAGGAAGTTCCAGAGGAGGATGGAAATGCAAGTAATCTTAATTGGAGGAAAAAGAAGTTTGGTGGAAAGAAACCGAGGAAGATAAAGAAAAGAAGAATATTTAGAAGAAAAAGGTGAAAGATGTTACTTGTCTCAATTTCTTGGAGAAAGGCCACTACTCGGACAAATGCAAGAATCCTTGGAAGCCAGGGATGAGAGAACCATTTATGAGGCTAGATCAGGAATCTACGGGATGCTACTACTACCGCAAGCCAGGACATAGGATCAAGGACTGTCCTATTCATAAGCAAGCTCTAGTAAAGAAGGTGTATGTAGTCAAAGATGATTCTTCAACCTCAAGGGCTGATAAAGGAAAGGAAATTTTATAAGGTAACCTTCTCGTTTACGATTAAATTTTTGAGTTTGTTCGACATGAGAACCACCCTTAGTTTTATTTCTCAACAATTCGTAAATGAGTTAAATCTTGAATCTAAGATCGTAGTCAAATCTATTTCTGCCTATTTCATTGGGTCTCGATATATTCAACGAACGGTTAGTTATCCCTTCGATATAACCAATACCCCTGTACACTTCGTAGATTAGATAACCCAATTATTTCGTAATTGAATGAGTTTGTTATCATATCTATTGTTGATATTCTGATTTGGTAAACCAAATGCAGAATAAATATTTCGATCTGATTTGATCAATCGATTCTTTATCCATCATCCATTATTTCTTGTCTCCCTAGCAAATTTCGGGGATGAAATTTTTTTTAAGGGGGGATCTGTAACATCCCTGAAAATTTACCAAGTTTAATTTGGCAATTAATTTAAATTTGGAATTAAATTATGGGATTATTCATGAATTAACTAGAAAAATTCTAGAATAAATAAAAATTTTAGATTATAAGAAGGATTTGGTTTCAAATTTAAGGATAAGTAATTTTATAAATAAAATTGGATTTAAAAATAAATATTAATTTAATGATAAATAGCATTTTGATTTTAAGTATAAGAATAAGTATTTTATCAACGAATATTGGATTTAATAATAGAATGTATTAAAAATAAAATAGAATTAAAAGCTTTAAATTAATAAAAAGTTTGGTTTCTAAATTTTTAAATATATTGATATTTGGAAACTGTAATTTAAGAATTAATTTAATAATTTTCAAAATATTATTTTTAAGATTTAATTTTCTTGTGTATATACATATATAAATAAAAAGTGATTAATTGTTAATATGTAACTAAAATATTAAGATCATTCTTTTCTTTTTAAAAGTTGTACAAAAAAATAAATAATAAAAGAAATGCATGAATATAAAATGTATAAATTAGTTGTATATAAAAATAATGAGCTAAATTAAAATTTAATGTGAAAAACAATAGAAAATTTATTTGTGTAAATATAAAAGGAAACTTAAACATTTTACAAAATGCAAACATAAGTTGTATGTGAAAATGTATTTCAATCACAAAACAAATTGAGTCAAAGTATTCAAACACAATTTTCCTCTACAAACTACAAGTGTAATACATGCAAAGAAACAAGTTTCAAGTGGCATTAACTTTTGAAAAAAAAAAATATAAAATAAAACAAAAAGAAAAAAGGCAGTCAGGCCATTTAGCTTCCCAAAACCTGGAATCTGAAACCAGTAATTGAAAGAAGAAGAAAAATCATCTTCAAACTCAAATTCAAAAATCCCTCTCTTTCAAAAAAATCTAAAATCAAAGCAAGAATCTGGATGCAAACCTGAGAGCATTCCTTGTATCAAAAAGCTAAAATAAATTCAAGCTTGAAAATAAGAGGCAAGATCAAATCTGAAAGCAATATAAATCAAAATAAAGATAAATCAAAGAACTAGAAACAAAAAAACATTTTCAGCTTGAAAATCAAAGTTTCAACCTGGAAGCAGGAAGATCTAAAGTAAAGGCAACTCAAAACAAAGCATAAGAAAACAACCACTATTCTCTGCTTCATCCAAGTCAGGTGAGCAAACTTATCCCTTTGATTTGATTTACAACCTGATGTTGAATTGTATTGAATGATGTGTGATGAAAAGTTGTTAAATCTATGTGCATGCATACAAATACGTATACAAATACTTGTGCATGTTTGGTTTAAAGGAAATATTGTCACTGTTGATTACAGGCTTCTAAACTTGTCTTCAAACTAAAAAAAGGGAAAAAAGAAAGAAATTTAACTGCTCTTTCTCTGATCATCTTTAAATAATGATGTTAAAACAAAAAAAACGTTTGGAACTACCATATCTATATTATTATTTTTTAAAATGCATTTCAAATTAAACATGAAGAGTTGCTGCCTGGAAGTAGGAATAATAGTAGGAATTCAAAGTTTTACATCATTTTCGAATTTCATGAACTCGAATTTGGGTTGCATCATCTAAAAACATTTTGTTGGTGATGATTTTTACAATAAAATCTAGAATTTTTAGTTGCGAGATTAGGGCGAAATCGCAAGATGAACGGAAAACGCCTTTCGATCATTTGCCGTCGATCGAGGTCAAACTGGGGCTTAAAATTTACGTCAGAGGAAGCTCATAGTTCGAGGATGGTGAAAAAAATACCAATTGAATTTATCAATAATCATGGTGTAGGCACGAAGAGGTTAAAGGGTTTTGGGGTTCGTTTTGGAACATCGGGTTTAGGTGGAGATTTCGTCAAGCACATTGCATCAGACTACACCGGAGTTGGACTAAACATTGCGTTGTTGAACGAAGCGACTTTGGTCGCGGTGGCGTGGCCTCTGATGGCCTGAGGCGGCGGTGCAAGGTGATTACGTGGTGATTGGGTTGATCGTTTTGGGTTCCAATTAGCTGCTGTGAGGTTCGATCTCGATTTCGAGTTAAACTCACGTTGTTGTGTGGTCGTGGCGTTAGAGGGGATGGTTGTCGACTTATCAACGCTATAGGTGATGGTCGAAGTCGCCGCATTTGGATGTGCATGTGCACGTGGGACATTGTGTGTCTGCGTGATTTAAGGGTTGAGGAAGACGATGTATATCAGGGACGAACTCGAAGGATTACCTAAAGCAACTCGAAGTAAGGCTCGAGTCAATGGGTAGTTGCATAGGGTAAATACTTAGAAAAATTTTAAGTTAAAAAAAAATTAGCGTGCACACGGGTAAATTTTTGAAAACCCCGAAGCAATACTCGGGGAGATGTTGGAAAGACTTGGGTCATTGGTTTTGGGGCAGAAGCAGTTTCAGATTTTAAAGGAAAAAAAATCAAGTTTACTTTGAAACATTTTGTTAAAACAGTTTTGAGTTTTTGGTAAAAAAATTAAATGTTAACCCGGTTTTGAATTAGTTAGGAAAGTTTTCTTTAAGAAAATTTGTTTTAAATTACCAAGTTTAAAAATGATTTAAAATAAATACAACCTTTATTTTGAAAAGTTATTTTAACTTAATAATATTAGAATGTTTTAATGATTAATAAACTTTATTTGTTTGTGTTAAATAATTAATGTTTTAAATGGTTAATAGATTTTATTTGTTAAAAAGATTAACTACTTGAAGTAAATTACTTAATGTAAGTAATTAAAGTAAATTAATCAATAATTCAAGTTAATTAATCAAGTAATTGATGAATGATTTAATAAAAATAGTAATTACTTAGTGAAAGTAATTAAGGGTAGATAATTAATGATTGAAGATCGATTAATCAAATATTAAGGGTTAATTACTTTAAAGAATAATTAATTAATATGATAAATTAATTAAAGTAATTAAATTAAGAATAATTAATTAAAGGTTAATTAACTTAAAGTGGTTAAGAAATCATCATTAATTAAGGAGTAATTAATTATAGTAATTAATTAGGGATAATTAATTAATAAAAGTAATTAAGATTTAATTAATTACAATTAAGGGTTAACTAATTTAGACAATTAATTTAGAAATGATTAATTAATGAAGGTAATTAAGACTTAATCAATTGCATTTAATGATAATTAATCATTGATTAAAGATTACTAATGAAAGTAATTATGTGGTTGATAAATTTAAAAACCACCCAAATTATTCATCTTAATTGTAGATGTTCGATTGCTATTGAATGATTTGTGATGGATTGGTATATTTGATATGTGATGTGATGCTATGTGATGCTTTGTGTTGAGCTATTATATTTGTTATGAATATACTATCGTATGAATATGCAAAACCCCTTGTCCCGTAAAACGACATTTGAATTTCGATGCGACAGGGAGTCGGATTCCAGCTGGTTATCCGAAACCCACATCGAATCGTAATAGTGAATCTTTATGATTGATAAATTTACTTTATCTATGAATTGGTGAATAAGGATAAGCGTATGGGTTATAGCGGTAATCGATATTGATATGATTGATGTTGTGCACTATTGTGTAAAACCCCTGAACCACACTATACACACCCACAAATATGGATTGCACGCGAAATCGGTTAAGTCACAGACTTTTAAAAATAGTTTTGAATTTTAAATCTAAATGGTTTTGGAAATTGATCGGATTTTAAAGTGAAAACTTTTGAAATGGTATTTCAAAGATAAAAGTTATTTTGAATAACTTAATCAAATTTTGAAATTTATTTAAATTTGAATTCAAATTTTGAATTTGAATTCTACTTTGAGAATTTATGATGTAAAAGGTCATACAAGTTTATATGGGTTTTTAAAACCATTTTTAAAGTGTTGTTTAGAATTAAATTTAACCCAAGTTTGAAAAACTTTAACTTGTATAATTGAAATCAGATTTTTCCAAAATGAAAACTGTTTGTTTTCAAGTGATAAAAGCTTTCATATAAGAAATGAATTTCCAACTTGTATTATAGGAATTTCAAGTTTGAATTGAAAAATGGTTTTCCAAGTTATGAATGAATCTTAGGAAATGTTTTGAAAGCTATAAGTTAAATCTTTGATTTAAAGATTAAATGAGTTAATCCAATTAAAATGGAAATTGTTTTGAAATCTAAGGATGGATCTTTGTGAAATTTAGTGAACTTTGTGGAATAAATCTTTTTGTTTAAAGAGTTGAAATGGTAATTTATGTAAACCATTTGGAATAGTTTTGAATTTTAAAGTTGTGACTTAACTGAAACCCTATATCCCTATGTTTTTAAATTTTGCACTCATTATTCGGTTTAGCCGGGAGAGGACCTTGTGTAACCCATTCTGAATAATGATACGTCGTTATGGATAGCATTTGAAGACCGGTGGTGAAGACCGGGTATTTCCGAGAGCGATAGTATGACCTATTGATTGTCTCTGCACTGAGTAGCTACGGTATAGAGATTCCCTAAGTGATGGGAAATTCGATCGGGATTGTGAATACCCGGATTGCAAGGGCTTCTTCGTAAGTGCCTTCGGTTTTGTTCGAACCCAGAACATACTTGTATGGATGTGTGTCTGACATTACACTTTGAGATGTAAAATAGTTTGTATCAAATACATTTGTGCTTGGTGGCGGAGAATTTATTCTCTTAGCTTAACACCCTTGTCTGAGACGTACGAGCTCAGAGGTTATGTAGTTTATGGTTACTAGTGATACATTCCCAATTTGGTAATGTGTCATACGAAGTGCTGCTGATCATTTGTTGATCAAAGCATGGCTTTGTGGACGAGACCTCATCAAGCTTCACAAACTGGTAATGGTCGAAACAAGAAAGATGCGGCAAGGTTTCAGGGGTAGCTCCCCTAGTGTATGACCATTCCTTCTGGAAAAGGGTAGTATCATGGTATGGAGCCCAGATACTTACTCATGTGGGAACTGTAGTATATTTATTACTGCGTGATGTTGTTGGTGTAGAGGATCCTTGGATAAAGGTCGCAAACGACCGAGGGTGGCATATCCTTAGGTATTACTCCCGGACAGGGAGGAAACCGGCCTTGTGTTGGCAGAGAGCCGGGTAGGTTCTCGAGGCGTCCCGCCAGAGGCATTCCCATGTGGCAATAGGAAGTTCCTTAGCCTGACCATTTGTTGGAAATCTAATCATCCAATACGAGCCTTTACGATTGCAGCTGTATTACCTGCCACCTCAGGTGGTAGCTATAGCAGGCATAATATCATCGTACCTATGCTGGCTAGGATTTATATTGTATTTTCGAAAGGTTTTCCACTATGCACTAGTAATAATATCAAAAAGAATTTTTTTTCTCATAGTAAGCTTATTTGACTATCATAAGGAGAAATCTCCCCCACGTGTGCGTTTGCATTGTGTGTGTGTCGGGAGGCCTTATGTTAGTTTCATTTTCCAAAAAGCATTGCGGATTTCAAAATTTAAAATCTTTTGATTGTTTTTAAAGACAAATCGATTTTGTTTGCTCACACCAGTCCCACGACTGACTCGGAGTTTATTGTTCCTTTTCTAAACTCTGGGTGCCCACCATTTTCCACACGGGCAGTCTAGAGTTTGGTTTTTCAGATAGTCAGGTAGTAGATATCGTTGTGGTAGCTTTTAGCTTTACCTTTGATACATTTTGGAGTCTTTGGAGTGCACGAGCTGACCTTTCTTAGCTTAGTGCAACTTGATGGTGGATCGAGCTTGAAGTTTTGGAGCTTTCTCTTTGGAGCTTTGGATCAGAGTTGCAGTATTGGATTCTGTGAAGACTTATCTCATATTGTATCGTGTTCCGCTGTATTTTGTATTGTATATTCTATGATATTGATGATTATCATTGTATCAAATTGCTGTATTGGATATTGTAATCTTGTTGTATCAATGATATCATCTTTTATTTCCGTTGTGTTATCATCTAATGTTGTTGCAAGCTTCGGCGATGCGAATTTGATGTTGTTTGTCGGACATCGAGTTCGGGTCGTCACAATATTTAAATTGTAATTTTCTATTTTATAAACACATTCTTCTTAATTTATATATATATATATATATACACACACAATTTAAAATAAAATGTTTTAAAACTAATTATATATTAAATAAATCACATATGTATTATTTTAAATTCAAATTATTTTACTAAGACATTCATTCAAATTCATATTCAAATTCAAATTTACCCACGTATATATATATATTTTCAAATTCAAATATTTTTTTAAATATTTGTTATTTTTAATTTTTAAACTCAAATGAAATTTACAATCTTATTTAAATATACAAATCAACACTTATCTAATTTAATTTGAAATTTTCAAATTAATTCCAAAATCTATGTTAGTTACTAATTTTAATTTTTATAAAAATTGGGATGTTACAGATTTCCCCCTTAAGAAAATTTTTTCCTCAAAATTAGAAAGAGAGAGAAACAAACAAACAATATACGAATGCAGAAGAAGATCGAGAAATGGCTTACCAGATTAAGCCGAAATATCCATTCTGCAATTGGGATAGGACTTCTGCATGTTATCCTCAGTTTCCCAAGTACAGTCATTTGGATGACCACTCCGTTGCACTTTAACCAGTTTCACAATTTTATTCCTCAATTGCTTCTCATCACGATCAATGATATTTAATGGTTCACTTTTAACTGCCAGATTTGGTGTGATCTCCAAATCCTGCTGAGCGGCTTCTTTAATGATACTATATGAATCGTGCACATAATTTCGAAGGTTAGAAATCATGAAACACATCATGCATGCTAGATAACCAATTTGGTAGCTACACATGATAAGCAAAAGGACCGATCCTCTCCGGTATAGGAAAAAGATAGATATATCGCGGTGTCAGCTTGCCAGTCTTTCCAAACCTCAACACTCCACGCATTGGAGACACTTTTAAGAAAACAGAATCCCCAACCTAGAATTCTAAATCTCTTTTCCTATGGACGTAATAACTTTTCTGACGACTTTGAGCCGTTTTCATTTTCTTTCGAATAAAATCAACTTTCTCCATAGCTTCCTTTATCATATCTGGTCCAAGAACGAGTCTATCACCTAACTTGATCCAACATGCAGGTGATAGACACAGACGACCGTATAAAGCTTCGAAAGGAGCCAATTTGATACTGGCCTGATAGCTATTATTATACGAGAATTCAACCAGATGCAAATAGTCCTCCCAAGAACCGCCAAAGTTGAGAATACAAGCAGGCAAAAGGTCTTTTAAGATTCGATTAATCCTTTCAGTCTTCCCATCAGACTGCGGATGGTAAGTAGTGCTGAAGTTCAGTTTAGTTTCTAATGCGGCTTGAAAAGCCTCCCAAAATCTACTGGTGAAGAACGGGTCACAATCACTCACTATACAGTTGGGTATACCGTGGAGATGAACAATCTCTTTCACATATAATTCAGCCAAACCTGCTGCTGTCTGGGTAGATTTTACTGCGATAAAGTGGGCAGTCTTAGTCAAACGGTCCATAATAACCCAAATTGCTTCGTTACCTTTGCTAGTTTGTGGGAACCCCTCTATGAAATCCATAGACACTTGATCCCACTTCCATTTAGGTACTTCCAACGGCTGTAGTAAACCCGCCATTTGCTTTTGATCACTTTTGATTTGCTGACAAGTAGAACGACGACTCACATAAATAGATATGTCCCTCTTCATTGTTTTCCACCAGAAAGTTCTTTTGATATCTCTATACATCTTATTAACTCCTGGATGGATACTGAGTTTAGACTTGTGACACTCGTCTAACACTTCTCATTTTAGATCGAGAATGTCTGGAACACACAACCTGCCTATAACAACCCACTGTGTGTACCATTCAAATTCGACAATAAATAAAACATGTCAAGTTTGAATAGTTCAAAACAATAGATTGTAAATAAATTAGGACCAAATGAAATCAAATCACAGAATCACAAACACAGATATCAGAAAACTCACAGCGGAATTTAAATACTTAGTGGTTCATGAAGCCACTATAAAAATCTCAACCAAATAAAATTACATAGTTTAAATCTCCAATACAGTTTAAAACTTCAATAGAAAGCCAAATATTTCAAAGTCTCCATTACATAAATAAGATATAGGGTGAAAAGCTTTTGCCGGCAGCACGAATGATCTACAGAATGTTCTAGCTCCGGGAAGAAAGCTGAAACTGCAACTCAGGCTGACCCGAGCGAAAAATAAAACATAAACACTCGAGTCAGGACATACATACTTATATGGTGTAAACTAATTCAAGTGTACTGTAATATAGAGCAAGTAACTTAAAGGATGCTTGGGACCGCCCATCCTCTAAGGATCCGTTAAACTATTTTCGCTATTATAATAGTGTCTATTTGTAAAATAAACTTACTTTTAAATAGCGTTAAGGGGTTACCCATATAGCCCTTAACACATAATATATTCCCATAGTCTATACAGTACTGTAATCTCCCCCGTACTGGGCGTCGTCAGAGGGCACTCCATAGGTATGGTACAAAACCAAAATCGTATAAGGCGCGCTAGGGTAGGTGACACGGCACAACTAGGAAATGCCAGGGTAGATATACCAATTACGCTTCCGGACCGATGGAAACGCGTAGCAGTAGCTACCGCCCACCTCGAACAACACTCCCAAATCAAAGGTGCGCACCAAAACAATCATAAAAGTAATAGAATGGCATACAAAGAAGTGCATCCGATCAGAGGTGCTACCTCATTAATCCGTCAATCGCTCCTATTTTAGCCACCTTATGCCAACTCACGGGAGTTGGGTCCACGTATTTACCTTAAAGGAACCGTCACCACCATCCTACTTCATTTTGGAATCTCCACCGCGTACACGGTTGGTAAAGTGGTTTTCGGTATCGACAGAGAGTATGTCAGATATCCGATCCCGGTCTCTTTAACAACCAAACGCTATTATAACCCGTGGTTTCAGCTTTTAAAAATGGTATTTATACTTTACAAATTAATACTACAATATCAAAATATTGTTTTTAAACATTGGTCATTTTAATATACAATTTCAAATCTATTCAATTTATTTAGGAATTAAATTTTCTTTCTCACCTTTTAAAATTAAATTCTTCCATTTCAAACCAATTCAAAGTCAATTCCTTATTTTTTTTAATTACATATTAAATTCCAAATTTTAATCCCCTTTTCCCAAAGATTATTTCCATAAATTTATTTAAAATATCAAATTTCAGTTTCTGTAGCACTTATGAAATGCTACCTAAAGTCTATAGGTTAAACAGTCCAAAAAAAGACAGCACTTAAATGCTGTAATAGATTATTTCTTAACAATTTAGTTTTAAATTTCAAATATAACTTATTATCAATTATTTTCTTAACTGAAATCTTACCTTTTACAAAAATCCAGAATTTTCCCAAATAAGTTATATTCCAAAATTTTATTTAAACATTTGTTTATTTATCTAACATTTTTAACTCATTCAAAATCATTATAAATCTTTATAAAAATCCTTTAAATACATTTAAACAAGAATATTATAAACTTCCATTTAAAATAATTTTAAAATATTTCAGAAAAATATTATAGAAACCACGGGTCTGTATATAGTTTTCTAGCCTAGGTCAAGTGATACGGATTTATATCATTTCAATCCGCAATTTACAAAACCCCGGGTTCTATCATTTCAAACCCGCAATCCCAAGTTAAATTTAACAATTAAATAAATAAATAATAATCATCGTTCATGCCTATCATTTCAGCCTATAACGATTTAAATTTACAGGGACTTGCAGTGATGATTTAATCAGCAAATAAGCATTAAATAATATGACTGCATTAATATTACAACAGATAAATAACTGATGAGGTGTCAATTTAAAATGGGGTTCGACATCATATGTTATATCACAGGTAGATAAATTTAAATAATAATTTACAAATACACTTGCGATAATTCACAGAAATATAGGTATGTTGTATGGTGAGAATTTCTCACCTGAATGCTGCAGAAAAATTTGATTCAAAACGAAAATCCACCGAAAAAGAAACGCACAGAGGGTAACGATCAAATTGCTGCGGAGTCGACGCCCGGATTCAATGCTTGAAAAGGAACGAAATAAAACAAGACTTAGAAAAATTTTAACACGAGAATTCGGACAAAAAGGACGAATGGAAACAAATCCGACTCGACCGCTTCACCACCCGTCTCTAACAATCCTTCCCAAACTCGGCTATACAGGATAAAGCACCTATCCTAACATCTTCACCCTTAAAACACGGGTGCCATAAACTAACGATCAAAACACCCTACCACCTATGAAAACATGCACGTCAGAGGCTAAATCATGCATTTAAAACACGTCAGAGGTTTTCAAACATAAGGCTGAACTACAAAACACGTCAGAGCTTGAACCTTTCCTTTCTTTTTCCTTCTACTGTTCTCTATTATACCCAATTCTCCCCTTTTATTTGCCTTATATAAATTTTTTTTCCGAACAACAGTTTCAACCCAGCACACACAGACAAAAAAAACAACTGCACGAATCCAATCTTCCACATTACTGCCTCCCCTATAGTATCGGCTTGCCTGCATATGTACGCTACTCCCTCCTTTTTTTTCTTTATATAGATGCATGCACAACACGGCAGTGCTAAACTCAAGTGGTTCATCCTTATATGCTTGCATTCACTAAGTCAATACCAAATACATGAACATACTACCCTAGTACTAGAGCCTTCTACAGTCAAAACTTTTATTTGCTAATCTACTTTTGATAATCCCTGCCAATAACCTGCACTATAAAACATACTTGCTCTCTCTGCTACAAGAAGGCACGGCCCCTGCCTATCAAAACATGCACGCAACACCCAATATCATAAATGTTTGATAGAGCCTGTCAAGTAAAAAGGGTCGGCTACAGGTAGCAAACAATTTTTTTTCTCTCTTTTGCATTTTTGGTATCAGCCTGCATTCAAATACACACTGACCGTCCACGGCCTCGGCCAGTTGGTGGACCAAGGGAGGCCGACAGGGGAAAACGTTGGAGGGGCTAGTGTATGTGGTCACCCAACTATGGTGGAGAGGGTTGAAGGCAGTCGAGCACGGGTTGGATGGCCGATATAAAGACAAAGAAGCAAGCATGGAAAAAGTAAAAGCAAATACAAAATTGAAAAAAAAAAAGAACAGAGGCCAATACCTGATATGAATCTCACGCAAGAGGAGGAGAAGTCCGAAGGCAAAATATGAGATGCAAAAGAATGAAGTTGGATTTTGATACTCGGTTTGTATTTATAGAGAGAGACACTCGTTTCTTTGCTCGCAAGCAACTACAGAAAAGAATTCTGTTTCGTTTTGGGTAAAAATCAATTGTAGAGGGTATTGAAATTTATAAATGAAAGAAAACGGTAGGAAATCATTTTGCCTTGAACGTTAAAAAGGAAATTGCAAAGTTTAAAAGCAAACGCGTTATATAAATTACCCAGGGACGTGGGTTTAAAAAAAAAAAAAAATCACAACAGTGATTTCGTAAATTAGGGGCAAAAAATCGGCAAGCAAAATGAGTTCAGGATGTAAATTCAAGGAGAATAAAAGTGGAAATAATTATTTGGATTGGGAACGGTTAAGAAACAAAAGATTTATACCAAAATTTTAAAACAAATAGGATGCGTTGATTTTTGGTGAAGGAAATAGATATTTTAGAAACGGTCATGAAAGCCCTGATTCCTTCTATAAACCAGAGGTTTTGGAAGTGTTTTGAACGCGATTTATATTGATTCATATACAGCTGAGGTATGGATTTTTAAAATGCGCAGAACCGACGCAAAAATATACCACAATAAAATACAAAAGTAAAGCTTTTTAATTAATACGTTTCTATTATAGGCGTTATTTTATTAAATATCGTACCCTTTAAAAAGCGTAATTTAAACGGTCTATAAATACACTGAATTCTTAAAAGTTATAACTTAACAAAAAATTTAATTCGTTTTCATTCTTCGTATTTACTTATTGTTTTCTACGAATTCATAAATAAATTTTAATATACAAAATTCAAATTTTTTATTAAAATTTCAAATTGGAGCAAACATTTCAAAACTTTCAAATTTATATTTAGAATTTTCTGGTAAATGATTTAATCAAATTAATATATATATTAAAATAAATTTCAAGGTTAAATAAATAAGAGAATAAAATGCTAGAAACTAGGGCTGTTACACTCTCTCCTAATCAGAACTTTTCGTCCTCGAAAAGGAACGAAAGAAAGAAAACAAAGGAAGATAAGATAACAAAACAAAGTACCTTAAACGAATAATTCCGGATTCGAAGCACGAATTCTCTCCTCCGTCTCCCATATGCAATCTCGCTCGTCAGGGCTCCATTGCACTTTGACCAATCGGACAGATTTTCTTCTTAGCTGTTTCGTACCTCGATCGACGATACAAAGCGGCTTTCTTTCAATGGTTAGATCAGGCTCGATATCCAGGCCATCAAGAGCAGTAGGTTGGTTGATAAGAGATGGATCGTGAAGACAGCGACGAAGGTGGGATACATGAAACACATTGTGTATTCCAGCAAATTTCTTGGGTAGATCTAGTCGATAAGCAAGAGATCCAATCCTCTCCAAGATACGGAATGGACCGATGAACCTAGGGGACAGCTTTCCTCTATGCCCAAACCGAACCACATTTCTTAAAGGAGAGATTTTAAGAAAGACCAAATCACCAACCGCAAACTCCAAACTCCTTCTACGCCGATCAACATACTTCTTCTGTCTATCCTGAGCAATCTTTAACCTTCTCTTAATCTCCTCCACTTTCTCCGAAGCTTCCAAAATCATTTCGGGGCCAAGAACTAAGCGGTTATCGGATTCAATCCAACAAGAAGGAGATCTACACGGTCTTCCATATAGAGCAGCAAATGGGGACATCTTAAGACTAGCCTGATAACTATTGTTATAGGTGAATTCCACAAGATGGAGATGATCTTCCCAAGATCCTCCATAATCCAAGATGCAAGCACGAAGAAGATCTTCAAGAATCTGATTTACCCTTTCCGTTTGACCGTCAGTCTGTGGGTGGTAAGCGGTGCTCAGATTCAGACGAGTACCCAAGGATTCTTGGAACGCTTTCCAAAACTGACTAGTGAAAATAGGGTCTCGATCGTAAACAATGCTAAGGGGAACGCCATGGAGGCGAACGATCTCCCTCATATAAATCTCAGATAAACTCGAAGCCGTACGGGTAGACCTGACTGGAATAAAATGAGCGGACTTAGTCAGTCTATCCACAATAACCCAGATGCTCTCATTTCCCTTCCTAGTTCTCGGTAAACCATCAATGAAATCCATAGAAACTTGCTCCCACTTCCAATCGGGAATCTCAAGAGGCTGCAACAATCCAGGTGTCTTCTGATGGTCCGCCTTGACTTGCTGACAAGTCGCACACCTACTTACAAAGATAGAGACATCGCGCTTCATACCCTTCCACCAGTAAAGTTTCTTTAAATCCTGATACATCTTCGCTACGCCAGGATGGATGGAAAGTCGGGATTAGTGGTGTTCCCGAAGTAACTCCTGCCTTAAACCATCAACATTCGGGACACAAATCTGATTATTAATCTTTAAAATCCCTTTATCATCAATCTGGGCTCCACTACCATCAATACTACTATTTCCACCATTTCTGCTCCGTACCCTTCCCTTCATACGCCTAAGCATCTCGTCCTCATCCTGCTTAGCCTTAATACGATCCATTAGAGGACAAGAAACAATAAGCTGGCACAACAAAGATTTCTTTCTACTCAACGCATCAGCCACTACATTTGCTTTCCCGGGAGTATAGTTTATGTCGAGATCATAAGAAGCAAGAAACTCAAGCCACCGTACTTGTCTCTGATTTAAGTCTTTTTGGGTAAAGATATATTTCAAAGACTGATGATCGGTGAAGAGATCAAACTTAGCTCCCAAGAGATGATGTCTCCACAGCTTTAGAGCAAAGACAACAGCCAGTAATTCTAAATCGTAAGCAGCATAATTAGCTTCATGTGTCCTCAGCTGACAACTAGCATATGCAATTACTTTTCCATCTTGCATCAATACTGCTCCCAAACCATCTCGACAAGCATCGGTAAATACCGTAAATCTTTCACTTCCATTTGGTACAGTAAGCACTGGTGCGGAGGTGAGCTTATCCTTTAACTCTTGGAATGCAGCTTTACACTTATTGCTCCATATAAACTTAGCATTCTTTCGAGTCAGAGCAGTCAGAGGTGCCGAAATCCGACCAAAGTTCTCAATGAACCTTCGGTAGTAACCGGCAAGGCCTAGAAAACTGCGAATATCAGTAGGAGTCTTAGGTTCTTCCCAATCTTTGATCGCAGCGATCTTGATTGGATCAACAGAAACTCCTTCACTAGAGACAATGTGTCCGAGGAATCGGACTTCTTCTTCCCAGAAATGGCATTTAGAGAATTTAGCTTTTAACTGGTGCCTCCTAAGAGTCCCCAATACAAAGCTCAAATGAGATTTATGCTCTTCCTCAGATTTGGAGAACACAAGGATATCATCAATGAAGACTAGAACAAATCTATTTAGCACATCGCGGAAGACACGATTCATCAAGTCGACGAAGAAGGCAGGAGCGTTAGTCAGCCCAAAAGGCATAACTAGCCATTCAAAGAAACCATTTTCGGTACGGAAAGCAGTTTTGGGTATGCTCTCCTCGGCAACTCTAAGCTGATGGAAACCTGTGGCTAAATCAAGTTGAGAGAAAACGGTCGCTCCATAGAGTTGATCGAACATATCATTTATGCGGGGCATAGGATATTTGTTTTTCATAGTAAGCTTGTTCAGTTCCCTATAATCCACACACATCCGGAGGGAACCATCAGATTTTGTGACAAAAACTACAGCTGCTCCCCATTCTGAGAAGCTAGGTCTGATCAGACCTTTGGAGGATAAGTCTTGAATTTGCTTCCTTAATTCGCTCTTCTCTCGTGGTGCCATTCTTCTGGGTGGAAGAACTACAGGTCGCGCTCCAGGGATGAGATCGATACGGAAATCAATTTCCCGCTTTGGAGGTAAAGAAGTGACTTCACCAAATATGTCGGGAAATAATCTAACCACCGGAGTGGACTCAATATCACTATGGAAAATATCGAGAGAATAAATGAAGCTACCAGCAAACTCCTGAGGTAAGTTACACTGAATCACGAAAGAATCGCCCTTATCACCTACAAGCGAGACAGTTCGGGCACTACAGGAGATATGGGCATCATGCTTATCCAACCAGTCGCCTCCGAGTAGTAGATCGAAAGCGTCAAAACCCAGAACATAAAAATCGCCAGTGAATCGATAATTCCCAAGGAAGAGTTTCACATCCCTACAAACTTTACTAAGGTTCGCAGGGCCACCAATGGGGTTTGAAACACATAAAGGTACCGAAGAAAATTCAGGAGAAAGGAGATGTTCAAATTTATTACAGAGATCCGACGAGATGAAACTGTGGGAAGCTCCGGTATCGAATAGAACGCGAACAGGAGATTTAAACAAAGTAAAAGAACCCTGGAGTGTACCTTGAGAGTCGTTCAGAGCTGGAGCGGGTGCAGGTGCAGGCTGTGGAGCTGGAGAGGACGCAGAAGTAACAGCGAAAATTCCTGATGCCTTGCCCTTCTTCTGAGTAGGGCAGTCTCTCTTGAAATGTCCCGACTGAAGGCAGATGTGGCAGAGGTCTCGTCTAGCCAACTGAGAAGGAGGTGGAATAGCGACACCCAAAGTAGGACAACTATTAGCGTAGTGCCCTTTCTGGTCGCATCGGTAGCAAGTAATGGTAGATAGATCCACAGGCTGCCTCTGGGATGACGAAGCCGATGATCCAAGCCCTGGAGTCCTATTCCTATTATGACGGTAGAAGTTGGACTTCCTTTTCTTAGAATTTCCAAAAGGCTGAGACGGTGTAGACTGGACAGCTGGAGTGGCCCTAGAGGTAGGGTACTCGTACCGGAGAGCCATGTCCATCAAAGCGGTGAACGTCCCATGCACGTGGGCAATAAGCCGATCGTAGAACTCGGGGCGAGCACCAGAAATAAACTTTTCGTTCTTCTTCCGCGGGGTGTCTATCAAATTCAGTCCGTATTGCGAGAGTTCATTAAACTTTCTTTCGTATTCCGTGAAGGACATATCGCCCTGCTTTAGATCCATAAAGTCTCGATAGAGCTGAGACTTGCCCGCTTCGGGCATCCATTTGACCAGAAAGGCCTCCCTAAAGCACGATAAGAGAGATAAGACAAATTTCAATAAATGGAGGAATTGAATGCTAAATTGGACCACCGAAGAAGATACCTAAATTGCTCCCAAGTGAGGTCAGCCTCATTAGTGTGAGCAGTAATAGATAGCCACCAATTTAAAGCGGCTCCCTTCATCTGCCAGGCCGCCAGTTGCCTCTGCTGGCCATTTGTGATTTCGAGATAGGAGAAGATTCTCTCCAAGTCTCGTAACCATTGCTGAGCTTCCATTATGGCTTCTGAACCCGTGAATTTAGTGCCACCTAGTTCAGCATAGACTTTGCATAGCTTAGTAAATCTGGCAGGGGCAGCAGGTGGAGGAGCTGGGGCAGCAGCTCGCCCTCTACCTCTATTATTTCCTCTATTCATCCTGAAAGATCAAGAATGAATTTTAAGGGCAGAGGAAAAATATTTATGTCAAGCTATTCTAGGATAAGATAAAGTTTAACTTGGACAAGCAATTAACAAAGGCTCGGATTATAAACGATGGAGAGAAGGAAAGAGTAGTTGGAAAAAAATTTATTTTAAAACAGGAAGTTTTTATATCAAAATAATTCTTTTAAAACCATTTTGAAAATCATTTTATACTTTAAAATACGTTCTCTCACAAGGAAAGGATTCTAGAATTTGACTTCACTCATTCTAGGGTATTGCTACCCTATCTCTAATGAGTTTTTTTTTTTGCTCCTTAGGCTATGGTAAAACCTGGCTCTGATACCAACTGTAACAACCCACTGTTTGTACCATTCAAATTCGACAATAAATAAAACATGTCAAGTTTGAATAGTTCAAAACAATAGATTGTAAATAAATTAGGAGCAAATGAAATCAAATCACAGAATCACAAACACAGATATCAGAAAACTCACAGTGGAATTTAAATACTTAGTGGTTCATGAAGCCACTATAAAAATCTCAACCAAATAAAATTACATAGTTTAAATCTCCAATACAGTTTAAAACTTCAATAGAAAGCCAAATATTCCAAAGTCTCCATTACATAAATAAGATATAGGGTGAAAAGCTTTTGCCGGCAGCACGAATGATCTACAGAATGTCCTAGCTCCGGGAAGAAAGCTGAAACTGCAACTCAGGCTGACCCGAGCGAAAAATAAAACATAAAAACTCGAGTCAGGACATACATACTTATATGGTGTAAACTAATTCAAGTGTACTGTAATATAGAGCAAGTAACTTAAAGGATGCTTGGGACCGCCCATCCTCTAAGGATCCTTTAAACTATTTACTATGTAGTAATATTTCGCTATTATAATAGTGTCTATTTGTAAAATAAACTTACTTTTAAATAGCGTTAAGGGGTTACCCATATAGACCTTAACACATAATATATTCCCATAGTCTATACAGTACCGTAATCTCCCCCGTACTGGGCGTCGTCAGAGGGCACTCCATAGGTATGGTACAAAACCAAAATCGTATAAGGCGCGCTAGGGTAGGTGACACGGCACAACTAGGCAATGCCAGGGTAGATATACCAATTACGCTTCCGGACCGATGGAAACGCGTAGCCGCAGCTACCGCCCACCTCGAACAACACTCCCAAATCAAAGGTGCGCACCAAAACAATCACAAAAGTAATAGAATGGCATACGAAGAAGTGCATCCGATCAGAGGTGCTACCTCATTAATCCGTCGATCGCTCCTGTTTTAGCCACCTTATGCCAACTCATGGGAGTCGGGTCCACGTATTTACCTTAAAGGAACCGTCACCACCATCCTACTTCATTCTGGAATCTCCACCGCGTACACGGTTGGTAAAGTGGTTTTCGGTATCGACAGAGAGTATGTCAGATATCCGATCCCGGTCTCTTTAACAACCAAACGCTATTATAACCCGTGGTTTCAGCTTTTAAAAATGGTATTTATACTTTACAAATCAATACTACAATATCAAAATATTGTTTTTAAACATTGGTCATTTTAACATACCATTTCAAATCTATTCAATTTATTTAGGAATTAAATTTTCTTTCTCACCTTTTAAAATTAAATTCTTCCATTTCAAACCCATTCAAAGTCAATTCCTTATTTTTTTAATTACATATTAAATTCCAAATTTTAATCCCCTTTTCCCAAAGATTATTTCCATAAATTTATTTAAAATATCAAATTTCAGTTTCTGTAGCACTTATGAAATGCTACCTAAAGTCTATAGGTTAAACAGTCCAAAAAAAGACAGCACTTAAATGCTGTAATAGATTATTTCTTAACAATTTAGTTTTAAATTCCAAATATAACTTATTATCAATTATTTTCTTAACTGAAATCTTACCTTTTACAAAAATCCAGAATTTTCCCAAATAAGTTATATTCCAAAATTTTATTTAAACATTTATTTATTTATCTAACATTTTTAACTCATTCAAAATCATTATAAATCTTTATAAAAATCCTTTAAATACATTTAAACTAGAATATTATAAACTTCCATTTAAAATAATTTTAAAATATTTCAGAAAAATATTATAGAAACCACGGGTCTGTATATAGTTTTCTAGCCTAGGTCAAGTGATAGGGATTTATATCATTTCAATCCGCAATTTACAAAACCCTGGGTTCTATCATTTCAAACCCGCAATCCCAAGTTAAATTTAACAATTAAATAAATAAATAATAATCATCGTTCAGGCCTATCATTTCAGCCTATAACGATTTAAATTTACAGGGGTTTGCAGTGATGATTTAATCAGTAAATAAGCATTAAATAATATGACTGCAGTAATATTACAACAGATAAATAACTGATGAGGTGTCAATTTAAAATGGGGTTCGACATCATACGTTATATCACAGGTAGATAAATTTAAATAATAATTTACAAATACACTTGCGATAATTCACAGAAATATAGGTATGTTGTCTGGTGAGAATTTCTCACCTGAATGCTACAGAAAAATTTGATTCAAAACGAAAATCCACCGAAAAAGAAACGCACAGAGGGCAACGATCAAATTGCTGCGGAGTCGACGCCCGGATTCAATGCTTGAAAAGGAACGAAATAAAACAAGACTTAGAAAAAATTTAACACGAAAATTCGGACAAAAAGGACGAATGGAAACAAATCCGACTCGACTGCTTCACCACCCGTCTCTAACAATCCTTCCCAAACTCGGCTATACAGGATAAAGCACCTATCCTAACATCTTCACCCTTAAAACACGGGTGCCATAAACTAACGATCAACACACCCTACCACCTATGAAAACATGCACGTCAGAGGCTAAAGCATGCATTTAAAACACGTCAAAGGTTTTCAAACATAAGGCTGAACTACAAAACACGTCAGAGCTTGAACCTTTCCTTTCTTTTTCCTTCTACTCTTCTCTATTATACCCAATTCTCCCCTTTTATTTGCCTTATATAATTTTTTTTTCCAAACAACAGTTTCAACCCAGCACACACAGACAAAAAAAACAACTGCACGAATCCAATCTTCCACATTACTGCCTCCCCTATAGTATCGGCTTGCCTGCATATGTACGCTACTCCCTCCTTTTTTTTTCTTTATATAGATGCATGCACAACACGACAGTGCTAAACTCAAGTGGTTCATCCTTATATGCATGCATTCACTAAGTCAATACCAAATACATGAACATACTACCCTAGTACTAGAGCCTTCTACAGTTAAACTTTTATTTGCTAATCTACTTTTGATAATCCCTGCCAATAACCTGCACTATAAAACATACTTGCTCTCTCTGCTACAAGAAGGCACGGCCCCTGCCTATCAAAACATGCACACAACACCCAATATCATAAATGTTTGATAAAGCCTGTCAAGTAAAAAGGGTCGGCTACAGGTGGCAAACAAATTTTTTTCTCTCTTTTGCATTTTTGGTATCAGCCTGCATTCAAATACACACTGACCGTCCACGGCCTCGGCCAGTTGGTGGACCAAGGGAGGCCGACAGGGGAAAACGTTGGAGGGGCTGGTGTATGTGGTCACCCAACTGTGGTGGAGAGGGTTGAAGGCAGTTGAGCACGGGTTGGATGGCCGATATAAAGACAAAGAAGCAAGCATGGAAAAAGTAAAAGCAAATACAAAATAGAAAAAAAAAAAGAACAGAGGCCAATACCTGATATGAATCTCACGCAAGAGGAGGAGAAGTCCGAAGGCAAAATATGAGATGCAAAAGAATGAAGTTGGATTTTGATACTCGGTTTGTATTTATAGAGAGAGACCCTCGTTTCTTTGCTCGCAAGCAACTACAGAAAAGAATTCCATTTCGTTTTGGGTAAAAATCAATTGCAGAGGGTATTGAAATTTATAAATGAAAGAAAACGGTAGGAAATCATTTTGCCTTGAACGTTAAAAAGGAAATTGCAAAGTTTAAAAGCAAAGGCGTTATATAAATTACCCAGGGACGTGGGTTTTTAAAAAAAAAATTCACAACAGTGATTTCGTGAATTAGGGGCAAAAAATCGGCAAGCAAAATGAGTTCAGGATGTAAATTCAAGGAGAATAAAAGTGGCAATAATTATTTGGATTGGGAACGGTTAAGAAACAAAAGATTTATACCAAAATTTTAAAACAAATAGGATGCGTTGATTTTTGGTGAAGGAAATAGATATTTTAGAAACGGTCATGAAAGCCCTGATTCCTTCTATAAACCAGAGGTTTTGGAAGTGTTTTGAACGTGATTTATATTGATTCATATACAGCTGAGGTATGGATTTTTAAAATGCGCAGAACCGACGCAAAAATATACCACAATAAAATACAAAAGTAAAGCTTTTTAATTAATACGTTTCTATTATAGGCGTTATTTTATTAAATATCGTACCCTTTAAAAAGCGTAATTTAAACGGTCTATAAATACACTGAATTCTTAAAAGTTATAACTTAACAAAAAATTTAATTCGTTTTCATTCTTCGTATTTACTTATTGTTTTCTACGAATTCATAAATAAATTTTAATATACAAAATTCAAATTTTTTATTAAAATTTCAAATTAGAGCAAACATTTCAAAACTTTCAAATTTATATTTAGAATTTTCTAGGAAATGATTTAATCAAATTAATATATATATTAAAATAAATTTCAAGGTTAAATAAATAAGAGAATAAAATGCTAGAAACTAGGGCTGTTACACTGCCTTTCAGTCTTATAATTCCACTATGATTGGTTTCAAAACGGGTGTCTTCTCCATAAAGGATTCTCCCATAAATATCTCAAAGAAACTTGTATTCTTTTTTTTTTCTAGTGGCTTTCTCAAGAAGATTAGGGGTGACAACAAGATGAGCAACAATAGCATGCCTTCTACTCAAAGCATCGGCAACTACATTGGCTTTTCTAGACGTATACAGAATATCCAGGTCATATGACGCTAGAAATTCTAACCAGCGTTGTTGCCTAAGATTCAAAACCTTCTGGGTGAAGAGACACTTTAAAGATTTACGGTCAATGAATAAATCAAAATTTTCACCTAAAAGAAAGAGGGTTTATTAAGTATATTCATTAAGTTAAGTTAAATTCTTAATTCGTTAGGAAAGCCGAAAGAGATTCTTACCCAGAAGATAGCGACGTCAGATTTTCGAAGCAAAAATAACAGCTAGAAGCTCGAGATTGTGCGTTGGGTAGTTTTTCTTGTGTGGACACAATTGTAAACTCGCGTAGGCAATCACTCTACCATTCTGCATTAGCACAGCACCCACACCATCCCCACAAGCGTCGGTATAAACAGATAAGCCTCGATTCCTGTTAATAATAGCGAGAATGGGAGCAGTAGTCAACCTCCTCCTTAACTCCTGGAATGCTTCATCACATTTTGGAGTCCAATCAAACTTAGCATTCCTCATAGTTAGCTTAGTCAACAGACTGACTATCTTAGAAAAATCTTGGACAAATTTTCTGTAGTATCCCGCTAAACCTAGAAAACTTCGAACTTCTTTTGGAGTAGTAGGTTTCTTCTAGTCAAGAATAACGGAAACCTTGCTACGATCAACAGAAATTCCCTCTTCAATAACAATGTGACGGAGAAATCTAACTTCCTTGACCCAAAAATGACAGTTGGAAAATTTGGTGAACAGAATGTTTCTCCTCAAAATTTCAAAAACAATTCTCAAATGCTCAGCGTGCTCCTCTTCGGTTTTAGAATAGATCAAAACATCATAAATAAACACAAGAACGAATTTATTCAACACTTCTCGGAATACACGGGTCATTAAGTCTATGAAGTATGCAGGAGCATTGGTTAGTCCGAAAGGCATGACTAACCATTCGTAGAATGTGTCTAGACCCCTGAAAGCAATTAAGTGAATACAGTCTTCAGTAATTCTTAGTTGATGGAATCCTTGAGTTAGATCCATCTTAGAAAAGAATCGAGCTTCATGAAGTTGATCGAACAAATCATCGATTCTAGGTAAAGGGAATTTGTTTTTAAGAGTTATTTTATTGAGATCGCGGTAGTCCACGCACATTCTCAAGGATCTGTCAGATTTGGCCACAAACACCATAGCCGAACCTCAATCAGAAACACTGGGACGTATTAATCCTTTCTCTAGCAAATCTCGGGTTTGCTTGACTAACTCTATTCTTTCCCTGGGTGCCATCCTGCGGCTTGAATGAACAACAGGACAAGCATTTGGAACCAAGTCAATTCTGAATTCAATTTCTCTATGTGGAGGCAAAGATTTTACTTCTTCGAATACGTCTAGAAAACCCCAAACAATAGGTATAGACTTCAGATTAGGTTTAGGATATCCCAAAGTATACATCAACTTATCTCTCTCATGACTCGGATCCTCACAAGAGATTTAATGAAATTCCCAAATTTGGTCCTGGTCGAAATCGTTTAATTATTACAATCTAATTTGGCTTCATATTTCGTTAGCCAATCCATTCCTAGTAAGATTTAAAATTCATTAAAGTCAAGTACAAAGAGACTGATAGGAAATTGCTGACAAGAATATGAGATAGGAACTTCTCTACATCGTAGACAAAGGTTCGCAGGGCCACCAACTGGATTTTTCACACAAATGGGTTTGTCGATAAATTTGGGTTCAAGTTTTAACTCATTTACTATTTGTTGGGAGACAAAGCTATGTATGGCTCCCATGTCAAACAAAACTCTAACCGCTCTATCATAAATAATAAAGTTACCTTCTAACACTCCTTTTCCTTTTTGTGCTTTAGAGGTTGAGGGTTTATCTTCGATCGCATACACCTTCGCTACTTGTGCTCGCTTCATTTCTAGGAAATCTTTAGCTTCATGTCCTGGCCTATGACAATAATAGCATTGCCTGGGTCTTGTCTGTATAGACTAATCCTTCTTTCCTTGTTTCTTAGGCTTCATACATCTACTCGAGTAATGGTCCTTTCCAAACAATTAAAACAAGTAACGTCTTTTGCCTTATCCTCCTGATTATTCTTCTTCTCCTTGCCTTACCATGGTTTCTTCCCTTCGAACTTGCTTTTCTTCCAATTCGGATTGTGTACACTTCCTTTCTCCTCTGGAACATACTGGTTGTTCAAGGTAGCATATCTATAACACATATCGATCAAATCAGAGAAGGATTCTTTCACGTGGGAAGTCATTCTTTCATGGAATTTCTTGTTCATTCCCCGAATAAATCTTTCATTTTTCTTCAGAGGTGTATTCACTAGCTCCGGACCAAATCGAGATAACTCATTGAACTTATTCAAATACTCTTCGAATGATAAACTTCCCTGCTTCAAGTCTATAAATCCTGGTACATTCTGGAGATACCAGCAGACAGAATATAGCGTTTCTCAAACACTTCCTTAAATCATTCCCAAGTGAACTCATCTTTCGGCTCATCCATTGTAACTGTCTTCCACCAGGCTAGAGCTTCCTCTTAGAGTTGCGAAGAAGCTACCAATCTCATCTGATCATCTTCTAACTTCAGCCCTTTAAAAATTCTTTCACACAATCGAATCCAGGCTTGTGCTTCGATAATAGACTTCTTGCCTGTGAACGGCTTACCACCAAGCCTCGAGAAAGTTCGTTATAGATCAGCAAGATTCGGCTAAGGTTGAGTAGGTATAGCTGCTTCTACTGTTGTGGGCACTTGACCAGTTGTAGTGGTATTTCCCCGTCCCCTACCCCGTCCTCTTCTAGTGCTCATTCTCACTATCTGTAAATAGCAAGAAAACCTGATTTAGACCATACGGACGAGATATCTTAGGGATATACTCATTCTAGTGTATTACTAACCCTATCTCTAATGAGTCACCTAATGTATTATACTCTGTAGCTAAAGTTCTTACTCAACCTTTAGCTCTGATACCACTTGTCATGGCCCGAAATCCAACGTTCAAAAAATCGACATCAAATACCTCTCACTTGTATTCAACTGCTGGAGATTCAAACGTTGAACTCCGGTTCGGATGGATCTTATAACAACATTAGATGAGTATAAAACAACAGAAACAAAATGAATTTCATTGATCACAACACAGATACAACATTTATAAAATATTTGATTACAACAGATGAACACCAACAAGATACAATAACAGGATGATAACACCACAGCGGAACATAACAGTGTCTTCAAAAAGAAAGAGCGAGAATCCAAACTAAGCACCACCTTCTTCCAAAACTTCAAAGCTTCCAAGACTTCAAACCAAAAGATTCCAAAATCGGATAGCTTCCAAAAGACTTCTAAGTCCAAGCTAGCTCCAAAACACGGATAACCTGCTTTTAAGCTGCCCATGTGGAAAATTATGGGCACCCAGAGTTTAGGAAGGGAACAATAAACTCTGGGTCAGTCATGGGACTAGTACGAGAAAAAAAATAGTAGTTTGTACAAAAACAGTTTATAAAATAAATCCGTTTATGCTTTTGAAAAATGAAACTACCAATAGGCCTCCCGGCACACACACAATGCAATCGCACACTTGGGGGAGATTTCTCCTTATGATAGTCAAATATGTTTGATACGAGAAAATTCTTTGATATTATTATTAGTGCATAGTGTAGAAAACATTTGAAAGTATAATATTAATCTAAGCCAGCATATGTACCATCATAGTATGCCTACTATAGCTACCATATTAGATGGCAGGTTCTACAACTAAAACCTTACTGGGCGTGTATTGGTGATTGGATTTCCAACAAATGGTCAAGCTAAGGAACTTCCTATGCCACATGGGTACGCCTCTGGAGGGACGCCTCGAGAACTTAACCAGCTCTCTGCCAACACAAGGCCGGGTTACCTCTGTAACTAGGTAACTACTACACGAATATGCCATTCCACGGTCGTTACCGACCTTTATCCGACGGCCCTCAACCACAAAGCAATAACCATAAAGTAATATATTTGCAGCAACCTCATAGGTCAAATATATAGGCTGCATACCATGATACTACCTTTTTCCAGAAGGAAATGGACATACCCTAAAGGGCGCGACCCTCAAAACCTTGTCACATTCTTCCTGTTTCGACCATTTTCGGGTTGTGAGGTCCGACGAGGTCTCGTCCACAAAGCTACGCTTTACACAAAAGCCATGCTCTGATCAACAAATGATCAGCAGCACTCAGCAGCACTCAACATGCCACACTACCAAATTAGGAGTATATCACTGATAATCATCAACTACATAACCTTTGAGCTCATACGTCTCAGATAAGGGTGTTAAGCTAAGAGAATAAATTCTCCGCCACCAAACAGAAATGTATTTGATAGAGATCTGCTTTATATCTCAAAGTGTAATGTCAGACATACAACCATACAAGTCCCTTCCGGGTTCCAACGGAATCGAAGGCACTTCTAAAGAAGCCCTTGCAATCCTGGCATCCACAATACCGATCAAACTCCCCATCGTATATGTAGATCCCCATACAGGAGCAATTCAGCCAGAGTCATTCGACAGGTTATCCTATCGTTCTCGAAGATACCCGGTCTTCACCACCGTCTTCGATTGCTATCCATTTCGTCATATCACTATTTGGAATGGGTTATATGACACAAAGTCCTCTCTCAGCTAAACCGAATAGTGAGCGCTTACTTTAAAAAAAACACATGGATATATCAATCACAAAGATTCATCATTAGGGTTCGATGTGGGTTTCGGATAACCCACTGGAATCCGACTCCCTATCGCATCAAAATTCAAATAGCATTTACGGCCAAGGGGTTTTCACATTCACACAGCAATACATTCACAAATGTCACAGTTCAGCACAAAGCAATTCATATCACATAGTATCACAATCACATATCAGGGATATAATTCAATACAAAGCATTTAATAATAATCAATCATCTATAATTAAGATGAACTAATCATGTGATTATAATCAATTAATCACATAATTATTTTCACAAACTAATGATTTATTATTTTTAATTATTAATTAATTATTCCTTAATTACTAACTAATTAATCTTAATTGCTTTTATTAACTAAATATTACTTAATTAATTACATTAATTAATTAATCCTTAATTATAAATCAATTAACCTTAAATTAATAATTAATTAACCTTTAATTAATTATTCTATAATTATTTAAGTAATTATAAATTATTTATCTTAATTAATCATTTAATTATTATCAAAATTTTAAATTAATATCCTTTATAATTAATCATTATTAACATAAGAGATTAAGGTTAATTAAGAGTTAAAAAAATATTTCATCTTAACTTATTTTTAATTACCTTATTTATGTAGAAATAAATTAAGATTTAATTTTATAAATAATGATTACATGATTAAAATAATATTAATTACTTTACACATAATCTTCTAAAACCTTTATTAATCCAAGTTTAACACAAAACAATTATTTTAAAAACATGGGTTAAAAATGTTCAAATTTTGAATTTATTTTAAAATTTTGAAAACTGTTCTGCCACAAACCCGAGAATTACCTGAGTGCCCCCGAGATGAATGCGTGTTTTCTTCGAGTCGTCCTCGAGCTAACCCCTAAATTTTCATTTTTAACTTAGAATTTTGTTTATGTTTTTATCACCTGATACATACTTGAAAATGCACGAGCTCACACTTGAGTCAGCATGCAAACTTCCCAAGGTCGACTCCGAGTCACAACCCTTCTTCCCAAATCATTTAACACCGACACCACCAAGATTTCACTTTCAAAAATCATTATTTCCAAAAACGGTTTCAATGATATAATTGAAACAAGTAAACATGATATTTGGTTTTTACCTAATTTAAAGTTTACATTGTTTTTCCTTGTTTCTTAGAAACCCACTTAAAATTTTTATTGGAAAATAATTTTTAAACTTAAATCCTGTTTATATATACAAGTTTAATTTAGATTATAAGGCCTGAAAATGATTTGATAAGGGGCTTTTGACTTTTGAAACAGGTTTTAGAACCTGTAAACCTGAAACAGGTTTCATATTGATGTATCCAGACATGCACAATCACATATACTCATATTTATATAGATACAACCAATTTTTACAACTTAACTGAAGATTTGATCACACAACTAGTTCAAATCCAGATTTCAACAGAGTTTACTCACCTGGGTATTTTAAATAGAGGAGAAGCCTGGGATTAAAAATTTGAAGACTGGAAGTGTTCAATTGCTGAGTTTCAATCTTGAAAGTTTTTTATTTGCTGAGTTGAATTTCCCTTTGCTTGATTGCTAGATGTTGGTTGAATCTATACTTTGATTCAGGTTTTGAGATGAATTAGTCTTCAGGTTTGAAGAACTACAGAGGTTGTTTGATTCTTGTTTCTTTCTGGTTTTTTCTTTGATTTCCAGGTGATTTTTCTAGTTTGAATTTTTAGAGTTTGTACAGGCTTTATTTTCAGAATGAAAAAGAAAAGATGAGAAAGAGGAGATGAAACATTTTATATAGATTTATATCTTATTTTTATTAATATTCAAAAATAAAAACTATAATGACACTTGTTCATTTTAATTACAAGATCATTACACTTGTAAATCTACTTGTTTTCATGAATTACACTTGTTAATTCTTATATTACTTAGCTTACACTTGTATTATGCATGCATTAAATATTATATATATATTTTTAAATTGTATTTTTCTATTTTATAAACACATTCTTCTTTATTTATATATATACACAATTTAAAAGAATTTTTTTAAAACTAATTATATATTAAATAAAAGTATTATTTTAAATTCAAATTATTTTACTAAGACATTCAATTAAATTTAAATTCAAATTCAGATTCAAATTCAAATTCAAATTCACCCATGTATATATATATATTCAAATTCAAATAATTTTTCTAAAAAATATTTGTTATTTTGAATTTTTAAACTCAAATGGAATTTACAATCTTATTTAAATATGCGAATCAACAATTATCTAATTTAATTTGAAATTTTCAAATTAATTTTCAATTTAATTCCAAAATCTATATTAATTACTAATTTTAATTTTTATATAAATTGGGATGTACACTTTTGATTGGTCAAAAACCCAGTTAATAATACCCGGTTATCAAGGAAAGGGACATTGCTGATTCTGATGGTGAACTTCATAAAGAGGTTGGGTGTTGGTCCTAAGAGAGTTACTGATGGCCAAAATGGTGGTGTCTAAACGAATGCTATAAAACCATCAATGGATGAACGATGACAATGAGGAACTGGATGAATGGCTCGCCCAAAGGCAATGGATCCCTGACATTAGGCAACAAACCGAGAACATTTATGGAGTTAAACACTCAGGGATGTTCCTAACGATCGATATCCACTCGACCAGACTAGTCTAGAGCACATAGTTGATATGGTAAGAAGGCGGCTGTTTAACGATGGATTTTCTATCGGTTTAGAAAATGGTCGATAAATTTCAAATTAAAATAACCACAAGCGCACGTCGTACAATTTTAGTATGTGGCGAGTACGGGACGATCCGCAGGGAATTTTTAAGATTTTAAAATTTAGTATTCAATCAAATTAGACCATATATGATTGTTAACTAACAAAAAAATGGATCTAAAATTTGAATAAAAGTGAGATTAAGAACTATGAGATTAGAGAACAATTTAGAGGCAAATCCACTCTCATATTTTTGTAAATCAACAAACAAACAATCTATGATCTCTATTTTTGATATTAAATGAAATAATTGATGTATTTATCATAAGCATGGTTTATTTATGTTATTAATTAACATAACTTAAACCATCAACCTATAATACAACAAATAAACCACTTATCAATTCTCATGAAAATGAAGCCAAAGAAAAAAATATTTTAAGTATGATCTATTTACTATTGTAATTAGTAATATAGATCATCAAATTTTGTTTTTACTTTCATTTCAAATTCAAAAACCAATTAGCAAATATTGATGTAATTTGTGTTTATGTTGAATAAGAATAGCTCATTTGCATATGCAGCATAAGCTATCAAACCCACTTGTATAAACTTACATCAAAATCCACTTTCATGAAGCACAAATAAAAGAGACCATAAATCATAGAAATATTGAATTTACGTAAAGTTAGAGAGCTTCATTACCCCTAAATTGAAAGAGTTTAGCTACTCATATGTGTTATCATATCAACACATGTAAATTTGAACATTAAAAGCATAGAGAAGTAGAAACTAAACAAAGGAAAGAAGATTAACTACTTGCATGCCATAACATTAAACTAATTGCATAAATGTAAATCTAAACTATGAACATGAAATGAAAGAGAGCAAAGAAACAAACATTAGCACAAAAGTAAATAAAAGCATGTAGAAGAGAAAAGATAAAGAGGCTAGGATGCCATTTTTATTTCATGAAACTTTGATATTACAACTTTCTTTCTTAATTTCCTAACTAATTTTAAAGAGTAAGTCGATCTTTACATGGACATAAGAGGGTTATTTGTACATGCATAAATCCCGAATTCAATTTATAGGGTGCTTTTCAAAATGCCATTTAGTAAGTGTGGCCACAAAGTGACCATTAGCCACTAATTAATCCATCATCAAATATAGATGAAGCTTTAACCTACACTTAGTTTTCCATTAGCTTTTAATCATAGATTTAGGTAAGTGGGTAGGTGGGGTCCTCCATGATCATGTATTCGAATTATTTCCATCATCCCTCCTTTGTATTCTCTTGTGCATACAAATATCTTCATGAAACCCTCTTCCATATGGATCCAAATTCGTATAAAAATCATAAAAAAATGTCCACATAAAAATTCTCAAATTGACACATGCACAAAAATGATCATTTTTCCACTGAATGAAGACGAATATATGATGATTTGATAATAATTGAATTTTGGTTTAAACATGTTAAAATGCCCAAATATGACATTTATTTAAATAAAAATAGATAAAATATGGATGTAAATATATGCACATTTACATGCACATCAAATAACCCACACTTATCTTTTTATTTGTCCTCGAATAAAGAAAAACTAATATAAATCTATTTTCGTAGGGAGCATGATTGCATTGAGCATACGCAACAAGCCGTTAAACCTCTACGTGTCTCCAGTAGGATGAGTGTTGTCTCGTGAGGGTTTTCAGCGGATACTACCTACAAAATCCGAATGCAATGTGAAAATATTTACAAAATGCAAGATTTATTTAAAATGGGATGAATGCAGATTTTTAAAAATATTTACAAATGAAGGACTTACTTTCAAATTAACATGTAATATGTTAAATATAATTTTTAGTCATTATCAAAAATTTTAAGTCATTTACTCATCAAAATTTCCAACGAAAATCAAGTTATTATAACAAATAGACTATAGTTTAACTTGTTTCGGTTGATAACACAATGTAACTATAAAATGAATCGTTAGTTTATTATCAAAATTTATCAAAGTGGTAATTTCATATCTTTTCAATAACAAAGTCAAACCAACTAAGTTAAAATAGTGCTTGGATTTCAATTGCTTACTCTCTCTTATTTGAATTTTTTTTGATATTAACAATATTTACATATGCCTAACTCAGGTAAACTGAGGCCAGATATATTACCCGTGCACTGCCTTTCAGGCTTATGTGAGGGGAATATAGAGCATGGCGAGTGAACATACAAGTGTGAACACTTATCGACTGTAGGCGTTATTAAAAATAATTTTTATATACACCTACTTCAGATAAACTTAGGCCAAATATACCGATTGTGCACAGCCTTTCAGACTCAGGTGAAAAGGGTACAGAGCATGGCGAGTGAACACACAAGTGTGAACACACGACTCTAGGTGTTAAAAATATACATAGATATATGCAAATGTTTTTTTACTTATATATATATATATTTGTCTTTTTTTGTTGTTTTTTTAAGAAGAGAGAGTTCTACAAAATCATCTTAGCACCATTTAACTTAGACGATAAAATTGTTTTGTCCTTTACTTTGAATTTACCACTTTTTAAACAAAGATTTTCAATTAGAACGTACTACATAATTAAAAAATATAAACCTTCCTATATACTAGTTAAACCATTGTTATTTGTAATCAAACTTCATTTTTATTTCTGTTAAGACAAATAAATTTTCAAAAATTTCAATTTAATAACTAAAACTTATACTTACCATATAGTGTTTCTTAAAAAAAATAAGTCAAAATGCTAAAAATAAAATGTTTTTGAGATTTAGAAATTTTGAGGTTTTTTTTTTGAGTTAAAAGAAAATGAAAATTCAAAAATTCCATGAAAAACTAAAAAAATGAAAATGAGCCCTCCACACTTAATACTTAACTGTGTCCCCGCAGTCAATGCACGATATAATGAGTGTTAAGGGGAAAAATATGTACATATTTACAAAAGAGGGTTAACATTCTTAGTAGACATAGCTTGACTCATGAAGAATCATGAGCTCCTCCTCTTGGTTATTGGGCATGTGATGCTCCACCCCGAGACCCACATTAACAAAGAGTATTACTGAATAATAGGGCTGGATATGAGCGACCATCTATAGCCTTATCTTCAATATCTATTGAATACGTCGACAATGTTATTTTTTTGTGGATTGATATATCCAATAAATACTTAATACAAAGCCATAGGTGGCTATAGGATCTATCAGAATAAAATACAACAACTCAAATGCAAAACACATCACAGAACAGCAGATAATCCAATGTATACACATATATACAGATACATCATAGAGTATACAAATTGATACATCACATATGTGCTATGATGACAACAACGCAAACACGAGTCAAAAGAATATACATATCAGAATAGAAAAAAAAGGACTACACAAAAGCTACAACAAAAAGAGCTAGCAGAAAAGTCCATGTGGAAGTAGAATAGGCTAAGTCCAAAGGGTAGCTAACCTGAAACACCTCGGTCTGACCCGAGTATAAAATACACGGGTTAGTCTAGCTAAACAAATTAGTTTACAAGGATAAGCGAAAATATGAGCATAAGGATAATGTGATAATATTCCCCAATGGGAAGGAACAATCTAAAGTGTATGATTAGATCAAGTGATAATATATTATCACTACAAAAACGTATAATCTCAAAGGAGATAAAATACCCGTAAAGCGCTAAAAGTAGCGAGCCTCATATCATCAACATTCATAAAACATCAAATATGGTTTAGGGGAGAACCTAAACCCGCCATCTTGGTAAACCCAAAACATGCATAAAGAGATCCCACCTCAAACACGCCATAAGGAAAATATATTTCCAAAGAGGAGAATAAAATATCAAATAAATGCCAAAAGACAAATCTCATATAATGTCGCTAAAAGGAAAATCTCCAATAATGCTAGTGTAGGCAATTCAAATCTCTAAAATAGAACTTCCAAGAGCTCAAATTCCCGAAAGGTAATCACCACAAATATATATTGAATGGTTCAAAGTACCGACTCCAAGGGGCGATACACTAAGGAAAATAGTCAAAGAAACCATCTCAAAAGTGTTTTCACGTGCATGTGGCCGAAGCCTTGCCAAATACTGTTATCTCAAATAGGTACCTTGCCCGAAGGCAAAACGTCATAATGAAAAATATGCCGCAATGGCAAATACGCTGCAATGGAAAATACGCCGCAATGGCGAATGTCTCGAAGACAAATACGTCGCAATGGCATGTGTCCCATACCACGTGTTTTACCAAACCGTTTAATTCTCCTTCTCATTCACTCGAAGAGTGAAAAAACGTGTATTTTATACATAAAATAATTTATTTGAGAAAACAAGCTTTTAAACAGTTTTCCAAAATCAATTTTGAGGACAATATTGAAAATTCACGTATTATAGAGAATAAATAGATTTTATAGCTTAAAATAATTTAAAAATATTACATAATAATTATTTTAAATGCTAATTTATTTTAAAAATTATTTCAAAATTGTTTGGAAAAATCTGTGCTCGAAATCAAAAAAATCACTCAAAACCATCATTCAAATTTAATTCAAATTTGAATTTCAAATTCATCAAAACTTGGCTAGCCTATTGGTAGGCATCATAGCCCTCAAAATATTTCAGAAATATCACAAAAACATGAAGTAAAAGTTGAAAGTCGAATGTAAAAAAAACATAAAAACGCATAGGAAAAATAATACCCAGGTCTCAAATCTTCTTTGGGTTCAACGTTCGGACATGAAACTAGTGGCTAAACGACCTTTGATTAAACTAAAAATTGGTGTGCACAAAGTATAAAACTTCGGCTTTCAAAAAAATAAGAATTGATGAATTCTGACTGGAAGTGAAAAAGTTACACTGTCTTAAACATGGACTCAAACCATTTGCAACAGTTCAAAAAAACAAAACATGTACAGGCCTGAAACCCATCTCTGGTTTAACGTTCAGGCATGAAACAGAGGACTAAATTATCTCGGGTTGAGCTGAAAATTAATATGCATATAATAGAAAAATTAGCTTTCAAATAAAAAAGAACCAATGAATTTCGACTGCAAATGAAAAAGCTACACTATCTCAAACATGGACTTATGTCACGTTTGCAACAGTTCAATAAAACATGTGCCCAGGCTTGAAACCATCTTGGGTTCAACTTATAAAAAAGAGGAACAAACTACATCATTTTGAGCTAAATATTGGTGTGCACATTCTTGAAAACTTCATCTTTCAAACAAAAAAGAATCAATGAATTTCAGAAAGAAATGAAAGATTTATGCTATCTCAAACATGGATTCAAGCCATGTTTACAGCAACTCAAAATTCTGCGTTTGAGTTGATTTTCTACCACCATTTTGAACATCCAAATGACAATACTTTTCAACCAAAATCTGCAGAGATGAATTTCAACATGCAAACTACCAAATGAAATAAATCTGACAGCATTTCATTGTCGGAATCAAAAGTTATAGGCTTTCAAAGAGGAAATATGAAACAGATTTCAAACAGAGACTACAACAAAAGCTAAATTTTGATTGCTTTCGCAATTTTTTTAAGTTTGGCTCAGCTAGATTATGTGAGTATTTCAACTCACCTTGCTGTAGTTGCAAAAATACTCGGATTTATCACTGAAAGGTAGAAGCTTTGAGATAGATTTGGCATCAAGAACTTGTAAAAAATCAAAATCTAGCCCTGCAAACCCAAAAGAAGAGATTACATACAAACCCAATCTCAAAACTAGATTTTGATGAAATGATTTGTATTTTAGAGTTGATTACCTATTAAGTTCTCTTTCGATTGATTAAAATAACAATTATATTGAAGGTATTCGAGAGTAGAAGCCTTAGGTTTGAAAATGGTGGTGCTTTCTTTGTTTTCTGTTTTCTTATGAAAGAAGAAGAAAGGTATGTACAGGAAAAGAGAAAATGTCTCTTTTCTTTTTGTTTGTACTAATTAATGGGCTTTGGACCCAAATCATTTAATTAAGCCTATGTTAATTAATTCAACACTAAAACTAAATATATACACTTATGTTAATAAAACAAATGACATTTTCTTCAAGTTTTTAACGCAAACAAATCATGTAAACATACTTGCATGCTAAATAAAATATTTTTACAACATATAAAAAGATAATTTTAGTTTTTAGAACATTTTTATTATTAAAACTCTTACTTTTCATAAATACACAACTTTACACAAATAAATGCACAAAACCTTATTTTTAACCTTTAAAATTTCAAAAAAATAATAATATTTTTCTTGCTTAGAAAAATATAACTAATCATTCTAAACTCAAATTTATAATTAAACTCATTTTAAAACCAATTCTCACCTTTTTATTTGATTAAACAACCTTTAAAAATCACATACTTCTTTAAAAATTATTAGAAGAAGTAATTGGCCATAATTAATACAATTATTGCATTTTCTCTAAATAAAATATATTTCCATTTATTAGTAAACCAAACAAATAAAATAAAGTATCCAACTTTATTTTCTCATTTTATTTCCAAAGTTCATTGTTTATTCCAAAAAAACAATTTAAAATTTCCAATTTTATTAGAATTCACAATATTAAATTATAACTACCATTATAATTTAATATTTACATGTAATCTCCAAAACCTGGGGTGTTACAGGGCAATTCCAAGAAAGGTTTCAAACCATGACCGTTGACTTTGAAAATGAATCCATCCATAGGTTTTTTTATTTCTATGGCACCGTGCGGAAAAACAGTTCGTACCACAAATGGTCCGCTCCATCTCGATTTATGTTTTCCAGGGAATAAATGAAGTCTTGAGTCATATAAAAGAACTTTTTGGTTAGGCGAAAACGTTTTTCTTAGGATTTACTTGTCATGAAAAACTTTCGTTCTTTCTTTATAAAAATTTTCGTTCCTAAGTTCTTCTAGTTCGTCGAGTTGCAATTTTCTGTTTTACCAGCTTTCTCGAGATCAAAGTTCGACTTCTTTATGGCCCACAATGCTTTGTGTTCGATTTCAATGGGTAAATGGCAAGCTTTACCGTAAACCAAATGAAATGGGGACATCCCAAGGTTAGTTTTAAAAGCTGTACGGTAAGCCCAAAGCGCGCCGGTCAATTTCTGAGACCAATCTTTTCGATTTTTGTTGACAGTTTTCTCTAAGATTTGTTTTATTTGACGATTTGAAACTTTAACTTGCCCATAAGTTTGAGGATGGTATGGAGTGGATAACTTGTGGGTTATTAAGTATTTCTTCATTAATGTTTCAAAAGATCGATTGCAAAAATGGGTTCCATTATCACTGATTATTGTGCGAGGTGTGCCGAACCTCGAAAAGATGTTTTCTTTCAGAAATTTCACAACAATTCTATGGTCGTTGGTTTTGGAAGGAACGACTTCGACCCATTTTGAGACATAATAGACAGTGAGAAGGATATATAAGTTTCCAAAAGAATTGGAGAAAGGTCCCATAAAGTCGATACCCGAAACATCAAAGATTTCGATCATAAGAATGGGGTTTATAGGCATCATATCTCGTCGAGAAATTCGTTTAAGCATTTGACATCAATCGCAAGTTTTGCTGAATTTGAATGTGACTTTGAAAAGAGAAAGCCAATAGAAACCACACTGAAGCACCTTTTCCATAGTTTTTCAAGGACCGAAATGTCCTCCACACGCTTAATCGTGGCAAAATGAAAGAACACTTCTAATCTCATTATTCTTATTGTAACGTCAGATGATTTGGTTGGGACCAATATTTGAACAAGAATGGATCGTCCTAATAGAAGTATTTCACTTGGGACATGAACTTGTATTTGTCCTATTTGGACCAAGACGAGGGATTTTCTTTAGTACTAAGTAGTTCACTATATCAGCGTACCATGGATCAATAGAAATTGAAAGAAGTTGTTTATCAGGGAAGTTTTCATTGATTGGAAAAGAAGATGGTGCGTTCGGAAGACGAGATAAGTGAACGACTGTGACATTATTGGATTCTTTTTTGTCCTTGATTGTAAGATCAAACTCTTGTAGTAAAAGGATCCAAGGAACTAAGCGAGATTTAATGTCCGTTTTAGCGAAGAGATATCGAAGCGTAGAATGCTCCATGTACACAATAATGTGTGACCCGATTAAATATTGCCGGAATTTTTCGAGGGCAAAGACTACCGCTGAAAGCTCTTTTTCAGTGGTTATGTAGTTAAGTTGAGCATCGTTTAGAGTCATGCTAGCATAATAGATAACATGAAGGATCTTGTTGATGCGTTGTCCTAAGACATCACCAACTGCAAAGTTTGAGGCATCACACATTATTTCAAATCGGAGATCCCAATTGGGCACACAAATGATTGGAGAAGAAATGAGTTCATTCTTAAGACGTTCGAAAGAAGAGATACAATCAAAGTTAAAATCGAAAGGAACGTCGTTTCTAAGAAGAGTCGTCAAAGGACGAGCGATTTTGCTATAGTCTTTCACAAAGCGTCGGTAAAAGCCAGCGGGTCCTAAAAATAATCGAATGTCCTTAACAGATTTGGAAATGGGTAGGTTTGCAATTACGTCAACTTTCACTTTATCTACCTCAATGCCTTTATTTTAGATGATATGTCCAAGGACTATGCCGTGTTTGACCATAAAGTGGCATTTTTCCCAATTCGAAGTCAGATGTTTTTCTTTACATCGATTTCAAACCAACTCGAGATGAGGTAAACATTCAGAAAAAGAATCACCAAAGATAGAGAAATCGTCCATAAAAACTTCTAGAAAGCATTCAATCATGTTGGAAAAGATGTCAACCATGCATTATTGGAAAGTAGCTGGAGCATTACAAAGTCCGAATGGAAAACATCGACATGCAAAGGTACCGAATAGACACGTGAATGTAATTTTCTCTTGATCTTTGGGAGTGATTGGAATTTAGTTATAGCCGAAATAACCATCAAGGAAGCAATAAAATTCGTGGCTGGCTAACCGTTCAAGCATTTGGTCAATGAAAGGAAGAGGGAAGTGATCTTTACATGTTGCAGCATTTAGCTTTTGATAGTTAATGCAAACACGCCAACCAGTTTGAGTTCGAGTAGGAATGAGTTTGTGTCGTTTGTTAAAACGGTAAGTCCGGACTTTTTAGGCACAACATGAATTGGACTAACCCATGGATTATCGAAAATGGGGTATATGATACCGTTATTGAGGAGCTTAAGAATTCCATCATGAACCACAACTTTCATTTTTAGGTTAAGCCTCCGTTATGCATCATGAGTGGGTTTGGCTTCGTCAATTAAGTGAATGTGATGTTGGACAACAGCAGGGCTAGTTCCCTTAATATCGGTAATAGACCACCCAATTGCTCCTCTATTTTTCAAAAGAATAGAAAGTAAGGAGGTTTCTTGATCAAGAGAGAGAGAGTGTGGCAGAAATTATGATGGGAAACGTTTCATTATCACCAAAGTATGCATACTTAAGGTGATAGGGAAGTGGTTTAAGGTCCAACTTCGGGAGTTTCTCGATCAAAGAATTGGGCTGAGATTCGGACTCAACTGGAAGCGATTCAAAAGGAAGAGTGTATTCAATCTCATTGGGTATTTCTTGAAACAATTTTTCTTATTCATCTTTTCTTTAATCGTTAAGGCCAAGCGTCTCCTTTCCGAAGTTTTCTTGAATGGCACTAACTTCCAGCGTTTGGTCATGAGGTTCATTCGATTGGCTTTCAAGATTGAAAATATTAACATCTAAAGTCATGTTTCCAAAAGATATTTTCATCGAACCGTTTCAACAAATGATTAAGGCATTTGAGGTGGCTAAGAATGGTCGGGCTAAAATCGATGGAATTTGACATGCGGGATTTGTCACGGGTTGTGTTTCGAGAACGATGAAATCAATGGGGAATATGAATTTCCCAACTCGAATGAGCACGTCCTCGATTTCTCCCATCGGCTTATTCATGTAACGATAAGTGAATTGAAGCGTGACCTTTGTGGGTTTGAGCTCACCTAAGCCTAATTGTTTGTACACAGAGTATGGAATTAAACTGACACTCGCGCCTAAGTCTATCAAACATTTGTTAATCGTCTTGTCTCCAATTATACATGAAATTGTACGGCAACCAGGATGTTTGTATTTAACGGGCATGGATTGGGACAAGACTTCACTCAAACTGGCGGCTAAGAAGACTATTTTGGGCACTTGAGTGTGTCGCTTTTGGGTGTAAAAGCCCTTAAGAAATTTCACGTACGTGGGGACTTGATAAACAATGTTAAGAAGCGGGATGTTCTCTTTCACTTTTTTATAAATTTCCAGCATCTTTTCCATTTGGTACGAGTGTTTCTTGGGTCGCAGACGATGTGGAAATGGGACACGATACTCGGTAAGCGGGTCTACTTGAGTAGATGAAGAATTTTGATTGGCATTCGATTCAACGTTTTGCTCCACGTTCTATTCAGATTCATTTGTTGTTTTAGAAGTATCTAGAAAGGTTTCCGGTAAATCGTTTGGATTAATTTGCTAGAACGTAGAGTTGCTATAGTATTCAATTGGGTGAAGTTGCTATCTTAAACAACATGGGCTTGATTTTAATTTGAATTTTGATCTCTGGGATTTAGAATGGGCTGTCTAGGGAATGTTCTTCGTTCTCTTTCACTTACGGACATGGCTAATTGACTCATTTGCATTTCAAGTTTTGCAATCGATTGGTTTGTGTTTTGCATGGATGAGGTCAATAAATTTTGCAAATTATTGTTTGATTAAAGGCTTTGAGTAGTTGCTTTACCCAACATCTCAAGAGTTTTCTCAAGCGAACTTAAATGTTTATCATCTAGGGGAGGATGAGCAGAATTAGGTTGAAAATTCGATTGTTGCAATTGATTATGAGACAGACACGCAAAATTTGGTTGAAAATGATCGGGTTGAAAGGGAGGATTCGAAGCATTATTTGAGAAAGCTTGAAAATTAGGACGAACCGTATTCGTGTTGGGATTGTTTTGGTTCCAAGCAAAATTTGGATGATTTCTCCAACTAGGGTTGTACGTTGGAGAAAAAGCATGATTTTGGCTTTATTGAAAGCATTGATTTGTTCGACAAATTTAGGGCACTGACAGGCTATACGATTAGGATCGTTGCATTTATAACACTTCGGTTGGGAAGTTTGGTTTATTTGATTCGACGAGAAAACGTTATCGAATTTTTTAATCATTGTGTCGATCTTAGCTCCCAAAGCAAAAAAAGATCCTATCGAGTGTGCATTCGATCATGAATTAATTGATTTTTGTACGAACGTTCCCATTGGTATGCCTTTTCAGTGAGGTTTTCAAGAAATTGCCAAGCATCGTCATGATGTTGGGCAAGAAAGTTGCCTTGGCACATTGATTCGAGCATGGTTCGTGAGCTGTTTTCGAGTCCATCATATAAGATTTGGAAAATCGTCTATTTTTCATAGTTATGGTATGGACATTTTACCAAAAGCCCTTTGAATCTTTCAAAATATTTTTCGAATGGCTCCCTCTTGAATTGTTGAAAGTTTACAATTTCGTTTTGGATTCTACTCATTTTTTCCAAGGGGTAGAATTTTTTTAAGAAAGCTTTTACAAACTCATCCCAAGTTTTAATCGAGTTCGATGGCAAGATGTACAACCATTTTTCAGCGTAATCGGTAAGAGCGAATGGGATTAATCAAAGTTTGATTCCGTCGTCGAAAAGTTGCTGGAGTTTAACGGTTGCGCAAACTTGTTCGAATTTCGTCAAAAAGATGCATATCATCGTATTCAAAATTGTCAAATTTTAAAAGCGTGGCAATATGGTTCAGTGAATTTCTAAATAGTCACCCGTAGGGGAGGGTAACGTGATGCAAGATGGAATAGAACTCCATCGAGAGAAATTCTATCCATAAGAGTTCGAGGGGCATTCTCATTCACCATTTCGGGAGGATCGTCTGGTCGAGTTAAACGATTAGCTATTGGGTCGCGAGTCCAAGGATTTATTGTTGTATCACGAGTCCAAGTACTCATGCACAAGTAAAAGTCGAGAAGAGAAAGAAGTTAAAATCAAGTTTAGAGAATGAAACAAGATTTGAAAAATGAAGTGGAAAATCGTTTTTTTTTCTTACAAGGAAGAAAACTATTTACCAAGTGAAATTCATTTTCAAAAAAGAATTTGGATTTTTTTTTTGGCTTATCAATTTTTTTTATACGTTTTGTATTTTTTTTTGAATATTCAAACTTTCATATATTTACCAAAAGAATTTTTTTGTATTTTTTTAGAAAATCAGAATTTTATTTTTGTTCTTGAAATTTTTTTTGGATTTTTTTCTTTTTAGTTGAAAATTTTCAAAGGAAAGGAAAAAGGATTTTTTTTTTAGGATTAAAAAATAAGTTAAGTAAAATTTAAATCTTTTCTTTTAGATTTTGGATTTTCTTTTTAAATATGCGTGAACTAATGCAACTAAATAAATGCAAAGGACTTAATTACAATTTTCTGTCTTTAGTAGCTCATAACAAAAAAATATAATCACACTTTGTCTTAATTCAACAATAATACTTCTTATCCAGGTATCAGGCAGGGGTTATCTTTTCACTATAAATCATCCTAGCAATGCAACCGAAGGTTTAAGTATCTTAAGAGGAACAACCACTATAATGTTTATGAATCACCGTAATATTTATAAATGGTTATTACTCTGTCGTTGCCAGACACCAAGAAATACAAAATTTCAAAGAAAACAATTATGAAGATACAAATAAGCCCTAGATGAGCTCGCAACACCCTCAAGTTAAATATATAACCTTTATTATTACTCAAATTCTGTGATGAAATGTGATTTGTAAGCTAAGGAAATGTTGATGAAATACATACATCACATACGTACACCTAACAGTGTTATAGATAGTTTGTAACTAATGCAAGATTGTCTGTATGTAACGTATGTATGCAGACAACAGTTAGGTGTATGTATGTCAGGGTTGATCAGGTGTTGATGACAGAAGGTTGAAGGGGCAGTGAATTCAGGGGTGAGGTGATGTGATCAGCATCGACAGCATGGTTGAGTGATGTTGGAGGAGTGGCGGTGAAGAGTTGCTGTGGGTAGAATTGAAGTGTTGTGATGTTCACTGGTTGTCTGTAGGAGTTGTATAAGGTAGTGCACAGTTGAACAAAAGGAAGGGTGCACAGTTGAGTATGGATGGTGCTGTTGTATGTGAGAGGAAGGTCTGAAGTTGATGTTTGTTGTTGAAGTGTCGAAGTGTACAGGAAATAGTTGGATGAGTAGGGGGCAGGCGATTGTGATATCACTGTGATGATTTGTGAGGAAGTGTTGTGGTTTGTATATGGTCAGAGGTTATTTGATGATCTGATGGGTGTAGCAGTGGTGGTATGTGTGTGGTGTTTGCTGCTGTGGCTGATATTTTTGATGAAAGAATGTGGAGTGGTCATTTGGTTGTTGCAGCAGATGGTTGGAAGTCGTTTACAGGGAATGATGTTGGATAAATGAATGGTGGGTTGTTGATTGACAGGGTGGCAGCAGCTCTATGATAAGGAATGATGTATGTAAATGCTAGGTGAGGTAGTAGGAGGTATGATATATGTAAATGGAATGATGGTGGCTGATGTTTGTTACTGTTGTGAAGCCTGTTACTGCAAGGGTGTGGTGATAGCTGCTGGGTTGGTGAGTATGCATAGTTTTGTGAATGGAAATGTGAATGCTTGTGGTATGTAGGCAATGAACTGTGGGTGGTTAGGGAGTTGTAGTAGGAATGTGGGTAGGAAAAAATGTTGTATGCATAGAGATGAGTGGCAGTGCTTTGTAGGGAGGATTGCAGTCTGAGGATGCACAGGGGTAACAGTCATAGTAAACAGTAAATGGTGGCGCACAGAAGTGTAAATGTAAAGGAGCGAAATTTCTTTTTGTAAAACAGTGAAGTAAATGTAAATGCAAGGAATAAAATAATTTTTTTTTGAAATTGTGTAATTTTTTTAAATACATGCCAATGCAAATACAAATTGAAATCAAGAGATGCACACAAACAAAATGCCACCAAAAATCAAACAACAAACACACACAATTTTTTTTTCTTGAATGCAAACTAATATGAAAAAATTAAAACACATAAACATCAAACTAAAATTATTCGAAGAATAGAAAATAAAATCAAAGCAAGTTCCTCGGCAACAGCTCCAAAAACATGCTCAACGACAGATTTTCAATCGGTTTTGAAAATCATCGATAAATTTCAAATTAAAATAACCGCAAGCGCACGGAGTACAATTTTAGTACATGGCAAGTACGGGTTGATACGCAGGGAATTTTTAAGATTTTAAAATTTACTATTTAATAAAATTAGACCAAAATGAGAGAGGATTGTTAACTAACAACAAAATGAAGCTAAATTTGAATAAAAGTGAGATTAAGAACTATGAGATTAGAGAATGATTTAAAGGCAAATCCGCTCTCATATTTTTGTAAATCAACAAACAAACAATCTATGATCTCTATTTTTGATATTAAGTGAAATAATTGTTGTATTTATCATAAGTATGGTTTGTTTATGTTATTAATTAAAATAAATTAAACCATCAAACTATAATATAAAAAATAAACCACTTATCAATTCTCATGAAAATAAAGCCAATGAAAAAACTATTTTAAGTATGATCTATTAACTATTGTAATTAGTAATATAGATCATCAAATTTTGTTTTTACTTTCATTTCAAAATCAAAAACCAATTAGCAAATATTGATGTAATTTGTGTTTATGTTGAATAAGAATAGCTCATTTGCATATGCAACATAAGCTATCAAACCCACTTGTATAAACTTACATCCAAACCCACGTTCATGAAGCACAAATAAAAGAGACCATAAATCATAGAAACGTTGAATTTACAAAAAGTTAGACTGCTTCATTACCCCTAAATTGAAGCGATTTAGCTACTCAAATGTGTTATCATATCAACACATGTAAATTTCAACATTAAAACAAAGAGAAATAGAAACTAAACAAAGGAAAGGAGATTAACTACTTGCATGAAATAACGTTAAACTAATTGCATAAATGTAAATCTAAGCTATGAACATGAAATGAAAGAGAGAAATGAAATAAACATTAGCATAAAAGTAAATAAAAGCATGTAGAATAAAAAAGAGAAAGAGGCTAGGAAGCCATTTGTATTTCATGAAACTTTGAAATTACAACTTGCTTTCTTAATTTCCTAACTAATTTTAAAGCGTAAGTCGATCTTTACATGTACATAAGAGGGCAATTTATACATGCATAAAACCCAAATTTAATTTTTAGGGTGCTTCCAAAAATGCTCTTTATGAAGTGTGGCCACCAATTAAACATTGGCCACTAATTAATCCATCATCAAATATACATGAAGCTTTAACCTCCACTTAGTTGCCCATTAGCTTCTAATTGTATATTTAGGTAAGTGCGTAGGTGGGGTCCTCCATGATCATGTATTTGAATTATTTCCATCATCCCTCCTTTGAGTTCTCTTGTGCATGCATATATCTTCATGAAACCCTCTTCCATATGCATCCAAATTCCTATTAAAATCATAAAAAAATGCCCATGTAAAAATTCTCAAATTGACACAGGCACAAAAATGTCCATTTTGCCCCTGAATGAAGATGAATATACGATGATTTGAGAATAATTAAATTTTTATTTTAACATGTTAAAATTCCCAAATATGGCACTTATTTAAGTAAAAATAGATAAAATGTGGATGTAAATATATGCACATTTACATGCATGTCAGCTACTGAATGAGAATCTGTAGAGAAGTAACGACGATTGTGATTTGTCACTAGTAGGACCCCATTCATTGACGATATATTGCAGGAAAATTATCCCATAATGTTTGTTATGCCAATGATATTAGCTTACAATGGAACGATAGATTTGAGAAAATATCTTTTGAAATATGAATGACATATGGATGGTGCCTGATGCAATGAGGTGTAGGTGCTTCGCTATATTTATTGAAGGGATGGCTACAATTTTGTTCACTGACTAGCACCAAGCTCCATATCTTCCTTTGACTAGCTAGCAAGAAATTTCACGGAGTAGTTCAAGCTCTATATAGCTCGATCTAATGATGTGATGTGCTTGTAAAACATTCATCAAAGTTTCGATGAGACTTTGAAAGATTTCCTAAAATTAATGATGTTGTCACTGTACTATGCAATTCGAAAGAAGACATTCACCCCGATATGAAATTCGGTAGACGGCTGAAGAGAAAGCAGCCTCCTACAATGGAGGAGTTTTACCATGAAGCGTCCTAGTTTCTACACTCCAGGCCACTTGACCTGTGCACACTAAAATATCGAACGATGCTGTGCAAGGAAAAATTGAAATTAAGAAAATTGGTGAGAGCACCGGTAACGTTATTGTGAATGTCAAAAAAAATAACCCAAAGTAAAGGAACCAAGGTGTTGACAAGAAGAAGCCAAACACCAAGAAGCATCCTAGATATATGAGGCCTGAAGACTACATACCCATTAAATGAACCTGTTGAATACATTTACCTTGCTGCATAAGGAACTGAAAATTATCGAAAGCATCACCAAAGGGAGGCAATTGAATAAGAAAGGTGTCAAGGAAGTATTGTCGCTTCCATGAGATACATGGGCACAATACCAACGGATAGTGACACTTGAGAGATACAATTGAAGCTTTGACCAAGAAAAAAAAATTGCAGCTGTATGTGAGAGACTTGCATGATAATGGGCCAATAAACAATAGACCCCATGGCCAAATGTCCTTACAGAATCAAGCTGGTCCTAAAGCTGACAGACATAACTGATAGCGTTGGGTATGTCCTAGGGGAAATTATGTAATTTTTTACATATATCTAACTCGATAAACAATCATGTTCAATATGAAAGATGTTTTCCTTTTATTATATACTTGATATAATATGTTATATTAATTATTATTTTAATTAAAAATATGTTGATATAAAAAATCCATAAACGGTATGTTTTCTTATTGTAATTACAATATGTTGTTATCATGAGTGATTTAACATAATAAAATAAACATACCTTTTTAAATATTCCTAATCAAGATGTATCGAGACTAGATATCGATACATCTGTAAAGACTAGAGTACGTAACACTCTCTAAACATTGGGCAGTGTATTACACATGGCTGTTGGGGGCACCATGGGATTACATGTTGACAGTTAGTGGATAACTATGGATTGACCCTTTCTGCTGGTTAATATAACTAAGGTCAAATAGAGAATATCAATATGATAATTTTACATAATTCCCTCGACTTAAGAATGTCGTCGAGCATCAATGTGAAAACTCTACTTTAATTATCATTAAATCATTGCACAATGTCCGTCGAATGAATGTAATTAGGTCGAGAGGAAGCATTGAAAGTAAAACACTACTCAAGAAAGAATTCGTCTCCTCAGTTATATGGGGTTAGTTAATCAGTTCAACTTAAGTCAACTCAAAGTCAAAGTTTTTAGCCAGCGTAGTGCAATTAAAAATAATTATTATTATTGAACCAAGAATTTGGTGTTTGCACTTACAAAGTTGACTATGGAAAATGTCGGAATTTTGACCAAAACCAAATTCTATAAGTCATAATGTGATATATTTTTGTTGAACAGAATCGGTGTAAATAATCATCATATCAGGTACCACTTGTAATAAGAGAAACTGAATTTTACCAAAAGATGTGTAAGTGACAAATTTAGTCAAAATGTCACACCACTAGTTAAGGTGACGTGTGAAAGTTAATATTTGAATCGTTTGATATTAATTGCTAACTGAATTTGCTCTTTGAGAAATGATGAATACTACGAACGAACCACACATTTTAATTAATTTATAATCATTGTAAATAAATTAATTAAGTTAATTAGTATATATGAAATATTAATTTATAAAGTTCATTTAGCCTATTTAAATACCATTACTGCTTAATATTCTATGTATATAAAAATTATAAATATTCATATTGATATATGATGCCGGTAGAACATTTAAATTGGATTTAAATAGAATACAAGCATGTTTTTAAACAGACTAAATTAAATAATATTTATGAAATATTAATTATTATTAAAAAAATTAATGTTTGAATGCCATTTGTGACGACCCTGACTCGACCTTCGAAAATCGACATTGAATACGTCACTCGTATTCAAATGCCGCAGATCCAAACGTCGAATCTGGTTTGCTGGAGCATATAACACATTAAGTACAACAACATAATGGAAGAAAATGAATAATATCATATAAATCCGATGAATACAATATCCAATGATATACAACAATGATCAATACCAGAGATACAATGAAATGCTACAACGGAAACACCAATGAACTAGCAACGGAAAAAACTAGAACTTGAAACTCCAAAAGAAACACCAATATCAGCAATCTCCATAGATAGCTCGAACCATCATCAAGTTGTTCCAAGCTAAGCAAGATCAGTCATGCTAACCAAAGACTTCAATATCCAAAGTCTCCTTAGAATTCCAAAGAGAAAGCTGAAAGCTACTGAATCGATATCTATTATCTGAAAAACCCAAATCTAGACTGCCCGTGTGGAAAATTATGGGCACCCAGAGTTTTGGAAGGGAACAATAAACTCCAGGTCAGTCATGGGACTGGTATGAGCAAACAAAAATAGTTTATCTTTAAAACAAACAACAAAAGAATTTAAAATAAATCCGCAATTCTTTTTGGAAAATGAAACTACCATAAGGCCCCCCGGCACATACACCATGCAATCGCACACTTGGGGGAGATTTCTCCTTATGATAGTCAAAAATGCTTGATACGCGAAAACCATTTGATATTATTATTAGTGCATAGTTGAAAACATTTGCAAGTATAATATTAATCTTAGCCAGCATACGTACCATTATAGTATGCCTACTATAGCTACCATGTGGAACTTCCTAATTCCACATGGGTACGCCTCAGGTGGGATTCCCCGAGAACCTACCCGGCTCCCTGCCAACACAAGGCCGGTTTACTCCCTTCCAGGGAGTAAGACATAAGATATGTTACCCTCGGTCGTTTGCGACCTTTATCCGAGAGCTCTCAACCATAACCATCACACAGTAATAGATTTACAGTGTCCACATGAGTTAATTATCTGGGCTCCATACCATGATACCACCCTTTTCCAGAAGGAATGGACATACCCTAGGGGTGTGACCCCTGAAACCTTGCTGCATCTTTCCTGTTTCGACCATTACCAAGTTGTGAGGTCCTGATGCAGTCTCGTCCACAAAGCTACGCATTTTCACAAAGCCATGCTTTGATCAACAAATGATCAGCAGCACTTCATATGCCACATTACCAAATTGGGAATGTATAACCAGTAACCATCAACTACATAACCTCTGAGCTCGTACGTCTTAGAGAAGGGTGTTAAGGTAAGAGAATAAATCTCCGCCACCAAACAGAAATGTATTTGATAGAAACCGGCTTTACATCTCAAAGTGTAATGTCAGACACACATCCATACAAGTCTGTTCCGGGTTCGAACAGAACCGAAGGCACTTCCTAAGAAGCCCTTGTAATCCGGGTATTCATAATCCCAATCGGACTTCCCATCACTTAGGGAATCTCTATAGCTACTCAGTGCAGAGACAATCGATAGGTTATCCTATCGTTCTCGCAAATACCCGGTCTTCAACATCGGTCTTCAAATGCTATCCATATACGTCGTATCATTATTTGAAATGGGTTATATGACACAAGGTCCTCTCCGGGCTAAACCGAATAATGAGCGCAATATTTTAAAAACAAGTGGATATGGGATTTCAGTTAAGTCACAACTTTTAAAATCCAAAACTTTCTTTCCAAATGATTTAAACAAATTACCATTTTCAAATCTTTCAACAAAAAAATTCATTTCACAAAGTTCACCCAGTTTCACATAGATCCATTCACGGATTCCAAAACAATTTCCATTTCAATTTGATTAACCCATTCAATCTTTAAATCAAAGATCTAACTTATAGCTTCCAAAAACGGTTCCAAAGATTCATTCATAACTTGGAAAACCATTTTCATTTCAAATTTGAAACCCCTTTTACACAAATTGGAAATTCCTTCCTTATATGAAAGCTTTTATTATTTGAAAACAAATAGTTTTCATTCCGGAAAAATCCGATTTTATTTATACAAGTTAAAATCTTTGGGTTAAATACAAATTCCCAAAACGACACTTAAAAATTGGTTTAAAACCCATATGAACTTGTATAACCTTTTTAAATCATAAATTCTCAACATAGAATTCAAATTCAAATTTAAATCAAATTTCAAAACTAAATCAAGTTATTCAAAAGTAACTTTTATCTTTGAAATTCCTTTTCAAATGCTTTTCATTTTAAACCCAATCCATTTCCAAAACTATTTGGATTCAAAAAAATTCAATTTTAAAACTGTTTCAAAAATCTACGACTTAACCTATTTCCCCGTGCAATCCATATTTCTGTATATATAGTGTAGTCCAGAGGTTTTACCCAATAGTGCAACAATATCAATCATTACAGATACAACCACAGTAATATCGATAAGCGGTATAATCCTATAACGCTTATCTGAATCACAGATAGATAATATAAATGCATTATAGATAAATAAATTACATTCCACAGCTCAAACATATCACAGAACATTACACATAAGGGATATCACATAATTCGCAGCATTTCATACCATCCATAATTCATAAGTATTTTCATCAAGTCATCTGATTAATCTAAACCAGATCGTTACCTATGAATAAATTTCTAATCATGGTTAATTAATAATTAATTAATTACAAACTCTTATTATTAGTTATCCTTTAATTAATCATTAATTAACCTTTAATTAATAATTATTCCTTTGATTAATAATCCTTAATTAATCACAGTAATTAATTAATTAATCCTTAATTAATAATTATTCCTTAATCACTTTCATTAATTAATTAACCTTTAGACTAATTAATTATTCTTAACTTAATCACCTTAATTAATAAATTACATTAATTAATTATTCTTTAAATTAATCTTTAAACACTTGATTAATAAATCTTTAATCATTAATTATTCCTCCTTAATTACTTTCATTAAGTAATTATTTTAAGTAATTAATTATCTTTTAATTAAGTATGGATTTAATTAACCTTTAATTAATTAAGCTTTAATTAGTTGATTAATCAAACTTAAATCATTAATTAATTTATCTTAATTACTTTTACTAAGTAATTTACTTCAATTAATTAATTGCCTTTAACAAATAACTTAACTTTAAACTTTAAAAGTTAATTAACCATTAAATCATTCTTTATATTAATTAACTAACCTTTAACATTATAAAGTTTATTCAAAATAAACTTTCAAAATAAAGTTTATGTATATTTTAAACCATTTTAAAACTTGATTAATTAAAACAATTTTATTAAAACCCTTTTTAACCAACTTTAAAATTTAGATGCATCTAAAAAAAGAAATTGGTTTTAACAAACTTTATTTGAAATAAATTGATTTTTCTTTAAAATTCAAAACTACTTTTTCCTTAAATCAAGTGACCCGAGCAACTTCATGATTTCCCCGAGCCCAACAGCCAAAACCCTCAAGCTCTCTTCTCCTTCTACCATTCCTTTTCTTTTCAAAACTTTGTTTTTAGTTTTAAATTTTAAAAAACCTGTCAGTTTAAAACACTCGCGTGCCAACCCAATAAATCACTCGAGCCAAAAACCCGAAATCCTAAGGTTAACTTCGAGCCACCATCTTCTTCCCCGAACATAACTACGTCTGAAACTCAAAAGTGCCCAGTGCATGTGCACAACCACTTCGATCACCGTTGATCGTCGCCGAGGTCACTCGCAAGTCGCCGGCGGTCCTTCCCAAGCATCCCATCATGCAGAATTTTTGCATGGCCGCGAAATCAAATTCGAGCTTGAAAGAATTCCACCTGAAGCCATTCGATCATCAGAAAACACCTCGTGTCGATCATCCCTTCCACCAGCGACTTCGCCACTCCACCAAAAGACGCGCCAAACTTCCACTCTCAACATCCCTATGGTCCGATCGCCTGAAACACCCTGACAATGTCGCAGTTCTTTTGAGAATACGCCTGACCAGAAACGAGTCTTAAACCCTAAATTGATCAAAATCATCATCCACGATAACATAGAATTCCATCGAACATTTTTCCCACAATCTCCTCCCTATTAGCTTCCTTTATGATCAATCGCAACATCTCACTCGTCATAGATCGTCAGAAATCGGCCTATTGCCATTTACCGTTCAATTTTAAATTTCTCGAAAGATGCTATGGCGCCCCACCTCTATACCCATGCTAGCCAAGAACATTACGGTGAATGATGTCAACTAGCACGGAGAATAAGGCTGTTGAGGAGCGACCATCCATGTAATTGCTTTGCGCGAGCATCGATATGTCAGATAATATAACATGCATTTCTTTATCAAGAGGGAAAGTCGACATACCGACACAAACTCAAAGCTACTACACAGTGGCTATAATATCTTCAGAAACAAATATAGAAATAAACATAACATAAATCAGTCACAGATAATTCATATCACAAAGGCGGAAGAAGATATGAATATATAACTAACACATGAAAGTGTATATCAGAGTAGCGGTCTAAAAAGATCCGCAATAACACAAAAGAATAGTTACAAGAACTACACAAAAGAATAAGTATACATCATGGAGTTTATATCTCAATTGTACACAATCCAAAAACTACTAATCTAAGTAGTTAACCAAAAGTCAAAGAAATCAATCCCAAGTGAGAAGTCAAGCTGAAGCACCTGTAACATCTCGGTCTGACCCGAGTATTATTTAATAAGAAAATAATAAACGGATCAATCTAACTATAAATATCAGATGAAACGATATAGAATAAGAGATATGACTAAACACATTATAATCACAATGCCAAGCTGTGATATATATAAGTAATTGAAAATCAACAAGAGATTAATCAATATCACTAAATCTACACAAGAATCAAAGAAATGTCATACTCCTTATTTCGTTCACCAAACCATAAATATTGACGATTATATCAATGTCAATCACAAAAGTCAATGACACACAAATTCACCAATGCACAAACATTGATAAAACTTATCAACGGAAATCACGAAAATTGGTGAAACACAAATTCTAGAAATCATCTCAATAAATCCAGAAATCACAAAAAGGGGGAAGGCCTATCACAAACGGGAGCATAAAGCTCACCAACACGTGTATCACAAACGGAATGCTAATTCCATGGTTGCTAACCATCACAAATTGGGCCGAAGCTCCACAAACGGCCCGAACACCATGGGTTGCTACCCCACCAATTTGAGTCGAAACTCCACAAAACGGGGTTTAGTCTCCCTCGCAGACAAAGAGACATCGCACATTGCTAGTCTAAATCACAAAGATGATCGTCATGATCATTAAGAAGTGTCAATTACACTAAGCCAGTAAATATATGAGTTTAGCTTCATGTCCCATAACCACTTGCTTATCTTAAATATTTACGAACAAACTGTAGATCTCCACTATAAAATTGTCACAAGAGATTCAATCGAACAAGTCTAAGAATTAAGCGACGAAGTAAACGCAAGCGTTTCATACCACTCGTTTTACTAAGTCGTTTAATTAGATTTCTTATACGAGTGAGGTAAAGGTTTATATATACTAATAGATTGGAAAACGGTTTAAGAAACGAGCTTTGTAATAAAATAGTGTTCAAATCGTTTTGATGAAAGAGTTTTGATATTTACTACTAGTATTCAAAACCTTTATATTTTGAAGTGACAAAACACAAAAAATTTGATTGTAGGAACAATCAATCACTAAAATTCACATTCGAAGAAGTGAATAAAATCCAAGAAATCGATACCGAATCCATCAAAGTGGATATGTCCTAAATTCCCAAAGAAAATGTCATCAAAGTCATAATAAATGATAACAATAAATAGGAAACAACACGAATCGATTAAAGTTGGAAATTCAAGCAACAAGGCGAAATAGGCGAAATTTCATCAGGTCGGTCGGCCCGCTACAGAGCTCGGTCGACCGGACCCTGTTCCTAAAAAGTCTCGGGAAGCAGGTCGGTCGGCTGAGCCCTGTAGCCAGTCGACCGGACTAGAGACAGAAAGGTGCCTATGCACCTTAGTAGTAGGTCGGTCAACCGGCCCAGGGTTCGGTCGGCCGACCCTGATGTTCTGCAAATTGAAACCCATTTAATTGATGTGCAAACTCCACCAATTCGCAACCGAACGAGCACGGAAGTAGGGAATTATGCCCAACGGCTACCCGGTCCTATTGGCTCCTTGATGCATCACCAAAAACGCATTTGAACATCAAAGCTATGATTTTTAAGGATTTGAACCCAAAACACTAAAAATTGGAATATTCACCAAATCAATCCAAACCAAAAGCAATTGTACACGAATAAGTGTTAGGAATTCATACCTAACAATCGAAGATAAATATAAGCATAGATGTGAGATAAAAATCTCACCTTTGAACCCAAACGATTGAAAAAGAAGCTTAGAAGCAAAGGAGAATCAACCACTCTTCAAATTCAACTCAAGAAGCTTGATTCTAAGCTAATAAGAGAAACATTTTCCAAATTAGGTTTAGGAATTTTCTGAAATCAAAGAGAGAAAGAGTTGGAGAAGAAGAAGAGAAGCTTACTAATGGGTTCTTCTACTAGTTTGGAGCTAGAGCTTGATTTGCAAAAAGGAAACTAGGGTTTTGGAGTTTTAATTTCCCATCTCTCCCACGATTGATGCTTTAGAACTGAAAAGAGGAGAAAGTGAGGGTGAATGGGGAGGAGGGGCTCAGATTTGAGTATAAGTTAAACATAGTGCTGAACCCAAACCCAAACCCAAAGTGAAAAAGTAGCAAAAATCAACTTACTCCAAACATATCGAAGCTTATACTCAAAAAGGTCGCAAACGGCATTTTAAACTCAATGGGAATGGTCCCTAGTCCTAATTCGACCGTATGCAAAAAGTAACTTTTCGGACTAAATTCCGAGTATCGATAAAATATTTAAATATAAAAATCGATAAATATGCGGGTTTTTACAGACTCCCCTCCTTAAAGAAATTGCGTCCTCGCAATATTTAAGAAGAAGATATACAGTAACAACCATAAAAGCATATTCAACACAAAAGAAATTTGAAATAAAAGGTTCACCTTAAAGAGCACGAGAAAGTAAGTCCGGATGTGTTCGCTCGATGAACTCTCTAGATTCCCAAGAACAATCCTTAGGATTTGAAGACCATTGAACTTTAACAAGCGGAACATCTTTATTTCGTAGTCGTTTGACTTCCGAAGCAATGATACGAATAGGATGCTGCTCATAAGTTAAATTCGGTGAAACTTCAATCTCTTCCACAACATCGGGCTCAAGAATAGAATCGGAATCTCGAAGACATTTCCGTAATTGAGAAACATGAAACACGTCATGCATAGCAGAAAACTGAGCCGGTAATGATAGGCGATAAGCCAAGGAACCAATACGTTCAGCGATAGGAAATGGTCCAATATATCGAGGCGCTAACTTTCCCGATCGACTGAAACGTACCACACCTTTCATAGGTGACACACGAATGAACACAAGATCTCCAACAGAAAATTCTAATTTCCTTCTTCGGTTATCGGCATAGGATTTTTGTCTACTCTGGGCTTCTTTCATTCTATGTCGAATAAGGTCAATTTTCTCTGTGGAATCCCGAATAAAATCTGGACCTAAAACCAGCTTCTCACCGGCCTCAAGCCAACAAGAAGAAGATCGGCATTGCCTTCCATAGAGTGCCTCGAAAGGTGCCATACCAATACTAGATTTGAAGCTATTATTATAGGAAAATTCAACAAGTGAAATATGATCTTCCCAACTTCCACCAAAATCAAGAACACATGCACGAAGAGGATCTTCAAGAGTTTGATTCACACGCTCGGTTTGTCCATCGGACTGGGAATGATAAGCGGTGCTAAAATTAAGCTTCGTTCCTAAAGCTTTTTGAAGACTCTTCCAAAATCCACTAGTAAACAATGGATCACGATCACTAACAATAGAAGTTGGAACTCCATGCAATTTAACAATCTCTTTAACAAAGAGTTTGTCCAAAAGAGGGACGGTTCGGTTAGACCGAACGGGAATAAAATGGGCAGATTTAGTAAGCCTATCAACAATGACCCATAAGCTATCATGACCCGAACGAGAACGGGGAAGGCCATCAATAAAATCCATGGAAATCTGGTCCCACTTCCAAATTGGAATTTCTAAAGGTTGCAATAACCCACCGGGCCTTTGATGCTCGGCCTTAACGAGTTGGCAAGTCATGTAATACTTAACGAAGTTAGCGACGTTAAGTTTCATTCCCTCCCAATAATAAAGTCGCTTCATATCCGCGTACATTTTACTACTACCAGGATGAATGGTAAATTTAGAATGATGAGAATCTTCTAAAATATCTTTACAAAGATCACTAATATTTGGCACAATAAGTCTACCAAATCGCCGAATGCCGCCACGAGAATTGATATCAAAGTCTTTCAAACCTTCAACATCAATTTTATCCTTAATATTTTGGCCAAGAAGAGCCAATTCGGGATCTAGCCTTTGAGCTTCAAGAATGTGGTCTAAAAGAGAAGGACAAGCCTCAAGGCTACATAAAACAAATGATGAGCATAAATCGGATACGCGGTCTCGAATCTCACAAGTGGATAAGATCTCGAGATCGTTCCATTCGGATATCATCATAGAAACAACAGCTTATTGTTTACGGCTAAGAGCATCGGCGACACGATTACCCTTACCAGAGGTATAAAGAATATCAAGATCATAAGGAGCAAGGAACTCGAGCCAACGCTGTTGGCGCAAATTAAGTTCCTTTTGAGAGAATAAATACTTCAAGGACTTATGATCAGTATAAAGAACAAATTTCTCTCCCAAAAGATAATGACGCCAAATCCGAAGAGCAAAAACAATAGCCGCGAGCTCTAAATCGTGAGTGGCATATCTAGTCTCGGTTGGCTTTAATTGCCTAGAAGCATAAGCAATAACACGTTTTTTTACATAAGAACGGCACCCAAACCAACACGACTAGCATCGGTATAAAAACGAAATCCTGGTTCCCCTCGGGAATAACAAGAATAGGAGCATCAGAAAGAAGTTCTTTTAATTTCTGAAAAGAAGCTTCACATTTGTCCGACCAAATGTATTTAACACCTTTCTTCGTTAAGCTAGTGAGAGGAACGGCAATCTTAGAAAAGTCCTTGATAAAACAGCGGTAATAACCCGCCAATCCAAGAAAACTACGAATCTCCGTCACACTCTCCGGTCTCTTCCAATCTTGAATCGCTTCAATCTTTGAAGGATCCATGGAAATTCCGGATTCGAAAATAATATTACCGAGAAACTTCACACGAGATTGCTAAAAATGGCATTTAGAAAATTTTGCTTTTAATTGATTACTCCTAAGAGTTTCCAACACAATCCGAAGATGTTTTTCATGCTCCTCCTCGGTTTTAGAATACACAAGAATATCATCAATAAAGATGAGAACAAACCGGTCGAGAAAATCTTTGAAAACTCGATTCATAAGGTCAACGAAATAAGCAGGAGCATTCGTTAGACCAAATGGCATAACAAGCCATTCATAAGATCCATAACGAGTACGGAACGATGTCAAAGGAATGCTATCCTCTGCAATACGAAGCTGATGAAATCCAGTAGCTAAGTCTAATTGTGAAAAGACTCTAGCACCACTAAGTTGATCGAATAGATCATCAATCCGAGGTAAAGGATATTTATTTTTGATAGTAAGATCATTAAGCTTGCGGTAGTCAACGCAAAGCCTAAGTGTTCCATCGGATTTCTTCACAAAAATAGGTGAAGCTCCCCAAGGTGAGGAACTAGAGCGAATAAATTGCTTCGTCTCGAATTCGGATAATTGTTTACGCATCTCCTCGTTTTCTTTATTGGACATACGATAAGGAGGACGAGTGATAGGTTGAGCTCCAGGAATGAGATTAATTCTGAACTCAATTGCTCGCTTAGGTGGTAATCCTAAAACGGGCTCAAATATGTCAGAAAATTCACGAACGACGTGAATAAGAGAAATAATATCACCCTCATCATCATCGTCGTCATCACGAGGGTTTAAAGAATATAAAGATGCAGCCAAAGCAGAATCCGAATCTTTAAGAATAACAGAAACCTGATTAACAGATTGAGGATGTCGAAGATGAATAGTCCGCTCAGGACATAGGATATGAGCTTCATAACGTTAAGCCAATCCATTCCCAAAATCATTCCAAAGCCTAAATAACGCATGACATGCAAATCGGCTAGGAAAGGAAAATCACACAAAATAATCTCGACATATTTACATAATAAACTGATTATTGCGGATCCACCAACCGGATTCGCAATTCTCAAAGAAGTCATTAAACACAAATCATCCAAAGAAAAAGTATCAACAAGTTCTTTTGATATAAAAGAATGGGATGCACCCGTATCAAAAAGAACTCGAATGGGTTGATCACAAAACATAATAATGCCATCAAGGATAGAATGAGGCATACCTTGACCACGAGATGTGTTGCCAGGGGCTTGAGCAACATTTAACTTTCCCTCCTTCTTGCCCTGAAGCTTGGGGCATGAAGATATAACATGACCGGGACCTTTGCAGTAGCGACAAGAGAGAGACTTTGGACACTTGTTCGCGTAATGGTCCTTCGAACCACAATTATAGCGTTCCCCATGACCAAAGGAAGAAGTCTTTTCCACTGGGGTTGCTTGCTTCCCTTTCTTATTGGGATAAGGGCCCTTGAATTTGTTTGGCCTCTTCTTGTTGTTGAAGTTTGGTTCGGAACCCACCACTTCAACATCATTCTCCCTATCCGCCTCTTCAAGACGAAGAGCGATATCAATGAGTTGGTCGAAAGAAACTTCTAATTTTAGAAGTAATGGCTTCTTGAGATTTTTATTCAAGCCATAGACGAATCTCTGATTTTTCTTCAATGGGGTGTTGATGTATTCAACCCCATATTTGGAGAGAGGTGCAAAAGACGCGACATAATCTGCCACGGAAGATTCACCTTGAACAAGGTCTATAAAACGGCGAGCCAAAGTCACCTTCTCAGCTTCTGGTACGAATTTTAACTCAAAGCGCTCTCGTAATTTCTCCCAGGTGAGATCCGCTTCATTAATCTCAGAAATAAGAAGTTCGTACCAGTCCAATGCTCTTTCTTGGAGCATACTAGAGGCCACCTGAACTCGGTGAAGGTCAATAAGATTCATGCGAGAAAAGATTCGATCGCATGACCTTAGCCAAGCTTGTACTTCAATAACAGTTTCGGAACCTTTAAATGGCTTCCCACCCAAATTAGTGTAATTGCTGCACAAGCGTGCAAATCCCGACTTTGGGTGAGTAGGTTCCGGGTTAGCTCCAGCTGCTTGAGCATTTGTCACTAAAACAAGAAGCTGTTGAGCAATCATAAAAACTCCATCCTGGGGCGGAGTGCTAGAAGTTACGGCTCTGGGGCGGCCTGGTCTAGACATTTCTCTTCCTTAGGAAAGAAAGAAGAAGAAGAAAAGGGTTATTCACAAAATGAATATCAAGCAATCTTGATAGATAAAACAAGGAATCATAAGGAAAATAGGATGAATCGGTACGAAGACTCGAATTAAATCCTAAAGCACGACTCCTAAGAAAGACTTAGGACGATGATCCTTGTTATGATTTTCCATATTGTTCCGAAGTTAGGCTCTTATACCATGCTGTGGCGCCCCACCTCTATACCCACGCTAGCCAAGAACATTACGGTGAATGCTTTCAACTAGCACGGAGAATAAGGCTGTTGAGGAGCGACCATCCGTGTAATTGCTTTGCGCGAGCATCGATATGTCAGATAATATAACATGCATTTCTTTATCAAGAGGGAAATCCGACATACCGACACAAACTCAAAGCTACTACACAGTGGCTATAATATCTTCAGAAACAAATATAGAAATAAACATAACATAAATCAGTCACAGATAATTCATATCACAAAGGCGGAAGAAGATATGAATATATAACTAACACATGAAAGTGTATATCAGAGTAGCGGTCTAAAAAGATCCGCAATAACACAAAAGAATAGTTACAAGAACTACACAAAAGAATAAGTATACATCATGGAGTCTATATCTCAATTGTATACAATCCAAAAACTACTAATCTAAGTAGTTAACCAAAAGTCAAAGAAATCAATCCCAAGTGAGAAGTCAAGCTGAAGCACCTGTAACATCTCGGTCTGACCCGAGTATTATTTAATAAGAAAATAATAAATGGATCAGTCTAACTATAAATATCAGATGAAACGATATAGAATAAGAGATATGACTAAACACATTATAATCGCAATGCCAAGCTGCGATATATATAAGTAATTGAAAATCAACAAGAGATTAATCAATATCACCAAATCTACACAAGAATCAAAGAAATGTCATACTCCTTATTTCGTTCACCAAACCATAAATATTGACGATTATATCAATGTCAATCACAAAAGTCAATGACACACAAATTCACCAATGCACAAATATTGATAAAACTTATCAATGGAAATCACGAAAATTTGGGAGACACAAATTCTAGAAATTATCTCAATAAATCAAGAAATCACAAAAAGGGGGAAGGCCTATCACAAACGGGAGCATAAAGCTCACCAACACGTGTATCACAAACGGAACGCTAATTCCATGGTTGCTAACCATCACAAATTGAGCCGAAGCTCCACAAACGGCCCGAAGACCATGGGTTGCTACCCCACCAATTTGAGTCGAAACTCCACAAAACGGGGTTTAGTCTCTCTCGCAGACAAAGAGACATCGCACATTGCTAGTCTAAATCACAAAGATGATCGTCATGATCATTAAGAAGTGTTAATTACACTAAGCCAGTAAATATATGAGTTTAGCTTCATGTCCCATAACCACTTGCTTAACTTAAATATTTACGAACAAACTGTAGATCTCCACTATAAAATTGTCACAAGAGATTCAATCGAACAAGTCCAAGAGTTAACCGACGAAGTAAATGCAAGCGTTTCATACCACTCTTTTTACTAAGTCATTTAATTAGATTTCTTATACGAGTGAGCTAAAGGTTTGTATATACTAATAGATTGGAAAACGGTTTAAGAAACGAGCTTTGTAATAAAATAGTGTTGAAATCGTTTTGATGAAAGAGTTTTGATATTTACTACTAGTATTCAAAACCTTTATATTTTGAAGTGACAAAACACAAAAAATTTGATTGTAGGAACAATCAATCACTAAAATTCACATTCGAAGAAGTGAATAAAATCCAAGAAATCGATACCGAATCCATCAAAGTGGATATGTCCTAAATTCCCAAAGAAAATGTCATCAAAGTCATAATAAATGATAACAATAAATAGGAAACAACACGAATCGATTAAAGTTGGAAATTCAAGCAATTAGGCGAAATACGCAAAATTTCATCAGGTCGGTCGGCCGGCTACAGAGCTCGGTCGACCGGACCCTGTTCCTAAAAAGTCTCGGGAAGCAGGTCGGTCGGTTGAGCCCTGTAGCCAGTCGACCGGACCAGAGACAGAAAGGTGCCTATGCACCTTAGTAGCATGTCGGTCGACCGGCCCAGGGGTTCGGTCGGCCGACCCTGATGTTCTGCAAATTGAAACCCATTTAATTGATGTGCAAACTCCACCAATTCGCAACCGAACGAGCATGGACGATAGGGAATTATGCCCAATGGCTACCTGGTCCTATTGGCTCCTCGATGCATCACCAAAAACGCATTTGAACATCAAAGCTATGATTTTTAAGGATTTGAACCCAAAACACTAAAAAGTGGAATATTCACCAAATCAATCCAAACCAAAAGCAATTGTACACGAATAAGTGTTAGGAATTCATACCTAACAATCGAAGATAAATATAAGCATAGATGTGAGATAAAAATCTCACCTTTGAACCCAAACGATTGAAAAAGAAGCTTAGAAGCAAAGGAGAATCAACCACTCTTCAAATCCAACTCAAGAAGCTTGATTCTAAGCTAATAAGAGAAACATTTTCCAAATCAGGTTTAGGAATTTTCTGAAATCAAAGAGAGAAAGAGTTGGAGAAGAAGAAGAGAAGCTTACTAATGGGTTCTTCTACTAGTTTGGAGCTAGAGCTTGATTTGCAAAAAGGAAACTAGGTTTTTGGAGTTTTAATTTCCCATCTCTCCCATCATTGATGCTTTAGAACTGAAAAGAGGAGAAAGTGAGGGTGAATGGGGAGGAGGGGCTCAGATTTGAGTATAAGTTAAACATAGGGCTGAACCCAAACCCAAACCCAAAGTGAAAAAGTAGCAAAAATCAACTTACTCCAAACATATCGAAGCTTATACTCAAAAAGGTCGAAAACGGCATTTTAAACTCAATGGGAATGGTCCCGAGTCCTAATTCGACCGTATGCAAAAAGTAACTTTTCGGACTAAATTCCGTGTATCGATAAAATATTTAAATAAAATATTTAAATATAAAAATCGATAAATATGCGGGTTGTTACAGATGCTATATTAAAAATCATGAAATTACTTCTAAAATTCATAGTTTACCAAGACAAAAAAGTTAATATGAAGAAGATTGGAAATTATGATCATAAAATTTTACTTAAATTTGATTTCTTACTGTATTCACCCATTTCCAGAAAATATTTTAACTGATCTCACATAATAATATTTTACAATTTAAATCTTGTGTATACAAGTAAAAATTGTTTAGATCATAAGCTTTAATATGAATTAGAGATGAAGAACTTGAATTTTTAAAATAAATTTCCGAGTACTATAACCAAACAAAGGCAATATTGCCTATATATCAGACGCGCACACCAATTTTCAAGTACATATATACATACACAGGCATATTCAACAGGTGAACACACATTTATCCTAGCACACTTCAAATATTAACCCAAGCATCAAGATAAATAACAGGGTTAAGAAGTTTGCTCACCAGTCATGTGAAGACAGAGAAGAACAGAGATTTGGAAATGCAAATTTGAGTTCGAATGCTGGCATTTTTGATCTGAACTTAGAATTGCTCACTTAATTTGAAATGCTTTGCTTTATCCCTGGCTTAGTTTCTTTGAAACAGAACCAAAACTGCTTTTGATTTAGTTCTATTTTCTAGGTTGAAGACTTTGCTTGATAGCTTCAGGTTTTGATTTTGCCTTGCTTTAGATTATGTTGAACTTGTATTTGCTTTGATGCATGATTTTAAATTTTCCTGGTCTTTCTTTCATTTTGCTTCAGATTTGAAACTGGAAGTATTTGATTTCCAGGTTTAAGAACTTGATCTTTGAATTGATTTCTTGTTTCCAGGTTTGAAGCTTTTCAGGTTTTATGTTTGCCCAGGATTCTTTTTTCTTAAATTTGTAACTTGATATGAATCTGCTTTGATTTTCATTTTCTCAGGTTGAAGATGAAGAGAAAATTTTTAGCTTTGATTTGAAAATGGATAACTAGGTTTCCTCTAAACAAAATGTTTTCAAATTGAAAGAAACATTTATTTTTTCCACTTGTTAAATTTATGATGAGATAATTACACTTGTATTAATGCTTGTCAAAAATGTTTACAAATGTAAATTTTTATTGTTAAAATGCTTACATATGTAAATTTTTGTATATTTATGTTTAAATCCTTTATTTTTATTTTATTTAAAATTTTATCTTAAACCCTTATGTCTTTATAATTTACTTAATTTTTATATCCTTACAAACCAATTTTAAGCATATATATATTTTCTTATTGTTTTGAAAATGATTAACTTTAAAGACTTTTGTAAATATTACATTGAATTTAAACCATACTTTCCTATTTATCCTTATTTAAATTTTAAAATCTATAATTTAAATGAATGAATGTTTATATTTGTGCTTATAAAAAGAAAAATGATTTGAAAATCAATTATACACAAATAAATAATCTTATATACATATATACTTTAGGTTTTTTTCAAAATGCAGAGTTAACAAACTTAATATATTATTCAAATCATTTAATTTCAAATTTCAAATTCAAAAATTAATATTCAATCAATTTTTATTTATAAATGAATAAACAAACAATATCCTTTTACAAATATATATTTTATTCCATTCACAAACTATTTATTTTCCAAATATTTATTTTTAATATATATGTATTTGAATTTTCAAATTCAAATTCCAAATTATAATTTATTCATAAAATATTTAGATTTCCAAATAAAATTCTTTATTTACAAACTTATATATATTTATTCCCACAATATCAATTTAATAATTAAATTCACAATTTAATTCAAAATTTAATATTAATTACCGAATTAATTCTTAATTTAATCCAAAAATCAAATTAATTACTAAATTAATTTGGCTTAAAAATCGGGATCGTTATAGATTCCCCCCTTAAGAAAATTTCGTCCTCGAAATTTGCCAGGGAGACACAAAGAACAGATAGGCACATAAAGATAGAGAAACTGTTTTTTTGTTTTTTTTCTTTTTTTTCCAGATTAAACTGAATAGTTATTCTGCATTCGGCTTACCAAATCAGAATATCACCAATAATTATGAGAACGAACTCATTCAATACTCTACAAGATACTCGAGTCACTAGATCTACGAAATATGCAGGGCACTGGTTAGTTCGAAGGATAACTAACCACTCGTAGAATATATCTGGACCCCAAGGAGTGGATAAATGGATTCAGTATTCCATGATTCTCTAACATTAGATATGGATTCCAAGCTTAGGTCGGAATATCGCAGAGTGTATATAACTTGTCCCTCTTCGGACTTTGATACTCACAAGAAATCACAATAGAATTTCAAATTTGGTTTAGTCGAAATCGTTTTATTGATATAATTCAAATTTAGCCTTATATTTGTTAACCAATTTATTCCAAATAATTTTTCAAATTCATTAGAGTTTAAAACGAAAGCTGATAACGAGAATACGAGACAGGATGCAGGCCATCACCACACCAAGCTTCTCCCTCGAGCTGCCACGAAGCAATCAAAGAATCGAATCAAATCAAAGGAGATTGATAGAGAAAGATTGTTTCCATGTTGTTGCAGGATATCGACCATTTGTAGTCGTATTCCCCTGTCCCCTATCTCGTCCTCTTCTTGCACTCATACTCACTATCAGTGGATAGTAAGAGAATTTACAGAGGCATTCGAACGGATATCTTAGGGATATACTCATTCTAGGGTATACTACACCCTATCTCTAATGTGTTATACTCCTGAGCTAAAGTTTCAACCTTCAGCTCTGATACCATTGTAACGACCCTGACTCGACCTTCGAAAATCGACACCGAATACGTCACTCATATTCAAATGCCCCAGATCCAAACGTCGAATCTGGTTCGTCGAAGCTTATAACACATTAAGTACAACAACACATCGGAAGAAAATGAATAATATCATATAACTCCAATGAATACAATATCCAATGATATACAACAATGATCAATATCAGAGATACAATGAAATGCTACAGCGGAAACACCAATGAACTAGCAACGGAAACAACTAGAACTTGAAACTCCAGAAGAAACACCAATATCAGCAATCCCCATAGATAGCTCGAACCACCATCAAGTTGCTCCAAGCTAAGCAAGGTCAGACATGCTAACCAAAGACTTTAATATCCATAGTCTTCATAGAATTCCAAAGAGAAAGCTGAAAGCTACTGAACCGATATCTATTATCTGAAAACCCAAAATCTAGACTGCCGTATGGAAAATTATGGGTATCTAGAGTTTAGGAAAGGAACAATAAACTCCAGGTCAGTCATGGGACTGGTATGAGCAAACAAAAATAGTTTATCTTTAAAACAAACAACAAAAGAATTTAAAATAAATCCGCAATGCTTTTTGGAAAATGAAACTACCATAAGGCCCCCCGGCACATACACCATGCAATTGCACACTTGGGGGAGATTTCTCCTTATGATAGTCAAAACTGCTTGATACGCGTAAACCATTTGATATTATTATTAGTGCATAGTGGAAAACATTTGCGAGTATAATATTAATCTTAGTCAGCATACATACCATTATAGCATGCCTACTATAGCTACCATGTTAAATGGTAGGTTCTACAACTAAAACCGTACAAGGCGCGTACTGGAGATTGGATTTTCCAACAAATGGTCAGGCGAAGGAACTTCCCATTGCCACATGGGTATGCCTCTGGAGGGACACCCCGAGAACCTGCCTGGCTCTCTACCAACACAAGGCTTGTTTACTCCCTTTCCGGAAGTAAGACCTAAGTTGTGACACCCCCGGTCGTTTGCGACCTTTATCCGAGAACTCTCAACCACAACCATAACACAGTAATAGATTTACAGTGTCTACATGAGTTAAGTATCTGGGCTCCATAACATGATACCACCCTTTTCCCGAAGGAATGGACATACCCTAGGGGTGCGACCCCTGAAGCCTTGCTGCATCTTTCCTTTTTCGACCATTACCGGGTTGTGAGGTCCTGATGCAGTCTCGTCCACAAAGCTACGCTTTTTCACAAAGCCATGCTTTGATCAACAAATGATCAGCAGCACTTCGTATGCCACATTACCAAATTGGGAATGTATCACTAGTAACCATCAACTATATAATCTCTGAGCTCGTACATCTCAGAGAAGGGTGTTAAGCCAAGAGAATAAATCTCCGCCACCAAACAGAAATGTATTTGATAGAAACCAGCTTTACATCTCAAAGTGTAATGTCAGACACACATCCCTACAAGTCTGTTTTGGGTTTGAACAGAACCGAAGGCACTTCCAAAGAATCCCTTGCAATCCGGGTATTCACAATACCGATCAGACTTCCCATCACTTAGGGAATCTCTATACCGTAACTACTCAGTGCAGAGACAATCGATAGGTTATCCTATCGTTCTCGCAAATACCTGGTCTTCAACACTGGTCTTCAAATGCTATCCATATACGTCATATCATTATTCGAAATGGGTTATATGACACAAGGTCCTCTCCTGGCTAAATCGAATAATGAGCGCAATATTTTAAAAACATATGGATAAGGATTTTAGTTAAGTCACAAATTTAAAATCCAAAAATTTCTTTCCAAATGGTTTAAAAAAATTACCATTTTCAAATCTTTTAACAAAAAGATTCATTTCACAAAGTTCACCCAGTTTCACAAAGATCCATTCACGGATTCCAAAACAATTTCCATTTCAATTGGATTAACTCATTCAATCTTTAAATCAAAGATTTAACTTAAAGCTTTCAAAACTGGTTCTAAAGATTCATTCATAACATGGAAAACCATTTTCATTTCAAATTTGAAATCCCTTTTACACAGATTGGAAATTCCTTGCTTATATGAAAGCTTTTATTATTTGAAAACAAATAGTTTTCATTCCGAAAAAATTCGATTTCATTTATACAAGTTAAAATCTTTGGGTTAAATACAAATTCCCAAAACAACACTTAAAAATTGGTTTAAAACCCATATAAACTTGTATAACCTTTTTAAATCATAAATTCTAAACATAGAATTCAAATTCAAATTCAAATCAAATTTCAAAACTAAATCAAGTTATTCAAAAATAACTTTTATCTTTGAAATTCCTTTTCAAACGCTTTTCATTTTAAACCCAGCCCTTTTCCAAAACTATTTGGATTCAAAAAAATTCAATTTTAAAACTATTTCAAAAATCTATGACTTAACCTATTTCCACTTGCAACCCATATTTGTGTGTGTATAGTGTAGTCCAGGGGTTTTACACAATAGTGCAACAACATCAATCATTACATATACAACCATAGCAATATCGATAAGCGGTATAATCCTATAACGCTTATCTATATACACAGAATCACAGATAGATAATATAAATGCAGTATAGATAAATAAATTACATTCCACAACTCAAACATATCACAGAACATTACACATAAGGGATATCACATAATTCATAGCATTTCATACCATCCATACATTCATAAGTATTTTCATCAAGTCATCTGATTAATCTAAACCAGATTGTTACCTATGAATAAATTTCTAATCATGGTTAATCAATAATTAATTAATTACAAACCATTTTTATTAGTTATCCTTTAATTTATCATTAATTAACCTTTAATTAATAATTAATCCTTTGATTAATAATAAATTCTTTAATTAATAATTAATCCTTTGATTAATAATCCTTAATTAATCACAATAATTAATTAATTAATCCTTAATTAATAATTATTCCTTAATCACTTTCATTAATTAATTAACCTTTAGATTAATTAATTATTCTTAACTCAATCACATTAATTAATTAATCACATTAATTAATTATTCTTTAAATTAATCTTTAAACACTTGATTAATAAATATTTAATCATTAATTATTCATCCTTAATTACTTTCATTAAGTAATTATTTTAAGTAATTAATTATCTTTTAATTAAATATGGATTTAATTAACCTTTAATTACTTGATTAATCGAACTTATATCATTAATTAATTTATGTTAATTACTTTTACTAAGTAATTTACTTCAACTAATTAATTGCCTTTAACAAATAACTTAACTTTAAACTTTAAAAGTTAATTAACTATTAAAACATTTTTTATATTAATTAACCAACCTTTAACATTATAAAGTATATTCAAAATAAACTTTTAAAATAAAGTTTATGTATATTTTAAACCATTTTAAAACTTGGTTAAGTAAAACAATTTTATTAAACCCCTTCTTAATCAACTTTAAAATTTAGATACATCTAAAAAAGAAATTGGTTTTAACAAACTTTATTTGAAATAAATTGATTTTTCTTTAAATTCAAAACTACTTTTGCCTTAAATCAAATGAGTCGAGCAACTTCATGATTTCCCCGAGCCCAATAGCCAAAACCCTCGAGCTCTCTTCTCCTTCTTCCGTTCCTTTTCTTTTTAAAGCTTTGTTTTTAGTTTTAAATTTTTAAAAACCTGTCAGTTTAAAACACTCGCATGCTAACCTAATAAATCACTCGAGCCAAAAACCCGAAATCTCGAGGTTAACTTTGAGCCACCATCTTCTTCCTCGAACATAACTACGTCTGAAACTGAAAAGTGCACCTTGCACGTGCACGACCACTTCGATCACCGTTAATCGTCACCGAGGTCACTCGCAAGTCGCCGCTGGTCCTTCCCAAGCATCCCATCATGCAGAATTTTTACATGGCCTCGAAATCGAATTCGAGCTCAAACGAATTCCATCGGAACCCATTTGATCATTTGAAAACACCTCGTGTCGATCATCCCTACCACCAGCGACTTCGCCACTCCACCAAAAGATACGCAAGAGTTCCACCCTCAACCTCCCCCTGGTCCGATCGCCTGAAACACCCTGACGATGTCGCGGTTCTTATGAGAATACGCCTGACCAAAAACGAGTCCTAAACCCTAAATTGATCAAAATCATCATCCACGGTAACATAGAATTCCATCGAACATTTTTCCCACAATCTCTTTTTTATCAGCTTCCCTTATGATCAATCGCAACATCTCACTCGTCATAAATCGCCGGAAATTGGCATATTCCCATTTACCGTTCAATTTTAAATTTCTCGAAAGATGCTATATTAAAAATCATGAAATTACTTCTAAAATTCATAGTTTACCAAGACAAACAAGTTAATATGAAGAAGACTGGAAATTATGATCATAAATTTTTACTTAAATTTGATTTCTTACTGTATTCTCCCATTTCCAGAAAATATTTTAACTCATCTCACTTAAAAATATTTTTACAATTTAAATCTTGTGTATACAAGCAAAACTTGTTTAGATCTTAAGTTTTAATATGAATTGGAGATGAAGAACTTGAATTTTTAAAACAAATTTCTGAGTATTGTAACCAAACAGAGGCAATATTGCCTGTATATCAGACATGCACACCAATTTTCAAGTACATATATACATACACATGCATATTCAACAGCTGAACACACATTTATCAAAGCACACTTCAAATATTAACCCAAGCATCAAGAAAAATAACAAGGTTAAGAAGTTTGCTCACCTGTCATGTGAAGACAGAGAAGAACGGAGATTTGGAAATGCAAATTTGAGTTTGAATGCTGGCATTTTTGACCTGAACTTTGATTTGCTCACTTAATTTGAAATGCTTTGCTTTATCCTTGGCTTAGTTTCTTTGAAATAGCAACCAGTTTTTGAACCAAAACTTGAATTCTTTTGATTTAGTTCTATTTTCCAGGTTGAAGACTTTGCTTGATAGCTTAAGGTTTTGATTTTGCCTTGCTTTAGATTATGTTGAACTTTTATTTGCTTTGATGCATGATTTTAAATTTTCCTGGTCTTTCTTTCATTTAGCATCAGATTTGAAACTGGAAGTATTTGATTTCCAGGTTTAAGAACTTGATCTTTGAATTGATTTCTGGTTTCCAGGTTTGAAGCTTTTCAGGTTTTACGTTTGCCCAGGATTCTTTTTTCTTAAATTTGTAACTTGATATGAATCTGCTTTGATTTTCATTTTCTCAGATTGAAGATGAAGAGAAATTTTTTAGCTTTGATTTGAAAATGAATAACTAGGTTTCCTCTAAACAAAATGTTTTCAAATTGGAAGAAACATTTATTTTTGCCACTTATTAAATTTTTGATGAGATAATTACACTTCTATTACTGCTTGTCAAAAATGTTTACAAATGTAAATTTTTATTGTTAAAATGCTTACACATGTAAATTTTTGTGTATTTATGTTTAAACCCTTTTTTTTTAATTTAAAATTTTATCTTAAACCCTTATGTCTGTATAATTTACTTAATTTTTATATCCTTACAAACCAATTTTAAACATATTTTTTTTCTTATTCTTTTGAAAATGGTTAACTTTAAAGACTTTTGTAAATATTATATTGAATTTAAACCATACTTTCCTATTTATTCTTATTTAAATTTCAAAATCTATAGTTTAAATGAATGAATGTTTATATTTGTGCTCATATAAAGAAAAATGATTTGAAAAACAATTATACACAAATAAATAATCTTATATACATATATACTTTAGTTTTTTTTCAAAATGCAGAGTTAACAAACTCAATATATTATTCAAAACATTTAATTTAAAATTTTAAATTCAAAATTTAATATTCAATTAATTTTTATTTATAAATGTATAAACAAACAATATCTGTTTATAAATATATATTTTATTCCATTCACAAACTATTTATTTCCAAATATTTATTTTCAACATATATGTATTTGAATTTTCAAATTCAAATTCCAAATTATAATTTAATCATAAAATATTTAGATTTCCAAATCAAATTCTTTATTTACAAACTTATATATATTTATTCCCATAATTTCAATTTAATAATTAAATTCACAATTTAATTCAAAATTTCATATTAATTACCAAATTAATTCTTAATTTAATCCAAAAATCAAATTAATTACTAAATTAATTTGGCTTAAAAATTGGGGTCGTTACACCATTGGTATTAATTAAGATGCGTACATAAAAGTGATAAATGCGCCCAACGTTATACGAGATCGGCAGAACATTTAGATTGGATTAAATAGAATTAAGGCTAGTGGGATTTTGGAAATTTTAAGGGGCCACATGGACCATTTTTGGCCAGCCATATATATAGAGAGAGGGAGAGAGATGATTTTATGAGATTTAAGTAAGAATTAAATAGAGAAAGATTTAAAAGAAGAAATCGAAAGGTTTCAATGTTTCCTTTAAAGCAGATTCTCCCTTATCATTTCATCTGACACTCCCTGACATTTTCATTTTCCTCTTGCCCTCACCTCTCTATTTTGGTCAAAATTTTAACATCTTCCAAGCCATAAAATTTCCAAAAAAAATTTCAAATAAAAATAAATAAATTAAAGGCGGTTCTTGTCTTTGATGCTTACGAAATCCAGAGGTTGATTCAAGTGAATGTGGGTATTTTTCATAGTTTAAGATGCAAATCACTTGCTTTATTTTTAGGTAATTCTATTTTTATTTACTTGTATACTCATTATTTTCAAATGGCTTAGATTCTATTCATGTTACATATCTTCTATTTTGTGTGTCCATCGTGTTCATCTTGTAATATAAATCAGATTTCTTTTGCCTATCTCAATTAATTATATGATCATCACATAGATTTAGTTTGGATCTCCTCTTGTTCTACATCTCCATTGATTATATGTTTATTATGATTGATATATTTCAAATCTTTTATTTCATTTTCTTGTTTGTCCATATTTTTGTATAGGTAGATATGAATTCTCTTACAACGAATTTGTATATGCCCAATTTGTCTGACTACTTTTTTATTGTTTTGGAATATAAAAAATGTAAAACTATTTTATTATGTTGTATATCAAATTTTGTAACATTTGTATATAAACATAAATAAACTATGTTTGGTTGTTGTTTATAATTACATTGAAAATAGATTCTAGTGTTATATTGTTACTTTCTAGAAATGGTTTTTTTGTTTATTATATTCATAAAGTAAAAGTTTCTTTTGTTCTAGAATTAATAAGTGTTCTTTTATGCAATTCCTAACTATGTTAAATGATTAAATTAAATTTGTTAGCATTAAATTTAAACATATATGTTACTTAAATTGCAATCTATATATATGCACATACTTTTATAAACTTAACACATAACTTTCAACAATTTATACATATAAATATACATGTGTTTTTATTACTTTAACTAGAATCCAAATGGATTTTTTTTGTGAAAGTGTAAATTTTATTTTGAAGCTCCTCCTTAATTGAAACCTTCGTTGTAATTTCTAAGTCTTGATTTTATAACTTTTAACACTGGTAAACTTATCCTAACATGTATATATGTGAATTTATGTATTATTATACATGTATATTTTACTAGTCAATAATTGGGAGAACAAAGGCATATGTAAATTCGGTTATAAATGTCATTTAATATGCCATTTTATGTAATTAAATAGATATAGAAGTGAAAGGTTTCTCTCTCTACATTTATAGGCTCATCTTCCCTTAATTAATTATATATGTTAAGGGAAATAAACAAAAGGTTTTTTCTTTAAGTTTCTACATTTCTAGTTACAAAAATATACACTACTTGTATGCTACACTTCACACTTCACACTATGAATGTTTTTGACATATTCATTATAATACATTCAAATTAAATTAATATTTAAACTTACTTTAAACCTAATTAAATAAAATATGATTTTATTTAAAACTTCATTAGATTGGATCTAATAATTTTAAACACCATACGCCCAGTAGATCCAAATAAGAATTATTTTGAAATCTGCACTCCGCTTTCGACTGGTCCGGTTCCAGCAATTGTATCCGTAACAACCCGCATATTTATCGAGTTTGTATTTAAATATTTTATTTAAATATTAACTCGTTAATCGGATTTTGGTCCGAAAAGCTACTTTTTGCAAATGGTCAAATTAGGACTCGAGACCACTTCCATTGAGTTTGAAATGTCGTTTACAATTTTTTTAAGTATAAACATCGATAGGTTTGGAGTTAGTGAAATTTCACTAACTTTTCCCGCTTTGGACTTTGGGTTAGTTTAGCCTATTAAGCCCAAGTTCCAACCCCCTTCTCCTCACTCTTCATAAATTTCCTAACTAACTCAAGCTTGGGCATTAATGGTGAAAAGAATGGGAAATTAAAACTCCAAGCACAAATTCAATTGCAAATCCAACATTCAACTCCAAATTCAAGTAGAAGATATTGGATTCAAGCTTTGGATTGCTTCTCCTTGCTTTCAAGCTTCATCTTCAAAAACTTTAGTGCAAAGGTGAGATTTTTATCTCACAATTCTAGTCTATATCTATCTTGGGCTATTGGAAATGCATCCCTATCATGTTTGCATGCACATTTGCATTTGGTTTGGATTGGATTGGCGAAAAACTCCACTTTTTAGTGTTTTGGGGTGAATTTCTGGCTTAGGTCGCTCTGTCCCCCTTAGGTCACCCAGCATCTATAGGTTGTTCGCGTGGAAAAGTCGTCACCTTCATTTGGGTCGTTTCTGGCCTTAGCACATTCGTCCACTATAGGTCGTTAGGCCTTAGGTCGCTTGGAGTTAGGTCGTAGGTCGGCAGGTCTTCAGCTCGCACGCGTTGAAAAGGCGCGTCTGGAGTTAGGTCGTTCGCGAGTTAACGTTAGGTCATTTGCGAGTTAGCGCCCTAGGTCACTCGCGTATAGCTCGTTCGGAGTTAGGTCGTTAGGCCTTAGCTCGTATGGCCTATGCAATTTGGTTAGGTCGTCCAACCTCAACACCTTAGGTCGTACCCCTTAGGTCGTTAGACCTTAAGCCTTCACTATTGGAACTCGTTAGGTCGTAGCAACCATAGGTCGTAGGTCGCTCACACGGAGTTAAGTCGTAGGTCGTCTCCGATCTTATATCGCTCAGCCAGGTTTCACTTTAAGTCGTTAGGTCGTTTGGACCTTGTTTCCAGTTAGGTCGCAAGACCCTTAAACCCTTAGGTCTTCACTAGGTCGCGATGTTTTAGGTCGCTGCACCCTATGCCTCTATAGGTCGTTCGACCTTGCTAACTTTTAGGTCGCGAGTTTTATAAGTCGCTCGCCTCCCTTAGGTCTTCACTAGGTCGCGATGTTTTAGGTCGCTGCACCCTATGCCTCTATAGGTCGTTCGACCTTGCTAACTTTTAGGTCGCGAGTTTTATAGGTCGCTCGACCCTATTCCCCTTAGGTCGTTAGACCTCATTTTGTCTTCACTAGGTCGTACCGTTTTGGTCGGGGCGCTGCCCCGCACCCCGCACCCCGCCGGGGGCGCTGCCCCCTGGACCCCCGCGACCTGACCGGGCAGGTCGAACCCCGTAAGCGGTGGCGTTGCCCCCGCACCCCCACCTTGGGGGGTTGCCACCCCCCTGTACCCCCCCTCCGTAGGGGATCTTATCTGAAAAACATTGAGTTGATTTCCTTGGATTTTATTCGCATCTCCGTATGCGATCTTGGTGACTGATTGTTTCTACACTTGCTTATGTGTTTTGTCACTTTATAATATAAAGGTTTCAATACTAGTAGTAAATATCAAAACTCTTTTAACCAACAATTTCAACTCTATTTTTAATAACAAAGCTCTTTTTTTAAACCGTTTTCCAATCTATTAGTATATACAAGCCTTTACCTCACTCGGATGAGAAATCTAATTAAACGACTTAGTAAAACAAGTGGTATGAAACGCTTGCGTTCACTTCGTCGGTTAATTCTTGGACTTGTTCGATTGAACCTCTTGTGACAATTTTATTAGTGAAGATTTACAGTTTGTTCGTAAATATTTAAGTTAAGCAAGTGGTTATGGGACATGAAGCTAAACTTCTATATTTACTAGCTTAGTGTAATTGACACTTCTCGTTGATCTTGATGATCGCTTTATGAATTAGACTAGCAATTGCGCGATGTCTCTTTCATTGCAAGGTTAGACTAGACACCACTTGTGTGATTCCATTCACACATACCTTTCTGCTTTTTGGTTAGTCTTGACCTCAATCTGTGTGATTCCATTCACACATGCGGGGTAGCTCCCCATGGTCTTCGGACCGTCATGTGATAGGCCTCTTTCCCTTTTTATGATTTCTGGATTTCTCGTGTTGATTTCTGGAATTTATGTCATTGACTTGTTATGAGTACAAGTTTAGGGTATGATGCTTTCTTCGAATCTTTGAGAAGATTCTTGTGATATTGATTATCTCTTATTGATTGATCTTCTGTTGATCATTGTTTACATACTTATAGTGGTATGTCGTTATGGATGTTTATGTTTATGCCATATCTTTTATGTTATATCTTGTCATCTGATATTTATAGCTAGACTGATCCGTTTATTATTTTCTTAAATAATACTCGGGTCAGACCGAGATGTTACAGGTGCTTCTGCTTGACTTCTTCCCAGGGATTCATCACTCTGACTTTTGGCTAACTGTTTAGATTAGCAGTTTTTGTTGTATACACTTGAGATATAGACTCATAGTTGTATTCTTTTGTATAGCACGTGTTGCTATTCTTTTGTATTATCGTGGATCTTATTGACCACTACTCTGATGTACACTTTCATGTGTTAGTTATATATTCATATCTTCTTCCGCCTTTGTGATATGGATATCTGTGACTGATTTGTGATATGATTATTTCTATGTTTGTTTCCGAAGATTATTTATAGCCACCGTGTGATAAGCAATTACATGGATGGTCGCTCCTCAACAGCCTTATTCTCCGTGCTAGTTGACAGCACTACTCCGGAGTGTTCTTGGCTAGCGTGGGTATAGAGGTGGGGCGTCACAGTATCGGAGCCAAGTCGCCTATACAATCTAAATTAGTCATGTTTGGGTTAACTAATTAAGCTTACCAATTTAGTTGGGTGTCTAGAAATGTAACAACCTTAGATTTTTATGTATATTTTAATTTTGACTTTATTTCATTTTGAAATTATTTTAAAATTGTTTCATTTCAAAATTTTCATTTTTAAATATAAACTTTGATTATTATGTGAATTATAATTCCAACTGGTATAAATTGAATATTTTATTGAAAAGTGGATTTCTGGTCAAACTTTGACTTTTTAAATTTCAAATTTAATTATTTAAATTCTTTAATTTTATCTTTTATTATGAAAATATATTAAATTTCAAGAATAATGCTTTTCGTTACGTTGAAATCCGATTTATATTGTGAAAGTTGTGCTTTTTACAATATAGGGTGTAAATTGATTTATTTAATAAAATTATCTATTTTAATTCATATAAATAATATTTTTATTTTTCAAATCATGTTCTAATATGTGTTATATGACATGTTAGATATATATTTTATTTTAAAACATTTTAAAGTGATGTTATAATTTTGTCCAAAATTTACTGCATTTATTTCCTATTTTTAAAGGCTAGTTTCTATTTTTCTACTATTTTCTTCATTTAAATTACATTTAATTAAATTATATTTATTTATTTTTGTGTATGCATTTTTATTTTATTTTATTATCTTTATTTTAAATATTTTCCAAGTCCATATAAGTTTTCCAAAATTTATTCTATTTATTTTCAAATTTCCTTGACTAGTGTGCATTTTCTAAGCTATTTCCTTCTTTTTATCGCATATAATTATTATTTATTTAATTTTATTTTATATTTTGTTGCATTTTCTAAATTTAAACTGAAATTAGTATTATTTTCAGTAATTTAAACTTATATAAATAAATTGATGGAAATTTGAAAGGTTTAAACTCTTAAACTTCCAAAGTCCTTGAATCTTCCGCCTTTTTATTTCTTAACCTACATCTTTACATTATGGCCATGTATCTCTTTCTTTCCAGCTGCATCTTCTCATTTTTCACGTGAACAACATTTTCTCAAACTTTCTCAAACAAAAAAATCACGGCTATCAATTGTTTGATCAAAGTGTTGGTGAGATCTCTCCTTCTATTTCCTTGTTTTCTTGTTTTCTACCTTGAAATTGCACTTGTTCTTTACCTTGTTTGGATCGGCTACCTCACCTCCAGCCCTTGGCCGACCTCCACCACCTCCTAGCCTGATCAACCACCACTCCAGTCCATCTACAGCCCAGGCCGAGCCCCTCCATAGCAAGCATCACCACAAAATTCCACAAATACATCACCTAACATTGCAAACCGAGCCAACCTTGGTACCATCACCCACAACCACCTCTAGCCGCCACTTCCTCCACCACCACCAGCTCTGACCTAACCTCCACCCTCTGCCATGTCACCCACCACCACCTGGACCCACTGGCCATGCCACCTAGCCTCTAGCCGAGCCAAACTATAGCCTTGTGATGATGTTATTGCCTTGTAGTGTAGTTGTATTGCACCTAGACCTATTCACCTTCAAAGAACAATGCAGGCCGACCACGTTCGACCCAAACTAGACTCTTTTCCACCCCTAGGCCGAGCTTATACCCTATCTAGCTGAAGCACATGAGGTTGAGAACAAGTGCAATTCATTTGTTGTTGTTTGGGCATTGAATTATATTGTGATTTGATGTTAAATTTGTGTTGAAACTTACATATAATTGTATTGTTTTGTGGATATGTCATCAAGGCATATAGCTTTGGCTCTCCATTTTCAAGTCCTTTCCATGTTGTCATGCCTTTTTAGTGTCAGTATTGTTTGCTTTAATGGCAATTTCCAGCTTTGAATAGGTGAGTTATTCTCACCGGACAATATGTACATATATAACTAGTAAATTGACCCCTTTTGAATCTGTAAAATGCATTATCATGTTACACCTCCTGTATTATGATTATATGATGTTCACCCATGCTTAAACACCTGTAATAACATATGTTACTATTATGTTATGTTGTTCTGTTATTTTATCAGTTTATCACACTATAAGTTCCCTTTAGATAAGAATCACTATGGTTGAAATAATACATACCCGAACGGACTTTAAAATAGGAGAAAATCATTATGGGCTGAAATAATAGGCCTGAATGATTTTCAATTATTTTTATTTACTTGGGATTGCGGGTTTGAAATGATCAAAACCGGGTTTTCTTTGTAAATTACGGGTTGAAATGATATATTACCCGTATCATTTTACCTAGGTTAGAAAACGAAATACAGACCCGTTGTTAAAATATGTTTTCCTAAAAAATTTAAAATATTTTAGAAATGTAAATATTATAATATTTTGATTTAAATTTGATTAAAAATGATTTTTGTAAAGCATTATCGATTTTCTGAAAATTTATAAGTGAAATAAATAAATGGTAAAGTTAGAAAATCTGAAGTGTAAGTTATTTTGGAATTTATAATTTGGTGATAAGTGGATTTTAAATTAAATTTGAAATATGATAAATTTATGATATTTTGAATTAAAATGAATTTAAAATGATTTTATAATATATTAATGATTTTGAATAAAGGTAAATTGTGAAATGAATGAATATTTAAGTTGAATTTTGAAATATAACTTAAATTGGAATTTATGAATTTTGTTTAAAAGTGAATTTTTGAAGGTAAGTAAATAAAATGAAAATAAGTTATATGGGAGATTTAAACTTAAGTATTAATTTAAAATTTAAATATAAAGAATTGAAATTTAATGTTTGAAATTTAATATGTGAATTATTATTAAATATTGAATTTTGAATAGAAATTTAACTTTATAAAATCATGACTATACGGGTATTTAAATGATTGTTTAAAAGTGAGAAATAATGATTTTATAAGTTAAAAATGATTTATATTAAAATATAATTGTTTGTGAAACTGTATTGAAAACCCTGAATTTTAATTAACAACATTTTTAAAATGCTATTATTTCTAAGGTAAAGGATATTACAGCAATTGTAAATGCCGTAGTTGATATAAATGAACCAAATGGCTAAATTTTAAAATAGGGATATTATAGCACTTTGTAAGTGCTATAATTGTGGAATCTAACTAAGGTTTTATTTGGACTAATGTAACCTATTACAGTGTTTTATCCCGTCTTTTGTAAAATTGAACTGTTTTGAAAGTAACTTTCTGTAGCATTTTCCAAATGCTACGAAAGGCGAATTTTCATCGTTTTGATAAGTTTAAGTAAATAAATGAACTTTGAAAGATTTAAATTTTGAAGATTTAATAAGTTAGTTTTTAAATATAATAACTTCATTTTAATGATTTAAATGAAGTAATTGGTTTGAAATATAAACTATTTTGAAATGTGTGTTGAAATGGTATTTTAAATAAAATGAATGTAGTTTTGAAAAGATATGATATTGTGATATTTTGAAATGGATTTTTGAATGATATTGAATTTTTGAAATTATATTTGATTTCAAATTATAAATTACTATTTTGTAATTTTAATCACGGGATGTAGATAAAATTTACGGTTTAACAGATCCTTAAAGGATGGGCAGTCCCAAACATCCTTTAAGTTATTGTACATTTCTAGTAAAGTTCACTTGAGTTGGTTTACATTATATAAGTATATATTGTCCTGACTCGAGTGTTTTGCGTTTTACTTTACGCTCGGGTCAGCCTGAGTATTTACAGCGTAGCTTTGGATTTTTTCTGGAGCTAGGAATCACTGGAGATTCTGCTTGTCTAGTTATTTGTTCCCTTTCAGTTTTAGTTCTTCTATTTCAGCTCTGGTATTTATAAACTGCTATGTATTTGAGATTTCTATTGTATATGTTTTTCAGACTGATATTATGTATTATGTTTTGAGAGTTTGTTATAGTAGCTTAGCATTTTAATTTCCGCTGCGAGTTATTCTGATATTTTCGTGTCTGTGATTCTGTGATTGTATTTCATTTGCTCCAAATTTACTTACAATGCGGTATTTTGAGCAATTCAAGTCCGACATGTGCGGCTGCGAATGGCTGAAAATATCGGGTTGTTACATGTGGCATCAGAGCTTTGGTTTTAGGCAAACCTTTGCCTGCGGAGAAAAAACTCATTTGAGATAGGGTAGAAATACCCTAGAATGAGTGAAATCAATCTTAGAATCCTTTCTTTGTGAGAGAACGTATTTTTCAAAGTATAAATTGATTTCCAAATGATTTTAAAAGATTTTCAAAGAGTATTTTGGCATAAAAATTTTCTTACTGTGAAACCAAGATTTTCTAAACTTCGTCCCTTCTGAATCCAGCTTGTTAGAAATCTCTTGGTTAGGATTCTTATCGACTAGGATTCCCTGAACTTTGGAACGCTCTCATTTGTTCTGAAATCCAGTCATGTTTTCCCTATTTTATCCTTTTGATTTTTGGGGCATTTCATAACCCCACTTTGGATTGACCTCTCTAAAGATCGGTGATTCCGCTAATCTTTGAATGATTTGTAAAGGGGTGAAACTTCTTTACAATTGGCATTGACTCACTGGAGATTTCTATAACCTTGGTTTATAATGCTATCTATTTCCTGCTCTACTCGGATTCTATCTCTGGCGATCGAATGTCGATTTGCCTTAGATTTCCGCATTGGTTATATTCCTGAAGTCACGGTTGACCCGGTTAAGGTCGCCCGCGATCCATAAAGGCTTATCCATCTTCTATTTGGTAATTAATTATCTCATCTTCGTTCGAGCTTATCTTCGAATCAGAATTCTATTTGATCAGAATTCCTCTAAATTTGAATCTCTGTTTTGTTTTGAAATCCTTCCTTGAATCATCCTTTGGAAATTTGTGTTTGGTTGTATTTTGAAATTGTGCATACATCGAAATTATTATTTTGATAAGGATGATCCTATTTTGTATATAAAAGTGAAATGTTTTCGATAAGGATTATATACCTTTTAAAATGAAAATTTGAAGCTTTGAATGGATTTGAAATTTTGAAATTTATAAGAAACTTGATTTATACAAAAATGATTTATAACTGAAGGGTTTTGAATTTGAATTTCGAGGAATCGAACTCTGGTGTTTTGACATCGGTTTTAAGATTTTGGAAAATATATAATAATAATATGATTTAAAGATAATTTTCGAATAAGAAATATTTCAAATGTATTCGAATGAATTCTAAAGATTTCGAAGAGATTTTAAAGAAGTTTCAAGAAAATAAAAGTCCAGAACCCACTTATGTCGCTGGAAAATAATTTCGGTGATGAATGCATGCATCATCGACATTGATTTTCGAGTTTCTGAGTGGGGGAGAGGCCACTCTAGTAGCTTTGCTATGCGAGTGATTTTGTGAAACTAATTTTGATTTTAAATTTTGAAGTATGGTTTGACATTCGAAAGATATATATGTGTGTGTGTGTGTGTGTGTGTGTGTGTGTGTGTGTGTGTGTATAGACACACACATTTGAAATGATTTAAAGTAAGCCGGTGTTCAGTCCTTGAGATTCAGATTTGTTTTGGCATAACCTATCTTTTGAAATTTTATTTACTGATTTGTTGTTGATTTCCAACTCTTGGATTGAAAATATGATTTCTTCGACTATTTCGAAGGTTCGAGCACTTCCAAATCAAGGTTAACTTTTCAAAGCTAAGAAATTTTGAAAGGTATAAGGTATTTGATAGAGAATATAAGTTTAGTTTGTATGTTTCAAGTATGAAATAATATGATTTGTATAAGTTGAAACTATTTTGTCAAGTATAAATAAGGCTATTTTGAATTATACTAATATGGAATTTAGTTTTGAAATGTTTTGGATAAAAATTAGTCTTAAAATGTTTGAGAAAAATTTGGTTTTAAAAGTTTTAACTTAGTAACATCTTTATGAAACTATTTATTTAACAAGTAGATACATAAGTTGTACATATGCTGTTTTATTCGCATAATTAATTTGATCCAAGTTTGAGTACACAAGTTCGAGGCGAATTACACCATTTTGTGTTAGGATTTTTCATTTGATTCTTAATGGCAAATATTTGATATGGATTTTGGGCTTGATTCTAGAATTCCCTATCATAGTATATGGCTATGCAAGGAGACTGATGGCTTCCAGTCTAGAAACCATATCAAAGTCCGCATTAGGGAAGTCGAATGGACAATACTAGTCCGAAAGCGAACTTGTGTGACCAAGCGAGCGATCGAATGTAATGTTGCGAAATGATGACATATGTAAGTAATAATGAAGTAAAATTTGTGATATATGAAATTATAAAATTTAGTCTTGAAATATGGTATATTTAAGTCTTGAAACATATTATGATTGAATGGTTTATTTTGTAAATCAAATCTATATTTGAAATTTGATAATATTTGAAATCGTTTTGTTGGAAAACTAAATTGAATTGAAACTGATGGTTTGAATTGAATTAAAATTGGAAATTTTAGATTTGGGTATAATTGAATAAATTTGTGAAATGTAAAGAATTAAAGGAATGTTTTATGATTTCAAATGTATGATTTCTAAATGTTATGATTTTCAAAGTGTAATGATTTCAAGTATTTTGGTTTCGAAAGATTTATAACTTTGAAAGTATTATGATTTTTGAAGGTGAATATATGTTTGAAATGGAAATGAATTTGTTTGACCTAAATTTTGTTGATCTAGAAATTTGGGTTATTTTCTAAATCTATTATTTTAAGAAACTTTGAAACTGAATATATGCAATTTGGAAGAAATGATTTGGTGAAATCATATATGACTTTGAAAACTGAAATGTTATTGAAACGAATTAAAATTGAGAACCTTGATTTACTAAATACTTGATTTGGGAGTTATAGAACTTATATAAAATTGATTTGTATAAGTATGAAGTGATTTGAAAACTATTGATTTGTAAAGGTACTAAATTTGTAAATTGAAATCTTATATAATCGAAGTCTATATAAGTGTGATTTGATATACTATTGATTTTGGAAAGTATTCATTTGAAATGAAATCTTATATATAATAGACTTTATATAAGTATGATATTTGAAAATGATTTGAAAGGTACTATATGATACATATTTCGAAGTAAAGATATGGAAAGTGCCTTTAGCTTGATATTTTCTTTGTCGCCGCACTGTGGATTCATTCTATCGATATTATTCTCTCTAATTTGGGTTTTTCAGATATGATACTCGAGTGTCCATCGAATTCCATGGCGATCTCCATGGTCTTACGAGCGCGGCTGCATAGCGCAACTGCCTGGCTGAGCTGGCCTATGGGTACGGATTTTTTCCTGAGGGATACAGGCGTAACCATTGTGTATCCTGCACTCTATGTAGGTTGCATTAGTAGCGAAACTGCCTGGCTGAGACGGCCTAGGGGTACAGATTGTTTCTTGGAGGATCCAGGTGTAACCATTGTGTATCCTGCACTCTATGTAGGTCGCATTAGTAGCGAAACTTCCTGGCTGAGATGGCCTAGGGGTATGGATTGTTTCCTGAGGGATCCAGGCGTAACCATTGTGTATCATGCACTCTACTAGTCATCATGGCGTAACTCGCAGGGCTGAGAAAGCTTACGGATACGGATTGTTTCCTAGGGGATCCAGGCATAACCATTGTGTATCTCTGATCCATGGTTAGACAACTGTTTCGGTTTGGTTGATTTGTTTGGATTGTACATTCCATATCTATTTTAAATGAGTTTTTCAAGTATTTTCACCGGGTGTTGAAACAAGTCTAATAAGTACCTGGAGAAGTCTAGCTTTGCGCCTGATCAACGCACTGCCAGAATCTACAGGAACGAGGATAAACTTGTTAAGACATCGAGTTATAAAAGTATTTTGATAAAAGTATCTTGATAAACTACTATATAAAGAATATTTTGATCAGTTATTTTCCCTTCTAAAAAATTAAAATGTTTTAAATATTGTTTACTTTGAACCATCAGATTTGAATCAAATGACTATTCATCATACTATAATATAAAAATTAAATTTAAATGTATAATGGTTTAAATAATGGTTCATACTTGCCTTTCAACCTACTTTCCCTCCTAGCTACTTTCTCCCTACCTTCTTTCGGGATGTCTTTCAAATTGTTCTTTCTAGTTGTTTCTCTGCTTCCTTCCTTTTCGAGGACGAAAAGATTTGAGTGGGGGAGAGTTAATAACCCTAGATTTTTATGTATATTTTAATTTTGACTTTATTTCATTTTGAAATTATTTTAAACTTGTTTCGTTTCAAACATTTCATTTTTAAATATAAACTTTGATTATTATGTGAATTATAATTCCAACTGGTATAAATTGAATATTTTACTGAAAAGTGGCTTTCTGGTCAAACTTTGACTATTTAAATTTCAAATTTAATTATTTTAATTCTTGAATTTTATATTTTATTATGAAAATATATTAAATTTCAAGAATACCGCTTTTCGTTTCGTCGAAATCTGATTTATATTGTGAAAGTTGTGCTTTTTACAATATAGGGTGTAAATTGATTTATTTAATCAAGTTATCTATTTTAATTCATATAAATAATATTTTTATTTGTCAAATCATGTTCTAATATGTGTTATATGACATGTTAGATATATATTTTATTTTAAAACATTTTAAAGTGATCTTATAATTTTTTCCAAAATCTACTGCATTTATTTTCTATTTTTAAATGCTAGTTTCTATTTTTCTGCTATTTTCTTCATTTAAATTATATTTAATTAAATTATATTTATTTATTTTTGTGCATGCATTTTTATTTTATGTTATTATCTTTATTTTAAATATTTTCCAAGTCCATATAAGTTTTTCAAAATTTATTCTGTTTATTTTCAAATTTTCTTGACTAGTGTGCATTTTCTGAGCTATTTCCTTCTTTTTATCGTATATAATTATTATTTATTTAATTTTATTTTATATTTTGTTGCATTTTCTAAATTTAAACTGAAATTATTATTATTTTAAGTAATTTAAACTTATATAAATAAATTGAAGGAAATTTGAAGGTTTGAACTCTTAAACTTCCAAAGTCCTTTACTCTTCCGCTTTTTATTTCTTAACCTACATCTTTCCATTATGGCCGTGTATCTCTATCTTCCCAGCCGCATCTTATCATTTTTCACATGAACAACATTTTCTCAAACTTCCTCAAACAAAAAAATCACGGCTATCAATTGTTTGATCAAAGTTTTGGTGAGATCTCTCCTTCTTTTTCCTTGTTTTCTTGTTTTCTACCTTGAAATTGCACTTGTTCTTCACCTTGTTTGGATCGGCTACCTCCCCTCCAGGCCTTGGCCGACCTCCACCACCTCCTAGCCTGATCAACCACCACTCCAGTCCATCTACAGCCTAGGCCGAGCCCCTCCATAGCAAGCTTCACCACAAAATTCCACAAATACATCACCTAACATTGCAAACCGAGCCAACCTTGGTACCATCACCCACAACCACCCCTAGCCGCCGCTTCCTCCACCACCACCAGCTCCGACCTATCCTCCACCCTCTTCCACGTCACCCACCACCACCTGAACCCATTGGCCGCCACCTAGCCTCTGGCCGAGCCAAAGTTTAGCCTTGTGATGATGTTATTGCCTTGTAGTGTAGTTGTGTTGCACCTAGACCTATTCACCTTCAAAGAACAATGTATGCCGACCACGTTGGACCCAAACCAGACCCTTTTCCACCCCTAGGCCGAGATTATACCCTACCTAGCTGAAGCACATGAGGTTGAGAACAAGTGCAATTCATTTGTTGTTGTTTGGGCATTGAATTCTATTGTGATTTGATGTTAAATTTGTGTTGAAACTTACATGTAATTGTATTGTTTTGTGGATATGTCATCAAGGCATATAGCTTTGGCTCTCCACTTTCAAGTCCTTTCTGTATTGTCGTGCCTTCATTGTGTCAGTATTGTTTTCTTTGGTGGCAATCTCCAGCTTTAAACAGGTGAGTTATTCTCATCAGACAATATGTACATATATAACTAGTAAATTAACCCCTTTTGAATCTGTAAAATGCATTACCATGTTACACCTGCTGTATTATGATTATATGATGTTCACCCATGCTTAAACACCTGTTTTAACATCTGTTACTATTATATTATGATGTTCTGTTATTTTATCAGTTTATCACACTGCAAGTTCCCTTTAGATTAGAATCACTATGGGTTGAAATGATACATACCCGAACGGACTTTAGAATAGGAGAAAATCATTATGAGCTGAAATAATAGGTCTGAATGATTTTCAATTATTTTCATTTACTTGGGATTGCAGGTTTGAAATGATCAAACCCGGATTTTGTTCATAAATTACGGGTTGAAATGATATATCACCCGTATCACTTAACTTAGGCTAGAAAATGAAATACAGACCCGTTGTTAAAATATGTTTTTCTAAAAATTTTAAAATATTTTAGAAATGTAAATATTATAATATTTTGATTTAAATTTGATTAAAAATGATTTTTGTAAAGCATTATCGATTTTCTGAAAATTTATAAGTGAAATAAATAAATGGTAAAGTTAGAAAATCTGAAGTGTAAGTTATTTTGGAAATTATAATTTGGTGATAAATAGAATTTAAATTAAATATGAAATATGATAAATTTATGATATTTTGAATTAAAATGAATTTAAAATGATTTTTAATGTATTAATGATTTTGAATAAAGGTAAATTGTGAAATGAATGAATTTTTAAGTTGAATTTTGAAATATAACTTAAATTGGAATTTATGAATTTTGTTTAAAAGTGAATTTTTGAAGGTAAGTAAATAAAATGAAAATAAGTTATATGGGAGATTTAAACTTAAGTATTAAGTTAAAATTTAATTATAAAGAATTGAAATTTAATGTTTGAAATTTAATATGTGAATTATTATTAAATATTGAATTTTGAATAGAAATTCAACTTTATAAAATCATGAATATACGGTTATTTAAATGATTGTTTAAAAATGAGAAATTATGATTTTATAAGTTAAAAATGATTTATATTAAAATATAATTGTTTGTGAAACTGTATTGAAAACCCTAAATTTTAATTAACAGCATTTTTAAAATGCTATTATTTCTAAGGTAAAGGATATTACAACAATTGTAAATACTGTAGTTGATATAAATTAACCAAATGGCTAAATTTTAATAAAGGGATATTAGCACTTTGTAAGTGCTATAATTATGGAATTTAATTGAGGTTTTATTTGAACTAATGTAACCCTATTACAGTGTTTTAATCTTGTCTTTTGTAAAATTGAACTGTTTTGAAAGTAACTTTCTTTAGCATTTTCCAAATGCTGCGAAAGACGAATTTTCATCGTTTTGATTAGTTTAAGTAAATAAATGAACTTTGAAAGATTTAAATTTTAAAGATTTAATAAGTTAAATATTAAATATAATAACTTCATTTTAATGATTTAAATGAAGTAATTGGTTTGAAATACAAACTATTTTGAAATGTGTGTTGAAATGGTATTTTAAATAAAATGAATGTAGTTTTGAAAAGGTATGATATTGTGATATTTTGAAATGGATTTTTGAATGATATTGAATTTTTGAAATAATATTTGATTTCAAAATATAAATTACTATTTTGAAATTTTAATCACGGGATGTATATAAAATTTATGGTTTAACAGATCCATAAAGGATGGGCAGTCCCAAGCATCCTTTAAGTTATTGTGCATTTCTACTACAGTTCACTTGAGTTGGTTTACATTATATAAGTATATATTGTCCTGACTCGAGTGTTTTGTGTTTTAATTTACGCTTGGGTCAGCCTGAGTATTTACAGCTTAGCTTTGGATTTCTTTCTAGAGCTGGGAATCGCTGGAGATTCTGCTTGTCTAGTTATTTGTTCCCTTTCACTTTCAGTTGTTCTATTTCAGCTCTGGTATTTATAAACTGCTATGTATTTGAGATTTCTATTATATATGTTTTTCAGACTGATATTATGTATTATGTATTGAGAGTTTGTTATAGTAGCTTCATGAACTACTATGGTATTTTAATTTCCGCTGCGAGTTATTCTGATATTTTTATGTCTGTGATTCTGTGATTGTATTTCATTTGCTCCAAATTTATTTACAATGTGGTATTTTGAGCAATTCAAGTCCGACATGTGTGGCTGCGTATGGCCGAAAATATCGGGTTGTTACAAGAAAAGTAGTTGGCTTTGAGTAATCAATTACCCCACCATTCCTAGCTATCGACCAGACTCGGATAATGGAGCAAGCCTAAAGGTTACCCCTAATAGAAAAGGCTCAATTTGAACTGGATCTTGGGCTAATTTTCAAAATTGTTTTGAAAATAAAAAACTTTAAATTTAAAAATTAAATTCAAAATAAGAAATAATCTTATGATTCAACATTTTTTTGAAATTAACATAAGATTTTAAATTTAAATGTTAAATTCAAAATAAGAATTACATTACAAATGTTATAATATAGTGTCAAATGTGCTTTGAATGTATAATAAACATATATCGAAAATTTTAACACTTATTAATAAGATTAATAAATTATAAAAATTAGTTAAATAATTAAAGTATTTACATGTATTATATATATGTTATATTATCTTGAATTGTATTTGTATGTGCATATGCATTTTTTGAAATTAATATTTACTTAAATTATCTTATTAAATAAGTAAATTAAATGTTTATTAACAAATAATAAAATAGATATACATATATGTGTGTGTGTGTAACCATAAATGTTATGGTATACATATTTAATTAAAACGTCTAATTGAATAACATAAAATTAATTAAAATGATAATTAATTTAACTAATTAAATATGATTTAATTAATGTAGTGTGTATAAGACTATTATATAAGTTAATCAAATTATAAAAGTTATATAATAATTAAATTTACATAATATGAATGAATAAAATCAAGTGGAAAACCCAAAATAGACCAAGGGATGATTATATATGTATAGTTCGTATATCATGAGTTCTGGTGTGCCCAACACTTGAATCACGAGGGAATTTCATAAGAAGTACATTATTCCATAATTCGATATCATTCATAAAATATATTAAATATTATGAACCTTTAATATAAAGTTTTCCTCCATTATATATATATATATATATATAGCTTGAATACTCTCTAGTTGTTGATATTCCTTAAGCTAGAGATGATATGTGTCGCACTATTAGTACATTGACTAGATGAGATGAGATAAACGAACGTATTTGTTGATATTCCTTAAGGTATGAGTTATACTTAGGCCATCGCGAAATGAAAGGTACGAGTGAATTATCTCTTTCGATTTGTTGATATTCCTCAAGGTTGAGATGGGATTAGTATAAGTAAAGAGTTATACATTGCTTGTGGGCCTATGGTCTGATGATATTCCTTAAGGTCAAAATCCCAAGGCAAGCTAGTCCTAACACCAACTAGGTAAATCAAATGATTTCAATGTTTATCTCAAGGTTTTGATAAATATAAAATTTTAGTGGGAGCCTTATTAGAAAAATTAAATGGTAACATTTGGCCTTTTTAATATTGTAAGAACATTTGCTATATAAAGTTATAATAATCTACATTGGTAAGTTTGTGCAACTAATATAATGGATAAAAATGTTTATCAATTAAGATATGCAAATGAAATGAATTAATGGTTTTAACAATAGAAATATAAAATATACTTACTAATAAACATTTTGTGCATGTTATTATTTCAATACTCACGCAGGTGCCTAATTTTATAACTACTAAGTACATTCGTAATTGGTCATTTACATGTTTTTATGCCTGCGACCGTGTGTCGTCCATTATGAGTTTCGAACTCTAAAAGTAATACTTAAAGAGGGATATTTGATCCTTTTACGGTCACATATTAATGTTATATAGTGAACAGTCACAATTCGTAATGTATGAAACCCCAATGAAATTGATTCATTTGAAATAAGCAAGTAAACCATAATGTGAGACTATATATTCAATATGATTGATTACATTAATGGTCTTGTAGTGTTAAATGTAACACTGGACCGAAAGCTACAGGATAAGTATAAGAACTCAATCACTAAAATGTCACTTTGATCAATTTACAGTATTTGATATACTTAAATGTTAGGATGATCAAATGCACTTCCGTAAAAGGTTCATTCGATATTATAGTAAGATTTTCCTTTTGAATGGTTTAACCATTCAGAAGGAAAACAAAGGTGTGAGGGTAGATGTAACCTAAGGTACAGTTGGGATGCAGATAGTGAACGATCACTTTTGCTTCGTAAAGAAACATAAAAAATGATAATTGTAAAATAATAATTGATATTAAAATTTGACTGAGAAAAATAGTATCTATTTTAAAATGTATTTTTATATAGAAAATTATTTTCTATGAAATTTATTATTTTGAATTTAAGATATTTGATTTGAGACTCTGTTCTATAAAATGGTTATAGTAGATGGAATGAATAGCCTACATTAAGTGGTTAAATGGATATCCGTATTTTGTACGCTATTATAGTAATGGAAGAAAGTGGGAGAATGTCATATAGCACTCATTGGTCTCATCAAGTTACGTAAGTTCTTTAGTAAATCATACCAAACATTATTTATGAATAACAACCACTTTTCATTATTGACTGAAAAATAACATAGTTTTATTTCAATATGAATATTATGAATATTCATTATAAAATTAGACTACAATAGTGGTATTTCTTTTCATAACAAAAGTGATGTATCGAAAAATACATAAGTATCTTAAATTATTTTCAATTATTGTAGAATTATGGGCTAAGCCACAGTTTTAAGAAATAATCCTTTGATTATATATTTATGAATCATCTAGTCCTAGTGAACTATATCTTAGACAATTAAGGGCAAAGCACCCACTCAATGGGAGCGTCATAAGAGTAGATGAACTTTCAGGTTGATAAATATAGATGTATGCAATCAAAAGTCTACTAAAATGATTCAACATACTTTGTTAATTCATTGATAAGTTATCGAAAACATGAACAAGTGTTATGATGCACATTAGTATGTCTATAGTAAGTTCATATAACATAAATGGAAGTAAATGAAATTGCGTGCTGTAGAAATGATTCGATATGATTGAATAAGTAAGTATTTTGGAAAAACTTTCGAATGCACCTAAAAAGTTGAACCAAGATTCAATCTCCAAAGTCACTTCTCCTTATGATACATCATGATGGTTTGATAAGGAGTAATAAAACTTTATTGGACAAAGTACGATCAATGACGAGTGAAGTTAAGCCAAATTCTCTTTGTAAGATCGCGTAATTAAGAGTAGTACATAAGGTTAGAATTAATTCATCTCAAGAATTGTTTATAAAATCATAGAAGATAAAGGTTTATGTGAAACCATAACATAACCGAAGCCAAGGAGTTAGAAGGTTTTGGGAGTCGAAATACAGGTTTTTTTATGAATCACCCTAAAAGAGTTTGGGAATGATCATCATTGGATTGCACATTTATGTTTTGAACCTAATTATCATAAACTTAAACCAATTTAGTATTATGTAATGCAATTCATAAAATCATTACGAATACCTATTTGATTAAACTAAGAAGCATTTGTTGTTTTAAAAAATACCAACTTCATAGCAAAGGAATTTATTCTAGAAATTACTGGTGGTAAAACAGATTTGGATATGATCCAAAGATGAAACTGATTACAAGGGATGAAATAAAATTAACCAAACCTAAATAGGCATGACACTAAGATGTCTAATGATAAATTTTGCATATTAAAGAGAAATTATGAATTTTATTAATGTTGTGAAAAGCGCTTTCTCAGTTTTAAGTAAGTCATCAAGAGTATTGACTCTACCATATGACACTATGTGCAAATCTGGAAATATGTTATCAAAATATGATTTTGACATTGGTACCCAAAAGGATACGATCCATCGGCATCAAAAGTGTCTTTAGGAAGAAGATCAATGTGTTTGGAATATAAGCTACATTGATGAGAATAAAAACATAAATTTCAATTGTTCAAACTAAAGTAACAGATTCGTTATTCAAAGTGGTATAGTTAATTTAAAATTTACATACAAAATTTACCGCTCGGTATGACTTTGAGTTTTGGTGCATATATGTTAAAATAAAAAAAATCTAAATTATGATTTAGAATAAACTATTACACATAACAACCAAAATGTCTCAAAGTCGATGGGAAAAATAACTAAGTTTATGAGTATCAGATATGATCCAAGAATTGGTATGAAAGTATTTTTCGATAAGATTCAGAGTTAAGTAAGTATTTTGATCAAGAAATCAAATAATTTGAATTTCAGTCAAAATGCAGAGGAAGCATATGTCCATAAGAAAGAACATTAATAGGTACAAAACATTTCTAAATCTATAGGTAAACAACAAACTTATGATTGTTGATGATGCACTTGAGCTAAAATCATGTTAGTTTGTTGTTTAATACTCGACATTGGATTTAAAAATGACATCTTTTATAATTAGTATAAAAGGATGTTAGGAATATCCCAAAATGATATGCACATGCATTATATTAAACTGTTTAATATTGAGCACATATGATGGATTGTGTAACGACCCGAAATTTCCGATCCCAAAAATTCCAAATAGTTATGAAAAAGAAGAAAATGATAGAAGTAGAAGAAGAAGAATAGAAACATCAACATCTCACATTCGCAGCGGATAAAATATAATAATAAATAATAATAGTTTACAAAGGAATACTATATTCATTGATTTCATTTCAATACATCAGAGTTGCACATATATACAGACACTGAATATACACAAATCAACATGTCTCAGGTTTACAATAATATAATATAGCGAAAATACTCTATACATTCCTGCCATCCAGCTCGACTCCTGAGCTCCAAAACGTCCTTACCTGAAAATCTGTAGTAGTCGGTCTGACTCGAGCATTACACCAAAGTAACACCCAGGTCAGGCTGGAAACCAGCGTGAGTAAAACCAACTAACATGGAATATCCAGGCAAACAACTTATATAAACCCGGGGTAACTCGAATAGATTTACAAATTCACAATTTGATGTTGACATCACTTATTTCACACATAATTTTTCTAAGTACCAATGATTTAGATTTAAAATAGTCCAATTCCTTTAAATCACTTCAATCCGGCCTATTGATTTCAAATATCAAACCTGTACAGAATTATTATAGATTCCAAATCGAAGTGGTTTCAGGTATTTACTAATACCCGACTCCGGTCTCTTCGAATTCAATACCATCTTAACCCACGTTATTCATGTGAAACACTATTCAAACCTTAAATACAGGATGTTACTTCCATAGCGGTTCATCTCGACAGATAATCACCTTATTACTATTCAACCCAATCATACCACAAAACATTTCAAATCAAGAATATCAGATAATCTATGACATTTAATATCATTCAATAACTGATAGGCAAGATTAATTAGTTACACCATTTCTAATTAATTTAAATAAAGTAAATTAATTACCTCTATTATTGCACATCTTGCCACTTAACCATACCTTAATCAACCTTCTTTAATTAATTATTTTTAATTAATCATCCTTGGTTAATTATTCCTTAATTACATTTAAGTAATTAACTTTTAATTAATTACACAAATTAATTAACCTTTATCGATCCATATTAGTTACATTGATCCTTAATTAATTAACTCAAATTAATTATTCTATAATCACTTATATTGATTAATTATTCTTAATTTAATCACACTCATTGATTATCTAACCCTTAATTAAATTTTCTTAATTAATCAATCATTTAATTAATTACACTAAGTAATTAATCCTTAATTGCTTATCTTAAGTAATTTACCTTTAATTTCTCTCAACAGGTAATTAACCCATTGGTTAATTATCCTTTATTAATTTAACCTTTAAATTAAATTAAATTAAATTAAATTAATACATCTCTAACAAATTTATCTTTTAACTACTTACATCGAGAAATTATCATTCAAGTAATTATTCTCTAGTTACTTACATTGATAATCTCTAATCACCAATTAATAAATTTTAGCTACTAATTAATTTATTTCTAATAAATTAATTTATTTATCCATATCCATTAATAAATGAAATTAATTAATTACTCTCTATTACTCTCTTGTTAACTTGATTAATCTTAAAAACATCAAACCTTAATTATCCTTTAATATAAACCATTTATTTTGTTAATACTTAATTTTTAATTATAGATACAATTCAACATTTTATCCCTTGATTTACACTTGATTCCCTTCCTACACTAAGTTCGAAACAACTTCCAAATTTAAGTTAATCAAGTCATGTTTTCAAAATTTTAAACCCGAGCCAAAATAAATTCTTCCCGATCCCTGCACCGAGTTACCCTTCCCCTTTCTTCTACTTCGTGCCAGTTTTCAAAATTCTCGAGACACAACCCGAGAAACCATCTTCATTCCCAAATTCCCAAATTGCTCATATATGCAACTAGATCCGTGCACGTGCACGACCGGTCCATGATGCTCCAATTAACCCTGCTGTAGCCAAAACATCACCAATGATCTCCACGTGCATCACGATCACCCAGTTCCATCAGTTTCGCCAAGGATCAAAAATCAAGCTATCGATACTCCCTCGAACGAAGTCCTCCAACGAAATCCTCCATGCCCTGTTGATTCCGTCCACTAGAATCCATGCCACATCGTATGGAGTAGCACCACCCACCCAAGCTTCGATGCCATCATCTTCTATGGGTTCCGATCAAACCACCACAAAATTGCAACTCCTCAAACTTCAGTGACAAAACTGCTATCCTAACCCTAAAACGACATCGTGCCATCGCCACGACGAAGCTTATGTCTTCCGTCCATTTTTCCCTTGCGTGACAACTTTCCACGCTCCATTTCACCTAGTATCTCCGCTCGACATAGACTAGGGTGCCGGAATTTGGAAAAAACTCCATTACCGATCATCTTCAAATCTCTCCCAAAATCCCTACTTAAAAATCCTGATTTTGTTGTTAAAAAACATTATTTCCAAAAAGGAACTAGAGTATATATATGAAAACTGAATCTATACCATTGGAATCTTTGACGTGCTTTCACTTTACTATATTTCTTCTTCCTGTATAAATTTCATCTTCTAATTTTACTTAAAAAATATTTTTAAAATTAAGATTTAGCAATTACAAACATGTTTCCTTTATACATCTTATCTCAAAAGAGTATGAGGAAAGTGATCTTGATTTTTAATCCTGTTCTTAGTACGATAACACACACAAAACAGAGGTGTATATATATAGACAGACCTGCACATTTAAACAAATGCATATTTATATGCATTGCAAGCATTGTTTACATTCATTCAAACAATATTGTTTTCAGACATTTATATGCATCAAAATTTAAACAAATATGTTCACTCACCTGTTAAAGAAGAACAGAGCCTTATTTGGAAACCTGGAATTTGATTTTCTCTGAATTTGAAAACTTGAAAACTAGAAATTGAATCAGATCTACTTGGTCTTTGAATCTGAAACTACTGCTGATTGTTGAGATGATTCTTGAGTTATTACAGGTCGAAAACTGATTGTATTTAAATTTGAAACTGAGTTTCTTGCTTTGTTTTGAAAAAATGCAGTTGCATGCAGTAGACAGCTTCCAGAGTTCATTTTCAAACTTGCATCTGGGTTAAAGCCTTTAGAACAGATTTGAAAATGCCTTTACAGGCTTTGAAATGGCTACTTGCTTTGGTTTCGATGATGATCCCTATTGAGTTAAATTGTCTTTAATGGCAGAGTTGCTTATCTTTTGGTATATTTAGTTTGAGTGAATGATGGAATGAGCCAATTATAGAGGCATATATAGAAAAGTAGGCTGCATTCAACAGCAAGCTTCTTTCCACTTATATATATATATATATATATATATTGTTTTATTTTGATCAGATATTTTTTACTTTCTCCTTGCCTACATTTTTGACCAAAGATATTTTTTTCTTTGGAGGCTGAAGTGATATTTATTTGGCTGAAATCATTTTTGTTTTTGTGCTTGAAAATGATGTATTGTATGCTAAGCCTAAAAGCTTGTCTCCTCCTTTGACTACAAACATTTCCATAGATTTCTTTTCTTATATTGACTTAAAGCTTGCGTGTGTTTTAGTTCGAATGTCAGGCTGCCACAAAGGCTGAAAGTGGAGATACTTCTCCTGTACATGCCTCTATTTTATTTAATTTCCTATTTTCTTTCTGATTTAATAAAAGCTGATTTTTGATTTAATTTATTGTATGCATTTGATGCCATGTTTCCCAAAGTGTTTACACATTATTATTATGTTTACATACTTATTATTATTATTTATTTTATTTTTATATGAACATATACACTTGCAGGTAAACATGTGTATGAAGATACTTTGTATGTAAATATTTGTCTTCTTGCTTAATTCATATATATACTTTTGTCTGATTTCATTTTAACTTTATACATTTGTGCTTCACCTAACAATTATTATAGTTGTTTATATATATTTATCCTATGTTGCTTACACATCAAATCACTTGATTTTTTCTTTTATTTATTTCTTTTTTATTTAACTATCAATATTTAAATTATATTCATATGGTTTACTTATATTTTATATTTATATTTTATATTGATAGAATTAAATTTATTTTAAACATTAACACTCATATATATATATATATATATATATATATATATATATATATATATATTTACCAAACATTAATAAGATAGAACATTTTAATTCAATTATATAAGGTAGATTTTATTGTACATATTTTAAGAGATTTATTTTAAATTTCAAAATCAACTCCCTTTTCAAAATACAAATCTATAAATGGCAAATATTTCCAAAATACTTATTTATGATAAGTTTACATTTTATTTAATTGGTTTAGATATTTATTAAAATAATGTTGCCAAAATACCGGGTCATCACATTCCTCCCCCTTTGAATCTTTTTGTCCTCGAAAAGGAACGAAGCCAGATTTATTAAAATGCTGAAAATCAGATAAATTTCCTTTGATCTTTTTTCAACTACTTTAAAAATCTATATAATATTTCTAAAATAGTTTTTATAAAAATACTTTTATAACTCGATGTTTCGACAAGTCCATCCTCGTCCTTATAGAAATTCGGTCATAAGTTGATCAGGCGTAGGACTGAAAATCTATAAGTACTTGGTAAGCCCGTTTCAACATCCAGTGAAAATACTTGGGAAAATAATTTTATTGAAAATATAGAAAATAGTTTTTGAAAATTGAGGAAATATCTTTGATGAGAATGCTCTGGAAATCATCACCCCCATCCATGGTCGCAGTTACATCCTGGGTTACGTTGCCATCGCAGCAAAAGTCCATGTAACTGTAGGAACTCCGTGCCCCTCGATTACGCCATGGAACCTACAACAGATCGCAGTTACATTCTAGAGTTACGTTGCCATCACAGCAAAAGTCCATGTAACTGTTGGCTCTCAGCGGAACACACGACTTTCGCTGTCAAAATGAAACTTCTCTACTCCTACATAGGTCGCAGTCTACCGATATAAAATCAAACGCAGACTGTTGGCTCTCAGCGGCACACACGACTTTCTCTATGTTACCATGGGTCGTATCTACCGATATAAAATCAAACGTAGACCGTTGGCTCTCAGCGGCACACACGACTTTCGCTATGGTATACACTACTCATAATCCTCAGGAACTAGTTTTTTCCGGACTCCTCATAGGATCAACTTTAGAACCCCCCCTAGGGCTCAAGACAGCACCACTCGGTGGCACTCCTGAGAAGTTCATTTCAAGAGAGCGCCTTTTTCCCCAGAGCCATCATCAAACACTTTATACCATACATATAGTATCTTTCAAATCATACACCTAGTATGATCTCATACAAAGCTCCTTTACACAAAATCGATTATCCCAAAATCGATAATTCTCAAATTAGGCTTTCCAAATTCTTATACTGATTTTACCCAAATATCAAAAGCCTTTCCAAATCCAAAGATTCCCAAAACCTTTTTCCAAAATCCTCATAAGATCCTTTATATATATATATATATATATATATATATATATATATATATATATATATATATATATATATATACACACACATAAAATCCTTGACAAAAATAAAATTCCTTTTATACTTCAAACACTTCCAAAACCATTTCCTTCTGGCTACAAATTCAAGAAGGGGAGTTTTATCTTATATAACAAAGATATATAACTTTGTTTATCCAAAATTAAATATTCAAATTTGATTACTCTTTCCAATATCAATTTCATTCAAAACTATACGATGTACTCATATCATCCGTACGTTATACCAATCTGATCGCTCGTCCGATCACAAATTTCACTTCCGAACTAGTATCGTCCACCCGACTTCCTAGTGCGGACTCAGATCTGGTTTCTTGATCAGAAACTGTTATTCTCCTAGCATAGCCATAACTATGATAGAGAATATCTAGAACCAACCAACAATCCATATCCAGGTTCGCCGTCGAAAATTAAGTGAAAAATCCCAACTCGGATCGATATAACTATCTCGAAATTCAAGTTCGAATCTGGATCAAATCACTATGCGAATAGAAGAATATACGTACATCCTACGTATTTAAATTCATTGATTATTAGCCAAATCAATTCCCTTTCTATTCAAATTCATTTGGATTCTATCCACTTACTCACATTTGCTTTAATCCCCATTTGGATAATTACTTAAATTTTTATCTCAGTTGAGTATTTAATTAATAACAGTTTGAACTCCGACCAATTTATATTTAGTAAATAGCTTGAAAATTTTAAAAATAGATAAGTAGTTGAAAAATAATTTTTAGTCTGTAAGATAGCTATAAAATAGTTAACTAATTGTAAAATAGTTGAAAAATAGTCAAATAGTTAAAGAAATTTTAAATAATTGCAAAATCGTTGTAAAATAGTAATTAATTTGTAAAATAGTTGAAAAATAATAATTAATTTATAAAACAGATGAAAAATTGTTAAATAGTTCCAAAAATAATCGTACAACAAATATAAAATAATTTGGCTTTAAGAAAGAAAGGTTATATATATTAAATAGCTTGGAAAAATAAGTTTATATTAAAATATATTGAAAATAGTCCAGAGTCAACTGTTCAATTCTCAATCTCCATTTTCATCAATTCAATTTAAATTTCCACTTCCATTTAAACTGACCCAATTCCAATTTGAATAACTTCAATTTCCATTGAAATTGATTTAACCCCAATTCAAGTTGAATCGATCTTGATTTCTTTCCAAATTCAAATCAAATTCCATTTGAATTTAAACCTATTCAACTTTAATTACAACTCCAAGTTATTCCAATCAATTTGGACTAATATCAATCGAACCTACTTCAATTTCAAATCATTACAATTTCTATGAATTAATCCTAATTTAAATTTTCCATTTGAAGTTATACTGATCCGTCTTCAATTCTAATTAATTCAAATTAAATTAAATTTGAACTACTGAAATCTAAATTTCAATTTTAACCCGACTCGAATCATATAAATTCGAGCTAAATTTCCAAATGTTGATTTAACCCCTTAAATCAAATTAACCTATATTTTTGAATTAATAATCCAAATCTTTAAACAATTTAATTCTGAGTCCAATTCTCAAAATTCCATTTTAAATTATTTTTACTTAACTTATTTCAAAGTTCAAATAAGAGTTCAAACAATTTTAAAAAAATTCTTTTTATTTATTTATTAATTTATTTTTTTTTTGATCTTCCAGTTTTGAAACCAGTACTTAAACAAATTTTAATTTACAAATTTAATTATTCAAATTTTCAGTTCAAAGTAATTCCATATCCTTAATTAAAGTTTAATTTCCCTTTTATCTCAACAATGGATATATTACCACATTTCATTCCTCATCCATTTAAACAAAGCCAATTTACAATTTAAAGATTTTTAATAACAATAGGATGATATCATCCAATTTATTTTAAAACATTCATTTATTTTAAATTTCCAGATCTCAAACCCATTTTTAGATCACACAAACTTCCAATTCAAATTAACCATTTAACTTTCCAAGTTAAATTCCTATTCCATCTTGAAATTTCCAATTCAAGTTGTTCATTCAAACTTATTTAGCTTCTCCCAAGTTAAATTCAATTTACTTAATCCAGTCAACCTTACTCAATTTGAATTCCCAATTCAATTTTAAACTTTACATTAATAATTTTATCAGTTCAAAACTTATCACCTTGGATATCACATCTCATTTCAATTTTAAAACTCAACATTTAGAGTTTATTTCAAACCATTTTCTGATATTATGTATATTCCTTATATATACATATTATTTCCTTCACACACTAAGTTATCCTTAAATTTTAAACTACCTTTGGTTTTTAATTCAAAAGAAATTCCTTTAAATTTTCAAACAATACTTGTTGGAAATATGACCCTTTTATTTAAATACATTTATTATTACTTTATTACTTTGAAACAATTTTCAAATTCTGGACCCAGATTTAAAATTTCACAGTTTAGGTCATCTCCGGCTCAAATTTATAAGTCATATCTACCTAAATGTTTTACTTCCCTAAAACATTTCATTTTGCTTACTCATTAGTACACAACTTATTTATCATTCATGATAATAACCAAAATTATCGTATCTGAAAACTAATTCATTATTATCTTATTCTAAAATTCTTCTTAAATTCAAGATTTTAATTTTAGTTTGAATCCACTTCAAATTTACCTTTATTTAATTTCAGTTTGGTTGTATTATATTACTTCTTAATTTAATTCTAATAATTTAACAGGCAATTTCCTTAATATTTATTAGAATGAAATATTGCTTTATATATCAAAATTTAATCTTATATAAAATCATTTAAAATCCTTATATAAGAAAATAACAAGTACGCTATTCATACACACACACACACACACACACACTCAACTCATTCTAGGGTACCATTGACCCTATCCTTAATGAGTAATCCCAACAGAGCCAAGGTTCTCACTTAACCTTTCAGCTCTGATACCAACTGTAACGACCTGAAATTTCCGATCCCGAAAATTCCAGATAGTTATGAAAAAGAAGAAAAAGATAGAAGAAGAAGAAGAAGAAGAAAAAGAATAGAAACATCAACATCTCACATTCACAGCGGATAAAATATAATAATAAATAATAATAGTTTACAAAGGAATAGCATATCTGTCGATTTCATTTCAATACATCAGAGTTGCACATATATACAGACACTGAATATACACAAATCAACATGTCTCAGGTTTACAATAATATAATACAGCGGATATACTCTATATATTCCCGCCATCCAGCTCAACTCCTAAGCTCCAGAACGTCCTTACCTGAAAATCTGTAATACTCGGTTTGACCCGAGCATTACACCAAAGTAACACCCGGGTCAGGCTGGAAACCAGCGTGAGTAAACCCAACTAACATGGAATATCTAGGCAAACAACTTATATAAACCTACGGCAACTCGAATAGATTTACAAATTCATAATTTGATGTTGACATCACTTATTTCACACATAATTTTTCTAAGCACCAAAGATTTAGATTTAAAATAGTCCAATTCCTTTAAATCACTTCAATCCGGCCTATTGATTTCACATATCAAACCTGTACAGAATTATTATAGATTCCAAATCGAAGTGGTTTCGGGTATTTACTAATACCCGACTCCGGTCTCTTCGAATTCAGTACCATCTTAACCCACGTTATTCATGTGAAACACAATTCAAACCTTAAATACAGGATGTTACTTCCATAGTGGTTCATCTCGACAGATAATCACCTTATTACCGTTCAACCCAATCATACCACAAAACATTTCAAATAAGGAATATCAAATAATCTATGACATTCAATAACTCATATGCAAGATTAATTAGTCACACCATTTCTAATTAATTTAAATAAATTAAATAAATTACCTCCATTACTGCACATCTTGCCACTTAACCATACCTTAATCAACCTTCTTTAATTAATTATTTTTAATTAATCATCCATGGCTAATTATTCCTTAATTACATTTAAGTAGTTAACTTTTAATTAATTGCACAAATTGATTAACCTTTATCCATCCATATTAATTACACTGATCCTTAATTAATTAACTCAAATTAATCATTCTATAATCACTTATATTGATTAATTATTCTTAATTTAATAACACTCATTGATTAACTAACCCTTAATTAAATTTTCTTAATTAATCAATCATTTAATTAATTACACTAAGTAATTAATCCTTAATTGCTTCTCTTAAGTAATTTACCTTTAATTTCTCTCAACAGGTAAATAACCCATTGGTTAATTATCCTTTATTAATTTAACCTTTAAATTAAATTAAATTAATATATCTTTAACAAATTTATCTTTTAACTACTTACATCGAGAAATTATCATTCAAGTAATTATTCTCCAATTACTTACATTGATAATCTCTAATCACCAATCAATAAATTTTAACTACTAATTAATTTATTTCTAATAAATTTATTAATTTATCCTTATCCACTAATAAATGAAATTAATTAATTACTCTCTATTACTCTCTTATTAACTTGATTAATCTTAAAAACATCAAACCTTAATTACCCTTTAATATAAACCATTTCTCTTGTTAATACTTAATCTTTAGTCATATGTACAATTTAACATTTTATCCCTTGATTTACACTTGATTCCCTTCCTACACTAAGTTCAAAACAACTTCCAAATTTAAGTTAATCAAATCATGTTTTCAAAATTTTAAACCCGAGCCAAAATAAATTCTTCCCGATCCCTGCACCGGGTTACCCTTCCCCTTTCTTCTGCTTCGTGCCAGTTTACAAAATTCTCGAGACACAACCCGAGAAACCACCTTCGTTCCCAAATTCCCAAATTGCTCACATATGCAACTAGATCCGTGCACGTGCATGACCGGTCCACGACGCTCCGATCAACCCTGTTGTAGCCAAAACATCACCGACGATCTCCACGTGCATCACGATCACCCAGTTCCATCAGTTTCGCCAGGGATCAAAAATCAAGCTATCGATACTCCCTCGATCTAAGTCCTCCGACGAAATCCTCCATGCCCTGTTGATTCCGTCCACTGGAATCCATGCAATGTCATCTGGAGCAGCACCACCCAACCAAGCTTCGATCCCATCATCTACTATGGGTTCCGATCCACCCACCACAAAATTGCAACTCCTCAAACTACAGTGACAAAACTGCTATCCTAACCCTAAAACGACATCGTGCCATCGCCACGACGAAGCTTATGTCTTCCGTCCATTTTTCCCGTGCATGACAACTTTCCATGCTCCTTCTCACCTAGTATCTCCGCTCGACATAGACTAGGGTGTCGGAATTTGGAAAAAACTCCATTAACGATCATCTTCAAATCTCTCCCAAAATCCCTACTCAAAAATCCTGATTTTGTTGTTAAAACATTGTTTCCAAAAAGGAACTGGAGTGTGTATATATATATATATGAAAACTGAATCTATATCATTGGAATTTTTGACGTGCTTTGACTTTACTGTATTTCTTCTTCCTGTATAAATTTTATCTTCTAATTTAACTTAAAAATATTTTAAAATTAAGATTTAACAATTACAAACATGTTTCCTTTATACATCTTATCTCAAAAGAGTATGAGGAAAAAGATCTTGATTTTTAATCCTGTTCTTAGTATGATAACACACACAAAACAGAGGTATATATAGACAGACCTACACATTTAAAAAAATGCATATTTATATGCATTGTAAGCATTGTTTACATTCATGCAAACAATATTGTTTTCAGACATTATTTATATGCATCAAAATTTAAACAAATCTGTTCACTCACCTTTTAAAGAAGAACAGAGCCTTATTTGGAACCTGGAATTTGATTTTCTCTGAATTCGAAAACTTGAAAACTAGAAATTGAATCAGATCTACTTGGTCTTTGAATCTGAAACTACTGCTGATCGTTGAGATGATTCTTGAGTTATTACAGGTTGAAAACTGATTGTATTTAAATTTGAAACTGAGTTGCTTGCTTTGTTTTGAAAAAATGCAGTTGCATGCAGTAGACAGCTTCCAGAGTTCATTTTAAAACTTGCATCTGGGTTAAAGCCTTTAGAAAAGATTTGAAAATTCCTTTACAGGCTTTGAAATTGCTACATGCTTTTGTTTTGATGATGATCCTTGTTGAGTTGAATTGTTTTTATTGGCAGAGTTGCTTATCTTTTGGTATATTTAGTTTGAGTGAATGAAGGAATGAGCCAATTATAGAGGCATATATAGAAAAGTAGGCTACCTTCAATGGCAAGCTTCTTTCCACTTATATATATATATATATATATATATATTATTTTGATCAGAGATTTTTTTCTTTCTCCTTGCCTACATTTTTGACCAAAGATATTTTTTTCTTTGGAGGCTGAAGTGATATTTATTCGACTGAAATCATGTTTATTTTTGTGCTTGAAAATGATGTATTGTATGCTAAGCCTAAAAGCTTGTCTCCTCCTTTGACTACAAACATGTCCATAGATTTCTTTTCTTATATTGACTTAAAGCTTGCGTGTATTTTAGTTCGAATGTCAGGCTGCCCCAAAGGCTGAAATTGGAAATACTCCTCCTGTACATGCCTCTATTTTATTTGATTTCCTATTTTCTTTTTGATTTAGTAAAAGCTGATTTTTGATTTAAGTTATTGTATGCAATTGATGCCATGTTTCCCAAAGTGTTTACACATTATTATTATGTTTACATACTTATTATTATCTATTTTATTTTTATATGAACATGTACACTTGCAGGTAAACATGTGTATGAAGATACTTTGTATGTAAATATTTGTCTTCTTGCTTAATTTATATATATACTTTTGTCTGATTTCATTTTAACTCTATACATTTGTGCTTCACCTAACAATTATTATAGTTGTTTATATATATTTATCGTATGTTGCTTACACATCAAATCACTTGATTCTTGCTTTTATTTATTTCTTTTTTATTTAACTATCAATATTTAAATTATATTCATATGGTTTACTTATATTTTATATTTATATTTTATATTGATAGAATTAAATTTATTTTAAACATTATCACCCATATATATATATTTACCAAATATTAATAAGATAGAACATTTTAATTCAATTATATAAGGTAGATTTTATTGTACATATTTTAAGAGATTTATTTTAAATTTCAAAATCAACTCCCATTTCAAAATACAAATCTATAAATGGAAAATATTTCCAAAAGACTTATTTATGATAAGTTTACATTTTGTTTAATTGGATTAAATATTTATTAAAATAATGTTGCCACAATACCGTGTCATCACAGATTGCTTATGCATTGGCAATGGGAATTATCGTACATGCCATATTGTCTACAAAATCACACTTTTCTTACATATTTAATACATAGAACAAGCATCAAATCCAAATTAATAGTACTATATATTTTAGCGTTTTTAAGTATTTATGAAATAATATATATATTTTTTTATAGAAACAACGAACTCCTTATGAAGGAGTGCACGGACTCGAATTTCATTAGCAATATCAAGTATAGCATGTCAATCCTAAATTCGTGTTCAAACTTAAGTTGAGAACTTTAAATTGGAACTGTTCCAAACAACTAGTAGCAGTTAATTCAACCAAAGGCCACTACAATATAAGAAGTATAAATAAATGCACAAATCTGTAACTGAGCTAAGGATGATTCAAAATGTGGAGAATCCCATGACATTGTTATATGATAACTATGTCACGATATAGTTTCTAAAAGAATATAGAACTCACTAGAAGTCAAGCGACATACCCTAAATAGTTCCACGTGGTAAAGGCAGATGAAGAGAGATGATTGACAAAGTAGATAATTAAAACAAATAGCATATCCATTCACTAAGAGACTGACGCAATTGCTTTTTGGAAAACCGACCAATGAATTTTGAAGAAGATTCCATAGTTAACCCCAAGTACAGGTCGGGGATTAATAGAGTTAGTGGTATGCCATAGGCGTAATTATGTAATTTATTATATATATCTAACTCGATAATCAATCTTGTACAAAATAAAAGGTGTTTTCCTTCAATTTTATACCTAATAATGTGTTATATTAGTTGTTTATTTAATTAGAAGTATATTTAACATAGAAAATTCATAAATGGCATGTTTTGAGATAGCAGTTACAATGTGTTGTAATCGTGAGTGATTTATCATAATAAAATAAACATACCGTTTTAAAAATTCCTAGTCAAGATGTATCAAGATTGGATATTGATACATCCTTTAAGACTATAATATGTAATACTCACTAAATGTTGAGAAGTGTATTACTCATGGTTACTAGGGGTATCAAGGTGTTATGAACTGGTAGTTGTTGAATAACTATGGATTGACTCACTTGATAGTACTCTGTTGGTTAATATAACTAAGGTCAAACCGAGAATATCAATGCGACAATTTCACACAATTATTTCGACTTGAGAATACTGCTTGGCTTTAATGTGGAAGCTGTGCTTTGATGATAATTAACTTATGGTACGATGTCCATCGAATGACTATAGTTGGGTCGAGTAGAAGCATTGGAAGTGAAACACTATTCAAAAGAGAATTCGTCTCCTCGGTTATATGGGGTTATTATCAATGGTTAACCTCAGTCAACTCAAAGTCAAAGTATCAGGCCATAGTAATACGGTTAATAATAATTTTAGTATTGAACCAAGAATTTTGTGTTTACACTTGTAAAGTTGAATGTGCACAATGTTGGAATTTTGACCAAAACCGATTCCATAAGCCATAATGTAATACATTTTTGACGAAGAGAATTAGCGTAAATAATCATGACTACTAGGTATCGCTTATAATAAGTAAAATTAGATTTTACCAAAAGACGTGTAAGTGATAAATCCATCCGAAATGTCACACCACTAGCTAAGGTGATGTATGAACAATAATATTTGAATTGTCTAATATTATTCACCAACTGAATTTACAACTTTAAGTCGCACAACCAAAATGATGAATATTACGAATGAACCAAATGATTAATTCAATTTATGATCAATGTAAGTTAATTAATATTTATGAAATATTAGTTAATAAATTTCATTTAATCCACTTAAATTCCATTATGTTTAATATTGTGTGCGTATAAAAGTTATAAATGTACGTATCGATATATGATGTTGGTAGAGCACTTAAATTGGATTGATAAAATAAACATTAAGTGTATTTTTAAACTATTTAAATTAATTAATACTTGTGAAATATTAATAATTTTTAAACTTAGTTGATTTTTAAACTATATTGGTTTAAATAAGATGCGTATATAAAAGCTATAAACGCACGCAGCGATATACGATATCGATAGAACATTTAAATTAGATTTAAAAAGAATTAATGCTAATGGAATTTTGGAAATATTAAGGGACATACAGAGCATCTATGGCCAGCCATATATGTAGAGAGAGTATTTAATGAGATTTAATTAAGAATTTAATATACAAAGTTTTAAAGGAGGGATTTAAAAGGTTTCAATGTTTCCTTTAAAACAGATTCTCCCTTGTTCGTTTCATTTGACACTCCATCGCATTTTCATTTTCCTCTTGCCCTCTTTCTCTCTGTTTTATTCAAAATTTCATTGGTTTCCAAGCCAAAAAAATTCCCTAAAGGAAATTCAAAAAAAAAAAAAATCAAGGTGGTTCTTATTTCTAAATCCTTTCAAAATCCAAAGGCTGATTCAAGCAAATTAGAGTTTATTCGTTCTTCAAGATGCAAATCATTGGCATCATTTTTAGGTAAATTTAACTTTATTTAATTATATACTCATCATTTTCTAATAGCTTAGATTCTATTCATGTTACATCTCTTCTGTTTTGTGTGTTCAACTTGTAATATGACACAGATTCCCCTTTTGTCCATCTCAATTAATTATACGATCATCACGTAGATTTAATTTAGATATCCCCATGTTCTACATCTCACATGACTATATGTTTATTGTGATTGACATATTTCAAATCCTTTATCTCATTTTATTATTTATCCATATATTTGTGTAGTTATATTTGAATTCTCTTATAATGAATTTATACATACCCAAGTTTTTTGACTACTTTTGTCGTTGTTATGAAATAATAAAAAATAAGACTATTGTATTATGTTGTATATAAATTTTTTTAACAATCGTAAACATAAACATAAATAGACTATATTTAAACTATATTTATTGGTTGTTTAAAATTGCATTGAAAATTGATTTCTACTGAACATAGTAACTTTTTAGAAAATGATTTCTTTTGTTTATTATATGCATAAAAGTTAAAGTTTCTTTTGTTCCAGAATTCATAAGTGGTCTTTTATGTAAAGCTATAGACTTTTATTTCCTAACTATGTAATGATACTGATTTTCGATGCACGAAAATCGACATTAATACGTCCGCTGTATCAACTGCCGAGCAATTGAATGCCGAAAAACCGAACCGTTAGGGTTAAAGAAGAGGTAGAAGATGGAAGAAGAAAGAAAGAAGAAGCAACAGAAACAATAACAGAATCTCACAATCGCAGCGGAACAACATATAATGGATAAATGAATAATCTTTAAATCAAAAGAACTGTACATTTTATACATTACATCATCATTACATTACATTATCAGAGTTTACAACAACAAACAGCGGAAAAGAAATACTATATACTAGTTGATACGCTACGCCATCCAGCTCGCCTCTTTAGCTCCACAGCATCTCTTGAATTCCAGAATGACCTGATAACCTGACTCTAGACTGCCCGTGTGGAAATTGGTGGGCACCCAGAGTTTAGGAAGGAAACAATAAACTCCAGGTCAGTCATGGGACTGCTGTGAGAACTTAAAACGGTTATATTTTTAAAACAAATAAAGAATTATTTTAAAATAGATCCCCAATGCTTTTAGAAAATGTAACTACCATAAGGCCTCCCGCACACACACACAATACAAACGCAGAATCAAAGAAGATTTCTCCTTATGATAGTCAAACATGCTTGATACGCAAATTTCTTTAATATTATTATCATAAGTGCAAAGTGTAGGAAAACATTTCGAAAGTATGATATAAATCTTAGCTAACATACGACCATTATCGTTTGCCTACTATAGCTACCATGTTCAATAGCAGGTTACCGCCACATTCCATGGCAGGTTATACAACTAAAACTGTACATGGCTCATATTGTTTCTTTGGATTTTCCAAAAATGGTCAGGCCAAGGAACTTCCCATTGCCACATGGGTACGCCTTTGGAGAGACGCCCCGAGAACCTAAACGGATCTTTGCCAACACAAGGCCGGGTTACCTCTGCAAAAGTACGTAACAACTGACACGAGTATGCCATCCCCCGGTTGTAAGCAACCTTTATCCGAGGATCCTCAACCAACATCAATCACAAAGTCATATATATTTGCGACATCCACAAAAGTTAAGTATCTGGGCCCCATACCATGATACAACTTCTATCCAGAAGGAAATGTACATACCCTAAGGGGCGCTACTCCCTAAAACCTTGCTGCATCTTTCTTGTTTTGACCATTTCGAGGTGTGAGGTCCGACGAAGTCTCGTCCACAAAGCTACGGTTTATACAAAAGCTATGCTTTGATCAGCAAATGATCAGCAGCACTTCGTATGCCACATTACCAAATTGGGAATGTATCACTAGTAATCATCAACTATATAACCTCTGAGCTTGTACGTCTTAGAAAAGGGTGTTAAGCTAAGAGAATAAATTCTCCGCCACCAACAGAGATGTATTTGAATGAAACCGCTTTACATCACAAATTGTAACGTCGGACACACATCCATACAAGTCCATTCTGGGATCGAACGGAACCGAAGGCACTTCCAAAGAAGCCCTTGCATTCCGGATATTCACTAATCGGGACCGGACTTCCCATCACAAAGGCTGATAAAATCTCTATAATGGAGATCAGTCGATGCAGAGACATTCGACGGTAATCCTTCCGTTTTCGAAAATGTCTGGTCTTCAACACCGGTCTTCAAATGCTATCCATTACGACGTATCACTATTCGGAATGGGATTCATGACCCAAAGGTCCTCTCCCGGCTAAACTGAATAATGAGCGCTTATTTTAAAATAAGTGTAGCATTCAAATTCAAGAAAATCACAACAAATACCCATTTAAAGGTAAATATTGATAGTCGGTCATTTAACTATCAATAGATATGCACAACATCACCAGATTCCAAATAATTTCCCAAATTATTTAATTTCCAAAAATTTCTTTGCAAGATATATATTTTCCCACACTTCAAAAATAAATCAATGTTTATTTTTAAACAAATTCCCCTTTCCTTTATAAATTCCATGTGAATTTAAATTTCCAAATATCCATTGATATATGATTTTCAAATCGACTTCAAATATTCACTTTCAATTTATCTTTAAAAGATAAAATCTCAAAACATTTCACTTCATATTGGAAAACATTCCCATACTTGTTTAAAAAAATGTAATTCACAAATCTATTTATTTTCAACATTTGGAAAATATTCAATATACTTAAATCACAATTAAGTATATATTTTATTCTTTAAGGAAAACATTCCCTTAAACACATTCATTTGAGTCAAAACGAATGTTGCGTAAACATCGTTACGTCAACCCAAAATCACTAGTATAGAGGGATTCGAAAATACGATAGATTTATAAATCCCAATACTATACAAAAACATTTTCTTTCGAAAATCATTTATTATAACAACAGTGTTATAGTCCATCTTTTCCTTATTTCTCGAAAACGTCTATTTCAACAATAAATGTTGAAATCTATGGTTTCGATCCTTAACACATTTTATAACAACTTCAAATCATTTTAATTCTATTTAAAATATCGCTTCCCCAAAACATTTCTTTAATATATTATTCACTGTCCAAAATCGTGAATATAAATCGTTTACCAAATTCAACATTTCTACACATTTAATTAAAGGATTACCCACCGTCCAAAATCGTGGATATATCTCCTTTAATAAGCTTTCATATTTACTTATCAAATTCAATTGATTTCGGATTTATAAAACAGCGTTTATAAATTCACATTTATATATTTATTAAAAACTTCAACTTATAAAATCCCTAATTAACAAATACTATTTAAATCTCATTTAAATGCCAAAATCCAATTTATAAGTTAATTACTTATAAATCTTTTATTTTACAAAATATATTCATTTTATAACTTCACAATTTATAAATCTATAAATTTCATTCACTTATGAAATACATTTATACTTCATTTTAACACTTATAAAAACTCGTTTTATAATTCCAATATTTTAATTTATAAATATCAATTTTATAAATATTTTATATAACCCGTATATAATAATTCAAAAATCCCAATTTAAACCATTTTACAAATTAATCGACTACTTATTCCAAAAATCACATTTCGGTTATATTTCAGAAAAATCATAATTTTTATAACACATATATTTTAACGTTTATTTATTTAAAATGAATCAATTCCAAAATTCAATAAAATGTATACTTTCAAAAATCACTTGAAAATCCTTTTAAATTCGAAATCATTACTTTAACATTTTTAAAACTTCAAAAATAGTCTCAATGCTGCAACAGCACCAATACATCAACCATGACATCCAAAAATCATATATCAATATGATAACAGAATATATCGCAAATATCTGTAAATAAATCCATACTGTTGAGGAATCCAGTTGGATCCCTCCAACCTGTTTCCCTGCATCTACAGATGTTAGCACAATACGAATCCCGTTTCAAGACGAAATATCGCGGTACATGGATTTATATAAAATAATATCCGCTATTATGCGGTGCAATAGGGTCTCATCCGCTATATAATGCGGGAAATCAACTCCAAGTATATAAATAATACCAATTCCACTTCAAGGTGGAATATTGCGGATATGTGTTTATTTAATAACCTCCGCTTAATATACGGCGTATAGGGTCTATTTCAATACAATAGATAATAATTTATCATCCAAACATACAATCAACACAATCAAGCAATTTTAAATCTAACTATTTAAAATTTAAATCGAAACAGATTCGATTGAGTGAGAAGTTCTCACCTTGTTTCTAATAACAGTTGCAGTGTTTTATTTCGAATAAAATTAAAAGCGCGTTTAATTTTACCCAAAATTTACACTATCTCAAATCAACTCCAATCCAGCTTCATCGCGTAGTGCTCGTCAATACGAAGCAGACACAATTCGTTTCGTCAATTTTCGACCTCATATGAAAAAGTTATAGTGTTACAAAGTTTATACGATTTTATATATAATTTATTTTACAATTTTCTTTTAATTTTTTAAACCGTTTCAATCTAAGACATCCATTCCCTTTGCCTTGATCTCAGCCGTGTTTTGCTTTTTCCTTCCCCAGGCAAAATCGCGAACGAAGAAACCCATATGCCGATCAAAACCCTAGCTAGCCGCGACCAACTCGAGCAACTTGAAGACGATCGACCCATGCTGTTTGAAGCGCCATCATGCGAGCCACCTTCGGTTGGAATGAGACGAAGCTCGGTTGCCCCTATTCTTTGAAAACCGTGCATAAACGGCGAACGAACGCGGCCATTTTTCTTGCCCCATGGTCGACGATTCAACGAAGTACCCGTATGGATGTATAGCTGTCATCGAGCTCTAGAAAGTTGTAGTTGAAGGTTTGTTGTAATTGCTTACGGATTTGAGGATTTTGAGGGGAGAAAGAAGAACAAATTTTGGCCATTAATTTCTAGGGTGGCGGCTAAAGACAAATTAGGGTTTTGGCTGAAAATTGTGAATTATGGTGGCCTTATATAGAAAATTACGCGACACTATTCATCCTAAATTTTTCCGAACTCCAAATGAAGCATGCCGCCTGGCGTTTATAATGTTTTACCCCCATTCCGAACGTATATCGGAGGCCAATTCGATCGTATTTGGAAGATAGGTTTTCAAATCGATTATTTAAATTTAAAATTCACTTAAACTGATTTCTGTGCGTTTTAGCTTGCCCCGGACAAACCGTAAACCGATTGACACGAAATTTGAAACCATACAATAATTTAACATTACGGATCCAATGAAACTAGTTTCGTCAAAATCCGAGGCTATTTGAAAAATGACTATTTTCACTTGTCAATTAAATATTAAAATATTCAATTTCCACAAATTAACCTTTAATTCAATTTTAAAAGTTCTATAGCATCATTCTAACTCCAATATGATTTAATACAACTTTATAAATCAAATTTAATCACATTAAACCTAATTTCCAATTTTTTCTTTAATTTCAAACATTAAATCATCGATTTAATTATCCAATTAAATCTGGACATTCGAAATATGAGTTATTCGACTTACAAATTTTACTTGTTAATATTTAAAATCAATTTAATATACGAATTTCAAATGACAGGAATTCTGGGTCGTTACAAACTAAGTTGAAATATTGAATTAAATTCGTTAGCATTAAATTTAAATATATTTTACTTAAATTGCAATCTTTATATATACATATGTTATTTTAACTTAATGTGCAATTTGAAATTATTTATACATATAGATATACAAGTGCTTGTGTTATTTTAACTTAAATCAAAATGGACTTTTGTCTAAAACTGTAAAATTTATTTTCAAACTTCTCTGTAATTGAAACATTGTTATAATTATTAATTCTTTATTTGAAATACTATAGGGGCTTATTTTAACATGTATGTATGTAAAATTATCTATTATCATACATGTATATTTCATTAGTCAAAAACTTGGGCAACAATGGCATATGTTAATTCTGTAATAAATGCCATTTAATATGTCATTTAATCTAATTAAAAAAGGGAGAGAGAGAGAAACAAAAGGTTGCTCTCACTACATTTATATCCGTATCTTCCCTTAATTAATTATATATGTTAAGAGAAAGATTTTTTTTTTCTCAAATTTTTACATCTTTAGTGACACAAATATACACTTCTTGTATGTTGCACTTACACTTTACACGTATGAATGTATTTGATGCATTCATTATAATACATATAAATTAAAATTAGAATTTAAACTTCCTTTTAACTAAATTATATAAAATATGATTTTATTTAAAACTTCATTAGATTAGATCTAATAATCTTTTAGACTTCATATGCCTAATAGATCCAAAACAAGATTTTTTGTTTGAAATCCACTTATTTCCCCCGCTTCCGACTAGCTTGGTTCCAACACTTAGCGGCCTAAAAGAGGGTTGTGATTAACACTATTACTAGAGGACCTCATCAAGCTATGAAGATCTATAATGATATAGGGAGATACAGTAGTTCATTCAAGCATGTGGTTCAGGAAATTTGTTTCGTTGTGGAGGATGGAACTTCGATGAAACAACAAAAGAGGATATGTGACGATAACATTTTCAAAAGTAATGATGTTGATGGGGTCAAGTGCCAATGCTTGGCCCTATGGTTGTAGATGACTATACATCGAGTTCTGATTGACTAGGGAGCTTGGTTGTTATTTTTTTGAAGAAAACTTTTAACCAGATGAGAATTAATGGTAGGATTTGAAGCCATATATGCCTATATTAGATGCACTAGAGAGGCTAAGGAGCCTACCAGTTGTATTGATTTGTTGGAAATCTTAACTTTAGGGTGTAACATATCGTTCATTCTTTTAGAGTTACCAAGATTACGCCTGCCCCAGAACTATGTTCAATAGATGTTCCATTTGTATACAAATTCCATTGTGCCAATTGGACCCCATCTTCTTCAATCTCTCTATCCTAGATGGTGAACTCAGAAATGAAATCAGCCAACACCTGCCCTCATATCCTTCTAGGACTATAGGATATTTCATAGTAGCTAACTCGACATTCAACTTCAATAGTCTTCTTAAAGTCTTGGGTCGATGCAACACTTGCCTCAAAGGCTGATCAGTAAGGACTTTTATCTAGGGAGCCAGGAAATATGGTCACAACTTCCTCGAAGCAATTAGTAAATAGTGCGCTAACTTCTCCAGCTTTGGATAATTCTTTTCGACTTTGGTGAATCTCTTATTGTTATAAAACACAGGCCTTTGGATTCTTAACTCCTTTCATACTAAAGTCGTTTGCATAGAAAATTAAAAGATCTTCTCTTTCTGAAGGCTTTTACAAGATCGACGGTCTCTCCATATGATCCAGTAGGATTTGGAAAACTTCCTAACATTCCTTTGTCCAAGCAAACTTTCCTTTTTCCTTCTTGATGGCATCAAAGAATGATACACACTTATCTATTGCCTTTGAAATAATTTGACTCGATGCTATGGCCTTTCTGTTCAAGATTTGCATTTCCCACATTGTCTTTGAGGTAGTAACCACATTCAATGCTTTTATCTGCTTTGGATTAGCTTCTATGCCCCTTGAATTTACTATGAAATCCAAAAACTTGCTCGATGCGACTCTGAAAGAACATTTCAACGGATTAAGCCTCATATTGTACTTTCTAGTGCACTGAACATCTCTAAGAGGTTGCACATGTGATTCATTGATTTCTATGACTTCACAAGTATACCATCCATATTGACCTCCATTGTCCAACCAATTTTTTCTTTAAAAATTGATTTTTACTAATCACGGTAAGTAGCTATAGGGTTCTTCTAAACGAACAACATTAGTTGATGATAATATGGTCCCAAATCAGTGATAAAACTAGTGTTATCTTAATTTCGAGCATTCAATCATATTTGATTATAGGCAGAGTATGCATTCATGAAGGATAATAGATAATGTTCGACGGTTCCAACAACGAGTTGGTCGAATCTAGGCAGTTGGACTTATCCTTTGGGCACGCCTTTGAATAATTGACGCATGTCCACCAATTTTCATTAGGACTTTTGACTAGCATAAGATTCGACGCCCATTCAAGATATATGGCATCGCGGATAAACCCATTTGCCTTCAACTTTTCCACTTCTTCCTTTAATGTAGTGGAATGCTCTAAATCTAGGTTGAGCCTCTTCTGCTTTACATGAGGGTATCATGGGTCCACATTCAATGTATAGATGCTATATCCGACAGTATTCCACATATATCGAAAAGTGTCCAGGCAAATACATCTAGGTTTTCCTAGAGAAACCTTACCAACTCCTTTATCTTCACACCAAGCTGAGATCCGATCTTTAGTACCTGAGTGGGGTCATCCTCATCGATTGAGATGTTGATTGTAATCTCTGCTAGTGCCACCCTTGCATCCTCTGGATCCTTCCATGGATCCAAAGATTTGTGAATTTTACTACGGCGCCCGAGTTAGGTCTTAGGCAGTGATTTCTGTTTGTCAATAATTTTAATGCAGAGAGTTTTCTATAGACCGTTTCTTTTTTCATATCGCTTCGCCTCTCTGAGCTCTACAACATAAAACTCACGGAATCTAGTCTCCCTGAATAGCTCCTACATTGTTTTCAATGGGGAACTTCATCATTAGGCAAAATGGGACAAGGGACACTTTAAAACTTGCTAAGTTCGATCGGAACAAGAAAGCATTACAAGCTTAGTCATGTCTGTCGCCGCAAACGTCTACACTTGTACCATCTGTGGTCTTCTTCACCCAGCTCAAATAATGAAGCTTGGCATGAAGCATTAATCATGGGACTCATGATAGCGAAGGGAATGGGAGGTAAAACATGCATATATTCAATAAGTCTCAATTGGTGGTTTACCAAACGTAGAAGGAATTTCAAGCTAAGGACGCTAGACTTGCCCTTTACCTAATGAATGTTCTGCAATCGTTAAATGACATTGAATACTACACGATAATACATATTCCCAGAGAGGAGAATATGAAGGCTGATTTACTAGCCAAATAAGGTAGCTCTGGGGATGTGTGGTTTACTAGACTTGTTCTAGTGGAGGTTTTATCGGATCCCAATGTTGATCAGATCGACGTCAATTGGATCTTGGAAGTCGAGGAGGAAAATGAGTCATGGATGACTCTGATAAAGGAGTATTTTTTGAAGGGAAATCTCCCAAATGGAATGAATGAAAGTACCGTGGTTTATCATAGAAGAATGAGTAATATACAAGAGAGGATTCTTTGTTCCTCATCTAAGGTGTGTCACCAAAGAAGGGGCCAAGAAAATTCTTCTCGATGTGCACGAGCGAAGTTGTGGTGATCACATTAGGGGGGAGACATTAGCAAAAATGGTTCTCTGATATGGATACTTTTGGCCAGATCAATCGAGACATGATTGATTACCCTAGGAGATGTGGTACATGCCAAAGATTCATGAAGATGTCGAGAGCCCCATCCACAAAGCTTACGCAAATGGTTAGCTTGAGGCCGTTTGCGGTTTTGAAAATCGGCATAATCACTGTGCTGCCAATAATGAAGCGTGGAACAAAATATGCTATGGTAGTTGTGGACTACTTCACAAAGTGGGACGAAATGGAACCGCTATCCACGATTAGTATGAAGAAATTAATCAACTATATTGTGAAAAACATTATATGAGGATTTGGAGTCCCACAGAAGATCATCATTGATAATGAAACCCAAGTGAATGGATAGGTAGTAGAAGTGGATGAGATCAACAAATCCATTCTATAGAATAATTGATGAAGGCCATGGGTAGTTAGGTCGATGAGCTTCCACTAGGATAATGGGATTATAGGATGACCTACAAGTCGAGGACTAACCATGCTCCATTTTCTACAGCCTATAGATCAAAGGCCATGATTCCAATTGAATTGGAAATCCATTCTCACCAAAGAATGCACTATAATCCCAAGATGAACAAGGAATACTTGCTTAAGTGCCCTAAATTGGTTGACAAGAAGTGAGAAGAGGATGATTTGACGGCAGTTGCTCACCAATAAAGGATAACATGACAGTTCAACGCCATAGTCAGAAACTGTACCTTCAAGATAGGTGACCTCATTTTGAAATGAATATTTCTTTGTATGGGGGCACTTGGTCCAAACTAGGAAGCTCCCTATGCGATTGAAAAGAAATTTAGAGATGGAACTTTCAAGCTATCGACATTATCTCGATTTCACGAGCTTGGAATAGCAAGCACTTAAGATGATATTTCACTTAGACTTATATCTATATATAGTGATTGGATTCTGATGTAAAAAGGCAGAGTCTTTTATTCGTGTGTTTATAAATAGAACTGGCTTTTGGGATCGGTGGAACTATATACTTAAAAGCCAGACTTTATGTCGTCGAAACAGAGGTAAAATTTAACATTCCATATTTTGAAAACCCAGATATCTTGGTAGCCAGAGATTGGTAACAGTGAACTCCTTTGATCTATGATTAGGTCGCTAGGTATAATCGTACTACATTCGATCAGATGATTCACCCCTACGCATCTGATTTCGACAAATGCCCATAGATAGGCGAGGTCTGAGATTGCCGTCCGGAGATGGGCACCAACGAACTCTTTTGATCCATGATCGGGTTGCTAGAGTATAATCGTATTAGGGTCCATTGGGAGATTCGTCCAACGCATCTAATCTTTGGTCAATACCCAGAGATAGGCAAGGTCCGAGGGCAATTCTTGGAGATAGGCATCTGAAGCACCGGGTCCTGGAGATAGGAACTGGTATGTAATTAAACTTTTGAGATGTACAACCATACTTACATCCCAACGAGACACTCTTTATAGATGATAAGTGGTGTCGGTCAATGATTACTTTTGATCAATTCCCAAAGGTAGGCGAGATCGATGGGTGTCCAGAAATAGACGGCAAAAACCCTATTTCCTAAAGATAGGAAACGATGTGAAGTTAGAAGCTTCTCTAATTACAACCATGTCTACAGTCAAGTGGAATTCGGCCAAAGAGAAATAAGATAGGCCATGAAGTTGGCTAAATGAATATAGTTTTGTTTAGCAAAGAAAGAAATATTTTGGCAATGATAAACATAACTGAATAATGAAGTGCTACTAAGCATCTATAGAAACTTGTTCATACATGTAGAGTCTTGATGAATAATACAAACTTAATTAAACTATAGATAACCATTCGTGCACATACCAAGTATATAGGAGCACATATACAAAGACAAAAAGGTAAAATAATATAAAAATATGAAAGAAAAGCAACTTTTTATTCACATCTAAACTTTTCTAAAGCAAAAGCGGGGCCGTACCTGCACTATAACAGCCCATACAGATACACTAAAGGAAAACTAAAACAAAAGGTACGCAAGAAAACAACCTCTAGTCATGCTTTCTCTTCCTATTTCTTTTCTTCTTACTCTCAAGAGAAGTTAATTCCAGTTATAGTTACTCCTTGAAGATTTAGGTTCTTAGCATGAATGCCAACCACTGAGAGTACAGATGTTAGGACGACGAATGGGTAGGTAGGTAATGATACTGAAAGTGGGTGCGGAATATCATCAACATCTTTCTACTTCTTTATGTTCTTCAGAGTTGGAAGATAAGTAGCCAGCCTCTCCAACATTGATAGCCTAGAATTATGACTTGAAACACCATACCGCTATAACCAAACTATCCAAGAGTGTTACTAGGTAATATTGTCAAACAATATGGAGAATGAGCCTATGTGAGGTACACACATGAATATTCCTTTGAGCTAACACTGGCATTTAAACATCGAATAAATAATACACCTATACGTACACAGTATTAGCACAATGCAATAAACATTTTCACATAATATTGTCCAATACATGTTTAGAAACGCATAACACTTTCCCATTGTTTCTTCAAAAATATTTATTAATAAAGTTGGTAATATATTTATTTCATTTTTATTTTCACGATAGAAGATTAATATTTTTCTTCAACTCAAAAAAACTCTAATTTATATCCATAAATATTTCCCCCTAAATACTCCTTTAATTCAATCTTAAAAACACTTGTAAATTCCACATATTAATTTATATTAAAATATACAACGTTGCCATGCCATAAATTTTAGTGATCCATTTCACCAATTAGCTTCAGTGTTGACTTCCTAAGTTTTTACATCGACACTGTCGTGCCATTGATCTCAACATCACATTAACATCCAATGGCTGCATGCACTGTTCAAAAATATTTAAATTTAGAAAATTTAATATTCTCCATTTTCTAAGAAAGTATTATGAAATAATACAAAATTTCAAGTAAAATATTTCTTTTGCCATTTCCAAATTATTGCGTCGGACTGCCTCATATAAGGAATCGTTATCAATAAAGCTGATCAGACGTATCAACCAGAATTATTAAATCACTCTATGGACATACTAACATCCCAAATATACTACTAAAATATTTTCAATTATTATATAAATATTATTACTAGTTTAGTAAATCATACGCTTGTTTGAAATAAAATTTAGATTCAAAACGTACCTACATTCAATTTAGTAATCATTAATAATAATAAAAATCACACACCTATATTATCAATTGTAACGACCCTGACTCGACCTTCGAAAAATCGGCACCGAATACGACACTCGTATTCAAATACCGCAGATCCAAACGTTGAATCTGGTTCGTCGGAGCTTATAACACATTAAGTATAACATAGCGGAAGAAAATGAATAATACATTGATATACAACATTGATACAATATTCAGATATAATGATGATACAATAGGATGATAAAATGGATATCAATACTATCAGAGACACAAGAAATAGTAGCAGAAAGATAATGTCTTCAATGCCAAACTCCAAAAAAAATCCATTTTCAATCCAAAGCTAGCTCGAACCCACATCAAGTTGCACAAAGCTATGCAAGGTCAGCCATGGATGCCGAAGTGTAGCAAATGCGATCCACAAATCCAAAGGGCTTCGAAGGCTATCGAATCAATTCCTACTATTCGACTATCTGAAAAACCCAACTCTAGACTGCCCGTGTGGAAAATTGTGGGCACCCAGAGTTTAGGAAAGGAACAATAAACTCCAAGCCAGTCATGGGACTGGTGTGAGCAAACAAAAAAAGTTTTATCTTTTAAAACAAACAATAAAAGCTCTTAAAGTTCAAATCCGCAATGCTTTTTGGAAAATGAAACTACCATAAGGCCTCCCACCACACACACCATGCAAATGCAAAATTGGAGGAGATTTCTCCTTATGATAGTCAAAAATGCTTGATACGCAAAAACCTTTTTGATATTATTATTAGTGCATAGTGGAAAACATTTCGAAAGTATAATATTAATCCTAGCCAGCATACAACCATTATTGTATGCCTACTATAGCTACCATGTTCAATAGCAGGTTACCGCCACATTCCATGGCAGGTTATACAACTAAAACCGTACAGGGCTCGAATTGTTTTGTTGGGATTTCCCCACAAATGGTCAGGCTAAGGAACTTCATATTGCCACATGGGAACGCCTCTAGAGGGACACCCCGAGAACCTACCTGACTCTCTGCTAACACAAGGCTAGTCTACCCCTTTCCCAGGGGTAAAACCTAAGATATGCCACCCTCGGTCGTTTGCGACCTTTATCAGAGGGCCCTCTACACCAACAACATCACATAGTAATAAATATATAGTGTCCACATGAGTAAGTATCTGGGCTCCATACCATGATACCACCATTTTCCAGAAGGAATGGACATACCCTAGGGGAGCTACCCCTAAAACCTTACCGCATCTTTCCTGTTTTGACCATTACCGGGTTGTGAGGCTCGATGAGGTCTCGTCCACAAAGCTACGCTTTTTCACAAAGCCATGCTTTGATCAACAAATGATCAGCAACACTTTGTATACCACATTAACAAATTGGGAATGTATCACTAGTAACCATCAACAACATAACTTCTGAGCTCGTACGTCGCAGAGAAGGATGTTATGCTAAGAGAATAAATATCTGCCACCAAACAGAAATGTATTGATAGAAACTAGCTTCACATCTCAAAGTGTAATGTCAGACACACATCCATACAAGTCTGTTCTGGGTTCGAACAAAACCGAAGGCACATCTGAAGAAGCCCTTGCAATCCGGGTATTCACAATCCCGATCGGACTTCCCATCACTTAGGGAATCTCTATACCGGCACGACTCAGTGCAGAGACAATCGACGGGTTATCCTTTCGTTCTCGAAAATACCCGGTCTTCACCACCGGTCTTCAAATGCTATCCATAACGACGTATCGGTATTCGGAATGGGTTATATGACACAAGGTCCTCTCCCGGCTAAACCGAATAATGAGCACAATATTTAAAAACATATGGATATGGATTTCAGTTAAGTCACAACTTAAAACCCAAAACTTTCTTTTCAAATGGTTTAAACAAATTACAATTTTAAATCATTTAAACAAAAAGATTTATTTCACAAAGTTCACCAATTTTTCCACAAACGTTCATTCACGGCTTTTCAAAACAATTTCACTTCAAATTGGATTAACTTATCCAATCTTTAAACTAAAGATTTAATTCATAACTTTCAAACCATTTCAAATTCAAATCTTTTATATGAAAGATATACTATTTAAAATCCTCTTAGATTTCAAAACAAGGTTTAATAATCCTCCACAAAGGATAATTCATAGTTTTCCAAACTATTTACAATTTCATTTCAAACTTGAAATCTTACGATACAAATTGGAAATCCTTTCTTTTTATGAAAGCTATTATTATTTGAAACAAATAGTTTTTGTTTTGGGAAAAACTGATTACATTTACATAAGTTAAAGCCATTTAAGTACAAACTTGGGTTTAAATTTAAATTCCCAAAATAATACTTTTTAAATGGTTAAAAACCATATAAACACCAGTATAACTTGTATAATCTTTTTAAACCATAATTCCCAAATTATTGAGTTCAATTTCAAATATGGAATTCAAATTCAAATCAAATTATTTAAATTTTGATACATTATTAAGTTTTTCAAAATAACTTTTATTTTTGAAACTCATTTTCAAAAGTTTCAATTCCAATTCCAAAACTATTTTGGATTCAAAAATTCGATCTTTAGAATTGTTAAAAATCTACAACTTAACTAATTTCCTCGTGCAACCCCTATTTGTGTGTGTAAGGTGTAGTCCAGGGGTTTCACACAATAGTGCAACAACATCAATCATCACAGATTCAATAACAAAATCGATAAGCGGTATATTCCAATAACGCTTATCTATATACACAGATTCACAGATAAATAAGTTACATCACGAATGAGTAAATTACATCACGGATGAATAAATTACATCACATATTACATCATAGTATACAGCACAAATCAGAATAATTCGCATCACAAAGCATCACATATAAGGAATATCAAATCATTCAATAGAATCCAAACGTTCATAAGTAAAATTTATTAATCAACTGATTAATTTAAATTAGATTAATTACTTATGAATAATTTACTAATCCTGGTTAATTAATATTAATTAATTACAAATCAATTCGATTAATTACTCTCTAATCATTTATTAATTAACCTTTAATTTATAATTAATGCTTCGATTAATTATCCTTAATTAATTACAATAATTAACAAATTAATCGTTAATTAATTAATAATCATTTCTTAATCACTTTCATTAATTAATAAACCTTTTGAATTAATTATCCTTTAATTACTTAATTAACCTTTAACGATTAATTAACTAATCTTAATTAATAAATCAGTTAACCTTTAAATACTTAACCTTTAATCATTTAATTATTCTTTAATTAATTATCCTCAATTAATTACTTCATTAATCCTTAATAAATTTTATTAATTAACTAACCCTGTAATTACACAAAATGATTAACCTTCAACAAAGTAATTAGCTTTAAATTAATTACAAAGTAATTAGCTTTGATTTACTTTTATTAAGAAATTCTTTAATTAACTCCATCAAGTATTTCCCTTTAAATTACTTTCATTATCTTTTAGTTACTTTTTTTTTCTTTTTTTCTTTTCTTTTTTCTTTTCTTTTCTTCTAAGTAATTGTTCTTTAATTATTTAAAACTTAGATAATCGATGATATCCCATTTATCATACCTTATTACTTGTTTATAAAGCTTGTTAATAAATTTGAAACTTGTTTGAAACCTTGGTTTAACAATTTTTTTCTTTTAAATTTAAATCATTTTAATAACTTAAAAATATCTTGTTTGATGAATATCACCTTGGAAAAACATAGTTTACATTTCTTGGAAAAAACTTGTTTAAATAAATTTACATGAAAATGTGATTAACACTTTTTACTTTAAAATTTAAATTTCATGTTCTGGTTCTTTTTAAAACCTTGTACAATTTGTTTCCAAAACTTTGAAACATGAAACTGGTGCAAATTAACAAATCCGAGCCTAATTATTGAAATCCCGAGCATCTTCACCATTTTCTCGAGTTCGACCCGAGGTTAACCCTCATCTACCCCTTTTTTTATTTTTAAAAACCGGTTTCGTTTTTAAATTAAATCCTCTGAACCTTGTTATGAGCGAACGATCCAACGACAACTCGAGCCAAGTCTTCTTCTTCCCGAGGCACGCTTCGAGACAACACCTTCCCCTTCAACCCGGACATAAACATCAACTCGTGCACGTGTACATCTGAACCGAATGTCGTCGACAAACTCTGTGACCACCGGCACATCACCTTCAACCCACCAAACTTCCCTGACCTCCTAGATTGACGAGATCACCGAAGTATCAAAATCGAACTACTCGAGACCACTGGAACCAAAATCACCATCATCGAAAAAATCCTCATCCCATCGATCTAGCCCACCTGAACCTTCGCCGTCTCGCTCATCACTTTATCAATGAACCACGTTTCAAATCCACCAACCCCAGTCAAGACCGATTCGATGATGACAACGAAATCTTCCCGAGAACACGCTCAGCAGAAACTTTAGTCTAAACCCTAAAATGTCAAACCCAAACCACGACAGCGATCTAAAATCCAAGCGAGCATTTTTCTCGTAACCCTCGACACCCAAGCCCCCTCCAGGTTAAAGCTTGATGATCAACACAACGTTGATCGTCAGAACTTGATAAGAAACCCAAATTTGCTCATCTCGTGAATTCTCTTTAAACATAAGCTTTAAGACTCTGAAATGATTATCAAAAATCAACTTTTTACCATACGAATTCATCCCTATAATCAGAGTTTGAAATCCTGATATTTGGTTTTTCTTGGGTTGAAGAAATTTTACTGTAAATTTCATTTCTAAAATCATTTGCTGAATTTAAAATTCTAAAACTATTTTTATAATAATCATTATACTTTAACAAATAAATTTTATTTATATGTCAAAGGTTAATACTGACTCTATAGAGATTTGAATTTTTGAAGTTGATTTGTGCCTGTAAACAACAAACAGGGGTATACACAAGCCTGTACACACACAACTACTTATCTATATAAAACATGCAAGCATTTTTCACACAATCATATATACTTCATAACTTTCAGTACAAATCCAAGCACTAAGATATAAAACAGGTTTGAGAGATTTGCTCACCTGGAATGGTTATACAGAGGGCAAGCTTGAGTTTGAAATCTGGAACATGCAATTTTAAACTGCTCTGCCTTTTTATCTTTTTCCCTGATCTTAAACTCCATGCTTGATAAATTTCCAGATTTTCTTTGTTTTGGTTATCGTTTCCTCAGATTGAAAAAAATAAAGTTCATTATGGTTTTAATTGCTTCAAATACTTAATTTTTTAAATTTTACTCATGGTTTGCTTAAATTTACCTGAGTTATTCTACAACTTGCTTTAGTTTCCAGTTTGCAATCTAAAGTCGAAACCTTGAACTGCTTCTTGAGTTTTACTTTGAATTTGAGTGGTTGAACTGATTAGTTGCATGCTTTTGATTTCCACTTGATTGTGTTTATTCTGTTCTAATTTCTTTCTAGATTTGAAAACTGCATGTTGATTTTAATTTCCAAGTTTAGTTTGAACTGCTTCACATTGCATTTCTCTTTTGAAGTAATTCGGCCTGAAATCTTACCTTGCTGTGATGATATCTGCCTTTGTTTTTGCACTGGCTTTGATCCCCAGGTTTGATTTTGTTTTTAGTTTGATTTTCAAATGATTTTCATTTCAGGTTTTGAAAATATGAAATAATTTTGAGAAAGGAAGAATGAATATGCTTTTTGGACAGGAAACAACCTGGTTACTTCTTTTGATATTCACTTACATTTTAAAATAAATAAATAAAAAACCTTTTGCCACTTGTAATATTAAGCCATACAAAGTTCACAAGTGTTAATACATATGGTTACTTTTTTTACAAGTGTCCGTTATTGTTAAAACTGTGTTTAAATCCCTCTTCTCTATTTTATCTTACAAGTTATGTTTACACCCTTGTTTAAAATTTATTTGTAACTTTGTTTTAATTCTTACTTTATTTTTAATTTATGAAAACATGCTTTATGCTTTTAAACCTCTTTATTAATTTATTTAAAAATTATTTACATACACTTGTATTTATTTTACTTTTACAACTTTTAAAGAGAAATGGATTAAAACAATTTGTACACGCAGCAAATAAATAATACATATATACATTTCTTAGTTTATAAAGCTTTTGTAAATTTATTTATTAAATCAATTTTATTTACAATACATTTATTAAATTTAAAAAGGTAAATATTTTATATTCATTCTTGTTTTAAATTTCAAATTCAAGTCGTTGTACAAATCATAACTTTTAAAGAAATTGATTTCAAAGTTTAGTTGTATTTTAACAATAAACACATATATAGATTATAGGTAAATAGGCACAAGGAAGAAGTTGCAAAAAAATTTAGTCTAAAAAACAAACTTCTTGTCCCTGAAACTAATTTTTTTTCTAAATTTTTCCTTTAGCCTAAAAACCCCTATAGATTATATATGTATATAAGTCTTTAGGATAAAGGTTTAACTTCAAACAACTTTTAAAAATACATATCATAAAATTAAATTCAAATATCTTTATATTAATTTCTATTTATATTCCCTTTTATAACTATTTATACATTCTTAAGAAAATAATTCTTATATTGATTTTAAATACTATCTTCCCAATCACAATGTATTTATCTACATACATGTATATATAATAGAAAACAAATCTCTGCTAGTTTATAAAATTCTTAAATCCAATTTATTTCTCAGAATATTTATTCTTGAATTTCAAATTCCAGATTCAATTTAAAAATCCATTTATATACATATATATAAATTTTAAAGCTTTTATTAATTCCTATTTTCGCAATCTATTTATATAACCCACATTTTAATTGTTTTTGGAGAAACTCAAATAAATTTTACCAATTAACCTCACAATTTAATTCAAAATTTTATATTAATTACCAAATATTTCAATGTTTAATTCCAAAGATCAAATTAATTATTAAATTAATTTGGCCTTAAATACAAGAATGTTACGGATTCCCCCCTTAAGAAAATTTCGTCCCTGAAATTTGCCAGAGAGACAACAAAGAATGGATAGATACACCAAGATAGAGAATCGACTCATAAATCAAGCCGATTATCTATTCTGTATTTGGCTCACCAAATCAGGATATCACTAATAGATACAAGAACGAATCTGTTTAACTCTTTATAAGATACGTGGGGTCATCCAGATCTACGAAGTATGCAGAGGCACTGGTTAGTTCAAAGGAATAACTAACCACTCGTAGAATATATCGAGACCCAAATGATAGATAAATGGATTTAATCTTTCACAACTCTCAAACACTAGATATGGATTCCAAACTTAAGTCGGAACACCCCAAATTATATATCTTGTCCCTCTTCGGACTTTGATCCACATAAGAAATTGCAATAGAATTTCGAATTTGGTTTAATCGAAATTGTTTTATCGATACAATTCAATTTTTACTTTATATTTTAGTTAACCAATTTATTCCAATTCAAATTTCAGTTTCGCTAAAGTTAAAAACGAAAAGCTGAGAGAAATTTGACGAAGAGAATACGAAATAGAAACTTATCTACATGATTCGTAGGGCCACCATCACATCGAAGCTTCTTCCTCGAGCTTCCATGAAGCAATCAAAGAATTGAAAAGACGAATCAAAGGAGGTTGATAGAGAAAGTTATTTCCACTATTGCAGGGTATTGACCATTTGTAGTGGTACTTCCCTGTTCCCTATCTCGTCCTCTTCTTGCACTCATACTTACTATCAGTGAATAGTAAGAGAATTTACTGAGGCATACGAACGTATATCTTAGGGATATTCATTCTAGGGTATACTTCACCCTATCTCTAATGAGTCACTTAATGTGTTATACTCCTGAGCTAAAGTTCCAACCTTCAGCTCTGATACCACTTTAACGATCCTGACTTGACCTTCGAAAAATCGGCACCGAATACGATACTCATATTCAAATGCGGCAGATCCAAACGTCGAATCTGGTTCGCCGGAGCTTATAACACATTAAGTACAACATAGCGGAAGAAAATGAATAATACATTGATATACAACATTGCTACAATATTAAGATACAATGATGTTACAATAGGATGATAAAATAGATATCAATACTATCAGAGATACAAGAAATAACAGCGGAAAGATAATGTCTTTAATGCCAAACTCCAAAAAACTCCATTTTCAATCCAAAGCTAGCTCGAACCCACATCAAGTTGCACAAAGCTATGCAAGGTTTTCCATGGATGCTGAAGTGTAGCAAATGCGATCCATAAATCCAAAGGGCTTCGAAGGCTATCGAATCAATTCCTACTATTCGACTATCTGAAAAACCCAACTCTAGACTGCCCGTGTGGAAAATTGTGGGCACCCAGAGTTTAGGAAAGGAACAATAAACTCCAGGTCAGTCATGGGACTAGTATGAGCAAACAAAAACAGTTTTATCTTTTAAAACAAACAACAAAAGCTTTTAAAGTTCAAATCCACAATGCTTTTTGGAAAATGAAACTACCATAAGGCCTCCCGCCACACACCATGCAAACGCAGAATTGGAGGAGATTTCTCCTTATGATAGTCAAAAATGCTTGATACGTGAAAACCTTTTTGATATTATAATCAGTGCATAGTGGAAAACATTTCGAAAGTATAATATTAATCCTAGCTAGCATACAACCATTATTGTATGCCTACTATAGCTACCATGTTCAATAGCAGGTTACCGCCACATTCCATGGCAGGTTATATAACTAAAACCGTACAAGGCTCGTATTCTTTTGTTTGGATTTCCCAACAAATGGTCAAGCTAAGGAACTTCCTATTGCCACATGGGAACGCCTCTGGAGGGATGCCCCGAGAACCTACCCGGCTCTCTACTAACACAAGGCCAGTCTACCCCCTTCCTAGGGGTAAAACCCAAGATATGCCACCCTCGGTCGTTTGCGACCTTTATCCGAGGGCCCTCTACACCAACAACATCACAAAGTAATAAATATATAGTGTCCACATGAGTAAGTATCTGGGATCCACACCATGATACCACCCTTTTCCAGAAGGGATGGACATACCCTAGGGAAGCTACCCCTGAAACCTTGCCACATCTTTCTATTTCGACCATTACCGGGTTGTGAGGCTCGATGAGGTCTTGTCCATAAAGCTACGCTTTTTCACAAAGCCATGCTTTGATCAACAAATGATCAACAACACTTCGTATGCCACATTACCAAATTGGGAATGTATCACTAGTAACCATCAACTACATTACCTCTGAGCTCGTACGTCTCAGAGAAGGGTGCTAAGCTAAGAGAATAAATCTCCGCCACCAAACAGAAATGTATTTGATAGAAACCATCTTTACATCTCAAAGTGTAATGTCAGATACACATCCATACAAGAATGTTCCGGGTTCGAACAAAACCGAAGGCACTTTCGAAGAAGCCCTTGCAATCTGGGTATTCACAATCCCGATCGAACTTCCCATCACTTAGGGAATCTCTATACCGGCGTGACTCAGTGCAGAGACAATCGACGGGTTATCCTTTTGTTCTCGAAAATACCCTGTCTTCACCACCGGTCTTCAAATGCTATCCATAATGATGTATCATTATTCGGAATGGGTTATATGACACAAGGTCCTCTCCCGGCTAAACCGAATAATGAGCGTAATATTTAAAAACATATGGATATGGATTTTAGTTAAGTCACAACTTAAAACCCAAAACTTTGTTTTCAAATGGTTTAAACAAACTAACATTTTAAATCTTTTAAACAAAAAGATTTATTTTCACAAAGTTCACCAATTTTTCCACAAAGGTTCATTCATGGATTTTCAAAACAATTTCAATTCAAATTGGATTAACTTATCCAATCTTTAAACTAAAGATTTAATTCATAACTTTCAAACCATTTCCAATTCAAATCTTTTATATGAAAGATATACCATTTAAAATCCTCTTAGATTTCAAAACAAGTTTTAATAATCCTTCACAAAGGTTAATTCATAGTTTTTCCAAAATATTTACAATTTCATTTCAAACTTGGAATCTTTCGATACAAATTGGAAATCCTTTCTTTTTATGAAAGCTATTATTATTTGAAACAAATAGTTTTCGTTTTGGGAAAAACTGATTACATTTACATAAGTTAAAGCCATTTAAGTATAAACTAGGGTTTAAATTTAAATTCCCAAAACAATACTTTTTAAATGGTTAAAAACCATATAAACACCTTTATAACTTGTATAATATTTTTAAACCATAATTCCCAAACTATTGAATTCAATTTCAAATATTGAATTCAAATTCAAATCAAATTATTTAAATTTCAAAACATTATTAAGTTATTCAAAATAACTTTTATTTTTGAAACTCAATTTTAAAAGTTTCAATTCCAATTCCAAAACTATTTTTGATTCAAAAATTCGATCTTTAAAATTGTTAAAAATCTGTGACTTAACCAATTTCCTCGGGCAACCCATATTTGTGTGTGTAAGGTGTAGTCCAGGGGTTTCACACAATAGTGCAACAACAGCAATCATCACAGATTCAATAACAATATCGATAAACGTTATATTCCAATAACGCTTATCTATATACACAGATTCATAGATAAATAAGTTACGTCACGAATGAGTAAACTACATCACGGATGAATAAATTACATCAAATATTACATCGCAGTTTACAGCACAAATCAGAATAATTCGTATCACAAAGCATCACATATGAGGAATATCAAATCATTCAAACATTCAATAGAATCCAAACATTCATAAGTAAAATTTATTAATCAACTGGTTAATTTAAATTAGATTAATTACTTATGAATAATTTACTAATCCTGGTACAAATCAATTTGATTAATTACTCTCTAATCATTTATTAATTGACCTTTAATTTATAATTAATGCTTCGATTAATTATCCTTAATTAATTACAATAATTAATTAATTAATCATAATCATTTCTTAATCAGTTTAATTAATTAATAAACCTTTTGAATTAATTATCCTTTAATTATTTAATTAAACTTTAATGATTAATTAACTAATCTTAATTAATAAATCAATTAACCTTTAAATGCTTAACCTTTAATCATTTAATTATTCTTTAATTAATTATCCTCAATTAATTACTTCATTAATCCTTAATAAATTTTATTAATTAATTAACCCTGTAATTACACAAAATGATTAACCTTCAACAAAGTAATTAGCTTTAAATTAATTACAAAGTAATTAGCTTTGATTTACTTTTATTAAGAAATTCCTTAATTAACTCCATCAAGTATTTCCCTCTAAATTACTTCCATTATCTTTTAATTACTTTCTTTTCTTTTCTTTTCTTTTTTTCTAAGTAATTGTTCTTTAATTATTTAAAACTTTAGATAATCGATGATATCCCATGTATCAAACCTTATTACTTGTTTATAAAGCTTGTTAATAAATTTGAAACTTGTTTGAAAACTTGGTTTAACAATTTTTTTCTTTGAAATTTAAATCATTTTAATAACTTAAAAATATCTTGTTTGATGAATATCACCTTGGTAAAACATAGTTTACATTTGTTTGAAAAAAAACTTGTTTAAATAAATTTACATGAAAATGTGATTAACACTTTTTACTTTAAAATTTAAATATCATGTTCTGGTTCTTTTTTAAACCTGGTATAATTTATTTCCAAAACTTTAAAACCTGAAAGTGGTGAAAATTAACAAACCCGAGCCCAATTATCGAAATCCCGAGCATCTTCACCATTTTCTCGAGTTCGACCTGAGGCTAACCCTCATCTTCCCTTTTTTTATTTTCAAAACCTGATTTCGTTTTTAAATTAAATCCTCTAAACCCGGTTACGCGTGAACGACTTAACGAGAACTCGAGCCAAGTGTTCTTCTTTCTCAGGCACGCTTCAAGACAGCACCTTCCCCCTTCAACACAGACACAAACATCAACTCGTGCACGTGTACATCTGAACCGAACGTCGTCGACCAACTCTGTGACCACCATCACATCATCTTTGACCCACCAAACTTCCACGACCTCCTAGATTGACGAGATCACTGGAGTATCAAAATCGAACTACTCGAGACCACTGGAACCAAATCACCATCATCGAAAAACTCCTCGTCCCGTCGATCTAGCCCACCTGAACCTTCACCATCTCGCTCAACACTTCATCAATGAACAACGTTTCAAATCCACCAGCCTCAGTCAAGACCGATTCGATGATGACAACGAAATCTTCCGGAGAACAGGCTCAACAGAAACCTTAGTCTAAACCTAAAATGTCGAACCCAAACCACGACAGCGATCTAAAATCCAAGTGAGCATTTTTCTCGTAACCCGCAACACCCAAGCCTCCTCCAGGTTCAAGCTTGATGATCAACACAACGTTGATCGTCAGAACTTGATAAGAAACCCAAATTTGGTCATCTCGTGAATTCTCTTTAAACATAAGCTTTAAAACTCTGAAATGATCATCAAAAATCATCTTTTTACCATATGAATTCCCTATAATTAGAGTTTGAAATCCTGATATTTGGTTTTTCTTGGGTTGAAGAAATTTTAATGGAAAAATTTCATTTCTAAAATCATTTGCTGAATTTAAAATTATGAAACTATTTTTATAATAATCATTATACTTTAACAAACAATTTTTATTTATATGTCAAAGGTTAATACTGACTCTATCGAGAGATTTGAATTTGAGTGGTTGAACTGATTTGTTGCATGCTTTTGATTTCCACTTTTAAAAATCCATTTCATAAAATTAAATTCAAATATCTTTATATTAATTTCTATTTATATTCCCTTTTATAACTATTTATACATTCTTAAGAAAATAATTCTTATATTGATCTTAAATCCTATCTTCCCAAACATAATGTATTTATCTACATACATGTATATATAATAGAAAGCAAATCTCTACTAGTTTGTAAAATTCTAATCCAATTTATTTCTTAGAATATTTATTATTGAATTTCAGATTCCAGATTCAATTTAAAAATCCATTTATAAACATATATATAAATTTTATAGCTTTTATTAATTCCTATTTTCACAATCTATTTATAAAACCCACATTTTAATTGTTTTTGGAGAAACTCGTATAAATTTTACCTATTAACCTCACAATTTAATTCAAAATTCGATATTAATTACCAAATATTTCAAAGTTTAATTCCAAAGATCAAATTAATCATTAAATTAATTTGGCCTTAAAATCAAGAATGTTTCATCAATCAAACATTCAATAAATTCAATTTAATTTTTCCCCATATTTTACTTTCATATATATAATATATTACTTTTCTTTTATGATGAAGCAATTATACATATACCTTTGCAATTTCTTTCTTAAATAAAGAAACTGTTGGGTTGTTTTAATGTCTGGCTCTGTCCAGATTTAATTGGGTTTAGAAACATTTGAGTGGTAACTCCTTCTCAATTTACACATTCTGGACTAAGCTAAATGAAAACCAAAATTAATTCAACCAAACACACATCAAATAAAAAACAAACAAATTCCTTAGCAGAAAACAATCTATCAACATCCGCTATGCATTCAGATCTCTTCTGGATTAGGCTACTCCATTCAAAGCTACATAGAGGTGATAGGGATTATATATATACTAATAAAAATAACAAGTATGTCCCTAGATGACTACCCAGTAATCATCATATACTTCTACTATCCTTTTAATATAGGGTAACCATCCAACATTCCCAAAGGGATGGGGACTCTAAGTCTCTCTATGGTAAAGACTCATGTCTTTTATATATTATGTATTGTTCTAAACCTACTCCGATACAAAAATGGAACACCACACCTCTATACCCAAACTATCCTAGAGTATTACTAGGTGATACTATCAGATAATACAGAGAATTAGGCTATATGGGGTATACATGTGAATATTCCCTTAGGCTAATATTGGTATGCATTTAAACATCGAATAAATAACTTACCTATGCGTAGATATTATCAGAACAAAACAATAAACACATGTACCTCCATGATAGAACAATAGACAATGTACAATAAATACTAGAGATCATAGAGTCAACATCGCAGTGATAATATATATAGTATAGAATATACACCATTTGTGCAATATACATTACAATAATATACACTCAAGTGACTTTACAATACATGATGATAATCTACAATACTGAATATCTAGTCTTCTCTATGCCTAGAAAGTACAAGCTCGTCTTATCGTCCTTGAACCTAAAAAGTCTCGGACTGACCCAAGTATTATGTAAATAACACACGGGTCGGACTATATGAAAATATTGAGGCCAATACATATATGGATATAGAATATTCATAGAATAAAGGTGATGACAAAAAATATAAAAAATAGCAACAACCGTGAAACCAAGCATAAAGAAGTCATCACCCATATAAAATCACATCAAATACTATCCAACAAAAACAATATCAAATGGATGAATCATCCATATCCAGAGATCATCGTAAAAATCCAAAAAACCACTATAAGTGAAATTAAGTTTCCCTGGTCTATCATAATCATATAAGTAAACAAATAAAGGTCCATGCATCTATCATATAATTAGTGACAAACACTTGTAAAGTATAGTTGAGGACGCATGTCTATAAAGGATAATCGATGACATAGGTCTAAGAAAGATAGTTAGCAACACATGCCAATGAATGGTAATTGGCGACACACCCATGAAAAGTAATAGGGACACACGCCAAAGAATAATAAAAGGCGACACATGCTAAAGAAGGATACGAGGGTTGATCATACACTAGACTTATAGTGATTCCATAATGAAATTCTATTTTAAAATAAATTTACAATTAAACTTACAAATTAAATATAAAATATAATTCAAAATCTTCACTTTATTCTAAACTAATTAGAATTATAACATCTTCCTTTAAATTATATAATAATTGAAATTCTCATATTATACAAAGAGATTTTTATTTATTCAAAACATATCCAAAATCTTATAAATTTTTTTGATGGAAGAGTGATCCTCTAACAAGGACAGCACTCATTATATTATTAAATAAAAATTAAAATCCATACAAATGTTTGATAGGATTAAGTTATTACTATTATGCAAGATCATCACCATGATGGTTAACAACATGAAAATAGAACAAAATAAAAGAAAATATATCTATACAATTGTTTGAATTAACAAAGCAACAATGGATGATATGAATAAAAATAGCAAATGTTCTTGTTGATGATGCTACTTCATGTTGCTACGCTGATGCTGATGTTGCCGCAATGATGTTGTTGCATGTTGCGATGTAGCAAATAGCGGGGGACAGTGAAGCACTTCAAACTTGCAACTGGACAGTAAAACACTTTAGACTTGCGACTGGACAGGATAGAGGACTACAGGTAAGGCCTGAGCATGAAGTATGATCCGCAACTTGCATGCATTTAGGGACTGAAAATAATTGCAAATCAGTTGCAAACTGCGCCTGTAAGTGTTTTAACGAAGATGACTGGCTAGCCTGAACAAATGCGAGATTTTAAGATGTCCATAGAATATGGGGATGTGTGGATTTGCAAAGGTTGCATAAAGGTGCTGCATAGGTAATCAACAATGCATATGTGCATGAAGGTGCTGCTTTGGTACTGAAGTGTGGAAGGTGTATTGATGCAAGATGTTTAATAAATAGAGACAGATTGATTCCACCCGGCTAAATAGTGATGCATATGTGCTACCAAGATGACACATAGGTGCTGCATAAGCATAAGATATGGTGCTGCATAGATGCTTTAAAGGTTCATGCATGTACGAGATGACATGTAAATAGGGGCTATGTGTTTCCACATAGTTAGGCAGAGATGTATGGACACATAAGAGGACGATGTTGTGTTCTTAGCCAATGGGAAGTGCTGCCGGTTAGCGCCGGATGAGGTTGGAATACTATAACGACCAGAATTTCAGCCATTTGAAATTCGTATATTTAATTGATTTTAATTATTCACAAGTTAATTTTATAAGCTGAATAAATTATGTTTCGAATATCTTGATTTAACTGGATAATTAAATTGTTAATTTAATATTTGAAATTGTCGAAATAATTGAAATTTGAATTTAATGTGAATGAAAATGATTTATAAAGTTGTACTAAATTGTATTTGAATTTGAATGATGTTAGAGAACTTTTAAAATTGAAATAAAAGTTAAATTACAGAAATTGACTATTTTAATATTTAATTAACGTGTAAAAATAGTCATTTTTCAAGTAATGTTGGATTTTGACGAAACTGGTTTCATTCGATCTGTACTATTATATTATTGTAGGATTTCAAATTTGGTGTCAATCGGATTTACGGTTTGACAGGGGTAGGTTAAACGCGTAGAAATCGGTTTAAGTGAATTTTAAATTTAAAAAATTCAATTCGAAAGCCTATTTTCCAAATACGATCGAATTGGCTCCCGATATATATTCCATTGTGTTTAGAATAGGGGTAAAACATTATAAAGACCAGGCAGCACACTTCATTTCGAGTTCGAAAAATTTTCGGGTGAATAGTGCACGTAAATTTTATATAAAAGCACCTCACTTTCTCCATTTTTCACAAGACTTAGGTTAAAGAACCCTAGCCGCCGTTTTATATTTCAATGGCTGAAATCATTCAATTTTCGTCCCCCTACATCTCGAAATTAAACAAAAGCTTTCAATGACAATACTTGGAGCTCGCCATGCTCTATAAATCCAACTGTCACGATTTGGAATGGAGTTGCATAGTGTCATTGATCTATCCTCGAAGTTGCATTGTTCACCTACAATTATCTCGGCATTGGTGAGGCCAAGCTTAGCATGGCTAGGGCCGGGGGTGTAGCGAGTGATGGCTCCCGCGATGATGTGGTTCGATCGACCTTCGGTCGTCAATAAGGTGGTGCGGCGATCGATTTGATAACGTCGTGAATGGGTGTTTCTCGCATACGAGATGCTTGGGGAGAAGAAAGCAAGCAACGACCTGGATTTTGATTTTTGAAATATACGGCCCAGATAAAAGTAGGGTTTTTGATGAAACGAGTTGCGTTTGGTCCGTATTGACGAGCACTACATTTTAGAGCTGGTTTGGAGTAGATTGGAGCTAGTGTAAATTTTGGGTAAAATTAAGGCTGTTTAATTTTACTAAGAATAAATCACTGCAACTGGTATTGGAACCAATGTGAGTCCAACTCTCTCTTTCTGCCTCATTGATATTTTTATATAAGTGAGAATAATTTTTTTTTGTGATGATTTATGAATGTTTAGATGATATAATATATTATATATTGATTGGCATTTGAATATATTCCTGCCTATTAGAGCAGATGAGACCATATACGTTCCCATGTATGAGCGGATGACCCTTTATACATGCGTTTACCTCGAAGTGGATATTGTACACATATTCTAATATGTATATTTGTTGTAGGTGTCTGTTTGGAGGGATCCAACTGGATTCCTCACCAGTATTGGTTTTATTTACAGATATTGATATATGTGTTGTTATCATGTGATATATGATGTTTTGGATGCCGTGATTGATGTATTTAGTGCTGTTGCAGCGTTGGGCCTATTTTTGGTAATTTAAAATTGTTAAAGTGGTGATTCCAAATTAAAACGGATTTTTAAAGTGATTTTGAAAATAGATGTTTTATTATTTTTTGAATTGTTAAAGAAATGGATTTATTTTGAACAAATAAAGGTTATAATTTTTATGTCATAAAAATTATGATATTTGTGAAATATAATTGAAATATGATTTTTGAAATATGAAGTAACTATTTGGTAATATAAGTTAAATTGTGGTTATTGATTTATTTTAAATGGTTTATATATAAGATTTACAAAATCGATATTTTATAAAGGAAAAGTGATGGAATTATAAAGAAGTTTTATAAGTGTTAAAATGAAGTAATAATCGAATCTTATGAGTAAATAAGATTTATAATTGATGATGTTATAAAAAGAATGATTTTGTAAATAAATGAATTATAAGTAATTAACTTATAATTTGGATTTTTGGCGTATAAATGATATAAATGAGTTGGGTTAATAAGAGAATTTTATAAATGAAAGTTTTTATGAAATAATAAAAGGAGTTTATAAACATTGTTTTATAAATGTGAAATCAACTTATTTGAGAAGTTAAATATAGAAATTATTAAAGGAATTTCACCCACGATTTTGGAAAGTGGATAATTCTTTAAATTAAATGTGTAAAAGCAATGTAGTTGGTTGGAATTATTCCACGATTTTGGACAGCGGATAATCCTTAAAATAAATATGTTGAAGTATTGAATTTAGTAAACGAATTATGTTCACGATTTTGGACAGTGAATAATCTTTTAAAATGTTTTGAACAGTGGTATTTAAATGGAGTTAAATGATTTAAACATGTTTTTAAATGTGTTAAGTATCGAATACATAGATTTCAACATTCATTGTTGAAATAGACGTTTTCGAGAAATAAGAAAATGATGGACTATAACACTTTTGTTATAGTAAATGATTTGCGAAAGGAAATGTTTTGTATATTATGTGGGATTTATATATCTATCTAATTTTTGAATCCCTATACTAGTGATTTTGGGCCGTCGTAAAGATGTTTTACTCAACATTTGTTTTGACCCAAATGAATGCGTTTAAGAGAATGTTTTCCTTAAAAGAATAGAAAATATTTTAAAACGTGATTTAAGTATATGTAATATTTTCTAAGTGTTGGAAATAAAGAGATTTGTGAATAGGCTTATATTATTGAAATAAGTATATGGAAATGTTTTCTAATATAGAATATTGAAATGGCTACGAGAATATATCTTTTTAAAGATAACCTAATGTGAATATTTGGAGAGTGATTTAATTAATAAAATATTTAATTAAAAGGGCCTAGTGATTGCATATGGTGCTAGATATTTGTTTGTTTGCTTTGATAGTTAAATTGCCGACTATCAAATTTGGGCATTTTAGTTCCTCGACTTGATGTGGGAACTATTTAGTTGTACACTTAGTATGTAACCTTCTGTGTAGGATTTATTATAATTTGTGTTGAGGATGTTGATTCGTATAGTGCGGAGTATTACTCCTATCTATCGAGCTTCCTTCTTGGTCAAAGGATAGTAAGTTGAAAGTTGGAGACTTGATAAGTCTATTAGACTTAGTTTCTATGTGAGGTTTAGAAATGATTTTGCGTTGTTAGTGCGAAGAGACAGGGATTGGTTTATCCGAAAACCACTTCAGACCAATGTATATGCGTTCGATTGTGCAGATTGTGATGATATTGATTTTCAGGATTTTCATAGTGGAGGGTTGCTTGTTGATTATTTGGGGTTAAAATCCCAATATACATCCAGTAGAGTAGTCTCTTCGTTATGAAATATCCAATGCAAGGACTATTCGCTACCAATCCTAGAGATTTCCGACAGAGTGTGGTAGGAAAGTACCTTCGGTTTGTCCTATCTCTGGACAACTTGTATGCACGTTTGTCTGACATTGCATTTCTAAAGATTACGTACATTGGTTTTTACAAACGTGCATCAGTGGTGGAGGAGATGGCAACTTCTCTTAGCTTAACACTCTCCTTGAGATGTACGAGCTTTAGGGTTGTATTTTTATGGAAGGCAATTAATAGTCAACGGAAATGGATGTGTGGCATTCAAAGTGATGTGATATGTGATATGTGAAAGGTAATCATTACATCTAGCCTCATCAACCGGAAATAACCAAAACGGGGTTAGATGCAGCAAGGCTAAGTAGGTCGCTTCCAAGTAGGATTGATCATCCTCTTCTAGATATATCTTTACATGCTATGATGTTGTGTATCTGATTATTGTGGTTTGTATGCTATGAGGGCCCTTGGAAAAGATCGGTAACGACCGGAGGATAACATATTCGGTACCATTTGGTTATAGAGGGGGGTCGGTCTTGTGTTGGTAGAGGGCATATGTACTGTGCTTCAGGACATCCATCGGAAGGTAGTCCCTTCACCTGGTCATTTGTATGGAAATCCAAACTCCACTACGTGCCTGCCATTTTATTTGTAGAGCCTAGGATGCTGGAATTTAATAGTGGTAACAATTTCGGCTATTTTGAATATTATTTGTATACTAGACACTAGTATAATATCAGATGATTGGATATGAAATGTTTTAGTTATCGTAAGTAAAAACTTGTCCGTGTTTATGTGTGGGCGTGTCTTACGAGATACTTTTGGTTTGATAAAGGAAAAGTTTGGTAATTTAATAAATTCAATTGAGTGTGTTTCTCACGCTGGTTTACCAGACTGATCCGTGCGTTCTATCCTTTCAATGCTTGGGTCAGACCGAGTATATTTACAGGTATAGTTTTGGTGCTTTTGGAGCTTTAGCATGAGAGCTGCAAGATCTTCATTTTTGTGTACACATATCAGTTTATTATCCGGTGTGCTTGTTGTATATTATAGCCAATTGTGAGGACAGGTTATTATAACTGTTCTGGCTGATAACTAGTGATTGATTGTTGAACTCTGATTGATGTATGTATATACAGTTTCTGTTTTGTAAAGATCATAGATATGATATTATATGTTTTCCGCCGCGATGTGAGATTCTGTATTGTTCTGTTGGTTCTATCTTCTCACTTTCTTCTTTTCTCTTCTTCTCTCTTCTTTTCTTTCTCTTGACTTTTCATCAATCTGTGCTTTTTGGGACGGACATGTGTGGTTTATTATCGATTCAAAGGGTACAGATTTGTAGGTCGCTACACGTGGTATCAAAGCTTAGATTTTGTATATTCTTAAGCTTTGATGTGTACTCGGTATAGATATGGACAGTAGCACCATAGATTGAGTTGAGTGTATTATACATATGAGCGTATATTTATTAGTTGTTATAAACATGTTTTATATTGTGTTTGCTTATCCGTTGAGTAATTTGGGAATTCTGGTCGGTATGTGGGACGCCATGTGTGACGGCCCAGAATTTTTAACAATTTAAAATAGAATAATTAATTGATTTCAAATATTTAAAGGGTAATTTAACTTGAATTTCAAATATAAATATTTAATTGATAATTAAATTATTGAATTATATAATTCGAAATTGGGTAAAATTTTGAATATGGAATTTTAAGCCTGTTAAAATATAATTTGAAGGCTTATAAATTTTTTAATGATGATACTGAAGATAATAAAATGGTTGAATTTTAATTTAAAGGTGATTTGTTCAGTTTTAATAATTTTTCGTTTAAATTGACATTCAAAAATAGCCTTCCGAGGCACAGTCTCGGAATTCGACGAAACCATTAGATCCGTAATAGTCAGTTATTATCGGATTTCAATTTTCGTAGCGTTTGGATTTACCTTATGCTCGTGTTGGGTGAGAAACGCGTTGAAATTAAAACTAATAATTTAATATTTTAAATCGATTTTAAAAGCTAACTTCCACGTACGATCAAATTAGCCTCCGAAACACGTTCCATTGTGTTCGGAATGCGGGTAAAACCCTATAATCGCCTAGCGGCATTGCTTAAGAGGAGTTCGAAATTTTATGGTAGCAATTACAAGGGGCATTTTGGAAATATTATAATATAATAAATTTTGAAGTACATTTAGTCAGAGATATTTTTATAATAGCATACGCAGGAAGCTATTTTCCCAAACCAATAATTTATTTTCGTCTTCCTCTCTAAGCTTAATGGAGAAATCGAAACTAAACTAAAAAAAAGGAATGGCCGCAACTTCGCTTTCAAAAAAATAAAAATAAATAAAGAATATAAAAATGGCTATTTGAAATCGTTCAGAAACGAAAAGGGGCGAATATATTTTCACGCTTTACTCAAATTTCGATTCCTCTTCAACAGTTCGAAGGCGGCCTCCCAAAATTTCTTCATTCCTTTCATTTACGTATTCAAACTACATTCGAACTTAAGAGGAGCAGGCCACGTGAGCATGTAAGCGAGCGCCACTTGTTTGTCGAGCCGAGGATGTCGCAGTGACGTCGACAGGGTTGGTTTGTCGAACTGTAGCTTGGGATTAGGGCTTGCGATTTCAGGTAATTGGAAGAGGGAAGGAGGCGAGGTGCTCTATATGAGGGGAGCGCATGAGGCCGTGACCCGGTTCAAGTGGTATCGTGGTTTTGGAATTGAGTGCTGAGGCGTGCAGAAGTGTAGGAGGGAAGTCTCTGGAGGTGGCTGCGATTTTGGTATGCGACTTGGAGGCTGCTCGAGATGGTTGTGGTCAACTAGGCAGTGGGGGAAAGCTTAGGTTCTGCGCGATTTTTGATTTCGGCCGTGATGAAATCAAGGTATAATTTGTTTTCAATATAAATATATTTATCAAAGATTTATTTTTACGATACTGTATATGTGTAATAAGGAACTAGATTTTTATTTTGAACTCTACCTATGTATTGTATATATATAGGTCAGAAGAAAAAAAAATTAGCTCAGAAAGTGATTTTACAGTAAGGATCTATATATATTTATATATATATAACAAATCGGATAAAAGAAAAAATATATCTATATATTAAGTTTTACAGTAACGAAATTATTTTTATAAATATGTGTGTGTATATATATATATAGTTCAAAGATAAAACAGGGAAATATAGGATTTACATATACACCTTCTAAACTTACTAGATTAGTTCTAAAACATTGGATTATGAAAATATTACTTGTCTAACTAACCTATTTAATAATTTTGGTCACTAAAGATATTCTATTTAAAATTAATTATTTATTTAAAATAAAATCATTAGTTGAGCAATCTATTAAATGAAAATTAATTGTCCGATTGTTCCAAATATAATAAATCATATGGTTATTTATATAAGGTCAAAGGTCGGGGAAATCGGGTCAAGATTGGAAAGGGTTGCAACTTAAAAGCAAAGTGAGTAAATCTCACTCTGTTGTATTTTATTTAAAAATTAAATGGTTAAATTTATGTATTTGGCTGTATGATTAAATTGATTGGATATGCACTGATGATGATGTGACTTTGGATTTTTGGTTGGTTCTCGAGTTAATTGTGATTTGACTCGAAGTATTTGGATTTTAAATTGTTGTTGACTTAAGTCATAAATAAGGAAATGTTTCACCTTAATGTTGATAAGGGCTTAATGATTTGTGATTCATTTAATTAGTGGGGTGATTGAAAATAGAAAATTTATTAATTTAGTAATGAAGGGGTTGAATTAATTAATTAAGTTTTGAGTTAATTAATTAAATGTAAGTAATTCAGAATAATCATTGGATGGTTTGACAAGTAATTACTTAATGTAATTAATAAAATATAATTACTTTGTGGAATTAATCAAGAGATTAATTAAAGGGATTAATTAAGGGGTAATTAATTTATTTAATAGAGTAGATAAAGATAGTTAATTATTGGTTGAGATAAATCAAGAATGATTAATATTTATGGTTTAATTAATGATTAGTTATTTAGGTAATTAATTTAGATTAGGATAAATTAAAATATAATTGGAAACCTTAAATTTATAAAATTAATGATGTAATTAAAGATTGATTAATTCAGATGAATTGATCAGTAATAAGTAACTTATGAGAAATTAATTAATATAAGTAATTAAAGATATATGTAATTAATATAGTTAATTAATTTATGAAGTAATTAAGATTACTTATTGATTTTGGTTACGAATAATTAAGACTGTGTAATTAAACAAAGATAATTACTTGAATGTAATTGAAAAATAATTAATCCAACGTGATTAATTAAGATGAATCATGATGGGTTGACTAATTTATTGATTTGGAATTAATTAACGTTAAATGAAGTAATCTAAGTGATTGAGGTTTGAAATTCAATTAGAATCAATTGAATAAATTTGTATGTGACTAAGCTTTGCTTATGGATGTTTGAATGGTATTGAATGCTTTGAATGAGTTGTTATCTCTGATATGAAATGTTATGTATTTCATTTGAATAACATGGGTTTAGATGACATTGGGTTCGAAGAGACCGGGGTCGGGTATTGGGAAATACTCGAAACCACTTCGAATTTTTATAGATTGATATATGAAATCTATACGCTGGAATGAAGTGTTTAAAGGAATTAGACTATTTTAAATCTAAATCTTGGTATTTAGAAAACTTATATGTGAAATAAGTGGGGTGTATAATAAAATATGGCTTTGAGAATTTGCTTCAAGTTACCCCGGGTTTTATTTAAGTTGTGTGCTTTGTATTCCATGTTAGATGGGTTTACTCACCCTGGTTTCCAGCCTGACCCGGGTGTTACTTTGATGTAATGCTCGGGTCAGACCGAGTATTACAGATTTTCAGGTAAGGTACGTTCTGGAGTTCAGGAGGCGAGCTGGATGGCAAGAGTGTATAGAGTTTTTCCGCTGTATTTATATTATTGTTAATCTGAGACATGATAATTGTGTATATTCAGTGATTGTATATATGTGAAACTATGATGTATTTAAAATGTAATCGACAGATATAATATTCTTTTGTAAACTGTTATTATTTGTTATTATATATTATCCACTGCGAATGTGAGGTGTTGGTGTTTCTAATCTTCTTCTTCTTCTATCTCTTTCTTCTTTTTCATAACTATCTGTAATTTTCGGCTCGAAAATTTCGGGTCGTTACACCATGTTATCGATAGGGATTTCTAAACACTTAAACGAGGCAAGTCAACATAGTATTGTTTTTAAATTGGGTAGATGACATAATTGTACTCTATTATATTTTATATATAAGGAACAATTTTTCAGAAATTATTAAACTGTATATAAATTGATTGTTTGGTTGTTTAAAATGTAAATATATATAAGTTAATAAAAGCGACTTGAATAATCTAATAAAACAACAACTGTAAAAGAATAATAAATTGTATAAGCAAATAAATTATAAGTATGGAATTATAATTAATATGATTTACAATTGTGAAATAATCTATTATATAAGAAATGAAACTACATGAATATATTTATAAATATGAGTTATAAATGAAAATGGATTTAAACTAAGAATTTGAAATTTTGAATTCTGTTTATTTTGACAGTTATTTTTCAAATTTTAAAAAGATATTGTATTGTTATAAATCTAAATAAGATAAGTTGGGAATGAATCTTATATACGGAAGTTAAATAGTGAAATTATATAAGTAAAAGATGTATAAAGGTGATTTATATAATAAAAGGAAATTTTCTAAATGAATAAAAAGCACTGAATTCACTACTGTTGCTGGAAAATAATAAGGGTGATGACTGCGGCATCATCATTATCATTTTCGAGTTTCTAGTTGAAGGATTTGCTACCAATAGTAATTTGAAATTGAAGTTTTGCTGTGATAAACAATTTGAATTTAAAATCTAAATTTAAATTGATAAATATGACTAAAATGAGTTTTGGACTAATAACACGAGATTAAAAAATGTAACTTGGTAAAGTTAAAGAAATTTGAGTTAGCATAATAAATATATGATTTAAAATTTAACTAAAGGAAGGTTAAATAAATTGAATTGGATTTGAATCATATTTGATAAGTTATTGAAATTTTAAAATGAGTTTGGTGAATGAAAGTAAAACTTAGGTAATGTTTATGGAATTATAAATAGGGTCATTTCACTAGAAGGACAAACTTTGCAGTCCAATTAGTTTCTAGGACACACATCCACAGAAATTAATTTCAAGGCCAAAGTCAGGAGAATAACTACTTTTAAGGACAAAGTCAGCAATCCAATTACTTTCAAGAACATAATTTCATAGATCTTTGGCTGTTAAAACTAATTATTCTTCATTTTGTCCTTAAAAGTAATTATTTCAGTTGTCTGTCCTAGAAACTAATTGCACTTCCAAAAGGGGCTCTTATGGCTAATTTCCACTTATAAATAAACAAGTTGTATAACTTGTAAAATAGGAAAATGTAAGTAAAACCAAATGTTAAAATGGTTAAACAATTTGGTTAAGCAAAACAAAATCTGATTTTGGATAGTGATATGAAATTTGACTTAAGAAAAATTTAAATAAGATGACTGTAAAATAGGAATCTGAATTGGATTTATAAGTGGAAATTCAAATCATGTCAAATAGAATGAAGTGTTGTGAAGAAATTTAACTTAAGTGATGTTGAATCAAGTTGATTTTGATAAATAAAATGAATGTACAAAGTAAAGTTGAATAATAAGAGTTGATGAAATAAAGTAATTAAATGAGTATGAACCTGAGTTATAAAATACAAATCAACTTTAGTTGTAAATGTGAACCAGTGAATAAACATGGATTAGAAAGTGTTGTTGTTAAGAATTGAATATTAAACCAGCTGAAATTTAATGTGTTGAACCAAATTGAATGTAACTAAAGTAAATTAAATAAATTTGGTTATATTGAGTATGCACTGGTTGTTAGATGGATGTTAGTTGATTGTATAGAAATTCATATGAAATTGAATTAATGTAACTGAAAGGTAAAATAATTGAATTCAAATTAGAAGTATATGAATCTAAATAGAATCGAATTTGATTTGAATTGGGAGTGAACTAACTTGAATGTAAATTAGTGAATGTAAACTAATTGAATATGTATGAATGAATGTTAGTAAAATCCAATGTTAGTGAATCAAATGTGAATAAATTGAAAACCAATTCAATGAATATTAATAAGAAATGAATGTATGTTGATTTGGTTATGGATTGATTTGATAAAAATTGGTTTATTGGATGTTTGTTGGATGATAGTTGTTTGATGGTTGGATTTGTTGCTTTTGTTGCATTTGCTATTTTGGCATATATAGTTGTTGTATTGGTATATGTTATATATTGATATTACTTTCATGTATACATGTTTCTCATTTGTTGTTGAGTATTTAGTAGGTGCGGATTGTGCTTGCTTCGCATTTGGAGCTCGCTTTCGTGCTATATTAGCCACATATGCTCGCTAGTAATATATAAGATACATATCTCGGATTACATATCGTACTTTTACACCTTTTTTCCCTATGGGATGCCTCATCCTCGAAGATGAGATGTATATTTGTGATATATATATTGTGATCCTACTATGGTCAAACCGCGCAAATGAGACTGGCGAATTTTTTTTTTTTTTTTGAAAATTTTGAAGTGTTAGAAATTTTTTGAGAATTTTAGAGAAATTTTGATATTGAGTAAAAGTTAAACGATATTAGTCTGTTTTGAAAAGATAACAATATATGGATTTGAAAATTTAGTAAAGTTTTTGTACGAAGTTTAACTAATGGATTTTGGAAAAGTACAAAGTTTAAATTAATTTGATATTTAACTTGAACGATTTGTTTTGAAAATTTAATGGATTTTGTGACCTTTTCCAAATTTGATAATTTCGAGGATGGAATTCATTTAAGTAGGGTAGAATGTACGATCCAGAATTTTAGTCATTTGAAATTCATATATTTAATTGATTTTAAATATTCACAAATTAATTTTATAAGCTGAATAAATTATATTTCGAATATTTTGATCTAATTAGATAATTAAATAGTTAATTTAATATTTGAAATTGCCGAAATAATTGAAATTTGAATTTAATGTGAATGAAAATGATTTATAAAGATGTCTTAAATTCTATTTGAATTAGAATGATATTAGGAACTTATAAAATTGAATTAAAAGTTAAATTACAGAAATTGAATTTTTTAATATTTAATTAACATGTAAAAGTAGTCATTTTTCCAATAGTTTCAGATTTCACGAAACTTATTTCATTGGATCCGTAATGTTATATTATTGTAGGGTTTCAAATTTCGTGTCAATCGGATTTACAGTTTGTCTGGGCAAGCTAAAACCCGTAGAATCTGTTTATGTGAATTTTAAATTTGAAAATTTTGGTTCGAAAACCTATCTTCCAAATATGATCGAATTGGCTCCCGATATATAGTCCATTGTGTTCGGAATAGGGGTAAAATATTATAAACACCAGGCGGCACGCTTCGTTTCGAGTTTGAAAAAATTTCGGGTGAATAGTGCGCGTAAATTTTATATAAAAGCACCTCACTTTCTCGATTTTTCACAAGACCTAGGCTAAAGAACCCTAGCCGCCATTTTATATTTCAATGGACGAAATCATTTGATTTTCCTCCCTCAATATCTCAAAATCAATCCACTTTCAACAAAAAATTCTCAACTACAATACTGTAGAGCTCGCCAAGCTCTATAAATCCAACGATCATGATTTGGAATGGAGTTGCATAGTGTCGTTGATCTAGCCTCGAAGTCTCATCATTCATCTACAAGTATCTCGGCATTGGTGAGGCCGAGCTTGGTGTGGCTAGGACCGGCGGTGTAGTGAGGGATGGCGCTCACGATGATGTGGATTGATCGAACTCCGGTTGTCGTTAAGGTGTAGCGGCGATCGATTTGATAACGTCGTGAATGGGTGTTGCTCGCGTACGAGATGCCCGGTGAGAAGAAAGCAAGCAACGGCTTGGATTTTGATTTTTGAAATATACAACCTAGATAAAAGTATGGTTTTAAAATAAATAAAAATAGTAAACAAATTATATTAAAAAATCGTATAAACTTCTAAATGTTGTAACTTTGTCATACGATGTCCGTTTTTTATTAAACAAATTGCATTAGATCCGTATTGACGAGCACTACATTTAGAGCTGGTTTCAAGTTGATTGGAGCTAGTGTAAATTTTAGGTAAAATTGAATGGCTGTTTAATTTTATTCAGAATAAATCACTGCAATTGCTATTGGAACCAATGTGAGCATAACTCACTCTTTCTGTCTCATTGATATTTTTATATAAGTGACAATAAATTTTATTTGTGATGATTTATGATTGTTTGGATGATATAATATCTATAATATATATATATATATATATTGATTGGTATTTGGATATATTCCTGCCTATTGGAGCAGATGAGACCCTTTACGTTCCCGTGTATGAGCGATGACCCTTTGTACGCACGTCTGACTCAAAGCGGACATTGTACACATATTCTAATATGTATATTTGTTGCAGGTGACAGGTTGGAGGGATCCAACTGGATTCCTCACCGGTATTGGTTTTATTTACAGATATTGATATATATGTTGTTATCATGTGATATATTATGCTTTGGATGCCGTGATTGATGTATTTAGTGCTATTGCAGCATTGGGCCTATTTTTGGTAATTTAAAAATATTAAAGTGATGATTCCAAATTAAAAAGGATTTTTAAAATCATTTTGAAAATAAATGTTTTATTAATTTTTGAATTGTTAAAGAAATGGATTAATTTTGAATAAAGAAAATTTATAATTTTATTTATGATATTTGTGAAATATAATTGAAATGTGATTTTTTTTAAATATGAAGAAACTATTTGGTAAAATAAGTTAAATTGAGATTTTTTGATTTATTTTAAATGGTTTATATATAAGATTTATAAAATCGATATTTTATAGATCAAAAGTGATGGAATTATAAAGAAGTTTTATAAGTGTTAAAATGAAGTGATAATTGAATCTTATGAGTAAATAAGATTTATAATTGATGATGTTATAAAAGAATGATTTTGTAAATAAATGAATTATAAGTAGTTAACTTATAATTTGGATTTTTGGCATATAAATGAGATAAATGAGTTGGGTTAATAAGGGAATTTTATAAATGAAAGGTCTTATGAAATAATAAATGGAGTTTATAGATTGTTTTATAAATGTGAAATCAACTTATTTGATGAGTTAAATACATAAATTATTAAAGGAATTTCATCCATGATTTTGGACAGTGGATAATCCTTTAAATTAAATGTGTAAAAGCAATGTATTTGGTTGGAATTATATCCACGATTTTGGACGATGGATAATCCATAAAGTAAATGTGTAGAAGTATTGAATTTGGTAAACGAATTATATTTGCGATTTTGGACAGTGAATAATATTTTAAAATGTTTTGAAAAGTGGAATTTAAATGGAGTTAAATGATTTAAAGATGTTTTTAAACGTGTTAAGTATCGAATACATAGATTTCAACATTCATTGTTGAAATAGACGTTTTCGAGAAATAAGGAAATGATGGACTAAAACGCTGTTGTTAAAGTAAATGATTTTTGAAAGGAAACGTTTTGTATAGCATATGGGACTTATATATCTATCTAATTTTCGAATCCCCATACTAGTGATTTTGGGTTGTCGTAACGATGTTTTACCCAACATTCATTTTGACCCAAATGAATGAATTTAAGAGAATGTTTTCCTTAAAAGAATAGAATATATGCTAAATTTTGATTGAAGTATATGTAATATTTTCTAAGTGTTGAAAATAAAGAGATTTGTGAATATGCTTATATTATTGAGATAAGTATATAGAAATTTTTTCCAATATAGAATATTAAAATGGTTATGAGAATATATCTTTTTAAAGATAATCTAAAGTGAATATTTGGCGAATGATTTAATTAATAAAATTTTAATTAAAAGGGCCTAGTGATTGTATATGGTGCTAGATATTTGTTCATTTGCTTTGATAGGTAAATAGCCAACTTCAAATTTGGCCATTTTAGTTCCTCGACTTGATGTGGGAACAATTTAGTCATACGCTTAGTACGTAGCCTTCTGTATAGGCTTGATTATTATTTGTGTTGAGGATGTTGATCCGTATTGTTACAACCCGCATTGTTCACGATTATATATTTAAATATTTTATTTAAATATAGCATCGTTAGTCGGATTAAAGTCCAAAATGCTACTTTTTGTAAACAGCCGAACTAGGACTTGAGACCACTTCCATTGCGTCCAAAACGACATTTGCGACCTTTTTGAGCATAAACATTGATATGTTTGGAGTTGATTATAATTTTGATATTTTCGTTTGGGGCTTTAGATTTAGGTTTCATCCCAACAACCTAATAAGAGAACCCAACTCATCTAATACACTAACTCCCCCTCCACTCCTCTCCATTCATTCATAACATTTTCTTACACTCTCAAGCTAAAAGGAAAATGGGGGAGGAGATAGAAAATTAAAATTCCTAATCCCTAGTTTACTAGGAAATTTAAATTCAAGCTCCAAAAATCAAAGAGAAGCTTAGGTAAGCATCCTTTTCATCTTCTCCATCTCATTCTTTCTTAAATTCTCAGAAATTCATAAACCCTAAGGAAATTTTTGTCTATGATCATAGATTGGAGCTTCTTGAGTTGAAGTTAAAGTGTGGCTGATCTTTCCTTTGTTTTAAAGCTTCTCGCTTGTTGTTTTTGAGTTTAAAGATGAGTTCTTGAACTCACATCTACGTCTATAGCTTTCATTATTGTCAGGTATGAATTCCTAACATCTATTCATGTTCAATTGCTTTGGATTAGAATTGGTTTGGTGAATTTTCCAATTTTGGTGTTTTGAAGTCAAAATCTTTAAAGATCCTCTCTTGGATGTTTGGACATGCTTTTGGTGGTGTATCAAAGAGCTTAGAGGGATGGGTTGTAGATTGGCATAAATCTCTAGCATCCATCACTCATTCGAACGCATTTCGGTTTGGATTTGCCCTTTTTGGGCTAGGCTGTATTTTTGCCTAGCAGAAAAATTTAGACATCTGAAACAAAATTCAGACGTCTAAAACCAAATTTAGACGTCTGGTTGAAAATTCCAAACGTCTGAAATGGTTTTAAAAATAGAAAAAAAGGGCAGAGACAAAATCCAGACGTCTAAAACAAAATTTAGACGTTTGAAACCAAATTTAGACGTCTGGTTGAAAATTTCAGACATTTGAAATGGATCTAGAATTAAAAAAAGAAAGGACAAAAACACATATACTTCCAGAACCTAGGGGCAGACGTCTGGAAACACCTACCAGACATCTGGAACTATTAATTTTGCTTATTTTGGCTGTTTTTGAGTGAATTTCCAATTTTAGTCTATTTTTGTTGATCCCATTAGTTGTTGTCATTTATTATCGACTTTGATGACTTCTTTCTTTGGATTTTTTAGGAATATCCATTTAGCGGATTTGGTATAGATTTTGATGGAGTTAATTCACCTTTTTGTATCTGAATTTTTGGTGATAGATTGTTTTTACAATCATTTCTATGATTTGTCACTTTTAAATACAAAGGTTTCTATACTAGTAGTAAATACTCAAACTCTTTCACAAGAACGATTTCAACGTTACTTTTAATACAAATCTTGTTTTTAAACCGCTTTCTAATCTATTAGTATATACAAACCTTTACCTCATTCGTACGAGAAACCCAATTAAACGACTTAGCAAAACAAGTGGTATGAAACGCTTGCGTTTACTTTGTCGGTTAATTCTTAAACTTGATCGATTGAAATCTCTGACAATTTTTGAGTGAAAATCTACAATATGTTCGTAATTATTTAAGTTAAGCTAGTGGTTATAGGACATGAAGCTAAACTCATTTATTTACTAGCTTAGTGTAGTTTACACTTATCGATCAATGATGATCATTTTGTGATTTAGACTAGCGATGTGCGATGTCTCTTTGTTTGTGTGGGGTACCAAACCCCGTTTGTGGAGTTTCGGCTCAAAATTGGTAGGTAGTGACCTATGGTCTTCGGGCCGTTTGTGGAGTCTCGGCTCAAAAATTGATAGCGATCGTGGAATAGTGTTCCATTTATGATGCATGTGTTGGTGAGTTTTCATGCTCCCGTTTGTGATAAGCCTCCCCCTTTGTGATTTCTGGATTTCTAATTGATTATTTCTAAAATTTGTGTTTCACCAATTTTTGTGACTTACTTTGATAAGTTTTATCAATATTTGTGGTTTGATGAATATGTTATAGAATATGACATTCTTTTTGGTGTTTGAGAATATTCGACATGTTGTATGAGTTTTGTTATTATCTAATGTATACTCGTCATAGTATGGCATTATTGTTATCATACATTTTTGTCATATCTCTTATCCTATCTCATTTTATATGATATTTATAGCTAGTCTGATCCGTTTATTATTTTCTTCTTGAATAATACTCGGGTCAAACCAAGATATTACAGGTGCTTCCACTTAACTTCTTATCAGGGTCCGCCACCTGACTTTTGGCTAACTACTTTAGCTTAGTAGTTTTTGTTATTATGCATTCGAGATAGAGACTACCTGATGTATACATATTCTTTTGTCTAGCAATTGTACCTATTCTTTTGTGATGTTGTGGATCTTACATGACCACTACTTTGATGTACCCTTTTATGTAATATTCATATCCGACTCTGCCTTAGTGATATGAATATATGTGACTGTTTGTGTTATGCTTATTTTATATTTATTTTCGAAGACCACTTAGCCACTATGTAGTTTCTTTGAGTATGTACTTGATATGTCGGATTTCCTCTTTAAATGAAATACGTGACCTTCTATCTGGCATATCGATACTCGCATAAAGCAATTACACGGATAATCGCTCCTCAACGGCGTTATTCTTCATTCTAGTTGACGGAATTACTCCGTAGTGTCCATGGCTAGTGTGAGTATAGAGGTGGGGCGTCACACGTATAGTGCGGAATATTACTCCAATCTATCAAGCTTCCTTCTTGGCCAAAGGATAGCAAGCTGAAAGTTAGAGACATGATAAGTCTATGAGAATTAGTTTCTATGTGAGGTTGAGAAATGATTTTGCGTCGTTGGTGCGAAGAGACCAGGATCAGTTTATTCGAAAATCACTTTGGACCCGATATATATGCGTTCGATTATGCAGATTGTGATGATATTGGTTTTTAGGATTTTCATAGTAGAGGGCTTCTTCATGATTGTTTGTGGTAAAAAATCCCAATATACATCTAGTAGCAGTAGTCTCTTCATTATGAAATATCCAATGCAAGGACTATTCGCTACTAATCCTAGGGATTTCCCGAGAGGATGTGGTAGGAAAGTACCTTTGGTTTGTCCTGTTTCTGGACAACTTATATGGATGTTTTTATGACATTGCATTTCTAAAGATTACGTACATTGATTTTTAGAAACGTGCATCAGTGGTGGCGGAGAAGGCAACTTCTCTTAGCTTAACACCCTCCTTGAGACGTACAAGCTTAAGGGTTGTATTTTTTTGGAAGGCAATTAGTAGTCAACGGAAATGGTTGTGTGGCATTCAAAGTAATGTGATATGTGATATGTGATATGTGAAAGGTAATGGTTACCTCTAGCCTCATCAAACGAAAATGACCGAAACAGGGTTAGATGCAGCAAGACTAAGTAGGTCGCTCCTAAGTAGGATATGATCATCCTCTTCTAGATATATCTTTACATGCTATGACGTCGTGTATCTGATTATTGTGGTTTGTATGCTATGAAGGCCCTCAGAAAAGGTCGGTAATGATTGGAGGATGACATATTCGGTACCATCTAGTTATAGAGGTAGGCCGGTCTTGTGTTGGTAGAGGGCAAATGTTCTGTGCCTCGAGACATCCATCTAGAGGTGTACCCATCGGAAGGTAGTCCCTTCATCTATTCATTTGTATGGAAATCCAAACTCAACTACGTACCTGCCATTTTAGTTGTAGAGCCTTGCATGTTGGAATTTAATAATGGTAGCAATTTCAGCTATTTTGAATATTATTTGTACACTAGACATTAGTATATTTTCAGATGATTTGATATGAAATGTTTTAGTTATCGTAAGGTAAAAACATGTCATGTTTATGTGTAGGAGTGTCTTACAACATACTTTTGTTTTGATAAAGGAAAAGTTTGGTAATTTAATAAATTCATTTGAGTGTGTTTCTAACGCTGGTTTACTAGAATAATCTGAACGTTCTTCCTTTTCAATGCTCGGGTCAGACTGAGTATATTTATAGGTTCAGTTTTGTGCTTTTGGGTCTTCAGCATGAGAGCTGGGTACATATTTGTTTATTATCCGTTGTGCTTAGTTGTTGTATATTATCGGCAATTGTAAGGATAGGTTATTATAGCTGTCCAGGCTGATAACTAGTGATTGATTGTTGAACTCTAATTGATGTATGTATATACAGTTTCTGTTTTGTAAAGATCATTGATATGATATTATATGTTTTCCGCTGCGACATGAAATTATATATTATTTTGTTTGGTTCTATCTTCTCTCTTCTTTTCTTTCTCTTGACTTTCTGTCAGCCTGTGCTTTTTGGATCGGACTTGTATGGTTTATTGTCGATTCAAAGGGTACAAAATTGCGAGTCACCACAAATACAACGATCTACAGGTTGAATCAGTGCATAACTACCAAAGCTCGAAGAAAGAACCTGAAAAGAAGAAATGTAGGAAAATTGCTGCTAAGAGATTTATCTTCCCGAGTTACGATGGAGCAACAAGAGTGGTTGGATGGTGCTTGACGTAGAGTAATCTACGACCATCTTGAAATGGTCTCTCCAGCTTGATTGTCCATTAAGAGGGCTAATCCACAGGGAAATAAGCCAAGCAATAAAATATAAACTAGCTACATAATTTTTATATGAATTATTGAATACTTTTTAATTTCGTACATATTGATGTGTAGTGCATATTTTTACTTCTATATTTAATCTTCTTTTAATTAAATAAATGTGCATATTAAGGTATTTTAGATGTTTAAACCGAAATTTAAATTGTTTTCAAACCATCATTTATTCATCTTCATTTGGGGGGTACAATGGTAATTTTGTGTATGATTTAATTTGAGAAAATTTGTTTGGACATTTTTATTTTTATTTGTAGGAAAAGATGTGCAAATATGAAGAGGGTTCGTGGATGAATACATGCACATATGATGAATGGAATTAATGAATTTATGCAATATGGAGGAGTCTACAAACCCACTACCATAAGGTCCATAATTAAAAGCACATGCATATGTTTATGGATGCTTAAAGGCATGTTAGTGGGGAATAATTAATCCCTAATGATTACTTGGAGGTTACACTTCCTAAAGGGCAATTTAAGTAGTCCCCTATAATAAGAATTCAGATTTTAAGCATGTATAAATACCTTTTATGTCTTATGTAATTATCTTCTTACTTTCATGCAAGTTGTAGCCACAAAGTTAAAGATAAATAAAAGTTCTTTTATGGCTTCTTAAGCCTTGTTTTGACTTTCATGCAATTTTTTTTATGCTTTCTATTATGCTCTTTTATTCTCTTATGCTCTTTTTAATTCATGCAATTATTTTAGATTTTTTTTATGCAAGTAGTTAGTTCCTTCTTCTTTTAATTAGTATTTCTCTTCATTTATGTTTATGTTGAAACCAATTTATGTTAGCATGTTTTCAAAAAATGACTGGCTAAACCCCTTCAATTTAGGGGTAACGAAGCTCTCATGAAACATATTAAATAAACATATTTAATTCATTTGTAGTCTCTCATTTGTGCGTAATGGAAAATTTAAATGATGATAGTTTATGTCTCTTTGTAGTGAATTTTGATATTCTATGTTGACATCTCAAATAGGTTATGCTTATTCCATATTAACCATAAATTATATAATCATCTGCCTAAGTGACTTTGATGTAAAAGTTAAGTTAGAGTCAAAATTTTATGGTCTATGTTACTAAAAATAGGTCATATTTAAAATAGATTTTATTTTTAATTTTCATGTCATTTTCATGAGTGTTGATAAGTGGGTTGAATGGTGTATTAGAGTTTGATGATTTAAGTTGTGCTAATTAATAGCATAAATAAATCATACTTATAATAAGCACATCATTCATTTCTACTTAATATTTTAACGTGGGATTAGAAATGAATTTCATGTTGATTTATATGAATGATTGAAAGTGGATTTGCCTCTAAATTGCTTCTTATTATCATAGTTCATTCACCATTGCTTTAGTTTAATTTTTGCAATTTTATTAGTTCAAAACCACTTCAAAACATTGAGCTAATTCGATTGAGTATCAATGAAATTTAATTCATTCCCTGCGAATCTGTAACGACCCAACTTCCAAACTCCAGGAAGTCGCATTGCTAAGAAGAAAGAAAGGGATAGAAAAGAGAAAAGAAAGGAAAGAAAGAACAGACAACATCAGAATCTCATAGCGGAATCGAATAAATTATAATATATCACATTAAACATTACATAGTATCATATACATCAGAGTAATACAACTAATACAACACAAACTAGACAGTTATAAACATCTATCTAGCAATTACAATTCAAGGATATCAAAGAAAATAGATACATCTCAAACACTGCGGAACCACTAAATATATCTACACGCTGAAGCCTCCTGCTCCATTATCTCCTCCAGAACTTGTCAAAGCAATCCTGAATCACTTGACTACTCATACATAATATGAGTACCGAAGAGTTTAATAAAACAGAAAATAAACACTTAGGTCAGACATGGGTCTGGTGTGAGTAAACGGGGATAAAAGTTGCTTAACTTTAGAAAAATCCTTTGAAAACAAAGGTATCACGTAAGAATTCCCACACATAAACATGGAAAAGTTTTTACCTTACGCTAACCAAAACATTTGATAGGGAATACAGTGATATTATAATAGTGTCTAGGGTTTTCAAAATAAAATACAGAAATAGCTCGAATGCTTACATCTCACGTTCCAACATAGTTGGGCACAATCAAAACCGTACAGGCACCTATTGGATTTTGGATTCCATACAATGGCAGGGCTACTGGGGTACCGCCCGTCACAGTACATGGCCTAGATCACCGTACCGAGGAGTACGCCCGCTCCCCTGCAACACAAAGCCGGAACCATTCCTTACTCAACAGTTCCGAACAAGACCACCTCGCAGATTGGCCGTTGCCAACTGCCACACAGCCGAATATAAAAGGACCTCTAGACAGGGATAAATCTTGCTCTCCAGTGGGGGCTACCCACGAAGCCTTGCTGCACCTCCCCTGTTTTAGCCATTCTCGGTTGATGAGGCTTGAGGCTACGATTACCTTTATAGGACATATCAAACTTTGAATGCTCATCGTCCACCTGACGATGTTCTGAAAGCATTCAATCCATACAAGTTCGTTCCGGGTTCGAACGAAGCCGAAGGCATTATCTCGTTACACTCGTATTGGAATCACCCTCAGAGTTAACGACGATAACCCTTGCACTCTAAATCTCCATCTCGAACCTATAAATACTATTCCGTCAACTCATTACGGAATCACCCACAGAGTTATACTGACGTATAGCCCTTACACTTCAAGTCTTCACTTGCTCCACTTGGATTAACGACCTAATGTTTAATTGGAATCGATGTGGTTTTCGGAATTCCAAATTTGGAACCCGATCACGGTCTCATCGAAACCAAACGCCATCTTAATGTCCAAGTTGTACTTAAGGGTTTAAACAATTAACTCATTTCATTATTATCTAATTCACATAGATAGATAAACTACATCTCACAATAGATAATCACATTCATAACATAAACGGATAATCTATATCATTATCACAACAGATAATCATCACAACCAAATAATCCATCATAAACCATCATACTTAAACCAATCATCCATATCATACAGATACAACTAATCTCATTACTGAGATCACAACCATTCAATCAATAACATCCATAAGCAATGATTTATTAACCATCAATTATAATTAATTTAAAATGAATTAAATTAATTACAACCATCTCTAATTAATTTAAAATAAATTAAATTAATTACTCATTTAAATCCTTCTTAATATCCTTTAATTAATTAACCCAGTTAATTAATCACTTCCTAAGTATTAAACTTGATTAAACATCTTTGATTAATCATTCACTAATTACAATAAGTAATTAGTATTAAATTAATTTCATAAATTTATTAACCTTAATCATAAGTAATTAACATTTAATTACTCATTTATTAATTAATTATAATTAATTATATTTATCCTTAATTAATTATAATTAATTAATAACTTAATTAATTAATATTTAATTAAACAATCATTAATTACATCATTAATTATAATAATTAATGATCTCTAATATTTAAATAAATTACTTAATTAAATTAATTTTATTTAATAATTAATCTAATTACTAATCACCTTGATTAATATTCAATTTAGTTATTAACTATCTTTAATTACTTATTTATCAAATTAATTATCCAATAATTAATTATCTTAATTAATTAATCTCTTGATTAATTACAAAAGTAATTATCCAAATTACTTATAACATTTCAGTAATTACCATTCATTACTTCTCTAAGTAATCCTGCTCTATTAATTACATTAAGTAATTACACTCTTAAAATCATTAAATGATTTACTTAAATTAATTAAACTAAATTAATTAACTTAAATAAATCACATATCAAAATTAATTACAATAAGTAATTCATTCCTTAATTACTTTTATCAAGTAATTATATTTAACAAATTACAATTGATTATATTCAATTAATTAATCTAGTTAATTATCAAAATTAATTACATTAATTAATTACTAAATTATCCTTAGATAATTATCACCATTTATTAATTAATAACATTTCAATAATTACATACTTAAGGAAATTTGAATTAGATTAATTATCAATAAATCATTTCTAATTAAAAATTATTCTAAACCATTATTTAAAATCAGATAATTAAGTAAATCCTTAATTATCTTAAATATTTTACAAAATAATTAAATTACTTATCAAATGACTCATTTACATTCAAAATGTATTAAACAATACATTTCTAAATTAAATTAAAATTCCATTTAAAAATTTAATATTTAAAATGTTTAACATTTAAACATTAATCCAAATTTAAATATTTATAACCCTTAAAAATAAAATGAATGTTAAAGAACATTACTTAAATATAAAAGAAAGATTTAAAATAAATTTACTTGATTAAAATAAATCAAGCTTTGAAAATAAATTGATTATTTCAACTTTCAAATTTAAACTAAACACTTCATATCTTTGATTCAAATATTAAAGGAAATAAATTCTTTCAAGTTAAAAACTTATTTGAAATCAAATTCATTTTTAAATCTTCTTTTAAAACATTTGAATATGTTCATTCATTTTTTTTTTAAATTTACAAAATGTTTTGAAATCAAAACTGGTTTCCAAAGAAACTTGAAAACAATTTTTAACTTGATTTCAAAACAAATTAAAATCTTGCTTAAAACATTTTAATCTGTTCAAAATTTAAAAGCTAACAAAAACTATTTGAATTAAAAATCTGGTTTTAAAGATAAACCTGAAACTGTTTTAAATCTTGTTTAAATTTAAGATTTTCATTTTTTTTTTAAAAACTTTGAACTCAAAACTACATTTGAATTCAGATTCAAGTTATACTTGAATCAAGTTTCAGCTTAAAAATATGAATTCATTAAAAATTCAAAACTGCGAAATCTCTCAGGTTTTAAAACTGTAACCAACTTACCCGAGAAACCCAACTATTTACTTCGAGTTCACCAACCCCCTGCTTTGAGTCAGAAGCACATAAACCCGAGGAATACCCGAGACAGAATACTGCACAACCCAAAAAATGTTCATCAGAAACATTAGGAGCACGGTGCATATGCACCGGCACTCTGACGAACTCCAACCACTCAAAACCACTTCTCCATGATACCGACCATTACCCTACTCTATTACAGCCTTCATCAATTCACAGCAGCTCGAAAAACAATTTCAGGTCTGTTGAACTAAACCTGGAAACTCAACTACACCCTAAGTCCAAACCTGTCAACAGCCCATTAGCTCGCCTCCGACCATCATCATCGCTGCAATTCCGGAAAACCCTCCCTCTAAGTCCCCTCTGCAACTTCCCAAAGCCTCAAATAACTCGAAGCAACAAAGAGCATGTAAAGAACTAAGAACTGCAACACCTAAAGACAAGGGTTTTGAAACCTGGAAAACCCCAATCCCCATCTCCTCTTTCTCTGATCATCCATTGCCAAGAATTTCCTCCATTCTTACATTAAAACTCCACTACAGGAAGCATCTTAACCCCCAAAATCCACTAGCCTATCAGATTATTCCAAAATTTCCACTTCTGTTTAAAACAGAAATGTCCCCCCCACCAACAGTTTATTTAAAACTGTAATATTTGTTTTAAAATTCCTAATTTCAAACATGCATTCTGATTATACGCTTGTTCTAATAATTTAAGATGTTTGATACCCTTAGTATTATTTTTTTTCTAAAAAAAAAATACTGTATTTTCTTGTAACAAAGACACAGATTTTATTTAGCTTGATTATAATTTATAATCTTGAATTTATACTAAACAAGCAAATATTGTTTACTTGCTAATCCTAACAGAAAACCAAACCAGGTGGAAATAAATTTCCCATTAAAATCTTGGTTTCAAAAACAGAGACAGGTATGTATATAGTTTCTGGCATCAGCTACATATACATATTTATATGTGTATTCACAAACCTCATCACAATATAATCAAATAAACATGCTTACTACTATCAGATCACATTCACAGATAATTCTAAAGAAATCTTTAAAATTGTGAAGTCATTCATCCAACAATGAAGGCACTGTAGTTCAAATCTTAGCAGTTTGATTTTTTTTTAAATGAAAATTTTGTTTGAACTTGTGCTTTAGTTCATTTCTTAAGTATTAATTTTAAAAGAAAAGATCTTCTTTTAAAATAGAAGTTTACTCACATTTTTAATGAAGATGCAGAAAACAATTAGATGCAATCACAATTTCCAGGTCCTGACTTGAAACTGCAGGATGAAATCTGGCTTTCATTTTCTAGTTGATCACTGAAGTTGTTTGTTGGATCTGGATGCAATTTGCAAGTTGAAGTTGCTTTACTTGTATTTTGATTGCTGAGTTTCCAGATTTGATGTTGTAATTTGTTTGAACATGCATGCAGACCCCCTATTCTTATTGCTCAGATTTGAAGTTGTAATTTGCAGATTTGAAGTTGTTTGTTTTGCAGAAATTGATTTGCAGATTTAACATGAATTTTGTTTTGAGTTTTGATTTTGCTCGAATCTGATTTTGAGGTTTCATTTTTGAAGAGAATGTTTTTAACAAATGCATTGCTATGTTTTATTGTCAATAAAATTAAATTTCAAAAATGAATTAGCTTGCCACTTGTTATGTTTAGGTGTAGATAAATTTACAAGTGTCTTCTTTATAGTTTAAAAGCTAACACATATACATTTCAATATAAAAAGCAATTCTAAATTTGTAACTGTATTTAAATTTATCTTAAACCATTTCTAATTTGTTTTTAGAATGTTTTAAATATTTATTAACATCTAGTCTTTAAATAAATACATATAAACTTCTTTATAAAACTATACACTTACATTTTAATGTTTGTTTAATTATTTTTAAAATAATATTCTTTATGAAACTAAATTTCAAAAGAAAAGATTTTTAGAAGAAAAGAAGTGTTGTATTCATTTATTCAAAAGTTTTAAATCAAATGTTATACTTTAACAAAAAATGAACTAAATCTTATTTCAAAAGAAAAACATATTTTAAAATAAAACAAAACAAACTTTTATTATAAAATAAAATTTAAACTATAATTATTTTTATAAACAAAATAAATACTTACTTACATTACTATGAAGATATAAGAAAGACTTTAAAATTTCCCTTTGGAAAGTTTTCAATACTAATTTAAATTAATTTACAAATTACACATTTATATATATATATATATATATATATATATATATATATATATAATTAGAAAATATCCTTTATTAAATTTAAATTTTGAATTAAAATCAAGTCTTCTATTTACAATGTATACACAAATATACATTATAAATAAATATCTTTAAATCTGCTTAGAAAGATAAATTTATTATTTAAATATTTTTAACATTTGAAAACAGTAAGATTTTCAAATTAAACTATCACTATTATAAATTTTGAAAAGGATATCATTTAACAAACTAAATAATTATTAATTTTCAAAAGAGAATTTCTGTTTGAATTAAATTATTAAATCAATATTTTCACATTTTAAAATAATTATTAATGAAATTATTTAATAATCATTGCCTAAATTTCTGGGACATCACATTCCTCCCCCCTTAAAAGAATTTCGTCCCCGAAATTTAAAAGCAAAGGTAATTTAATAATCCCATACAGATTTTAAAATTTAAAAGAGCAAACATATGCTATCAACCAAATACTAGCAACCATAGCAACCAATTCAAACAAACAATTCTAATTATCCAGACAAAATTCTAGATAGAATTCCCTAGAGTTTCAGGTACAAACACCGGGACATTCGCCCTATAAAATCTAAACTAGCTACACCACTCAGATCTAGAGCTCATATATATCTAGATCTACAAATCTAAACAGAATACAGGACCATAGACAAGTCCTGATCAATTCCCAAATCTCACAGAACTACCGATTCTAAAATCAAAGATAAACCATACACGTACTCCCTCAGAGATACGTGAAAAACAAAACAAATTCCAGCCATCGGAACTGGAAATTCAATCCCATATACCAAACACTTCACTCTCAAGAGAAAACAGAAAGATCCAATACTCATATCCACAAATCTCTCATATCGATCCTGGGCTGCCTTCAACTTCTAGGTCAATCAAAATCCACCACACAAACTCTACTACAGATATCAGAAGTCTTCAGACAAACTACTTTTATTCTGAAAACAGAACAAATGCACAAGACATCCAAGCCTTCAGATCCAAAATAAATTTCCTGTAGAAATCCTTTGATCCAAGACAAAACTCAAATTCCCAAAGAATCAGGTGCTCCTATTCTGGAATAGCTGCCACCATGCTTCCACTGCGCAACTCTGATTCGAGAATGCTATTGATGAACACAAGTATAAACTTGATCAACTTATCCCAGAAACACTGTTCATCAAATTCCATAGAATCTCAGTGACCTCTCCGATTCAGTCACAAACACCACAGCAAAAATTCAACCAGAAACCTAGACCCAATAAATCCTACCAACTTAAACAGATTTCTCTTAAAGAACCTCCTATTAATCTGATTCACGGGTAAAACTCCAAGAACCAGGTCGAAACAGAACTCAAACTCTCGATGGATGCAAATCTCAACACCTTCGAAGATATGCAGAAAATACCAAACCACTTCGATAACACAAACATCCACTAGAGATGCTTCAACCCAAACAAAGGTCACTTAGAGAACCTTCGAAACATTGCAAGTCACTTTTGCGATTCCACTTAGTTCAGATTCCAAGAAATCGTTCTCACTTCAAAAACAGAACAGCTAAAACCTTCTAATCTAAAAGAAGAACTAGTGGTCTACCTCTAACCACAAACATCACACCCAACTGAGCTTCTGAAAAAATGGACAAGCTCCACCATCTGCCCGGACTTCTGACAGAAGAATCACAGAGATTCCCGAATCATCGAAGAAACAGGCCACTCACTGCTGCTACTGCTGCCAAAAACTTCCTTATCCAAAAGCTCATCGAACCTCAAAGCTACACCAGCCTCTTCACAATAGAGCCTTCTAGTAGACAGATATTTTTCAGGAAACTCGCTCCCAAACCAAGCTCAAAACACTCTGCCAAACTGAGTCTCAAACTCAAATACAGACAGAACTCCACCCTAAGGTTACCAAGATACCAACTCTGGCTTCAGCACTCCCAACTAATCCAAGCTCAATAAAATCCACTCACACGAGTGCAATCCAGCTTACAATTCAAAGATAAACTCCGAATCTTAAAAAGAATTCCTTCAGATGTCGGTGAAATCCTTCACCAACTGCAGAACTACTCAAGATGCCCAATACTTCCCTAGCAGATCATTTCCAACTCAAACACTCGGACTTCAACCATTGGTAGTTGTGTTACACACACCACTACCCCATCTACCTTTATTACTTATATTGGAAAACCTGAACAGGTAACCCAATCAATTAGGTAGAAATAAATAATATATATATATATATATTCAAAATTACAAATACGCTCTCTCAAGAAGGACACTACTCCAGAGTCTAGGTATTTGCTCAACCTAGAGCTCTGATACCACAATGTAACGACCCAACTTCCAAACTCCAGGAAGTCGCATCGCTAAGAAGAAAGAAAGGGATAGAAAAGAGAAATGAAAGGAAAGAAAGAACAGACAACATCAGAATCTCACAACGGAATCGAATAAATTATAATATATCACATAAAACATTACATAGTATCATATACATCAGAGTAATACGGCTAATACAACACAAACTAGACAGTTATAAACATCTGTCTAGCAATTACAATTCAAGGATATCAGAGAAAACAGATACATCTCAAACACAGCGGAACCACTAAATATATCTACACGCTGAAGCCTCCTGCTCCATTATCTCCTCCAGAACTTGTCAAAGCAATCCTGAATCACTTGACTACTCATACATAATATGAGTACCCAAGAGTTTAATAAAACAGAAAATAAACACTCAGGTCAAACATGGGTCTCGTATGAGTAAACGGGGATAAAAGTTGCTTAACTTTAGAAAAATCCTTTGAAAACAAAGGTATCACGTAAGACTTCCCACACATAAACATGGAAAAGTTTTTACCTTACGCTAACCAAAACATTTGATAGGAAATACAATGATATTATAATAGTGTCTAGGGTTTTCAAAATAAAATACAGAAATACCTGGAATGCTTACATCTCACGTTCCAACATAGTTGGGCACAATCAAAACCGTACAGGCACTTATTGGATTTTGGATTCCATACAATGGCAGGGCTACTGGGGTACCGCCCGTCACAGTACGTGGCCTAGATCACCGTACCGAGGAGTACGCCCGCTCCCCTGCAACACAAAGCCGGAATCATTCCTTACTGAACAGTTTCGAACAAGACCACCCCGCAGATTGGCCGTCGCCAACTACCACACAGCCGAATATAAAGGGACCTCTTGACAGGGATAAATCTTGCTCTCCAGTGGGGGCTACCCACGAAGCCTTGCTGCACCTCCCCTGTTTTAGCCATTCCCGGTTGATGAGGCTTGAGGCTACGATTACCTTTATAGGACATATCAAACTTTGAATGCTCATCGTCCACCTGACGATGTTCTGAAAGCATTCAATCCATACAAGTTCGTTCCGGGTTCGAACGAAACCGAAGTCATTATCTCGTTACACTCGTATTGGAATCACCCTCAGAGTTAACGGTAATAACCCTTGCACTCAAAATCTCCATCTCGAACCTATAAGTACTATTCCGTCAACTCATTACGGAATCACCCACAGAATTATACTGACGTATAGCCCTTACACCTCGAGTCTTCACTTGCTCCACTTGGATTAACGACCTAACGTTTAATTGGAATCGATGTGGTTTTCGGAATTCCAAATTTGGAAACCCGATCCCGGTCTCATCGAAACCAAACGCCATCTTAATGTCCAAGTTATACTTAAGGGTTTAAACAATTAACTCATTTCATTATTATCTAATTCACATAGGTAGATAAACTACATCTCACAATAGATAATCACATTCATATCATAAAGGGATATTCGATATCATTATCACAAACAGATAATCATCACAACCAAATAATCCATCATAAACCATCATACTTAAACCAATCATCCATATCATACAGATACAACTAATCTCATTACTGAGATCACAACCATTCAATCAATAACATCCATAAGCAATGATTTATTAACCATCAATTATAATTAATTTAAAATGAATTAAATTAATTACAACCATCTCTAATTAATTTAAAATAAATTAAATTAATTACTCATTTAAATCCTGCTTAATATCCTTTAATTAATTAACCCAGTTAATTAATCACTTCCTAAGTATTAATCGTGATTAAACATCTTTGATTAATCATTCACTAATTACAATAAGTAATTAGTATTAAATTAATTTCATAAATTAATTAACCTTAATCATAAGTAATTAACATTTAATTACTCATTTATTAATTAATTATAATTAATTATATTTATCCTTAATTAATTACAACTAATTAATCACTTAATTAATTAATATTTAATTAAACAATCATTAATTACATCATTAATTATAATAATTAATGATCTCTAATATTTAAATAAATTACTTAATTAAATTGTTTTTATTTAATAATTAATCTAATTACTAATCACCTTGATTAATATTCAATTTAGTAATTAACTATCTTTAATTACTTATTTATCAAATTAATTATCCAATAATTAATTATCTTAATTAATTAATCTCTTGATTAATTACAAAAGTAATTATCCAAATTACTTATTACATTTCAGTAATTACCATTCATTACTTCTCTAAGTAATTCTGCTCTATTAATTACATTAAGTAATTACACTCTTAAAATCATTAAATGATTTACTTAAATTAATTAAACTAAATTAATTAACTTAAATAAATCACATATCAAAATTAATTACAATAAGTAATTGATTCCTTAATTACTTTTATCAAGTAATTATATTTAACTAATTACAATTGATTATATTCAATTAATTAATCTAGTTAATTATCAAAATTAATTACATTAATTAATTACTAAATTATCCTTAGATAATTATCACCATTTATTAATTAATAACATTTCAATAATTACATACTTAAGGAAATTTGAATTAGATTAATTATCAATAAATCATTTCTAATTAAAAATTATTCTAAACCATTATTTAAAATCAAATAATTAAGTAAATCCTTAATTATCTTAAATATTTTACAAAATAATTAAATTACTTATCAAATGACTCATTTACATTAAAAATGTATTAAACAATACATTTCTAAACTAAATTCAAATTCCATTTAAAAATTTAATATTTAAAATGTTTAACATTTAAACATTAATCCAAATTTAAATATTTATAACCCTTAAAATAAAATGAATGTTAAAGAACATTACTTAAATATAAAAGAAAGATTTAAAATAAATTTACTTGATTAAAATAAATCAAGCTTTGAAAATAAATTGATTATTTCAACTTTCAAATTTAAACTAAACACTTCATATCTTTGATTCAAATATTAAAGGAAATAAATTCTTTCAAGTTAAAAACTTATTTGAAATCAAATTCATTTTTAAATCTTCTTTTAAAACATTTGAATATGTTCATTCATTTTTTTTTTAAATTTACAAAATGTTTTGAAATCAAAACTGGTTTCCAAAGAAACTTGAAAACAGTTTTTAACTTGATTTCAAAAAAAATTTTAAATCTTGCTTAAAACATTTTAATCTGTTCAAAATTTAAAAACTAACAAAAACTGTTTGAATTAAAAATCTGGTTTTAAGGATAAACCTGAAACTGTTTTAAATCTTGTTTAAATTTAAGATTTTCATTTTAAAAAAAAAAAATTGAACTCAAAACTACATTTGAATTCAGATTCAAGTTATACTTTAATCAAGTTTCAACTTAAAAATATGAATTCATTAAAAATTCAAAACTACAAAATCTCTCAGGTTTTAAAACTGTAACCAACTTACCCGAGAAACCCAATTATTTACTTCGAGTTCACCAACCCCCTGCTTCGAGTCAGAAGCACATAAACCCGAGGAATACCCGAGACAGAATACTGCACAACCCAAAAAATGTTCATCAGAAACATTAGGGGCACGGTGCATATGGACCGGCACTCTGACGAACTCCAAACACTCAAAACCACTTCTCCATGACACCGACCATCACCCTACTCGATTACGGCCTTCATCAATTCACAGCAGCTCGAAAAACAATTTCAGGTCAGTTGAACTAAACCTGGAAACTCAACTACACCCTAAGTCCAAACCTGTCAACAGCCCATTAGTCGCCTCAGACCATCATCATCGCTGCAATTCCGGCAAACCCTCCCTTTAAGTCCCCTCTGCAACTTCCCAAAGCCTCAAATAACTCGAAGCAACAGAGAGCATGTGAAGAACTAAGAACTGCAACACCTAAAGACAAGGGTTTTGAAACCTGGAAAACCCCAATCCCCATCTCCTCTTTCTCTGATCATCCATTGCCAAGAATTTCCTCCATTCTTACATTAAAACTCCACTACAGGAAGCATCTTAACCCCCAAAATCCACTATCCTATCAGATTATTCCAAAATTTCCACTTCTGTTTAAAACAGAAATGTCCCCCCCCCCACCAACAGTTTATTTAAAACTGTAATATTTGTTTTAAAATTCCTAATTTCAAACATGCATTCTGATTATACACTTGTTCTAATAATTTAAAATGTTTGATACCCTTAGTATTATTTTTTTTAAAAAAACAATACTGTATTTTCTTGTAACAGAGACACAGATTTTATTTAGCTTGATTATAATTTATAATCTTGAATTTATACTAAACAAACAAATATTGTTTACTTGCTAATCCTAACAGAAAACCAAACCAGGTGGAAATAAATTTCCCATTAAAATCTTGGTTTCAAAAACAGAGACAGGTATGTATATAGTTTCTGGCATCAGCTACATATACATATTTATATGTGTATTCACAAACCTCATCACAATATAATCAAATAAACATGCTTACTACTATCAGATCACACGCACAGATAATTCTAAAGAAATCTTTAAAATTGTGAAGTCATTCATCCAACAATGAAGGCACTGTAGTTCAAATCTTAGCAGTTTGATTTTTTTTTAAATGAAAATTTTGTTCGAACTTGTGTTTTAGTTCATTTCTTAAGTATTAATTTTAAAAGAAAAGATCTTCTTTTAAAATAGAAGTTTACTCACATTTTTAATGAAGATGCAGAAAACAATTAGATGCAATTACAATTTCCAGGTCCTGACTTGAAACTGCAGGATGAAATCTGGCTTTCATTTGCTAGCTGATCACTGAAGTTGTTTGTTGGATCTGGATGCAATTTGCAAGTTGAAGTTGCTTTACTTGTATTTTGATTGCTGAGTTTCCAGATTTGATGTTGTAATTTGTTTGAACATGCATGCAGACCCCCTATTCTTATTGCTCAGATTTGAAGTTGTAATTTGCAGATTTGAAGTTGTTTGTTTTACAGAAATTGATTTGCAGATTTAACATGAATTTTGTTTTGAGTTTTGATTTTGCTCGAATTTGATTTTCAGGTTTCATTTTTAAAGAGAATGTTTTTGTAACGATCCTGAATTTTGAACAATTTAAAAATGAAGATATTTAATTAATTTTAAATATTTGAGATAATTTTAAATTGAATTCCAATAAAACTATGAAGTTGACGATTAAATTTTTGAATTTAATCTATTTAAAGTTGAATAGAAATTTGAATTTAACTTTGAAGTTTGAAATTGAATATTGAAGTTGTGTCTAAAATTCAAACTAATGACTTAGAAGAAAATTAATAAGTTTGTAGTTAGTTTCAATAACATTTTTCATTTATTTAAATAAAATAGAATAAGATTTTAAATCAACATAAAATCAATAAATAAATATACATAGTAAAAATTCAAACAACATATTTATAAAACTTTGAAAAATATAATGTAATTACATTTGAGAAAATTTAACAACATAATTTTAAACAAAATAATTGGATTTAAAATAAGAAAGAAAAAAATAAATAAGAAAAGATAAATAAAATAAATAAATAAATTAAGAAGTATACATTACCTTACTTTGATCGGCTGTAAACATGCCTTCAACTACGCCGTGTTCCATGCCGTAAACCATACCCTAAATCACGTTCTCTTCCCCATAAAAAAACACGACACCCTTTCCCCCAATTCATTCGAACCCTAAACAATTTCAAACCGAAGAAATAAAAATGGCGTCTTCGTTCTTCTTTGCAAAAAGCTAGGGCTTCGCGAATTAATGGCGGCTTCAATTTCGACTTCGACAATTTCGTTCGAGTTCGGTTCTTCTGCTTTGATTCGTCCTCCTGTTCTATTGCTTTGCTTCTGCGATTCAAATTTAGGGCTTTCGTCTCAAATTCTTCTTCGTTTGCGTTGCTCCATTTCAATTCGAGTAAAGGTGAGTTTCTCCTCACGATTAATCTTCATGCAAGTTTTTAGATTTGTTTTGAAGTGAATGCTTGGTTGCATGCTAGGAATTGTGGGTTATGCATTATCAGTTGCTCGGATAAATTAATCTAAACTGTTGAACCAATAAGTACTTGATTGCATGCTTTGTTTTGGTGGTTTGTGGTTTTCAGTTGCTCGGTTAAAATTGAATTCTAGACTAATAAGAACAGATGACTCACTGCATGTTGGTTGTTGGTTGTTCTTTTGCTATGAATTGCTCTGTTAATTTGTTATTTAAACTGATGAGGACAAATACTATTGAATTTAATTTTTTTCAAACTGATAAGAACAGATGTACCAAATTTTTTTTTTTTTGTTTTAAATTGATAAGGATAGGTGTTTTTAAATTGATAAAAAAAAAACAGATGCTATAAATTGTTTTAAACTGTAAGAAAAGATTATACCCAGTTTTTAATTTTAAACTAATAAGAACAAATGTTATGTGAAATTTGTTTGTAAAAAAAAAATTGATAAGAACAGATGCTATATTTATTTTGTTATTAAATTGATAAGTACAGATGCTACTAAATATCTTGCTTGGAAACTGTTTGCAAACAATTGCATTATGAACTTAAACTTGCATGTTTGTCCCATGCCTGGTAACCATTAGACCATTTATTATTTTGCACTTGAGTTAATAATTAGTTAAGAAAAGTGAAAATTAATGAATAATAATAGTTCCTGGGCAAGCTTAAATTGTTCTCTGTCTCTGTTCCTACAATGTGAGTAAACTACAACTTAAAAAGTTTAAGTGATAATTAATCTGTTGCTTGATAAACTTCTGAAATAATTAATGCTTGCATGTTGGTGATTTATCTTTGTATGTGAATGTGTTGAACATGCATGTTAGTTAAACTGTTTCTCTCTGATATTTTTATGTACAGAGATTTTAAATGAACCAAGTCCAAAACTCCTTATCAAATCACTTAGAAATTTTGATTCTAAACAAGTTAATTAAGCTTAAACATCATCTATGTTTAAATGACAAGTTCAAGTATTTTTATTTTTATTTTTAGTTTGGAAATTTACTGGAACATAGATAATGCAGTAAATCTAAGATATTTGATAAAATCCAATGTTAACTTGTATTGATTGGAATATACAACTTGAATCATCTTCGGAAGTCATGATTTTTTTTAAATCAAAATAACAATTTTTAGTAAAGTCTTGAATGTGAATTTGGGGGTTCTCTGTAAATTGAATTTCTGGCCATTTCTGTTGATTTGTGTAACTGGGTTGCTTACTGATGCATTTGTGTACTGTTTCATTAGTTCATATTGAATTGTTTCCTGTCATGTTCACTTGCATACTCGAGTTTGTAATCTGGTCTGGTCTGCAGTTGAATTTTTAGTCTGCCTTGATCATCTTGTAACCTGGTGCATCCTGTTGTTGTTGAGTTGATATGGTTTGGATTGGTTGCATTTCATGATTCACCTTGTATTGCATTTACTAGTGGTCTTATCTAGTCTGGTCTGGTCTGTGGTTGCTTTGGAATTTCAGACCTGTAGCCTTTGTGCATTTGCCCACTTTCATTGTTGAGTTGCATCTGCTTGTAATTACTTTGTTGTAGCATGCTGTGTACATGCAGTTTTGTAGGCTTGGAGTCTTTGTTCATTGATGATTTTGTTGGCTAAAAATTTGTTACATGGTCACTCAACCCTTAACTGGTCTGAATTGCATTTAGCTCGACATATGTAGTTTGTATTGAGTCTGTTGCATTTGGTATACATTTTGACCATGCACCTTGTTGCATGCTTGCTGTAGCCTTTCAGTTCCTATGCCTTGTTGTATGCTTGGTGTATCACTGTCCACATTTGTATCTTGGGTTGGTCACTGACCTTCTTGTATTCATGTGCCACTGAGTTTGAGCATTTGTACATATGTGCTCACTGTTGTATTTACTTGCATTGTACTTGGTCATTGCATGTTGCTGCTGCATGTTTGTTTGCTACTGTGTCGTCTCTGATGTTGTTTCATTTGTGCACTAATTCAATGCTTAGTGCATTGTGCATCTGTTTTGGACTTGTAGTTTGAATTGCATTGAGTTGAGTCGAGTTTGCAGTGATTTGTCTGAATTGCGCTTGCACACGTGTTGGCGAGGCAGTGCACATGTGTGCAAAGTATACGTGTGTACTGCAGCCACACGAGATTGACAGATTTTTAAAAAAAAAAATTATTTAAGTTGTTAATAATGAAAATCCATAATAGATTTAAATTGATTCATTTGTTTCGTCATCTCTGTCACCATTTTATTCAGTTCATTGCAAATTTAATTACTTGAATTAAGATTAATCCTGACTCGAGTGTTTTGTGTTTTGCAATTAACGCTCGGGTCAGACCGAGTATTTTTACAGCTTGAAGATTTTCAGGCCGCGAAGTTAGAGAGAGGGGGATTAAAAGCTTTACTTCAGTTTTCAGAAAATTTTCTTGTACTTAATGAAAATAAATTGTTCCGCTGTATAAAAATTTAATGCATTGTACAAACTCTGATATATGTATGTAAGAAAAATTCATTAATGAATAATATTATGATTATTCTGTGATTCTGTGGCTGATTCTGTTTAAAATTTATAAACTGACTAACAACCCGTCATTTTGAACGTTTCTAGCTGGTTTAATTACCGACTAGAGGCGGTCAGGGCGGCGGGTCGTTACAAAAAGTGGTATCAGAGCTTTGGTTTACTCAAAGCTCAGTTTATGATGTTTAATATGAATAGTTACTAGAACCACTATAAAGAAAGTGCTTTTCAAATTTAAAGAAGTATAAAATTGTTTTCTTTAAAATAAAAGGTATTTTGAAAGTTAGAATTATTTTGAAATTTCCCCTCTCTAAATGTGAGTGTGCAATAGTTTATATTCGGTGAGGTCTCATTAGATTTGAGTTTCGATCGTTCGGAAACTCATTATCGAATTATTGAGATCTATGAAAAATGAAATATGAGTTAAGTGAATTAATGAATTGGTTTAAATTGGTTTAAATCGAATAACTTGAATATTTCGAGTAATAATTGTGAAATAAAGGGATATGTTAATTTGGTTATAACCAAGAGAATTATTGAATTATAACTCGAGAATTTGACTTTGAATTCTTTTGAAATTGATTTCAAATGTGATGAAGAATTATTTAGTGAATAAATGGATTATAAGTATTTAACTTATGATATGAACTTTTGGTATATAACTGAGTTATATAAATTGAATTGAATTGAATTAACAAAGAAGATTTATAAATCAAAGTTTTATAAATAGAAATGGAATTTGTGAAGATTGTTTATAAATTCGAAACCAATTGAATTGATAAGTAAATTGTTATAACTTATTAAAGGAGATTTATCCACGATTTTGGACAGTGGGTAATCCTTTAAAAATGAAAATAAGTTGTAGAAATGATGAAATTGGTTGATAAAGCATATTCACGATTTTTGACAGTGAATATATTATTGAATAAAACAGATATGTTTTAGAGAAGTGATATAATGAAATAGCATCTTGGAAATGAAATTTAATTGTTGATATAACTGAATGAATCAAACTAAGTTTGATGTGAAGTTTATATTTCAAGCTTAAAACTATTGTCTAAAATAGTTAATGTGGAAATATGAATTTAATGGAACTAAATTGATGAATAATTTACTAAAGAATTAGTTGACTATTTTTGAAATAGAAGGTAAATGCAAAGTTCAAATAGGATTTAAATTTCAAATTTGAAGTTGTCAACATGATAATCCATTATAGGTTTAAATAGATTCAGTGATGAATTTGAATTTAAACGTGCGGAGAATTAAATTAAGTGAAAAACTTAATATTGAAAAGTTTAAGATCGGTTTAAAACTGATATTGTGAAATGTATACAGAATTCAAACTATGAATTAAGTTGAAGTTGAAAAAGTTAATGGTTTTAAAGATGTTTTAAAATGCATTAACTATCGAATACATAGATTTCAACATTCAATTGTTGAAATAGGCATTTCGAGAAATAAGGAAATGGTGGACTATAACACTGTTGTTATAGCAAATGGTTTCCGGAAGGAAATGTTGTTTATAGTATTGGGATTTATATATCTATCTTAAATCTGAATCCCTATACTAGTGATTTTGAGTTGTCGTAACGATGTTTTACGCAACATTCGTTTTAACTCAAATAAATGTGTTTAAAAGAATGATTTCCTTAAAGAAAGAAATATATACTTAATTTTGATTCAAGTATATCGAATATTTTCAAAGTGTTGAAAGTGAATGAATTTGTGAATTAGTTATTATTGAATAAGTATGGGAATATTTTCCAATATGAAATGAAAGGTTAGAAATTTTATCTTTTAAAGATAAATTGAGAAATGAATATTTGAAATTAGTTTCAAATGGCTAAGTGTGAAAATTTTATATCTTGTAAAGATATTATTTTGAGAAATTTGAATGATTAGTTCAACTTGGAAATTTTTCAAAGATTGAATCTTGAGTTAAATTGAGTTTAACTTTGACACCAAAAACAATATAAGTTCAACTTTGAATTTTGGATAGTCGATTGGGATTGTATGTCTAACATTGTGAATTGATGACATAGCATTTGATCTCTATTAAATATATATCTGAGGTGGCGGAGAATTTATTCTTTTAGCTTAACACCCTTCTCTGAGACGTACGAGCTTAGAGGTTATATATCGATAGACATCAATTATGTGTTGAGAATTGACGATGTAACGTGAAATCCAAATCGAATGTGAAGTCGATAATGAATTGGATTATGAATGTGAATTAGGTTTGAGATAACCTTAAATTTTCAAATTGATTTAGAGGAAAATTTTAAACGTGATAGAAAATTGGAATCCTCTATTTGTTGTGAATGTGAATTGAGTTTTCGTAACTTATATATGTGAATATAATCGAAAACCATCAGTTTAGAAAGTCATTATTATGAAAGTCCTGTGTAATTTTACATAGGTATGATAAGTACGAAATGTGAAATGAAGTACTATATGTATATGACATATGTTTTCTAAAAACTGAGGATATGGAAATGTACCTTCCATTTATTATATGTGAAAGTGATTGGAACTCGGTGGAGTGTCCACTGTAAATCGTAGCTACGTAGAATTCCATTAGTGGAATGTCCAATGGGACTGATTTGATATCCCCCACGATGGATCATCGTGTTTGGGATTATGTGATTGATGCTGGCGTAATTCGTGGGGCGTGATGCCTACAGTTACAAGCGATTCCACTGAGATAGTGGCGCAACCGCCGAGTAAACTGCGATCTGGAAACCGAAGCGTAATTCGAGGGGCGTGATGCCTAAGGCTACGAGCGATTCTACTGAGATAGTAGCGTAACCGCCGTGTGGACCGCGATCTAAGGCGATAACCATGGCGAAATTCAGGAGTGATGAGAAATCTGAGATTACAAGCGATTCTACTGAAATAGTAGCGAAACCGCTGGGTAAACTGTGATCCATGGGGGAACGGGCTTTCCATATCCATTTTTAAAAGAATTTTTAAAAAAAGTATTTTCACTGGGAGTTGAAGCAAGTATGTTTAGTACTTGGAGATTTTTAGTCTTGCGCCTGGCCAGCGTATGCCTAAAGTCTGTGAGAACGACGATGGACTTGTTAAACTTTGAGTTATCAAGTATTTTCAAAACTTTGAATAGAAAATCAATAATCTGAAATTAGAATTACATAATTCTAACTTAATGAATTAAGGAAGAAGATCTTTTTGAATATTTTGAAAGCACACAGCTTTGGATAAGATATATTATGCAAATATTTAGCATGAAAGATTTAAAGTTTTAAAAAAAAAAATCTGAGTTTTGTAAGTCTAAAATTTGGTAAAAGACTTTTGTGTCTTGATTATTGAAATTGATGAACAAAACTAGTGAAATGAAATAAGTGGAATGAATCCAATATTTATTTATGAGTTTGAAACTTGGTAAAATTGTGTAGGATATAAATATCGGTGAGATTTTAGCAATCGTTTTTCCTAACTTATAATTTCGGGACGAAATTCTTTTAAGTAGGGGAGATTGTAACGATCCTGAATTTTGAACAATTTAAAAATGAAGATATTTAATTAATTTTAAATATTTGAGATAATTTTAAATTGAATTCCAATAAAACTATGAAGTTGACGATTAAATTTTTGAATTTAATCTATTTAAAGTTGAATAGAAATTTGAATTTAACTTTGAAGTTTGAAATTGAATATTGAAGTTGTATCTAAAATTCAAACTAATGACTTAGAAGAAAATTAATAAATTTGTAGTTAGTTTCAATAACATTTTTCATTTATTTAAATAAAATAGAATAAGATTTTAAATCAACATAAAATCAATAAATAAATATACATAGTAAAAATTCAAACAACATATTTATAAAACTTTGAAAAATATAATGTAATTACATTTGAGAAAATTTGACAACATAATTTTAAAAAAAATAATTGGATTTAAAATAAGAAAGAAAAAAATAAATAATAAAAGATAAATAAAATAAATAAATAAATTAAGAAGTATACATTACCTTACTTTGATCGGCTGTAAACATGCCTTCAACTACGCCGTGTTCCATGCCGTAAACCATACCCTAAATCACGTTCTCTTCCCCATAAAAAAACACGACACCCTTTCCCCCAATTCATTCGAACCCTAAACAATTTCAAACCGAAGAAATAAAAATGGCGTCTTCGTTCTTCTTTGCAAAAAGCTAGGGCTTCGCGAATTAATGGCGGCTTCAATTTCGACTTCAACAATTTCGTTCGAGTTCGGTTCTTCTGCTTTGATTCGTCCTCCTGTTCGATTGCTTTGCTTCTGCGATTCAAATTTAGGGCTTTCGTCTCAAATTCTTCTTCGTTTGCGTTGCTCCATTTCAATTCGAGTAAAGGTGAGTTTCTCCTCACGATTAATCTTCATGCAAGTTTTTAGATTTGTTTTGAAGTGAATGCTTGGTTGCATGCTAGGAATTGTGGGTTATGCATTATCAGTTGCCCGGATAAATTAATCTAAACTGTTGAACCAATAAGTACTTGATTGCATGCTTTTTTTGGTGGTTTGTGGTTTTCAGTTGCTCGGTTAAAATTGAATTCTAGACTAATAAGAACAGATGACTCACTGCATGTTGGTTGTTGGTTGTTCTTTTGCTATGAATTGCTCTGTTAATTTGTTATTTAAACTGATGAGGACAAATACTATTGAATTTAATTTTTTTCAAACTGATAAGAACAGATGTACCAAATTTTTTTTTTTGTTTTAAATTGATAAGGATAGGTGTTTTTAAATTGATAAAAAAAAAACAGATGCTATAAATTGTTTTAAACTGTAAGAAAAGATTATACCCAGTTTTTAATTTTAAACTAATAAGAACAAATGTTATGTGAAATTTGTTTGTAAAAAAAAAATTGATAAGAACAGATGCTATATTTATTTTGTTATTAAATTGATAAGTACAGATGCTACTAAATATCTTGCTTGGAAACTGTTTGCAAACAATTGCATTATGAACTTAAACTTGCATGTTTGTCCCATGCCTGGTAACCATTAGACCATTTATTATTTTGCACTTGAGTTAATAATTAGTTTAGAAAAGTGAAAATTAATGAATAATAATAGTTCCTGGGCAAGCTTAAATTGTTCTCTGTCTCTGTTCCTACAATGTGAGTGAACTACAACTTAAAAAGTTTAAGTGATAATTAATCTGTTGCTTGATAAACTTCTGAAATAATTAATGCTTGCATGTTGGTGATTTATCTTTGTATATGAATGTGTTGAACATGCATGTTAGTTAAACTGTTTCTCTCTGATATTTTTATGTACAGAGATTTTAAATGAACCAAGTCCAAAACTCCTTATCAAATCACTTAGAAATTTTGATTCTAAACAAGTTAATTAAGCTTAAACATCATCTATGTTTAAATGACAAGTTCAAGTATTTTTATTTTTAGTTTGGAAATTTACTGGAACATAGATAATGCAGTAAATCTAAGATATTTGATAAAATCCAATGTTAACTTGTATTGATTGGAATATACAACTTGAATCATCTTCGGAAGTCATGATTTTTTTTAAATCAAAATAACAATTTTTAGTAAAGTCTTGAATGTGAATTTGAGGGTTCTCTGTAAATTGAATTTCTGGCCATTTCTGTTGATTTGTGTAACTGGGTTGCTTACTGATGCATTTGTGTACTGTTTCATTAGTTCATATTGAACTGTTTCCTGTCATGTTCACTTGCATACTCGAGTTTGTAATCTGGTCTGGTCTGCACTTGAATTTTTAGTCTGCCTTGATCATCTTGTAACCTGGTGCATCCTGTTGTTGTTGAGTTGATATGGTTTGGATTGGTTGCATTTCATGATTCACCTTGTATTGCATTTACTAGTGGTCTTATCTAGTCTGGTCTGGTCTGTGGTTGCTTTGGAATTTCAGACCTGTAGCCTTTGTGCAATTGCCCACTTTCATTGTTGAGTTGCATCTGCTTGTAATTACTTTGTTGTAGCATGCTGTGTACATGCAGTTTTGTAGGCTTGGAGTCTTTGTTCATTGATGATTTTGTTGGCTAAAAATTTGTTACATGGTCACTCAACCCTTAACTGGTCTGAATTGCATTTAGCTCGACATATGTAGTTTGTATTGAGTCTGTTGCATTTGGTATACATTTTGACCATGCACCTTGTTGCATGCTTGCTGTAGCCTTTCAGTTCCTATGCCTTGTTGTATGCTTGGTGTATCACTGTCCACATTTGTATCTTGGGTTGGTCACTGACCTTCTTGTATTCATGTGCCACTGAGTTTGAGCATTTGTACATATGTGCTCACTGTTGTATTTACTTGCATTGTACTTGGTCATTGCATGTTGCTGCTGCATGTTTGTTTGCTACTGTGTCGTCTCTGATGTTGTTTCATTTGTGCACTAATTCAATGCTTAGTGCATTGTGCATCTGTTTTGGACTTGCAGTTTGAATTGCATTGAGTTGAGTCGAGTTTGCAGTGATTTGTCTGAATTGTGCTTGCACACGTGTTGGCGAGGCAGTGCACATGTGTGCAAAGTATACGTGTGTACTGCAGCCACACGGGATTGACAGATTTTAAAAAAAAAAAATTATTTAAGTTGTTAATAATGAAAATCCATAATAGATTTAAATTGATTCATTTGTTTCGTCATCTCTGTCACCATTTTATTCAGTTCATTGCAAATTTAATTACTTGAATTAAGATTAATCCTGACTCGAGTGTTTTGTGTTTTGCAATTAACGCTCGGGTCAGACCGAGTATTTTTACAGCTTGAAGATTTTCAGGCCGCGAAGTTAGAGAGAGGGGGATTAAAAGCTTTACTTCAGTTTTCAGAAAATTTTCTTGTACTTAATGAAAATAAATTGTTCCGCTGTATAAAAATTTAATGCATTGTACAAACTCTGATATATGTATGTAAGAAAAATTCATTAATGAATAATATTATGATTATTCTGTGATTCTGTGGCTGATTCTGTTTAAACTTTATAAACTGACTAACAATCCGTCATTTTGAACGTTTCTAGCTGGTTTAATTACCGACTAGAGGCGGTCAGGGCGGCGGGTCGTTACAGTTTTTAACAAATGCATTGCTATGTTTTATTGTCAATAAAATTAAATTTCAAAAATGAATTAGCTTGCCACTTGTTATGTTTAGGTGTAGATAAATTTACAAATGTCTTCTTTATAGTTTAAAAGCTAACACATATACATTTCAATATAAAAAGCAATTCTAAATTTGTAAATGTATTTAAATTTATCTTAAAACATTTCTAATTTGGTTTTAGCATGTTTTAAATATTTATTAACATCTAGCCTTTAAATAAATACATATAAACTTCTTTATTAAACTATACACTTACATTTTAATGTTTGTTTAATTATTTTTAAAATAATGTACTTTATGAAACTAAATTTCAAAAGAAAAGATTTTAAGAAGAAAAGAAGTGTTGAATTCATTTATTCAAAAGTTTTAAATCAAATGTTATACTTTAACAAAAAATGAACTAAATCTTATTTCAAAAGAAAAACATATTTTAAAATAAAACAAAACAAACTTTTATTATAAAACAAAATTTAAACTATATTTATTTTTATAAACAAAATAAATACTTACTTACATTACTATGAAGATATAAGAAAGACTTTAAAATTTTCCTTTGGAAAGTTTTCAATACTAATTTAAATTAATTTACAAATTATACATTTATATATATAATTAGAAAATATCCTTTATTAAATTTAAATTTTGAATTAAAATCAAATCTTCTATTTACAATGTATACACATATATACATTATAAATAAATATCCTTAAATCAGCTTAGAAAGATAAATTTATTATTTAAATATTTTTAACATTTGAAAACAATAAGATTTTCAAATTAAACTATCACTATTATAAATTTTGAAAAGGATATCATTTAACAAACTAAATAATTATAAATTTTCAAAAGAGAATTTCTGTTTGAATTAAATTATTAAATCAATATTTTCACATTTTAAAATAATTATTAATGAAATTATTTAATAATTATTGCCTAAATTTCCGGGACATCACAGGATCGACCCATACTCGCATTCGTACTAAAATTGTACGTCGTGCGCTTGTGGTTTTATAATAATAATATTTTTTTAATGATTTTCTAATCAATAGAAAATTCGTCATCTAACAAGTTTTTGGCATCGTTGCTGGGAAATTTGCAACTTAATTTCAATTTTAATCTTCGAATTGTTTTTGTTTGACTTTATTTTGTGTTGATTGCCATTCAAAAAACAACTCTACATTTCTTGAATTTGCATTCCATTTTTCGGTTTTACGAACAAGCCATTTCATTTTCCCTTACCAAATTCATCAAATTTCTATTATTTACTACTTCTTGTTTTATAGTTTCACCTCTGCTTTTGTTCACAGTTTACATGCATTTCCTATAATTCATTCTCTGTTTCATTCTCTCTGTTTTTGCAAACATTTGTAGGCTTTTGTTCACAGTTTACATTCTTACTGTTTCATTACATTCTTTGTTCTTCTGAGTGCCTCTCTGTGCTTTTACATTTGCTTTTAGTTCTAAAAAACCTTTTCAATTGTTATAGTTTTAAATTTCTGAATTACATTTAGACTTTGGATTTTCTTTGGCATTTGCATTTCATTACACTTTATTTTTATTTCGCATTTCATTACATTACATTTGTGATAGTATTCAAATCACCTCCTCTACAAAACAGCTATCGCTTCTGTCACCACCAGCAACCCTCTGCACTGTCTAACCCACCTGCAAATTCCTTCTTCCTTAATCCCTAAACCATCAAAACATCACTGTCATTGCACCACCACCATCAAAAAATCACTGCTATACTCCATATCAACAAGCATCTCATTACCTATTACAAAACCAATTGCTTTCACTTCTCTGCATCTTCCCTATACAAACATATATAACCAACCAATTACATCGCCTACCTCAACCACTTCAACTGCATTGAAAATTCTCTGTGCATTTTACATTTTACATTTCCCATCAACTGCACCACATCAACTTCCCAAACACATCACTCAACTTCCCACATGTAATGGCCCGAAAGATTTTTGACCTTGAAAATCGACACTAATATATCTACTGTATGGAGTGCTGAGCAATCGAGTGATGGAAATCCCAGACTGTTAGGGTTTAGCAGAAAAAGAGATAGAATAAGAGATGGTAAACAACAACACTGAATCTCACAATCGCAGCGGAACAAAATATAATACAAAATAACACCATTTATAGAAGGAAAAGCTTTAACTATCAATATACATATAAGATATCAGAGTACAATTATCAATAAATAAATCTAGACAGTTATAATAACTTATCCCCTACTACTATCTATACAGCCAATAATACACAGCGAAGTCTAATCAATACGTCTCTGCCATCCAGCTCGTCTCTTGAGCTTCATACGTCCTAGCTTGAAAATCTGTAATACTCGGTCTGACCCGAACATTACAATAAAGTAACACCCGAGTTAGGCTGGAAAACAGTGAGAGTAAACCCAGCTAATATGAAATAATTAAGCTATAATGCTTCTTTGAAAACCAGGGTAACTCTTCCAACATTACGAGTTCTTATCTTGTTATAACCAACACTTGTTACTAAATCCATTATTGAAATAAGTTTCTAAGTGAAGTTATTTATTTAAAATAGTTGGATTTACTTAATTTATTAAATTCCAGCCTATTTGATTCTATAAATCAAACCCGTAAAGATTGTAGTGGTTATTAAATCGAAGTGGGTACGGATAACGCTGATATCCGATCCCGGTCTCTTCAAATCCAAACGCCATCATTTACGCCAAGTTATTTTTAACAAAACAATTCAATTTAGAATGTCATATTCGCATAGAAATTCCAAAACGAATATCTATTTCAAATAAACATATCATATTTATATTAACTGTTCAATTCAAGTTATTTCATCTCATAGAATAACTGGAAATAACACGCTAGAGAAACAAGGCAATCCATGTACTTAATCATTTTAAACTATTCATAGACTAGATTAACTAGTCACACAATCATCTATTTAATTTAAACAACACTAATTAGTTTCAAATCATGTTAATTATTACTAAACTAATCACAAACAATATTATTTTATTTTAATTAAATATTTTGAATTAATCAATAATTAACATGTATGATTAACTTAAGACATTAAATTGATTAACAGTCTTAAATGCTTTATTTTTCCTTAACCGTTAACTTAATTACAATTATTTATTTACCTTAATAAACTTTAAGAATTAATGAATAATTAATATATATATATATATATATATATATATAATTATCCTAAGCTTGATTAATTCAAGTTTAAATCATTTTATTTGCATTGACCATTTATTAACCTAAGGTTTGGGCTACTTTAAAGTTTTAAATTACTTTATTTATATTAACCATAACTAATTTGGAAACTATTTCAAAAAAATTTATTTTAAATAAGGTATTAGCAGGTGTTAACGGAACAAGGCAACTCAGTTTCTATGTGTTACTATATCAGGGCATTTAAGTTTTAAAAGCATTCGACTTTGTAGTAATTTGGTTTTGAAATCCCCTTTAATAAATTTTATCTATGTTTTTTTTAAACATTAGCCCATCGGCCCACTAACCCGGCTACCCAGAAAAAATCCCTCCTCTTCTTTCTTCTCTCCTCTTCTTTACTCCTGCTAATTTATTCTACCTGCTCCCTCACATGCACAACCTCCACCATGCATGTGCACATCCCATCGAGGCAGCGCTGACCAACATCGACGACACCACCAAGTCACGAGGACCTTCTCCACCATTTCGACCTCCTAAAAATCCACGATGATGCTTGAAATCGAATTCGAGTAATCCACCATTTCATGGAAGCAACCCGATCACCTACTTCTACTCTGCGCCACCGTCGCTGACCACCAGAGACCCAACCACCTCATCGGAAGCTCCTCCCAGTTTTCCTCTTTCTTCCCCCTACACCGAGTCACTCCAACACCACCAAGACATTGCACTTGCCAGGAAAACAACCTCAACCAGAATGAGCCCTAAAACCCTATTCTCCCTTCGACCCGACGCATCATCCACCAGAAAATTATATCACCATTTTTACCGCGACCTTCCCCTCGGCCTCCCCTTGCTAGAATCCCAATCTCCAACCATGTCCAGATTGTCGTGAATCGGACAATGAACCAATTCCGATCATCATTCGATATCCCACTAAATAAATGGTTTAAAATCCCGAAACTACTACCAAAATTCATTATTTTCAAAACCAATCCTACCTATGTCAAAGAAGACACGAATTGAAACAATAATTTCTTACCAAAAAACTGTTGACTCATCTATACATCCTCTTCATAGTGTTTCTACTGCCTACTATCTCATGAAATTATTTTTAAACTTTAGTACACTCTAATGCAAACAAAAACCTTTTAGACTCCATGAACTAAAACTCCATAGATGAAGAGAATTGATTTTTAGAAAGATTTGAATATGGTAGAAACAAGAAAAAAAACAGAGACAATGTATACAGGCTTTTTCATACATTCACACACAGGCACATATATACATTTTCTTCTATGAAGCAGATATTCAAGAATATTACTACTATTTAGTCTTTAACATAATCATGTTACAAGGAAGATTAAATTATTGAAAAGAAGCTTACTCACTTAATTTGTTTTGAACAGGAAACAAAGATCTTAAAAACTGATGCTAGCTTTCTGATCTATTTTTGATCTTCTCTTGAGTTGAGTTCAGTTTGTTTTAAGTTGTAAAAATGCAAAAATGTTTATCTGTTGTTTAACTTACTTAATTTTGAATGAACAAAAAAATGAAGACAGTGTAGAGGTACATATAAGAGGAGGAAAAGTATACAGATGAAGCTTGTATAGGCTTTTGCCTCTTCCTTTTGTATAATATTATATATATATATATATATATATATATATATTGATTTCTTTGGTCAGAGATTCTCTGACCTATCATCAATTGTGAAAATAAAGTGATTTATTAGAATTTATATTAGATGTTTTATGTGTTAGATGGAATGTGCATTTAATGAGTGTGTTCTTTTTTGTGTTTACAAGCTTATCCATTCTTGTGTACATCTATATTTCATATGTATACAAGTATTCTTTTTGTCCGGTTTTTCCTTATCCACCAATTTATATACATATTCTTACCATAGTTATATTCATATATATTTTACCCACGTTAATCTTATATGTTTTACTTTATATTACATACAACAATATAAGTTACTTATATAATTTTATTCCTATTTAAACATATATTTTTATTTTCATTTCAAGCTTAAGTATCATCACTTAATTTATATTCATCTATATATATATATATATTAAGTTTTAATAAAGTAGAGTTTTATATTTAAATATTCTTGAGAGATTTATTTTTCTAAATTTCTAATTCATAGTCTTCTTAAATAAGTAGTTAATAGCCAGGATAAAATATTTATTTTCTATAAGATTTATCACATCTAGAGATTTTATAATTCAACATTTATTATAGTTTTAAATCAATTTATGTATATCCAGATGCCTTACATGCCCGAAACTCATCTATTCGACTTATAAAGTCACTATTCCAATGTTTAATTTAGTTAATTACCCGATTAACAAATGTCCAAAAATCCGGGTCGTCGCACCAAATATATAGCAACTTTCCCTATATACCAGTCATTCCATCATTACAGTTCATATCAATAAAACCACTTTCTTCCACTCTATCATCTGCTCCACCACCAAAACATTCCTTAACCAACCCTCACCTCAAACAACAACACAAAATCCTCTTCCATTCTTAACCTGCACATATCAATCTCAAATTTCAACTCACTGCGAACATCCCCTTCAACCAAAAACTTCCGTTCACATATTATCATCATAGCTTGCAGATTAAACCTGCGACCATTACCCCTATCCACCAACTCCTCTGCTTAACCACTCACCAACAACCTTACAAAACCACCTCTCCATCACACTTTATCTATATAGCAACATCACTACCTTACCCGTGCACATCAAATACCCATGCACATCACTACCCACATCCAAATACTACCCTCATTATTCCCATTGAAACCCACCTCAACATCAATATCTCATAACCATCTCTGCACTGCTCCTTCCTTCACCGTCAACCGAAACCGACCACGCCATCCTCTGAATAACCCACTTCTTCCTTACAGAAACCATCCAAATACCCCTACACTACCTCACAACAATAAGCCTCTTAACTCCTCCATTGCAATTGAACAACACAAACCCATTAGCACCAGAACTTCACCAGCAAGAACAACATCTTTCCTCTGCCACCAACAACACTTCAAACCAAGCCACCAGAGCCAAAAACAACATCACAAAGTCCTTGAAAAAATTACAATTGGCCACAACCCCACACTGCCACAAAAACTGTAAATGCATGTCCTCGTCAATCGCTGCTTACCTCTACAAATCGACATCAACCATACTCACCAATCGTGACAAAATTTCTACCAACCTTTTTCATCTCCCAAACCCAAACCGCAATCATTTTCAACCACCCAAGACCACAACAAAATCTTTAATTTTGGTTTTGGAATTTTGAATTTCAGATTGGTTTCGAAAAATTTTGATTTCAGAATTGTGACAACAATATTCGCGTTTAGAACAATGATTTAGTGAAGTTTGTGGAAGTTTGTTTTCATTTGTTAGGGAAGGGCCCTAGTGAAGTTAATAAAAAAAGAAAAAACAAGTTGTTTTGTTTTCATTTGTTTTAGTTTCTTCCTTGATATAAAAAACAAAACAGAATAAATACACTGTATATATATCTTTTTCAAGTTTTCAGGTTGCAAATGCAGAAATTTAGAAGGAGAGCTAAATTGCTTTGCTTGCTTGCTTTATAAAAGAAATCACTGCTTTAAAATAAATTGCAAATAATCCTGCATGCTCTGGTATCGTGCTATTTTCACTTATGTTTATTGCATTATTGGTTGCTTCCATTTTAAAAAAATTCAAGAACAAAAACAAAAATAAATCTCATTCATAGTTGCATCGTCAAATCATGTTTATTTTCAGTTTTGCATTCATATCATCTTATTTTATTTTAAAAGTGCAACACTCAGATCCACATAAGGTGGGGGATTTCATCACCCTTTCCTTGGCCCATAAATTGCATTTCATAGTAAAATTTGCTTATAATAACTGTAAGAGCTCTCCTAGGGCTTAACTGTATCTTGAAAAGTTATCTTCTTTCGATAATTTAACTTCTTGGTGTCTAGGCTATGGCAGAGAAATAATCATATATGAAATTATGGTGATTCGTAAATATTATAGTGATTGTTTCTCTTAAGGTACTTACACATTGCTAAGGTGATTTGTGGTACACCAATAAATCATGTCTATTGCTTGGCTAAGAACTATTTTGTTAGATTAAGACAAAGTGTGATTATACAATTTTAGGTTAGAAGCTACTAAGGACAGAAAATTTGTAATTAATACCTCGCATTCATTTAGTTGCATTAGTTCATGGATATATACAAAAAATTAAAAACAAAAAATAAATAAAGCTTTTACAAAAGTAAGAAATGCCCAGAGTTAGGTATTCACACGTAAGTGTGTGCACTCACCATGCTCTTTACCCTTCTCACGTAAGCTCAAAAGGCAGCATGATCGGTATATCCTGCCTTAGTTTATCTGAGTTAGTTGTATGTAAATAGAGTTAATAAAATAACCACCTAGTGTCATGTGTTCATACACAAATGTGTATACTTGTCATGCTCTGTACCCTTCTCACGTAAGTTCGATAGGCAATGCATGATCGGTATATCTGGCCCCAGTTTATCTGAGTTAGGTATGTAAATAATAATATTGTTAATACTTTTCAAAAAAAATAGAGAGCAAGTAATTGAATTCCAAGCACTATTTTCAATTATTTGATTCGACTTGTTATTCAAAAGAAATAAAAATACTAATTAGAAAAACTTTGATAATCAACAAAGGATCCATTTCATAGTTGCACTATGTTATCAATCGAAACAACCAGCCAAAATAAAGTCTAATTGTGATGATAACTTAATTTTTGTTGGAAGTTTTGACGAGTAAAAGGACTAAAATTTCTTGATAATGAGCAAAACATATATTTAACTTACTTGTGTCAATTTAGAAGTAAATTCTTCATTGTAAATACTTTTGAAAATTTTCATATAGTTGCATCAGAATCTGCATATCGCATTTGGATTTTGTGGATAGTGTCCACTGAAAGCCTTCACGAGACGACACTCGTCCTACTAGAGACACCTAGAGGTTTAATGGCTTGTTACATACACTCAATGCAATCGTGTTTCCTATGAAAATAAATTTATCTTAATTTTAGTTTATCCGAGGACGGATAAAAAGATAAGTGTAGGGGTATTCGATGTGCACGTAAAAGTGCATATTTTTACTTCTATATTTAGTCTTCTTTTAATTAAATAAATGATCATGTTAGGGTATTTTAGATGTTTGAACCAAAATTCAAATTGTTTTCAAATCATCATTTATTCATCTTCATTTGGGGGTAAAATGGTAATTCTGTGTATGATTTATTTTGAGAAAATTTATTCACACATTTTTATTTTTACTTGTAGGAAATAAAGTGCAAGTATGAAGAGGGTTCATGGATGAATACATACACATATGGTGAAGGAAAATGAAGAATGGAAATATATAAATTCATGCAACATGGAGAGGCCTGCAAACCCACTACCCTGAACTCCATAATTAAAAGCACATGCATATGTTAATGGGGGCTTAAAGGCATATTAGTAAGGAATGATTAATTCCCTAATGATTACTTGGATTTTACACTTCCTAAAGGGCATTTTAATTAGCCCCTTAAAATATGAATTAGGGTTTTAAGCATGTATAAATACCCCATATGTCTTATGTAATTATCTTCTTACTTTTCATGCAAGTTGTAGCCACAAAATCTAAGATAAATAAATGTTTCTTTCGTGGCTTCTTAAGCTTTGTTTTTACTTTCATGAAATTTTTATTTGTGCTTTCTTTTATGTTCTTTCATTCTCTTATGCTCTCTTTTAATTCATGCAATTAATTTAGATCTCCTTTATGCAAGTAGTTTGTTCCTTCTTCTTTTAATTTGCACTTCTCTTCATTTATGCTTATGTTGAAATTAATTTATGTTAACAAGTTTTTAAAAATGACTAGCTAGACCCCTTCAATTTAGGGGTAACGAGGCTCGCACGAAACATATCAAATAACTTAATGATTTCATTTGTAGTCTCTCATTTGTGATTAATGGAAAATTTGAATGATGATGGTTTATGTCTCTTTTTAGTGAATTTTTATAGTCTATGTTGGCATCTCAAATAGGCTATGCTTATTCCATATTAAACATAAATTATTTGATCGTTTGCCAAAGTGACTTTGATGTGAAAGTCAAGTTAGAATCAAAATTTGATGGTGTATGGTACTCAAAATAGATCATAATTAAAATAGATTTTATTTTTAATGTTAATGTCATTTTTCATGAGTGTTGATAATTGCATTGAATGGGGTGTTAGAATTTGATGATTTAAGTTATGCTAATTAATAGCATAAATAAATCATACTTACAATAAGCCCATCAATCATTTTTACTTAATATTTTGATGAGAGATTACAAGTAAATTCATGCTGATTTATATGAATGATTGGAAGTGGATTTTCCTCTAAATTGCTTATTATTATCATAGTTCATACACCTTTGCTCTAGTTTAATTTTTGCAATTTTTCTTAGTTTAAACCGCTTCAAAACTTTAGGCTATTTTGATTCAGTATTATTGAAATTTAATTCATTCCCTATGTATCGATCTGTACTCGCGTACTTACTACAATTGTATGCCGTGCGCTTGCGATGTTATGACGATAATATTTTTTCGGTGATTTACTAATCGATAGAAAATTCGTGGTCTAACACATACCAAAGGCGCCAACAAGTAATAGAATAGGAAGTGTCTTACATTTTCCTAATATGGTTATTGTATTTAAATCTAAATCTAGTCCAATATTCATAGGGAGATGGAATGGCATCGGTTATATCAAGACAAAAAACATCCAATAATGTACATATTATATATTGAGTAAATGAACAATCGTAAAAAGAAGTGAAGTAATTTTAGGGGCTAAGTCGCAAAAAAAATATAAGTTGTGGTTAAGGTTATTAGGTAGTTTGAAGTTTAAATTGTTAATTTTATTTAATTTATCATGTAAACCAATCCACATATGAAACTTAACTTTAATGGGTATGTCCATCTTACAAATAGGATCAAAATAATGAAATATACTTGTACCAGAAAAAATTGAGAACCTGTGCATGGATTTAAAAGAATATACCTTATTATTTTCCCAACACCAAACTAACTAATTTGATTGATCATCTAGTATAATATGTTGATAATATTAATAAGTTTTGTTTATTGGTTTAGAACCATTCTAATTAGGTTTTGGTTGAACAAAATATTCCACTTAAATGTTTAGAGTGGTCTAAATAAGTCAATGGTGAGGTCATTTATATTGTTAGAAACTAAATAGATATTTGGGAACTCAAATTTGAAAGCAATAGAGAAAGCCCGGTGATCGTTCCAGAAGGGTGTTTTGTTTCCGGAGCGATTTTGAGCCCAATTCTAAATTTGTGATAAATGCTTGATGTATTTTTCCAAAAGAAGGAAAAAAGACGAGCATTAAGTTTGTATAGATTCTTAGAACCACTATAGTAAAAGTTGCAAACTATTCCTTTCTATATTGTGCTATCATCATCTAGGAATTTCTATATCCATTTAAAACGTAAGGAAGTATTTAGTGCTTTTAAGTTTATACTACCTAATCCACCTTGAGCTTTGGGCTTGCACACAAGTTCCTAGTTAATAATACAATTTAAGTTAGAACAATCTGAATTTCCATTCCAAAGGAACTTATGTCTAATGTTGTCAATTTTTTTAATTACCCAAGAAGGAAATTGATAGTAGGAAAGCCAATAAATAGGTATTGCCGCTAATACCGAGTTAACGAGAACCTATCTACCCACTCTTGGGTGGTAATTGGCTTTCTAAGAGGGCAGTCTCTTACTAACTTTATGAACGACGATGTTCCAGTCTTCCTTTTTTAGTTTAGTTTGTTTAATGCGAATGCCCAAATAGTTAATCGAGAAATTCATTGATTTACAGCTGAGAGTATTAGCTACATTAGTTTTTATATTTGAAAAGTCATTAGTGATTGAAACCGAGCTCTTATGGAAGTTCATTTTAAGACCTGAAAGTAATTCAAGTTAAATAAAATTAATTTGAGCGAAGCAATGTGATGATGAAGGCGAGAGCAAGAAATCGATGTGTCATCCGCATATCAAAGGGAAGACACTCCATCATATGTGACATCTCTCCCAATTTTAGGTGGTGTATTATTATAAAGAGCTAATGTAATTATTTTATTAACAACCTTTGTCGCAAGGTTAAAAAGAAGAGACGAGAGAGGATCTCTTTGATGCAAACCCCTCTTAGATTGGATTTTTTTGCCCTTAATTCTATTTACTAAGACTGAAGACAAACTGGATTTCAAAATAAGATCAATCCAGGAAATCCATTTTCAAAGAAAAGCCTGCTTTGAGGTTATCTAGCATAAAGCCCTACTCGATTGAGTCAAAGGCCTTAACAAAATCTAATTTAAGCAGGGAAACATGATCTTTCCTTTATAACGGAAGTCAATAAATTCTTGGGAGGTGGCAATTCCATCCACAATGTGTCTACTGTGAATGAAAGTTTTTTGTGTTTTATCAATTAATTTATCCATCTTAGTCCGTAGCCTGTTGACTAAAACATTGGTGATAATTTTAATTGAGCAGTTAATCAGGGATATCCGTCTAAAGTTAGTAAGTTCTGGGGATTTTACTTTTATGGAATGAGCAAAACATATGCAAAATTAAACCTACCTACCTAGAGTCTAACCGCACAAAGTTCATCGAATAATTTCATTATGTCATCTTTAATAGTGTACCAGAATTTTTGATAGAAGAACGTCGGGAAACCATCAGGGCCTGGAGCTTTGTCATCGCCTAATCCCTTAACAGCCATAAGAACATCGTCTTCAGAGAAATGGGAATCTAATTCACTTAGTGAGTTATAAACATTTTGTAAAAGAATATTATGTTTTCCTAAGGTTTAAAAACCCTTTCAAAAATATTTAAATAACCTTTATAATAAAATATCACCTAAAAGTATTATTATTAATTTCATAATATATTCTATAAAATAGCATCATTTTTTATTTTGCTTTTAAAATAATTCCAAACTTATAATATATTGTAATATTACTTTTAAAAAGGGTTTAATAACCAAAAGAAAAATATATTTATATTTATAATTCAAATAATATTTGTAAATTTCAAAACCCTTAAACAAAATTTTCAAAACTTTCCAATACATCTTTTTAAAATAAGAAAATAAATAAATATCGGAATATATAATTTATTGAGTAAAATTACTCCAAGAATATATATCAACCAATGAACATTATGAATTATCGTGTGACCCGAGTCTAGTACCATCAAACTCTAGCCATCTATAAAATACACACATATTGACATTCAAATATGTATATAGTTCAATTCACAATCCGACAGAGTTCCATTTGCAAATTGCACTTCCAACCAACATAATCAACCAATTCCAATACCAATATACCCAACAATCCGGACAATAACAATCAGAAATAATCAATTAAACCGATTAATTCAACCAAACAATTAAAACTATGTAATGTATATGATAAATATCTAATATGAATAGCTAGAGTGATATAGTTGTAAGCATATAAAAATCATCGAATTATCAAGCTAAATCCCTTACTTCCAAGGCCAATCCCATTGTCTCAGCCAAGCCAAGCTTCATTGTGAACTCGCTCATTTATCGCAGCCAAAACACCACAACCTTCACCTTCAACAACTCACATCATCCTCCTTAACATTCGCCATCATCGAGCCTACACGTGCCTGCATCGTAGTGCCTTCCAACATCGTCTACCAAATCGTGACATGATATTACGACTACCCTTTCCCCTCGATCGCTGCCAGATTTCGTGACCCCCAATCGCCACTTCTCCACCAACCCGCATGAACCCATGTGTCACGACCCGACTTTCTACTCCCAAAAAATCGCATCATGAATTAAGAAAGAAAGGGATAGAAGAAGAAAAGAAAGAAGAGAAATAAGAAACAACACAAGAATCTCAACAGCGGAACGAATAAATTATATTAATAACATAAGTATTTACATAATATACAATACCAATCAGAGATACACAGCATACACATCACATATACTAGACAGTTATAAACACCTGTCTAGTATTTACAACTCAATACAACAACACAGAGAACGCACAGCGGAATACTAATATCTAACGCAGAAGCCTCCTGCTCCATTTGCTCCTCCACATATCGTCAAAGCAAACCTGAATCCTAACCTGAATCCCTCGACTACTCATAAAAATTTGAGTAACCAAGAGTTTATGAAAAACATAAACATGGAAAAGTTTTTACCTTACGCTAACCAAAACATTTGATAGGAAATCCGATGATATTATAATAGTGTCTAGGTTTTTCAAATAAATAAGAAATAGCCGAAATTGTTACATGATTAAATTCCAGCTACTAGCCACAAAAGTGGGTAATACAATCAAAACCGTTGGCACTTATTGGATTTTGGATTCCATACAATGGCAGGGCTACTGGGGTACCGCCCGTCACAGTACGTGGCCTAGATCACCGTATCGAGGAGTACTCCCACTCCCCTGCAACACAAGACCGGACCCATTCCTTACTTAATAGTTCCGAACAAGACAACCCGGACGGTTGGAGCTCAAAAACCGTCCACACAGCCGAAATATAAAGGGACCTCTAGACAGGGATAAATCTTGCTCTCCAGTGGGTGCGACCCACGAAGCCTTGCTGCACCTCCCTTGTTTTAACCATTCCCGGTTGATGAGGCTTGAGGCTACGATTACCTTTATAGGACAAATCATCTTAGAATGCTCATCGTCCACCTGACGATGTTCTGAAAGCATTCGGTCCATACAAGTTTGTTCTGGGTTCGAACGAAACCGAAGGCATTATCTCGTTACACTCATTTTGGAATCACCCTCAGGGTTAACGACGATAACCCTTGCACTCTGATTCACCATCTCGAATCTATAAGTACTATTCCGTCAAACTCATTACGGAATCACCCACAAAGTATACTGACGTATAGCCCTTACATCTCGAGTCTTCACTCGCTCCACTTGGATTCACGACCTAACGTTATTTGGAATCGATGTGGTTTTCGGATATCCAAATATGGAAACCCGATCCCGGTCTCATCGAAAACCAAAGCGTGTCTTTTAAGGTCCAAGTTGTTTTAAAGGTTTAAAACAATTCAATACAGTATCTATATACACACAAATAGATAACTTATAAATCATAACTGATAATCAACATTATCACATAACAGGTAATCTACAATCTACAATCATCAATATCAAATAGATATTCCATATACTATCATCACCATAGATAACCTATGTTATCATCACAACACAATCAAACATCCATACCACATAATATCATTTATCTCATTACTGAGATCACAAAGCATCCAAGTCAAACAATGACATCCATTTATACATAAGCAAAGATTCACTCATACCACAATATAATTAATTTAAAATGAATTAAATTAACTATCTCTATCTCTAATTAATTTAAAATGAATTAAATTAATTATCCAACTTTAATTAATTTAAAATAAATTAAATTAATTACTTCATCTTTAATTAATTTAAAATGAATTAAATTAATTACTTCACCAAATTATAACTTGCTTATCCATCTATTAAATTGATTACAATCAATTAATCATTCAAAATAAATCATCCTAATTAATCACTCTTGATTAATTACTCTTAATTACATTCATATAATTATCCTTAATTAATTTCATAAATTAATTATTCTCAACTAAATAGTAATTAACCTTTAATTACTTCAATTAATTAATTAATCATAATTAATTTCTTTAATCCTTAATTAATTATATTAATTAATTACCCTTAATTACCTATTATTGATTAATTAATCATAATTAATCAACTTTAATTACATCATTAATTAAATAATTAATGATCCTTAATTATTCCTTAAATTAATTACTCTAAGTATTAAAACAAATTAATTATCCTTAATTAATCTTTTAATTAATCTCTTGATTAATTAATAAGTAATTTAAACCAAATCACTTCACACTTAAACATCTCCACATAATTACATTATGTAATTATTAATTAATTACTTAACTAAGTAAATACCCAAATCATTAATTACATAAAGTAATTATTTATAAAACCCAAGTGTTTATAATTAATTAAACTTAATTAATTAAAAATAAACAATCATATTAAACTAAGTTAATTACATTAAGTAATTAATTCCTTAATTACTTTATTAAGTAATTACTCAAACCATTTACAATTGATTATTAATAAATTAATTTAATTAATTATAAAAATTAACTACATTAATTAATTAATTAAATAATCCTGGTTAATGACCATCATTAACCCTTCCTTAATTATAAAGTAATTAACTTAAATTAATTACAAATTTAATTATCTAAAATTATCTATGATTTAAAGTTTAATTATTTAAATAAATTAACCTTGATTAAAACTTAATTACTTAATTAATAATTTATTTATCATTAATTAATAATCTAATTAATGATCTAAATTTCAAATTTATTAACCCCTAAGTCAATATGCATTAAACCTTAATAATTAACTAAATAAATAAATTAATTATTACTTAATTACCCTTTTTTTTATAAATTAATTTCAAAGCATTCATTCTTAACTAAATTTTAAAATAAGACATTTCTAAATTATGTTTAAAACAAATTTTATTTCAAACAAAGTACTTTTGAACTTGTTTCCAAATTTCATTTTAAATACAGATTTTAAAATGAAAATATATTTAAACTTACCAAAGTTTAAACCATTTATAACTTTTAACATCTCAATAACTTCAAACTTTCTTTTAATTTTCAAAAACTGAAATACATATTCCACTTAAATTCCAGTTTTAAACTTAAGATTCAAATTAGCTTTGAATCCAGATTTAAAATTTAAATTTTAAACTCTGTTTAAAACCTTAAACTTCATATTCAAAACATTATATAAAATACTTTAACCAATTTCAAAGTTGTTAAAAACCTTCTATCTTTATAAACTTATATATTTTTAAATCTATAATTCAAACTCATTTGAATTAAGATTTCAAACTTGTTTTAAAACTTTGTTTAAAACTTGCTCTATACCTTTTTTTAAATTCAGTTAAATTTTTAAAAAAAAACTACATACTTTCAGGTTTATAAAACAGTTTTGATAAAACAAGTTCAGGTTTATAAATCCTGTAAAAATTCTTTCCATTAAACTTTATTTATTTAAACTAGGGTGTTAAATTATCTTGAATTCAAATAAATTCAAACTTGAATTCAAATATGTTTTAAATTTTCTTAATCATTTAAAGATTCAGGGTTTATAAATTTTTAAACCCAGATGTTACATGTTTATAAAACCTGTAGAACAAAACACCTAACCCCCACAGAATTTTACTTCGAGTCTACAACCCCACATCCCCGAGGAAAACACTACTTCACTTCGAGTCAAAGCAGAGTTTACCCGAGACCTCCCTCAACTAACCAACATCACCTGTACCCTACTTCACTGTGCATATGCATGGCGCCTCCGGCCATTGATGATCGCCAACGACCATCGCATCTCATCAGATTCCAACCTCGCTTCCCACTACGACCTTTGATTCATGCTTCAAACCACTAATTCAATTTTGAGGGTCTTAAACCCAAACCTGGAAACAAAACACAGTTTCCCCTTCCAAAACCTGTCAACGATCAATACTCTTCCGTCCGACCACCTGTCGATGAACTACTCCGCCCACGTCTTCAACTACGGCTAAACTTCCAGCCCTCAAAAGCTTGTGACACTCGGTCCATCCTTTAAGCAGAAATGATCGGTTCTTCAAGACACTAAAAACTAGGGTTAAAAAGTAAAATTCCCGAATCTTCCATTACTCAGATAATTATAACAACATCCAAGATTTTTCCCTTACTCCCCACTCAATCTATTCCCTTCAGGAAGAACCCCGAGATCTCCCCATTCAAAAATCTTTAGAATTTACTAAAATTCCATTTTTAGTTCAAAACCCAAAAGCAGCTTCATCTATTACCTAAAAATTCCAAACTTTGATTTAAAAATCTAGTTACAGATAGTATTTTTGGTTTATGATACTGAATAAATAAATAAACATGTTTGGGATTTAATGAATTCAACATGCATTGATGTTGCTCTGTGTTTTCAGAGACAACTCCAAATATTTTAATTTTCCAAATCATAAATTCTTAACTTACATAAAATTTTAGTTATTGATTTAAGATAATCAACTACTTCACTTTATACACTTCATTCCACCAGAAACTTAACTAAAAGATGAAAATTTAATTGATGTTTGGTGTCTGGGAAATTAAACAGAATAAACAAATAAAACACAGCATGCACATATTATATCCCACTTCAGACTTTTATCAAAACAAAACAATACATATTTATATCAAGACAAACAAGCAAGCAACCTAAGTAAGGATTTAAATATTTTAAAGTTACTCACCTATTAACAAATGCAGAGCTGTTTTGATCCCTTGAATTTTTGCAGAAAACAAATATGCAAAGCTTGCTCCTCTGTTTAAATCTGAGTTTTGAATTGATATGCAGGTTTGCCTAATTGTTTTCTCTGACCAAAATGCTTGCATGCAGGTGCTAGTTGATGCAACTTCTTTGATTTTGCAAAAGTGGAGTATGCAGAATTTTGGATTTGCACAGGGTTTAGAATATACAGATAGATTTTGAATATGCAGGTTTGCTGGTGAATAAAAGCAGATTATTTTTTATGAAGAGGAACATGCAGGTTGAATAGGGTTTTGATTATGCAGATTTGAATTTTAGGTGTGCAGATTTTTCATTGGACTTTCATATGCATTTGTGAATGCAGATTTGGATTTTAGTTTTGGATATGCAGATTTATATGAATTTGATTCAAGAAGTTTGAAGAATTTCTTTTGATTAAAGAAGAATGAAAATGTTATATGAATGGAGATGCAATCTTAATTAATGTATTTTCAGATTTAATGGAAATAAAAGAAAATAAAAACAAAATTGACACTTGTCTATTTTTTTAACACTTGTTAAATGAATGTATAAGTATTTAACACTTGTTTTCTTTAAAGTAGTTAATACTAATTACAAATTAGTGTATATGTTAACTTAATTTAAGTTGTTAGTTTATATGTATAAATTTATAAATGAAAACAAAAACAAATCATGTTTATAAACTTATACAAATAAAAATTAAAACAAATGAAGATTTTATACTTTGAATTTAAATTCAAACTAAACTCAAAAATCAATATTTTTAAATCAAGTTATAAATATAAATTCAATTTGAAATAAAAATTACAAATTCTATTCAAAATTTATTTATAAAGACAATACCATATCAATATTGCTTTTTTATAAATATCTCCTTATTAAATAAAAATCATTTTACAAAATATTCATTTTATTAAGTCATAAAACATTTTATTGAATTTATTATAAATTTAAAACAATACCAATTTATTTAAAATATGAACCATATATTTATATTGTAAATAGAAATTAATTTATATCATTTAAAAGATAAAATAACCAATTTAAATATTTATTGAAGAAGATTATTAAATTTATCTGAATAATTATTATCAGAATATCAATATCAATTTAATTTTTACTATAGATTATTAAATTGATATTGTTAAAAAATTACGGGATGTTACAATCCTTCCCCCTTAAAAGAATTTCATCCTCGAAATTTAAAACAAAGTAATTTAATAATCTCATTAGATTTTAATTTTAAAAACACAAGCATATATCAAACATACGCTAACAACCAAAACAACCAATCAAACAATTCTAATTATCCAGACAAATTCTGGATAAAATTTCTCTGAGTTTTCCCAGGTATATATATATATATCGGGATACTCGCTCTAGAAAATCCAAACAAACAATTCTATGAAGCTACAAAACTCCTATACAACTATATCTATAACAATAGACAAGACATCAGACTACAAACGAGTCTGACTCAATAACCATAACTCCAGAACTGCTGGTTTCACAACCAGAGATAGATCATACACGTACTCCCTCAGAGATACGTGAAACTCATCGAATCCCAGTTATCCAAACTGGCAATTTAATCCTATAGATCAATCACTTATTCTCCAAGATCACAGAAAAGACCCAAAACACTTCAGAGCTAGCTTCACAGACTTACCCAAACTTATAGCTCACTTGATCGGAGAAAACTTATCCAAAATAAATCTCTGACTTCAGAGTCCAAATTCCTCCGATTCTTATCCACAAAACTCTTCAGACAATCCTGAGCTGCCCACAACCATACTCATCAGCTCAACCTTTGTTGATGCTTCTAGAAACAAACTAGACCAATCAACACAACAAGATGATCTCCTCAAGATCAACCAAAACCAACAACTCAAACTCAACTTCTCAACATCAGAAGACAACAACTTCTTCTGTCCAGGGAAAAGAAAAGCAGATACACTTCCAAACTGTTTCCGCTGCTCAACTCTGATCCGAAGTAGAAGAGAATGCTGAAGAAGAACGCAAACACAAACAGGATAACACATCCAGAGATATGGTTCAACAAATCCATAAGAAAATTTCAGAAGTTTCCCCAAAACTCCGAGCTGCTACACCAACTCAACTCTTGGAATCATTTTACTATTAAGCTGAACCACCGGTACCACTCCTGGAATTCCTGTCGATAAGAAAACTCAATCTCCAGACACGGACAAAACTCTAACTTCCTGAAGACATCCAGAAAACTCAAATAACCCAAGAGAACACTCAAACAATCGCAAGTCACTTTTGCGATCCACTAGACCAAATCCAAGTAAAACTGTCCTCCCTTAACCAAATAGAACAGCTTAAACTTAACTAGCCAACCCATCGAAGAAACGGGTCTACTTAACTGCTTCTGAACTCCACTCCAGAAAACTGCTAAGCCAGAAGATCTCTTGCCAATACCGATAACATTCCAATCTGCACTGCTGACACCGATGCCAAAGAATTTCAAGACAAAGCTCTCCGAGAAACTCAGACTTCAAAGCAAACAGAAACTCAAGCTGACCACAGCCTCAACACTGAAGCAGACTCACCTCTTAACTTTGTTCCAAAGAAAACATCTTCGGAAACATCCATAGTCACTGCATCTCATCACACAGCTACTACCCCCTGAGGTATCAAAAATACCATCACTCACTTCTGCCAACCAACAGATCCAAATACTACTCATCCAACTTCAGAAATGAACTCCGAACCTTCACAGGTTTCCTTCAGAGATTAATGAAGTTCTTCATCACTACAAAACTCGCTCGAGACGGTATTAGGTCTACGGTCTCGACCGATACACTTCCAACCTTACACATTCAAACTCCAACCAATAGTAGTCGTGTTACACACACTGCTACCCCATCTACCTTTATAACTTATATTGGAAAACCTGACCAGGTAACCCAACAGATAGGTAGAAATAAATATACATATATATTTATATTAAAAATTACAAATACGCTCTCCCAAGAAAGACACCACTACAGAGCCTAGATATTCACTCAACCTAATGCTCTGATACCAACTGTCACGACCCGACTTTCTACTCCCAAAAAATCGCATCATGAATTAAGAAAGAAATGGATAGAAGAAGAAAAGAAAGAAGAGAAAGAAGAAACAACACAAGAATCTCAACAGCGGAACGAATAAATTATATTAATAACATAAGTATTTACATAATATACAATACCAATCAGAGATACACAGCATACACATCACATATACTAGACAGTTATAAACACCTATCTAGTATTTACAACTCAATACAACAACACAGAGAACACACAGTGGAATACTAATATCTAACGTAGAAGCCTCCTGCTCCATTTGCTCCTCCACATATCGTCAAAGCAAACCTCAATCCTAAACTGAATCCCTTGACCATTCATAAAAATTTGAGTACCCAAGAGTTTATGAAAAACAAAAAAAATAAACTCCGGGTCAGACATGGGTCTGGTGTGAGTAACAGGTTAAAGTTGCTTAACTTTCAAAAACCTTTTGAAAAGAAAGGTATCACGTAAGACTTTCCACACGTAAACATGGAAAAGTTTTTACCTTACGCTAACCAAAACATTTGATAGGAAATCCGATGATATTATAATAGTGTCTAGGGTTTTCAAATAAATAAGAAATAGCCGAAATTGTTACATGATTAAATTCCAGCTACTAGCCACAAAAGTGGGTAATACAATCAAAACCGTTGGCACTTATTGGATTTTGGATTCCATACAATGGCAGGGCTACTGGGGTACCGCCCGTCACAGTACGTGGCCTAGATCACCGTACCGAGGAGTACTCCCACTCCCCTGCAACACAAGACCGGACCCATTCCTTACTGAATAGTTCCGAACATGACAACCCTGACGGTTGGAGCTCAAAAACCATCCACACAGCCGAAATATAAAGGGACCTCTAGACAGGGATAAATCTTGCTCTCCAGTGGGTGCGACCCACGAAGCCTTGCTGCACCTTCCCTGTTTTAGCCATTCCCGGTTGATGAGGCTTGAGGGTACGATTACCTTTATAGGACAAATCATCTTAGAATGCTCATCGTCCACCTGACGATGTTCTGAAAGCATTCAGTCCATACAAGTTCGTTCTGGGTTCGAACGAAACCGAAGGCATTATCTCGTTACACTCATTTTGGAATCACCCTCAGAGTAAACGACGATAACCCTTGCACTCTGATTCACCATCTCGAATCTATAAGTACTATTCCGTCAAACTCATTACGGAATCACCCACAGAGTATACTGACGTATAGCCCTTACACCTCGAGTCTTCACTCGCTCCACTTGGATTCACGACCTAACGTTATTTGGAATCGATGTGGTTTTCAGATATCCAAATATGGAAACCCGATCCCGGTCTCATCGAAAACCAAAGCGTGTCTTTTAAGGTCCAAGTTGTTTTAAAGGTTTAAAACAATTCAATACAGTATCTATATACACACAAATAGATAACTTATAAATCATAACTGATAATCAACATTATCACATAACAGGTAATCTACAATCTACAATCATCAATATCAAATAGATATTCCATATACTATCATCACCATAGATAACCTATGTTATCATCACAACACAATCAAACATCCATACCACATAATATCATTTATCTCATTACTGAGATCACAAAGCATCCAAGTCAAACAATGACATCCATTTATACATAAGCAAAGATTCACTCATACCACAATATAATTAATTTAAAATGAATTAAATTAACTATCTCTATCTCTAATTAATTTAAAATGAATTAAATTAATTACCCAACTTTAATTAATTTAAAATAAATTAAATTAATTACTTCATCTTTAATTAATTTAAAATGAATTAAATTAATTACTTTACCAAATTATAAGTTTCTTATCCATCTATTTAACTGATTACAATCAATTAATCATTCAAAATAAATCATCCTAATTAATCACTCTTGATTAATTACTCTTAATTACATTCATGTAATTATCCTTAATTAATTTCATAAATTAATTATTCTCAACTAAATAGTAATTAACCTTTAATTACTTCAATTAATTAATTAATCATAATTAATTTCTTCAATCCTTAATTAATTATATTAATTAATTACCCTTAGTTACCTATTATTGATTAATTAATCATAATTAATCAACTTTAATTAGATCATTAATTAAATAATTAATGATCCTTAATTATTCCTTAAATTAATTACTCTAAGTAATTAACTAACTTAATTACTATATTAAAACAAATTAATTATCCTTAATTAATCTCTTAATTAATCTCTTGATTAATTAATAAGTAATTTAAACCAAATCACTTCACACTTAAACATCTCCACTTAATTACATTTTGTAATTATTAATTAATTACTTAACTAAGTAAATACCCAAATCATTAATTACATAAAGTAATTATTTATAAAACCCAAGTGTTTATAATTAATCAAACTTAATTAATTAAAAATAAACAATCATATTAAACTAAATTAATTACATTAAATAATTAATTCCTTAGTTACATTATTAAGTAATTACTCAAACCATTTACAATTGATTATTAATAAATTAATTAATTTAATTAATTATAAAAATTAACTACATTAATTAATTATTTAAATAATCCTGGTTAATGACCATCATTAACCCTTCCTTCATTATAAAGTAATTAACTTAAATTAATTACAAATTTAATTATCTAAAATTATCTATGATTTAAAGTTTAATTATTTAAATAAATTAAGCTTGATTAAAACTTAATTACTTAATTAATAATTTATTTATCATTAATTAATAATCTAATTAATGATCTAAATTTCAAATTTATTAACCCCTAAGTCAATATGCATTAAACCTTAATAATTAATTAAATTAATTAATTAATTAATTATTACTTAATTACCCTTTTTTTTAATAAATTAATTTCAAAGCATTCATTCTTAACTAAATTTTAAAATAAGACATTTCTAAATTATGTTTAAAATAAATTTTATTTCAAACAAAGTACTTTTGAACTTGTTTCCAAATTTCATTTTAAATACAGATTTTAAATTGAAAATATATTTAAACTTACCAAAGTTTAAACCATTTATAACTTTTAACATCTCAATAACTTCACTTTCTTTTAATTTTCAAAAACTGAAATACATATTCCACTTAAATTCCAGTTTTAAACTTAAGATTCAAATTAGCTTTGAATCCAGATTTAAAATTTAAATTTTAAACTCTGTTTAAAACCTTAAACTTCATATTCAAAACATTATATAAAATACTTTAACCAATTTCAAAGTTGTTAAAAACCTTCTATCTTTATAAACTTATTTATTTTTAAATCTATAATTCAAACTCATTTGAATTAAGATTTCAAACTTGTTTTAAAACTTTGTTTAAAACTTGCTCTACACCTTTTTTTTAAAATTCAGTTAAATTTTTAAAAAAAACTACATACTTTCAGGTTTATAAAACAGTTTTGATAAAACAAGTTCAGGTTTATAAATCCTGTAAAAATTCTTTCCTTTAAACTTTATTTATTTAAACTAGGGTGTTAAATTATCTTGAATTCAAATAAATTCAAACTTGAATTCAAATATGTTTTAAATTTTCTTAATCATTTAAAGATTCAGGGTTTATAAATTTTTAAACCCAGATGTTACAGGTTTATAAAACCTGTAGAACAAAACACCTAACCCCCATAGAATTTTACTTCGAGTCTGCAACCCCACATCCCCGAGGAAAACACTACTTCACTTCGAGTCAAAGCAGAGTTTACCCGAGACCTCCCTCAACTAACCAACATCACCTGTACCCTACTTCACTGTGCATATGCACGGCGCCTCCGGCCATTGATGATCGCCAACGACCATCGCATCTCATCGGATTCCAACCTCGCATCCCACTACGACCTTCGATTCATGCTTCAAACCACTAATTCAATTTTGAGGGTCTTAAACCCAAACCTGGAAACAAAACACAGTTTCCCCTTCCAAAACATGTCAACGATCAATACTCTTCCCTCCGACCACCTGTCGATGAACTACTCCGCCCACGTCTTCAACTAAGGCTAAACTTCCAGCCCTCAAAAGCTTGTGTCACTCGGTCCATCCTTTAAGCAGAAATGATCGGTTCTTCAAGACACTAAAAACTAGGGTTAAAAAGTAAAATTCCTGAATCTGCCATTACTCAGATAATTATAACAACATCCAAGATTTTTCCCTTACTCCCCACTCAATCTATTCCCTTCAGGAAGAACACCGAGATCTCCCCATTCAAAAATCATTAGAATTTACTAAAATTCCATTTTTAGTTCAAAACCCAAAAGCAACTTCATCTATTACCTAAAAATTCCAATCTTTGATTTAAAAATCTAGTTACAGATAGTATTTTTGGTTTATGATACTGAATAAATAAATAAACATGTTTGGGATTTAATGAATTCAACATGCATTGATGTTGGTCTGTGTTTTCAGAGACAACTCCAAATATTTTAATTTTCCAAATCATAAATTCTTAACTTACATAAAATTTTAGTTATTGATTTAAGCTAATCAACTACTTCACTTTATAAACTTTATTCCATCAGAAACTTAACTAAAAGATGAAAATTTAATTGATGTTTGGTGTCTGGGAAATTAAACAGAACAAACAAATAAAACACAGCATGCACATATTATATCTCACTTCAGACTTTTATCAAAACACAACAATACATATTTATATCAAGACAAACAAGCAAGCAACCTAAGTAAGGATTTAAATATTTTAAAGTTACTAACCTATTAACAAATGCAGAGTTGTTTTGATCCCTTGAATTTTTGCAGAAAACAAATATGCAGAGCTTGCTCCTCTGTTTAAATCTAAGTTTTGAATTGATATGCAGGTTTGCCTAATTGTTTTCTCTGACCAAAATGCTTGCATGCAGGTGCTAGTTGATGCAACTTCTTTGATTTTGCAAAAGTGGAGTATGCAGAATTTTGGATTTGCACAGGGTTTAGAATATACAGATAGATTTTGAATATGCAGGTTTGCTGGTGAATAAAAGCAGATTAATTTTTATGAAGAGGAACATGCAGGTTGAATAGGGTTTTGATTATGCAGATTTGAATTTTAGGTGTGCAGATTTTGCATTGGACTTTCATATGCATTAGTGAATGCAGATTTGGATTTTAGTTTTGGATATGCAGATTTATATGAATTTGATTCAAGAAGTTTGAAGAATTTCTTTTGATTAAAGAAGAATGAAAATGTTATATGAATGGAGATGCAATCTTAATTAATGTATTTTCGGATTTAATGGAAATAAAGGAAAATAAAAACAAAATTGACACTTGTCTATTTTTTTAACACTTGTCAAATGAATGTATAAGTATTTAAAACTTGTTTTCTTTAAAATAGTTAATACTAATTACAAATTAATGTATATGTTAACTTAATTTAAGTTGTTAGTTTATATGTATAAATTTATAAATGAAAACAAAAACAAATCATGTTTATAAACTTATACAAATAAAAATTAAAACAAATGAAGATTTTATACTTTGAATTTAAATTCAAACTAAACTCAAAAATCAAATATTTTTAAATCAAGTTATAAATATAAATTCATTTTGAAATAAAAATTACAAATTCTATTCAAAATTTATTTATAAAGACAATACCATATCAATATTGCTTTTTTATAAATATCTCCTTATTAAATAAAAATCATTTTACAAAATATTCATTTTATTAAGTCATAAAACATTTTATTGAATTTATTCCAAATTTTAAACAATACCAATTTATTTAAAATATGAACCATATATTTATATTGTAAATAGAAATTAATTTATATCATTTAAAAGATAAAATAACCAATTTAAATATTTATTGAAGAAGATTATTAAATTTATCTGAATAATTATTATCACAATATCAATATCAATTTAATTTTTACTATAGATTATTAAATTGATATTGTTAAAAAATTCTGGGATGTTACACCATGCCAGAGCCTCGTCACGACCCCCATACACAAATGCAACTACATGCACCTCATTGTCAACCAACTTGCATCGTCCTTGCCGCTTTATCAATAACGTGTTCCTATTACAGCTGTCGTGCTTTCCCCTTCATCGTCGCCAGTCATACGTGAATTCGCGTTTTGATTTTTTTATTTGATTCGATTTTTGTAAAGGGGGCCAATGATTTTTGATAATGATGAGCTTGAAATAGGGCTTAAATAATGAAAAGGAAGAGTAATCTCAAACCATAGAGAAAATTCGCTCCCTTTTATAAATTTTTGTTATTTTCATTTCTCTACAATAATTCCTTTTATTTGTTTATAAATAATTTAATTTAATTTAAATTGTATTAACACTTCATTTTATGAAACATAATTCGATAGTTGCATAATTTAATATAATTTCAATGTAATATCCAAAAGGAATTTATTGATTTAATTCAATTTATTAAAATTAAATTGTTATCCCACCTTTTGGCCAAGGCTAGAACATCAACAAATAGGCAAGAAAGAATGGATATCAGGATTGGAGATCGATTGGAAACAAGGATATGATCGATGTCTTCGAAATCTGGCCGAGCTCTAATCAAGGAAAAATCGATTGGGAATTATAACCAAGGCTAGAAGAGGATATATTTCAAATTTCAAACCAAACGGAGTTCATTTGCTCAAGATAATTGATGGATACTTGCACAAGGATGTTTTCATTCGAATCAATACGAGTTCGTATCGATCAACGTGTATGTGAACATGTCATTCGTATCGATGGCATGGATACGTACATGTCGTCTGTATCGATCAAGAAGAGTGATTCGGCATGGGTACGAACACGTCGTTCGTATCCATCATGGAGAATAATTCGGCAAGGATAAACGCTGTCCGTATCAATCAAGGAGAGGGGTACGATGTGTCTCAACTAGGTGAATTTGGACTTGGATTGAATAAATAGGCTCACGATGGTTTTTCAACTCGATTATTTCGTATCGATCAGGATGGAGCATAGCAGTACACTTCGAATCGATACTATTCGTATCGGTCAACATGGATTCGAGTCGATAGTGTTCATACCGGTCAGGATGGAGATAGCGGCACACTTCGAATCGAAGGTTTCGTATGAGTTCAAATGGATACGAAGGCAGAACTCATATCGGTATTGTTCGTATCGATCCATAGCAATTGCCTGATCGATACGAACAAGGAAGCGGCTGATGGATACGAATTGACGGACACAGATGAGACCGATGCGAAACTATGGATACAAATGAGCAAGAAGCATGGATGCGAACAATGAATGTGCACGATTCGATTGAAGAAACGTTCAACATGGCATGGAAAGTGGATTTGAGCCTTGAAAATAGAGCCACGTCATCAATGCACACGTGCGTAGTGTCGATACAAACAACTATCAATATGAAACAATCGACGCGAACCAAGAACATTACATTTCATATCGATCATATCTCAAGATCTACAAGTCCAAATGCTATGAAATTTTCACAGGAGCTTGTGTACAAGCTAAAGAAGGTTCATGCCAAATTTCAAATCCATTGGAAAAAATCTTGATCAATACAAATTATGTTCGTATTGATCACGGATCGAGTCAAAATCGCCTGGGATCGATCGCGTGGGCCCACCCATGTGCCAAAAGAAGTCTCCCAAGATCTGAGCGAGATGTTCGCATTCTACGCCTATAAAAGGAGCCTCAGGGCCAACAGAAGAAGGATCTTTTGGTTTTTCGACGTCCTGCCCTATCCGATTCAACTTTGTACTCTATAGTTGCTGTTGTACTCGAATTTCATCACTATAATCTGCTGTAATCAGTTGTAACCAACAAGGAAAGTCAATAAAAAATTAACTTTTGAAGTGGACGTAGGCTAGAGATAGCCGAACCCAGTACAAAACTTGCGTCTTTGTCTATTTCTTCCCGTTTTAAGTTGATTATTCTTCACTTTTAATCCTCTACATTACTTAGATCTGTGATCTATGATTATATATTACTAGTTTGTGTTCATACACTGGTGCTTTCACGATATTTGGGGATTGTGACCAATTCAGGCGCAAACATTTTGGTGTTTTCATTGAGAATCACTAGCACCCCGCTATACCAGATTTGGAGTTCAGTTTTGAGGGCTTAAGGATTCCGATCTAAAGAGCTATGACAAGGTAATCAAGTAGAAGACAAAGAGCCGAGAGAAGTCAACATTAAGGAAGCCCAGAGGCATCATCTGGGGCTAATCAAACTTCAGCTTTCATCACCAGAGACGAGATGATGATGGGAGCAATGCACGAAGTGTTTCTGAAAAGGCAGGAGGAAATGATGTAGAACCTCCTTAGACAGTTTGGACAAGCAGGAAGAGTTGGAGCTTCAGGAGTTCAGATCCATGGAGCTGGAGCAGAAGGACCCAACAGGCAATCGAATGGAGTAGCTCAACGAGGCACAACCCCTAATCAGCATACAGCTGCTAATCTGGATGTATCTAGGCTCGAGGGCACACCACCTGGCAACAATGGACCAATTCATGGAGGAATTCCAGGTGACACCACAGAACAAGATGCTGGCAAGAATGCAGGAGCGCGTAATGACGAGTACGTACCAGAATTCCCTCAAGGACTCGGGGGAAACCCTTGGCGGGCAACGCTGGATTTGTTGAGATTATCAGGCGAACTATGCGTGGAGGTTTGACAAACAGAGATCTGAAAGGAGTAAAAAGGAGTCTGTTTATCCGTGAAATCAGAATGGCCCGGAACCCACCAGAGTTCAAGCTACCTACTCTGGAGGTATACAATGGCAAGGCTTATCCTACTGATCAATTATGAGATACACAAGACATATGGAAGTGTTGTGGTCATTGGAGGAAGTGATGGCCCGATGTTTCCCTTTGTACTTGACGGATATAGCTACTATGTGGTTCAGACAGCTGGAAGAAGGATCTATTAGGACATGGACAGAATTGGTTGACCGATTTCTGAAGCAGTTTCGAGTTCATATCAAAAGGCCGAAGAACGTAATGATGCTAACATCGGTAAAGCAAAGGATAGAGGAATCGCTCAGAGCTTTCTTAACTCGGTTCGATGCAGCGGTTGCTTTGGTGGATCGGCCGGATCCGTCAATGGTTTTAATGGCGACGTGTCAGGAGTCGGAGAGAATTTGGATTTCAAAGTGTCTTTAATACAAGACCCACCAATGGATCTTGGGGAATTCTTTCACGAAGCGGAGAGATTCCTTTGGCAGGAAGATGCATGTTCGGATATGAAATTGAAGGAGGTGAATGCGGCTGAGGATGGAGGGCCATCCAGTGGAAGCTTGGATAAAGATAAAGATAAGGTAAAAAGGAAGCTTGCTGACGAATCAGGAAAAGCTAGGAAGCATCGGAGAGAACCAAAAAAATTCCACTTACATAGGATTGAACAAGACGTTAGAACGGATATTCATGGAGACTCGGAATTGCCTTCCCTACCGAAGGCCAGCAAGGAGAGAACCCTCGAAATGTGAAAGGGCATCAAGAAGGCACTGTCTCTTTCACGATTTGGACGGACATGATACCAATAGTTGCAGACATCTAAAGGATATAATCGAGAAGCATGTAAGGAATAAACAGTTGCGACAATATGTCGGAGCTCGGAATGGGTGGTGGAATAGGAGCAGCCACCATCTACCTCAAACAACAATGGTGCGAGGCCCAGGAGTGATGGTCGATTGGTCATCAACTGACAAGGTTGATATGCAAATAAGTAGCAAATTACAGGCAAATGGCCAAGTCATTTAATCATGTACGGGGACGAAGATGGCCCCTAGGCATGCTTTGGATGATGATAAACTGTGACGCTATGGTTTGTGAAATTTGTTTTTTCTTTTGGTTTGGACATTTGCTTTTTCTTGTCTGGTTTTGGATTTTGGTTTGAACTCCTGGTTTTGTTTCTCTTTTGGTTTGGACTTTTGATTAGATGATTGTTTTCTGGTTTGGATATTGATTTGGATTTATGGATTTTTGTTTTTCTAATTTAGTCTGGATTTCGAATTGGTCTTTGATTGGACTTTTATCCGGCTTTTGGCAAGTGGTCGTCGGGTATGGATTATACCTGGCAAGGGGTAAGTGCTTTGTCTGAGTGCGGCGAATCGACTTATTCAGGTCGTCGAGTATGGAATATGCTCGGCAAGGGTCGGAGAGACCGGGATTTGGCCTAGGACTTAGGCCCTATATTATCAGTTATTATTTCAGGTCCCCAAGCATGGGCTATGCTCGGCAAGGGTCCAGAGCGACCAGGATTCGGCTTAGGACTTAAGCCATGGCATTACTCGATGTTCAGGGATACTGGACCATGAATACCAAGGCATTGCTTGGCATAGGTCATTGAGCGTGGATTACGCTTAGCTAGAACCCAAAGAGGTTATGGATGCAAATATTGGCTATGAACGGCAAATGATTTGGATATCGACCCAGAGAGGTCCTAGATTCGGTTATTGGTTATTAGATATGGATGGAATATGGACTTCGGATGTCAGAATCAGAGCTATTCAAAACACGCCTTCTTACCACAAGGCATATTTTGGAGGGGCAAATGTAATCCCGCCTTTTGGTTAAGGTTAGAATATCAACAAATTGGCAAAAAATAATGGATGTCAGGATTGGAGATCGATTGAAAACAAGGCTATGATTGAGGTCTTCGAAATCTGGCCGAGCTCTAATCAAGACGGAATCGATTAGGAAGGATAAACAAAGCTGGGAGAGGCTATGTTTCAAATTTCAAACCAAACGAAGTTCATTTGCTCAAGATAATTGACGGATACTTGCACAATAATGTTTTCGTTCGAATTGATATGAGTTCGTATGGATCGACGTGTATGCGAACATGTCGTTTGTATCGATCGGCATGGATACGAACACTCATTCGTATCGATCAAGGAGAGTGATTCGGCATGGGTACGAACACGTCATTCGTATCTATCGTGGAGAATAATTCAGCAGAGATACGAACACGCTGTTCGTATCGATCAAGGAGAGGGGCATGATGTGTCTCGACTCGGTGAATTTGGACTTGGATTGAATAGATGGGCGCACGATGGTTTGTTCAACTCGATTATTTCGTATCGATCAGGATGGAGCATAGCAATACACTTCGAATCGATACTATTCGTATCGGTCAACATGGATTCGAGTCGATAGTGTTCGTACCGGTGAGGATGGAGATGGTGGCATACTTCGAATCGAAGGTTTCATGTCAATTCAAATGGATATGAAGGCAGAACTCGTATCGGACTTGTTCCTATCGATCCATGGCAGTAGCCTGATCGATACGAACAAGGAAGCAGCTGATGGATACGAATTGATGGACACAAATGGGACCGATGTGAAACTATGGATACGAATGAGCACGAAGCATGGATGCGAATGAAGAATGTGCACGATTCGAGGGAAGAAACGTTCAACATGACATGGAAAGTGGATAGAGCCTTGAAAATATAGCCGCATCATCAATGCTCACATGCATGGTGTCAATACGAAAAACTATCGATACGAAACGACGCGAACTAAGAACACTACATTTCGCATCGATCATATCTCGAGATCTATAAGTCCAAATGCTATGAAATTTTCACAGGAGCTTGCGTACAAGCTGAAGAAGGTTCATGCCAAATTTCGACTCCATTGGACAAAATCTTGATCGATACGAATTACGTTCGTATCGATCATGGATCGATTCGAAATCACCTGGGATCGATCGCGTGGGCCCACCCACGTGCCAAAAGAAGTCTCTCGAGATCTGAGCGAGATGTTTGCCTCCTATGCCTATAAATAGAGCCCTAGGGCCAATGGAAGAAGGATCTTTTGGTTTTTTGATGTCCAAACCCTGTTCGATTCAACTTTGCACTCCATAGCTGCTGTTGTACTCGAATTTCATCACTATAATCTGCTATAATCGGTTATAATCAGTAAGAAAAGTCAATAAAAGATTAACTTTTGAAGTGGACGTAGACCAGAGATAGCCGAACCACTATAAAACTTGCGTCTTTGTCTATTTCTTCCCGTTTTAAGTCGATTATTCTTCACTTTTTATCCGCTACATTACGTAGATATGTGATCTATGATTATATATTGCTAGCTTGTGTTCATACAATGGTGCTTTCATGATATTTGGGCTTTGTGACCAATTTTGGCACAAACATAAATCTTTTATTAACTAAACTTCAAATATATAAGAATTTATTTTCAAAATAATAATTATCAAAATTTAATTTGAATAATTTTATTAAATTTAATTTATTCATTATTACTACGTAGAAAGTAGGATTGTTACGCGACCCTTAGTCCTTGTGATGTTCAAGACCTCGTCACTATAGGGCATGTTTGGATCATCTATGGTGTCTTTAATCAGTGCATGAATCTTTTTAGCTTTGGACTTTATATCAAACCCTACTCAAGAATTCAAGATCAAGGTTAGGCTTGAGATAATAACCGACTTTGTTAATGAATCTTGGTGCTTGAAGGCAGGATCACTTTTGGTAAAAGGGCAAAGGCAAGCGGACTTCAAACTTGACAGAGAGAAAAATAAAGATTAGAAAAGTTCATGGGTGTCATCTGAACCTTCTCAAACATAGATGAAACTAGTGATTTACCTTCAGGAGAAGTAGATGGGGTTTGTGTGAGGGGGTGATATAACCTAATCTATATTGTAGCAGAGCTGATCTTAAGGCTATTATACACCAGAGGGGAAGCAAATAGTGTATTTCAACTTTTTAATAATATACTTGCAGTTTTTAGCCTTTGTCACAGAAAACCTAAACAGTATATAATATAATCATGGATTAATCAAAGAACAATAAGTAATAAAAGTAAAGGAAAAGAAGACCAAAGAATTTATACTAGTTTGAATTCAAAATACTACATCCTGTCTTGTACCTCATACGGAATTTCAGTAATCATGTCTTGACTTTAAACCAGATGGCAAGAACACCCTTTACATGTCTTGACTTTGACTTAGGTGGTAAGAAACACATATTGGAATTTGACTTAGGTAACCAGTATACCCTCTAGAATTGACCTAAGTAACCAAAACACCTATCATGTCTTTGACTCAAGAGGCCAGGAAAAACTCTTTACAAAAACCATCTTAACTTTAATTTAGGTGATTAAGATCACCCTTTATCAAGTAGTGTAGCGGACTACCAGAAATCAAATCTTTCGATCATAATTTCAAGTAGTTTATTGATACAATTTCCTATAGACCTTAGTAGTGGAATATCTTTTCTTTTGAGTAGAAAAGAGTGAAGATCAAAGAGTTAATGAGGTAGAAAAAAATGAATCTTCTCTGACCTTTTTAGTATATGCAGAGAGAGAGAGTGTATATGTGTTAATTGATGTAGAATTCGGCAGAACTTCGTTGAAATATTAAAGAGAATCAAAGAGAAGAAGGAGATAAAGAAAGTAATGAAAATTATTATTTAAAATTTAGGTTTAGAACTATTTAAATAGATTTGAATAGATGTGTCTATTAGTGAAAAGGTGGTGCCAAAAATCGCCCTTTTTTAAAAAAACTGACCAATGGTCACCATATCAACAGACATATATTTTTATGTCGACATACACGTTGTAATTTGTATATTTTTAGAAACGCTTTAAATATTTTTCAAAATAAATATTTTTGTAAAAACATTAGAAGTTGTTTTGATATATAAATTAAATACATTCTTCTATAAAATATTTTGAGTGTCAACTGATAATTTTCGAAGTAAAGACGGCCATAGATATGATACTACTTGGGTCTTTAACATTTAAATGAAGAATCAATAAAAACTAACGCATATTTCTTAAGCTCTTCGTGCATTTGTTCTCAAACTGCTCAAAACTCATGAGCCTTCAAATATATTATATAACTTGAGAAAATATTAGCAACAATATTTATATGATTGTTGTTATTAAAATCAATACCTTGGGTATTCACAATCTTCCTTTTTTGATGATGACAACCATTAAATATTTTATTATAATATAATGATGTTTAAGTAAAAGTCCCATTAACTCCTCCTGAATATTTGCTATGAAACTCCCTCTATTTTTTTCCTATTATATTTTATACAACTTCTCCCCATTCGTCATCAACAAAAATGGATGAATAAGTTGTGCAAATGAACAATATATAAGGAGTAATCTTATTTGTGTAGGTTCCAGAATTAAAGATCTTTAGGATATCTAAACACTAGAGGAGGTGAATGGTATTTTCTAATTTTTGCGAATCCTTTTAAAATTCTTTCATGATTATTATTAATCAACATAGAATGAAAAATCACAAATGTAAACATAGATAAGTATAAATGTACTGAAGTAAAATGTATAAAATTAGAGAGATCACACTAGGGATTCTTATACTGGTTCAGAGTTACCCTACATCCATTCCCCTACAATTGCTTGTATAGATTTCTTTTCAAATTCCAACCTTTAAATAGGTAGAACACATACCCAATACAATATCATTTCAAGCCTAGGAGACACACCCTCTAGACTTTTCAAGCTTTTAGTACACTCACTTAATACGGACAGGACACAAGCATACCCATTTGAATTTCTAGGACACTAAGCACACTCAATTGATATGAATGGGCTACAATCACATGCACGCGAATACAACAAGAGTTTGATGGTTTTCCAAATACAACTTCTTGCTCTTTGGTTACAATTGATCCAATAGCCACTTTGACGGCACTTTGATCTTTGATGGAGAGAGAGATGATTGAAATCGGAGAGTAAATAGTAGAGAATCTATACACTGACGATTGAATTTATTGAATTTGAGAATATTTGAACAAATTTTCACTAGAAATTTTGGCAGAGCAAGAGGAGAGAAGATAATAAGAAAGTAGTCATTAAAAATTTCATTTGAAAACCCTTATATATAGAGAATAAAAAGACATGTCCATTCGCCAAGATTTACGATGAATAGACACTTCATTCCAAAATTTGAATTTCAAATTAGTGGCATGTATGTGGACATATCATCTTCCTATATGTCGGCATAGGCTAATGTATTTTGAAAACTTATTTATTTTAAAGTGTTTGGAAAATCTTATGCTTTGTAAAATATTTTTATAATTTGTAAAATAATTTAAACATAGTTTATAAACATTTTAAACATTAAAAACTTTTGTAAAATATTTTTAAATATATTTTAAGAATATACTTTGTTTTAAAAATAAATAATAAGAAAATGAGAAGACAGATATCAAAGATTACGACCAGGGACTTTAATAACACTATATTCTATACCATAGTCTCGAGATCTTCATATCTAGATCTTTATATTCATGAGTCTTCATGTCCATTTTTTAAGTCTCTATACTATATAGTCTTCGAATTAATACCTGAATAATATCCTGCACTATATTCCATATCATGCACTATATTTTATATAATTTGACAAAAACATTAGTATCCATATTTTACATGAATGTATTACTGTTACTAAAGTTCTTATCATCAAAATCAATATCTAAGGTATTAACAATCTCCCCCTTGTGATGATGGAAACCATTAATACGTTGTATATATAAAATATGATATAACTCCTCCTGAGTTGGAAAACTCCCCTTGAATAAGTGCGCATATATATTTTATATTTTTATCCCCCTTTGTCATCAACCAAAATGGGTGAAAATTAAGAAAAACTCTCTGTAACTAAAATATATACGCATATGATGAATGTTACTATTCTACATCAAAAATGATGATAAATGATAAAGAAAATTTTATTAATGTAATTTCATACAATACAATTTCAATACATTCAAGTCAATCAAACCAAATAAATTCATACAAACAATCAAAGCCAATCAAATTCAATCCAAATACATACTGGTCATTTAGACCAAATCCTAAGAGTATTTATATATATTTGCATATTAAATTCAGACCTAATAACTAAACGTTTCGTGAAACTTTAACCTAACAATTAGCCCCGAAGATTAGATCTACTTTAATGGAATCCAATCTTTATTATCCTTATTAACAATACACTCTGGGTTATTGGATGGTTCCTTTTTTATTAGGAAGGAAATTATCCATCAAATAGCATCAAGATGCTTTTCTTATTCCTTTATCATCTGCATTAGACCCAATTCTAAGTTACTTCGATTTCATAGAGTAAAACAAAGAATTTGTTTGAAAGGATTGGAGAGTTTATTCAAGATTTTCACACAACTTTTGATGTAGAGAAGACATATTTGTAAATATATGTTTCAGAATGAAAAGTTGGGTATAGAGTAAAATGATAAACAAGTTTTCTAAAAGAAACGGGCTTAGATAAGAGTAGAAAGTCGTTTGGAATGGATGGATGGATGATAGTTATTTTTGCTTTGAATTTTTCTTTTACTTTTGGCCGTTAGATATCGGCATATCGAAAGTATGTATATCAACGTACATAACTAATAATTCAAAATTAAAGTATTTGTTGCGGGTTTTGTTTTTATCCTATACTATTATACATTTATGACTTCCAAAGACTAATAAAAAATATGAACAATAATGCATAATTTTCATTACTAGAATTTTAAAGATACATGGATTTCAATGATAAATAAAAGAAAATACTACAAATAACATGGATTTAAACTAAAAAATACACAATACAAAGCTATATAACATAACTAAACAACTTAAACAAGGCTTAGAAGGATGTAGATGATGAAGAGCCCCAAGCTTGCAAACGACCTTTCCAAAGAATTTATCCATTTTGTTGGAAGAGAAGTGAACTTTTTACTAAGAGAATGCTTAAGTTCCTTTTGATTTTTAAGAAGCTTCTCTTGGTTCCTTGGTATAACTTTGTTGGTAGGGTTGGATGGGTTTTCCAAATTATCCAAAGAAGAATCGATTTCTTCCTCCTCCTCCTCCTCCCCCTCTTCTCCTTCCACTTCCATTTCATCCCTTTCTTCCACCTTTTATTGTTGAATATTTTGCTCTTCTTCCCATGCATACCTTTGCTTCTTTTAGGAAGAGTTTCATAAGGTTCAAAAAATGGTGGAATATGCATAAGTGAAATATTAGCTTTGTCGAAAACCTTTCAAGGAATGGATTTTTCTCCTTTCAAATCCACACCAAAATATAAGAAAATTCTAGTAAGAATACACCATGGAAAAGTATGTTCTCATGTCTACAAATATCCTTTGAACTAAGTCATCTAAAATAACTAATCCCAAATTTATGTCGTAGAAATCATAAATAGTGCAAAGAGGTTTGAGAACTTTTTGAGCAGGGTCATTATAATTACCCATCCTTGGAGTAATGTTTTGTTGTAAAATGAGACTCATAAGTCTCGATTTGGGATGAATACTTTTGTGATTAAATTCAAAATCATCATCATTTTTAAAAATATCATGAAATACTTCACGGTTTTGAACATCAAATTAAAAAAGTGGAGAGGTCAATTCTACTAGACTTACAACTAAAAATATGGCACAAAAGTTCACAATTTAAAACTATTTAGGTTCCATTAAAGCTATTTAAAATTTGACCTTCTTATCCTTGATAAAAAAAATTGTTTAAATTAGCATAAAATATTTTGACCAAATAGTGGTAACAAAAAAAATTCATTCAAAGAAGATTCAATCAAATTTAAAATATTACTTTCAAAACAGAGATCATGTAAACCATAAGAATAAAAATCTTCGAATTTAACAAATCTTCTGGAGTTCAGAAGTATTATATTTCAATTAGGCTTTAATTGTATCTTTCTCATTAAAGAGAAAACATTTTATTTTCTTGGAGATCCTAATGGCTTTTGGATTTTGACTAGAGGAAGCCATTATTGAATGTTTGAGGAGATAAGAGAGTGAAATGATATTTGAATTTTGAAATAATAAGAATGAAATGGTAGGATATAAATGGAGTAAAAAATTAGAGAATCAAAAGGTATATTCTCCAGTCAAAATAGTCATTTTTTCAGAATATAGGAGTGTGTAAAAAGAGAGTGAAATTTGAATTTTTAGCTCAAATTTCAACTTTCATTTTTTCGGCATGTAACAACCCCCATATTTTACGATTGTATATTTAAATGTTTTATTTAAATATAGCATCGTTAGTCGGATTATTGTTTGAAATATGACTTTTTGTAAACTATCGAATTAGGACTCAAGACTGTAGGATCTAGATTAACCCTAGAGGGGGGTGAATAGGGTTATAGCAAATTTTATCGATTTAAACACAGAAACAAACTGCAGAAATAAATATGCTGAAAAGTAAATCACACACAAAATTTACCCAGCTTCGGCAACCCCTACCTATTGTTGCATTCCCAGATTTCTATTAGAATTAAACAGTATCCCGCTTACAAACACTCTACTAGACTCGCAAACCCTTTTGCTCCCGCTCACAAACACTCTACTAGACTCTCACACCCTGCTCCGCCTATAGAGTTTCGCTTACTCGCAAACTCTGCTCCGCCTATACATTTTTGCAAACTCGCACACCCTGCTCACTGATCTAATTCGAACTAGACAATCTGACACTACCTATAACATAGGTGGTGATTTACCAATTCTTTGACTCGAAAAGAAAAACAGACTTCAAAAATAAAGCAGGAGCAAAAATTAAAATACAACTTTGAATGCTTAATTTTTGCTCAAATAAAAATTAAGAAACCCTATTAAAATTTAACTAAAGCCCTTTAAAAATAAAACCCCTTTTTTTTATAAATCACGGCCGGCCCTCTTTTATTCGATCCTTTGTTCTTCCTTCTGAAACAATTGCGGCCGACGTTGTATTCCTTGTTCGTTCTGAAATTAGGGCTTCGGCTCGCGATTTCCTTTGCTACTGTAAACTGGCGGCCGATCCTCTTTTCCCCTAAATTAGGGTTTTGCGGCTTTCTGATGATCAATAGTTTGCTTTGCTTCTCTGTTGATCGATGGTTATTGCTTGGCTCGCTCGTTCTCTGATGATCGAGTTCGTTGTTGATTCGGTATGTAATTTCTCTGTTTGTTGGTTTGATTGTTTGCTTTTTACTCGATGCTGATGATGATCTTTTGGGTGTGGTATTTATATGAATTCGTGACACTTGATTTTGTTCGTATCAATTCGATACTTTCCAAATTTCTTCTTTCCTTGATGCACACGGCTTTCCTGATTTACTTTCGACTTGTTACTCACGGCTTTGGTTTTCAAACTTTCGATTCTCTCTTGATTGATACAGTAGAAACTTTCCTATTCTACTTTGCTTTGACTTTTTCAAACATACGCATATGAATTTTTAACTTCGGCTTGATTTGTTTTCATTTCTTTGTGTTCATCCTGGTGAGCTTCGTCTCTGGCCATCTTCTCTGATGATGTTGATTTTACTGTGACATTGGTTATTGATATTGATCGAACTCGATTTTATTTATCTTGATGTTCTATAGTCTTCAAGCATCTGTGATTGCCACATCATGTGCATCACTTGTTCATTCTACTGTGTATTTCTCTGGCCTTGTTTTTGCATGTTGCCATTCTCTGTTGCACTTGCTTTTGATGTAGCTGTTGGTCTGCATTTTTCGATTTCGAACTTGGACTTGTAGTTGTAACTGGACATGTTGGAACAGACTGTTGTCTTTGTGGTCTTCTCATTGCATATGAACTTGGTCTCTACTTGATGCTGTAGTCTTCTGTCATGTTGCTTGTGCACTTGCTTGAGTTTCACTGCCATACTTGTCATTGTGTACTGAGTTGTTGTACATATGAACTTGCATTCATTTGTTTGTTATTATTTCCATGATTCTGTTGGTTCTTCTCAAAAATTGCTGTGCCACTTCTCCATGTGTTCATGTTGCTGGACTTGTTGTTGGCATGTGCATTGTGTTCATTTGAGTTGTCTGCACCTCTGGTATGCTGCAGCTTGGTCTTTGTTGCAACTGGCTGTTGTCATGATTGCTGTTATGTCATTTGAACTTGATATTGTTTGGTTTCATGTTCATGTGTGTCTTCCCATTCACTGTTGCCTGGTTTTTGTTGTTTCTGTATATTTGCAGTAGTCTTCATTGCAGCCTTGACTTTGGTTGATGTTGTAGTTGCTATGCCTTTGTATCACTGCATCCATTCTGGTTGGTGCAGTATACATGTTGTTGTTGGTGGCAATCTTGACCCTTTGTTGTGCATGTCACTGACTTCCTTCCTGTCTCATTTCCATTGATATGTCTTGAACTTTTCTTGAGTTTGTAGTGTTCAATGGAGATGTGTCTGACCATGTTGATCTAATTTCACCATGCACTGTTTCACATCAGTTTTCACAGTTCTACATGTGAGTTCATGCTTTGATGTTGTTTCAGTCTTCATGCACTGATGCATTTGAAGTTGGTCTATTGCACTTTGGTCTTGCATTTGTGATCTGATGCAGTTTTGATTTGTCGAAACTTTGCATTTGAGTTGAGTCATGACAACAATGACTTGAACTTTGCATTCAGTTTATTATGCCTTGTGTTGAACCCAGTTTTAAAAACTCGGGTTTGACCTTGTGCTCGTGTCGTGATTTTAAATATATTGCATATGAGTTGAACCCGGTTTTTCATTTGGGTTTGACCTGTGCTCACCTGTCCCTGTAGCATTATCAAGTGTATATTGATGTGCACGGCCTTGTGGCATGTACAGTGATACACTGTGCATGTCACACTGTTCGTGTGTGATGAATTCAAATATAAATTATGACGAACAACCCAAATGACTGAGGCAAATCATATTTTCAAAAATCATATTTCATTTTATATTGCAAAAATATTTCTTTTTCAATTTTACTGCGTTAGTGAATATTTTTGCAGATTGCTCAGATGCTGGATTCAAACTGGAATGCAGTTGAAGACAAAATACGAGTGTGAGTGATATGTAGTGAGGTTATTAATGTAAATTGAATTGTGATGTATTCAAAATTGTATATGTATAGTGAGAGCTTGAATTTGTACTATTCAAGATTGTAATAAATATTTGTTTGAATAAAATTTCTGTTTGAATTCAAATTTTGTGTAACTTGTTCTGTTTGAATTCAAATTCTGTGTAATTTATTTTATTCAACAAATATTTATTTAATCTATGAAAAACAAAATAGTACATTACCAAATACATTTAAATGAATATATATGTTTATTATCATCAAACAAAAACATATAAGCGCATATTCATACAAAGACCACTTCCATTGAGTTCAAAATGGCGTTTACAACCTTTTTGAGTATAAACATTGATATGTTTGGAGTTCATTAGGAATTTGGTATTTTTGTTTGGGCTTTGGGTTGTGTTCTTGCCCACTAACCCAATAAGAGAACCCAAACCCCTTGCCATATACATCCCAGTCCACTCCTCTCCTCTTTAATCATTTTCATTTCTAAAATTCCTAACACTCTCAAGCTAAAAGAAAAATGGGGAAAGAGATAGGAAATTAAAATCCCTAAACCCTAGAATCTTAGGAAATTCAAGATTCTAGTTTCAAAATCAAAGAGAAGCTTAGATAAGCATCCTCTTTGTCATCTCCATCTCAATCTCTCATTAATTTTCAGAAATTCCTAAACCTTAACTTAGAAAATTCATTTCATTTGATAATTGATTGAGGATTCTTGAGGTCTTGTTTAAGAGGAATTGGTCTTGCTTTGTTTTGGAGCTTCTCATTTCTAAATTTGGTTTTAAAGGTGAGTTCTTGAACTCACATCTATGTCTATACCTTTGATGGTTGTTAGGTATGAATTCCTAACATCTATTTCATGTCCATTTGCATTTGAATTGAATTGGTTTGGTGAATTTTCCAATTTTTGGCATTTTGAAGTCAAAATATATGAAAATCCATATATGGATGTTTGGACATGTTGTTTGGAGTGTATTGATGAGTCTATAGCGTTGGGTTGTCGCTTGGCATAAATCCCTAGCCATCCTCGCTCATTCGATTGCTTCGGAGTTTATCTGGCCATCAATGGCCTAGGCTAAATTTTGCCCTAAGCTTCAGCTCAAACGTCTGGTAATATGCTCAGACGTCTGAAGCTATGGAATAAAAATTCCAGTCTTTCAGCTCAGACATCTAATGTTCTTTCCCAAACATCTGGGCGGTCTGAAAGAAAATTTCTGGACTTACAGCTAGACGTCTGGGAAAATCACCAGACGTCTGGGCAAACCACTAGAACTCTGACGCTGTTAAATTCAGCCAATTTGCCTATTTTATGTGGGTTTCCATTTTTATCGATCTTTTGTTGATCCGATTAGTTTTTATCACTTATTATTGACTTTGATGAATTCTTTTTGGGATTTTTGGGAATATCGATTTGATGGATTCGTATCGATTTTCATGGTTTTGATTCACGTCGTCGAATGTGAATTTTTGATGATTGATTGTTTTTACAATCATTTCTATGATTTGTCACTTTAAACTACAAAGGTTTCTGTACTAGTAGTAAATACTCAAACTCTTTCACAAAAATGATTTGAACATTTCTTTTAATGCAAAGCTCGTTTTTAAAACAATTTTCCAATCTATTAGTATATACAAACCTTTACCTCATTCATATGAGAAATCCAATTAAACGACTTAGCAAAACAAGTGGTATGATACGCTTGCATTTACTTTGCCGGCTAATTCTTAGACTTTTCCGATTGAAATCTTGTGACAATTTTCGAGTGGAAATCTTCGTAGTGTTTGTAAATATTTAAGTTAAGCCAGTGGTTATGGGACATGAAGCTAAACTCATTTATTTACTAGCTTAGAATAATTCACACTTCTTACTGGTCAATGATGATCATTTTATGGTTTAGACTAATGATATGCGATGTCTCTTAGTCCGCGTGGAGGACTGTACCTCATTCTTTGGAGTTTCGACTCACTTTTATGGGCTAGCGACCCATGTTCTTTTATGGAGTTTGGTTCATTGGGCATACCCTTATACTACGTCATTGTTCCGGCTTATTTTAATTTCAGGTTCATCGGGCGTACCGTTGTACTACGTCGTTGTTCCGACTTATTTGAGTTCCAGGTTCCTCGGCTGTACCATTGTACTACGTCGTTGCACCGGCTCTATGGATAGCGACCATGGGATAGCGTCCCGTTTGTGATACACGTGTTGGTGAGTTTTAATGCTTCCATTTTGATAGGCCTCCCCCTTTTATGTTTTATGGATTTCTAGTTATTGATTTTTGGAATATGTGATTCACCATTTATTGCGATTTGGCATTGATATGTTTTGTCAATATTTGGGGTTTTGTGAATAAGCTTAAGAATATGACATTCTTTTGGTGTTTGAGAAGATTTGAGATATTCTATAATTTTCATTGTTATCATGTGTTTTTGTTATATCTCTGATCCTACCTCATTTTATACGATGTTTATAGCTAGACTGATCCGTTTATTATTTTTGTTCTTAGATAATACTCGGGTCAGATCGAGGCGTTTCAAGTGCTTCTACTTGACTTCTTATCAGGGACCATCATCTAACTTTTGGCTAACTCCTTAGCTTAGTAGTTTTTGTTTTCGTACATTCGAGATAGAGACTCCTTAATGTATACATATTCTTTTGTCTAGCACTTGTACCTATTCTTTTGTGATGTAATGGATCTTGCATGACCACTACTTTGATTTACACTTCTATGTGTTATATTCATATCTGTTTCCGCCTTAGTGATATGAATATCTATGACTGATTTTGTGTTGCGCTTATTTTATATTTGTTTTCGAAGGCAACATAGCCACCATGCAGTAGCTTTGGGTTTGTATTTGATATGTTAAATTTCCTCTTGAAATGAAATGCATGTTATACTATCTGACATATCGGTACTCGTACAAAGAAATTACACAGATGGTTGCTCCTCAACAGCCTTATTCTTCGTGCTATACTGCATTATCCAGTATTGTCCTTTGCTAGTGTGAGTATAGAGGTGGGGCGTGACATGGCATGTTTGCCAATATATGGCATGGGGTTATGTCGACATATAGCCAAAAATTTCCAAAAAAGAAAACAATGCTAATATATTTCGATACATACACACAGACACACACTCTTATATGCTTATATTCATCCAATATTATTATTAATCTGTATATCCTTTTTATCAATCAAAAGCAACAAGAAAATGTAAAGCATACCAATTTTTGCTACTTTTTTCGATTAGTTTTGACTAGTTTGTTGTTGCTGTGAAACACATATTCACATTTTCAGTATCATGTTCATTATCGCTGGAGGAAATGTTTGAATCATCCATAGTTGCTGTATAAGCCTATAGCGACTGGACTTTTCGGTCCTAAAATATCGACACTAATACATCCATGGTATTCATATGACAAACACTCAAACGATGGAGAGATAGAAAGTTAGGGCTAAATTTTAAAAAATAATTGAACAAGAAAGGTTGATTACAACATCAGAATCTCATAGCGAAATGGTAATATATATTATCAAAAGAATAGTACGAAGGTATAACGCCTACCTTCGTGCCCATATAACCCAAGAATAATACAAGCAATATTGTTGAGTAACACGGAGAATAAGGCTGGTTAGGAGCGCCATCCGTAACATTGCTTTAGGCGAGTATTGATACGTCGAATCATGTGATAATTTTTTTTCCTTTTCTTACAAGAAGATATTCGACATTTTGATCCAGGTGCAAAATAATAATACAATGGCTTAAGCTAAGACGAAATAATACAGAACAATATATAAACAACACAGAATCAAAAGTTGCAACGTTGATAATATACATCGAATATCTCTCAAAAGTTTGAGTCTCCAAAAGAAAATACTAGGCTCACATTTATACACATATACATATATATATAGACACTGATGGGTCTCAAATATACATGACTACAAAAGTCTACAACATATACAACCATAGAACAACCACACACTCTAGACTCAAATGATACATCAAAAATATAAACAACATCGAATAAAACTCCTTAAGATAACTCACATCCAAGGTCACTGTTATCCCAGTTTTGGTCAAAACTGGAATATCAATGTTGTGTGCATTTCCACCACCGAACCAGAAGCAAGGTAGACCACCACCGTACCAACTCACAGCCGAGCCAAAGCATCACCGGTCCAGGCACTACCGGTCCAACTCCATTTCCATGCCTAGCCGGTCCACTTACTACCGAACCAACCTACTTCCTCATGCCACCAAATCAATCCATCTCACCACTCTACCCCGAACCACAACCTACCGGACCAAGTCCCACCGAACCACCCCTCTTTCCATGTCTACCGAACCAACTCATTCTCCATCCACTGCCGAACCAAGGCAACGCCGGGCCTATCAATGCTCTACCAACTACCGGACCAAAGCACTACCGAACCAAGGTTGCCAGGCCAGATCACGTCATCCCAGGCCTACCGGCATCTATATACATCCAAGACCCCTACCCCCAGCCTCACTCTATAAATAGAGGGGCAGGGGTACAACAATGGCAGACAAGTTTGAGAGCTCAAGCACAGATAGAACTTTCAAACAACTTTCAGTTACTTGTAATCAAAGCTTTGTACTTGTAATCTGAATAGAAAAGGAGAATAACATATAAAGTGGACGTAGGCACGTTCTGGCCGAACCACTATAAATCTGTGTGTCTTTTACAGTTTAGTCCCTGCTTTTTACATATTTGCATAAATCATCCAAATCACTAAGAACAACTTAAAATCGACTAAATCATACGACTTGGAGGTATTTGCCCATTTTTTGTGCAAACATTTTTGGTGCTTTCACTGAGAACAGCTGACTCAGGATAAGTTGAATTTGAAGACTTAAGAATTTAGATCTAAGAACCATGACGAGACAAACAAGTAAGAGACAAAGGCCAAAGAGAAGTGAACATCAAGGAAGTCAAGAGGCTTCCTCAGGAGCGAATCAAGCATCGATCTTCATCACTGGGGACGAGATGGAGACAATGATGAAGAAACAAGAGGAGATGATCCAGAGTTTATTTCAGCAGATAGGACAACTTGGAGCACAGAATAGGGAAACAGATGGAGTTCAGAACGGAGCAGGACTATCCGGCATAAAACTAATGTTTGTAGGCATTTGAAGGACAAGGTGGAAGGGCATATCAGGAACGGTATGCTCCTTCAGTATGTGAGGAGGCGAACTCCAGCAGTGGAGCCAGAGCGACCACAGTCTACATCGGCTAGAGGTGACCCTGGATCGGGGCACCATTTGATTATCCATTGATTGCTTGATTAAAATAACGATGAACAAGTTGTAAACCTCTCACTGATGCGGTTAAATCATTTACACATGTGAGCAATCGCGCACGATCCATAGGCATGCTCTGAATGACTACCAACCGCATTATAGTAAGAGTTTACGCTTTAACATCTTCATTTTGCTTTTTGCTTTGGTTTTGATTTGAACATTTAAATTCTGCCTATTTGGACATTTCTGCTGTAAGGTTCTTGCTTTAATTCTATGAAAAAAATCTACTTGTATGCCCGTTGGATTGCGAACGGTCCACGAGCACCTCTTGCATGGCAGTGAACTGCCGAAGTCTTTGCTTCGGAAACTCCCTCAAAAAATAACTCCGACACTGATAATATTAAGTCCCCCCCGGGCACACTCATTCGCCTCGAACGGCACCCGACCTCGAACGGTCACAATTCGCCTCGAACGGCACCCGACCTCAAACGGTCACAACTCACCTCGAACGGCACCCGACCTCGAACGGTCACAACTCGTCTCGAACGCCTCAAACGGCACCCGACCTCGAACGGTCACAACTTGCCTCAAACGGCACCCGACCTCGAACGGTCACAACTCGCCCCGAACGGCACAACTCACCTCACCTCAAATGGCTCGATCACGAATGGTCGTCATTTGAGGTCCGCCACTTGACCGCGCACGGTCGCACTTCACCTCAAATGGCTCGATCCCGAACGATCGTCATTTGAAGTTAGGCGCTTGACCATGAACGGTCGCACTTCATCTCAAATATCTCGATCCCGAACGGTCGTCATTTGAGGTCACATAAAACTGTAAATTCCTTTGCAAGACATCAACAGGATATGAACAACCATTTCATGGCATTACACATTTGCATTGTTATCGGATGGATACGGAATTGGCTCATGCTTTGGTTATTGGATTTGGAATTGGACATCGACTCGGAGCAGTCAAGGATGATATACTCTGGCAATATGGCTATGGACTTTGGATAATGGATTCGGAACTATTCAAAACACGCCTTGTTATCACAAGGCATGTTTTGGGGGGCAAAGTGTTATCCCATTTTTGGTCAAAACTGGAATATCAATGTTGTGTGCATTTCCACCACCGAACCAGAAGCAAGGTAGACCACCACCGGACCAACTCACAGCCGAGCCAAAGCATCACCGGTCCAGGCACTACCGGTCCAACTCCATTTCCATGCCTAGCCGGTCCACTCACTACCGAACCAACCTACTTCCTCATGCCACCGAATCAATCCATCTCACCACTCTACACCGAACCACAACCTACCGGACCAAGTCCCACTGAACCACCCCTCTTTCCATGTCTATCGAACCAACTCATTCTCCATCCACTGCCGAACCAAGGCAACGCCGGGCCAATCAACGCTCCACCAACTACCGGACCAAAGCACTACCGAACCAAGGTTGCCAGGCCAGATCACGTCAGCCCAGGCTTACCAGCAGCTATATACATCCAAGACCCCTACCCCCAGCCTCACTCTATAAATAGAGGGGCAGGGGTACAACAATGGCAGACAAGTTTGAGAGCTCAAGCACGGATAGAACTTTCAAACAACTTTCAGTTACTTGTAATCAAAGCTTTGTACTTGTAATCTGAATAGAAAAGGAGAATAACATATAAAGTGGACGTAGGCACGTTCTGGCCGAACCACTATAAATCTGTGTGTCTTTTACAGTTTAGTCCCTGCTTTTTACATATTTGCATAAATCATCCAAATCACTAAGAACAACTTAAAATCGACTAAATCATACGACTTGGAGATGTTTGCCCATTTTTTATGCAAACAGTCACCGATTCTCTGTACATGTCAAGTCTCGATCTGATCCAAGCATTAAAATAACACTCGGGTCAGACTATATCTAATTATCACAAAAGGTGAGATATTAATAATAACAAACTTGCATAGATATCAAGGATGAATGTCCATAAATTTTACTTCACTAACATAATAATACTTCATTTAATGATTCAGGATTTATAGTTGAGTTCATGCTCATTTACAACATTCGTTAAAGTCAAAGCAACTATCATAATTAGTGCATTGAAAATCACAACCATATATGCAAACAATGGACATGCACTTCAAAGTTCAGTACAAGAGATACGCATTTCGCACGCCAACACAAGATGGTGCACTTCACAAATTATAAATCGCTTGAAAACGAGTATCACAAGATAGGCTTGAAAACCTATTTGATATACCTAAACAGATCATCCAAGAATGAGTCTGAAAACCTGTCAATAAGTGTTATCCATTTTTGATCGGTAATCATAAGATTGAAGACTAATGTCCCATAACCAATTGACGATGCTCAAATGATTACTAAAAGCTAGTAAATTCCACTCGTGTAGATAATGTTCATTTGAGCAAGTCAGTGAACTAATCGATGAAATAACCAAGCATTTCATACCACTTGTTTTACTGGACCGTTTAATTTAACTTCACATCCAAGTGAGATGATGCGTCTTTATGATAAAGTAATTTTACTTTGGAAAGCTAATTTGAAAATATTGATATAAAAAGATTTGTAATATATATAATAGAAAACACAAATTAGTTCATATCTATACTAATAGAAAACTTCTTCACATTCCACTTTAAAATTTGAAAGTGTATATATGTATGATATATTTTCTAAAATCAATCATGTCCAAAACACACGTATTTTCCATAATATATATATATATAGACAAGAAATTTTCAAATGGAATTTCTTTATAAACAACTTTGCAAAACGGTGCAATTAAAATTGTGTGTTTGGCAACAAAACATAGAGCAAAAATTCCTTGCAAACACAATATTATAGTTGAATTCATGCACCTGAAAATGCGTTAGTATTTCATCAACAACCAAGCTTTAAAACGATGCTAAAATCAAAGCAAACATCAAGGCAAACAAGCAAGGCAACAAAGCAAAGCAAACAAGTGATCGAACGGGCGAATGGCAGGCATGCAACATCACCTGGGGCTCTGCCCAAGTGCATATCGGTGCACTGGTGCTTAAGGATTAGTCCATCGGTAGCGTCGCCTAGGTGAAGCCCCAAGCGATTTTTGTGCCTTCCAGTGGTCCGTCGGCGAGGGTTTTCCAATGGTGAGTGCTTCTAACTCCTACAGCATTATATTTGGCATCACGCTAGTTTAGAAACTACTACATATTGATGATTTAAATGATCATATGACAAGGGTTTTAGCAAATAGAAAATAGGGTTTCATATGAAAAGAGATAGCACACAAGATTGAAATCTGTTTCAAAACCAAATTCGTCCAATTCAAAGCATAACAACTAATAATTCCAACATGCAAATCAATTAGAGATAGATGTGAGGTTTACTCACCTTTTCTCCTTAATATAGCTTGCTAAAACCCCTTCATTTCAACCTTGTAATCCGATTTCAACAACCTAGAAACCCTCTCAAAAATTGATAAAAACAACCAAATCAAACATCACAAAACTGAAATTAATAAGTCTATAAGGTAGAATATGGTTTAAAAACCTTACCTAGGATTTATCGAATTTTTCTAGGATTTTATTTCAATTTAAAACATTGTATTTTGCTTAAGGTTAGGTTTCTTGAGAACATTAAGAGCTTCAGTTTGAGGTACAGTTAAAAGGAAAATGAACGTAAAGTTCATATTGTTAAGTCCATGAATGAGAAAATTTTTCTTAAGTCTACTCGAATGGGCTGAAATCCCCATAAAGCCTAATCCATAAGTAAACCAATTAAAGAATTATAACATTTGCACCCATTATCTCACTTTTAAATCCATAATTTTCTTCTTTGATTTTACTTTTAAAATTTATCAAAAAAACACTAAAGTGTATTTCTACATTTTAAATTTCCATAAAAGAAAGAAAATATATTTCAAATAATTATTTTGATCTTCTACTAATATTTAAGTCATGACAATGCTTTTAATTTCAACAAAAAGCCAAATATCACACTTTTATTGTTTGAACACAACTAACTTATTTTCACTCAAAATAAATTTACATCGTATTTTAGAAAAATCTAGCTCATTCTCTAACATGTTTTAACATAAGGAATTTTCACCAATAAACTCTATATATTGCTTTTCCAATAAACAGACATTTTATAATTCTCATTTCAAACTCTAATTCCAAACATTACTCAAATAGAACACTTAAATTCTAATTTCTCCAATTTTAATACTTAAGAAATAAAATTTCTTATTTAAATTTCCAATTTAAATCTTTATTTATTTTATTTAAGCAACACTAAAAATTAGGGTTATTACAGACTTTTCCCTTGGAGAAATTACATCATCGCAATTTCTAATTCAAAGAAAAATCTATAATAAGTAGAAATATATTACTACTAATAGTATTTCTATTTTCAAAATGTACACTAACATTAAAACAACCAAGCATCAAAGCCACAAAACAATCAAGCAATTTACAAGAAGATTCTTATATTTACTAGTGTAGGTAGCACGTATTTGCATCTAGAAATATTTCATTTTTATGTGTATTATAAGTGCAAAATTTTTGGTAGTTACAACATTTTTATTTCAAATGGTTTTGTTAGTTCCAAATTGACAGTGGCATTCAGTTGATGGAATAATGGAAAAATGATAGTGGTTGAGATTACAAACGGATGATAGGATGGTAGTTTTGAAATTTCAAAAGGACACCGTGAAAATCATATTCATTGAATTCTCTTTATTAATAGCAGAGATATAAGATCTTTTTGTTTTTTTTCAAAAGATTAAAACATCCAATTTATGTATTCATCTAAGTTATTTCTAAGAATTAGATTTCTTCAATTAATTTCCAATTTAATTACCTCTTTTTTTTAAAATTCACTTCTTTCAAATCAATACCTCCAATGTTTCTCTTAATTTTTCAAAACATTAATTTCTCTAAAAATTTACGCTTCACAAATTGTACCATTTTTAAAATAAAAATTAATTTCTCTAAAAAGATTTAGCACTTCACAAATTGGACTTTATTTTGAAACATTCTTATTGACTTATCATATCTTAGAATCACACCTTGACCACAATCAACATCCATCATACTCAAGATAACAATTAACTCATTTCATCATAATAAACTAGGATAAAATAAAGTTGTAAATCCATCATATCAATAATGGCATGCACTTCGCAAACCAACACAAGAGACAGTGGTACGCATGTCAAATAAGTAAAGGCAAGTACTTCGCTTGTCTATACAAATGACTGCACTTCACGAGCCTGATTCAAGTGACTGCTCTTTGCAAGTCTAGGGCCAAGGTTCATTCCTAATGACTGTACTTCGCAAGTCAATACAAATGACTGCACTTCGCAAGTCAATACAAATGACTGCACTTCGCAAGTCTAACATAGATGACTGTTCTTCACTAGTCTAACATAGATGACCTCTCTACGCAAGTCTAACTCAAAAGATCACTCTTTGCATTCTAGAACCAAGGCCTATCACAATTGACATCCCTTCGAAATCAACATAATTGACCGCACTTCGCAGGTCTAACTCATATTTTCGCACGTTTTCACCAGAAGTATCAAGTACTTACTAATAGTAATCATTCAAGTAACGCCCATGTGTCCCATAACCACTTGGGTTTACTTGAACATTTACTACAAGTTAGCAAGCTCCGCTTACGAAAATATTCTAGAAAACAAGTCGTATAATTGACCGATAAGGTGATCCTGAATGTCCCATAACCACATAGGATTACCAAATCGTTTATTCATAGCACTTATTCCATAGAAGTAACAATTTGAAATCAAACATTGTAAAGACCCGTTTTTCCGTACCCTTTGAATCGACAATAAACCACACATGTCTAACTCAAATTGCACGAAAAATGGATCTTTGAGGGTGATAAAGAAAAGTAGACAGAAATCACACGAATGGAATAACATATAATATTGAACAAATATTTTTACAGTGGAAAACTTTTAAATACATATATTAGAGTCTAACCTAAATTTAGCTTGGATAGTTATAAAATCTGCCCTTACAATTGCTGACAAACATCAAACAAAATGCACTTAGTACAGCGGATAATAGAATATGCTCATACGTCGATGAATATTTCCAGCTCTCCTCTGGAAACTCCAACCGTCTTCGACTATCCTGAAACTACTCGGATCTGACCCGAGTATTGAAAATACCCGGATCAGGCTTGATAAACCAACATGAGAAAAACTCAATAATAAATGACAGTGTCATATATCAGCTTTTGGATAAAATCCTTTGAAATAAAGAGTATCTCATAAGACCACGCCCACACATAAACACGGACGGGTTTTTATCTTATGATAACTAAAACACTTTTATATCAAAACATTTGATATTATTTCTAATGACATCTCTTTGAAAACATTTGCAAATAAACTTATTAATCTTAGCCAAAATTGTTACATTGATTAAATTCCAGCATAATTAGGTTTACAATCAAGTCCGTAGGTTCTTATTGGAGAATGGATCTCCATGCAAATGACCAGACGCAGGATCTACCTTTCGAAATGGGTACATCTGTAGATGGATGTCCCAAGGCATATAACATCTGCCCTCTACCAACACAAGACCGACCTAGCTCTGTAACTAGATAGTACCGAATATGTCATCCCCTGGTCATTACCGACCTTTATTCGAGATCTCCCTTTCCATACACCACATAAATTAACATCTCGAACGTCATAGCGGGAAGAAATATATCTAGAAGGGGATGATCATACCCTAATTGGGAATGACCCACTTAGCCTTGCCGCATCTAATCCTGTTTCGGTCATTTCCGATTTGATGAGGCTTGAGGCAACGATTACCTTTTCATATAACACATATTACATCTTTGAATGCCACATTGCCATTTCCGTTTAACTACTAATTGCCTTCCACAAAAATACAGCCCTTGAGCTCGTACGTCTCAAGGAGGGTGTTAAGCTAAGAGAAGTTGCCTTCTCCGCCACCACTGACGCAGGTTTGTAGAAACCAATGCACGTAATCGTTAGAAATGCAATGTCAGACAAATGTCCATACAAGTTGTCCAAGAACAGGACAAACCGAAGACACTCTCCTACTACCACTAGTAGCGAGTAGTCCTTGCAATCCGAAATAATCTCCATCACGAGGAGACCATTGCTATAAATAACTCTATAATTGGGAGCTACCCAGAGCATGTTCAACAAGAAGTCTTCACGCTATAAAGATCCACGGTCTTCAATCATCTTCAACATGTCTTCACGTTTGAACGTATACATTAGTTCAAAGTGGTTTTCGGATAGGAATTACCCAAATCCGACCCTGCTTCCTTCGAAATCCAATTATCGATAAAAAGTGAATATGAGTATATAGGATTTGTTAAGTCTCTTTTCACTTTAATTCTTTTCGAATGATTTCGAAATCTCTTTCTTTTAACTTATGATAATTCTAAGTAATTCATTCTTTTACTTTGGAAATATCTCAGATTTCCTTACTTAATTCTTGATCCAAAATTTCTTTACTTTCAGGCGGGTCAAAAACAATGTTATTTAAGGCATCGTTTACGATAAACCCTAAATCAATCTTAAATAGGATCATAGAAATCATTCATTTAGGGGATTGTTTAACATTTGGATAATACCATCTTCTTTTAATTAAAAAACTTAATATAGTCTTTTTATTTAAGAGCATTCGGGCTTTCCTTTCAATCTGTTCCACCCCTCGCCTAAGAAAAGAAAACATAGGCCAGGTAAGTTCAGGGCATTGGTTGCTCCATCTCTAACCTTAGTTAAACTACTTGTTTTATCTTCCCAGATCTCACAGGTGGGAGAAATGTACTAGTCGTTTACGCATACTCAGTTTTCAACTTTATTTTGGAATTGCTTATAAATATCCCAAATTATCTATTATCCTTTTTAAAACATTCACAATTTATTCTGGAAAACATCGTTACATTTAACTCATATTCCAAAAGTTATAGAATTCGTAGCAGAAAAGTGCTACAGAAAGTGCCATATATGCTTATTTGAAAATTCATATTTTTTGATCCAAATGTCTTTTAAATTATTTAAATAGATTTATCAAATTTATTCCATATTTTTCAGTAATTAAGATCGTTCATTTAAACAAATTTCTTGTTATGGTCACTAAACTACACTAGCGCGATTTTTCTAGAAAATTGATTTGGTCTTAATTCGAAATCTACTTATCGAAACTTTGATTTTCTTTCTTTGTTTAGAAGATATGGATATAATAGTCCGGACTTTTCTTATCTCGAAGAATTCCGAGCCATATTACACTCTACACATTCATTTGAACTTTTCGGCACGAAATCGCGAACAACCATTGCGCGACGCGTCTAGTTTTAACTTATTTTTCAATACTTGAAATAATTTATTCAAATTGGATTTCAACACTTATAAAATCATTACAAATCATTTTAAATCAATATTTTCACTTTTTAAAGTATTTAAAATATATTTTCACTCCTTGTCCGTACGCCGTAATCAATATTTTTCAAAGTAATTCACTTGAAAATGGCGAGCAGTTTTCTGCAATATTTCGATTCCTCTCCGTAACCATCCTCTCCTTGTCCGTACGCCGCCCCCTCCCCCTTCTTTTCCGCCATCCCGTCCATCCTTCCCTCTCGCCCTCCTCTTTTCCCATGCCCTCGTCCCGGTTGTCGCGGTTTTCGAAAAAGTCATCAGATCTGTTACGTGATTCTGGCGAGATCTTGGTTACTGCTTCCTCTTTTTCGAATCGTGTAAGTGATTTGCCAAAAGCGGTGCTCGATTTGCTTTTGTTTGGAATTATGTCAGGCTTCAAATCACCAGTCTCGACTTCTTCATCTGTGCTTGGACCCATTGCATCCTCTGGTACGTCCTCCTTGTCAACTTATTTAGCTGCTTCTCCAGTCAATGCTTGGTCGTCATTGGATGTGGGTCTTCCTGTTGACTCTGTTTTGCTTATTGGAACTAAGGTTCCAGATTGTATTGTGGGTAAGTCTGACAAGGGGGTGGGTACGGCCGTTGATAATTCGAATGATAAATGTACTACTATGGTGTTAAATAGATGTGAGGTTGTTGATGATATCCGTGTTGACGCTGCTTTGGGTTGCAAAACTAATTCTGGGGTAACTTTGGGTAGCGCACCAAGTGTTTGTTGTATTACCAATGACATTATTCCTCAAGTTAATCCGCTCGTCCCTCCTATGTCTCGGCCTGCAACCAAGTGGTCATCTTTGTTTACCAAGCTGCCAAGTAATGCGGGTAATCACTCTCCTCGTCGCTTTGATTTAGTTGAGTACGAGGGAGTAATGGTTCCACCAGTGGAAGTGATTGAGGCCGGCGTGGATTTTTGGAAAGAGCATTTGGTTGGTTTCTTTCTTGATTCCAATCCTCCCTATCACGTAGTTAAGTCGAGGTGCAATATGGTGTGGAAGCCTAGAGGTGGTTTGTCTGTACACTATGATAATGAAATGTTCTTTTTTAAGTTTACGTGTAGTGATGAAAGGCAACGTATTCTGGAAGCAAACCCTCCCCTTATTGATGGAAAACCTTTCATTATCACTACGTGAAGTCCTTTTGTGGATCGTGCGAAGGAACAAGTTTTATCTATTCCTGTCTGGGCTCATTTTTCTTATATTCCATCTGTTCTCCAGCCTCTTATTGGGGATTGACTGGCTTGCTGGTCTGGTTGGTAAGGTGATATGTTATGATGCTAATACTGTGGCCAGAAAGAAGCTTGTATATGCCAAAGCTCTAATTGAGATCACTCCTGACAAACCCTTCCCTATGGTTTTAAAGGTCAAATTAGATGAGAGTCATGTAGCTGAGGTCAGAGTTCGCTATAGTTGGAAACCTGAGATTTGTACGTCTTGTCAGTCCTTTGGTCAACGTGCAGATGCTTGTCCTGGTCTGGTTGTCCCCTTTGTTAACCGGACTCCACTTCCTCGTCCTCCTGTCCGAAAGTTGGTTAGGAGGATTACTGCTCCTGCTCCTCCTGCTCCTTTAGCTGTTGCGCCTCTAGCTCTCGATTCAGTCCCCCCTTTTGTGGATCCTCCTGTTGTCTCGTTGGTTTGCCTTGCTCCTACTGTTGTTGTGCCTGCTTTAGCCCCATCTTCTGGTTCTCCTGCTTCGTCCCTAGAGGTGTTTCCTTCTGCTTCCACATCTGATATCATTTTCTGGAACTCGGACGAACGTGCTTGGCTTCACTCTCCTTCTGATATGAGATATTCGCCTGATAAAGACATTTTTTATGCTTTTATTAGTAAGATTGGAGGCGAGAGTCGATATCTTATGTATCATATTGTGGGAGAAGGATTGTGCCTCATTACGGATGGTGAGTTGGGGAGGAGAACAAAAGTAAGTTTTATGATGTCACTTGGGATAGGAAATTTCATTACTCACCTGGCTCTGTTGGTTATGATCCTCGTTTGGCTGTTCTCTTATCCGGGTTTTCGCATGTTATTGGACCAACATCGGTTGATGGACGAGATTGTTCTTCCTTTTCTGAGGAAGATTAGTTCTGATGTATTAGTAGTTTAAGCTTTTTTGTCTAACTCCTGTTCTATAAAAAATTTCTCCTTCTTAGTTGCTCTATGCATGTGCAGAGCACCTGTTTTCCCATTTTTATATACAGTGGCACGGCCCACTTTAAAGCCGGCTAGCTTTACTAAAAAAAAATATTTTCACCATTACCATATTATAATATTATTATATTCTCATTATTTTAATATTAAATTTTAAATTACAATTTCAATTCAATTTCAATTCTATTCTTGAATTAAACACATTTAAAACTTAGATTTCGAATCTAATTTCAATTTAAACTTCAATTCAATCTCAAACTAAACTTTATTTTTTCAAAATCCATCTCAATTTCACTAATCATCTCAATTTCAATTCCTAATTAACTACCCTTTTCAAATCCGTTTTACTTCAAATTCAAATTCTCTTTCATTTTAACTTTAATTTCACTTCTAAATGAAAAGAGACTTATTTTTCCATAATATCTCATGTTACTAAAATAGGGTCTTATTAAACAAAAGGATTACTTAATTAATAAAAATTTGATGTTCAAATTATCATCATAACCATATAACAATCATATAACACTAACATATTCAATACGGTAAATGTCATAACATTACTACGGATTATCCAATATATTCAAACAATCAATCAAACAACTATATAATCAAATAGTGATTATCTAACACAACAATTAAGCATGATAATCAATATAATTCAAAAAGCGGTGAGAATTTCTCACCTTCGTATCCACTCCGTCAAACTTTAACGTAAGATTTCCGTCTCTCGCTAACGTACTATTTCCAACGTCTCGCCTTTTGCCGTTTCCTTTCCGAACGCTTTTGTTTTCCTTTTCTTTTCCTTTTCTTCTCTTTCCTTTTTCTTTTCTTTTGTTTTTTTATATGGAAGAGAGGGGGTATGGCCTTGGTGTGGAGAAGGGTGTGGCCTTGGGTATGGCGTGTAGGAGTGTATGGGTCGGGTTTTTGGTGTGTGGTGCTCGGGTTTGGAGTGTAGGGCTCGGCTTGGCTAGGGTGGCTCGGGTTTGTGGTGTGTAGGCTCGGCCTTGGGGTGTAGGGGGTGGGTAGGTGGAAGCTAGGCTCGATTTTGGTGTGTAGGATGATTTTGGCCAAAGGTGGAGAGGGTTTTGGTATTTTGGAGGAGGAGTATAAGTGGTAGAAGGTGATTGGCTTAGAGGTAGAAGAAAAATGGAGGTAGGAAGCCATGGAAATGGAGGTGAAGAGGAAGGAGAAAATGAAGAAGAAGGTAGAGAATGAAGTGTAAAAAATGAAAGGTATGGATGCATATTTATACTTGAATTTTGGATGGCAAATGACTAAAATACCCTTCTCTACTTTTTGACTTTTTAATTTACCTTTCTACCCTTGATTTGACCTTTGCTTAATAGAGAAGAAATGGTTCAATTTGAATTTGTACTTAAGAAATAATGTTTACCTTTTTTCTTGCACTATAAAATGTTAAAATAACATTTACTCCTTTTCCATAAGTGATGTGACTTAAGCATTAATGGTGATGTTAAAGATGGAAATGATTACTTTCTTAAATTTGGCATTTTAAAGAGAAGACTTTGTATTGATTTGATTTGCATTAAATGCATGGATGTATGTGTCATTAATTCCTTAAGTTAGCTTTCTTTTCACTTTTCCATTTGCTCCTTTTCTATGCATAAGCAGAAGATCTCATTAATGAGATGAGAAGTAAGGTAATGATGTTGTTTTATAAAAGCTTTAATTATTTTTAAATATGTCAAATCTTACTTTTCACTTTTTATACATTTATTTAAACTTTTCAAAAGTAAACTCCTTTTCTCTTTTAGTGCTAAATGTAAAGTTTTTAAATAGTTTATAAACTTGTATTTATAAGTTATAAAATGTATCAAGTTGCAACAACTTGTCGATAACTTGTTTTGGTTAAAAACGACATTTTTGACGACAAATTTTACAGTCAAAATTTGACATTTTTATTAAGCTATATATTGAAGTAAACCAAACTTTAAAATGAACTTTTTACTTATTTAAATAAATTAAAACAAGTTTCTTTATATTTTAAAATTATCTTTAATTAATATCAAAATCTCTAATTTTACAGTGTATGTAAAACTGACAAAATGTGACAAATTTTGGTTATTTTTGTAAAATGATTATTAACATACTTTTAAATATATAAATTTACTTTTGTTATCTTTATTAGATGTTTTAAATAAGATTTAACTTTTTAAATAAATATTTAAATTCATTTATTTAAGCCTTTATTTAATATTAACAAAACTTAACTTTTGCCGATTTATTCAAAAATCCAAATTTATACTTTTTAATTTATTATCTATAAGAATAAATAATTTTTTATTATATATAACATTTTTATTTAAGAATTAAACTCCTTTTTAAATTTAAAACGAACGAAATCTCTCATTTTCGAAGTAGCGAAATTACGGGTCGTTACATTCTCCCCTACTTAAAAGCATTTCGTCCTAGAAATAAAAGTTAGATCAAGGAATCTAACTCATACTCATATCCTCAAATAATTTGACTTATTTCTACTGGTGATAGAAAAAAAGAAGGTCGATATCATAATAACATTAAAAAAATGATGCCAAATATGCATACAAAGATTCCCCACATTAACCTGAGTACCTATCACGTACTTACGATTATATATACATCAAGTCAAACTTTTATCCTACTCGTCCTAGTGCATATTGCACACTTAAGATAGAATATACAGCAACCAAACAAGACTATACATCCAAAAACAACCCTACTGATACTATATCAACATAAATGAGTACATCCACATAACTCATCCTCTGTCCTGAGCATGTACTATACCTGAGGTCTATATAAATTTACACATATCAAAACATTAGTCCAACCACTATATCTTAGTGCCTACTTTTAAAGATAACTATGAAACTACTAAGTAGACAGACCCAAAACATCATACTATATGTAATATTAGATTCGATCTATTATTCAAATCCACAACTTTACCTCCGAACTAGTATCGATCCTCCGATTTTCTAGTGCGGACTTTGATCAGACTTTTTGATCACAAACCCTTGATTTCCTTGCATTGCTCTCAACTATGACAGAAAACTCGTGTACATAATCATAAACTCTCATCAATGTTCGCCGTCAAGAATCGAGTGATAAATCCTTTTTCGGATTGGTGTAAACACCTCAAAGTTCTGTACTCAAAACTTAGATCAAAATTTATGTGCCAAAATGATCTACGGTAACTTATGTACTTATTCACATTCATCTTTACCTAACACATTTTTTCAAAACTTATATTAATCCAAGTTTATTTCACAACCATTGCTTTCTCCTAAATATATTATTTCTTAAGCATACAAATATGACTTAAAGTTGTATAATATACCTTTACTTCCTAAGAGTATATATACATATCATTAATCTTCAAACCATCATTACTTCAACTAAGGTGTTTAACAAATGTGGAACTCTACTATTATCTCAAATTAATAAGTTATAAAACTCAATCCTTAGTTTTCTTTACCTAAGGTTTCCATTTAGCTAATATTATATATCCAATCCATATATTAATAAGACAACTTTACTAAGTGTACGCCTTTTTCTCACCGATTCTATGATTAACTACTTAACTTATTTACCTATCCATTTTCTAAATCAAATTTCTTAACCTTAAATCCATCAAATACTTTATTGTCAAATTGTGAAACTTAATTTACATGGTATCTGTTACTTAAACATTTTCATCCAACAATCAAACTACTAACCATATTATTCAAAAATATCCAATTCTAATCTTACTTCATTTTGAATTACAAATGTTACCCTAAATGTATCACTAATTCAAAGTTTTTATATTAGGATGATTTTTCTTATATCTCTTATTCCTAAATTTTACTTTGACTTTTAACCTAATCAAAGTGCCAAAATTTCAAATTAACTTAACTCCTTTATAAGTTATACAACTTATCTTTTTATACTATATTTAGTAAAAGTCTCAATTTAGGTTTATCTTTTCCTATCTTACTGATAAGAATTTTTCTTCTAAGTATGCATTTTTTCTTTACTTTCTCCAATTACACTTCTAGCTTCAGTATTATCATCAAATATCTTATAATCAAATTGTGAATTTTACTTCAGAAGATATTTGTACTTAGCTTTTTAAACTCATCCATTATGATAATCACTTGATCATTACTATTTTTTAATATCAAATACCTAAGGGTATATGATTAAAGTTCTAAATTCTAGCTTTCAACATGTTGATTTTATATGGAATATCTTATAGTACAATTATGCAATTATAATCACAAGATATTCATATTTAAATTTTACTAAGCTAAATTACAAACAATCATTAATTTCTAATCCAAAAATAATAATATCCCCTTTGATATTTATAATATAAACCCAAGGTAAAATTATTTCATCTACCAATTTCTTTAAAATAAAATAATTTTTATAAAATTAACAAATACGCGCTCGTATATATAATACTCTCATAACTCATTCTAGTGTGTTGCTAACCCCATCTCTAATGAGTCACTCATCCTAGGATATTACTAATCCTATCTCTGATGAGACTTTATCTATAACAGAGCCAAGGTTCTCGCTTAACCTTCAGCTCCGATACCAAATGTAAAGACCCCTTCAGCTTCTTTACCAAGTGCAAAGACCCGTTTTCCCGTACCCTTTGAATCGACAATAAACCACGCATGTCTAACTCAAATTGCACGAAAAGACGGATTTTTAAGGGTGATAAAGAAAAGTAGACAGAACAGAACCTCACACGAATGGAATAACATATAATATTGAACAAATATTTTTAGAGCGGAAAACTTTTAAATACATGTATCAGAGTCAAACCTAAATTCAGCTTGGACAATTATAAAATCCGTCCTTACAATTGCTGACAAACATCAAACAAAATACACCAAGTACAGCGGATAATAGAATATTCTCATACGTCGATGAATATCTCCAGCTCTCCTCTGGAAACTCCAATCGTCTTTGTTTAACCTGAAACTACTCAGATCTGACCTGAGTATTGAAAATACCCAGATCAGGCTTGATAAACCAGCGTGAGAAAAACTCAATAATAAATGACAGTGTCATATATCAGCCTTTGGATAAAATCCTTTGAAATAAAGAGTATCTCATAAGACCACGCCCACACATAAACACGGACGGGTTTTTACCTTGTGATAACTAAAAAACTTTTATATCAAAACATTTGATATTATTTCTAATGATATCTCTTTGAAAACATTTGCAAACAAACTTATTAATCTTAGCCGAAATTGTTACATTGATTAAATTCCAACATAATAGGTTTACAATCAAGTCCGTAGGTTCTTATTGGAGAATGGATTTCCATACAAATGATCAGGCGCAGGATCTACCTTTCGAAATAGGTACATCTCTAGATGGATGTTCCGAGGCACATAACATCTGCCCTCTACCAACACAAGGCGGGCCTACCTCTGTAACTAGATAGTACCGAATATGTCATCCCCCGGTCGTTACCAACCTATTTGAGAGCTCTCTTTCCATACACCACATAAATTAACATCCCGAACGTCATAGCGGGATTAAATATATCTAGAAGGGGATGATCATACCTTAATTGGGAATGACCCACTTAGCCTTGCCGCGTCTAATCCTGTTTCGGTCATTTCCGGTTTGATGAGGCTTGAGGCAACGATTACCTTTTCACATAGCACATATCACATCTTTGAATTCCACATTGCCATTTCCATTTAACTACTAATTGCCTTCCATAAAAATACAATCTTTGAGCTCGTACGTCTCAAGGAGGGTGTTAAGCTAAGAGAAGTTGCCTTCTCCGCCATCACTGATGTACGTTTGTAGAAACCAATGTACGTAATCATTAGAAATGCAATGTCAGACAAACGTCCATACAAGTTGTCCAGGAACAGGACAAACCGAAGGCACTCTCCTACTACCACTAGTAGGGAGTAGTCCTTGCAATTCGAAAAAATCTCCATCGCATGGAGACCACTGCTATAAATAAATCTATAATTGGGAGCTACCCAGAGCATGTTCAACAAGCAGTCTTCATGCTATAAAGATCCACGATCTTCAATCATCTTCAACATGTCTTCACGTTCGAACATGTATATTGGTTCGAAGTGGTTTTCGGATAGGAATTACCCAAATCCGACCCTGGTTCCTTCGGAATCCAATTATCGATAAAAAGTGAATATGAGTATATAGGATTTATTAAGTCTCTTTTCACTTTAATTCTTTTTGGATGACATCGAAATCTCTTTCTTTTAACTTAGGATAATTCTAAGTAATTCATTCTTTTACTTTGGAAAATATCTATGATTTCCTTACTTGATTCTTGATCCAGATTTCTTTACTTTTAGGCAGGTCAAAAACAATGTTATTTAAGACATCATTTACGATAAACCCTAAATCAATCTTAACAAAAACAAAGGATCATAGAAATCATTCATTTAGGAGATTGCTTAACATTTGGATAATACCAATCTTCTTTTAATTCAAAAACTTAATACAGTCTTTTTATTTAAGAGCATCCGGGCTTTCCTTTCGATCTGTTTCACCCCTCGCCTAAGAAAAGAAAACATAGGCCAGGTAAATTCAGGGCACTGGTTGCACCATCCCTAACCTTAGTTAAATACCTTGTTTTATCTTCCCATATCTCACAAGCGAGACAAATGTACTAGTCGTTTCCACATACTCAGATTTTCAACTTTATTTTGGAATTGCTTATAAATATCCCAAATTATCTTTCAAAATGCTTAATTATCCTTTTTAAAACATTCACAATTTATTTTGGAAAACGTCGTTACATTTAAATCATATTCCAAAAGTTATAGAATTCGCAGCAAAAAAGTGCTACGGAAAGTGCCATATAAGCGTATTTGAATTTAAACAACTTTAAATATTTGAAAATTCATATTTTTCGATCCAAATCTCTTTTAAATTATTTAAATAGATTTATCAAATTTATTCCATATTTTTCCGTGATTAAAATCGTTCATTTAAACAAATTTCTTGTTATGGTCACTAAACTGCACTAGCGCGATTTTTCTAGAAAATTGATTTGGTCTTAATTAAAAATCTACTTATCGAAACTTTGATTTTATTTCTTCGTTTAGAAGATATGGATATGATAGTCCGGAATGTTTTTATCTCGACGAATTCCGATCCATATTCCACTCAACACATTCATTTGAACTTTTCGGTGCGAAATCGCGAACTACCGTTGCGCGACGCGTCTGGTTTTAACTTATTTTTCAATACTTTAAATAATTTATTCAAATTGGATTTCAACACTTATAAAATCATTATAAATCATTTTAAATCAATATTTTCACTTTTTAAAGTATTTAAAATATATTTTCACTATTACCATATTATATTATTATTATATTCCCATTATTTTAATATTAAATTCCAATTTCAATTCAAATCTTGAATTAAACACATTTAAAACTTAGATTTGAAATCTAATTTCTATTTAAACTTCAATTCAATCTCAAACTAAACTTTACTTTTTCAAAATCCATTTCAATTTCACTATTCATCTCAATTTCAGTTCCTAACTAACTACCCTTTTCAAATCCGTTTTACATCAAATTTCAAATTCTCTTTCATTTTAACTTTAATTTTACTTCTAAATGGAAAGAGACTAATTTTTCCATAATATCTCATATTACTAAAATAGGGTCTTATTAAAAAAAAGGATTACTTAATTAATAGAAATTTGATGTGCAAGTTATCATCATAACCATATAACAATCATATAACACTAACATATTCAATATTGTAAATGTCATAACATTACTACGGATTATCCAATATATTCAAACAATCAATCAAACATCCATATAATCAAATAGTGATTATCTAACACAACAATTAAGCTGATAATCAATATAATTCAAAAAGCGATGATAATTTCTCACCTTTGTATCCACTCCGTCAAACTTTAACGTAAGATTTCTGTCTCTCGCTAACGTGCTATTTCCAACGTCCCTTTTGCCGTTTCCTTTCCGAACGCTTTTGTTTTCCTTTTGTTTTCCTTTTCTTCTCTTTTCTTTTTCTTTTCTTTTGTTTTTTATATGTGGAAGAGAGGGAGTATGGCCTTGGTGCAGAGGAGGGTGTAGCCTTGGGTATGGCGTCTAGGAGGTGTAGGAGTGTATGGGTCGGGTTTTTGGTGTGCGGTGCTCAGGTTTGGAGTGTAGGGGCTCGGCTTGGCTAGGGTGGCTCGGGTTTGTCGTGTGTGGGCTCGGCCTTGGGGTGTAGGGGGTGGGTAGGTGGAAGCTAGGCTCGATTTTGGTGTGTAGGTTGATTTTGGCCGAGGGTGGAGAGGGTTTTGGTATTTCGGAGGAGGAGTATAAGTGGTAGAAGGTGAATGGCTTTGAGGTAGAAGTAAAATGGAGGTGGGAAGCCATGGAAATGGAGGTGAAGAAGAAGGAGAAAATGAAGAAGAAGGTAGAGAATGAAGTGTGAAAAATGAAAGGTATAGGTGCATATTTATACTTGAGCTTTGGATGGCAATTGACTAAAATACCCTTCTCTACTTTATGACTTTTTAATTTACCTTTCTACCCTTGATTTGACCTTTGCTTATTGGAGAAGAAATGGTCTGATTTGAATTTGTACTTAAGAAATGATGTTTACCACTTTTTCTTACACTTTAAAATGTTAAAATTACATTTGCTCTTTTTCCATAAGTGATGTGACTTAAGCATTAATGATGATGTTAAAGACAGAAATGCTTACTTTCTTAAATTTGGCATTTTAAAGAGAAGACTTTGTATTGATTTGATTTGCATTAAATGCATGGATGTATGTGTCATTAATTCCTTAAGTTAGCTTTCTTTTCACTTTTACATTTGCTCCTTTTCTATGCATAAGCATAACATCTCATTATTGAGATGAGAAGTAAGGTAATGATGTTGTTTTATAAAAGCTTTAATTATTTTTAAATATGTCAAATCATACTTTTCAGTTTTATATATTTATTTAAACTTTTCAAAAGTAAACTCCTTTTGCCTTTTAGTGCTAAATGTAAAGTGTTTAAATATTTTGTAAACTTGTGTTTATATGTTAGAAAATGTATCAAGTTGCAACAGTTGTCGACAACTTGTTTTGGTTCAAAACGGCGTTTTTGATGACAAATTTTACAGTCAAAATTTGACGTTTTTATTAAGTTATATATTGAAGTAAGCCAATCTTTAAAATGAACTTTTTACTTCTTTAAATAAATTAAAACAAATTTCTTTATATTTTGAAATTATCTTTAATTAATATCAAAATCTCTAATTTTACAATGTATGTAAAATTGACAAAATGCGACAAATTTTGGTTATTTTTGTAAAACGATTATTAACATACTTTTAAATATATAAATTTACTTTTATTATCTTTATTAGATGTTTTAAATAAGATTTACCTTTTTAAATAAATATTTAAATTCATTTATTTAAGCCCTTATTTATTATAAACAAAACTTAACTTTTGTCGATTTGTTCAAAAATCCAAATTTATACTTTTTAATTTATTCTCTATAAGAATAAATAATTTCTTTCTAATATATAACATTTTTATTTAAGATTTAAACTGCTTTTTAAATTTAAAACGAACGAAATCTCTCATTTTCGAAGTAGCGAAATTACGGGTCGTTACAAACATCATCTCAAAGAATTATTTTTCCTAACATGAAAATAATCAATATTCAACCATTACTCATCTTTATTACCATTCAAATCAAATTTCTTCATTTGATGTTTTTAAACCAGAAAACTAACTTCTTGTATGAAGTTACATATAATAACCAAATCAAAAGAATTTTCCTCCCTTCACCAAAATATTAATCTTATTAAATTTTACTTTAATTATATTTTGAAAACTTCCTTCCATATTTATAAAAAGAAAATTTTAATTTAGTATAAATTTTAACTAAACTTCAAAACTCATTCACAAATCTCTTTCTTTGCTTTATAAAAGAACTTCATTGCCACATTACTAATAGTTTATAAAGCTTCTTGAAGTTCAAAATATTCATCATTTTCTAAAAATAAGAATTTCCATTAATTCAACTATTTATTTATCATCTAATTTATTTTTTTAGTAAAATTCCAAACTTCTTTCCAAAACTTAAATGATTTGATTTTAGATAAATTTCATCTTCAAAATAATTTTCTAACATTATATTCTCTAAATAATATATTACTTTTTATGGTATTATTTACACCAAAATTCTGTTGAAAAGATTCATTTTTTATAGATTACAAATCACTAAAATATATAATTTAATCTTATTTTCCAATTAATTCTTTTATTTTTAAATTCCAAGACTGTTTACATAGTTACTTATATCTTATATCTTTTAATTTCTTATAGATTTGGACTCAAAAAATTTCATCCATATAAAGCGTAAAATGATATACACAACAAAGCACAAACATCACATAAAATTTCCTCTTAGCACATAATAAAAATGAATATCCACAATTTCACATATAACAAAAAATAATATAGCGACGTTGCCTTGCCATTTATTTATAGCAAATCGCTTTGTCGGATGGCTGCGATATTGATTGTGAGATCAGCATTGCATCAACACTGGTCTTTGCTATTGCTAATGTTTGGTGACTGCAACCATCATTAAAATTAATGCATATGACTGCAACCATCATTAAAATTAATGCATATAAAAAAACTTTATATTTTTCAATAAAATTTTCTAAACCACTAAAAGTCATTAAACATATATATATTTACATGAAAATAAATTACTTTTCTTAATTTACTCTTTCAAAAATGTCTATCCACAAATATGTTCTATGTTATTAAATCTCTATTTAATATGCACTTTTCCAAAATAAACATATATCTCACAATATTTCTTTTGAAAATATTATTTATCTTCAAAATAATTTCTTTTAAAATTAACACTTTTCGCAAAATATCTTTTTATTCCCAAAATTCTTTACATTGGCACACAAATATATTTTTCCAAACATTTATCCCATTTCAAAAGAATATTCAACTCAGTTAAAACTTTATCTTCTTTTTAAATATAATTTATAACTCTTGTAAAACATTTATAAAATATTAAAAGTTAAAGCACTGTGTTTGACTGTCTCATCGAAATGTTTAAGAATCCTTATCGATAATGTTGACTACGCACATCGATCAGAATTCTTACTGCACTCAACATGCAAATTAACACAAAACTAATTTCTAAATATTTCTTTATCAATCTAAATATTTTCATACAATTAAAAAACTATTAATAGGAAATTAAAAACAAATCCAGTCATCCGTGCATACATAATGCCATCAACCATAATGCTCAGCGGAAACAATCCATCAGCTTCCGCTACGCAACTCTGTTCACTGATGGATCAGGACTCTAATATACAACATTTTATTTTTAAAATCATTTTATACAAATAATTTATGAAGTAATACAAAATTTTCACAAATATGTCCCATGATTAGTCTGAATAATCATTTATACTTCCATTCTAAAATAGGTAATAAATCTTAAACTCTACTCGACACACCCAAAGGATGGGACTCTAAGTCAGTCTAGGCCAAGATTCGTGTTTCTTATATTCTATATTGTTCATAACCTTTGCTCTGAAACAAATTATAATACCCCACCTTTATGCCCATATTACCTAAGAATATTATCGGGAAATACAGAAAATAAGGTTAGTTAGGAGCGACATCTGTGATATTACTTTAAGTGAGTATCGATACGTTAAATTATGTGACTATATTTTCTTTTCCTTTCTTACAGGAGGAAATTCAACATATCTGATCCAGGTGTAAAACAATAATACAATGGTTTAATCAAATTCAGAACAATACATAACAATATATATACAACACAGAGTCAAATGTCGCAACAGAAATAATATGCGTCAAATATCTCTCAAACGTATGAGTCTGCAAAAGAAAATACTAGATTCACATTTATATATATATATATATATATATATACGTATATATAGACACTGACAGGTCTCAAATATACATGACTACAAAAGTCTACAACATATACAAGCATAGAATAAGCATACAAGCTAGACTCAAATGATACATCAAAAATATAAAAAACATCGGATAAAACTCCTTAAGCTTGCTCACATCCAAGGTCACTATGTCCTTGTACCTGTCAAGTCTCAGTCTGATCTAAGCATTAGAATAACACTCAGGTCATACTATCTTTAATTATCATAAAAGGTGAGATACTGATAGTAACAAACTTGCATAAATATCAAGGACGGATATCCATAAATTGTACTTCACTAAAATAATAATACTTCATTTAATGATTCATGATCTATAGTTAAATTAATGCTCATTTACAACATTCATCAAAGTCAAATTAACTACTACAATAAGTGCATAGAAAATCACAACCATATATTCAAATAATAGACATGCACTTCACAAGTCAATACAAGAGATACTCACTTCGCATGCCAATACAAGATGTTGCACTTCGTAAATTATTACCCGCTTGAAAACGAGTATCACAAGATGGGCCCGAAAACCTATTTAATGCACCTAAACGGATCACCTAAGAACGAGTCTGAAAACCTATCAATAAGTGTTATCCACTTTCGATCAGTAATCATAAGTTTATAGACTAATGTCCCACAACCACTTGACAACGCTCAAATTATTACTAAAATCTAGTAAATTACACTCGTGCAAATAAATGTTCATTTGAACAAGTCCATGAAGTAATCAATGAAATAAACGCAAGCGTTTTATACAACTTGTTTTACTGGACCGTTTAATTCAATTTCACATCAAAGTGAGATAGTGTGATTTTATGATAAATTAGTTTTACTTTGGAGAGAGAATTTGAAAATATTGATTTAAAAATATTTGTAATATATATAATAGAAAACATGATTTAATTCATATATACACTAATAGAAAACTTCTTCATATTCTAGTTTAAAATTTTAAAGTATATATATGTATAATATGTTTTCTAAATCATCCATGTCCAAAATACATATATTTTCCATATAAATAAATTGAAAACAATTTATTTTCAAACGGCATTTCCATTACAAAAAACTTTACAAACCAGTGCAATTAAAATTGTGTGTTTGGAAACAAAACATGGTGCAAGAATTTCTTGCAAACACAATAATTGAAGTTGAATTCAAGCACCCAAAAATGCATTAGTAATTCATCATAACCAAGCTTCAAAATGATGCTAAAATCATATCAAATATGAAGGAAAACAAGCAAGGTAACAAAGTAATGCAAAAAAGTGGTCAATGGGCGAACGAGAGGCATGCAACATCACTTGGGGCTCTTCCCAGTTGTGTGACAGGTGCACCGATCCCTAAGGATCAGTCCATCAATGGCGCTGCCTGGGTGAAGCCCCAAGTGATTTTCATGCCTTCCGGTTGTCTGTCGACGAGGTTTTTCGACGGCGGGTGCTGCTAACTCCTAGAGCATTATATTTGGCATCATGCAAGCATAGAAACCACTACATCATGATGATTTAAATGATCATATAATAAGGGTTTTAGCAAATAAAAAATAAGGTTTCATATGATAAGAGATAGCACACAAGATTGAGATCAATTTCAACACTAAATTTATTCAATTGAAAGCATAACAACTAGCAATTCAAACATGCAAATCAATTAGGGATAAATTGAGGTTTACTTACCTTTTCTCCTTAGTATGGCTTGCTAAAGTCCCTTCATTTCAGCCTTTTAATTACATTTCAACAACCCTACAAAATCACTCAACAATTAACAAAAACAACCCAATTAAACCTTACAAAAACTAAAATCAATAAGTCCAAAAGATAGAATAGGGTGTGAAAACCTTATCTAGATTTACCATATTATTCTAGGATTTTATTTCAATTTAAAAGGTTGATTTTTGCTTGAGGTTAGGTTTCTTGAGAACATAAAAAAACTTTTGTTTGAGTTACAATAAAAAGGAAAATTTACGTAAAGTACATTTTGTTAAGTCTACGAGTGAGAAACTTTTTCTCAAATCTACCCAAATGGGCTAAAATCCCCATTTAGCCCAAACCCATAATATACTAATTAAAAGAATTATAACATTTGCACCCATTATCTCACTTTTAAAACCATATTTTCCCTATTGATTTTACTATTTGTACAAAAACACTAAAGTGTATTTCTACATATCAACTTTCCATATAAAAGAAATAAAATATATTTTAGAAAATTATTTTTAATCTTCTACTAATATTTAAGTCATGACAATGCTTTACCAAATATAACGCTTATAATTTGAACGCAACTAACTTATTTTCACTCAAAATAAATTTACACTATATTTAGAAAACTCTAGCTCATTCTCCAACATGTTTTAACACATGGAATTTTCATCATTAAATTCAATATATTGCTTTTCCAATAAAACATATGTTTTATAATTCTCGTTTCAAAATCTAATTCCAATTATTATTCAAATAGAACACTTAAATTCTAATTTCTCCAACTTTAATACTTATGAAATCAAATTTATTATTTAAATTTCCAATTTAAACCTTTATTTACTTTATTTAAGCAACATTAAAACCAAGGTCATTGCAAAAGGGTTACTCTAATATAGGAATTTCAGAGTTACAAAACCTAAATACTATCATCGGCATGGAAGTTATAAATGTCTATCCTCACAAAGCAGATATATACATTGCTAATACAAAACAACAGAAATAGAAATGGATAGATAATGGAAGCCTCTAACTCGTCTTCTTAACTCTAAAGTGTCCAAGTTAAAAACCTACCATAATCAGCCAACTCGAAAGAGTACACGAGGAATTTAGAAAAAACTAAGCGTCAGATAGAAGTCTGGTATGAGAAAACCCAAGATACATGCAACAAGTTATAGTAACTATTGAGGCCATACGGATTCCCATAATAGTTTTCCCCTCAAATGAAACCAACTATTCATTAAGTTTGATATAATGATACGATAGATAATGTCTACGGTATAGAATATAAATCATATCAAATAGCTGTGATGCTTACATTGGTCTCACCACAATATATTTAGGTCACAATCAAAACCCTAAGGTATGTACACATAATGAATTTTTCACAAAGATCCCTTCGGTCAAGCCAAAATTCAATCTCCATGAACAAGGATCAAAAAAAACTTCCAAGTGTTGTATATTTCTATATAATATATAAACAAAAAGGCCCACGTCTAAACATAAACAGGAACCTCATGGTACCAAATATCATCAACTCCCGGTACCAACATCAATAAGCATTCTCTACATATCGAGTTGATAATGCCCTGTTGTGGGTCAGCCAAACCCTAGATTGTGCATCCTACTCTATCTTTAACCATTTTGGATGTTGAGGTTTTCTTCAGCATCTTTCACACGAGTCTTCATCGCTCTAACAAAACACGAATCCCTAAATGGATTCCCACATCTTGAAAAGATCATGAATCACTACACGGATTCGATCTTCTGAAACATAACTTGAGTCTCCTCATAGATTCCCTTTCTCAACCACTTCCAAAACAAAGAATCCGTATAATAGTTTTGAAGTGGTATTTGGTAAGTAAAACACTTGCCAATCCCGGACTCTTTAAAACCAATAGATGAATTTTCAGTTACCCCAATTTCGGTTCTTTCAAAAGTAAGAAAAAGTTAGAGACATTTTGTACCAATACTCCTCCCTGGGGTTCTTATTGCTATGAAATCACAAAGCCTTTGGATGACTTCTTAAATCAATATTAGGTCAAGTTCGATAATCGACTAATCGATTATCTGGTCAAAATAAGTGTTTATACAAATCACGATTCGTATGCTTAACTAATTTCTAACATTCTAACATAACCATTCTTCATTCAAGGGTGAAACCTGGTAAGTTAGAGCACTGGTTGAATCAAAGCCTTGCCTAGACACTTCATTCTTAAATCTCATAGATATATAAATCTACCTCATCGGCTTTTAATATTAAGTATAGTTTTAATGATTTCCATATACAAGAAGAGATCTACATGATTAACACATTCCGACATTTTCCAACTTACTATTCCTCGGGCAAGAGGAAACCGGTAGGTTAGAGCTCTATTACTCTATCCCTTCTCGACATCAACCTTAACTCTCACAAATATATAAGCTTACGTCGTTGGGTTTTGGTGTTAAGCATAGTTAACAAGTACACCAAAAATTAACTATTTAGCCACTAAGCAATTCTTAACCCCTTTTTGAAAACATTTATGCATACTTTTAAATTTATTGAATATATTTATAATAGGTTTTAAAATGTTGCCCAAAATATTTATTTAAAATAACAAACTTGTAAAATCTATAAAAACTTGGAAAAGAACATTTTTTATTATAGAAAAACGTCTTTTTTAAAAATTCACAATTAATTATTAAAAATTCATAAAGGCCTCAAAACACTTTTAAAATACTCTAATAATAGTTAGTAAATATTTGTAAAAAGAGTGAAACAAAATACTCAAACTTTAATATCTTTTCCAACATTTTATGTCCAAAAATCAAGTCTAAACAGGATAGTTTTGCACAAGTGTAGATTTGATCATTTTCAGGATGTTACTTAACTTTTTACTGTTCAAGCTTTTAATTACAAAAAACCTTCATATAAATAATTTTTAATATAGCGAGAAACCCCTAAGGATCTTGGTATAAAATTCCATAAAAATTACCAAAAACAAGGCATTTTACAACTGCAATCATAGCGACTATCGTTATAAGTGCACTTCCAATTCCGAGATATATTCAAACGCATGTTCAACTAAAACCTATGTGCTATGTTCCAAAACCTTGCTATATGTCATACACGTCCATTCAAGTCTGTTCAAGTCTATACATATGCAACTTGCTATCAAGCCAAGAATCAAAATCAATGTTTTCATATATGTCCATATTAATTAAACAACATTAATACAATCAAACATCAACATCTATATGGGATATTTTCCAATCAAAATGGTGATTTTGCTCACTTTTTATCCAATAAACAACCAAGATCTATAACCCAAGTCCAAACCCAAGCTAGCGCCCACATTTTCTTCTTTCCACTCTTGCTTTTTTCCCCGCTTCACCTTTCCTCCTTCGCTAATTGCTCACGGCTATGAGAGGTGGGGGAGTTCGGCTTTCAAACTTCAAGTTCTAAATAAGTATAAGGTTTTATCATGTGGTATTAAGGATTCACTCCAAGTTTGAAGTGATTTGGATTGGTTTGCAAATATTTTGCTTTAGGAAATTATGAAGAATAAGACATGGATTTTTCAACTCAAAGCTTTGTGAATTTGTGAATGATAATTAAAGATTTGCCCCTCCTTATATAGGCTCCATTTGGTATTGCTTAAGCTTGCCTTCACTCCCCTTCATGCCATGAAAGAGTCACCTCCCATCACTTCTCCTTTATGCAAATTACCGTTTTGTCATTCTCCATTGTACCTTGACAAAATTCACAACCTTAGTCTTCGTATCTCTATCAATAATACGAATAGGCTATCTCAATGCAGTTAAATTTGGCTCAATCTGCAGGTCCTCCTACTGTGATTCTTATATTATCATCGAAGGATCATGCATAAATTTATGCAAATGCGATACATGAAATACATTATGCACACCTGATAGCCTAATCGGTAGCTCGACTCTATGCGCGAGTGTACCAATCCTCTCCAAAATCAGGAATGTTCCCACATTTCAAGGAGCAAACATCCTAGCTCTTCCCAACCGGACACAGCTCTCATCGGAGAAGCCTTTACAAACATAAAGTCTCCAACTGAGAACTCCAAGTCTCTACACCTCTAGTCCGTATAGCTCTTTTGTCAATTATGTGCTTCCTTTATTCGCTTTTGAATCTCTATGACCTTATCTGATGCCTCTCGAATCACATCCAGCTCAAACATAAGACGATCCCCAGGTACTACCCAATGCGATCGAAATTTGCAAAGCCTTCCATATAATGCTCCAAATGGTGCTATTTAGATACTAGCGTGTCACGACCCAAAATCTGGCATTCGAAAATCGACATTTATACTTCACCCATATTCGAAAGCCGCAGATTGAAATGTCGAACTCCAGTTCAGATGGATCTTATAACACATAAAGTATAACAACACAGTGGAAGAAAATGAATAATTATATTGATATGCAACATCTATACAACATATTGATACAAATGATATCAATATACATCAGAGATACACAATAACGGAAATAAAATAGCATTAGAAGAAGAGATAACATCTTCAACGCTAAGCTTTAAGAGAGAAGGAAAGAAAGAATCCAACACTACGACACCATTGCTCCAAATCTCTAAAGACTTTCATCACCAAAACCAAAATCTCAAAGAACTCCCAAACCAATAAGCTCGAACCACCATCATCACGTTAACTAAGAATGGTCAGTCATGAATGCGAGCACCGAAATCCAAAGACTAAAGAATATTTCCAAGAGCCACCAAACCAGAGACTTCGAAAGATATCAAATCTATCTCAATTATCTGACTATCTGAAAATTTAACTCTAGACTGCCCGTGTGGAAATTGTAGGCATCCAGAGTTTAGAAAGGGAATAATAAACTCCAGGTCAGTCATGGGACTGGTGTGAGCAAACAAAAACAGTTTTCTTTACAATACAAATAAAAAGAATTTAAAAATAAATCCGCAATGCTTTTTGGAAAATGAAACTACCATAAGGCCTCCCGTGCACACACAATGCAAACGCGGAATTGGAGGAGATTCCTCCTTATGATAGTCAAACATGCTCGATAGGTAAAATTCTTTTGATATTGTTATTAGTGCATAGTGCAAAAAACATTTCCAAAGTATAATATTAATCTTAGCCAGCATACAACCATTATTGTATGCCTACAATAGCTACCATGTTCAATAGCTGGTTAACGCCACATTCCATGGCAGGTTATACAACTAAAATCATAAATGGCATGTATTGTTTCTTTGGATTTCCAACAAATGGTCAGGCTAAGGAACTTCCTATTGCCACAAGGGTACGCCTCCGGAGGGACACCTCGAGAACTTAACCAGCTCTATGCCAACACAAGGCTGGGTAACCCCTGCCCGGAAGTAACACCTTCAAGTATGCCATCCCCGGTCGTTACCGACCTTTATCCGAGGATACTCAACCACAAAGTAATAAATTTGCAGCAACCACATAGGTTAAATATCTGGGCTCCATACCATGATACCACCTTTTTCCAGAAGAAATGGACATACCCTAGGGGCGCGACCCCTAATAACCTGGCCGCATCTTTCCTATTTCGACCATTTTTGGGTTGTGAGGTCCGACGAGGTCACGTCCACAAACGCTACGCTTTTCCCAAAAGCCATGCTTCGATTAACACATGATCAGCAGCACTTCGTATGCCACATTACTAAATTGGGAATGTATCACTAGTAACCATCAACTACATAACCTCTGAGCTCGTACGTCTCAAAGAAGGGTGTTAATCTAAGAGAATAAATTCTCCGCCACCAAACAGAAATGTATTTGATAGAAACCAGCTTTACATCTCAAAGTATAATGCTAGACATACATTCATACAAGTCTGTGCCGGGTTCGAATAGAAACGAAGGCACTTCACAAAGAAGCCCTTGCAAATTCGGATAATCCCTAATCACGTCCGGACTCCCCATCACAAAGGGTGATCAAATCTCTATATCGAGGATCAGTCGGTGCAGAGACATTCGACGAGTTATCCTTTCGCTTTCGAAAATATCTGATCTTCACCATCGGTCTTCAAATGCTATCCATAAAGTCGTATCATTATTCGGAATGGGTTTTACGACACAAGTCCTCTCCCGGCTAAACCGAATAGTGAGCGTAATATTTAAAAAGCATATGGATATAGTGGGATCTTAGTTAAGTCACAACTTAAAGCCCAAAAACCTTTCTTCAAATGGTTTAAATAAATTACCATTCTAAAATCTTTAAACAAAAAGATTCACTTCACAAAGTTCACAAATCTTTCACAAAGATTAATTCATAGCTTTCAAAACTATTCACAATTCAAATATTTTATACAAAAGGTACACCTTTAAGATCCTCTTATTTTGGAAACAAAGTTCATTAATCTTTAACCAAGATTCATTAATAGCCTTCAAAACAATTCCATTTCAAAACTGAAATCCTTTCAACAAAGACTATAAATCCCTTTTTATTTGAAAGCAATTATTATTTGAAAACAAAATACTTTTCGTTTCAGAAAAATCTGATAAAATGTGCACAAGTTATATCCTTTAAAGTATAAACTTGGGTTAAATTTAAATTCCCAAAAATAAAACATTTATAATATTATAAAGATGGTTTTAAAATCCATATATATGTATTATATAACTTGTATAAACCTTTCAAACCAAATTTCAAAACATTTTCAAAACTTAAATAAGATGTATTATATTCAAACTAAATTTCAATTTCAAACTTCCTTTTGAAAAACTTTTCATATTCAATCCAATTCCATTTCCAAAACCATTTGGATTCAAAATTCCACTTTAAAAAAAAAAATAGATTTCAAAATATCCGTGACTTAACTGATTCCCTCGTGCAATCCATATTTGTGTGTGTATGCTGTAGTCCAGGGGTTTTACACAATAGTGCAACATCATCAATCATCACAATCCAAACACAGCAATATCGATAAGCGGTATAATTCCTATAACGCTTATCTTTCATTCGCAGATTACAGATAAACAATATAAATTTATCACAGATAAATAAATTACATTCATCACAACTCATAGCAAAACAATTCATAGCACAAAGAATAACATATCAGGGATATCAAACAATTCAAAGCATTCCATACAATTCAAACATCCATAAGTAAGATTAATTAACTATCTGATTAATTTAAATCAGATTAATTACTTATGAGTAAATCACTAATCCTGGTTAATTAATATTAATTAATTACAAACTATTTTTAATTAATTAACCATTAATCATTTATTAATTAACTTTAGTAATAATTTAATTAACCTTTAATAATAAATTAATTAACTTTTAATTTTTTTATTAATCAACCTTAAATCATCAAATTATTATCCTTTAATTAATTTATTATCTTTTAATTAATTATCCCTAATTAATTACGTTAATTAATTACTCCTCAATTAATAACCATTCCTTAATCATCTTCATTAATTAATTAACCTTAATTAATAAGTGATTATCTCTATTCACTTATATTAATAATCACAAATTAATTTTAATCACTTGATTAATCAACTTTGATCATTAATTATTTTAATTAAGTAATTATCTTTAAGTAATTAATTACCCTTAATTACTTTCATTAATTAATTAACCTTTAATTAATCATATTAACTAATTAATCACATTAATTAATTACTCACCTTGGTTAAAACAATTTAACTTTTAATTAATTATATTGATTAATAGATTACCTTGATAAATTTTCCATTTATTAATCACCTTCCTAAATCAATTAATCATCAAATTCCATTTGAAAGCATTTAGAAATTAATTATAAAATTGACCTAACATATATTACTTTAAAAACAAATCAATTTTAAACATTTGACTTAAAAATTAAATCTTCGAAACTTGTTAAAAAAACTTGTTTATAAATTTAATTTGAAAACTTTTTTATTTTCATTATGCATTGAAAACTTTATTTAATAAATGCTTTAAAAACTTGTTCATGCTCTTCTTTTCTCGAGCAACAACCCAAGCAAATCTATTTTTTCTTCTTTTCTTTTAAAACTTTGTTTTTAATTTTAAAACTTATTACCAGTTAGTCACACGCGAATGGACCCGAGAACGAACACGAGCCAGTTACCCAAATCCCCGAGAGCAAACTCGAGTCATCATCGTCTTCCCCAACATGAATATTCCTGAGAACAAGATACGCACATGTGAACGTGCATACATGATCAGAGCAACTCCGATCATTGTCGTAGACACCTATCAATCACCGAAGATCCCCTCACCTCGCCTGAGCACCCAGAACACTCAATCACGTCGTCGATCACAATCGAGCTTCTCGACCAAGAAATGGAGCAAACCCGATCGTATAAAATCACCTCCAACAACCGCCTCCGACCACTGGATCACCTGCCTTCAAGTCCAAACCCTCACCACTCACCCACGAAGCTTTTCCTCGGGGTGCGATCGACTTCGATGCACCACAGTCGACAAAATCGCCCTGTCTTCTTTGTCGAACAAAATTGTGATGAAAACCCTAGTTCATCATTATCCAGTCACCACGATCATCAGGAAAATCGCTAAGTATTTTTCCCGTGTTCACCATCATCCAAGTCTCCTTCCCTCTTAGTCTCGATGATCAAAGCTTTGCCGATCATCGTGGATCAATGAAAAATGAAATTTGTTCATCTCGAATTTTCTCAATGATTATAGACTTAAAAATCATGAAATGATTTTTAAAAATCATAATTTTCCAGCATGAATTAATTCCTATAACCCAAACTTGATATAAAGATGATTAATTTTCTAACCATTTTAGCTTATCACTGTAATCTATATATTTTAAAATGATTACTATATAAATTTTCCTGAACCCATATTTAAAATTAATCTTACATCATTTTAAACAATTTCCCTTTGAACATCAACACCTATACTGTATTGTTATGAAGAGGATTTGATTCTTGAAGTGGATTTAGTCTGTAACATTTAAACAGAAAGATGTATATGCAAAACACACACATGCATACATCCATTCACCTACATATATACATGCAGAGATTTATCATTTTTTTCACAACAATTACTTCACAAAGCATTATAGATTCAAATTCTAAAGGGGGTGGGTTTTCCTCACCTGGATGGAACTGAGAGGGGACACAAATCTGAGCCAGGAAATGAAATTTGAAACAAAAATTTTTATCTGCATTTTTGATTTGTACTATTTTATCTTGAATCATGAAGCTTGAATCTTGATTTGATGTTAAAAATTGGAATTCGATTATGACCTGCCACCTGATCCATCTGAGTTGAATCTTTACCTGATCCTTTAGATTTAGATCAGGTTGAATTTGAAACAAGTTTTGATTTGAATTGCAACTTGAAGTTTGATTGTTGTTTCTAATCTTGATTATTTTTTTTTCATTTCAGGTTTGTGAGATATGAAGAGGAAAGGATATTGAAACCCCGTTTCTCTTCTATACATATTTTTTTAATTTAAATTTTAAGAGAAATGTAAGCCACTTGTTAATATGCTTACACTTGTAACCACAAAATATTTTTAAGGCAACACATGTTATTTACTTGTATTTATTTTTCTACATTTGTAAAAATATTCAAATTAATATTTAAGCCCTCTTCTCTAATTTATTTATAATTTATGTTTTAAACCCCTACTTTATTTTATTTAATTTTATATTTACATATGTATTATATTTTAAACACTTTAAATTTTCTTGTTTATTATTTAGATATAACTTTATATTACATTTTTCTATTTAAATAAATTCAGTTTCTTTATTAATCATTTATATTTTTTTAAAGAAAATGGTTTTTAAAATTTAATTATACATAAACAAATATACACACATGTATATAACACACACACACACACATATATATATATAGAATTTAACAAAAAATAAATTTTGAAAATCATTATATTAAATTCAAATCATAACTATCAAAATATATGTATATTAAAATTAGAAAAACAAATTTCTATTAAATTTAAAATATAGAATTTTTAAATCTAATTCATTTTTTTAAGATATTTATTTTTTTAAATACCAAATCAAAATTCTATTCATAATTTATTGAATTTTCAAATCAATTTCTTTATTTATAATCTTTTGATATATATTTACCCTAAATTTACAAATTAATCCATAATTAAGTTTATAATTAATATATTATTCAAAATATTTATTTCTAAATTTCCAATTAGAAATTCTATTTAAAATCATATTTATATACATTTATACTAATAAACAAATAAATATCTATTTAATTTGGAAAATACCAAATCAATCCACAATTTAATTTCAAATTTTAAATTAATTACCAATTTAAATTTAGCTTAAAAATCGGGATCATTACAGTTTCCCTCTTAAGAAAATTTCGATCTCGAAATTTGCTAGACAGGGAGATAACAAAGAACAGATGGACACACAAAGATAGAGAAACAGTTTTCAAGATCAAACTGAATATCCATTCTGCATTTGGCTCACCAAATTAGAATATCACTAATAATTACTCATTCAATATTTCACGAAGTACTCGGGTCATCCAGTCTAGGAAATATACAGGGGTATTGGTTGTTCGAAGGGATAACTAGCCATTCATAGAATATATCTGAACCCAAAAAGAACAGACAAATGGATACTCAACTCAGGTCAGAATATCCCGAAATATACACTACCTTGTCCCTCTTCGGACTTTGATCCACACAAGAAATTACAATAGAATTTCAAATTTGGGTTTTAACCGAAATTGTTTTATCGATACAAATCTATTTTAACTTTATATTTTATTAACCAATTTATTTCAAATAAAATTTCAAATTCATTAGAGTTAAAATACGAAAAGCTGATAAGAATCTGATGAAGAGAATACAAAATAGGAACTTATCTATACGATTCATAGGGCCACTATCACACCAAAGCTTCTTCTTAGAGCTGCTACGAAACCATCAAAGAATTAAAACCGGATGATGAACAAAGAAGATTGATAGAAAAAGTTTTTCCTTGTTGTTACAGTGTATTGACCATTTGTAGTGGTACTCCCTTGTCCCCTATCTCGTCCTCTTCTTGCACTCATACTCACTATCAGTGGACACCAAGAGAACTTATTGAGGCATACAGATGGATATCTTAGGGACATACTCATTCTAGGGAATTTATATCCTTATCACTAGTGAGCTACCTACATACTCTTGAGCTAAAGTTCTACCTTCAGCTCTGATACCACTTGTCACGACCCAAAATCCGGCGTTCGAAAATCGACATTTATACTTCACCCGTATTCGAAAGCCGCAGATTTGAACATCGAACTCCAGTTCGGATGGAGCTTATAACCCATTAAGTATAACAACACCATGGAAGAAAATGAATAATTATATTGATATACAACATCGATAAAACATATTGATATAAATGATATCAATATACATCAGAGATACACAACAGCGGGAAAAAAATAGCACCAGAAGAAGAGATGACATCTTCAATGCTAACCTTCAAGAGAGAAGGAAAGAAAGAACCCAAAACTATGACACCATTGCTCCAAAGCTCTAAAGACTTTCATCACCAAAACGAAAAGCTCAAAGAACTCCCAAACCAATAAGCTCGAACCATCATCATCACGTTAACTAAGCAAAGTCAGTCATGAATGCGAGCACCAAAACCCATAGATTGAAGGAGATTTCCAAGAGCCACCAAACCAGAGACTTCGAAAGATATCGAGTCTATATCTCTTATCTGACTATCTGAAAAATCTAACTCTAGACTGCTCGTGTGGAAATTGCGGGCACCTAGAGTTTAGAAAGGGAACAATAAACTCCAGGTCAGTCATGGACCTGGTGTGAGCAAAAAAAATAGTTTTCTTTAAACAAAACAAACAAAAAGAATTTAATAGAAATCTGCAATGCTTTTTGGAAAATGAAACTACCACAAGGCCTCCCGTCGCACGCACAATGCAAACGCAGAATTGGAGGAGATTTCTCCTTATGATAGTCAAACATGTTTGATACGTAAAATTCTTTTGATATTATTATTAGTGCATAGTGTTGAAAATATTTCCAAAGTATAATATTAATCTTAGCCAGCATACAACCATTATTGTATGCCTACTATAGCTACCATGTTCAATAGCAGGTTACTGCCACATTACATGGCAGATTATACAGCTAAAACCGTGCATGGCGCATATAGTTTCTTTGGATTTCCAACAAATGGTCAGGCTAAGGAACTTCTTATTGCCACATGTGTATGCCTCTGGAGGGATGCCCCGAGAACTTAACCAGCGCTCTGCCAACACAAAGTCGGGTTACCCCTGCGCGGAAGTAACACCAACAAGTATGCCATCCTCGGTTGTTATCGACCTTTATCCGAGGATCCTCAACCATAAAGCAACAACCACAAAGTAATAAATTTGCAGCAACCACATAGGTTAAATATGTGGGCTCCATACAATAATACCGCCTTTTTCCAGAAGAAATGGACATACCCTCGAGGCACGATCACTAATAACCTTGCCGCATCTTACCTGTTTCGACCATTTCCGGGTTGTACGGTCCGACGAGGTCACATCTACAAAGCTACGCTTTTCCCAAAAGCCATGCTTCGATCAACAAATGATCAGCAGCACTTCGTATGCCACAATACCAAATTGGGAATGTATCACTAGTAACCATCAACTACATAACCTCTGAGCTCGTACGTCTCAGAGAAGGTTGTTAAGCTAAGAGAATAAATTCTCCACCACTAAGCAGAAATGTGTTTGATAGAAACCAGCTTTACATCTCAAAGTGTAATGTAAGACATACATCCATACAAATCTGTTTCGGGTTCGAATAGAACCGAAGGCACTTCACAAAGAAGCCCTTGCAAATCTGGATAATCCCTAATTACGTCTGGACTCCCCATCACAAACGATCAAATCTCTATATCGGGGATCATCCGGTGCAGGGACATTCGACGAGTTATCGTTTCGCTTTCGAAAATATACGGTCTTCACCACCGGTCTTCAAATGCTATCCGTAACATCGTATCATTATTCGAAATGGGTTTTATGACACAAAGTCCTCTCCCGGGTAAGCCGAATAATGAGCGCAATATTTAAAAAGCATATGGATGTAGTGGGATCTTTGTAAAGTCACAACTTAAAGCCCAAAAACCTTTCTTCAAGTGTTTTAAACAAATAACCATTCTAAAATCTTTAACAAGAAGATTCACTTCACAAAGTTCATAAATCTCTCACAAAGATTAATTCATAGCTTTCAAAATTATTCACAATTCAGATCTTTTATACAAAAGATATACCTTTAAGATCCTTTTATTTTGGAAACAAAGTTCACTAATCTTTAACCAAGATTCATTAATAGCTTTCAAAACAATTCCATTTCAAAACTGAAATCCTTTCAACAAAAATTGGAAATCCTTTCTTTATTTGAAAGCTATTATCATTTGAAAACAAAATACTTTTCGTTTCACAAAAATCTGATCAAATATGCACAAGTTATATCCTTTAAAGTATAAGCATGGGTTAAATTTAAATTCCCAAAAATAAAAAAATAAAAATATTTTAAATATGGTTTTAAAATCCATATATATATTATATAACTTGTATAAACCTTTCAAACCAAATTTCAAAACAATTTCAAAACTTGAACAAGATATATTATATTCAAACTAAATTTCAATTTCAAATTTCCATTTCAAAAGCTTTTCATATTCAATCCAATTCCATTTCCAATACCATTTGGATTCAAAATTCAACCTTTTAAAAAAAATTAGATTTTCAAATATCTGTGACTTAACCGATTCCCTCGTGCAATTCATATTTGTGTGTATGGTGTAGTCCAGGGGTTTTACACAATAGTGTAACATCATCAATCATCACAATCCAAACACGGCAATATCGATAAGCGGTATAATTCCTACAACGCTTATCTTTCATTCACAGATTCACACATAAACAATATAAATTTATCGTAGATAAAGAAATTACATTCATCACAGCTCGTACCAAAACAATTCATAGCACAAAGCATAACATATTGACGCAGCGGATTAATCAAAAATAAAATTCAAGCGGTGAAAGTAGCAATCGGTGGATTGATGAATACCAAAATGCCCAAATTCGTTGATCCGAAGATACCGAATTCTAGTTATCTCAAACACGTTGATAGTGCACTATACCGTGTTCAAAGATCTACGATTCTTCATACGTTGATCTAGCGCACTAGATACCGTGAATCGGCTTCTACGATCGTTGAATCGAACGCACTCGATTAACCGAAAGAGGAGATAGGAGATTACACTCAACTACCAATTTTAGAAGAAAGCACACAGCAATCAACAAGAAATTTTATTCAAAAATCGACCTATTGAAATGTACAATTCACTCCCTATTTATAACCCTTTTACAACCGGCTCCATAAGTCGTTGCCGACTCATGACTTACGACTCATCATAAGTCGTTAGCGACTCAACGGTACACACTACCCACGACTCATAAGTTGGCAGCGACTCAATCATCATGCGACTCAGTATATTTCAACAACGACCTAACACAAATATGTACAGACGACTCAACAAGATACGACTCAACAAAACAACACAGGTTACACGACATACGACTCAAGACAATTACGACTTAACAGTTTACAACGACTCATGACTTAGTACAAACAGATTGACCTGCGACTTACGACTTAGCTTAAGTCGGCGGCGACTTAAGGAATGCCTTCAGAAACTCCATACGACTTATCATGAGTCGTAGCTCGTGACATATCAATATCTTCCCACAACTTATCCCCGAACGACTCAACCCCAAACGACTTAACTAGGTCGTGCCCTTCCTCCGACTCAAGGCCTTTAATAGCTGGAACTTTCCCCTGTTTCATGTTAAGTCGTAGATGACTTATGGATGAGTCGTTGTGTCGTGTACGACTCATCAAACTCGAACACCTCAAACTCCTGTTAAGTCGTAACTCCTTCTCTTCATTCTTGTTAAGCCGTAGCTCTTTCCTCCAAGCTTTGTTAAGTCGTAGAGGACTTAAAACTTCCTTATTAACTCTGTTAAGTCATAGACGACTTAAAACTTCCTCATTAACTCGCAGCTTCCCCTTAGGTCGTAGACGACTCATGCCACTAACTTGCAATTCGTTGACCCAGGTCTGAGCTGCATCATCCTTCCCTGGTTGAGAAAAATTCGTCCTCGAATTTGTAAATTCTTCCCCATCAGATTGTCCATCTCCATAATATGGCACAAGATGCTTAACATTAAATACGTCAGAAGTGTATACATCCTCCGGCAACTTCAACTTATAAGCATTCTCATTGATCCGTTTCACAACTTCTACTGGACCAATTTTTCTGGCTTTCAACTTGTTATAAGTGCCTACTGGAAAACGATCCTTTGTTAACACTGCATACACCAAATCACCCTCATTAAATTCAACATTTCGTCGCTTCAAATCTGCAAATTTCTTATATTTCTCATTTGACTTTTCCAATCGTTCCTGAACGATTCTATGACACTTCGTCAAACTTTCAACAAAGTCAGCAGCCCATTTAACCGTCCCCTTCGGTTGTGGTATTACTGCCAAATCCAACGGTCCCCTTGGCAAACTTGAATATACAATCTGAAATGATCTGAATCCTGTACTACGATTCACTGCGTGATTATGAGCAAACTCTGCCTGGCATAACTTCATGTCCCAACTCTTCAGATTATCCTGCACAAGACATCGCAACAAATTTCCCAATGATCTGTTAACAACTTCTGTCTGCCCACCAGTTTGCGGATGATAAGCACTACTAAATTTCAGCTTGGTTCCCACCATCTTCCACAAACTTAACCAAAAATGGCTTAAAAATCTAGTATCCCGATCAGAAACAATAGATTCTGGTAAACCATGCAATCGATACACCTCCTTAAAGAATAATTGTGCCACTCGAACTGCATCCGCTGTCTTCTTGCAGGCAATAAAATGTGCCATTTTCGAAAATCTATCAACCACAACAAATATAGAATCATTCCCCCTTTGAGTTCTCGGCAAACCCAAAACGAAATCCATGCTGATATCAATCCACGGTTTAGTCGGTACAGGTAACGGCATATACAATCCTGCATTTGTCGTTGTTCCCTTCGAAACCTGACATATATGACATCTCTCCACAAACCTTTCAACCTCTTTCCTCATCGATGGCCAAAAATAAGATTGAGAAATTAACTGTAAAGTACGATCTCTACCCACATGGCCTTCTTCGTGCAATTCTTTAATAATCTTCAATCTCAAACTGCTCTCTGGTATACATAATCGATTCCCCTTGAATAAGAAACCATCAACTATCATAAATTCATTAGTACTCCCATCCTTAACTTTCTCAACAAACTTTGCAAAGTAAGGATCCTCCTCAAACAATTCTGGCAATACTTCGAATCCCGTTACTTCAATCTTCAATGTTGTCAACAAATGACTTCTCCTACTCAAAGCATCAGCCACACGATTCGTCACCCCAGATTTGTGCTTAACAACAAAGGTAAATTGCTGTAAATATGCAATCCACGATGCATGTCTCGCTGAAATCTTATCCTGCCCCTGTAAATGCTTTAAAGCTTCATGGTCTGTGTAAAGAACAAACTCTTTCTGAAATAGATAATGCCTCCAATGTTTAACAGCTTGCACAACAGCATAAAACTCAACATCGTATGTACTATATCTCATCTTTGCCCCTGATAACTTCTCACTGAAATATGCAATAGGTCTTCCACTCTGACTCAACACTCCTCCAATCCCAACCTTTGATGCATCAGTGTGTAGCTCAAACAACAACTGAAAATCTGGTAATACAAGAATTGGCGCTGTCGTCAAAAGTTCTTTGATTCGTTCGAAAGCAACCCCCGCTTCCTCCGACCAAGAAAACTGCTTCCCTTTCATACAATCAGTAACCGGTGCCATTACGCTACTGAAGTGTGGAATAAACCTTCGGTAGAATGATGCCAATCCATGAAAACTTCTAACTTCAGTGATAGTTCTCGGTTGTGGCCAATTTCTAATAGCTTCAACTTTACTCTGGTCCACCTGGATTCCCTTCTCAGATACAACATATCCCAAAAATAACACACTTCGAGTCATGAACACACATTTCTTCGTGGCTGCATAAAATTGTTCCTCACGAAGAATAATTAACACCTTTCTCAAATGCTGTGCATGCTCCTCTGTGCTCGCACTATAAATCAGAATATCATCAAAGTAAACTACAACAAACTTCCCATTGTATGGTCTGAAAATTTGATTCATCACCCTCATGAATGTACTTGGTGCATTCGATAGTCCAAACGGCATAACCAGCCATTCATATAAACCTTCCCTCGTCTTGAAAGTTGTCTTCCATTCATCTCCTGGTCTAATTCGAATCTGATGATAACCACTCTTCAAATCAGTCTTCGAAAAGATAGTAGCCCCACTCAACTGATCTAGCAAGTCATCCAACCTTGGCATAGGAAATCTGTAGCGAACAGTAATCTTGTTCAAAGCTCTACTATCGGTACACATTCTCCATGTTCCATCCTTCTTCGGTACCAACAAGGCTGGTACTGCACAAGGACTCAAGCTTTCCTGAACACGTCCCTGCTCTAACAACTCTTCCACTTGCCTTCGTAACTCTTCATGTTCCTTCGGACTCATTCGATAATGTGGTCGATGTGGTAAAACTGCTCCCGGAACAAGATCAATTTGATGTTGAATGTCCCTCAGTGGCGGTAACTCCTTAGGCAACTCTTCTGGAAATACGTCTTCAAATTCTTTCAAAACTGGCTTCGCTTCTTCTGGAATTTCAACCTCTTCACTACACTCTCGCCCAATCAATAAAAAGACTTCAGGCTCCTCTTCAACTTATTTAACAAACTCCTTCAAAGATAGCAAAGTTTTCAGTTCTTCGATCTCCTCCAACTTGCTCTCCTTCTGTTGTTGCTTCTTAGGAACTAAAGTGATTTTAGTACCTTCAAACATAAAACTGTAGCTATTAGCACGACCATCATGTTGCACTGCTCTATCAAACTGCCATGGTCTGCCCAACAACAGATGACACACATCCATGTCTACAAGTCACACCAAATTTCGTCTTTGTACTTCTTCCCAATTGAGAAATTCACACAAGCCCTTCGACACACCTTCACTTCACCACCCTTCCTCAACCATGCTAACTTGTACGGTTTAGGATGCTTCTCAGTTTTCAAGTTCAACTTCCTTACTGCTTATGTAGAAATAATATTGTCACAACTTCCAGCATCAATAACAAATTTGCAAACCTTTCCCAGAATAGTACATGTAGACTGAAAAATATTGCTCCTCAACCAACTAGAATCTTCCTCTTGCTTTGGTGTAAGACATGACCTCCTCATTATAAGATTACAACATTCATCCCCAGATAATTCTTCTTCCTCCTCAACATAAGGTGTATTTGAACATTCTGCCTCCTCACCATCATCCTCAATCTCAGCAACCATTGCTCTCTTCTTCGGCTTCGGACATTCATTGCTTTGTGACCCAACACCTGACAATTATAACATTTGAAACCACTGCTAACCTTCGCCTTCTCAGCCTCCTTCACCATTGGTTTTGTAACGGGTTTAGGAACATTAGAAATTCCATTAACACCCTTCGCTTGATTATTGGAATTAGTAAACACACCACCTCCACGCCTTCCTTGCTTCTCCCAAGCCAACGCTTTCTGATGTGCCTCTGCAACAGATCTTGGATCGAACATATTAACCATATCCTGAATCTGCATTCTCAATCCCCCAATGAATCTAGCAGTTAGCTGTTCTTCCGTTTCCATAATATCATTCCTGGCAATGAGTTGGTAAAATTCATCAGCATAATCACTAACAGACTTCGTCCCTTGCCTCAGATTCTACAACCTCTGGTACATAAGTGATTGGTAGTTGTAAGGCAAAAATGTAGCTCGCATCAACTTCTTCATCTTCTCCCATAATTCAATCTTTGACTTTCCCATTCTCTCCCTCGTAAGTTTAGTTTGCTGCCACCATGCCAAAGCTCTCCCCCTCAACCTAGTAGCAACCAACTTCACTCTTCTATGCTCAGGAACCTCCTTGAAATCAAAGATCTCTTCAACATTTGACAACCAATCTAAGAATTCTTCAGCTACCATTCCACCCTTGAACTCTGGAATTTCCATCTTCATACCCGATTCCCATCGACGATCATCATCTACATCCCGATATGAATTTCGAACTTGGTCTCGATCTTGATAATGAATGCTAGCTCTATCACCCTCTTCATCAAAATCAAAAGTACGCCTACATCGATCTCGACCATTATCATCCCTTCGTTCATGCATGCCTCTTCGACTATGTCTCTCTTCATCTCTATACGCCTCATTGTCAAATTCACGTTGACTTCTTCTCTCTTCATGTCCATAGTCATGATGATCTCTCCGTGATGAAATTGATGTTTCTCTTTTATCTCTAAAAGAATGCGGTGATACCCTCCTCGCTTCCGTAACCGATGGCGAAACTCGGTTTCCTCCATGGTTCGAGTTTGGTGATCTCCTCCTTTGAGTTTGATTCAAATCATTCATCAACTTCTCTAACTTTCCAATGCCTTCATCAAATTTCTCATTAATACGTTGTTCCATAAGCTCGACTTCTTCTCTTCTATACAACGCTTCAACATTTTGATGACGGTTAGCTCTCCTTGGTGGCATAGTTCAAATCTTCACAAACTCTTCAATACTTCTCAAATACTTCAACAACTTGAACACAAAACTTCAACAGAAGACCAACAAGTCGCGGCCTCCACTTCAACTTAATGTACTTCAACACAAACTATGCTCGGCCTATACTTCAAACTTCAAATACTTGGCTCCAAGAATCAACTTAGCTATGATTGGCTAAGTATGGCTCTGATACCAAAACTGACGCGGCGGATTAATCAAAAATAAACTTCAAGCGGTGAAAGTAGCAATCGGTGGATTGATGAATACCAAAATGCCCAAATTCGTTGATCCAAAGATACTGAATTCTAGCTATCTCAAACACGTTGATAGCGCACTATACCGTGTTCAAAAATCTACGATTCTTCGTACGTTGATCTAGCGCACTAGATACCGTGAATCGGCTTCTACGATCGTTGAATCGAGCGCACTCGATTAACCGAAAGAGGAGATAGGAGATTACACTCAACTACCAATTTTAGAAGAAAGCACACAGCAATCAACAAGAAATTTTATTCAAAAATCGACCTTTTGAAATGTACAATTCACTCCCTATTTATAGCCCTTTTACAACCGGCTCCATAAGTCGTTGCCGACTCATGACTTACGACTCATCATAAGTCGTTAGCGACTCAACGGTACACACTACCCACGACTCATAAGTTGGCAGCGACTCAATCATCATGCGACTCAGTATATGTCAAAAACGACCTAACACAAATATGTACAGACGACTCAACAAGATACGACTCAACAAAACAACACAGGTTACACGACATACGACCCAAGACAATTACGGCTTAACAGTTTACAACGACTCATGACTTAGTACAAACAGATTGACCTACGACTTACGACTTAGCTTAAGTCGGCGGCGACTTAAGGAATGCCTTCAGAAACTCCATACGACTTATCATGAGTCATAGCTCGTGACATATCAATATCTTCCCACAACTTATCCCCGAACGACTCAACCCCAAACGACTTAACTAGGTTGTGCCCTTCCTCCGACTCAAGGCCTTTAATAGCTGGAACTTTCCCCTGTTTCATGTTAAGTCGTAGACGACTTATGGATGAGTCGTTGTGTCGTGTACGACTCATCAAACTCGAACACCTCAAACTCCTGTTAAGTCGTAACTCCTTCTCTTCATTCTTGTTAAGCCGTAGCTCTTTCCTCCAAGCTTTGTTAAGTCGTAGACGACTTAAAACTTCCTCATTAACTCTGTTAAGTCGTAGACGACTTAAAACTTCCTCATTAACTCGCAGCTTCCCCTTAGGTCGTAGACGACTCATGCCACTAACTTGCAATTCGTTGACCCAGGTCTGAGCTGCATCACATATCAGGGATATCAAACAATTCAAAGCATTCCATACAATTCAAACATCCATAAATAAGATTATTTAATCATCTGACTAATTTAAATCAGATTAATTACTTATGAATAAATCACTAATCCTTGTTAGTGAATATTAATTAATTACAAACCATTTTTAATTAATTAACCTTTAATCATTTATTAATTAACTTTAATAATAATTTAATTAACCTTTAATAATAAATTAATTAATTTTTAATTTTTTTATTAATCAACCTTAAATCATTAAATGATTATCCTTTAATTAATTTATTATCTTTTAATTAATTATCCTTAATTAATTACATTAATTAATTAACCCTCAATTAATTATCATTCCTTAATCACCTTCATTAATTAATTAACCTTAATTAATAAGTGATTATCTCTATTCACTTATATTAATAATCGCAAATTAATTTTAATCACTTGATTAATCAACTTTGATCATTAATTACTTTTAATTAAGTAATTATCTTTAAGTAATTAATTACCCTTAATTACTTTCATTAATTAATTAACCTTTAATTAATCACATTAATTAATTACTCACCTTGGTTAAAACAATTTAACTTTTAATTAATCATATTGATTAATAAATTATCATGATAAATTTTCTATTTATTAATCACTTACCTAAATTAATTAATCGTCAAATTCCATTTGAAAGCATTTAGAAATTAATTATAAAATTGACCTAACATATATTACTTTAAAAACAAATCATTTTTTAACATTTAACTTAAAAATTAAATCTTCGAAACTTGTTAAAAAAACTTGTTTATAAATTTAATTTGAAAACTTGTTTATCTACATTATGCATTGAAAACTTTATTTAATAAATGCTTTGAAAACTTGTTCATGCTCATCTTTTGTTTAAGCCTGTTTCCCTTTTTAAATTTCAAAAACTTGGCAACTAAAATAAGAAAACCCAAGCCACACTCATGAATACCCAAGCCCACAACCCCAAATACCCGAGCAACAACCCAAGAAAATCTATTTTCTTCTTCTTTTCTTCTAAAACTTTGTTTTAAATTTAAAAACTTATTATCAGTTAGTCATATGCGAATGGACCCCGGAACGAACACGAGTTGGTTACCCTAATCCCCGAGAGCAAACTCGAGTCATCATCGTCTTCCCTAGCATGAATAAAACCAGAGAACAAGATATGCATGTGTAAACGTGCACACATGATCGGAGCGACTCCGATCATTGTCGCCGACACCTATGAATCATCGAAGATCCCCTCACCTCGCCTGAGCACCCAGATCACACAATCACGTCGTCGATCAAAATCGAGCTTCTCAACCAAGAACTGGAGCAAACCTGATCATATAATATCACCTCCAACCACCGCCTCCGACCACTGGATCACCGGCCTTCAAGTCCAAACCCTCACCACTCACCCATGAAGCTTTTCCCCTGGGTGCGATTGACTTCGATGCACCATAGTCGACGAAATCGCCATGTCTTCTTCATCGAACAAAATTGTGATGAAAACCCTAGTTCATCATTATCCAATCACCACGATCATCAGGAAAATTGCTAAGTAATTTTCGTGTATTCACCATCATCCAAGTCTCCTTCCATCTTAGACTCGATGATCATAGCTTTGCCGATCATCGTGGATCAACGAAAAATGAAATTCGTTCATCTCCAATTTTTTCTCAATGATTATAGACTTAATCATGAAATGATTTATAAAAACCATAATTTTCCAACATGAATTAATTCATATAATCCAAACTTGATATAGAGATGATTAATTTTCTAACCCATTTTAGCTTATCACTGTAATCTATATATTTTAAAATGATTGCTAAATAAATTTTCCTGAAACCATTTTTAAAATTAATCTTACATCTTAAACAATTTCCCTTTGAATATGAATACCTATACTTGATTGTTATGAAGAGGATTTGATTCTTGAATTGGATTTAGTCTGCGACATTTAAACAGAGAGATGTATATGCAAAACACAGACGTTCATACATCCATTCACCCACATATACACATGCAGAGATTTATCATTTTTTTCACAACAATTACTTCATAAAGCATCATAGATTCAAATTCTAAAGGGGGTGGGTTTTGCTCACCTGGGTGGAACTAACAGGGGACACAAATCTGAGCCTGGAAACGAAATCTGAAACAAAAAATTTTATCTGCATTTTTGATTTGTACTATTTTATCATGAATCCTGAAGCTTGAATCTTGATTTGATCTTAAAAACTGGAATTTGATTATGACTTGCCACCTGATCCATCTGAGTTGAATCCTTACGTGATCCTTCAGATTTAGATCAGGTTGAATAAAAAACAAGTTTAGATTTGAATTGCAAATTGAAGTTTGATTGTTGTTTCTGATCTTGATTTTGCTTTTTTTTCATTTCAGGTTTGTGAAATATGAAGATGAAAGGATATTGAAACCTGGTTTCTCTTCTGTACAAATCTTTTTTTAATTTAAATTATAAGAGAAATGTAAGCCACTTGTTAATATGCTTACACTTGTAATCAAAAAATATTTTTAAGGCAACACATGCTATTTACTTGTACTTATTCTTCTACACTTGTAAAAATATTTAAATTTATGTTTAAGACCTCTTCTCTAATTTATTTATAATTTATGTTTTAAACCCCTACTTTATTTTATTGAACTTTATATTTACATATGTATTACATTTTAAACACTTTAAATTTTCATGTTTATTATTTAAATATAACTTTATATTATATTTTTCTATTTAAATAAATACATCTTCTTTATTAATCATTTATAAAATCTTTTAAAGAAAATGGTTTTTAAAATTTAATTATACATAAACAAATATACGCACATGTATATAACATATATATGTATATATAGAATCTAAATAAAAATAGATTTTGAAAATCATTATATTAAATTCAAAACATAACTTTCAAAATATATGTATATTAAAATTAGAAAAACAAATTTCTATTAAATTTAAAATATAGTATTTTTAAATCCAATTCATTTTTTAAGATATTTATTTTTTTAAATACCAAATCAAAATTATATTCATAATTTATTGAATTTTCAAATCGATTTCTTCATTTACAATCTTTTGATATATATTTACCCAAATTTTCAAGTTAATCCACAATTAAGTTTATAATTATATATTATTCAAAATATTTATTTCTGGATTTCCAATTAGAAATTCTATTTAAAATCATATTTATATACATTTATATTAATAAACAAATAAATATCTATTTAATGTGGAAAATACCAAATTAATTCACAATCTAATTTCAATAATTAAATTAATTACCAATTTAAATTTAGCTTAAAAATTGATATCGTTATGAGAAATTCAACAAGCGGTAAGTGTTCTTCCCTCTAACCCCAGAATCTAAAATGCATGCTCTAAGCAAGTCCTTCAATACTTTGCCCTTTTTTTGGCCATCTATCTGCGGATGGAAGAGCTACTCAAACTGAGCTTTGTCCCTAAGGCCTCATGCAAACCCTTCTAAATTGGTTTATGAATACCGTATCTCCATCACTCACGATATCACATGGAACACTGTGCAATCTGATGATTTCCTTAACATATAACTTAGCCAAATTAGAAGCTTTTCTCGTAGTCTTAACAGGTAAGAAGTGCGCACTCTTAGTTAATCGATCCATGATAACCCACATACCTTCGGTACCCCTCCTCGACCTTGGCAATACATCGTTGAAGTCCATCTAAATCTGCTCCCCTTTTTGCTTCGGAATCTCAAGCGGCTGAAGTAGTATAGCCATCTTTTGGTGGCTACCTTTCACCTATTGGCCATTAGCACACCTACTTACAAAGATATAAACATTCCTCTTCATACCCTCCCACTAGAACATTCTCTATATGTCTTGATACATCTTAGTAACCCCAGGATGTATCGTCAACCTTTAATGGTGACTCTCCGCTAGAACTTCATGTCTAATCCTATCAATATTTAGGACACATGACCTAGCGTTCATTCTCAAAATGCCATGACCATCCACCTTAAATCCCGACCACCTATCTGATGCCTCATTCTCATTTACATTTTAGCTACCCTAGTTAAATAAATATATCTAAGATGACTCTCTTCAATATGACTAATCAGAGTCAAATGAACCTTAACATTTTCCATAGCTGCATACCTCTTACCAAGTGTATCAACACGGCATTAGCTTTCCCTGGTGCGTACAATATATCTGGATCATAGGCTACAAGAAATTTCAACCACCTTTGCAGCCTCATGTTTATGACTTTTTATTTAAAAAGATACTTCAAAGATTCATGGTCTGTATATAACTCTAACCTTCCACCTAAAAAATGATGCCTTCACATCTTTAATGCAAATACTACTACTAACAACTCCAAGTCATGAGTTGCATACCTCACTTCATGCAGTTTGAGTTGTCGATTTATATAAGCAATAACCTTCCATATTGCATTAACACGGTACCTAGACCCATTCGAGCATCGGTGTAAACAGTCAAACCCTCACCTCCATCTTGCATAGTAATAACAGGAGCATTACTCAACTTTTCCTTTAACTCTACGAATGCTTGCTCATATTTACAAGTCCACGCAAATTTTACTTCTTTCTTCATCAAATTCGTTGAGCAAAAGGCAATCTTTTAGAAATCTTGGATGAATTTCCTGTAAAAACCTGCTAGACCCAGAAAGCAAACCATACTAAGATTGGCTGAGCTCCCAATAGGGTTCGATACACAAATAGAACTAAATTTATAACTGGCTTAAGATCCAATCTATCCACGAGTGTATGAGATATGAAACTAAGAAAAGCATCAATATCAAATAAAACATGAAAAAGAATTCCAAACATAGATTAGAATACCTACCAAAACTTGCTTCCCCTTTGCTGCGGCGGAAGTCGAAGGTCCTGAAGCTAAAGCAAAAACTCTAAGCTATTTCCCTTTACGAAGCATCGGACAGTCTTTAACTAGATGTCCGGTCCGGTGGAAATTATAGCAGATCCATGGTGAAAACTGTGCCCTAGTTGACTGTGGTTCTATCTTCGATATCTTAGCAATAGGTGCCTTAACCTACGGCGCTTTCGCCACTTTTTTCTCCCTAACCAATGCACAGCTCCTGGCGACATTCCCCTTCTTTCCACACTTGTGACTAGTCAAACCAGAAATATCCCTTAGTGGTTGAAACTTCCGGTTGTTGTTCCCAGTTGGTACAAAATAGATGTCTTTGATGTTAAGATCTCAAATCTCAGCCCCATATTCAACGAATTTACATAAGACCCTAGGGAGTGATTAGTCATGACTCATACTACCCTTGAATTCTAGGCACATACCTACGATGAACATCCCAATCCTCTTCAATGACGTGTCTACCTAACCAGGCCTGAATCTAGATAAGGCATTGAATCGATTATCATACTCTACCATTTTCATGGCCCCCTTCTTTAAGTCAAGGAAGCTGCTAAACAACAAAGTCTTCCCGGATTCTGGTACAAACTTCATCTTGAATCCCTTCTTAAATTGGGCCCAAGAAAAGTCATTCTCTTGGAAATCGGCAGTGATGGAACTCCACCAATCCTTGGTTGCGTCAGTTAGAGTCGTGATGCTAACCGATGCTTCATTATGTCATCTAACTCCATATCACCAAATATGCGATCACACTAATTTGATCCAAGTCTGGACTTCTATGATCATCTCTGTACCGCCAAACCTATTACCTCCTAGTCTCTCGTAATCATGGTAGAGTGAAGCAAAATTCACCGAAGGCCTGGCCTATATTACCTCCTCTACGATATCCACTCTTGGTTCCCCAATTGGAGCAACATTCCTTGGTGCTTGATCTCCACCGTTAATGACGGTACTACCTCGACAACCTCTACCTCCTCGAGCATTGACAACTCTAGCACTCATGATGTACAACTTAAACATCGCATAATATATTTAGAATATGAAAGGCTATAGTTATTTCAAAGAAATAGATTATTCCTAAGGAAAGTTAAAAAAAGTTATAGGTTTATAGAAAGTACAAATATGCTCTAATATACACTCGACTCATTCTAGGGTGTCACATATCCTCTCTCTAATGAGCCATACCTAACCAAATCCAAGGTGTTCGCTTAACCTTGTGCTCTGGTACCAAATGCAACGACTTACCCCTTTTCGGACGTGACAACAAACGGTAACCTCGTTCCTGATTTTACGGCTAGCCTCTCAACCTCCAAATCAACCCGTAAAGGGTCGTTTAGGAGTAAGAGACAAAGCTTCATCGCATGTTCACCAATGTGAGAACCCCTTATCATGTGTGCCACACACACACACACGAAGAATAGTAATATATATTACCAAAAGAACAATATAAAGGGTTACTCTGAATATAGGAATTTCAGAGTTACAAAAACTATCATCAGCCTGAACAGTTAGAACTACATGTCCTCACAACGCTGATATATACAACACAGAACAACATAAATAGAAATAGATAGATAATGGAAGCCTCTAGCTCATCTTTTGAACTCTAAAGCATCCAAGTTAAAACTTGCCATACTCAGCCTACTCGAAAGAGTACACGAGGAATTTAGGAAAACAAAAGCCAAGCATCGGACATAAGTCTGGTATGAGAAAATCTGAGATACATGCAACATGTAGTCATAACTATTGAGAACGTACAAATCTCATAATAGTTTTCCCCTCAAAAGAAACCAAGCATTCATTAAGTTTAATATAGTGATATGATAGATAATGTATGTAGTGTAGGATGTAAATCATATCAAATAGTTGTGATGCATATATTGGTCACACCCCAACATATATAGGTTACAATCAAAACTGCGTACGTTTGCATAATATATTTTCCATAGAGATTCCTTTGGTCAAACCGAAATGTCCATGCATAAGGATCAGAAAACACCTTTCGAGCGCCATATATATCTAAATAAAATATACCGTAAGGTAAACACAAAAGCCCATGCCAGAACATAAACATGAATCATGTGGCACCAAATATAATCAACTCCCGGTAATAACATTGATAAGTATTCTCTAGATATGGAGTTGATGATACCATATTATGGGTCAGCCAAACCCCATATTATGCATCCTACTTTGTCTTTAGCCATTTCTGATGTCGAGGTTTCCTTCAACATTTTTTACATGAGTCTTCATCACTTGAACCGAACACAAATCCCTAAATGGATTCCCAATCTCGAATAGATCACAAATCATTACATGGATTCGAGCGTCTCAAGTAGATCTCGAATCTCCACATAGATACCCTTTCTCAATCGCTTCTACAAAATAGAATATGTATGCTAGTTTATTTGGTAAGTAAACTACATACCAATTCCGGACTCCATAAAAAAATCGATGAGTTTCCGGTTAACTCAGTTCCGGTTCTTTCAAAAGTAAGCGAAAGCTTGAGATGTTATGTACCAATACTTCTCTTCGGGATTTCTTATTGGTATGAAATTGAAAAGCCTTTCGATAACTTATTAAATCGATATTAGGTCAAGTTTGATAATCGACTAATTGGTTATCTAGTCAAAACAACTGCCTATACAAATCACAATTCATATGCCTAACTTGTTTCCGACGCTCCAACTTAACTATTCCTTGTTCAAGAGTGAAGTAAGGTAACTTAGAGCACTGGTTGCATCAAAGCTTTGCCTAGATACCTCATTCTTGAATCTCACATATAGATAATTCTACCTCGTCGGCTCATAATTTTAAGTACAGTATTAATGGTTTCCATAAACAGAAAGAAATCAACAAGATTAACACGTTTCTGACATTTTTCGACTTACTATTCCTTGGATGAGGGAAACCAATAGGTTAGAGCTTTATTGCTTCATCCCTACTCAACATTAATCTTAACTCTCATAAATAGATAACGCTTACTTTGTCGGCTTTTTTTATTAAGCATAGTTAATTACTTTTCAAATAGTGATCAAATAATTAACCATTTAGCCACTAAGAAATTCTTAACCCTTTTTTGAGAACATTTATGTATACTTTTAACATACTTGAAAATACGTATAATAGGTTTTAAAATATTAATCCAAAATATTTCTTTAAAATAACAGGTTTGTAAAATCTATAAAACTTAGAAAAGAACATGTTTTATCATAAAAACCACTTCTTTATAAATTCATAATTAATTCTTAAAAAGTCAGAAAGACCTCAAATTGCTTTTAAAATACTCTAATAGTAGTTAATAAACACTTGTAAAAATAATGAAACAAAACACTCAAAGTTAAATATCTTTTCAAACCTTTTAAGTCCAAAAATCAAGTCTAAACGAAGCAATTTTGCACAAGTGAAGTTTTGGTCGTTTTCGAGATGTTACTTAACTTTTTAATATTCAAGATTTTAGTAAAAATAAACATACATATGAAACATTATAAATATGATAAGAAAACCTAAAGGATCTCTCCACAAAATTCCATAGAAATCGCCAAAAACAAGGCAATTCACACTGCATCTATAATGACTATCGCTATAAGTACGCTTCCAATTCCAAGTTAAATCCAAACATATGTTCAACTACAACCTATATGCTTTGTTACAAGACCTTGCTTTATGTCATAAAAGTTCATTCAAGTTCATTTAAGTCCGTTTAAGTCCATACATATGCCACTTACTTTCAAGGCAAGAATTAAAATAATGTTTTCACGTATGTCCATATTAATTCAACAACATTAATACAATCAAATATCAACATATATATGTGATATTTTCTAATCAAAATGGTAACTTAGCTCACCTTTTATCCAACAAATAACCAAGATCTAAGAACCCAAGCCCAAAACCAAGCTAGCACCATCTTTCCTTCCTTTCCTCTCTTGCTTTTACCTTGGTTCACCCTTCCTCCTTCTCTAATTGCTCACGGCTATGAGAGGTGGGGGAATTATGGCTTCAAAACTTCAAGATCTAACTAGGTAGAAGGTTTTTAACGTGGTAACAGTGCTACACTCCAAGTTTGATGCGATTAGGATTTGATTTGTAAATATTGTGCTTTAGGAAGGAAGAAGAAGAAGAAAATAGAGATTATTCAAATTCAAAGCTTTATGAATTTTTGAATGATAACTAAGGGTATACCCTCCTTATATAGGCTTCATTTGACATTGCTTAAGCTTGTCTTCACCTCGCCTTTATGCCATGAAAGATTTTCCTCTCGTCACTTCTCCTTTGTGCTAATTACCATTTTACCCCTCTCATGATAATATCTCTTATCCTAATAGAAGCTTCTAGAAAATTCCAAGATATATAAAGAGGTGTGTGTGTTAATTGATTTCTAATGTATTCATTCAATCATTACTCAAGTGCACAAGAGTTTGAACAACTTATACCGGCCGAAAAGCAATTTATCGATAAATCAATTTTCGGTCACATTATCGATTTCTCTTCGATGAACATATTTTTGTGAAAAAATTTCAAAAAAAAGTTACTTATCTTTATTTACTAATTAACTGATGATTAAAAAGGTTATAAAATCATATTTATAATACTTAATTATATTTCAAAATGTTTCGATATTCGAAGACGAAGTGTTCGAATTACAAGGTCGGTACAAAGCCCATTTTCTTTTTCTAGATGAATCATTTGTGGTGAGATCTTTGATTTATTAAGATGCAGACAGTCTTTCTGAAAATGGCTAAGTTCATCATAGTTGAAGCATCTAGGCATAGTTCCAATTCCGTTAGTCTTGTTTTCAGTTTCACGAAAGTTGTTCATTTTTCTATACTTCAGGAATTTTCTGAAATTTCTGGTTGTGAAAGCAATTTCTTCGTCATTGTCATAGTCAGAATCCTAATCGTCATTTATAGCATTAAGAGCAATGGATTTATTTTTTGTTTACTTGCTTTTCCTTCTACCTTATATTCGTGCTTCATACGACATTAAATTTCCTATTAACTCTTCAATTTTTAGAGTACTAATGTTATTACCATCTTCAATTACAAGAGACTTTTAATCCCACTCTAAAGAGAGTGAATTTAGGATTTTTCTGACTTGATCCTCTTTAGAAAATTCTTTTTTCTAATGCAACTAATGAATGAATTATATCTTGAAATATACGGTACATTTAGAAATGGACTCATTTGTATTCAATTTAAATAATTGAAACAGATTAGTTAACATGAAAATTTTAGTCTGTTTCACTCTACTAGTGCCTACGTATGTAACTTGTAGTGTTCACCAAATTTCATGTGCAGACTTACAAGTAGACACTCTATTAAATTCATTTTTATCTAGTGAACATAATAGAATATTCTTGGCTTTAGAATAATTCTATGTAAGTGCCTTTTGATCAGTAGTCCATTGTGTGAAATTTGTTTGTGATTCATTTTGCATAACATTCCAAATATCAAAACCATTAGGTTGTGCATAGATTTTCATCCCATATGACCAATATATGTAATTACTGCCATTAACAAGTGGGGGTCTAGCAGTAGTTTGTCCTTCGACAAAAGTGTTAGCAAATGCACTAACTGTATTGTTAGCCGTTATAACTTTTCAAAAATCAAATTACGAGTTTTGGAAAACCTAGTGCTCCGATACCAAGTATGGGTTCAGAATTAAGATCTTAAGGCTAATTAAACACTGTAGGGAGGGTGCATAGTGTTTTCTAATTTTTATGAATCTTTTTAAAATTCTTTCAAGTTTATTATTAATCAACACAGAATGACCAATCATAAATTAAAACACAAATAAGTATAAATGCAGTAAAATAAAAATTAGAGAATTTGAGAGATCGTGCTAGGAATTTTTATACTGGTTCAGAGTTACCTTACATCCAGTCTCGTGCAATTGCTTATATATGTTTCTTTTCAAATGCTTGTCTTTAAACAAACAGAAGGCAAATCCATTGAAATCTCGATTTCCAAGCCATAAGATTCACCCTTCAGATTTTCAAAGATCTTGGTACAATCACTTGATTTGGAAGGGATAAAAGCACACCCACTTGGATTTCTGAGATGCCAAGCACAGCCAATTGATTTGAATGGGCTACAATCACACCCATACAAATACAACTAGAGTATGATGCTTTTTCGAAAGATAATTTCTTAATCTGTGTTATAATTGATCCTATAGACTCTTGAACAACACTTCAATCTTTGATTGAGAGAGTATGAGATGATTGAAATCAGAGAGTAAATAGTAGAAAATCAATACAATGAAGATTGAATTGATTCTGGTTTGAATTTGAGAAGTTTTGAATAAATTTTCACTAGAAATTTTGGTAGAGTAAGAGGAGAGAAGATAACAAGAAAGCAGTTGTTAAAAATTAGTTTGAAACCCCTATAAATAGAGAATAAACAAATATGTTCATTTGTGAAGAGTTACGATAGATAGACACTTCTTTTCAAAATTTGAATTTCAAATTAACGGCATGTATGTCGACATATTATCTGCCTATATGTCGACATAGGCTAGTATATTATAAAAACCTGTTTATTTTAAAATGTTTTGATAATCTTATGGTTTGTAAAATATTTTGATACTTTCAAAATTAATTTAAACATAGTTTATAAACATTTTAAACTTTATAAAATATTTTTAAATATATATATATTGTATCAAAAATAAAGAATAAGAAAATAAGAGGATAAAGATCAAAGATTGCTACTAAGAACTTTAATAGTTTCTAAGACTCTACATACTATACCATAGTCTTAAGAGCTTCATACCTTGATCTTTATTCCCATGAGTCTTTATGTCCATTTCTTGAGTCTCTATATTGTACATTCTTTAAATTAATACCTATATAATATCCTAAACTATATTCTATATCCTGCACTATATTTTATAGAACTTGACAAAAACATTAGTATCCATATTTTGTATGAATGTATTATTTTCACTAAGGTTGTTATCATTAAAATCAATAACCAAGGTATTAATAATTTGTAATCTAAGTGATGAATGTTTGCACATATGATTATTACGGATAATGTATAATAAGCTATAAGTTTACCTTTATATGAGCGAAGTATCATTATATAAAGTCGTCAACAATTAATGAATCATTGGTTATATTAATATACCGTATATATTTACAACAATGATATGAGTACATTTAATTAATTTAAGAAATAAGAATACAAATAACATAGCACAAGACAACACAAGAAAAATACATAAACTGTTATTTCTGGACTTTGTGGTTTCTTCGATGGATTTACCCATCCCCTATGTGGGCCTAAAATACCTTCGATGGAATTTTCCTCCTAGACATTGAAACTTTCCGTATCCACATCCATGTCTTTATTATTGAACTTCTTATAACTAGTCTTTTCAGAGATGGTAAAATTTTGTTCCCTTAAGACATAACATATGAAAGATCGAAGCAATGTGGGTTGTCTTTCAAGTTCGTGAATCAATTGCTTTTGATTTATTTCTAGATGCTTTTGATTTCTCCAAATCAAGTGGAACCCTTCTTGAAAGAGTGTAGAGTCTCTTCTATGTTGTCGCTCATATTTTCTTTATAAACACTCTTGCCTAAATCTATTTTTCTTTGAAAAGAAATTATAATTGTTAGAAAAGAAGATATATTCATTCATTTATGTTTATTGCGTGTATTCATAGGTAAAGATTTTAATCAATAACCACTCCCTCTTAAAAATAACTAAAATTTTAAATTTGAAAATTAACCATTATATGTCGACATATATAGAAACTATATGTTGACATACATGTTTTTGTTCAAAAGTTTCTGATCTTTATTTTTGTTAAGTATTAATTATTTTGTAAATTTTATAGCAGTTATTAGTTATAAAAGTAAATTAGAAGGTACGATTAATTTTTTAATAGGTTGCATTATAAAATAAATATCAATATATTTACAAGATTAAAAATACTTGAAAGAAATACAACATAAGTAAATAAGAGTGGATCTAAAGAAATGTGAATAGGACGAGCCTCCACTAAGTTTATCCATAATCTATTCAAAGAAGTCATCAATTTTTTTGGAAAGCTTTGTGAATTTTTTGCTAAAGAATATGTATAAGCGAAAGTTCTTTTTATTAAACACTTTTACATGCATGGTAGTTTCACCATTTAAATCAACTACAAAATAGTAGAAAATTCCAGTTAAATACACTTTGGTAAAGTGTTTTCTCATGCTTTGTGATTTTCCTAGGCGCAAAATCAGATATAATGGTACTTGCCCAATTAACCTTACTTTTTGCAAAAATCACATAAAGAGATTTATAAACTTTATTCGTAAGAAGCTTATAATTGCTTTTTCATGGAGATGTGTTTTGTTGCAAGATGAGACTAAAAAGCCTTCCTTTTGGCCTAAGCTTTTTGCCTCTTAACTCCATTTCCATATCATCCTTAAGAAGATCATGTAAAACCTAGAAGTTTTCACTTTGTTTAAAAGAATTAAAATCTTCTCTTACAAAAATACACCTAAGTATTGTTCCGAGCATTTCAACATTAAAAACAATAAGGGTGCCTTTTACACTACTCCAAATTTTATCCACTTTTCTAGCATAAAACTTTCCATCCAAATTTGCATAAAACATGTTCACAAGCTCGATAAAACAATCATAATCATTTTTAGAAAAAGAGTTAAGACCAAAAATATAATTTTCATATGCTAATATTTTCAAATCATAAGAAGAAAAATCATTACAGTTGACAAATTTTTCCCGAAAATACATTAGCATGCCTCGCATATTCAAAATAAGTTCCAATCAAACCTGTAGTACTAAAATGGTAGTTGCTAATTTTCTTAGAAATTCTTGGAGTGCTTGAAGAAGAAGCCACTAAAAATTTTAAGAGAGAAAGTAAGTTAAAGAAGAGTTTTAATTTGAAATTAAACTTGAATAAAGTTATGTAAAGTGAATAAATAAGGAATCAATAGCAATGTGACAGCCTATACTTTGTCATTTCGAATTTTAAATAGTGTGAGAGGAGAGGGAATTTTAAAGTTTCAAAATTTGAAAATATTCTTGCATTTAAAGCTCTGTTAGGTATATGTCGACATAGAATATATGTATATGTTAATATATATATATATATATATATATAGAAGGACATGACTTATAACTTAATTTATTTTGAAAATTTATAAAATAGTACATATTTTTATAAAATAGTTTCATCTTATTATTTGTTATTATCCGTGTTACAATATTTTTTAAGTTTGTTCTTTATTAAAATATATAATTATTTATAAATTTGTATATTTTGTTATTTTAATATTTGTAAATTTGTATCTCTTTTTATTACATATTATATAGTATTTTGAAATAATTATTTTCCACATTATGTAAGTTTTGTATTAATTATAAAGACTTCTAATTTGAAATGCTATTTTAGTGCTTCAAACAAAGTTTCTAAAAGAACTAATAAAATCTAAAACACATATTATCTATTTGCAAAAGTCTAACATCAAGATTAACGAATTCTACTACAATAAATATATAAATTAAAAATTACTGATTTTTCTAAATAACTCCTCGTTTCCTTCAACATCCATGGCTTTTACTCTGAGATCAACTAGTGTCAATTCATCTTCTGTTTGGAAGCACGGATCTACATTTAATATCTCTAAGTCACTACTACTTGATATGGAGTCCCAATCATCCTATATTGCATTGTAAGCTCGTTTCCTCTTTTTGTCGAAGGAGTCTATGTTGGGAAAGAACTCTGATTTCTTTTGGTTTCGATAGTCCCTCTGAAAATGTCCGGTTTTGTTGCATCAAAAGTATCTAATTTGTTCGGGCTTCCATCAGTCCTTCTGAACTTGTTCCTTTTTTGATATTTTAGGAATTTCCTAAAATTCATACTCATAAACACCATTTCTTCATTGTCTTCTGATCCTTGAATTTCTTGAGCAACATTGAACGCCAATGTTTTCTTCTCACCTGACTGGCTTTCCTTTTTGCCCTACATTTGTACTTCATATGACATCAAATTACATGTTAATTCTTCTACTTTCATTACACTAGTATCATTGGCTTCTTCTATAATAAGAGTCTTCTGATCACATTCATTTGTAAGTGAATTAAGAATCTTTTAGACTTGATCTTTTCGATGTAATCTTTTACCAAATAAATTAAAGCATGTAGTATGTCTTGAATCTAGAATACATTTCATAAATGGACTCTTTTGGTTATGTTCTAAATAACTAAATTTGGTTAGTTAACATAGAAATCTTAGTTTGTTTAACCTTACCAGTGCCTTCATTTGTAACTTGTAATAGTCTCTGTATTTCATAAGCAGACGTACATATAGGGACTCTATTAAATTCATTTTTATTTAGTGAATATATTAGTATATTCATAGCTTTTGAGTTACTAAGTTCCTATGCCTTTTTCTCGGTTGTCCACTAAGCGAATGGCGTGTCGGGTCCCCTACACTCACTTTGGGTAATATTCCAATTTTAAAAGTCATTTGATTGTAAATAAATTTTCACTCTACATGACTAGTATGCATAATTACTACCACTAAACAAAAGGGGTCTAGTAGTTGATTGGCCTTCTATAAATGTATTAAAAATTGTGCTACTAACGTTATTAGCCATTTAACTTTTTTTAAACAAATTAAAAGTTTCTAAAAACTGTATGCTCCGATACTAAATGTGAGGGAGTGGTATAACCTAATCTATACTACAACAAAATGGATCTTAAGGATATTTTACACAAAAGGGAAGGGAATGGTGTATTTAAACCTTTTAATAATATAATTGCAGATTTCAAACTTTATTACAGAAAATTTGAACGTAGGTAAATAATATACTCACAGATCAATCAGAGAACAATAAATAAATGCAGTAAAAGTAAAGGTGAAAAAGGCAACAAAATTTTTATAGTAGTTTGGATTCCTAATCCTGCATCCAGTCCTATACCCCATACAAAATTTCACTAATCATGTCTTGGCTTTAAATCATGTGGTAATAACACCCTTTACACGTCTTGACTTTGACTCGGATGGCAAGAAACACATATTGGAATTTGACTCGGGTAACCAGCGCACAATCTGAAATTTGACTCAGGTAACCAGAATACCCAATCTGTCTTTGATTAGGAGGCATACAAAACCACCTTAACTTTCATTCGGTTTGTTAAGACCGCCCTTTATCAAGTTGTAGTAGTGGAATTCCAAAAATCGAATCTTTCGATCATAATTTCAGGTAGTTTGTTGGTACAATTTCCTGATGGAAAAAAAGTTAAGACCAAAAATATTATTTTGACACGGGTGTATAAGTGGGGTCCTCGGGGTAGTATTGAACATGAGTTGATGATAAGGAAGAAGTTGTTGCCACCGATGTCATTATAGTAGTAGAAGTTGTAGAAACCTTGGAAGAGGAGAAGACGGATTCAAAAATAATAAACCAAGATGTGGAAGAAGCGATGGCACCAAAAGTATCCACCATTATATTAACAGTCTCTTTTTTGGGGTCTCTGAGAAATAGGAATTGAGCATCCCTAAGTCCTTAGAGTTTGAGTTAGAAAGTGGCCCGGCATGCACCTTGGTAGAGGTCGAGGCCTTAGATGCTAGCATCTCTTGATCCAAAGCAAGAGCATCTAAATCTTCATCCAAAAGGTCAGCTTTTAACGCATCTTCATTGATCTCACCGAAGTGCTCTTTTTCTTGCTGATAATTTCCTCCCAAGCCATAGCTAGAGCTCCAAGGTACTTGTCACGAGCTACTTTAGGTCGTCGAATTTGACCATGTTCACATAGAAATGGACCAAAGTAGACTTGGTTTGAGACTTGATTTCTTCCTCAATCTTACATGCATGAGCGTGTGGATCCCTTTTGTAACGACCCGATATTTTCAACCATTCGCATCCATTATAAGTGTATAGGTAGACACTCATGCCAAAATTGAATTGCTAAAAATACCGCGTTGTAATTAAAAATTTGGCAAATCTCAGAATATACTGTAAATAAAAATCACAGATCACAGACACAGAGTAATAATAATGCAGCGGAAGTAAAAAGAGATAGTAGTTCATGAAGCTACTATATAAAAATATCAGAGTTACATAAAATACAACAGAGGAAATAAAGTACAAAAGAAGTCTCACTTCATAGATGTCAACTAATACAAGAGCTGAAAGGAACAACAGATTTTAAAAGATAAACTTGACAAGTAGATAATCTCCAGCGATTCCAATCTCCAGAAAGTGGAAATCCAAATCTGTGAATAACTCAGGCTGACCCGAGCGTAAATAAAAATACAAACACTCGAGTCAGGACATACATACTTATACAATGTAAACCAACTCAAGTGAACTGTAGTAAAGGTACAAGTAACTTAGAAGATGCTTGGGACCGCCCATCCTCTAAGGATCCGTTAAACTATTTACTATGTAGTATATTGCGCTATATACAGTAGTGTCTAATCGGTAAAGTATAATCATATAGAAAATAGCGTTAAGGGGATGGTGAACCTTAACGCGGTCGGATCTTTAAAACCAAAATCGTAGTAGGCTCGATATAAGGATATGACATGGCACGCGAGGCAATGCCAGGGTGGATACACCGTTTGCACTCCCGGACCGGTGGTGACGGCAAGCCAGCAGCTTCCGCCCACCTCGAACAATACCCCCGAATCAAAGTGGCGCCACCGAATCGAATCACAACAGTAATAGAATGGTTTCCGATGGAGCATGCTCGATGAAAGGGTGCGACCCTTTGTGTAGCCCGGTATAGCTCCTGTTTTAGTCATATATGCCAACTCACGGGAGTTGGGTCCACGTAATATACCTCAAGAACGTCGCCACCATCCTACTTCATTCTGGAATCTCCACCGCGTACACAGTTGTTAAAGTGGTTTTCGGTATTGGCCGGCTATAAGACAATATCCGATCCCGGTCTCTTTAGCAACCAATCGTTATTATAACTCGTAGTTATAACCTTTTAAAACAATATTTGTACTCCAAAATAAAATATTATTTCAACCCAAATCTTTATCAAAATAAAGATTAAATCATTCCAAAATATCATATCTTTCGGATCTTCTTTTCAAATCATTTTAATATCAAAATATCATATCTTTCAAAACTCCATTTTCAAACCATTTTAATATATCAAAATATCATATGTTTTCAAAACCACATTTCAATCATTTAATATATCAAAATATCATATCTTTTTGAAACCACATTCATTTCAAATCATTATTCATTTTATTCAATTTAAAATGTCATTTAAATCCATATTTCAAAACAGTATATATTCCAAAAATCATTTTCAATCATTAAAATGAAGTTATTATGTTTAATAATTAAATTATTAAATTTCCAAATTTTCGACTTCCAAAGTTTATTTATTCACTTAAGTTTATCAATGCAGTGAAAATTCACTTTTCGTGGCATTTAGAAAACGCTACGGAAAAATACATTCAAAACAGTTCAATTTAACAAAAGACAACATTTTAAAATGTTGTAATAGGGTTTACTTAAATTTCGAATAAACTTAGTTAAATTCAACAATTTATAGCACTTACAAAAATTGCTATAATAGCTTTTAATTCAATTTAGCTTTTTAGTTCATTATCATCAACTACAGCATTTTCAAATGCTGTAATATCATTTATATTGTAATTAATAGCATTTCAAAAATACAGTCAATTAACTTCAAATATTCAATATAATTTCTCAACCAATTATATTTTTATTTAAAACATTTTTAACTTATAAAATCATACATTTTCACATTTATAACATCATTTAATTTTTCCTCAAGTTCATGATCTTATAAAGTTAAATTTCCATTCAAAAATCAAGATTTAATAATAATTCACTTATTAAATTGCAATGTTCAATTTTAAATCCATTACATTAAATTTCAACTTAACACTTAAGTTCAAATTCTCAAATATAACTTATTTTTATTTTTATTTACTTGACTAAAATTTCACTTTTAAGTCAATTTCATAAATTTCAAATTTTAGTTACATTTCAAAATTTCAACTTAAAATATTCTTTCATTTCACATTTCAAATTTGTTAAAAATCATTAATATGATATAAAATCACTTTTAATTCATTTAAATTCAAATTATCATAAATTTATCATAATTTCATATTCAATTTAATTTCCAGTTATAATTAAAACAAATTTTCCAAAATAACTTACCTTTAAAATTTTCTAACTTTTCATTAATTCATTTCACTTACAATTATTCAGAAAATCAATAATACTTTACAAAATTTATTTTTAATAAATTTTAAATCAAAATATTATAATAATTACATTTCTAAAATATTTTAAACATTTTAGAAAAACATATTTTAACTACGGGCCTGTATATAATTTTCTACGCTAGGTAAAGTGATACGGGTAATATATCATTTCAACCCGTAATTTACAAAGAAAAATCCGGGTTTTATCATTTCAAACCAGCAGTCCCAAGTAAAAGAAATAAATTTGAAAATCATTCAGGCCTATCATTTCAACCCATAACGATTTTTCCCTATTCTAAAGTCCGTTCGGGTATGTATCATTTCAACCCATAGTGATTCTAGTCTACAGGGAACTTGCAATGGTGATAAACAGATATGAATGAACAGTAACAACATATATATAATAATAGATGATATGACATGAAATTTAATAGGTTTAACATCGTATATAAATAATCACAGTCAGTTATAACATCACATAAAATTCTACACATTCAATTGTTGTTGTTTCACAACTGCATAAGTATAAACGTCGTGTGAGTTTTACTCACCTTTTATGGCTGGAGATTTCAATACCAATGACACAACTGATTCCAGAAGGCACGATGACACAACAATAGGCTCAAGTGGGAAGAGATCCAAGCTTAGAACTTGTGTTACAACCCAAAACAAAATATCCAAACAAACACAAATTCAATAAAACTAGATATGAAATAACTTTGAAATAAAAAGGAATAAAAAGAGATATGAATGCAATGACTTTTGCCTTGCTTTCTCTATTCTTTTGCACGACCTAGGGGTTTATTTAGGTCAGGTTTGACATGACTTTGGCTCAGGTTTGATCATAGGAATGCATGGCATAAAGGCTAGAACATGTGGAGGAAGTTACAACATAAGAATATCAAGAGACTAGGCAACATAGTGTAGTTTTGGTGCACCACAAGGCTCGTCTACATGCATTGTTTGGCTCGGCTCTTGATGTTTCAGATCTGGACAGAGGTTGGAGGGGTGTGTGATGATCAGGTCAGAGGTGGTGGTTGCTGCTATGGTGGTGGTTAGGGTGGTGGTTGAAGTTGATGAGCAAGAAAATGCCAAACAAGCATAGATCTAGGCTTTTGGTTGCATTTGGAAGAGTTTGACCATCAAGGAGTCTTCGGCCATGGTCATGGCTGTAGGCTTAGATGGTGGTGATGGTCGGGAAGAGATGGAAGGGGATGGTGGCCGTGGAGCAAGGGGTAAAGCCGCTCCAATCAGGGGAGAAAGCAAGGCAAATTTGCATAGAAATAGGAGAAAAGGCAGAAAGAAAAGAGGAATTTACCTAAAAAAATTTCTTCAAGATGGAGGCCATGATTTTTAGAGTTTTGGAGCTTTGAAAATTCGTGAATAACAGGAGGAAGTCGGCTGGAGAAAAAAAAATGAGGAATAGTTAGGGTTAATTGGTGAAAGGTTAGGTTAAAAGTAAAAGGACGGACTATAAAGGCCCATTGGAAGATAGAAAGTTTAAGGCCTTTCAAATTTCTCTTTTCTATTTTGTAAATACATAAAAAACCTGATAAAATAGATAAATAATCTCAGAAATAATGTAAATAAGAAAAATAAATAAATACATTTTAAATTATATAATTTATATAAAGAAAATATCAATATATGTGAAACTAGGCTAAATAAATTGAAACAACCCAAATAATCTTTGGAAAAATCTATTTTTAATTAGAATACATATAAAATTAATATTAATAAAGTATAAACACAGAAAATAAAAGTGAATATATAAAATAAATAAATAAAGTAAGGAGTGGCTAAAATAACTGATGAATTGATGACAAAAGAAACTGTAAAAGAAACGTGAAACGACATTACGTTTCTTAGCCTTTAAACCTTTCAAACTTCTTAAATTTGTTCACATAACTTGCTATTATGGAATTAATAATAATAACAGATAAGATTTCGAAAATTTATCAAAATATAAATATATATATAATATTTATTAAATATATAAAGTTGAATTAAAGAAAATAGCTAAAATAGTAAACTAGTCTAGAAAATTTGAAATTACATGAAATAAATTTTAGAAAATTCATATGAGCTTGTAATATATTTTTAAACATAAATAATAATATAAAATAAAAGTACATTCACAAAACAAATAAAAAAAATTTAAATATAATTTTAATGAAGAAAATAGTAGAAAATAAGAAAACAGCCTAAAAAAATAGGAAATAAATACAGTAAATTTTTGAAAAATTCTATTGTCATTTTAAAAATATCCAAAAGTCAAAGTATACATAATATAACATAAATATACAAGTTGTAATAAGATATATCAAATAAAATGTCATTTATAAAATGTAAAATAAAGACTATTGCTGAATAACCCAATATACACACAATATTGAAAACAGTATAACTTTTGCAATTTAAATCCGTTTTCAACGAAACGAAAAGCAGTGTTCTTAAAATTTTATGTACTTTCATAATAAAAGATAAAATTTAAATTTTCAAATTTTTAAAAATTTAAATTAAAAGTCAAAGTTTGATTAATTTGACCAAAATTCACTTTTTGGAAAATATTCTTTTTAGTCATACTTTGGAATGATAATTCATATCAAAACTAAAGTTTATATTTAAAGTAACAAAATTAATCATTCAAAATAAAAAAAAATAAGTTTTTAAATCAAAATTTAATTAAAATAATTAAAATATATAAAAAAAATCACAAAGTACAGGTTTGTTACACCTTTTTCCTTGTTCAACATTGAGCATTTTTAACATATAATCTTTGGCTACAGAAAGTGCTTCATCTTTCTCTTTGTTTTTAGCTTCTAGCGCAGCCACCAAACTTGAGATCTTTATAGTCCATTTTTAAATGGTGGTCTGTAGGGTCGTTTTATCTATGGCGAGTTTGCCACTTCTGTGATATGCATACTCAAGTTATGCTTTTAGTGACTTAAATTTCTCCTCATAAGTTTTCCTTTCATCTAACAACTGTTTAACTCCTTGTCACAATGAGCAATAATTTGATCACTGCCCTATTTCTTGAACTCCTTCTGTTGAAGGAGTAACTGATCACTTTATTAGTGTCAGACAAGAATTGAGAAAACCTCCTTTATATATATTATTGATTGTATACTTCATTAACGTGTGCTTTGGTGTGTCAGTAACATCAGAGGGACTTCTCTTCAAAGGATACGCCAATTTTATGCCATAAAAGCAGAACGTAGGGAAAGCTATCTATAGCACAGCTAGTTGCATGCTTAAGATAGGTTCCCGAGACCACTGTAGAAATATGAGCTAAAGTAAGCTCTTTACTGGATTATTGGTGAACAGGCTTGAAGGTCGTAGAACCAGCAGGTCAAGTAACGTGTTTGGATTTATGGGAAAATACCATAGGCTGTGTAGAAGGGACACTGAATTGAAAGCCTTTGGAAGCTTGGACACTGAATTAAAAGCCTTTGGAAGCTTAGAAGAGGGAATAAGGTCGAGCCTTGAAGTGTGTCGATCTTATTCTTTTAGAATAGGAAAGTGCTTACGATATTGAGTGAGGGATTTCCTACCCGATACAGAGCGATCGCGAGGCTCTTGTTCATTATCTTCATGATATCTTTGTTTCTCCTCACTCTTCCTTCTTTTCTCTTTCCTTCGATGCCTCACCAAGTCAGTCTCATATGACATTTCACACTTTCAACGTGAAGATTTGCAGTTGTGATAGCCAGTGGATTGACCATGCAGACTGTCCTAAAGATTGGACTGTTCCATTGTGCCTAAAACGGAAACAAGATTGAATTAAGATGCGAAAATTAAGGAATGACGCATGCAGTGTAAACGAGTTATGACTTTGGATGTTGTGTCAAGTGTCAGTATGTCCTATTGATCCTACATACATGCTAATGCAATCGGCTGAGTGGAGTTATCTTCCTTGCAACTGTTGAAGGTCTATCGCTAGCCATGCGAATATGGGAATCGATGTTAAGAAACTGAGATTAGCAAAGTCATAATCGAGGATACTCCCAAGAGAGCCAAAAGGTCATCGATTTGAGGGGTCGGAGTTGCCTCCATAACCAGAGTTCGCTCTAGCTTTGAAATGGAACGGGCGATATTATCTTTACTCTTAAATGTTGAGCAGGAGACGTTGCTCGCTCATCTCCATCTGTTTCTCCCATGGGTTCATATCAAAGATTCACATTATCAACATCGACCCCATCCTTACTATTGTCATCTTACTCACCACCGTCATTATCGTCATAGTCTTCATCCTTCCATTGATCAATAGGAGGTTCTTCAGTTGTAGGTTAGGCCCTTTGATTTTTAGTAGCTGGCAGCTCAATCTTAGCCCTTTAACCAGATTGAGCACCTCTATGGGTAGTGGAAAGAATACTAAGGTTGTGACCATTGTGTAAAAGATAGAAGTGTCGCATCAATGAGTCAATTATAATAAATTTCATCATCCATTCATTTGCGGATATATCTTTTAGAACTTGGAGTGTATGTGCTAGAGCTGCGCCATCGGGTTTTCTTATAATATCTGTAAATTTTAAGATGACGGAGTCAATATTCGAGATCGAATAAAGTTCATAAGGTTGAAGAATAATGATAGAGCTTACCCTTAATAGTCGCTATTGAGCGAAGCTAACTGGATAGCTACGAAGAAATACTTGTCTTTGAAATCATTGAGTTTATTCTAAAGGCCGATAATTATGCGATAGCCCTTAGATCATTGTAAATAAGTCAAAGACGTACTATTTTTATACTTCTTGAAACCGTATACATATCAATTCTTGAAAAAATTGGCACCCTATCCAAGTGGCTTAGAAAGGTTATACAGATTTAGTTTAATGAGGGACAACCATTGGGATGAAGTTGGGGAGAGGCAAGCTTCATAAATTACATAACAAGCCAGATGAACGGTTGAATGAAGAAGACTCGCAAAAAGGCACATATAACGATTACCAACATATAGCTTTTCAGTGGATCATAGGCTCCCTGAAAAGGCTCTAGGGATGTTGTGCCAATCACATATTTTCTTAGCATTCGCCTCAGTCAATGTAAATGCCAAAGAATCTATAGGGTTGTCAAGAATCATAGTATCCTCAATATAGGTATTAAGGGTAATTCCTATATAGGTTTCATCTCCATCACGAAAGGAACTGCTTGTAAAGACTACCTATCTTGACGATGTGACGGTCGAGATCTAGAAGGTGTTGAAGTAGAAGTCGGGGTAGAAGTTGAAGCTATTATGGATGGAGTGGATACTGTAGTGAATGGACCTGCGCCTACGGAAGAGAGATGTGAGGTGCATTTGAGGTTCATAACTTACTTAAAATCTCAATACATGAGATAGGTCATGAAGGATTTAACTTTGATCTTCATGTTATAGTTAAGTCTTATGTATTAAATGTATAAGATCCAATGGATGTTGATGTGTATGACTGATTGGATCCTATACATTGACGGAGGGCAGTGATGTGTAATTAATTCTATGTGGCATGTCATGTGTCTAGAGCCTGGTGAATGCAAACACTCTGTGTAGATAGCTTGCTCGTGCAGGTAAACAAGCATTATCACACTATGGAACTGTGTGTCAGATTTCACCCATTATCATAGAATTTACAAAAATAGAACCGTTGTTCAGAGTGACATGGAGCTTTCCTTTGCAGGGACATAGAAGTGGAGTATTGATCTAAAGCATTGGTACATGGTTACTCGGGTCTCGAAACATGTTTGTGTGTGACCGTTATGTGGAACCGTCCTACCAAAACTAGGACATCAATCTGTACTCAATCACGAACAGTGGAAGTCGAACACTCTTTCCTAACACTTTAGAATTTTTCAAAATGAGCAAAACCTTGGCAATGTACAATTTTGGGACATAGCCTAGGTAAACCGAGGAAAAACATCAAGCACATGAAGGTGCTTGCGTACTTGGGTTCCAATCCGAGTCATCTTGAAGCCTACTTTAGAAATTCCAAGGAAGGTGTAAATTTAAGTTTTTGTATCCATGGCCAAGTACAACGTAGGGGATAAAGTGTAGAGATGAGGCCAAGTAAGGCCATTACCAAACTCAAGAAACCCCTGATCAACAACCACCGCCTACCTCAAGTCGAAGCCGGTGCAAAGAGGCGACATTAAAGTTGAAATACGATTGAATCAATGATGAGTTATGATAATTCGAAGATGCTGAGGCACCTAAGCTAGCATTGGTAAATGACAAAGGTGGTCGACGGTGAAGTTAGGGTTGGTTGTGGCATTAGCAAAGTGTGGGAGAAGATGAATCTCGAGAAACAAAAGTTGAATTAGCAAGAAATGCCAATAGACGTAAGTGAAAGTGAAAACGTGAATAAATGTTACTTAAATATAGTACTTGCATAAAATTCAATATCAATCCATAAGGATAGGTACTGAGTCATGAAGTCAAAAAATAAATAAAGGAAGGAGAGAAGAAATGAAAGAAAATGTAAAAGGATGGCAACTTGAATGATGAACAAGAAAGGAAGATGAAATCCTACCTGACCGAATGAGAAAAGGAACTATTGAACTATCAAAATTTTCAGAGCCAAGTGAAAAATTATAAGCAAGACAGTTTAGGTCTTATGTTATCCAAGGGATATTAATCTGCAACTATTTAGAGTGATGTATGGATCAAGAAGAGGTGAATCGCTTTCTAAGATAGTCCAGAGGATGAGCCACCTTTTAGAATCAGAGCTTGGCGTCAATGATTGTCTTGATAAAACGCATGCCTTGTTAACACAAGGCATACTTTAGGAGGGGAAATGTTATCCCGCTTTTGAACTCAAGAAATATCTCACGAATGAGGACCATTGAATTCCATTAGACCAACTAGAAGTTTAGAAGGCAAGTCCAATGCCAAAGTACAAGTGAAATCTAAAGAGTTAGTACTGATCCTCACTTGCTACGAGAAGGTACTTAGCCACTACTTATATATGTCAAATAATGGGATAAAAGATGAAATTACAAGTCAATGGCACAACTTGGCACCATCTCTTGTAATCTATGATTAGTCATCGAAGTAGTTAGCCTAGCGATGGAAGTTAAAGCAGGTAATGTACAAAACGTTTAGGTCGCATAACTTGGTATCGAGTTATGCCACCACTTGTTACCGGGTTATCATTATTCGTGATTTACCATGATCTCTTGCCTGAAGCTTCACATCGGTAGTGGAGAATGTTAGGAGCTTACTTGGTCATTTTTGTGATAGTTTTCGTCCATGAACAGAGGGAGAGGTGCAAAGGAGAATGAACTTTTTATATCTTCTCTTCTATTACTTTGTTATCCGATTTAACACCGAAACTCGGTCGAATCCTAACCGGAGTTGTAGGAAATCAAGTTATAAGATCATCATTATCAGAAAATCCACAATCAGGAACAAAGTTAATAGTGGATGTAGGCTATTGATTTTGACCGAACCAATATAAATCTTGGGTGTTCTTCCCTCATTTTAATTTCTTAATACTTTAATTTTCACTTGTTAATCAATTGGGTGTTTATCCCATTTTAGGTGCAAACAAACATAACAATAAAAAAATTATTTTTAAAATTTAAAATTATTTTAAATCAAAATTTGAATTTTTAAATTATTGTCATATTTATAAACTATTTTAATAAATTTTAATACTTGTTGTTTTCACATTCTCATAATAAAAAAACTTATCTATATAATTTAAAAATCGAAATGTAATATTTATTAATTTAGAAGTTAAGTTATAATTTGTAATATTACAAAAATAAATTTTTGCAAGGAAAAAATTCAATTTCGATTTTCGTATAGAAATTTAAATTAAGAAAACCATTTTTAATCAATATGGATTCATTTATAAAATGTTGACTTTGGTAAAAGTTTTTATGGCTGAAAATGAAGAAATTTATATACATTTTATTCATGTATGATTATATAATATTATTTGCATTTACATATAATTAGAATCTTATATAAGTTAAAATATTTTCATATATTGTTTTATGTTTTTTCAAAAATAAAAAAATTATTTATACATATAAATATAATTAAAAATTAAAAATAACATATTTAATTTGGATTTGAATTTCAAAAAAAGATATTTTAAATCTATGTCTAATTTAAATTTGAACTTTATTTAGAGATTTCATTAGGGATTTAAATTGTTTTATATTCAAATTTATATGTACAGTTGTTTTACATATAATTATGTATATAATTACTTTTATACATATATGTATTATTTTTAAATATAAGTATATTTTATATTATATTTATATTATATAACAATAGAAATCAAATACGTATATGAACGGGCTAATGTCTTCATTGCTGGTCAAATACCAACACTTGGATAGTGGCCTGTTAAACTATGTACATATTATATGTTGTACATACAGATACACATATATGTGTATTTGATACCATGCACACATTGTATCATCCTTATAAAAAAGAAAAATCTTTATACAAATCAATTTAAGTAAATAATGATTTTATTTTAAAAAAGTTGTAGTGGATTTTTACTTCAAAGGCCCAATAAGATCCAAAATGGTAAAATTTTGAAATTCACCCACTGAATGCTTTGTATGCTAGACTAGATCCAACAATGGCATCAAAGTCGAAAGCCCATGTGATCTAAATTAGTAGTTTTGTGGCGAACTTATTAAGCTAGCCATTTAGTAGGGCGTCTAGAAAAGAAGTGTCGAAGGTTGAGTTTGGATAATCAAGTGCTCTACCTTACTTGGCTACTGGCCTAGCTCGAAAGGATGTGGTAAGCCCAAAGGTTATCCCTAATGAAAAAACATAATTAATTTTGTCCATTAGGCTAATTTTCATAATCTATTCTGAAATTATAATAAAATCTAAAATTTAAAAGTTTAATTCAAAATAAATAAAGTAAAATTTTTAAGTTAAAATGTTAAATTTAAATTAAGTAACAAATTTATAAATGTTATAAAATAATTTTCAAATTTTTTTTGAAAATAAATTAATTATTTTAAAAATTATTAATAATTAATTATATTAATAAATTAAATAATCAATTGAACAGTTAAATAATTAAATTAATAATATATATATATATATTGCTTGTTACATATTGCATTATCTTAAAATGTTTAAGATATCATGAATGTATATAATTTTTGAAATAAATTTTAATTATTTAATTTTTTTTAACTAAATAAATTAGTTAAATGTTAATTAATAAGTAATATAATACATATATATCAAAGTTATATATGTATAACTTTAAGTGCTATAGTATACATATTCAATTTAAAATGTTTAAATGGGTAAAATAAAAGTAATTAAAATATTAATTAATTAAATTAATTATATAATATTTTAATATTATAAATAAGATTGTAACATAAGTTGATTAAATTATAAAATGTTATACAAGAATAACCTTATATAATATGAAAGTATAATAAAAGACAGAACTATAAGAAATCCAAAATATATTTAAGGAATACATACATATATATAGTACGTATACCATGATTTTAGAAGCGTGTGAAACTTGAGTCGCAAGGATATTAATAAGAAATGCATTATTCCATAAGTCAATATCACTCAACTAAATATATAAAAGATTACGAATCTTTAATATAATTGTTGTCTTCACCATTTTTATATTAACAAATCACTTGCATACTCCTTAGTTGTTGGTATGCCTCAATCTAAGGATGTTATATGTAGTACTATCAATATATTGAAAAGATGAGGTAATATATACGTGCGTTTATGTTGATATTCCCTAAGGTACATGCATTTATACTTAGGCCATCGCAAAATGGTAGGTACGAGTGAATAATCTCTTCTAATTTGTTGATATTCCTCGAGGTCGAAATGAGACTAGGACAAAGACCACGGGTTAGGAATGTATATGATACAACCAATAATGTATTATCCATCGCTTGTGGGCCTATAATTTGTTGATATTCTTCAAGGTCAGAATCCCAAGGCAAGCGAGTTCTAACACCATTAGAGAATTAGAATGACTTTTATGTTTCATCTTATGGTTTTGAGAAACATAAAAAACTAATAGGTGCTTATTAGTGTACTGAAATGTAATGTTAAACCTTATTAATATTCTAAGAAAATTTGTTATGTATAAATTAAATTAATCCACTTTAACAAATTTGTACAAATTAATACGATTGATAAAATGTTTATTCATTAGAATATATAAATGGACTTAATTTAGATTGACAAATAGGAATGTAAATATATTTATCAATAAATCTTGCATGTTATCATTTTAAGCCCCATGCAAGTGCCTAATTATACAACTACCATTTATAACTTGGAAACTTACATGTTTATTTTCCTGAGATTATGTATTATCTTTTATGAGCTTCGAACCCTGAAATATACACAAGAATATGGAGTTTTATCCATATCTAATCACATATAACTATTCTATGGCGAATGATCGCGATTCTTAGTGTACAAAACCTCAACGATATTAGTTCATTCTAAATGAGCAAGTAAACCGTAATGAAAGATTGCGTATTCAGTATGGTTGATTAGAATTAAGATCTTGTCGTGTTAAATATAAAAATAGATCAAGAGCTATAAGATAGATACAAGAATTTGATCACTGAAATGTCAGCTTGATCGGATTACCTAAGGTGCAACTTATTTAGTATTCTTAAATGTTAAGGATGATCTAATGTGTTTTTTTAAAAGAGTTCGATATGATCTTTTGACAAGGTTTTTCTTAGAATGGTTCAACTATTTGGAAAGGAAAATGAATGTTCGAGAGTATATAAAATTTAAGGCATGGTTTGGATGAAGTGAGTGAATGCTCACTTTTCTTCATGAAGAGGCATCGGAAAAGAGAATCGTATAATAATTATAGATTCTTAACAAGGAATGAGAAATATGATTTCTATTCTAAAATGTATTTTCATATAGACAATTGTTTTCCATGAGATCTATTTCTTCAAGTTTAAGAAATTTGATCGAAATTCTAGACTGTAAACTAATTATAGTAAATGAAATAATAGCCTATATTAAGTTGTTGAATAAAGCTTTATATTTCATACGCTACTATAGTAATGGAAAAAATAGTGGAAGCATAACATATACCAAATATTGGCGATCACTGAAAAAATGTATAAACGTACCAAGTATTATTTGTGAAATAATAACTATTTTCAATATTGACTGAAAACATGCATGGAAATTACAAAAGTATCTAAATTTTTTGCAATTATTTTAGAATCATGGACTAAGCCGCAATTTTAAGAAATAATTATTTACCCATATGATTATGAATCATATGGTAGTAGTGAATTATATCTCAAACGATAAAGGTCAAAGCACCTGTTCAGTGGGAATGCAAAAGAGTTGGTGAAATCTTTTGATTGATATATAGATATATACAATCGTATATCTAACAATACTAAAACGATTCCACGTACTTCTTAAATTCACTAATGAATTATCACAGACATGGTATGTGCATTTGATACACGTGAAGTATGTATATTATAAGCTCATAGAATATCAAATTGAAGTAAGTAATGTAACAAGCAAAATAAAAAAAATGAATTGATTGATCAAATAGGTGAGTATACTAGGAAAAGTTCCAAATGTATCTAAAAATAAATAAAGATTCATTCTCCAAAGTCACTCCTACCTATGGTACATAATGATGTACCGATAATGAGTGATTGGACTTTGTTGAACAAAGAACGATTCATAATGTATGAAGTTGAGTTAACTTCTTTCTGTACGGTTATGTACTTTTGAGAAGTATATATGATTTAAATATATTTCATCTGAAGAAAAATTTACAAAATCATACAAGATAAGATTTTATAAGGTACCCCAACATATCATAAGTCAATGAGTTAATAGGTTGTGCAAGTCAAAAGACTACACGTAATAATTGTTTATGAGGGATCTTGTGAGGAGCACCCCAGAAGAAGTTTAAGAATGGTCGTCACTGAATGAATGATGTATATTTTAAACATAAGTTTCATAAGCTAAAACTAAATCAGTTATGTATATAAGGTGATTCATATAATGTTTATGAATACCAGTTATGTTGCACCAAGAAACAATTGTTGTTTCAAAAAACACCAACTTCATGACAAATGAATTTATTTTATAAATTATTGCTAGTGGAATTTGATACGATCCAAAAATAAAATTGATTATGAGGAGTTAAATGTAGTTAATCACACAAAGTTGGCCTCTAAACATTAGAATGCCTAATAAGTACATATTAAGGAGAACCCTTGAGCATCTTATCAGTGTCGAGAATAGATATTCCTTAGTTGTCAATCAAACCATTAAGATTGTTAGCTCTACCATATTGTATGATGCGCAAATCTAAAATGGATTCAATTACATTATCAAAATATGGTTTTAAAAGCTGTACCCAAAGGAATATGATCTATCAACGTCAAACATGTCTTCAAGAGAAAGACTACTGTAGTTACAATATAATGGCAGGATTGAAAATAATAACATGGTAAATTTTGATTGTTAAAATTAACTTAACAGATTCATCATTCAATGTGCTCAAGTTAATTTATATTTTACTCACAAAATTATCCTCTAATATGAGTTTTTGTTTTGTTACATATGTATTGAAATACAAAATCATAAATAATGATTTATAATGGGTCGTCTGCTCATAACAACCAAAGTATCTCGAAGTCGGTGGAAGCAATACCTAGTTTATGGGTTTTCGATATGATCCAAGAAGATAAAAAGAATATCATTCGACAAGCATCAGAGTTGAATAAGTTTTTGATAGAAATATCAAATAGCATGATTTTCAATAAAAATGCAGAGGAATCATATGTCTATAGGAAAAAACACTAAAAAGGTACATAAATATTTCTAAACTATAAGTAAACAAAGTACTACTGATTATTAACAAAGCACACATGTTAAAATCAATTCTAGGTTAATTGTTTAAATTCTCAAAGTAGGAATTTTCATACATGTTGTATTGACTACCATAACATATCTAGCTAATGTATTTGATACATGAAGCAAATATCGAATCCATATTAAGATCACTAGATGGTAGTCAAGGGTACTCTAGAGTATTTACGAAATAGTAGAGAATTGTTTATAGAAAACAACGAGCTTCTTATGAAGAAGTATTTGAAATCAAACTTCATAAGTTATATCAAGTGTAATATGACAATATTAAATTCATATTGAAACCCTAATTAAGATGCTTGAAGTTGGAAATGTTCCAAACGAAAAGTTATGGCTGATTCAACAAATAGGCTCTGTATATCTCCTTGAATAAGGTCACAATAAAAGCAGTGTATAAGTATAAAAGTCCGAATTTATAACCGAGCTAAGGGTGATTGCAAGTTTGAAGATACTATTCACTGTTACATGATAAAAATGTCATGATAAGAGCTCACTAAAGTCATGATACACCTAATAGTTCTACATGATAAATTTAGTTTATCAGCATCGGCAAGAGTTGATTGACTAAATAGATAATTAAAACAACATAGCAGATCCATTCGCAAAGGGGCTAGCTTGATTGGTTCTCATCATACTGATTGAAGTGATCGGCATATTTTCTCCAAGTGCAAGTGGGAGATTGATAGAGTTAGGGGGATGCCCTAGGGATAATTCTATAATTTACTATGAATTATTAACTCTGTGGTAAAATCTTGTTTGAAATAAAATGTGCTTTTCTTCCTATTATATACTTGATATAATTTGTTAAGTTACTTAATTAATTAATTATTTATTTATTTAAGTACATTTAATAGTAGATCCATAATTGATATGTTTTGTGATGGTATTTACATTGTGTTGTAATCATGTGAAATTTATCCTAATGAATTAAGAATTTTTTTTAAATGTTCCTTGTCTAGATGTATCAAGACTGGACATCGATACATCCGTTGAGACTGGAATATGTAACGCTCTCAACTGTTGGGCAGTATTTTACGCATGGCAGCTGGAGACACCAAGATGTTATGTAAGGAGAGTTATTAGATAATAATGGAATAACCCACTCAATAGTTCTCTATTTGTTAATATAACTAAGGTCAAATGGAAAATATCGAAGTAACGATATTGCGCTGTTTTTTTTTACTTAAGAGTACTATTGAACTTCAATGTGGACACTCCACTTTGATTATAGTTAAATCGTGGCATGAACGACTATAATTCGATCTGAGTTGAAGCATTGGAAGTGAAAAACTACTCACTAGAGAATTATCTCCTTTGTTATATGAGGTTAGTATCATGACCAAATGTAGTCAACTCAAAGTCAATGCCTCTGGCCAGAGCAATTCGACTAATTATTATTATATCGAACATATTACTTTTGTTTGGACTATATATGTTCAATGTGAACGATACTGGAATTTTGATCAATCCCAAATTACATAAGTCATAATCTAACATAGGTTTGATGAAGAGAATTGATGTAAATAATTGTCACTACCGAGGACCACTGTAACGACCCGGAATTTTAGGCAATATCAATTTAATAATCTGTATTAATAATTAATTTGGTTTGATAATTTTTCTTTGTAATTTTAGTTTAAATTGGTAAAATGGATAAGATTTATTTTTCAAAGTTAATAAAATTTTATTCTATTTATAATATATATATTTGATATATATTGTGAATAGCAAAATCTTTTGTTTTAAATAAAGTCGAATTTTCAAATTGTAATATATATGTATGTATATGTTATAGTTTGATATTGTTCTGAAATTTAATTAATCTATTGATAATTTATATATGTTTGAATTGTAATTTAAAGCTTTGTTTTAATTTATATTTTCAAAAGTTAATTTAGATTAATTCAATTTATTTTCAAAGTATAAGATAATGGTTTATTTAAAATATGATAGTTTAAAAGGATTTAATCAAAGTTTGCTTTGTATTATTTAAAGTGTTTAAATTAAAATGGTTATATATAAGTTTTAGATTCTTAAAATACATGTATAAGAGATTTATTTATATTATAATTAGTTTTATAATATTTTCTTTAAAAGGTAAATTTATATTTACATATGTAAGTATTTATTAATTTAGTAAATTAAATGAGTAAGTTCATATTAACATTTTAAATTAAATAAGTAAGCTTACATTTTCTTTTAAATTAAATAAAAATTTATAAAAAAATACTTAATAATATGTGTAAACATATTAACATGTTTGTGACATATATAAAGCTATTAAGCAAATTAAATGACAAGTGTAAGTTTAATTTACAAGTGTCTTTATTTTAAAATTTTACTTTCTTTAATTTTTATAAAACATAACATAATTCATTTAAACATATAGAAAGTTTGTTTTTCCTCTTTTAATTTCCAATCTTTCTTATTCTTCTCAAATTCCTTTTCCTTTCTTCATTCTTTCAAATTAATGGCAACCAGAAAATAACAAAACCTGAAACTTGAATTTAAAAAGCAAATCAAATCTGTGATGGAAAACTGCAATTTAAAATCTGAAATCTAAGCCAAAAGCAAAAGCAAATCTGCAACCTTCAACCTGTAAATTCAAAGGGATCAAGATCAACATCAGTTAACACATTTAATCATCAGATTGAAGCATGCAGTGGGATTTCTTCAGCAAAAACATTTTTTTTCAGATTTAATGTTCAGAGCCTAGAAAATTCAAAAAGACTGCTCTGTTTATAAATAAGAGGTGAGTAAATCATTTTAAAAATAGTTTAATTAATCTGTGGTTGGATGATGATGCATGCAATGAATTTTGCATGGATGATGAATATTTGTTTATATGAATGCATGTTTGTTTTGATTGCCTGTAAATAAGAAGATAGGTTCTGTTGTTTGCAGATTTTGATTTTTCCCTCTTTAAATTCAATATCATTTTTTTAATCATTGTAGTCTTTGATTTGCAAACAATAAATGATTAGAATCGTGTAATATAACCACAAAAAATCATTCCAGGAATTCATTTCAAAATTTGTAAAACAACAGTGAAAGCCCAATTTTTCAAAATAATCAACTTGCGTAATTTCAAATTTACATTATAGGAATGGATTCGTGTTTGAAAATCATGAATTTTAACATGCAATTCATAATTTTAAAGTTGATAATCTGTTGGTAATGGGAAATGATTGATTTTGACAATTCGACGAATTGCCGAAGATCAATGTGATGATTGAAGCTAGATTTTTAATTGAAGCTTGTTCTTGTGTAGTGGATGAAGGGAAAAATGTTGAAAAAAATTTCCTATGATCGAATCGTTTGAATTCGATCAAATTAGGGTTTAGCATGTTTTTGTTTTCGGTTTGACTGTATTGGCATTTGCGGTTCGGATTCGTGACCAGGGTCGTTCGCTTTTGGGGAAAATGAAGCTCGTGACGAGGCGTTTCGATGGAGAGGTCGGCGTAGTTCAACGGCGTTGGATGGTCGTTGGCGATGGGGGTTTTTCGGTCGAGTTTTGCTGCAGTTTTTGATGCGTAGGGTCGAATTTCGATTCGTGGGTTATTTTTCAGATCTGGGTTTGTTTTCAGGCTCACGTGGGTTCAGTTGATCTTCGAGCATAGTCGCGACGTTCGTCGGAGGTTGGCGGCGTTGGTGCAAGTGCACCGTGTGCACGTCGATTCTGTGAGGAGGAGTTTTCGTTGGAAGCTCGGGTTAGCTCTCGTGTTATTCTCGGTGACAACTCGAAGTAGCGGATCTGGGTTTTGCTTCGAGGCACGCTCGTGTTTTTTCGATGTTCGACTCGAGTTTGTGGTCGTGTGCTTTTCTGGTTTGTTCTGTGTAATGGTAAGTTGCTAAGTAAACTCGAGTTTTGTTGGTTTTGTTCTGTGTAGTGATAAGTAACAAGATTAACTTGTTATTTTTTTTAAATAAATAAAATCAATATTTAAGATTTTACAAAAGAAAATAAACTTACAAGTTAAAACTTGTTCTTTGAAAATAAAAGTTAATCAAACATTTAAAAATGTAAATTAAATTTATATTTCAAATTTAAAATGTTTTAAGATGATTGTTTTTGAAAATAATTATCTAATTAAATTTTGAATTTCAATTTAAAAGAGTGTTTTGAATTTAATTATTTAATCAAAGTTTTAAGTTAAATTTTGAAGTAATGTTTTTAATAACAAAGTTTTCAAATTATTTTGAAAATAAATATGTTTAAATTGGATAATTAAAGTGTTTTAAATTTTAAATTTGATTTCTAAATGCCTTATTTTCAAATAAGGATATTGTTATGATTTTGAAAACCAAATTGAATAAAAAAATTTAAGTTATTAAAATTTGATTAATTTCAAATAATTTATTTATGAAAATAAATAAGTTTAAATTATTATTGATATGAACTTAAAAATACTTAATTATTATGATTTATTAAAGGGTTTTAATTAAAATAAATGATTATCTTAATTAATAAAGGATTTTGAAATATAAGAAGTTAATTAATTAATTATTTAATTAATTTTAAATAAATAGTTAATTGTTTATTTAATTTTTAATAATCACTTAATTATGTATTAATTAAGTGTAATTATTTGATGAAGTAATTAATGGTTAGCTATTGAATGTAATTAAGTAAAGGAAATTACTTATGGAAGTAATTAATGGAAAATTACTCATGGGAGTAATTAATGGAAGTGATTAATGGTTCATCACTAGATGTTATTAATCTATGGATTGATTAATATAATTGTTTTGAAGTTAATTAATTATAGAGTAATTAATTAATTAAAGAATGAAGAATTGTTCAATGATGGAATTATTTACTTGTTAAGGTAATTAATTAAGAGAGTAATCATCTAATGAAATAATTAGAAGATAATTACTTATATAAGTAATTAAAGGTTTATTACTTAATTAATTTAGTTAATTAATTGATGTGATTAATTAATTAATGAATGAGATTAATTTAAGATTAATTACTAAGTGTAATTAATTAAAAATATAATTAATTAATTAATTAAGGATTTATTAATTATTTTAAATTGAATAATAATTACTTAATGAAGTAATTAAAGATGAATTAATTAGATAAATTAATCAAGGGTTAATATAATTAATTAAGATGTTAATTAAGATAAGTAATTACTAATTATTAATTACTATTTATGATTAATGAGATGATTAATTACAAGTTAATTATCTAATTTATTAAAGAATTATTAATTAATAAGGATCATTAGTTAATATAATTGATGAATTAATCAAGGTTGATTAGTAAAAGTAATTAAATTAAGTGTGATTAATTAATTGTAATTAATTAAGGTTTAATGTAATTAATTATAATTGATTAATTAATGGAAGCAAATGAAGGATCATTAATTAATGTAATTATTGATAGTAATTAAAGGTTAATTACTGTATATGGTTAAGGACAATTACTTGAATGTAATTAAAGGACAATTAATCAAGGAAGATTAATTAAGGAAGATCATTAAGAGATGATTAATTTATTTATTTAGAATAAATTAATGAAGAAGGATATAAGTAATCCGATTGATTAGGAGTTAATCAATTCTGCTTTCGGGTGATCGGTTAATATTGATTGGTTAATATTTATTGATTGATATTGGGTGATTGCTATTGGATGATTGATATTGGGTGATTGGTTGATACTGGATGATCTGGATATCTCTGATACGTGATATGCAGCTTTGTGAGATGAATGTTTGATATGAATTATCTATTGTGATAATGTGATTCATCTATTTGTTTATATCATCCTGAATATAAGTTTAAATGTTTAAAAACCCTTAAAACAACTTGGACATTAAAATGGCGTTTGGATTCGATGAGACCGGGATCGGGTTTCCATATTTGGATATCCGAAAACCACATCAATCCAAATTAAACGTTAGGTCGTGAATCCAAGTGGAGCATAGTGAAGACTCGAGGTGTAAGAACTATTCGTCAGTATAACTCTGAGGGTGATTCCGTGATGAGTTTGACAGAGATAGTACTTACAGGTTCGAGATGGTGATTTAGAGTGCAAGGGCTATGGTCGTTGACTCTAAGGGTAATTCCAAATGAGTGCAACGAGATAGTGCCTTCGGTTTCGTTCGAACCCAGAACGAACTTGTATGCATTGAACGCTTTCAGAACATCGTCAGGTGGAACTCTTGAGTACTCATATTATATATGAGTAGTCGTGGAATTCAGGTTTGCTTGACGAATTCTGGAGGAGATATGGAGCAGGAGGCTTCCACGTGTAGATATATTATGGTTCCGCTGTGTTTGTGATATTTGTATCTTGTGATATCTTGAGTTGTATAGTTAGACAGATGTTTATAACTGTCTAATATGTGTTGTATAAGTTGTGTACTCTGATGTAATATGATACTATGTAATAATTTAAGTGATATATTATATTTCATTCGTTCCGCTGTGAGTTATCTGATGTTGTTGTGTTTCTTTTTTCTTATCTTTTCTTCTTCTATCCCTTTCTTTCTTAATTAGTGATGCGATTTTCTGGTGTTAGAAAGTTAGGTCGCTACAGTTGGTATCAGAGCGTTAGGTTGAGTGAATACCTACGCTCTGGAGTGGCGTCTTTCTTGAGAGAGCGTACTTGTAATTTTTATACATAACTATATATATATATATATATATATCTACCTGATCCGTTGGGTTATCTGTTTGGATTTTCCAACATAAGTTTTTGAGGCAGATGGAGTAGTGGTATGTGTGTAACACGACTACCACTGATGGAAGAAGTGATGATATCTTGATAACTGCGTAATGAGATGCAGTATCTATGGATATTTTCAGAAGATGTTTTCTCTTGAAGCAGTTTTAGAAGTGGTTGAGAAGCAGTCTCTACCTACCGCAAGGAAGACTCGTCTGTGTAGAAGTTGTCTGGATCTTTAGCTAGGAGATTGGCTGTTTTGGAATATGAGACTAAGGTCTATAAGTTGTTTCGCTTCGGCATGGTCTCATTTGTCATTCCTTAAGGAGTGTGAGATGTTGATGCTTGGTTTGAAGCCCGAATTTCTTGGGAGGTTGTCTGCCATCTCGGAGGTTCGTTGTGTCGTTTGTTGATAGTTTTGGTTTTCAAGAAGCCTTTGGATTAGAAGTCTTTGGTCAGCTATGGTAGCAGTGCAACTCGAAATGTTCGGTGTGCTGTCAAGAAGGTCTTTTAGCTTAGTAGTATCATCGAGGTAGAGTTTGGAAGCAGCAGTGTTGGCCCGTTTCTCCGATGTTTTAGGAATCTTTGTGGTTTTTCTTCAGCAGTCCGGGCAGATGGTGAAGGTTTTCTTGAAGGATTAACCTTGTTTGGAGAATCTTAATGCTGTTCTAATTGGTAAAGAGAGGACAGTTTCTTTGGAATCCGAACTAGGTAGGATCGCAAAAGTGGCTTGCGATTAGTTTGGGAATTTATCTTGGACAATCTTTTGTTTGAGACTGAGGATTCTCATGTAGAAGTAGGAGCTACTGAGGTAATCAGAAGTTTGTCTGCATCTGGAGTTGAGTTCCATATTGTTTTGGTTCCAGAAGTGATACTGGTAGTTAGCCTAGTAGTAGAGTTGGTGTAAGCAGCTCAAAAAATTTTGACGTTTGGAATGGTCAGATCTAATTTTTGAGTTAGATCCTGCTATAATGTTGTGACCGAGTCAGATGGGTCACAAAGATTATATGGATTTGATGAACAAAGTTTCCCGGATATATTGGATAAGTTTGTATTCATGTTCATCAACAATATTCTCATCTATTCCAGGATCAGAGTTGTGCAGCGGAAGCGAGGTAGCAGCTGTGCGAGGAAGGAAGTAAGTTCAGTTTGCTATTGCTTGAGAGGTAAAGCTTGTGTTCTGGATTTCGACGGATTTTGGAAGACTTTTCTGTTGGATAGGATCCAGGAACTGGTTTGCTTTGGTCTAGTTGTTTCTTGAAGCATCAGCATAGGTTGAGCTGATCAGGAAGAAGATTGGCATCCCAGGATTGTCTATTGAGTTTTATAGATATGAAATAAGGAGTTTGGAGTTCGAAGTTGGAGACTTCATTGTTGTTAAGATTTCTCTGGTTAATAGAGCAGTATTTGGGTAAGTTTGGATGGTTAGTTCTGAGGCATTTGAGATTTCTTATCTGTGTTTTTGATAGGATAAGATTGAATTGCCAGTGTGGATAACTGAAATTCATTGTATATCACGTATCTCTGAGGGAGTACGTGTATGATTCATTGTTGGTTGTTGAATCTGCAGTTCAGTTGGATTTGGAAGTTGAGCTGGACTTCAGTATAGTCTGATGTTATATTCAGTTTGGTGAATCTAGAGATGAGTTGAGCTCTGGATTTTGGTGCTGTGGTTAGTTTAGCTTCTGTAGAGCGAGTCTCCCGGTGATTTTTACTTGGGAAACTCTAGATAGTATTAGAGATTTATTCTGATTTGTGTCAGGATAATTAGTTAGGTTTGTTTGTTTGATTGATTGTTATGGTTGTTAGTAACTGGTTGATAGAAATGATTTGCTGTTTGAAATTAAAATCTTTACTGGGTTATTATATTACCTTTCCTTTTAAATTTCGGGGACGAAATTCTTTTAAGGGGGGATGATTGTAACGACCCGGAATTTTAGGCAATATCAATTTAACAATCTGTATTAATAATTAATTTGGTTTGATAATTTTTCTTTGTAATTTTAATTTAAATTGGTAAAATGGATAAGGTTTATTTTTCAAAGTTGATAAAATTTTATTCTATTTATAACATATATATTTGATATATATTGTGAATAGCAAAATCTTTTGTTTTAAATAAAGTTGAATTTTAAATTGTAATATATATGCATGTATATGTTATAATTTGATATTGTTTTGAAATTTAATTTAATCTATTGATAATTTATATATGTACGAATTGTAATTTAAAGCTTTGTTTTAATTTATATTTTCAAAAGTTAATTTATATTAATTCAATTTATTTTCAAAGTATAAGATAATTGTTTATTTTAAATATGATGGTTTAAAAAGGATTTAATCAAAGTTTGTTTTGCATTCTTTAAAGCGTTTAAATTAAAATGGTTATATATAGGTTTTAGATTTTTAAAATACATGTATAAGAGATTTATTTATATTATAATTAGTTTTATAATATTTTCTTTAAAAGGTAAATTTATATTTACATATGTAAGTATTTATTGATTTAGTAAATTAAATGAGTAAGTGTATATTAACATTTTAAATTACATAAGTAAGCTTACATTTTCTTTTAAATTAAATAAAAATTTATAAAAAAAATACTTAATAATATGTGTAAACATATTAACATGTTTGTGACATATGTAAAGCTATTAAGCAAATTAAATGACAAGTGTAAGTTTAATTTACAAGTGTCTTTATTTTAAAATTTTACTTTCTTTAACTTTTATAAAACATAACATAATTCATTTAAACATAAAGAAAGTTTGTTTTTCCTCTTTTAATTTCCAATCTTTCTTCTTCTTCTCAAATTCCTTTTCCTTTCTTCATTCTTTCAAATTAATGGCAACCAGAAAATAACAAAACCTGAAACTTGAATTTAAAAAGCAAATCAAATCTGTGATGGAAAACTGCAATTTCAAATCTGAAATCTAAGCCAAAAGCAAAAGCAAATCTGCAACCTTCAACCTGTAAATTCAAAGGGATCAAGATCAACATCAGTAAACACTTTTAATCATCAGATTGAAGCATGCAGTGGGATTTCTTCAGCAAAAACATTTTTTTTTTAGATTTAATGTTCAGAGCCTGGAAAATTCAAAAAGACTGCTCTATTTATAAATAAGAGGTGAGTAAATCATTTTAAAAATAGTTTAATCTGTAGTTGGATGATGATGCATGCAATGAATTTTTCTTGGATGATGAATATTTGTTTATATGAATGCATGTTTGTTTTGATTGCCTGTAAATAAGAAGAAAGGTTCTGTTGTTAGCAGATTTTGATTTTTTCCTCTTTAAATTCAATATCATTTTTTTAATCATTGTTAGTCTTTGATTTGCAAACAAGAAATGATTGGAATCATGTAATATAACCACCAAAAATCATTCCAGGAATTTTAAATAAGTTTTCATTTCAAAATTTGTAAAATAACAGCGAAAGCCCTATTTTTCAAAAAAATCAACTTGCTTAATTTTAAAATTACATTATAGGAATGGATTCGTGTTTGAAACTCACGAATTTTAACATGCAATTTATAATTTTAAAGTTGATAATCTGTTGGTAATTGGGAAATGATTGATTTCGGCAATTCGACGAATTGCCGAAGATCAATGTGATGGTTGAAGCTAGATTTTTGATTGAACCTTGTTCTTGTGTAGTGGATGAAGGGAAAAATGTTGAAAAAAAATTCCTATGATAGAATCGTTTGAATTCGATCAAATTAGGGTTTAGCATGTTTCTGTTTTCGGTTTGATTGTAGTGGCATTTGCGGTTTGGATTCATGACCGGAGTAGTTTGCTTTTGGGGAAAATGAAGCTCGTGATGAGGCGTTTCGATGGATAGGTCGGCGTAGTTCAATGGCGTTGGATGGTCGTTGGCGATGGGGGTTTTACGGTCGAGTTTTTCTGCAGTTTTTGATACGTAGGGTCGAATTTCGATTCGTGGGTTATATGTTGGATCTGGGTTTGTTTTCAGGCTCGCGTGGGTTCAGTTGATCTTCGAGCATAGTCGCGACGTTCGACGGAGGTCGGCGGCGTTGGTTCAAGTGCACTGTGTGCATGTCGATTCTGTGAGGAGGAGTTTTCGCTGGAAGCTCGGGTTAGCTCTCGTGTTATTCACGGTGACAACTCGAAATAGCGGATCTGGGTTTTGCTTCGGGGCATGCTTGTGTTTTTTCGATGTTCGACTCGAGTTTGTGGTCGTGTGCTTTTCTGGTTTGTTCTGTGTAATGGTAAGTTGCTAAGTAAACTCGAGTTTTGTTGGTTTTGTTCTGTGTAGTGATAAGTTACAAGATTAACTTGTTATTTTTTTTTTAAATAAATAAAATCAATGTTTAAGATTTTATAAAAGAAAATAAACTTACAAGTTAAAACTTATTCTTTGAAAATAAAAGTTAATCAAACATTTAAAAATGTAAATTAAATTTATATTTCAAATTTAAAATGTTTTAAGATGATTTTTTTCGAAAATAATTATCTAATTAAATTTTGAATTTCGATTTAAAAGAGTGTTTTGAATTTAATTATTTAATCAAAGTTTTAAGTTAAATTTTGAAGTAATATTTTTAATAACAAAGTTTTCAAATTATTTAGAAAATAAATATGTTCAAATTGGATAATTAAAGTGTTTTAAATTTTAAATTTGATTTCTAAATGCCTTATTTTCAAATAAGGATATTGTTTTGATTTTGAAAACCAAATTGAATAATTGTTTTTTTAAGTTATTAAAATTTGATTAATTTCAAATAATTTATTTATGAAAATAAATAAGGTTAAATTATTATTGATATGAACTTAAAAATACTTAATTATTATGATTTATTAAAGAGTTTTAATTAAAATAAATGATTGTCTTAATCAATTAAGGATTTTGTAATATAAGAAGTTAATTAACTATTTATTTAATTAATTTTGAATAAATAGTTAATTGTTTATTTAATTTTTAATAATCACTTAATTATGAATTAATTAATTATAATTATTTGATGAAGTAATTAATGGTTAACTATTGAATGAAATTAGGTAAAGGAAATTACTTATGGAAGTAATTAATGGAAAATTACTCATGGGAGTAATTAATGGAAGTGACTAATGGTTAATCACGAGATGTTATTAATCTATGGATTGATTATATTTTAAAGTTAATTAATTATAGAGTAATTAACTAATTAAAGAATGAATAATTGTTTAATGATGGAATTAGTTACTTGTTAAGGTAATTAATTAAGAGAGTAATCATCTAATGAAATAATTAGAAGATAATTACTTATGTAAGTAATTAAAGGGTTAATTACTTAATTAATTTAGTTAGTTAATTACTTGATTAATTTAGTTAATTAATTAATGTGATTAATTAATTAATGAATGAGATTAATTTAAGATTAATTACTAAGTGTAATTAATTAAAAATGTAATTAATTAATTAAGTAATTAATTAAGGATTTATTAATTATTTTAAATTGAATAATAATTACTTAATGAAGTAATTAAAGATGAATTAATTAGATTAATTAATCAAGGGTTAATATAATTAATTAAGATGTTAATTAAGATATGTAATTACTAATTGTTAAGTACTGTTTATGATTAATGTGACGCCCCACCTCTATACCCACGCTAGCCAAGAACACTACGGTGTAATGCTGTCAACTAGCGCGGAGAATAAGGCTGTTGAGGAGCGGCCATCCGTAGTTAGGCCTTACACTAGTATTGGTTATCTCGGTAGGAGTGGTATATATATTTTTTTTCATTTTTCATCTCTGATTTAACTACTCCCATCGACATACCCCAATTCCAGTATAAAACGAACTACGATGGTTCATAATTGTTTAGGACATAAATATAATAATAACACAGATAATATAAATAAATGCGGAACACAGATAACAAAAGTCTCATACATATATATAACTGATATTGGTTACAATACATTTGACACAATACATATGATACAACTACAACTGTCGACTCTGGAAGTTATATATATATACAAGTACATTATCGACTAATATACATGGATACATACTAACCTATACTGTGACACGACAACTCCAAAAGACATGAAAAGTCTTCCTAGCTCAAACAGCAACCCAAAGCAAGATATCTACGACCTGAAATAACTCGGTCTGACCCGAGTATTAAATTCAAAAGAAAATAATACACGGGTCGGTCTAATTCAAACTCAGTTATTAGTGCACAGAAGCAATAATAATTAAATAATGAATAGACGACATTCACAAAAAAACTCGTCTATCCGATCCTTAAATAAAGAAATCGGATAACGATAAATATAACACGTAACGGAGTTAAACAACAAATCAGAAAATTAAACCAAATCAGAATATAATTCAAAATATTTAATTGAATAAACAAAACAGTTCAAACCATTGAAATATCAATTAAAATATTAATTCGAGTAGGGCTACAGTACACGCACGCGCGCACTGCCTCGCCACTACAGCATAGGGAATATGCAAAAGATCAATAAATCAAAACAAGATAGAATATCATAAAAGCCATACCGTGTGGCTGCAGTTCACGCTTGCGTGCACTGCCCTGCCACTACAGTGATAATGTACCCAAAAACTCAATTCCTTGTGGCTGTAGTTCACGCTTGCGTGCACTGCCTTGCCACTACAGTGATGATGTACACAAAAGATCAACGAACCAAAATCAATGAAGGTTCAAATATCAATTCAAAATGTCGATACTGTGTGGTTGCAGTGCACGCACGCGTACACTGCCTCGCCACAACAGCATATACAGAAATAGCAACAAGGAACAAAGGCCAATACACAAGAATTCACAGTGCAAACTAATACACTAAGCAAGTGGCAGCAGTTTAAATTTTCCACCAGGTGAATGAAAAATATGTACACAAATGAATGTACATAACAAACTGCACATGGCAAAATGAATCAAAGGTGCAACGAGAAGCAGTACAACTCAAATGAGCAAGTGCACAAGGCAGTGTACAACATGAAGACATAACCGAATGAAGGTGAGAGCACCAATGATATGGCACCACAGCACACAACAGAAGAAAACACAGAGCAGCTTCAACTTGAAATAATGTCAAAGTGAAATACAGTGACCAAATGAATACAATGCATCAATGCAATGTATCAGTTTCGAAAACAAAGACAGTGGAAAGTACAAAAGTCACCAAGCCATAAACCAAATGCAAAAGGTCAAGTCAGTGACTTAATTTCAACTGCAGCACCAAAGCACAAAGCAGTGGTATAACTACAAAAATAAAAGGAGGGCGAGGGCACCAGAAGTATGGCACCACAGCACACGAACACATAAATGCAGTGGTGACCAAATGCAAATGCAGTATGGAGCAGACAGTTTGCAAGTGAACAACGTACACCTAAATGCATAGTGCAAACTTCTGCACCAATTCAATGGAAACAACTACAACACTGAAATGAAGTGGATGGCTAACTCAAGCATCAGCAAGTGATAGATCAGAGTAGTAGGGAATGTATGCTGCAAATGAAAAATGCAGTTGCAACATGAATGACCTAAAGGCGGTGAAGTGCTGACTGGAAACAGACTACAAAGGCATCATCAAGATTGACATAAAGCAGTGCTACAGGTGGGCAGTGCAACCACCAGGCATTGGCACATAGATTATACCAAAATAAGGGAATATCACTGCAACATGCACCAGTGATGCATGATGATAGCAACTACAGAATGATAGCACCCACAACTACTTCAACGTGGAAAATCCAAATATGTAACTGTTTTACATATACTTAAGCAAATTCAAGTAACAAAGTAGTTCAGACTTGAAGCCATCAAGTGAACAAAAATATAAAAATCGAATGAGTGAAGACACCAAAGATACGGCATCACAGTAACTAATTCCAGTGTAGTAAAAAAATGAAAACCAAGACACCAAGTATGCCTAAAGTTAATGCAACCTAGTACAGTTTGGTGAACCGAAATGAGGCCACAATTGTACAACTACACCAGACCAATTTCCATCAAGTAAACAAGACTCAAGTCAGTACACCTGATTTGGCAAAAGCTCAACGGCAAAGGCAAGCATAATACAGGTATCAACAGAGAATGCTTGCAACAGTGGTGATGCAATGCAAACAACAAGAATGTCACAATGAAAAATGCAGTAACAACCGGTACAATGACAAAGACAGTGCAACCATCCTACGAGACCAAAGAATGGCCAGAGAATCACAAACTTGAACAGAATCAGAAATCAAACTTCACTAAAAAAATGCCAAGGCCAACATTAAACAAGTCAGTGCCCAAAATCGAACCAAATCAACTTCAATAAAAATCAAGTTGAAGCATAGTATGGTCCACCAAACAAAAGTCCCCAAAATCAAGTGACTGAAGTCACAAAAATCGAAACCGTGGGTGAATTGAAACCATCAAAAATCATCGACATTCAAACAAAACTAAACTGTCGAAACACGAGTGGAATTAGATGTGAGTGAAGGGATCACTCACCTTGTCGACGAATTGAAGCAGTTGAAACGAAGCCGAAGCAAACGAGGAAACGAACGAAGTTAGCAACCATAAATTGTCGCGGCCCTAATTTGAGAGCGAACGAAGAAAATTTGGAAGCCGCCATTTTTGTTTACTTCGTTTTTGGGCTTAGGGTTTTTCGAATGAAGGAAAGGGAGGGGGATTGGTATTTGTTTTGCAAATTTATCATAGCCAAATTAAAAACATGGGCCACAATTAAATTTTTAAAACCCATCAATCTTTTTAACAATTTTATAAAAGAATTTTAACTCAATTTAAAAACTTCAGTTGGCAATTTGCAACAATATTTATCGTTTAAATGTCGATTATTAATTGATGCGAAATACCGGGTTGTTACAGACTCCCCTCCTTAAAGAAATTGCGTCCTCGCAATCATAAGGAATAAATGGACAAAAGGTAACAACCATAAGAGCATATCATTACAAGATGAAGAAATTCGAAATAGGAAGTTCACTGTAAAGAGCATGAAAGAGTAAGCTTGAACGTGTTTGCTTGATGAATTCTCTGGATTCCTAAGAGCAATCCTTAGGATTTGAGAACCATTGAACTTCCACAAGAAAACATCTTTTAATTTAATAAAAGAAATTCACAAATTTTCAACAAAATCTAACTATCAATAGATAACCAGATAACAGCAAAACTGAATAATTACAATTATCAGCAATATTCAATTATCAATTAAATAATTAGAATATAGAAATCACAAAACAGCAATATCTAATTGTCAAAAACGATAATCAGAAATCTCAAATATCTAATTATCAAAAACAATAATTAGAAATCTCAATTCGGCAAATATTTAATTATCACAAACGATAATTAAATCTCAAATATCTAATTATCACAAGCGATAATCAAAAACAACAAATATCTGATTATCAAAAACGATAATCAGAAATCACAAATCAACGAATATTTAATTATCACAATTGATAATCAAATCTTAAATCGCAAATATTTAATTATCACAAACGATAATCAGAAATCACAAATATTTCAATTACCGAGTCCGGAATTAACCGAAATAGCAAACGCACATGTCTCATAACCACGAGTTTTACTAAATAGTTTAATTCACTTCATCGTTTCCTTGAAAGTGCAAAATTGTGTATTCTAAAAATAACATTTCACATTCTCAAACAGACAAGTCCGGAATTAAGAGAATCAGTAAAAGAAAGGGGTCATAATCCTTGATTTTACTGAAACGTTTAATTCACTTCCTCATTCTTTTGAAAGCGTGAACCGTAAAAATTTTGGAAACAATTTTTATTTTGAAACAATTTTTTAAAACACTTTATTAAAACAGCAACATCAATAGCAACTTCGACAAGGAAATTGCACTTCTCAAAATACTGTAAAAACGGACAACAAAATAAGCATCGCGGGATAACCGCTTGAAAATCCATTTTAAGATTGACGGTTACTGAAGTTAATACGTCAAAATCTCATCAAAATAATTGGCATCAAAATATAATACCAATGAATTTTCATTCATAAAAAATGTCACAAGAATCTTCTCAAAGATAGAAAGGGATATCATACCCTAAACTTGTATTCATAATAAGTCAATGACACACGAATTCACCAATGCACAAAAATTGATAAAACTTATCAATAGAAATCACGAAAATTGGTGAAGCACAAATTCTAGAAATCATCACAAGAAATCCAGAAAACACAAATTCTAGAAGTCTACACAAGAAATCCTGAAATCACAAAATGAGAGTATGAAAAGTCAAATGGGAGTATGAAAACTCAAATGGGAGTATGAAAGCTCAAATGGGAGTATGAAAACTCACCTACATGTGAGCATGAAAACTCACCAACACGTATAACGCAAAGCGAGAACGGGAGCATGAAAACTCACTTACACGTGAGCATGAAAACTCACCAACACGTGTAACGCAAAGCGAGAACGTGAGCATGAAAACTCACCAACACGTGAGCATGAAAACTCACCAACACGTGTAACACAAAGCGAGAACGGGAGCATGAAAACTCACCTACACGTGAGCATGAAAACTCACCAACACGTGTAACGCAAAGCGAGAACGGGAGCATGAAAACTCACCTACACGTGAGCATGAAAACTCACCAACACGTGTAACGCAAAACGAGAACGGGAGCATGAAAACTAACCTACACGTGAGCATGAAAACTCACCAACACGTGTAACGCAAAGCGAGAACGGGAGCATGAAAACTCACCTACACATGAGCATGAAAACTCACCAACACGTGTAACGCAAAACGAGAACGGGAGCATGAAAACTCACCTACACGTGAGCATGAAAACTCACCAACACGTGTAACGCAAACGAGACGCTATCTCATGGTGGCTAACCATTAAATTTTGACACACGAATGGTCCGAAGACCGTGGGGAGCTACCCCATATGGATGAGTCGGAATCACCCAGATGAAGTCTAGGCTAACCAAAAAGCAAAAAGGTATGTGTGAATGGATTCACACAAATGGTGTCTAGCTTAACCTCGCAACAAAAAGGTATGTGTGAGTGGAATCACACAAGTGGTGTCTAGGCTAACCAAAAAGCAAAAAGGTATGTGTGAATTGAATCACACAAATGGTGTCTAGCCTAACCTCGCAACAAAAAGGTATGTGAGTGGAATCACACAAGTGGTGTCTAGGCTAACCAAAAAGCAAAAAGGTATGTGTGAATGGAATCACACAAATGGTGTCTAGCCTAACCTCGCAACAAAAAGGTATGTGTGAGTGGAATCACACAAATGGTGTCTAGGCTAACCAAAAAGCAAAAAGGTATGTGTGAATGGAATCACACAAATGGTGTCTAGCCTAACCAGAAAGAAAAAAGATATGTGTGAGTGGAATCACACAAATGGTGTCTAGGCTAACCAAAAAACACAAAGGTATGTGTGAATGGAATCACACAAATGGTGTCTAGGCTAACCAAAAAGCAAAAAGGTATGTGTGAATGGAATCACACAAATGGTGTCTAGCCTAACCAGAAAGCAAAAAAGATATGTGTGAGTGGAATCACACAAATGGTGTCTAGGCTAACCAAAACGCAAAAAGGTATGTGTGAATGGAATCACACAAATGTGTCTAGCCGAACCTCGCAACAAAAAGGTCTCTGTGAGTGGAATCACACAAATGGTGTCTAGGCTAACCAAAAAGCAAAAAGGTATGTGTGAATGGAATCACACAAATGGTGTCTAGCCTAACCAGAAAGCAAAAAGATATGTGTGAGTGGAATCACACAAATGGTGTCTAGGCTAACCAAAAAGCAAAAAGGTATGTGCGAATGGAATCAAACAAATGGTGTCTAGCCTAACCAGAAAGCAAAAAGATATGTGTGAGTGGAATCACACAAATGGTGTCTAGGCTAACCAAAAAGTAAAAAGGTATGTGTGAATGGAATCACGCAAATGGTGTCTAGCCTAACCAGGAAGCAAACAAAGAGACATCGCACAATTGCTAGTCTAAATCATAAAATGATCGTCATGATCAACGAGAAGTGTCAATTACACTAAGCTAGTAAATATAAAAGATTAGCCTCATGTCCCATGACCTCTTGCTTAACTCAAATATTTACGAACAAACTATAGATCTTCACTAGAAAATTGTCACAAAAGATTCAATCGAATAAGTCCAAGAATTAACCGGCGAAGTAAACGCAAGCGTTTCATATCACTCGTTTTACTAAGTCGTTTAATTAGATTTCTCATACGAGTGAGGTAAAGGTTTGTATATACTAGTAGATTGGAAAACGGTTTAGGAAAAGAGCTTTGTAGTAAAATAGTTTTGAAATCGTTTGGAGAAAAGGGTTTTGATATTTACTACTAATATAGAAAACCTTTATATTTTTAAAGTGACAATCTCAAAAATGATTGTAGAAACAATCAGTCGCAAGAATTCACATACAAAGATGTGAATAGAATCCAAAGAAGTCGTACTAAGTTCTTCAAAAGGTATGTTCACGAAAATCCTGAAGAAAGTGTCATCAAAGTTGCTAATAAATGATAGCAACAAATCGGGGAATTAACAAGAATCGATTAAATTTGGAAACCAAATCAATTCACTAAAATTCACATTCGAAGACGTGAATAAAATCCAAAGAATTCGATTCCAAATCCATCAAAGTAGAAATACCCAAAAATTCCAGAAATAGAAGTTATAACAACTAATCGGAAAAGAAGAATCGATTAACAATTGGAAAAACAAAGCAAAACGAGCATAAATGCATAAATGACTTCAACAAAAATAAAAATCAAGTCAATGCCGAAGTCAACAATTATTGGCCAAATTCGAACAAAATCAACATCGGTTAAATCAATTCAAAGCCGAAAACAAGAGAACAAAATCCTCATCATCAAAAACCCAACTTGAGTTCTCAAAGCAAACGGAGGCCGAAGCCAAAATAGTTTCATGAAATCAAAATCAAATGCACATGAATAAGCGTTAGGAATACATACCTAACAATCAAAGATAATCATAGACGAAGATGAGCGATAAAACATCGACAAATAGTTGTAACACATGTACTATCTAAGTTATGTTTTATATTTGTCCTAAACCCCAGGCTCTAATACCAAGCTGTGACGCCCCACCTCTATACCCACGCTAGCCAAGAACACTACGGTGTAATGCTGTCAACTAGGACGGAGAATAAGGCTGTTGAGGAGCGACCATCCATAGTTAGGCCTTACACTAGTATTGGTTATCTCGGTAGGAGTGGTATATATATTTTTTTCATTTTTCATCTCTGATTTAACTACTCCCATCGACATACCCCAATTCCAGTATAAAACGAACTATGATGGTTCATAATAGTTTAGGACAGTAAATATAATAATAACACAGATAATATAAATAAATGCGGAACACAGATAACAAAAGTCTCATACATATATATAACTGATATTGGTTACAATACATTTGACACAATACATATGATACAACTACAACTGTCGACTCTGGAAGTTATATATATATATACAAGTACATTATCGACTAATATACATGGATACATACTAACCTATACTGAGACATGACAACTCCAAAAGACATGAAAAGTCTTCCTAGCTCAAACAGCAACCCAAAGCAAGATATCTACGACCTGAAATAACTCGGTCTGACCCGAGTATTAAATTCAAAAGAAAATAATACACGGGTCAGTCTAATTCAAACTCAGTTATTAGTGCACAGAAGCAATAATAATTAAATAATGAATAGACGACATTCACAAAAAAAACTCGTCTATCCGATCCTTATATAAAGAAATTGGATAACGATAAATATAACACGTAACGGTGTTAAACAACAAATCAGCAAATTAAACCAAATCAAAATACAATTCAAAATATTGAATCGAATAAACAAAACAGTTCAAACCATTGAAATATCAATTAGAATATTAATTCGAGTAAGGCTGCAGTACACGCACGCGCGCACTGCCTCGCCACTACAGCATAGGGAATATGCAAAAGATCAATAAATCAAAACAAGATAGAATATCATAAAAGCCATACCGTGTGGCTGCAGTTCACGCTTGCGTGCACTGCCCTGCCACTACAGTGATAATGTACCCAAAAACTCAATTCCTTGTGGCTGTAGTTCACGCTTGCGTGCACTGCCTTGCCACTACAGTGATGATGTACACAAAAGATCAACGAACCAAAATCAATGAAGGTTCAAATATCAATTCAAAATGTCGATACTGTGTGGTTGCAGTGCACGCACGCGTACACTGCCTCGCCACAACAGCATATACAGAAATAGCAACAAGGAACAAAGGCCAATACACAAGAATTCACAGTGCAAACTAATACACTAAGCAAGTGGCAGCAGTTTAAATTTTCCACCAGGTGAATGAAAAATATGTACACAAATGAATGTACATAACAAACTGCACATGGCAAAATGAATCAAAGGTGCAACGAGAAGCAGTACAACTCAAATGAGCAAGTGCTCAAGGCAGTGTACAGCATGAAGACATAACCGAATGAAGGTGTGAGCACCAATGATATGGCACCACAGCACACAACAGAAGAAAACACAGAGCAGCTTCAATTTGAAATAATGTCAAAGTGAAATACAGTGACCAAATGAATACAATGCATCAATGCAATGTATCAGTTTTGGAAACAAAGACAGTGGACAGTACAAAAGTCACCAAGCCATAAACCAAATGCAAAAGGTCAAGTCAGTGACTTAATTTCAACTGCAGCACCAAAGCACAAAGCAGTGGTATAACTACAAAAATAAAAGGAGGGCGAGGGCACCAGAAGTATGGCACCACAGCACACGAACACATAAATGCAATGGTGACCAAATGCAAATGCAGTATGGAGGAGACAGTTTGCAAGTGAACAAAGTACACCTAAGTGCATAGTGCAAACTTCTGCACCAATTCAATGGAAACAACTACAACACTGAAATGAAGTGGATGGCTAACTCAAGCATCAGCAAGTGATAGATCAGAGTAGTAGGGAATGTATGCTGCAAATGAAAAATGCAATTGCAACATGAATGACCTAAAGGCAGTGAAGTGCTGACTGGAAATAGACTACAAAGGCATCATCAAGTTTGACATAAAGCAGTGCTACAGGTGGGCAGTGCAACCACCAGGCAGTGGCACATAGATTATACCAAAATAAGGGAATATCACTACAACATGCACCATTGATGCATGATAATAGCAACTACAGAATGATAGCACCCACAACTACTTCAATGTGGAAAATACAAATATGTAACTGTTTTACATATACTTAAGAAAATTCAAGTAACAAAGTAGTTCAGGCTTGAAGCCATCAAGTGAACAAAAATATAAAAATCGAATGAGTGAAGACACCAAAGATACGGCATCACAGTAACTAATTCCAGTGTAGTAAAAAAAATGAAAACCAAGACACCAAGTATGCCTAAAGTTAATGCAACCTAGTACAGTTTGGTGAACCGAAATGAGGCCACAATTGTACAACTACACCAGACCAATTTCCATCAAGTAAACAAGACTCAAGTCAGTACACCTGATTTGGCAAAAGCTCAACGGCAAAGACAAGCATAATATAGGTATCAACAGAGAATGCTTGCAACATTGGTGATGCAATGCAAACAACAAGAATGTCACAATGAAAAATGCAGTAACAACCGGTACAATGACAAAGACAGTGCAACCATCCTACGAGACCAAAGAATGGCCAGAGAATCACAAACTTGAACAGAATCAGAAATCAAACTTCACTAAAAAAATGCCAAGGCCGACATTAAACAAGTCAGTGCCCAAAATTGAACCAAATCAACTTCAATAAAAATCAAGTTGAAGCATAGTATGGTCCATCAAACAAAAGTCCCCAAAATCAAGTGACAGAAGTCACAAAAATCGAAACCGTGGGTGAATTGAAACCATCAAAAATCATCGACATTCATACAAAATTAAACTGTCGAAACACGAGTGGAATTAGATGTGAGTGAAGGGGATCACTCACCTTGTCGACGAATTGAAGCAGTCGAAACGAGGCCGAAGCAAACGAGGAAACGAACGAAGTTAGCAGCCATAAATTGCCGCAGCCCTAATTTGAGAGCGAACGAAGAAAATTTCGAAGCCGCCATTTTTGTTACTTCGTTTTTGGGCTTAGGGTTTTTCGAATGAAGGATAGGGAGGGGGATTGGTATTTGTTTTGCAAATTTATCACAGCCCAATTAAAAACATGGGCCACAATTAAATTTTTAAAACCCATCAATCTTTTTAACAATTTTATAAAAAAAATTTAACTCAATTTAAGAACTTCAATTGGCAATTTGCAACAATATTTATCGTTTAAATGTCGATTATTAATTGATGCGAAATACCGGGTTGTTACAATTAATGAGATGAATAATTACAAGTTAATTATCTAATTTATTAAAGAATTATTAATTAATAAGGATCATTAGTTAATATAATTGATGAATTAATGAAGGTTGATTAATAAAAGTAATTAAATTAAGTGTGATTAATTAATTGTAATTAATTAAGGTTTAATGTAATTAATTATAATTGATTAATTAATGGAAGAAAATGAAGGATCATTAATTAATGTAATTATTGATAGTAATTAAAGGTTAATTACTGTATATGGTTAAGGATAATTACTTGAATGTAACTAAATGAAAATTAATCAAGGAAGATTAATTGAGGAAGATCATTAAGAGATGATTTATTTATTTATTTGGAATAAATTAATGAAGAAGGATTTAAGTAATCCAATTGATTAAGAGTTAATCAATTCTACTTTCGGATGATTGGTTAATATTGATTGGTTAATATTGATTGATTGATATTGGGTGGTTGATATTGGATGATTGATATTGGGTGATTGGTTGATACTGGATGATCTGGATATCCCTGATATGTGATATGCTGCTTTGTGAGATGAATGTTTGATATGAATTATCTATTGTGATAATGTGATTCATCTATCTGTTAATATCATCCTGAATATAAGTTTAAATGTTTAAAAACCCTTAAAACAACTTGGACATTAAAATGGCGTTTGGATTCGGTGAGACCAGGACCGGGTTTCCATATTTGGATATCCGAAAACCACATCGATCCAAATTAAACGTTAGGTCGTGAATCCAAGTGGAGCTTAGTGAAGACTCGAGGTGCAAGAACTATTCGTCAGTATAACTCTAGGGGTGATTCCGTGATGAGTTTGACAGAGATAGTACTTAAAGGTTCGAGATGGTGATTTAGAGTGCAAGGGCTATGGTCGTTGACTCTGAGGGTGATTCCAAATGATTGCAACGAGATAGTGCCTTCGGTTTCGTTCGAACCCGGAACGAACTTGTATGGATTGAATGCTTTCAGAACATCGTCAGGTGGATGATGAGCATTCTAAGATAGATGTGTTCTATAAAGTTAATCGCAACCTCAAGCCTCATCAACCAGGAATGGCTAAAACAGGGGAGGTGCAGCAAGGCTAGGTGGGTAGCACCCATTTCAGGGTGAGGTCATTCCTGTCTAGATGTCCCTTTATTTCAGCTTTGTGGGTGGTTGGTCGCGCCAACCATGGGGTATTCTTACTCGGGACTATTCAGTAAGGAATGGTGTCGGCTTTGTGATGCAGAGGATTGGGCGTAATCCTCGGTACTGTGATTTAGGCCACGTACTGTGACGGGCGGTACCCCGGTAGCCCTGCCATTGATGGAAACCCATTCTTCCTACGAGACCCTACGGTTTTGTTTTTATTACCCACTTTTGTGGCTAGTAGCTGGAATTTAACAGATGTAACAATTTCGGCTATTTCTTATTTACTTGAAAACCCTAAACACTATTATAATATCACTGGATTTCCTATCAAATGTTTTGGTTAGCGTAAGGTAAAAACTTTTCCATGTTTATGTGTGGGAAGTCTTACGTGATACCTTTTCTTTTCAAAGGATTTTCTAAAGTTAAGTAATTTTAACCCGTTTGCTCACACCAGACCCCTATCTGACCCGAGTGTTTATTTTCTGTTTTATTAAACTCTTGGGTACTCATATTATATATGAGTAGTCGAGGGATTCAGGTTTACTTAACGAATTCTGGAGGAGATATGGAGCAGGAGGCTTCCACTTGTAGATATATTATGGTTCCGCTGTGTTTGTGATATCTGTATCTTGTGATATCTTGAGTTGTATAGTTAGACAGATGTTTATAACTGTCTAATATGTGTTGTATAAGTTGTGTACTCTGATGTAATATGATACTATGTAATAGTTTAAGCGATATATTATATTTCATTCGTTCCGCTGTGAGTTATCTGATGTTGTTGTGTTTCTTCTTTCTTATCTTTTCTTCTTCTATCCCTTTCTTTCTTAATTAGTAATGTGACTTTCTAGTGTTAGAAAGTTGGGTCGCTACAACCACTTAAATAGTAAATTAGATTTTTACCAAAATCATGTAACCGATAAATTTGGCCAAACTTTTACACCATTAGCTAAAGTAACATGGAACGTTAATATTCGAATTGTTCGATATTAATCACTGATTGAATTTACACTTATGAGTCACACAATTGCAATGTTGAATACTCCAAATACCACGTGATTTAATTAAATTATAATCGTTATAAATTATTTAAATTTATTAATACTTGTGAAATATTAACTATAAAATATTATTTGAATTAGTATTGAAAATAGTGTGTGTATAAAAGTGTTACATATATACGTATCAATCTGTGATATATATATATATATATATACACACACACACACGTTTGAATTGGATTTAAATATGGAATTACTAATTTGAAAGTGAAAATATGCCCATAAGCCTATTAGGAGTGGTCGGCCATATATGGAGGTTAGGAATGTGTGATATTTTATGGGTTTGACTGGTAGAGAAAGAAATGGTAAAAGATGAGACATAGTTCCCCTTTATCCCCTCCTTCCTTTTCTTATATAAACCCTATACTCTCCTCATTTTAGACTTTGCTTTCTCTTTAGCCACTATACCTCTTATGGCTACAAGTTCCTTGGCATCTCCCATCTCCCTTTTCAAATCAAATTCCAATTAAATCAAAGATGCATAGATCTTTTTGATTATTAGCAATTTCTAGAGTGGATAAAATCAAATTCAAGGAGTTCATTTGACTCAACATTCAAGGTAATACATCTAGGCCACAATTGAGGTAACTTTTAATTTATGTTAATTTCATATATGTGATCATCTATGCTATTATATATAAATAGGTTATAATCATATTATGAATTCATATATGCATTTGTTGTCATTTTAAATATGAATGTGTTATAAAAAAACATTATTTTGTATCTTATCACAATATACTTTTTGCCATAAAATAAAAAAATTATTTAAAATTTATTTTAAAACATTTTAAATAAAAGTTTGAAATTTTAAACTATTATTATACATATAAACTATTTTAATAATTTTTAATAATAGTAATTTACCCATTCACAAAATAAAAAACATTTACATATATGTGTATGTGTATTAATTAACAATCGAAATGCAATATTAATTAATTTAAAAATATTAAATTGTCATTTTAAATATATATATATATAATTAGATATATATACTATAAAAATGAAATTTTGTATAAAAAAATATAATATATATATCATTGGATATATATATATTATAAAAATAAAAGCTTGCATGAAAAAATTAAAATAAGTATATAATTTGATATATATATATATATATATATACATATATTGTAAAAATAAAAGTTTGTACGAAAAATTTCAATTTTGATTTCCATAATGAAAATTAAATTTAAAAACCAATTTTAATCCATATGGATTATATATAAAATAAATTATTTTTGTCAAAAAAATTTAAGCCGATGTACATTTTATTTTTTATATAATTATATAACATTATTTGTATTTACATGTAAATTAGAATTTTATATAATTTAAAATATTTACTTATATCGTTTATGCTTTTTCAAAAATAAGGAAAACATTTTTTCATGTGAACATATAAATATTATTTAAAATTAAAAGTAAGGTATTTAAATTTGAATTTGAATCTTAAAACAAGATATTTTAAATCTAGATCTAATTTAAAATTGAACTTTTCTTAGAAATTTAATTTTCAATTTTAATTGTTTTATATTTCAATTTATATATACAATTGCTATTACATATAATTATATATATATATATACACACACACATATACATATGATTACTTTTATACATATGTGTGTGTATTTAAATATATATATATTTTATATTATATTAATATCATATAACAATAGATAGCAAATATGTATATGAAGAGGCTAACGTATCCATTGTGGTGCAAATATTGGCACTTAGATATGGGTATGTTAAACGATGTACACATCATTTGTTGCATATGTACGTACACGTACATGTATATTTGATAAGCATATGCACATTATATATCATTCATATAAACAAAAAATCTTTATATTAATCAATAAATTGAATAATGGATTCTTTTGGATTATAACTAAATTAATTTATAATTCATAAGCCCAATAATGTAACGACTAAAAAATTAATCGCTTTGTATTTGAATATTTAATCATTTGCAAATATTAAATAATAGATTTTAGTAAAAAAATAAACATATTTTATATATTAATTATTGATATTAAAATCATTTTCAAATTGTGTTTAACAAAATAATTAGTTCAAATAAAAATAAAAAATGTGACCCAAAAACTTTTTCCAAAATTTCGACTTTTCGGCATCGGAAAGTCATCAAAAACATCGTGGACATTTTTGTATCACTTATATACACATGCATACACATGCACATATGTCATGTAATAAGATAATCAATGTGTTCAAGTTAATAATCAAGCTTAGTTTAAATATGAAACTTAATTTGACATAAACTTCAGAAAATATATTAAATAACCTTAGGGAATTAATTAAGTACCATAACCATAACCTAAACTAGGACCTAAGGCATGGTGAAAGGGGGGAAGGGGGGTGTACTAGGAGTGGTGGTGAGGATATGGAAGCATGCTACATAAAAACTTTTTATTATTTTAGATTAATAAGCTTAATTAAATTATTACTCCACTTCATTACCTATAAATACCCACCATCTCCACACATTCTCACTTTACATTATCATTTACTTCTTCACTTCCCTTCTCTTCATGTTCAGAATATCCATGGCTACCAAATCCATGTATAAAGTTGGAAAAATATAGCTTCTTTACTTTAAAACTCCATATATTAATCTACAAACACTCCTCTACCAAAATAAAAGCCATTTCACACCTCAAAACACCATGGATAAGCCTCATATGGTCTAGGCCGAGCCCAAAATCTCCACCAAGATCCACCAGATTGAACCATTTGCGTAGTAGAGCTTAGATCTTGTCGCGTTCGTGAAGTTAGTGCAAGTTCGGTTAAGTTAATAAGCGTTTTGGTGAGTAAAGATTCCACTATCAAACCAGATATTTTCAAACTATATTTGTGTTCATGTTATAGCTATTGAATGCTTGTTGTATTGGTGAAATTATATTTTGATTGCTATATTGGTTTGTTGCTTGAAAGTTAGTCGCTTTAAAAAGTTAGTAAGCGAATCATAAGGCATATGAAATTTCATTGGTTAGATTTATGCCTTTGTTAATAAATGTTTGATATGTGTTGTATAATAGTAAATCATTTTGTATATATGGTCATACTCTCGCTATGTGATGTGTAGTTTTATTGCAAATGACATAAGCTTAAATTCCAAATTGTTTGTATAGCGATAGTCGTTATATCGGCACTATTGAAAAATCACATTTTATCGAAACCGTTTGATTTCATTATCATGCTTGAAATTATTTTACAAGTTAAACAAGTTTTTGATTAATGATGTTTTCAAAAATAATTAATTATTTTAATAATGATTATTTAATCTAATTAATTATTTAATTAATAAAAATCAAAGTTGACAAATTAACTTATTAACGATGTGTTTAAAATTAACTAATCACTTGGTTAATGATGTTTTGGAATTAATTTATCAATTTATCTAATGATGTTTAAGGTTAATTAATCTTTTAAAAATGAAGGATTAAATTTAAATAATCATTTTACTAATAATGTTTTTAAATTAATTAGTCTTTTTAATTAATGATTTTTAAAAGCTAATAAATCTATTTAACTTAAATAAATCTTTTCTTAAATAAAGTTTGAATTAATTAATCATTTTTAAATAATGATATTTAATTAATTATTAATTAATTAAATTAATTAAATTTAAATATTATTAATTAATTTAATTAATGATATTTTGAAAGGTAATTTAGCCCTTTTTAATTAATGGTTATTGAAGTTAATTAATTAACTTAGTTAACAAAGTTTTAAAATCAAGTAATCCATGTAATATGGATGTTTTAAGTTGTTAAATCCTTTTTGTAATGATGTTTCAAAGTTAGTAAACTCTTTTAACAAAAGTGTTTAAAGCTAATACTTGTAATGTGAAGCCAAGTACGAATTTAGATTTTAAAAAAAGTTTGATTCATTTATCGAAATGAATTAATTTCCATAAAGCGGTTCACTTATATGGAAACGATTTATTTCTACAATTAGCACTAAACATCGAAAAAGTAGACTTGTCACTATTTCGAAAGTTAAGAGTAATCGTGAGACATGACTTTGAGGTAACGCTACCTTGATTTCTCCGATATTATTGTTAACCCAGAAATAGTAAAAGTTTGAATTCGATGAGTGGTGGTAAGACATGACTTAATTTCCATATACGATCGTTTTATATCCTAGATAGTTTGTTTCTCAACTATCGGTTACTTTATGTTCTTTATTATCGTCACTCTTTGACGATGTGTTACTCAATTGAGCATTGATATCCTTTGTTGGAAATGATTAAATTCAAAGCACGAGAGGGGGCCAAGCAATGTGGGGTTTCTCTCTTTAGGATACTTTGACATTTCATCTAGATTGGATTCAGCAGCGCTATTAAATGTGAAATATTCAAATTCTTGGTAAGGTTTGGCGGGGTCCGGCTTGAAGGTTTCCAAGAAGTGTCACAGAGTAAATGAGCTCCTCAGAAGTATATTACTATAGGTATACTTCGAGGGGGATGCACCCTCCTAGTCATTTGTTGGGAATTTTCCATTCCTCATTTGATTTGAACCTACGAATTTATTTCCTTATTTAAGTCGAGAAGTGTCAACCACTCTTCATGATGTTTAATTATTTATCCATTCTCTAAGTTTGCATGTTGATTTATGTGAGAGTAAACCCATTCCGAGTTTAGCGGCGTGGTCTCGCATGTTTGTGTTTAATTTCACACCTATTGTTTAACATGTTTTACTCATACCAGACATATCATCTGACTTAAGTTGTTTGTTTTCCATAAACTCTCGGGTACTCATTTTATTTGAGTAGTCCGAGAGTAGCAGGTCATTGTTGGGCTCTTTTGAAGATGGCGTCCAGGCAGGAGGCTTTCATCTTCTTAGTTACCTATTCCACTATATTATCTAGTTTGTGTAAATGTATTTTGTTTCAGCATATGTAAAGGCGGAATGTTATAACTGCCTAAGCTGTAACGACCCAGAGTTTGTCCACCCTAAAAATATAACATTTAAAGTGATTTTAAATATAAGATATACATGGTTTTGGGATTTTTACAATATTAGATAGGATTGGAAATAGAAATATACATAGGGATAGTAACATTTGTTTATGTTAATAAGAGTGACAAAATTCTGATTTCATAAAAGTAAGCTTCAATGGTTAAATAAATTATTTTAATTTATGTATGAGTGTTTATATTTTAAAATAGCATTATACAAGTTTATTTTTTTAATTTGGTTTGCATAAATAAATAGTTTAACAAAAATGTCAAAATATGACCGTGAAACATTTTGTCGAAAATTAATGTTTTGTCAACTAAAAGTTGTCACAATGTCATGGCACCTTTATGTACACATTCTTATAAACATTTTAACATATAAAGAGTGATTTGAAATTAACTAAACATGATTACTTTTTGACAAAACATGTCATTTCAAAAAAGTAAACAAATCATTATATTCTATGCTTATCTCTTAAGTGAAAGTGACATAAAGTGGTGATTTTGAAACATGATGCTAAGTATTGAATAAGTTATTTGCTTAAAATTTAAGCAAAGGGTATTATAGTCTTTTCATTAAATATTAGTTTAATTCCAAAGTTTTTCTATAAATACACACACTTTCTCACTTTTTTCACATGTTCTTCTTAATTTTCTAAGCAATTTCCTACTTCCTCTAATTGATTCTTTTTGTAGTTGAATAATGCCAAAATATTGCTAAAAATAAAATAAAGAAAAATATCAACAAAACTCAGCCCGAACCACCTCAAAACTCCTCTATTTCTCTTCCTCTACCCACGGCTTCAACCACCACCACCCACGGCCAAGCCCTCCTCCCCCTCCACTGAAGGCCTCTCCCCTTATGTAAGTCGAGCCACTTCAAGTCCAAACGTTCAAAGATTCATGTGTGATAAACATCGAGTAGCGGAGCATAGCCGATTTTCTGTTCGAATAACTAAACAAAGTGAGAACTCTTAATTTATTATACTATATGTTGGGGATGATACGATATTTTAGAATGGATGTTTATTATGCTTTGATCATCATGTTTGGTTGTTTCCATATGAATGCTGAAAATAATTGCAGGTCACGAATATACACGTCGATAAGCACAAAGGAAATCACTTTTCTTGAATTAATGAAATAGTGTATATGGAATTGTTAAACCACTTAAAAATGGTTTAAAATGTATTCGACATGTTTTATGAACATTTAAGTGTTTTGGTGAAATTTGAAAAGAAATAGAAAATTTGGTCAAAAGTAAGTGTGTCGCATATCGGCAGTTCGCGATTTCGAGCTATAAAAATAAAACTAGTGTAAAAGTTGGAATATAGCTCGGAAGTCTTCAAGATGAGAATTTTTCGAACTACTATATCCATAGTTTTCCAACTAAGAAAGAAAATTGAGATTCCGATGAGTGAAATGAGTAAAAAAAAGTTATTGAAAATTCTCGAATTTGTAGTTCGGAATGCCAAACTGGATTTCTTAGAAAATAATATTTTAAAATTGTTTAAAAATATGGAATAAAACTTATAAATGTTTTAAAATGGTTGCGATTTGAGCAATAAAAGTGAATTTTCAAAAACTAATAAAAAGTCATTTTGATCAATATATCTTAAAAGAGCACTTTCCGTAGCACTTTTCTGCAGCACTTTTATATAACATTTGAAATATAGTTTTAAACTTAACAATTCTTTTAAAAATATTTATTTATAAAGTGTTTTTTTTGATGATTTGAAGTATTTTTGGAATTATTAAAGATTTAGAGTCGATCAAATAACTTGACCACCTTATGGGTGTTAGAGAGATAGTGTCTCGGCTTGAGTTTGGAAAACCAGTTCCTGCTCTCCCTGGCTATCCAGACTGGCCGATGGAGGGAATGGTGAATTTGGTTTACTTTATCCATATCTTCCTAAATAAAAATGAAACAGTTTTGAATTTATTCCTAGTAAAAAGAAGTTTAAAAAGTTATCAAGATATTTTATAAGAGAGGTTTAATATTTCCGTATGTATAGGAAAGAATGTTTTATAAATGTATATCTCCAAAAGGGATTTCGATAAAAGAACTTAATCAGTTAAAGAGTGATTCTCGATCAATTTGACCTCTTTTATCGATGGTTGGTTCGAAGAAACTGAAGTCGGATTTGGATAATTTCTGTCTGAAGACCACTTCGAACCAATTTATATATTCGAAGTAAAGACATGAAGATATCTGTAGAAGATGGAATGTAGGGCTACTTGTCACTGACCCTCGGGGGAAATTCGCAATATCATATTATTGTGGCATTAGTTCTTCATTCAAGATCTTCGATGTAAGGACTTCTTGCTGCTAATCCTAGGAGTAACTCCTGACAGGATGTTATGAGAGTACCTTCGGTTTGTCCTGTCCCTGGACAACTTGTATGAACAAATGTTTGAAATTGCATTTCTAATTACACTGATTGATCTCTATTAATGTATCATCTGTTTAGTGGCAGAGAAGACAACTTCACTTAGCTTAACGCTCTTTCCTGAGATGTATGAGCTCAGGAGTTATACATTTGTAGAAATCAGTTGTGTGATCGTAGAATGGCAATGCAGCATTTAAAGTGGAATGTACTATGTGAAAAAGGTAATCACTATCTCAGGCCTCACCAACCGGGAATGGCTAAAGTAGGGTTGATGAGGCATAGCTATGCGGGTTGCACCTATTAGGAGATGGTAATAAACCTTCTAGATTACTCTCTATATGTTGAGTATGCGGTGTATGTTCTGGGATCCCGTTAAAGGTCGGTAACGACCGGGGTGATGTCATATTCGGTACTATCCAACGAAGGGTTAGCCGGTTCTGTGTTGGTATAGGCATTCAGTATCTAGACCCTAGGTATATCCCTCTAGAGGCATACTGTACGAAAGTTAGCCCCTTGCCTTGCCATTGTATGGAACCCATTCTCCGAACGAGCCTTGTAAGAGTTTTGTTTGTTGAGCCTAGTATGATGGAATTTAATAATGGTAACAATTTCAGCTAAGATTAATAAATTTATTTGCAAAGGTTTTCAAAGATGTGTCAATAAAGATAATATCAAGTATTTTGACGTAAAATGTTTTGGTTATCATAAGGTAAAAACCTGTTCCGTGATTATGTGCGGCGTGGTCTTATGAGATACTTTTTTGTCTTCAAAACGCATATTTTGAGTTCTCACACCAGTCTCATGACTGACTCGGAGTTTATTTTCCTTTTCCCTTAAACTCTGGGTGCCCTAATTTTCCTCAGGAAGCCAAGTAGTTAGGAAATCTTGGACCAATTTGGAATAGAGCATGGTGCATGGAGCATTTTGGATCTTTCGAAGAAGTTATCTATATACCGTTGTATCTTTATTATGTATCTACTAGTACTTGTGAGGATAGACCAATAAAACTATCCTAGCTGGGTTAGTACATGTTGTAACTCTGATAAATCACTTGAAGTGATTGTATGTAATATTCCATATGTAAAATTATAAGTGTTCTTTTAATGTGGTGTGAGATTCTGTTTGTTCTATCTTTTATCTTTATTTCTTTTTACCTTAAATGCTTAGGTTTCCGGCACTTGAATTTATGGCATGTGGATACCGATGATGTATTAGTTTAGATTTTCGAGGGTCAAAAATTCTCGTTCATCACATTTGGTATCGAAGCTTATGGTTGACCGAATAACTAAGCCTAGTTAGGATCAACTCATTAGAGATAGGGTTAGCAAAGCCCTAGAATGAGTTGAGTCTGAGAGAGCACACATTTGAAAATCTTATCCAAATAAGTATATTCGAGTTTATGTCGTTCCCTAAGGTAATCTCGTCTATAATCCTAAAGACTAGTGTGAACCCGTGCTTCGCATACGTGTTGTTGTTATATATTTTTTACTATCATTAGTGTACGAAATCGTTAATTTTATTTCTTAGCGGACAATTTAAGTCGTCTTAAGATGTTTGAACTTAAATCTCTTTTATTGCCCCCTCCAACTCCTTTACCCGTTCAAAGGATCATGCATTGTAAGTTACCCAAACCATAGAAGATTTGTCATGGGCAAACTAGTGACCTGTCATATATCTTGGAATTGAAAATTTTATAATGAAAAAAATCCTTCATGTGATTATTAAAAGTGGAAAGGGACTCACATAACAAAATAGAAATCTTCATATCGCAAACAATTCAAATTGTATTGTTTCTATGACATAATCACATTTGTTTATTTTAAGATAACTTGGACAATTTTCACAGTTGCATATGGAGCCAAAAAAACAATCCAAGTATTGAGAAACGAATTATTCAAAACTTAACACTTTTATTTACGTTATACAATGCTCTATTTAAAAGTCAATTTCCATTGTCATATTCGATCATAGATTGTTCTAAGAGTATACTAATTTCAAAAATCTTTATAGAACAAAGAATGCAAACATCTGGGATAAAACTGCAACTATTATGATCAAAATAATCTCATGTTAATGTTGTGAACTATGGAAGTGCACCATTATAAATGAAATAATCTCCTCTTATTGTAAATATGGGTAACTTTAATATTTTATTTCACAAAATAAGACAACATAATGTTCACGTAGTATGTGAGTTGATTTTTACTCTTTTTGTAATAGTTTACAAATCAAAATATGTACATGTTTTCCATTGCCTATTCTAGTATTATATCTGTTTTTGTAAGTAGTATCTTACATACCTGCATAAATTATGTATCAAAGAAACTGATGCTCGAAATTAATTTGTCTCAGCAAAATGTATTTAACTTTAGTCCGAAGAAAATAGATTAATAAACAACCGAAAGTTGCACATACATACAAATATATATACATGCGTGAACAAAAATATAAAACATGGCATCATTTATATAAACTCATTTAGATGTACATTAGCAAATAAAAGTTACAAAATTATTAACCATTAATAATAAAGAAAACTTTTCACATAATCCATTGCGCTTGTTATATTGTTGATGACAGTGCCCACATTCCCAGCGAAATTATAAAAATGAAAGTAAAAAAACAATCAAATCAAACATAACTAAAACAACCCTGAGCAGTAGAGAGAAATATGAAGGTGCTACAGTAAAAGTATGATAATTTTCTACTCTTCATGAATTCGAATAAGTATAGCTTGCACAAAATAAGATTCAAAGTTTGCATTCTTCTTTGGTAAATAAAGAGTAAAGTTCAAAAAAAATCATATTAGAGGGACGGGAAGTAGCTGATCCATGGCAAGTTAACTAATTTTTTTCTGATAGTGAGTGGAACTTTAGTCCATCTTTTTTACGCGTCATAGAGTGTTCTCTAGTGTTCATAGAATGAATGAACCTGGTTACATGTTTTTCTGATGGTGTAAATATTTTCTAGTGGTGAGAGGAAATAAATCATGGCATCGTTTTCATGTTTTCCAAAAGCTAAGAACATGAATATTATAGAACACGAAGGTAATAAGAAAAATACTTGAAAGTTGGTCTGAAGGGAAAAGGGATCGGCTGAACTGCTAGGGTTTAATGGATGCATCAATTGGTCAAGCTTAGAAGCAGCCTACAGGTGCCATCGTCACAGATTGATCAAGTTTAGGTTGTACCAAAGAAGAAATTCACATAGGAAGACAAACCTAAAAGGGAAAACATCTTTAACCATTAGTCAATATTAATGCCCCAGGCTAAATTAAAATCAGATTGTAGTGTGATATTTTTAACTTATCCTTAAAACTAATAACCAAATAATAATTGGAACATAAAAAATGGAACCTGCATTTAATATGTGCTATCCAAAACAGTATTAAATCATACTCAAGAGGACTCCAAGTAAACCAAATCACGGTGTGCTTCAGAACTCTGATAGAACATCACATAGATCTTTATGCCACATATGAATCTTCAAATAATTGGAAGACAAAGGGTCAAATAATTAAAGTAGCATCTATAATAAATTGGTTAGAAGCAAAGAGGGATACTATAATATTTGTTGCTTTTGTTGAGATTTTTTTTCGACAAAACACCAAAGGTAGAGAAGAAGATGGAGAATAGGTGTGCATATAATGGAAAAGCATTATACACTTTTGTACCATCCTCTCTTTTCCTAATCCACTGTAGACATATATCGACACCTTCCCCTTTACTACGATTGAAGGTAATCTATCTCTATCGCTGGTGATTTTACTTGATCATAAATATTACAGCAAGGATTTTTATCTTTTGCTTATCTAAAAGAAAGCAAATAAATAAATAAGAGATTTCAGATATGATGCCATTAATGAGAAAATTAGTTTGCTTGATTATAGGTGGTGGTTATCTACAGTCTTCCACAAGTGGATCATATTAGTCACAACCTTGTAGCTTGTACACCTATATATTCATGGTAAAAAAAGCAAGACTTGTATATTTCATTTACCAGTTGAAACATTCTCTTATTCATTGAATCTCATTAATAGTTTTAATAGTTTTATTTTTTTTATACTTTTCAAGGAAAAAACTTTTCATGCATGATAATAAAGCCAAATTTTTTCAACTAATATCATTTGCTTACCGTAAGTAGAAAATTTTGTATTCCACGCCAAATTAGGACTGTTAATTCACTAAGCCAAATCAAAAGGGGAGAAAAATAACCTCACTCCCAAGTCATGGTGAAAACCTCCATCAACTCTCTCGCATCTTTAAATTTTATTAGTCTTCCTTTAATTCATAAATCACTCTCACAATCTTCATTCCCTACCAGCTAGTAAGAGTAATATATCAAGACATACATTTTCGTTTATTTTGACAAAAAAGTACTCAATTCACTGTCGGATTTATTTTAGTACAGAAGAATCTGTTGATTCCTTCATCGATATAAAGCGCGACTAATGTATCTCTCCTAAGGATCTCGTGATTGTTTGGGTGGACTATCATTTGGGAAGATGTCTTGGAATAGTCATGCGTGCAAAGTTATATTATTTATTACAATGAAGTTCCATCTATGCCATTTTATATTCTATCATAAAAAGGAAGTGGCTATACAAATATGGTCATCCAAGTACAAACGTCCAGCATGATACTTGCACAGTCTTGAGGAAATCAAAGTGAAAAAGGAATAAAAGAAAGCTCTTACTTTGTTGCCACTTGGTCCACAGAATCTGCAAAAGTAAAGGTATATTAGGGATGCTATTTAGAAGATTGTAAAGATTTGCTCCTATATTGAGGTATTCAATTTAATAGCATCTTATACACACACACACACACACACACACACACACACACACATATATATATATATATATATATATATATATATATATATAGCACGAACTCGTGCTTCGCTCATGGATTCTTTGAATGATTGCCAAATGAGATTATAGTATAACAATGGTTAATTCTATATAACCACAATAGAGATTGTGAGCTTATTAAAAGTTCATCAAAAGGACATTAACCAATTATATCTATGCCTAAAATATTGGAGATTCACATGGTACAACAAAAATAATTAAAGTGCACACAGATTCCTAACATAACATTGAATTCTAAACTAAATTAATGGTACATTGGTATATAAAATTTAAATGTAACAAACGAACCCAACAAATTGACTAAAATCCACCATCCAAATACCAAGAATTCGATTTTTACCTTCATCACATTTCTTAGAGCAATGTTGTAATTGTCTTCGCAGTTAACTTTTGACATGCAAGGTAAGTAAGCTAGCTGACAACATGAGTGTTTCACTATTCCACATCAGAGTAGGTTATTCGTGCAGATCACTACAACCATAGGCATGTATATAAGCATTTCAATTCAGAAATAAGGAGCACTTCATTGGAAAATTTTGACCAAGCACCAAGTCTCCCAATCTATTTATAGCATGATAAATTTGTGAAAATCATATAAATGCAACAGAAAAGTTAGTGCTAATATATTCTACCTTTTCTTATGTTTCATTCAAAATGATAGATGGACTAATTTATTATTTTACATAAGATTATTTAAGTACAACGTTAACCACGTTTTGTAAAAAATCTAGCTCATCGTCATTTCAGTTCTTCAACTTTAGTCCAACCCGACATTGTGATATAGCATAATTATATGTATAACGTGTAATAAACATATCAACATTTTGTTCTTTAAATAAAAAAACACTTATATTTTATAAATAACAAAATAATCTTTTTACACGATGTGTTTACATTATATAATCTATGCATGGAGACTACATATATATATATATATGTATGTATATATATATGTATATAGTTAGAATTCTAATAATTAATTTGTCCTATTTCATAATTTTTCGACATGGTAATCCTTCTTTTTTGCATTCATACTTGAGAAGTGAATCATTTGTTTCCCATTCTTATTGATATGCACATTCATACTTGAGCAAATCTAACAGGTACTTTGTTTCATTTTATTTTATGGTATTAGATGTAAATATGTAAGCGCATTTTTTTGTTATAAAATTTAAAGAAGTGTTTGCAAACGCGTGTTTCTTCTCTCTTTTTCCTTTTTTGTCTGGATTTTGAGATGGTTTAAGTGAAATATTTGGGACATGCATTCAGATACAATGATGACCACAGTTTTTTCCCTATTCATAAACAATATGTGAAAAATAATGAAAGAGATAATGTTTCCTTTAGGTGAAAAATGTACAGAAAATTACCTCCACACCATGATAGTATCGTCAAGTATGCAACAGACCTTCGTATCCAAATGGTAAATGTGGAAATGTTCTACTGCACCACTAAAACATTTCTGCTTATGGATCACGACTGTTAAACCAATAGAGAATCCAACTGTTTATATAAAATAGTTTGTCCATGATACATTACCTTGTAATTTGATGTTTTTAAAATAAACTACATAACTATGACCTAATAATCAACTGATCAAAAATGAAATAAACAAAGCAATAAGCCTAAACATTAAAAATATCAACATGAACATTAACAGTAACATGTCATGTTGAACATATAAGTCGGGATTCATTTGATATCTCCTAACATTTACTTAATCATATTCCAAATTATTAAAATAATTTCATTTCATAGCCAACGACATAAATATAAGATGACCCAAAAATTATTAGAAAAGTTTATCCCCTTATCAAAATATTTTGTTGCATATAGGAAAGAAACAATTCGTAGCTTCGTTTAAAATTATTTCTATTTTCATAATTTTAGTATTATAGTCAAAAAGTTTCTAAACTAAAAAGCTTAAGAACCTTGATATAGAATATTGATCGACGAATTTGAAATAAAAACAACATGTTTATTTGGTTCAACCATATCCCTCAAGCTGACCTCTATTTTTCTTAATTACGTAGAGCTACTTATATCATAAACAAAGAGGGTAATAGGTTAATTTCCAATATTCAGCAAAATTAGAGGGATCTGCGGCCAAGGAAATGTGCATTTGTAACCATATATACACAAAATAGAGTATTGCCTTATAAATCAGGAAAGTGAGCTATTAATAGTCTATCTATCTTGAATCCGACAATGAGTTTTTATTCATCTACAGATACAACAATGAAATCCCCCTCTATCATAAGCATTCATTACAAAATGATCTAGAAGCTTTCATTTGTCAAACCAATCTAAAAGTTTTTAACTAAAATACGATAACTGTATTTCTACAGGGTCGTGATTCATCTAAAGTTAACATAATTGCTTGTATAACCCTACTAAAAATGAGTCAAGATTTTCAAGCAATAAGTTAACACTAATTAAACAACATAAATGACATTTAATTCTTTATTCATAGAAATTTAGTTTGTAGTAGTTGTGAAATATATAAATATATGTGCGTATATATATAATTAATGATAAAGGTTTTAAAATTTGTTTATTTGCGTTCTTCCCTAAAGTGTATCAAAATATGTGATTCTTTCTTTCTATTGCCCATGCTAAATATAAGAATAATTAATATAAAAAATTAGATAGGTAAAGAGAACACTTGATATTACCTATTACTCTTTTTTACCTAGAATGTTACTTTGCTATAAGTAACTTGAGAGGGTAGAGTTGGACAATGAACACCATGAAGGTTTGATAACATTTTCATTATATATGTCCGTAAGTAGAAATAAAAAATAAATCATCACTTAATATCTGATACTAATTTATATTTCCATAATATTTACGTATAATGCATAGTATAGTACTTGAAGAGTCGAAAAAGCAGGCCCATATATTTTAAAAAATGAAATGCCATATTTAAGATACTTTTATCACCTTGAAGACATAAGTAAATATCAATAAAAGATAATATGTTAAGATCTTACTTCTTTGTCGGCTTAGAGTAGTAAAATTTCCTTGATATTTTTGAGTAAAACAAGCCAAAAAGCAATCAAATTTGTATGTAATCTGCTCAGTTGTTGTCCAGTCATTTTGTGCAAAATAGAATTAATTAATCAACAATGATTAACTGTTGAATTGGAGAACATAACAGTAGCATATTAAGTGTATTGCACTTGTCAAGTGAGAAATTTGTGAGATGAAAACAATGTGTTTCACAAAAATGGAACCCTCCTCTCATACTTAGTTATAGTAATACATAGTTTTGAATAATTTTAATAGTTAGAGACATTTTATTTACGAAGATAAATTTTCTTATGGTGGCACCCTGTGAAGTTATAACATGGTATTTTTCTTCTCATCTTATCTACCAAGGTTTTTCTTTTTCTTTTCATGTTTATTAATAACTAATTCATATTTATGTTGAAAACAAAGAATAAATGCAAATTTATGGGTTGAAAAGTTTCTACTAAATTGTAACAAAAGAAAAGGCACAAAAGAAAAATTGTAGCAACTAATAGATCTTACTAATAATTTGGTTGACGATTGAAAGAAGCTTACATGGAAACTGGCCTTTAAAAGTGATTGAACAAGAAAATAACAATTCAAACCTGGTTTTGCCACCTAAATTAAGATTAGTCCTGGATTACTTGGTAGTATTTGCAACTTACTGAACCTTCCAAAATTTGACCTTAGCTATGGATCAAAAAATAAAATAATCATAATAATAAAATACATCTTAATCAAATGATTTTACCTCAGATAGAATAAAAGGTTGAATTGCGCTGTAGATCTACAAAAATAGAAGGCAAAACAAGCTGAGCATTCGCCATATTTCGATAGCCAGTCGATCTCCAATGAGCAGTAGTACGAAGGAAGATTCGTGTTACACCTTAGTCAAGAAATTTTTCTTTACATAGATATTTGTCTTGAAAAGGGGGACGTGTTGAAATTTGTTTCCTAATGCTGAGCAGCTCATGTGAAAATTAGAAATAATTTGTTGATGCAGAGTGACTTAATTGAAAATTAGATGCGGAAACCATAGGAATTGAGGATTTTAGCTGAGATTTAATAAGGAATTTAGGTTGAATAACGAAGGAGGATGGGTAGAGCTATGTACGTAGAGAAAGAAATAGAAGAGGACGAAAAGGGAAAGCTATGTTCACGTGATGGGTAGAATTGGAAGAAGATCTTGTGACCTTTCGGCTCTAAATTTGAGGGGGCTTGTATGAGCTCCAAACTGAACTCAGCTTTAATATAATAGTATAGATATTTCCTTACTATATTTAGGCGGTAGGAAATGGATACTAAAAAATGGCAAGGAAAGGGAAACAAAAGGGTTGAGGAAGCGATAGTTCTTGTACAACCTTAAGTTAACCTTGCAACTTTTTGCCTAACTTTTACAAATTTGGGCGAGAAACCATTTAGGGGTACGGAATCTATTAGTTAAACTTAGGCTTGGTTCTGCTCATGTGAGAGAATCTTTAAAGGATTGGGCATCAAGGATGAGCAAAAGCGCTTCTTGGTATCTTGGTAATTGCAAGATGGAGCTTTGGCTTGGTGGGAGTCAATTACCATCAATGAACCAGAAGATGATATTTTATGGGAAATATTTAAGGAAGTTTTTGGAGAACAATACCTACCCGATGCTGGGAAATACCGTCTTTATAAAAGTTTCATGGATCTAAATCAAGGAGAAATGTTGGTAGAAGAATGCTTAAGAAAGTTTGATTAATTATCTCTTTTTTGGCCTGGACAGAATGATACTCCACTTAAGAAGAATGAAATATTTTATGGCTGGAATGATAAAAGAGTTTCATGATAGAATGACTGCTCATATAAAGGGATCATTCATGAACCTAATAGATATGGATCTGTGATATGAATTTCTTGACAACGAAAAGCCAGCATCAGAATTAAATATTAGCAATAGTAGCAACAACCCTAATGAGAAAGAGTTCAATCCAAAGGCGAAAAGGCGACAAGGAGGAAAGGAGAAAAAGAATTTGATGGGTACCAGATGTGAAAATTGTCAAAAGAAAGGACATATTATGGAATATTGTAGGAGTGAGAAGAGGCAACGAGAAAAAGTACTATGTTCTAATCGCCATCAACAAAGGCATATAATGATGGGTTGTCCATTTATGGAGATTGTCCAGTCAGCTAAGACCTATGCCATGGAAGAAGAGCCATTAACTTCGGAAGAGATAAGGGAAAGAGGAGTTCTGGAGGGTGTTATTTGTGTTAAAGGCATTGTGGTTCAAGTATTATTTGATACTGGGACTTCCCGTAGTTTTATTTCCAAAGAATTAGCGGAAAAATTGAAGCTTACAACAAAAATAGTAAATACCCCTATCTATGTGTTAAATCCCGTAGGTGGTACCATAAACCTTTGTATGATTTATGAAAAGGTCCAAATTACCTACCTTTCTCATTATTTTTCATATGACATGTTTGTCCTCGATTTTATTGAATTTGAAATATTGCTCGGTATGGATTGGTTTTCCAAAAATAAAGTTGTCCTTGATTGCGTTAAGAGAACGGTATCTTTATGGATCAGCTTTAGAAAATTTATAGAAATATCTTGCAACAAGCCCAGCCCGGTAAGGGATAGTTTCCAATTGCCCTTGATTCACCCTCAGAAAATTTGGAGACCATACCGATTATTAAGAAGTTTCCAGATGTTTTTGAAGAGGTAAAAAGTTTGCCCCCATCAGAAAATTGAGTTTCGTATCGATTTGATTCCTGATCCAAGACCTGCTATTAACCAGAAGCGAAGAATGGCTCCAAGAGAGATGGATGAATTGAGGGAACAAACATATGAGTTGTTGGAAAAGGAATTGATAAGACCAAGTCGCTCAAATTGGGGAGTGGCAGTAGTCTCCGTTGCCAAGTCCAATGGTTCCCTAAGGCTCTGTGTGGACTATTGAGACCTAAAAAAGCAAACAATTAAGAACAAGTATCCCCTACCTCGAATATATGACTTGTTCGATCAACTTCATGGTGCTCGGGTATTCTCTAAAATGGATCTTGCCTTAGGATTCCATCAACTTAGAATAGTAGAAGACTGCGTACATTTAACTTCATTCAGAGGTCCAGATTTCTTCTATGAGTGGTTAGTGATACCTTTTAGGCTAACTAATGCGCCTGCTTATTTTATTAACCTCTTGAATAGAGTATTCAGAGATGTGCTAAATAAATTTGTGTTAGTCTTTATTGATGATATTCTTATATATTCGAAGATAGAAGAAGATCATGAGAGGTATCTACAGATTGTAATAGAGATATTAAGAAGGAATGTGCTCAAAGCCAAATTCTCTGAGTGCCATTTCTAGGAGAAAGAAATTAGATTCCTAGGACATGTGGTATTAGGAGAAGGATTTTTAGCTAATCCAGCGAAAGTTGTAGCTGTCCAAGATTGAAAGACACCCCAAACTGCAAAAGACGTCCGCAGCTTTTTAGGATTGGTAGGATATTACCGGAGGTTCATCCGAGATTTCTCAAAAATTTCCTCCCATCTTACAAAGTTAACAAAGAAGAATGTTAAATTTGAATGAATGCCGAAATGTGAAGAAGCATTTATTGAGTTAAAGAAAAGATTGACCAGCGCTCCGGTCTTAGCTATTGCTAATAGAAATGGTGGTTTAACTGTATATACTGATGCTTTTGGAGAAGGTGTAGATGCTGTTTAATGCAGCATGGGAAAGTAATCTCTTATGCAAGCCGACAACTGAAGACTCATGAGATGAACTATGCAACACACGACTTAGAGCTATTAGCCGTTGTGTTTGCACTAAAAATGTGGAGACATTATTTATTGAGTAAGAATTCATTATAGTTTATTTTAAGTAAACTTTGATTGACCCTAGTAAATAATATTCCTTCTTTAAATAGGCATAAAGTGTGAGCTCCTCACAGATCACAAATCTTTAAAGTATCTTTTCACCTAGAAGGACTTGAACATGAGACATCAACGTTGGCTAGAATTTCTCGCGTTATACGACCTTGATATCTTATATACACCCGGGAAGGCCAACGTAGCAGCGGATGCATTGAGTAGAAAGCATGCTGTCATAGCTTATCTTGTAATTACCCCGAGTCTTCTGGAAAGAATAGCTAGTAAACAAAGAGAAGATAGACAATTTGAGAAGTTTATTAAGACAAATGAAGAAGGAAGTAATTCAAGATTTGGATTTGATAGCCATGGAGTTATACGATTGAATGGGCGAATTTGTATTCCAAACGTGGAAAATCTTAGGCAACAGATATTAGCTGATTGTCACAAATCCCAATTTAACATTCATCCGGGAATTAAAAAAATGTATAAAGATACGAAGCGCACATTTTGGTGGAAAAGCATGAAAAGAGACATATCCATTTATGTTAGCAGATGCACCAATTGTCAACAAGTCAAGAGCGACCAGTGGAAAATTGCAGGGTTACTTTAACCTCTGGAGGATCCAACTTGGAAGTGGGATCGAATATCAATGGATTTTATTGATGGTTTACCTTAAATGAGGAACAGGAACGAAGGCATTTGGGTTATATAGACCGATTAACTAAAAGTGCACACTTGATACCAGTTAAGCCAACAAGGACCGCTGCAAGCCTTGCAGATATATATATGAAGGAAATTGTATGATTGCATGGAGTTTCGAGCAGTATAGTAAGCGATCAAGATCTAATCTTTACTAATCATTTTTAGGAAGAATTATCGACCTCTTTAGGAACAAGGCTGAATATAAGCACTGCATATCATCCCCAAACTGATGGACAAATGGAGAGAGTTAACCGCATTTTAGAAGATCTCCTCAGGACATGTATTCTAGACTTTGAAGGCTCCTGGGAAAATCATCTGCATTTAGTAGAGTTCTCTTATAACAACATTTATAGTATAGGCATGGCACGGTATGAAGCTCTATATGGTCGTCCGTGCAGGTCACTGGTATGTTGGATCGAAACCGGAGATCGGTTAGTAATTGCTCCTGATATGATACGAGAACTTAAGAGAAAGTCGATGTAATTCGAAAGAAGCTAAAGGAAGCCCAGAGCAGATGGAAAAGCTATGCAAACCAAAGGCATAGAAACCTAGAATCCTCAGTTGGAGATTTAGTCTTTTTGAAAGTCTCTCCGATGAGAGAATTAGTAAGGTTTGGAAGGACAGGGAAGTTAACACCTCGATATATTGGACCATTTTCCATTTTTGAATGAAACGACCCACTTGCTTATCGAGTGCAATTGCCAAAAAGGTTGGCAGGAGTGCACATGTATCTCATTTAAGAAAACTTGTGCATGACCTAAAGCAAATCATAGAAACAGCTGCTTAGGAAGACTTGCAGGTGGAGCAAAATTTTGCAGTTATCAGACGTCCTATTCGAGTCATTGATCGTGATGAAAAACAATTAAGGAGGGAGGTTGTAAGGTTAGTGAAAGTTCAATGGAGTGGAGATGCGGAGGATTGCACTTAGGAAATAGAGGATAGAATGAAAAAGGCATATCTTAAGTTTAGAATTGAAGAATGAACGTATCATTATAGTGTACACATTACCTGTGGTGTAGTCATTATTCATACTTTTGTATATATTCCATCATATCGAATATATTTCTTTTTGAGCTATTCTCTCTTATCTAATTTCGAGGACGAAATTTCTTTTAAGTAGCAGAGAATGTAACGACCCAGAATTTGATCACCTAAAAATAAAACATTTAAAGTGATTTTAAATAAAAAATATATAAGGTTTTAGGATCTAAACGATATTAGATAGGATTTGGAAATAGAAATATACATAGAGATAGTAACATTTGCTTATATTAACAAAAGTGACAAATCCTGATTTCAAAAAAGTAAGTTTCAATGGTTAAATAAATTATTTTAATTTGTTTATGAGTGTTTATATTTTTAAATAGCATTATACAAATTTATTTTTTAAATTTGGTTTACATAAATAAATAGGTTAACTAAAACATCAAAATATGACCGTAAAACATTTTGTCGAAAATCAATGTTTTGTCGATTAAAAGTTATCGCAATGTCATCGCACCTTTATGTACACATTCTTATAAACATTTTAACATATAAAGAGTGATTTGCAATTAATTAATTACTTTCTGAAAACACGCTTCGAAAATTTTAGAAAATAATCAGCAAAAGTAAACTAAAAAGGCAAAACACGCATTTCGAAAAAGTAAATGAATCATTATATTCTTACTTATCTCTTAAGTTAAAGTGACATGAAGTGGTGATTTGAAACATGAGGTTAAGTATTGAAAAAGTTATTAGCTTAAAATTTAAGCAACGGGTATTTTAGTCATTTTACAAAATATTATTTTAATTCCAAAGTTTTTCTTTAAATACACACATACTTTCTCACTTTTTTCACAATTTCTTATTCAATTTCTAAGCTATTTCTTACTTCTTTTAATGGATTATTTTCATAATTAAATAATGCCAAAATATTCCTAAAAATAAATACACAAAAATATCAACAAAAACAAAGCTCGAACCACCTCAAAACTCCTCCACTTCTCTTCCTCTATCCATGGCTTCAACCACCACCACCCATAGCCAAACTCTCCTCCCCCTCCACTTAAGGCTCTGAGAAACATCCCCTCCCCCTATCCAAATTGAGCCACTTCAAGTCCAAGCATTCAAAGATTCGTCTGCGAAAAACATCGAGTAGCAGAGCTATAGCCGATTTTTCATTTAAATGACCAAATAAAGTGAGAACTCCTAATTTATTATACTATATGTTGGATTATGATATGATATTTGCAAATGGATGTTTCTTATTCTTTGATCATTAAGTTTGGTTCTTTCCATATGAATGTTGAAAATATATGCAAGTCACAACTATACGCATCGATAAGCACAAAGTAAATCACTTTCCTTGAATTAATGAAATGGTGTATATGGAATTGTTAAACCTCTTAAAAATGATTTAAAATGTATTTGAAATGTTTATGAACATTTAAAAGTGTTTTGGTGAAGTTTGAAAAGAAATAGAAAATATGGTCAAAAGTAAGCGCGTCGCATATCAGCAGTTCGCGATTTCGCACTATAAAAAACAAACTTGTGTAGATGTTGGAATATAGCTTAGAATTCTTTAAGATAAGAATTTTTCAAACTATTATATCCATATTTTTCCAACGAAGAAAGAAAATCAAGATTCCTATGAGTAGATTTTGAAATATGAGAAAAAAAAATTTGAAAAATCCTGAATTTGCAGTTCGGAATCCAAAGCTGGATTTTTTCGAAAACAATGTCTTAAAATTGTTTTAGAATGTGGAATAAATCTTATAAATGTTTTAAAATGATGTCAAAGTGATTTGAGCAATAGAAGTGAATTTTCAAATAATAATAAAAAAAAGTCTTTTTCATCAATATAGCTTAAAAGATAACTTCGAACCAATTTACATATTCGAAGTGAAGGCATGAAGAAATCTATGGAAGATGGAATGTAGTGCTGCTTGTCACTGACCCTTGGGGAAAATTTCTCATATCATAGTATTGTGGCATTAGTTCTTCATTTAAGAGCTTCGATGTAAGGACTTCTTGCTACTAATCCTAGGAGTAACTCCCGATAGGATATGGCAGGAGAGGACCTTCGGTTTGTCCTGTCTCTGGATAACTTGTATGGACGAATGTTTGAAGTTGTATTTCTAATTACATTGATTGATCTCTATGAATGTATCGTCTGTTTGGTGTCAGAGAAGGCAACTTCTCTTAGCTTAACGCCTTTAATGAGATGTATGAGCTCAAGAGTTATAAGTTTGTATAAATTAGTTGTGTGATCGTAGAATGGCAGTGTGGCATTCAAAGTGGAACGTAGTATATGAAAATGGTAATCACTACCTCAAGCCTCATTAACCGCGAATGGCTAAAGCAGGGTAGATGCAACAGAGCTATGCGGGCTGCACCCTTTAGTAAATGGCCATCACCCATCTAGATTACTCTCTATATGTCGAGTATGTGGTGTATGCTTCGGGATCCCATTAAAGGTTGGTAATGACTAGGATGATGTCATAATCGGTACTATCCAGCAAAGGGGTAGGCCGGTTCTGTGTTAGTATATGTGTTCAGTATCTGGACCCTAGGCATATCCACCAGAGGTATATTGTATGAAAGGTTGTCCCTCACCTTGCCATTGTATGGAATCTATTTTCCGAATGAGCCTTGTAAGAATTTTATTTGTAGAGCCTAGTATGCTGGTTTAATAATGGTAACAATTTCGGCTAAGATTAATAAGTTTATTCGCAAATGTTTTCAAAGATATGTCAATAAAGATAATATCAAGTATTTTTACGTAAAATGTTTTGGTTATCATAAGGTAAAAACCCGTTACGTATTTATGTGAGGCGTGGTCTTATGAGATACCTTTTTGTTTTCAAAACACGTATTTTGAGTTCTCACACCAGTCCCATGACTGACTCGGAGTTTATGCCCTAACTTTCCTCGAAACTCTAGATGCCTTAATTTTCCTCGGACAGCCAAGTAATAAGGAAATCTTTAAGCATTTTGGAATGGAGCATAGTGCATGGAGCATTTTGGGTCTTTCGAAGAAGTTATCTATATTCTGATGTATCTTTATTATGTATCTACTAGCACTTGTGAGGACAGACCAATATAACTAACCTAGTAAGTTTCGTACATGCTATAACTCTAATAAATTACTTAAAGTGATTATATGTAATATTCCATATGTAAAATTATTAGTGTTTTTCAATGCGGTGTGAGATTCAGTTTGTTCTATCTTTTATCTTCATTACTTTTTACCCCTAATGATTGGGTTCCCGACACTTGAATTTGTGGCACGTGAATACCGAGGATGTATTAGTGTCTATTTTCGAGGGTTGAAAATTCACTTTCGTCACATAAGCTGATTTGTAGTACTTTTGTGTAACTCTAATACCTACCTGTTAAGGAGTAACATGATGTACTATTGATTGCTATGTTTTATTTAGTAGTTTCGTTGTGAGGTTTTCTATTCTATTCTTTATTCTACTCCACGACGATTCATCTTTTTGATACTCGGGCAACGGCACAGGAAAACCGAGGATGTAGTAAGAATCGTCCTAGGCGTCAGAAAGGTAGGTAATCGTAAATAAGATCCAAAATGGCAAAATAAATTAAATTCACCCATTTAACCCACTATGTGCCAGTCAGATCTAACAATAATCTACCAACGGAAAACTCTTGGTCGAGTCATTCTATAGTCATCCACTAACTACAAGTATACAACATTTTGGTGCCTCCAAAAGCCATAGGTAATGTCCTACCCAACATTTGAAGAGCATTAAGTACTTTGGTCTCAACGGATGTATCAACATTTTTTTTTGAAACATCTTGACCTAGAATATTTAAAACAAAGTATTTATGAATTACGATTTGATACACATGTTACAAAATTTATAAAATCTACTAGTTTAATGTTGTATTTAAGGATTACATAAATCAAATAATAATCTAATCATTTATTTCTATCATGGTATAACATTATATATATAACTGGAAAACACCAAAAACATACTTTATTTTGAACAAGATTGGTTTCAAAGTTAGGATATGTAACAAATTACATAATTGCCCCTAAGGCATGCCCCTTTAGTTTTCACCTCATCTTCCGATTTGATTTCATTAAATGCTACATCTTCTTCCACTTATGTTTTGCAACCCAATGCATCTACCTAGGTTTTTATTCCTTTTGAGGAAATTGTTGGCATCAGTACTCTTTGTTGGGTCAGCTCTGCACTAATACACTCAGCCTTAGGTTACATCACCTTATTTTTCCTTTTCTTTCTAACCTCCTACATTTTGCATCATCTTCTTTGCTTTACTTTGTGTTTCGCTTTGTCGTTAGGACAAGAAATGATGATGGCTATTATAAATATAAATAGTTATATACATACATCAATATATACATACATACATATATCCATAAACCAAGTTTCCCTTGTAAATTTGAGAAAGTATGCACTGAACCTACAACACAAAGTCCAAGTATACATATACGAATATGCAGCTAATAAGAACTGAACCCTCGAACTTGACTATAAGTGTCGCATGTTATAAACTAAATACATTATTCCTAAGGCTTATGCGTGCACGCGCATACAGGTGAATGTATATAGATTTTTATTGATAACTAAATAGCTTAAATACACATTATAGTAGTGTCCCAATATTTATAATTTCAGTTTTATTTTCTTTATAGTAATCATATTATACCTTATACAACATAGTTAGTCGTACTAGTATAAAAATTGATAAGTTAAATAATTATTTAGGTAATGTAAAAGTCATTCTAGTTTTTTATGTTCCACTGTATTTTGATGTCATAAAAGATTATGCAAAGTATATAAAATCGTGTCATAGTTTTAGGGCCATCAAAACCCTGAATATGGTACAATTTACTATAATGGAGTAACAACTGGATTGTAAGAATATAATTAAATTAGCAACCGCGATGTCTTGCCTTTCAAAGTTTTAATGGTCCAATTTATAGAATCGTAAAACTTTTATTCAAAATTAATCAAACTATTTCACACAAAAATTAACGTATAATGCACCGGCTCATCTCATATATTATACACCGCAATGCAATATGTGCCAAAATATTTATATTTAATTACAACCAACTAACACTATGTAGTAAATAAAAAAAAGCCTAATCCGATTTTTATTTTCTAAAGAACAAGATTGTTACTTTGTTCAAGTAGAGCACTCGGTTTGATGTTTCGAGGTTCGAACCTATGACCTTTAAAACCTTTGTCTAATCTCACTTATATTATCAGGTAAAACCTTTGAATCATATTGACAATTCAGGGTGAATTACAACTTTATGAAGTAACTACTTTGTTGGGATATCTGATAAATATGAATTTAGTTACTTTATCAAAATATTTTAGTAATTATGGGATTAGGAGTTAAGACTTCAAAAATTATGTTTTAATACATGTTAGATGATGGTGCTTAACATTCTTATGTGATGATGAATACTTGTGGCGGTAATATTTGTTATCGTTTTGCCGATAATTATTTTTGATAAATTCCTTCTAAAAAATGACGATATAAGAGAGATGCATGGTTTTATTTTAAGTTTGGAGAAAATATTTCTTAGAATTTAAAATGTTTTTCGTTATTTTATGATTGAGCCGTCTATCAATGTACGTCTATGTAACATCCTCCATTTTGAGACTGAAAAATGAACGCTGATGATGTTGCAGTCATCACCACATTTATTTTCAACCAACAAAACAAGGTCAAGTCTTTTTCTCATGACATTATGTAAATAGAGCAGCCACATACTTTTATTGCATTAAATAGTTTTGCAAAAAATCCTTACATATTCATTAACCAAATTGGTTCCCATGCAAGGGTAAATATAATAAAGCATAAACATAATATCATGCCAGACACATGAAGATGCTGACATGAACACTTATCCAGTCATAAACTCTAGTTTTACAGTAATGGAATAAAACAACTATTAATAGCTACAAGTTTTTTTCTTTTTCTTTGGCTTATTTATTCGCCTTCAAAAGGAAACCTATATAAACCATAGACTTTAGCTACTCGGATGGGTACCTTAAGTTTATGAGAAATAATAGATTCATGAGACAAACATAGTTTGGTATGAGCAATACTTTACCGTAATAATCAAATCATATTACGAGACCACGTTGTTGAAGCACAAAGCAGGTCTTCCCCTTACAAATTCAATCAACATTGTTTATATTGGTATGTATAATAAAAATGATATCATGATCAGACTCAAGTCATTAGTTTCAACATAAGTATGAATTCTTTTGTAGTAATCTGGACTAGGTTCTATAGTCGGTTCATTAAAATTAATGCATGGACCTTTTTTCTTACAATTTGAATATTGATCTTAGACATTTTAGGTTGCTACTTAGGTATTTATCTTAATCTTCTTATTTCTATTACGAATAGATAACAATGTTGCCGCTAAGGCCTTGCACCCTCAGTCTCATAAATTATTGTGAATAGAATAATGGAAGCAATGGAGGCCTTCTACCATCACTTTCGTATAACGTTGCATTTAGACTTGTAATGACCCACCTTTTGACCTTAAAATGTCGATATTAATACATCCATGGTATTCACGTTTCGAGTACCCAAGTGTTGAAAATGTATATTACTAGGGTAAATAAAATAAAAAGGTAAAAGAACAAGAAAGAAAGAACACAATATGTCATGGTCCAAATTTTAGCGTTTGAAAATCGACGCCCGTACTTCACTTGTACTCGAATGCCGCAGAATCAACCGTTGAAATCGAACTCGTGCCGGAGCTTATAACACATTAAGTACAACACAGCGGAAGAAAATTGAACAATAACATATATCTCTAATGAATACAATGTCCAAAAATGATACAACCCTGATCATCAACATATATCAGAGCACAAATACAATACTACAACAGAATAGAAAACTCTAGCAGCGGAACAACAGCTGAGAATGATATCACAACTTGAACTTCTAAGAGGGAACTCCAATATTTGCATCTCCATATCAAATGGTCCAATCCAAAACAAGCTCGAATCTTCTATCAAGTTGATTTAAGCAAACACGATCCAACACGCGATTGCCAAGCCAAAGGCTTCGAAGATTTCCAAAAGCTGAAGAAGATCTCTAAATGCTACCAAACTAAAGACTTCGAAAGCTATCGAATCTACACCTATTATTCAATTATGTAAAAAACTAAACACTAGACTGCCCGTGTGGAACATAGTGGGAACCCAGAGTTTAGGAACGGAACAATAAACTCTGGGTCAGTCATGGGACTGGTATGAGCCAAAAAAACAGTTTTATCTTTAAAACAAACAACAAAAGATTTTAAAAGTTGAAATCCGCAATGCTTTTTTTTGAAAATGAGACTGCCATAAGGTCTTCAGCCACACACACCATGCAAACGTAGAATTGGAGGAGGTTTCTCCTTATGATAGTCAAAAATGCTTGATACGCGAAAACCATTTTGATATTATTATTAGTGCATAGTGGAAAACATTTCGAAAGTATAATATTAATCTTAGCCAGCAAACAACCATTATTGTATGCCTACTATAGCTACCATGTTCAATAGCAGGTTACCGCCACATTCCATGGCAGGTTATACAGCTAAAACCATACAGGACGCGTATTGTTTCTTTGGATTTTCCAATAAATGGTCAGGCCAAGGAACTTCCCATTTCCACATGGGTACGCCTCTGGAGAGACGCCCCGAGAACTTACCCAGCTCTCTGTCAACACAAGGCCGGTCTACTCCCTTCCTGAGAGTAAAACCTAGAATATGCCACCCTCGGTCATTTGCGACCTTTATCCGAGGATCCTCAACTACAAAGCAACATCACACGGTAATAAATATACAGTGTCCACATGGGTTAAGTATATGGGCTCCATACCATGATACCCCCTTTTCCAGAAGGAATGGACATACCCTAGTGGTGCGGCCCCTGCAACCTTGTCGCAGCTTTCCTGTTTCGACCATTACCGAGTTGTGAGGCTCGATGAGGTCTCGTCCACAAAGCTACACTTTTTCACTAAGTCATGCTTTGATCAACAAATGATCAGCAGCACTTCGTATGCCACATTACCAAATTGGGAATGTATCACTAGTAACCATCAACTACATAACCTCTGAGCTCGTACGTCTCATAGAAGGGTGTTAAGCTAAGAGAATAAATCTTCGCCACCAAACAGAAATGTATTTGATAGAAACCAGTTTTACATCTCAAAGTGTAATGTCAGACACACATCCATACAAGTCTGTTTCGGGTTCGAACAGAACCGAAGGCACTTCCGAAGAAGCCCTTGCAATCTAGGTATTCACAATCCCGATCGGACTTCCCATCACTTAGGGAATGTCTATACCAGCATGACTCAGTGTAGAGACAATCAACGGGTTATCCTTTCATTTTCGAAAATACCCAGTCTTCACCACCAGTCTTCAAATGCTATCCATATCGTCGTATCATTATTCGGAATGGGTTATATGACACAACGTCCTCTCCCTGCTAAACCGAATAATGAGCGTAATATTTAAAAACATATGGATATGGGATTTCAGTTAAATCACAACTTTAATATCCCAAACTTTTCTTTTCAAATGGTTTAAACAAATTACCATTTTCAAATCTTTAAACAAAAAGATTCACTTCACAAAGTTTACCCAGTCTTTCACAAAGATTCATTCATAGCCTTCAAAACCATTTCCTTTTCAAATTGGATTAACTCATCCAATTATTAAATCAAAGGCTCAAACCATAGTTTTCAAAACCATTTCCAAAGGTTCATTCATATCTTTCAAAACAATTCCCATTTCAAATCTTTTATATAAAAGATACTTCAATTTCAAACAAAGTTCAACCATTTTTTCACAAAGATTTATTCATAGCTTTCATACTATTTTCATTTCAAAAACTTGAAATCCTTTTAACACAAACTGGAAATTCTTTCCTTATATGAAAGCTTTTATTATTTGAAAACCAATAGTTTTCGTTTTGGAAAAACCAATTATATTTACACGAGTTAAAACCCTTGAGTTATATTTAAATTCGCAAATCAATACCTTTAAAATGGTTTAACCTATATATAACTTGTATAACATCATTAAACCATAGTTTCCAAGCATAGAATACAATTTCAAATTTTGAATTCAAATTTAAATCAAATTATTTAAATTTCAAAATTTTGTTAAGTTATTCAAAATAACTTTTATTTTTGAAATCCCTTTTCAAAAGCTTTTCACTTTTAATTCAAATCCATTTCCAAAACCATAGGATTCCAAATTCAACTTTAAAACTATTTCAAAATCTGTGACTTAACCAATTTCCTCGTGCAATCCATATTTGTGTGTGTGTAGTGTGGTCCAGGAGTTTTTACATACAATAATAGTGCAACAACATCAACAATCATTACAGATTCAAGCACACAAATATCGATAAGCGGTATAATCTATAACAATTATCTTCATTCGCAGATCACAGATAAACAATACAAATTTATCATAGATAAATAAATTATATCATAGATGAATAAAGTACATCACAGTTCACAACTTAATCAGAATAATTCATATCACACAATTCAAAGCATCCAATTCAATTCAAACATTCATAAGTAAGATCAGTTAATTGTCTGATTAATTTTAATCAAATTAATTACTTATGAATAATTTAATAATCCTGGTTAATTAATATTGACTAATTACAAACAATATTAATTAATTATCCTTAAAACATTAATTAATCTTTAATTAATAATTAATCCTTTGATTAATTATCATTAAGTAATTACAATAATTTATTTAATTAATCCTTAATTAATAATCATTCCTTAATCACTTTCACTAATTAATTGCCCTTATAAATTAATTAATTATTCTTAACCTAATTACCTTAATTAATTAATCACATTAATTAATTATTCTTTAAATTAGTTAATCTTTAAACACTTGATTAATCAATCTTTAATCATTTATTATTCACCCTTAATTCTTAAGTAAATGATTATTCTTAAATTAATTATGCATTAATTACTTGATTAATCAAACTTAAATTATTAACAAATTTACCTTAACTACTTTTATTAAGTAATTCACTTCAAGTAATTAATTTCCTTTAACAAATAAATTAAATTTAAACTTTAAAAGTTAATTAACCATTAAAACATTATTTATATCAATTAACTTCTTTAACATTATTAATTTTATTTTAAATAAACTTTAAAAGTAAAGGTTACGTATATTTTAAACCATTTTAAAGCTTGGTTAATTTAAAACATTTTTATTTAAAAAAACCTTAAACAATTTAAAACTTAGATAACTACTAATATAAAATGAAAAATTGGTTTCGACAAAAAAAAAATTCAATAAATTTGATTTTTTATTTTAAATTTTAAAACTGTTTCTTCGTATTACATTAACAAACCCGAGCAAAACGCATGTTTACCCGAGCCACCCATTTCTCTTTTTAAAATTTAACTTTGTTTTAAAATTTTAAAATGTGTTACCGCACACATACGAGCCCGAGAAACACCCCGAGCGAAATACCCTAAATCTCAAACAAGACTTCGAGACAAGAACTTCCTCTTCAAACCAGATACACATAAGTGCACATCCACGTGCACCAATGGTCGACAGTACTCCGACCGTCACCTCCACCTCCCACGAGACATCATTGACCCACTCGACCCGAGCATCCACTCAGAACTATGAATTGATCATGTAATCAAAATCGAGCAATCAACTTCAAAATGGAAACCAACATCGACCATAGATTCACCTCGCGCCGTCGATATGGTTAATCAAAGCTCACGCCGACCGACCATGAGCTACGTCACGTTGCCACGCTCCTATTCTTCTCTGTTCGGTATGACTCGATGCACTAACGTCGCTGGAATTACTCGAATTCCGACCATAACTAAAACTTAGGGTTAAATACTAAATCGATCTTGCTCATCCTCCATGGTGAATTATAAATTCATCTATCAATTTTCTGATGATCCCTGATGCACCAGCCCGCTCCAGCTCCAACCCCGATGACTCATGACGCCACTATCATCGATAATTGACGAAAAAAGCTTCTCCGTTCATCTTGCAATTACTACCCAAATACTCATCTAAAAATCTCAATTAAAACTTTAAAAATCATCATTTGTTAGCACTAATCAACTTACGAAATCAAATTGCAAAATCATGATCATCAGCTTTTCTGATTATAAAAGTTTCCACTATCATTTCTATTTTTTTAAATATTTACTGAATGCTTTTACTTGGGATCATTTTTAAAAATAACTTAACATTGTTATAAGCATTTTCTTTTCAGGAATTATAACCTGAATTTATTTAGATAAGAAGATATGATTTTTTTCCAAATTGTTTAAACCCTGTTGGACTTGGAACAGAGGCATGATGCATGTACAACAATCATGCACACAGTCATCCATACATATATACAAGCATGCAAGCACATTTAACAACTTACATCAAAGACTTATCATAAGAAAATCAGATATATCAAGCTTTAACAATCAATAAGGGTGGTTTGCTCACCTGAGAATATTTTAAACAGAGCCTGTATTTGAGTTTTCATTTGAAAATTCTGGTTTCATTTTGATTTTCAGGTTGAAAGCTTGAACACTTACTTGAGATGATCTTTTGCAAACTGATCTAGATTTTGTTTTGGTTACTTGTGTTGAATTTCCTTTGAACTTGGAGCTTGTTGTTGAGATGCCAGGCTTGAAAATCCTCTCTGTTTCGATTTCTAGTTTTCTTCTTTTGAGTTACAGGGTTTTGATTTTGTTGTTTTTTCCAGGTTGAAGATTTGAGGTTGAGAGTTTTTTTCAGATTTTGATTTAGTTTTAGTTGTTTAAGATTTTTGTTTTCAGATATGAACATGAAAATGGAAGAAAATGTTGAGAAAAGAGTATGAGGAGCTTTTGGAAAACAGCCTAGTTATTTCTTTTGTTTACATCCTTAAGTTTTAAGAAATTTTTTTGATTTTGCCACTTGTTAATCCATTTTACACTTGTTAATATCATATTTCATATATCTTACATTTGTCATATATGATAAAATTATGTTTAAGTCCTTTTATGAAATTGTCTATTATGGAAAGCTCTTGGAAAAGGAATTTTCAATAACTTATACTTATACAATTTATAAACAATTGAAATTAAATTATTTATTACTAACAAATAATCCATGTATATATTAGTCTTTGAAAACATAAAGTTAATAAATCCAATTTTATTTCTAAAAGACTTATTATTGACTTTTCAAATAAAATTCCTATTTAGCATACATATCTTTATTTATTCTGAAATTTTTTCAATTAGTTCATTATTAAATCTAAAATTTTAAAATTTATCACCAAAAATTTCATAATTAAATTCCAAAAATTAAATTAATTATCAAATTTAACTTGGTTAAAATTCGGGAATGCTACAGATTCCCTCCCTTAGGAAATTTCGTCCTCGAAATTTGCAAGTAGGGGACAACAAAAGAATATAGAAAGATTAAGAGTTGAATCACCAGATTAAACTGAATATCTATTCTGCATTTGGCTTACCAAACCAAAATATCAATAATAGATACAAGAACGAATCTATTTAACACTTCACAAGATACTCGAGTTATCCAGATCTACGAAATATACAGAGTATTGGTTAGTTCGAAAGGATAACTAACCATTCGTAGAATATATCTGGACCCCATAGAAGAGATAGATATATAGATACACAACTCAGGACAAAATATCCCGAAATATACACCAGCTTATCCCTCTTCGGACTTCTATTTATGCAAGAAAATTTAATAGAATTTCAAATTCGGTTTTAATCGAAATCATTTTATTGATACATTTTAATTCATTTTATTACGCAATTCATTTCAAATAATATTTCAAATTCATTAAAGTTTAAAAACGGGAAGACTGATAAGAAACCAATGAAGAGAACACGAAATAGGTACTTATCTACAACGATTCACAGGGTCATCACCACACCGAAGCTTCTCCTTGCAGCTGCCAGGAAGCAATCAAAGAATTTGAAATTGAAGAATGATCAAAGGAGGTTGAGAAGAGTTGTTTCCGTTGTTGCAGGGTATTGACCATTTGTAGTGGTATTCCCCTGTCGCCTATCTTGTCCTCTCCTTGCACTCATACTTACTATCAATGAATAGTAAGAGAATTTAATGAGGCATTCGGACAGATATCTTAAGGATATACACATTCAAGGGTATACTCCACCCTATCTCTAATGAGTTACCTAATGTGTTATACTCCTGAGCTAAAGTTTCAACCTTCAGCTCTGATACCAAGATGTCACGGTCCAAATTTTGGAGTTTGAAAATCGACACCCGTATCTCAGTTGTACTCGAATGCCGCAGATTCAACCGTTGAAATCTGACTCGTGCCGGAGCTTATAACACATTAAGTACAACACGGCGGAAGAAAATTAAACAATAACATATATCTCCAATGAATACAATGTCCAAATATGATATAACCCTAATCACCAACATATATCAGAGCACAAATACAATACTACAACAGAATAGAAAACTCTAGCAGCGGAACAACAGCTGAGAATGATATCACGACTTGAACTTCTAAGAGGGAACTCCAACATTTGCATCTCCATATCAAATGCTCCAATCCAAAACTAGCTCGAATCTTCTATCAAGTTGATTTAAGCAAACATGATCCAATACGCGATTGCCAAACCAAAGGCTTCGAAGATTTCCAAAAGATGAAGAAGATCCCATATGCTACCAAACTAAAGACTTCGAAAGCTATCGAATCTACACCAATTATTCGATTATCTAAAAAACTAAACTCTAGACTGCCCGTGTGGAAAATAGTAGGCACCCAGAGTTTAGGAAGGGAACAGTAAACTCTGAGTTAGTCATGGGACTGGTATGAGCAAACAAAAACAGTTTTAACTTTAAAACAAACAACAAAAGATTTTAAAAATGGAAATCCGCAATACTTTTTTTGAAAATGAGACTACCATAAGGCTTCCCGCCACACACGCACCATGCAAACGCAGAATTGGAGAAGATTTCTCCTTCTGATAGTCAAAAATGCTTGACACGTGAAAACCATTTTGATATTAATATTAGTGCATAGTGGAAAATATTTCGAAAGTATAATATTAATCTTAGCCAGGATACAACCATTATTGTATGTCTACTATAGCTACTATGTTCAATTGCAGGTTGCCGCCACATTCCATGGCAGGTTGTACAACTAAAACCGTACAGGGCGCGTATTGTTTCTTTGGATTTTTCAACAAATGGTCAGGCCAAGGAACTTCCCATTGCCACATGGGTACGCCCCTGGAGGGACACCCCGAGAACTTACCCAGCTCTCTGCCAACACAAGGTCGGTCTACTCCCTTCCCGGGAGTGAAACCTAAGATATGCCACTCTCGGTCGTTTGCAACCTTTATCTGAGGATCCTCAACCACAAAGCAACATCATACAGTAATAAATATAAAATGTCCACATAAGTTAAGTATCTGGGATCCAAACCATGATACCACCCTTTTCCAGAAGGAATGGACATACCCTAGGGGTGCGACCACTACAACCTTGCCGCATCTTTCCTGTTTCGACCATTACCGGGTTGTAAGGCTCGATAAGGTCTCGTCCACAAAGCTACACTTTTTCACAAAGTCATGCTTTGATCAACAAATGATCAGCAGCACTTCGTATGCCACATTACCAAATTAGGAATGTATCACTAGTAACCATCAACTACACAACCTCTGAGCTTGTACGTCTCAGAGAAGGGTGTTAAGCTATGAGAATAAATCTCCGCCACCAAACATAAATGTATTTGATAGAAACCAGTTTTACATCTCAAAGTGTAATGTCAGACACACATCCATACAAGTCTATTCTGGGTTCGAACAGAACTGAAGGCACTTCCGAAGAAGCCCTTGCAATCCGAGTATTCACAATCCCGATCAGACTTCCCATCACTTAGGGAATCTCTATACCGGTGCGACTCAGTGCAGAGACCATCGATGGGTTATCCTTTCGTTTTTGAAAATACCCGGTCTTCACCACCGGTCTTCAAATGCTATCCATATCGTCGTATCATTATTCGAAATGGGTTATATGACATAAGGTCCTCTTCCGGCTAATCCGAATAATGAGCGTAATATTTAAAAACATACAGATATGGGATTTCAATTAAGTCACAACTTTAAAATCCAAAACTTTTCTTTTCAAATGGTTTAAACAAATTACCATTTTCAAATCTTTAAACAAAAAGATTCACTTCATAAAGTTCACCCAGTTTTTCACAAAGATTCATTCATAGCCTTCAAAATTATTTCCTTTTCAAATTGGATTAACTCATCCAATTATTAAATCAAAGACTCAAACCATAGTTTTCAAAACCATTTCCAAAGGTTCATTCATATCTTTCAAAACAATTCCCATTTCAAATCTTTTATATAAAAGATACTTCAATTTCAAACAAAGTTCAATTTTTCACAAAGATTTATTCATAGCTTTCAAATTATTTTCATTTCAAAAACTTGAAATCCTTTTAACACAAACTGAAAATTCTTTCCTTATACGAAAGCTTTTATTATTTGAAAACCAATAGTTTTCGTTTTGGAAAAACCAATTATATTTGCATGAGTTAAAATCCTTGAGTTAAATTCAAATTCCCAAATCAATACCTTTAAAATGGTTTAACCCATATATAACTTGTATAACATCTTTAAACCATAGTTTCCAAACATAGAATTCAATTTCAAATTTTGAATTCAAATTTAGATCAAATTATTTAAATTTCAAAACTTTATTAAGTTATTCAAAATAACTATTATTTTTGAAATCCCTTTTCAAAAGCTTTTCACTTTTAATTCAAATCCATTTCCAAAACCATTGGATTCCAAATTCAGCTTTAAAACCATTTCAAAATCTGTGACTTAACCAATTTCCTCGTGCAATCCATATTTGTGTGTGTATAGTGTGGTCCGGGGGTTTTTGCACACAATAATAGTGCAACAACATCATCAATCATTACAGATTCAAGCACATAAATATCGATAAGCGGTATAATCTATAACACTTATCTTCATTCACAGATCATAGATAAACAATACAAATTTATCACAGATAAATGAATTACATCACAGATAAATGAATTACATCACAGATGAATAAATTACATCACAGTTCACAGCTTAATCAGAATAATTCATATCACACAATTCAAAGCATCTACTTCAATTCAAACATTCATACGTAAGATCAGTTAATTGTCTGATTAATTTTAATCAACTTAATTACTTATGAATAATTTACTAATTCTAGTTAATTAATATTGATTAATTACAAATCGTACTAATTAATTATCCTTAAAACATTAATTAACTTTTAATTAATAATTAATCCTTTGATTAATTATCCTTAATTAATTACAATAATTTATTTAATTAATCCTTAACTAATAATCATTCCTTAATCACTTTCACTAATTAGTTACCTTTTTAAATTAATTAATTATTCTTAACCTAATTACCTTAAATAATTAATCACATTAATTAATTATTCTTTAAATTAATTAATCTTTAAACACTTGATTAATCAATCTTTAATCATTTATTATTCACCCTTAATTCTTAAGTAAATGATTATTCTTAAATTAATTATTCATTAATTACTTGATTAATCAAACTTAAATTATTAACAAATTTACCTTAATTGCTTTTATTAAGTAATTCACTTCAAGTAATTAATTTCCATTAACAAATAAATTAACTTTAAACTTTAAAAGTTAATTAACCATCAAAACATTCTTTATATCAATTAACTTCTTTAATATTATTAAGTTTATTTAAAATAAACTTTAAAATTAAAGGTTATGTATATTTTAAACCATTTTAAAGCTTGGTCAATTTAAAAAAAAAATATTCAAAAACAACCTTCTTAAACAATTTAAAACTTAGATAACATCTAATATAAAATGAAAAATTGGTTTCAACAAAATTTGTTTTCAATAAATTTGATTTTTTCTTTAAAATTTTAGAACTGTTTTTCCGTATTACATTAACAAACCGAGCAAAACGCATGTTTACCCAAGCCACCCATTTTTCTTTTTAAAATTTAACTTTGTTTTAAATTTTTAAAATGTGTTACCACACATATACGAGCCCGAGAAACACCACGAGCCAAATACCCAAAATCCCGAACAAGACTTCGAGACAACACCTTCCTCTTCAAACCAGATACACACAGGTGCAAATCCACATGCATCAACGGTCGCCAGTACTCCAACCATCGCCTCCACCTGCCACGAGACATCATTGACCCACTCGACCCGAGCATCCACTCAGAACCACGAATTGATCATGTAATCAAAATCGAGCAATCAGCTTCGAAATGGAAACCAAGCTCGACCACAGATTCACCTCGTGCCGCTGATATGGTTAATCAAAGCTCACGCCGACCGACCACGAGCTACGTCACGTTGCCACGCTCCTATTCTTCTCGGTTTGGTACGACCCGATGCACTAACGTCGCTGGAATTACTCGAATTCCGACCATAACTAAAACTTAGGGTTAAATACTAAATCGATCTCGCTCATCTTCCATGGTGAATTATAAATTCATCTATCAATTTTCTGATGATCCCTGATGCCCCAGCCCGCTCCAGCTCCAATCCCGATGACCCATGACGCCGCTGTCATCAATAATTGACGAAAAAAGCTTCTCCTTTCATCTTGCAATTACAACCCAAATACTCATATAAAAATCTCAATTTAACCTTTAAAAATCATCATTTGTTGGCACTAATCAACTTACGAAATCAAATTGCAAAATCATAGTCATCAGTTTTTCTGATTATAAAAGTTTCCACTGTCATTTCTATTTTTTTAAAGTATTTACTAAATGTTTTTACTTGGGATCATTTTTAAAAATAACTTAACATTGTTATAAGCATTTTCTTTTCAGGAATTATAACCTGAATTTATTTAGATAAGAAGATATGATTTTTTCCAAATTGTTTAAACCCTGTTGGACTAGGAACAGAGGCATGATGCCTGTACAACAATCATGCACACACTCATCCATACATATATACAAGCATACAAGCACATTTCACAACTTACATCAAAGAGTTATCATAAGTAAATCAGATATATCAAGCTTTAAGAATCAATAAGGGTGGTTTGCTCACCTGAGAATGTTTTAAACAAAGCCTGTATTTGAGTTTTTATCTGAAAATTCTGGTTTCATTTTGATTTTCAGGTTGAAAGCTTGAACACTTGCTTGAGATGATCTTTTGCAAACTGATCTATATTTTGTTTTGATTACTTGTATTGAATTTCCTTTGAATCTGAAGCTTGTTGTTGAGATTCCAGGCTTGAAAATCCTCTCTGTTTCGATTTCCAGTTTTCTTCTTTTGAGTTATAGGCATTTGATTTTGTTGTTTTTTCCAGGTTGAAGATTTGAGGTTGAGAGTTTTTTTTCAGATTTTGATTTAGTTTTAGTTGTTTAAGATTTTTGTTTTGAGATATGAACATGGAGATGGAAGAAAATGTTGAGAAAAGAGTATGAGGAGCATTTGGAAAACAGCCTGGTCATTTCTTTGTTCATTTTTTTTCTTTTGTTTACATCCTTAAGTTTTAGGAATTTTTTTTGTTTTTTTCACTTGTTAATCCATTTTTCACTTGTTAGTATCATACTTCATATATCTTACATTTGTCATATATGATGAAATTATGTTTAAGTCCTTTTGTGGAATTGATTTCTAATATGGAAAGCTCTTGGAAAAGGAATTTTCAATAACTCATACTTATACAATTTATAAACAATTGAAAAAAAAATATTTATTACTAACTAATAATCCATGTATATATTAGTCTCTTGAAAACATAAAGTTAATAAATCCAATTTTATTTCTAAAAGACTTATTATTGACTTTCCAAAATAAAATCCTATTTAACATACATATCTTTATTTATTCTGAAATTTTTTCAATTAATTCATCATTAAATCCAAAATTTTAAAATTAATCACCAAAAATTTCATAATTTAATTCCAAAAATTAAATTAAGCATTAAATTTAACTTAGTTAAAATTCGGGAATGTTACACAATACCAGAATCTAATAATGAAATGATAACATATAATATCAAAAGGATAGTACAAAGTGTCACTCTAAGATACATGTCATTTCAGTTATAATCCTAAGTACTATTTTCAGCCTAAATAGTTATAATAGCATGTCATCACATATGATGATATACATACATAATAGTAGTGCAGCAGAAATAAAATACCACGATAGGTGAATGGAAGCATCCAGCTTGACTCCCTGAGCACCAAAGAATATCAACAAACACTTGCCTTTCTCAAACTGCTTGAAAGAGTTCCCGAGAGGTTTCAGGAAAAAAATAAAACCATGAGTTAGACATAAGTATCGTATGAGAAACTCAAGAAATATGTGGCTAGCATATTACAATATTTTTTAGACCTTTCAAACTGCCATAACGGTTATAGTCTCAAAGGAACCAAACCCATCTAATAAGTACATAAGGTGGTATAAAGATGGTGCCTAGATTGTAGAATATAAATCATAAAATAGATGTGCTACTTGCATCTCATAACATAACAATATTAGAAGTACAACTATAGCTGCAAAGGCACGTTCGCATATGAATTTCAGTGGAGGTCTCCTCGATAAACCAAAGCCAGCCTCCTGCAAAATAGTCAGAAAGTACCTTTCAAAACATTGCATATATTTGGATAAAATATGCCACAAAGTTAAACATACCTAGTCCATACACAAACACGTGATACCGAATACCATCAAATCCTACACGCTCTAACCAAAAGCATCTTTGTATATTTAGAGTTGATGTACCCTCTTAGTTCAGCAAAATCCCTTGGTTATGCATCGTACTCTATTTTCTATCATTACAGATGCTAAAGTCACGTTCAATATCTCAACACAGAAATCTTCAACACTCGAAGAGATCTTGGACCTCTCCATGGATTTCAACATCTCGAACAGTTCACAAATCTCTCCATGGATCCTAACATAAGTCTTCCGATGAATAATAACACAAACCTCTCCCTTGGACTTAACCTAATGATAGACAGTTCAACTCTTTAGCATCCCACACACAACCACTTCCAAAACAAAGAACTCGTATATTAGTTTTGAAGTGGTTTTGGGTAAGTAATACACTTATCCGATCTGGACTTTTCAAAACTAAATCGATGAATTTTCGGTTAACTCAATTTTAGTTCTTTAAGAAGTAAATGAATGATATAAAGAAATCCTCCCCGAAGGATCTCGGATATATACGTTTTTAAAGCAAGAGACGATTCATATGAATGAGTCCTCCCTGGGGGATCTCAAAGCGTATCAATATATGATGCTTACATACACTTCCTAAGTTAAATTGGTCAAACTCTATAGTTGACTAATAGGCTACCTAGTACAAATAGAAACGATTGCGTATGGAAACCAAGTCTCATATGCTTATTATGTTTTTAATCTTCTCAACTTATGCTATCCCTCAGTCAAGGGTGAACTAGGTAGGTTTGAGCACTATTTTCTTCTAAGCCCTACTTGAACATCACTCTTAACCCTCACAAATAAGATAAATCTACTTTGTCGGATTTTAGTGCTAAGTACACGACTAAATACTTTCCATAGATAAGCAAACCCACAAAGCATGATTAAGTCAGATAAGTGATTTATAATCCCCTTTTTATTTAACTAGTTCTTTTATTAATTAAAACTTCTTTGCAAATGCTTGTGTATGTATTTAAAATATCTTTACAAAAGATATATACATGTATACTACTATTTCGCAATTCATTTCTACTATATTCAGTACTTAGAAATGTATTCATATTCTTATCCAAATGATATAAGAATATTCGCAAATCTCTTGGTAAGATTTCAGATTTCCAAAAGTATAATTAAATGGGTTAAAAATAAACATTACTATAACATTGTTACTATAAACCCAAAATCAATTTATACTCAATATTATCTTTAAAACATTCTTATCAAAGATCTAATTAAATTTATATTTATTTAATAAGGTAATATACTCTTAAACTTTTCAAAACCATTCATAACGATCTGGAAGTTTCAAGCTGTCCAAAATCATCGAAAATCCATTTCATTCTAATCAAATGAAAACTATCAAACAATCATATCGTAACAAGATAAACATACCACATTGTCCTTGTGCACAGGATACATGCGTCAATAAAATAACTTATCAAAGTTTCACTTATTTATTAGACGTAGTTTACTAAAAAGGAAAACAAGAAAAGGTTCCATTAGTATATGGGCTGTGCCAATACCACTCTAGCACCTTACCTTGCATATAACTTTTTCTATACAGAAACGTCTATCAAAATATGAATTACCAAATTTACCATGTGCCAAATTGCTATGTATTTTATCTTAAATTTATTTAAAGGAAATTTTTAGAACTAAACGATTGGGTTTTATTTCAAATCAATTGAAATAATAGTACGCATACATACGTACGTATGTACGTACGTACATATATATCTTTTGTATATCAAATCATACTTTCAATATTAAATCAAAAAAAAAACATTTTCAAACAAGTATAAAATGCTACATATATGTTACTAAGTATTACGATCTCAATTTATAAACCAAATTCCTAATATTTACTTTAAAATCCATAGAAAATATACATATAGATCGAGCAACACAAAAATTATACTAAGCTCTATCAAGTCATACCATATATTCCCTTATTGAGAACGGTAATGCCAACCTAAATTAGATAATATAAAATACTTTGTTCCTGAATTGATTTGTCAATTTTGAGAGCAACCTTAAACTCGAATAAATCTCCAAACTCTTTTCAAAATATTAGTATTCACAAATACTTTAAAATAATACTACTGTTATTAATTTCTTCAAAATCTTAGAAACCAATTTCAAAGACACTAAGATTTAAGTTCTTCAAATATCAATTAAATCCTATTTATTTAGAAATTTTATGCTAAACTTATTTTATTAGAATAAACTTATTTCATTAAAGCAAACTTCAAACCCAATATTATCACCAAACGCCTAATAGTCAACTGTGAAACTCAATGCACAAGGTGTTTGTTTTAATGCACCTATAAATATTACCTACCCGATCCATGCAGTAAAATGGTAAACTACTCATAAACCGATCAAGCACAGAACAGCATTCAATGGACGATAATCAATGCTCATAAACTGGCCGATCCTAACTAATCAATCTACAAATGATAAAAATACTCGAAAACTAGTCAAGCATAACTAATCAATCTACAAATGATAACAATGCTTGTAAATTGACTGAGCAATACAAAGATAACAAATCTACAAAAGATAACAATGCCCATAAACTAGTTGAGCACATCAAATCAATCTATAAAGGATAGCAATGCTCATAAACTATCCGAGCATGGCTAAACTAATCAATGAGTGATAATGAATGACCATTATTAATCCCTACATTAATTAAACTAAATTTGAATAATTCATACTTGTATATGTTACCTTATATAAGACCTTTTAATTTTCACAGTTGGAAAAGGCATAAGTTTAAAAAAATACAAATACTCTCTCATATGTATAATACACTTAAATCATTCTAGGGCAACACTTATCCTATCTTTAATGAGTCATACTCAATCAAAGCCAAGCTTCTCGCTTAACCTTCAACTTTGGTACCAGTTGTAATGTCCCGCCTTTTCAACCACCAAATGTCGACACTAATACATTTACCTTATTCACATGACGAGCGCCTAAGTGTGGGAAAGGTAGATTATTAGGGTAAATAAAATGAAAATGAAAAGGAACAAGGAAGAAAGAACACGGAATCACAAAATGAAACGATAATATATAATATCAAAAAGATAGTACAAAGTGTCACTTTAAGATACAAATCACTTCAAAGTTACTATCATCATCCTGGATATTTATAACGATATATCCTTACTTATGTTGATATATATACATAATAGCAGCGCATCTGAAATAAAATATTACGATAAGTGAATAGAAGCATCCAAATTGACTCCTTGAGCTCTAAAGAATATCAACGAAAACCTTCCTTTCTCAAAATGCTCGAAAGAGCACTCGAGAGGTTTAGAAAAAAATAAAAGCATGGGTCAGACATAAGTCTGGTTTGAGAAACTCAAGAAATACGTTGCTAGCGTATAATAGTACTGTTTAGACCATTCGAATCATTGTATCGGTTATCCCCTTACAAAAACCAAACATATATAATAAGTACATAATGTTGTGTGATCAATAGTGTCTAGGTTGCAGAATATAACTCCAAAAATAGTTATGTTGCATGCATCTCACAATACAATAATATTAGAAGTACAACTAAAGCCACTAAGATATGTTCACTTATGGATTTCCGTGGAGGTCTCCTTGGTAAACTGAAGCTGGCCTCTAACACAAGGGTTAGAAATTACTATCTAAAACCATGCATATCTGTAAATAAAATATGTCAAAAAGGTAAACATAACTGGTCCATATCCAAACACGTGATACTGAATACCATTAAGTCCTATGCAATTCAACCAAAAGCTTCTTTGGATATTTGGAGTTGATGTACCCTCTTGGGTTAGCTAAACCCCTTAATCATTCATCCTACTATATTTTTTATCATTACTGATAGTAAAGTCATGTTTAGCATCTCAACACACAAGTCTTCGTCACTCAAACATATATCGAACCTCTCTATGGATTCCAACATCTCAAATTTCACGGATCTCTCCATAGGTCCCAACATAAGTCGTAGCTGACCTCTTCCTTGGACTTAACATTAGGATAGACAGTTCAACTTTATATCATTCTACCCTACAACCACTTCCAAAACAAAAAAAACTAGTATATCAGTTTGAAGTGGTTTTCAATAAGTCATATACTTATCTGATCCGAAACATTTCAAAACTAAATCGATGAATTTTCGATTAACTCAATTCCAGTTCTTTAAGAAGTAAACGAATGATATAAAGCAGTCCTTCCTGAGGGATCTCATATATATACGTTCTTAAAGCAAGAGACGATTCATACAAATGAGTCCACCCTAAAGGATCTCAAACCATATCAATACGTATGCTTACATATACTTCTAAGTCAAAATGTTCAAAATCGATAGCCGTCTAATCGAATACCTAGTACAAATAGAAATGATCACGTTGTTGGAACTGGACCAGTCCGCAGTGGAAGTTATGAGTGAATTTTAAAAAAAAAATCCCTTAATGGACCTTTATTGGGCCTAAAAGTCTAATTTATTTAGAACATTGCTAAATATTATGTAAATAAAATCTTATATATATATCATATGGTTATATTTAATTTATGTCTTGATATATATAGATATATGTGTATCATATACATAAATACATGTATGTGAATGTGTAACACATCAACCGTTCAGGGTATAACATGCCCGTGTATAGATGCTAAGATTTACATCGCAACGGTCATGTTAGCTCATTTAATATGCAAGTATATGTTGTCCAAACATATGTATGTATATATATACTATTATTTGTATTATTAATATTATATATACATATATCTATGTATGTACGTATTAAGTTTTGCTTAAATAATTTTATATAAGTACATAAGCGTATGTATATGTGTGTGTGTGTGTATACATGTACGTATGTGTGCGTGTGTATATATGTGTATATATAATTCTATGAATTAAATATTAATCATGTATATACATATTATGTAATAGATTTATATAAACAAATTATTTATAAATATCAAAATTATTTTTTTACTTTTTAAAACTACGAGTAATACATACATACATACATATATATATATATATATATATATATATATATATTTAACATATATATTTTCAATTTAAATATATACACACAAATATATTCATAACAATATATATATATATATATATATATATATATATATTAATAAAACACAATTTTTTTGATAAATATGAAATACCAGGTCTTACGCATAGCTCAACAAATAATTTATTATTTTTTAAATTTTAAATCCATTTTAGTTAAATATTCATTCGAAAATTAATTAAATATTAATTTCGAAACTTTATTTAAAATTGAAAATTTCCAGTAAATACTAAATGATATTTTATGGTTTGAAAAATTTTTACATTTTTTTTGGCTTAAATTAATTTTAAAATGATTTATTTATTTTCGACCAAATCAAACAATTATCTAAAAAAATTGGTTGAGAGCTTATATGATGTTGATAAAATTTAAAAAATAATTTCCATAACATATTTGAATTGATATAGTTTATTTATGTAGTTAATTGATTTAAATAACATTAAATATCAATAAATATTTATAATAAAATATATATTTTACTGTCGAAAATAAATATTAGTATAATAATTATATATAAAATTATATGACTAATTTTACCATATTATGATGTTGTAATTAATTATAACCTATATATGTAACTAAAATTTATTTATCAGTTTAATGAAATATAAAATTATATTATGTTTATATGTGGGTGCACGGACCTAATATATATATATATATACATATTTGATGAAAAAATAATATTATTTTTTGAACATAAATATATATATATATATATATATATATATATATATATACACATATAACCAAACTACTTTGTGACAGGATTACTTGCATATCAGAATCGTCACCTAACTAATAACACACACACACATGTATAATAAAACATTATACTGAAAATTATTAACTATAATTTGATAAAATCATACTTTAATCCCAAAGTCTTCAAGTACACCTGAAAAGATAATTTCTTCTATTTGAAGCTCTTTCCCATTCAACTGGTTGTTAGTTCTTGAACCGTTGACCTTTAGCTATCGAATAACAGTCGATTTGATTTGATTTGCACTTGAGAAATTATGTGGATGGAAGAGAGGAATTTAACCACTAATAAATCGGGTTGGAGGCTTGCAAAAGTTCTGTAAAGGTTGAGGACAGAGATGTTTATATAGAGGAGAATTAAGAGATATTTTAGGATCAAGATCTTACATCATCTCTTACCAATTCTCTTAAATCTTGGCCCTCCATCTCAAAGTCTATGTTGCACCATCTTATGCCTACATTAACCAGTCATTATGGTCGAATTTTCCAGCCCCTTCATGGACTTTTAAACCCATTTAGAGCCCAAATAAAATATTATACAATTAAATCCAATTTAATCACTTATTGATATCTTATATTAATTAATACATTTATTGCTATTATAAATATATCTAATAATATTTATTCATCAAATAATAATCAAATTTTACAATTAATATTCATAAATATATACTAATTTATCACAATTATAAATTAATTAAATCGTTTGATCAAAGGAGAATTCAACGTTTCGGTTGTGTGACATGTCAGGCATAAATTCGATCGGTGATTACTATCGAACTATTCGACTATTAATGTTCACACATCACTTAACACGTAATGTGACATTTCGACCAATTTTACTGCTTACTTGGTTTTGAAAAAAAAATCCAATTTTACTGTATTGAGCATTACATGTTTGTGACTTTTATTTGCACTAATTCTCTTTGTCAAAACTGTATCACTTTAAACTTAAGGAATTTGATAATGGTAAAACTCAAATATCATTCATATTCAACTCCACAGTCCAAATATGAAGTCTTTGGTTCAATAATAACTTATGATTACGGAAATGCTTTGGACAGAATCTTTGACTTTGAGTTGACTTGAGTTGACCGTGATACTAACCACGTATAATTGAGGAGACGAATCCTCTCTTTAATAGTGCTTCACTTCCAATACTTCCACTTTAACCAGACTATAGTCACACGATGGACGTCGTGCCATGATTTGACTATAATCAAAGCGGAACTTCCATATTGAAGATCGACAATATTCTCAAGTCAAGAGAACTGTGTAAATTAGTCACATCGATATTTTCGGTTTAACCTTAGTTATATTAACCAACAACAAAAAATTAAGTGAGTCATTCCATAGTTATTCGATAACTATCAGTACGTAACCCCTTGAAGCCTCCAGTAGCCATGAATAATACACTGTCTAATGGTTGGAGAGCTTTACATACTCTAGCCTCAACAAATATATCGATATCCATTCATGATATATCTTGACTAGGAATATTTAAAATGGTATATTTATTTTCATTGTGATGAATTACTCTATCAAAAATATACAATTTATGGATTTTCCATTAAATATACTTTTAATTAATTAATTAATATAACACATTATATTAAGTATATAGCAGAAAGAAAATACCTTTTATTTTGAACAAGATATTTTATCAAGTTAGGTATATGTAATAAATTATATTATTGCCCCTAGGGTATACCCTAACTCTATCAATTTCCCACTTGCACTTGGGGTCAATTATGAAATCTTGTTCCAATTTCTTCAATTGGTTTTATCAAAACCAATTCGGTCAGTCCCTCAGTGAATGTGGTATGCTATTATGTTTCAATTATGTACTACGTCAATCAACTCTTTCTAATGCTAATAAACTACCTTTATTATGCGAAACAATTCAAAGTATGTCTTTCGACTTCCAATGAGCTCTAAGTTCTATTATGAACTATATCGTGACATTGTTATCATATCATAATGTATAGGATTCTCAACATTTGGAATTACCCTCGACTCAGCTATAAATTTGGGAATTTATATTTATATTCGTTGTTTTATTACGGTGCTATTAAAAGCGATGTACACAACCCTTTTCATTAAATCGGTCACAGTCTTTCGTTTGGAACATTTCCAGCTTAAAAGTTCTTAACATGAATTTATTATTAACATATTATACTCAATATTCCTTATGTATTTGAGTCTGAATAGTCCTTCATAAGGATTTTGTTGTTTCTATAAACAATTCTCTAGTATTTCATAAATACACGTGAACTCCTCAAAAAACCATTTATTGATATCTATTTGGATTTGATATTTTCTTCAGTTATCAAATACATAAACAAATCACGATATCGTAGACAATGTAACATGTAAGATAATTTCTATTATCAATGCATAAAAAATCCATTATACATGTTCCATATTAAACATTTTAATAAGATGTCCTTACATATCGTTTGGACTATTATGTCACGCATTTAAGGAATGAATATATTTGATATATTCAAACTTTTTTCTTATCTTTGCACTGTTTATATATTCACACAATTTGATGTACTTGATACATCCATTATAACACCACAGTGTTGTACATTCATAATTTACACTGGAATATATTTAGGCAAACTTACATTTTATGCCATTTATTAATTTCTAATTAATGGTATTTAATGTATCAATTAATTCAATTAAAAGCGAGAGAAATTGAAGGTTTCTCTCCCCATATAAAGCATAGTATGTCTTTAATTAACTTTATAACTTTTTAGAGGAGGGGATAGAAGTTTTCTTCTCTAAATTGCACAAATTTTAAAGAAAGAAACGAATAGTTTCTTATTCTTAATTTACTCTTATGAGCAATTGTTCCATGTATTTGATACACTGTTTTTTAAGTTTAAATTAATTTAAAACTTATTTTAATCAATTTCAAATAAAAAACGATTTTATTTAAAACTTTATTAAATTGGATCAAATATATCATTAGACTTCATAGGCCTAAAAGATCCAAAAGTGGTAAAAAATTTGAAATTCACTCATTTTTCCGCTACGGACTGATCCACTTCAACACGAAGGCCCAACTCCATCATCACCGAGCATAATGTCATGTTTGGACATCTAGTTGCCTCAAAGGCCTCACACAAAACTTACCGAAGAACATGACATATTTAGACATATGGTTGCGGCCACAAAGGCATTACAACAACATTTTATTATCCTAAATGATGCTACTTATCAATTCATTGCTTTCTTAAGTTAATCTTAATTTTCCATCTTCTTTAATACGCTATTCCATTTCTACTTATTATTCTCTATGGCTATTTCATCCTTATAAAATTCTCAAGCATCGCTTTCGAAAATAGCATCCAAAGCACTATTAAAAGTTCATTTATTTTTCTTGGAAATTCTTTGCATCTTTAGCTATTGCATGTTGGCATTACATAGCTATTACATGTTGATCTTAAGCAGCTATCGCATGTTAACACTAGGTCACGCATGTTAGATATTTAATTGCTATCGCACGCCGAAACCTATCGCATGTCAAAAGATTTCGCGTATCAAACAACTATCGCATGTTGACAAACCCTGGCTATCACATGTTGACAAATCATGGCTACCGCATGTTGAGTTCAGTATAGCTATCGTAGGTTGACATGCTCTAGCTATCATATGTTGACCTCACTATAACTTTCGTAGATTGAAAAACACTAGCTATTGCATGTTGTTGCTTTAAAGCTATTGCCAGTTAATAAGCTTTAGCTATCGTATGTTGATACTATAAAGCTATCAAAAGTTGGTAAGTTTTAACCATCGCATGTTGAGTCCACTAGCCATCGTAGGTTGACAAATTCTAGCTATCACACGTTGATAGGTTTTATAGCCATTGCAAGTTGACATTCAAAAGCAATCACAAGTTGATGTGGCAATTTGGTGATTAACTTGAAAACTATTTTATTACCCTATCTCTACCAAGCTATATCATATGTTGAATTTCCAACGGTTTACACCATTGTTTACCGTTATCTTTTCAAGAAAAACCAGATATGAAATTTTCTAGCTTCCTAATTACAAATTAGTTTCTAAGTTAAGTTGTTAAGTTAGCATTTGTAATTTTCCATTCCCTTTACTAAATAATTCATATCAATTCGAAAATGCATGGAAAAAAATCCCTTAAAACTCACATAAATCTAATTAATTATCGTTTACCTTATACAAAAAAATTTGATCTTATTTTCATATTTTAGTCAATTAAAAACCGAAATTAAGTATTTTTTTTCACTTAAAAAATTCATATAAAACCCAATTAATTTCAAAAGAAATCATGGAATTAAATAACCCATTTTCAAATTAATATCCTAAACATCATATAAAAAATTTCAAGTGGATATAAGAAGGTTTGATTCTCGTTTTGTCATGAATATGTCAAAAATCATTGTCGTTAACTCTTCTTTTTACGTTCATTTATTCCTTCATTAATAAACTTACTTTCTTGTTATCTCTGAATGTACTTTGATTGATTGATTACTTAATTAATTCATCATACTAGGACACTTCAAAATATGGAATATCACAGTCTAGATTATATGGCTCTTTGAATCGCAACAGGCGATTCAAGTGAACTTCGTCCAATAGATTGAATCCTAGAAATATTGATTGTATTAGTGCGGACGCAAGTTGATCCGTTCGTCCAAAGAGACAGTTCGAGTCAGATGACGTAAAAATTTCCCTTTCGTAAGAAGTATAATTATAGTCATTCGCTTCTAATGTGAGTCTTGCATCTAAAGCAATATGCAGTCCGCTAAAATTTTCAGTTTTTCCATCATTTTTTATTCTCTCTTTCTTTTCTCCCACCCAAATAGTTATTCTTTTTCCCGCACAACCCAAAAAAGACATATTTGAGCTTACCCTTTTTCGAAAATAACTTACATACATCTTGCTATATTAGATGGTTGACAAAGACTGCTTTGATTCTCAAAACATTTGCACTACATGCTAAATATTAGTAAACTCACTTTTTTTTTATAGATGTATTGATCTGACATTTAGTGCAAGCGTCAACCAAAAATGAAGTCTGTATGATGCTTTGATGCATCCCGAATGTATTCTTTCGAATAACCCTTTTCAAAACCGCATTTGATTCTATTCGTTAGCGGTGCAGCTTTATTTTACATCGTTACTGTTCCTGATGTGTCCGACAAATCCAACGCGGTGCGACCGGTAACGGGACGAATGCCCCATTGAGATGAATGCATTTTTATGGTCTGTTCATTAACGTATTAATTAATAAATTTATACTTTCATAAATTTCTAAAAGTAATAACTTATACATATAAGGTCTAATTGAGACGCGGTTTTTTACGTTACGATTGTATCAAAGCGCTTTACATTATTGATACTTATTATTTATTAAAAAAACAAATTATAAATTTATGCCACAACATTATGGAGTTTATTATTAGAAAGAAGCATTCAATGATTTGCGCTAGTACATGAAATTAATTATTTACCTATTTTTCATAAAATACCAATAAAGATAAACTTTCATAAAAATTATGCCAGAGGCTCAAAGTATTACGCAACCGAGAATGGAGGATAAAATATCAATTTAATGCTTGCACTAGAACGTAAGTCAAACTGGTCCATCCATGGTTTTTTGAAAGCTTGATCGACAGATACACGTTCATAACATGTAAGATGTAAGATGAGGTGATGTGATACATAACCATTTATTGTCACATGATCCAGATCTTAATTGCAATCCCATACTTCTTTAAATTTGACATTTGTTTGACTTGTGAATTGGTTCGTGTATCACTACTTTTTTTTGTTTAGGGAATTATGCCTAACAATTTGTGCGGGTTTAACCAACCTTTTTGGTTCCTAGTTCACTTTTCTTCACGCGTGAGCACTCCGCCAAATTCAAATAAAATATTAGGGTCCCTACAAACAAAGAAACTATCGTGTATTATTTGATATTAACAGGAGGAGATGCTCAAAATAACTGTGTCCTGCATGTCCCGCGCGGAGTAGGCAAAGCATAAAGATGCTAACGCACGTTTTCTTTTTTGGATAAAAATCTACTTCTTTTAGTTGGGAAGAAGTGGAGAAATCTCTACCTTACCAAATGCTGATGCACGGCCAGCTCAAACATATTTAATGCTTAGTCCAGTAGTCTTTTTGTTGTTTCTATTCCCACGTTATTTAACAAATACCCGTATGTTTACACGTACAAAATAAAAGCATATTCAAACACCAAATAAAAGCATATTCAAGTACTCATTTTCAGTTAAAACCATAACTAGCATACTTAATCTCTTTTGCACCATGGTATTTTAAAGATATATTTTTCTTTTTCAATTTTTATTTTGAAAAGCACTTTTCTACCGACTGTTCTTTATTAATTTTACATTTTGTTATCAATATTGGATAATACAATAACTCATATGATTACAAAATAAAATAAAATTTTCATCGGTTAGTTTTCAACAACAATTTTTTTAATAATCAATTTTTAAGTAGCTAATTAACGTAGCATAAATAATTATTAAGCAGCTAATTAACATAATTTAATAAATATTAGTAATAAAATTGGTGGAAAACCAAATCGAGGCAACAACATAGTTTAGGCGTTGAGATAAAGTAGATTATTCATGATTTAATTTATACCGTAAGTATATATAAATCAAATAATCAAATTAGGACAATGAAAAATTGGTGAAAAATCAAATTAGTGCAATTGCAAATTGGTGAAAAATTAATAAACATGATTGAATTGTACATAAATCTAATAATCAAATTGTAAATCAAAAATTAAATTGAAATAAAATTAAAAATTCACATAATACAGGGGTCTAATTAAGACAAAAGTAGTATGTAGTGGTTGGTGGAAGAAAGCAGTAGGTGGTATGCGATGAGGAAAAGGAGTGGTGGCTGGTGGTGTGAAGAACTTGTCAGTCTCGACTAACGCAATGACCTCAAGCAACATACACAAAGCAACGAATTTTTTTGTCCTGAATTTGTTGTTTACCTAGGCAACGACTTCACTTGCCTATACTTTGGGTCGAGCCCATGCTCGTGGCCTTTCCTTTTTTTCGAAAAAGAAGGGATTATTGAACTTGCATAGAGAACCTTACTGCAAGAAATGCCTAAGCTATGCCATTATTCTACCCTTTTTTCCCTTTAATGTAAAACAATAACATAGGAATCAAATGAGTTGTGACAACCCGGATTTTCAGACCAAATAGAATCACTGAAAAACCCATTAGTTTTAAAACCACGAATGAAAACTACCAACTTAATACACCATAGTTGATAAATATTCAATATTACTAAACGTATATGATATAACTTTCAATTATATAAGTTATCGGAGTAATTATTTATTCTATAGTGTGCTTAAATACAAACCCAAAATCGAATACTACAAATAAATTGTAAATCTACCGCTGTGCAACTCTGATGAGAAACAACAATATCCTAACTACGAACTCAATAAATAATGTAAATGCGGAATAAAATAGTAAGCGGAAAAATACATCAATACACGATATATGACAAACAATAAACAGAATAATGTTATGTTATTATTGGGGGTGCATCACTACCACTTGTGACTACCTATGTACCCCTATCTTATTGGGTACCCAATTAGATACAAGATCAAGTCAATGTAGTTCTCCTACCGCAAATAGGACTCATGGAACCTACATGCACAAACAATACGAATTCCCAAAACTACCCACTTAGGTTTAATCTTCAATTTTAGATTTTCAAAATCTAATTAACTTTGTGGAAATTATCTCTTTGGACTTTATTCCCAAATTCTTATTTCAAAACTTTTAATATATATATATATATCTTTATATTCAAATTAGTCCTTTATTTCGGGATGTGAAAACAAATCATCTTTTTGAAACGATATCAATATACAAATATACAAAACTATATGCTACCTGATCGGGACACCAGGTGTCTAGCCAAAACAAAACAACTGGGTCCCGATCTTCGAAAAATAAATATAGTTTTGTATATTCCTCTACAACGAGAGCGGACTATACTAAGGCTATAGAATATCTGCACCTTCCATTCCCACTCTTTAGTTATGGGTTACCCGAATCATGGGTAACATAACAAATCACTTTATATCTCGAAGTGGCATAATCATTTACAATAATAATTACAAATACTTCAAATCTATAATAATTTTCATTTCCAAACCCTTTCAAAAATCATATTAAAATCATCAGGTTTAGTCCTCAAAATTCTTACCGTTTTATAAAACATTTTTTATAAAACCATTCTCTATATAAATCACTTTTATATAAAATCACTTCAAAATATTTATTCTCAAATATTTCTATTTTCTTTCAAAAGAAACCATTTCATTTAAAAGATAAAATATCTTTTATTTACAAAATTATAATAAACATCTTTTATTATAATTCCTACTCAACGAATTTTTTTATTGAACACCTTAAAGTCAAACTGTGAAATCCTAATCATAAGCTGTTCGAATTTAATCATTCTCGATTTATGTCTACCCGGCCCATGTATATAAAAAGGGAAATTGCTTATAAACTGGTCGAGCCTAATTCAAACAATCAATCAATGAAATAAACATATAAAAAATGATAAATCAATGCTCCATTCTATCAAATATTTATAACACTTTTTACTTTATCTTAGGTTAAAATGGTTTGATATTTATTTTGAAGCATCTGGGCTTTTCCTTTGACATGTTCCGTCCCTCGCGCAAGTCTCCTTGGATCTTACAAACGATACACGTATACTAGTCATTTCTGCATACCCCATTAAGTATTTAACTTCTAAATTTTAAATTACTTAATTAACCAACCAAATAGTCAAACAAGGAAATAAAACCATTGTTTTAGCAAACAAAGTAAACAAACATTCAACAAGGGTTTTCAAGCAACACTTAACACTTAAAGTTCTTTCGACTTAGCAATAATTTTAATAAATTTAAAGGAAGAAATAACTCACTTTGAATTCTACTCCATCAAACTTTAAGGAAAGCAACTCCAGATCTAAGCCATAATTCCTACCAATTTTGCTAACTTTGTCGCTATGGATTTGTCTATAGCGCTACTATTTCTCGAAACTTCTTGAAATCAGGGTATAGCTACGCTATCCTAGAAATTCAGTTGAAAAGATGTGTCGATGGCTTCTAGGTGGGCATGGCCTTGGGTGGATGGATGGAACTTACTAGCTTGAACATGACTTAAATGATTTTTTTTAATCGATTATTTATACCATATCTTTGTTACGTTTTTGGAATTTTTTAAGAGAGGCATGGAAGCCATTAAAGCTCTAAGGAAGAAGAAGGAGAAGCATGTAATGTGTGTATAATTTGTGAAATAAGTGGTAGATATTTATAGAAAAAAGTTTTGAATATTATAAAATGACCAAAATACCATTTGCTTATACTTTAAAAAAACTAATGTTTTCAACAGTTAACATCACATTTCAAATCATTACTTTATGTCATTTTCACTTAAGTATAAAGTAAAGAACATAATGATTTTTTTACTTTTTTGAAATGACTTGTTTTGTCTTTTAAGTTTACTTTTGCTAATGATATTTCTAGACTTTTTTAACCTTAATTAGCAAAAGTAAACATGATTAACTATTTGTTAATTACTTCCTATATGTTATAATGTTTATAAGAATATGTACATAAAGTGTAACGACGTTGCAACAACTTTAAATCGACAAAAATTGAATCTTGGTAAAATGTTTTACGGTCATATTTTGATGTTTTAATTAAACTATTTATTTACGTAAATCATATTTAAAAATAAATTTGTATAATTTTATCTAAAAATATAAACACTTATAAATTAATTAAAATAATTTATTTAACCATTGAAACTTACTTTTCTGAAATCAAGATTTTGTCATTTTTGACGATATAAGTAATTATTCCTATGTTTGTGTATACTTCTCTTTGCAAATCCTATCTAATATTATTTACATCATAAAATGTTATATATTTATATTTAAAACCGCTTTAAATAGTATATTTTAAAGTGGTCAAATTCTGGGTCGTTACATTCTCTCCTGCTTAAAAGAATTTCATCCTCGAAATTAAAAGGATGAAAAAACAACAATTAACAAAAGTTAAGCACACAAAAAATAGTAATATCATCCATAACCCCGGTCGGAGGTACGGTGCTTTATCCTATCTATCTTATTTAACAAATTAAGGTAGTTTCATTTTTAAAATTCCTTGGTTGATTTATTGACTTAGACAAATTTTACGTAGGCACCTAACCTAAGCTCTGATACAAAATGTGAAGACCAAGATTTTCGGACCAATCAGAATCACCGAAAACCTCGTTCGTTCTAAAACTACGAATGAAAACTACTAACTTGATACACCATATTTGATACATATTCAAGTATAGGATACAACTTTCAATTATACAAGTTATCAGAGTAATTATTTATTCTGTAGTGTGCTTAAATACAAACCCAAAATCAAATAATACAAATAAACTGTAAATCTACTTCTGCACAACTCTGATTAGAAACAAAAATATCCTAACTGCGAACTCAATAAACAATGTAAATGCGGAATAAAATAGTAAGCAGAAAAATACACTAGTACAAGATATATATGGCAAATAATAAATAGAAAAATGTTATGTTATTATTGGGGCTCCATCACTACCACTTGTGACTGCCTACGTACCCCTATCTAATTGGGTACCAATTATATACATGATCAAACCAACATAGTTCTTCTACTGCAAATAGGACCCATGAAGTCTACGATGCACAAACAATATGCAATCTCAAAAACTACCCACTTAGACTTAATCTTCAGTTTTAGATTTTCAGAATCTAACTAGCTCTAAGAAAATTATCTCTTTGGACTTTATTCCTGAATTCTTATTTCAAAACTTTTAATATATATATATATATATATCTTTTATATTCAAACTAGTCCTTTACTTCGTGATCTGAAACAAATCATCTTTTTGAAATGATATTAATATACAAGCATACAAAACTATATGCTACCTGATCGAGAGGTTTCTAGCCATAACAAGGCAACCGGTTCCCAACCTTCTGAAAATGAATATAGATATGTATATCCCTTTACAACGAGAGCGGACTATACTGAGGCTACATAACATCTGCACCTCCTTTTCCCACTCTTTAGTTATGCGTTACCCGAATCATCAGTAACATAACTAATCACTTTATATCCCCAAGTGACAGAATCATTTACATTAATAATTAAAAATACTTCAAATCTATAATACTTTCCATTTTCAAATCTTTTCAAAAATCATCTTAAAACCATCGGGTTTAGTCCTCAAAATTCTTTCTGCGTTATAAAACATTTTTTATAAAACCATTCTTTATATAAATCACTTTTATATAAAATCACTTCAAAATATTTGTTCTTAATTATTTCTATTTCTTTCAAAAGAAACCATTTCATTTAAAAGATAAAATATCTTTTATTTCCAAAATTATAATAAGTATCTTTTATTATAATTCCTACTTAATCAAAAATTTTATCAAATACCTTATAGTCAAACCATGAAGTTCTAATCGCAAGGTGTTCGAATTTAATCATTCTCAATTTATGTCTACCCGGCCCGTGCATATAAAAAGGTAAATTGCTCATAAACTGGTCGAGCCTAATTTAAACAATCAATCAATGAAATAAACATAACAAAAAATAATAAATCAACGCTTCATTCTATCAAATACTTATAACACTTTTTATTTTATCTTGGGTTAAAATGGTTTGATATTTATTTTAGAGCATCCGGGATTTCCCTTCGACATGTTTCATCCCTCGTCCAAGTCTCCTTGGATCTTATAGACAAAACACGTGTACTAGTCGTTTCCGCATATCCCATTAAGTATTTAACTTCTATATTTTAAACTACTTAGTTAACCAACCAAATAGCCAAACAAGGAAATAAAACCATTGTTTTAGCAAACAAAGTAAACAGGCATTCAATAAGGGTTTTCAAGCAACGCTTAACACTTCAAGTTCCTTCAACTTAGCGATGATTTTAATAAACTTAAAGGAAGAAATAAGTCACTTTGGATTCCACTCCGTCTAACCTTAAGGAAAGGAATTCCAGATCTAAACCTTACTTCCTACCAATTTTGCTAACTTTGTCACTACGAATTTGACTATAGCGCTACTATTTCTTGAAAATTCTTGAAATCCGGCTCTATCTCCGCTATCCTAGAAGTTTAGGTGAAAAGATGTGGAGATGGCTTTTAAGCGGGCATGGGCTTGGGTGGATGGATGGAACTTACTAGCTTGAACATGACTTAAATGGTATACTTTTTTGTCGATTATTTTTTCCATAATTGTTACGCTTTTGAAATTTTTTAAGAGAGACATGGAAGCCATTAAAGCTCTAAGGAAGAATAAGGAGAAGCTTAGAAAATGAATAAGAAGAAGCATTGAATGTGTGCGTAGTTTGTGAAAGAAATGGTATGGATTTATAGAAAAAAGTTTTGAATAATTTTTTTTTTTAGAAAGACCAAAATACCATTTGCTTATACTTTAAGCAAACTAAATTTTTCAACACTTAACATCATATTTCAAATCATTACTTTATGTCATTTTCACTTAATTATGAAGTAAGGAATATAATGATTTGTTTACTTTTCTGAAATGACATGTTTTGTCTTGTTAGTTTACTTTTTGCTAATGATATTTCTAGAATTTTCTAACCTTAATTAGAAAATGTAAACTTGATTAACCATTTGTTAATTACTTCCTATATGTTATAATCTTTATAAGAATATGTACATATAGGTGCAACGATGTTGCGACAACTTTAAATCGACAAAGCGTTGAATTTTGACAAAATGTTTTATGGTTATATTTTGACGTTTAGTTAAACTATTTTTTTATGTAAAACAAATTTAAAAATAAAGTTGTATACTATTATTTAAAAATATAAACACTCATAAATTTATTTAACCATTGAAACTTACTTTTCTAAAATCAAGGTTTTGTCACTTTTGACAATATAAGCAATTGTTCCTATTTTTGTGTATATTTCTCTTTGTAAATCCTATCTAATATTATTTGAATCATAAAATGTTATATATTTTATATTTGAAATCTCTTTAAATAGGATATTTAAAGTGGTCATATTTTGGGTCGTTACACATGACGTATGTATACCTTAAGCTATTCAGATGTTCATTTCAAGTTTTTATTTTTTAAACATGGTGAATTAATGTCAATGTGAATAGATTTCTAGACCTCTTAATAAATAATCCTAATAACTAATCCAGAGATATAACACCCCACTCTCCTTAGTATATCCAAAAGGACAAATTAAAAGGTGTGGTGTGTTGTAGGTATAACTAAAGCTAGCAGAGACTAAGATTCATAAGACAAAAATAGATAAAAACAACGAAAAAATTAAAATAATAACTTATTTAGAACAAAAATTCATAATTACTTTAAAAACCAAATAAGTCACCAATTACCAAATACATCATGTGTCAAAATACCCATACATGTCTTGCAAATTTAGGAAAACATAGTCTCAATAAAATCAGAGTACAAAGCATCCCTCAAATAGTGCCAGTACAATAAAAGAACTAAAAACTGGAAACGAAGAAAAGAAATACGTGCTAGAATCTCTGCCAAAGGAGTCTCCAAGAATCTGCAGTCTACCTTTCCCCTTATTGCCTATGGGGCGAAATGGGAAAATAGAGGAGTGGGTCAGACTAAAAGTCTGGTGAGTGATAGCAATTACTAGCATATTTAAGAAAAGCAAAGATGATAGACTTTGCAACAGTTCTAGTTATTAAAGGAAATAAAGGAAAAGGAAAGAAAGATAGAGCTGGAAATAAATGCGATTTAACTATTGCTAAATTAATACGATTGGATAACTTTGATTATTGCACTTGTCTTTATTAGCTGTTTTGATTAGGCTGAATTCCTAATTCTATAAATAGGTTGAAATTATAATTCCCCCTTTTGATCGACCTGCTACTTCATAGAATCTACTGTGGACTGGACGTTTCCCTACACAGTAAACTTTGATATTTATGAAAGACCACTTACTAAGCGCTTGGAACTCATAACGATTTATGAGCCATCACTAGAAGCCGCACGCGTGACCACCACTAAGCTTGCGTTCCTGTTGTTCCCACTTTTAACCTTTTATTTACCCTAGACAATATAAGCGTGCCCCTCGCCTCACTTTAGGATTACGTGAAGCACCTCGTCTCTCTTCAGGTTTATGTGAAACACCGTGTCCATAGAAAAATAAGAGAAATGCTGTTGGTACTGGTCCATATCAAACAAAAATCTAGTTGCACCCCTTGTTCAAATCCCCTTGATTTGAACTACCATAGATTGACCGTTTACTACCACTATAAGTATAAGCGTACCCCTCGCCTCACTTCAAGGTTATGTGAAGCACCTCATCTCACTTTAGGATTATGTAACCATAGAAATATTAAGGGAATGCTATTTGGTACTGGTCCTACTCTTATGTTTGTTTATTAACTTAGATAAATTATCTAAATAAGCCTTTATTTTTATCAATTACTATTATTGCTTATTAACTTATCCTAAGTCTTAAAATAATAACTATAGTTTCCATAGTTTACCATAGTTTCCATAGTTTATGAATTTATAACTCACATTATAATCATGCTTATTACTTAACCCAAGGTCTAAGCATGAAAATAGTAATGATCCTGGTTTTAAACCAAATTTAAATTGGTAATTTAAATATAAATTTTGGATTTAATTGTTAATTAATTTGAATTTTTCAAATTAAATAAGATATGTGCATGTTTATTTATATAAATAGATTGTAATTTGAAATTTGAATTTGAAATTCAAATAAATATATTTGAAAAATAAATTGGATTTGAAAACTCCATATTTTAAAATTAATAAAAATTTGCTTTCTAGTATTATAATGTATATATATATATAAAAAGATTCAAAAAAATTTATTTCGAATTTAATATAATGATTTCCAAAAGCTATTTAAATGGTTAAAATTCTAATATATATATATATATACACATACATATATATATATATATACATGTTTATTAATTTAATGTGTAATCAGATTTTAAAAATCAATTTCTTGAAGTTATAAATATATATAAATAAATATGTTTATATGCTTTCTTTTTAAATTTGCTCGAACTAAGTATAATTTGTGTGCATATGAAAATTTAAAACATATGTAAAAATAAAACTAAAATAAGAAACGATGTTACATAAATTTAATTAGTTAATAAAAACATAGATAAGGGATTTAAACATAAATATGATTATTTTTGACATATGTTAAATCCTAAGAACATGCATTAACATGTGTTAGCATAATTAACAAGTGGCATACTTATTCTCTTTCAACATTTAATTCTATATGTGAGAATGAAATGAGAAAAACCTGACTATTAATTTTCAGTTCAAAGTTTACATTCTTCTTCTCAAAATTCCTTTATCTTCTAAGTTTAAAACAAAAAGCAAATCAAAGTTTAATCAAACTACAACAAGTTGATTTAGAAGCAAATTAAAACAATCAAGCAAAGTTCATCTCAACATCAAGCAGAATAATCAAATTCCAATTTTCAAACTAAACAAAAAAAAATTCAAACCCTTTCAATTCTAAAAATCTAGAAAAACAAGGTCCAGGTCAAAGCAAAAGGAAAAGAAAAATCAAAATGGTACAGATAAAAATCAAGACCTAGAAATCAAAAACATCAACAACACTTTCTAGTTCAAGTTCAAACCTGATCAAAGATCAAAGCTTCAGTCTCAACCTGATTCAAACAATCAAAACAAAATCAAAGCACGTTTTCAATTCCAGTTTTCAAAGGAATAAAGCTTCCAGTTTTTCAAATTCAAAAGCAAAGTTCTTGTTCTCCGTCTTTCAAACTCAGGTGAGTAAACTACCACCTTACACACCTAAATCTTGATACCTATGGTTGATAATTGAGGTGAAGTGATGAAAAATGATTGCATGGATGTGTATATGTTATGTGTATATATATATATATGTATGTGTGTGTGTGTGTGAAGTTGCTTGTATGTCTGTACATATATACGTAATTCTGTTCTTAAGTACAGGCTAAAAATCAACTTCAAAGAAAAAAAATAAAAAATCCTTCCCCGATCCTTTTTAGGCTATGATTTCTGAAAGTAAAATGTTTATATGTATGTAATATCATTTCTAAAAATAATTTCAAGATAAAATATTAAGTAGATATTTTGAAAAAGAGAAATTACAGTATAATCTTTTCAAGACAGAAAATTCGATCATCATGATTTCGAGTTTTGACTTTACAATCTATTTCGTATTTGCAAATAATGAATTCTAATAATTAAATCACGATTTACAAGTTTGGGAATGTAGGGAAATTTTTAGTTGAACAGAATTGTAAAAGTCGTCAATTCCCGACGACCAACGAGCAATCGATCTTCGGGCCTGATGTCAAAGGGAGTTTTAGTGATGAAGGTTAAAGGAAAAATGATCGAAAAATTTCTCGATCATCAGAGGGACAACACGGCACCAATTTAAGTTTATAAACCCAGTTTGCTCGTCGAAGTTTGAAGAGGAAGTTCGTCGGCTTGAGTGGACCGAAAGGGGACAGACCTGGGGGGATCGAAGCCAGGGATTGTGGTGTTGCTCTAAACGGAATTGCAGAGATTGTGGTGAACTAGATCGTCGGTGCGAGGGAGAATTTGCGATCTAATGTAGTTCCCGTAGGTTGCTATTCAACCCGATTTCGAGTTCACTGTTGTTTCGTCGATTTGGGTTTTTATGATGATAGAATAGATGATCGATGATGTATGGATGATTACGGCAGGGATGGGTGATGATCAGAACGATCGTACACTTGCATGTGGTATCGTTCGTATCAGCTATTTTCAAAAGGTTGTGGTAGAAAAAGAATGCGCGGTTTCGAGCATGGGAAAACAAGAGTTTGACTCGAAGCAAAAGTGGGAAGGGTAAAACTCGAAGATGGGCTCGGGATTTCTCAGGTTTGTCTCAAGTTATGATTATGCAGGTTTAAAATTTTAAATTTAATCAAGTTTAATTAATTTCCTAATCAATTCTTTTTAAATAAAACTTATTTTATTTAAATTAGAAATTAGTTAAAGGTGTTAAAATGTTTTTAAAATTGCCTAAGTTTTAGAATTTTTTTTAATATATATAACCTTTGTTTCTAAAAGTTTATTTAAAATAAACTTAACATATTGATTAAATAAATGATTAAAGGATGAAGTGTTTTAATCCTTAATTTAACTTAAAAGTTTAAGTTCAGTGGTTAATAATCATTAATTACAAGATTTTTTTTAACAAGGTTTAAATGATAGTTAAAGTAATTACTTAAGATAAAATGTTTTATCTTTTAAGTTAATTAATTAATTTGTTATTAAAGGTTAATTAATGATAAGTAATTAAAGGGTACTTTATTATTTAAAGAATAATTACTAAATTAAAAGTAATTGATTAATGATTAAGGTTGATTAATCAAGTGATTAAAAGATAATTACTCAATGTAATTAATTCGTGATTTATTAATATAAGTGATTAGGGTTAATCACTTATGGTAATTAATTAAGGATAATTAATTAAATAATAATTAATTAAGGGTTAGTTAATTTATGTAATTAATCGAGGATAATTAATTAAATAATAATTTAATGATTAAAGGTTAATTATGTAATAATCAAAGGTTGATTGAATTATTAATTAAGGTTGATGAATTTATTATTAAAGATTAATTAATAAATGAACAAATGATAATTATTTAAAATGATTTGTAATTAACAAATGTTAATTAACCAGGAATAGTAATAAATCTAGTTTAAATTAATTATAAATCAGGGGATTAAATGACCTTGCTTACGTTGATTAAATTGCATTGAATGCCTTGAATTATTTGATATCCCTGATGTGTGATACTCTACGATATGAATTGTTTTGATTTGAGCTGCGATGAATGTAATTTATTTATCTACGATGAATTTATATTGTTTATCTGTAAATCTGTGAATAAAGATAAGCATTATGGGATTATACCGCTTATCGATATTGTTATGCTTGGATTGTGATGATTGATGATAATGTATTGTTGTGTGTAAAACCCCTAGACTACACCACATAAACACAAATATGGATTTCACATGGAATTGGTTAAGTCGTAGGTATTTTGAATTTAAATATTATTTTGTTTAAAATTTGAATTTTGAATCCAAATGGTTTTGAAGTGAAATTGAGTTGAATATGAAAAGCTTTTGAAAAGGAAGTTTTGAAATTTGAAATTCAGTCGAATATAACATATCCTATTTAAGTTTTTGAAATCATTTTGGAAATTATGGTTTGAAAAGTGGTGATACAAGTTATATAATATATATATGGATTTCTAAACCATCTTTAAAGTATTTTAAAAGTATTATTTTTGGAATTTAAAATTAACCCAAATTTATATTTTAAAGGCTATAACTTGTGCATATTTGATCGGATTTTTCCGAAACGATAAGTATTTATTTTCAAATGATAATGACTTTCATATAACGAAAGAATTTCCAGTTTTTGTTGAAAAGATTTCAAATTTCAAATTGTTTCGAAAGCTATAAATGAATCTTTGTTAAAGATTGGTGAAGTTTTTTTCAAATTGAAGAGGATCTTAAAGGTGTATCTTTTGCATAAAAGATTTGAAATGGAAATAATTTTGAAAGCTATGAATAAATCTTTGTGAAAGATTGGTGAACCATGGTTTCAAATTGAAGTGGATTTTAAAAGGTGAATCTTTTGTATAAAAAGATTAAAGTGGAAATTTATTTAAACCATTTGAAGGAAAGGTTTTGGGTAATAAGTTGTGACTTAACTAAAATCCCAATATATCCATATGGTTTTAAAATTTAGCGCTTATTATTTGGTTTAGCCGGGAGAGGACTTTATGTCATATAAACCATTCCGTATAGTGATGCGATGTAATGGATACCATTTGAATACCAGTGGTGAAGACCGGGTATTTTCGAGAACGAAAGGATTACCTGTCGAATGCCTCTGCACTGAGTCACGCCGGTATAGAGATCTCCATATGTGATGGGGAGTCCGATCAGGATTGTGAATACCCTGATTGCAAGGGCTTCTTTTGAAGTGCCTTCAGTTCTGTTCGAACCCGGAACAGACTTGTATGGATGTATGTCTGACTTACACTTTGAGATGTAAAGCTGGTTCTATCAAATACATTTCTGTTTGGTGGCGGAGAATTTATTCTCTTAGCTTAACACCCTTCTCTGAGACGTACGAGCTCAGAGGTTATGTAGTTGATGGTTACTAGTGATACATTCTCAATTTGATAACGTGGCATACTAATTGCTGCTGATCATTTGTTGATCGAAGCATGGCTTTTCTGAAAAGCGTAGCTTTGTAGGAAGAGACTTCATTAGAACCTCACAACCCGGAAATGGTCGAAACAGGAAGGATGCAGCAAGGTTATTGGGGGTAGCGCCCCTTAGGTTATGTCCATTTCCTTCTGTAAAAAGGTGGTATCATGGTATGGAGCCCAGATATTTAAACTATGTGATTGCTGCATATTTGTGCTTTGTGGTTGTTGGTGTCTATGCCTCAGATAAAGGTCGGTAACGACCGGGGGATGTCACACTCGTGTAGTAGCTACCTAGTTAAAAAGGTAACTCGGCCTTGTGTTGGCAGAGAGCTGGTTAAGTTCTCGGGGTGTCCCTCCAGAGGCGTACCTATGTGGCTCAGGAAGTTCCTTTGCCTGACCATTTGTTGGAAATCCAAAGAAACAATACGAGTGCTTTACGATTACAGTTGTATATCCTGCCACCTCAGGTAGTAGCTATAGTAGACATAATATAATGGTAGCTATGCTGGCTAAGATTAATATTATACTTTCAAAATGTTTTCTGCACTATGCACTAATAATAATATCAAAAGGATTTTGCGTATCAAGCATGTTTGACTATCATAAGGAGAAATCTCTCCCAAGTATGCGATTGCATTGTGTGTGCGGCGGGAGGCCTTATGGTAGTTTCATTTTCCAAAAAGCATTGCGGATTTCTTCTAAATTCTTTTTGTTTGTTTTGATCAAGATAAACTGTTTTTGTTTGCTCACACTAGTCCCATGATTGACCTGGAGTTTATTGTTCCCTTTCTCAACTCTGGGTGTAACGACCCGTAAATTTTGATAAATAAATTGGTTAATTTAATTAGATTTCTTGTAATTCAATCTAGTAAGAAACAAAAACTTCATAATTTATTATTGAAATGAAATATAGCAGGGGTAATTAAAACTAATTATTAGTAAATTGAATAAATTCCTAATAAATGAAGTAGTGAAAGTGTTATACTTGGCTATAGATTGAACAAAATTGATGAATTCGTATAAAATTTATGATAGTTGGATAAGAACAGTGTTATGTAATCAATTTTGTTATTTAATTTGGGAAGGAATAAAAAGTGTAATCTGTTAATGAATTTATAACAGGTATGGAATGTAAGAATGTTGATATAAGCTAATAAATAAATAATTTAGCGCAATCCCAATTAATTGAAATAACTCTAAGGTCATAATTTGTTGTATTTAGTAAATTTGGAAAATAAATTTCAATAAATGTAATAAAGTATTTGAAATGTATATTGTTTCCATAAGATAATATAAAGAAATGAAAACTTGTGACCTATGTATGGAATAATGACCAAAATAAGTGAAATAGTGCTAATGTAAGTAAATTTGTAACAAATTGAACGGACTCCCATGTTAATTGGAAATTTATATATGTTACAACTGGGTTATGAACTCAATATAAGATAAGCGAGTGGAAATATTATAGTTTGTTTATAAATGAAATATAAGAAAAACAAATGTAAGTATTGAATTAATTAATGAAATTATATAGTGTTAATGACAATTAATTAAAATTTGTGTTATATATGGAATTTTAACCTGTGTTGGTAAGTAATAAACTTATAAATGTAAGTAAAGGTAAATAGGTGACAATTAATATATGTTATTTATTTATTTAGTATGTTAAATAAAATTTGGAAATCAAATTGCAATTAAAGGAAATTAAGTAGTAGTTAATTGAAAATAAATTTTAATAAATGTTACATTAATGTGAAATGTAATACAATGGTTAGGAGTTGTCAAATTTGGTATATTGACGTAATGAATGGAAAGAAAACAAGGTAACTAAGTTTATATAGAATAGTAATGAACTTAATAAAAGATTTGAATTGAAACAAACCAATCCATTGAAATCCAAATTTTAATAAGTGTAATTATTGTAGCAATTGAAATTAAAGGTTATGCAATTTGAAATAAAGATAATATGAGGAAATTTATCTAATAGTTTTGAATCCAATGTTTAATCCATCTATTTGACAATAATGAATAGAATAATAATTTATTTATTTAATTAAATGGAATTTTGGGAATTTTATTTATAATTTGTGAATTTAATGAAATTGAGGTTAATATTGGAATTTATAAATTTATCATCTCTAAATTGACATATAGATTTGTTTAAAACCATTGTAAATGATTGATAAATCAAAAATGATAAGAATCGTCAATTTTAGAATTTAAATCGGAAATTTGATTTAATTAATCAATTATTAATTTATTTAATTAATGTAAAAATGGCCATTTTGGCCACTGACTCGGATTTCAACGAAACCAGCTTCATCGGATACGTAACGGTGAATTATTGTAGGATTTCAAGTTTCGTAGCGATCGGACTTGTCGTTTGATCGTACGGACTTGAAACGCCTTGAAATCAATGAAATTGAAATCAATTGAAATCAATTTGAAAATATTGGTTTTAGCATAACTTCTTCATACAATGGAATTTGGACTTGAAACCTTTTCCGTTGCGTTTAAAATATTTTAAAACATCTATTTTGATATATGGATTGACCAAATTTCGTTCCAAAGTCAGAACGGGCTTTTCGGGCCATTTATCGTTCAGCGCGTTTATAAATTGGACCATCTATTCTATTTCAACTTTGCCTATAAATACCATGTTATAAACCCTAGCCTACCTCTATTTCTCATTTGTCTGTATGTACAATTCCTCCTCATCTCCTCATTTCAATGGCAGACAATTCCAAATACAATTGCAATTCAAAAATCAAATTGAAATTTCAAACTCCTCAAAAAATTATATATCGAAGCTCTAGATGTACACATCTCGGATCTGCAATTCGTTTTTGGATTCGAATCATCGTTTATCCTGAAATCGCGAATCAATTTTAGCCGTCCATAGGTTAGAGTTCGATTTAACGGTTGGTCGTCGATTTCGTGACGATCGGGTGGTACAGTATCGTAGATGGAGTCGAGCAGGTTCGAGTGGTGGTGTTCATTCGTCCCCAAGTGGTCATGATTCATTGGAAAAAGTGGAAAAAGTGGCGACGGCCTTGGCTGACTGGGTGGCTTAGGGAGGCGCGCGTGGCCACGGTATGGTCGGCCAGGGCAGGAGATGGCGGTGGTGTATTCCGATCAATCCGGAAGTGGAGGACGTGGTGGCGAAATTTGATGATTAGGCGGCGGCTAGGGCTGAGGGTAACGGTCACGTATGTGAAGTTAGGGGAAGCTAGGGTTCGTTCGTAGCCTGGGTTGCGTGTGACGACGTGGCAATGATTTACTGGTGCGTTTTTGTGATATCGCGGAAATTTAGAAATATAAATTTAATAATCTGTGTTAAAAAAATTAAATTGATTTGATAATTTTAGATAATAAATTTTGAATTGATCTAATAATCATCTTTTAATAAATATTTAAATTGGAAGACTTTATCTTTTTAAAGCTAATAAATTGTTTCTGTTTATAATATATATAATTGTATATATTGTAAATTATTAAACTTTGATTTTGAATTTAGTAAATGAATTAATTTTCTAACTCTAATTTATTTTTAGTAAATTGGAAAATTGATTTAAATTTGACATTTAACTTTTCAACACAATTTAATAAATAATTATGTGGTTTATACTTATGATAAATCTTATTTGTTTAAATTTATATTTTTAGTTAGCTTAAATATGAATTTAAATTAGATTAACATTAAAAGCTTTGTTTTATTTTATTTTTAAATATTGCTTGAAATTTATATATAAGAATTTACAATACAAATTACAAATGATCTTACTTTGTTTATAATCTCTTTTATGAATTATTTAATATTGTTTAATTGGTTATTTTTAGATAATAGTTATAATACTTAAGTTCTTATGAACATAAATAGATTTTTATAAAATATAGGTTTTGTTATTTAAAATTCAATAAGAGTTATATATGCATATATATAACTTGATTTTTAAAATTGGATTTGATAAATTAATTTAGATTTGGATTCAATGTTTTGAAATTTAAAAGAATAAATACATAAAAAATATATTTGAATAAGCTTATATTTATAATTTGATTGTTTTCATTTCTTTTTAATTTAAAAAGAAATAAATTCATTTATATATTACATAAGAAATAAAATAAGATTTAAAAGCTCTTATAAAATAAGTTAGAGTTTTATAAACAATTTAATTTAAATTAAAATACTCTTAACTTACATATGTAAGCTTCTTAACACACCTAAGTGACAAGTGTTAAGCATAGAGTAAACTAAGAAGACAAATGTTAAACTTAAACCAAGTGTCCTATTTTATTTTTTTTGCTTTTTATTTTAATTTAATGAAATCAAAAATATTTCTTATATAAAAACATTTTCCCTTATTTTCATATTCTAATCTTCCTCTTCAAATCAAAAGGCAATACAATAAAAATCTAAAATCAAAACATTACTCTGTTCAAAGAAATCTATTTCTCCTCAAAACGAAAACCATTTTCATAATCTGTTTTTCTCATAGAAAATGAATCTGTAAATTTTTCCCTCTAAACCAAAAGTTATCTGGAAACCCTCTTTAAATTGAAATGCCTGAAATCATTTGCAAACCCTATAAAAAGAAAGAAAAACTGTAGGTCCTCAAATACATTAATCTGAAACATCAACCTGAAGCAAATTTGCAACTTCATCATGCCTGCATATTGTCTGGAAACATGCAATTGAAATCTCTGCATCTCCTTTTCACCTGGAAATAAACAAGCATGCATCTGAATTCATTTTGCAACTGAGATCCTGCATTTCTGTTTTGAAAAAAAACATCCATGCCTGCATATTTTCTGGGAGGCCTGCAAATGAAATCTAGGAAAGCATTATACTAAAGTAAGATGAATGTTTTAAAAGCATCTGCATTTTAAAAAGCAAATTGAAGTTCAAGTCATAAGCAAAAATAAAAGTAGAATCTGAAGCTTTCAAATTTAAAGCACAATTCAAGTTCAGGATTCAAAGCTTTTCAATAAACAATGGATGCTCTGCTCCTAAAATTAAGTGAGTAACACTTTTATTTAAAACTAACTTAAGTATAAATTAGTTGCTGGTTTTATTCAAGTAATAAATGTGTTTTGCATGCTATTTACAAGTTCTTTACTGAAAAAAAAATATGGTTGTTTGTAGTATGCTTGCTGCAGTGTACATTGTTACCTGTTCTTAAGTTCCAGATTATAGAATTTGATCAAATTCCATTTCAGTTGATTTAATTTGTGTTAAGATCTAAGATTTAAACAAATATAGTTGTGTTATATAGTTTAAATTTTAAAAAAAATAAAAAGGAGAAAACCTGTATTGTCCCTGAAACATAAATACTACAGAACTAACATTTGAAAGTAAGAATTAAAGTATCCTGATTCTTTGATTTAAGATTGTCAACCAATTACATTATCAAAGATATAAATTTTAAAACTAAAATTTGAATTTTTAGTTTAAATATGATTGTGCATTTCTGGTTTAACCAGAAATCACACTTGGGGTTAGAACTGTCAATCTAGGAAGTTTGGGTGGCCAGTTTCTTTTCTGGTAATTGAGTGATGATCAAGTTTGCAGGGAAAAATAGTAGTAGGTGGATCTGAGCATTGAGGCAGTTATGATTTGGGTTTGAAATAATTAACCCTAGTTTTTCTGTATTTAAGATAATTGATCACCGCGATCAAAATATGTGATCGAGCTCGACCAGATTCTAGCGGGATATAGATGGGGTATGGAGGAGTTTATGGCCGGAGGTGGTACATCTCTAATGATCGGAATTAGGAGTTTTGAGGCGAATTGCAGATCGGCATTGTTTTCTGTTTTGAGCTTGAATGCTCGATTTTGAATTAGGGGTTCTGTATTCAAGTTGAGGGTCGGAATCGAATTATGAGATGACCGTTGACTTGCTCGTGAGGTCGCGAGAGGGTGGAGGTGATGGCCGTGGCGACGCAGGTCCACGATGTCGTGTTGTGTCAGTTGAGTTTGGGAAGAATTTGGGTTCGCGAGTTGTTTTGGGTTATTTCGAGATTGGTTCGAAGCAGTAGGTCATTGGACTCGAAGTTGATGTTGTTGTGACTCGGGTGAATTTGATTGTTTCAGGGATTTTGTTACTGTCAGTACAGGGTTTAGGTATTAAAACCTGACAGTTTTAGTTTGATGATTTCAAATGAGTGATACTCGAGTTACTCGAGTTATTTTAGTGCTTAGCTCGGGTTAGTTTGTTCAAGTTGGAACTTGTCCTATTTCAAAATTTAAACTAATTTTTGAACAGGTAAATAGGCACAAGGAAGAAGTTGCAAAAAAAATTAGTCTAAGGGACAACAAGTTTGTTTTTTAGCCTGAAGGACACATTTTAGTGTAAACTGAAAATGATAGTTACAACTATCATTCTGTGATTTACACTAAAAAGTGTCCTTCAGCCTAAAAAACAAACTTCTTGTCCCTGAAACTAAATTTTTTCCAAACCTTTCCTTTAGCCTAAAAGCCCCAATTTTTAAAAGTGTAGGCAAAGATTTAAAATGAGTTTTAAATCTAAGTTTGGATTACGAATTCAAATTTCATTTTGAATCGTAGCTGTAAATAACTAAGTTTCTAAATTCAAATTTGTTTAAAAATAAATTTAGAGGGGTTTTATTGTTTAAAATGTTTTAAAGAAATTTGAATTTAAATTTGGAAATTGAAATATAAAGTAATGTTTAAACAAAGTTTAAATTTGATTCAAATTTAGATTTTGAATCTTCATTTCAAAATAAATTTAAGTTTTATAAATTTAAGTGTTTAAAACAAATTTGAATGATAATGTAAAATTTAAATAATTTGAATTTAAAAAGAAATTTATTTTAACTTTTGTAAAAATTTCTTTTATAATAAAACTATTATTAATCAATTAAAGGTTTTAGATTGATTTTAAAACTTGTTAAAGTTAAATAATAATTTAATGATTTGTTTGCATTTAATTTTTAGGGTAATTAAATGAATAATTAATTTATTTAATAAATTAATAAAATGGTAATTGAGGATTTAGTCTTAAAGGTTTAAGATTAATTATTCTTAGAATAATTAACTTATAATTTATGAATCATTAATAAATAAGATTTGTTTAATTAATGATTAATAATTAATTAATCAAGTAATAAAGGATTAATTAAGTTATAACTAGCACTTAATTAATTAAATAATTAAGGGTTAATTAATGGATTAATTAATGATTTATTTGTAATTAATAATGATTAAAATAAGTTAACTATTTTATAAAAATATTTAATGAATTGTTATTAGTTAATGAAGGTCATTAACTAAGGATTATTTAATAATTAATTAATGTGATTAATTTTAATTATTAATTGGGTTAATTTATTTAAAGATAATCATTTTGTGTAATTTGTTAAATATAATTACCTTTGGAAGTAATTAAGGAAATTAATTACTTATTGTTATTAATTGAGTTTAATTTGATTAGATTAAGTTAATTAATTCAGTTTAATTAATTTAAAATAATCATTTGATGATATGGGATATAATTACTTAATGTAATTAAATGAAGAGAATTACTCAGAGAAGTAATTAATGGGTAATTACTGGATGTAATTAATTAAAGGTAATTTGATGATGTAAGTAATTTGAGTATAATTACTTTGTAAATTAATCAAGGGATTAATTTGAGATAATTAATTAATGAGTAATTAATTTATTTGGGAAGTAATCAAGGGTAGTTAATTACTGAATGGAGTTAATCAAGGGTGGTTAACAATTATGGTTTAAATGAAGATTAATTACTTAATGTAATTAATTTAATTAGGAGAAGGTAATTAGAAGATCATTAATTATTATAATTAATGATGTAATTAAGAATGGATTTATTTAGAAATAATTAATCAATGTAGGGATTGATTAATGTAATTAATTAAGAAGTAATGTAATTAATTTATAGTTAATTAATAAACGAAGTAATTAGAGATTAATTACTGTATTTGGTTAAGTATAATTAATTTGAGAAATTAATTAGTGGATAATTACTTGAATGTAATTAAAGGTTAATTAATTAGAGATGATTAATTAAATTGAATAATTGATTGATGATTAATTTATTGATTGATAATTAATTAATAGTGGTATAAGCAAGTTGATATTGATGAAGTAATTAATTTAATTTATTTTAAATTAGTTAGAAATAATGTAATTAATTTAATTCATTTTAAATTAATTATATTTGGTATGATTATAAATCATGGCTTATATGGGTGGATGATGTTGTTGGCCTTAGATGGTTTGAATCTCAGATATGAGATAAATGATGTTGAGTGATTTGGATGCATTGGTTGCATTGTGATGTTGATATAGATTATCTTTTTGGATAATGATAATATGGTTTATCTAATGTGATGATAATGTTGATTATCTGTTGTGAATCTGTGATTTATCTATTTGGATATATAGATAATTGAATTGTTTTACCTTTAAAACAACTTGGCCTTAAAAGACACGTTTTGGATTTCGATGAGACCGGGATTGGGTTTTCATATTTGGATATCCGAAAACCACATGGATCCAAATTAACGATAGGTCGTGATCTCTTGTGAAGAATGAAGACTCGAGGTGTAAGAAGTATACGTCAGTATAACTCTGGGGGTGATTCCGTGATGAGTTTGACGGAGATAGTTCTTATAGGTTCGAGATGGTGATTTAGAGTGCAAGGGTTATCGTCGTTAACTCTGAGGGTGATTCCAAAATGAGTGTAACGAGATAATGCCTTCGGTTTCGTTCGAACCCGGAACGTACTTGTATGGATTGAATGCTTTCAGAACATCGTCAGGTGGACGATGAGCATTCTAAGAGATGTGTTCTCTAGAGGTAATCGTAGCCTCAAGCCTCATCAACCGGGAATGGCTAAAACAGGGGAGGTGCAGCAAGGCTAAGTGGGTCATGCCCAAGTAGGACAAGATTTTCCCCTGTCTAGAGGTCCCTTTTTATTTCGACTATGTGGGCGGTTGGATGTAAACCAACTGCGGGGTTGTCTTGTTCGGGACTGTCCAGTAAGGGATGGTTCCGGTCTTGTGTTGCAGGGGAGCGGGCATACTCCTCGGTACGTTGATCTAGGCCACGTACTGTGACGGGTGATTGTAACGACCCGGAATTTTGGTCAATATAAATTTAATAATCTGTATTTATAATTAAATTGGTTTGATAATTTTCTTTATAATTTTAATTTAAAATTGGCTAATTTAATCTTTTAAAGGTTGATGAATTTTTAATATGGTAATATTGATAAGAATTATTTTCCAAAGATAATTAAATTTTTATTCTATTTATAATATATATACATTTGATATATATTGTGAAATAGAAGATATTGTGTTTCAAATTAAAGATTGATTTTCGCAAATTGTAATATATATGTTTGTATATGTTATAATTTGAAATTGTTTTGAAATTTAATTAAATCAATTAATAATTTATAATGTATGAATATTTTAGATTAAAGATTTGTTTTAGAATCAATGTTTTCAAAAGTTAATTTAGTTTAATTTATTTGTTTTCAAATATAAGATTAATATTTATTTTTAATAGGATAGTTTTAAAAAAAAAGTTTTGTTTTGTCTCTCTTTTAAAGTATTTAAACTAAAATGGTCATAATTATATATGGTTTTAAATAAGCTTTCTTTTTAAATATCTTTGAAAACTAAGAATAGTTGTAAATATATATAAATAAAACATGAATAATATATAAATAGATCAATATAAATCCATATTTACATAATTAACAAAGCATAATACTTAGTAAGCCAAGGATATAAACATAATAATCTTTCTTTTAACACTTGTAAACTTTTAAATTATGCTTGAGACACTTGTTCAATTTATCAACAAGCGGCAATTTATTCATTTTAATTTTAATAAACATTTTTTAAAAGAAAACTAGTTTCTCAAACACTTTTCCTTTGTTTCCATTTCTTAGCTCAAATTAATGGAAAATATGAAAATATCAAAACCTAAAAAGTTAAAAACCTGCAATTCAAATGAAATCTGCAACCTTCAGATTAAACCTGCAACTACAACCTGTAACTTAAAAGGGGAGTTCAAAGTTCAACATCAGTTCAACTTCAATTAGAAGCATGCAGATGGATTTTACATCAGCAATTAAAAGCTTTTCAATTTAAAGCATTCAAGAACCTGGAACAAGTATTAAAAACCTGCTCTTCCTCTCCAATCAATATGTGAGTAAATATTTTTAAAAACAGGTTAATCTTGTTTAAATTTAAATGCATTTGATGTTCTGTGGTTTGATTTGTGAGTTGTATAAGAATTTTCCAGGTTTATATTATTGAATTTTGTTGATAAGTTCACATAAGTAAGTAAACTGCAAAATCAAACCCTCTGTTAACTATAGTTTCTCAGGCCTGAACTTATTAAAATTTGAATCTCGCACTAAAACATCAATATTTCCCTTGATGACTGAATGAAAGATTTATGTTGATGTTGAAGATGATTGTAAAAATAGTTTCTGAAATTTTTAAATTTACAAATAGTTTAAAAATAGGAAACACAACAAACATCTGATGCATGTTAAAATTCACTTAACTTAAATTATAATTTAAACTGTATGAATGAATTCGTGATGAAAAATCACGAATTTTAGCACTAATTTCAGAATTTTTTAAATTGATAATTTATTGGAAATTTGAGCAAGAAGATTTTCGGCATTAGAGTGATTTGCCGATGATCAACATATTGTTTCCAATCGAATTTGTGGGTAAAGCTAGTATATGAGTTGAGGATCTAGGGAAAAATGTAAAAACATTTTTCGATTGAATGGATCGTTGGGATTTGTTGGAAATAGGGTTTAAGTTTGTTTTTTCCTGGGCTTTACTGTAGAGGAGTTTGCGACGAGAATGAAGGTTTAGGGGTGATCGCACATGGGGGGAAATGGAGGCCGAGTTGTGGCGGTGCTATGGAGGGAACGGCAGGGTTCATGGACGAGGAGTTCGTCGGCGGTGGGTTTGGATTTTTGTGACGTTGATTTCTGCAGTTGGTTCGAATGATCATATTTCGATTCGAATGGTTGTTGGTCGATTTGGGTGCTGGGTCGAGGTCGCGTGCGTGCGAGTGATCGTTGGCAATGTTCGCGATGCTCAACGGCGGCCGGTGGTGTTGTGCTTGGTGCACGGTGGATGCTTGGGTGCACTGAGAAATGGAGTTGGGGGAGACTTGACTTTTTCTCGAATTCGCGTTCGAGTATTTCGGTGAAAAGCTTGAAGCAGTTGAAAGTTGGAGGGAACGCGAGAGTTACTCGTGAGCGCACTCGGGTTTTTGATGGAAAAGCTCGGGTTATCTTGTTGTCAAGAGTGTTGTTCAGATTTACAGTACCCAGTTTTTCTTTTGGGCAATAAGGAAATCAAGTTTTGTTTTTATAAAAAGAAAATGAGTTCTTAAGGTTAAAAACTTGTTGTTTAAAATTAAATGATAATCAAATTTATAAAGTATAAGTTGAAAATTTATATATTTTATTTCAATTTAAATTTATTTAAAGTGATTTCATATTGAAGTAATTTAATTACATTTTGGAAGGATATTTTGAATTTAAATATCAAATCAAAATTTAAGTTAAAATGTTAAGAAATGATTCAAACTTAAGATTTCAAAATTTATATTGAAATAAATAAGATTAGTTTAAATGTTTAAAGTATTGGAAATTTTGGAAATTGTTACTAAATTTTCTAATTTCAAATAAGAATATCATTATGATTTTGTAAACCAAGATTAATAACTTGACTTTAAAATTAATTTATATAATTCAAATGATTAGTTTATAGAAATAATTAAGGTTAAATTATTTGAATATGACATAAGAATACTTAATTAAGTATAATTGTTAATAAGTAAGAGATTAAATAAGATTTATGCTTCTCTTAAATTAATATGATTTGTAATTAAGTAAAGAATTAATTAAGATAAATGTTTTCTTAATTAATTAAGAATTTTTAAATATAAGTTGGTAATTAGTTAATTGTTTAATTAATTTTAAATAATTAGTTAATGATTTATTTAATTTTAAATAATCACTTAATTATGGAATAATTAAGTGTAATTACTTAATGAAATAATTAATGGTTAATAATTGAATGTAATTAAGAAGGTAATTACTTATGGAAGTAATAAGAGTGGAAGTGATTAATGGATAATCACATAATGTTATTAATTAAGGATTAATTAATATAATTGTTTTTAAATTTAATTAATGATGGAGTAATTAATTAATTAATTAATTAATTAAGAATTAATTAATAATGAAATTAATTATTTGTTAAGTAATTAATTAAGGAAGTAATTAAGATTTATTAATGAAGTAATTAGAGATAATTACTTATGTAAGTAATCAAAAGTTAATTACTTAATTAATTAATGTGATTAATTAATTTAAGAATGTGATTAATTACTAAGTGTAATTAATTAAAAATGTAATTAATTAATAAATTAATTAATTAAGGATTTATTAATTAATTAATTTAATTGTTGAATAATTAATTAATGAAGTAATTAAGAATTAGATTAATTAATCAAGGGTTAAGATAATTAATTAAGAAGTTAATTAATTAAGATAAGTAATTACAAATTGTTAATTACTGATTATGATTAATGAGTTGATTAATTATAAGTTAATTATTTAATTAATTAAAGTAATTATTAATTAATAAGGATCATTAATTAATGTAATTAATGATATTAATCAAGATTGATTAATAAAAGTAATTAATTGAAGTGTGATTAATTAATTGTAATTAATTAAGGTTTAATGTAATTAATTATAGTTAACTAATTAATGAATGATCATTAATTATTGTAATTAATGATAGTAATTAAAGGTTAATTACTGAATATGGTTAAAGATAATTACTAGAATGTAATTAAATATAATTAATCAAGGAAGATTAATTAAGGAAAATCATTAGAGATGATTAATTTATTCTATTTGGAATATTAATTAATGTAGAAGGATTATGGTAATCCAATTGATTAGGTGATAATCAATTCTGTTTTGGATGTTTGATTAATATGGATTGATTGATTAATATTGGTTAATTGATTGATATTAGATGATCAATATTTGGAGATTGATACTGTATGATTGGTTGATATTGGATGTTTGAAATTGGATTGATACTGGATGATTGGGATATATATGTTTTTTGATTATGCTGCTTTGTGAAGATGAATATTGATATGAATTATCTATTGTGATAATATGATTCATATATCTGTTATATATACCATCCTGAATATAAGTTAAACTGTTTAAACCCTTAAGTACAACTTGGACATTAAAATGGCGTTTGGTTTCGGTGAGACCGGGATCGGGTTTCCATATTTGGAATCCGAAAACCACATCGATTCCAATTAAACGTTAGGTCGTTAATCCAAGTGGAGCAAGTGAAGACTCGAGGTGTAAGGGCTATACGTCAGTGTAACTCTGTGGGTGATTCCGTAATGAGTTGACGGAATAGTGCTTATAGATTCGAGATGGCGAATCAGTGTGCAAGGGCTATGGTCGTTGACTCTGAGGGTGATTCCAATAATGAGTGCAACGAGATAGTGCCTTCGGTTTCGTTCGAACCCGGAACGAACTTGTATGGATTGAGTGCTTTCAGAACATCGTCAGGCGGACGATGAGCAATCTTAGATAATGTGTCCTATAAAGGTAATCGTAACCTCAAGCCTCATCAACCGGGAATGGCTAAAACAGGGAAGGTGCAGCAAGGCTTCATGGGTAGCTCCCACTGGAGAGCAAGATTTTCCCCTGTCTAGAGGTCCCTTTTTTCGTCTTAGTGTGTGGTTGGTCGCGCCAACTACGGGGTTGTCTTGTTCGGGACTGTCCAGTAAAGGATGGTTCCGGCCTTGTGTTGCAGAGGAGTTAGGGTGGCTCCTCGGTACGTTGATCTAGGCCACGTACTGTGACGGGCGGTACCCCAGTAGCCCTACCATTGATGGAAACCCATTTTCCCTACGAGACCCTACGGTTTTGATTGTATTACCCACTTTTGTGGCCAGTAGCTGGAATTTAATAGATGTAACAATTTCGGCTATTTCATATTTACTTGAAAACCCTAGACACTATAATAATATCACTGGATTTCCTATCAAATTTTTTGGTTAGCGTAAGGTAAAAACTTTTCCATGTTTATGTGTGGGAAGTCTTACGTGATACCTTTTCTTTTCAAAGGTTTTCTAAAGTTAAGAAATTTAATCCGTTTACTCACACCAAACCCCTGTCTGACCCGAGTGTTTATTTTCTGTTTTATTAAACTCTTGGGTACTCATATTATATATGAGTAGACAAGTGGTTCAGGTTAGCTTGACGAATTCTGGAGGAGATATGGAGCAAGAGGCTTCGACGTGTAGATATATTATGTTTCCGCTGTGTATGTAGCGTCTGTATCTTGTATACTTGAGTTGTATGAATTAGACAGATGTTTATAACTGTCTAATATTGTTGTATAAGTTGTGTACTCTGATGTAATGAGATACTATGTAATATTCATGATATATATTATATTTTATTCGTTCCACTGTGAGTTCTCTGATGTTGTTCTGTTTCTTCTTTCTCTTTCTTTTCTTCTTCTATCCCTTTCTTTCTTCAAGATGATGCGATTTTCTGGGAGTAGAAAGTCGGGTCGTCACACTTGGTATCAGAGAATTAGGCTCTGAAGTGTGTCTTTCTTTAGGGAGCATTAGGTTGAGTGAATACCTAGGCTCTATAGTAGTGTCTTTCTTGAGAGAGCGTAATTGTAATTTTTATATATAACTATTTGTATATATATATCTGTATCTACCTAATATGTTGGGTTATCTGTACGGATTTTCCAACATAAGTTTTAGGGTAGATGAAGTAGTGGTGTTTGTGTGTAACACAATTACCACTAATGGAAGAGGTCCATATGTTTGAGGTTGGAAGTATTTGTCGAGACCGAAACCTAATACCGTCTCGAATGAGATTTGTAGTTTGGAGTAAGGATTTCTCTGATATCCGAAGGAAATCTTTTAAAGATTCGGAATTTGTCTTTGAAGAGTAAGTTTGGATTTCGCTCGGGTAAGCGAATTATTCTTGAGTTTGGATTTGTCAGAAGTGCAGATAATAGTGATGATATCCTGATAACTGTGTGATGAGATGTAGTATCCTTGGATATTTTCTGAAGGTATTTTCTCTTGAAGTAGTTTTAGTAGTAGTTGAGGAGCAGTCTTTACTTGCCATAGGAAAGACTCGTATGTGTAGAAGTTGTTTGGATCTTTAGCAAGGAGGTTGGATATTTTGGAATATGAGACTAAGGTCTATAAGTTATTTGCTTTGGCATGGTCTCATTGTTATTCCTTAAGGTAGGCGAGATATGGATGCTTGGTTTGGAGTCCGAGTTTCTTGAAGGGTTGTTTGCCCTCTCGGAAGACCATTGTGTGGTTTGTTGATGGTTTTGGATTTTGAGAAGCATTTGGATTTGAAGTCTTTGGTTAGCCGTGGTAGCAGTGCAACTCGAAGTGTTCGGTGTGCTGACGAGGAGATCTTTTAGCTTTGCAGTATCATCGAGGTAGAGATTGGAAGCAGCAGTGTTGATTGTTTCTCCGATGGTTAGGAAATCTTTGTGGTTTTTTTTTAGCAGTCCGGCAGTTGGTGATGTTTTTTGAAGGGTTAACCTTGTTTGGAAAAGTTTAAAGCTGTTCTAATTGGTAAAGAGAGGACAGTTTGTTTGGAATCCGAACTAGGTAGGATCGCAAAAGTGACTTGCGATTAGTTTGGAAATTTATCTGAGCCATCTTTTGTTTGAGTCTGAGGGTTCTCATGTGGATAGGAGCTACTGAGGTAATCAGGAGTTTTTCAACATCTGGAGTTGAGTTCCATACTGTTTTGGTTCCAGGAGTAATTTTGATAGTTAGCCTGATAGTTGGATGGTTCTTAGAGAAAATAGATGGTGTAGCAGCTCAGAATTAATTTTTGGAATTGGAATTGGACTGATCTAGCTTTTGGAATAGGATTCTGTTTTAATGATGTGTGACTGAGTCAGATGAGTCACTTAGATTTTTATGGATTTGATGAACAAAGTTTTCTGGTATATTGGATAAGTTTGTATCTGTGTTCATCAACAGTACTCTCATCTATTTCAGAATCAGAGTTGTACAGCAGAAGCGAGGTAGCTGCTGTGCAAGGAAGGAAGCGAGTTCAGATTGCTATTTCTTGAGGAGTAGAACTTGTGTTCTGGAATTCGATGGATTTTGGAAGATTTTTCCGTTGGATAGGATCCTGAAGCTTGTTTGCTTTGGTCTAGTTGTTTCTAGAAGTATCATCACTGGTTGAGCTGATCAGGAAGAAGTTTGGCAGCCTTGGATTGTCTGTTGAGTTATGCAGAGATGAGATAAGGAGTTTGGTATTTGAAGTTGGAGACTTCAGTGTTGTTCAAATTCTCTGGTTTAGAGAACAGATATTGGATAAGATTGGTTGGTTAGTGCTGAGGCATTTGAGATTTCTTATCTGTGTTTTAGATAGGATAAGATTGAATTGCCAGTTTGGATATGTGACGCCCCACCTCTATACCCACGCTAGCCAAGAACATTACGGTGAATGCTGTCGACTAGCATGGAGAATAAGGCTGTTGAGGAGCGACCATCCATGTAATTTCTTTGCGCGAGCACCGATATGTCAGATAATATAACATGCATTCTATTTTAAGAGGAAATACGACATACCAACACAAACTCAAAGCTACTACACGGTGGCTATATAAATCCTTCGGAAACAAATATAGAAATAAACATAACACAAATCAGCCACAGACAATTCATATCACAAAGGCGGAATAAGATATGAATATTACACTAGAAAGTGTACATCAGAGTAGTGGTCTCAAAAGTTCCACAATATCACAAAAGAATAGTTACATGAACTACACAAAAGAATAAGTATACATTATGGAGTCTATATCTCAATGTATACAACAAAAACTACTAATCTAAGTAGTTAACCAAAAGCAAGAGAAATCAATCCCAAGAGAGAAGTCAAGCAGAAGCACCTGTAACATCTCGGTCTGACCCGAGTATTATTTAATAAGAAAATAATAAACGGATCAGTCTAACTATAAATATCAGATGAAACGATATAGAGTAAGAGATATGACTAAACACATAATAATCACAATGCCAAGCTGTGATATATATATATATATATAAATATATACTTAGTTGATAATCATCAAGAGATTAATCAATGTCACCAAATCTACACAAGAATCAAAGAAACGTCATACTCCTAATTTCGTTCACCATACCATAAATATTGACGATAATATCAACGTCAATCACAAAAGTCAATGACACACAAATTCCAGAAGACTACACAAGAAATCCAGAAACCACTAAAGTCAATGACATACAAATTCACCAATGCACAAATATTGATAAAACTTATCAATGGAAATCACGAAAATTGGTGAAACACAAATTCTAGGAATCTACACAAGAAATCCAGAAATCACAAAGGGGGGAGGCCTATCACAAACGGGAGCATAAAGCTCACCAACACGTGTATCACAAACGGAACGCTAATTCCATGGTCGCTAACCATCACAAATTGAGCCGAAGCTCCACAAACGGCCCGAAGACCATGGGTTGCTACCCCATCACAAATTGAGTCGAAACTCCACAAAACGGGGTTTAGTCTCCCTCGCAGACAAAGAGACATCGCACATTGCTAGTCTAAATCACAAAGATGATCGTCATGATCAGCGAGAAGTGTCAATTACACTAAGCTAGTAAATATATGAGTTTAGCTTCATGTCCCATAACCACTTGCTTAACTTAAATATTTACGAACAAACTGTAAATCTCCACTAGAAAATTGTCACAAGAGGTTCAATCGAACAAGTCCAAGAATTAACCGACAAAGTAAACGCAAGCGTTTCATACCACTTGTTTTACTAAGCCGTTTAATTAGATTTCTCATACGAGTGAGGTAAAGGTTTGTATATACTAATAGATTGGAAAACGGTTTTATAAACGAATTTGGTATTAAAAGAGTATTGAAATCGTTTGAGTAAAGAGTTTTGATATTTACTACTAGTATAGGAAACCTTTATATTTTTAAAGTGACAAATCACGAAAAAGATTGTAAGAACAATCAATCACAAAAATTCACATACGAAGACGTGAATAAAATCCAAAGAAATCGATAAAGAATCCATCGAAATGGATATTCAAAAATCCAAAAAAAAAGAGTCATCAAAATCATAATAGATGATAACAACAAATAGGATTATCACGAATCGATTTAAATTGGAATTCCAATCCAAAAAGGCAAATTGGACTCAAACAGCAGGTTCAGTCGATTGAACAGAGAATTTCAGTCGACTGACCCTGTACATGGAAATTTTCCAGGTTCAGGAAACTTTCTGTTTCCAGTTTCAGTCGACTGTGCAGAAGTTTTCAGTCGACTGAATCATGCCTGGAAACTCTCGGGTTTCAGGTTCAGTCGACTGAACAGAGATTTCAGTCGACTGAATCATGCCTGGGCTGTTTTTCAGCCTTATTCAAATGAAGAGCAAACTCTTCCAAAATGCAATCGGACGAACATTGGCTCTAAGGGTTTATGCCAATCGGCAACCCGGCCCTATATGCTCCTCGATGCATCACCAAAAGCATGATCAAACATCCATAAAAGGATTTTACACAAATTTGACTTAAAAACCCAAAAATTGGAATATTCACAAAACCAATCCAAATCAAGAGCAAATGCACATGAAGAAGTGTTAGGAATTCATACCCAACAAACAAAGATAATTATAGCCATAGATGTGAGATAAAAATCTCACCTTTGAACTAAGTTTATGAAGATGAAGCTTGAAAGCAATGGCAAGAACAAGCACTCTCCAATCTCAACACTAGAAGCTTGAATCTAAGCTAAAAAGAAGAACATTTCCTAAGTTAGGTTTAGGAAATTTCTGAAATTCAAAGAGAGAATGAGTTGGAGAAGAAGAAGAGGAAGCTTACCAATGGGTTCTTCTTGAACTTTGGAGCAAGGAATTTGATTTGCAAGGGAAACTAGGGTTTTGGAATTTTAATTTCCAATCTCTCCCACCATTAACACTCTAAAAACTGAAATGAGAAGAGAATGAGGGTGAGTGGGGAAGAGTGGCTCAGATTTGAGCATAAGTTAACATAGGGTTGAGCCCAAAAACCAAACCCAAAGTAAAAAGTAGCAGAAATCAACTTTCTCCAAACATATCGAAGCTTATACTCAAAAAGGTCGCAAACGGCATTTTGAACTCAATGGAGGTGGTTTCGAGTCCTAATTCGACCGTATGCAAAAAGTAGCTTTTCGGACCAAAATCCGACGAACGATAAAATATTTAAATATAAAATCGATAAATATGCGGGTTGTTACAGACTCCCCTCCTTAAAGAAATTGCGTCCTCGCAATAAGTAAGAAGGAAATATATAAAGTAACAACCATAGAAGCATATTAACACAAAAGAAAATTTTGAAATAGGAAGTTCACCATAAAGTGCACAAAAGAGTTAGCAAGAAAACTGGTGAAATTTCAATTTCCACAATAACACCGGGCTCAAGAATGAAAACCGGAATCCCTAAGGCATTCCCGTAGATAAAAGACGTGGGGAACGTCAAGAATAGCAGAAAATTGAGCCGGTGCAACGGCGTAGTACAAAAACGGTACCCCCGAGAAACTAGAAACTCAAATAATTTGGGACATCAGCGTAGTACAAAAACGGTACGCCCAATGAACCAAAGCAAAGACATCGATGTAGTACAACGGTACATCCGATGAATCAAAAGCAAAGACATCGATGTAGTACAACGGTACATCCGATGAATCAAAAGAAAAGACATCGATGTAGTACATCGGTACATCCGATGAATCAAACGCAAAGACATCGATGTAGTACAACGGTACATCCGATGAATCAAAAAGCAAAGACATCGATGTAGTACAACGGTACATCCGATGAATCAAAAGCAAAGACATCGATGTAGTACAACGGTACATCCGATGAATCAAAAGAAAAGACATCGATGTAGTACAAACGGTACATCCGATGAATCAAAAGAAAAGACATCGATGTAGTACAAACGGTACATCCGATGAATCAAACGCAAAGACATCGATGTAGTACAACGGTACATCCGATGAATCATAAAGCAAAGACATCGATGTAGTACAACGGTACATCCGATGAATCAAAAGCAAAGACATCGATGTAGTACAACGGTACATCCGATGAATCAAAAGAAAAGACATCGATGTAGTACAAACGGTACATCCGATGAATCAAAAGCAAAGACATCGATGTAGTACAAACGGTACATCCGATGAATCAAAAGAAAAGACATCGATGTAGTACAACGGTACATCCGATGAATCAAAACCCGAATGATTTTCGGAACACCGACGTAGTACAAAAACGGTACGTCCAATGAACCGAACACAATAAAAGGACATCGGACGCTAGTCCTTAAAAGGAATGAGATAAAGCTCAATAAACGAAGTATACCAAAACATCCGATGAACTTGATAGAAAAATAATTCCATTCAGACAACATCAAAGAATCAACTACTTGCTGCCTACGACAAAGCGCATTGGCAACACGATTTCCCTTTCGGGAATAAAAAGGAATATCAAGATCATAAGATGTCAGGAACTCGAGTCTACGAGCAGTTCCTTAAGAGAACATAAATATTCCAAAGATTTATGATCGAGATAGAGAATGAATTTCTCACCCAAATATGATGATGCCAAATTCCAAAAGCAAAAACATTAGCCGAGAGCACTAGATCATAAGTGGTATCTAGTCTCGAGAAGCTATAATGATTTAGAAGCACAAGTGATAGAACGTTCTCCTTTGCAAGAGAATGGCATCCCAAACCAATAGGTACAAATAGCAAAGTCTTGGTTCCCCTTCAGGAATCACAAGAAGGAATAAGAGTATCGAAAAGAAAGAACTTCTTTTAATATAATTCTCTTTCCCGAAAAGTTAAAACTTCCAAAATTACATTTTTACTTTTATGTAATAATCTTTCTACCAAATTTTTTTCTACATTTTTACAAGTCAATATATCGTGTCTGATTGTCACATCAAAGCGTTAAGGAAATTCCTATCGATAACGTTGATCAAGCGCATCGACCAAAATTCTTAAAGCACTCAACGGGCAATACAATCACAAAATCATATTTTATAGGATAAATAAATTTCTTAAAAAGTTTTAAGAATATTCTTTGCTCGTTTCAAGAACAAAATCAAATTGCACTTATAATTAAATCTTATGAAAAAGATTTGCAAAATTTGAAATTTCTATTTTCATCCAAAATCAATAAATACAAGAATGGTCTCATCGAAATATTCATAGAATATTCGGTTTATAAAATGGATGAAATAAGTTGGACAAATTGAATGACAAAATAAGTCATTCATAAGAATCATAACAAGTGCGGAATGCGATTAACTTCCGCAACTTGTTGCAAATGAAGACGGTGGTAAAGTCGAACTAAAAAGACCTTAGTACCACACAAAAGATTACTTAGGTGATAATCCTAAGACAAGTCAAATATACCGGAAAATTTCTCAAACTACATGAATGAGAGAAATAACACTTTCCTTATAAGTGGGCTTAAGGAATAAAATGATGCCATCAAGTTGGAATCAAAATCATAAAGGAAAAATAGAAATCTGCTTAACAGATTGAAAATGTCGAAGATGAATAGTCCATTCGAAAAATAGGATATGGACTTCACAATGATTAAGCCGATCTTTTCAAAAAAAATCAATTCCGAAGCCAAAGTAAATATCGGCTCAGAAAGAAAAGTCACATAAAACAATCTCGACATCTAAACAAAAGCAAATTGAGTGTTGCGGATCTACCATCCGGATTCACAATTCTCAATGAAGTCAATAAGCCCAAAATATTTAAAGAAAAAGAATTGAAAAGTTCTTTTGATATAAAAATAATGAGATGAAACCCATATCAAAAAGAACTCAAATAGAAAGCTCACGAATTAAAACAATGCCATCGAGGATTGAATGAAAATACCTTGACCAAAAGTTGCAGCTTTCCTTCTCACTTGCTTGGAAGCTTAGGACACGAAGATAAAAGATGACCCAAACCTTTGCAATAACGGCAAAAGAGGGATTTCGGGCACTCCCTTACATGGTGGTCTGTGGAACCGCAATTGTAGCATCGTCCACGACTAAAGGTAGGAACATTTGCTACCAGAGTTTGTTGCTTCCCTTTCTTATTAAAATCGGGGCCTTTGAATTTGATAGGCCTCTTCAAGTTATTGTCGAAGTTCTGTTGGGCACGCACAACTTCAACATCACCTTCATTATCGGCCTCTTCAAGACGAAGAGCGATATCAATAAGCTGATCAAATGAAACCTCAAGTTTCAGGAGTAATGGCGTCTTAAGATTCTTATTCAAGCCATAGACAAATCTCTGATTTTTCTTCATTGGGGTGTTAATATACTCAACCTCGTATTTGGAAAGAAATTCGAAAGATGCGACATAGTCTGTCACAGAAGATTCACCTTGAACAAGGTCTATGAAACGCCGGGCTAAAGTTACTTTTTCAGCCTCCGGCACAAATTTCAATTCGAATCTTCCCCGGAATTGCTCCCAAGTAAGATCCGCCTCAACGATTTCAGAAATTAAAAGCTCATACCAATCCAATGCTCTTTCTTGGAGCATGCTAGAAGCTACTTGGACTCGATGAAGGTCAATAAGGTTCATGCGAGAAAAGATGCGATCGCATGATTTGAGTCAAGCTTGAATTTCTATAACACTCTCGGATCCCTTGAATGGCCCTCCACCCAAATCGGTATAGTCTCGGCACAAGCATGCAAAACCGGATCTAGGATGAGTAGGCTCTGGATTGGGTCCGGCTGCTTGAGCGTTCTTAACAAGATCTAGAAGCTGCTGAGCAGACATAAATACTCCCTCCAGAGGAGTAGCGCTAGATTGACCGGCGCTGGAACGGCCTGGTCTAACCATTTCTCTTCTTCAAGAAAGAAAGAAAGAAGAGGAAAGAGTTATTCTCAAAATAAATATCAAGCAATTCTTGATAGATAAAACAAGGAATCATAAAGAAAATAGGATGAATCGGTACGAAGACCCGAATAAAATCCTAAAGCACAACTCCTAAGAAAGACTTAGGACATGATCCTTGCTAAATTATTCTACATTGTTCCGAAGTTTGGCTCTGATACCAAGCTGTGACGCCCCACCTCTATACCCACGCTAGCCAAGAACATTACGGTGAATGCTGTCGACTAGCATGGAGAATAAGGCTGTTGAGGAGCGACCATCCGTGTAATTTCTTTGCGCGAGCACCGATATGTCAGATAATATAACATGCATTCTATTTTAAGAGGAAATCCGACATACCAACACAAACTCAAAGCTACTACATGGTGGCTATATAAATCCTTCGGAAACAAATATAGAAATAAACATAACACAAATCAGCCACAGACAATTCATATCACAAAGGCGGAATAAGATATGAATATTACACTAGAAAGTGTACATCAGAGTAGTGGTCTCAAAAGTTCCACAATATCACAAAAGAATAGTTACATGAACTACACAAAAGAATAAGTATACATTATGGAGTCTATATCTCAATGTATACAAAAAAAACTACTAATCTAAGTAGTTAACCAAAAGCAAGAGAAATCAATCCCAAGAGAGAAGTCAAGCAGAAGCACCTGTAACATCTCGGTCTGACCCGAGTATTATTTAATAAGAAAATAATAAACGGATCAGTCTAACTATAAATATCAGATGAAACGATATAGAGTAAGAGATATGACTAAACACATAATAATCACAATGCCAAGCTGTGATATATATATATAAATATATACTTAGTTGATAATCATCAAGAGATTAATCAATGTCACCAAATCTACACAAGAATCAAAGAAACGTCATACTCCTAATTTCGTTCACCATACCATAAATATTGACGATAATATCAACGTCAATCACAAAAGTCAATGACACGCAAATTCCAGAAGACTACACAAGAAATCCAGAAACCACTAAAGTCAATGACACACAAATTCACCAATGCACAAATATTGATAAAACTTATCAATGGAAATCACGAAAATTGGTGAAACACAAATTCTAGGAATCTACACAAGAAATCCAGAAATCACAAAGGGGGGAGGCCTATCACAAACGGGAGCATAAAGCTCACCAACACGTGTATCACAAACGGAACGCTAATTCCATGGTCGCTAACCATCACAAATTGAGCCGAAGCTCCACAAACGGCCCAAAGACCAGGGTTGCTACCCCATCACAAATTGAGTCGAAACTCCACAAAACGGGGTTTAGTCTCCCTCGCAGACAAAGAGACATCGCACATTGCTAGTCTAAATCACAAAGATGATCGTCATGATCAGCGAGAAGTGTCAATTACACTAAGCTAGTGAATATATGAGTTTAGCTTCATGTCCCATAACCACTTGCTTAACTTAAATATTTACGAACAAACTGTAAATCTCCACTAGAAAATTGTCACAAGAGGTTCAATCGAACAAGTCCAAGAATTAACCGACAAAGTAAACGCAAGCGTTTCATACCACTTGTTTTACTAAGCCGTTTAATTAGATTTCTCATACGAGTGAGGTTAAGGTTTGTATATACTAATAGATTGGAAAACGGTTTTATAAACGAATTTGGTATTAAAAGAGTATTGAAATCGTTTGAGTAAAGAGTTTTGATATTTACTACAAGTATAGGAAACCTTTATATTTTTAAAGTGACGAATCACGAAAAAGATTGTAAGAACAATCAATCACAAAAATTCACATACGAAGACGTGAATAAAATCCAAAGAAATCGATAAAGAATCCATCGAAATGGATATTCAAAAATCCCTAAAAAAAGAGTCATCAAAATCATAATAGATGATAACAACAAATAGGATTATCACAAATCGATTTAAATTGGAATTCCAATCCAAAAAGGCAAATTGGACTCAAACAGCAGGTTCAGTCGACTGAACAGAGAATTTCAGTCGACTGACCCTGTACATGGAAATTTTTCAGGTTCAGGAAACTTTCTGTTTCCAATTTCAGTCGACTGTGCAGAAGTTTTCAGTCGACTGAATCATGCCCGGAAACTCTCGGGTTTCAGGTTCAGTCGACTGAACATAGATTTCAGTCGACTGAATCATGCCTGGGCTGTTTTTCAGCCTTATTCAAATGAAGAGCAAACTCTTCCAAAATGCAATCGGACGAACATTGGCTCTAAGGGTTTATGCCAATCGGCAACCCGGCCCTATATGCTCCTCGATGCATCACCAAAAGCATGATCAAACATCCATAAAAGGATTTTACACAAATTTGACTTAAAAACCCAAAAATTGGAATATTCACAAAACCAATCCAAATCAAGAGCAAATGCACATGAAGAAGTGTTAGGAATTCATACCCAACAAACAAAGATAATTATAGCCATAGATGTGAGATAAAAATCTCACCTTTGAACTAAGTTTATGAAGATGAGGCTTGAAAGCAATGGCAAGAACAAGCACTCTCCAATCTCAACACTAGAAGCTTGAATCTAAGCTAAAAAGAAGAACATTTCCTAAGTTAGGTTTAGGAAATTTCTGAAATTCAAAGAGAGAATGAGTTGGAGAAGAAGAAGAGGAAGCTTACCAATGGGTTCTTCTTGAACTTTGGAGCAAGGAATTTGATTTGCAAGGGAAACTAGGGTTTTGGAATTTTAATTTCCAATCTCTCCCACCATTAACACTCTAAAAACTGAAATGAGAAGAGAATGAGGGTGAGTGGGGAAGAGTGGCTCAGATTTGAGCATAAGTTAACATAGGGTTGAGCCCAAAAACCAAACCCAAAGTAAAAAGTAGCAGAAATCAACTTTCTCCAAACATATCGAAGCTTATACTCAAAAAGGTCGCAAACGGCATTTTGAACTCAATGGAGGTGGTTTCGAGTCCTAATTCGACCGTATGCAAAAAGTAGCTTTTCGGACCAAAATCCGACGAACGATAAAATATTTAAATATAAAATCGATAAATAAGCGGGTTGTTACAGGATAGCTGGAATTCATTGTGTATCACGTATCTCTAAGGATACGTGTATGATTCATCGATTGGTTGTTGAATCTGCTATTCAGTTGGAGTTGGATGTTGAGCTGGATTTGAGTATAGTCTGATGTTCTGTTCAGATTGAAGGATCTAGAGATGAGTGGAGCTTTGGATTTTGGTTGTGTAGTTAGTTTGTTGGCTTTTATAGAGCGAGTCTCCTGGTGATCTATACTTGGGAAACTCGAGATAGTATTAGAGATTTATTCTGATTTGTGTCAGAATAATTAGTTAAGTTTGTTTGTTTATTTGATTGCTATAGATGTTAGTAACTGGTTGTTAGGAATGCTTTGCTGTTTGAAATTAAAATCTGTACTGGGTTATTAAATTACCTTTGCTTTTAAATTTCGGGGACGAAATTCTTTTAAGGGGGGAGGATTGTAACGACCCTGAATTTTGGGCAATATAAATTTAATAATCTGTATTAATAATTAAATTGGTTTGATAATTTTCTTTATAATTTTAATTTAAAATTGGCAAATTTAATCTTTTAAAGGTTGATGAATTTTTAATATGGTAATATTGATAAGAATTATTTTCCAAAGCTAATTAAATTTTTATTCTATTTATAATATATATACATTTGATATATATTGTGAAATAGAAGATATTGTGTTTCAAATTAAAGATTGAGTTTTGCAAATTGTAATATATATGTTTGTATATGTTATAATTTGAAATTGTTTTGAAATTTAATTAAATCAATTAATAATTTATAATGTATGAATATTTTAGATTGAAGATTTATTTTAGAATTAATGTTTTCAAAAGTTAATTTAGTTTAATTTATTTGTTTTCAAATATAAGATTGATATTTATTTTTAATAGGATAGTTTAAAAAAAAAAGTTTTGTTTTGTCTTTCTTTTAAAGTATTTAAACTAAAATGGTCATAATTATATATGGTTTTAAATAAGCTTTCTTTTTAAATATCTTTGAAAACTAAGAATAGTTGTAAATATATATAAATAAAACATGAATAATATATAAATAGATCAATATAAATCCATATTTACATAATTAACAAAGCATAATACTTAGTAAGCCAAGGTTATAAACATAATAATCTTTCTTTTAACACTTGTAAACTTTTAAATTATGCTTGAGACACTTGTTCAATTTATCAACAAGTGGCAATTTATTCATTTTAATTTTAATAAACATTTTTTAAAAGAAAACTAGTTTCTCAAACACTTTTCCTTTGTTTCCATTTCTTAGCTCAAATTAATGGAAAATCTGAAAATATCAAAACCTAAAAAGTTAAAAACCTGCAATTCAAATGAAATCTGCAACCCTCAGATTAAACCTGCAACTACAACCTGTAACTTAAAAGGGGAGTTCAAAGTTCAACATCAGTTCAACTTCAATTAGAAGCATGCAGATGGATTTTACATCAGCAATTAAAAGCTTTTCAATTTAAAGCATTCAAGAACCTGGAACAAGTATTAAAAACCTGCTCTTCCTCTCTAATCAATATGTGAGTAAATATTTTTAAAAACAGGTTAATCTTGTTTAAATTTATATGCATTTGATGTTCTGTGGTTTGATTTGTGAGTTGTATAAGAATTTTCCAGGTTTATATTATTGAATTTTGTTGATAAGTTCACATAAGTAAGTAAACTGCAAAATCAAACCCTCTGTTAACTATAGTTTCTCAGGCCTGACCTTATTAAAATTTGAATCTCCCACTAAAACATCAATATTTCCCTTGATGACTGAATGAAAGATTTATGTTGATGTTGAAGATGATTGTAAAAATAGTTTTTGAAATTTTTAAATTTACAAATAGTTTAAAAATAGGAAACACAGCAAACATCTGATGCATGTTAAAATTCACTTAACTTAAATTATAGTTTAAACTGTATGAATGAATTCGTGATGAAAAATCACGAATTTTAGCACTAATTTCAGAATTTTTTAAATTGATAATTTATTGGAAATTTGAGCAAGAAGATTTTCGGAATTAGAGTGATTTGCCGATAATCAACATATTGTTTCCAATCGAATTTGTGGGTAAAGCTAGTATATGAGTTGAGGATCTAGGGAAAAATGTAAAAACATTTTTCGATTGAATGGATCGTTGGGATTTGTTGGAAATAGGGTTTAAGTTTTCCTGGGCTTTACTGTAAAGGAGTTTGCGACGAGAATGAAGGTTTGAGGGTGATCGCACATGGGGGGAAATGGAGGTCGAGTTGTGGTGGTGCTATGGAGGGAACGGCAGGGTTCATGGACGAGGAGTTCGTCGGCGGTGGGTTTGGATTTTTGTGACGTTGATTTCTGCAGTTGGTTCGAATGATCATATTTCGATTCGAATGGTTGTTGGTCGATTTGGGTGCTGGGTCGAGGTCGCGTGGGTGCGAGTGATCATTGGCAATGTTCGCGATGCTCAACGGCGGCCGGTGGTGTTGTGCTTGGTGCACGGTGGATGCTTGTGTGCACTGAGAAATGGAGTTGGGGGAGACTTGACTTTTTCTCGAATTCGCGTTCGAGTATTTCGGTGAAAAGCTCGAAGCAGTTGAAAGTTGGAGGGAACGCGAGAGTTACTCGTGAGCGCACTCGGGTTTTTGATGGAAAAGCTCAGGTTATCTTGTTGTCAAGGGTGTTGTTCAGATTTACAGTACCCAGTTTTTCTTTTGGGCAATAAGGAAATCAAGTTTAGTTTTTATAAAAAAAAAATGAGTTCTTAAGGTTAAAAACTTGTTGTTTAAACTTAAATGATAATCAAATTTATAAAGTATAAGTTGAAAATTTATATATTTTATTTCAATTTAAATTTATTTAAAGTGATTTCATATTGAAGTAATTTAATTACATTTTGGAAGGATATTTTGAATTTAAATATCAAATCAAAATTTAAGTTAAAATGTTAAGAAATGATTCAAACTTAAGATTTCAAATTTTATATTGAAATAAATAAGATTAGTTTAAATGTTTAAAGTATTGGAAATTTTGGAAATTGTTACTAAATTTTTTAATTTCAAATAAGATTATCATTATGATTTTGTAAACCAAGATTAATAACTTGACTTTAAAATTAATTTATATAATTCAAATGATTAGTTTATAGAAATAATTAAGGTTAAATTATTTGAATATGACATAATAATACATAATTAAGTATAATTGTTAATAAGTAAGAGATTAAATAAGATTTATGCTTCTCTTAAATTAATATGATTTGTAATTAAGTAAAGAATTAATTAAGATAAATGTTTTCTTAATTAATTAAGAATTTTAAATATAAGTTGTTAATTAATTAATTGTTTAATTAATTTTAAATAATTAGTTAGTGATTTATTTAATTTTAAATAATCACTTAATTATGGAATAATTAAGTGTAATTACTTAATTAAATAATTAATGGTTAATAATTGAATGTAATTAAGAAGGTAATTACTTATGGAAGTAATTAGAGTGGAAGTGATTAATGGATAATCTCATAATGTTATTAATTAAGGATTAATTAATATAATTGTTTTTAAATTTAATTAATGATTAAGTAATTAATTAATTAATTAATGAATTAAGAATTAATTAATAATGAAATTAATTATTTGTTAAGTAATTAATTAAGGAAGTAATTAAGATTTATTAATGAAGTAATTAGAGATAATTACTTATGTAAGTAATCAAAAGTTAATTACAAATTAATTAATGTGATTAATTAATTTAAGAATGTGATTAATTACTAAGTGTAATTAATTAAAATGTAATTAATTAATAAAGTAATTAATTAAGGATTTATTTATTAATTCATTTAATTGTTTAATAATTAATTAATGAAGTAATTAAGAATTAGATTAATTAATCAAGGGTTAAGATAATTAATTAAGAAGTTAATTAATTAAGATAAGTAATTACAAATTGTTAATTACTGATTATGATTAATGAGTTGATTAATTATAAGTTAATTATTTAATTAATTAAAGTAATTATTAATTAATAAGGATCATTAATTAATGTAATTAATGATATTAATCAAGATTGATTAATAAAAGTAATTAATTGAAGTGTGATTAATTAATTGTAATTAATTAAGGTTTAATGTAATTAATTATAGTTAACTAATTAATGAATGATCATTAATTATTGTAATTAATGATAGTAATTAAAGGTTAATTACTGAATATGGTTAAAGATAATTACTAGAATGTAATTAAATATAATTAATCAAGGAAGATTAATTAAGGAAAATCATTAGAGATGATTAATTTATTCTATTTGGAATATTAATTAATGTAGAAGGATTATGGTAATCCAATTGATTAGGTGATAATCAATTCTGTTTTGGATGTTTGATTAATATGGATTGATTGATTAATATTGGTTAATTGATTGATATTAGATGATCAATATTTGGAGATTGATACTGTATGATTGGTTGATATTGGATGTTTGAAATTGGATTGATACTGGATGATTGGGATATATATGTTTTTTGATTATGCTGCTTTGTGAAGATGAATATTGATATGAATTATCTATTGTGATAATATGATTCATATATCTGTTATATATACCATCTTGAATATAAGTTAAACTGTTTAAACCCTTAAGTACAACTTGGACATTAAAATGGCGTTTGGTTTCGGTGAGACCGGGATCGGGTTTCCATATTTGGAATCCGAAAACCACATCGATTCTAATTAAACGTTAGGTCGTTAATCCAAGTGGAGCAAGTGAAGACTCGAGGTGTAAGGGCTATACGTCAGTGTAACTCTGTGGGTGATTCCGTAATGAGTTGACGGAATAGTGCTTATAGATTCGAGATGGCGAATCAGTGTGCAAGGGCTATGGTCGTTGACTCTGAGGGTGATTCCAATAATGAGTGCAACGAGATAGTGCCTTCGGTTTCGTTCGAACCCGGAACGAACTTGTATGGATTGAGTGCTTTCAGAACATCGTCAGGCGGACGATGAGCAATCTTAGATAATGTGTCCTATAAAGGTAATCGTAACCTCAAGCCTCATCAACCGGGAATGGCTAAAACAGGGAAGGTGCAGCAAGGCTTCATGGGTAGCTCCCACTGGAGAGCAAGATTTTCCCCTGTCTAGAGGTCCCTTTTTTCGTCTTAGTGTGTGGTTGGTCGCGCCAACTACGGGGTTGTCTTGTTCGGGACTGTCCAGTAAAGGATGGTTCCGGCCTTGTGTTGCAGAGGAGTTAGGGTGGCTCCTCGGTACGTTGATCTAGGCCACGTACTGTGACGGGCGGTACCCCAGTAGCCCTACCATTGATGGAAACCCATTTTCCCTACGAGACCCTACGGTTTTGATTGTATTACCCACTTTTGTGGCCAGTAGCTGGAATTTAATAGATGTAACAATTTCGGCTATTTCATATTTACTTGAAAACCCTAGACACTATAATAATATCACTGGATTTCCTATCAAATGTTTTGGTTAGCGTAAGGTAAAAACTTTTCCATGTTTATGTGTGGGAAGTCTTACGTGATAACTGTTCTTTTCAAAGGTTTTCTAAAGTTAAGAAATTTAATCCGTTTACTCACACCAAACCCCTGTCTGACCCGAGTGTTTATTTTCTGTTTTATTAAACTCTTGGGTACTCATATTATATATGAGTAGACAAGTGGTTCAGGTTAGCTTGACGAATTCTGGAGGAGATATGGAGCAAGAGGCTTCGACGTGTAGATATATTATGTTTCCGCTGTGTATGTAGCGTCTGTATCTTGTATACTTGAGTTGTATGAATTAGACAGATGTTTATAACTGTCTAATATTGTTGTATAAGTTGTGTACTCTGATGTAATGAGATACTATGTAATATTCATGATATATATTATATTTTATTCGTTCCGCTGTGAGTTCTCTGATGTTGTTCTGTTTCTTCTTTCTCTTTCTTTTCTTCTTCTATCCCTTTCTTTCTTCAAGATGATGCGATTTTCTGGGAGTAGAAAGTCGGGTCGTCACACTTGGTATCAGAGAATTAGGCTCTGAAGTGTGTCTTTCTTTAGGGAGCATTAGGTTGAGTGAATACCTAGGCTCTATAGTAGTGTCTTTCTTGAGAGAGCGTAATTGTAATTTTTATATATAACTATATGTATATATATATATCTGTATCTACCTAATATGTTGGGTTATCTGTACGGATTTTCCAACATAAGTTTTAGGGTAGATGAAGTAGTGGTGTTTGTGTGTAACACAATTACCACTAATGGAAGAGGTCCATATGTTTGAGGTTGGAAGTATTTGTCGAGATCGAAACCTAATACCGTCTCGAATGAGATTTGTAGTTTGGAGTAAGGATTTCTCTGATATCCGAAGGAAATCTTTTAAAGATTCGGAATTTGTCTTTGAAGAGTAAGTTTGGATTTCGCTCGGGTAAGCGAATTATTCTTGAGTTTGGATTTGTCAGAAGTGCAGATAATAGTGATGATATCCTGATAACTGCGTGATGAGATGCAGTATCCTTGGATATTTTCTGAAGGTATTTTCTCTTGAAGTAGTTTTAGTAGTAGTTGAGGAGCAGTCTTTACTTGCCATAGGAAAGACTCGTATGTGTAGAAGTTGTTTGGATCTTTAGCAAGGAGGTTGGATATTTTGGAATATGAGACTAAGGTCTATAAGTTATTTGCTTTGGCATGGTCTCATTGTTATTCCTTAAGGTAGGCGAGATATGGATGCTTGGTTTGGAGTCCGAGTTTCTTGAAGGGTTGTTTGCCCTCTCGGAGGACCGTTGTGTGGTTTGTTGATGGTTTTGGATTTTGAGAAGCATTTGGATTTGAAGTCTTTGGTTAGCCGTGGTAGCAGTGCAACTCGAAGTGTTCGGTGTGCTGACGAGGAGATCTTTTAGCTTTGCAGTATCATCGAGGTAGAGATTGCAAGCAGCAGTGTTGATTGTTTCTCCGATGGTTAGGAAATCTTTGTGGTTTTTTTCAGCAGTCCGGCAGTTGGTGATGTTTTTTGAAGGGTTAACCTTGTTTGGAAAAGTTTAAAGCTGTTCTAATTGGTAAAGAGAGGACAGTTTGTTTGGAACCCGAACTAGGTAGGATCGCAAAAGTGACTTGCGATTAGTTTGGAAATTTATCTGAGCCATCTTTTGTTTGAGTCTGAGGGTTCTCATGTGGATAGGAGTTACTGAGGTAATCAGGAGTTTTTCAACATCTGGAGTTGAGTTCCATATTGTTTTGGTTCCAGGAGTAATTTTGATAGTTAGCCTGATAGTTGGATGGTTCTTAGAGAAAATAGATGGTGTAGCAGCTCAGAATTAATTTTTGGAATTGGAATTGGACTGATCTAGCTTTTGGAATAGGATTCTGTTTTAATGATGTGTGACTGAGTCAGATGAGTCACTCAGATTTTTATGGATTTGATGAACAAAGTTTTCTGGTATATTGGATAAGTTTGTATCTGTGTTCATCAGCAGTACTCTCATCTATTTCAGAATCAGAGTTGTGCAGCGGAAGCGAGGTAGCTGCTGTGCAAGGAAGGAAGCGAGTTCAGATTGCTATTTCTTGAGGAGTAGAACTTGTGTTCTGGAATTCGATGGATTTTGGAAGATTTTTCCGTTGGATAGGATCCAGAAGCTTGTTTGCTTTGGTCTAGTTGTTTCTAGAAGTATCATCACTGGTTGAGCTGATCAGGAAGAAGTTTGGCAGCCTTGGATTGTCTGTTGAGTTATGCAGAGATGAGATAAGGAGTTTGGTATTTGAAGTTGGAGACTTCAGTGTTGTTCAAATTCTCTGGTTTAGAGAACAGATATTGGATAAGATTGGTTGGTTAGTGCTGAGGCATTTGAGATTTCTTATCTGTGTTTTAGATAGGATAAGATTGAATTGCCAGTTTGGATATGTGACGCCCCACCTCTATACCCACGCTAGCCAAGAACATTACGGTGAATGCTGTCGACTAGCATGGAGAATAAGGCTGTTGAGGAGCGACCATCCGTGTAATTTCTTTGCGCGAGCACCGATATGTCAGATAATATAACATGCATTCTATTTTAAGAGGAAATCCGACATACCAACACAAACTCAAAGCTACTACACGGTGGCTATATAAATCCTTCGGAAACAAATATAGAAATAAACATAACACAAATCAGCCACAGACAATTCATATCACAAAGGCGGAATAAGATATGAATATTACACTAAGAAAGTGTACATCATAGTAGTGGTCTCAAAAGTTCCACAATATCACAAAAGAATAGTTACATGAACTACACAAAAGAATAAGTATACATTATGGAGTCTATATCTCAATATATACAACAAAAACTACTAATCTAAGTAGTTAACCAAAAGCAAGAGAAATCAATCCCAAGAGAGAAGTCAAGCAGAAGCACCTGTAACATCTCGGTCTGACCCGAGTATTATTTAATAAGAAAATAATAAACGGATCAGTCTAACTATAAATATCAGATGAAACGATATAGAGTAAGAGATATGACTAAACACATAATAATCACAATGCCAAGCTGTGATATATATATATATATAAATATATACTTAGTTGATAATCATCAAGAGATTAATCAATGTCACCAAATCTACACAAGAATCAAAGAAACGTCATACTCCTAATTTCGTTCACCATACCATAAATATTGACGATAATATCAACGTCAATCACAAAAGTCAATGACACACAAATTCCAGAAGACTACACAAGAAATCCAGAAACCACTAAAGTCAATGACACACAAATTCACCAATGCACAAATATTGATAAAACTTATCAATGGAAATCACGAAAATTGGTGAAACACAAATTCTAGGAATCTACACAAGAAATCCAGAAATCATAATGGGGGGAGGCCTATCACAAACGGGAGCATAAAGCTCACCAACACGTGTATCACAAACGGAACGCTAATTCCATGGTCGCTAACCATCACAAATTGAGCCGAAGCTCCACAAACGGCCCGAAGACCATGGGTTGCTACCCCATCACAAATTGAGTCGAAACTCCACAAAACGGGGTTTAGTCTCCCTCGCAGACAAAGAGACATCGCACATTGCTAGTCTAAATCACAAAGATGATCGTCATGATCAGCGAGAAGTGTCAATTACACTAAGCTAGTAAATATATGAGTTTAGCTTCATGTCCCATAACCACTTGCTTAACTTAAATATTTACGAACAAACTGTAAATCTCCACTAGAAAATTGTCACAAGAGGTTCAATCGAACAAGTCCAAGAATTAACCGACAAAGTAAACGCAAGCGTTTCATACCACTTGTTTTACTAAACCGTTTAATTAGATTTCTCATACGAGTGAGGTAAAGGTTTGTATATACTAATAGATTGGAAAACGGTTTTATAAACGAATTTGGTATTAAAAGAGTATTGAAATCGTTTGAGTAAAGAGTTTTGATATTTACTACTAGTATAGGAAACCTTTATATTTTTAAAGTGACAAATCACGAAAAAGATTGTAAGAACAATCAATCACAAAAATTCACATACGAAGACGTGAATAAAATCCAAAGAAATCGATAAAGAATCCATCGAAATGGATATTCAAAAATCCCTAAAAAAAGAGTCATCAAAATCATAATAGATGATAACAACAAATAGGATTATCACAAATCGATTTAAATTGGAATTCCAATCCAAAAAGGCAAATTGGACTCAAACAGCAGGTTCAGTCGACTGAACAGAGAATTTCAGTCGACTGACCCTGTACATGGAAATTTTCCAGGTTCAGGAAACTTTCTGTTTCCAGTTTCAGTCGACTGTGCAGAAGTTTTCAGTCGACTGAATCATGCCTGGAAACTCTCGGGTTTCAGGTTCAGTCGACTGAACAGAGATTTCAGTCGACTGAATCATGCCTGGGCTGTTTTTCAGCCTTATTCAAATGAAGAGCAAACTCTTCCAAAATGCAATCGGACGAACATTGGCTCTAAGGGTTTATGCCAATCGGCAACCCGGCCCTATATGCTCCTCGATGCATCACCAAAAGCATGATCAAACATCCATAAAAGGATTTTACACAAATTTGACTTAAAAACCCAAAAATTGGAATATTCACAAAACCAATCCAAATCAAGAGCAAATGCACATGAAGAAGTGTTAGGAATTCATACCCAACAAACAAAGATAATTATAGCCATAGATGTGAGATAAAAATCTCACCTTTGAACTAAGTTTATGAAGATGAAGCTTGAAAGCAATGGCAAGAACAAGCACTCTCCAATCTCAACACTAGAAGCTTGAATCTAAGCTAAAAAGAAGAACATTTCCTAAGTTAGGTTTAGGAAATTTCTGAAATTCAAAGAGAGAATGAGTTGGAGAAGAAGAAGAGGAAGCTTACCAATGGGTTCTTCTTGAACTTTGGAGCAAGGAATTTGATTTGCAAGGGAAACTAGGGTTTTGGAATTTTAATTTCCAATCTCTCCCACCATTAACACTCTAAAAACTGAAATGAGAAGAGAATGAGGGTGAGTGGGGAAGAGTGGCTCAGATTTGAGCATAAGTTAACATAGGGTTGAGCCCAAAAACCAAACCCAAAGTAAAAAGTAGCAGAAATCAACTTTCTCCAAACATATCGAAGCTTATACTCAAAAAGGTCGCAAACGGCATTTTGAATTCAATGGAGGTGGTTTCGAGTCCTAATTCGACCGTATGCAAAAAGTAGCTTTTCGGACCAAAATCCGACGAACGATAAAATATTTAAATATAAAATCGATAAATATGCGGGTTGTTACAGACTCCCCTCCTTAAAGAAATTGCGTCCTCGCAATAAGTAAGAAGGAAATATATGAAGTAACAACCATAGAAGCATATTAACACAAAAGAAAATTTTGAAATAGGAAGTTCACCATAAAGTGCACAAAAGAGTTAGCAAGAAACCTGGTGAAATTTCAATTTCCACAATAACACCGGGCTCAAGAATGAAAACCGGAATCCCTAAGGCATTCCCGTAGATAAAAGACGTGGGGAACGTCAAGAATAGCAGAAAATTGAGCCGGTGCAACGACGTAGTACAAAAACGGTACCCCCGAGAAACTAGAAACTCAAATAATTTGGGACATCAGCGTAGTACAAAAACGGTACGCCCAATGAACCAAAGCAAAGACATCGATGTAGTACAACGGTACATCCGATGAATCAAAAGCAAAGACATCGATGCAGTACAACGGTACATCCGATGAATCAAAAGGAAAGACATCGATGTAGTACAACGGTACATCCGATGAATCAAACGCAAATACATCGATGTAGTACAACGGTACATCCGATGAATCAAAAAGCAAAGACATCGATGTAGTACAACGGTACATCCGATGAATCAAAAGCAAAGACATCGATGTAGTACAACGGTACATCCGATGAATCAAAAGAAAAGACATCGATGTAGTACAAACGGTACATCCGATGAATCAAAAGAAAAGACATCGATGTAGTACAAACGGTACATCCGATGAATCAAAAGAAAAGACATCGATGTAGTACAAACGGTACATCCGATGAATCAAACGCAAAGACATCGATGTAGTACAACGGTACATCCGATGAATCATAAATCAAAGACATCGATGTAGTACAACGGTACATCCGATGAATCAAAAGCAAAGACATCGATGTAGTACAACGGTACATCCGATGAATCAAAAGAAAAGACATCGATGTAGTACAAACGGTACATCCGATGAATCAAAAGCAAAGACATCGATGTAGTACAAACGGTACATCCGATGAATCAAAAGAAAAGACATCGATGTAGTACAACGGTACATCCGATGAATCAAAACCCGAATGATTTTCGGAACACCGACGTAGTACAAAAACGGTACGTCCAATGAACCGAACACAATAAAAGGACATCGAACGCTAGTCCTTAAAAGGAATGAGATAAAGCTCAATAAACGAAGTATGCCAAAACATCCGATGAACTTGATAGAAAAATAATTCCATTCAGACAACATCAAAGAATCAACTACTTGTTGCCTACGACAAAGCGCATTGGCAACACGATTTCCCTTTCGGGAATAAAAAGGAATATCAAGATCATAAGATGTCAGGAACTCGAGTCTACGAGCAGTTCCTTAAGAGAACATAAATATTCCAAAGATTTATGATCGAGATAGAGAATGAATTTCTCACCCAAATATGATGATGCCAAATTCCAAAAGCAAAAACATTAGCCGAGAGCACTAGATCATAAGTGGTATCTAGTCTCGAGAAGCTATAATGATTTAGAAGCACAAGTGATAGAACGTTCTCCTTTGCAAGAGAATGGCATCCCAAACCAATAGGTACAAATAGCAAAGTCTTGGTTCCCCTTCAAGAATCACAAGAAGGAATAAGAGTATCGAAAAGAAAGAACTTCTTTTAATATAATTCTCTTTCCCGAAAAGTTAAAACTTCCAAAATTACATTTTTACTTTTATGTAATAATCTTTCTACCAAATTTTTTTTTACATTTTTACAAGTCAATATATCGTGTCTGATTGTCACATCAAAGCGTTAAGGAAATTCCTATTGATAACGTTGATCAAGCGCATCGACCAAAATTCTTAAAGCACTCAACGGGCAATACAATCACAAAATCATATTTTATAGGATAAATAAATTCTTAAAAAGTTTTAAGAATATTCTTTGCTCGTTTCAAGAACAAAATCAAATTGCACTTATAATTAAATCTTATGAAAAAGATTTGCAAAATTTGAAATTTCTATTTTCATCCAAAATCAATAAATACAAGAATGGTCTCATCGAAATATTCATAGAATATTCGGTTTATAAAATGGATGAAAGAAGTTGGACAAATTGAATGACAAAATAAGTCATTCACAAGAATCATAACAAGTGCGGAATGCGATTAACTTCCGCAACTTGTTGCAAATGAAGACGGTGGTAAAGTCGAACTAAAAAGACCTTAGTACCACACAAAAGATTACTTAGGTGATAATCCTAAGACAAGTCAAATATACCGGAAAATTTCTCAAACTACATGAATGAGAGAAATAACACTTTCCTTATAAGTGGGCTTAAGGAATAAAATGATGCCATCAAGTTGGAATCAAAATCATAAAGGAAAAATAGAAATCTGCTTAACAGATTGAAAATGTCGAAGATGAATAGTCCATTCGAAAAATAGGATATGGACTTCACAATGATTAAGCCGATCTTTTCAAAAAAAATCAATTCCGAAGCCAAAGTAAATATCGGCTCAGAAAGAAAAGTCACATAAAACAATCTCGACATCTAAACAAAAGCAAATTGAGTGTTGCGGATCTACCATCCGGATTCACAATTCTCAATGAAGTCAATAAGCCCAAAATATTTAAAGAAAAAGAATTGAAAAGTTCTTTTGATATAAAAATAATGAGATGAAACCCATATCAAAAAGAACTCAAATAGAAAGCTCACGAATTAAAACAATGCCATCGAGGATTGAATGAAAATACCTTGACCAAAAGTTGCAGCTTTCCTTCTCACTTGCTTGGAAGCTTAGGACACGAAGATAAAAGATGACCCAAACCTTTGCAATAACGGCAAAAGAGGGATTTCGGGCACTCCCTTACATGGTGGTCTGTGGAACCGCAATTGTAGCATCGTCCACGACTAAAGGTAGGAACATTTGCTACCAGAGTTTGTTGCTTCCCTTTCTTATTAGAATCGGGGCCTTTGAATTTGATAGGCCTCTTCAAGTTATTGTCGAAGTTCTGTTGGGCACGCACAACTTCAACATCACCTTCATTATCGGCCTCTTCAAGACGAAGAGCGATATCAATAAGCTGATCAAATGAAACCTCAAGTTTCAGGAGTAATGGCCTCTTAAAATTCTTATTCAAGCCATAGACAAATCTCTGATTTTTCTTCATTGGGGTGTTAATATACTCAACCTTGTATTTGGAAAGAGATTCGAAAGATGCGACATAGTCTGTCCCAGAAGATTCACCTTGAACAAGGTCTATGAAACGCCGGGCTAAAGTTACTTTTTCAGCCTCCGGCACAAATTTCAATTCGAATCTTCCCCGGAATTGCTCCCAAGTAAGATCCGCCTCAACGATTTCAGAAATTAAAAGCTCATACCAATCCAATGCTCTTTCTTGGAGCATGCTAGAAGCTACTTGGACTCGATGAAGGTCAATAAGGTTCATGCGAGAAAAGATGCGATCGCATGATTTGAGCCAAGCTTGAATTTTTATAACACTCTCGGATCCCTTGAATGGCCCTCCACCCAAATCGGTATAGTCTCGGCAAAAGCGTGCAAAACCGGATCTAGGATGAGTAGGCTCTGGATTGGGTCCGGCTGCTTGAGCGTTCTTAACAAGATCTAGAAGCTGCTGAGCAGACATAAATACTCCCTCCAGAGGAGTAGCGCTAGATTGACCGGCGCTGGAACGGCCTGGTCTAACCATTTCTCTTCTTCAAGAAAGAAAGAAAGAAGAGGAAAGAGTTATTATCAAAATAAATATCAAGCAATTCTTGATAGATAAAACAAGGAATCATAAAGAAAATAGGATGAATCGGTACGAAGACCCGAATAAAATCCTAAAGCATAACTCCTAAGAAAGACTTAGGACATGATCCTTGCTAAATTATTCTACATTGTTCCGAAGTTTGGCTCTGATACCAAGCTGTGACGCCCCACCTCTATACCCACGCTAGCCAAGAACATTACGGTGAATGCTGTCGACTAGCATGGAGAATAAGGCTGTTGAGGAGCGACCATCCGTGTAATTTCTTTGCGCGAGCACCGATATGTCAGATAATATAACATGCATTCTATTTTAAGAGGAAATCCGACATACCAACACAAACTCAAAGCTACTACACGGTGGCTATATAAATCCTTCGGAAACAAATATAGAAATAAACATAACACAAATCAGCCACAGACAATTCATATCACAAAGGCGGAATAAGATATGAATATTACACTAGAAAGTGTACATCAGAGTAGTGGTCTCAAAAGTTCCACAATATCACAAAAGAATAGTTACATGAACTACACAAAAGAATAAGTATACATTATGGAGTCTATATCTCAATGTATACAACAAAAACTACTAATCTAAGTAGTTAACCAAAAGCAAGAGAAATCAATCCCAAGAGAGAAGTCAAGCAGAAGCACCTGTAACATCTCGGTCTGACCCGAGTATTATTTAATAAGAAAATAATAAACGGATCAGTCTAACTATAAATATCAGATGAAACGATATAGAGTAAGAGATATGACTAATCACATAATAATCACAATGCCAAGCTGTGATATATATATATATAAATATATACTTAGTTGATAATCATCAAGAGATTAATCAATGTCACCAAATCTACACAAGAATCAAAGAAACGTCATACTCCTAATTTCGTTCACCATACCATAAATATTGACGATAATATCAACGTCAATCACAAAAGTCAATGACACGCAAATTCCAGAAGACTACACAAGAAATCCAGAAACCACTAAAGTCAATGACACACAAATTCACCAATGCAAAAATATTGATAAAACTTATCAATGGAAATCACGAAAATTGGTGAAACACAAATTCTAGGAATCTACACAAGAAATCCAGAAATCACAAAGGGGGGAGGCCTATCACAAACGGGAGCATAAAGCTCACCAACACGTGTATCACAAACGGAACGCTAATTCCATGGTCGCTAACCATCACAAATTGAGCCGAAGCTCCACAAACGGCCCAAAGACCATGGGTTGCTACCCCATCACAAATTGAGTCGAAACTCCACAAAACGGGGTTTAGTCTCCCTCGTAGACAAAGAGACATCGCACATTGCTAGTCTAAATCACAAAGATGATCGTCATGATCAGCGAGAAGTGTCAATTACACTAAGCTAGTGAATATATGAGTTTAGCTTCATGTCCCATAACCACTTGCTTAACTTAAATATTTACGAACAAACTGTAAATCTCCACTAGAAAATTGTCACAAGAGGTTCAATCGAACAAGTCCAAGAATTAACCGACAAAGTAAACGCAAGCGTTTCGTACCACTTGTTTTACTAAGCCGTTTAATTAGATTTCTCATACGAGTGAGGTAAAGGTTTGTATATACTAATAGATTGGAAAACGGTTTTATAAACGAATTTGGTATTAAAAGAGTATTGAAATCGTTTGAGTAAAGAGTTTTGATATTTACTACTAGTATAGGAAACCTTTATATTTTTAAAGTGACGAATCACGAAAAAGATTGTAAGAACAATCAATCACAAAAATTCACATACGAAGACGTGAATAAAATCCAAAGAAATCGATAAAGAATCCATCGAAATGGATATTCAAAAATCCCTAAAAAAAGAGTCATCAAAATCATAATAGATGATAACAACAAATAGGATTATCACAAATCGATTTAAATTGGAATTCCAATCCAAAAAGGCAAATTGGACTCAAACAGCAGGTTCAGTCGACTGAACAGAGAATTTCAGTCGACTGACCCTGTACATGGAAATTTTCCAGGTTCAGGAAACTTTCTGTTTCCAGTTTCAGTCGACTGTGCAGAAGTTTTCAGTCGACTGAATCATGCCTGGAAACTCTCGGGTTTCAGGTTCAGTCGACTGAACAGAGATTTCAGTCGACTGAATCATGCCTGGGCTGTTTTTCAGCCTTATTCAAATGAAGAGCAAACTCTTCCCAAATGCAATCGGACGAACATTGGCTCTAAAGGTTTATGCCAATCGGCAACCCGGCCCTATATGCTCCTCGATGCATCACCAAAAGCATGATCAAACATCCATAAAAGGATTTTACACAAATTTGACTTAAAAACCCAAAAATTGGAATATTCACAAAACCAATCCAAATCAAGAGCAAATGCACATGAAGAAGTGTTAGGAATTCATGCCCAACAAACAAAGATAATTATAGTCATAGATGTGAGATAAAAATCTCACCTTTGAACTAAGTTTATGAAGATGAAGCTTGAAAGCAATGGCAAGAACAAGCACTCTCCAATCTCAACACTAGAAGCTTGAATCTAAGCTAAAAAGAAGAACATTTCCTAAGTTAGGTTTAGGAAATTTCTGAAATTCAAAGAGAGAATGAGTTGGAGAAGAAGAAGAGGAAGCTTACCAACGGGTTCTTCTTGAACTTTGGAGCAAGGAATTTGATTTGCAAGGGAAACTAGGGTTTTGGAATTTTAATTTCCAATCTCTCCCACCATTAACACTTTAAAAACTGAAATGAGATGAGAATGAGGGTGAGTGGGGAAGAGTGGCTCAGATTTGAGCATAAGTTAACATAGGGTTGAGCCCAAAAACCAAACCCAAAGTAAAATGTAGCAGAAATCAACTTTCTCCAAACATATCGAAGCTTATACTCAAAAAGGTCGCAAACGGCATTTTGAACTCAATGGAGGTTGTTTCGAGTCCTAATTCGACCGTATGCAAAAAGTAGCTTTTCGGACCAAAATCCGACGAACGATAAAATATTTAAATATAAAATCGATAAATAAGCGGGTTGTTACAGGATAGCTGGAATTCATTGTGTATCACGTTTCTCTAAGGATACGTGTATGATTCATCGATTGGTTGTTGAATCTGCTATTCAGTTGGAGTTGGATGTTGAGCTGGATTTGAGTATAGTCTGATGTTCTGTTCAGATTGAAGGATCTAGAGATGAGTGGAGCTTTGGATTTTGGTTGTGTAGTTAGTTTGTTGGCTTTTATAGAGCGAGTCTCCTGGTGATCTATACTTGGGAAACTCGAGATAGTATTAGAGATTTATTCTGATTTGTGTCAGAATAATTAGTTAAGTTTGTTTGTTTATTTGATTGCTATAGATGTTAGTAACTGGTTGTTAGGAATGCTTTGCTGTTTGAAATTAAAATCTGTACTGGGTTATTAAATTACCTTTGCTTTTAAATTTCGGGGACGAAATTCTTTTAAGGGGGGAGGATTGTAACGACCCGGAATTTTGGGCAATATAAATTTAATAATCTGTATTAATAATTAAATTGGTTTGATAATTTTCTTTATAATTTTAATTTAAAATTGGCAAATTTAATCTTTTAAAGGTTGATGAATTTTTAATATGGTAATATTGATAAGAATTATTTTCCAAAGCTAATTAAATTTTTATTCTATTTATAATATATATACATTTGATATATATTGTGAAATAGAAGATATTGTGTTTCAAATTAAAGATTGAGTTTTGCAAATTGTAATATATATGTTTGTATATGTTATAATTTGAAATTGTTTTGAAATTTAATTAAATCAATTAATAATTTATAATGTATGAATATTTTAGATTGAAGATTTATTTTAGAATTAATGTTTTCAAAAGTTAATTTAGTTTAATTTATTTGTTTTCAAATATAAGATTGATATTTATTTTTAATAGGATAGTTTAAAAAAAAAAAGTTTTGTTTTGTCTTTCTTTTAAAGTATTTAAACTAAAATGGTCATAATTATATATGGTTTTAAATAAGCTTTCTTTTTAAATATCTTTGAAAACTAAGAATAGTTGTAAATATATATAAATAAAACATGAATAATATATAAATAGATCAATATAAATCCATATTTACATAATTAACAAAGCATAATACTTAGTAAGCCAAGGTTATAAACATAATAATCTTTCTTTTAACACTTGTAAACTTTTAAATTATGCTTGAGACACTTGTTCAATTTATCAACAAGTGGCAATTTATTCATTTTAATTTTAATAAACATTTTTTAAAAGAAAACTAGTTTCTCAAACACTTTTCCTTTGTTTCCATTTCTTAGCTCAAATTAATGGAAAATCTGAAAATATCAAAACCTAAAAAGTTAAAAACCTGCAATTCAAATGAAATCTGCAACCTTCAGATTAAACCTGCAACTACAACCTGTAACTTAAAAGGGGAGTTCAAAGTTCAACATCAGTTCAACTTCAATTAGAAGCATGCAGATGGATTTTACATCAGCAATTAAAAGCTTTTCAATTTAAAGCATTCAAGAACCTGGAACAAGTATTAAAAACCTGCTCTTCCTCTCTAATCAATATGTGAGTAAATATTTTTAAAAACAGGTTAATCTTGTTTAAATTTATATGCATTTGATGTTCTGTGGTTTGATTTGTGAGTTGTATAAGAATTTTCCAGGTTTATATTATTGAATTTTGTTGATAAGTTCACATAAGTAAGTAAACTGCAAAATCAAACCCTCTGTTAACTATAGTTTCTCAGGCCTGAACTTATTAAAATTTGAATCTCCCACTAAAACATCAATATTTCCCTTGATGACTGAATGAAAGATTTATGTTGATGTTGAAGATGATTGTAAAAATAGTTTTTGAAATTTTTAAATTTACAAATAGTTTAAAAATAGGAAACACAGTAAACATCTGATGCATGTTAAAATTCACTTAACTTAAATTATAGTTTAAACTGTATGAATGAATTCGTGATGAAAAATCACGAATTTTAGCACTAATTTCAGAATTTTTTAAATTGATAATTTATTGGAAATTTGAGCAAGAAGATTTTCGGAATTAGAGTGATTTGCCGATAATCAACATATTGTTTCCAATCGAATTTGTGGGTAAAGCTAGTATATGAGTTGAGGATCTAGGGAAAAATGTAAAAACATTTTTCGATTGAATGGATCGTTGGGATTTGTTGGAAATAGGGTTTAAGTTTTCCTGGGCTTTACTGTAAAGGAGTTTGCGACGAGAATGAAGGTTTGAGGGTGATCGCACATGGGGGGAAATGGAGGTCGAGTTGTGGTGGTGCTATGGAGGGAACGGCAGGGTTCATGGACGAGGAGTTCGTCGGCGGTGGGTTTGGATTTTTGTGACGTTGATTTCTGCAGTTGGTTCGAATGATCATATTTCGATTCGAATGGTTGTTGGTCGATTTGGGTGCTGGGTCGAGGTCGCGTGGGTGCGAGTGATCATTGGCAATGTTCGCGATGCTCAACGGCGGCCGGTGGTGTTGTGCTTGGTGCACGGTGGATGCTTGTGTGCACTGAGAAATGGAGTTGGGGGAGACTTGACTTTTTCTCGAATTCGCGTTCGAGTATTTCGGTGAAAAGCTCGAAGCAGTTGAAAGTTGGAGGGAACGCGAGAGTTATTCGTGAGCGCACTCGGGTTTTTGATGGAAAAGCTCAGGTTATCTTGTTGTCAAGGGTGTTGTTCAGATTTACAGTACCTAGTTTTTCTTTTGGGCAATAAGGAAATCAAGTTTAGTTTTTATAAAAAGAAAATGAGTTCTTAAGGTTAAAAACTTGTTGTTTAAAATTAAATGATAATCAAATTTATAAAGTATAAGTTGAAAATTTATATATTTTATTTCAATTTAAATTTATTTAAAGTGATTTCATATTGAAGTAATTTAATTACATTTTGGAAGGATATTTTGAATTTAAATATCAAATCAAAATTTAAGTTAAAATGTTAAGAAATGATTCAAACTTAAGATTTCAAATTTTATATTGAAATAAATAAGATTAGTTTAAATGTTTAAAGTATTGGAAATTTTGGAAATTGTTACTAAATTTTTTAATTTCAAATAAGATTATCATTATGATTTTGTAAACCAAGATTAATAACTTGACTTTAAAATTAATTTATATAATTCAAATGATTAGTTTATAGAAATAATTAAGGTTAAATTATTTGAATATGACATAAGAATACATAATTAAGTATAATTGTTAATAAGTAAGAGATTAAATAAGATTTATGCTTCTCTTAAATTAATATGATTTGTAATTAAGTAAAGAATTAATTAAGATAAATGTTTTCTTAATTAATTAAGAATTTTAAATATAAGTTGTTAATTAATTAATTGTTTAATTAATTTTAAATAATTAGTTAGTGATTTATTTAATTTTAAATAATCACTTAATTATGGAATAATTAAGTGTAATTACTTAATAAAATAATTAATGGTTAATAATTGAATGTAATTAAGAAGGTAATTACTTATGGAAGTAATTAGATTGGAAGTGATTAATGGATAATCACATAATGTTATTAATTAAGGATTAATTAATATAATTGTTTTTAAATTTAATTAATGATTAAGTAATTAATTAATTAATTAATGAATTAAGAATTAATTAATAATGAAATTAATTATTTGTTAAGTAATTAATTAAGGAAGTAATTAAGATTTATTAATGAAGTAATTAGAGATAATTACTTATGTAAGTAATCAAAAGTTAATTACTTAATTAATTAATGTGATTAATTAATTTAAGAATGTGATTAATTACTAAGTGTAATTAATTAAAATGTAATTAATTAATAAAGTAATTAATTAAGGATTTATTTATTAATTCATTTAATTGTTTAATAATTAATTAATGAAGTAATTAAGAATTAGATTAATTAATCAAGGGTTAAGATAATTAATTAAGAAGTTAATTAATTAAGATAAGTAATTACAAATTGTTAATTACTGATTATGATTAATGAGTTGATTAATTATAAGTTAATTATTTAATTAATTAAAGTAATTATTAATTAATAAGGATCATTAATTAATGTAATTAATGATATTAATCAAGATTGATTAATAAAAGTAATTAATTGAAGTGTGATTAATTAATTGTAATTAATTAAGGTTTAATGTAATTAATTATAGTTAACTAATTAATGAATGATCATTAATTATTGTAATTAATGATAGTAATTAAAGGTTAATTACTGAATATGGTTAAAGATAATTACTAGAATGTAATTAAATATAATTAATCAAGGAAGATTAATTAAGGAAAATCATTAGAGATGATTAATTTATTCTATTTGGAATATTAATTAATGTAGAAGGATTATGGTAATCCAATTGATTAGGTGATAATCAATTCTGTTTTGGATGTTTGATTAATATGGATTGATTGATTAATATTGGTTAATTGATTGATATTGGATGATCAATATTTGGAGATTGATACTGTATGATTGGTTGATATTGGATGTTTGAAATTGGATTGATACTGGATGATTGGGATATATATGTTTTGTGATTATGCTGCTTTGTGAAAATGAATATTGATATGAATTATCTATTGTGATAATATGATTCATATATCTGTTATATATATCATCCTGAATATAAGTTAAACTGTTTAAACCCTTAAGTACAACTTGGACATTAAAATGGCGTTTGGTTTCGGTGAGACCGGGATTGGGTTTCCATATTTGGAATCCGAAAACCACATCGATTCCAATTAAACGTTAGGTCGTTAATCCAAGTGGAGCAAGTGAAGACTCGAGGTGTAAGGGCTATACGCAGTATAAATCTGTGGGTGATTCCGTAATGAGTTGACGGAATAGTGCTTATAGATTCGAGATGGCGAATCAGAGTGCAAGGGCTATGGTCTTTGACTCTGAGGGTGATTCCAATAATGAGTGCAACGAGATAGTGCCTTCGGTTTCGTTCGAACCTGGAACGAACTTGTATGGATTGAATGCTTTCAGAACATCGTCAGGCGGACGATGAGCATTCTAAGGTACTGTGTCCTATAAAGGTAATCGTAACCTCAAGCCTCATCAACCGGGAATGGCTAAAACAGGGGAGGTGCAGCAAGGCTTCGTGGGTAGCTCCCACTGGAGAGCAAGATTTTCCCCTGTCTAGAGGTCCCTTTTTTCGGCTTAGTGTGTGGTTGGTCGTGCCAACATTGGGGTTGTCTTGTTCGGGACTGTCCAGTAAGGGATGGTTCCGGCCTTGTGTTGCAGGGGAGTTAGGGTGGCTCCTCGGTGCGTTGATCTAGGCCACGTACTGTGACGGGCGGTACCCCAGTAGCCCTGCCATTGATGGAAACCCATTTTCCCTACGAGACCCTACGGTTTTGATTGTATTACCCACTTTTGTGGCCAGTAGCTGGAATTTAATAGATGTAACAATTTTGGCTATTTCATATTTACTTGAAAACCCTAGACACTGTTATAATATCACTGGATTTCCTATCAACTGTTTTGGTTAGCGTAAGGTAAAAACTTTTCCATGTTTATGTGTGGGAAGTCTTACGTGATACCTTTTCTTTTCAAAGGTTTTCTAAAGTTAAGCAATTTTAATCCGTTTACTCACACCAGACCCCTGTCTGACCCGAGTGTTTATTTTCTTTTTTATCAAACTCTTGGGTACTCATATTATATATGAGTAGACAAGTGGTTCAGGTTAGCTTGACGAATTCTGGAGGAGATATGGAGCAGGAGGCTTCGACGTGTAGATATATTATGTTTCCGTTGTGTGTGTAGTGTCTATATCTTGTATACTTGAGTTGTATGAATTAGACAGATGTTTCTAACTGTCTAATATTGTTGTATAAGTTGTGTACTCTGATGTAATGAGATACTATGTAATATTCACGATATATATTATATTTTATTCGTTCCGCTGTGAGTTCTCTGATGTTGTTCTGTTTCTTCTTTCTCTTTCTTTTCTTCTTCTATCCCTTTCTTTCTTCAAGATGATGCGATTTTATGGAAGTAGAAAGTCGGGTCGTCACAGTGGTACCCCAGTAGCCCTACCATTGATGGAATCCAAAATCCAATAAGTGCCAACGGTTTTGATTGTATTACCCACTTTTGTGGCTAGTAGCTGGAATTTAATGAATGTAACAATTTTGGCTATTTCATATTTACGTGAAAACCCTGGACCTATTATAATATCACTGGATTTCCTATCAAATGTTTTGGTTAACGTAAGGTAAAAACTTTTCCATGTTTATGTGTGGGAAGTCTTACATGATACCTTTTATTTCAAAGGGTTTTCGAAGTTAAGCAACTTTAACCTGTTACTCACACCAAACCCATGTCTGACCTAGAGTTTATCTTCTGTTTTCTTAAACTCTTGGGTACTCAAATTTTTTACGAGTAGCCAAGGGATTCAGGTTCGCTTTTGACGAATTGTGGAGGAGCAAATGGAGCAGGAGGCTTCTGCGATATAGATATATAGTTTCCGCTGTGTGTTCCCTGTATTGGTATTGCTTTGTTGAGTTGTATTGAGTTGTATAACTAGACAGGTGTTTATAACTGTCTAGTATGTGATGTAAGTTCTGTGTAACTCTGATTAGTGATGTATACTATGTAATATTTATGTTATTAATATAATTTTATTCGTTCCGCTGTTGAGATTCTGATGTTGTTTCTTCTTTCTTCTCTTTCTTTTCTCTTTTCTATCCCTTTCTTTCTTCATGATGATACGACTTTTCTATGGTGTAAAAGTTTGGTCATCACAAGTGGTATCAGAGCGCTAGGTTGAGTGAATACCTAGGCTTTGATGTGATTTCTTTCTTGAGAGAGCGTATTTGTAATTATATATATATATATATATTTACTTCTACCTAATTGTTGGGTTACCTGTTCGGGTTTTTCCAATATAGGTTATAAAGGTAGATAAGGTAGTGGTGTGTGTAACACGACTACTGCCATTGGTTGGATTTTGAGTGTTGAGGTTGGAAGTGTATCTGTCGAGACTGTTGACCGAATACCGTCTCGAGTGAGCTTTGCTGAGGTAAAAGGATTTCATAGATCTCTGAAGGCAAACTGTAAAGGTTCGGAGTCTATCTTTGAAGTGGGATGAGTAGAGTTTGGATCTGTCGGTTGGGCAGAAGAGAATGATGGTATCTTGATAACTCAACAATTAGTAGCTGTGTGATGAGGCGCAGTGACTATGGATGTCTCCGAAGAATTTTCTTTGGAACAAGTTTTGGAAGTATATCTTCTTCGATGTTGTGGCTGGGTTCAACAGGATGTTTCTGTCTGGTTTGAGGACCGAGTTTCTCGAAGAGCTTTGGATTAGGAAGTCTTTTGCGTCGGTGTTAGCAGTGCAGCTCGGAGTGTTCTGTGCTGACAAGAAGGTCTTCTGGTTAGCATTTTTTCTGGACGTGGAGTTCAGAAGCAGCAGAGTGGATTCCATTCCTGCGATGGATTGGCTAGTTAAGCGTATGCTGTTCTGATTGGTAAAGAGAGAACCGTTTTCTTTGGATATTGGACTGGTTGATCGCAAAAGTGACTTGCGATAGTTTGAGTGTTCTCTTGAGCTATGAGAAGTTTGTCCATATTTGGAGGTTGAGTTTTCTTATCGACTGGATTCCAGGAGTGCTACTAGTGGTTCAGTTTAGTAGAAGGATCAGATGGGGCATCTGAGTTTTCTTTTATGGATCTATTGGACCATATTTCTGAGATATGTTGTCCAGTTTGTGCTTGATATTTTCTTCTACTCCAGATCAGAGTTGTGTAGCGGAAGCAGTTTGGGAGTGCTTTTGTTTTATCTTTTCCGGATAGGAGAAGTAAGTTAGTCTTCTGATGTTTGTGGAGTAGAGTTGGTGTTCTTGTTTTGGATTGATCTTAAGGAGATCATTCCGTTGGGTTGTTTTGGTCCAGTTTGTTTCCAAAGACATCAGCGAAGGTTGAGCTGATTCAGAGAGGTGACGAAGCCCAGGATCGTCAGAAGTATTTTGTGGATAAGAGACGAAGGAATTTGGATTTCGGAGTCGGAGATTTGATTTTGGGTAAGTTTTCTCCGACCAAAGGAGCTATAAGATTGAGTAAGACGGGGTAAGTCATCTCTGAGATGTTTTGGATCTTTTCTGTGTTCTTGTAAGAATTGGTGTTTGATTTTCAAGGTTGAATTGCCAGTTTGGATAACTGGGATTCGAAGTGTTTCACGTATCTCTGAGGGAGTACGTGTATGATTTATCTCTGGTTGTGGAACCAACAATTCAGGAAGATGTGATTGTTGAGTCAGACTTGTCTGTAGTCTGATATCTTGTTTAGTTTTATAGATCTAGTTGGAAAGGAGCTATGTAGCTTAGTAGTATAGGTTGTTTGAATTCTATAGAGCGAGTATCCCGATATTTATACGGGGGAAACTTGTGGAAATTTTATCCAGAATTTTTTCTGGATAATTAGATTTGTTTTGTTTGAATGAATTGGTTGCTATGGTTGTTAGCATATGTTTGTTAATATATGCTTGTGTTTTTAAAATAAAATCTTAAGATAGTTTATTAAATTACCTTTGCTTTTAAATTTCGGGGACGAAATTCTTTTAAGGGGGGATGAATGTGATTCCTGGAAATTTGGCAATATAAATTTAATAATCTGCGTTAAAAAAATTAAATTGATTTGATAATTTTAGATAATAAATTTTGAATTGATCTAATAATCATCTTTTAATAAATATTTAAATTGGAAGACTTTATCTTTTTAAAGCTAATAAATTGTTTCTGTTTATAATATATATATAATTGTATATATTGTAAATTATTAAACTTTGATTTTGAATTTAGTAAACGAATTAATTTTCTAACTCTAATTTATTTTTGGTAAATTGAAAAATTGATTTAAATTTGACATTTAACTTTTCAACACAATTTAATAAATAATTATATGGTTTGTACTTATGATAAATCTTATTTGTTTAAATTTATATTTTTAATTAGCTTAAATATGAATTTAAATTAGATTAACATTAAAAGCTTTGTTTTATTTTACTTTTAAATATTGCTTGAAATTTATATATAAGAATTTACAATACAAATTACAAATGATCTTAATTTGTTTATAATCTCTTTTATAAATTATTTAATATTTTTTTATTTTTTATTTTTAGGTAATAATTATAACACTTAAGTTCATATAAACATAAATAGATTTTAATAAAATATAGGTTTTGTTATTTTAAAATTCAATAAGAGTTATATATGCATATATATAACTTGATTTTTAAAATTGGATTTGATAAATTAATTTAGATTTGAATTCAATGTTTTGAAATTTAAAAGAATAAATACATAAAAAAATATTTGAATATATATTTATAATTTGATTGTTTTCATTTCTTTATGATTTAAAAAGGAATAAATTCATTTATATATTACATAAGAAATAAAATAAGATTTAAAAGCTCTTAAAAAATAAGTTAGAGTTTTATAAACAATTTAATTTAAATTAAAATACTCTTAACTTACATATGTAAGCTTCTTAACACACCTAATTGACAAGTGTTAAGCATAGAGTAAACTAAGAAGACAAATGTTAAACTTAAACCAAGTGTCCTATTTTATTTTTGTAACATCCCGGAATTTTGGACATTGAATTTTGGACATTTAATTCATTTTAAATGTTCAATGTAGATTTTGAATTGGTTTTAAAATAAAAAGAATTGGGTGGAATTAATAAATTACTTATAATTCCAAATATGGTAATCCAATTGGAATTTAAATAGTAATAATTACATATTGAATCGGGATAAATTGTGAATATGGAGATAAATAGATATGGAAATGAGTTCTAAAATTTATTTTAAGTCTATTTGGTCATTAAAAGCGTTGTTGGATTTTAAGATGGATCTAAAGGTTAGTAAGTTATAATTGGGGATTTTATATTAAATTAAAAATGAATTTAATATTATTAAAATGCAATTAATCAGATTTTGGTATGGGGTGAGCCAGAATGATTTTTAATGTGATTATAAATTTTATATGATTTATTGTTAAGTCAAAAATTTTAAAAGTAAAATTTTAAGTGTTTTTGACAATTTTGAAAATCGCTCGATTTGATAGACGAGTTAAAATAGCCTTCCGGGGCACCGTCTCGGAATTCGACGAAACCAGTTCCATTGGATCCGTAATAGTTAGTTATTATCGGATTTCAATTTTCGTAGAAATCGGAGTTGTCGTTTGACCGTAGCAGCTCGAAATGCATAGAAATCGTTTTAACCGATTTAATTTTAAGTTGATCGTTTAATTCCGTAACTCGCGCATACGATCAAATTAGCTTCCAGAATCTATTCCATTGTGTCCGGAACGTGGAAAAACCCTAGGGACGCCTGTTGGTACGTGAGGATTGGAGTTCGTTTGCATAGATTGTTAAAATTTGTAGAACGAGATTAAATTAATATTAAATAATATTATATATATATATATATATATATATATCCATTTGTTGCTTGAACCCTAGCCTATATTCAGAGCCGCCGTCTTCACCACTCCAATGGCCGAAAATCACCCACCTTCGACTTCAATTTGCAATCAATCCACGCGTTATTTCGCAAAATTCCCAACTGGAGAATCGTAGCACTCGTCGAGTACTACAAATCCTACGAAGGAGATCGTTTAATTTGCATCGAGGTTGGAGCTAGAGTGCCGAGTTCTTTCATCGTTCATCCCCGTTTTGCTGGCGCTACACGTGGCCGACCTCGACGAGTTGGCCGGCGGTGGCGTGTCGCGTGCAGAGCTTCGAGATGGCGGCACCTGATCGTGGTCTCGACGAGCGACGGAGGAGTGAGGTGAAGCCCTAATGGGCGGCACGATGGGTTCGAATGATGCCTGTTTCACGCGAGAGGAAGATGAGGAGAATGCACCTTGATTTCTTCATTCGATTTTGAACGGCTGTGACTGGTATATTATAAAAAAAAATAAAGAGAAAATTGTTTATAAATTTTATTTAAAAACTTTAAGAATTGATATCTCACTCATAAGTTGTCAGATCTCGACGAGTTTGGTAACGCCGGGATCGCAGAGACGAACACTACGCAATGGTGCAGTTCTGGGATCGTTCCGGGCATGTAAAAATTTAGGTTAAATCGAACACCGTTCGGTTTAACTTAAATTTCGAACGCTCGCTGAAACCCAAGGTGAGTTACTCTCACTCACATCTGGAATGTTAGCTGATTTAAGTAGTTGATATTTAAATAATTGTGTGATTGGTTGAAATGTTTATTTATATCAGTCTGGATTGATATTTATATATATGATGTGCTAATATTTGTGGATGCAGGGAAAAACAGGTTGGAGGGATCCAACGGGATTCCTCACAATATAGAGATTATTTTTAGAATTAATAATGCAAATTGTTTGTATGTTGTGATTGATATATCTGAAATTAAATTGTACTGTGATATTGTTGAAATAAATATAAATCCAGAATTTTAATTATAAATGGATTTAATTGGGATTTAAGAAATGAAAGAAATTGTTATATAAAGAATTTAAAGGAATAAAATTTGGTTTTAGTTCGGATGAAGAATGAAATTTGTAAATGGGAAATTTAAATAAAGCGGGAAAATTATGAGTCGATAAATGCAAAGTATAGATTTGGGTGAGAAATTTTATAAGAAGATATAAAGTGTTAAAATGTTGATGGGTTATGTTGATAATGAATAGAGTTTGCCAGGAAACTAAAATATGTTTCCAACGAAGCTTCTAAATATAAATTAATAATCATAAATGTAAATCAATATTTTTGAAATGCATTTTTCACCCTTGGAATTTAGTTAAGAAATTCATAAGTATTATTTTCCGGTAATAAACTCTCAAATATTTTATTTAAAAATGTTTAAAACCTATACCTTGTAAATGGAATTTTCGGGAATGGAAAAGGGTGTTTAAACTTCAAAAGGAGTTTATTTTAAGCTTGGAAATAAATTTACGATAACTAACGTAAATTTGGGTTGGGATAGATCGGGCGGGATCTATGTGGAAGATTCTTTGGGTTGTTTCAATTGAAATGTTTCCCTGGGAAAAACCGAGTTCGTGAATAAAAACAGGTTTTTAAAAGTTAAGTTAAAATTTGTTTTAAGGAAGTGTTTTTTAAGAAATTCTTCTTTAAAATATAAGTTATAAATTTAGCTATAGTATAATTATTTAAGAATATTACTGGTAATTATATTTTATAAACAGATTTTTTTAAAGGATGGATGATTTAAGTTATTTGAAAACTAGTATTTATCCTTTAAAACCAATACTTGTAAATTTAGTTTAACAAAACCCTTATTTATAATCAAAGTTTATATCATAATGAATGGTTTTACTTTACATATGGAAAGTATATTTTTGAGTAATAATCAGTAGTAAATTTCCATAATTTAAAGTATATTTTAGAATAAAGTGTTTTACTTGTTAAAAATCTAAATTGTTTTGAACTTGGTTATTTCCAATGGGAATAAAGGGTAAAGAATTTACCTTATAAAGGAGAATCTTTGGGAAATCGAGTTTTGAAAATTTGAAATATATCTTTTAAAACATATTTGAGGCAAATAAATAGTGTGGTAAATTATTTATTGTGTGATGGATGTTTGTGAATATAAATTGATAGTTAAATCATCGACTATCAATATTGGACAAATGCGTTGATCGTTTCGAAGAGACCGGGATCGAGAGTTATCTCGAAAACCACTTCGATTCGGTTGTACGTTTCGTGAAACGTGTTCAGAGTCGAAGATGGAGCAGTGAAGTGCAAGGGCTAGTCGCTACTAATCCTGAGGATATTTCCAAAATGGATGTAGTAGGAATAGTGCCTTCGGTTCTGTCGAACCCGGGATGGACTTGTATGGACGAATGCTTTCGGAACATCGTCAGGTGGGCGATGGGCATTCTAAGTGAAACGTTCTAAAGGTAACGCTAAGCCTCAAGCCTCATCAACCGGGAATGACTGAAAATCAGGGGATATGCAGCAAGGCTTCGTGGGTAGCTCCCACTGGAGAGTAAGGTCATCCCTGTCTAGATGTCCCTTTTATTTCGGCTTAGTGGGCGTTTGCTGATCCCAACCGCGAGGTGATCTTATTCGGAACTGTCCAGTAAGGGATGGGCCCGGCCTTGTGTTGCAGGGGATCGGGGGTGGTCCTCGGTACGGTGATCTAGGCCTCGTACTGTGACAGGTGGTAGCCCAGTGCTTAGTCATTGTTGGAAATCCATTCTCCCTACGAGCCTTGTACTAGTTTTGTTTGTATTACCCACTTTTGTGGCTAGTAGCTGGAATTTAATAGATTTAAAAATTTCGGCTATTTTATAAGTATTTGTACATAGACCCTATTATAATATCAGAGGATTTCTATAGAAAGTGCTTTAGCTATCGTAAGGTAAAAACCCGACATGTTTATTTGTGGCGTGGTCTTACGAGATGCTTTTGTTTTCAAAAAGATTTTTAAAACTTTAATAATCAATTTGGATGCATTATTATCAGCTGGTATTTCAGACTGACTCGGGTGTTATTTCATTATAATGCTCGGGTCAGACCGATTATTATTTGTTCAGGATAGGTTGCTATGGAGCAGGAGAGGAGCTGGAGTCCGTGACGTATTATCTATACTTATATATATTCCGCTGCTATGATTGTATGAATTTGTCTGATTGGTAATTTAATGTATGAGACACTGTGATGATATGATGTATAAAACAGTTATAGATTTCATTTTATGTAAAGTTATATATTTACTATTATATTTTATTCCGCTGCGACTGTGAGATTCTGACATTGTTTAGCTTCTTCTTCTTCCATCTCTTCTTCTTAAACCCAAATGGTTCGTATTTCTGTGCCACTTGAGTTAATAGAGGTAGAATAGTGTTGATTCAAGGGGTACGGATTTGCGGGCTATCACACTTGGTATCAGAGCTTAGGTTGGCGACAACCTAGGCTTTGGTGGGAAAGTACTCATTAAACAGAGTCAATAGTACTCTATAATGAGTTGAGTGTAATACTAGATATGAGAGCGTACTTGTTAGTGAATATAAAATTGTTTTTATACTGTGTTGATTTATCGGTTGAGTGTTTATGAATTCTGGTCGGCACGAGAAGTACAACCGTATCGATAGGGGTTTTTAAACTTTTAAACAAGATAAACTGATATAGTATTGTTTTTAAAGGGGTAAATGAAATAATTTTACCCAAAACTATATTTTGATATAAAAGGAAATAATTTTCTGAAATTATTATGTATTTGGTTGATTGGTTAGTTAATACTATAATTAAATAGGAATCTAAAATTTGATCTAAAATTTGAAACGGTTATAATCAAATAAAATTCTATGAGTATAAATTATATAAAAGAAGAATAACTAAATTTAAATTTAAACTAGAATTTAAATCCCGGGGATTTTGGAAAGGATTTTAAATGTAATGAAACCAAAGGTTTGGAAATTTAAAATCTTGGAAATGTTTGGTAATATTTTCCCAAGCTTTTAAAGGCAATGATGGAATATTATTTTGGAGTAATATGTTTGAATGGAAACTGTTTTGAAATGAATTTGGAAAAGTAAGAAAGCATTGAACTCACTTTAGTCGCTGGAAAATAATCCTGATGATGCTGGCCACATCATTAGAATTCATTTTCGAGTTTCTAAAGTGATGGATTGCTACCAAAATGGTTGGTTATGATATTGTTTGAATTGGTTGGGTATGCCAGTTTTTTTGGAAATTTCAAGGGAGGAAATTTGTTTTGGTATAAACAAGTTGTTTTGGAAAATCTGGAGATTTGATTTGATATACCAGGGGAGTATGAGTTATTTATTATTTCAAAATGGGTTTGAAATAAAACCGGGTAATTGAATTCTGAGAAAATTCTATTTAAATAATGTGAAGCTAAAATGGATCAACTATTGAATTTATTTGGTGAAGTTGATATTAATATGAAGGGAGAAATTAAAATTTTAATCTTGGAATTAAATTTTAACTTGAGTAAATGAAAGTGAATGAAATATATTGAAGCGAATAGAAAATTGGAATTTAACTTGGGATAAGTTAAATAAATTGAACTTAGAAGTAAATTGATTTGGGTTAAATTAAAATGTAAGTTGACTTTGAAATTGTGGGTCATTGAGAAATAACTTGTACCCATGAGCAATATAAGCTTTTAAGTAAATATGTTGGTGAACTTATAAATAGAGAAATGGGATGATAATTACAAATGAGAGAAAGTTGAATGGTATGGTAAATTCAAACTCAATCTCAAATGAAATGTAAATTGAAATAAGGTAGAGTGAGAGATAAAAAAAATGTGAATGAACTTACAATAGAAAATAAGTTTTGAATTTATTTATGGAGGAATAAAATTGAAGTGAAATGAAATACAAAATTTAGTTTCATTATAGGCATATTGAATGAAATTCAATCCTTATTTAAGTGGTAAAGAAGTGGAATGAATTTAATTTGGCTAAGCAAAATTTCAAGTAAACTTGTAATAAATTTGGATAAGAATCGAATTGAATGAAAATTTAATTTAGTTGAAATGATGTTGAATGAAGTAAATGCTCACTCAACTAAATTCAAAATGATTGTTTGGAAATGAATTTTGTGTAAGCTAAATTAAATGGAATTTGTATTGGCATGAATAAAATTTTGGATAGTTTGGCCAAAATTTAGAAAGTAAATAAAGTCCAGTTTTGGAATGGAATTTAATTTTGGTAATAAATATTGGAAGTGCGAATGGATAATGGGATTAGATTATAATAATGATGATTTGATTTATAAATAAATTCAAATGAGTGAAATAATTTAAATGGTCTCTTTGTTAATAAAATAAATTCTAAAATGGATTGAATAAGTAAACAAAGGGGCATTCGAATTTTTAAATGGATTGGAATTTGATGGAATGAGAATCAAAGGAAATAAAATAAAATTGATATAAGAAGATAATGAAAATGTTGTGAAAGAACTTAAGCAACTTGAAAGAGAAAAATAAAATGATTGTGAATAAGCTTTATTAAGTACTCTTGAATGAAATTTGTTAGATAATAAAATTGAATTGCAAGTGAAATGGTATTAATTAATTATTGTGATAAATTAAGGATGTATGGGTTGTAAATAATCCAAGGTGGAATGAAATTAATATAAACCTGAATTGGTTAATGAAATAAAAATGTAAGGAAAATTTAATTTAACAATTGCAATGGAATAAGAATACTTGGCTTGTGAACTAGGCAAAATTGAATAAAATTAATATAAATCTAAGTAGAATTAATTTTAATGGGTATAAGCCTAAGTGGTGGTTATTTTGCTCGAATGACATGAAAATTTCGTGTATTCGGAATTGAGTTGCTTAACAAGCAATTGAAATTGATTTTTGAATAAATTGATATTGATTGGAATAAAATTCAAAGAGTTTGTATATGGATGCAAGTGAATTGATTTGAAGAAGCAAATAAAGATGGTTTTAAATTAATTAGATAAATGCAATCTACTTAAGTGATTTTGCATATGAATGGAAATGGATCATAAAAGAAATGCAAATGTTTCAAGTTTAAAATAAAATTTGATTGTAAATCAAATTGGGAATGTAAGTTAAAGTAAAGAAATGCAAGTAAGGCATATGTTAATCATATTGAAATAGAAATGAATTGGTTGTAATAAATATGAATGGTATATAGTAAACTTGAATATAAATCATTCAAGTGAAATAAAATGAAGTTGGTTTGGATGAAAGTAGGATGGGCTAAAATCTTAATAAATGGATTTGAGTATAAATGTAAGTGAGTTATAATAGAAATGCAAATGTAACAAAATAAATGAAATTTGCTTGGTGAATCAATTCGGAAATTGGGTAAAGTATAAATTGGAATAGCGAAACTTGTATGTAAATCCTTTGTGTGAAATAAAATGGAATTTGGCATTAGAAAAGGAACTTTGTATATGCTTTAAAATATGATTTATTTATGAAATTATGCAAAGTGATGTTTGGGATTATGGAATGGATATGTTTGGCTTACATTTATATTGGAAATGTTGATTAAAATGTTAATATCTTTGAAACTGATGAGTTTGTTGAGTAAGTACAGGTACGGGAGGCGTTCGAGAGAGTTGGAGCGCGTGTATGCGTTATATTAGCCGCTTGCTTTAAAATTTGCTAAAAAGGTACGCCTATGAAAATATAATTGGGAAATGATATATTTGTTGTGATATATTTTGGTTTCCGACCATAAGGGTCGATGTATATATATTTATCTGTATCGCGATATCGCGAAAGCTCCTCCGTGCATGAGAGACTCTGTCAAAATTTTTCTTAAATCTTGGGAATTAGAAATTTTTTGGGGTTTTTGATTTTTTTTTCTAATAACTTGGAAAGTTATTTTGAAATACGTTAAAATATAAAGCTTTAGAGTAAATGAAGCAAATGAGTTTGGGATTGAGCTAAAGGATTTTGGAAAGTGAATATAAGCTTTTAACTAAGCAAATTGGATAAGCAAGTGAGTTTGAGAGTATTTTCTACCTTTGCAAATTTCGGGGACGAAATTTTTATAAGGAGGAAGGAATGTAACATCCCGGAATTTTGGAGAATTTTGGACATTTAAGTCATTTTAAATGTTCAATGTAGATTTTGAATTGGTTTTAAAATAAAAAGAATTTGGTGGAATTAATAAATTACTTATAATTCCAAATATGGTAATCCAATTGGAATTTAAATAGTAATAATTAAATATTGATTCGGGATAAATTGTGAATATGGAGATAAATAGATATGGAAATGAGTTCTAAAATTTATTTTAAGTCTATTTGGTCATTAAAAGCGTTGTTGGATTTTTAGATGGATCTAAAGGTTAATAAGTTATCATTGGGGATTTTATATTAAATTAAAAATGAATTTAATATTATTAAAATGCAATTAATCAGATTTTGGTCCGGAGTGAGCCAGAATGATTTTTAATGTGATTATAAATTTTATATGATTTATTGTTAAGTCAATAAAATTTTAAAAGTAAAATTTTAAGTGTTTTTGACAATTTTGAAAATCGCTCGATTTGATAGACGAGTTAAAATAGCCTTCCGAGGCACGGTCTCGGAATTCGACGAAACCAGTTCCATTGGATCCGTAATAGTTAGTTATTATCGGATTTCAATTTTCGTAGCAATCGGAGTTGCCGTTTGACCGTAGCAGCTCGAAACGCATAGAAATCGTTTTAACCGATTTAATTTTAAGTTGATCGTTTAATTCCGTAACTCGTGCAGACGATCAAATTAGCTTCTAGAATCTGTTCCATTGTGTCCGGAACGCGGAAAAACCCTAGGGACGCCTGTTGGTACGCGAGGATTGGAGTTCTTTTGCATAAATTGTTAAAATTTGTAGAACGAGATTAAATTAATATTAAATAATATTATATATATATACATATCCATTTGTTGCTTAAACCCTGGCCTATATTTAGAGCCGCCGTCTTCATCACTCCAATGGCCGAAAATCACCCACCTTCGCCTTCAATTTGCAATCAATCCACGCGTTATTTCGCAAAATTCCCAACTGGAGAATCGTAGCACTCGTCGAGTACTACAAATCCTACGGAGGAGATCGTTTAATTTGCATCGAGGTAGGAGCTAGAGCGCCGAGTTCTTTCACCGTTCATCCCCGTTTTGCTGGCGCTACACATGGCCGAGCTCGACGAGTTGGTCGGCGGTGACGTGTCGCGTGCGGAGCTTCAAGATGGCGGCACCTGATCGTGGTCTCGACGAGCGATGGAGGAGTGAGGTGAAGCCCTAATGGGCGGCACGATGGGTTCGAATGATGCCTGTTTCACGCGAGAGGAAGATGAGGAGAACGCGCATTGATTTGTTCATTCGATTTTGAACGGCTGTGATTGGTATATTATAAAAAAAAAAGAGAAAATTGTTTATAAATTTTATTTAAAAACTTTAAGAATTGATATCTCACTCATACGTTGTCAGATCTCGACGAGTTTGGTAACGCCGGGATCGCAGAGACGAACACTACGCAATGGTGCAGTTCTGGGATCGTTCCGGGCAAGTAAAAATTTAGGTTAAATCGAACACCGTTCGGTTTAATTTAAATTTCGAACGCTCGCCGAAACCCAATGTGAGTTACTCTCACTCACATCTGGAATGTTAGCTGATTTAAGTAGTTGATATTTAAATAATTGTGTGATTGGTTGAAATGTTTATTTATATCAGTCTGGATTGATATTTATATATGTGATGTGCTAATATTTGTGGATGCAAGGAAAAACAGGTTGGAGGGATCCAACGAGATTCCTCACAATATAGAGATTATTTTTAAAATTAATAATGCAAATTGTTTGTATGTTGTGATTGATAAATCTGAAATTAAATTGTACTGTGATATTATTGAAATAAATATAAATCCAGAATTTTAATTATAAATGGATCTAATTGGGATTTAAGAAATGAAAGAAATTGTTATATAAAGAATTTAAAGGAATATAATTTGGTTTTAGTTCGGATGAAGAATGAAATTTGTAAATGGGAAATTTAAAAATTATGAGTCGATAAATGCAAAGTATAGATTTGGGTGAGAAATTTTATAAGAAGATATAAAGTGTTAAAATGTTGATGGGTTATGTTGATAATGAATAGAGTTTTCCAGGAAAGTAAAATATGTTTTCAACGAAGCTTCTAAATATAAATTAATAATCATAAATATAAATTAATAATCATAAATATAAATCAATATTTTTGAAATGCATTTTTCACCCTTGGAATTTAGTTAAGAAATTCATAAGTATTATTTTCCGGTAATAAACTCTCAAATATTTTATTTAAAAATGTTTAAAACCTATACCTTGTAAATGGAATTTTCGGGAATGGAAAAGGGTGTTTAAACTTCAAAAGGAGTTTATTTTAAGCTTGGAAATAAATTTACGATAACTAACGTAAATTTGGGTTGGGATAGATCGGACGGGATCTATGTGGAAGATTCTTTGGGTTGTTTCAATTGAAATGTTTCCCTGGGAAAAACCGAGTTCATGAATAAAAACAGGTTTTTAAAAGTTAAGTTAAAATTTGTTTTAAGGAAGTGTTTTTTAAGAAATTCTTCTTTAAAAGATAAGTTTTAAATTTAGCTATAGTATAATTATTTAAGAATATTACTGGTAATTATATTTTATAAACAGATTTTTTTAAAGGATGGATGATTTAAGTTATTTGAAAACTAGTATTTATCCTTTAAAACCAATACTTGTAAATTTAGTTTAACAAAACCCTTATTTATAATCAAAGTTTATATCATAATGAATGGTTTTACTTTACATATGGAATGTATATTGGTGAGTAATAATTAGTAGTAAATTTCCATAATTTAAAGTATATTTTAGAATAAAGTGTTTTACTTGTTAAAAATCTAAATTGTTTTGAACTTGGTTATTTCCAATGGGAATAAAGGGTAAAGAATTTACCTTGTAAAGGAGAATCTTTGGGAAATTGTTTTCAAACGAGTTTTGAAAATTTGAAATATATCTTTTAAAGATATTTAAGGCAAATAAATAATGTGGGAAATTATTTATTGTGTGATGGATGTTTGTGAATATAAATTGATAGTTAAATCACCGACTATCAATATTGGACAAATGCGTTGATCGTTTCGAAGAGACCGGGATCAAGATTTATCTCGAAAACCACTTCGATCCGATTTGTACGTTTCGTGAAACGCATTCGGAGTCGAAGATGGAGCAGTGAAGTGCGAGGGCTAGTCGCTACTAATCCTGAGGATATTTCCAAAATGGATGTAGTAGGAATAGTGACTTCGGTTCCGTTCGAACCCGGGATGGACTTGTATGGACGAATGCTTTCGGAACATCGTCAGGTGGGTGATGGGCATTCTAAGTGAAACGTTCTAAAGGTAACGCTAAACCTCAAGCCTAATCAACCGGGAATGACTGAAAATCAGGGGATATGCAGCAAGGCTTCGTGGGTAGCCCCCACTGGAGAGTAAGGTCATCCCTGTCAAGATGTCCCTTTTATTTTGGCTTAGTGGGCGATTGCTGATCCCAACCGCGGGGTGATCTTATTCGAAACTGTCCAGTAAGGGATGGGTCCGGCCTTGTGTTGCAGGGGATCGGGAGTGGTCCTCGGTACGGTGATTTAGGCCCTGTACTGTGACAGGTGGTACCCCAGTGCCTAGTCATTGTTGGAAATCCATTCTCCCTACGAGCCTTGTACGAGTTTTGTTTGTATTACCCACTTTTGTGGCTAGTAGCTGGAATTTAATAGATGTAACAATTTCGACTATTTTATAAGTATTTGTATATAGACCCTATTATAATATCAGAGGATTTCTATAGAAAGTGCTTAGCTATCGTAAGGTAAAAACCCGACATGTTTATTTATGACGTGGTCTTACGAGATGCTTTTGTTTTCAAAAAGATTTTTAAAACTTTAATAATCAATTTGGATGCATTATTATCAGCTGGTATTTCAGACTGACTCGGGTGTTATTTCATTATAATGCTCGGGTCAGACCGAGTATTATTTGTTCAGGATAGGTTGCTATGGAGCAGGAGAGGAGCTGGAGTCGGTGACGTATTATCTATACTTATATATATTCCGCTGCTATGATTGTATGAATTTGTCTGATTGGTAATTTGATGTATGAGACACTGTGATGATATGATGTATAAAAAAATTATAGATTTCATTTTATGTAAAGTTATATATTTACTATTATATTTTATTCCGCTGCGACTGTGTGATTCTGACATTGTTTAGCTTCTTCTTCCATCTCTTCTTCTTAAACCCAAATGGTTCGTATTTCTGTGCCACTTGAGTTAACAGAGGTAGAATAGTGTTGATTCAAGGGGTACGGATTTATGGGCCATCATAATTTTATTTTTTTTCTTTTAATTTAATGAAATCAAAAATATTTCTTATATAAAAACATTTTCCCCTCATTTTCATATTCTAATCTTCTTCTTCAAACCAAAAGGCAATACAATAAAAATCTGAAATCAAAAACATAACTCTGTTCAAAGAAATCCGTTTCTCCTCAAAACCAAAACCATTTTCAAAATCTGTTTTTCTCACAAAAAATGAATATGTAAATTTTTCCCTCTAAACCAAAAGCTATCTGGAAACCCTCTTCAAATTGAAATGCCTGAAATCATTTGCAAACCCTATAAAAAGAAAGAAAAACCGTAGCTCCTCAAATACATTAATCTGAAACATCATCCTGAAGCAAATTTGCAACTTCATCATGCCTGCATATTTTCTGGAGACATGCAATTGAAATCTCTGCATCTCCTTTTCACCTGGAAACAAACAAGCATGCATCTGAATTCATTTTGCAACTGAGATCCTGCATTTCTGTTTTGAAAAAAAACATCCATGCCTGCATATTTTCTGGGAGGCCTGCAAATGAAATCTAGGAAAGCATTATACTAAAGTAAGATGAATGTTTTAAAAGCATCAGCATTTTAAAAAGCAAATTGAAGTTCAAGTCATAAGCAAAAATAAAAGTAGAACCTAAAGCTTTCAAATTTAAAGCACAATTCAAGTTCAGGATTCAAAGCTTTTCAATAAACAATGGATGCTTTGCTCCTAAAGTTTAAGGTGGGTAACACTTTTATTTAAAACTAACTTAAGTATAAATTAGTTTCTGGTTTATTCAAGTAATAAGTGTGTTCTGCATGCTATTTACAAGTTCCTTACTGAAAAAAAATATGGTTGTTTGTAGTATGCTTGCTGCAGTGTACATTGTTACCTGTTCTTAAGTTCCAGATTATAGAATTTGATCAAATTCCATTTCAGTTGATTTAATTTGTGTTAAGATCTAAGATTTAAACAAATATAGTTGTGTTATATATTTTAAAGTTTAAATTTTTAAAAAAAAATAAAAAGGAGAAAACCTGTATTGTCCCTGAAACATAAATACTACAAAACTAACATTTGAAAGTAAGAATTAAAGTATCCTGATTCTTTGATTTAAGATTTCAACCAATTACATTATCAAAGATATAAATTTTAAAACTAAAATTTGAATTTTTAGTTTAAATATGATTGTGCATTTCAGGTTTAACCAGAAATCACACTTGGGGTTAGAAATGTCAATCTAGGAAGTTTGGGTGGCCAGTTTCCTTTCTGGTAATGGAGTGATGATCAAGTTTGCAGGGAAAAATAGTAGTAGGTGGATCTAAGCATTGAGGCAGTTATGATTCGGGCTTGAAATAATTAACCCTAGTTTTTCTGTGTTCAAGATAATTGATCACCGCGATCAAAATATGTGATCGAGCTCGACCAGATTCTAGCTGGTGATAGATGGGGTATGGAGGAGTTTATGGCCGGTTGTGGTACATCTTTGATGATCGGAATTTGGAGTTTTGAGGCAAATTGCAGATCAGCATTGTTTTCTGTTTTGAGCTTGAATGCTCGATTTTGAATTAGGGGTTCTGTATTCAAGTTGAGGGTCGGAATCGAATTATGAGATGACCGTTGACTTGCTCGTGAGGTCGCGAGAGGCCGGAGCTGATGGCCGTGGCGATGCAGGTGCACGGTGTCGTGTTGTGTCAGTTGGGTTTGGGAAGAATTTGGGTTCGCAAGTTGTTTCGGGTTATTTCGAGATTGGTTCGAAGTAGTAGGTCATTGGACTCGAAGTTGATGTTGTTGTGACTCGGGTGAATTTGATTGTTTCAGGGATTTTGTTACTGTCAGTACAGGGTTTAGGTATTAAAACCTGACAGTTTTAGTTTGATGATTTCAAATGAGTGAAAATCGAGTTACTCGAGTTATTTTAGTGCTTAGCTCGGGTTAGTTTGTTCAAGTCGGAACTTGTCCTATTTCAAATTTTAAACTAATTTTTAAAAGTGTGGGCAAAGATTTAAAATGAGTTTTAAATCTAAGTTTAGATTATGAATTCAAATTTCATTTTGAATCGTAGCTGTAAATAACTAAGTTTCTAAATTCAAATTTGTTTAAAAATAACTTTAGAGGGGTTTTATTTTTTAAAATGTTTTAAATAAATTTGAATTTAAATTTGGAAATTGAAATATAAAGTAATGTTTAAACAAAGTTCAAATTTGATTCAAATTTGGATTTTGAATCTTCGTTTCAAAATAAATTTAAGTTTTATAAATTTAAGTGTTTAAAACAAATTTGAACGATAATGTAAAATTTAAATAATTTTAATTTAAAAAGAAATTTATTTTAACTTTTGTAAAATTTCTTTTATAATAAAAGTATTATTTATCAATTAAAGGTTTTAGATTGATTTTAAAACTTGTTAAAGTTAAATAATAATTTAATGATTTGTATTCCATTTAATTTTTAGGGTAATTAAGTGAATAACTAATTTATTTAATAAATTAATAAAATGGTAATTAAGGATTTAATCTTAAAGGTTTAAGATTAATTATTCTTAGAATAATTAACTTATAATTTATGAATCATTAATAAATAAGATTTGTTTAATTAATGATTAATAATTAATTAGTCAAGTAATAAAGGATTAATTAAGTTATAACTAACACTTAATTAATTAAATAATTAGGGGTTAATTAATGGATTAATTAATGATTTATTTGTAATTAATAATGATTAAAATAAGTTAATTATTTTAGAAAAATATTTAATGAATTGTTATTAGTTAATGAAGGTCATTAATAAGGATTATTTAATAATTAATTAATATGATTAATTTTAATTATTAATTAGGTTAATTAATTTAAAGATATTCATTTTGTGTAATTTGTTAAATATAATTACTTATGGAAGTAATTAAGGAAATTAATTACTTATTGTAATTAATTGAGTTTAATTTGATTAGATTAAGTTAATTAATTTAGTTTAATTAATTTAAAATAATCATTTAATTATTTTGGGATATAATTACTTAATTTAATTAAATGAATAGAATTACTTAGAGAAGTAATTAATGGGTAATTACTGGATGTAAGTAATTAAAGGTAATTTGATGATGTAAGTAATTTGAGTATAATTACTTTGTAAATTGATCAAGGGATTAATTTGAGATAATTAATTAATGAGTAATTAATTTATTTGGGAAGTAATCAAGGGTAGTTAATTACTGAATGGAGTTAATCAAGGGTGGTTAACAATTATGGTTTAAATGAAGGTTAATTACTTAATGTAATTAATTTAATTAGGAGAAGGTAATTAGAAGATCATTAATTATTATAATTAATGATGTAATTAAGAATGGATTTATTTAGAAATAATTAATCAATGTAGGGATTAATTAATGTAATTAATTAAGAAGTAATGTAATTAATTTATAGTTAATTAATAAAGGAAGTAATTAGAGATTAATTACTGTATTTGGTTAAGTATAATTAATTTGAGAAATTAATTAGTGGATAATTACTTGAATGTAATTAAAGGTTAATTAATCAGAGATGATTAATTAAATTGAATAATTGATTGATGATTAATTAATTGATTGATAATTAATTAATAGTGGTATAAGCAAGTTGATATTGATGAAGTAATTAATTTAATTTATTTTAAATTAGTTAGAAATAATGTAATTAATTTAATTCATTTTAAATTAATTATATTTGGTATGATTATAAATCATGGCTTATATGGGTGGATGATGTTGTTGGCCATAGATGGTTTGAATATCAGATATGAGATAGATAATGTTGAGTGATTTGGATGCATTGGTTGCATTGTGATGTTGATATAGATTATCTTTTTGGATAATGATAATATGGTTTATCTGATGTGATGATAATGTTGATTATCTGTTGTGGATCTGTGATTTATCTATTTGGATATATAGATAATTGAATTGTTTTAAACCTTTAAAACAACTTGGCCTTAAAAGACACGTTTTGGATTTCGATGAGACCGGGATCGGGTTTCCATATTTGGATATCCGAAAACCACATCGATCCAAATTAACGATAGGTTGTGATCTCTTGTGAAGAATGAAGACTCGAGGTGTAAGAAGTATACGTCAGTATAACTCTGGGGGTAATTCCGTGATGAGTTTGACGGAGATAGTTCTTATAGGTTCGAGATGGTGATTTAGAGTGCAAGAGTTATCGTCGTTATCTCTGAGGGTGATTCCAAAATGAGTGTAATGAGATAACGCCTTCGGTTTCGTTCGAATCCGGAACGAACTTGTATGGATTGAATGCTTTCAGAACATCGCCAAGTGGACGATGAGCATTCTAAGAGATGTTTCCTCTAAAGGTAATCGTAGCCTCAAGCCTCATCAACCGGGAATGGCTAAAACAGGGGAGGTGCAGTAAGACTAAGTGGGTCATGCCCAAGTAGGACAAGATTTTCCCTTGTCTAGAGGTCCCTTTTTATTTCAGCTGTGTGGGCGGTTGGATGTACACCAACTGCGGGGCTGCCTTGTTCGGGACTGTCCAGTAAGGGATGGTTTCGGTCTTGTGTTGCAAGGGAGCGGGCGTACTCCTCGGTACGTTGATCTAGGCCACGCACTATGACGGGCAGTACCCCAGTAGCCCTGCCATTAAAGGAATCCAAAATCCAATAAGTGCCAACGGTTTTGATTGTATTACCCACTTTTGTGGCTAGTAGCTGGAATTTAATGAATGTAACAATTTTGGCTATTTCGTATTTACTTGAAAACCCTAGACCTATTATAATAACACTGGATTTCCTATCAAATGTTTCTGTTAGCGTAAGGTAAAAACATTTCCATGTTTATGTGTGGGAAGTCTTACGTGATACCTTTTATTTCAAAGGATTTTCGAAGTTAAGCAACTTTAACCTGTTACTCACACCAGACCTATGTCTGACCTAGAGTTTATCTTTTGTCTTCTTAAACTCTTGGGTACTCAAATTTTTACGAGTAGCCAAGAGATTCAGGTTATCTTTTGACGAATTGTGGAGGAGCAAATGGAGCAGGAGGCTTCTGCAATATGGATATATAGTTTCCGCTGTGTGTTCTCTATATTGGTATTGCTTTGTTGAGTTGTATTGAGTTGTATAACTAGAAAGGTGTTTATAACTGTCTAGTATGTGATGTAAATTCTGTGTGACTCTGATTAGTGATGTATACTATGTAATATTTATGTTATTAATATAATTTTATTCGTTCCGCTGTTGAGATTCTGATGCCGTTTCTTCTTTCTTCTCTTTCTTTTCTCTTTTCTATCCCTTACTTTCTTCATGATGATATGACTTTTCTGTTGTGTAAAAGCCTGGTCGTCATAGTTTTGTTTTATTTTAATTAATTTTGAATCTAAATCGTATAATTTCTATCTCGCATATCTTTTACATACGATATCCGATTCATGCGCGGTTTTCTCCGCTAGGTTTGTATTGGAATTCCAGATATATTGGCGCTAGTTTGGAAGAATTTGGAGACTGTTCAAATTTTGAGTTTAAATTGGATTTGAATTTAATTTAAATTCAATAGGTGAGTGTTTTAACCCACTCACAACTTCTAAAATTTCTTATGTCTGTTAAACTGATTTATGATGTGATTTGAAATTTATTTATAGCTGTTTGGCATAATTTTTAATCATCATCTCAGTTAGATAGAATTTATTGAATTAAATTGTTATTTAATATAATCTGGCAGTTAAATAGTTATTTAATTTGTTATTTGATATAAACTGATAGTTGATACTTGTTATTTATTATCTATTATATATCGATGATATTGTTTGAATTGGATGATGGTTTTGATAAATGGTTGATGATTGCTATTGGATGAATGGATGTTGTATGTTATATTGTTATAAATTACTAGTTGTTATGCATTATCATTTCATTCGGGATTGCGGTTTGAAATGATATATAACCGTATTTTTATTTTAAATTACGGATTAAAATGATAAATATCTGCATCACTTGACCATAGGATAATAAATTATATACAGACACCGTCGATATATATATATATATATATATAAATATTTTGAAAATGATTTCTATGGTTTTGGAAAGAAATAAACGGTTTAATATATTAAATTTTGATATTATATAAATATTATTTTGATATATATAGTTAAATTCTTGAATTTAAGCTATGTATAAATTTGTGTAATGAAAATAAGTTTATTCATGGTGTTTGATTTGTTTTATATTATATGGTTAAGAACTTGTTTAAGATATTGTATATACAGAGTTTTAATGATTTAAATAAAAATTAAGTTGGAAGATAAATATGAAACTTGTTTAATTTGAATTAATTAAGAATTTTACTCGAATAAATTTGATTTGAAATTTAAATAAAATTAAGATTTAAAGGGTGGGATTCTTATAACTTGATTTGGCTTAGAGTGATTTAAATGAATATAAAGTTGATTTAAATGAATATATCAGGTTAATTAAATTGAAAGAATATCCAGTTGTTGGAAATTAAAGGTTTTACTTAAATGATATTGGATTTATTAAGGTAAACATTTCAAATCTAAATAATAGTAATTGAAATTTATATACATGGAATTATCAAAGAATTAGTTTTGAAATGGTGGAATATTTAAAGCTTGGAAATATATGGAAATTTGAAATGTTTCATTTGGAGGTTCAAATCAGAAATTGGAATTTATTGGTGAAATTTAAGAAGCTATTTTATTATATAAAGAAATTTAATATTTAAACCATTTAAGTATTAGAAGTTATGTTTCAAAGCTATAGGTTTCAAGGTATATAGATTTGAAAGTGCTATGATTTTGGAAAAAGGATGTATTTTGAAATAAAAATGATATCATATTGATTTGGGTTTTAAAACGGAAATGATATCGTATTTATATGGTTTTGAAATGGATATTATATTCTGGTTTTGAAGTATAAATTATTTTGAAATGACCGCGGTGTTATAATAACGTTTGGTTGTTAAAGAGGTCGGGATCGGAAGTTGTCATACTCTCTGTCAACTTCGAAAACCACTTTAACAACCGTGTACACGGTGGAGATCCTAGAATGAAGTAGGATGGTGGCGATGTTTCCTTTGAGGTAAATACGTGGACCCGACTCCCGTGAGTTAGCATAAGGTGGCTAAAACAGGAGCGATCGACGGGCTAATGAGGTAGCACCTTTGATCGGACACATCCCTTCGATATTATACTCTGACTTTTGGATTGATTCGATGGCCACTTTTGATATTTTTTTTGATTTGCCGGTGTGGCTCGAGGTGGGTGGTAGCTGCGGCTATGCGTTACCACCAGCCCGGAAGCGTAGTTGGTATATCTACCCTGGCATTGCCTAGTTGTGCCGTGTCACCTACCCTAGCGTGCCTTATACGATTTTGTTTTGTACCATACCTATGGAGTTCCCTTTGACGACGCCCAGTACGGGGGAGATTATGGTACTGTATAGACTATGGGAATATAAAAGTGTGTTAAGGTGGAAAATGTAAATCCTTAACGCTATTTTCAGTATATTATACTTTACTTTAGACACTATTATAATAGCATATATTACTACATAGTAGACAGTTTAACGGATCCTTAGGAGGTGTGAATCCCGAACATCTATTAAGTTACCGCACTCACGTTAGACACTGGATAGGAGATGTCAAATCCCGTAAACATCTTTGATGCCGTTCCACTCATATTTTACCGTTGATTTAACTTACTTAAGATCTTTTAGTTCTGACTCGAGTGTTTTATCTTTTCAATTCACTCAGGTCAGCCTAAGCATTTCAGGAATTGAAGGCCATATTTCTAGAGGATGAATATGAAGATTGTATTATTACTATTATTTATTATAGTGTTCCACCGCATCACATTGTTCCGCTGCATTGTTATTATTCTTTGGTATGTGTAACTCTGATATATATTTTATAAAAATAATCAAATATTTTGTAAAACAGCTTCATGAACATATTTGATTATTATATTTTATTCATTCTTTTCTTTCTCTGCTTTTCTTATTTACTCCATAACAATCCACCCTTCTTTATGCTTTAAGTCTGATGTTTGTGGTTTATCGTCGGTTTAAAGCACACAAAAAGACGGGACGTTACATCTGGTATCAGAGCTTTGGTTTAGCGATAGACCTTAGCTTTGTAGGGTCTGAATCTTTACTAATAGGTTAGTAATTGTGACGACCCGCCCTTCTACTACTAGAAAGACGTATCATCATTAGGAAAAGAAAGGGATAGAAGTAGAAAAGAAAGAAAAGGAAAGAACAACAACATCAGAATCTCACAGCGGAACGGAACAAAATATAATATATCACATAACTATTACATAGTTTTACATATATCTGAGTTATACAATATCAATATACCTGATAGTCATATACATATGTAATGACCCGTATTTTTAGCTATTTTAATTAGAAAATTTAAGGTGATTATTGAAGGAAAATGATTATTAATGTAATTTGTTGAATAATTTAATATTTGAAATTATTTGAATAATTAGATAACGGGATTAATATGATTAAAAATGATTTGTAAAATTCTATTTTATCATATTAAAGTTAGAATGATTTTGTAGAACTTTTAAAATCGAATTAAAAGTAAATTTGTGAAAATTGAATATTTTAATATTTAATAGACGAGTTAAAATAGCCATTTTTCAAACAGTCTCGGATTTCGGCGAAACTTATTTCATCGGATCCGTAATAGTAAATTATGGTAGGATTTCAATTTTCGTAGTAATTGGACTTGTCGTTTGGCCGTGCGAGCTTGAAACGCGTAGAAATTTAATTTCGAATTTAATTAAAATAATCGACTTCGAAAAGCTATCTTCCAGATATGATCGAATTAGGCCTTGAAACTAGTTCCATTGCGTCCGGAATGGGGGTAAAACCTTATAAACGCCTGGCGGCACGTCTCGATTGGAGTTCGGATGATTTTGGACCTACCTATATAAATACGCACGCAAACCGAGACAGTTTTATTATTATTTTAATCCAGAAACCCTAATTCTAAATCATGGCCGCCACCTATTCCATGGCCAGAAATTGCCGATCTTCTTTCCTTAATATCTCTCAATCCGTTCGACAAAATCGAAAAATTCCAAAAGCAAAAGTGTAAATCTCGACGAGCTCTTCAAATCCATACGGTTGATGTATGCTAATTTTTCATGGATTCGTCCAGATCTGACTTGGAAGTGTGTACGTATTTCCTTGGATTGCGTGCAAACGACGGCGAATGACGGGATGAAACTTGGCGCGTAGGTGGCTCTGGTGAAGGGCTTCGTGGTGGCGCTAGCTGATCGTTTTGGAAGTCGACGAGGTGGTCGTGAAAATTGCTTGAAGATCGGCGGCTAATGGGTTTGCATACGTGAATTTCACGTTGGGGAAGAAGCGCCGGAATCACGTAGATGAGAGCTGCGCTGCAGTGCAGATCCGAAAGTGTTTGGAGCTCATTAAAATTTTATGTTAAATCGAACGTCGTTCGATTTGATTTAAAATCGTAAAATCAAGGTGAGTGTTTTATAACGCTCACAACGTACTGAATATCTTTATGCTAGTTAAATTTGACATTATGCATAGTTATGATTTTTATTTGTTGTTGTTTGATAAAATTTAATTATCATATTGATTGTCATTTGAATTCACCGTTAAAAAAATTAAACTGACAGTTAAATTAAAATTAAAATTGAATTGCGATTAAATTACCTGACATTGATAAATATGAAATTGCCGTGAATTGTATTGCCTATTGGATGATGTATTTCGATGGATGTTATTGGTTGATATTTAAATGTTTGGATGTTTATTTGTTTATATATATCCTACTATGCATACATATGACACTGTGATTGATTTAAATGATATATTCATCCCTGACATTTAATTGTAATAACTAATCACTTGGCCATAGGTTAGAAAATTATATACGGACACCGAGTTGGATAAATTAAATGATTTTAAAAGTTGTTTTGAAATTATTTAAATGAATTGATTTTAAGAATAAAATCCAATTTATGGAAATTGAATTATTTTGAATTGGAGCTCGAAATGTTAGAATTTAAACTTGGTAAACGAAATTATTAAATAAAATCGAAGTTTAGATTTAAATTGAAAATTGAAATACGGTGTAAATTTTTGAAAGTTGATTTGTTTTAAAAGATTGGACTTTTAATCGAACTCTGAATATTTCTAAGAAAATTGATATGAAATGATATTTCAAGTTTGAGTTTGGAATTGAAAATTTATTTGAAATTTAGATTTAAATTAATTTGGAATTGAATTGAAATTTAAAGAAATTTGTGAATTGAAATCAAAATTTACGTGGAATAGAAATTTATTCAAGTTGAAATTGGAATAAATCGATTAAATCGAAATGGAATTTGGATTTGATTTGGATAGGAAATTTGGGAAGTTGACCGGTTTGACTTTGGAATTATTTATCAAATAATTTTTGATTTTTCCAAACTATTTTATATATAAACCATTTTATATTCAAATTATTTTCGATTAAACTATTTAAATATTTTCTATTAAACTATTTTGAATTATTTAACTATTTTAAACTATTTAAACTATTTTCTTTAATTCAAACTGGTTAAAGAGACGGAAATGTTTATATTTATACCTTTGGTTTAAATACGAACTAGGTTAAAGTAGAGATTATAACCTAAATTGAATTCGAATCAAATTTTGAAGTGAAATTGATTTATCGGACAAAATTGATAATCTTGAATATATGATGATTTTGAAATGGATTTGATTTTAAAGCGAATATGATATTTTGTTATCAACCATGAATCAATTTGAAATATAAAAGAGCCATCAGTGTAATAATACGTAGTTATTAAAGAGACCGGGATCGGATATGGACATACTCTCTGTCGATACCGAAAACCACTTTAATAACTATTATACGCGGAGTGTTGATCCAGAATGAAGTGGATGGTTTGGTGAACGTGTTGACTGAAGAAAGAGAACGATATTGGATGACCCCTGACATGACTAAAACAGGAGCCGCGCCGGGCCATTGAGGTTCGCCACCTCTAGCGGACACACTTCTTCGATACCATATCTATTACATTTGTGAATTGATTTGGGTGCACCCCTTGATTTGGGAGTGTTGTTTCGCGGTGTTGAGGTAGTAGCTGCTATGGTCAACATCAGTCCGGATCATGCAACTACTAGTATCCTAGTTGGTATCGCCTCATGTACCTTGTCATACTGATTATCCTATTCGCGACCACTACGTTTTGGTTTGTACCTTGAGTATATGGATTGCCCTCTGGTGACTTCCGGTTTTGGGGAAACTACGGTCTTGTATATGCTTTTGGGAATATAAAATGTGTTAAGGGGGATTATGGTAACGCCTTAACGCTATTTTGATACTTTATATTACTGATCTACATTATCTACTTAGCGTACATTACTACCTAGTAGATAGTTTAACGGATCCTTGAAAGGTGGAAAATCCCGTAACATCTCTTAAGTTATTGCACGCACGTTGACACTGGATATGAGATGTCAAACCCCGTAAACATCTCTAACGCCGTCACACTCATATTTATTTACGATTGATTTAACTTTCATATGGATATTTTAGTCCTGACTCGATTGTTTTGTCTTTTCATTACGCTCGGGTCAGTCCTGAGTTTTCAGATTTTTGAAGATCTATTCTGGAGGACGAAGACGAAGATTTGGTATACTATTACTATTATTATCTATGCATCATGTTGTCTGCTGCATTATTTATTTGTTCTGTTGTATATGTATAACTCTGATAAATGTTGTATAAATAATTGTCTAAGTATAGTAAACAACTTCATGAACTGTTTATTTGACTATTATATTTTATCGTTCCGCTGCGAGATTCTGTGTTGTTTCATTTCCTTTATTTCTTTTCTTTTCTTAATTACCCCGATAACCATCTGCTTTTTTTTAATGGATTGGAACTGGCATGTGTATTTGATCGTCGGTTTAAACTGTCCAAAAAGGCGGGTCGTTACAGTTGGTATCAGAGCTTTGGTTTAGCGATAAACCTTGGCTCTAGTGGGGAATAACTCATTGAAATAGAGGTGAACTATATGAATGAGTTGAGTGTATATGAGAGAGCGTACTTGTTATTTGATATAAAATGGTTTTATATTGTGTTAATTTGTTCCGTTGAGTATTTATGAATTCTGGTCGATACTTGGGACGCCAAGGCGTCGATAGGAATTTCTTAACACTCGAATAGGACAAACCAACACAATATCATTTTGGAATATATTTTAGATAAAAGAATTATTTGAATATTTATTCATTTTGATTGAATTGATTGTTAGGAGATGATAATATTAGATTATTATCGTTATTGTTTGATCAGTCAATATTTACAACAATTGATTAAATAACAATGGATTTAGGAAAATGAAATCTTGTAAACACAATTGATAATGAATATAAATGAATTTTAACTTGGATTTGGGAATTTAAATTCCGGTGTTTGAGATTGACTTACAAGAATTTGAAAAATATAATATGAGCATTATATGATAGTATAATTGAGTTGAAATTGTTTTCGAAGGATTTTTTTTATGATAAATGTTATATTCCCTTCTCTTGACGCTAGAAAATGATTTCGATGATGTGTGCACGCATCATTGGCGTTTATTTTCGAGAGTCCGAGTGGGGGAGACCACTTAATAGCTTGTCTAAACCTTGTTTTGACTCAAATTTTATTTTGTTTTGCATTCTCTATAGTATGATTTGATATATAAATTATATAAGTATATATTATTTCAAACCTTGATTTGAAATGAAACCGGGATTGTAATTCTTAAGTTCTTTAATAATTAATGATTTTTTTTATGATATAAATGAATTTAGACTTGAATCATTAAGGAACTTCTGAATTGTGAAATGAGAAATGAACCTAAGAGCTAAGTGAAAATATCAATTGAAGTAGAAATCCTTAGAATTAGGAAATTATGAACTTAAAATAAAATTGAAACTTTAAAACTCGCATAGTATTAAATTTCATTCTATAGCTTAGATATAACTTACCAAAATACTTAAGAAGTTCAAAAATGTTATATGAATTGTTAATTGGATAATATACAAGTATAGGTTTGAATAATGAAATATGCATTTAATTAATGGTTTGAAAATATAAATAAATTTGTTAGTAAATAATTGGAATTTAAATTAACATTTAAAGGTGATTCACAATTATGTTAATATAAAATGAAAATACTATATGTGAAATTAAATTATAGTGAAATTTAAGTAATGACTTAAGAATTGATAAATTGAAAATTCAACTTTAAATGAAAAGAAGTTGTATGTTGTTTAACTACATTCTATTTGCATAACTATAACTTACCAAATACTTAAAGGGTTTAAAATGCTAATAAGGATAAGTAGAGAAATAATATACCAGTGTGGGAGTGAAAAATAAAATGTAAAGATCTATTGATAGTTGTAAATATAAAAGAAATTTAAGCTGTAAAATGAATGATACATGTATAAGTGAATGAATAAAATTTAAACTTAATGAAATATAAAATTGGTAAATGGAAACTAATTAAATTTGAATATAACTAAATGTCAATAAACTTGGAAGTGTATGAAATTAAAATTGACTTGGAAATGTATAATTGATTTAGTGTAGATTTTGGATGGATGTTAATGTTTGATATGCATTGGTTGTTAGATGGATGATAATTGATTAAGTAGAATTCATTAGTGTTAATGGAATTGAATAAACGGAATAAAATTTTAAATAATTAAATTCAAATTGTGAGCAAATTGACTTGAATTAAAAATGTGAATGAAACAAACTTGAATAAATCGGAAACAAATTGAATGTAAACCTATTGCATGGATGAATATGAAAATAGATGACTTTGTGTTTATGATTGTTCTTTAGAAAATTTGAAGTTTTGATGTTTTGTACTTTGAAATAATAAAAGCAAATTTTTGGAAAAAAAAATCCAACATTGTCCAATATATGCTGAAACGAAAACAACCATAACTTTTAAATGGCTAAACGGAATTTGACGATTTTGGACTTTTCGGAAAGCTTAGAAACTATAGCACAACTTTTGTTTAGATAACTTGAGAAAATTCCTTCGTCTGCTTGGTTAAAAACTTGAATGTTACTCGCTGTCCTGTGTAAAAATAAGTAAAATCAATAGTATACACCCTTAGTATTTTCGCCATATCTTTTGACTGGTTTATCGGATTTTGATGATCTTGCACTTTCTGGAAATCTAAGAACTTAAGCTAAAACTTTTGTTTTAAGTGTTTTGTGTTTTGATATCGTTTAGAAGGTCGAAAACGTGGGTGAACATCGCTGACCTGCGCAATTCATTGCCCAGGCTGAGGCGTATCCTCTAAGTAAAACGGCCGTAACTTTTGAATGTGTGGTCCGAATTCGATGATTTTGGACATTCCGGAAAGCTTGAAATGAATACAACAACTTTTGTTTAGATTCTGTTGCCAAATTTTATAGTTAGGTGACCTAAAACTAAGATTTGTTTGCTGTCCTGAAATTGGAATCTCAGTTTTGAAGCTAAATAGGTTATATATATGTTGTGTAGGCTAAATATATCGATCTATCTTTATATGCATGGCTCTAACTTAGTTATTGAGCATTTTAGTAGGTAGCAAAGGGGTAGCGCTTCGTTGTAGAGCTTGCTTCTGTGCTAAATACAAAATGTAAGTAAACTGCTAATAAATGCTAAATAAAAGGTACGCTTATGGTTTTATATGGTATTGGTGATATATATATGTTGTTTCCCCAGATATGGGATGCCTCATCATTGAGATGAGATGTATATTTGATATATATTGGTTATATTTGTGTTATATATTGAATGTAAAATTTTTCGATCGAGCCGCGCAAAGGAGACCCTGCCGAAATTTTCCGTGAATCCGGGTGTTAGAAAATTTTTCAAGTTTTTAAATTTTATAACTTGTTTTGATAACTAACTTTTAAATTTAGAAAGCCGTTCGGAGTAACATTGTGGAAGCGTAGTTTGACTTTATAAATGGAATTTCATTGTTTTATAAGTTGGTAACTTTGAATAAAATATATCTAATGTTGAATTCTATACTTAGTTCCTTTTCCCTTCTTTTCCTTTTCGGGAACGAAAAGTTTTGAGTGGGGGAGAGTGTAACGACCCGTATTTTTAGCTATTTTAATTAGAAAATTTAAGGTGATTATTGAAGGAAAATGATTATTAATGTAATTTGTTGAATAATTTAATATTTGAAATTATTTGAATAATTAGATAACGGGTTTAATATGATTAAAAATGATTTGCAAAAATTCTATTTTATCATATTAAAGTTAGAATGATGTTGTAGAACTTTTAAAATCGAATTAAAAGTAAATTTGTGAAAATTGAATATTTTAATATTTAATAGACGAGTTAAAATAGCCGTTTTTCAAACAGTCTCGGATTTCGACGAAACTTGTTTCATCGGATCCGTAATAGTAAATTATGGTAGGATTTCTATTTTCGTAGCAATTGGACTTGTCGTTTGGCCGTGCGAGCTTGAAACGCGTAGAAATTTAATTTCGAATTTAATTAAAATAATCGACTTCGAAAAGCTATCTTCCAGATATGATCGAATTAGGCCTTGAAACTAGTTCCATTGCGTCCGGAATGGGGGTAAAACCTTATAAACGCCTGGCGGCACGTCTCGATTGGAGTTCGGATGATTTTGGACCTACCTATATAAATACGCACGCAAACCGAGACAGTTTTATTATTATTTTAATCCAGAAACCCTAATTCTAAATCATGGCCGCCACCTATTCCACGGCCAGAAATTGCCGATCTTCTTTCCTTAATATCTCTCAATCCGTTCGACGAAATCGAAAAATTTCAAAAGAAAAAGTGTAAATCTCGACGAGCTCTTCAAATCCATACGGTTGATGTATGCTAATTTTTCATGGATTCGTCCAGATCTGACTTGGAAGTGTGTACATATTTCCTTGGATTGCGTGCAAACGACGGTGAATGACGGGATGAAACTTGGCGCCTAGGTGGCTCTGGTGAAGGGCTTCGTGGTGGCGCTAGCTGATCGTTTTGGAAGTCGACGAGGTGATCGTGAAAATTGCTTGAAGATCGGCGGCTAATGGGTTTGCATACGTGAATTTCACGTTGGGGAAGAAGTGCCGGAATCACAGAGATGAGAGCTGCGCTGCAGTGCAGATCCAAAAGTGTTTGGAGCTCATTAAAATTTTATGTTAAATCGAACGTCGTTCGATTTGATTTAAAATCGTAAAATCAAGGTGAGTGTTTTATAACGCTCACAACGTACTGAATATCTTTATGCTAGTTAAATTTGACATTATGCATAGTTATGATTTTTATTTGTTGTTGTTTGATAAAATTTAATTATCATATTGATTGTCATTTGAATTCACCGTTAAAAAAATTAAACTGACAGTTAAATTAAAATTAAAATTGAATTGCGATTAAATTACCTGACATTGATAAATATGAAATTGCCGTGAATTGTATTGCCTATTGGATGATGTATTTCGATGGATGTTATTGGTTGATATTTAAATGTTTGGATGTTTATTTGTTTATATATATCCTGCTATGCATACATATGACACTATGATTGATTTAAATGATATATTCATCCCTGACATTTAATTGTAATAACTAATCAGTTGGCCATAGGTTAGAAAATTATATACGGACACCGAGTTGGATAAATTAAATGATTTTAAAAGTTGTTTTGAAATTATTTAAATGAATTGATTTTAAGAATAAAATCCAATTTATGGAAATTGAATTATTTTGAATTGGAGCTCGAAATGTTAGAATTTAAACTTGGTAAACGAAATTATTAAATAAAATCGAAGTTTAGATTTAAATTGAAAATTGAAATACGGTGTAAATTTTTGAAAGTTGATTTGTTTTAAAAGATTGGACTTTTAATCGAACTCTGAATATTTCTAAGAAAATTGATATGAAATGATATTTCAATTTTGAGTTTGGAATTGAAAATTTATTTGAAATTTAGATTTAAATTAATTTGGAATTGAATTGAAATTTAAAGAAATTTGTGAATTGAAATCGAAATCTACGTGGAATAGAAATTTATTCAAGTTGAAATTGGAATAAATCGATTAAATCGAAATGGAATTTGGATTTGATTTGGATAGGAAATTTGGAAAGTTGACCGGTTTGACTTTGGAATTATTTATCAAATAATTTTTGATTTTTCCAAACTATTTTATATATAAACCATTTTATATTCAAATTATTTTCGATTAAACTATTTAAATATTTTCTATTAAACTATTTTGAATTATTTAACTATTTTAAACTATTTAAACTATTTTCTTAAATTCAAACTGGTTAAAGAGACGGAAATGTTTATATTTAAACCTTTGGTTTAAATACGAACTAGGTTAAAGTAGAGATTATAACCTAAATTGAATTCGAATCAAATTTTGAAGTGAAATTGATTTATCGGACAAAATTGATAATCTTGAATATATGATGATTTTGAAATGGATTTGATTTTAAAGAGAATATGATATTTTGTTATCAACCATGAATCAATTTGAAATATAAAAGAGCCATTAGTGTAATAATACGTAGTTATTAAAGAGACCGGGATCGGATATGGACATACTCTCTGTCGATACCGAAAACCACTTTAATAACTATTATACGCGGAGTGTTGATCCAGAATGAAGTGGATGGTTTGGTGAACGCGTTGACTAAAGAAAGAGAACGATATTGGATGACCCCTGACATGACTAAAACAGGAGCCGCGCCGGGCCATTGAGGTTCGCCACCTCTAGCGGACACACTTCTTCGATACCATATCTATTACATTTGTGATTTGATTTGGGTGCACCCCTTGATTTGGAAGTGTTGTTTCGCGGTGTTGAGGTAGTAGCTGCTATGCTCAACATCAGTCCGGATCACGCAACTACTAGTATCCTAGTTGGTATCGCCTCATGTACCTTGTCATACTGATTATCCTATTCGCGACCACTACGTTTTGGTTTGTACCTTGAGTATATGGATTGCCCTCTGGTGACTTCCGGTTTTGGGGAAACTACGGTCTTGTATATGCTTTTGGGAATATAAAATGTGTTAAGGGGGATTATGGTAACGCCTTAACGCTATTTTGATACTTTATATTACTGATAGACATTATCTACTTAGCGTACATTACTACCTAGTAGATAGTTTAACGGATCCTTGAAAGGTGGAAAATCCCGTAACATCTCTTAAGTTATTGCACGCACGTTGACACTGGATATGAGATGTCAAACCCCGTAAACATCTCTGACGCCGTCACACTCATATTTATTTACGATTGATTTAACTTTCATATGGATATTTTAGTCCTGACTCGAGTGTTTTGTCTTTTCATTACGCTCGGGTCAGTCCTGAGTTTTCAGATTTTTGAAGATCTATTCTGGAGGACGAAGACGAAGATTTGGTATACTATTACTATTATTATCTGTGCATCATGTTGTCTGCTGCATTATTTATTTGTTCTGTTGTATATGTATAACTCTGATAAATGTTGTATAAATAATTGTCTAAATATAGTAAACAGCTTCATGAACTGTTTATTTGACTATCATATTTTATCGTTCCGCTGCGAGATTCTGTGTTGTTTCATTTCCTTTATTTCTTTTCTTTTCTTAATTACCCCAATAACCATCTGCTTTTTTTTAATGGATTGGAACCGGCATGTGTATTTGATCGTCGGTTTAAACTGTCCAAAAAGGCGGGTCGTTACAACATACATCTATTACTACATACATCAGAGATACAGTACACAACAACTAAAGACACAGCGGAACTAGATAGATATCTACATACATCTGGGACTCCTGCTCCAAGCTCCTCCAGGAATCGAAGTCCAAAACCTATCACTTGGCTACTCATAAAAATTTAAGTACCCAAGAGTTTATGAAAACACAAAATATAAACTCCGGGTCAGACATGGGTCTGGTATGAGTAAACGATTTAAATTGTTTAACTTTGAAAAAAAACATTTGAAAATAAAGGTATCATGTAAGACTCCCCACAAATAAATACGGGTAAGTTTTTACCTTACGCTAACCAAAACATTTCATAGGAAATCATGTGATATTATAATAGTGTCTAGGGTTTTCAAGTAAATAGAAAATAACCGAAATTGTTACATTCATTAAATTCCAGCTACTAGCCACAAAAGTGGGTAATACAAATCAAAACCGTAGGGTCTCGTAGGGAAAATGGATTTCCAACAATGGCAGGGCTACTGGGGTACCGCCCGTCATAGTACGGGGCCTAGATCACCGTACCGAGGATCACTCCCGACCCCCTGCAACACAAGGCCGGAACCATTCCTTACTGAACAGTCCCGAACAAGATAAACCCCGTGGTTGGCGCGACCAACCACCCACTAAGCCGAATAAAAAGGGACATCTAGACAGGGGAAATATCTTGTCCTGCTTGGGCATGACCCACCTAACCTTGCTGCATCTCCCCTGTTTTAGCCATTCCCGGTTGATGAGGCTTGAGGCTGCGATTACCTTTAAAGAACATATCACTTAGAATGCTCATCGTCCGCCTGACGATGTGCTGAAAGCATTCAATCCATACAAGTTCGTTCCGGGTTCGAACCAAACCGAAGGCATTATCTTGTTACACTCGTTTTGGAATCACCCTCAGAGTTAACGACGACAACCCTTGTATTCTGAATACACCATCCCGATCTTCATTTCAGGATTCACGACCTAATGTTTAAATTGGATCGATGTGGTTTTCGAAGAATCAAAATTGATTCTTCCGATCCCGGTCTCATTGAATCCAAACGCCATTTTAAGGGCCAAGTTGTCTAATTAGCTTAAACAGTTTTAAATAATTTAAATTCATCAATTGAATTAACATAGCATTTATCACAGATAAAACATATACAAGCATCACAACATATCACGGAGTACATAGAATATCATCACATAAATAGCAAAATCAGATATTTAACATAACAATCCATAAGCAGTTACCTTTAAATTCTCATTGCAATTAATTAAATTTAAATTAATTACTTGAGAATTTATCTCTTAAACATGTTTAACTGATTATTAATTATCAAGTAATCACCTTTTTCCCATTTCAAATTATTTAATTATTTAATCATTTCTAAATCAACTATTAAATCTTAATTATTTCATTAATTACTTATATTATCCCATAACATTTAATTAATTACTTTTGTTTAACTTTAATTAACCATTTTATCAATAACCTTGTTTATTAATAAATGAAACTTACTTACCTATTTATTTACTGCTAATTATCTAATTAATCATTTATTAATAAGTAGTTAAATTACTTAATTAATTGACTATTAACTATTCTTGAATTAACTTAAGTAGTTAATTGCAATTTCATTTATTACTTAAACATCGATTGATCCATTACTAATTATAATTAAAAGTAATTATTCTAAATTGTTTTCTAAGATAATTAAGTAATTATCATTCAATTTAATTAAGACTCAAAAACTTTTCTTTAAATTTTGAAATCCTATAAATTTTAACTTTCAACATAAAATGTTATTTAAATTCATTCTTACTTAAATTAATCACTGTATGATAATTAAGTGTTAAAACATTTTTAAGATATTAGCTAAAAATGTAAACTTATATTCCAATCTTATCCCATCAGTTAAATTTTAATTAACTTCTTAACTTCATCTTAATATGCATTACTGCAATTAATGATAACCGAGTCTCCTCTGCAGAAAACTCGAGTACGGCTCCGAGTTAAACATCAAAACACCTGAGCCCTTTCCTTTACTTCTTCTTCCCTTCTTTATTTTTATACCGTAGTTTAAGTTTAGACCAAATTTACAGATTCACGCATCAGGCTAACCTTATACGCACGCGATCTACCCGAAGCGTCCACCATTTTCTCTCGAGCACGACTCGAGGCAGACTCCTCCACGTCACCACAGATACGCCACCCCCACCCCATCGCCACCGTGCACGTGCACGGTGGTTCTGCGCATCTCCGGCAACTTGCACAACTTCCAGCAAACCCCAAACCAACATCTTAATCGAACACAAATGCAAAAAAATTCGAATAAAGATCGAAACTAAAAATTTGTCTATAGCTAGGAAAAAAACAGTACACACGATCAACAACAAACGGCTCAAGATCACCGTGGAGGTCACCGGAGACGCCCAAAATTAACCCAAGCCACGACGACACATCCAGCCTCCACCCCCCCGATTCGCGTGAAGCTCGATCACACAGAGATGACAAATTCATCATATTACTACCCTGTTCAAAAATATAACATGTAACCCTAAATTGATTTGGTTACTTAAATTTTCCCAATGAAAAATTTATTTGACAATTTTCGCAACCTTCTAAATGTTTATGCCTGCTTCCATTAAAATCTCAACCCTTTAAATTGATTCACACAACTTAAATCTGTAAAAATGCATATTTTAATCAATTACTAACTGCTGCTAAATTACCCATCTGTAAATCTTCATATTTGTATTAAAAATCATCATTTACCATAGGCCTTCACGTTATCAACTTGAATCAGTATTCTATAACAACCGGATTTTATCAATGTCTTTCTGGATTACCTGTATCTCAAGCTTCCAGTGAAATTATTTACTGATCATGTTTAATTTATTTCGATAACCTTATTTGATGTTTTTTTTTGCATTTGTTATGTTGAGGAAACAAGCCTAACACAAATTTAAATAAGAATAACTTAAGTGCTTGTTCGGCCATGTAATCTGCATCAACTACAGAGAAATAGCAGAGCATAACACAAATATTTGCAGATTTATATTCAAAGGCCAAACTGATTCCATACCATAAATAAATGAATCAACTTTATTGAATATAAATAACCTAAAAATTTAAATCTTGATGTTTACTCACCTGAATGTAAACAGAAAGCATTGAGTTTGGAACTTTGTTGCTTTGTAACAGAAGTTTGAACTGTCTTAAGATCCTCTCTGCTTTCTGTTTTTGAGTTAAAATTTTGAACTTGACCTTCCTTTGTTTTTATTTTCAAGTTTTGTTATAAGCTTGTAGAACGAACTTTAACTGGAGAGAGAAGGGTTTGTCATATATATAAGAGAACAACAGTTGTATGGAAGGTAGGTAGTAACTAGTGCAGTTGCTTTTTTTCCCTTCTTATTTTGATTGGCTTTGATAACAACAGATCTTATAAATATTGTGAACTGGCAGAATAGTGTGCTGGAATGATAGTAATTAGTACTTAGGTATCTCTATTAGCTTACATAAGTATAATTATGTTTGGCTGCTTTAAAGATATTTGCTTGAAGATTGTACTTTTGCAGGTCAACATGGCTTGTATATGAAGTTACTCATTTTGTCCTGTTATTTTTATTTGGAAAGAATATATTTCAGTTTGATGTTTTGCATGATAACACTTTTGTTCATTTCTTCTAGTTGGAATAATTACATTCATACTTGTCAGATTTAATCTATGCTTTGCAGGCAACACTTGGTCTTGCAAATGAAGATATGTTTACTTATATATTTGTCTTATTATTATTTATAGCTTGTATTTATATTTGTATTTAATTATGACAAACAATACTTGAATTATGTTCAACATGGAGACTTATATTTGCTCTATACATTTATTTATATCCTTATTTTAGCTACCAATTATTAGATCATATACATGTGTTTGACTTATATTTATTTTGAACATTATCATCTATCTGTATGTTATATCTTATATTGTTAGAATTAGATTTAAATATTATCATCTATAGATACTTCTATCAAATGTTAACCAAAAGAAAGTATTTTTATTTAATAATGTAAGATAAATATTATAAGGATATTTATTTTAAATTTCAAACATTATTACTCATATGTATTATTTTATCAAATGTTAGCAATGTAAAACATTATAACTGAATTATATAAGGTAAATTTTATCAAAAATATTGTTAAGAATCCTTTATTTTAGAATTTTCAAACATTGCTATCTATATGTATTATTTGTACTAGATATAAACAAAGTAAAGTATTTTAATCAAATTATATAAGATAAATTTTATTATAAATTTTATTGAGATGCTTATTTCAAATTTCCAAATTAATCTCCTTTTTAAAATACAGTTTATATAAATAAATAGCAATAATACCAAAATCACATTCATTTTAATATGATCAAACTACTTTTTGTTTAATTAAACTAAATATATATTAAAATAAACGGGGTCAAAAATCCAGGGTCGTTACAGTGATACCCTATGGCAGTCGCTGAGTGTGTGTGTGTGTGTATATATAAGAGAGCGTATTTGTTAGTGTTATAAAAAGGTTTTAATATTATGTTAATTTGTTCTGTTTTGTGTTTATAAATTCTGGTTGGTGCATAGGACGGTATGACATCAATAGGGATTTCTAAACGCTTAATAGGACAAACCGACACAATATTTATTTTTGAATATTGGTGAGTGAAATAATTTTGCCTATTATATATCTATATATAAAATAAATTTTCTAAAGATTATATTTGGTTGTAATATATTGGTTGTTAGGTAGTGAAAATATATTAGTTGAAAATAAGATTTCTAACAAAATAAATGAAAATTGGAAATTTAGAATCTAAGTTCGGGGGTTTTGAGAATTTCATTTGAATGATTTTGAAATATAATAATAATAATATTTTTAGAAGTATTTTTTGATATAAATATTTCAATATGATTTGAAAGCAAGGTTTTAAAAGGAATTTTAGGAAGAAATAAGTTCTGTACTCCCCTCTCTATCGTTGGAAACTAATTTCGGTGATGAGTGCACGCATCATCAACATTCATTTTCGAGTTTCGAAGTGGGAAGGCCACTGTGGTAGTTTCACTGCAGATTTATTTTGATAATCAAATATAAATTTTAAATTGTTTTAAATATAATTGGATATATAAATAAGTTTATCTATTATTTTAAAAAGATTTGAGATTTAACTCGGTATTTAGTTCTTAAGTTTCCATTAATTAATAGTTTCAATTATTATACTGAATTGGAATGTAGGTAATTAATAATTGAAACCTCTAAAGGAAATAAGAGATTTAACGCTAAGTTATAACTTAAATAAAAAGAAAATTTAAATTTGTAACATATAAAACAAAGGATATTATTATTGAACATTTAATTAATTAAAAGAATTGAGAAAAACTTGTATAACTTTCAATTACATTCTTAAAGGCATATATAAAACTTACCAAAAGATATAAAAAGTTGAAATGTTAATAAGAAAATGTAATAGATATTATACAAGTAATAAACTTGAGGTAATGAAAGTAATTAATGAAATTCTTTAATAAATAAGAATTTGGTGTTCTAGTTGTTATAAACTTAAGTATAATTGAAATAATACTAATTAAATATAATAGAAGGCAGGTATTGTAAGTAAGAAATTTTAAAGTTAAGTAAATAAGTTGATGTTAATTCTAAATAAAATTGTAAGAGATAAATGTAAATTAAGAAGATAAATCATTATATGAATGAAAAAGAGAAATCAAACAACAAATGTATGAATGGAATTAATAAGGAAAAACTAAATCCGTTGTTTGAAATTGTTATTGTTTGTTTTGGTTTATGGTTGTTTGGGTAAGGATACTTTAAAATTATTTGGATGTATGAATAATCTATTTAGCTTCATCAGAGACTATTGAGTAAATGGCGCGCTTAGTAGTTTATTTTTCAATCTATATAATTTAAAGTTTTGAATCCGAACAACTATCAGTTTGTTCGATATGGATGGATAGTTGAATCGTGTTGATTCAGTATAATGGTTGTATGCCTTGTTGCAAGTGATTGTTGTTCTATTGATTGTTTGTTTATGGTTGAAACAACTTTAAATATTTCATTTTATATAATTGTTAATGTAACAACCCACATATTTTACGATTGAGTATTTAAATATTTTATTTAAATATTTCATCGTTAGTCGGATTTTAGTCCGAAAAGTTACTTTTTGCATACGGTCGAATTAGGACTCGGGACCACTTCCATTGAGTTCAAAACGCCGTTTGCGATCTTTTTGAGTATAAATTTTGATATGTTTGGAGTTAGTGGAATTCTGCCACCTTTTCACTTTGGGCTTTGGGTTTGGTTTAGCCCATTAGCCTAAACTATTAACGCTAGCTCAACCCCCTCTTCTCTTCATTACTTCACTTTCATTTCCTAACACTCAAGCTTCATAAAAAATGGAGAGAGGAATGGGAAATTAAAACTCCAAGCCCTAGTTCATTTGCAAAATCCAAACTCTATCTCCCAATTCTATGAGAAGCCATTGATTCAAGCTTCTTGTGTTGAGATTGAAGTGTGGTTGATTCTTCCTTTGCTTTCAAGCTTCTCCTTCATTGATTTTGTAAAAAGGTGAGATTTTTATCTCACATCTAAGTCTATGATTATCTTTGATTGTTAGGTATGAATTCCTAACACTTATTCATGTGCATTTGATTTTGATTTGGATTGGTTTTGTTAATATTCCAATTTTTAGTGTTTTGGGTTCAAATCTTTAAAAATCATAGCTTTGTTGTCTGATCATGCTTTTGGTGATGCATCCAGGAGCATATAGGGCCGGGTAGTCGATTGGCATGAACCCTTAGCGCCGTTGCTCGACCGATTGCAAATTGAGTGAGAGTTTGCACTTCTGTTCCTTAGGTCGCTTGGCCTGCAATGTGTCGGCCTATTAGGTCGCTCCAACTTAGGTCGCTCGGCCTGTTAACTCACAACCATTTATGTCACTCGGCCTGCTATAGGTTGCTCCAAGTTAGGTCGCTCGGCCTGTTAAGTCGCAACCACTTAGGTCGCTCGGCCTGTTAAGTCGCAACTATTTAAGTAGTTCAGAATGCACCAACTTAAGTCGCTCGCCCTGCTTTAAGTCGCACCCACCTTAAGTCGTTCTGAGGCTTAGGTCGCCTATGTCGCTTACATCGCCCATTCCTTAGGTCGCTTGTTTCCTATGCCGCTAGCTCCTTATGTTGTTCACTTGTGCCGCTATCTTCTTAAGTCGCTCAGTTAGGCCGCATGCTATTCCTTAAGTCGCAGATCCCTTAGGTCGTATGCCGTGGAGTCGCATGAGTTGAGTCGTTGATTTCTTGTGTTGCATTGTTGTTATGCCGTAAGTCGTGGCTGTTGAGTTGCAAGGGTATTTCCACCTGGATAGATTTAGAATCAAATTCTTTGGATTTTATTCATGTCTTCGAATGTGAATTTTTGTGATTTATTGTTTCTACAATCATTTTTGTGATTCGTCACTTTAAAAATATATAGGTTTCAATACTAGCAGTAAATATCAAAACTCTTTCATTAAAACGATTTCAACCCTATTTTATTACAAAGCTCGTTTCTTAAAACCGTTTTCCAGTCTACTAGTATATACAAACCTTTACCTCACTCGTATGAGAAATCTAATTAAACTACTTAGTAAAACAAGTGGTATGAAACACTGCGTTTACTTAGTTGGTTAATTCTTGGACTCGTTCGATTGAAACTCTTGTGACAATTTTCAAGTGGAGATCTACAATTTGTTCGTAAATATTTAAGTTAAGCTAGTGGTTATGGGACATGAGGCTAAGCTCGTATATTTACTAGCTTATTGTAATTGACACTTCTTGTGATCGATGATGATCGTTTTGTGATTTAGACTAGCAATGTGTGATATCTCTTTGTCTGCGAGGGAGACTAAACCCTGCTTTTGTGGAGTTTCTGCTCAATTTGGTGGGGTAGCGACCCATGGTCTTCGGGCCGTTTTGTGGAGCCTCGCCTCAAAATAAATGGTTAGCAACCATGGAATAGCGTTCCGTTTTGTGATACACGTGTTGGTGAGTTTTCATACTCTCGTTTTGTGATAGGCCTCCCCCTTTTCGTGATTTCTGGATTTCCATTGATGATTTCTGGAATTTGTGTTTTCACCAATTTTCGTGATTTACATTGATAAGTTTTATCAATATTTGTGCATTGGTGAATTTGTGTGTCATTAACTTTTGTGATTGGCATTGATATTATTGTCAATATTTATGGTTTGGTGAATATAAATAAAGAGTATGACATTCCTTTTGATCTTTGAGAAGATTCTTGTGATATTGATTAATCCCTAGTTGATTTTCAATTGCATACTTATCACTGTATGGCATTTTGGTTATATTATACTATTTTGTCATATCTCTTATTCTATATCATTTCATATGATATTTATAGCTAGACTGATCCGTTTATTATTTTCTTATTAAATAATACTCGGGTCAGACCGAGATGTTACAGGTGCTTCCACTTGACTCCACTTCTGGTGTTTACTATTCTGACGTTTGGCTAACTACTTAGATTAGTAGTTTTTGGTTGTATACATTTGAGATATAGACTCCTTGATGTATACTTATTCTTTTGCCTAGCACTTGTATCTATTCTTTTGTGATATTGTGGATCTTGTTTGACCACAACTCTGATGAACACTTTTATGTGTTATATATTCATACCTATTTCCGCCTTTGTGATATGGATGTCTGTGACTGATTTGTGTTATGCTTATTTCTATGTTTGTTTTCGAAGATATTATAGCCACTGTGTATTAGCTTTGAGTTTGTATCGGCATGTCGGATTCCCCCTTTGAATGCAAGTGAGATTTTTATCTGGCATATCGGTGCTCGCACAAAGCAATTACACAGATGGTCGCTCCTCAACAGCCTTATTCTCCGCGCTAGTTGACGGCATTACCCCGTAGTGTCCTTGGCTAGCGTGGGTATAGAGGTGGGGCGTCACAGCTTGGCATCAGAGCGAAACTTCGAAACAATGTAGAATAATCTAGCAAGGATCATCGTCCTAAGTCCTTCTTAGGAGTCGTGCTTTAGGATTTGATTCGAATCTTCGTACCGATTCATCCTATTTTCTTTATGATTCCTTGTTTTATCTATCAAGATTGCTTAATATTCATTTGGTGAATAACCTTATCCTTCTTCTTTCTTTCTTTCTTAAGGAAGAGAAATGGTTAGACCTGGCCTTCCCATCGTTGGTCAATCTAGTGCTACTCCCCAAGATGGAGTATTTATGTCTGCCCAGTAGCTTCTTGATCTAGTAAAGAATGCTCAAGCAGCCAGATCTAATCTGGAGTCTCACCCTAAGTCTGGATTTGCACGTTTGTGCAACGATTATACCAATTTGGGTGGGAAGCCATTCAAAGGATCCGAAACTATTATTGAAGTCCAGGCATGGCTGAGAACGTGCGATCGAATCTTTTCTCGCATCCATCTTATTGATCTTCACCGTGTTCAGGTGGCCTCTAGTATGCTCCAAGAAAGAGCATTAGTTTGGTATGAGCTTCTAATTTCTGAAATAAATGAAGAGGATCTTACTTGGGAGAAATTACGGGAACGCTTCGAGTTAAAATTTGTGCCAGAAGCTGAGAAGGTGACTTTGGCTCGTCGTTTCATAGACCTTGTTTAAGGTGAATCTTCCGTGGCAGACTATGTCGCATCATTCGAGTCACTTTCTAAATACGGGGTCGAGTACATAAACACCCCATTGAAGAAAAACCAAAGATTTGTCTATGGCTTGAATAAAAATCTCAAGAAGCCAATACTTCTAAAATTAGAAGTTTCTTTTGATCAGCTCATTGATATCGCTCTTCGACTTGAAGAGGCTGATAAAGTAAGTGATGTTGAGGTTGGGAGTGCTAAACTGAAGTTCACCAACAAGAAAAGGCCTAATAAGTTCAAACGTCCTTATCCCAACAATAAGAAAGGGAAGAAAGCCTCTCCGACAACCAAGACTTCTACCTCAAGTGGTGGGCAATGCTACAACTGTGGTTCTAAGGACCATTATGCGAATAAGTGTTCAAAGCCCCGTGCTTGTTGCTATTGCAAAAGCCCGGACCATTATATATCTTCGTGTCCCAAACTTCAAAACAGGAAGGAGGGAAAGCTTAATGTGGTGCAAACTCCTAGTAACACTTCTCGTGGTCAAGGTATTTCTCATTCTATCATTGATGGCATTATTTTATTTCGTGATCATCCTATTTGAGTTCTTTTTGATATGGGTGCGTCACACTCTTTTATTTCAAAAGAACTTGTTGATACTTTTTCTTTGGATGTTTTGTGTTTAATAACGTCTTTGAGAATTGCGAATCTGGTTGGTGGATCCGCAACAATCAGTTTATTGTGTAAAGATGTCGGGATTATTTTGTGTGATTTTTCTTTCTAAGCCGATTTACATGTTATGCGCTACTTAGACTTTGGAATGATTTTGGGAATGGATTGGCTTAACCCTATAAAGCTCAAATCCTTTGTCCTGAGCGGACTATTCATCTTCGACATCTCAATCTGTTAACCAGATTACTATTGATCTTAAAGATTCAGATTCCAGCTTGGCTGCATCTTTATATTCTTTAAATCCTCATGATGATGATAATGACGATGAGGAAGATGTAATTTCTCTTGTTCACGTTGTTCGTGAATTCTCCGACATATTTGAGCCCGTTTTAGGATTACCACCTAAGTGAGCAGTTAAGTTCAGAATTAATCTCATCCCTAGAGCTCAACCTATTACTCGTCCTCCTTATCGTATGTCCAATAAAGAAAATGAGGAGATGCGCAAACAATTATCCGAATTGGAGACAAAGCAATTTATTCACTCTAGTTCCTCGCCTAGGGGAGCTTCGGCTATTTTTGTGAAGAAATCCGACGGTACACTTAGGCTTTGCGTTGACTACCGCAAGCTTAATGATCTTACTATCAAGAATAAATATCCTTTACCTCGGATTGATGATTTATTTGATCGGCTTAGTGTTGCTAGAGTCTTTTCACAATTAGACTTAGCAACCGGTTTTCATCAGCTTCGTATTGCAGAGGATAGCATTCCTTTGACATCGTTCCGTACACGTTATGGATCTTATGAATGACTTGCTATGCCATTTGGTTTAACGAATGCTCCGGCTTATTTCGTTGACCTTATGAATAGAGTTTTCAAAGACTTCCTCGATCGGTTTGTTCTCATCTTTATTGATGATATTCTTGTGCATTCAAAAATCGAGAAGGAGCATGAAAAGCATCTTCAAATTGTGTTGGAAACTCTTAGGAGATATCAATTGAAACAAATTTTTTCTAAATGCCACTTTTGGCAATCTCGTGTGAAGTTTCTCGGTCATATTATTTCCGAATCCAGAATTTCCGTGGATCCTTCAAAGATTGAAGCGATTCAAAATTGGAAGAGACCGGAGAGTGTGACGGAAATTTGTAGTTTTCTCGGATTGGTGGGTTATTACCATCGTTTTATCAATGAATTTTCTAAAATTGCCGTGCCTCTTACTAGCTTGACAAAGAAGGGAGTTAAATACATTTGGTCGGACAAATGTGAAGCTTCTTTTCAGAAATTAAAAGAACTCCTTTCCGATGCTCCCATTCTTGTGATTTTCAAGGGAAACCAAGATTTTATTGTTTATACCGATGCTAGTCGCGTTGGTTTGGGTGCCGTTCTTATGCAAAGAGAACGTGTTATTGCTTATGCTTCTAGGCAATTGAAGCCAGCCGAGACTAGATATGCCACTCATGATTTAGAACTCGCGGCTATGATTTTCGCCCTTCGAATTGGGCGTCATTGTCTTTTGGGAGAAAAATTTATTCTTTACACCGATCATAAATCTTTGAAGTATCTATTTTCTCAAAAGGAACTTAATTTGCGTCAACAACGTTGGCTCGAATTCCTTGCATCTTATGATCTTGATATTCTTTATACTCCCGGAAAGGGAAATCGTGTTGCCAATGCACTTAGTCGCAAGCAACAAGCGGTTGTTTCTATGATGATATCCGAATGGTATGATCTCGGGGTTTTGTCCACTTGTGAGATTCGAGATCGTGTTTCCGATTTATGTTCATCTCTTGTTTTATGTAGCCTCGAGGCTCATCCTTCTCTTATAGAACGCATGATTGAAGCTCAAAAGCTAGATCCTGAATTGGCTCTTCTTGGCTAAAATTTTAGGGATAAAATGGATATTGAAGGTTTGAAAGACTTTGATATTGATTCTCTTGGCGGTATTCGAAAATTTGGTAGACTTATCGTGCCAAATATTAGTGATCTTCGTAAAGACATTTTAGAAGATTCTCATCGTTCTAAATTTACCATTCATCCCGGTAGTAGTAAAATGTACGCAGATATGAAGCGAATTTATTATTGGGAGGGAATGAAATCTGATATTGCTAACTTTGTTAAGTGTCGCATGACTTGCCAACTCATTAAGGCCGAGCATCAAAGGCCCGGTGGGTTATTGCAACCTTTAGAAATTCCAATTTGGAAGTGGGACCAAATTTCCATGGATTTTATAGACGGCCTTCCCCGTTCTCGTTCGGGTCATGATAACTTTTGAGTGATAGTTGATAGACTTAGTAAATCAGCCCATTTTATTCCCGTTCGGTCTAACCGGACTGTTCCTCTTTTGGCCAAGCTCTTTGTTAAAGAAGTTGTTAAATAACATGGAGTTCCTACTTCTATTGTTAGTGATCATGATCCATTGTTTACTAGTGGATTTTGGAAGAGTCTTCAAAAAGCTTTGGGAACGAAGCTTAATTTTAGCACCGCTTATCATCCTCAATCCGATGGACAAACCGAGCGTGTGAATCAAACTCTTGAAGATCTTCTTCGTGCATGTGTTCTTGATTTTGGTGGAAGTTGGGAAGATCATATTTCTCAAGTTGAGTTTTCCTACAATAATAGCTTCCAATCTACTATTGGGATGGCACCTTTTGAGGCACTCTATGGAAGGCCATGACGATATCCTTCTTGTTGGCTTGAGGCCGGTGAGAAGCTGGTTTTAGGTCTAGATTTTATTCGTGATTCCACAGAAAAGATCAACCTTATTCGTCATAGGATGAAAGAAGCCCAGAGTATGCAAAAATCCTATGCCAATAACCGAAGAAGGAAATTAGAATTTTCTGTGGGAGATTTTGTGTTTGTTCGTGTTTCACTTATGAAGGGTTTGTACATTTCAGTCGATCGGCAAAATAAGCGCCTCGATATATTGGGCCATTCCCTATCACCGAACGTATTGGTTCAGTGGCTTATCGCCTTTTATTACCGGCTCAGTTTTCTGCTATTCATGACGTGTTTCACGTCTCTCAATTATGGAAATGCCTTCGAGATTCCGATTCTATTCTTGAGCCCATTGTTGTGGAAGAAATTGAAGTTTCTCCTAATTTAACTTATGAGAAACGTCCTATTCGTATTATTGCTTCGGAGGTCAAACGCCTTCGAAATAAGGATGTCCCTCTTGTGAAAGTTCAATGGTCCTCAAATCCTAAGGATTGTTCTTGGGAATCCAGAGAATTCATCGAGCGAACGCATCCAGACTTACTTTCTCGTGCTCTTTGAGGTGAACTTTTTATTTCAAAATTTCTTTTGTGTTTAACATGCTTTTATGGTTGTTACTTTATATTTTCTTCTTAAATATTGCGAGGACGCAATATCTTTAAGGAGGGGAGTCTGTAACAACCCGCATATTTTACGATTGAGTATTTAAATATTTTATTTTAATATTTCATCGTTAGTCGGATTTTAGTTCGAAAAGTTACTTTTTGCATACGGTCGAATTAGGATTCGGGCCCACTTCCATTGAGTTCAAAATGCCGTTTGTGATCTTTTTGAGTATAAACTTTGATATGTTTGGAGTTAGTGGAATTCTGCCACTTTTTCACTTTGGGCTTTGGGTTTGGTTCAGCCCATTAGCCTAAACTATTAACTCTAGCTCAACCCCCTCTTCTCTTCATTACTTCACTTTCATTTCCTAACACTCAAGCTTCATCAAAAACGGTGAGAGGAATGGGAAATTAAAACTCCAAGCCCTAGTTCATTTGCAAATCAAAAACTCTAGCTCCCAATTCTATGAGAAGCCATTGATTCAAGCTTCTTGTGTTGAGATTGAAGTGTGGTTGATTCTTCCTTTTCTTTCAAGCTTCTCCTTCATTGATTTTGTAAAAATGTGAGATTTTTTATCTCACATCTAAGTCTATGATTATCTTTGATTGTTAGGTATGAATTCCTAACAATTATTCATGTGCATTTGATTTTGATTTGGATTGGTTTTGTTAATATTCCAATTTTTAGTGTTTTGGGTTCAAACCTTTAAAAATCATAGCTTTGTTGTTTGATCATGCTTTTGGTGATGCATCGAGGAGCATATTGGGCCGAGTAGTCGATTGGCATAAACCCTTAGCGTCGTTGCTCGACCGATTGCAAATTGACTGAGAGTTTGCACTTCTGTTCCTTAGGTCGCTCGGCCTGCAATGTGTCGACCTGTTTGGTCACTCCAACTTAGATCGCTCGGCCTGTTAAGTCGCAACAATTTAAGTCACTCGGCCTGCTATAGGTCGCTCCAACTTAGGTCGCTCAGCCTATTAAGTCGCAAACACTTAGGTCGCTCGGCCTGTTAAGTCGCAACCATTTAAGTCGTTCGGACTGCACCAACTTAAGTCGCTTGCCCTGCTTCAAGTCGCACCTACCTTAAGTCGTTCTGAGGCTTAGGTCGCCTATGTCGCTTACGTCGCCCATTCCTTAGGTCGCTTGTTTCTTATGCCGCTAGCTCCTTAAGTTGTTCACTTATGCCGCTATCTTCTTAAGTCGCTCAGTTAGGCCGCATGCTATTCCTTAAGTCGCAGATCCCTTAGGTCGTATGCCGTGGTGTCGCATGAGTTGAGCCGCTGATTTCTTGTGTTGCATTGTTGTTAAGCCGTAAGTCATGGTTGTTGAGTTGCAAGGGTATTTCCACCTGGATGGATTTGGAATCGAATTCTTTGGATTTTATTCACGTCTTCGAATGTGAATTTTTGTGCTTTATTATTTCTTCAATTATTTTTGTGATTCGTCACTTTAAAAACATAAAGGTTTCAATACTAGTGGTAAATATCAAAACTCTTTCATCAAAACGATTTCAACCCTATTTTATTATAAAGCTCGTTTCTTAAAACCGTTTTCCAATCTACTAGTATATACAAACATTTACCTCACTCGTATGAGAAATCTAATTAAACTACATAGTAAAACAAGTGGTATGAAACGCTGCGTTTACTTAGGTGGTCAATTCTTGGACTTGTTCGATTGAAACTCTTGTGACAATTTTCAAGTGGAGATCTACAATTTGTTCGTAAATATTTAAGTTAAGCTAGTGATTATGGGACATGAGACTAAGCTTATATATTTACTGGCTTACTGTAATTGACACTTCTTGTGATCGATGATGATCATTTTGTGATTTAGACTAGCAATGTGCGATGTCTCTTTGTCTGCAAGGGAGACTAAACCCCACTTTTGTGGAGTCTCGGCTCAATTTGGTGGGGTAGCGACCCATGGTCTTCGGGCCATTTTGTGGAGCCTCGGCTCCAAATAAATGGTTAGCAACCATGGAATAGCTCCGTTTTGTGATACACGTGTTGGTGAGTTTTCATACTCCCGTTTTGTGATAGGACTCCCCCTTTTCGTGATTTTTGGATTTCCATTGATGAATCTGGAATTTGTGTTTTCACCAATTTTCGGGATTTACATTGATAAGTTTTATCAATATTTGTGCATTGGTGAACTTGTGTGTCATTAACTTTTGTGATTGGCATTGATATTATTGTCAATATTTATTGTTTGGTGAATATAAATAAAGAGTATGACATTCCTTTTGATCTTTGAGAAGATTCTTGTGATATTGATTAATCACTAGTTGATTTTCAATTGCATACTTATCACTGTATGACATTTTGGTTATATTATACTATTTTGTCATATCTCTTATTCTATATCATTTCATCTGATATTTATAGCTAGATTGATCCGTTTATTATTTTCTTATTAAATAATAGTCGGGTCAGGCAGAGATGTTACAAGTGCTTCCACTTGACTCCACTTCCGGTGTTTACTATTCTGACTTTTGGCTAACTACTTAGATTAGTAGTTTTTGGTTGTATACATTTGAGATATAGACTCCTTGATGTATACTTATTCTTTTTGCCTAGCACTTGTATCTATTCTTTTGTGATATTGAGGATCTTGTTTGACCACAACTCTGATGAACACTTTTATGTGTTATATATATTCATACCTATTTCCGCCTTTGTGATATGGATGTCTGTGACTGATTTGTGTTATGCTTATTTCTATATTTGTTTCCGAAGATAATATAGCCACTGTGTAGTAGCTTTGAGTTTGTATCGGCATGTCGGATTCCCCCTTTGAATTCAAGTGAGATTTTTATCTGGCATATCGGTGCTTGCACAAAGCAATTACACGGATGGTCGCTCCTCAACAGCCTTATTCTCCGTGCAAGTTGACGGCATTACTCTATAGTGTCCTTGGCTAGCGTGGGTATAGAGGTGGGGCGTCACTGCTAACCTTTTTTGGATTATATAAGTGAAATGTAGGTTATGGAAGCAATTGCTACTGCTTTTGGTTTCATAATTAAGCGTAATTGCCCGACAAATAGGTACGTTTTCGGATTAAAGTTTATAGCGTTATTATATTATTTTTCCCATGTTGGGATATATATAATTTTGAAAAAATATGTTGTATATTGTTATATTTGATATTATATTTTCTCCCAAGCCTCTCCGTACAAAGGAGACTCTACCGAAATTTTCTGTAAATTTTGGACTTAGAAATTTTTTGAAAATGTTTCCAAACTTTATTAATTTAAGTATAAAAAGATTTAATGGTTATAAATTGGTATATTTTATTGAAATTAATTAAATTTGTAAATTTATTTGTTTGTAAATGTAATATTTTAAGTAAGATATATTGATTTCTTAATTCTTCTTTTCCCTTTTCGGGGACGAAAATTTTTCAGTGGGGGAGAGTGTAACGACCCATAAATTTTGATAAATAAATTAGTTAATTTAATTAGATTTTTTGTAATTAAATCTAGTAAGAAACAAAAACTTTATAATTTATTATTGATATGAACGCTGAAATGAAATATAGCAGGGGTTATTAAAGCTAATTATTAGTAAATTGAATAAGATCCTAATAAATGAAGTTGTGAAAGTGTTATACTTGGCTATAGATTGAACAAAATTGATGAATTAGTATAAAATTTATGATAGTTGGATAAGAACAGTGTTATGTAATCAATTTTATTATTTAATATGGGAAGGAATAAAAATTTGTAATCTGTTAATGAATTTATAATGGGTATGAAATTTAAGAATGTTGATGTAAGCTAATAAATAATTACTTTCGCGCAATCCCAATTAATTGAAATAACTGTAAAGCCATAATTTGTTGTATTTAGTAAATTTGGAAAATAAATTTCAATAAATATAATAAAGTATTTGAAATGTATATCGTTTCCATAAGATAATATAAAGAAATGAAAACTTGTGACCTATGTATGGAATAATGACCAAAATAAGTGAAATAGTGTTAATGTAAGTAAATTTGTAACAAATTGAATAGACTACCATGTTAATTGGATATTTATATTTGTCACAACTGGGTTATGAATTCAGTATAAGATAAGCGAGTGGAAATATTATATTTTGTTTATAAATGAAATGTAAGAAAAACAAATGTAAGTATTGAATTAATTAATGAAATTATACAGTGTTAATGATAGCTAATTAAAATTTGTGTTATGTATAGAATTTTAACCTGCGGTGGTAAGTAATAAACTTATAAATGTAAGTAAAGGAAAATAGGTGACAATTAATATATGTTATTTATTTATTTAGTATGTTAAATAAAATTTGGAAATCAAATTGCAATTAAAGGAAATTAAGTAGCACGTTAATTGGAAATAAATTTTAATAAATGTTACATTAATGTGAAATGTAATACAATGGTTAGGAGTTGTCAAATTTGGTATATTAAGGTAATAAATGGAAAGAAAACAGTGTAACTAAGTTTATATAGAATATAATGAACTTAATAAAAGATTTGAATTTAAGCAAATCAATCCATTGAAATCCATATTTTAATAAGTGTAATTATTGTAGCAATTGAAATTAAAGTTTATGCAATTTGAAATTAAGATAATATGAGGAAATTTATGTAATAGTTTTGAATCCAATGTTCATCCATCTATTTGACAATAATGAATGGAATAATAATTAATTTATTTAATTAAATGGAATTTCGAGAATTTTATATATAATTTGTGAATTTGATGAAATTGAGGTTAATATTGGAATTTATAAATTTATCATCTCTAAATTGACATTTAAATTTGTTTAAAACGATTGTGAATGATTGATAAATCAAAAATGATAATAATTGTCAATTTTAGAATTTAAATCTGAAATTTGATATATTGATCAATTATTAATTTATTTAACTAATGTAAAAATAGCCATTTTGGCCACTAACTCGGATTTCGATGAAACTAGTTTCATCGAATCCGTAAATGTAGGATTTCAAGTTTCGTAGCGATCGGACTTGTTGTTTGATCGTACGGACTCGAAACGGCTTGAAATCAATGAAATTGAAATCAGTTGAAATTAATTTTAAAAAATATTGATTTTAACATAACTTCTTCATATAATGGAATTTGGACTTGAAACCTTTTCCGTTGCGTTTAAAATATTCTAAAACATCTATTTTGATATATGGATTGACCAAATTTCGTTCTGGAGTTAGAACGGGCTTTTTGGGCCATTCATCGTTCAACACGTTTATAAATCGGGTCCATCTATTCTATTTCAACTTTGCCTATATATTCGCTGTTATAAACCCTAGCCTACCTCTATTTCTCATTTGTCTATATGTACAATTCCTCCTCATCTCCTCATTTCAATGACAGACAATTCCAAATACAATTGCAATTCAAAAATCAAATTGAAATTTCAAACTCCTCAAAAAAATTCAGAAAAATTATATATCATAGCTCACGATGTACGCATCTCAGATTTGCAGTTTGTTTTTGGATTCGAATCATTGTTTGTCCAGAAATCACGAATCAATTCTATATGTCCATAGGTTAGAGTTTCGATCTGACGGTTGATCGTCGATTTCGCGACGATCGGGTGGTACAGTATCGTAGATGGAGTTAAGCAGGTTCGAGTGGTGGTGTTCATTCGTCCCCAAGTGGTCATGATTCATCGGAAAAAGTGGAAAAAAGAGGCGACGGCCGTGGTTGACAGGGTGGCTTAGGGAGGCGTGCGTGGCCACGGTATGGTCGGCCAAGACAGGAGGTGGCCGCGGCGTATTCCGATCAACCCAGAAGTGGAGCACGTGGTGGTGAAAATTGATGATTTGGCGGCGGCTAGGGTTGAGGGTAACGGTCGCGTATGTGAAGTTAGGGGAAGCTAGGGTTCGTTCGTAGCCTGGGTTGCGCGTTACGACGTGGCAATGATTTACTAGTGCGTTTTCTTTTATTTTAATTAATTTTGAATCTAAATCGTATAATTTCTAACTCACATATCTTTTACATACGATATCCAATTCATGCGCTGTTTTCTCCGCTAGGTTCGTATTGGAATTCCAGACATTTTGGCGCTTGTATGGAAGAATTTGGAGACTGTTCAAATTTTGGATTTGAATTGGATTTGAATTCAATTTAAATTCAAAAGGTGAGTGTTTTAACCCACTCACAACTTCTAAAATTTCTTATGTTTGTTAAATTGATTTATGATGTGATTTGAAATTTATTTATAGCTATTTGGCATAATTTTTAATCATCATCTCAGTTAGATAGAATTTATTGAAGTAATTATTATTTAATATAATTTGCCCGTTAAATAGTGTGAGAAATTGCGAATTACGGATCTTAAGGTTAGGATTAACACTAGAGGGGGGTGAATAGTGTCAATAAAGAATTACTAGATCTTTTTGAGTTTATGTTAATTTATACACTGATGTATGCAATATACAGACACAGATATGATCACAGTAACAAACACAGATGCAGAAATAAAATAAAAGCAGTAAAGGAAAGAAAACACCGGATTTTATAATGGTTCAAATTACCCTACATCCAGTCCCGCAACACAAGTATGGATTTCCTTTCAAAAGCAATTATACAATTACACCCTCGTTTTCAAGGCTATGAGGTACACCCTCCAGAATTTCTATCCTCTGGGTAGAGATACTTGATTTCTGAGCCACAAGTTCATCCAATTGATTTACCAAGGCTACAATCACACCTTTTCCTCTTTTGATTGATTTTCAAGGCTACAATCACACCTTTTCTTTTTTGATAGATTACAAAAACCTATAACTCTGAATAGCACTGAGAACCTTGTAGAGATAGTGATAGAGAATCAAACTAGAATTAATCGAGTTCGATTCAATGTTGATTTCGGCAGAGTAATGGTAAGAATATGTATTATGAAATGTGGAAGATGAAGAGGAGTGAAAAACCAGAAAATCTGATCTAAAATTCGTTGAAACTAACCCCTATTTATAGAAGAACAACAGCCATGTCCATTCATGAAGAGTTATGGCAGATAGACACTTCTTTTGAAATTTAAATTTTGAACTCAACTGACACCATGTCGACATGGGGTACTTGGGCATGTCGACATCCCAAAGGATTTTTTGGTGTTTTGTCTTTCTTTGAAAATAACTTTTATTTAAACTATTTTAAACCTTATAAATATACTTGATTATAGTTAAAATTCATAAGTAAATATAAATAATATATATATATATATATATATATATAGAATTTAACTATAGTTTTATATTTAAATCTAATTTTAAATATTTAAAAGTTAAATATATTATATTAAAAGATAGTTTAAAATTAGGAGTAATTTGACTTTGAAATTAAAGATAATTTTGCGACTCAAACTATTTAAAATCAGGATAGAGGGTTTTGATGTTTTTAAAAGGAAAGTTTTGAAATCATTTTGAAAAAAAGATAATTTTGTAAAATCATTTTGAATAAAAAGTTAGTGGATACAAAAAAATATTCCACTAGATTTTTCGTAAGTTCCATCCTACTTAGGGTTCCATCCCTTTAATAGGCTCGAAGTGGATTCCATTCCACAAATAAATTGGATTTTAAGATGCCAGTGCTTTTCTATGAGTTTTAACAAAATTCCTATAAAAATACTTAACCTTGAAACCTTGAACTCTTGATAATATTGATACTCATGAGTCTTCTATCTTGATATCTTGAATCTCTATACTGTACGGTCTACATTCTTGGTACCTGCATGGTTAAATCCTGCATATACAAATATATCTAAACTTATAATGTCAGTATTTATATTTTATAATCTATTCTAAGGTTGTTGTCATCAAAATCATCATCTCACGGACTAACAATCTCCCTCTTTTTAATGATGACAACCTTTGTTTATAAAATATTATTTCTATCCTAATAACTCCCCTTAAAACTAATAGCTCCCCCTTAATTTATGCCTAACTACCCTATTTTATATTTCTCCCCCTTTGTCATCAACAAAAAACTCACTCCAAACTATATAACTCTCCATAAAACTAACACTCTATGACATGTGATTGTAATGATAGTGTTATCATAAGTAATCATCACTTAATTCTAATACTAAAACATAGTCCTAAACAATTAAACATCCAAACTAAGAATTCACAATAGTACTTATAATTAAAACACGTATAAGAACACGAGTTATTTATTATGTATGAAGTTGTATATACATAAGCGTATAGAAAACATAAAGAAACACAAAAAACAATGGAAAAGAAAGAAAAGAAACTATTGTGTATTTTTAAACATAGGAGATCTATGAATCGAATAGTTTGGATAGTGGAAACAGAAATTTCCACGTTGTTCGACAAGATTCCCATTCTTGTCCAAACACACTTCTCCAACACACATGACTTGGTCATCATCCTCCGCTTGCACTTCTTCTTCCATGGGTTCTTCTTATTCTTCTTCGCTGGCCTCTTGTTCTTGATTGAGTGAAGAGTCTTCATCAATCAAGATAGGATTGGCCTGGTTATCCATTAGGAATTTTTGCAAATTCCTATGAATCTTTCCTTGCCTCTCTTGTTCTTTTGCCATACGAAGTTGAGTCACTTGAATTTCAGTCATTATATGAAGTGCATCCTTCAAAGAGTCCTTTATTTTAGTCACACGAGTGAGAGTAGTACGTTTAAATGGACCAGACGTAGGAGAGGGGAATGAAAAGGTTGATTTTATGTTTGATTTTGGAAGAGGAGGCCATTAATTATTTGATTTCAGTGAGAAGAACAGAGAGATAACAGAAAGGATGAATAAAACTTCGAAAATGTGAAGGATTTATAACCAATTATTTTGAATTTTGGTGGGAAAAATTTCAAAATATAAAAACGTTGCATGTCGACATGGGTATATGGGGGATGTCGACATGGTCTTTTATATTATAACTCTTTGAATTATTTTGATATTAATTATTAATTATACTTTTTTTTATATTTTATATTTCAGTTATAGAACAAATACCTAATTCTCTTCTTAATTTAGTAAATATTGATTCATTTAAGGGTTTTGTTAAAACCCATATTAATTCTCTTCTTAATTCTCTTCCTAGTTCACCCATATGACTCATCTCAAGCTCTTTTGTCATTATTTCAGAAAATTCTTTATTCATTTCGAAATTAGTTGAACAAAAAATGATATCATCTACATAAACTTGTACTAGTTGAATATCATTTTTATTTCCTTTAATAAAAAGAGTATTATCTACTTTACGAATTTCAAAATTAGATTGCAACAAATAAGATCTAAGTCTATCATACCAGGCTCTAGGAGCTTGTTTTAGACCATATAATGCTTTCTTTAGTTTGTAAACATGATTTGGTAATTTATCATCTTCAAAAAGTGGTGGTTGTTCAACATATACTTCTTTTACAAATCCATTTAAAAAGGCACTTTTAACATCCATTTGAAATAATTTGAAATTATTATGATTTGCGAAAGCAAGTAGAATCCTAATGGCTTCTAATCTTACTACGGGAGCAAAGGTTTCATCAAAATCTATTCCTTCTTCTTGACAATATCCTTGAGCGACTAATCGAGCTTTATTTCTAACTACCTCTCCTTGTTCATTCATTTTATTTTTATAAACCCATTTAGTTCCAATTATAGTTTTATTTTCTGGTCTAGGAACAAGTTCCCAAACATCATTTCTAGTAAATTGATTTAATTCTTCTTGCATAGCCAAAATCTATGGATCATCAGTTGATGCTTCTTTTGGATTTTTGGGTTCAGTAGTTGATATAAAAGCTACATTACTCATTTGACTTAGTTTATTTCTAGTTTTAACAATAGATTGCATATCTCCCAGTATATTTTCTATTGGATGGTCTTTTAAAAGTTTTGTCTTTTCATTAGGATGATTAATTTCATTATTAGTTTCAATTGATTCTTGATTTTGAGTGATTAAATCCTCTTCATCATTTGTATCTTCAAAAAATTTAAATTTTTTATCAAATGAAACATGCATTGTTTCTACAATGGAATTAGTTTTTAAATTAAACACTCTGTACGCTTTACTTCAATTAGAATATCGGACAAAGATACCTTTGTCGGATTTAGGGTCAAATTTATCTAAATTATCTTTTGTATTTAAAATAAAGCATTTACTTCCAAAAATTCTAAAATAAGATACCTTAGGTTTCTTTGAATAAAGAAGTTCATAAGATGTCTTATCAGTTAGAGGTCTAATTAAAATTCTATTTAAAATATAACAGGCGGTAGCAACTGCTTCTGCCCAAAAATTCTTTGGTAATTTACTATCTGTAAGCATAGTTCTCGCACACTCTTGAATCGTCCTATTTTTACGTTCTACTACTTCATTTTTCTATGGAGTTCTCGAAAATGAAAAATTGTGAGTTATTCCCTTTTTATTGCAGAATTCCTCAAACTTTTCATTTTCAAATTCACCACCTTGATCACTTCGAATATTTGTAATTTTTAGAGAAAATTGATTTTGAATTCTTTCGAAAATGTCATAAAACATTCAGAAGTATCACATTTATGTTTCAAAAATATTGTCCATGTAAATCTAGAATAATCATCTACAATTACAAAGACATATTTACTATGATTTATTGATAGAATTTGAGATGGACCAAATAAATCAAGATGAAGTAATTCAAGAGGTTTTGAAGTTGAAATCATATCTTTTAACTTGAAGGAACTTTTTCTAAGTTTTCCTAATCGACAAGCATCACAAAACTATCTACTTTAAAATTCATTTTAGGGAGACCTCTTACTAGATCATGTTTTGATAGTCTAGATAAGAGTTTGAAATTCAAATGCCCAAATCTCTTATGCCAAATCCAAGGGTCACTTGTGTTTGCCAACAGACATAGTTTATCATTTGAAACTTTCATACTAAGAATATAATATTCTTTTTCCTGACTCCCTCAAATATAATGGTTGAATTATTATCTTCAATGTGACATTTATCTTTTTCAAATTTAATTGTATATCCTTTATCACACAGTTGACTTATACTTAGCAGATTACGTTTCAGATTCTTAACTAACAAAACATTAGTAATAGTATGAGTTTATGAATGATCGACTTTGCCGATGCCAATCACATATCCTTTTGAATTATCTCCAAAGTTAACTAGTCCTCCGTCTTTGTATATTATATCATTCAGTATATCTGGATTGCGGGTCATGTGTCTAGAACATCCACTATCAAGTATCCATTTGTTCTTTCTGATCTTGCACAATTGTCCGTTGTGGATTGATTCCTCAACACCCATAAAGCATGATTCTTGCACATCAAACAATCTTGGTAGACAGTTTGAATTTGAATATTGATTATTTGCAGACTCAAGAAACAATGATGGTTTGAATACTTCTAAACTAGTATTAACAAATATAGCCATTTTAAAAGCTTTTTCAAAAGTCAGATTATGAAACTTCGAAAACCTCGCTCTGATACCAATTGTGAGAAATTACGGATTACGGATCTTAAGGCTAGGATTAGCACTAGAGGGTGGGGGGTGAATATTTTTAATAACGAATTACTAAATCTTTTTGAGTTTAAGTAAATTTATACACTGATGTATGCAATATACAGACACAGATATGATCACAGTAACAAACACAAATGCAGAAATAAAATAAAAGAAGTAAAGGAAAGAACACACCGGATTTTATACTAGTTTGGAGGTACCCTACATCCAGTCCCGCAACACAAGTACGGATTTCCTTTCAAAAGCAATTGTACAATTACACCCTCGGTTTCAAGGCTACGAGGTACACCCTCCAGAATTTCTATCCTCTGGGCAGAGATACTTGATTTCCGGGCCACAAGTTCACCTAATTGATTTACCAAGGCTACAATCACACCTTTTCTCTTTTGATTGATTTTCAAGGCTTCAATCACACCTTTTCTTTTTTGATAGATTACAAAAAGCCTATAACTCTGAATAACACCGAGAACCTTGTAGAGATAGTGATAGAGAATCAAACTAGAATTAATCGAGTTCGATTGAATGTTGATTTTGGCAGAGTAATGGTAAGAATATGTATTAAGAAATGTGGAAGAAGAAGAGGAGTGAAAAACTAGAAAACCTGATCTAAAATTCGTTGAAACTAACCCCTATTTATAGAAGAACAACAGCCATGTCCATTCATGAAGAGTTATGGCGAACAGACACTTCTTTTGAAATTTAAATTTTGAACTCAACTGACACCATGTTTACATAGGGTACTTGGGCATGTCGACATCCCAAAGGATATTTTGGTGTTTTTTTCTTTGAAAATAACTTTTATTTTATATTAAAACTATTTTAAACTTTATAAATATACTTGACTATAGTTAAAATTCATAAGTAAATATAGAGAGTAATATATATAGAATTTAACTATAATTTTACATTTAAATCTAAGTATAAATATTTAAAAGTTAAATATATTATATTAAAAGATAGTTTAAAATCAGGAGTAATTTGACTTTCAAATTAAAGATAATTTTGAGGCTAAAATTATTTAAAATCAGGATTGAGGGTTTTGATGTTTTTAAAAGGAAAGTTTTGAAATCATTTTGAAAACAAAATAATTTTGTAAAATAATTTTGAATAAAAAGTTAGTGGATACAAACAATGTTCCACTAGATTTTTTGTAGGTTCCATCCTACTTAGGGTTCCATCCCTTTAACAGGCTCGAAGTGGATTCCATTCCACAAATAAATTGGATTTTAAGATGCCAGTTCTTTTCTATGAGTTGTAACAGAATTTCTAATAAAAATACTCAACCTTGAAATCTTAAACTCTTGATAATCTTGATACTCATGAGTCTTCTATCTTGATATCTTAAATCTCTATACTGTACAGTCTTCATTCTTGGTGCCTCCATGGTTAAATCCTGCATATACATATATATCTAAACTTATAATATCAGTATTTATATTTTATGATCTATTCTAAGGTTGTTGTCATCAAAACCATCATCTCACGGACTAACACATAGTTATTTAATTTATTATTGGATATAAACTGATTGCTAGTGGTGACTATCTACACTCTGAACAAAATCATATTGGGCTTTGTTTGATTTTTTTAATTTCATTGTGGAGGATCCTATATATTTTTTTAGTTGAAAGTTTAAAAAAGAAAAAGAAAAAAGAGGTGAAATGATGTGGTTACTATCCAGATCATCAAAGTTAATAATTAAATAACTCATTTTTTGGGTTTGTATTCTGCAGGATCATTCTGCATATGCAGATTTCATGTAACGACCGAGAATTTTAATCAATTAAAATTTGAATATTTAATTAATTTTAATTATTAATAAGCGAAATTTATAAGTCGAATAAATTTTATTTCGAATAATTGGATTTAATTGAATAATTAAATCGATAATTTAATATGTTAAATTACAGAAATAATTGAAAATTAGGTAAAATATGATTGAAAATTATTCGTAAAATTTTATTATATCATATTGAAGTTAGAACGATATTTTAGAACTTTTAAAATCGAATTAAAAGTTAATTTGTGAAAATTGAATATTTTAATATTTAAATCGACTAGTGAAATTAGCCAATTTTTGAACAGTCTCAGAATTGGACGAGACCAGTTCCATTGGATCCGTAATAGTTAGTTATTATCGGATTTCAATTTTCGTAGCAATCGGAGTTATCGTTTGATCGTGGCAGCTCGAAACGCATCGAAATTGTTTTAATATTAATTTGGCGAGTTAAAATAGCCATTTTTCAAAAAGTCTCGGATTTCGACGAAACCAGTTTCATCGGATCCGTAATGTGATATTATTGTATGTTTTAAAATTTCATGTCAATTGGATTTTCCGTTTGTCCGGTGCAAGCTAAAACGCCTAGAAAATCGTTTAAATCGGTTTAATTTAAATTGAACGTTTGTTGCCATAACTCGCACAGATGACCGAATTAGCTTTCGAAACATGTTCCATTGTGTTCGGAACACGGGGTAAACCTTAGAAACGCCAACCGACACGCTTCGTTTGGAGTTTGGAAATTCCAGGTGAATATTAATCGGTGAAATTTTCTATAAAAGCCCCCCCCCCCCTCTTCATAATTTGCAAAAAAAATAAAAACCCTCATAACCTAACAGCAGCTGCCACCTTCAAGCAATGAATGGCCAAAATCTTCCTACCTTTCTCCTCTAATTTCTTTCAATCCACTCAATATCATTGAAAACTTTCAACTAGCAAATCGAAGAGCATCCTGAGAGCTTCGAATCTATAAGGAGATGATCGTGTCTCGTGTAGCGTGGAAGGAGAAATCATGGACGAAAGGGGCCGGCTTTGTGTGTGTTTTTCGAGCATAACAGATGACCGAGCGTCGCCGGTCTCTGGCCGAGCATGGAGCGCATGTGGAGCTTCGTGATGAAGTAGTCGATCGTCGCCAAAGTCAATGGATAGGTCGCGTTTTTTGAAGGAGGATGGGCGGCCAATGGGTTCTGTTGCGTGAATACGAGAGGAGGAAGAAGAAAGGATGGAGGGCCAGGATGTTAGGGTATTTGATCGAACGGCTTTGAATGAATCTAGGTTAAAATATAAAAATGTTGTAAATTATAAATAAAAAATCGTGAAACTTATAAAATGCATATCTTTTTCATACGAAGTCGAAAACGCGCGAAACCAGTTGCGTTGGAATCGTATGGACGAGCACTACGCTATGGAATTGGATTGGAGTCGTTTGGAGTTAGTGAGAATTTCGGGTAAAATTAAACGTCCGTTTAATTTTATTCGAAATAAATCGCTAAAACGAAATTGAAATCAAGGTGAGAACTTCTCACTCAATCGAATTGGTTTTGATTTTATTTTAAATAGTTATATTTAAAATTATTGAATGCATGTTTGAATGATGATTGATATCTATTGATTGTTAAAATAGACATTACGCGCCGTTAGTAAGCGGATGTTATTTATTAGAAACATATACCGCGAATATTTCATAAACAGTGAAATTGGTATTATATATAATAGCAATATATATATTGGCATATGTATATATTGCAGTTGTTGATTTCCCGCATTGTATAGCAGATGAGACCCTATTGCGCCGCCTATTAAGCGTATAATATTTTAAATCCCATATACCGCGATAATTCCATACTGGAGCGGAATTGGTATTGTGCTAATGTTTATGGATGCAGGAAAACAGGTTGGAGGGATCCAACTGGATTCCTCAATAGTATTTATTTGATTTCATATGTTTTGATATTTGATGGATTATCATATCGATATATGATGGTTGTTGTTGTCGTGATTGACTATTTGGTGTGTAGCATCATTGGGCCAAATTTGGAATTTTAAAATGATTTTTAAAGTGATTTTTGAAAGTATACGTTATAAAATATTTTTGGATTGATCCATTATAAATAAATAACGTTATAATTTTTAATGTTATAAAAATTTTGATTTTTGAGAAATATAGTTAAAAGTTGATTTTTGAAAATATAGGTTAATGATTTTATAAAATAGTTTAAATTGGGATTTTTGAATTTATTATAAAAAGTTTAAATATAGGATTTATAAAATTTGATTGTTTTGTAAATCAAAGAGAATGGTGAAATTATAAAGGAGTTTAAAGACGTTTTAAAATAATAATATGAATTGATTTATATAAGGGATTTATAAATTGATATTTATAAATTAAAATACTTGAAGTATAAAATGAGTTTTTATAAGTGTTAGAATGAATTGTGAATGAATTTCATAAATGAATGAAATTTATAGAATTATAAACGGTGAAGTTATAAATGGAATTTTATAAGCAGTAGGTTTATAAAATTTGTAAAGTTATTGAAAGAATAGATTTGGTTAAATAAATGAATCTTATAAGTTGTAAGATTTATAATTTAGAAAGTCTTAAAAAGAACGATTTTGTAAAATAATCGTTTTATAAGCATTTAACTTATAATATGAACCTTTGGTTTATAATTGAGTTATGAATTGAATAGGTTAATAAAGGAATTTATAAACGTTGTTTTATAATCCACAACGACTTATTTTGATAAGTAAATTGTTATAACTTATTAATGGAGTTATATTCAAGTTTTAGACAGTGAATAATCCTTTAAAATAAAATGAATAGAAATGATGAAATTGGTTAACGTAGTATATTCACGTTTTTGAATAGTGAATAATATGTTAAAGAAAATGTTTTGGATGTGATGTTTTAAACAGAATTAAAACGATCTGACGATGTTTTAAAATGTGTTAAGATTCGAAACCATAGATTTCAACATTTATTGTTGAAATAGACGTTTTCGAGAAATAGAAGGAAATGGTGGACTATAACACTGTTGTTATAGTAAATGATTTCCGAAAGGAAATGTTTTGTATAGTATTGGGATTTATATATCTATTTTAATTTCGAATCCCTATACTAGTGAATTTGAGACGTCGTAACGATGTTTTACGCAACATTCGTTTTGGCCCAAATAAATATGTTTAAGAGAATGATTTCCTTAAAGAATGAAATATATACTTAATCTCGATTTAAGTATATTGAATATTTTCCAAGTGTTGAAAATAAATAAAATTTGTGAATTACTTATGAATAAATAAGTATGGAAATGTTTTTCCAATGTGAAATGAAACGTTTTGAGAATTTATCTCTTTGAAGATAAATTGAAATGAAAAATTGAAATCGTATATTCATAAATATTTTGAAATATAAATTCACTATGGAATTTATAAAAGAAAGGGGAATTTGTTTAAAAATAAATATTGATTTATTTTTGAAGTGTGAAAATTATATATCTAGTAAAGATATGAATTTTGGGAAATAAATAATTTGGAAAATTATTTGGAATCTGGTGATGTTGTGCATATCCATTGATAGTTCAATAACCGACTATCAATATTTACCTTTGAAAGGTATTTGTTGTGATTTGTTTGAATTTGAATGCCACACTTATTTTTAAATTATTGCGCTCGTTATTCGGATTACCCATTCCGAATAGTGATACGACGTAATGGATAGCGTTGATGACCGGTGTTGAAGACCGGATATTTTTGAAAGCGAAAGGACAACTCGTCGATTGTCTTTGCATCGAGTAGCTACGGTATAGATACCCCTTATGTGATGGGAAGTCCGGACGTGATTAGAGATTATCCGGATTGCAAGGACTTCTTTGTAAGTGCCTTCGGTTCTGTTTTGAGCCCGGAACAGACTTGTATGGATTGTATGCCTGACATTACAATTGAGATATAAAGCCGATTTCTTTCAAATATATTTCTGTTGGTGGCGGAGAATTTATTCTCTTAGCTTAACACCCTTCTCTGAGACGTATAAGCTCAGAGGTTATGTAGTTGAAGGTTATCAGCGATATATTCCCAATTTGGTAATGTGACATGCTGAGTGTTGCTGTGAAATGATCATTGTGTTGATCATTTGTGATAGGATCATTTGTTTGATCGTTTATCTTTGTGATCATTTCTATGATCATTTGTTGACCCAAAGCATGACTTTGTATAAAGCGTGGCTTTGTGGATGTGACTTCGTCGAGCCTCACACCTCGGAATGGTCAAAACAGGAAAGATGCGGCAAGGTTATGAGGGGTAGCTCCCTTTAGGGTATGTGCATTTCCTTCTGGAAAAGGGTGGTATCATGGTATGGAGCCCAGATACTTACTCATGTTGAAAAACTTTATTTATGATTGTGTGATGTTGATGACGAGCGCTCGGTTAAAGGTCCCAAAGGACCAGGGGATGGCATACTCGTGTCAGTTGTTACCCAGTTAGGGGTAACCCGACCTTATGTTGGCAGAGATCCGGTTTGGTTCTCGGGGATGTCCTTCCAGAGGCGTTCTCATGTGGCAATGGGAAGTTCCTTGGCCTGACCGTTTGTTGGAAATCCAAAGAAACAATACGAGACTTGTATGGTTTTAGTTGTAGAACCTGCCATTTAATATGGTAGCTATAGTAAGCATACTATAATGGTACCTATGCTGGCTAAGATTTATATTCTACTTTCGAAATGTTTTCTACACTATGCACTAATAATAATATCAAATGTTACTTTTTAATGCGTATCAAGCATCTTTGACTATCATAAGGAGAAATCTCCTCCAAGTCTGCGTTTGCATTGTGTGTGTGGTGGGAGGTCTTATGGTAGTCTCATTTTTAAAAGCATTGCGAATTGACTTTAAAAATATTCCTCTATTTTGATTTTTAAGATAAATAAACTATTTTGAGTTCTCACACCAGTCACATGACTGACTCGGAGTTTATTGTTTTCCTTCCTAAACTCTGGGTGCCCACCAATTTCCACACGGGCAGTCAAGAGACAGGTTTATCAGGATAATTTGGAATTCAGGAGTTGCTGGAGGCAAGCTGGATGGCATGGCGTATTATTAGTATATAGTATTTCTTTTCCGCTGTTTAATGTTGTTTGTTGTTGTACACTCTGATGTAATGAAGTGTAATGTGATGTAATGTAATAACTGATATAGTTCTTTGTTTAAAGATTATTCATTTATCTATTATATGTTGTTCCGCTGTGATTGTGAGATTCTGATATTGTTCTGTTGTTTTCTTTCTGTTTCGTTCTATTTTCTTTTCTCTCTATTTTCTATCTTTTTCTCTCTTCTTCTATCTTTTTCTTTTTCTTAAACATTGAGAATTCGTATTTCTGTTCATCTTGAGTTAATCTATGGAGATTAATGTATATTCAAGGAGTACGGATTTGCGGGTCCTCACAGGTGGTATCAGAGCATATGGTTAAGCGACAACCATGGTTCTGTTGGGTATTACTCATTGGAGATAGAGTCAGTAGTACTCTAGAATGAGTTTGAGTGCAATAATAGATATGAGAGCGTATTTGTTAGTGAATATATAAAATTGTTTTATATTGTGATGTTTGATTTGTTGAGTGGTATATGGATTCTGGTTAATGCGAGTAATTAACGTTGTTGATAGGGATCTATGAACACTTGAATAGAACAATTCGACACAGTATTGTTTTAAAATTGGGTAAATGAAATAATTTTACATTGATTATATTTTATATATAAAAGAATGATTTTTCAGAATTATTAAAGTGTATATAAGTTGATTGTATGGTTGATAAGAAAATAAAAGAATAATTGTATAAGCAAAAGAATTATAAGATTGAATTATAATTAAAGTGATTTACAATTGTGAAATAAACTTATATATATCAGAAGTGAAACTATATGAATATATTTATGAATATGAGTTGTAAATAAAAAAATTAATTTAAAGTTAAATGGAAATTTACTTTAGAATTGAGAATCTGAATTTATTTATAAGTGGGAATTTAAGTTATGTAAAACCAAATGATGTTTGTAAAATGGAATATAACTTAAGTGATGTTGAATAAAGTTAATATTGGTATCGAAGTAAATTAATAAAGTTAAGTGATAAATTGAACTTAAGTTATATAAATGAAATTCAACTTTAGAAATTGAATTGAATTAATGGATTGAATGTTAATCAATTGAATGTAAATTTAGTTGATATGAAATAATGGATATAAGTGTTAATTCATTAAAATCTAATGATATTGAAAGTTGAATAGTTGAATGAAAATCAATTTAATTAAACCAATTGAAAGTGATGGTGTTAAACCAAATTGAATGAATATAAGCAAAGGAATTTGGTTGTAATCAATATACATTGGTTGTTAGTTGATTGTATATAATTCATTAAGTATTAATGAAATTGAAAGCTAAAGAAATTGAAATTCAATTGGAAGTTAAGTGAATCTTAAATTAGATTGAATTTGATTTGGAAGTGAACCAACTTGAATATGAATTAGTAAATATAAACTAATTGAAAATGAATGTTAGTAAAAACATCCACTGTTAATGAACCGAATGTGATTAAATTGAAAACCATTTCACTGAATATTAATGAGAATATGAATGAATATTTATTGGTTATGAATGCTAGTTGAATGATAGTTGGTTGATGGTTGAATATATTGCTTTTACTGCATTTGCTATGTTGGCATATATAGTTATTATGTTGCTATATGTTGTATATGGATACTATTGTCTATATACATGTTTCTCATCTGTTTGTTGAGTGTTTAGTAGGTGCGGATCGCGTTTGCTTCGCATTTGGAGCTCGCTTTCGCGCTATATTAGCCGTATATGCTCGCTAATAAAATATAAGGTACATATCTCAGATTACATACCGTACTTTTACATTTTTTTCCCCTGCGGGATGCCTCATTACTTGATGAGATGTATATTTGTGATATATATACTGTCATTTTTTTCGGATCGAACCGTGCAAAGGAGACTATGGCGAATTTTCCCGGAAATTTAAGGCGTTAGAAAAAATTTGGGAATTTTTGGAAAATTTTGAAAACTTTAACTTTGATTTTGGAGTTGAAAGTTAAACAATAGTAATTGTTTTTGAAAAGATAACTAAGTATGATTTGAAAACTTAGTAAAGAATTGTAAGATGTTTAACTATGGATTTTGGGAAAGTTAATAAATTCTGTAACTTTTCTTACTTGTTAATTTCGAGGACGAAATTCTTTTAAGGGGGGAAGTATGTAACGACCCAGAATTTTAATCAATTAAAATTTGAATATTTAATTAATTTTAAATATTAATAAGTGAAATTTATAAGTCGAATAAATTTTATTTCGAATAATTGGATTTAATTGATTAATTAAATCGATAATTTAATATGTTAAATTACAGAAATAATTGAAAATTGGGTAAAATATGATTGAAAATTATTCGTAAAATTTTATTATATCATATTGAAGTTAGAACGATATTTTAGAACTTTTAAAATCGAATTAAAATTTAATTTGTGAAAATTGAATATTTTAATATTTAAATCGACTAATGAAATTAGCCAATTTTTGAACAGTCTCGGAATTGGACGAGACCAGTTCCATTGGATCCGTAATAGTTATTTATTATTGGATTTCAATTTTCGTAGCAATCGGAGTTATCGTTTGATCGTGGCAGCTCGAAACGCATCGAAATTGTTTTAATATTAATTTGGCGAGTTAAAATAGCCATTTTTCAAAAAGTCTCGGATTTCGACGAAACTAGTTTCATCGGATCCGTAATGTGATATTATTTTATGGTTTAAAATTTCATGTCAATTGGATTTACCGTTTGTCCGGTGCAAGCTAAAACGCATAGAAAATCGTTTAAATCGGTTTAATTTAAATTGAACGTTTATTGCCATAACTCGCACAGATGACCGAATTAGCTTTCGAAACATGTTCCATTGTGTTCGGAACGCGGGGTAAACCTTAGAAACGCCAACCGGCACGCTTCGTTTGGAGTTCGGATATTCCGGGTGAATAGTAATCGGTGAAATTTTCTATAAAAGCCCCCCCCCCCCCTCTTCATAATTTGCAAAAAAAATATAAAACCCTAAACCTAACAGTAGCCGCCACCTTCAAGCAATGAATGGCCGAAATCTTCCTACCTTTCTCCTCTAATTTCTTTCAATCCACTCGATATCATTGAAAACTTTCAACTAGCAAATCGAAGAGCATCCTGAGAGCTTCGAATCTATAAGGAGATGATCGTGTCTCGTGTAGCGTGGAAGGAGAAATCATGGCCGAAAGGGGCCGGCTTTGTGCGCGTTTTTCGAGCATAACAGATGACCGAGCGTCGCCGGTCTCTGGCCGAGCATGGAGCGCATGTGGAGCTTCGTGATGAAGTAGTTCGATCGTTGCAAAAGTCAATGGATAGGTCGCGTTTTTTGAAGGAGGAGGGGCGGCCGATGGGTTCTGTTGCGTGAATACGAGAGGAGGAAGAAGAAAGGATGGAGGTCCAGGATGTTAGGGTATTTGATCGAACGGCTTTGAATGAATCTAGGTTAAAATATAAAAATGTTGTAAAATATAAATAAAAAATCGTGAAACTTATAAAATGCATATCTTTTTCATACGAGGTCGAAAACGCGCGAAACCAGTTACGTTGGAATCGTATGGACGATCACTACGTTATGGAATTGGATTGGAGTCGTTTGAAGTTAGTGAGAATTTTGGGTAAAATTAAACGTCCGTTTAATTTTATTCGAAATAAATCGCTAAAACGAAATTGAAATCAAGGTGAGAACTTCTCACTCAATCGAATCGGTTTCGATTTTATTTTAAATAGTTATATTTAAAATTATTGAATGTATGTTTGAATGATGATTGATATCTATTGAATGTTAAAATAGACATTACGCGCCGTTAGTAAGCGGATGTTATTTATTAAAAACATATACCGCGAATATTTCATAAACAGTGAAATTGGTATTATATATAATAGCAATATATATATATATTGGCATATGTATATATTGCAGTTGTTGATTTCCCGCATTGTATAGTGGATTAGACCCTATTGCGCCGCCTATTAAACGGATAATATTTTAAATCCCATATACCGCGATAATTCCGTACTGGAGCGGAATTGGTATTGTGCTAATGTTTGTGGATGCAGGAAAATAGGTTGGAGGGATCCAACTGGATTCCTCAACAGTATTTATTTGATTTCAGATGTTTTGATATTTGATGGATTATCATATCGATATATGATGGTCGTTGTTGTCGTGATTAACTATTTGGTGTGTAGCGTCATTGGGCCAAATTTGGAATTTTAAAATGATTTTTAAAGTGATTTTTGAAAGTATACGCTATAAAATATTTTTGGGATTGATCCATTATAAATAAATAACGTTACAATTTTTAATGTTATAAAAATTTTGATTTTTGAGAAATATAGTTAAAAGTTGATTTTTGAAAATATGGGTTAATGATTTTATAAAATAGTTTAAATTGGGATTTTTGAATTTATTATAAAAAGTTCAAATATAGGATTTATAAAATTTGATTGTTTTGTAAATCAAAGAGAATGGTGAAATTATAAAGGAGTTTAAAGACGTTTTAAAATAATAATATGAATTGATTTATATAAGGGATTTATAAATTGATATTTATAAATTAAAATACTTGAAGTATAAAACGAGTTTTTATAAGTGTTAGAATGAATTGTGAATGAATTTCATAAATGAATGAAATTTATTGAATTATAAACGGTGAAGTTATAAATGGAATTTTATAAGCAGTAGGTTTATAAAATTTGTAAAGTTATTGAAAGAATAGATTTGGTTAAATAAATGAATCTTATAAGTTATAAGATTTATAATTTAGAAAGTCTTAAAAAGAACGATTTTGTAAAATAATCATTTTATAAGCATTTAACTTATAATATGAACCTTTGGTTTATAATTGAGTTATGAATTGAATAGGTCAATAAAGGAATTTATAAACGTTGTTTTATAAATCCGCAACGACTTATTTTGATAAGTAAATTGTTATAACTTATTAATGGAGTTATATTCAAGTTTTAGACAGTGAATAATCCTTTAAAATAAAATAAATAGAAATGATGAAATTGGTTAACGTAGTATATTCACGTTTTTGAATAGTGAATAATATGTTAAAGAAAATGTTTTGGATGTGATGCTTTAAACAGAATTAAAACGATCTGACGATGTTTTAAAATGTGTTAAGATTCGAAACCATACATTTCAACATTTATTGTTGAAATAGACGTTTTCGAGAAATAGAAGGAAATGGTGGACTATAACACTGTTGTTATAGTAAATGATTTCCGAAAGGAAATGTTTTGTATAGTATTGGGATTTATATATCTATTTTGATTTCGAATCCCTATACTAGTGAATTTGAGACGTCGTAACGATGTTTTACGCAACATTCGTTTTGGCCCAAATAAATATGTTTAAGAGAATGATTTCCTTAAAGAATGAAATATATACTTAATCTCGATTTAAGTATATTGAATATTTTCCAAGTGTTGAAAATAAATAAAATTTGTGAATTACTTATGAATAAATAAGTATGGAAATGTTTTTCCAATGTGAAATGAGACATTTTGAGAATTTATCTTTTTGAAGATAAATTGAAATGAAAAATTGAAATCGTATATTCATAAATATTTTGAAATATAAATTCACTATGGAATTTATAAAAGAAAGGGGAATTTGTTTAAAAATAAATATTGATTTATTTTTGAAGTGTGAAAATTATATATCTAGTAAAGATATGAATTTTGGGAAATAAATAATTTGAAAAATTATTTGGAATCTGGTGATGTTGTGCATATCCATTGATAGTTCAATAACCAACTATCAATATTTACCTTTGAAAAGTATTTGTTGTGATTTGTTTGAATTTGAATGCCACACTTATTTTTAAATTATTGCGCTCGTTATTCGGATTACCCATTCCGAATAGTGATACGACGTAATGGATAGCATTGATGACCGGTGTTGAAGACTGGATATTTTTCAAAGCGAAAGGACAACTCGTCGATTGTCTTTGCACCGAGTAGCTACGGTATAGAGACTCCTTATGTGATGGGAAGTCCGGACGTGATTAGAGATTATCCGGATTGCAAGGACTTCTTTGTAAGTGCCTTCGGTTCTGTTCGAGCCCGGAACAGACTTGTATGGATTGTATGCCTGACATTACAATTGAGATATAAAGCCGATTTCTTTCAAATATATTTCTGTTGGTGGCGGAGAATTTATTCTCTTAGCTTAACACCCTTCTCTGAGACGTATGAGCTCAGAGGTTATGTAGTTGAAGGTTATCAGCGATATATTCCCAATTTGGTAATGTGACATGCTGAGTGTTGCTGTGAAATGATCATTGTGTTGATCATTTGTGATAGGATCATTTGTTTGATCGTTTATCTTTGTGATCATTTCTATGATCATTTGTTGACCCAAAGCATGACTTTGTGGACGTGACTTCGTCGAGCCTCACACCTCGGAATGGTCAAAACAGGAAAGATGCGGCAAGGTTATGAGGGGTAGCTCCCTTTAGAGTATGTGCATTTCCTTCTGGAAAAGGGTGGTATCATGGTATGGAGCCCAGATACTTACTCATGTTGAAACACTTTATTTATGATTGTGTGATGTTGATGACGAGCGCTCGGTTAAAGGTCCCAAAGGACCGGGGGATGGCATACTCGTGTCAGTTGTTACCCAGTTAGGGGTAACCCGGCCTTGTGTTGGCAGAGATCCGGTTTGGTTCTCGGGGACGTCCTTCCAGAGGCGTTCTCATGTGGCAATGGGAAGTTCCTTGGCCTGACCATTTGTTGGAAATCCAAAGAAACAATACGAGACTTGTACGGTTTTAGTTGTAGAACCTGCCATTTAATATGGTAGCTATAGTAAGCATACTATAATGGTACCTATGCTGGCTAAGATTTATATTCTACTTTCGAAATGTTTTCTACACTATGCACTAATAATAATATCAAATGTTTCTTTTTAATGCGTATCAAGCATCTTTGACTATCATAAGGAGAAATCTCCTCCAAGTCTGCGTTTGCATTGTGTGTGTGGTGGGAGGTCTTATGGTAGTCTCATTTTTAAAAGCATTGCGAATTGACTTTAAAAATATTCCTCTATTTTGATTTTTAAGATAAATAAACTATTTTGAGTTCTCACACCAGTCACATGACTGACTCGGAGTTTATTGTTTTCCTTCCTAAACTCTGGGTGCCCACCAATTTCCACACGGGCAGTCAAGAGACAGGTTTATCAGGATAATTTGGAATTCAGGAGTTGCTGGAGGCAAGCTGGATGGCATGGCGTATTATTAGTATATAGTATTTCTTTTCCGCTGTTTGATGTTGTTTGTTGTTGTAAACTCTGATGTAATGAAATGTAATGTGATGTAATGTAATAACTGATATAGTTCTTTGTTTAAAGATTATTCATTTATCTATTATATGTTGTTCCGCTGCGATTGTGAGATTCTGATATTGTTCTGCTGTTTTCTTTCTGTTTCGTTCTATTTTCTTTTCTCTCTATTTTCTATCTTTTTCTCTCTTCTTCTATCCTTTTCTTTTTCTTAAACATTGAGAATTCGTATTTCTATTCATCTTGAGTTAATCTATGGAGATTAGTTTATATTCAAGGAGTACGGATTTGCGGGCCCTCACATTTCATCACGTAAGGAGTGACATAAGGATTGCACAGCTCAACTTCAGGTAGCTCAAGTACAATATATGATGAAGGTTTGTGCATTTGAAGACCATCTTCTGCTTAATTTATCCACTGTCAACGATACATTCTCTTCCCTGTATATATGTGTTTTTGTGTGTCTACATATAACACGCTACATTTATTTTTTACTACTGACTGTCTGATTATGCACTGTGAAATTTATTTATGTTTTTCATTCTTTTGTAGAATTATTAAATCTGATTATGTATTTGCCATCAAATTTAATTTTGAATGATAGTAATATTGCATGCAATAATTATTTGTTATAATCAATAATATATATAGTCTATTTGAGTACTGTAATAATGGTTTCCGAGAATGGCTTTTTTGCATCAGGTATAAATAGCTGATGCAATAGAGGGATTAGTTTGCATCGGTTGTTACAAAAAACCGATGCAATGGAGGGATTAGTTGCATCGGTTTTTGCATCGGTTTCCATTACAACCGATGCAACATGGGGGCTGTGTCCAAGCAACCAACCATGATATTTTGCATTAGTTGTTAGTAACAACCGATGCAAAAAGGACTGTTTTGCATCGGTTTCAGAACTGATGCAAAAGTGTTAAGCCTGTTGCATCGGTTGCATATGCATCGGCCGTTGAACTGATGCAAAAGGGGGATAAACAACCGATACAAATGGCCTGTTTTGTATTAGTGGTATATTACTACATAATAGATAGTTTAACGGATCATTAGGATGTGTGAATCCCGAACATCTCTTAAGTTACCGCACTCAAGTTAGACACTGGATAGGAGATGTCAAATCCCGTAAACATCTCTGACGCCGTTCCACTCATATTTTACCATTGATTTAACTTACTTAAGATCTTTTAGTTCTGACTCGAATGCTTTGCCTTTTCAATTCGCTTTGGTCAGCCTGAGCATTTCAGGAGTTGAAGGCCTTATTTCTGGAGGACGAAGACGAAGATTGTATTATTACTATTATTTACTACCATGTTCCACTACATCACATTGTTCCGCTGCATTGTTATTATTCTTTGGTATGTGTAACTCTGATATATATTTTATAAGAATAATCGAATATTTTGTAAAACAGCTTCATGAACTGTATATTTGATTATTATATTTTATAGTTCCACTGCAAGATTATGTTTCGTTCTTTTCTTTCTCTGCTTTTTCTTATTTACCCCATAACAATCCGCCCTTCTATATGCTTTAAGTCTGATGTGTGTGGTTTATCGTCAGTTTAAAGCGCACAAAAAGGTGGGACGTTACACTGGGTGCCCACAATTTTCCACACGGGCAGTCTAGAGTCAGGTTATAAATAGATAGTAGATATGGATCTTTGGAGTCTTTGGATTTTAGCAATCGCATTGTGAACCAAGTTGCTTCAGTTCAGGATTGGGGTGTTTCGAGCTTATTGGATTAGCGTCTTTGGAGCTTAGCATTGAAGACATTATCTTTCAGCTGCTGTCACTTTTTTCTTTCGCTATTGTCTTGTATCTCTGATGATGTTGAGCATTTCAATATATCATTGTTGTAAGGATGTTGTATTCGTGGAGTTGTATCAATGATATATTGTTTTTCCTCCGCTGTGTTGCTGTACTTAATGTGTTATAAGCTCCGGCAAACCAGACTCAACATTTGAATCTGCGACATTCGAACACGGGTGATGTATTCGGTGCCGATTTTCGAAGGTCGAGTCTGGGTCATTTCATTTTCTATCAGAGCTGAGGGTTGAGTAAGAACTTTAGCTTAGAAGTATAACACATTAGGTAACTCATTAGAGATAGGGTTACAAATACCCTAGAATGAGTATATCCCTAAGATATTTTTTCCGTATGTCTCAGTAAATTCTCTTGCTATTCATCGATAGTGAGTATGAGTGCAAGAAGAGGATGAGGTAGGGGATAAGGGGTTACCACTACAAATGGTCGATTCCCTACAACAACAAGAAACAACTTTTCTCCTCAATCTCTTTTGATCATCATCCGATATCAATTCTTTGATGGCTTCATGGCAACTTCGGGAAGAAGCTCTGGTATGGTGGTGGCCCTGCGAATCATAACAGAAAGGTTCCTATCATCAGTTTCTCTCAACTTTTCGTTTTTAACTTTAATAAATTTGAAATTTATTTAAAATAAATTGGTTAACAAAAATATGAAGTTAAATTAAATTGTATCCATTTGTCTATTCTTTTGGGTCCCGATATATTCTACGAATGGTTAGTTGCCCTTCGAACTAACCAATACCCCCGCATATTTCGTAGATTTGATCACCCGAGTATTTCATGAAGTGTTGAATGAGTTTGTTCTCGTATTTATTGTTGATATTCTGATTTGGCAAGCCAAATGCAGAATAGATATTCAGTTTGAACTGGTAAAACATTCTCCATCTATTCTATGTTGTCTCCCTGTCTAGCATATTTCGAGGACGAAATTTTCTTAAGGGGGAATCTGTAACGATCCCAGTTTTAAATCAAAATTAAATTGGTAGTTTAGCATTTAATTGTTAATTAATTTGAATTTTTCAAATTAAATAAGATATCTGCCTGTTTATTTATATAAATAGATTGTAATTTGAAATTTGAATTTGCAATTCAAATAAATATATTTGAAAAATAAATTGGATTTGAAAACTCCATATTTTATAATTAATAAAAATTTAATATAATGATTTCCAAAAGCTATTTAAAAGGTTAAAATTCTAATATATATATATACACATGTTTATTTATTTAATGTGTAATTAGATTTTAAAAATCAATTTCTTAAAGTTATAAATATGTATAAATAAATAAGTTTATATACTTTCTTTTTAAATTTGCTTGAATTAAGTATAATTTGTATACATATGAAAATTTAAAACATATGTAAAAATAAAAATAAAATAAGAAACCATGTTACATAAATTTAATTAGTTAATAAAAACATAGATAAGGGATTTAAACATAAATGTGATTGTTTTTTACATTTGTTAAATCCTAAGAACATGCATTAACATGTGCTAGCATAATTTACAAGCGGCATACTTATTCTCTTTCAACATTTAATTCTATGTGTAAGAATGAAATGAGAAAAACCTGACTAATATTTTTCAGTTCAAAGTTTACACTCTTCTTCTCAAAATTCCTTTATCTTCTAAGTTTTAAAAAAAAGCAAATCAAAGTTTAATCAAACTACAACAAGCTGATTTAGAAGCAAATTAAAACAATCAAGCAAAGTTCATCTCAACATCAAGTAGTATAATCAAATTCCAATTTTCAAACTAAACCAGAAAAGAATTCAAACCCTTTTAATTCTAACAATCTGGAAAAACAAGATCGAGATCAAAGAAAAAGGAAAAGAAAAATCAAAAGAGTGCAGGTAAAAATCAAGACGTGGAAATCAAAAACATCAACAACACTTTCTAGTTCAAGTTCAAACCTGATCAAAGATCAAAGCTTCAGTCTCAACCTGATTTAAATAATCAAAACAAAATCAAAGCAAGCTTTCAATTCCAGGTTTCAAAGGAATAAAGCTTCCAGTTTTTCAAATTCAAAAGAAAAGTTCTTGTTCTCTGTCTTTCAAACTAAGGTGAGTAAATTACCACCTTAAATACCTAAATCTTGATATTCGTGATTGATAATTGAGGTGAAGTGATGAAAAATGATTGCATGGATGTGAATATGCTATATATGTGTGTGTATATATATATATATATATATATATATATGAAGTTGTTTGTATGTCTGTATATACATATGTAATTCTGTTCTTAGTTTACAGGCTAAAAATCAACTTCAAAGAAAAAAAAAATTAAAAACTCATTCCCCAATCCTTTTTACGCTTTGATTTCTGAAAGTAAAATGTTTATATATGTATGAAATCATTTCTAAAAATAATTTCAAGAGAAAATATTTAGTAGATATTTTGAAAAAGATCAATTACAATATAATCTTTTCAAGATGGAAAATTCGATCATCATGATTTCGAGTTTTGACTTTACAATCTGTTTTGTATTTGCAAAAAATGAATTGTAATAATTAAATCATGATTTATAAGTTTGGGAATGTAGGGAAATGTTTAGTTGAACGGAATTGTAAAAGTCGTCAATTACCAACGACTAACAAGCAATCGATCTTCGGGTCAGATGTCAGAGGGAGTTTAGGTGATGAAGACTACAGGAAAACTGATCGAAAAATTTCTCGATCATCAAAGCGACAGCATGGCACCAATTTACGATTTTAAACCCAATTTGCTTGTCGAAATTTGAAGAGGAAGTTCATCGGCGTGAGTGGACCGGAAGGGGCAGGACCTAGGGGTATCAAATTTAGGGGTTGTGGTGTTGCTCTAGACGGGATTGTAGAGATTCTGGTGAACAAGATCGTTGGCGCAAGGGAGAATTTTCGATCGAATGTAGTTCCAGTAGGTTGCTGTTCAACTCGATTTCGAGTTCACCGTTGTTTCGTCGATCTGGGTTTTTTTGATGATAGAATAGATGATCGGCGATGTATGGATGATCGCAGCAGGGATCGCTGATGATCAGAATGATCGTACACGTGCACTAGTATCGTTCGTATCAGCTATTTTAAAAATGTTGTGGAAGAAGAAGAATGCTCAAGTTCAAGCAAGGGAAAACAAGAGTTTGACTCGAAGCCAAATTGGGAAGGGTAAAACTCGAAGATGGACTCGGGATTTCTCGAGTTTATCTTGGGTTGTGATTATGCCGGTTTAGATTTTTAAATTTAATCAAGTCTAATTAATTTCCTATTCAATTTTTTTTAAATAAAACTTGTTTTATTTAAATTAGAAATTATTTAAAGGTTTTAAAATGTTTTTAAAATTAACTAAGTTAAAAAAAGTTTTAATGTATATATATAACCTTTGTTTTTGAAAGTTTATTTTAAACAAACTTAGTATTGTGATTAAATAAATGATTAAAGGATGAAGTTTTTTAATCCTTAATTTAACTTAAAAGTTTAAGTTAAGTGGTTAATGATAATTAATTACAAGATTTTTTAACAGGGTTTAAATGATAGTTAAAATAATTAAGATAAAATGTTTTATCTTTTAAGACCTTAAGTAATTAATGATTTATTCATGAAAGTAATTAAAGATTAATTATTTAAGGGATGATTACTTAATGAAAGTAATTAAATGAGTAATTACTTAATTACTTAAAAGGAATTAATTTATGTGATTCATTAATCAATGGGATAAATTAAAGGTTATTTAAATAAGTAAAGGTTGACTACTTAGTAATTAAAGGTTAACTAATTAATTAGTGATAATAATTAATTAATGTAATTAATCAAAGATTGATTTATTACTGTAAGTAATTAAAGGTTAATTACTTTAATTTAATTAAAAGTTGATTAATTAATTTGTTATTGAAGGTTAATTAATGATAAGTAATTAAAGGTTACTTTATTACTTAAATAATTATTACTAAATTAAAAGTAATTGATTAGTGATTTAGGTTGATTAATCAAGTGATTAAAAGATAATTGCTCAATGCAATTAATTCGTGAGTTATTAATACAAGTGATTATGGTTAATCACTTACGGTAATTAATTAAGGATAATTAATTAAATAATAATCAATTAAGGGTTAATTAATTTATGTAATTAATCGAGGATAATTAATTAAAGAAAAATTTAATGATTAAAGGTTAATTATGCAATAATCAAAGGTTGATTGAATTATTAATTAAGGTTGATTAATTTATTATTAAAGATTAATTAATAAATGATTAAACGATAATTAATTAAAATGATTTGCAATTAACAAATGTTAATTAACCAGGATTAGTAATAAATCTGGTTTAAATTAATCATAAATCAGGGGATTAATTGACCTTCCTTGTGATTGATTAAATTGTATTGAATGCCTTGAATTGTTTGATATCCCTGATGTGTGATACTTTGCGATATAATTTGTTTTGATTTGAGCTGTAATTAATGTAATTTATTTATCTGTGATGAATTTATATTGTTTATTTGTAAATCCATGAATGAAGATAAGTTTTATGGGATTATACCGCTTATCGATATTGTTGTGCTTCGATTGTGATGATTGATGATATTGTATTGTTGTGTGTAAAACCCCCGGACTACACCACACACGCACAAATATGGATTTCACGTGGAATTAGTTAAGGCACAGATATTTCGAATTTAAATATTATTTTGTTTAAAAGTTGAATTTTGAATCCAAATGGTTTTGAAGTGAAATTGAGTTGAATATGAAAAGCTTTTGAAAAGGAAGTTTTGAAATTTGAAATTTAGTTGAATATAATATATCCTGTTTAAGTTTTTGAAATCATTTTGGATATTATGGTTTGAAAAGGGGTGATACAAGTTATATAATATATATATGGATTTTTAAACCATCTTTAAAGTATTTTAAAAGTATTATTTTGGGAATTTAAAATTAACCCAAGTTTATATTTTAAAGGCTATAACTTGTGCATATTTGATCGGATTTTTTCGAAATGAAATGTATTTGTTTTCAAATGATAATGGCTTTCCTATAACGAAAGAATTTCCAGTTTTTGTTGAAAAGATTTCAAAACTGAAATTGAAATTGTTTTGAAAGCTATAAATGAATCTTTGTTAAATATTGGTGAACTTTATTTTCAAATTGAAGAGGATCTTAAAGGTGTATCTTTTGTATAAAAGATTTGAAATGGAAATAATTTTGAAAGCTATGAATAAATCTTTGTGAAAGATTGGTGAACCTTGGTTCCAAATTGAAGTGGATTTAAAAAGGTGAATCTTTTGTTTAACAGGATTAAAGTGGAAATTTGTTTAAACCATTTGAAGGAAAGGTTTTGGGTAGTAAGTTGTGATTTAACTAAAATCCCAATATATCCATATGGTTTTAAAATTTACGCTCATTATTCGATTTAGTCGGGAGAGTGCATTATGTCATAAAACCCATTCCGAATAGTGATACTTCGTAATGGATAGCATTTGAAGACTGGTGGTGAAGACCGGGTATTTTCGAGAACGAAAGGGTTACCCGTCGAATGTCTCTTCACCAAGTCGCGCCGGTATAGAGATCTCCATATGTGATGGGGAGTCCGATCGGGGTTGTGAATACCCAGATTGCAAGGGTTCTTTTTAAGTGCCTTCGGTTCTGTTGGAACCCGGAACAGACTTGACGTTACCTTTGAGATGTAAAGCTGGTTCTATCAAATACATTTCTGTATGGTGGTGGAGAATTTATTCTCTTAGCTTAACACTTTTCTCTGAGACGTACGAGCTCAGAGGTTATGTAGTTGATGGTTACTAGTGATACATTCCCAATTTGGTAATGTGGCATACTAAGTGCTGCTGATCATTTGTTGATTAAAGCATGGCTTTTCTGAAAAGCGTAGTTTTATGGGACGAGACTTCATCAGAACCTCACAACTCGAAAATGGTCGAAACAGGAAGGATGCAGCAAGGTTATTGGGGTTAGTGCCCTTTAGGGTATGTCCATTTCCTTTTGGAAAAGGTAGTATCATGGTATGGAGCCCAGATATTTAACCTACGTGGTTGCAGCAAATTTATGCTTTGCGGTTGTTGGTGTCTAGGCCTCGGATAATGGTCGGTAATGACCGGGCGATGGCATACTCGTGTAGTAGTTACCTAGTTACAAAGGTAACCCGGCCTTGTTTTGGTAGAGAGCTGGTTGAGTCTCGGGGCATCCCTCCAGAGGCGTACCCATGTGGCCCAGAAAGTTCCTTTACCTGACCATTTGTTGGAAATCCAAAGAAACAATACGATCCCTTTACGATTGCAGTTTTATAACCTGCCATCTCAGGTGGTAGCTATAGCAGGCATAATATAATAATACCTATGCTGGCTAAAATTAATATTATACTTTCGAAATATTTTTATACTATGCACTAATAATAATATCAAAAGGATTTTGCGTATCAAGCATGTTTGACTATCATAAGGAGAAATCTTCCCCAATTGTGCGATTGCATTGTGTGTGTGCTGGGAGGCCTTATGGCAGTTTCATTTTCCAAAAAGCGTTGCAGATTTCTTTTAAATTCTTTTTGTTTGTTTTGATCAAGGTAAACTATTTTTGTTTGCTCACACCAGTCCCATGACTGACCTAGAGTTTATTGTTCCCTTTCTAAACATTAGGTGCCCACAATTTTCCACTTGGGCAACCTAGAGTCAGGTTATAAATAGATAGTAGATATGGATCTTTGGAATCTTTGGATGCAATCGCATTGTGAACCAAGTTGCTTCAGTTCAGCATTGGGGCTTTTCGAGCTTATTGGATTGGCGCATTTGGAGCTTAGTATTGAAGACATTATCTTTCCGCTGTTGTCGCTTTGTTCTTCCGCTGTTGTCTTGTATCTCTGATAATGTTGAGCATTTCATTGTATCATTATTGTAAAGATGTTTTATTCATGGAGTTTTATCAATGATATATTATTTTTCCTCCACTGTGTTGTTGTACTTAATGTGTTATAAGCTCCGGTGAACTAGACTCAACATTTGAATCTGCCGCATTTTAATACGGGTGATGTATTCGGTGTCGATTTTCGAAGGTCGAGTCAGGGTCGTTTCAAAAATTAAGCTTCTTTCTTCTTTTATTCTTTTTAGTTATAATTCTAGGTTATAACTAGGCCAGTCTTCTTAATTCAGTCCAATTAATATCATAATTAGGCATAATTTCAGTCCAATTCCATTTATATTACACTTTTTATAATTTACATCTTATATTCCATTATTTCGGAATTCTTATAATTTTAATCGATATTTACGTTTAATCTATTCTAATCCATACGCAAAGAAGGAGAAATAAAAGAAAACTGAAAATAGAAGAAAATCCAAAACGTAGGAGAAAGATGTAAATAACGCATAAATAACAGTAAATAAATTTAAAATACTGTAAAAAACCGTTAAATGGAAAAGCTATAATTAACATAAATAAACTAAAATTAACTGAAAAGAATAGCTAAAAAGAAATAGACTGAAAATAAATTTAAAAGTGAAAATAAACAATAAAAAGATATTTCCAAAATCGTAGAAAAACTACAACTATTGGAAACCTTATTATTTTAGATTGCTTAAAAATCTAAATAATTACAGTCACTCATCTGAGACAAAAGATAGAATCCCTTTTTTTACGGCAACCAAAATTCTCTAGAAATCTCCTTTAATTTGTACAATCTCCATCTTTTATTTGATTGTATGTATATATATATATATGTAATATAATTTTATTTTATAAATGAAGAATGAAGGTAAATATTTAAGAGAGAGAAATGGAGGCTAGGTTTTGATTTTAGAGTGAAAACCTAGGTTTGTTTAGGTCTTATTTATAGCGTTTTAAGTGTACTTTCAATCATAGATTAGAATCTCTAGAAACTTCTGCTGACTTATTGCTATGTCAAATCTTACAATCCGCCGTGTCAGCTCCTTATCTTATATTTAATTTACTTAATTACACCCTCAATAATATACAAACTATAAACAACGTTTTCTTCACCTCAATTAATTTCTAATTTGCGACATTTTATTTCATATTAAATTTTCATGCATCTCTCTTTATTCGCATTTTTCATTTCAGCATTCAACATCCCATTTAATTTACATGTTTACGTCTGAAATAAATAAATAAACAACGTATCACTATCTTTCCACATTTACATCTGAAATCAGTAAATTAACATGTCAATTTTTCTCCATGTTTATTTCTAAAATAAACTAATAAATAACTAGAAATTCTTATGCCAATATTGTACATATTCACATTTGAATTAATTGGATGAATAACATGTGAATTGTTATGTCAACACTATATATATTCAAATATAAATTCATTAAATAACATGTGAACTGTTATATCTACATTTTTTTCCATTTTCAGATCTGTAGTAACTAGATAAACAACATATGTCCACAAACGTGTATATATGTTGTGTATTAATTAGTAACCTAATTCTTTACCTTTAAATTGAGCAATCAATTACATTAATTGATTGATATTAATGTTTTTATGTTTAAAAATCAAACCTACCATTACTCTTTACAAACCAGAAAATAACATGCCTTATATTTTCTGTAAGAAATGTAATCCTTCCATAATACACTCTTGCCTTTTCTTTTTAAAATATAACGTTTATTTTATTAAATGCCTTCTTTTTATAAATATATGGTCACATTTTCTCTCATTTACAATAACCCATCTCATTTGAATATCGTCATCTTTTGTAACAAAACAAACTCCCTATTTATAAAATCATACATATATTCAAAAATGAGAAGTTTATTTTATTTACCTCAAAACATGCAATTTTTTTATTTAAAATGTTCATTCCATTTTGACATAATTGCAAGCTCTTATATTAATCTCAATCATAACAATTTAATTCCTTTTTCCCTTTCTAAATGAAGAATTTCAAAAAATCTACTACCAATTAATTTCAATACAAATTTCAAACGAATTATAATCATAAGCACTATTTCTTTTTACTTATAATTATTTGTTAATTCCTCCTTAAATTTTAGGTTGTTACATATATCATTCTCAACACAGAACATCCATATTTCTATTTTAATTATTTATATTGTTTCTTTTAATGTTGATTCATTTTTGTTGATTTTTTAATCAAAAGTACATATGATATAATATAGTGCACTACAGTACACAAACTAACACATGAATACAAAAATAGATATAATATCTGTATATAGAAAATCATCGAAAGAATAAAATTCATTAGCGTTCAATCGTCTATTTTATCAATGTGTATATAATAGTCGCATTTTCTGGAAACACGCTTATTAGATTTCAGTTCGCAAATAATAGTTGGTTTCACTATTTAATATACCATATAATAAGGTCCAAATACAACCGCAACTAGTCAACTAAGACCGTCTCCAATGTAGTACAATGTATAAATTACAAATCTTTAATGATGGTTGTAATACCTTTAGTGCGACACTCTTTTAGTGTCAACGTGAACTACCAAAAATGCCCTTAATACAAATCTTAATATTGCTCGAAAATAGGATCAAACAATTTGCAAATTCAAAACATCCGTCTACAAATATTATCAAATCTTAATATCATTTAAAAATAGAATCTAACAAATAAAGTTCTTTTACAAATCAAAATGTCTATCTACAAATACTATCGAATCTTATATCACTTAAAATTAGGATCTAACAAATAAATTTTTGACCAATAATATAAATAAAAACTCAAACTTAAAAAAAACAGATATTGCTACTTAAAAATAAAATTTAAACATACCACAAATGATTTTAATGAAAAATATGGTTAAATATTTCTACAAATCATTTTCTCTTGAATGTGTTAAACATATACAATTTGCAGAAAATAATTCACATACGAAGCACATGCCGTAATGCTTGTATGTATTATTATGATCCGTAATCAACAATTTACACGATAGAAGTTGGAATGAAACATTTGCTTAATAGAAAATATTTTGTCATGGTACTTTATATATACTTTATATTACAATAATAATAAATATATATAAACAATACATTGCCTCATGTTCAACGCCTATTTGATATGCACAAATATATGGTTACCTGTTAAACATGAATCCAAATATAATTACAAATTTATGACTGATTTCTCGATATTTTCACAACACCATAATACATAATCATTTGTTAAGAGAATATGTTTGGTTCAAATTATATATTTATCATTTTGGAACAAGACGTGAGGCACCTCGCTTTTCTTAATACTGAAAAACGCAACTAAATTATGTTTGCGCACTAATCTTAGATGTCAAAATAGTGAGTCATCGATCATATAATTCAAAATCTAAAAATATGAACAAATGAGGAAAACAACCAGTAGATGTGACCTGCAACTCGACCTTTTTCCCTTTTCATTCACTTGAAAGCATTACCGATATATGAATATATAAAATAAAAAGAAAAGGTCAATCAACTATTTTAGGACTGTGTCTAACTCTATGCACCCCAGCCTAATTTAGGGATACGTGGCTATTGCATATACCCACATACACATTTGAGATCAAATCCACATATTTTTTGTAACATCTCGGTATTTCATGCTATTTGCATCCGCACTTGTCGGACTTGAATTGCTCCAAATATCATATTGTTAATTTATATTTGGCAAAGCTCAGCATATACAGTAAATAAATCAATCACAGACACAGAGTAATATAACAATAAGCAGCGGAAAGATAAATAGTAGTTCATGAAGTTACTATATAAACAATAGAGCATGAAAGAAATGCAGCGGAAATCAAGATACATAGAAGTCTCAATATAGTAGTCAAATAAAAAAATATGAATATATTACTGGAGTCAACTGAATAACTGAAAGCTGAATTGATAGGCGAATCTCCAAGCGAAGCTCCAACTCTAGGGTGAGTCTCAACTCAGTCTGACCCGAGCATAAAGCAAAATACAAAACACTCGAGTCGGGATTAACATTCTTATATTAATAAATCCAACTCAAGTGAAATATCAACTGAAATACAAGTAACTTAAAGGATGTTTGGGATTTCCATCCTCTAAGAATCTAAGGAACTATCTAGTATGTAGTAATATACGCTATTATAATATGTCTATAGTAAAGTAAACTATTAAAATAACGTTAAGCGTTACCCCTATTTCTCTTAACACATTTTTATATATTCTCATAGTTTATACAGTACCGTAACCCCTTCGTAAACTAGAGGCTATCAGAGGGCACTCCATAGGTATGGTACAAAACAAACTCGTAATGGGCTCGATGTGGTAGGTGACACGGCACAACTAGGCAATGCCAGGGTAGATACACCAATTACACTTCCGGGCTGGTGGTAACGCATAGCCGCAACTACTGCCAACTCATCCAACACTCCCATAAAATTCGAGAGTGCACCTAATCAATCACAAAGTAATAGAATGACATCGAAGAACTGTGTCTGATTGGAGGTGCTACCTCACTTGACCCGTCAATTGCTCCTATTTTAGCCACCTTAAGCTAACTTAAGAGAGCCAGTTCCACATATATACCTCATATAGAATCGTCGCTAACCATCCTACTTCATTCGGGAATTTCCACCACGTACACAGTGGTTAAAGTGGTTTTCAGTATTGCCAGAGAGTATGACAATGACTGATCCCAGTCTCTTTAACAACCAAACGTTATTATAATACCGTGGTCATTTCATTTTAAATTGTTTATAATTCATACCAAAATATCATATCATTTCAAAACCATATCAATTTGATATCATTACTCACTTAAAATTATCCATTTTCAAAATCATAGTACTTCAAAGTTATAACACTTTTGAAATTATAAAACTTAGAAGTCATACCACTTTGAAATCATAACTTTGAAATCATAACACTTTACTCTTAAACAATTTAGATATTAATAATAGTATATATAATAAAATAGTTTATATATTAAAATAATTATAAGTTAAAATAGTTTATATTAAAATAATTAGTATATTAAAAGTTGTTTATATTTAAAATAGTTTATATATTAAAATAACTTATAAAATAAAATATTTTTATACATATTAAAAATGCTTTATATAATAAAAATAGTTTCCTAAGTTCACAAAATCAATTCAAATCAATTAAAATTTCAAAATGTCATTTAAATCAAATCCCATTGAAATCAAAATCCCATTTCGATTCAATTCAAATCTCAATAAACCATTTTATACCGATTTCAAATATAGATTTGAACTACAAAAATAATCCATTTCGATTTCAATAGATTTCAAAGTTTAAAATATTTAAACCTTTACAATAACTCAATTTGATAAGTTCATTTATATTTCAAATTTAACTTCATATTTGATTAATATTGAAATATTCAATTAGCCAATCTAATATCATTTAAATAAAACCTTAAATTACAAATAAACAAAATATCCCATTTGAATTTATTTTAAATTTCACAATATTCATTTAATCACGATAAAGCAGAATCAAGTTATAAAATCATATCTTCAAAATCTCAAATTCAATAAGTTTCAAATCAATTTTATTTAATATAATTCTTAAACAAATAAAATTTCAAATCAATTTCTATTTATCTTTCCAACATTAATTTATAATAATTATTATAAAAATCTATTATTAAAATATAAATTTAAATAAATATATGAACATAATATATACTAATTAAATGAAATTTTATTAAATTAAAGCTTATTATTAAATTTATTTTAAATTAAATTTATATATATATATATATTAAAATGGTAAAATTATAAGAAAAATGTTAAAAATTATATTTTCAAAACTAACTTATAAATTTAAAATTTCCAAACATATAATTTTTAAAATCTAAAATTTAAACCTTTATAAAAATAACATTTATTTATATTTAATATGTGACGACCCAGACGTTCAGCCTTCGAAAATCGACATCCAATACATCACCCGTATTCAAATGCCGGAGATTCAAACGTTGGAGTCTGTATCGCTGGAGCTATAACAAATTAGATAATAACAACACAATGGAAACAAAATAAATTTCACTGATACACTACATGGATTACAACGTTCTACAACAAGTGACCATCATCATCAGAGCTATACATATAATACACGACAGCGGAAAGATAATATAACAGCAGAAAGATAGCATCAACCTTGTCATCCAAAAGATTCCAACATACTGCAACTTCATATCTCCAAAGCTCCAAAGAAAAAAGATCAAAACCAAAAGCTTCCTCACCGAAGTCTTTCGAATTCAATCTACTTAGCTCCAACCTACTGATAACCTGACTCTAGGATGCCCGTGTGGAAAATTAGGGGCGGCTAGAGTTTAGAAAAGGGAACAATAAACTCCAAGTCAGTCATGAGACTAGTGTGAGAAACTAAAACAGTTATTTGTAAAAAAAGAAAAGAAAAAGAAATCCGTTCATGCTTATGAAAAATGAAACTACCATAAGGTCTCCCGGCAAACACTCAAATGCAATCACACACATGGGGAAGGTTTCTCCTTATAGTAGTCAAACATGCTTGATACGCGAAAATCATTTTGATATTATTTTTAGTGCATAGTGTGGAAAAACTTTTTGAAAGTATAATATTAATCTTAGCCAGCATACATACCATTATAGTATGCCTACTATAGCTGCCATGTTAAATGGCAGGTTCTACAAATTAAATCGTAAAAGGCTCGTATTGTTTTGTTTGGATTTCCAACAAATGGCCAAGGCTAAGGAACTTCCGTTATCCGAATGGGTACGCCTCTGGAGGGACGCCCCGAGAACCCAACCAGATCTCTGCCAACACAAGGCCGGGTTAACTTTGTAACTAGGTAACTAACTTCGATGAGTATGCCATCCCATGGTCGTAACCGATCTTTATCGAGGTACCTCAATTTCCAACAATCACATAAGCAAAATATCTAGGATCCATACCAGAAAACCACTTTTTATCCAGAAGGAAATGCACATACCCTTAAGGTAGCGAACCCATAACCTTACTGCATCCTTCCTGTTTCGACCATTTCCCGAGGTGTGAGGTTCGATGAAGTCTCGTTCCACAAAGCTACGCTCCACACAAAAGCCATGCTTCGATCAACCAATTCTCAAAACTTAGCATGCCACATTACTAAATTAGGAATATATCACTAATAACCATCAACTACATAACCTCTGAGCTCGTACGTCTCAAAGAAGGGTGTTAAGCTATGAGAATAAATTCTCCGCCACCAAACAAAAATGTATTTGATAAAAACCAGCTTCATATCTCAAAGTGTAATGTCATACATACATCCATACAAGTCCATCCTAGGTCTGAATGGAACCGAAGGCACTTCATCCAATTAAGGAAAGAAGTCCTTGCAAAACCGGATATTCCCAATATTGACCAGACTTTCCATCACATAGGGTAATCTCTATACCGGAGAAACTCAGTTCAGAGACAATCAACAGGCAATCCTTTCATTTTCGAAAATACACGGTCTTAAACCACCATCTTCAAATGCAATTCCATTCCGTCATATCATTATTTGGAATGGGTTTTCGACTTAATTCCCTCCCTCGGCTTTTCTGAATAATGAGCGCTTATTTAAAACATATGGATACAAATTTCCATCTTTAATCTTTTAAAACAAAAGATCCACCTTTAAGATCCGATGTGGTTTTCCGATAGCCATTTGGAATTCGATCCCGGTCTCATCGAAATTCAAATGCCGTCTTAAAGGCCAAGTTATTTAAGTAAACATTTTTAATTCAATTCAGAAGTTCACATTCACACAACAATACATTATAGATAAATAACTTATAGTTATCACGGCATAATCCAAGCAATTCATATCACAGAATATTACAAATCAGAGATATCAAACAATTTAAGGCATTCAATATAATCCAATCATCCATAAGCAAGATTAATTAATCACATGTTTGATAATTAATTTAATTTAAACCACATAAATTAATTACTTATGAATTAGTTTCCTAATCTTGCTTAATTAACATTAATTAATTACAAACCTTGTTGTTATTATTTTAATTAATTAATGAAATTAATTAATCATCCTTAATTACCTACATTAATTAATCATCCTATAATTACCAATTAATTTCCCTTAATCTTTAATTAATTATCCTTTTATCATTAATTAATTAACCTTTAATTATTGATTAATTAACCTATTAATATTAATATTAAATAATAAACCTTTAATTATTAATTAATTAATTATTCTTTAATTACTTTCATTAATTAATTTATTAAATCTTTAATTACCCAAAACCTTAATTAATTTAAAGATAAATTGTTTATCTTAATTAATTAATTATCAGTAAAAATCTTTATTTAATAAACCTTGGAATTAATTATCATTAACACATAAATTAACTTAAGATCTCTAAGTTAATTAATGATTTTAAAACATTTGACCTTTTAAATTAACTATTTTAATTACACTATTTAAATTTATTTAAATAAACTTAAGAATTAACTTAATTAATTTGAGTTAAAATAAATTATACAACTTTTATCTAACCAAATATTTAAAAACATTTATTATATAAAAGAAAATTTATTTTAAGAAAATACTTTAAAACTTGATTTATTTTAATTTTAAAAACTTGCTTTATTTAAAATCATAAAATTGTAACAACAAATACCCGAGTCAAAACCCAAGCCAACTCATCACTCTCTCGAGACCAAACCCGAGCCATCTTCCCAACTTTTTTTTCTGTTATGTTTTAGATTTTAAAAAATATTATCAACAGCTAAATCACTCGCGAACAACTCGATCACAATCCCAAGCCATCCCTTGTTTTCCCCCAGTTCAATCCCGAGACAATTACCTTCTCCTCAAACCTGAACCCACTAACACATGTGCACGTGCACATGAGTTTTCCATCGCTCTGACCATTGCCTCCACCATCCACAAGTCATCGATGACCTCTCCTAGGATTCCGACCACCTAGAACCCCGTATCAATCTTGAACTCGAAATCGAGCACACATAAACCCACTGGAACAAAACCGATCATCCAAGAACCACCTCGACCCGACGCGTACGACCACCAGAGCCTTTGCGATCCCGACCATAGCTTCGCCGAACAACCACGCATCTATTCCCCCACCACCGGTCAACTCCGGTGGATCGACGACGGCACAGCAACCCGAATTCCAACATCAACCAAAACTTGAGTTTAAACCCTAGATCCTCGTCGTCCTGTCACCCACGGTTGTCTAGAATTCCATCGATTATTTTTCCCATGATCATTGACCAACTAGCAACCTTCGGCCTCAACCCTGAGGTTACACGACCTCGCGATCACTAGAAATTTACATAATTCCTTTTCCCGTTCATCTCGCAAATTCTCCACGAATACAAACTTAAAAATCATGGCATTATTATTAAAAATCATCATTTCTAAGTACGAATCAGATTATAAAGTCAAAACATCAAAATTTAACAGTTGATTTTCTGATTTGAATTTATTTGCACTTTAATTTCTTGTTTTCTAAATAATTTACCCAATATATTCACTTGGAAATATTTTTAAAATTAAGATCTTGTTTATTCAAACCTATTTTGTTTAAACATCCAAGACTAAAAATAATTAGGGGGTGAGGATTTGAATTTTGAAATTGTTTAAAGTCTGTAAACATAGAATAGAGGCATATTTGCCTGTACACAGACATGTGCACACAAATTCTTCATATATACAGACATGCAAGCACATTTTTTTACATCCATACAAACATTTTTCACACATACTTTCAAGTATTTATGTCATACAAACAAGATATAACAGGTTTAAGATTTTAAAAAGGTAGTTTACTCACAGTTTGATGTTTGAACAAAGGATCTAGAGTTTGTTTTGAATTTGAAAACTGGGAACTTAGATTTGATCTTGAACTTTGAAAATTGCTTTTGATCTTGCTTGCTTCAGGTTTGAGGTTTGTAAAGATTTGTTTGCTTATTTCTTTTACCTCTGGTTTGTATAGGATTTTAGTTTTGAAAAATAAGCGATGGAAGAAAATGAAAGAGTAGAGAAGTAGATGTATATATATATATATATATAGCCTTGAAATCCTTTTTATTTATTATTTTTTAAAATGAAAATAAATGTGACACTTGTATGTTGCATGTTACAATTTAGTTTACACTTGTAAACACATATCTTCAAAAGCCTACACATGTCTTTATTCATGTAATTAATATTTTTATATAATTTATATTACATTTTCTATTTAGTTTTATATTAATATGTGTTTTATGTTTTTATATTTGAACTTTTCCTTTATTTACATTTATATAATCTTAAAAGAAAATGATTTAAAACTAAATTATACACTAATAAAAATCACATATATATTATTTTTAAATCCAATTATTTTTTTAAGATATTTATATTCGAATTCCAAATTCAAATTCTATTTACAATATATATATATATATATATATATTTAAACAAACCCATATCTTATTTGTTTTGGAAAATTTCAAATTAATTCGCAAATTAATTCTAAAAATTATATTAATTACTAAATTAAATTTGGCTTAAAAACGAGGTCGCTACAAATTTTCCCCTTAAGAAAATTTCATCCTCAAAATTTGATAGACAGGGAGACAAACAAAGAACATATGAACACATATAAAGATAGAGAAATGGCTTACCAGATCAAGCCGAAGTATCCACTCTACATTTGGGATAGGACTTCTGCATGTTTTCCTCAGTTTTCCAAGTACAATCATTCGGATCTCTACTCCATTGTACTTTCATTAATTTCACCCCTTTATTCCTTAACCGCTTTTCATCTCAACCAATAATCTTCAATGGTTCTCTTTTCATCGCCAAGTTAGGCATGATTTCCAAATCCCGTTGAGCGGCCTCCTCAATGATATGATCTGGGACATGCACATACTTTCGAAGGTGTGAAACATGGAACACATTATGCACGCCAGCTAACCAATTAGGTAACTGCACTCGATAAGCCAAAGGACTGATCCTCTCAAGTGTAGGAAAGGCCCAATAATGTGGTGCAATCTTACCCGTCTTCCAAATCTCAAAACTCCATGCATTGGAGAAACTTTTAAGAAAACTGAATCTCCAACCTGAACTCTAAAGTTCTTCTCATTTGGTCGTCATAACTTTTCTGTCGACTCTGGGCAGTTTTCAACTTCTTCCAAATGAAATCAACCTTCTCAGAAGCTTCCCTTATCATGTCTGGACCAAGAACGAGCCTATTACCCGACTCAATCCAACACATAGGTGATCTACAAGGACGACCATGCAATGCTTCGAAAGGAGCCTTTCTAATACTGACCAGATAACTATTATTATACGAAAACTCAACCAAATGCAAATGGTCCTCCCATGAACCTCTAAAATCAAGAATACAAGCAAGCAAAAGATCTTCCAAGATTCTATTTATTCTCTCAGTTTGCCCATCAGAATGCGGGTGGTAATCAGTACTGAATTTCAACTTGGTTCCTAGTGCGGCTTGAAATACCTCCCAAAATCTACTAGTAAAGATCAGGTCTCGATCACTCACTACATTACTTGGCATTCCATGGAGTCGAACAATCTCCTTTACATATAACTCTGCCAAATTCGCTACCGTACGGGTGGATTTAAATGGAATAAAGTGGGCAGTCTTGGTCAGACGATCCACAATAACCTAAATCGCCTTATTACCCTTTCGAGTTCATGGCAAACCATCTACGAAATCCATAGACACTTGGTCCCATTTCCATTTGGGCACTTCTAGTGGTCGGAGTAAACCTTCCATCTTCATTTGATCATTCTTTATTTGTTGGCACGTTGCGCATCGACTAACAAAAATGGATACATCCCTCTTCATTGTTTTCCACTAGAAGGTCCTCTTAATATCTCGATACATTTTGTTAACCCCTAGATGGATATTGAACTTGGATTTGTGACATTCGTCCAATACTTCACGTTTGAGATCTGGGATGTCTGGGACACAAATCCTCCCTTTCAACCTTATAATTCCACTATTATAGATTTCAAAGCTGGAATCTTTGCCTCGATGTATTCTCCCATAAATATCTTGAAGAAACCTGTCTTCTTTTTGCTTACTAGCAATCTTCTCAAGAAGAGTGGGGGTGACAATAAGATAAGCAAGAACAGCATGTCTTCTACTCAAAGCATTAGCTACCACGTTGGCTTTACCAGGTGTATACTGAATATCCAGGTCATATAACGCTAAGAATTCCAACCAACGTTGTTGTCTTAGATTCAAATCCTTTTGGGTAAAGAGGTATTTCAAAGATTTATGGTCGGTGAACAATTCAAAATTTTCACCCAGAAGATAATGACGCCAGATTTTCAAAGAAAAGATAACTGCCAAAAACTCAAGATCGTGGGTCGGGTTGTTCTTCTCATGTGGTCGCAATTACCTACTTGCGTAGGCAATCACTCTACCCTTTTACATTAGAACAACACCCACTCCTTCACCACACGCATCTGTGTAAACAGATAGAACTTTATTCCTGTTAATAATGGCAAGAACGGGAGCAATGGTCAACCTTTCTTTAATTCTTGGAATACTTCCTCGCACTTTGAAGTCTAAATAAATTTGGCATTCTTCATAGTCAACTTAGTTAATGGACTGGCTAACTTAGAGAAATCCTGGACAAACTTTCGGTAGTATCTGGCTAATCCCAGAAAACTTCTGACCATCTTTGGGGTTGTGGGTTGCTTCCAATCTAGGATAGCGAAAACCTTACCAGGTTCTACAGAAATTCCTTCTTCTGTTATAATATGTCCCAAGAATCTAACTTCTTTTACCAAAATTAACATTTTGAAAACTTGGCAAAAAGAATATTCCTCCTCAATATTTCCAAAACTATTTTTAAGTGTTCGTCATGCTCTTCTTTAGTTTTGGAATAAACTAAAATATCATCAATAAATACGAGAACGAACTTATTCAATACTTCATGAAAAACTCGGGTCATCAGGTCTACGAAATATGCATGGGCATCGATTAGTCCGAAGGGCATAACTAACCATTCGTAGAATGTATCGAGACCCCTAAAAGCAGTTAAATGTATACAATCTTTTGCAATTCTCAGTTGATGGAATCCTTGGGCTAGGTCCATCTTGGAAAAGAATCGAGCACCATGTAACTGATTAAACAGGTAGTCGATTCGAGGTAAAGGAAATTTATCTTTAAGGGTTAACTTATTAAGATCATGATAATCTATGAACAACCTCAAGGATCCATCGGACTTGGCTACAAATACTACAGCTGAACCCCAACTGGAACGACTAGATCGTCTAAATCCTTTCTCCAATAAATCATGAATTTGCTTAACTAGCTCTACTCTTTCCTTTGGTGCCATCCTACAACCTGCATGCACAACTAGACGGGCATTGGGAACCAAGTCGATTCTAAATTCGATTTCCCTATGCGGAGGTAAAGACTTAACTTCTTCAAATACGTCCAAAAATTGTCGAACAATAGGTATGGATTCCAAACTCGGGTCGGGATACCCTAAAGTATACATTATCTTATCCCTCTTTAGACTTGGATCCTCACAAGAAATCACAACAAAATTCCCTAGCTTGGTTTTGACCGAAATCATTCTATTGATACAATCTAATTTAGCTTCATATTTTGTTAACCAATTCATTCCAAGTAAAATCTCAAATTCATTAAAGTCAAGAACGAAAAGCTATTAGGAAACTGATGATGAGAATACAAAATAGGAACTTTTCTACAACGTAAACAAAGATTCGCAGGGCCTCCTACCAGGTTCTTGACACAAATAGGTTTGTCCATGATATCGGGTTCAAGATTTAACTCTTCTACAATTTGTTGGGAAATAAAACTATGAGTGGCTCCAGTGTCGAATAGAACTCTAACAATTTTATCATAATTAAGAAGATTACCTTCCAAAACTCCTTTTCCTTTATCAACGCTTGAGGTTGAAGGTTCATTCTTGATTGCATATACCTTTGCTACTTGGGTCTGCTTCATTACTGAGCATTCTCTAACCATGTGTCCTGGCTTATGGCAATAGTAGCATCCTTGCTTCGTGTTCTGACTTCTTAGTTTGATCCTTCTTCCCTTGCTTCTTGGGCTTCTTGCACCTATTTGAGTAATGCCCTTTCTCCAAACAATTGAAACATGTAACATTCTTCGTCTTGTTCTCCTAAGTATCCTTCTTTTCTTTACCTTGTCAAGGCTTCTTTCCTCCAAACTTTCTCTTCTTCCAATTTGGATTACTTCCGCTTCATTTCTCTTCCGGAATCTCTTGTTTATCTAAGGTGGGATATCTATATCGCATGTCTATCAAATCAGCAAAAGATTCCTTCACATGGCATGTCATCCTTTCATGAAACTTCTTGTTCATCCCTTTAATAAATCTCTCATTCTTCTTAAGAAGGGTATTCACCAATTCAGGTCCAATTTGGGATAACTCATTAAACTTATTTAAGTATTCTTTAAAAGATAGATTTCCTTGCTTCAAATCGGTAAACTCTTGATACATCTTGGAAATACCAACAGAAGGCAAATAACACTACTCAAATACTTGCTTGAATCTATCCCATGTAAACTCATCCTCCGATTCGGCGAAAGTAATGGTCTCCCACCACGCCAAAGCTTCTTCCTAGAGCTGCCAGGAAGCGATCAACCTCTTTTGATCATCATCCAATTTCAATCCTTTGAAAATCCTTTCAGAAGATCGAATCCAGGCTTGCGCTTCTATAGTAGTCTCCGTGCCTTTGAATGGTTTCCCTCCAAGTGTTGAGAAATTCTGATATAACTCTGTCGGATTTGGCTGGGGTTGGATGGGAAGAACTGCTCCTTCCATTACTATAGTTGCAGGGTCTCGACCATTTGTAGTGGTACTCCCCCTTCCCATACCTCGTCCTCTTCTTAAACTCATTCTCACTATCTGTAAATAGTAAGAAAATTGGTTTAGGCATACAGATGGGATATCTTAGGGAATATACTCATTTTAGGGCATTTCTAACTATATCTCTAATGAGTCACCTAATGAGTTATACTCCAAAGCTAAAGTTCTTACTCAACCTTCAGCCGTGATACCAAATGTGACAATCCAGACTTTCAACCTTTGAAAATCGGCATCCAATACATCACCCATATTCAAATGCCAGAGATTCAAACGTTGGAGTCTATATCGTTGGAGCTATAAAACATTAGATAATAACAACACAATGGAAACACAATAACTTTCATTGATACACTACATGGATAACAACATTCTACAACAAGTGACCATCATCATCAGAGCCATTTATATAAACATGATCGTGGAAATATAATATAACAGGGGAAAGATAGCATTAACATTGTTTTCCAAAAGAGTCCAACATACTACATCTTCATATCTCTAAAGCTCCAAAGCAAAAAGCTCAAAGACAAAAGCTTCCAAACCGAAGACTTCCAAATTCACATCTACTTAGCTCCGACCTACTGATAACCTGACTCTAGGCTGCCCATGCAGAAAATTAGGGGCAACCAGAGTTTAGAAAAGGGAATAACAAACTCCGAGTCAGTCATGGGACTGGTGTGAGAAAATAAAATAGTTATTTTTACAAAAAGAAAAGAAAAGAAAACCCATTCATGCTTTTGGAAAATGAAACTGCCATAAGGTCTCCCGGCACACACTCAAATGCAATCACACACATGGGGAAGGTTTCTCCTTATGGTAGTCAAACATGCTTGATACGAGAAAATCCTTTTGATGTTAGTTTTAGTGCATAGTGTGGAAAAACTTTTCGAAAGTATAATATTAATCTTAGCCAACATACGTACCATTATAGTACGCCTACTATAACTACCATGTTAAATGGCAGGTTCTACAACTAAAATCGTAAAGGGATCGTATTTTTTGTTGGATTTCCAACAAATGGCCAAGGATAAGGAACTTTCTTTATCCAAATGGGTACGCCTCTGGAGGGACGTCTCGAGAACCTAATCGGATCTCTGCCAACACAAGGCCGGGTTATCTCTGTAACTAGGTAACTAACTGTCACGAGTATGCCATCCCCCGGTCGTAACCGACCTTTATCGAGTTACCTCAATTTCCAAAAATCACATACGTAAAATATCTGGGCTCCACACCAGAATACCACTTTTTATCCAGAATAAAATGCATATACCCTTAGGGTCGCGAATCCCATAACCTTGCTACATCCTTCCTATTTCGACCATTTCTCGGGGTGTGAGGTTCGATGAAGTCTCGTCCCACAAAGCTACGCTTTACACAAAAGCCATTCTTCGATCAACCAATGCTCAACACTTAGTATGCCACATTACCAAATTGAGAATATATCACTAATAACCATCAACTACATAACCTCTGAGCTCGTACGTCTCAAAGAAGGGAGTTAAGCTAAGAGAATAATTTATCCACCACTAAACAAAAATGTATTTGACAGAAACCAGCTTTATATCTCAAAGTGTAATGTCATACATACATCCATACAAGGCATCCTGGGTCTGAATGGAACCAAAGGCACTTCGTCCAATCAGGGAAAAAAGTCCTTGCAAATCCGAATATTCCCAGTCTCGATCGGACTTCCCATCACATAGGGTAATCTCTATACTGGATCAACTCGGTGCGAAGACAATCAACAGGCAATCCTTTTGTTTTCGAAAATACCCAGTCTTCAACCACCGTCTTCAAATGCAATTCCATTCCGTCGTATCATTATTCGGAATGGGTTTTCAACTTAATGCCCTCCCCCGGCTTTTCCGAATAATGAGCGCTTTTTAAAAACATGTGGATACAAATTTCAATTTTTAATCTTGTAAAACAAAAGATCCACCTTTAAGATCCGATGTGGTTTTCTGATAACCATTTGGAATCCGGTCCCGGTCTCATCGAAATTCAAATGCCGTCTTAAAGGCCAAGTTGTTTAAGTAAACAATTTTAATTAAATTCAGAAGTTCACATTCGCACAGCAATACATCACAGTTAAATAACTTACATTTATCACAACTCAATCCAAAGCAATTCATATAACATAATATTACAAATCAGAGATATCGAATAATTCAAGGCATGTAATATAATCCAATCATCCATAAGCAAGATTGATTAATCACATATTTGATAATTATTTAATTTAAACCAAATATATTAATTACTTATGAATTAGTTTCCTAATCCTGCTTAATTAACATTAATTAATTACAAACCCTTTCGTTATTATTTTAATTAATTAACGAAATTAATTAATCATCCTTAATTACTTACATTAATTAATTATCCTATGATTATTGATTAATTTCCCTTAGTTATCAATTAATTATCCTTTTATCATTAATTAATTAACCTTTAATTATTGATAATTAACCTATTAATATTAACTAATTAACCTTTAATTATTAATAAATTAATTAATTATTCTTTAATTACTTTCACTAATTAATTTATTAAATCTTTAATTACCCAGGACCTCGATTAATTTAAAGATAAACCGTTTATCTTAATTATTACTTAATTATCATTAAAAATCTTTATTTAGTAAACCTTGGACTTATTTATCATTAACACATAAATTAACTTAAGATCATTAAGTTAATTAATGACTTAAAAACATTTCACCTTTTATATTAACTATTTTAATTACGCCATTTAAATTTATTTAAATAAACTTAAGAATTAGCTTAATTAATTTGTGAGAAAATAAATCATACAACTTTTATCTAACCAAATATTTAAAAAAGCATTTATTATATAAAAGAAAATTGATTTTAAGAAAATAGTTTAAAACTTGATTTATTTTATTTTTAAAAGCTTTCTTTAGTTAAAATTCTAAAATTGTAACAACAGATACCTAAGTCAAAACCCGAGCCAACTTATCACTCTCAGAAGAGAAACCCGAGCCATCTTCCTAACTTCTTTTTTTTCTGTTATGTTTTAAATTTTAAAAACTATTACCAACAGCTAAATCACTCACGAAGACTCAATCATAAACCCGAGCCATCCCTTGTTTTCCCCGAGTTCAATCCTGAGACCATTACCTTCTTCTCAAACCCGAACCCACTGACACATGTGCACGTGCACACGAGTTCGTCGTTGCTCCGACCATTGCCTCCACCATCCACAAGTCGCCGATGACCTCTCCTAGGATTCCGACCACCCAGAACCCCGTGTCGTTATCGAACTCGAAATAGAGCACACCAAACCCACTGGAACAAAACAGATCATCCAAGAACCACCTCGACCAGACGCCTACTACCACTAGAGCCTTCGCGATCCTGACAATAGCTTCGCCGACCAACCACGCATCTATTACCCTACCACTGGTCAACTCCGGTGCATCGACGACGGCACAACAACCCGAATTCCAACATCAACCAAAACTTGGGTTTAAACCCTAAATACTCATCTTCTGGTCACTACGATGGTCTAGTATTCCACCGATCATTTTTCCCATGATCGTTGACCAACTAGCAATCTTCGGCCTCAACACCGAGGCAACATGACCTCGCGGTCACCGGAAATTGACATAATTCCTTTTTCGGTTCATCTTGCAAATTCTCCAAGAATACAACTTAAAAATCATGATATTATTATTAGAAATCATCATTTCTAAGTACGAATCAGATTATAAAGTCAAAATATGAAAATTTAACAGTTGATTTTCTAACTTGAATTCGTCTCCACTGTAGTTTCTTGTTTTCTAAATAATTACCTAATATATTCGCTTGGAAATATTTTTAACATTAAGATCTTGTTTATTCAAACCTATTTTGTTTAAACATCCAAGCCTAAAAAGAATTATGGGCTGAGGATTTGAATTTTGAAACTGTTTAAAGTCTGTAAACTTAGAACAGAGGCATATTTGCCTATACACAGGCATGCATACACAAATTCTTCATGTATACAGACATGCAAGCACATGTTTTACATCCATACAAACATTTTTCATATATACTTTCAAGTATTTATCTCATAAAAACAAGATATAACAGGTTTAAGATTTTATAAAGGTAGTTTACTCACAGTTTGATTATTGAACAAAGGATCTAGAATTTGTTTTGAATTTGAAAACTGGGAACATAGATTTGATCTTGAACTTTGAAAATTGCTTTTGATCTTGCTTGCTTTAGGTTTGAGGTTTGTAGAGATTTGTTTGCTGATTTCTTTTATCTATGGTTTGTACAGGTTTTCAGTTTTGAGAAATAAGAGACGGAAAAAAATGAAAGAGTAGAGAAGTAGATGTGTATATATAGCCTTGAAATCCTTATTTCATTGGTTGATAAGACTAAACGCCAAACTGATGGAAAATACATAATAAAAAAAGAATATGTTGATAAAAAAAATTTCATGAATCTGTTGCACAACACAGCAATATACTTATGACTAAAAACAACAAAAATTATTATAATTTCCTTATTCTTGCGCCGAGGAATAGAAAAGAAGCACAAAGAGTAATAAATAAAGAATTTACTCCATTTTTATGAATTAATTTAGTAACTATTTCGAACAAATCTCAAAATTCTAAACTACCCGTTATCCAATAAAATTCCTAATGATAAACCAAAATCCCCTATACGATTGGTTACAAAAGCTTTTTGACAAGCACTTGCTACTTATTATTTTTAAAAATGAAAATAAATGTGACACTTGTATTTTGCATGTTACAATTTAGTTTACACTTGTAAACACATATCTTTATAAGCCTACACATTTCTTTATTCATGTAATTAATATTTTTATATTATATTTTCAATTTAGTTTTATATTAATATGTGCTTTATGTTTTTATATTTAAACTTTTCCTTTATTTATATTTATATAATCTTAAAAGAAAATGGTTTAAAGCTAAATTATACACTAATAAAAATCACATATATATTATTTTTAAATCCAATTAATTTATTTTTCTAAGATATTTATATTTGAATTTCAAACTCAAATTCTATTTACAATCTATATATATAAAAACAAACCCATATCTTATTTGTTTTGGAAAATTTCAAATTAATTCACAAATTAATTCTAAAAATTATATTAATTATTAAATTAAATTCGGCTTAAAAACGGGGTCGTTACATAATACTTAAAAATGAATATTTATCAAAACCGTATATTTCCCTTTTAAAAACATTGAAAATCATTTTAAATAAATAAATAAATAAATATACACATATACATAGACCAACGATGTCTATATATAATTTTCTATCTTATGGTCAAGTGATACAGATAACTTATCATTTCAATCAACAATTAAATATCTATAGGTATATATCATTTCAACCCGAAATCCCAAAATTTAGTTTAATGAAAATTGTTTGGGTTTATCATTTCAACCCGTAATGATTTTCTCCTATTCTACAAGATCGTTCAGGTGTGTGTCATTTCAACCCATAGGGAATTTTAAACTAACAGGGAACTTGTAGGGTGAGAACAGTGATGATAATAATATAACATATCAACAACAGGCATATATCATCAATAACAGATAAAATATAAATAACTGATCATGATGTCAGATGTCACAGGTGAATAGTTACAGAAAATGACATATCATATATAGCAATTAAATAACTAGCAACAACATATTTCAATTATCGTTTCAAATGAAATCAAATTTAATAAATATAAGAATGTTAATCGTGAGTGATTGCTCATCTTTCGAGGCTAGAATGAACGAGAATGAGATGAGTTACGAATCCAAGCACAAATTTGACGACAAGGCTGATAAATACGAATTGATGAAAACGAATCATAACCATCTTGATATAACTGAAACAAAATATACATTATAAGTTTTCTCTAAAAACAATTTTTAAAACATACATTTAAAATACGATACATATATTATATTATTATTTCTAAAAATCAATATTCAAATTCAAATACATATTTAAATTATATATATATATTTTAAATAAATACTAAATTTAAACACATATACAATAAAATCTTTATATATTTTTATCCAAAACCCAGACTCATATATACTTGTATAAATAGACTAATATAAATCATGTACTAAGTTACATACTAACTATAGGAACAAGTAATAATACACACACACACACACACCATATGTAACTTAAGGTCAAAATAATAATATATAACTTATATAAATTGATAAAAAAATCAAACAGATTGCAAATCTGTTATAAACAAATATACATACCAAATATATACAAACATAACACATACCATAACTTATCAACTTATAGTACCCAATATGCTTATAAACAGCATTAATTCATAAATATACATATGATATAATAAAATTTTGGGAACTAACCCTATATATACCAATCAGTATAAACTAATATGTAAACAAATATACATAAACTGACCCATCATAAAACACATATATATATATATATATATATATATAAACACAAACATAAAAACACAACTTATATAAAACATAAGTTTTCCTCTTCAAATATATCCAAATGCAAATCGTGTACACTCAAAAATTGAAACTGTAATTGAAGAAAATATAAACATGGAAACTAAAGCATAAACATCTCATACCAGTAGCATGCATAATAGACAGGAAGGGGTCAACTGCACGGGTATAGGGCTGTTGAATTGAAGGTGGAAGGCTTAGTTCAAGCGAGTAGATGATGGCGACTAATGGAGAGTTTTAGCTCACATGGGGTTTGGGAGGTGCGAGTTGGGGTTTGGTGATTGGGAAGAGGGATCGTCTGTGTGTTGCTAGAGGAGGGTTTGGGTGAGAGCAGGAGAAATGGGGTGGTTGCGAGGTGGCATTGTGGTCTCGGAATTAGAGGGTGGAAGGCACTGGTTGCCGGGCTTTGTGTGGAGGGGAGGGAAAGTGAGGGAGGAGAGAGGGAGAGAGTGGTAAAGGCGGGGGCGACTGAAGGGGATGGCTGCAAGGTCGGCACGTGGATTGGTCTAGGTGTGTTGGGTAATGGGTTGTGCGGCAAGATGTGGTGGCTTGGCAAATCTGGAAAGGTAGCGATGCAAACTAAAGAGAACAGGTGTGTCATGGTTGTGTGACCTGCTACTTTCACGCATGGGATGATGGAGAGAGAGATATGCGAGTATAGGAAAATAGTGCAAGGTAAACGAAGGGTCAGAGAAATGAACCAGCTAATAAATAATGAAATCGAAATTATGTTTCAAACAGTGGGAATACAAATAGTCACACCTGAATTTATGGAGATAATAAAAGCAAATAGCCATTGAGTTTATATGGTAGACAATATGAAAGACACGGGACCAAAAGATTCAAAACATGTATCGATACGGTTGACATTTCATTGATTTCGTCGCGTACCGAAATCCATAATTCACAAATGAATATACTGTGGAGGTCAGCACGATGAGATGAACAGAACGGTATATAGATATGGGCGATACGATTATTCTATTAAAAGTCTATATTCGCTAACAAACTGCTGCAAGTTCGTCGGAAATAAGATAAACGAAGCAATAACAGTCTAACTTTGACGAAACGAAATATGACATCTCGCTCAGAAGATGATTTACAAATTTATTATATAAAAATATTCAGGCTTGAAAAACATTTATTTACATCAATTTTTAACTGATTTAAATTTAAATAAAATTATACAATAAAATAATACTTCATATTATTAGATGAAAATTTGTTATTTCCTATATGTATGTAGACGTATTCCAAATTTCAAATTTTCATTTCAAAATTTAATTTTTTAAAAATTTCATAAAAATTTAGTTAATTGCTTAATAAAAACCATTAAAATTTACGAGTCGTTATAGTTTTGTTTCCTCTTCTTCTTTAACATCAAATACTCGTTACTGCATAAAGCTGGTAACCAGGAAGTTAATATAAGTAGACAATATTATATTCTACCATGACACCACAATTAACCACCATAAATATGGGTTAACAATAGTAATAACAAAATAACCATGGAAATGAGTATATGTCACACAAATTCAACGATGTTCAGTGTCAGTCCCAAATATAAAATAAATCAATAACAACAAATATCATCATATGTGCACTAATCACCCATCATTAGTACCACGACATCAATAGCATAATGCAAGCATAAATCCAAAAAATGTTTACTAACAACTCCATATTAGTAAAGGTACGTCAAACTCATCAAATATGAACTAACTACTCTATATTATTAAAAAAACATAGAAAACGTCAACATACCAAAAATCATAACGAACTACACAATTTCCATACCGTCGAGAAACGAAAGAAGACTTCAATATCCAAGCTTAGCTCAGACGTAGCTCGCTTCTTTTTGGGTGTCAAGCAGTGTCAAACCAAAATACCCAACAAGGTTATAATGATAAATGTCACATAACTTATTCTATAGTGTTCAAAATGCACAAAACAAATGTATATGAAAATCTTGATAATTAACATATATGTTATAAATATCAGAAATGGTTTATCCACATCTATTATTTCCACTTCAGTATAAATTCACCTTAATATTGTTTATTATAAAAATATGTTTATTTTTATTATTTCAAAACAATAATATTTTTCAAAACGATAACATATATCAAAAATCCTTCATTATCAAATTATTACTTTAAACATCTCACAACTTCATTATTTAATTAAACATAGTAATTTATGTCCAATTACTTTCAAAAACAATGATATTATTTCTTTTAGTGAAAACAATATTATTTATTTAAATCATCTGATTATCTTTCACAACCACCTTATTACGATTTAACTCAAAAGTAATATCCTACAATAAATCTTAAAATACCATTATTGCTATTTATCTCGAAAATAGTAATAACTCAACCCAAAATACTTCCAAAAAGTACATCTTTATTATTATCATTGTTCTCAAAATATTTCTCATTACTATTTAAAATAATAATAATACCGTTTTCCCATAAATCCCATAAAAACAGTTGAATTATTATTTACTCAAAATAGTACAATCTTCCCAAAAATATTTTTTGTAGGGAAATGGGTGATCTTCCAAAGAAGGAAAGCAGTTAAGTAATTTTTTCTACACCTAAAGAAGCCGTTAACAAGCCTGACAGGTAGCAAATACCCTTCCCATATAAATTAAAAGGAAAAAAACCTCCCTCCTCATAGAGTAGACTTTCTACTAAGACTCTAAAACTTAGATCAAGGACCAACACCTAAATGTACATTGGTTTTGAAGGAAACATAATAAAGAAGGTCGAAAATACCCAAGCCATTATAGAAATCATAACTTTCAAAGAATGACAGGAAGCATGGTCTTGGATCCGCATGCTGAAGGAATAGGTGATGCAGATCCTGGAAGTTGGGCAATATAAGCACAACATGTGAAAATTCCTTTGGCTATAACCAAGTCCATAAAGCACAACAATGGAGATAAGTAGGCGATTTCATCAAAACCACTAAAATCGAAGAACTCAACATAAATGTTAGTCTAGTGTGTGTGTCTATGTATATAATTAAAAGATCATATATATATGAAATAGCGAAAATAAGATAAAAGGTAAAAGGACTTAGTTGTTTAACAATAGTAAGCCATTCAAATAGTTATCTACATTAGAAGTGGCAGTTAGGTTTACCTAAGGCTTGTGTCTCCCATTATTATAAGCAATTTTAACCTTTAAAGCATCAATACGACTTTGTTCCTTTTTAAAAAATTCCTTAAGTGACACATTTTTAACTAAATTGTAGCTAGGGTTTGAAACCCGATTAAAATTGAAAAATGCAACAGCGTAAATCAGGTTATATAAGGGCGTATTACCTTGATTAAACATTCTTCGGTTCCTTTTGGACCGTAGGTACCAACAAGTAACAATGAATATAGTATCGAATAAAATTACGTAGCCCTTAACATATTGGAATCTAAAATGGTTCCAGTAGTACTCGTAACTGAAGTCGGTGTTGCTCATGTTAAAGTCAAAAATATTTAGTATGTTCATAAGAATGTAATAGGCTAATGGACAGTCATAACGTAGGTGTGAAACAATTTCTAGGTCTATATTACAGTAAACACATTTTTAATCTATTTGCAAATTCTTCTTCTTTGAAAATTCATTTATGTTTAATTTCTTATGAAGGTTAGCCACATATGTAGCATTGTTTTTGGACGAGCATTTTCTTTCTAAATAAAGTTGAAAATACAAGGTTTAATTCCAGAGAAATTTAAAACTTGTAAATCAAATTTGAAGAGTATGATTCACTATTATCCCAACATCGGGTTATATAATTACTTTTGTTACCTAAGTTATAATACTTTAACTTGGCACATAGAGATGTGATTTGGATTAAAGTAATGCCATCGAGAGCTCATATGAAATTAAAATTCCAAGTAAATTCTCTTTGAGCTATAAAGGCATCTGAAATAAAAACATTTTAGAAATTACAAATTTGAAATACTCTTGAATTTGTGTAATTACCCTAATTTTGACTAACATTATTTATTACATTTAATTAGATAAATTACATAAAATAATATAAAGAGATACGAAAATGGAGATTTGGTAATTAAGTTTAGACCGTGCCTTAGTTATTAAACCAATTAGAGGAATAAAAGGTTAGGATAAGGGGGAAAATGCTAAGGGAAAAATGAGAATAACCTTCCTTCCTACCCCTTAAACCCTTCTATTTTCATTTTCTTCATTCATTTTACACACATACAAACTAAAAATAGAGAGAGGCCGACCATAACAAAGGTAAACAAGAACGAAACCAAAAGATTAAGGAATCAAAGCTAAGAGAAATCAAGTCTACACCAAATCTCATCTTTCTCGTCCAAATCAAAGTGAATAATGAATGTACATCACGTTTTTGATTTGTTTCGTTTTTAAGTGTAAACCCTTTTTTTGGAAGTATTATGCTATGTTTTTGCAATTTGAATGATTATATGTTTCTTGGTGATTTTATAGAATTTAAATATGAATTTAGTGATATGTTTGAGTTGGAAAACCTATTATATGATATCCAAATGACTTAAGATTTTGATAGGATGTTAGAAATAGCAGTTTAGTAGTGGGTTTTCACTTTCATAATTTTTCAAGCAAGTATGGATTTTATAAGATTTTTCTAAGTGAAGAAATTGGTGAATTTTGGGTTTTAATTTTTATATATAAATAAAATAAATTTTTGGCTCTGAAATGTTTATATGTCAAAGAGTATGATTAAATTGATTTATTATGATTTTTGGGTATTTTTCCTAAGATTTTGGAAATAATATAAATTGCTTCAGTCTAAAGGGCTTATCTGTTTAATTAAAAGGTTTATAAAATGGGTTAAATTGCAAAAATGTCTAGTAATGATAATTATTAAGTGCGGCATTTTTTCTGTGAAATAAATTGATAAAGTTTTGCTAGCCAATAAGCATTTGACAAATTATAGAGGTTTGGTGAAAAGGAAACATTTTTTATAGTAATATTGCAGTTATCAAGTTAATTACCATTCTGTCATTCAACATTGGCCATGTCAAGCTATACCTAACCATGCTTCATCATCATCAACGTGGAACAAACCAATACACATGATGTCGACGAGTTTGGCATGAAGCAAATTGATTGGACCTAGTCGAGGCCATAGTAACAAAGATGAAGAGGTGATCATCGATGGGGTCATGTCAATGCCCATGATGCCACGGTTATACTAAGAAGCATGAATGCCACATATAATACTTGAGCCTTTTGCCTCGTTGACCAGATGGTCATCGAGCCTGCACTATGTTGCATTAAATTTGTTATCGAGCCTAACCCATGCCACTTTTTAACTAGTCATCGAGTTTACTCTATGCCGCTTTTTAATATTATTATCGATCCTTGTCAATGCCTCTTTTAACTAGTTTACGAGTCTAACCCATGCTTTTTTATTGTCGTCGAGCTTAACCCATAATCTATATTTTATACCCTCGATGAATCACTAGGGCTAGTGTTTTTTGTGTTATCGAAGTTCAATTTTTTATAGTTTAACACAATGACCTGTGAAGTTAATACTTCACCATCATCTCCATATATTTTCAAATAAAAGACTTTGACATGATTTTGAGTGGGCAAAGAACTTTAATGGTGATCATGTTGTCAAGTTTTATAATTGTAAAGGTATTAAAAGGTTTTGGCCTTATAGCCTAGGTTTTGAGAGGGTCGAAGACCCCAATTCACGTTTTCATCAACAATGTGTTGTAAAGCATATATCATGACATAAGTATTTCGAGTAAAGTAAAAGACCAATGTTTTTCGAGTTTTAAATATGTTTTCAAGGGTTAAATCATTTACAACGATTTTGTTTTCAAGGAAATATAGATAGGGTGGTTAACCCAGAATTTTATAATAAGAATGACTCAGAGATTAGAAAACCAGATGGAATAGGCATAGGGTTGCAGCCTATACTTTAGCTAGTATCCTCTAGCTAATATAAGTACAAAATTCCAATATGTAGTGCTTTTTCATGGGTAGGACTAAAAGAAGGTTACAAACAGAAAGGAATACAAATAGTAGAGACAGGTTATTGGTGAGCCCACAAAATCATTAGGGTCAGTTGACCCTAGAAGTAGTAAGTTAAGGACAAACCATCCAGTTGTCCTCTAACAACAAGTTTGAACACTTATTATGTCTGGTAGGCCTGAGTCAGCCATAGGTTTACAATCAGCCTGATAAAACTATGATGTTGGGACAGATAGTCCAATGATTACTTATTTTATATGAATACATGTTATTGTATATTGTTTATTATAACCAGTTTGGTTGTAGGAGTTTGATTGCAAAAGATATCACAAAAGATATTCTTTTAAAGGATATTAGGAAGGGAAAACCCATTCTGCTAGATGACATGCTCTCACTTAATATCGATAAATCAAGATGTCATATTATTATTCATACTAGGCTTTATGTCTGACTTGAAGTTTATGTTTTCCTCTAAAACTCTAGGGTGCTCAAAATTTAATTTGAATAGGTTGAGAGTTAAGGTTTTCAGTTTTAGTAGGTTTTGGCGAATAAAGCATCCGAAGACGTGCATGCAATAGATCTAGCTATGTAGGAGATTATCTGTTCAACTATTCTGCTGTGATTGAATGTTGTATGTAATAGCAGATGTTATAACTATCTATTTAGTAACTTTGATCATCCAGGGGCATCTTCATATGTCGCTCTTAGCGTATTTTTAATAATTATATTTATTTGAACCTGGGCAATGATATGTGATTATGTACTGAACATGAAATGCTGATTTGAAATGTAATGAGAAAAGTTGTTTTGAAATTGTGTTTGAAATATTTCATATTCTTGTGCTTCTGATATTATGGATACCTTTAACATTACTGCATTTTTTCATCGAAAATTAATACTATAGATGACTACAACATCTATAGCTGTTAGTTTCGGGCCTCAAAATAGAGGATGTTACAACTTAGTATCAGAACATAAGTTTATGTAAAAGAAATTTAAATCTAGAAATATATTTAGAACATAATCCCAATGAATTAGAGAATAAGATTGGGGTATGAGTTAAAACTATAGTAACATACTTGTATTTAGCTATATATGAGTATAAGCTTTATCTCTATTCTTCTATCTCTCTTAGACCATTCTTCTATGTCTTACTAAGGTTTGAATGCAGACTAAAGGAAAGTAAGATATATAGGCAGGAAAAGGAAGAGTGAATCTTGGTTGAGGAAGCACTACAATAAATGGAAATGTCACACCCAATACTAAAAGGAATCCAGGTTGGACATGAGCTGTTAATGTAGGTGCTGGAACACTACAAGTTGATATGGGAGCTATATATCAGTTCCTTATCAACATGGTGTAAGTAGGATCTGCTGCTAGATTAGTAGTGGAAATGTAAGAGGAGTGAATCACGAAGCTCCGGCTGTCAATAACTATGCTGAGCTGAGCATAGACCATGTAAGACTTGGAAGAAAACCATTTGTTCGAACTTAAGATCCAGTTGAAGTAGAGCATTGGTTGTTTCATTGTTAGAGGATTTTTGTTGATCTTGGAATGAATGATGAATAGAAAGGAGGTTAACATCCGGGCAACTGCAAGGAGCTACGTTATACTGGTGGAACAGTGTAACTGTTGGAGTAGCAGAGGAAACATTTACTTGGGCAGAATTCAGGAGAAGGTTCGAAGAGAGGTTTATGTTGGAGATCGCTAGGTCTACCCTGTTGCAGAAGTATGCTGAGTTAGTGCATGGAGACATGATTGTTTTGATGTATGCTACAAGATTTGAGGAGTTGTCCCGATATGGATATGCTACCTTGGATACAGTAATTAAGAGGAATAAGAAGTTTATTCGAGGGCTGAGACCTGAGCTTACTATGGAAACTTTGCCACATCTCAGGGTCCATGTGATGTAGTTGTTGAGATGACTTTAAGGAATAAAGAGATGTTTTCTTTCTTTGGTTATAACAAAGCAATAGAGGCTCAAGGTGGGTAGAATCATAAGAGGAAGTTTTTCACAAGAAGGGAGCTCAAAAGAGCGGAGTTGCCAAGAAAGGAAAATATGAGATTATTTGCTATAAGTGTGATAAGAAGGGGAATTTCACAAATGAATGTCATTCTGGAGATGGAAATAAGGTGGTAGGAAATAAGATATTAAGCGCTTCAACTATGATCAGATCGGTCATAATAAGAACCGATGCAAGGAGCGCTAAAGCTGAGAAGGGCTTGGTGTTTGCATTAGAATCAGCTACCTCGAGACCAATAGCCGAAGAATGGAAAAGCTGTGATGGAAGGTATGCTTTTATTCGTGGTAAGCCTGTTAGAGTTCTATTTGATACTGATGCATCGTATCCTTTCACATCTCATTGTTTGGTAGATAAGCTTAACCAAGAACCCTCATACCAAGTTACTTCCTTAAAGATTATGAATCCGATAGGAGGGTATGCAACTCTTGGGATGAGATATGACTAGTTAGAGTTTGAATTGGTAGGTCATATAGTTTCATGCAGTTTGCATGTGTTTGATTTCGTAGGCTTTAGAATTATTTTGGGTATGGACTGGTTAAGTAAGTATGATGCTAGGATATTTTACCATGATAGAGAAATATCATTAAGATAACCTAGTAGTAGTGATTGAATTATATATTCTATAGAAAACTCGAGTTTTGATGTTTGTGCTTTGTTGGAAGTAATGGAGAAGGAAGACGAGTTGAATCGATGCTTTTGTTGTTAGGGAATTTGTTGACGTCTTTGAACCGGTGATAGGACTATCGCCGAAATGAGCTATTGAGTTTCAGATTGATCTTATACCAGGAGCTGAACATGTTAGTAGACTTCCAAGTAGGATGACAGCTACTGAGATAAGGGAGCTAAAGGTAAAGCTGGTAGATTTAGAAAGGAAGAGTTTTATTACACCAAGCAGTTCACCTTGGCGATCAGTCGTAGTGTTTGCTAAGAAATTGGATGGATAGTTAAGGTTATGTATCGATTACCCTAAATTAAATGAGAAGACGATAAAAAATCGATATCCATTGCTAAGGATTGACTATTTTGATCGATTGTGTGGAGCCAAAGTATTCTCCCAGTTAGATTTAGCAACATGATTTCATCAGCTAAGAGTAGCAGAGGATAATATTCCTTTGACGACATTTAGAACCAGGTATGGATCGTATGAGTGGTTGGTATTTCCATTCAGACTGACTAATGCACCAACCTTCCTTGTAAACTTAATGAATCAGATCTTTCGAGAGCATTTGGATAGATTTGTGTTGGTGTTCATAGAAGACATTTTGATACATTCAAAGGATAAAAGGGATTATGAAGTTCATTTTAGGATGGCTTTTGAAACACTAAGATAACATAAGTTAAAAGAAAAGTTTTCAAAGTTTCATTTTTGGAAGAAGGAGGTGAAGTTCCTTGGTTATGTAGCCTTAGAAAACAGGTTGTCAATAGATCCAGCTAAGATAGAAGCTGTTAATAATTGGAAGAGACATGAGATAGTGTCCTAGATAAACTATTTTCTTGGACTAGCTGGCTATTACTAGATATTTTTTATGGATTTCCCATTGATAGCAGCATTGATGCCTAAGATGACAAGGAAAGAAGTAAAGTATGTTTGGGCCGATAAATGCGAGGAGGCCTGCATTTATTAACCAGTGCACCGGTGTTAGTTGTTCAGAATGGGAATTAATATTTAATAGTGTATATAGATGCATGTGAACTAGATTAATGCGGAGGGATAAAGTAATTTCCTATACTTCTAGACAGCTCAGACCATATGAGGTTAGATATCTGACACATGACTTAGAGTTAGCTACAGTAGTTTTTGCACTAAAGGCGTGGAGACATTACCTTTTGGGAGAGAGATTCGAGTTATTTGAGGATCAAAAGACGTTAATATACTTATTCTATCAAATGGAGTTGAATATGAGACATTAGAGATGGTTAGAGTTTATAGCTGCCTATGACTTTGGAATTGAGTACTCGCTACGAAAAGGAAACAAAGTGGCAGACTCACTCAGTAAAAGGCATCAGAATGTAGTGTTAACAATGATAGCTGAGTGGAAAGATTTGGAAGCTTTGACTATAGATGGTGTACAATTAAGATCTATAGCAAGTTCGAGTCAAGAAACCGCTACGTTGTCATGTTTAGAAGTTCGACCAGTAACGATCGAAAGGATTGCTCTCAAACAAAGAGATAATCCACTACTAGTTGAACGGATCAAAAGGTTAAGGGGTGGAACTGGGATCGATGATTTAAAATTTTCAGTTTTTACCAAAATGGGTGGTTGAGGAAGAAAGGAATGTTATGTGTTCCGAACATCGGAGATATAAGGAAGAAAGTTCTCAAGGAATATCACTGATCCAATTTCACTATTCATCTAGGAGGAGCTAAGATGTATCAGGACATGAAAATAAGTTTCTTTTGGAAAGGTTTGAAGAGGAATGTAGGCTTCTGGGTGAAACGGTGCACGAACTGTCAGCAAATAAAAACCAAACATCAAAAGCCAAGTGGATTGCTCCAGCCTTTAGATATTCCAGTTGGAAGTGGGATTCTATATTTATGGATTTCATAGGTAGGTTTCCAAGGTTGAATAGAGGAAATAATAGTATCTCGGTTATAGTGGATAGCTTGACTAAGAGTGCACACTTTATACACATTAAGTCGACTAGGATGGAATCAGTTTTAGCTAAGTTATCCATGACGAATATAGTTAGTTTGCATGAAATTCCTAGTAGTATAGTAGGCGACGGAGATTTCTTATTTATTAGTGAATTCTGGAAGAGTCTACCTGAAGTTTTAGGTACCAAGCTCAAGATGAGTACGGCTTAATATCCCTAGACCAACGGGCAAACAGAAAGAGTTAACAAAGTCTTAGACGATTTGTTAGAAACTTGTGTGCTAGGTTTTGAAGGATCATGGGATGGCCATCTATATTTAGTTGAGTTTTCGTATAACCACGATTATCAAACTAGTATAGGGATAGCACTGTTTGAAGCTTTTTATGGAAGGCCATGAAAATCTCCCGTATGTTGGTTAGAGACCAAAGATAGTTTGGCTCTTGGTCTAGATTTAGTAAGAGAAGATACATAAAAAGTTGAGTTAATTTGGGCTAGAATGAAGGAAGCTCAATCTAGGCAGAAAAATTATGCAAAATGGAGATGAAAAGACTTAGTGTTCTCAGTTGGAGATCAGGTTTTTATCAAAGATTCACCGATGAATGGTGTAATAAGATTCGGGAAGTCAGGGAAATTGGCGCCAAGGTTTGTTAGACCATTTTCTATTACAAAAAGAATTAGAAAGCTCGCTTATAGGATAAAGTTACCAAATAGTTTGGCAGGAATTCACATTGTTTTCCATATTTCTCATCTAAGGAAGCATGTTCAAGATCCAAAAACTATTATTACTCTGATTGCATTAGTAGACTTAGTAGTGGAGCCGAATATGAGTATAGTTAGACAGACAATTTGTATAGTGGTTAGGGATGAGAAGAAGTTAAGAAGCAAGACAGTTAGATTAGTAAAAGTCCACTGGAGTGAGGACGAGAGAGACCGTACTTAGGAAACAGAGAGTAGGATTAGAGACACTTATCCTGACTTGTTTGATAGTATGTTTTACCTTTCTGCTTGATTGATGTTTATACCTTATCGTAATTTCGAGGATGAAATTCTTTGAGGGGAGTCTATAACAACCCTAATTTTGACTAACATTATTTAGAATATTTAATTAGATAAATAAAATAAAATAATATATAGCACCGAGATTTGGTAACTAAATTTAGGCCGTGCCTTAGTTAATAAACCAATTAGAAGAATAAAAGGTTAGGATAAGAAGGAGGAAAATGCTAAGGAAAAAATGTAAACAGCCTTCATTCCTGCCCCTTGAACCCTTCTATTGTTATTTCCTTAATTCATTTTTCATATATACAAACTAAATATAAATAGAGATTAGCCATAGAAAAGGAAAAACAAGAAGGAAAGTAAAGCATTAAGAAGTCAAAGCTAAAATAAATCAAGTGTATACCATCATCTTTCTCATCAAAATCAAGGTGAATAATGAATATACATTTCATTTTTTTGATTTGTTTTGGTTTTAAGTGTAAACCCATTTCTTTTGCAAGTATTATGCAATGTTTAAGTAGTTTGAATGATTATATGCTTGTTGGTGATTTTCTAGAATTTAGATGTGAAATTTATGATATGTTTGAGTTGAAAAGCCTATCATATGATATCTAAATGACTTTAGATTTTGATAAGATGTTAGAAATATCATTTTAGAAGCGGGTTTTTAATTTCATAATTTTCCAAGCAAGTATGGATTTTGTATGATTTTTTATGAAGAAATTGGTAAATTTTATGTTTTAATTTTTAAAAATAAATGAAATAATTTTTTTGCCTTGAAATGTTTACATGTCGAAGAATATGATTAAATTAATTTATTATGATTTTTGGGGTTTTTTCCTAAGAGTTAAATAATAAGTAAATTGCTTAAGCCTAAAGAGCTTACTTGTTTAATTAAAATGTTTATAAAATGAGTTAAATTGTAAAAATGTTTGGTAACGATAATTATTAAGTGTGGTAGTTTTCTACGAAAGAAATTGACAAAATTTTGCTACCCAATAAGCTTTTGACAAATTATACAGGTCTGATGGAAAGGAAACACTTTTTTATAGTAATTTTGCAATTTTCAAGTTAACTAGCATTCTGCCATGGGACATCGGTCATGTCGAGCCACATCTCACCACACTTCATCATCATCGATGCATAACAATCCAATACACATGATGTCAATGAGTTTGGCCTGAATCGAATAGGGTTAGAACTCCATCGATGCTATAGTAACAAAGACAAAGAGGTGGTCATCGATGGGCTCATATCGATGCGCATGATGTTGTGTTTTATGCTAAGAAGCATGAAAACCGCGTATACTACTTCGAGCCTTTTGCCTCATCGACCAGTTAGTCATCGAGCCTACACTATGTCGCATTTGATTTTATCACTGAGCCTATCACTTGCCGCTTTTTAACTAGTTATCGAGTTTACTCTATGTCGTCTTTTAATATTGTTATCGAGCCTTGTCAATGCCACTTTTAACTAGTCTTTGAGCCTAACCCATGCTTTTGTATAGTCCTCGAACTTAACCTATAATCTAATTTTATTCCCTCGATGAGAATGTAGGGCCAATGTTTTATGTGTTATCGAAGTTCAATTTTTTATAATTCAACACTATAAATTATGAAGTTATGACTTCATATCATCCTCGTATAATTTCAAATAAAAGACTTCGACATGCTTTTGAGTGGGCAAAGATTTTTATTGACAATGATGTCATTGAGTTTTATAATTGCAAAGGTATTACATTGTTTTGGCCTTGTAGCCTAAGTTTTGAGAGGGTCGAAGACCCGAATAATATCGAGTTTTCATCAACAGTGTTTTGTAAAGCATATATCATGGCATAAGTATTTTGAGTAAAGTAAAGAACCAATGTTTTCCTTGTTTTAAGTATGATTTCAAAGGTTAAATCATTTACAAAGATTTTATTCTCAAGGAAATATGGATAGGGTAGTTAGCCTAGAATTTAATAAAAGAATGGCTTAGAGATATGGTTTTGGATCGTGCCACTTTAGCTATTAGCCCCTAGTTAATATAATTCCAAAATTCCAGTGTGTAGTGCCTTGTCATAGGTAAGACTAAAAGAAGGTTACACATAGAAAGGAATACACAGAGTAGAGATAGGTTATTGGTGAGCCCACAAAACCATTAGGATCAGTTGACCCTGGAAGTTGTAAGCAAAGGACAAACTGTCCAGTTTTTCTCCAACGACAAATTAGAACATTTATTATGTCTGGTGGGCTCGAGTCAGCCATAGGCGTATAGTTAGTCTGATAAAACTATGATATTGGGCCAGATAGCCCACTGATTATATATGCATACATTTATTTGTGAATTTTTTATTATAACCAGTATGGTTATAGCAGTTTGATTGCAAAAGATATGTTTTTAAAGGATATTAGTGAAGGGAAACCCGTTCGACTATGAAGCATGCTCTCACTTAATATCAATAAATGCGGATGTAATATTATTACTCACACCAGACTTTATGTCAAACTCGAAGTTTATGTTTTTCCCTTAAACTCTCAGGTGTTTAAAATTTAATTTGAGTAGGTTAAGAATTAAGGTTTTCAGGTTTAGTAGGTTTTGGCGAATAAAGCATCCGAAGACGTGTAGGTGGCAGATGTAGCTATGTATGAGATTATATATTTATCTATTCTACTGTGATTAAATGTTGTATGTAATGGCAGATGTTATAACTGTCTATTTAGTAGCTCTGACAAGGGGGATCTTCATATGTCGCTCTTGCTATATTTTTTTAAAATTATATTTATCTAAACCCAGGCAATGGTATGAGATTATGTACCGAATACGAAATGCTATTTTGAAATATAATGTGAAAAGTTGTTCTGAAATTATGTTTGAAATATTTTATGTTCTAATGCTTTTGATATTATGGATACCATTAACATTATCACATTTTGTCATCGAAAATTAATACTATAGATGACTGCAGTATCTGTAGCAGTTAGTTTCGGGCCTCAAAATGGGAGATGTTAGAATTTTACTCAAAGAGTTGTAGTGGAAATCCATCTATCATGCCAAAAAGATGCGTTGTTGCCTGAATGAACTATAAAATTAAACCCAAGGTTAAAAATATTAATGTTTTTTAAGATAGATTTTCAAAAGCGAGACATGTTGCCAGAATTTGAGCTGAAGTGGTGAAGCTTATAGGTTCTAGCATAAAATTGAATTAGAATCATTTCTTTCCAAATGTAGTTTCCATTATTATTGTTAAATTTCCAAAGTCATTTTCCTATTAGTGATACATTAAGATTATGCAAATTTATAATTCTTAGTCCTCCGTCATCTTTTGATTTACAAATCATTTCCTAGTTAACGAGATAGTTAATACTACCACAAGTATTTTTTCACCACTTCAAAGGTAATTTCTTCTAATTTTATCTATTTTATCAATAACCCATTTAGGAGAAAGGTAAAAGGACATCTAGTAAATCGGTAATGCGGATAAAACTTTAACCACTCACTTTTTCAAACCCCGGGTTCAATGCCTGAAACATCGTCAACACCGCAAAAATGGAAAAGGATGAGTCATTGGGTTAAGACAAAATAAACCGATACAGTTCTAACTTTTAGAGTCTCACGTAGAAGGAAATAAAATACAATATAACAATAATCATAATCACAACACCATATCTTGTCTGTTTGTCAAATATATATATATGTATGTACAATACAAGTTAAACCCAAACCATACACATATTTAAATCCAAGTTACCATGCTTAGCTACATCATATATAGAAAGTAAAAATGAACCATTGCCTTTGATATCATCTTTTCCCCAAACTAAATCAACATGGATATATAAATAAAAATAAAAAATAGGAGTGATTAGATATAAGTCTATTGAGTGAGCCATACTTTACTCTATATATGCTACAAAAATAAAACTATAGCATGATATGAGTTTAGCTCAGTCATATCGCTTCCTACTGATCACGTCTTACCTAACTACCATATACTTCTAGTCGTATCGCATTACATCTTTATGGACCCACCTCCTACGCTACAAGGTTGCCTATTGTCCACCGTTACATCAATTTCATATAGGACTCATGCCTTAGACTGACCTCATGCTCTACAAAGTCACATATTATCCTCTCGTACAATATGGGCCTATGGCTTGGACTAGCTTAATGCCCTACTAAGTCATTTAACATCCATCCTCCACATTGATCCATCGAAGCACTACATGGGAGCAATGTAATACCTAGATCACCTACTTGTGTCACGACACTGTATTCATATCTGTATCGTGGGCCTCCTACTTGTGCGACATGCTCATTCATGTTCACGTCCATCGTCATATCATTTTTTATATCACAACAACACATATATCCATCTCAAACAACGATCGATATAACTCACACTCACTTGGATTTGTAACACTATCATTTTCCTCATCAATAGCCTCCAAACACCTATAGAGTATAGAAGAAATAAGGCTCAAATCGGTAAACAGTATTTTATATAGGGCCACATGGGTCTAGGTTCAACCTGCCCCGGTTGCACCAGTTGATGGACCATTGTATGTGTATATTCTAGAAATTACCAGGTCACGGATTTAGCTTCTCAACCTTGTTATTTCACCTCCAATCGCATATGTTCTGCCTTTGGTCGCCCGATAACGTCCCCAGTATCTAACCTTACATTTCTAAGTCCAGTTTAACAGTTTATTTCATTAATTTAAATATACAATAATCAAATTACAATGGTTTAGTGAAAACCTATTCTACAGTTATTGTTCTTACCAAATACCCTTTCAAACCCCTGTTTAATCCAATTTTAATTATTTATAAGTGTTTTTCTATACTAATATAGCCTACATACATATATATAGTATCAAAATTGCATTTTGCGAAGAGGAAATAATGAATCACTCACCAAAACTACTCAAATCTCTGTTGTTCTTCCTACGATGCCTCTATGCTTTAGAATTTCATCTCCATGTCATTACTGACCCAAAACCCTCCCCGATAGCTTTTCAATGCCGTCAATTTCATATAATTTCATTAATATTTGAGGGAGATATTGTCGTTTGATTCTTTGTATGTAAAAAGAAAACGAGAGGAAGAAGAGCTGTTTTTGGGATAATTGAGAAATGAGTATGTGGTTTTTGTTTAGATATATGAAGGGAAATGACCATAGTTTTGAAATTTAAACTCTAAATTTTGGTTCCTAATCAACTTGACATCGTTACAAACATAATTCCTTCATACACATCCCAAATGAGGTAGAAAAAGATACTGCATAAATCAGAACAATGAGACGGTCGTAACGGCTTTGGTTTCGTCATCAAATTCCAAAGTTGGAAAAATGACCCTTTTGCCTCTCCTTATTATCAATTTATTTTTATGACATAATCAATTGAATTATTTTCACATAATTATATTATTAATATTTAATATAAATATTTACAAAATTTTCAGTATTACATTCTCCCCTTAAGAATTTAATCGTGTCGAAATTTCTAAGGAGTGGAAAATGTAAAATAAAGTCACTCATTTGCCAAGCATATATCAATCAATTATAAAACCATAGCATCTAATTTATGCAAACAACATATAGATATGAATAATTCCATGCACTTGCAGTTTCTATAACTTTAATGCAAAAAGTGCAACTAATGCAAAATATATGAATGTAATAAGTGACATATCGGACATGGATATGCATACACCATAATATGAGCATATTTACACATTCCTATATGAATGCAAATACAATAATATACAAAACTTAACAAGCAAATCGTCCAGACCATCCAAATCCTTATTCTAGAATAACCAAACTCAAGAAATTAAACCAAATTAGGAAACATACCATAAAAGAGTTAAGAATTAGTAGCCTTCATCTTCTCTTCAGGTTTCCTACTTACTCTTTGATGGATCCTTTCCCATTGCACTATAACTAACTTCACCATTACGTTCCTAAGTCGTTTTACCCCGTAATCCAATAAGGGTTAGACCATAGGACGAGCTTGACATGTGAAATACGTTATGGACCTCACCATCTTCTCCAAAAACTCCACTCTATGCTCCGAACTTGATATTCCCTCTAGCAATGTAAATGGATCGATAGAACTGGGTGCTAATCTCCCAAACTTCCGGACCTCACTACTCCCTTCAACGGAGAAATTTTAGCAAACTAAATCTCCCACCTCAAATTCCAAATCTTTCCTCCTCCTATCAGCATATGACTTTTGTCGGTCTTATGCAGCTTTCGTCCACTTTCTTATGAACTCCACTTCTCCACAGCATCTTTAACGATCTTTGGACCAAAAATAATCTTATCTATGAACTCCCACTAAAATGAAGGTGACTTATATGATTTCCCATACAATTCTTCAAGCGATGTCATGCTTATACTAGCTTGGTAACTATTATTATATGTGAACTCCATAATAGTTATATGATCCTCCTAAGATCCATCAAAATACAATATGCAAGCTCTCAGTAAGTCCTCCAACCTAGGGTTCACTCTCTCAGTTCGTCCGTAGGTCTACGGATGATATGTTGTGCTCAAATTCAAATTAGTCCCTAACGCCTCCTATAGACTCCTTTGAAATTCACTCGTGAAAAGTGGATCTCAGTCACTCACTATGCTGGCTTGAACTCCATATAGTCAGACCACTTCTTTAATATATAATGTCGCTAATGTCGTCGTCATTCTTGTACTTTTCACCACAATAAAATGCGTGTTTCCCATGAGATGAACTACTATAACCCATATGCTCTCATTTCCTCTTCTACTCTGAGGTAATCCATCCATCTATAAATACGCACTCCCACTTCCACTATGGCACGTCTAATGGAAGTGGTAGCCCACTTGGCTTATTTAATTCGACCTTCACCCTTTCGAAAGTCATAAACTTCGCTGCATATTCCGCCACCTGCCTCTTCATCTATAACCAATAGAATATCCTCTTCACGTCTCGATACATCTTATCTCCTCTTGGTTGAATAGTCATCCTAGAACGGTTACACTCACCCAAGACTTCCTCTACCAACTCCTTAACCTACGATACACATAACCTCCCATCTCTACTAAAGTAATCCTTTTGGTCTTTGGAGTAATGATCCAAATGGCTCGATCGTTTACCCCATTATAACTACTCCATAATGTTAACCAATGATGCATCTTACCCTTGACTCAAGCCAATATAATCCATTGGTCCAGGTCTAACCTCCATCGCCGCTATCAACCCTGGTGCATACTCTGATCGGTGTTAGAAATCAAACTCTAATATAAAATCCAAATTCTATCATTCCAACAGCTAGCATTCACCTTAGTGTGCCTACTACTCAAGGCATCAACGACTACATTTCCCTTCCTTAGAGTATAAGAAATTCAAAAATCTTATGATGATAAGTATTTCATCCACTACCGCTATCTTAAATTCAATTCCTTCTGTAAAAAGAAGTACATGAGAGATTTATGGACAATAAAGAACCCAAATCTCTTTCCCAACAAATATTGTCTCCCGAACTTTAGTGCAAATACAATAATAGGTAACTCCAAGTCATGCGTTGGATAATCTCGTGATTCATCAACTGTCGACTCGCATATGCCACTACCTTTCCTTCTTACACAAGGACAACATCAAGACCAATATCACATGCATCAGTATGTATGTCCAAAGGTTTAGTAATTTAAGGAATAGCAAAACTGGAGGACTCGTCAACAGCTCCTTTAATTTAACAAATGCTACTTCACACCCCGAACTCCAGGTATAAATCAGGCTCTTCTTCATCAATCGGGTCAAAGGTGCAGATACCTTTGCAAAATCTTTAATGAACTTCCAACAGAATCCAACTAAATAAAAAATGCTACGAAGCTATGAAGCATTATTTGGTGTCTTCCAATCTTAAATTATAGTTATTTTTTCTAGTTGTACACCAATCCATCTACTAATATCACATTCCTAAGGAAGAAAAATTCTTTCCTCTTAGCCTTTAATAGATTTCTCCTCAAGACATCCATCACTTCTCTCAAGTGAAGTTCATGTTCCATCCTACTTTTGGAATAAAAAAGAATGTCTTCCATGAAGACCACAATAAGCATGTTCAACTACTCCCAAAATACCTTGCTTATTAGATCCATAAAATAAACCATAGTATTAGCCAACCCAAATGACATGACTAACCACTCAAATAATCCATCTGGTGTACGGAAAGCAATCTTTTGCATACTACCTTTAGCTACTCTAAACTAGTCAAAGCCATTAGCCAAATCAAGCTAAGTGAAAACCTTTACCTTGACTAACCGATCAAAGAGGTTGAAAATGCAAGGCAATGGATAGCGGTTTTTCTTTATCAACTTATTCAATTCTTGATAGTCAATGCATAATCTGTTTTCCTTAGTATCAAAAATGATAGGTTCTCCCCTTTCTAAGACACTCCTGTTAATGAATCCTTTTTGCAATAGTTCTGAAACTGGCTCATCTAGTTCTCATCATTCCTTCGAAGCCATATGCCTAAGAGACATCATAACCGGCCTAGCGCCTTTCTCAGGATCAATCTAAAATTCAATTTTTCTTCAAGGAGGAAGGTCTATAATGTGACGACCTGGCATTTTCGAGCATTTAAAATCGGAATATTTAATTGATTTTCAATATTCAATATAATAATTTTAACTTGAATTACAAATATCGCTATTTATTTGATAATTAAATAAGAAAATTTAATAATTAGAGGTTGGGTAAATTGTTGAATCCAGAATTTTAAGCCAGATAAAAATAATTTGATGGTTTGTAAAATTTATATTGATAGTACAGAGGATAATAGAAGTTGTGAGATTGGAATTAGCAGTGGTTTGCTCAGTTTTGAAATTTAATATGGTTTAAATTGAATTTAAAAATAGCCTTCCGAGGTACAGCCTCAATATTTGACGAAACCAGTTCCATTAGGTCCATAATATTGTATTATTATCAGATTTCAAATTTCGTATTGATTGGAGTTGTTATGTGAGCGCATGATACATAAACGCGTTGAAAATTTACATCGGAAATTCTATTTAAAATTTTATTTACATATTCACGTGCTATTCACCATCCGCTGTTTTCCTTCAAATCGCTGCCTCCTCTCGTACATGCCATCATCATCGTGTCTCCCTTTCTCTTATCACGCAAGCTTCATTTCCCTTAAATAAATTCATCGAAGCCTCCTTCTTCATAAACGAATACTCAGTTAAACTAAAAAAATTAATGGCCGAAGACATCTTCATTATTATACATAATAATTAAAGATCTGAACATCTTAATCTCTCAGAGAATGACCGAGCTCTATTTAATTAAACGCGATCCCTCTCCATCCTTAATTTCTCTGTTCTTTGCATAAAAATTCCTACCGAACTCGGAATCGATTTCGCAAAAATGGGGGAGTTTAGTTACGGGTCGCGGCGTTGATTTGGGGGCGCGAGTGATTTTGGGCGAGGAGTGGAGTGTCGCGGGACTCTGGGAGGGCACGAGGAGGTTCGTGGTCAAATTTCGAAGGAGATGGTGGTCGCGTGAACACGACAGTGGCGCGGTGAGGCACGCGATGGTCTCTGTAGCACCGTGAAGCATTGCGGTTGCTCAATTAAGGTTTGGGAATAGGTCGCGAGGCCGTGGTTGTGATTTGGGCGAGCGTAGCGGTGCTTCCGAGCATGCGCGAGTTTTGGTGGGGACTATTCTGGGGCTTAATACTCGACAGTAAGGTATAATTTAAAATTTTGTTTTAATTTAAGTTAATTTATACATATGTATTCAACCCAGTAATCGATGAATATAACTAAAAAATATATATTGTAGGTAAATTTTAGGTAGTAGAAAACCTTTATAACTGGTGATATAAATTATTTTTATAAGTGTGTATATATATAGGCTGGAAATGGAATTTTTTTTATTTTCTTAGAATTTAATAAAAATATGTTTATAGGTGAACAACAAATAAAATATATTTTCAAAAGGAAGATAACTTTGTAATTTACTTGTTTAATTAATTTAGGAATGGTTAAAGAGAAATTATTTTAAACCCAAAGCATTAGTTAATTATTTATGATAAGTGATTGTTCAATTAGTTTAAATAAAAATTATTTGTTAATTTAATTAAATTTAGCAAATGGAAATTATTTGTTCGATTTATTCGAATGTTAACGAAATAGTTAGTTAATTAAATTTATTGAATGGTAATTGATTATTCAAGTGGTTCAAATGTTAATAAACTGTAAATATTTATACAAGGTCTAAAGTCGTGGGGAAAACCAGGCGTGTTGAATTGGATGGAAAAACAAAAATCGAAGGTGAGTTAATCTCACTCAGTTTAAATTTAAATTTAAATTTAAATTTAAATGATTAAATCTAAATAATTGTTTGAATGATTGAATTGGTTGATGTACTACAGTATGCTAACGTCTTTGGATGCAGGGAAAACAGGTTGGAGGGATCCAATCCCTCAACATTTATTTAAATTATTAAACACCCACAGCTATGATTAATTGATATTCTGTGATGAATTATATTAGAATATTGAATGTTACAGTCTGCTTGAATATTTCGGTACTCTGTTTTATCCAAATATATAGAATTGGACTTTGAAAGGAAATAAAAGAAGTGAACGGTTAAGAAATAATTATAAAAATGTATATAAATTAAAGTGAACTGGATAAGAATATTAGTGGGCTCAAAATGCTAATTAATAAAATTCTGTATATGGAAAGGAATTTTTGAATAAACAGAAAGTTAATGAAGTTTGAAACTTCAATGATATTATTTAATAGAACAAAACACTTATTTAATATTTAAATTATTGAAGGAATAAAGAAGAAATTGGGAAAAGCCTGGAATCTGTATATTTCAGTTAAAAGGTTTAAAATCAAATGGAAAATATTAACATTAATAATAAGTCCATAACTAATGAATTTTGAAATGAATTGAGAAATTAAAGAAACTTATTTCAAATAAAATAAATTGGAAATCAATTTGGGAAAATTGATTTAAGTGATTGAAGTTGGAATTTTCTCTAGATGGCCAAATATAAATTAAATGTTTTAAAGTTGTTTTTAAAGAAAGCAAGTTTTGTAAAATTTATTATTTCTAATATTTAAAGTCTAAAATAAGAATTTTCTTTTAATCTATTTTAGCGGTAATTTTTAAAGAAGTAACTTTGTATTTTGCTTTTAAAAAAAGTAGAAATCTAGTTTTATATTTTATTAAGTAACTTTATTTTCAAATGTTTATATAGTATGTATTTTTAGTAAATTATTAAAGTAGTTTTAACTTAAGTGTTTAAAGGCAAATTCCAAAGTAAGTATTTTTGTTTAATCTATTATCGTAATAATTATTTAAAGAATGATTTGGTATTTTGTTTAAAGTATTATTTTAAATTAAGTACTAAAGTTAAATTTTCTAAATTAAATGTTAAACATATTTTACAATAAGGTGTTTTGGAATTATTTCAAAATCTAAAACCATGTGCTTGGTGATTCCAGTGGAAATGGAAATGCTCGGAATTTATTCTGAGAAAAGAAAGATGGTTTGGAAACTGTTTTCAGAAGGATTTGAAAGTGAGAATATATCTTGTAAAGATATTTTGAGATAAATAAATAATTTGGAAAATTATTTATTGGTTGATGGTTGTTTGTGAATATTAATTGATAATTAAATCACCGACTATCAATATTGGACAAATACGTTGATCATTTCGAAGATACCGGGATCGAGATTTATTTCTCGAAAACCACTTCGATCCGGTTTGTACATTTCGTGAAAACGATTTTGGATTCGAAGATGGAGCAATGAAGTGCAAGGGCTAGTCACTACTAATCCTGAGAATATTTCCAAAATGGGTGTAGTGGGAATAGTGCCTTCGGTTCTGTTCGAACCTGGGACGGACTTGTATGGATGAATGCTTGCGAAACATCGTCAGGTGGACGATGGGCATTCTAAGGGATATATTCTAAAAGGTATCGCTTAGCCTCAAGCCTCATCAAATGGGGATGACTGAAAATCAGGGGTTATGCAGCAAGGCTAGGTGGGTAGCACCCAAGCAGGGTGAGGTCATTCCTGTCAAGATGTCCCTTTTTATTTCGGCTTAGTGGGCGGTTGTTGATCCCAACCGCGGGGTGATCTCACTCGGGATTATCCAGTAAGGGGTAGTCCCGGTCTTGTGTTGCAAGGGAGCGGGCGTACTCCTCGGTACGGTGATCTAGGCCCCGTACTGTGGTAGGTGGTACCCCAATGCCTAGTCATTAGTTGGAAATCCATTCTCCCTACGAGCCTTGTACGAGTTTTGTTTGTATTACACACTCTGTGGCTAGTAACTGGAATTTAATGAATGTAATAATTTCGGCTATTTTATAAGTATTTGTATATAGACCCTATTATAATATCAGAGGATTTCTATAAAAATTGTTGTAGCTATCGTATGGTAAAAACCCGACATGTTTATTTGTGGCGTGGTCTTACGAGATGCTTTTGTTTTCAAATGATTTTTGAAACTTTAATAATCAATTGCGTGTGATTTTCTCACGCTGGTATTCCAGACTGACTCGGGTATTATTTAACTGTAATGCTCGGGTCAGACCGAGTATTATAGAATACAGGATAAGATGCTGTGGAGCTCAGGAGACGAGCAGGATGGCGATACGTACTTTCGTACTTTGTTTATATATATATATTCCGCTGTGTTGAGTCACTGTGTATCCATTTATATGATATTGTTGTTGTACTGTGATTGATGTACTCTGATGATGTAATATATAACAGAGATATTTGATTTTTGAGTAAAGAACATTCATTATGTATTATATTTTATTCCGCTGCGATGGTTAGATTCTGTTGTTGATTTCTATTTTCTCCTTCTATTTCTTCTTCTTTAACCCAAATGGTTCGTATTTCTGTACTACTTGAGTTGATTTATGCAAAATAGTGTTGACTCAAGGGGTACGGATTTGTGGGCTGTTACACTTGGTATCAAAGCTTAGGTTGGCGATAACTTGGCTCTGGTGGGGATTACTCATTGAAATTAGAGTCCATAGTACTCTAGAATGAGTTTGAGCGTACTAATAGATATGAGCACGTATTTGTTAGTGAATATAAATTGTTTTAATGTTGTGTTGATTGGTTTATTGAGTGGCATATGAACCTTCGTCGACACAGTCTGTACAACTGTATCGAAGGGGTTTCTAAACACTTGAATAGAACAGTTTGACACGGTATTGTTTTAAATGTGGGTAAGTGAAATAATTTTACCCAAAATATATTTTGATATAAAGAAAAGTTTTTGTAAACTATTTAGCTAATATATGTTGCTTGGATGTTAGGAATGATGATATTTAAGATATTATCCTTATTGTATGGAAATTTAATTAGAAATTGAAATATAACTAAAATTTAAAGGAATAAATTCATTATAAAATGAAATTATAAACATGAATTATAAATTGAAATATAATTAAATGGGAATTTGTATAAGCATAAATTATACCAATGCATTATAGTTAAAATTTGAATTAAAAACAAAATTTGAAACTTTAAAACCCCGGAAGTTTTGGAAGTATTTTGAAGATAAATAGTAACATTATTGTTTTGGAGATATTTCTGGATGGAAATCTATTTTAAATGAATTTTGGAAGTGATATAGCATTGAAATCACTTGGATTATTGGAAAATAATTCGGATGATGACGGCCGCATCATCAGTATTCATTTTCGAATTTCTAAGTGACGGATTGCTGCCAAAAACTGATTTGTTCAGAAAAGCTAGTTGTTTTTGGAAATCTCAAAGGGAATTTGTTGGGGATAAAACCAGGATTGGTTTAATTTTTGAGAAATGTGATTTGAGATGTTGAAGATTTCAAAATGTTTTGAAACCAATAACCGGGTGTTTGAAAATCCTGATGAGATAGGTTGTAAGCTTATAAATTGAGATGATTTTTAAATCAGGAAGGAAATATAAGCTTTGAATGTTGGAATTTGAATTTAAAATGTAAAGTTGAAAATGAAATTAGCTTGGATTGGGAAATAAAATTTAACTGGATTGAAATTAATTAAAAAGGCTGAAAAATAATATCCAGTTGTTTTTCGAATTAAGTTGAAATCAAATTGAGATTTAATAAATCTGAGTTTAAAATAAAATTGAACTGGAAATTAAATTAGTTAAGGATTGGATTGGAGTAAATAAATTAGAATAACTTATAAGAGAATCAGAATTAAAAATCCATAGAATAAAACATGCTTGGATTATAAATAAGTGTAAACCTCGAATTAAAAATAAAAGATGAAAACATTCAAGCCTGGAATGAATGCGATTGTATAAAATAGAAAGTTGTGACTTATAAAATTGAAAATGGAATACAAAGCCCAAAATTAATATTTTGATGAACTGGAAAATGAAAAGAAAACCCAAACTTGAATTATTAAATAAATTGAACTAAGGAAATTAAATGAAGTGATATTTGGAATTAAAAATCAAGTGTTGAATTTTAACCAGGGGAAGAACTAAGTAGATAATAAATTGGTTAATGAAATGTTAAATAAAGCTGAATTGTGAATTTTTAATGAAGATTGGAAATAAAACTCAAGTTATAAATCAAATTCGACTTGAATCATGAGTGAAGGAAATATAATTGGAGGTGGCTTTGTAATTAATTAAATGAATCGAGTATGAAATTGAATTGTAAGTTAATAAATTGGTTGGTAAATTAAAAGAGAATGGTGGGATCAGAACTTGAGTTATAAATAAAAATTTAACTCGAAGTGTTAACGAGTTAAATATAATTGGAAATGTATGAAATAAAATGAAATTGGATTAAAATGGTAATGGTTGGTTTTGCAAATAAAATCTAAATAAGTGGAAATAAATTGGAAACGGCCTTGTAATAAATTAAATGAGTTGAATCTGGAAAGTTAAATTTTATAATAACCAATCAAATGAAATTGCAGATTTAAAATGAGATTTAATTGAGATAGAAACAAGTTGAATAAAAAAAAGTTACTTGTAAAATGAAAATGAGCTTAAGAATAAAATTTGAATAAATTGAAGTGAACTAACTTAAAACTAAACAAATGGAAAAGAGTTGAATTGAATTCAACTTAAACTAAGTTTAATGATATTGGGTTGGATTTAAATCAAGTGAAAATAAATTTGAATCGAAATAGAATTTGGTGGGTTATAAATAATATTTAAGGAAATGAAAATTTATAATGGTTTGAGTAGGTAAACTAATTATATTGAAATAAATAAATGGATGGAATAAATAAGAATCAAACGAAGCGAGGTTTAAATAAGTTGAGAAATGGTTATTGAATGAAATAGCCTGGATTGTTTTCGAGCTAAATAAAATAGTTTGGAATAAACAAATAAGGAATGAAATGCAAGTGAATGGATTCAAATTTAAAATGCAATGGAAATGAGAATATATGGATTGTGAATAAATTTAAAATGGAATAGAATTAAGTATAAATGGAGTTGAAATCAATTTAAATTGGTTATAAAACATAAGTACTTATTTATTCACATGGATCTCATCAAATTGCATAGAATAAATTGTCATTGGATGTAAATGGAAGTAATTAAATTCTATGTATTGATAAGGGTAAAATAAATTGATTTTGAGAGCAATTGAATTAAATATGAGTTCAGTTTACTTAAAAATAAATTAAATGTAAGTTTGTGAGTTGTTAACCATTCGGATTAAGTGAAACGATATGTGATTGGTTGTAAGCAAATAAAATTAATGTTGGAATATTTAAATTGCTTGTAAAAAGTGTTTAATGGGCATTTCTTTTAGAATTCATATGTTTTAACTATTGAAAATAAGTGAAATGTTGTTAAACTTCATATATATGGCACTGACATGTTTAAATTGAGTAAATACAGGTACAGAAAGACCGTTTAGCGAGATTTTGGACGCGCAAATGCTTAAATAAGTACGCCGCTTGCTTAAAATGCTAAATAAGGTACGCCTACGCAATAAAAATAGGAAATATGAACTGTTTTTTGTTTTTCTGACCGTGTGGGTCAATGTATATATATTTATATCTATTGTCAAATTGCAAAAGTTCCTCCGTACAAAGGAGACTCTGCCAAAAAATTTCAGAAATTTTGGGAGTTAGAAATTTTTTGAAAATCTTGGAAAATTTTGTTAACGGCAAACGTTTTTAAATTGAAAATTGAAATAAATTTGTAAATGAACTAATGTAAAATAATGACATGAATCAGTATAAATGAAAAATAAAATTTAAAATTTAGAGTTGATGATAAATTGAATTCATATGGAAATGAAAGAATCGATTTGAATAGGAATAGATACAAACTAAAGTGGTAAGATGAAAATAAATATAAGAAACACATAAATGCTTATACTAACTTAAGTAAGGAATGAGCATTCTCAATCGGAAATTGATATTTCAAATATAATCTAAGTTAGTATTTGAATTAATAGATATTGACAGTTGTAAGAAAGTCGATAAAATGTTTTTGAATATTGTGATTGGACATATTGCTGTGTAAGATGTGCGGGTAATATAAAGGGAAAAGAGAATTGGTTTTGATTTCAGATGATAAATTTGAATTGCTCGACAAAAAGGTATGTGTTTAAATTTGGTATGAAATTTAATTGGGTTTGTGGATCTAGCCACTTGGCTTTTTGTTTTCTTTTTGAGATTTGGGGGCCGTAGAGCCATTTTGTAGTTGTACCGAGCTAGCCGCGCAAAGGAGACGCTGGCAAAATTTTTAAAAAATGTAGGGAGTTGGAAAAATTTTGAGAAATTTTTGATAATTCAAAATTTATTTTTGAATTATAATTTGAATAGTTGAACAAGTAAGTTATTTGAAAACTATAAAAGGTTTTGGAAAGGTTTGGAAAGTTAATAAGAAATATAAAGGTTCTTTTATAAAAAGATTGTTGGTAAGATGTTGAATTGTTTGGTTTTGAGGAAAAGTAAACGGGTATTGGATCATTCTTCCTAACTAGTAATTTCGGGGACGAAATTCTTTTAAGGGGGAAGGAATGTGACGACTCGGAATTTTCGAGCATTTAAAATCGGGATATTTAATTGATTTTCAATATTCAATATAATAATTTTAACAATATCGCTATTTATTTGATAATTAAATAATCAAATTTAATAATTAGAGGTTGGGTAAATTGTTGAATCTAGAATTTTAAGCCTGTTAAAAATAATTCGAAGGCTTGTAAAATTTATATTGATAGTACAGAGGATAATAGAAGTTGTAAAATTGGAATTAGCAGTGGTTTGTTCAGTTTTGAAATTTTATATCGTTTAAATTGAATTAAAAATAGCCTTCCGAGGCACAGTCTCGGAATTTGAAGAAACCAGTTCCATTGGGTCCATAATATTGTATTATTATCGGATTCAAATTTCGTATTGATTGGAGTTGTTATGTGAGCGTACGATACATAAATGCGTTGAAAATTTACATCGGACATTCTATTTAAAATTTTATTTACATATTCACGTGCTATTCACCATCCGCTGTTTTCCTTCAAATCGCTGCCTCCTCTCGTACATGCCATCATCATCGTGTCTCGCTTTCTCTTATCACGCAAGCTTCATTTCCCTTAAATAAATTCACCGAAGCCTCCTTCTTCATAAACGAATACTCAGTTAAACTAAAAAAATTAATGGCCGAAGACATCGTCATTATTATATATAATAATTAAAGATCTGAACATCTTAATCTCTCAGAGAATGGCCGAGCTCGATTTAATTAAACGCGAGCCCTCTCCTTCCTCAATTTCTCTGTTCTTTTCACAAAAATTCCTATCGAACTCGGAATCGATTTCGCAAAAATGGGGGAGTTTAGTTACGGGTCGCAGTGTTGATTTGGGGGCGTGTGTGATTTTAGGCGAGGAGTGGAGTGTCACGGGGCTCTGGGAGGGCACGAGGAAGTTCGTGGTCGAATTTCGAAGGAGATGGTGGTCGCGTGAACACGACAGTGGCGCGGTGAGGCGCGCGATGGTCTCTGTAGCACCGTGAGGCGTTGCGGCTGCTCAACTAGGGTTTGGTAATTGGTCGCGAGGCCGTGGTTGTAATTTGGGCGAGCGTGGCGGTGCTTCCGAGCACACGTGAGTTTTGGTGGGGACTGTTCTGAGGCTTAATACTTGACAATAAGGTATAATTTAAAATTTTGTTTTAATTTAAATTAATTTATACATATGTATTCAACCCAGTAATTGATGAATATAACTAAAAAATATATATTGTAGGTAAGATTTAGGTAGTAGAAAACCTAAACTGTTGATATAAATTATTTTTATAAGTGTATATATATAGGCTGGAAATGGAATTTTTTTTATTTTATTAGAATTTAATAAAATATGTTTATAGGTGAACAATAAATAAAATATATTTTCAAAAGGAAAATAACTTTGTAATTTACTTGTTTAATTAATTTAGGAATGGTTAAAGAGAAATTATTTTAAACCCAAAGCATTAGTTAATTATTTATGATAAGTGATTATTCAATTAGTTTAAATAAAAATTATTTGTTAATTTAATTAAATTTAGCAAATGGAAATTATTTGTTCGATTTATTCGAATGTTAACGAAATAATTAGTTAAATAAATTTATTGAATGGTAATTGATTATTCAAGTGGTTCAAATGTTAATAAACTGTAAATATTTATACAAGGTCTAAAGTCGTGGGGAAAACCAGGCGTGTTGAATTAGATAGCAAAAAAAAAATCGAAGGTGAGTTAATCTCACTCAGTTTAAATTTAAATTTAAATTTCAATGATTAAATCTAAATAATTGTTTGAATGATTGAATTGGTTGATGTACTATAGTATAGTATATTTTGGAATTGGTGTATTATATTGTGCTAACGTCTGTGGATGCAGGGAAAACAGGTTGGAGGGATCCAACTGATCTCTCAACATTTATTTAAATTATTAAACACACACAGCTGTGATTAATTGATATTCTGTGATGAATTATATTAGGATATTGAATGTTATAGTCTGCTTGAATATTTCGGTACTCTGTTTTATCCAAATATATAGAATTGGACTTTGAAAGGAAATAAAAGAATATTAGTGGGTTCAAAATGCTAATTAATAAAATTCTGTATATGGAAAGGAATTTTTGAATAAACAGAAAGTTAATGAAGTTTGAAACTTCAATGATATTATTTAATAGAACAAAACACTTATTTAATATTTAATATTTAAATTATTGAAGGAATAAAGAAGAAATTGGGAAAAGCCTGGAATCTGTATATTTCAGTTAAAAGATTTAAAATCAAACGGAAAATAATAACATTAATAATAAGTCCATAACTAATGAATTTTGAAATGAATTGAGAAATTAAAGAAACTTATTTCAAATAAAATAAATTGGAAATCAATTTGGGAAAATTGATTTAAGTGATTGAAGTTGGAATTTTCTCTGGATGGCCAAATATAAATTAAATGTTTTAAAGTTGTTTTTAAAGAAAGCAAGTTTTGTAAAATTTATTATTTCTAATATTTAAAGTCTAAAATAAGTATTTTCTTTTAATCTATTTTAGCAGTAATTTTTAAAGAAGTAACTTAGTATTTTGTTTTAAAAAAAAAATAGAAATCTAGTTTTATATTTTATTAAGTAACTTTATTTTCAAATGTTTATATAGTATGTAATTTTAGTAAATTATTAAAGTAGTTTTAACTTAAGTGTTTAACGGTAAATTCCAAAGTAAGTATTTTTGTTTAATCTATTATCGTAATAATTATTTAAAGAATGATTTGGTATTTTGTTTAAAGTATTATTTTAAATTAAGTACTAAAGTTAAATTTTCTACATTAAATGTTAAACATATTTTACAATAAGGTGTTTTGGAATTATTTCAAAATCTAAAACCTTGTGCTTGGTGATTCCAGTGGAAATGGAAATACTCGGAATTTATTTTGAGAAAAGAAAGATGGTTTGGAAACTTTTTTCAAAAGGATTTGAAAGTGAGAATATATATTGTAAAGATATTTTGAGATAAATACATAATTTGGGAAATTATTTATTGGTTGATGGTTGTTTGTGAATATTAATTGATAGTTAAATCACCGACTATCAATGTTGGACAAATACGTTGATCGTTTCGAAGAGACCTGGATCGAGATTTATTTCTCGAAAACCACTTCGATCCAGTTTGTACGTTTCGTGAAAACGATTTTGGATTCGAAGATGGAGCAGTGAAGTGCAAGGGCTAGTCGCTACTAATCCTGAGGATATTTTCAAAATGGATGTAGTGGGAATAGTGCCTTCGGTTCCATTCGAACCTGGGACGGACTTGTATGGATGAATGCTTGCGAAACATCGTCAGGTGGACGATGGGCATTCTAAGGGATATATTCTAAAAGGTAACGCTTAGCCTCAAGCCTCATCAAATGGGAATGACTGAAAATCAGGGGTTATGCAGCAAGGCTAGGTGGGTAGCACCCAAGCAGGGTGAGGTCATTCCTGTCTAGATGTCCCTTTTTATTTCAGCTTAGTGGGCGGTTGCTGATCCCAACCGTGGGGTGATCTCACTCGGTATTATCCAGTAAGGGGTAGTCCCGGTCTTGTGTTGCAGGGGAGCGGGCGTACTCCTCGGTACGGTGATCTAGGCCCCGTACTGTAATAGGTGGTACCCCAATGCCTAGTCATTAGTTGGAAATCCATTCTCCCTACGAGCCTTGTACGAGTTTTGTTTGTATTACCCACTCTGTGGCTAGTAGCTGGAATTTAATGAATGTAACAATTTCGGCTATTTTATAAGTATTTGTATATAGACCCTATTATAATATCAGAGGATTTCTATAAAAATTGTTTTAGCTATCGTAAGGTAAAAGCCCGACATGTTTCCGCAAATCCGTACCCCTTGAGTCAACATTATTTTACTTAAATCAACTCATGTTGTACAGAAATACGAACCATTTGGGTTAAAGAAGAAGAGATAGAAGGAGAAAATAATATTCAATAACAGAATCTAACCATCGCAGCGGAATAAAATATAATAGATAATGAATGTTCTTTACTCAAAAATCAAATATCTCTGTTATATATTGCATCATCAGAGTACATCAATCACAGTACAACAACAATATCATATAAATGGATACACAGTAACTCAACACAGCGGAATATATATATAAACAAAGTACGGAAGTACGTATCGCCATCCTGTTCGTCTCCTGAGCTCCACAGCATCTTATCCTGTATTCTATAATACTCGGTCTGACCCGAGCATTACAGTTAAATAATCCCCGAGTCAGTCTAGAATACCAGCGTGAGAAAATCACACCCAATTGATTATTAATGTTTCAAAAATCATTTGAAAACAAAAGCATCTAGTAAGACTTACATATAACTTCTTCAAATACATTTGGATAGTCCTTCAATAGGGGTATAAATTATAGCCTTCCTTATGACATGCTAAGTGAATACAAATACACCTCCATAACAAAAATATTGGGCTCACAACAACAAGTCCTTCACCCTTCGTTAATCTAACTATCCTCCTATCATGATACAATATTAACCTATAGGAAGACATCCAATCCACTCCCAAAATCGACTGAACCTTGAAAAGTTTAGTACATATGCATTACAAGGGAACTCCACACCATGAATGGCCAATTTAAGTTATGACATAACATCAATAAATGGGTTGATCCCCTAATATGATTTGATATCGACATGGATTTGTCCACAATATCTGGTTTAAAGGCAAAATCATCAGCTAATGCACTTGCTATGAATGAATGGGGTGCATCATTGTCAAATAAAGTATGAATGAAAGAATCAGATAAAATCAACACATCTTCCATCACATTCTGCTTCCCCTTCTCTTGAGCTAATCGTGGTGCTGTACTAGAGGTTGGAACAACTTGACCTTCTACTTTCCAAGCTGTGCACTCTCCTTTCTTATGTCCAAACTGATTGCACTTATAGCACTTTACTTTCTATTGAGCTAGAGCCGCTTTACAATCCATTTCCATGTGTTTCACCTGACTGCAGTTATAACACTTACCCTTTGAAAGATTTGTCCTACAGTTCTTGGCCATGTGCCCCACTTTTTAACATCAGCTACAAGTAATCGCCTGTTTTTTTTCCTTGACCTCCTTATGGTCCATTTCTTTTTTATTTTCTCTATTGTCATCTCTCTCCTTCCTTAGCCTAATCCTTAACAAAAGTTTCATTCAGAGAATTCAATAATGTTGCCTCTATCTATCCTTCAAATGTTGCTCCATACAATATCTGATTCAAACCAAGCTCTTTCAAAATTCAAACCATTTTCAAACTTTATCGCCTTCTTCTCTTAGGTGTTTACTAACTCAAAACTGAATCTGGCCAACTCATTAAAATGACTTAATACTCCATAACTTTCATCCCTCCCTACTTATGATGAAGAAACTTCTCCAATAACAGATCTCTCTTAGAGCCAAAAAGGAACTATTAATCCAAAAAATGGATCAACACCCTGGTTTGAGTTTGAAAGCACCAGACCTGTTCTGACAGGGCAATATCACATATCACAGATATAAGAAAATAACAAGAAAGAAGACGAAGAAATTTTATAGTGGTTCGGCTATTAATGAAGCCTACGTCCACTTTGTATTTTTTATAGACTGATTGCTGTTACAAGGTGTACTTGATTAAAAGTCTTTGATTATCTCCTAATGGATTGGATCCACGGAGTTGGAATCCATTGGAGAATCACAGTGAATTCCTTAGGGGATTGTTGTGAGGGAGGCAGAGAATGAAGAATGTTTCCAGCAAAGCTTCAGCAATCAATCCCGATAAGATCCTCTTTGGGTTGCAGGTAGGATGCTATTTATAGAGATCGGAGAGCTTCTGGGCCAGGCTTGCCTACATCAGCTTGCATGTAGGTTACAGGTGACCTAAATGGGGGATTTGGCTCACCAAATGATCCAAAACCATGGGTTAATGGCAACCCATGGTCCATGGGTAGCGAAGGCCCGATGGGTCACGGGCGACCCGATGGGTCGTGGGGACCCGATGGGCCGCTCGCGACCCATACACCAGATTCGTTCTATAGACGAAATCTTGCCTCTTTTGACAGTGTTCCATATCAGGTTTGTTTGATGGTTTGAGCAGAGGCATGGGTCGCTGATGAGCTAGGCACTTAGGATTTTTCTGGGGTTTATAATTGGAGATGTTTCCATAGTCTTTATCGTTACTGTTTCACTTCGATGGAAATTCTCTAGCTGTTTGAGTTTAGTTGCTATTAGAACTAAAGGAATGTGATCTCTCGGCTTCACTAATCCCAGTCGTCGTCATAGTCGTATATCTTGGGCCTTGTTCATTCCTTACCTTAGCTTTTCTGATTAAGTTCTATGTCATTTTGATGTGACAGGATTTTTCCGTATTCTTCTGGACCCCATAAGGTTAAAAACCTGAAAAAATTTGCCTCCTAAAGTATGCCTTTTGAATGAAAGGTGCGCTTTGCACTAGAATAAGTCATGGCAACAAGTCTTCGGTTATTGAGCTTTAGTCTTGGTGAATCGTGCAATTCCTTCGGATTCTCTAGCCAGTCATAAGTCATTTCGAACCTATCATAGCCTAAAGACTCTAGACTCTACATAAATATAGTCTATACATCACATTCATTCCATTTTCATTCGGGGTTATTACATCACATATCTTTAATTACATTACACATCTCCAACGGTACCGCGTTCCTTCGGTATTTACATCACTACCAATTTTTGCTTTCCATTCGGAGTTTTTACATCATATATCAAAATCAAATCATTTATCAAAATCACATCATATCACATCATATATCAAAATCACATTACATCTCAAAATCACATCACGTCACAACATATATCAAAATCACATCTTATCTCAAAATCACATCATGTCACAACATATATCAAAATCACATTGTATCGCATCGTATATCAAAGTCTTCCCATGTTCATCCAGGACTTATCAGTGTTATTCTATTTATAAGGCATTCAAATCCATTTTTGCAAAACAAAATCTGTTTTAAGGTCCGATCTCTCCATACCACTTAAGTAAGTTTAATGCATGATCTCTCTGGATCGTAAAATGTTTTAAGTTAAGGGGGTGATCACTCCGGATTGTTTGTTTGTTAAAGTAAAGGGGGGTTAAATAAGCCCATCTGCTTACTCTCCAGTGAGGGGACCTACTTCTTTCACTCCAGTACAGTGGCGGGACTCTAAGGAAACAATATCGTATAAGTCCATACAATCACCCTTTGGCAAGGGGACTCGCACCTTGCACTCCGGTCCCGTGGTGGGACTCCAAGGCGATCAATATCAGTTATCAAAATTCAAATGTTCAAATCAGAAATTAAAAAAGCAGGAATCAAAAAAGCATAAATTCTAAATGTTTATCTCAGGTATCCAACTCAAAGCATGCCTAAGGACCGTTTTGGATCTCGTACACGTGTAAGTGGCCTTTTATGATTGTTGTCCTAAGTTCTCTCAGGCATCCGACTCAAAGTGTGCCTAGCGACCGTTCGAGATCCCGTACACGTGTAGGTGGCCTTCGATGATTATTGTTTACATACCAAAAGGAAAATTACAGGAAAAGAAATGATAAAAAAAGCATTAGAATCGAATCCGACTCCAGTTTACCCCGATCGGAGGATAATTTGCCTCCGCTCCTGTCCCTGGGAGTTCTCGATGCATTTTCCATGGATGATGGTTGTCCCTGTAATTCCACTGCATTTTTGTTCCTCACATATTGTGGTAGCTATTTATTCCAGACCAGTTCTTCTATCAGATCACGAAGGTGTTGACACTCGTTCGTCTCATGCCCATTCAACTCATGGAAGATGCAAAACTTTTTAGATCTTTTCTCCCAATCAGTGGGCTCCCTCCTAGGCGGCCTTCGGTAGAGGTTCTACCCCCTTATATCTAAGTATATCATCTAAGAGGTTTCAGTCAGGTCGGTGTATAAGGAGAATTTTGGCCCATTTCTCTACCGTTTTTGGTCTTTGATGTTGTCATCGGCTTTCCTCTTCCCTTTGTCCTTTCCAATTCCAACTCCAGATGGTTCCCCACCTTCGACGGAATTTATTTCAGCATTCACATCCTTATCCTCGGCTTCGGCCTCTTCCTGACACAGGTACCTCTTAGCTTTGCAATAGAATTTTGCATGACCCAATGCAGCTTTGAAATTAGTCTTATTCACGACTCCAAATACTGCTTCCATTAGGGTAAATGATGAGTCTGGATTGTCCACCATGGCTACCACCGCATTGAATCTTGTTAAATAGCTTCTCAATGACTCTCCAGGCCTTTGTTTCACGTTTGAGAGTGTAAGTACATTCCTTGGTTGTGAGACATGAACCTTGAACTGTCTCAAGAATCTGCTCACTGATTTGGTCCATGTGCTTATGGACCCACTTTTCAATTGTCTGAAACACATTGCAGCCAAATCTGTTAAATATATGGGGAAGCATCGCCCTATTACTTCCTCAGAAGCACACAACATCTCCAAATGTTGGATGTATCGCATCATATGAATCATCGGGTCTTTCTTCCCATCATACTTTCTAGTGTTGGAAGCTTGAAATCTAGAGGGTTTCTCACATTCCAGATATTAGCAGCTAATGAATTTCTGTTTACATCTTCCAGACCCTAATCCGGGGGGCCTCCTCTGATGAATCTCTATACCAATTCAGCAACTCTGTTCTCACCATCTAATGAAGGACTCTGTCCTAAAGCAATACTTTTCCCCCTGACCCGTTGGGGGTATTTTGGGATGGACTCTTCCAACAACGTACCTATGTTCAGATTTGCAACTCTAGCTTCATTCATCCTCCGTTCCCTCGAGGAAGTTCTGGTACATATCCTTCTGTCGATCGTACCCTAGTATTCCAATCAGCTCCTGTGCCACCAATCCCTGGCATTTCAACGGTTGCTCCGGAATTGGCATTGATTCCCATGTTGATTCTAGCGATGCCCCCATGTGTCGGTTGTTCTAGGCATGTGGCAAGTCTCCACTTGCTCCAATCCAAATCCGGCAATACATACATTATTCTCTAGAGTTTAATTCCTATTCCCTATAAATCTAACTACCCCTTGTTGGTTCATTCTCTGGAAGAATACGTCCATCATTATCTAGCTAAGAGTCCATCCTGCATCTCTTTCATCATCTTTTCCATCTCCTCTCTCATCACGTAGCTGGTTTGATGAGAATTTGAGGACACTTCTTGGTTGCCTCCAAACTCTAGTTGACTTGCTCCATTTATAGACCTGGTGTTAGGCCTCTTCATTTCTCTCTGAATCTTGGATTCAAACTTCAATTTTTCAAACCTAGGTTCAACTCTCAGTGAAAGCACCAAAATGTTAATCCAAAAAATGGATTAACACCCTGATTTAAGTTTGAAATCACCAACCTTGTTCTGATAAGGCAATATCATATATCACTGATATAAGAGTAGTAAAAGAAAGAAGACAGAGAATTTTTATAGTGGTTCAGCTGTTAATGAAGCCTACGTTCACTTTATATTTTTCTTGTAGACTGATTGCTGTTATAAGATGTATTTGATTACAAATCTTTCATTATCTCTCAATGGATTGGATCCTCGAAGTTGGAATCCACTGGAAAATCACAGTGAATTCCTTTGGGGATTGTTGTGAGGGAGGAAGAGAATGAAGAATGTTTCTAGTAGAGCTTCAGCAATTAGTTCCGAGAAGATCCTCTTTGTGTTGTAGGTAGGATGCTATTTATAGAGATCAGAGAGATTTTGGGCCAGGCCTGCCTTCATTAGCTTGGAGGTAGGTTACAGGTGACCTAAGTGGGGGCTTTGGTTCACAGAACGAGCCAAAACCATGGGTCAATGGCGACCCATAGTCCATGGGTTGCGAGGACCCGATGGGTCGCGAACGATGGACCAAATCTTGCCTCTTTTGACAGTGTTACATATCGGGTTTGTTTGATGATTTGAGTAGAGGCATGAGTCTCTGATAGGCTAAGAACTTAGGATTTTTCTAGGGTCTATAATTGGATATGTTTCAATAGTCTTTTATCGTTGCTGTTTTGGTTCGATGGCAATTCCTTAGCTGTTTGAGTTTAGCTTCTGATTAAACTAAGATGAATGCTGATCTCTCGGCTTCATTGATCCCAATCATAGTCTTAATCATATAGCTTGGCCCTTGTTGATTGCTTCCCTTAGCTTTTCTCATTAAATTCTATGCCATTTTGATGTGATTGGATTGTTCCGTATTCTCCTGGATCCTGTAGCGACCCGTAGATTTCATGGATTTAATTTGGTTAAATTAAGTTGTAATTAAATTTAGAAGAAAAATAAATTAAAAACCTACTTATAGTAATTCGAAGTTAATTCAAATGATTTTAAGTAGTGAAAAGAATTTTACCAGTATATGAGTTGAATATGAGGAATTTGAGGAAATTATTAAACTAATATAATGTAATAAACATTGTTAACAGTAAATGGAATATGATAATAAGAAAAATTGCAAGTTTGCATTTATGGGCAAAATAATATGGATAGGTAATAATTGTTGTAGAGAATAAATTACAAATGTATAAATTGTATAATGGTAACAACTATTGTTCGTTACCAATGCATTTAATTTATAGCGATTAAATAAGAAATAACTGAAAATTTTGAAGGAAAAATCAATAGAAAGGTTAACTACATGCATAAGATGAAAGTTGAATAGAATTCTAATAAATGATAATAATGGAAAATATATATACAATCAATGTAGGTAATTTGAAATTACAAATGATTAAACGTTTCTTGTGATAATGAATAAATAACGAAAGGAGTAAAATTTAAGAAACCTATAAATGTGGAATCAGTAAACATTTGTAAAAAAATTATTGCCTAGAATAAAATTCATTTAATATAAGAATTCAAAGGTGGAAGATTTACATTTGGATTGAAAGGTATAATTAATTGAATTGGTGATTTGGGAATTTAATCCAAGGGTTACTCTAAAAATAAATACGGATAAAAAGAGGTTAAACTAAGGAGGGGCATTAATTGATTTTAAGGCTTATTTAATACGTTAATAGGCAAGACTCCGCATTCATACATTTATACAAAGCTAAATAGAAGCACAAGTGTGATATAATGTAAATAGATGGATATCAACCTTTATTTATATGTTAATGGGATTTAATTTCTATTGTATAAAAACCGCAATTTAATGAAGATTGAAATAGCTAATTCATACGTTAGTTGATTTAGCTGGAATATGAAGATATTTAATGGAATAGTGAAATCAAATGGGAATGGGTTTCCATTGTTCATTTGAATTCACATTCATCATAAAAACTTAGTTGAAAACCAAAGGAATAATAAAGGAATCAAGACTTAATTAGTAATTTGGATTTAAGACATGGCAATTTGGATTTATTGCAACATTTAATACCATAGAATTTAGTAAAGCTTATTCAAATTTTAGTTGACCATTTGTGATATAACTTTTTGAAAACAAGACTTTATTTATGAATTGAGTATTTGATTCAACGAATGGTAATTACTTCATTTAAAAATGGAATTTAACGTAAATTTGTACGTTATTAAAGTTAAATGAAAGCTGTAAACATTTGACTTAGAGAACAATTGAGTGAAATCTTAACTAATGTAAACCTCATCATATTGACATCCATAACTGTGAATCATAGGAAGAAGGTAAATAAATGAACTTAACCAAACTATTTATGTTGAATATTGAAAATTTGAATAAATAAATAGTTAAGAAAATTAAGGGAATGGGAATAAAAATTTATTTATAATTTGGAATTTTAATTACGGTGAAAAGGGTTAACTGCAATTAAAAGTAAGTTGAGATGGAAATCAAGTTATTTATTTAATTTGGTTTAAGATGTGAGTATAAAGGTATAAGATTTAATAATTGGGTTTAGAATAAAATTTATAATCTCTAAATAATAAGGAAGTGCAGATATTTAGCTGCAAATTTATATACCGATAGATTTTAATTCACATCCAGGCTTGGTAAACCATTTGGGATTGTCTGAATTATATAAGTCACAAAATTTGGCCAATATTAGAAGTTGAAACATAAAAACTGGATTTATAATTTATTTAATTTATTCAATAAATATTAAAAATAGCCATTTTTGTCACGGACTCGGATTTCGACGAAACCAGTTTCATCGGATCCGTATCGGTGAATTATTATAGGATTTCAAATTTCGTATCGATCGGACTTGTCATTTGATCGTACGGACGCGAAACGCCTTGAAATCAATTTTATTAAAATCAATTTGAAATCAATTTGGAAATCTTGTTTTTAGCATAACTTCTTCATACGATCAAATTTGGACGTGAGACTTTTTCCATCGCGTTCAGAATATTTTTAAATACCTATCTGGATATATAGATTTAATAGATTCGGTTCCGGAGGCATAGCGGGCTTTTGGGCCATAGTTTGTTGCGTACGTTCACGCTTCTAGCCTATACGCTCTAACCTAACCCTAACTATAAATATACCATGATAAACCCTAGCCTCCTTCCTATTGTCAGTTGGATATACGTACATATTTCTTCATCTCCTCTTTCTCTTCAATGGTTGCAAATCTGGATCTGCTTCAATCTAAAATTCAGTGAAAATTCAAACACCTCAGAAAATTCTCAAAAAAATATATGTCATAGTTCTCAGTGTTCGTAATCTACTGGTGTGATCCGTTTTTCGTTTGGAGCTATCGTTTGCCCAGTAAAATTCAAAACAGTTTCGGCCATCCGTTAGTAGACGTTGATTTCAACGGCGGATCTTCGTTTTGGTGACGATCGGGGGGCACCATCGCGTAGAGGAGGCCGAGTGCTTTCAATCCATACGGCTACTCCATGTCAGAGGTGCTTGGATTTGTTGGAATTGGCGATGAAGGCGTGACGGAGGCGGTTCGATTGGGGAGCCTTTGGGCGTGCGCGTGGAGCCCATAGGCTCGGCTTGACGTGGGCACGGGGCCGGCGTTGCTCGATCTGGACGGCGATGAGGGAGGAGGCGGCGAAAATTTCGAGTAGGGTTCGGTAGTGGCGGCTGGGCTTCGTGCGTTGCAGGGGGGGTTTCGGCACTACTGTAGCCGAACGAGTGGGAGAAAGAGAATGGGGTGACGTGTAAAGGGGTGAGTAGAGTTTTGTTTTCTTGTTTTAAATTAAATTAAAAATTTTCCAAGCGTTTAATCGAGTAACTTTCTCATACGACATCCAATTCACACGAAATTTCTTTTGTTAGGATCGTAATTTAATTCCGGACTCGATGACGCTGGTTTGGACGAATTCTGAGACGGGCGAATTTTTGGGTTTAAATCGGATTTGAATTCGATTTAAATTCAAAAGGTGAGTGTTTTAACCCACTCACAATTACTAGAAGCTTTTATGTTTGTTAAATAAATTTTAGAAATGAATAGAAATTTATTTATGAGCTTTTGGGCATGTTATTTCATCCATATCTGTTGAATTGCATTTTTTTGAATTTAGCTGTTAATTTAAATTGATTGATTGCATATTAATTGGCTGTTAGAAATTATTGTTTGCATAAGAACTGCTAGTTAACAGTTATGTAAATTATTATTGAGTAAACTGTTAGATAAATAGTTGATAAATTTAATTTGGAAAAAAACTGACAGTTATTACCTGTTGTATATGTTCATAGATATATACTGTTATTGATTGAAATTGGTTGATGGTTGCGATTGGATGATGGATGTTGTTGATGAATGAATGTTTATTGCATATCATTAAATTTGCAAATTTATCATGCATATTTCATTTTTCGGGATTGTGGTTTGAAATGATAAAACCGCAAAGTTTATTTTTAAATTGCGGATTGAAATGATAAATATCCGTATCACTTGACCATAGGATAGAAAATTATATACAGGCACCGCGGTCTATATATAACTATTTTAATGTGATTTCTATGGTTTGGATGGAATACGGTTTATAATAATCTTAAATTTTATACTGTATAAATATTTTTCTTCCGTATTTATGTACATGAAAAGTTGGAAATTTTGAAATAAAAAGGTGTATAAATTCCCTTAGTAAAATGGAAGAAAATTTAGAAAATGGAGTTGGATAAATTTATATCATATGTTTAAATGTTAAGTTTGGAAATTTAAGATATGATATTTATAATTGGATTTTCCCAAGAAAAAAATTGAAATGAATATTCTAATATGAATTTGAATTGGAAAAATATTCTAATATAAATTGGAATCGAAAAATACATATGTTTTATTACTAGAAATTGGAGTTGTTTAAGGATTTATGTGAATATTCAAACTAAATAATAAAACATTTAATTTGTTGAAAGAATATATTCCAATTTTAGTTTTTGAATATTAATACTCCAATGGATTTATATATATGGAAATTGAAATGGTTTTGGAACTTAAGAGTGATATCTAAATTATGGTTTTAACTTTAGATAAAGAAATATTTCCATAAAGCCATATAACTTATTTCTTTACAAAGTGACAGTAAAGTTAAGCCTTTGAAATTCATATACCGTTGAATATCCAAACCATTTGAGTTTTAAAAGTTAGGGTTTGAAATTATGGATTTCCAAAAATATTATGCTTTGAAAATATTCGATTTTCAGATATTATGAAGTTAAAGCCTTTTATTATTGGAAAGGAATTATATTTGGGATAAGTGGTAAAATATGGTTTTGGGTTTTGGAATGATATCGTAATATTATGGTTTTGAAATGGATTATATTCTGGTTTAAAAGTATAAACTATTTTTAAATAACCGCGGTGTTATAATAACGATGGGTTGGCAAAGAGACCGGGATCGGATATGGACATACTCTCTGTCGATACCGAAAACCACTTTGACTAACCGTGTACGCGGTGGAGATTCCAGAATGAAGTAGGTTGGTGGCGACGATTCCTGTAAGGTAAATACGTGGACCCGACTCCCGTGAGTTGGCATAAGGTGGCTAAAACAGGAGCGATCGACGGGTTAATGAGGTCATTCCTCTGATCGGACACTCCTCTTCGATATTATACTATGACTTTGGATTGATTCAGTGGCCACTTCTATTTTTTTTGATTTGGGGAGTTGTTTCGAGGTGGGCGGTTGCTGCGGCTTCGCGTTACCATCGGCCCGGAAGCGTAATTGGTATATCTACCCTGGCATTGCCTAGTTGTGCCGTGTCACCTACCCTATCGCGCCTTGTACGAGTTTGGTTTTCTCCCGTAGCCCGTGTGGTATCCTCTAGTGGCTTCCCGATCAGGAGGGACTATGATATTGGATGGACTACTGGGACTATTACGTGTTAAGGGCTATATGGGTAACCCCTTAACGCTATTAAAAAGTAAGTTTATTTTATAAATAGACACTATTATAATAGCGCAATATACTACATAGTAAATAGTTTAACGGATCCTTAGGAGATGTAAATCCCGAACATCTCTTGAGTTACTGTACTCATATTTATTTCTGTTTATTTAACTCACATAAGATATTCTAGTCTGACTCGGGTGTTTTTGTCTATTCAAATTCGCTCGGGTCAGTCCGAGCATTTCAGGATAGCAGATTTTAGCTTTGGAGGACGAAGACGAAGAATAAGTATTATGTTATATATTGTATTACACCACACTCTTTCTATTCCGCTGCATTGCTTGTATTGGTATGTGTAACTCTGATATTTATTGTAAAAGAAGAATCAAGCTTTTGTAAACTGTTTATGAACTGTATATTTGTTATTATATTTTATCCTTCCGCTGTGAGATTCTGTTTTTGTTTTTATTTCTTCTCTGTTTTTCTTATTTACCCCATAACAATCCGCCCTTGCGTATGCTTTGAATTGGCACGTGTGTCGGTTTAAAGTGTGCAAAAAGGCGGGATGTTACAGTTGGTATCAGAGCTTTGGTTTAGCGATAAACCTTGGCTTTGTGGGGTTTGACTCTTTGTTAATAGGGTAGAAATATCCTATGGGAGTCGCTGAGTGTATATATATGAGAGAGCGTATTTGTTAGTATTAATAAAAGATTTTGATATTGTGTTAATCTGTTCCGCTTTGTATTTATAAATTCTGGTTGATGCATGGGACGCTATGTCATCAATAGGGATTTCTAAACACTTAATAGGACAGACCGACATAATATCCGTTTTTAATATAGGTGAATGAAATAATTTTGCCTATTATATTTTCTATATATAAAAATAGTTTTATAAAGATATATATATAATTGGTTGCTATAGATGGGGTGTTAGAAAATAAAAATATCTATAATAACTGAAGCTAAGTTGAAATTATGATAAATCAAATTGGAGATTTTAGAACTTAAGTCCGGGATTTTTCCAAATCTGCTTTCAAAGAATTTGTGAAATTTATTGATTTGGTTTATAAGTATTTTCTTATATAAATATTTCGTATAAATTGGAAGAATTGTTTTAAAGAAGATTTTGGAAAAGAATTAAATTCTGTACTTTCCCCTCTGTCGCTGGAAAATAAATTCGGTGATGACGGCCGCATCATCGACTTTCATTTTCGAGTTTCAAAGGGAAAAGGCCACTGTAGTAAATTCTACTGCAGATTTATTTTGAATTTTCTAAAAATTTTCTTTTATTGTTCTAAATATAATTAGAGATATAAAGGTTGCAAGAAATTAATTATCTATTATTTTGAAATAAATTGAAATTTAACCCGGTATTTAGTTCTAAATTTTTCCGTTAATTAATTGTTTAAAATTTGTTAGTGGAATAAAAGTTAAGTAATAAATGAATTGAAACCTCTAATTGAAATAAGAGAATAACTGCAAAGCTATAAAGAGGAATTTGCATACATATGAGAAAAAGGGTAATATGAATAAACATTAAATTTAATTAAAAGAATGGAGATTAAACTTGTATAAGTTCAATTGCAATTTCCTAAACATAAATAACTTACCCAATTATAAAAGTTGAAGTGTTAAATGAGAAACTGGAATTGAATATTTTACAAGTAGGAATTTAGGAAAAATGAAGTATTCAATAAATTACTGATATAATAAGAATTTATTGGTTTAAACTTAAGTGATAATTGAAATTTTACCCAAATTAAAGGTGAGTATTATTAATAGGTGATTTTAACTTAAGTAAATAAAATAAAATTCTTTAATAAATAAAGATTGATGTGTAGGGTTATAAACTTAAGTATGTTTTAAGATGCTACTAGTAACATAATAAAAAGTAGGTAATATAAATAAATATCTGTAAACCCTAGATAATGAATTAATAAGATCCTTTATTTATAAAAATGGAGGTTTTAAGGTTAATAATTTAAGTGTAAGTAGAGGGTTACTGTAATTAAATATAATAAAACGTAAACATTAAATAAAGGAATGAAATTAAGGGTAAGTTGAAATTGTAATTTATAAAACGAATATATATTTATTGAACCATTAATAAATAAAAAGGAATTGAGATGAAACTTGTAAATTTTCACTTGCATTCTTAAACATACATAACTTACAATATAATAAAAGTTGCAATGTTAGTAAGAAAATGTAAGGGGAAATCTTACAAGTGAAGCTTGAGGTAATTAAGGTATTCAATAAATTTGCTGTTATAAATGAGAATTAATTGTATAAACTTAAGTTAAATTGGAAATTTTACTATATAAGAAAGGGTAAGTAGTATAAATAGATGATATAAACCTTAGTCAATAAAATTGGAATACAAATATAATGAATTTTGTAATAAATGGAAAATAAAACTTGTAAGAACAAAGAAATCCCTCATAAAGGAAGGGAAGAAAATCAAACCACTGAAGTATGAAATAAATGTATAATAAGCTATTTTGGTGTTGATTTGAATTGTTTGGTTGATGTATGGTTGTTGGGTAAGAAATTTTGAAGTTGTGGGATGGAGAAATAATCTATCTTTGTTCCATCTAGGACTGTTGAGTAAAGGATGCACTTGATAGTTATTTTACATTTCGTACAATTTCGGAATTTGAACCTAACAACTAATTGTTTGTTTGATTGAATGATTGTCTGTTGGTGGCATGTGCTGTTTGTTAAAATTTATGGTTGTTGCATTTGATTGGATATAAATGATTGAATCTACCCAAACATTTCACTGTAAAATAAATATTTAACCTCTTAGATTATATAAGTGAATACAGGGGTTGGAAGCAACTGCTACTGCTTTTGGTTCCAAAATAATAAGCGTATGTTGCCCGACAAATAGGTACGTTTCCGGATTACGTTTAAAGCGCTGTTTATATATTTTCCCGTGTTGGGATATTTTATTTTGGATATATATGTAATATATTTGTATATTTGGATATTATATTTTCTCCAGAGTCCCTCCGTACAAAGTAGACTCTGCCAAAATTTTCCGAAATTTTTGGGACCTAGAATTTTGTTAAAGATATTTTTCCAACTTTAATAATTTAAGTATTAAAAGACATAATGATTACAAAACAAGTGTAATTCATTAAAGGAAATTAATTTAGTAAATTATTGTTATAAGTTAATATTTGAAACTAGATATACTGTTTTATTCTTCTTCTCCCTTCCTTTTCCTTTTCGGGGACGAAAAGTTTTGAGTGGGGGAGAGTGTAGCGACCCGTAGATTTCATGGATTTAATTTGGTTAAATTAAGTTGTAATTAAATTTAGAAGAAAAATAAATTAAAAACCTACTTATAGTAATTCGAAGTTAATTCAAATGATTTTAAGTAGTGAAAAGAATTTTACCAGTATATGAGTTGAATATGAGGAATTTGAGGAAATTATTAAACTAATATAATGTAATAAACATTGTTAACAGTAAATGGAATATGATAATAAGAAAAATTGCAAGTTTGCATTTATGGGCAAAATAATATGGATAGGTAATAATTGTTGTAGAGAATAAATTACAAATGTATAAATTGTATAATGGTAACAACTATTGTTCGTTACCAATGCATTTAATTTATAGCGATTAAATAAGAAATAACTGAAAATTTTGAAGGAAAAATCAATAGAAAGGTTAACTACATGCATAAGATGAAAGTTGAATAGAATTCTAATAAATGATAATAATGGAAAATATATATACAATCAATGTAGGTAATTTGAAATTACAAATGATTAAACGTTTCTTGTGATAATGAATAAATAACGAAAGGAGTAAAATTTAAGAAACCTATAAATGTGGAATCAGTAAACATTTGTAAAAAAATTATTGCCTAGAATAAAATTCATTTAATATAAGAATTCAAAGGTGGAAGATTTACATTTGGATTGAAAGGTATAATTAATTGAATTGGTGATTTGGGAATTTAATCCAAGGGTTACTCTAAAAATAAATACGGATAAAAAGAGGTTAAACTAAGGAGGGGCATTAATTGATTTTAAGGCTTATTTAATACGTTAATAGGCAAGACTCCGCATTCATACATTTATACAAAGCTAAATAGAAGCACAAGTGTGATATAATGTAAATAGATGGATATCAACCTTTATTTATATGTTAATGGGATTTAATTTCTATTGTATAAAAACCGCAATTTAATGAAGATTGAAATAGCTAATTCATACGTTAGTTGATTTAGCTGGAATATGAAGATATTTAATGGAATAGTGAAATCAAATGGGAATGGGTTTCCATTGTTCATTTGAATTCACATTCATCATAAAAACTTAGTTGAAAACCAAAGGAATAATAAAGGAATCAAGACTTAATTAGTAATTTGGATTTAAGACATGGCAATTTGGATTTATTGCAACATTTAATACCATAGAATTTAGTAAAGCTTATTCAAATTTTAGTTGACCATTTGTGATATAACTTTTTGAAAACAAGACTTTATTTATGAATTGAGTATTTGATTCAACGAATGGTAATTACTTCATTTAAAAATGGAATTTAACGTAAATTTGTACGTTATTAAAGTTAAATGAAAGCTGTAAACATTTGACTTAGAGAACAATTGAGTGAAATCTTAACTAATGTAAACCTCATCATATTGACATCCATAACTGTGAATCATAGGAAGAAGGTAAATAAATGAACTTAACCAAACTATTTATGTTGAATATTGAAAATTTGAATAAATAAATAGTTAAGAAAATTAAGGGAATGGGAATAAAAATTTATTTATAATTTGGAATTTTAATTACGGTGAAAAGGGTTAACTGCAATTAAAAGTAAGTTGAGATGGAAATCAAGTTATTTATTTAATTTGGTTTAAGATGTGAGTATAAAGGTATAAGATTTAATAATTGGGTTTAGAATAAAATTTATAATCTCTAAATAATAAGGAAGTGCAGATATTTAGCTGCAAATTTATATACCGATAGATTTTAATTCACATCCAGGCTTGGTAAACCATTTGGGATTGTCTGAATTATATAAGTCACAAAATTTGGCCAATATTAGAAGTTGAAACATAAAAACTGGATTTATAATTTATTTAATTTATTCAATAAATATTAAAAATAGCCATTTTTGTCACGGACTCGGATTTCGACGAAACCAGTTTCATCGGATCCGTATCGGTGAATTATTATAGGATTTCAAATTTCTTATCGATCGGACTTGTCATTTGATCGTACGGACGCGAAACGCCTTGAAATCAATTTTATTAAAATCAATTTGAAATCAATTTGGAAATCTTGTTTTTAGCATAACTTCTTCATACGATCAAATTTGGACGTGAGACTTTTTCCATCGCGTTCAGAATATTTTTAAATACCTATCTGGATATATAGATTTAATAGATTCGGTTCCGGAGGCATAGCGGGCTTTTGGGCCATAGTTTGTTGCGTACGTTCACGCTTCTAGCCTATACGCTCTAACCTAACCCTAACTATAAATATACCATGATAAACCCTAGCCTCCTTCCTATTGTCAGTTGGATATACGTACATATTTCTTCATCTCCTCTTTCTCTTCAATGGTTGCAAATCTGGATCTGCTTCAATCTAAAATTCAGTGAAAATTCAAACACCTCAGAAAATTCTCAAAAAAATATATGTCATAGTTCTCAGTGTTCGTAATCTACTGGTGTGATCCGTTTTTCGTTTGGAGCTATCGTTTGCCCAGTAAAATTCAAAACAGTTTCGGCCATCCGTTAGTAGACGTTGATTTCAACGGCGGATCTTCGTTTTGGTGACGATCGGGGGGCACCATCGCGTAGAGGAGGCCGAGTGCTTTCAATCCATACGGCTACTCCATGTCAGAGGTGCTTGGATTTGTTGGAATTGGCGATGAAGGCGTGACGGAGGCGGTTCGATTGGGGAGCCTTTGGGCGTGCGCGTGGAGCCCATAGGCTCGGCTTGACGTGGGCACGGGGCCGGCGTTGCTCGATCTGGACGGCGATGAGGGAGGAGGCGGCGAAAATTTCGAGTAGGGTTCGGTAGTGGCGGCTGGGCTTCGTGCGTTGCAGGGGGGGTTTCGGCACTACTGTAGCCGAACGAGTGGGAGAAAGAGAATGGGGTGACGTGTAAAGGGGTGAGTAGAGTTTTGTTTTCTTGTTTTAAATTAAATTAAAAATTTTCCAAGCGTTTAATCGAGTAACTTTCTCATACGACATCCAATTCACACGAAATTTCTTTTGTTAGGATCGTAATTTAATTCCGGACTCGATGACGCTGGTTTGGACGAATTCTGAGACGGGCGAATTTTTGGGTTTAAATCGGATTTGAATTCGATTTAAATTCAAAAGGTGAGTGTTTTAACCCACTCACAATTACTAGAAGCTTTTATGTTTGTTAAATAAATTTTAGAAATGAATAGAAATTTATTTATGAGCTTTTGGGCATGTTATTTCATCCATATCTGTTGAATTGCATTTTTTTGAATTTAGCTGTTAATTTAAATTGATTGATTGCATATTAATTGGCTGTTAGAAATTATTGTTTGCATAAGAACTGCTAGTTAACAGTTATGTAAATTATTATTGAGTAAACTGTTAGATAAATAGTTGATAAATTTAATTTGGAAAAAAACTGACAGTTATTACCTGTTGTATATGTTCATAGATATATACTGTTATTGATTGAAATTGGTTGATGGTTGCGATTGGATGATGGATGTTGTTGATGAATGAATGTTTATTGCATATCATTAAATTTGCAAATTTATCATGCATATTTCATTTTTCGGGATTGTGGTTTGAAATGATAAAACCGCAAAGTTTATTTTTAAATTGCGGATTGAAATGATAAATATCCGTATCACTTGACCATAGGATAGAAAATTATATACAGGCACCGCGGTCTATATATAACTATTTTAATGTGATTTCTATGGTTTGGATGGAATACGGTTTATAATAATCTTAAATTTTATACTGTATAAATATTTTTCTTCCGTATTTATGTACATGAAAAGTTGGAAATTTTGAAATAAAAAGGTGTATAAATTCCCTTAGTAAAATGGAAGAAAATTTAGAAAATGGAGTTGGATAAATTTATATCATATGTTTAAATGTTAAGTTTGGAAATTTAAGATATGATATTTATAATTGGATTTTCCCAAGAAAAAAATTGAAATGAATATTCTAATATGAATTTGAATTGGAAAAATATTCTAATATAAATTGGAATCGAAAAATACATATGTTTTATTACTAGAAATTGGAGTTGTTTAAGGATTTATGTGAATATTCAAACTAAATAATAAAACATTTAATTTGTTGAAAGAATATATTCCAATTTTAGTTTTTGAATATTAATACTCCAATGGATTTATATATATGGAAATTGAAATGGTTTTGGAACTTAAGAGTGATATCTAAATTATGGTTTTAACTTTAGATAAAGAAATATTTCCATAAAGCCATATAACTTATTTCTTTACAAAGTGACAGTAAAGTTAAGCCTTTGAAATTCATATACCGTTGAATATCCAAACCATTTGAGTTTTAAAAGTTAGGGTTTGAAATTATGGATTTCCAAAAATATTATGCTTTGAAAATATTCGATTTTCAGATATTATGAAGTTAAAGCCTTTTATTATTGGAAAGGAATTATATTTGGGATAAGTGGTAAAATATGGTTTTGGGTTTTGGAATGATATCGTAATATTATGGTTTTGAAATGGATTATATTCTGGTTTAAAAGTATAAACTATTTTTAAATAACCGCGGTGTTATAATAACGATGGGTTGGCAAAGAGACCGGGATCGGATATGGACATACTCTCTGTCGATACCGAAAACCACTTTGACTAACCGTGTACGCGGTGGAGATTCCAGAATGAAGTAGGTTGGTGGCGACGATTCCTGTAAGGTAAATACGTGGACCCGACTCCCGTGAGTTGGCATAAGGTGGCTAAAACAGGAGCGATCGACGGGTTAATGAGGTCATTCCTCTGATCGGACACTCCTCTTCGATATTATACTATGACTTTGGATTGATTCAGTGGCCACTTCTATTTTTTTTGATTTGGGGAGTTGTTTCGAGGTGGGCGGTTGCTGCGGCTTCGCGTTACCATCGGCCCGGAAGCGTAATTGGTATATCTACCCTGGCATTGCCTAGTTGTGCCGTGTCACCTACCCTATCGCGCCTTGTACGAGTTTGGTTTTCTCCCGTAGCCCGTGTGGTATCCTCTAGTGGCTTCCCGATCAGGAGGGACTATGATATTGGATGGACTACTGGGACTATTACGTGTTAAGGGCTATATGGGTAACCCCTTAACGCTATTAAAAAGTAAGTTTATTTTATAAATAGACACTATTATAATAGCGCAATATACTACATAGTAAATAGTTTAACGGATCCTTAGGAGATGTAAATCCCGAACATCTCTTGAGTTACTGTACTCATATTTATTTCTGTTTATTTAACTCACATAAGATATTCTAGTCTGACTCGGGTGTTTTTGTCTATTCAAATTCGCTCGGGTCAGTCCGAGCATTTCAGGATAGCAGATTTTAGCTTTGGAGGACGAAGACGAAGAATAAGTATTATGTTATATATTGTATTACACCACACTCTTTCTATTCCGCTGCATTGCTTGTATTGGTATGTGTAACTCTGATATTTATTGTAAAAGAAGAATCAAGCTTTTGTAAACTGTTTATGAACTGTATATTTGTTATTATATTTTATCCTTCCGCTGTGAGATTCTGTTTTTGTTTTTATTTCTTCTCTGTTTTTCTTATTTACCCCATAACAATCCGCCCTTGCGTATGCTTTGAATTGGCACGTGTGTCGGTTTAAAGTGTGCAAAAAGGCGGGATGTTACAGATCCCGTTGGCTAAAAACTCGGATAATAGAAACTTTGTCTTAAACCTTGTCTTGAACATCCTTTAACTAATAGTATTCTCATCTACTTATGATATCACCACCTCCCATCAACATGTCGCTTCACCTTACAAAGGAAAACTAGCAAACTATTTTTTAGTAACATCTCCAAGTCTAAATAGGTTTAAAATCTTCTCATTATTAAGCAATGTCCGAGACACCAAGTATAGTTCCATCCGGTCAAGGCTTCCCACCAAGGTTGGAAATATCCCTACATAACTTAGGAAAGTCAAAAGTTGCTGGTGTTTGAGAGTGAATCACACCTTAGTTGGTAATAGTAGTAGTGGCTATGGGTTTAGTGGGGTTGCACTAGCTTCGCTTGTAGCTTGGATATAACGTTTGATCCATATTAGAATATCAACTTTGGAAATATCCAGTACATCTGTTCGAGTGCTAGTCCCTACCCTAGTCTCTACCCCATCAGTATTGGCTGCATCGGTATTTGTTACAATTTCAATTGAATTACTTATTTCAACTATATGTAAAATGGAATTCATTAGAAACTCCCTAAGAGATAGTAAATAAGACTAAAACAGTAAATTGTGTGTGCATATATACTTGATTCATGTATAATATATATCTAATCGAAAATATAAACACGCTCTCTTAATACGTTCCTTGTTCCTATCCTAAAAGTATGTTTTTCTCTACTATCAAATGTAATAACCTGCCTTTTCGACCCAGGGTTCAACTCTCAAACTGACGTCAACACCTTGAGAACCAAAAAGGACGAGTCTTTGGTATAAGATAAAACAAACGAATACAGTTCTAACTAATAATTTTCAGAGTCTCACAATGGAAGAAAATAAAGTAAAATACAACATTAATCATAACCACATCACATAACCATTACATGTATATCAATTAAATACACATGTTTGTACAATACAAATCAAACCCAAACCATCCATATAGTTAAATCCAAGTTATAATTATTATCTACATCATACACAATATGTACAAACGAATCCTTGTTTCTAATATCATCCCGTATCCAAACTCTGTCAACTTGGATACATAAATAAAAGAGAAAAATACGAATGGATCAGACATAAGCCTGGTGAGTGAGCCATACTTTACTCTACTTATACTATAAAAATAATACAGTAGCATGATATGAGTCAAATGCTCAGTCACCTAGCGTCCTAGTGATCATATCTTACCTGACTACTATATACATCTAGTCGTATCACATCACATCTATGTGGACTCACTTCCCTCGACTTGCTTCTTGTGCTACAAGTCGCCTATTTCCCATTGTTATGTCAATCTCATATAGGAATCATGCCCTTGACTAGCCTCATGACCTACAGAGTCACCTATTATCCTTGCATACAATGTGGACTCATGCCCTAGACCCCCTTATGTCCACACTGGTCTATCGAACCCTTATAGGGGAGCAACGCAATATCATGATCACCTACTCATACCTCCTACTTGCGCAATAGACGCATTCATGTTCGCATCCATCATCTTATCAGTTTTCATATCACAACAACATACGGATCCCAAACGAGGCAAACCAAGATACTATACGAATCAGAAAAACAAGACAATTGTAATGGCGTGGTTCATCACTAAATTCGAAATTGGAAAAACAACCATTTTTCCCTTCCTTATTCTTTATTTATTTTATTGACATAATAAATTAAATTATTTTTTCATTATTATTTTATTAATATTTAATTAAAATATCTATAAATTTATCGGGGTAGTGCAAAACTAGAGTTAATTAAGATAACTCTGCCTACTTTGGATAAGAATCTACTAATCTAATGAGATAATTTTCTATTACTTTTAACTATTACTATTTTTCAGTATACATTTTTTAGCTTAAATGGTCAAATCAAAAACCTTAAGTACTGAATAACGAACTTCATGATTTTATAATTAAGTGTGTTAGCAGCTAGAATTTTAACATTATCTGTGTCATTCAAGATTAAAACTGAACTCTTATCAAAATTAATCTTTAGCCTGAAAACATTTCAAAACTATATAAAGAAAATTTAAGAGCTATGATGTGATGAGGTAAATGAGAGGTAAAAGACATGGTGTCGCTAGCAAAGTGTAGTATGGATAGAACATCCCTAGTGATATTGTTACCTACACTATTGAGGACATTAATGGCGATACATAGTGAAAAAGTGTGCAGCTAAGTCAAACAGTAATGGTGACAATGGATCGCCCTATCTAAGTCCATATTTAGATTGAATATTTTTCCTAGAATACCAATGACCATAATTTGAGTTCCCTGCTTTTAGCAAAGACATAATCTAACCTACCATTCTAGAACTAAAACGCCTAGCTAGGAGTAAACTCTTAAAGAAAAGTCCAGTCAATAGAGTCAAAGGCTTTGGTGAAATCAAGTTTTAAAAAGGCATAAGTAATGTTAATTTTACAACAGTAATTAATAAATGCTTGGATTACTGTGACCCCGTAAAGTGGATTGTGTTATATCGATTGAATAATTCATTTTAATATTTAATTTATAAGCTAAGACCTATGATATAATTTTAATAGAACAATTTATTAATGAGATAGGTCTAAAATCCTCAAACATTATATGTAACGACCCGTAAATCAATCACTTTGTATTTGATTATTTAAATCATTTTTAATATTTAAATAATGGATTTTAATAATCAAATAAACATCTTTTAAATAATAATTAATGACGCTAAAATCGTTTTCAAATATGTTTACCAAACTAATTAGTTCAAATAAAAAAACATTCAAAATAAATAATGGTGTTTGCTCCTTTCTTTTTTCCACAATATCTTCCTCTTTTTCGCACTCTTTCGATCCTTATTTTCCCAATTATTATTGCTTTGCCGATCATGTTCATTCTTCTAATCATTCTGATTGTCGACCATATGTTCATGGGGTGAAGGATTCTCGATTATATCCTCCGAATGATTTTTCTCAAAAACCAAGATCAAAGAGCTTGGTTGATTTCAGAGGAGGAAGAAATTCTTTCTGTTGTTGTGCAGACCCTTCTCATTTGGTTAGAGATTGCTGCGTTCTATTAAGAGTACTAGGTGTAGTTGCATTGGTCACAAATAGAAAGACTGCTCGATGAATTTCAATTCCTGTAAAAATCATTCTATTACCGAGCATGGTTTCCTCTTTGTTCTTAAATTATAAAACTGAAGAGAATTCTTTTAGATCATCTTTGGTCGCAGAGAAAAGAAGGTATAGAGTTCTAGAAAGACCCGTTCACTCATTTTGATGCTATCAACGCACTAAACATTGGCAAGAATTATAGTTTGAAATTTGGAGATCCAGTTGATTTTTTTGGAGAGCTTGCTTCTTCTTTTAAGGGTAATGTACCGGTGGTGGATAAGATGTCTTATTTCTATGATAATTATGGAGTTTCAAGTGATTATGATTCTTCAGTTATCTTTGTTGTGTCTCTAAATGAAGAGTTTCAGATTTTCGATCCTTATTCTTTTGATCCGGTTGTTTCATATTGTAATTCAGTTCCTCCTTCATCGATATCCAGTAATACAAAATCTGATTTAATTTCAGATACAAACTCCGATTTGCTAGATGATACTGTTGTGAGTTATCCAGCTCTGCATCTTTACTTGTGATAACAGATTTGAGAATGGTTTTCATAATTGCTGTGTTTCTTTCGACAAATTACTAGAGGAAGTTGGAGGTAGTGTTACAAACAAGGTGATGGGTTGTAATCAGGATGTTGATTCTCATTTATTTGATAACTGGAAGGGTGTTTCTAGTAGTCAGAAATTAGATAAAATGCACAATAAAACTTTTGGTTTTCATGATGGTATTCATATGTCAGTTGATAAGGCTGGGGATGAAAGTGTGGTTGTGGGTAGTTTATCAATCTCTGGTGAAGTTCAGTTTCAACCCGAGGCTATGGCAATCTCTCATATCCTTCTTAAGCTTAATTCTTGCGTCCCTGTTGATTTCAGTGAAAGGGTCTTGATTAGTTTGTGTTTGAATGTGCTTGAGCACAATATTGTGAAGTTGAACAAATTTGTAGGCAGCGGTTGTAGATGATGTGTATTCCTTTGAGCAGGGGTCTGTAGTTTTTTGTTCAATGTCAGAGGATTAGAATGCTATTGGTGTTGTGGTAGGTTAAAAATGTTTAGATGTTTCTTGTACTGATGTTATTTGTAAGCGTTTGGTTGATGCTTTGGACATGACCATTATGTGTTTGACTGTACATGAGCACAATGCAGGGAGATCATGCAGTCCAGATGATGGAGGTGTTGTTTTCGTGGATTCGGTAGTTAGGAGAGGCATGACAGATTGTATAGGTGCTTTGATTTTAGATCAAATAAGGGTGATGGCATTTCTGTTTCTCTTGTTGGTTGTGTGTCTGTTGAGGATCACGACGATGTTGATAAAGAGACTTTTAATAGAGTAGTTGATAATGTTCATGATGATTTTGTTATTATAGAAGAGGAGCTATGTGTATATACACAGTGTGCACATGAAATAAACACAATTCAGTGTGAGACTGAGATAGAAAATGTAGCTACTTCTAATAATCTTGTGATGGGGAATGTGATGGTAATACCTGAGTGTTCTGACAGTGAGAATAAGCAATTAATTGATGACGTTTCTTTATTACTTGATACTAATGGAGTAGTTCGGTCTATTGCTGATATTTTTGATGAGGTAGTGACTGAGAGAGTGAGGTTGAGCATATCTGATTCTTTGATCGGGGAAGTCGATTCTGAGCAGTCAGTGTATTATCATACTGGGAGCTTCAGATTTGTAATGTATTGTTGCCTTGCATATACAGGTAAATTTCTACATTCTCCTATTATTGTTTGTAGATCGACTTATGCATTCAAATCTGGTAAAAGAAATAGTAAGAGTTATTCTTCAGTTAATATTAGGAGAAGTCCTTGTTTAAAGTCTAAAGCTTCTAATCATATGCATGAGGATTGACGAATTTTTAGGGTTTTTTGGTTTGATTGTGGTTTTGAAGAATGTTCGTGGCTTGAGCAGTTGATGTTTGTTATTTTGAGGTTTTTTCAAGTTTGGTTGTTGAGGTTGAGGTAGTGGAAGTTGTTATTAATGCCAGCTTTTCTTTTGGGGACGTTTCAGGCTTTAGTTTCTTGATAGAGTTGTTTGGATATGGAGAGTCTTTAGTTTCTAATGCTTTTGAGAGGGTTTTTTATTTTGTCTTTTTATATAAAGGGGTTTGAGCTACCTGCCATGCTTGTTGGCAGCTCCTTTACTTTTTTGTGATATACATATGTATTATGTGCTATCCTCTACTGTAGAGGATCACACATTTCTCTCAAAACTAGTTCAAATAAAAATTGAAAATGTGACCGGAAATCGTTTTTCAAATTTTCGATGTTTCATCGTGTAAAAGTGTTTGAAATGTTGTGAGCGTTGTTTATATTTGAAACAACATTTAAATGGTTAAGAATGTAAATTAGTTAGTATATATTGGTATATACATATATATATATACTAAGTATATAAATGTATATACTAAAAGATGCCTTAAGAGACATGATTTGACATTTCGGCGACTCGAGTACAAAACATGTTTAAACATATTTTCTTTGAAATGATGAGAGGGAACAAGATGGATGCTGAAATGGCATGTGTGGCGGAGGGTGCTGAGGGGGCAAAACAATATGGAGGGTAAAGGACAAAGGGTGTTTAGGTAACTCACATTTTCATTGGCTTATAAATAGCCTATAATCTCTCTAAATTTTCCTCTTCTTCCACCAATCAGATCTCTCTCATATCATATCCAAATGAAGTTGTTATTTTTTCAAACCATGTCAATCCCAGTGGCTATAAATTTTATGTTGATCGCTTCTTCAAATTTCGAGTATAGCTATGTCAAAATATCAATTGTTTACGGAGTGTTTTGGACCCTGAATTTAAAGTCTGAAAATTGTCCATATTTTGATCACATCTTCTTCAAAATTAAATGAAATTAAATGATTCTTTTTTTAAATTATAGAGAAAAGATTTTATAAAACTTTTCTCTTTATCACTTTCTCACAATTTGAGGGTAAAGAGTCCAAAAATCAGTTGAAAATGATCAATTTTTGGGTTCATTTTTGAGACTCTCCACCATACCAAAACAAGTTTCACTTCCTTCTTCTTTCAAGGCTGAGCCTACCTAATGCATTAAGGGTCCAAGACTCCATCTTTTTCTTAGGAATGGGAGTGCTAGGTCATACTCTAAGTTAGCGAGGGTCTGGATAACTTTCAGTGAGTAAAACTATACCTTCTTAAACCAAGCTTATATTATGTTAATGTTTATGTTAATAGATATGAATTCTTGTCGTATATATGAAGTTATGGTTTTGTTTTTTTTCTTCTTCATATTTTGAAAAGTTGTCGCAGTTGAAAGTTAGTAAGCATGTGGTTAGCTATATGAAATGTTGGTTGTTAAAGTTAATATAATTGTTAGTAAATACTTATTACCTATTGGATCATCATTATTTACCTTGTATTGTGCTTAAACCATTTCTATGCGTTGTTTTATTATATGGCTAATGTAATAAGTTTTATTGTCAAACTGCCCGTATATAGTCCCTATATCCGCACTTTCGAAAAATCATCTTTTAGCGAAACCGTTTGGTTTATTTATCGTGCTTGGAATTATTTTACAAGTTAAGCAAGCTTTTGATTAGTGATATTTTCAAAAAAATTAATTATTTTAATAATTATTATTTAATTAATAATTACTTAATTAATAAGGATTAAGGTTAACTAATTGCTTAGTTAATGATGTGTTTTAAATTTAATTAATAACCTGGTTAATGATTGTTTAAATCAATTAATCATTTTATTTAATGATATTTAAATTTAGTTAATCATTTTATTTAATTATGTTTAAGGATAATTAATCATTCAATAATGACGAATTAAATTAATTAATCAATTTCCTAATGATGCTTTCAAGTTAATAAATCTTTTTAATTTTAAAATTTATCAACATGTTTTTATTTTAATTAATCTTTCCTTTATCGATGTTTATAATTAATAAATCATTTTTGAATATTGAGAACTAATTAATTAATTATTTAATTAATTATATTTAAATTTATTAGTTAATTGAATTAATTATGTTTTAAAGGTGATTTACACGTTTTAATTATAGGTAATTGGAGTTAATAAATCAACTTAATATATGAAGTTTCAAAGTGAATTTATCAAAGCAACAAGGATGTTTTAACTTTGTTATTCATTTTAAATAATGATAATTAATTATTGATTAATTTAATTAATTGTATTTTATTGATTAGTTGAATCAACAAGGTTTAAAAGTGGTATACCCATTTTACTGTTTAAAGACATTTGAAGATCAAAAATCAAATTAAGTGAGAAGTTTAAAGTTAGTTGATCAATGTAATAACGATGTTTTAAATTATTAAATCCTTTTTAAATTGATGTTTTGAAGTTAGTAAAGTGTTTTAACAAAGTGTTTTAAAGATAATACTTGTACCATGAGTCCAAGCACGAATTCAAGTTTTTAAAAGAAAAGGTTTGATTCTTTTATGGAAGTGAATTAATTTCTAAAAAGCGATTCACTTATATAGGAATGATTTATTTATATACTTAATACTAAACATCGAAGAAGTAGACTTGTCATTATTTCAAAAGTTAAGAATAACCGTGAGACATGAATTTGAGGTAACACTACCTTGACTTATCCGATATTATTGTTAACCAATAAATAGTACAAGTTAGAATTCGACGAGTGGTGATAAGTATACAAAAACTTAACTTCCATATACGATCGTTTTATATCCTCAATAGTTGGTTTCTCAGTTATCAGTTACTTCAGCTTCTTTATTATCGTCATTCTAAGATGATGTGTTGCACTGTTGAGCTTTGATATTCTTTGTCGAAAATGACTAAAACCAAAGAGCGAGCGAGGGACAAGCTATGTAGGGTTGCTCCCATCAGGGTATTTCACATCCATTCTAGATTTGATTCGGCATTGCACATTGAGATGTGAAATACTCGGATACTCGGTAATAGTTGGTAGGGTCCGAATTAGAGGTTTCCGAGAGCCATCGAAGCTCTCAATTATATTTCTAGAGGTATACTTCCGGTAGGGGGCGCACCCTCCTAATCATTGTTGGAGATTTTTCTTATTTGATTTGAACCCATGAATATGTTTTCTTCAATTACAACGAGAACAATCAACCACTCTTCGTAGTGTTCAATTATTGGTTTTGTCAATCCTATCATGTTTGGACTGTTATCTTATTTAGTCCATTCTATCGAGTTTGGACTATTGTCTTGTTTTATCCATTCTATCCAGTTTGGATTTTTATTCAGACTATTTCCATCCTTTCAAGTCTGAATGTTATACTAATTATATCTATGATTTATGTTTGGATTTGTTTCCCTAATGTTCATTTCCCTTTTTGTTATGTTTGGTTGTTGTTTAGTGGAAGAAAACCCGTTCTATGTTAGCGGCATGGTCCCACATTTTATTGATTAAATACACTCCATTTGTTTCATAGTTTTATTCATACGAGACATTTTGTCTGACCCAACTTGTTTATTTTCCTTAAACTCTCGGGTACTCAATTATATTTGACTAGTCCAAGAATAGTAGGTTTTTCTTTGGAGCTCTTTAAAGACGACGTGCGAGCAGGAAGCTCCTTAGTTATCTAGTTATTTATTTCCACTGTATGATTATGTAGTTTTATTTTGTATCTTAAAAATGTAAAGTCGAAAGGTATAATTGCAAATGTATTAGATGTAGTACTTCTGTTTAACTTTGATAGCTCCATGTAAGGAGTATATCATTTTGTATTATATGTAACCATTCTTGTGAGGTATATTTATTTTATTATTTATTTTACCCCAAGACAACTTATCTTTAGAATGCTTGGGCAACAACACACAAATAATGAGGATGTATTAAGTGTCGTTCCAAGGGGTCAGAAAGGTGGGTCGTCATAGATGGTATCAGTGCCTAGGTTTAACGAACCCCTAAGCCCTGGTGGGTAAAGTCTCTGATGAAAGGATTAGTAATATCCTATGATAAGTCAAAGAGTATAAATATATATTGAGTGCGTATTTGTTAGTGTTATAAAAATGTTTTATATTGTGTTGTTTGACCCATTGAGTGGTATATGAATTCTAGTCGATGCGTCTGATCGACGTTATCGATAGGGATTCCTAAATAGTTGAATAGATCTACCAATATAGTATTGTTTTAAAATGGTAAATGTGCCCAGGAATATATTACACATATAAGAATGATTTTCAAAATTAATATAGTTGTATAGTTGAGTTGATTATTTAGAAATGATAATATTTTATTGTTATCGTCTAGGATTTGATAAGTTATGCTCGTCCAGTTTAAACATTAACTATTGTTGAAGAGTTCACAAGGAATTTTTCTTAGAAAGATATAGGTCGAGTAGATAGGAATTAGGAAATCGTGGAACGAACTCCTTGTTAATTAAATTTCATAGTTTGATTATAAGGTGTTCGGTGAAAAAGTTAAGTTAAAAGTCATCTTTTAAAAATGTTAAGCTAAAAGTAAACTTGTAATAAAAGTTGTTTAATATAATCTAAATGGTAGGAAAAAAATAATAAAATAAAAATAAATAAATGAAATTTAGAGGATAAATATTTAAGAAAATTTAATTATAATAAAGGAGAATCATTTAAATATAAGTTTAACTCACATCCAAATTTGTTATATCATATCTATGATGTTATAAATTGTTTTTGATTTCTTGGATGATGGTTAGATTTGTATGATTGATTAATTGAAATTAATTTGGATATTTCATTTAAACTGTTTAAGTGTTATTATTGCAATTTCCGGTATACCGTCATTTATTGAGTTTCATCCCCTAAACACTTGTATGTGTGTTTGAACTTGAACTTGTATTTTCATAAAAGTAAATGTTTAAAATTCGTTAATCATTTTGATTAATGATATTTTAAATTAATTAATTATTTTAACTAATGATGTTGAAAATTAGTTAATCTTTTTGATTAATGAGGTTTGGATTCGATTAATCGTTTTAAGTAGTGATATTTGAATTTAATTAATTATTTTATTTAATTATATTTGAAAAGTAATAATCATTTTAATCAATGATATTTAAAGGTAATCATCCATTTTAATTAATGATATTAAAGGAAATTGTAAGTTTGATTAATTTTCTTTTGGGATAGTTAATATTGCTTTAAATCTATAAAAGAGATTATAAATATGATTTATCTTTTAGGATAATTAATGTTATTTTAAATGTAATCAAAAATATTTAATTTGATTTATTTTCTTTGGAAAGTTCATATGGTTTTAAGGTTTTAAAAAGAATATTATAAATCATCCCCCAAGACGATTAACATTGTTTGGAATTTATAAAAGGTATTAAAATTATTTTATTATTCTTTGAGATAATAAATATTGTTTTAAATTAACTACGATGGTTTTTAAATGAGAATTTTTAAATAGAATTGCTTATAAATAAACTAAGTGTAAATGAATTTTTTTTAAATGAAATGTATTTTCTTTGGGTAATTCGAATAAAAACATTTTATTAGTTTTCTGGTAATCTAAATAATCTCCTAAGTGACAATTGGAAGTTTGCTTAGGCGAACATTATGGAGTACTTAGTAAATTATTCTCTTACACTGTGTGATTAAAGAAAATTCAAACCCGAACGAACCTAAAGTGAGTTTTAGCAAATTAATAATGTTTGAAGTTATTTTATAAAGAAAAGTAAGGAGTATACTTTCAGAGACGAGTTATGAATCTAAAAATCGGGTACTCAATATTTAGGCTCCCTAAAGTGGAATTGATTTCCAAAATAAAAGTATTTTTGATAAATGAATTTTACCCTTAAATAATGTACAAGGTAATTCAACACTGATTAAAATGGATTAGATTGTATATGAAGGTTTTGATAAGTTGTCTTATCAAAACTATAGATATTAATTAAGCGTCTAAGCCGTGTAAATTAATTGGTGTTATTGGGCCAACCTATAAAGATTATTCATTATAACACCTTAAGATAAAAAGGTAGGAAGGTTTTAATTGATATTGTTTTATTAAACCCGTAGCTTTTGTTTAAAACATATAAATTGTAAAATATTTGTTATTTTGGGTCAACTCTTAAACATCGTCCATTTTAATACTCTAAGTTAAAGAGGTCGAGAGGTTGACTTGGTTTTAAAAGACCCAAATTTTGATTTGATCTTTGAAACACCCCACACCCCTTAGTATACCCAAAAGGACACACTATAGAATATGGTGCGTTATAGGTTTAGCTAAATACTATACAGAGACTAAGATTCACAATACAAAATAAATAAAACAGCGGAAACATTTAAAAATTAACTTATTTAAAGGTCAAACTTCATAAATACTTCATAAAACCAAATAGGTCTCAAAATACCAAATATCCATGTCTAATGAAAAATATTATCTCAGTCATAACATCAGAGTACATAAAATAACTATCCCTCCAAAAGAAAAGTACTAGTACATCAAAATGAAATAAAAACTAAAAAAGAAGAAGTATAATAAATGAAGAAAAATCTCCGCAGTTGAAATCTCCAAGAGTCTGAAATCTACTGTCCCCGCCTCTGCTGGCCTATGGGGGGGAAGAGGAAAATAGAGGAGTGGGTCAGACTAAAAGTCTAATAAGTGGCAGTAACTACTAGTATTTTTAAGCAAGATAAAGATAATAGACTTATCAACAGTTCTAGTATAAAGGAAAAGATAAAGCTAGAATAAAACGCTGCTTGCCTTGATTATTTCGATTGTTTGCACTTGTATTAGATTACTGCTTTGATTAGGCTGAATTCCTAATCCTACTTTAGGCTGAATTCCCAATTTTAGCCTTTGATCGGCCTTCCATCTCTATTATGCCACAGTGAGCTAGTCCCCAAGGTGGGTCCCACAATAAAAAGACACCCGCTAGCGCTTTGGAACTCAATAGCGACTTATCTCCCCACACCGAGGCCGTAAGCACGACCAAAGTTAGGCTTGCGCTATCTGTTGCTCCCTCTTACCCTAAACAGCATAAGCGTGCCCAGCTTCAAATCCTCCATTGTGAGACCACCAGTCCTAGTATGAAAGGGTCCTACCCAGCCTCACCTAAGTGTGTTATGTGACCATCAGTCCTAGTCTAAAAGGGAATGTTTCCTATTCAGGTCCTACCAAACAAAATCTAGTTGCACCTCTTGCCCAAATCCCCTGATTTGAACGTCTATCTATTGGCCCCTCAGTTACTTTAGTTAGCATAAGCGTATCTCAGCCTCACCTAACCTACTGTGAGACCATCAGTCCTAGTCTGAAAGAGTTATGCCCAGCCTCACCTACTATGAGACCATCAGTCCTACTTTGAACGGGTCATGCCCAGCCTCACCTATTGTGAATCCATCCGTCCTAGTCTGAAAGGGAATGCTATTGGTTATGGGCCCTACTTCTATCTTTTCTTATTAACTTAATATAAGTCTTTTAAATAAGCCTCTTCTATTCATTCTGCTCTATTTGCTCATTAACCTATTTTAAGTCTTTTAGTTAAGCCTCTTCAATTATCTCTGCTATATTTGCTTATTAACCTAGTCTTTAATATAAGCCTCTTTTTGTTTTTTCTATTTAATTATAACCTTTGTTATAATTTCTCTTTTATCTTGTCTCTGTAGTTGTAATCTACTAGTTATAACTTGTTTGCAAATGTCAAATTTTCCTATTTTAGTCTATATTCTTTTATTACAGTTCTACTTATTTACGTCCAATTTTCTGCAATTTTAGTGCTCTTAAAATTTAGTCCATATTAGCGAATTATCCACCTTCTATTAGTTCATTCGCGTAAAAGGAATAAAAAGAACTAAAATTTACAGGCTGAAATATAACGCAAAATGGATGTAAATAAAGTACAAATAACTGTAAATGACATTCTATATATGAAAATTGTCCAGAAAATTACCAAAGACACAATGTTGCCATTCCCGTGGCTCAAATGTGATAATTTCACAAAGTTATTTTATTATTTAATTAATTCGTTAATTAATTATTATAGCTTAAATTTCGGGTTGTTACATTCTCCCCTCCGTAAAGGATTTCGTCCTCGAAATCTCAAAGGATAGAATAATGAAACAAATGTTTTCATCCAAATTTTACAACCAAGTACTCAACCATCATCCAGTACATTCATTGTTCTTAATTTTTTCTAATGAATTTATGACATATATATATATAAATATAAATATATATATATATATATATATATATATGCAAATAGTGTAGTGTCAATGTCCCTAACTAATGCAAAAGATTAGGCGGTCTACTGATTTAGTCGACCTTCTTTTATGCAATCATGTCTGTGTCATGTATCCAAATGAATGCAAATTTCCTAATGATAAATGGTAGTTCTATATGTGTGCTACAATTATCATCCAAGTGCAACAATCATGTGATAATCATCCATTTATAGAAACAATGGAATAAAATAAAATAAAATAAAATATGCAAATGCGCACACATTCATATGCATGTGCTCTAGTGTCCTAGTTAGGCTGATCCTTAAGAGATAATACTGTCTAGTGTAAGTATATGCGTCCATTAGCATCCACTAGCAAACACTTGCAACCACTAGCGTCCAGCGTACATAACATGTTCTAATAACTTATTTACATCAAATCCTACCATCCATAGGTTAAATCCTAAGATCTACCCTTCCAAAGGATAATAAAGGAAAGAACCTTTTCAAAACTAAATATGGAAATAGGAAATTTGAAAAATTACTATCAAATAGTTGGAGATAAGAGATACAAATCTTCTCTTTAGCCTCCCATGCGGCGTCTTCAACACTATCTCCCCACTGCACCTTTACTAATGGAACTTCTTTATTCCTAAGTTTCTTGATATCGCATCCAATGATCTTAGTAGGAATATGATGAACTGATGCTTCTCTCTCCACTTCAATCTCCTCGACTACTAGGCTCCACAACCTCAGATGAGTCATGCAAGCATTTTCTCAAGTGCAAAACATGAAAAACATCGTGCACTCCTACGAGCCTCTCAGGTAGCTTAACTCGATACGTCTTCTTCCCTACTCTCTCTACAATCGGGAACGGTCCTCCAAATCTAGGGGCTAACTTCCCACTCGATCCAAACCTCACCACCTTCCTTAGCGGAAATACCTTAATGAAAACCATGTCTCTTACCTCAAAGTCAATATCCCTCCTCCGCTTGTCCGCATAACATTTCTGCCTATCTTGGGCCATCTTTATCCTCTGCCTGATCAAATCAATCTTCTCTGATGTCTCCCTAACCATGTTAGGACCAAGTAGCAATCTCTTCGTAGACTCCCACCAACATGAAGGTGACTTCCACTCCCATAAAGAGCTTCAAAAGGTGTCATCCTGATGCTAGTCTGGAAACTATTATTATAAGAAAACTCTACCAAAGGAAGATGCTCCTCTCAAGTTCCTCCAAAATCAAGAATGCACATCCTCAAAAAATTTTCAAGCATTGTATTAACTCTCTCCATTTGGTCATCCATCAGAGGGTGATAGGCTATACTCAATCTAAGCTGCATCCCTAAAGTCTTTAGCAAGCTTCTCCAAAACTCGCTAGTAAAAATAGGGTCTCTATCGCTCATGATGCTAGAGGGAACTCCATGAAGTCGGACTATCTCACAAACGTATAAAGATGCCAAATATGGTGGTATCCTCTTACCCTTGAACGGAATAAAGTGGGTGCTCTTAGTTAAGCGATCTACAATCACCCAAATACTAGTATTCCCCTTCCTAGATCGAGGTAATCCATCTATAAAATCCATCGAAACACTATCCCACTTCCATTCGGGTACATCTAATGGCTGAAGTAATCCTCCGGGCTTCTGCCGCTCTACCTTAACTCTTTGATACACAAGACACCTAGCTACAAACTCTGCCACATCCTTCTTCATGCCACTCCAATAAAATACCCTCTTTATGTCCTTATACATCTTATCACCACCTGGTAAATAGTCATACGCGAATGGTGTGCCATTGCTAGAACTGCACTCACCAAATCACTAGTGCGGGGAACACAAAATCATCCATCTCTCCTTAGCCACCATTTACTATCAATGGAATAGCGTTGGAGATGTTTGGAGACCTCTCCTCTACTAATCCTCTCCATAGTATCCATAAGCTCTACATCCTCTCGTTGCCTCGAACTAGTCCAATCCACGAGGGTAGGCCTCACCTGAAGTGCTGCTAATAGTCCAGGGATAATGTCCGTAGAAGGCTTAAAATAAAAAACTGAAGATAAACTCTAGGCTTTTCCACTCTATGAACATTGGACTAAGGGTTGCTCTCTTCCTACTCAACGCATCCGCAACTACATTTCCCTTGCATCTCAAAATCATATGATGCTAAAAAATCCATCCAACGCTGCTGCCTCAAGTTTAAATCCTTCTATGAGAATAGGTACTTCAATGATTTATGGTCAATGAAGAGCTCGAACCTCTCTCCTAGCAAGGAATGCCTCGAAGACTTGAGTGCGAAAACCGTATCAGTTAACTTTAAATCATGGGTAGGATAGTTCCTCTCGTGAGTCCTCAACTATCTACTTCCATAACATATTAACCTTCCTTCTTGCATCAACACTGCTTCTAGACCCGACTTACATGCAACAGTGTATATTGTAAAAGGCTTAGCTCCATCGGATAAAACTAATACTAGTGCACTAGTAAGGGCATTCTTCAGCCTTGTGAAAGAATCCTCACAATCTACGTCCCACAGAATGTTGCATTCTTCTTAGTAAGGCGAGTAAGCGATGTTGAAATATTAGCAAAGTCTCTAATACACTTCCTATAATAGCCGGCCAAACCTAGGAAGCTTCTAACGTCGGTAGCGTTCTTGGGGGCCTTCCAATCTTGCACTACTACAACTTTAGTGGGATCAACATCCAAACCCTCTTATGAGACTACATGCCCCAAGTAACGCACTTTCTTTTGCCAAATGTGACACTAAGAGAATTTAGCCTTCAACTGATGAATGCAGAGTGCACGTAGAACCTTCTCCAGATGAACAGCATGCTCCTCCATACTCTTGGAAAACATCAAAATTTCATCCATAAATACTACCACGAATTTATTTAGGACATCTCTAAAAACACAGCTCATTAGATCTACGAAATATGTTGTGGCATTGGTTAGCCCAAAAGGCATAACCAACCACTCAAAGAATCCGTCTTGTGTCATAAATGTCGTTTTATCAATGCTATCGTCGGCGACTCTAAGCTGATGAAATCCGGTTGCCAAATCCAGCTGAGAAAATATCGAAGATCCAACTAGCTGATTGAAAAGATCATCTATCCTAGGAAGGGATAACGGTTCTTCTTCATGAGCTTATTCAACTCTCTATATCTACGCAAAGTCAAAGGGAACCATCCGCCTTCGTAGCGAAGACAACCGGGGCTCCCCATTCAGATATGCTCCTTCTCATGAAGCCTTTCTCCAATAGCTTACCAATTTTCTTGGTTAGCTCCTTCCTCTCTTTAGGAACCATATGTCTCACGGGCAATGCCACCTGCACTACACCATATTAGCAGTTTTGCAACCCCCAAACGCGGAAGATTAACAACGGCTCTGAGCCGTTGCTAAATAACAACGGTTCTTAGCCGTTGCAAAATTATTAACAACGGCTTAAAGCCGTTGCGAAATGAGGATTAAACAAAAAATGTTTTTGATGCAAATGTTTTTGCTGCATACCCAAATTTATATGGCGGGCTTCCAATTTATTTCAGAGGTCGCGTTCTTTTAGTATTATTTCCATAAGTTATTTTCCCTCAGTTCTTCTTCTTCCCTAAAAATAATTGAAAACCCTAAAAGACGTCTCCTTTTCTTTCGATTCAGTGTAGCCATGTGATGATCAAATCTAGTAATGTTTTAAAGAAAAATGTATCCCCTTTATTCGCACCGTCTTCCTCATCTCCATCCTCTACTTCTCTTCTTTACTTCATCGTGCTTCAATCCTTCCATGCCACCCTCACCGACCCCTACATTTGCACTTTTCCCACTTGAAAAGTCTTCGATTGCTGCTCAAATCTATACAGAGGGTTGCACGACAAACTACAAACGTGGTTAGGATGTGCAGCGGCTGAGGTAGAGTTGTTTATTGTTGGGTTGCAGGAGATTGAAATGGGTGCTGGTTTTCTTGCTATCGCTGCGGCAAAAGAAAGTGTAAGTTCATTCTTGTTGCATTCCTAATATTGTTGGTATGTTTGATGAATGATGGGATGTTACAAAAAATAGTCCGACCCCGATTCCTTTTTAAATTCTACGTTTAGGCTACACTTAAAAGTGTTATATAGCATTGTTTACGAAGTGTCTTGAGAGTACTGCTTTTAAGAATGAATGAAATATTAGGTTTTATTAGCAGGTTTATGATTTATAAAATCGTGTGGGTATGTTTAATTTTTATGTGCTTTGAAAATCATTATGAAACTGTAAAATTACATACATATCTGAATAGAATACAAACATTGTGTTATAACACAAAAAATATGCATAGTAACAAATTCTTATTTTGCATATCCAAAACATTTTAAAAAAAAATTAATTTTTTTTAAACATTTCTTCTTGTGTTTCTGTAGGGTCATCTAACGGGTTGGCCTTAACTTGGCATATGCAAATGAAAATAGCTCTGGATGTAGCAAGGTTATCCCCTGATATAATTACCTATATATTAGTTGTTGTGAGACATGCTTCCTATATATTATTGAATCAAAAATTCTATGTCATATATACTATGTAAAGGATTAGAACATCTTCATGAGAACTGTAGCCCAACTGTGATACATAAGGATCTTAAGTCGTCTAATATCCTTCTGGATTCTGAATTTAAGTCCAAGCTTCGTTCATCTGGTAAATTACTACTTCAAAGTTTGAAATCACTGGTATATTAACACTTCCTTTTTCATACAGATATCAGATTTTGGACTTGCAGTAAGTAAATGTAACCAAACAAAGGGCGAACTCAAACTCTCAGGCACTCTTGGTTATGTAGCACCTAAGTACCTTCTCGACGGTTAGTAACTCTTTATATTTTGACATTATCTTGCAACACTTCTTCATTGAACATATGTACTTAAACGTTTATCAGGTAAATTAACCGAAAAAAGCGACGTGTATGCATTTGGTGTAGTTCTGCTAGAGCTTCTAACAGGAAGAAAACCATTAGAAAAATTGTCACCAACTCAATGTCAAACTGTAGTCTCTTGGGTATGCTGTAAAACTTGTTATAAACTTTGCCTTTTACATTTGCACTTACCTGAAAAGTTGACAATTTTCATTGATAAAGTGCAATAATAAGACTGTTTTGTATTCTTCAGGCTATTCCTCAGCTCACTGATATAGCAAAATTGCCCACCTTAATGGACCCAGCAATCAAAAATACTATGGACTTAAAACACTTGTACCAAGTAACTTGCTATTTAAGTAAATCTGCATGTCATTTAATTGAATATTTTGCTATCTACCCATCAAGAAATTTCAGCATGTTTCATTGTACTTCTATGAACTGCTTATAACCAATAATAGGCTAGCTTTGAATTTGGTTTAAGTTATTTTTGGTTACGCCTAATACTTGGAAGTAACCGTGGGTACATATAGGTGGATGCTGTGGCTATTTTGTGCGTTCAACCAGAACCAAGTTATCGGCCTCTTATAACCGATGTTCTTCATTCGTTAGTTCCATTAGTACCTTTGGAGCTTGGAGGAACTCTGAGAATTTTCGGCCATGGAAAGCCAAAAATCAACTTACAACAAAAGCTTTGAACTGCTTAAACTCGAACTAGTTGTAGTGTTATTTTCTATATTTCTTTAAATTTTTCCACGTACTGTACTTTTCTCCAAAGAAATCAGTTCATATTGTTTAAATTGTTGTTTAGTTGCACTGCACTTGTATATTTTTATTTGCACCATGGTTTTCGTTTTGTTGAATATACACACAACAAAGTTGACCATTACATTTCAGTTGGTAAATCATTATTAATAAATTTATTTTACTTTGCACCAACCACGTTGTTTGCTTTTTAAATCATTGAATCGTATTTTCGCTTATACAAAAAGAACTATCATTCATTTATTTAATCACACACGATAATTAGGATATAAAATCTTGCTTTTTAAATGAAAATTTAAGAGGAAAAACTTGCTATATAACAATCAACTTTGTCTAACCACATCAATCTAAAATGCATCTAAAATATAATGAATGTGTATTGAAGATGAAGGAAAAACATGTGCTTTACAACAAACAACTTTAGTGCAGCTAATTTTATTTAAAGTATCGTTATTTACTTTTATGGTTAAAGAAGTATATGTATTCATTGTCCTTGTTACTTCAGGTACCTCTTCAGTCCAGTTACCGCGGGGGAAACTAGTACGTAAACGATTTACTTGATCACATTTAACCTAAAAAAATAGTTTTAAATGGCTGTAACACATGAATCTGCCACAGCCAAACGAAGCTGGAAGACTAGAGTTATAGGAAGCTGATATGATAATATTCCTCGACGACTTCAATTATAGACTTTTCGGGATTTTATATGATGAAGCAAGAGATTTAGTTATAAAATGTAACAGGTATTAATTTTTATCATGCCTAACTATCTCTACTTATGCATGCCTAACTATCATGAAATATGCTGATCTGGTTATGCAAGCAGTTTTACTGGAAGATTCTCTTCTAAATTGCCCTGGAAAGAGACTGTCCTTTTGGTTTCGGTTTTCTTCATCATCCGACATTGTTCTTAACTACTTCACGCAGACTCTTGGCATTGCTTTGGTATAGAATATCATTTATTTATTGTACAGTTGTAATTACTTTAGTATAGAATATCATTTATTTATTTATGTATTGCCATGATACAGACAAATTAACTAAAATAGACTTTTATTATAAGCTCATTGAATAACATCCGTTCATCCTCATTTTGAATGAAAATCAAACTAGTTAGTATGTAATAGTATTAAAATACAAGTAATTATTTTGTTAAACGATAAAAGCAGTATTAAATAAAGTAAAAAAGCAAAGTATGGTTTGATTTGTTACTGTTAGTCTTTCATAATTTTTAGAAAGAAAATAGTTGTGTTTAGAGTCTTTAGACAAATAATTAAAGGCTTATCATGTGCAATGGTAAGGCAGTAGGTGAATGTGTCTATGTTATGGTGTATGTTTGGCAAGGGTTGAAGTAGTTAAGTATGTATGCAGTTAAGGATGATTGTGTACTGGTGGGCAGGTGCAGTGGTGGGTATTTGGTAGGATGTTGAAGTGTGTGGCAGTTTGTGGTGGTGAAGAGGCAGAGATGAATGTGGGTGGATGTAGTGTGACAGAGCAATAAGGTTGTAATATGGAAGCTAGTATATGTGTTGCTTGATTGATGATTGAAGCTGGTCGGTGAATGGTTGGTGAATGATAGAGGAGTTGGTGATGATGCGGTAGTGGTAGTGGAATGCTGGTGAAGGTTGGGTGAATGTGCACTGATGCGCCAAGTATGTGCAGTTTGCAATGTTGTATTGGGGAAGTATGTTATATGTTGTGAAGGCAGCTGGGGTAGAGGTAGGTTATGGTATTGTGTTTGTTGATGAAATGGCAGGGAGATGATGATGGCAGATTGGAGAAAGGCAATGTAGCAAGGTAGTTGTTGTAAGATGATGGTGGGGATGGTATGTGTTGTAAGCATGGTGGAGTGTTCAGTTGCTGGAAGCTTGTGGCAGATGAGTTTTCTGGTGACTACAATTAGTAACCAGGTAAGCAGGTAAGTATTTTAGTTTTGAGGTAAGCAGGTGAGTGAAGTGGTATGCTAAAAAGTATGGCAATTGATAGGCTGTAGTAATGACAGTGATTGTGTGATGGAAGGAGCAGAGGATAGGTGGTTTGGATGTTGATGCTAGTTGCAGGTTTGAAGTTAATGGAGTATGCAGTGATGGGATGGGTCAGAGGGGAGTTGAAGCACTGTTTGTAGGGGGTGTCTACTGGCAGTGAACAGTGAAACTGCTATGGGCGATATGTAGTTGAGGTTGTAGCAGTGTTTATATGCACTGGTTGTATGTGCAGGTTAATGGAAATGTTGATGTTGCAAAAGGAAGGTAGAGGGATGGGCTGAACTGTTGATGGTGGTAGCAGTTGAATTGTAGACAGAAGCGGCTGTTGTACTATGTATGTTATGTATACTTGTTGAACTATATAGTGGTATGTGTTGATGTTGACATTATAATTCAAACATTTGTTATGTTTGGTTTTTATGTTTAATCTATGAAAAATATTTGCTTTAATAATCTTTATTTTGTGATAGTGTTAAATTTGCAAATTTTTGTATTAATTATGATAATGAAATGACTGTCACTGATGCAGAGATAAATTTTGAATTTTTAAAATAAAAATAACAATTAGCAACGGATTAAAGTCGTTGCTAATAATTAAAACATCAGTTGTACATCTACATTTCGCAACGGCTACAAGCCGTTGCTAAAGAATATTTTGCAACGGATTTGAGCCGTTGCGAAATTTTTACCACTGCCCATTTTGCAACGGCTCAAAGCCGTTGCGAAATTATTTTGCAACGGCTTAAAGCCGTTGCGAAATGAGGATTCTAGTGTAGTGCTGCTTAGAATTGTCATTAAGATAAAGTTGATCTCTCTCTTAGGGAGTAGTCCCCTATCCTCCTCAAAGACGTTTGGAAAATCTCCGACGGCCGAAAATAAATCTAACTCTGCTGGCGATGAGTCGAGGGAATAAAAAAAAGCTCAACATGACTGACCCCTATGGGTCGCAAGAGACCTCGAGAGTCCTACCACAACATGTCTTTAGTCTAACGAATCTTTTCTCACAGTCCAATATCGCTCCATAAGTAGATAACCAAACTACCCCCAAAATCATCCCATACACCGAAAATCCTAATGCAGAGGCATCATAATCAAACTCTATACCTAGGATAAAAATTTTCAAACCTCTATAAACAATAGATAAACATTCCGATCCTCCTATGAGGTTTGAATCAACTATGTGGTCTATTACTACGGAGATATCTAAGTGCAAACTATCAACCAAGGAACTTGAATGAAAGAGTGTGATGCTCTAGAATCGAAAAGAGTCCGAATGGGAAAATCAAAAATAGAAATCATACCTTCTATGGTGACTTTCCTACCTCTATCTGGTCCACTACTGGAAGGTGCTGCATCCAAAGCCTGAATCTGTGTCGTAGGTGCACCTGCTGCCTGCCCCATCCTGTAACGACCCGTAAATTCCGACGATTTAATTGAATGATTTAATAGGAATTTTGTAATTAAAATTTAGTAGAAATAAATAAAGAGTGATAAATTTATATTGAAATGAACGATAATGGAACAAATGGTAATCTGAGCCTTGTTTGTAAAATAAATAAATTCTCATTAAATAAATTGGTGTAAGTATTGTACCTGAATAGAATGTGAAGATAGAAAATATAGGTAAGGTATTAAGTAGTTAAGTATTAATTTATGGGTATAATAAATATTAGTATGTATTACCTAATTAATTGGTCAATTTATCAAAACCTTGTTAATTTGTAAATAATTTGACGCGTATTGATAAGCGTTACTTTAACGATTAATTTAAGTAATAAGAATGAAATAAATGAAGTTATGCAGTAATGGATCAATAAAATATTCGATTTATTAAAGGTAACTGCATGAAAATTTAGACAGTAAAGTTAATCTAGCTGAATTTGTATAAATTGAATGAAATAGGTTTAATGTGAATGGTATATTTGTCTATAAAATCAAATGAGAAAAAGCAAGCGTAATTATTTGATTTATCTAATGAATTAAACATGTTGAATAGTAACTGAATGTTAATAAATGGAAAATTATACAATTTTTGTTAGATGATTTGGTCATAATGTTTAATAATTGATTTAAATAATAACGAAAGTATGTATGCAAGTTTAATAGAAACATGAATAACATGAATATAATTAGATGAAACCATGCAGTAATGCGGTAAATGATGGCACTTATGAATGAAATAAGATTGGTAGGTAATTAGAATTTAATTCTATAAAATATGGAAACTGAATGTAATTTAATGAAATAAGGTTAGTGCAATACCAATTGATTGGGATTAAAATTCATATTAAATAAAAATTTCTATAGCAATTGAAATATACTATTTTGCAATTTAGGTGAGAAATCAAATTTTTAATGAAATTAAGGAATGTAGTATAATTCCATGTAAAGAGTCAATATGTATAATAGCAAGGTTTTAATTAAATAAATGGTTTTATGTAGATTTCGACTGATAATTTATGAAGTCTAATGTGAGATCAAACTTGCAATTAATTTTCTTAAGTTGTGCAGTAGGGTAGGTTAATTTGTCAATAAAGGTAGTTGATTCTATAAGAGGAAATAAAGGTTAATATTAATTATAATATGAAGATTGTTGATTTAAGTAGTGAAAATGGAGATTTATTTATTTATTTGAAATTGAAATTTAATAAGTGGATAAATCGCAAATAAGTGAAATACATGTTGAAATATTCAAACATGAGGATTTAGATGAAGGTGAGAATGGTAATATTATAAATAGTGAATAAAATAAAAGGGGAATCAGGATTTATTTATTTATATTGAAACTTAAAGTCTAATAATTGAACTTAATTGAAACTAAATGAGAGTGAATATAGTTAAATATTTCGTTTTGAAATAAAAATAATATGAGGAAATTTGTGTGATAATTTGGAATCCAAAATTTAAAAATTCATTTATTGACAAGAATGAATGGAATACTAATTAATTTATTTAACTAAACTGATATTTATTTTTATTTGTGAATTTAATGAAATTAAGGATTTGTATTGAATATTTATATTGATTTAAGCTTGAATAGATTGACATTTCAAATTTGTGTAATCATTTTAATTGTTGAGAATTTTTAAGTGATAAAGATTTCCAATTCTAAAACTGAATTTATAAAAATTGGATTTATTCACTAATTTTAAATTTATTTAATTATTATAAAAATAGCCATTTTTGTCACGGACTCGGATTTCGAAGAAACCAGTTTCATCGGATCCGTAACAGTGAATTATTGTAGGGTTTCAAGTTTCGTATCGATCGGACTTGTCGTTTGATCGTACGAACGCGAAGCGCCTTGAAATCGATTCAATTTGAAAATTTTGTTTTCAGCATAACTTCTTCATAGGATCGAATTTGGTCGTGAAACTTTTTCCATCACGTTCAGAATAATTTAAAATACCTATTTGGATATATGGGTTTAATAAATTTCGTTCCGGGGTCAGAACGGGCTTTTTGGGCCAACTACCGTTTAGCATGTTCGTAACTCGTGCCCACCTAGCCTTCTTCTATTTGTCTATATATATGCGATCATAAACCCTAGCCTCCATCTTCTATCAGTTGGCTGTACGTTCATTTTTCTTCATCTCTTTCTCTTCCTCAATGGTTGCAAAACCTAGATCTACTTCAATTCAAAATTCAAATGAAAATTCAAAGTCCTCCTAAAAATTCCAAAAAATTATATGTCGATGCTCTCGATGAGCGTAATTCAGTGGTGATATTCGTTTTTCGATTGGAGCTATCGTTTGTCCAGAAAGATTCAAATCATTTTCGGCCTTACATCATCGCCGTAACAAACTTCGTCAGATCGTCAAACAATTCCCGGGTTTTGGAGAGAAAGCTGAGGGAAGTTGATCTGTATGGTTTATCGTACAAATCGACGGTCAGATCTGTGGGAATTTTGGTTTTAGGGTTCGAAACCCTAGGTTTCTCATGGCGGGTAGTGGGAGTTTGGGCGACCGGACCTAGGGGATGCAGGCGGCTCGGCGAGATGGAGTCAATGGTGGCATCGACATGATCAACGGCGGCGCGTGGAGGCGTTGGAAGTTGGTCAAAGGCGCGGTCAAAAGGAGGGTTTCGTGTTCTCTGTTGCGTGTCTGGGAGAAGCTGGGGAACGTCGCATACAGGTTGAGGAAGCACACGTGGTCTTTGTGAACGTGGCAGATTTGTTTTGTGAAGTTGGGTTTTCTTTTATTTATTTTAGATTTGATTTCAAATCGTTTAATTCGAATAATTTCTTCATACGAACTCCGTTTCGCACGAGATTTTTTTTGTTAGGATCGTAATTAAATTCCGGATCTATTGACGCTGGTTTGGACAGATTTGGAGACCGTCGAACTTTTTTGAGTTTAAATCGGATTTAGATTCGATTTAAATTCAAAAGGTGAGTGTTTTAACCCACTCACAACTTCTAAAAGTTTTATGTTTGTTAAATTTATTTAGATATGAGTAGAAATTTATTTATGACTGTTTGGCATGTTTTATTCATCATATCTGTTAAATCGCATTTATTTAATATAACTGTTCATTAAATTTTATTTCTGCATATAGATTGACAGTTATAGTTATTTATTTGCATATAAACTGTTAGTTTAATAGTTGTTAAATTTTATTTGAATATAACTGCCAGTTATTACCTGTTATATATTATCAGATATATATTGATATTGATTTATTATTGGATGATGATTGTGATTTGGATGATGGATGATTTTGATGAATGGATGTTTTATTGTATATCATTAAACTGCAAGTTATCATGCATTTTTCATTTCATTCGGGATTGTGGTTTGAAATGATATACAACCGCAAAATTTTATTTTTAAATTGCGGATTGAAATGATAAATATCTGTATCACTTGACCATAGGATAGAAAATTATATACAGGCACCGTGGTCTATATATAAGATATTTTAAAGTGATTTCTATGGTTTGTATGGAATACGGTTTATAATTTTTAATTTTGATATTTTCTTCTATATATATACATATGAAGTTAGATATTTTGAATTTAAGCTGTGTACAAATCTCTTAAATAAAAATGGAAAAATTGAGAAAAATGGAGTTTTATCATATGTTTAATGTTTAAGTTTGGAAATTTTAAGGTATGATATTTATAACTGGACTTTTCCAAGATAATTAAAAATGAATATGTTAGTATAAATTAAATTGAAGAAAATATTTAATTGTTAGAAATTGGAGTTTTATTTATGGATTTTATGTAAATATTCAAGACTAAATAATAGTACGTTTAATTTGCTGAAAGAAAAATTTCCAACTTTAGTTTTGAAATATTAATACTCCAAATGGATATATATATATAGAAATTGAAGTAGTCTTGGAACTTGAAAGTGATATTTAAATTTTGGTTTAGCCTTTAAATAAAGAAACATATTTGTAAAGCCATGGAAATTATTTTTCTTTACAAAGTTACCTTAAAGTTAAACCATTTATTTTATATGCCGTTGAATATCCAAACCATTCAAGTTTTAGAAGTTATGGTTTTAAAAGTATGAATTCCGAAATATTATGTTTTGAAAGTATAATTCAAATGTTGGGTTTCCAGATATTTTAAATTTTAAACCAGTATGATTTTGGAAAAGGATTATATTTGAGATAAAATGATATCATATTATTTTGGGTTTTAATTTGATATCGTATGGGAAATTTTATTCTGGTTTTAAAGTATAAACTATTTTTAAATGACCGCGGTGTTATAATAACGATGGGTTGGCAAAGAGAACGGGATCGGATATGGACATACTCTCTGTCGATACCGAAAACCACTTTGACTAACCGTGTACGCGGTGGAGATTCCAGAATGAAGTAGGTTGGTGACGACGTTTCCTGTAAGGTAAATACGTGGACCCAACTCCCGTGAGTTGGCATAAGGTGGCTAAAACAGGAGCGATTCTCGGGCCAATGAGGTCATTCCTCTGATCGAACGCACTCCTTCGATACTATACTCTGACTTTGGATTGTTTCGGTGGCCACTATTGATTTCTTTGATTTGGGGGTGTTAGTTCGAGGTGGGCGGTAGCTGCGGCTATGCGTTACCACCAGCCCGGATAGCAATTGGTATATCCACCCTGGCATTGCCTAGTTCTGCCGTGTCACCTACCATACCGAGCCTTTACTACGAGTTTTGTTTTGTACCATACCTATGGAGTGCCCTCTGACGACGCCCAGTACGGGGGAGATTACGGTACTGTATAGACTATGAGAATATATTCTGTGTTAAGGGCTATATGGGTAACCCCTTAACGCTATTAAAAAGTAAGTTTATTTTACAATTAGACACTATTATAATAGCGCAATATACTACATAGTAAATAGTTTAACGGATCCTTAGGAGATGTAAATCCGGAGCATCTCTTGAGTTACTGCACTCATATTTACTCCTGTTGATTTAACTCACATAGGATCTTTTAGTTCTGACTCAAGTGTTTTGTCTTTTCAATTCGCTCGGGTCAGTCCGAGCGTTTCAAGATTTGAGGATTTAGCTCTGGAGGACGAAGACGAAGATTTGTATTATTATTATTTATACTAGTGCACTACACTGTTCCGCTGCATTGATAATTTTGGTATGTGAACTCTGATAATTATTATATAAAGAAGAAGCAAATGTTTTGTATACAATTATATAAACTGTATATTTTATTATTATATTTTATCCTTCCGCTGTGAGATTCTATTTTGTTTTATTTCTTCTCTGTTTTCTTTATTTACCCCATAACAATCCGCCCTTCCGTATGGTTTGAATTGGCACGTGTGTCTGTTTAAATCGTGCGAAAAGGCGGGACGTTACACATCCTCTGAGGAAAAAATCTACTAAGGTGACCGGGCTGCCCATAATTATAATACTTTCCCTTCATTGTCTCCTTTTTGCAGCCTCTTGCGTAATAACCAACCCGACCACAATTATTGCATTTCTCACATCTCTTGATCTATTTTTGAGGTGTTCCTCTTTTCTTTTTATCCTTCTTGTCCTTCCACCATGGCTTCTTAGAATTCTCCGACTTAGGAACCTCCTTAACTTCTCCTTCCTTGCTGCTTTAGACATAAACGCTATCTCCACCAGTGACTCATAGGTAGCTCCCATTAGTACGTGAGTCAATAACAACCCTTAGAGGGGCTGATTTAATCCCTTTGCGAACTTCATGGCCTTCTTGTGTGGTGTATTCACTAGCTCCTTTCCAAACCATGACAACTCATTGAATTGGTTGACATACTCCTTTACCGAAAGACTTCATTGCTTCAAGCTAATAAATCTTTCCAACAGCATACTCTCTTCTGCTTGTGACAAAAAATTCCTCTCAAACCTCTCTCGGAATCCAAACCATCCAACGTCTCTTCCTTCCAACTCAATAACCTCCCACCAATAAGAAGCTTCTCCTTTCAGCTACCAAGATGCAAGCTGAACTCTCTACTGATCCTCCAATCCTAATAGCCCAAATATCCTTTTTGTACTTCTTAACCAAGCTCAAGCCTCCAAAAAATTCTCTGTACCAGAGAATGTCTTGTCCCTAGATTGGTGAAATTATTGCATAGCTTAAAGAAATCGGCTGCTGTAGGTGAGTTGATGGGATTCCCACCTGCTGGTGCTAGATTGGGACCTTGCCCTTGCACCTCTGGAGTCGTAGCTTACAGGTATCTACGAAACCAACCTGGGATTTAGACACCCTTGGGAAGATTAGAGGCATCCGCCATGCTATGTAAATAAAAAGAGAATTTAAGCTCGAAAGAATTGAAAGGAGATTGGACTGGACATTGAGGGGATTTTTATAAAAACTCTTTTATACTTTAAAACCACTTCTTTAATAAGAGTTTCTTTCTAAAAAATAGTTTGAAAATATGTTACTTTTCAAAAATACTTTACTTTTTAAAACAAATTTCTAGGAATCCTGTAACCTTAGGCTCTGATACCAAGTGAAACACCCCACACCCCTTAGTATACCCAAAAGGACACACTAAAGGATATGGTGCGTTATAGGTATAGCTAAAACTTTATAGATAATAAGGTTCATAAGACAAAATAAATAAAACAATGGAAACATTTAGAACATTAACTTATTCAAAAGTCAAACTTCATAAATACTTCATAAAACTAAATACGTCTCAAAATACCAAATATCCATATCTAGTGAAAAACATTATCTCAATCATTACATCAAAGTACATAAAATAACTATCCCTCTCAAAGAAAAGTATTGGTACATCAAAATGAAACAAAAACTGAAAAGAAGAAATAGAATTCATGAAGAAAAATCTCTGCAACTGAAATCTCTAAAAGTCTGAAATCTACTGTCCCTGTCTCTACTGGCTTATGGGGGAAAGGAGGAAAATAGAGGAGTGGGTCAGACTAAAAGTCTGGTGAGTGGAAGTAACTACTTGTATTTTTAAGTGAGATAAAGATAATATACTTATCAACAGTTCTAGTATAAAAAGGGAATAAAGGAAAAGATAAAGCTGGAATAAAACGCTGCTTGCTTTGATTATTCTGATTGTTTGCACTTGTCTCAGATTACTGCTTTGATTAGGCTGAATTCCTAATCCTACTTTAATTAGGATGAATTCCTAATTCTATCTTTTGATCGACCTTCTATATCTGTTGTGCCACTATGAGCTAGTCTCCAACGTGGGTCCTACAGCAAAAAGACACCCGCTAGCGCTTTGGAACTCAATAGTGACTTATCCCCCCGCACCGAGGCCGCACACATGACCACCATTAGGCTCACATTATCTGTTGCTCCCGCTTACCATAAACAGCATAAGTGTGCACTGCCTCATCTCCTCCATTGTGAGAACATCAGTCCTAGTCGAAAAGGGTCCAGCCCAGCCACACCTAAATGTATTTCGAGACCATCAGTCCTAGTGTAAAAAGGAATGCTGCTAATTCTGGTCCTACCAAACAAAATCTAGTTGCACCCCTTTCCCAAATCCCCTGATTTGAACTTTTATCTATTGGCCCCTTAGTTACTTTAGTTAGCATAAGCATGTACCAACCTCGCCTAACCTACTGTAAGACCATCAGTCCTAGTGTTAAAGGGTTATGCCCAGCCTCACCGACTGTTAGACCATCAATCCTACTCTTAAAGCGTCATACTCAGCCTCACCTATTGTGAAACCATCAGTCCTAGTCTGAAAGGAAATGCTATTGGTTATGGGCCCTACTTCCACCTTTTCTTATTAACTTAATATAAGTCATTTAAACAAGCCTCTTCTGTTCATTCTGCTCTATTTGCTTATTAACTTATTCTAAGTCTTTTAAATAAGCCTCTTCTATTATCTCTGCTATATTTGCTTATTAACTTAGTGTAAGTCTTTAAAATAAGCCTCTTTCTGTTCTTTCTATTTAATTATCACCTATGTTATAATTTTTCTTTTAGCTTGTCTTTCTAGTTATAATCTACTAGTTATAACTTGCTTGCAAATGTGAAATTTGCCTATTTCAGTCTACATTCTTTTATGACAGTTCTACTTATTTACGTCCAATTTTCTATAATTTTAGTGTTCTTAAAATATAGTCCATATTAGTGAATTATCCACCTTTATTAATTTATTCGCGTAAAAGGAACAAAAAGAACTAAAATTCACAGGCTAAAATCTAATGCAAAATGGATGTAAATAAAATACAAATAACTATAAATGACAGTAAATAACTCTAAATAAATGAGTAAAATAGCTAAATAAAATAGACTGAAAAGAACATTAAAATTAACTATAAATAACTTGTATAAAAGCGGTCTCAAAATTGTAGAAAAACTACAATCGTTGAAAACCGTATTATTTTAAATTACTTAAAAATTTAAAATAATTACTTAAATGCTCACGTATGGTCCTTATCTCTTTCTTTGGCCTTTTCGGATCCACTTATAGCGTAGAAAATATTTTAATTAAAAAGATCTTCTCGTCGGAAAATTATTCCTTTTATGGTCCAGTCTCAGGCAATGAACCCAGATTGAGAAAATTCGAACGAGAAAAATAGTTAGGCCTGGTGTCTTACTTATAGTATCACTTGTGGATCTTAGACCATTGGATTAAAGATTAAATCTAGTGTAGCCACGACATTGGCTCGATGGGAGCCATCGGATGGAGGCACGGACGCACCAGATGAGATAAAATCAACAAAACATGTCACGCTCGAACCTGGATGATTGCTCATCCAAGTATACATGCGGGTCGACCTTTGTGTGGTGAGATTCGACCTATAGGTCAACCCTTTTATGGGGAATGTCGACCCTAAGGTCGACCTCATCCACGACCTGACCCTTTATAGTAATCTTTTTTTTCTCGTTTTCTGATTTATTTTGTAACTTCTTTGCTATATCTTAGATTTTGACAATCTATATATAGAAATTGGCCAGAAAATTACCACGGATGGAATGGTGCAACTCCCGAGGCTCAAACCTAATAATTTCACAGAATTATTTTATTAAGTAATTAATTAATTAATTATTATAGCTTAAATTTTGGATTGTTACAATCTTTACATAAACTGTGAAAAGCAAAATAAATTGTGTTTTATATATACTCTTAGGATTTAAAAGGGTATTATACAAGTAAATAAAGTGGAATAAGTTATTATTTGGTTTTTGTAAAGAAAGGACATTACAAACTTAGATGAAAATTTATGAAATAATTCATAAACAATTTTGGTATCGAAGAAAATATTAAACGCAAATTATTATGATTCATAAAGATTGGTGTAGTCAAGAAACCAACAATTTAAGAGTATAATTTTCAATTTTGTTTGAGTAAGTTTGGATAATCTTCTCAGCAATAACCGAAGGCAAATAAGCAAAGAATGATACGCTTAGATAATTATCTATATTTTAGGCAATCAAGAAAGTTTTGGATCTAAGTTAGGAGTTTTTTGTTAATCTTTTGACATTTTGAGTGTTAGATTATTTCTTTTGGAATTTAAACATTGATAGTGTTAATGTAGTCCTTTACGGAATTTAGTTGATTTGACATATTTGAATCCGATTGATTTTATTTAATTGAATTTGATTGATTGACCGTGTGCTCTTATATACCATAGTTTATAAAGTTAAAACTATAAACCATGGTTGTTTATGAGGACTTAAATCCTGGTGCTTTTGAAAAAAACAGTGATTTTGAAAAACTTTGGAAAGATATGACGATTGTTCACTATAGTTGTATTTTGAAGAACAGGAATACCATTGGATTCTCCCTGTTGTTTTGATTCTAGAGTTTTACATGCTTTGCTAGAAGGACCCCCTCCTAGTCATTTTTTTAATACAATTTTTTGGGAAGAAATTTGAATTTTTTTTTGAATATTAGAGCCTGTGTGTTTAGTTCTAAATTTTGAAAGTCTTTTGAAAAATATTGGATGCATAGAATTTATTATGGAATATTCTACTTATTTTGTTGCATTACTTCTGATGCATCATGTTACCCGATTGCATATGGTTGTTATATTGTTTATATTGCATGTGCTTATGATAACAATATTATAACTAAGGAATATATAATTAATCAGGTTAACTGAAAACCAAGTAAGTAAATTGATTTTCTTAGGATGGTTAATACTTCTTCCACTACGTAATATTTTCAGTGACAAAATTTGTTTAAGAGGGGGAAAGCGCAACGACCCGTAAATTAATCACTTTGTATTTGAATATTTAAATCATTTTTAATATCTAAATAATGGGATTTTAATAACCAAATAAACATCCTTTAAATAATAATTAATGATGTTAAAATCATTTTCAAAATATGTTTATCAAAATAATTGGTTGAAATAAAAATCGAAAATGTGACCGGAAACCATTTTAGAATTTTTGACGTTTCATCGTATAAAATTTGTTTGAAATTTGTGAATATTTGAAACAACATTTAATTGGTTAAAAATGCAAATATTTAGTATAAAATGGTATATACATAGGTATATATACTAAGTAAATGCATATATACACTAAAAAATGCCTTAAGAGACATGATTTGACACTTTGGCGACTCGACTGCAAAACACGTTTAAACTTATTTTCTTTCACATCATGAAGGAGGGAAGGTGGAGGCTGATATGAAATGTGTGGTGGAGGGTGTTGAGGTGGCAAAATGGTGTGGATGGTAAACGACAAAGGGTTTTTAGGTAATTCACATTTTCATTTGGTTACAAATAGTCTTTCATCTCTCTAAATTTTTCTCCTTTTCCACCCATCAGATCTCTCCCATATCCTGGCCAAATGAAGTTTTTTTTTTCAAACTATGTCAAATTTTAGTGGCTACAACTTTTATGTTGATCGTTTCTTTAAATTTCGAGTATAGCTATGTCAAAATATCAATTGTTTAGAGAGTGTTTTTGGACCTAGAATTTCAAATCCGAAAATGGTCCTTCTTCTTTTGACCATATCTTCTTCAAAATTAATCAAAATTGAGTGATTCTTTATTTACATTATGAAAAGAGTAATTTTCTAAAACCATCCTCTTTAACATTTTTTCAAATCCAAGAGTAAATGTCCAAAAAACCATTTGAAAATTGACCTACTTTGGGTCTATTTTTGAGAATTCGATGATTATCCAAAGTCACTCCTTACCAAAACAAGTTTCACTTCCTTCTTCTTTCAAGGCCAAGCTACCTAGTTCATTAAGGGTCCAAGACTCCATCTTTTTCTTAGGAATGGAAGTCCTAGGTCATACTCTAAGTTAGAAAGGGTTTGGATAGCTTTCGGTGAGTAAAACTACACCTTCTTAAATCAAGTTTATACTATGTTAATGTTCATTTTAATAGCCTATGAATGCATTTTGTATATATGAAGCAATGGTTAGTTTCATGCTTTGAAAATTTGTTTAATTCGAAGGTTAGTAAGCATGTTGTTAGCTATATGAAAAGTTGGTAGTTAAAGTTAATATAATTGTTATTAAATACTTATTGCATGTTGGATCATCATTATTTACCTTGTATTATGCTTAGACCATTGCTATGGGATGTTTGGTTGTATGACTAATGTCATAAGTTTATTTGTCGAACTGCCCGCATAGTGATATTAGCTATATTGGAACTATTGGAAAATCACCTTTTGTCGAAACCGTTTGGTTTCACTATCATACATGGAATTATTTTACAAGTTAAGAAAGCATTTGATTGGTGATATTTTCAGAAAAATAATTAATTATTTAATAATGACTATTTAATTAATTATTTAATTAAATAATTTACTTAATTAATTATTTAATTAATCAATTACATAATTAATAAGGATTCACGTTAAATACCTACTTAGTTAATGATGTGTTTTAAATTTAACTAATTACCTAGTTAATGATTGTGTAGCAACCCGAAATTTAACCGTAATAATTCATTCGTAAATTAATTAAATAATAAAATAACTTTGTGAAACTATCAGAATTGAGCCACGGAAGTTGCACCATTGGGTCCATGGTAATTTTCCGGTCAATTTCCATATATAGAACGTCAGAATTCGAGTTAATACGAGCAAGGAACAAAATAGTCAAAGAAACAAATATATATATATATATATGTATGTAGAGACACACACACACATACAGGCCAGGTCGACTGGCTGGTCGACCTGGGCACTAGGGTGGTCAACCACCTGGTGACCCGCCTGCCCATTTGGGCGAACAAACAAACGTTCGTTCGTTCGAAAGGGAACACGTAATTTGCATTGTTTAAACTGATCTGATCCTTCTATTCTTACATCCGGTGGCTCCTATTCAGCAAATGACGTGGTTGCATCATATTCAATCCCCAAATCCAACTGTCCGAGATCCACTTCTACACCTATAAGAACCTTATGCCTAACACTTTTTCGCATTCTAGATTTTCTCCGTTTGGGTTCACCTTTATAGGAAGGACCCTAAAAGGAATAATTTTCCAAGGAGAGAATCTTTTAATAGAAATATTTTAATACCCTCAAGTGGATCTGTGAAGGCCTAAACAGAAGAGCTAAGCACCAGAGGTGAGTGATTGTAATTATTTTTCATTTCTTTAAGTAATTTTAAATAATAGAGCTCCAATAGTTGTAGTTTAACTATAATTTTCAAAGTAACTTTTTAGTAATTTATTTATAATTTTAGAATTATTTTCAGTCTATTCCTTCTAGCTATTTTTTAGTTAATTTTAGTTTATTTCTGTTAATAATAGCTTTTACCATTTAATTACAATTTATTTATAGTATTTTAATTTATTTGCTGTTATTTATGTGTTATTTACATCTTCTTCCTACGACTTGGATTTCCTTCTATTTTCAGTTTTCTTTTATTTCTCCTTCTTCGCATATGGTTTAGAATAGAATTAATGTGAAATTGGATTAAATTATAAGAAATCTAAAATAATGGAATATGAGATGTAAATCGCAAAGACTGTAATGTAATTGGTATAGGACTGAAATTATGCCTAATTATGATATTAGTTGACTAAATTAAGAAGATTGGCCTGGTTATAACTTAGAATTATAACTAAAATGAATAAAAGAAGAAAGAAGCTTATTTTCACACTTAGACCTTGGGTTAAGTAATATGCATGATTATAACATAAGTTATAAATTGATAAACTATGGAAACTATGGCGCTTATTTTAAGACTTAGGATAAATTAATAAGTAATAATGGTAATTTATAAAAATAAAGGCTTATTTAAATAATTTATTTAAATTAATAGGCAAAGATAAGAGTAGGACCTGTACCAAATAGCATTCCCCTAATGTTTCTATGGTTATGGTGTTTCACATAACCCTGATGTGAGACGTGGTGCTTCACATAATCCTAAAGTGAGGCGAGGGACAACACTTATGCTTATAATGGTAGTAACAGTCAATCTATGGTAGTTCAAATCAAGCGATTTGAACAAGGGGCGCAACTAGATTTTTATTTGATAGGGACCAGTACTGGCAGCATTTCCCTTATTTTTCTATGGACATGGTGTTTCACATAACACTTAAGTGATACGAGCTGCTTCACATAATCCTGAAGTGAGGCGAGGGGCTTGCTTATGCTGACTGGTGTAAATAAAAGGTCAAAAGAGGGAGTGATAGGTAGCATGGGAATGGTGGCAGTTAGGCATGCGACTTCCATTTCGGTGCTCAGCAATCGCTATGAGTTCCAAGCGCTTAGTAAGTCTGTCTTTCGTAGACACCAAAGTCTACCGTATAGGGAAATGTCCGGTCCACAATAGATTCTATGGAGTAGCAGGCCGATCAAAGGGTAGAATTAGGAATTCAGCCTAATCAAAGCTGCTAGCAAGGACAAGTGCAAACTATCAAAGTGGACCCATCTTATTAATTGAGTACTAGCTAATTCATATTTATTTCCAGTTTCTCTCTTTTCTATTTCCTTTGTTTCCTTATATATACTAGAACTATTATAAAGTCCATTACTTTTACTTTGCTTAAAGATTCTAGTAGTTACTACCATTCACTAGACTTTTAGTCTGATCCACTCCTCTATTTTCCCCCCTTTCCCCCATAGGCAATCAAGGGAGAGGGCAGTAGATTGCAGTTGCTCAGAGGTTTTTTGGAGAAGATTCTGCTATGCATTTCCCTACTTTTAATCTATTTTCTTTCTTTGTACTAACACTTGAGAGGGATATTTATACTTTGATTTTTGTTGAGACTACAAGTTTTTATTTCATGAGACATATTGGGTTTTAAGAAATGTATGTTGTACTTAGTATTTGACTTATTTGGTTTATGAAGCAATTATGAAGATTTTGTTTTGAATAAGTTATTATTTTAGTTTCCGCTGTTTTTACCTATTTGTCTCTTGTGAATCTTAGTCTTTGCTAGTTTTAGTTATACCTACAACGCACCACGCCTTTTAATTTTTCCTTTTGGGTATATTAAGGGGTGTGGGATGTTTCACTTGGTATTAGAGCTTAAGCTTACATGATCCCTATACAAGTAAAGTATTTTTCGAAATAACTTGTTTTAGAAAGTATTTTTCAAAAAAGAACTCTTAGAAATGTTTTAAAGTATAAAAGAGTTTTATAAAAATCCGCTCAAAGGTCCATTTCAATCTCCCTTTGACTCTTTCCTAAACTATCGTTTTCTTTTCGTAGAATGGATGGTGCCCCAAACCTTCCCGATGGCATTTTAGTCCTAGCCTGGTTTTGTAGGTACTTACAAGCCACGACTCTAGAGGTGCACAGGCCAGCGCCCTATCCTTCACCAGCGGATGGGAAACCCATCAACCCACCTACCGCCCTCAATTTCTCTAAGCTTTGTAAGGATTTTGTGAGTTTGGACGAAAAGACCTTTTCAGGCGAGGAGACTTTTGTGGAGGCAAGAGCTTGTCTTAAGGACACCGAGAGGATATTTGGCTTATTAGGATTGTAGGACCAGTAGTGGGTTCAGCTAGCCTCTTGGCAGCTGAAAGAGGAGGCTTGTTACTAGTGGGAGGTTGTTGAGTTGGAAGGAAGAGAAGTCTGTTGGAATGGGTTTAGGCAGAGGTTTGAGAGGAAGTTTCTGTCTCAAGCGGAAGAAAGTGTTCAACTGGAGAGGTTTATCAATTTGGAGTAAGGGAGTTTGTCTGTTAAGGAATACATCAATTGGTTCAATGAATTGTCATGATTTGGTATGGAGTTGGTGAATACGCGCATAAGAAAGCTATGAAGTTTGCAAAGGGATTGAATCAACCCCTTCAGGGATTATTTTTGACTCACGTACTGATGGGAGCCACTTATGAGTCTTTGGTTGAGATGGTGTTTATGTTAGATGCAGTCAAGGAAGGAGAGTCTAAAGAAGTGGTTAAGTCAAAAGGTTCAAAGAAGAACTTGTGGAAAAACAATAAGCAGTTGAAGAAAGGTGAGGACCCTCAATAGCAGACTAAGAAAGGTTTGAAGTAAGGTAACTGTAGGATTGTTGGACATGTCACCAAGGATTATAGAATGGATAAGATGATGGGAAAGTGCTTCAATTGCAGACAACCTATTCACTTGAGTAGCAATTGTCCCTAGAGATCAGTGTAGTGGACTAGTGCACCAGTCGTGTAGATGTAGGCATTAGACGCAGCACCTTCGGGCAGCATTTTGGATAGAGGTAGGAAAGTCACAGTTGAAGGTTTGATTTCTATATCTGATTTTCCCATTCGGAGTTTATTCGATTCTGGAGCATCACACTCTTTTATCTCTACTTCTCTTGTGGATTATTTGCACTTAGACACTTCTTTAGTGGTAGACTCCATTGTTGTTTCAAACCCCGTAGGTGGATCGGAACACTTGTCTATGGTTTGTAGGGGTTTGAAAATTATATCCTATGCGTAGAATTTGACTGCGACGCCTATGTTTTGGGATTCTCGGGGTATGGGATGATCTTGGATATGGATTGGCTATCCACTATGGAGCTATTTTAGACTGCGAGAGGAAAGTTGTTACTTTAGAGACTTGTAGTGATAGGACACTCGAGGTATCCTATGATCTGCAAGGGTCAGTCATGTTGAGCTTTTCTATTCCCTCGATTCATCTTCAGCAGAGTTTGATTTGGTTCTTGTCATCAGAGATTTTCCCAATGTCTTTGAAGAGGTTAGGGGACTGCCCCTTAAGAGAGAAATTAACTTCAGAATTTATTTGACCGAGAGTGCTAAACCAGTAGCATTACCTATGAGGCACATGGCACCTAAGGAGAGGAAAGAGTTGATCAAACAAGTCAGTGAGCTTTTGGAGAAGGGTTTTATAAGAAGGAGCATATCGAATAGGAAGCACCAGTCATCTTTGCAACAAAGGTGGATGGTTCTCTTCGACTTTGCGTTGATTATAGAGAATTAAATAAGCTCACCAAGAAGAACCGATATCCACTCCCTAGGATTGACGATCTTTTTAACCAGTTAGTTGGCTCTTCGGTTTTCTCTCAGCTTGATTTAGCCACAGAATTCCATCGGCTTAGAGTCGTCGATGACAGTATAGATAAGACTGCGTTTAGGACTCTAGAAAGACTTTATGAGTGGTTTGTTATTCCTTTTGGGCTGACCAATTCCTCAGCCTACTTTTTTGATTTGATGAGCCCTGTGTGTGGAGAAGTCCTAAATAAATTCGTAGTGGTATTCGTGGTTGACATCTTGGTATTTTCCAAGAATATGGATGAGCATGTAAATCATTTAGAGGAAGTCCTTCGCACACTTTGTAGTCACCATTTGAGAGCTAAGTTTTCAAAATGTCACTTTTGGAGAGAGGAGGTACGTTCCTTGGAGCACGTGGTTTCGAAGGAAGGTTTGGCTGTTGACCCTGCCAAGGTCATTGTAGTACAAGATTGGCAGGTCCCCAAGAACGTCACCGAGGTTAGGAACTTCCTAGGATTGACTAACTATTATAGGAAGTTCATTAGAGACTTTGCCAAGATTTTGGCACCACTCACGTGACTTACTAAGAAGAATAACGCTTTTTTGTGGGACGTCGAATGTAAGGATTCCTTCACAAAGCTTAAGAGAGCTCTTACTAGTGCACCAGTGTTAGTACTATCCGATGGAGCTAAGTCTTTTACCATGTACACTGATGCATGTGGGACGGGCCTAGGAGTGGTGTTGATGCAAGAAGGGAGGGATGTATGCTATAGAAGTAGGAAGTTGACGATGCATGAAAAGAACTACCCTACCCACGGTTTGGAGTCGGCTGCCATAGTTTTTGCACTCAATTCTTGGAGGTTTTATTTTCTTGGAGAGAGGTTCGAGCTTTTCACTGACCACAAGTCACTGAAGTACCTTTTTTCGCAGAATGACTTGAACTTGAGGCAATAGAGGTGGATGGATTTTTTAGCCTTGTATGATTTTGAGATAGCTTATACCCCTGGCAAGGGTAATGTGGTTACGGATGCATCAAGTAGAAAGAAAGCAACCCTTAGTCCTTTTTTAGTAGAGTGGAGGAGCTTGGAGTTCATTTCTACTTTTTATTTTGTGCCCTCTATGGACATTACTCTTGGATTGTTAGCGAGATTAGAGGTGAGACCTCCCTTATGGATCAGATTGGCTCGAGGCAGCGTGAGGATTCAGAGCTTATGGATGTGATGGATAGGATTGGCCGAGGAGGGGTCTCTAGACATCTCCAACGTTATTCCATTGATAGCAAAGGGTGGCTTAGGAGAGATGGGAGGCTTTGTGTTCCCCGCGCTAGTGGTTTGTTGAGAGCGGTTTCCATTCTCGTGTGACTATTCATCTGGGTGTGAGAAAAAGTATTGAGTTATGAAGAGGATGTTCTATTGGAATAGCATGAAGAAGGATGTGGCGGAGTTTGTAGCTAAATGCCTCATTTGCCAAAGAGTAAAAGCAGAGCAGTAAAAGACCGGTGGATTACTTCAGCCATACATGTGCTAGAATGGAAGTGGGACAATATTTCTATGGATTTTATAAATGCTTTACCCCGTTCTAGGAAGGGGAATACTAGCATTTTGGTGATTGTTGATCGGTTGACCAAGAGTGCCTACTTCATTCTAGTTAAGAGTAAGCGCACAACATCATATTTGGCATCCCTTTTATATTCGAGAGATAGTCCGACTTCACGGAGTACCTTCTAGCATGGTGAGTGTCAGAGATATTATTTTCACTAGTGAGTTTTGGAGAAGCTTACAGAAGGCATTAGGGATGCAACTTAGATTGAGTATGTCCTATCACCCACAGACAGATGACCAAACAGAGAGAGTGAATAAAGTGCTTGAGGATTTTCTACAGATGTGCTTTTTGGATGTTGGAGGAACTTGGGTGAAGCATCTTCTATTGGTTGAGTTTGCGTATAATAATAGTTTCCAAACGAGCACAGGAATGGCACCATTTGAGGCTTTATAGGGGAGACATTGCAAGTCCCCTTCATGTTGGGTGGAGTCTACGGAGAAGCTGCTACTTGGGCTTGACATGGTGAGGGAGACATCGGAGATAGTCGATTTAACTCGGCGAAGGATGAAGATAGCCCAAGATAGGCATAAATCTTATGTAGATAATCGGAGGAGAGACATTGAGTTTGAGGCCGGTGACTTAGTTTTTATCAAAGTATCCCCACTTAGGATGGTGGTAAGGTTCGAATCGAATGGAAAGTTAACCCCTAGATCTATTAGACCATTTCTTATCATAGAGAGAGTTGGGAAGATGGCTTACCGAGTGAAGTTATCAGATAGGCTCGCAAGAGTACATGATGTTTTCCATGTTTCTCACTTGCGAAAGTTCTTACATGACTCAGCGGAGGTTGCAGAGCCTAGTCAGTTAGAGGAGGTGGAGGTAGAAAGGGAAGCATCTGTTCGGCGTTTTCCCACGAAGATTGTTTGAAGAGACATCAAGCGACTAAGGAATAAGGAGGTTCCTCCGATAAATGTGCAATGGGGAGATGATGTTGCAGATGCCACTTGGGAAACAGAAAAGAAGATTCGTACTTCCTATCCTCATCTTTTCGATAGTATGTTTTTAGAATTTCCTATTTCCATCTTCAGTTTTGAATAGGCTCTTTCCTTTATTATCCTTTGGGAGGGTAGAACTTAGGATTTAACCTATGGATGGTAAGATTGGATGTAAACATGTTATTAGAACATGTAATGAATAATGTATGCTTGTGAATGCAACTATTTTCTAGTGGATGCTAGTGGACGCATATAGGTACACTGGGCACTATAATTCTTTAAGGATCAGCCTAACTAGGACACTAGAGCGTATGCATATGGATATGTGTGCACTTTTATTCTATTTTTCATGGTTTTTATAAATGGATGATTATCACATGATTGTTGCATTTGAATGATGTTTATAGCATGCATATAGAACTATCAGTTGTCATTGTCGAATTTTTGCATTCATTTAGATACATGACACAGACATGATTGCATAAAATGAGGTAAACTGAATCAGTGGAATGCCTAATCATTTTCATTAGATAAGAACATTAATGCTGCATTAACTGCATAAGTATTAAAAATTGCATTAGAAAAACTTAAGGACAATGCATGAATCATCGATGATTGAGTAGTTGGTTATAGAATTGGATGAAAACATTTAGCACATTGTTTTATCCTTAGAGATTTTTGGGATGAAATCCCTTAAGGAGGAGAGAATGTAATAACCCAAAATTTAACCCATAAGAATTAATTCGTTAATTAATTAAATAATAAAATGACTTTGTGGAATTATCAGAATTGAGCCATGGGAGTTGCACCTTTATTTCCGTGGTAATTTTCTGGTCAATTTCCATATATAGAATGTCATAATCTGAGTTAAGATGAGCGAGGAACTAAATAGTGAAAGAAAGAAAAAAAAATATAGGCTAGGTCGACCAATCGATCGACCTGGGCATAAGGGCGGTCGACGCCCGGTCGACCCGCTTGCCTATTTGGGCGAACGAACGAACGTTCGTTCGTTCGAAATTGAACACGTAATTTGCATTGTTTAAACTGATATGGTCCTTCTATTATTGCATCTGATGGCTCCTATTCAGCATATGACGTGGTTGCATCCTATTCAATCTCCAAATCTAACTGTTCGAGATCCACTTCTACACCTATAAATAGAACCCTAGGCCTAACACTTTTTCTCATTCTAGATTTTCTCCGTTTGGGTTCATCTTTACGGGAAGGGCCCTAAAAGGAATAATTTTCCATGGGGAGAATCTTTTAATAAAAATAATTTAATACCCTCAAGTTGATCCATGAAGGCGTACAGGAAAGGGCTACGGACCAGAGGTGAGAGATTGTAATTACTTTAAATTTCTTTAAGTAATTTAAAATAATAGGGTTTCCAATAGTTGTTGTTTAACTACGATTTTTAGAGTAATCTTTTTAGTAATTTATTTATAGTTTTTAGAATTATTTTCAGTCTATTCCTTCTAGCTATTCTTTTCAGTTAATTTTAGTTTAATCTATTAATTATAGGTTTTTCCATTTAGTTATAGTTTATTTACAATATTTTAATTTATATACTGTTATTTATACGTTATTTACATCTTCTTCCCACGCCTTGGATTTCCTTCTATTTTACGTTTTCTTTTATTTCTCCTTCTTCTTCTTCTTCACATATGGATTATAATAGAGTTAGCGTGAAATTGGATTAAATTATAAGAAATCTAAAATAATGGAATATGAGATGTAAATCACAAAAACTGTAATATAATTGGAATAGGATTGATCCATCCTCCTCGGGCTTAGATTGAACATAGGTGAAGTCGTTAAGTGGATGGATCCACCCTCTTCCAGCCCGCATTTGTAAGTTTATACTCCAGCTCGTACTCTAGGTGCCGGAGTTAGTTAGAGGATTGTCGTGTATCAATTCCTTTTAGCTTCTATGTGATAGCTTACCCCGAGCTCGGGTTTCACTTAGCGAGTAACCGGTCGTATCACAGTCACTCCCTATTTGAATAAGTCCCACCATAGGATGGAACTTTGCTCTCCGTGCATTATGATAGTGCATAATGCATTTTAAGAATCATTGCTCTAGCTCGAAGAGATTTCATTTTATTTCTTAAATAAGAAAGTATGGCAACGTTAGTTGCCTTATTACAAGCTCAAATTTCGAAATGCATAAAAAAAGTGCAAGCGAAAAGTAGACAAAATGAATAAACAGAGCCTGTTATGTGTAGTAGCAACGAAGACTTTCGCTGCTTCAAGCTCTTGGCAAAGTGAGACCATCGACGTTGATAATTTGATTGTCTCATCTCCGAGTCTTCGTTCAATAACATATGGTCGTTCCCACATTGGCTTCATATGAGCACGAGATTGCCAAGTTCAAAGGTTCGGGGTTGGACCATAGCGTTGTACAACCGGACGACTCCACTTCGGTGCGCAGCTGCCCTCAAATCAGCCTCTTCACGCCTCACATCTAATAAGTCCATAGATTCGGCAAGAAATATAGCATTTGTTTTTGGATCATAGTAAGTCACACGATGAGAAGATACTTCCAACTCGACTGTAATAACGGTTTCTGAGCCGTAGGAAAGTGAAAATGGAGTGTGGCCGATCGCGGACTTGTGGGTTGTTCGATATGACCTTAGGGACATAGGAAGTTCATCGACCCATTTGCCCCTCGCTTTTTCCGATCATTTCTTCAGAATGTACTTTATAACTTAGTTAACAGCTTCGACTTGTCCATTCGCTTGAGGGTATGCAATTGAAGAAAACTTCTTTTGGATATGGAATCGCTGACAGAAATTCTCGAACTCGACATTATCAAATTGGGCTCCATTGTCAATGATGATGGTATGTGGGAGATCAAATCAACAGATAATGTTGCATACCACAAAGTTGATCACTTTCTTCATTATGATAGTAGTAAGGGGCTCGGCTTCCGCCCATTTGGTAAAGTAATCAACTACAATGATGGCGTACTTCACGCCACCTTTAGCCAGAGGTAGAGGCCCAATAATATAGATGTCCCATATTGCGAACGGCCATGGACTGACCTTTCGAGTTATTTCGGTAGACAGGCTCTTGGAATCCGAGCATGATTCTGACTCCTGTCACATTTCCTGGAATAATCTGATGCATCGCGATTTACAGTCGGCTAATAATAACCGTATTGGAGCACTTTCTTAGTAAGTGCTTGCCCCCCAGTGTGATCGCCACATTCTCCTTCGTGCACATCATGTAATACTCATTTGATTTCATCGGGCGATACATCGAAGTAAAGGAATAGAGTATCCTCTTCTATGACTGACTCCATTCTGAATAGTGAATCACAAAGCTTTCTGGAGAACTTATCTTTTCTTAATCCTGTGCTCTGGCAAGGTCCCATGTTCGACATTGTTCTTGAACGGGGTCATCCATGATTCCTTATTGAGTATGATGTCATATACCCAGTCGGTCTCCATTTGATCAATACTAGGGGAAGATAGTGTATCAACAGGAATGAGTCCCATTGCTGTGCCTCATCGGTGATGGCTAATTTTTCCAAAGAATCGGCTTTCTGGTCTCTGGACCCGAGCAATATAAACAGCCAGTCTCTGGTCTCTGGCTTAGTATTCCCCTCGAACATAGCACATGACCAATTAGGAATCGTAGTAAATCTCCACAAAAATAATTTTTAAGTCTCTGTCAAGTTTGAGTCTGGCCAGTAAGGCTACGTATTCGGCCTTGTTATTGGTTGCATGGAAATCAAACTTCAAGGTATAACATACAGATCGACCTTCTAGAGTTTCAAGTACAACTCCAGCGCCTGAGCAATGGTCGTTTGCTGATCCGTGTATAGCTTCCTTATGTATTTAGGAGATTCATTTCGGGAAAGTCCTCTGGGATAATGAATTCGACAATGAAGTTCACTAGGACTTTTCCTTGAATAGCTCGCCTCGGTGTGTAAGTGATGTCTAACTGACTCAACTCGATATTCCGCATGAGTAACCTACCAGATGTCTCTGGCTACGTAAGGACCTATCGTAATGGCTAGTCTGTAGACAGTGATAGGATGAGCTTGGAAATACGGGCGAAGCTTCCTGGAGACAATGACAAGAGAGTAAGCTAACTTCTCTAACTTTGGATAATTTTTCACTGCTCTGGTCAGTCATTTGCTGATGTAATAGACTGGCCATTATATCTGATCCTCGTCCCAAATCAAAGAAGCACTGATTGCATTTTCTTACACCGCCAAGTAGATGTACAATCTCTCATAATCAATAGATTTTGATAGAATGGGTGGCATGGATAGGTGTTGAACCAGTGCTCGGAATGCACCTTCACATTCTTAGGTCCATTCAAAGTTTTGCTTTCCTTTCTTGATAAGATCGAAGAAGCGAATACATTTGTCGATGGAGTTTGAGATGAACCTGCCCAACGCTGCTACCTTCCCGTTGAGTTTCTGCACTTGTTTTATGGTTCTTGGGGTCTCGAGATTTCAAATCGCCCAGATCTTCTTACGATTGGCTTCGATTCCCCGAGCATTAACAATGAATCCAAGGAACTTTTTGGATGCGACCCCAAAGTAACACTTCCATGGGTTGAGCTTCTATACTCTTGGAGGATGTTGAACATCGTTTCCATGTCTTTGATATGATTAGTGGAGAATCGTGAATTTACAAGCATGTCATCCACATATACCTCCATAGTTTTCCGATCCGGTTAGCAAACATTCGATTGATTAGCCGTTGGTAAGCTTCTCCGGCGTTTTTGAGTCCAAACGACATGAATTTGTAGAAGTAAAGTCCCAGATCGGTGATGAAGCTGGTGTTTTCCTGGTCGGGTATGTGCATCAAAATCTAATTGTAGCCGGAATATGCATCCATGAAAGGTGAGAGCTCATTTTCAGCTATTGAGTCTATAAGTTGATCGATTTGAGGAAATGGAAATTTGTCTTTAGGGCAAGCTTTATTCAAGACTGAGTAGTCAACGCAGTTTCTCTAATTCCAGTTAGACTACCTGACAAGTACAGGCTGGACACCCATTTTGGATATAGCGCATCTTGGATAAACCTGTTCGACTTGAGTTTATCTAACTTTTCCTTTAGGATGGCAGATCTCTCTGGATCCATTCCATGCCTTTTTTGCTTAACCGGGACATGCCGCGGGTCAATATTCAATGTGTGGCTTGCGATGTTCGGCAAGATCCCACACTTGTCAGAGTGCGTCCAGGAAAACACATGGAGGTTTTCCTAGAGAAATACAACCAATTCCTCCTTCATCTGTTGGCTTAGTTGAGATCCAATCTTTATCATTCTAGAATTGTTATCATCATCGACCAGAACATCGATCGTCAGCTCTACCCAAGAAACCCGACTCTCTTTGACTTCATCCTCGCTTTCACTATCCCTTGAATCAAGATCTCTTGGGAATTGGTTGTGGTGCCCGGGCCTACGCCTAGGCGTTAACTGTCAATTATCCACAAAGCGGACGTAGAGAGATTCCTCTGCGCTCTTTCCCTTCTCTTTTCGCTGCGCCACCCACAGCTCAGCAACGTAACAGGCTTGTCTAGTATCCTGGTCTCCTTGGACAACTCCAACCCCATTGTTGGTTGGGAATTTTAACATCAAACACAAGGGGCGATGGCAATCCTGAATTCAGCTAGGGCCGGTCAGCCCAAGAAAGCACTGTATAGTGAACTGATATCCAACATGATAAACTGTAACATCTAGACCCTCCTATTTTCTCCAACCCCCAACTCCACTGGTAGCTCCACCATCCCAGTGAGTATAGTCTCACTTCTATTGAAGCCATGAATAAGAGACTGACAAGGCTTCAAACCTTTTGCTTCCATCTTTATTTGATCATAGGCTCGCTTAAAGAGTATATTCACTGAACGTCCACTATTGTAACGACCCGGTATTTTCAACCATTCGCATCCATTATAAGTGTATAGGTAGACACTCATGCCGGAATTGAATTGCTCAAAATACCGCGTTGTAAATAAAAATTTGGCAAATCTCAGAATATACAGTAAATAAAAATCACAGATCACAGACACGGAGTATATAAAAATGCAGCGGAAGAAAAAGAGATATTAGTTAATGAAGCTACTATATAAATATGAGATACATCAGAGTTAAATAAGATACAACAGAAGAGTAACAGGATACATCAGGTACAAATCAGATACATCACTGAACCACTGGATACTGAAACAAAATAGATGGTTAGATCTTCAAGGAAAGCTCCAACGCCGAAGGTGAATCTGGAATGCTAACTCACTCAATCTGACCTGAGCGTAAAGCAAAATACAAAACCCTCGAGTGAGGACATAAATACTTATAAACTGTAAATCAACTCAAGTGAATAGTAACAAAATGCATCAGTAACTTAAAGGATGCTTGGGACCGCCCATCCTCTAAGGATCCGTTAAACTATTTACTATGTAGTAATATACGCTATATATGGTAGTGTCTAATCAGTAAAGTATAATCATATAGAAAATAGCGTTAAGGGGATGGTGAACCTTAACGCGGTCGGATCTTTAAAACCAAAATCGTAGTGGGCTCGATATAAGGATATGACACGGCACGCGAGGCAATGCCAGGGTGGATACACCGTTTGCACTCCCGGACCGGTGGTGACGGCAAGCCAGCAGCTTCCGCCCACCTCGAACAATACCCCCGAATCAAAGTGGCGCCACCGAATCGAATCACAACAGTAATAGAATAGTTTCCGATAGAGCATGCTCGATGAAAGGGTGCGACCCTTTGTGTAGCCCGGTATAGCTCCTGTTTTAGTCATATATGCCAACTCACGGGAGTTGGGTCCACGTAATATACCTCGAGAACGTCGCCACCATCCTACTTCATTCTGGAATCTCCACCGCGTACACAGTTGTTAAAGTGGTTTTCGGTATTGGGCGGCTATAAGACAATATCCGATCCCGGTCTCTTTAACAACCAATCGTTATTATAACTCGTAGTTATAATTTTAAAACAATATTTTATACTTCAAAATAAAATATATTTTTCAATCCAAATCTTTATCAAAATAAAGATTAAATCATTTCCCAAACCATTTCGATATCATCGTAAAATATCTTTCAATTCAAATATTTATTAAAATAAATATCAAGTCATTTCTAATCATTCCAATATATTAAATTTTCATACCCTTCAACACTACCTTTCAAATCATTTTAATATATCAAAATATCGTATCTTTTCAAAACTTCATTCATTTCAAAACAGTTTATATTCCAAAAATTCTTTTTTATCATTTCAATGAAGTTATTATGTTTAATAATTAAATTATTAAATTTTCAAAAATTTCAACTTCCAAAGTTTATTTATTCACTTAAATTTATCAAAACCGTGAAAATTCACTTTTCATGGCATTTAGAAAATGCTACGGAAAAGTACTTTCAAACAGTTCAATTTAACAAAAGACAACATTTTAAAATGTTGTAATAGAGTTTACTTAAATTTCGAATAAACTTAGTTAAATTCAACAATTTATAGCACTTAAAAAAATTGCTATAATAGCTTTTAATTCAATTTAGCTTTTTAGTTCATTATCATCAACTACAGCATTTTCAAATGTTGTAATATCATTTACATTGTAATTAATATCATTTCAAAAATGCAGTCAATTAACTTCAAATATTCAATAAAATTTCTCAACCAGTTATATTTTTATTAAAACAATTTTAACTTATAAAGTCATACATTTTCACATTTATAACATCATTTAATTTTCCTCAAGTTCATGATTTTACAGGGTTAAATTTCCATTCAAAAATCAAGATTTAATAATAATCCACTTATTAAAATGCAATGTTCAATTTTAAAATCCATTACATTAAATTTCAACTTAACAACTTAAGTTCAAATTCTCCAATATAACTTAGTTTTATTTTTATTTGCTTAACTAAAAGTTCACTTTACGTCAATTTCATAAATTTCCAATTTTAGTTATATTTCAAAGTTTCAACTTAAAATATTTATTCATTTCACATTTCATCTTTATAAAAAAAATCATAAATATGATAAAAATCATTTTAGATTCATTTAAATTCAAATTATCATAAATTTATCATAATTTCATACTCAATTAAATTTCCAATTAAAATTAAATCAAAATTTCCAAAATAACTTACGTTCAAAATTTCTAACTTTTTCATTAATTCATTTCACTTACAATTATTCAGAAAATCAATAATATTTTACAAAAATTTTATTTTTATTAAATTTCAAATCAAAATATTATAATAATTAAATTTCTAAAATATTTTAAATTTTTTAGAAAAGCATATTTTAACTACGGGCCTGTATATAATTTTCTACGCTAGGTAAAGTGATACGGGTAATATATCATTTCAACCCATAATTTACAAAGAAAATCCGGGTTTTATCATTTCAAACCCGCAATCCCAAGTCAAAATGAATAATTTAAAACCATTCAGGCCTATCATTTAAGTCCATAACATTTTTTTTTCTAACAGGGAACCTGCAGTGTGATCATATACAGAAATAATATAAACAAGGTCAATATCACAATATACAGTCATATATGAGATGTCAGGTGAAAATTAACAGTTTTAACATGGTAATAACATGGTAATAACATGGCATAGCATATCATATGATCATCATTAACTTGCATAAACATTTTATATTACTAAACACTTGTCATCAATTCACTTTTCATAAGTATAAATGTCAGAGTGAGAAAGACTCACTTTTTTCAAAGCTAGAGACCAAAACAACATACAAGCACGACTCCAAAGGCACGACAAACACAATTGCACGACTTTTGATTTGAGTTGAAACATAGCCAAGATATGATTTTGTATCAACAACCCAAAACAAAACAAACAAGACAATATATAAACATTCAACATAAAATAACATTGAAACAATTTTGAAATACAAAGCAAAATGAACAAGATAGATTGGACCTTGCTTCAACCACTTCAATGCTTGGCCTAAGGGACACTTATGCTTGGCTATGATGATACTTTGGCTCAGGTATGACATCATATAGGTCAGGTTTAACATCATATAGGCAAGGCAACAAGTGGAGATGAAGGTGTAGTGGTGCAACATAAAGCATATATAGGGTCAAGGTTAAATAAGTTGAGTTTTTGTGACATTCTTGGATCGGCCATGGGCATGTGATGGCTTGGCCATGCTTGTACAGGTCTGGACAGTAGTGGGGAGGGGTGTGTTGTGGTCAGGTCTGGGGAGTGGTGGCGGCTATGGTGGTGGTTTGGGTGGTGGTTGAAGTGGATGAGCATGTAGAGGTCAAATAAGCATGGATCTAGCCATCTAGGTTGTAATTTGAGGGGTTTGACCATCAAAAGGGGTTCGACCATGGTCAGATCTAATGGGGTAGATGGTGGTGATGGTTGGGAAGAGGTGTAGGAGGTGGTGGCCGTGGCTGTGGAGGAGAGGCCAAGCAATACACATAAGAAAACAAGGCAAAATATAAGAAAACAATGGAAAAAGAAGAGCAAAAAGAAGAGGAAAAGAGGAGCCATTACCAAACCTTTCTAGCCGCGAAAAATGAAGTGGAGAGGAATGTTTTCACGTGAAAATGAGGTAAGAAATGCACAGCTACAATAAAGAAAGGAACGGTCAAAGGAAATTAAATCTATTAATTGGAAAAGAAACGGAAGAAGAAACGTTAAAACGGTTTTACGTTTCTTTGCTTTCAAACCTTTTAAACTTCCTATATATATTCATATACATCTTAAATAACTGAAAACAGTTATAAATTTCAGTTAGAATTCGAAAATATAACAGATAAACAAAATATTAATAATTAAATATTAATTAGATATGATTAAAATAAGAAAAATAGCACAGAAAGTGAAAACTTGACTTAAGAATTAGAAATAACTTCAATACACTTTGGAAAAATTTACTTTAATTTAAATACATGTAAAATGAATAAAATAAAGTAAAACATAGCAAATAAAAGTGAGTCCAAAAAAATAAATAAATAAATTTTAATTATATAAAATTAAATTAAGAAAATGGCTTAAAATTGTAGACTAGGCTTTAAAATTAGAAATAAATTCAAATGAACTTTAGAAAAATTAGATTATCATTTTAAAAATAATTAAAAGTCAAAATATACATAATATAACATATTATCACATATTAAAATAAAATATAACAAAGAAGAAGTAATTTATACAATTTAAAATAGTCATTGTTAAATAACCCTATATACGCACAATATTGTAAAGGGTATAACTTTCACAATTTACATCCAAATTCAACGAAACAAAAAGTGGTGTTCTTAGAATTTTATGTACTTTCATAATAAAAGAAAAAAAATTACATTTTTAAACTTTTAAAATTTTAAGTTAAAAGTCACAGTTTGACTATTTTGACCAAAATCAGCATTTCAGGCAAATATTCAACTTACACAAGTTTGGAATTATAACTCATATAAAAATCAAGATTATATTTAAATAATAAATTTAATCATTTCAAATAAGTAAAATAAGTTTTTAAATCAAAATCTTACATTAAAAATAATTAAAATATACAATAAAATAATTACAAAATACAGGGTTGTTACACTCTCCCCCACTCAAAACTTTTCGTCCCCGAAAAGGAATGAGGTGTGGAAGGGCACAAAAAAGATAGAGTAAAATAGGATTAAGATAAGAAGATTGAAGTTATACCTGATAACTGTTGTTATAGGTAAGTTTTACAAGGTGGAGGTGATCTTTCCAAGATCCTCCAGAATCAAGAACACAAGCACGAAAAAGGTGGATTCAAAATGATTACCAAAGGTCTATCAAAGATTATAGAAAGATTTCTAAATAGAAAGATTATAGAAAGATGCCTATACCGGTCTATAGCAAGATAAGGATAATAAGGACAACCAAAAGATAGTTTGAAAACAAAATAAGGAAATGAATTTGAAAGCATGGAAATTTCAGCTTAAACAGAGAATAAATCTTTACACAAGTTAAATAAATCTTAACTATCTCAAATTTCATTATCTTATTATCCAATCATCTAAAATTAACCATTTTTAAAACCATGGGTTTGAAAAATAATCATTTATTACACTCACAATGTACTTAATAAATTTTATTCTTCTTTATCCCTAATCAAAATTAAATTTATTCCTCTCAATATATTTATCACTCATGTTAAATATATTTACACTTTTTTTTATAACTACTTTCTTTTATTCTTAGTTCTTTTAACATCATTTTATTGTAAGTTATTCAATTACCCTTTATTATTCTTTAACTTTGTTAATCGTTTTATAACTTAAAATTTAAGTGTATAGCATTTATTATAACCACTCAAATTTTATTTATACATCTTTTTTATATTGTATATTATCCAATTACATTTTTAACTTCTGAAATTTTGGTAAGTTATATTTGAATGCAATTGTATTATACAAATAAAATTTCCAATTCAATCATTTCAAGCTTAAATCATTTATTCAAAAAAAAATTTATTTTCTTTTTATATTTGAAATTATTCTTTAAAAATAGAATTTAGGAATTAAATTTCCGATTTCTTCAGACCATTTAGAGATAAGAAATAATATATATACATATATAATATGTCAAATCAAATTTCAATCATATATCTATATATATATATATATATTATAAATCAAGTCATATTTTAGAAATTCAAATCAATTTAATTTCCCAAAACAAAGCTGTAGCAAGCAGAACGGTCCCTTAACTTCGAAACTCGAAAATGAACGTCGATGATGTCGCGATCATCACCGAAGTTATTTTCCAACGACAAAGAGAAGAGCACAAATTTTAAACCTTTAAAATTCTTTGAAAACAAATTCTATTCAAAATACTTTAAATAATATAACCTTTTAAAACTTTAAACCAAAGTTCAAAATAATCGGAATTTAAATCCTCAAATTCTTGTTTTAAATTCATTTCACTAAGTTCCATAAATTTACTTATATATCAAAATTTATTTCATTAACCAATTTTTTTTTTAAATATATTGTGTATGTTTGTTCTGTCAAAGTGTTTTGGAAATCTTACCGATAGCGCTGATCAGACGTATCGATCAGAAACCCAACTCAACATCAACAACTCAAACAACACAATATATAAAACATTTTAATTTTAAATACTAGTTTACAAATACACTATACATGAATAGATTTTCAAAGAAGGGTAGAGATTCAAATTTTTGATTAACACAAATCAAAGGAGATTATGATTTAAAAATAAGTTGGAAACAAGGATGACATGATTAAATAACAGAATAGGAAGATGGATAAGCTTATATAAATCACGGGCAACCTTAACCGAGTCAACCGTGACTTAAAGAATAAGATCAATGTTGATTTTTCTAGGGTAAATCTACATTCGATCTCAAGAGTTAGAGTTTCAAATAACAAAAGATATTAGCATCTAAACCAAGGATAAATAAGAATCTATGGTGAATCGATGCTAACTGCAAAGGAGTTTTCCCCCTTTTTCAATTAAATTTGAAATTGGCGTGATCGCCGACTCACTAGAAAGATCATTCGAAGCGGAGTTATGGAATGCTCCAGAGTCAAAAAGAAGATGAATAGTGAGGGATACGAATGGATTTTGGAACTGTAGGGAACGTTCCAAAATTCAAAGGAATCGAGTCAAAAGAAAAAGATTCAACTCGAATGAAAGTGATTCTGTAATTACATCTACTCCATATGCTGAGTTTTGCCTAGAGCTACCAAAGCTTTGATACCAACTGTAACGACCCGGTATTTTCAACCATTCGCATCCATTATAAGTGTATAGGTAGACACTCATGCCGGAAATGAATTGCTCAAAATACCGCGTTGTAAATAAAAATTTGGCAAATCTCAGAATATACAGTAAATAAAAATCACAGATCACAGAGTATATAAAAATGCAGCGGAAGAAAAAGAGATATTAGTTCATGAAGCTACTATATAAATATGAGATACATCAGAGTTAAATAAGATACAACAGAAGAGTAACAGGATACATCAGGTACAAATCAGATACATCACTGAACCACTGGATACTGAAACAAAATAGATGGTTGGATCTTCAAGGAAAGCTCCAACGCCGAAGGTGAATCTGGAATGCTAACTCACTCAATCTAACCCGAGCGTAAAGCAAAATACAAAACCCTCGAGTCAAGACATAAATACTTATAAACTGTAAATCAACTCAAGTGAACAGTAACAAAATGCATCAGTAACTTAAAGGATGCTTGGGACCGCCCATCCTCTAAGGATCCGTTAAACTATTTACTATGTAGTAATATACGCTATATATGGTAGTGTCTAATCAGTAAAGTATAATCATATAGAAAATAGCGTTAAGGGGATGGTGAACCTTAACGCGGTCGGATCTTTAAAACCAAAATCGTAGTGGGCTCGATATAAGGATATGACACGGCACGCGAGGCAATGCCAGGGTGGATACACCGTTTGCACTCCCGGACCGGTGGTGACGGCAAGCCAGCAGCTTCCGCCCACCTCGAACAATACCCCCAAATCAAAGTGGCGCCACCGAATCGAATCACAACAGTAATAGAATAGTTTCCGATAGAGCATGCTCGATGAAAGGGTGCGACCCTTTGTGTAGCCCGGTATAGCTCCTGTTTTAGTCATATATGCCAACTCACGGGAGTTGGGTCCACGTAATATACCTCGAGAACGTCGCCACTATCCTACTTCATTCTGGAATCTCCACCGCGTACACAGTTGTTAAAGTGGTTTTCGGTATTGGGCGGCTATAAGACAATATCCGATCCCGGTCTCTTTAACAACCAATCGTTATTATAACCCGTAGTTATAACTTTAAAACAATATTTTATACTTCAAAATAAAATATCTTTTTCAATCCAAATCTTTATCAAAATAAAGATGAAATCATTTCCAAAACCATTTCAATATCATCGTAAAATATCTTTCAATTCAAATATTTATTAAAATAAATATCAAGTCATTTCTAATCATTCCAATATATTAAATTTTCATACCCTTCAACACTACCTTTCAAATCATTTTAATATATCGAAATATCGTATCTTTTCAAAACTTCATTCATTTCAAAACAATTTATATTCCAAAAATTCTTTTTTATCATTTCAATGAAGTTATTATGTTTAATAATTAAATTATTAAATTTCCAAAAACTTCAACTTCCAAAGTTTATTTATTCACTTAAGTTTATCAAAATCGTGAAAATTCACTTTTCGTGGCATTTAGAAAATGCTATGGAAAAATACATTCAAACAGTTCAATTTAACAAAAGACAACATTTTAAAATGTTGTAATAGAGTTTACTTAAATTTCGAATAAACTTAGTTAAATTCAACAATTTATAGCACTTACAAAAATTGCTATAATAGCTTTTAATTCAATTTAGTTTTTTAGTTCATTATCATCAACCACAGCATTTTCAAATGCTGTAATATCATTTACATTGTAATTAATATCATTTCAAAAATGCAGTCAATTAACTTCAAATATTCAATAAAATTTCTCAACCAGTTATATTTTTATTAAAACATTTTTAACTTATAAAGTCATACATTTTCACATTTATAACATCATTTAATTTTCCTCAAGTTCATGATTTTACAGGATTAAATTTCCATTCAAAAATCAAGATTTAATAATAATTCACTTATTAAAATGCAATGTTCAATTTTAAAATCCATTACATTAAATTTCAACTTAACACTTAAGTTCAAATTCTCAAATATAACTTAGTTTTACTTTTATTTGCTTAACTAAAAGTTCACTTTACGTCAATTTCATAAATTTCCAATTTTAGTTATATTTCAAAGTTTCAACTTAAAATATTTATTCATTTCACATTTCATCTTTATAAAAAAAATCATAAATATGATAAAAATAATTTTAGATTCATTTAAATTCAAGTTAACTTAAATTTATCATAATTTCATACTCAATTAAATTTCCAATTAAAATTAAATCAAAATTTCCAAAATAACTTACGTTCAAAATTTCTAACTTTTTCATTAATTCATTTCACTTACAATTATTCAGAAAATCAATAATATTTTACAAAAATTTTATTTTTATTAAATTTCAAATCAAAATATTATAATAATTAAATTTCTAAAATATTTTAAATTTTTTAGAAAAGCATATTTTAACTACGGGCCTGTATATAATTTTCTACGCTAGGTAAAGTGATACGGGTAATATATCATTTCAACCCATAATTTACAAAGAAAATCCGGGTTTTATCTTTTCAAACCCGCAATCCCAAGTCAAAATGAATAATTTGAAACCATTCAGGCCTATCATTTCAGTCCATAATATTTTTTTTTCTAACAGGGAACCTACAGTGTGATCATATACAGAAATAATATAAACAAGGTCAATATCACAATATACAGTCATATATGAGATGTCAGGTGAAAATTAACAGTTTTAACATGGTAATAACATGGTAATAACATGGCATAGCATATCATATGATCATCATTAACTTGCATAAACATTTTATATTACTAAACACTTGTCATCAATTCACTTTTCATAAGTATAAATGTCAGAGTGAGAAAGACTCACTTTTTTCAAAGCTAGAGACCAAAACAACATACAAGCACGACTCCAAAGGCACGACAAGCACAATTGCACGACTTTTGATTTGAGTTGAAACATAGCGAAGATATGATTTTGTATCAACAACCCAAAACAAAACAAACAAGACAATATATAAACATTCAACATAAAATAACATTGAAACAATTTTGAAATACAAAGCAAAATGAACAAGATAGATTGGACCTTGCTTCAACCACTTCAATGCTTGGCCTAAGAGGCACTTATGCTTGGCTATGATGATGCTTTGGCTCAGGTATGACATCATATAGGTCAGGTTTAACATCATATAGGCAAGGCAACAAGTGGAGATGAAGGTGTAGTGGTGCAACATAAAGCATATATAGGGTCAAGGTTAAATAAGTTGAGTTTTTGTGACATTCTTGGATCGGCCATGGGCATGTGGTGGCTTGGCCATGCTTGTACAGGTCTAGACAGTAGTGGGGAGGGGTGTGTTGTGGTCAGGTCTGGGGAGTGGTGGCGGCTATGGTGGTGGTTTGGGTGGTGGTTGAAGTGGATGAGCATGTAGAGGTTAAATAAGCATGGATCTAGGCATCAAGGTTGTAATTTAAGGGGTTTGACCATCAAAAGGGGTTCGACCATGGTCAGATCTGATGGGGTAGATGGTGGTGATGGTTGGGAAGAGATGTAGGAGGTGGTGGTCGTGGCTATGGAGGAGAGGCCAAGCAATACACATGAGAAAACATGGCAAAATATAAGAAAACAATGGAAAAAGAAGAGCAAAAAGAAGAGGAAAAGAGGAGCCATTACCAAACCTTTCTAGCCGTGAAAAATGAAGTGGAGAGGAATGTTTTCACATGAAAATGAGGTAAAAAATGCACAGCTACAATAAAGAAGGGAACGGTCAAAGGAAATTAAATCTATTAATGGGAAAAGAAACGGAAGAAGAAACGTTAAAACGGTTTTACGTTTCTTTGCTTTCAAACCTTTTAAACTTCCTATATATATTCATATACATATTAAATAACTGAAAACAGTTATAAATTTCAGTTAGAATTCGAAAATATAACAGATAAACAAAATATTAATAATTAAATATTAATTAGATATGATTAAAATAAGAAAAATAGCACAGAAAGTGAAAACTTGACTTAAGAATTAGAAATAACTTCAATACACTTTGAAAAAATTTACTTTAATTTAAATACATGTAAAATGAATAAAATAAAGTAAAACACAGCAAATAAAAGTGAGTGCAAAAAAAAAAATTAATTATATAAAATTAAATTAAGAAAATGGCTTAAAATTGTAGACTAGGCTTTAAAATTAGAAATAAATTCAAATGAACTTTAGAAAAATTATATTATCATTTTAAAAATACTTAAAAGTCAAAATATACATAATGTAACATATTATCACATATTAAAATAAAATATAACAAAGAAGAAGTAATTTATACAATTTAAAATAGCCATTGTTAAATAACCCTATATACGCACAATATTGTAAATGGTATAACTTTCACAATTTACATCCAAATTCAACGAAACGAAAAGTGTTGTTCTTAGAATTTTATGTACTTTCATAATAAAAGAAAAAAAAAATTAAAATTTTAAACTTTTAAAATTTTAAGTTAAAAGTCACAGTTTGACTATTTTGACCAAAATCAGCATTTCAGGCAAATATTCAACTTACACAAGTTTGGAATTATAACTCATATAAAAATCAAGATTATATTTAAATAATAAATTTAATCATTTCAAATAAGTAAAATAAGTTTTTAAATCAAAATCTTACATTAAAAATAATTAAAATATACAATAAAATAATTACAAAATACAGGGTTGTTACAACTATCCACTAAGATCCTCTTCATCCAAGCGGGACCTCTCTGAGCTAAAATGACTAGTGGATCAATGGTAGGGGCTTCGATTCTGTCGGCATCCCTATCTCAAAAAACAATGTCATCTGCCATCGTCTTCTGTTATTTGGTCGGGGCCCGACCTTCCAAGTTATTGCAACATTCGAACCTCGTATGCCTAACAGAACTGGCATATGACTCCATTTCCCACCAGCTTCAATCTGCTGGATGAGGACCGCCACTAACAGTGTTAATCACTAACCTCCCACAAGTGCACACCAGTTCCTCCAATCTAACCTGATTCGATATTTGATATTAATTCGATGGGCCCGTACCTCCAACCTGCGACGCCTGAATGAACTGCTCTAACTTTCTTTCTCGGATCAACTTCTCGATAATATCCTATAGATGACAACACTCATTTGTGTTGTGGCCATAACTATCATGAAATCTATCAAACTTTCTAGTTTGAATCAGTTTCCATGACGATTGCTTCGGGGAAGGTTTCTTATATTGGATAGTATTACATGTTTGTAAGTACACATTCTCCAGGGATGTGTTTAAAGAATATAAGTGTCAAATATGGGAGCTCTACGTCGCGGTCCGTGATTTTGATCCCGTTTTATCCTGATTTCCATTGCCTATCTGCTGATTCTACTTATTCTGTATATTTGCACCTTCCAGAACTCTCCCCGGTTTGTTTCATAGCGATATTGCTCTAGATTCCTTCCACATTGGCCCTACGTCATCCTTTCTCCTAGACTGTTTCACATCCTCTCTTTTAAAGAACTTAGTTGCCTGGGAATAGAAACGGTCCAATGACGCAAAGGTTTCCCCGCCAACCAGTTGCGAAATTCGGAATTAGGATTGATTCTCTTAGTCAGTGCCATCAATATGGAATTATCATTAGGGTTACTAATCTCTACGCAAGCGGCATAGAACCTTTCCAGGTAATGTTCGAGTGTCTCTTTGGGAGCTTGAGTGACACTGGACAAGGTATTAACATCCTTAGGCCTTGTAACATGCATGCGAAATAGCTCGACAAACTTCATAGCCAACTGGTCGAAACATGAAATAGATCGGGGTTGGTAGGCGAGTAAACCACATAGTCGCGATGCCCCCTCGAAAAATTAGGAAAATTCGGCATTTGATCGCATAATCAGCCCACGCAATATTCATCAACCATTCGTACTTCAAAATGTGCTGGTTTGGGTCAGAGCTCCCTTCGTTAACAGGCAGAGTTGGCATTCTAAATCGCCGAGGTGGTTCAGCGTAGAGGACGTCATCGGTGAAAGGGGTATGACTCGGGGAGATTCCCTTGTTGTCATTGGTGAGTCCCTGACTCTCACGAATCATCTGGCGGATCATAGTCGAGATGTCTGGCATCTGGACATTTTGGACATGCTGGGCCAAAGTGTGGTCAGGTTCCACAATACGAGGATGGCCCGGGTGCGATCGACGGTCCATACCTCGCCTCCTTGGCTCTAGGTCATTGGAAACACAAGGTTCAGGAGTATAATCACATTGGTGAAGGTTCGGATCCGTTCGGTTCCAAGTGTCAGCTTTCAACTCGAGGGAAGTGGCAACAGCGCGGTTGTCAGTAGTGTGATAAGGAGTCGTCCCTCCTTGGAAGGATGGTCTGGTCTAGCGGCTCGTGGACGGGTCAACTCGTACATGTCCAAGGTTTAGAGTGCACTGATGTCCGATAGCCTGTGCATAACTTCCGTCCAACCGTGGGCGTGTGAATCTATGATTGTAATCAGAGGAAATAGAGCTTTCAGTAGATGAGTAGGAAGCGTGATCCCTTTGGGATCTCCTTCGTCTTTCTCGGTTCAGACAATTGGTTAACTCCGTTTTGGCACAGAGCTGATAGCAGCTTTGAGTCAGCTCTGGCGTTAGTAGCTGAAACTCCTCCCTGGTGACAGGGCCTTGTGAATCCGAAGGTCCAGCAGTGTTCTAGTCTGTAGAGGGAAGTTGTGCGAGGTTCTGCCTATCCCGTCCTTCTGGATCTGCAGCGGTTAAGGTAGTCCTAGTAGTGACCATAGTGAATAGCAAAGTTCTCTCCTGGACTTGATGCAAATCTGAATAGGATGGTAGAACTTCTAGGCTTGAGATCTGAATCTTCTCTTTAGATTCTTGCCATCTGATATCGACAGTAGATCCAATGAGCAGGAGAAAAGTTGGGTTTTCTCAGTGAAAGCACCAAAGTTTTAGTACCAAAATTGGGCCCAACATTCTTCGATGTGTTCAAAGAGATAAAATGAAGAAAGTAAATGGAAAATGAGGCAGATCTAACAAATACACCAATCAATAGATAAGAAAAAGTGCAGAAACACACGATTTTAGAGTGGTTCGGCATATGACCTACGTCCACTATGGAATGATTGATGTTCATTTATTATAGCTCGCTGGTTACAAGTGGATAACAATAGTACAATTGAAATACAATAGCAATTCCAGAAGAGTATCAGTTTAGAGGAGCAAAAAATTCCATTTTTGTAGGTGTAGGGTCGCTATTTATAGGCGTATGCAACAAATATCTTGCCCATATCTCGGAGGACTTCTTCTCTCACATGGGTGGGCAAAGCGATCGAGTTTAGGTGGTTTTGACTCGATATCAGAGTGATACGAATGTAATTCGTATCAATCAAGAATTAGGCCTTTTTGGATGGGATCGATCAGGTACATTCATGAGGTTGTAGGCAAGCTCCTATGAAAATTTGATGGCATTTGGACTTGTAGATTTTGAGTTATGGTCGATGCAAGTTTGGATTTGTTGTAAGCTTTTTGAACTCGTGTCGATACATTCATATCGATCCCATTCGTATTTCTTATAGGCACGTGCTTGCTAGGTAACATGGCGCTATCATCTAGGAATGATCGACTTTTCATGCCGAGTGACCAATTCTTCCTTCCTTATAGATCTTGTTCATATCCATTGCTTTGATTTCGTTCGTGTCCGTCTATCACATCCAATTCGTATCTGTTGCTGATGGATGCTTCGTAACGATTACGTCCATTCCCCTTTCGTATCGGTCTGATACAATCCCTTTCATATCATTCCAGACCGTTGCCTTCGTATCGCCCTCTTAAAGTTGCTTCGTATTGATACGAAGATGTGTCCTGCGTGTCGATTGCTCAGAGACTGTCTCGTATCGCTTATTGGTTGGCATCTTCCACAATATCAATTGAGTGACCGATTAATACGAGTGTGGGTACTTTCATCCGATAGATTCGAATGAGGTAGACCAAAAGGAGATGGATACGATTTGGTCACGCTTTGCCTGCGATTCAATGGCTGCAAACTTCTTATGGAAACGAATGCAATTTTTCCTATGGAATTTGATGGATACGAACAGAAGGGATACGAAATAAGCATCTTTCTTATGAAACTTGATCGATCAATATTTTGAACATACGAGCTTCGATTGACTTGAAATTGGGAACGTTGGATTTCATGGCTTTGCTTGTTGTACCACATCGATTGTAGTTCGATCTGGACTCGGGAAAAATTTATCGGTATCCATAGTGAACCTTGTAAGAACTTCGGGACAGACTATCATTGGTTTCTAGTCGAGTTCTTGGTGTCACGGCCTTGCCAAAAGGCGGGATAACATTGTACTTAGTGTTAAATATCGAAGAAGTAGACTTGTCGCTATTTCAAAAGTTAAGAATAATCATGAAACATGATTTGAGGGAATACTTCATTCACTTGTCCGATATTATTGTTAACCAAGAAATAGTACAAGTTGGAATTTGATGAGAGGTGATAAGCATATAAGACTTAATTTCTTTATACGATCGTTTTATATCCTCGATAATTGGTTTCTCAATTATCAGTTACTTCAGCTTCTTTATTATTGTCATTCTAAGATGATGTGTTGCTCCATTAAGCTTTGATATCCTTTGTAGGAAATGACTAAAACTAAAGAGCGAGTGGGGGCCAAGCAATGTAGGGTTGCTCCCATTAGGCTATTTTCACATCCACTCTAGATTGGATTCAGTGTTATGCATTAAGATGTGAAACACTTGGTAATAGTTGGCAGGGTCCGGCTTGGATGTTTCCGAGAGCCATCAGAGCTCTCAAGTATATTGCTAGAGGTATACTTTTGATAAGGGGTACCCTCCTAGTCATTATTGGAGATTTTTCTTATTTGATCCAAACCCATGAGTATGTTTTCTTTAATTACAACAGGAAGATTCAACTACCCTTCATGGTGTTCAATTATTTGTTTTGTCCATTCTATCGAGTTTGTACTATTATCTTGTTTAGTCCATTCTATCGAGTTTGGACTGTTGCCTTGTTTTACCCATTCTGTCTAGTTTGAATGTTTATTCAGACTATTTCCATTCTTTCAAGTCTGAATGTTATACTAATTATACCCATCATCTATGTTTGGATTTGTTTCTCTATTGTTCATTTCAAGTTTTGTTATGTTTCGTTGTTGTTTATGTGGGAGAAAACCCGTTCCGCATTAGCGACATTGTCTCACATTTTATTGATTAAATACACCCTATTTGTTTCATAGTTTTACTCATACAAGACATTTTGTCTGACCCAAGTTGTTTATTTTCCCTAAATGCCTGGATACTTAATTATACTTGAGTAGTCTGAGAATAGCAAGTTTTTATTTGGAGCTCTTCGAAGACGACGGGGGAGCAGGAGGCTCCTTAGTTATCTAATTATTTAGTTCCACTATATGATTATGCATGTGTATTTTGTGTCTTAAAAATGTAAAGTAGGAAGGTATAGCTACAAATCTATTAGATGTGTTACTTTTGTTTAACTCTGATGCTTCATGTAAGGAATAACCTTTTGTACTATATCATTTTGCATTATGTGTAACCATTCCATTGTGAGGTATTTCTATTCAGTCATTTCTAGTATTTATTTTACCCCAAGACAACTTATCTTTCAAATGCTTGGACAACGGCACGCGAATGGCGAGGATGTATTAAGTGTCATTCTTAGGGGTTACAAAGGTGGACCATCACACTAACGGTCCCTCTTTCTTATGAAGAAGAACTACATTCACGAAGTTAAATCTTCCTAGTTGTAAATTACCACTATAAAACTCATCAAAACTTTTTAATCAGATCATATCTTAATACTTACAAAAGTTTCTTATAAAATTACATAGGATGCCCATCCACAGCAGGCAAATTGTCGCTAGATATATCATTAATGGCTTTAAAGATCTCCTTTTCCAAGAATGGAGTGTCTAAATCATTTAGAGAAATCCTTTTATTTTTAGGATATTAACCGTTCTACCTATCTCTAATTCTTTAACCTCTGTTGGTTCAAAAAATTCTTTAAAGTGGTTGGTAAAGCCGTTATTGAGTTCATTTAATCAAAAATTCCACATTGTTGATAAGGAGAGAGTTTATGGAATTAATACGCTTGTGACCTTTAGCTACTCTATAAAAAATATGGTAATCTTATCTTCCTCGTCCATACATTAGATCCTATACTTTTGCTTTCACATTATTTCTTCTTGAGTACAGACCTTTGTTTTCTTATGTGAAAATTATATATTTTTTTATTAAATTTTACTATACTTTATAAATGATAATAAATTCTCCAAATTAATGTAAAAATAGATTTTTCACTATTATTCATGAATTACACCATAAATTTATAAATAATAACTTTATTAAAATTTCCACACTAATTTCGTAACAAACTAATATTTCAATTATTTACAAATACCACCCAAAAATCATAAATAATCTTATTAATTTCTAAATTACATATTTTTGTTTATTCTTAATTTGTTATTTGTTTCTCCAAATTTACGAATAATTGCTATTAAACATCCATCATCCAACCATACAATTATTAACGGATAAACAACCTTGGCAGAACATTTTCCATATCATAACATTACAATGATCAAGCAATCATCAAAAATGGGTATAATATATCTCAACATCTGTATATGTATGTATCTATGTGTGTGTGTGTATCTATTGTTTTAAAATATAAATACCTGCAAAATTGTATCCTACCAATACGCTTCCCTAAACAGCTCCCAAATCCAGCAAACCGTATGTCAAATTACCTAGAATCATTTTACGAACCCAATGAAAAAAATGCATATGAAATGGAGATCGTAAGCCAAAAATATGGTGATTAGAAGAACGAAGGTTTAGTTTGCAAATTAAACTTTTAACAGGGCTTAACTATAGAAAGACATTACCATTATCCCTCCATTGATACAGTCGATATCCTAATCCTCGTTGCTTATTGCTACTACCTAGCCATGCCAAATAAACATTACGCACCTCAAATGCTCTTCGAATCCTCTTACCATCCGCCATAGGTCCAACAATTGCTTCCACACGCAAATGTGGTCGTTGTTTCCAGTAGCCAGTCGGTGTTACCCATACATGAACCCTAGTTGAATTTCTTTGATGAATCTAGGCTTATGTGACCGAATCAAAGCACACGGATGACCTCCTCATCTCTAGATGCACGTAACCCAACAATCACATCACTCGTCACTATTTTTCGACCACCTAACCGAAGGCTAAGATTTGTTTGCAAATTACTTGCCACCTCATGTATTGAACTAGAAAGTGTAAACATCCCTTTATCTCATTGAGATGTTCAATATGGTATATAATGTGCATGGTCTGGCATCATAATTCATTTGATGTTAATTTTTAGATTAGGGGGTCAAATCTCCATTAAAGTGGAGATTAAATATAAGGAGAAATAAGAGATAGACAAAATGAAGAAACATCAAGTGGAGGACGCCCCATGGTTTATGCAAAGCACCATATTTATTCCTAAAAAGAGGCAATGTTGCGCTGAGGTGGTGAAGAATGCCCATAATACCTGTTTTTGAAATGCTAACAGAAGTATATCTTGTTTTATACCAAATTATAGGTCTTCAATATTTTGAAAGATGATGATATGGCATAAACACCTAAAAAAATCTTACTCAAAGTTTTCTTTAACTATAATATTAGTTTTGATCGATTTTTGATAATTAATATTTAATATGTAAAATCTAAGGCTTGGATGGTTGAGATGCTCTAAAGCCTCACTCCTAAAATAATGTTTCGTTTCCAAATAACAATTTGGAAGATTTAGTGGTATGCCTTAGGATCAATTATGTAATTTGTTACATATATTTAACTCTACAGTCACTATTGTTCCTAATAAAGCTGTTTGGTTTTGTTATATACTTTGTTACGTTAAGATATATTAATTAAGTTAAAGGATACTAATAGGAAAATTCTTAAATAAAATGCTATGAGATTGTAGTTGCAAATAGTTGCAATCGTGATAATCACAAAGTAAAATAACATTTTTTATATATTCCTAGTCAACATGTTTCGAGAAAGGATGTTGATGAATTCGTTGAGAATATAGCATGTAACGCTCTATAAATATTGGACGGTATATTACTCATAGTTGTTGGGGGCACTAAGGAGTTACGTACCTATAATTATTAGAAAACCTTGGAATGACTCATTTGAGAGTTCCGGAATGGTTGATAATAATTATGTCAAACATGAAAACTTAGTGTAATGATGTTACACAGTTCCCTTGACTTAAAGTACCATGGATCTGCAATGTGAATACTCCACGTTGATTATGTTTAAGTCATGGAATGATGATCCGTCGGGTGACTATAGTAGGGTTTGAGTTGAAGCATTAGAGGTGAAACATTATTCAATATTGAATTTGTCTCCTCGGTTATATGAGGTTAGTATCATCATCGGTTGTAGTCAACTCAAAGTTAAAATCTATAATAAGATAGTTAATAATAAATGCTATTATTGAACCAAGGACTTTGTTTATGGATTGATCAACTTGAATATGGATAATATTGGAGTTATGACCAATACCAAATTCCATACATTCTAATATGATATAGTGTTAGTGAGGAGAATACATGTAAAATATTTTTGTAATTGGTATCATTTAAGAGATATAACATATGATTCTTTTATTATAAAGGTCTATAAGCAATAAATTTAGCCAAACTATCACATTACTAGCTAAGATAACGTGTGAACATTAATATTTGAATTTTTCAATATTAAACGTCGATTGAATTCACAACTCTGAGCCATACTACCACATTCGTGAATTCTCCAAAAGACCACACGATTTAATTAGTTTATAAAGCGTTTTAAGTCAACTAACATTTGGAAAATTTTAATTATTAATTTATTTATTGTTTTAAGTGTTGTTAGTGATTATTTGAATATATATGTGTATGTGTGTGTTTTTATGCATTGTGTGTGCGTGTGTATGTGTGTGTAAATTATACATATACATATCGATATATGATTTAGGTATATATTTAAACAAAGTTTAAATAGAGATAATTACTCAAACGAGCTTTTGGAAACTTTGCTATAATTAAGGAAAAAATGGCTGACTATGCTTAATAGCAGATGCGGTCGCATGATTGAAAATTGAATGGGAACAAAAGAAAGGAAGTTTTAGTAAGGAGAATTGGAAAGGATTTATTCATCAGGTTAAAATAAAATCCATGGATTTCATTCCCACTTTAATTTATTTCTCCTTCTTTCCTCCTTTATGGCCACCACCCCCTTCACTCTTATTGCCGAATTTTTTGACTTTCCAATTAAAATTAATTCAAATAAAATAAGGTGGTTCATCCTATTCTAGCAAAGTCTACATATTGGTTCAAGGAATCTATGAACGATTTTCAAATCAAGGTGTTATAAAGGCCAAGACTCTTTCAGGTTCAATTTCATTTTATTTTATTTTATCCATCCATAATGTTTAACCCTGATCTAATTCGCTTGTATGTCTATATATATATATATATATATTGAATTTCAATTTATTTGATTTAATTTAATAAGTTTCATATAATGTTATTTAATCATAAAACCAATTTTGTTTTTGATTTAATTTGTGTATTATTATTATTCATTTGGATCTAAAACTATTTGTTAAAGAAAATCTGATTTACTATAATAAATTACATATGTTTTCATAATTAATTTACTTATTATTATGGATCTAATATTCAATCAATTGAATTGTGTATACTTATAAACATTCTTCTTTATTTTATCAAAAATAGTAAACCAGTGTTAAGTTAAATCTTTTAACTAAGTTAATTTTGTTTTCAAATTACAATATTCATTGTTTTATTATTTAGTTAAATATATGTATTTGAAATTTAATTTTGAAATTACAAAACTTACACACACACAAATATACATACACATACATACATACATACATAAGTGCACACACACATATATGGAATGTTTTTAAAATTAATCATGATAATGGAATAATGTTTTAATTTTGGCAATGCCTTATAATAGTCTTGTTTGCATGTTGGGTACATGTTTTAAGATCTATAGTATTAAAGCTACGATACTTTGGTTATGAATAAGTCTAGAATTCTTTTCATATGGATATTGAATGTATTATTAATTGGTAGTTTGTAAAATAAGTAGTTGGAATCAACTAAAATGTCACATTTTTTTCTTTTCTTTTTTAACCTGATTTCGTAAGATCTTTATCATTCATTTTTATTATTTCTATCTTAACTTTAACACCAAGCATTCTCTTATTTTGAAGAATCTAATTTGATTATATAGATTTGTTATATATATATATATGTGTGTGTGTGTATGTGTGTGCGAGCGTGTGTTACTATAATATCTATATACATACAATATACATATATCATAGTATATTCAAACATACATGCACTATACACATTTACGCATTAATATCCCCAATATTCATATGAAATTATCGTATGCATATATAAGTATACTATATATGTATACATGATAGATATAAATCCCAATATTTGTATGTGTGTTGTTATATACATGTTTATACTTCATTATTTATATTGTTACATCGCTGAATTTATACATGATACAATCAAATGAACATTCATTAAATAAAACAATGTGATTAATTAACAAATATAGAATAACTAAACAAAGTATGATTTTATTTAATAATTAAATTATATGTAATGCTAGTTATTTGAAATTTACATATTTCACCCATTACGAAATAGACTGGGTTCCTACAATTATATAAGAATCCATATGGTCAATGCAGTCAAATTAGCTAGCATCTAGGGCCAACTAATAATTTTTTTATTTGAAGGGTATCTAAAATTGTGTTGTTTAGGCTTAAGGATTAATAATCAAGTATTCTCCCCTCCTTAACTACAACCTAGCCAAATGGATGGAGTGAATCTAAAAGATTGGCCCAGAAGTAAGACCCAAATTGATTTTGTGCCTTAGGCTAACTTTTAGACTAAAATTTGAAAATGCTAAATAATTTTTTTTACTTTAAAAGGAAAATTTAAAATATAAAAGGGATTTTATAAAAGTTATAGATAAAACTAAAATTTTCAAAATTACTTTAAGAAAATTAATAATTAAATTCAAAATTGAAATATATTAAATTAATATGATTGATTAAATTAAATTAAATAATTATTAAGATTTAATTAATAAAAACATATATACATTGATATAAGTATGTAACTATAATTTTTATAGTTGTGTATCAATCCTAAAATGTTTAAGATAAGTAAAATAATTTTTTTGAATTAACTAAAGTATTTCATTGAATTTTTTAATAATAAAAGAATTTATTAAATAAATAACTATTTAGAAGTTAATTTATTAATATGTATATATATAAATAAAATTATAAATGTTATAATTGGTTATTCATCATAAATTATTTAAGATGAGTAATATAAAATTTCTAAAATTTTAAATAAAATAAAATTTAATAAAATGAGTTAATTAAATTATTTAGTTAAGTTAAGGATTGAAAGTCAATTAATGCGATTTAATTAATAAGAACCAAACTTAATTAAATATGATTTAATTAACAGGGGCTAAAATAAATTAAAATGATTTAATTAATATAAACTAAAATTAATTAAATATTATTTAGTTGACAAGATAATATATACATTATATAAGTTAAATTGAATTATAATAATTATAAATAAATTAAAATTATATAATTATATGTGTGTACAAACATAACTTCAGTGGAACTGAAATAAAATCAAAATAGATTTTGGCAATAAGTGCATGCGTAAAGTACATGTGCTATGATTTCAGATGTGTCCGACAGTTGAATAGCAATGGTATTTCAAAAGAAATACATTATTCCTTAATCGGTAACATTCTAATATATATATTAAAGATTATGAATCTCTATTATTAAAGCTGTAATATATCATTTATATGTTGATATATTACTTACATACTCACTATTTGTTGAGAAAACTCAAACTAGGGATATTATGTATAGTACTATTTATATATTGTCAGACGAGGTAAGATACGTGCGTGTATTTGTTCAGCAAACTCTAGGTATATACATTATATTTAGGCCATCACGAAGTAATAGGTAGGAGTGAATATCTTTCGATTCATTGAGTAAACTCAAGGTTGAGATTGAGATCAAAACAAAAACCATGGTTAGAAGTTGTATATGATACAACCGATAAAGAGTTATCCATCCCTAGCGAGCCTATTATTTATTGATAATACTCAAGGTTGGAACCTTAAGGCAAATGAGTCCAAACACTCACTAGAGCAGTTGAAAGATTTATGTATTTCTCTTAAGGTTTTGAAGAAAATAAATATCTAACGGGAGCTTTATTTAATAATGGAACGAACACATTTAACCTTTCTAATATTGAAAGAACATACATTGTACAAATTAAGATTTTCTACTTTAATTATTTTTTGCTGCTAATCAAATCGATAAAATTGTTTATCAATTAAAATATACTATGAAGTGAATAAAGATTGACAAATAAATATAAGATATGCATACTAATAAATTATTTGGAAGGTTGGTACTTCAAGATCCATGCAAGACCCGAACGATACAACAACTAAACATATTCATACCTTGGACACTTAATTATTTATTTGTCTGAGACTATGTATTGTCTTCCATAAGTTTTGAACCCTATAGCAATAGAAGATTATGGTTTTTTGGTCCATATTAGATCACATACAAAAGTTCTACAATGACCAATCGTGTTCGTAATATATGAAATCTAAACGAATTTTTTATTTGAAATAAGATAATAAACCATAGTGCAAGATCATGTGTTTGATGTGATTGAATACAATGAGAGTCCTGTCGTGTTGAAAATAACAAAAGACCAATGACCAAAGGAAAAAAATTAGGAATTAGATCATTGAAATATATGTTTCGATCAGTTTACTTTAGTGCACCCTATTTGATGCCCTTAAAATGTTAAGGATGACAAAAAGCACTTTGATAAAGAATTCAGAGCAGTCTTGTAACAAAAATTTCTTTTCGATGATTTGACTATTTGAAATGAAAGTGAATGTTCATAAATAAGATAAAATAGGCATACTATAAGTTCAAGATATTTGATCTAAAATTCTTGACTGTAAACTAGTTATAATGGATGAAATAAATATCCATAATAAGTGGTGATGGAACTTCGTATTTCGTGCCTATTATTGTAACAGTTGAAATAATGAGAGCTTACCATATTGTACCTATTAGTGGATGCATCTAGATATAAAAGATTGTTTCATATATAGCTAGTTATTATTTATCAAATAACAACAATTGACTAAAAATAAATATAGTGAATATTTTGTATATTCGTTATAAAACAAATTTATAATGGTATTGTTTTTTATAACATTAGTGATGCATTAGCGATAGAAAATACAATAGTATCTAAAATTTAAAAATTATTTTGGATTTATAGACTAGGCCATACCTTTGAGAAATAATTCTTTGATCGTATGATTATGAAAAAAATAACGCTGGTGAATTGTATCTAGAGCGATTACAAGCAGTGTAAAGGATTCGTCAATCAACATACTTGTAATGACCCAGAATTTTTATTAATTAAAATTTGAATATTTAATTAATTTTAAATATTAATAAGTGAATTTATAAGTCAAATAAATTTTATTTCGAATAATTGGGTTTAATTGAATAATTAAATCGATAATTTAATATGTGAAAATACAGAAATAATTGAAAATTGGGTTAAATATGATTGGAAATGATTTGTAAAATTTTATTATATCATATTGGAGTTAGAACGATATTTTAGAACTTTTAAAATCGAATTAAAAGTTAATTTGTGAAAATTGAATATTTTAATATTTAATCGACTAGTGAAATTAGCCATTTTTCGAACAGTCTCAGAATTGGACGAAACTAGTTCCATTGGATCCGTAATAGTTTGTTATTATCGGATTTCAATTTTTGTAGCAATCGGAGTTATCGTTTGATCGTGGTAGCTCGAAACGCATCGAAATTGTTTTAATATTAATTCGGCGAGTTAAAATAGTCATTTTTCAAACAGTCTCGGAATTCGACGAAACCAGTTTCATCGGATCCATAATATGATATTATTCTACGGTTTCAAATTTGGTGTTAATTGGATTTATCGTTTGTCCGGTGCAAGCTAAAACGCCTAGAAAATCGTTTAATCGGTTTAATTTTAAATCGAACGTTTATTGCCATAAATCGCACAGATGACCGAATTAGCTCCTGAAACACGTTCCATTGTGTTCGGAACGTGGGGTAAACCTTAGAAACGCCAACCGGTATGCTTCGTTTGGAGTTCGGAAAATTCGGGATGAATAGTGTCGCGCGAATTTTCTATAAAAGCCCCTAATATTCATTTTTTTCACAAAATTATAACCCTAGGGTTTCAAAACCTTCAGGCCGCCACCCATAACATTCAATGGCCGAAAATTGTTCACTTTCTTCTCTCAATCTCTCTCAACATGCAATATTTCCAGAAACTTTCAACATGAAAGTTGTAGAGCATGACAAGATCTTGATATCTAACGGGTATGATCGTAATTGGAGCATCGAATCAGTGGGAATTCTCGTTGAAAGGTCGTATGTTGCGCACGTCTTTTCTCAATCCTGGGGAGGCCGAGCTCATTCATGGTTGGGGCGTGGGAGGAGTTGCTAATGGTGAGTCGAATGGCGGTGGTATGATGGGGTTTAGTCGAGTGTGGAGGCCGCGAGATCTAACCCTAGTTTCGTGCACAATGGGTTCTTGCACGTGTTCGTTACCTGTAGAAGTTGAATGCGTGAGAGGGGAGAAGGGTAGGGGCGGCCAAGATCTATGCAGTGAAATCTAAGGGCTGTGATTAGATTTGGGTATAAAATTATAAATAAAGGTTGTAAATTTATAAGTTATAATTCGTGTAACTTTAAAACTATGTATCTTTTTCATACGAGGTCGAAAACACGCGGAACCAGTTGCGTTGGAATCGTATGGACGAGCACTACACTATGGAATTGGATTGGAGTCGTTTGGAGTTAGTGAGAATTTCGAGTAAAATTAAATGTCCGTTTAATTTTATTCGAAATAAATCGCTAAAACGAAATTGAAATCAAGGTGAGAACTTCTCACTCAATCGAATCGGTTTCGATTTTATTTTAAATAGTTAGATTTAAAATTGTTGAATGTATGTTTGAATGATGATTGTTATCTATTGATTGTTAAAATAGACATTATACGCCGTTAGTAAGCGGAGGTTATTTATTAAAAACATATACCGCGAATATTTCATAAACAGTGAAATTGGTATTATATATAATAGCAATATATATATATATATATTGACATATGTATATATTGCAGTTGTTGATTTCCCGCATTGTATAGCGAATGAGACCCTATTGCGCCGTCTATTAAGCGGATAATATTTTAAATCCCATATACCGCGATAATTTCGTACTGGAACGGAATTGGTATTGTGCTAATGTTTTTGGATGCAGGAAAACAAGTTGGAGGGATCCAACTGGATTCCTCAACGGTATTTATTTGATTATGGATATTTTGATATTCGTTGATTATCATATCGATATATGATATCGTTGTTGTCGTGATTGACTATTTGGTATGTAGCATCATTGGGCCAAATTTTGGAATTTTAAAAGGATTTTTAAAGTGATTTTTTGAAGAGTATTCGTCATAAAATATTTTTGGAATTGATCCATTATAAATAAATAAACGTTATAAATTTTAATGTTATAAAAATTATGATTTTTGAGAAAAATAGTTAAAAGTTGATTTTTGAAAATATGGGGATAATGATTTTATAAAATAGTTTAAAAATAGGATTTATAAAATTTAATTATTTTATAAATCAAAATGATGAAATTATAAAGGACTTTGAAGACGTTTTGAAATAATAATATAAATTGATTTATATAAAAGATTTATAAATTGATAATTTATAAATTAAAATATTTGAATTATAAAACGAGTTTTTATAAGTGTTAGAATGAATTGTGAATAAATTTCATGAATGAATGAAATTTATAGAATTATAAACGGTGAAGTTATAAATGGAATTTTATAAACAGTAGGTTTATAAAATTTGTAAAGTTATTAAAAGAATAGATTTGGGTAAATAAATGAATCTTATAAGTTATAAGATTTATAATTTGGGAAGTTTCAAAAAAAGCGATTTTAAAATAAGACTTTTGGTTTATAAATTGATATTTATAAATTTGGGAATCTTATAAGTTATAAGTGTTTAACTTAAATTATAGACTTTTGGTTTATAATTGAATTTTAAATTGAATAGGTTAATAAAGGAGATTTATAAATGGAAGTTGTTATAAAATAAATAGAAATAGAATTTATAAACGTTGTTTTATAAATTCGCAAACGACTTATTTTGATAAGTAAATTGTTATAACTTATTTATGGAGTTATATTCACGCTTTATACAGTGAATAATCCTTTAAAATAAAATGAATAGAAATGATGAAATTGGTTAACGTAGTATATTCACGTTTTTGAATAGTGAATAATATGTTAAAGAAAATGTTTTGGATATGATATTTTAAGTAGAATTAAAACGATCTAACGATGTTTTAAATGTGTTAAGATTCGAAACCATAGATTTCAACATTTATTGTTGGAATAGACGTTTTCGAGAAATAAAAGGAAATGGTGGACTATAACACTGTTGTTATAGTAAATGATTTCCGAAAGGAAATGTTTTGTATAGTATTGGGATTTATATATCTATTTTAATTTCGAATCCCTATACTAGTGATTTTGGGTTGTCGTAACGATGTTTTACGCAACATTCGTTTAGGCCCAAATAAATATGTTTAAGAGAATGATTTCCTTAAAGAATGAAATATATACTTAATTTCGATTTAAGTATATTGAATATTTTCCAAGTGTAGAAAATAAAAAGATTTATGAATTACTTATTAAATAAGTATGGAAATGTTTTCCAATATAAAGTGAATATTTTGAGAATTTATCTTTTTGAAGATAAATTGAAAACGAATAATGAAATCGTATATTCATAAATATTTTGAAATATAAATTCACTATGGAATTTATAAAAGAAAGTGGAGTTTGTTTAAAAATAAATATTGATTTATTTTTGAAGTATTGGAAACATATATCTTGTAAAGATATTTTTGGGAAATAAATAATTTGGAAAATTATTTGGAATCTGGTGATGTTGTGCATATCCATTGATAGTTCAATAACCGACTATCAATATTTACCTTTGAATGGGTATTTGTTGTGATTTGCTGAATTTGAATGCCACACTTATTTTTAAATTATTGCGCTCGTTATTCGGATTACCCATTCCGAATAGTGATACGACGTAATGGATAGCATTGATGACCGGTGTTGAAGACCGGGTATTTGCGAGAGCGATAGGATGACCTGTCGATTGACTCTGCACCGAGTTGCTCCGGTATAGAGTTCTCCATATGTGATGGGGAATCCGATTAGGATTGTGGATATCCAGATTGCAAGGACTTCTTTGTAAGTGCCTTCGGTTCTGTTCGAGCCCGGAACAGACTTGTATGGATAGTATGTCTGACATTACAAATTGAGATATAAAGCCGATTTCTTTCAAATATATTTCTGTTGGTGGCGGAGAATTTATTCTTTTAGCTTAACACCCTTCTCCGAGACGTACGAGCTCAGAGGTTATGTAGTTGATGGTTATTAGCGATATATTCCCAATTTGGTAATGTGACATGCTGAGTGTTGCTGTGAAATGATCATTGTGTTGATCATTTGTGATAGGATCATTTATTTGATCGTTTATCTTTGTGATCATTTCTATGATCATTTGCTGACCCAAAGCACACCTTTTGTATAAAGAGTGGCTTTGTGGACGAAACTTCGTCGAGCCTCACACCCCGGAATGGTCAAAACAGGAAAGATGCAGCAAGGTTATGAGGGGTAGCTCCCTTTAGGGTATGTGCATTTCCTTCTGGAAAAGGGTGGTATCATGGTATGGAGCCCAAATACTTACTCATGTTGAAACACTTATTATTATTGTTTGATGTTGATTACGAGCGCTCGGTTAAAGGTCCCAAAGGACCGGGGGATGGCATACTCGTGTCAGTAGTTACCCAGTTAGGGGTAACCCGGCCTTGTGTAGGCAGAGATCCGGTTAGGCTCTCGGGGACGTCCTTCCAGAGGCGTTCTCATGTGGCAATGGGAAGTTCCTTGGCCTGACCATTTGTCGGAAATCCGAAGAAACAATACGATCTTGTACGGTTTTAGTTGTATAACCTGCTATGGAATGTGGCGGTAACCTGCTATTGAACATAGTAGCTATAGTAGGCATACGATAATGGTCGTATGTTGGCTAAGATTTATATTCTACTTTCGAAATTGTTTTATACACTATGCACTAGTAATAATATCAAATGTTCTTTTTAATGCGTATCAAGCATCTTTGACTATCATAAGGAGAAATCTCCTCTGATTCTGCGTTTGCATGTGTGTCTGTGTGCGGGAGGCCTTATTGTAGTCTCATTTTTAAAAGCATTGCGAATTGAATTTAAAAAAATATTCCTCTATTTTGATTTTAAAGATAAATAAACTGTTTTGAGTTCTCACACCAGTCACATGACTGACTCGGAGTTTATTGTTTTCCTTCCTAAACTCTGGGTGCCCACCAATTTCCACACGGGCAGTCAAGAGTTAAGGTTTATCAGGATATTCTGGAATTCAGGAGTTGCTGGAGGCAAGCTGGATGGCATGGCGTATTATTAGTATATAGTATTTCTTTTCCGCTGTTTGATGTTGTTTGTTGTTGTACACTCTGATGATGATGTAATGAAATGTGATGTAATGTAATAACTAATATAGTTCTTTGTTTAAAGATTATTCAATTATCTATGATATGTTGTTCCGCTGCGATTGTGAAATTCTGATATTGTTCTGTTGTTTTCTTCTGTTCCGTCCTATTTTCTTATCTTCTATTTTCTTTTCCCTCTATTTTCTATCCTTCTCTCTCTTCTTCTGTCTTTTTCTTCTTTTTAAAACCCTAACTACTCGGTTTTTCGGCAACGAAAAATCGCGTACGTTGCAATTTGGTATCAGAGCATATGGCTAAGCGACAACCATGGTTCTGTTGGGTATTACTCATTAGAGATAGAGTCAGTAGTACTCTAGAATGAGTTTGAGTGTAATAATAGCTATGAGAGCGTATTTGTTAGTGAATATAAAATTGTTTTATATTGTGATGATTGGTTTGTTGAGTGGTGTATGGATTCTGGTTAATACGAGTAATTAACGTTGTTGATAGGGATCTCTAAACACTTGTACAGAACAATTCGACACAATATTGTTTTAAATTGGGTAAATGAAATAATTTTACCTTGATTATATTTTATATATAAAGGAATAATTTTTCAGAATTATTAAAGTGTATATAAATTGATTGTTTGGTTGTTTGAATAATCTAAATAAGAGAATTATTGTATAAACAAAAGAATTATAAGAATTGAATTATAATTAAAGTGATTTACAATTGTAAAATAAACTTATATATATAAGAAGTGAAACTATATGAATATATTTGTGAATATGAGTTGTAAATAAAAATGAATTTAAAGTTAAATGGAAATTTACTTTAGAATTGAAATCTCAAATTGATTTATAAGTGGGAATTTAAGTTAAGTAAAACCAAGTGATGTTTATTAAATGAAGTATAACTTAAGTGATGTTGAATGAAATTGATTTTGGTATCAAAGTAAATTAATAAAGTTAAGTAATGGATATGAACTTAAGTTATGTAAATGAAATTCAACTTTTGTAATTGAATTGAATGAATGAATTAAATGTTAATCAAATTGAATGTTAATCAAATTGAATGTAAATAAATTGAATGTAAATTAATTTGATATGAAATAATGGATGTAAGTGTTAATTCATTAAAATCTAATGTTATTGGAAGTTGAATAATTGAATGAAAACCAATTGAAAGTGATGGTGTTAAACCAAATTGAATGAAAATAAGCAAAGGAATTTGGTTGAAATTAATATACATTGGTTGTTATATGATTGTTAGTTAATTGTATATAATTCATTAAGTATTAATGAAATTGGAAGCTAAAGTAATTGGAATTCAATTGGAAGTTAAGTGAATCTTAAATAGAATTGAATTTGATTTCGGAGTGAACCAACTTGAATATGAATTAGTGAATATAAACTAATTGAAAATGAATGTTAGTGAAAACATCCACCGTTAATGAATCAAATGTGATTAAATTGAAAACTCATTTCATTGAATATTAATGAGAATATGAATGAATATTTATTGGTTATGGATGTTAGTTGAATGCTACTAGGATGATAGTTGGTTGATGGTTGAATATATTACTTTTACTGCATTTGCTATGTTGGCATATATAATTATATATTGCTATATGTTGTATATCGATACTATTGTCTATATACATGTTTCTCATCTGTTTGTTGAGTGTTTAGTAGGTGTGGATCGCGTTTGCTTCGCATTTGGAGCTCGCTTTCGCGCTATATTAGCCGTATATGCTTGCTAATAAAATATAAGGTACATATCTCGGATTACATATCGTACTTTTACACTTTTTTCCCTGCGGGATGCCTCATTACTTGATGAGATATATATTTGTGATATATATACTGTCATTTTTTTTCGGATCGAGCCGCGCAAAGGAGACTCTGGCGAATTTTTCCGAAAATTTAAGGCGTTAGAAAATATTTTGGAATATTTGGGAAAATTTGTGAAAACTTTAATTTTGATTTAGAATTGAAAGTCAAACAATGGTAGTTGGTTTGAAAAGATAACTAAGTATGATTTGGAAACTTAGTAAAGTATTGTAAGAAGTTTAACTATGGATTTTGGGAAAGTTAATGAATTCTGTAACTTTTCTTACTTGGTAATTTCGAGGACGAAATTCTTTTAAGGGGGGAAGTATGTAACGACCCAGAATTTTTATTAATTAAAATTTGAATATTTAATTAATTTTAAATATTAATAAGTGAATTTATAAGTCAAATAAATTTTATTTCGAATAATTGGATTTAATTGAATAATTAAATCGATAATTTAATATGTGAAAATACAGAAATAATTGAAAATTGGGTTAAATATGATTGGAAATGATTTGAAAATTTTTATTATATCATATTGGAGTTAGAACGATATTTTAGAACTTTTAAAATCGAATTAAAAGTTAATTTGTGAAAATTGAATATTTTAATATTTAATCGACTAGTGAAATTAGCCATTTTTCGAACAGTCTCAGAATTGGACGAAACTAGTTCCATTGGATCCGTAATAGTTTGTTATTATCGGATTTCAATTTTTGTAGCAATCGGAGTTATCGTTTGATCGTGGTAGCTCGAAACGCATCGAAATTGTTTTAATATTAATTCGGCGAGTTAAAATAGTCATTTTTCAAACTGTCTCGGATTTCGACGAAACCAGTTTCATCGGATCCATAATGTGATATTATTCTATGGTTTCAAATTTGGTGTCAATTAGATTTATCGTTTGTCCGGTGCAAGCTAAAACGCCTAGAAAATCGTTTAATCGGTTTAATTTTAAATCGAACGTTTATTGCCATAACTCGCACAGATGACCGAATTAGCTCCCGAAACACGTTCCATTGTGTTCGGAACGCGGGGTAAACCTTAGAAATGCCAACCGGCACGCTTCGTTTGGAGTTCGGAAAATTCGGGATGAATAGTGTCGCGCGAATTTTCTATAAAAGCCCCTAATATTCATTTTTTTCACAAAATTATAACCCTAGGGTTTCAAAACCTTCAGGCCGCCACCCATAACATTCAATGGCCGAAAATTGTTCACTTTCCTCCCTCAATCTCTCTTAATCCGTGCAATATTTCCAGAAACTTTCAACATGAAAGTTGTAGAGCATGACAAGATCTTGATATCCAACGGGTATGATCGTAATTGGAGCATCGAATCAGTGGGAATTCTTGTTCAAAGGTCATATGTTGCGCACCTCTTTTCTCAATCCTGGGGAGGCCGAGCTCGTTCATGGTTGGGGCGTGGGAGGAGTTGCTAATGGCGAGTCGAATGGCGGTGGTATGATGGGGTTTAGTCGAGTGTGGAGGCCGCGACATCTAACCCTAGTTTCGTGCACAATGGGTTCTTGCGCGTGTTCGTTACCTGTAGAAGTTGAACCCGTGAGAGGGGAGAAGGGTAAGGGCGGCCAAGATCTATGCAGTGATATCTAAGGGCTGTGATTAGATTTGGGTATAAAATTATAAATAAAGGTTGTAAATTTATAAGTTATAATTCGTGTAACTTTAAAACTATGTATCTTTTTCATACGAGGTCGAAAACGCGCGAAACCAGTTGCGTTGGAATCCATGGACGAGCACTACGCTATGGAATTGAATTGGAGTCGTTTGGAGTTAAAGAGAATTTCGGGTAAAATTAAACGTCCGTTTAATTTTATTCGAAATAAATCGCTAAAACGAAATTGAAATCAAGGTGAGAACTTCTCACTCAATCGAATCGGTTTCGATTTTATTTTAAATAGTTAGATTTAAAATTGTTGAATGTATGTTTGAATGATGATTGTTATCTATTGATTGTTAAAATAGACATTATACGCCGTTTGTAAGCGGAGGTTATTTATTAAAAACATATACCGCGAATATTTCATAAACAGTGAAATTGGTATTATATATAATAGCAATATATATATATTGGCATATGTATATATTGCAGTTGTTGATTTCCCGCATTGTATAGCGGATGAGACCCTATTGCGCCGTCTATTAAGCGGATAATATTTTAAATCCCATATACCGCGATAATTTCGTACTGGAACGGAATTGGTATTGTGCTAATGTTTTTGGATGCAGGAAAACAGGTTGGAGGGATCCAACTGGATTCCTCAACAGTATTTATTTGATTATGGATATTTTGATATTCGTTGATTATCATATCGATATATGATCGCTGTTGTCGTGATTGACTATTTGGTATGTAGCATCATTGGGCCAAATTTTGGAATTTTAAAAGGATTTTTAAAGTGATTTTTTGAAGAGTATACGTCATAAAATATTTTTGGAATTGATCCATTATAAATAAATAAACGTTACAAATTTTAATGTTATAAAAATTATGATTTTTGAGAAAAATAGTTAAAAGTTGATTTTTGAAAATATGGGGTTAATGATTTTATAAAATAGTTTAAAAATAGGATTTATAAAATTTAATTATTTTATAAATCAAAATGATGAAATTATAAAGGACTTTGAAGACGTTTTGAAATAATAATATAAATTGATTTATATAAAAGATTTATAAATTGATAATTTATAAATTAAAATTTTGAATTATAAAATGAGTTTGTATAAGTGTTAGAATGAATTGTGAATAAATTTCATGAATGAATGAAATTTATAGAATTATAAACGGTGAAGTTATAAATGGAATTTTATAAGCAGTAGGTTTATAAAATTTGTAAAGTTATTAAAAGAATAGATTTGCGTAAATAAATGAATCTTATAAGTTATAAGATTTATAATTTGGGAAGTTTCAAAAAAAGCGATTTTTAAATAAGACTTTTGGTTTATAAATTGATATTTATAAATTTGGGAATCTTATAAGTTATAAGTGTTTAACTTAAATTATAGACTTTTGGTTTATAATTGAATTTTAAATTGAATAGGTTAATAAAGGAGATTTATAAAAGGAAGTTGTTATAAAATAAATAGAAATAGAATTTATAAACGTTGTTTTATAAATTCGCAAACGACTTATTTTGATAAGTAAATTGTTATAACTTATTTATGGAGTTATATTCACGTTTTATACAGTGAATAATCCTTTAAAATAAAATGAATAGAAATGATGAAATTGGTTAACGTAGTATATTCACGTTTTTGAATAGTGAATAATATGTTAAACAAAATGTTTTGGATATGACATTTTAAATAGAATTAAAACGATCTAACGATGTTTTAAATGTGTTAAGATTCGAAACCATAGATTTCAACATTTATTGTTGAAATAGACGTTTTCGAGAAATAAAAGGAAATGGTGGACTATAACACTGTTGTTATAGTAAATGATTTTCGAAAGGAAATGTTTTGTATAGTATTGGGATTTATATATCTATTTTAATTTCGAATCCCTATACTAGTGATTTTGGGTTGTCGTAACGATGTTTTACGCAACATTCGTTTAGTCCCAAATAAATATGTTTAAGAGGATGATTTCCTTAAAGAATGAAATATATACTTAATTTCGATTTAAGTATATTGAATATTTTCCAAGTGTAGAAAATAAAAAGATTTGTGAATTACTTATTAAATAAGTATGGAAATGTTTTCCAATATAAAGTGAATATTTTGAGAATTTATCTTTTTGAAGATAAATTGAAAACGAATAATTGAAATCGTATATTCATAAATATTTTGAAATATAAATTCACTATGGAATTTATAAAAGAAAGTGGAGTTTGTTTAAAAATAAATATTGATTTATTTTTGAAGTATTGGAAACATATATCTTGTAAAGATATTTTTGGGAAATAAATAATTTGGAAAATTATTTGGAATCTGGTGATGTTGTGCATATCCATTGATAGTTCAATAACCGACTATCAATATTTACCTTTGAATGGGTATTTGTTGTGATTTGCTGAATTTGAATGCCACACTTATTTTTAAATTATTGCGCTCGTTATTCGGATTACCCATTCCGAATAGTGATACGACGTAATGGATAGCATTGATGACCGGTGTTGAAGACCGGGTATTTGCGAGAGCGATAGGATGACCAGTCGATTGACTCTGCACCGAGTTGCTCCGGTATAGAGTTCTCCATATGTGATGGGGAATCCGATCAGGATTGTGGATATCCGGATTGCAAGGACTTCTTTGTAGGTGCCTTCGGTTCTGTTCGAGCCCGGAACAGACTTGTATGGATAGTATGTCTGACATTACAAATTGAGATATAAAGCCGATTTCTTTCAAATATATTTCTGTTGGTGGCGGAGAATTTATTCTTTTAGCTTAACACCCTTCTCTGAGACGTACGAGCTCAGAGGTTATGTAGTTGATGGTTATCAGCGATATATTCCCAATATGGTAATGTGACATGCTGAGTGTTGCTGTGAAATGATCATTGTGTTGATCATTTGTGATAGGATCATTTGTTTGATCGTTTATCTTTGTGATCATTTCTATGATCATTTGCTGACCCAAAGCACACCTTTTGTATAAAGCGTGGCTTTGTGGACGAAACTTCGTCAATCCTCACACCTCGGAATGGTCAAAACAGGAAAGATGCAGCAAGGTTATGAGGGGTAGCTCCCTTTAGGGTATGTGCATTTCCTTCTGGAAAAGGGTGGTATCATGGTATGGAGCCCAAATACTTACTCATGTTGAAACACTTATTATTATTGTTTGATGTTGATTACGAGCGCTCGGTTAAAGGTCCCAAAGGACCGGGGGATGGCATACTCGTGTCAGTAGTTACCCAGTTAGGGGTAACCCGGCCTTGTGTAGGCAGAGATCCGGTTAGGCTCTCGGGGACGTCCTTCCAGAGGCGTTCTCATGTGGCAATGAGAAGTTCCTTGGCCTGACCATTTGTCGGAAATCCGAAGAAACAATACGATCTTGTACGGTTTTAGTTGTATAACCTGCTATGGAATGTGGCGGTAACCTGCTATTGAACATAGTAGCTATAGTAGGCATACGACAATGGTCGTATGTTGGCTAAGATTTATATTCTACTTTCGAAATTGTTTTATACACTATGCACTAGTAATAATATCAAATGTTCTTTTTAATGCGTATCAAGCATCTTTGACTACCATAAGGAGAAATCTCCTCCGATTCTGCGTTTGCATGTGTATGTGTGCGGGAGGCCTTATGGTAGTCTCATTTTTAAAAGCATTGCGAATTGACTTTAAAAAAATATTCTTCTATTTTGATTTTAAAGATAAATAAACTGTTTTGAGTTCTCACACCAGTCACATGACTGACTCGGAGTTTATTGTTTTCCTTCCTAAACTCTGGGTTCCCACCAATTTCCACACGGGCAGTCAAGAGTTAAGGTTTATCAGGATATTCTGGAATTCAGGAGTTGCTGGAGGCAAGCTGGATGGCATGGCGTATTATTAGTATATAGTATTTCTTTTCCGCTGTTTGATGTTGTTTGTTGTTGTACACTCTGATGATGATGTAATGAAATGTGATGTAATGTAATAACTGATATTGTTCTTTGTTTAAAGATTATTCAATTATCTATTATATGTTGTTCCATTGCGATTGTGAAATTCTGATATTGTTCTGTTGTTTTCTTCTGTTCCGTTCTATTTTCTTTTCCCTCTATTTTCTATCTTTTTCTCCCTCCTTCTTTCTTTTTCTTTTTCTTAAACAATGAGAATTCGTATTTCTGTTCATCTTGAGTTAATCTATGGAGATTAGTGTATATTCAAGGAGTACGGATTTGCGGGTCTTCACAATACTTAAGTTAATTCGGGTTCTACTATTGTCTAATATGACTTTGGATTTTGGTACATCTTGGTTGGAATTGAAATTCTGAATAATAATTTAGAATAGACTGCTTGCACATGATAACCAAAATGTTATGATGTCAATGAGGGTGATGACTGAGTTTGTAAGCGTTGGATGAGATCCTAGAACTGATACAATAGTATAGTTCGACAAGCATCGGATTGACAAAATAATTTGACGAAAAAAATCAAATAGTTTGATTTTCAGTCAAAATATATAACAAGTATATGTCTATAAGAAAGAATATTAAGGGTACTAAGATATTTCTAAACTATAAGTAAGACAACATACCACCGCTTGTTACCGATGAATTCTATGTTAAATTAGTTTTAGTTTGAATGTCGATGCAGGATTTGAAAATTACATCTTTAATAACTGGTATAAAACGATATTGGGATTATCTTGAACAATATATATAGACACCAAATTAAAATGTTTAATATGGAGCATGTGAGATGGATTCCTTATGCATCTACAGTAGGAGTTGTCATATACGTTATACAATCTCGTATTTCGCATTTTTGTTTAATGCATTAAGAGAATATCAAATCCAATTTAATATCATTAAATTATAGTAAAGAGTATTCTCAAGTATTTACAAAGAATTAGAGAATTGTTTATGGAAATAATGAACTCCTTTCGGAGGATTGTTTAGAGTCAAACTTCAAAACTATGTCGTGTTTGTGTCAAAATTGGGCACAACACTCTTTGGCATGGTTGAAGAGATTAAAGTGAAGAATATAAATGGAAAATGAGGTAAATCTAACAAACACACCAAAAACAAGCAAAAAAGTATGAAAAGACGGAGATTTAGAGTGGTTCAGCGTTGTAGCCTACATCCACTATAGAAAGTTTGCTGTTTATTGATAACTCTCGCTGATTACAATTGTTTACAACAGAACACTTGAGGTACAATGAATATTTCGGTAGAGTATCAGCATTTCAGAGTCCGAAGTCCATTTTCTGGAGTCCTTGGACCGCTATTTATAGGTGTAGGCTGCAAATATCTCGCTCCAATCTAGGAAGACTCCTTCTCTCACGTGGGTGGGCCCACATGGTCGATTCTTGGACATTTGGACTCAATCCATGATCGATACATGCTAAATTCGTATCGATCCAAAAATGATCATTTTGGATTGAGATCGATCATGGACATTCATGAGGTAGTAAGCAAGCCCCTATGAAAATTTGGTAGCATTTCGACTTGTAGATTTGAGGTATGATCGATGCAAGTTTGGATCTACTATGCACTACCGTCCATGTATCAATACGCTAGTATCGCTCTTCTTCGTATTGATGATATGCACGTGCTAACCAGATGACGTGGCACTAAATTCTAGGATCGATCCATCTTTCATTCTGAGTGACCGAACCTCCCTTTCATTAAGGCTTTGTTCGTATCCATCGGTCTAACTTCGTTCTTATCTGCCCATTACATCCTGTTTCGTATCCATTGTTGATGAAAACTTCGTATTGATTACATCCACTCCTCTTTCATATCGGTATGTTGTTACCTCAACTCTTATCGATGCTTTTTAGGTGTTGCCCCATATAGCTTATGGATAATATATTTCATATCAATCGTTGATCGATCAATACGAATTATGCAGGTAATGATCGATTCGAGCTGGCCCTAATTGGAAGAAACATGAAGCGTCACTAGGTGATGGATATGAGTTGTAGTAGATGTGATGGATACAAGATGGTGACACATCCATGGTCACGAAATGGCCGTATTTCACTTGAGGCTTGATGGATACAGATAGGATGTTTTCGAATCAGATGGATATGAACCAATGACCTCGTGATAGATATGAAGGAAGCCTTCTAAAGGAACGGTTACGAACTTGCTTGGATACGAATGGAGTTGTTTTCTTCAACCTTGATCGATCAATTTCTTGTGCATACAACCTCCGACTGACTTGAAATTTGGGATGTTGGCTTTGATAGCTTTGCTTGTCATACTATATCGATTGTAGCTCGATTCGGACTCAGACAAAATTTACCAGCATCCATCATGAACCTTTGTATGACCAATCTTCAAGACAGACTGTCCTTGGTTTCTAGTCCAGTCCTTGGTGTCATGGCCTTGCCAAAAAGCGGGGTAACATTTTCCCTCCAAAGTATGTCTTGCGTAAACATGACATGCTTTGAAAAGCTGCAACCTTCTATCTGTTATTTGACTTGATGAGTTGTTGTCTTTTTGCCAAAAGATGTAACCTTTGATTGATTCCCGATAATATAAATACTAAATTGTTGACCACCAAGGATTGTATAGTGCACTGTTGTAACTAAGTGTTGAGTGTTAGAGATCTATTGTTCATCGTTGCAACTGTCACTAGGTGAGTATTCAATTCCTCTGAGTTTTAAAAATTGAATGTTAATATGTCGCACACATAATTATGTTAACCTGACTCCTGTTAACGTTTGCACGTTCACGAGTCGTTGTCAGTTTTCTTTTGTATTGCATTCGTATCGATCCTCTCCAAAATCGATGCTAAATTCGAGTTGTAACAATGCTTGATGGTTGTTTTAAAGTTTCTCTTCGCATCGATCCTTTCCTGGATCGATGTGAGAAGTTGAAAAATTATCTTGGTATCGATGAAGATCAACATGAATTAGTTGGTTTTTCAAAGCATTTCGTATCAATGGATAGGAGTCTTTGTGGGCTTTATGTTGAGGGATCCAAACTAGAATTTTTGTATCGGTGCATTTATGATGGATTCGAATAACTCAGACAAGACTTGGTCTCGTGCTTCGTATCGATCACTAGATGGATACAAGTCTTGCTTCCTATCGGTGATGTTGAAACTTACTTGATTTAAGCATTGGATACGAATTGGTCTTATTACTAGTTGAGTTGATGGATATGACCGAGCTATCTCGTATCGTTTGATGGAACAGACCACTTCGTCCAGTTATAGCTACTGGGAGGCGAATGGGAACCTTCCTAGTATAAATACTTTGGTACTTAGAATTTTTCCCATTTACTTACTCTCTTAACTTACTTTCATATCGCTTTGAAAAATGGAGAACTCAGAACTATCTTCGCTTCCCAATCGAATTAGGCCTTCAAATCTCCAAACCAATTACTAATTCTAGGTAATTAATCAATGAATCTGCCTTAAAATCGATGATACATTTAATCTTTTGCCACTCTAGCCGTTTCCATGACCAATTCTGGTGAAGTGATGGTGGTAGATGGTCGGAAAAAGGTCAAATGTTAGTGAGGTGATCCCTGTAAAGCTTTAGAGAAGACGAAGCATAGGGGTATGAAGGACTCGTGGAGGAATGGCTTAGCCTCGATGTTGTATCGATGGAAGAAGGAAGGGAATACACATTCATATCTATCTGGGGTGAACAGTTCATATCGATCTTGAATGTAATACAACTTCGTACCGATAGGAAAGGTTTGTTTCATATCAATGGTTTGCGGATTTTCAGATCGATAGATCGACATGAAATTTTAGGCAAAACAATCAATAAGAAGGCATTGCCGATGATTGATACGAGGTAAAAGGTTTTGTATCGATACAAAATAGACTCCATTGATCGACATGAAGTGAAGCTTTATGACCGATACGAAATGATGGTTCCTGGACCGATACGAAGCGAATTATGGTGACCGGTATGAAATTCCTTGCATACTTGTACACTTGACTCCAATAAACTTCTGCCCTGCATAATTGGACTTAACCATTTCACTGCATATCTGACATCCTTTCGAAGCTCATCGATGGAACTATAACTTGACAAAATTTAACGAACTTTAACTTGGGTCGATGTTCGAAGTCTGGATGGAACGATTGTGACGGTCAGCGATGGAGGTCATTCCGGTTGAATTTCGAAGCCTTGTTGTTCAAACATTATTTCTAAATCATATAGAATCTCTTAAGTAACATGTAGCACTGCACTGCACAACACATTCATGCACTTCACACTGGGGGAAACACGGGTTTATTGTCATTTAACGATGATTTTTGATGAGTTAATTAGTGTAATGACCTGATTTTTCGACGCCCAAATATCGACATCAATACGTCCACTGTATCCAATGCCGAACAATCGAATGCCGGAAAACCGAACCGTTAGGGTTAATGAAGAAGAAAGTAGAAAAAGAAGTAGAAACAATATCAGAATCTCACAATTGCAACGGAATAATATATAATAGATAAATGACTAATCTTTAAACAAAAGAACTATATCTGTTTATACATTACATCATCAGAGCCAATATACAACACAACAGCGGAATACAACATAACAGTGGAAAAATAACATCATATACGTGTGATACATCTCGCCATCTAGCTTATCTCCTGATCTCCACAGCATACATTCCTGATTTAGCTCCAGAAACAATAATAACCCAACTCTAGGCTGTTCGTATGGAAAATTAGGGGCACCCAGAGTTTAGAATAGGGAACAATAAACTCCGATTCAGTCATGGGACTGGTGTGAGATCTAAAAATAGTTGTTTGTACAAAAAGAAATAAAAATAAATCCGTTTATGCTTTTGGAAAATGAAACTACCATAAGATCTCCCGGCACATACATAATGCAATCACACACTTGGGGAAGGTTTCTCCTTATAGTAGTCAAACATGCTTGATGCGCGAAAATCCTTTTGATATTATTATTAGTGCATAGTGTGGATAACATTTTCAAGTATAATATAAATATTAGCTAGCATACGTACCATTATAGTGTGCCTATTATAGCTACCATGTTAGATGGCACGTTCGACAAGTAAAATCGTAAAGGACTCGTATTGATTGTTTGGATTTCCAACAAATGGTCAACGCTAAGGAACTTCCTTTATCCGAATGGGTACGCCTCTGGAGAGACGTCTCGAGAACCTAACAGGATCTCTGCCAACATAAGGCCCGGTTACCTCTGTAACTAGGTAACTCACTATGATGAGTATGCCATCCACCGGTCGTAACCGACCTTTTACCGAGGCGCCTCAATTCCAGCAACCACATAAGTAAACTATCTAGGCTCCATACCAGAATACCACTTTTTTATCCACATAAGTAAAATATCTGGGCGCCATACTAGAATACCACATTATATCCAAAAGGAAATGCGCATACCCTAAGGGGCGCGACCTCCATAACCTTGCTGCATCCTTCCTGTTACGACCATTTTCGGGGTGTGAGGTTCGATAAAGTCTCATCCCATAAAGCTACGCTTTTCATAAAAGCCATGCTTCGATCAACCAATGCTCAACACTTAGCATGCCACATTACCAAATTGGAAATATATCACTAATAACTATCAACTACATAACCTCTGAGCTCGTACGTCTCAAAGAATGGTGTTAAGCTAAGAGAATAAATCCTCCGCCACCAATAGAAATATATTTGATAGAAACCAGCTTTATATCTCAAAGTGTAATGTCAGACATACATCCATACAAGTCCATCCTGGGTCTGAATGGAACCGAAGGCACTTCGTCCAATTAAGGAAAGAAGTCCTTGCAAATCCGGATATCCTCTAATCACGTCCGGACTCCCCATCACTTAGTGTAATCTCTATACCGGAGCAACTCGGTGCAGTGACAATCAACAGGCAATCCTTTCATTTTTGAAAATACTCGGTCTTCAACACCGTCTTCAAATGCAATCCCATTTTGTCGTATCGTTATTCAGAATGGGTTTTACGACTTAATGTCCTCCCCAGGCTTATCCGAATAATGAGCGCTTATTTTTTTAAAACATGTGGATGCATTCGGATCTTAGTTAAGTCACAGCAAATTTCCATTTTTTAACGTTTTCGACTTTTCGACGCTCGAAAACCGACATTAATACGTCCACTGTATCAACTACCCAGAAATCGAAGGCCAGAAAACCATACCGTTAGGGTTAAAGAAGAGGTAGAAGATAGAAGAAGAGAGAAAAAGATAGAACAGAACAAAAAGAAACAACAGAACAATATCATAATCTCACAATCGCAGCGGAACAACATATAATAGATAAATGAATAATCTTTAAAACAAAGAACTATATCAGTTATTACATTACATCATATTACATTGCATTGTCAGAGTGTACAACAACAAACAACAACAAACAGCGGAAAAAAAGTACTATATACTAGTGAATACGCCATGCCATCGAGCTTGCCTCCAGCAACTCCTGAATTCCAGAATATCCTGATAACCTGACTCTTGACTGCCCGTGTGGAAATTAGGGGGCACCCAGAGTTTAGGAATGGAAACAATAAACTCCAAGTCAGTCATAGGACTGGTGTGAGAACTTAAAATAGTTTATCTTTAAAAACAAACAAAGAAATATTTTAAAATAGATTCGCAATGCTTTTTGGAAAATGAGACTACCATAAGGCCTCCCACACACACACATAATGCAAACGCAGAATCGGAGGAGATTTCTCCTTATGATAGTTAAAGATGCTTGATACGCATTAAAAAGAAACATTTGATATTATTAATAATGCATAGTGTAGAAAACATTTCGAAAGTAAAGATATAAATCTTAGACAACATAGGCATATCGCATTTATGCCTACTATAGCTACCATCCAAACAGTGGGGCGCCAACATAAGTGAATGATAGGTTCTACAACTAAAACCGTACAAGATCGTATTGTTTCTTTGGATTTCCAACAAACGGTCAGGCCAAGGAATTTCCCATTGCCACATGGGTACGCCTCTGGAAAGACGACCCGTGAACCTAACCGGATCTCTGCCAACACAAGGTCGGGTTACCCTTCAAACTGGGTAACTACTGACACGAATATGTCATCCCCCGGTCGTAACCGACCTTCATCCGAGGATCCTCAATTCCAACAACCACAAAATAATAAATTTGCAGCAACAACATAGGTTAAGTATTTGGGCTCCATACCATGACACCACCTCTATCCAGAAGGAATGACATACACTAAAGGGGCGCTACCTCCTAATAACCTTGCTGCATCCTTCCTGTTTTGACAATTTCTGGGGTGTGAGGTCCGACGAAGTCTCATCCACAAAGACACTCTTTGTACAAAAGCTGTGCTTTGATCACATATGCTTAACAGCACTTTGTATGCCATATTACCAATTTGGGAATGTATCACTAGTAACCATCAACTACATAACCTCTGAGCTCGTACGTCTCAGAGAAGGGTGTTAAGCTAAGAAAATAAATTCTCCGCCACCAACAGAAATATATTTGATAGAAACCAGCTTTACATCTCAAATTGTAATGTCAGACACACAATCTATACAAGTCCGTTCCGGGATCGAACGGAACCGAAGGCACTTCCAAAGAAGCCCTTGCAATCCGGTATTCACTAATCACGTCTGGACTTCCCGTCACTAAGGGTGATAAAACCTCTATATCGGAGATCGGATGATGCAGAGTCATTCGACGGTAATCCTTCCGTTTTCAAAAATATCCGGTCTTCAACACCGGTCTTCAAATGCAATCCATAATGACGTATCACTATTCGGAATGGGTTATAGGACTCAAAGGTCCTTTCCCGGCTAACCCGAATAATGAGCGCTTATTTTAAAAATAAGTGTGGCATTCAGATTTAAGCAAATCACAACAAATACCCATTTAAAGGTAATTATTGATAGTCGGTTATTTAACTATCAATAGGTATGCACAACATCAACAGATTTCAAATAATTTTCCAAATTATTTATTTTCCAAAAATATCTTTACTAGATATATAATTTCCACACTTCAACCATTTGAAAACAAATTTTCAAATCACTTTTCACCTTTACAACTTTTGAAAACAAATTTCAAATCGTTTCCCTACACGGGATATCTTCACAAATCTTTATTCATTTTCATTTCAAAATGGTTCATTTAAACCAATTAAATAAATCCTTACCGATTTACTTTATATTTACGTTCAAAATCCTTAAATTTATTTCCACACTTCAAAAATAAATCAATGTTTATTTTCAACAAAATTTCCCATTCTTTTATAAATTCCATAGTGAATTTACAATTCCAAAATATCTATGAATATACGATTTCCGAATCGATTTCTAATATTCATTTTCAATTTATCTTTAAAAGATAAAATCTCAAAACATTCACTTCATATTGGAAAAAAACATTTCCATACTTATTTAATAATAATAAGTAATTCACAAATCTATTTATTTTCAACATTTAGAAAATATTCAATATACTTAAATCACAATTAAGTATATATTTTATTCTTTAAAGAAAACGTGCGCTTAAACACATTTACTTGAGTCAAAACGAATTGTGACGCCCCACCTCTATACCCACGCTAGCCAAGAACACTACGGTGTAGTGCTGTCAACTAGCATGGAGAATAAGGCTATTGAGGAGCGACCATCCATGTGATTGCTTATCACACGGTGGCTATAAATAATCTTCGGAAACAAACATAGAAATAAGCATAACACAAATCAGTCAAAGACATCCATATCACAAAGGCAGAAGAAGATATGAATATATAACTAACACATGAAAGTGTACATCAGGGTAGTGGTCAAAAAGATCCACAATAATACAAAAGAATAGCAACACGTGCTATACAAAAGAATACAACTATGAGTCTATATCTCAAGTGTATATAACAAAAACTGCTAATTTAAATAATTAGCCAAAAGTCAGAGTAGCAAATCCCGGGAAGAACTGAAGCAGAAGCACCTATAACATCTCGGTCTGACCCGAGTATTATTTAAGAAAATAATAAACGGATCAGTCTAGCTATAAATATCAGATGACATGGTATAAAATAAAAGATATGGCATAAATATAAAATATCCATACTGACATACTACTATAAGTATGCAAAGGATGATCAACAGAAGATCAATCAATAAGAGCTAGATCAATATCACAAGAATCTTCTCAAAGATCCAAAGAGGGCATCATACCCTAAACTTGTACTCATAACAAGTCAATGACATAAATTTCATAAATCAACACAAGAAATCCAGAAATCACAGAAAAAGGGAAAGAGGCCTATCATATGACGGTCCGAAGACCATGGGGAGCTACCCCATATGGGTGAGTCGGAATCACCCAGATGAGGTCTAGGCTAACCAAAAAGCAAAAAGGTACGTGTGAGTGGAATCACACAAATGGTGTCTAGCCTAACCTCGCAACAAAAAGGTATATGTGAGTGGAATCGCATAAATGGTGTCTAGACCAACCTTGCGGACAAAGAGATATGTATGAGTCGGAATCACACTCATGAGGTCTAGTCTAACCTTGCAAACAAAGAGAAATCGCACAATTTCTCGTCTAAATCATAAAATGATCGTCATGATCAACGAGAAGTGTCAATTACACTAAGCTAGTAAATATAAAAGTTTATCTTCGTGTCCCATAACCACTTGCTTAACTTAAATATTTACGAACAAACTGTAAATCTTCACTAGAAAATTATCACAAGAGGTTCAATCGAACAAGTCCAAGAATTAACCGACGAAGTGAACGCAAGCGTTTCATACCACTTGTTTTACTAAGCCGTTTAATTAGATTTCTCATCCGAGTGAGGTAAAGGTCTGTATATACTAGTAGATTGGAAAACGGTTTAAGAAAAGAGCTTTGTTATTGAAAATAGACTTGAAATAATTTTGTTGAAAGAGTTTTTCAGATAAGATCCCCTACGGAGGTGGGGTCCAAGGGGGCTGGCAACCCCCCAAGGTGGGGGTGCGGGGCAGCGCCCCGTCCAAAACGGTACGACTTAGTGAAGACCTAAGGGAGGATAGGATCGAGCGGCCTACGAGTATAAGGGGTCGAGCGACGTAGAGGTGTTCGCGACCTAACGACCTAAACAAGGTCGAGTGAGTTAAGGTGATGCACGACCTAACGTGTCACGCGACTTAACGAAGGGAAGGCCGAGCGACTTAAGGGGTCAAGCGACCTAACAGGAATGGCCAAGCGACCTAACAACCCAGGCAAGGTCGAGCGACCTAATGGAGCAAGCGACCTAAAGGAAGTGAGGTCGAGCGACTTAAAGTGGTAAGCATGCGGCCTAGGTGGACGCGACCTAATGGTCATGCGACCTAAGGGTTTAACACGCGAGCGACCTAAGGATTTTAACACGCGAGTGACCTATTAGTTTTAACACGCGAGCGACCTATCATCCCAAGGCCTACGACCTAACTCCGAACGAGCCAAATATGCAGGCAGATCAACCTATAGGCGAACGACCTAACGGTATAAAGGCCTAAACCATGCGAACGACTCAAGGTCATACGACCTAAAGGGGAACGACCAATGGTCACGCGACCTACGACCTAGGGGAAACGACCTAATTCCGGGGCATCATTCCGAGGCAGTGCAACCTAACTGCAGTTCTTCGCCAAAAACACTAAAAATTGGAGTTTTTCGCCAATCCAATCCAAACCAAATGCAAATGTACATGCTAAAGTGATGGGGAATCATTCCCAACAGTCCAATATAGTTATAGACTAGAATTATGAGATAAAAATCTCACCTTTGCACAAATTCAATGAAGAAGAAGCTTGAAGTCAATAGAGAAGTAACTACAAGCTTGAATCCAATGTCTTTACTTTGATTTTGGAGTTGGATGTTGAATTTGCTAATGAACTTGGGCTTGGAACTTTTATTTACCTTTCCACTCACCATTAATGCTAAAACTAGAGTTAGGTAGGAATTTATGAAGAGATGAGGAGAAGGGGTTGGAACTTAGGTTTAATAGGCTAAACCAACCCAAAGTCCAAAGCGGGAAAAGTTAGTGAAATTCCACTAACCCCAAACATATCAAAGTTTACACTTAAAAAGATTGTAAACGGTATTTCGAACTCAATGGAAGTGGTCTCGAGTCCTAATTTGTCCGTTTGCAAAAAGTAGCTTTTTGGACCAATATCCGATTAATGACAAAATATTTAAATAAAATATTTATATATAAAATCGATAAATATGCGGGTTGTTACAAACTCCCCTCCTTAAAGAAATTGCGTCCTCGCAATATATAAGATGGATATAAAAAGTAACAACCATAAAAGCATATTAACACGAAAGAAATTTGAAATAATAAGTTCACCTCAAAGAGCAGGAGTAAGCAAGTCCGGATGTGTTCGCTCGATGAATTCTCTGGATTCCCAAGAGCAATCCTTAGGATTTGAGGACCATTGAACCTTCACAAGCGGAACATCTTTATTTCGAAGTCGTTTGACCTCCGAAGCAATAATTCGAATAGGATGCTGCTCGTAAGTTAAATTCGGCGAAACTTCAATTTCTTCCACAACACCAGGCTCAAGAATAGAATCGGAATCTCGTAGGCATTTCCGTAACTGAGAGACAAGAAACACGTCATGCATAGCAGAAAACTGAGCCGGTAATGTAAGGCAATAAGCCATAGAACCAATACATTCAGTGATAGGAAATGGCCCAATATATCGCGGTGCTAACTTTCCCGATCGACTGAAACGTACAACACCTTTCATAGGTGAAACACAAATAAAAACAAAATCTCTCACAGAAAATTCTAACTTCCTTCTTCGATTATCGGCATAGGATTTTTGTCTACTCTGGGCTTCTTTCATCCTATGTCGAATAAGTTCAATCTTCTCTGTGGAATCACGAATAAAGTCTGGACCTAAAACCAGCTTCTCACCAGCCTCAAGCCAACAAGAAGGAGATCGACATGGCCTTCCATAGAGTGCCTCGAAAGGTGCCATACCAATACTAAATTGGAAGCTATTATTATAGGAAAATTCAACAAGTGAAATATGATCTTCCCAACTTCCACCAAAATCGAGCACACAAGCACGAAGAAGATCTTCAAGAGTTTGATTCACACGCTCGGTTTGTCCATCGGACTGGGGGTGATAAGCAGTGCTAAAATTAAGCTTCGTTCCTAAAGCTTTTTGAAGACTCTTCCAAAATCCACTAGTAAACAATGGATCTCGATAGCTAACATGTAACGAAAACGGATTTTCGCCCGCTCGAAAATCGACATCCATACTTCATATCATATTCAAATGCCATAGATTCGACCGTTCAAATCCGATTCGCCGGAGCTTACAACAACATTAAGTAAACAACACAGCGGAATAAAAGAATAATACATTGATATACAACACAGATACAATATCTGATACAATGAATATCAATATACATCAGAGATATGATACAATAAAATAGCAGCGGAAAAGGAAAATAGATAACACTAGCAGCGGAACAAATAACTCTAAGATAGTCTTCAAGGAAGAACTCCAAAAAATGCAACTCCATCTCCAAGAACCAATCCAGCAATAGCTCGAACTCCCAATAACGATGCACCTAGCTCAGCAAGACTGGCGTGATCCAAAGACTGAACTAACTCCAGATAATCCACTACATCAAACCATATGAAAAACCCAACTCTAGACAGCTCGTGTAGAAAAATTTTGAGCACCCAGAGTTTAGGAAAGAAACAATAAACTCCGGATCAGTCGTGGGACTGGTATGAGCAACAAAAACAGTTTATCTTTAAAAACAAACAACAAAAGAATTTTAAAGTCAATTCGCAATGCTTTTGGAAAATGAAACTACCATAAGGCCTCCCGCACACACACACAATGCAAACGCAGAATTGGAGGAGATTTCTCCTTATGATAGTCAAGGATGCTTGATACGCATTAAAAAGAAACATTTGATATTATTACTAGTGCATAGTGTAGTAAAAAATCATTTCGAAAGTAAAGATATAAATCTTAGCCAACATACGACCATTATCGTATGCCTATTATAGCTACCATCTAAACAGTGGGGCGCCACCATAAGTAAATGGCAGGTTCTACAACTAACACTGTACAAGGCTCGTATTGTTTCTTTGGATTTCCAACAAATGGTCAGGCCAAGGAACTTCCCATTGCCACATGAGAACACCTCTGGAAGGATGTCCCCGAGAACCAAACCGGATCTCTGCCAACACAAGACCGGGTTACCCCTAACTGGGTAACCACTGACACGAGTATGCCATCCCTCGGTCGTAACCAACCTTTATCCGGGATCCCGATAACCAACTACCACAAAGTAATAAATTCGCAGTAACCACATAGGTTAAATATCTGGGCTCCATACCATGATACCACCTCTATCCAGAAGGAAATGCACATACCCTAAGGGGCGCTACCCCCAATAACCTTGCTGCATCTTCCCTGTTTCGACCATTTCGGGGTGTGAGGCTCGACGAAGTCTCGTCCACAAAACCACGCTTTATACAAAAGCTGTGCTTTGGGTCAACAAATGATCATAGAAATGATCACAAAGATAAATGATCAAACAAATGATCATATCACAAATGATCAAACAATGATCATTTCACCGCAACACTCAGCATGTCACATTACCAAATTGGGAGTATATCACTAATAACCTTCAACTATATAACCTCTGAGCTCGTATGTCTCAGAGAAGGGTGTTAAGCTAAGAGAATAAATTCTCCACCACCAACAGAAATATATTTGAAAGAAATCAGCTTTATATCTCAATTTGTAATATCAGATATACTATCCATACAAGTCTGTTCCGGGATCGAACAGAACAGAAGGCACTTACAAAGAAGTCCTTGCAATCGGATAATCTATAATCACGTCCGGATTTCCCATCACATATGGAGATCTCTATACCGGGGATCATCCAGTGCAGAGACAATCGACAATAAACCCTTTCGTTTTCGAAAATATCCGGTCTTCACCACCGGTCTTCACATGCTATCCATAACGACGTATCAGATATTCGGAATGGGATATACGACACAAAGGTCCTCTCCCCGCTAAACCGAATAGTGAGCGCAGTATTTAAAAACATATGGATATGGGATTTCAATTAAGTCACAACTTAAAACCCAAAAACTTTCCTTTTCAACTGGTTTAAACCAATTACCATTTCAAATCTTTATATTACAAAAAGATTTATTTCACAAAGATCAATTCATAGACTTCAAAACAATTTCCATTCCAATTGGATTAACTCGTTAAATCTTTAAATCAAAGATTTAACTTATAGCTTTCAAACCGTTTCTATAACTTGGAAATTATTTTCATTTTAAACTAGAAACCTTTTTAACACAAATTCGATGTTCATTTCTTATATGAAAGCTTTAATTATTTGAGAACAAATAGTTTTCGTTTCAGAAAAATCCAATTATATTTGCACAAGTTAAAGCCCTTGAATTTAAATTCAAATTCCTGAATCAATACATTTAAAGTAGTTTAACCCATATATAACCGGTATAACATTTTTAATCCCTATTTTCAAATCCTAGAATTCAATTTCAAATCTTGTATTTAAGTTTAAATCAAATTATTTAAATTTCAAACTTTATCAAGTTATTCAAAATAAATTTCATCTTTGAAATTCCGTTTCTAAAGCTTTTCACTTTAAACCCAATCCATTTCAAACCATTTGAATTTAAAAATTCAAATTCAAACTATTTTCAAAAATCTGTGACTTAATAGATTTCCTCGTGAAATCCATATTTGTGTGTATATGGTGTAGTCTAGGGGTTTCACACAGTAGTGCAACATCATTCAATCATCACAGATCAGAATACAGAAATATAGTTGATAAGCGGTATTAACTATCACGCTTATCGTTCATTCACATATCACAGATATATATATCACAGATAAGTAAATTACAGATCACAACATATATCAGGATGTATCACAAAGCATCATATATCAGGGATATCAAACAATCAAATCATCCAATAGAATCCAAATATTCATAAGTAAGATAAATTAATATCTGATTATAATTAATTTATACCAGGTTAATTACTTATGAATAAACTACAAATCTTAGTTAATTAATAATAAATTAATTGTAAACCATTTTAATTAATTATCTTTTAATCAATAATTAATTATTCCTAATTAATTATGTTAATTAATTAACCCTTAATTAATAAATCATCCCTTAATAACTTTCATTAATTAATTAACCTTTAATTAATTAATTATCCTCAAATTAATTACCTTAATTAATTTATCACATACATTAATTTTTCCTTTAATTAATTATTCTTTAATCATTTGATTTATCAATCTTTAATCATTAATAAATTATCCTTAATTAATTTAAGATAAACCATAATTTTCAACATATGAATTTTAAGTTTAAATAAACTTAAAAATTATCTTTTTATCACTTTTTATTAATTAAATGCTTCTTAATTAATTATATTAATTAATTAATTAACTAACCTTTTATTTATAATTAATTAACACTTATTAATCCAATTTTAAGCCAAAACAATTATCCTAAAACATGGGTTAAAAATATTTAAAATTTAAATCTGGTTTTAAAGTCAAAATCTGTTTTTATAACAAACCTGAGACCCACTTCGAGTCACACCCGAGAAAAATGCCTGAGTGCTTCGAGTTTTCCCCCAAACCAACTCGTGTGAGTATTTTTTTCAAAATTTTGTTTAAGTGTTGATCTAACCCGGCGCACAACTGAATGCACTCGAGTTAAGACTCGAGCCAAACCCAATATTACTCGATACTTCCTTCGAGTTATCTTCATCTTCCCAACTATAACCACCCAACCATAATCACCGACACATGCAAAAACGTGTGCACCTGCACCATCCACCGCCAATGTCCTGGCCACCACTGCCGTCGCCGTCAAGTCATCATTGACCCCCTCAACTCAATCCATCACCTAGCACCCATCGTTTCATTCAAAATCGAAATCGAGGCAACTCGATCAAATTGAAACGAGATACTCCGATCGAAAATCCCCTCGCACACCATCTTCCGACCACAGGAGCGTCACCCCCACCGGCTACATCTCCGACAAACCTCACACTAGCCTTCCCCTCAGTGTGGTTACACTCGATCAACTATGGAGGCTTCAGCGGTCAAAATTCTAAACCCCATCAAAACTAGGTCTACTGCCAAGAACTGATCGCCGCCGTCGCCACCGCCATTATTACCACCTCCGACCATTTTTCCAGGCACCTCCGTAGCCACCTCCACCACCTCACACAACCTCGACTACCCCAGTTCACCATCATGCCGGAATTTGACCAAATAATGTTTAGAATACAAAGTCGAACTGCTCTTAAATCCTAACACTAAAAATTACACTTTCAGCTTTGAAATTCATATTATAATGTATGAATTCAATTTACATGCCTGAAATCGTAAAATAAAATGTTTGAATTTTGACTTGTTTAAAGATTTGCTCAGATGTTTTGATTTCCAGAGGGATTTACAAGTTGCTTTATCTTAAATAGAATTTAAAAACTTAGTTTATAATCAAACAAACAACTTTTGTTTATATTTTAAATTCTATCAGCTATTAAATCTAAGGATGAGAATTTGTTTGCAAATCTGGTCTGGAAGAAACAAGAACAGAGGTAACTAAATTTGTACAGGCAGACATATATATATTTAAACATCAACATACATACACAGGAATGCATAAATATATATACACATCTCAGACAATAATTAAGCAACATATATACTTAAGTATTTTAAAATTTAAGTTACTCACTTGGAATGTGAAGTGGAGAAGAATAGATAACACTTATTGTTTGAAAAATGCAGATGATTCCCTTTTAAATCCTGTTTGTTGTTGATCTTGTTGTTTGAATTGATGTAGTTGCTTTTCTCTTTGTTTTCTGATCTTTGTTATGATTGTTGAACATATAAACTAAGACAAATCTCATGTATATAGAGAGGACATGCAGGCTCAAGTAAAGTACAGAGTATCATCATATTGTATAATTATTTTTATACAGGCTTGTACAACCCATGCTTTCCTCCTTCCTTCAAGGGTGGCTGAAGAGTAAGCATTTAATGAAAGCATGTTGCTTTGTATTTATAGCATGTCGTGTTCATGCTTGTTTACAGCTGATGCTGTTCACTTTATTTTACATGTAAGTGTTGTTTTTTTCTTTTTTTCTTTTGGCAAGTACTATTTTATTTTGTTAGTAGATTTTCATAATCTAATGTTTTGTTTGCTGAATACAGCACTTTACTCTAGTTTGGTTTACAACCTACTTATCTGGTTCACCTTTATATTTCTACACACTTATATTAAAATGTATATCTTTTCTTTTGTGATTTTGTTACAAACATACATTTCAAATTTCATTTCTATTCATAGTTTATATTATTAATATTTAACCTATCACCTATATTTTATTTTATTGTTTTGAAACAATCTCTTATTTGTTAGCTATTTTTATTTATTCGTTGTTATTATTTTTCATTTAAACTTTACTATCAAAATTGATTTAATTCCATACAACTTTGTAATATTAATATCAAAAATATTAAACTTCTGTTGAATTTCACAAATTAAATTTTAAAAATTCAAATAATTTACTAAATTAAATTTAACAAAATTCCGGGATGTTACATTATATATATATATATATATATATATATATATATATATATATATATATATATATATATATATATATATATTTCCCGTTTAACATCTATTTGAATCGGGGAAACTCGCATCCAATTATAATTAATTCTACAAATTTTTATTCAAAACTTCATTTAACTATCAGTTTAAATTAAATTAAAATCTAGGGTCGTTACAAACTTTCCCCCTTAAAAGAATTTCGTCCTCGAAATTCGCAGGCACGAAAACAACACAGAGATAGACAGATTCGATCTCCTATAATTCCTCGAACACACGTTATGGGTTCCAAATTCAAGTCGGAATATCTCAGAATACATACCAACTTGTCCCTCTTCGAACTTCAATCTTCACAAGAAATTATAATAGAATTCCAAATTCAGTTTTTTTTTCGATCAATCAATTTAACTAAATTTAAAATTTCCTATTTATTCAAAATTTTCAATTTCAAATTTCCACTTCCAAATTCATTAAAGTTTAAAAACGAAAAGCTGATAAGAAAACGATGAAGATACTAAGTAAGGATTTTCTACAACGATTCGTAGAGCCACCATCACACCGAAACTTCTTCTTATAGCTGGTACGAAGAAATCAAAAGAATTTTGAAACGAATCAAAGGAAATTGATAAGAAAGTTATTTCCACTGTTGCTGGGCATTGACCATTTATAGTTGTATTTCCATGTCCCCTATCTCGTTCTCTTCTTGCACTCATACTTACTATTAGTGAATAGGAAGAGAATTTACTGAGGCATTCAGACGAATATCTTTGGGATACACTCATTTTAGGGATACTTCACCCTATCTATAATGAGTTACTTAACGTGTTATACTCCTGAGCTAAAGTTTTACCTTAGCTCTGATACCAAATGTAAACGACCTCATTTCCGTCAGCAGCAACCGGTAGTCTTTGCAACCATCCCAGACCCACCGTGGCTTACACTAATATCCCAAACTTGCTTTTACGGCCAGCCTCTCGACTGTCTCAGCTTACGCCTAACCAACCCCCTAAAAGAGGACGTGTGGGGGCAAGAGTCTCCCGTTCGCCACCAAACTGCGAAGCGAGAACCCCCCATCACATAGCCCTAAGCTCAGCAAGACTGGCGTGATCCAAAGACTGAACTAACTCCAGATAATCCACTACATCTAACCATCTGAAAAACCCAACTCTAGACTGCTCGTGTAGAAAAATTTTGAGCACCCAGAGTTTAGGAAAGGAACAATAAACTCCGGATCAGTCGTGGGACTGGTATGAGCAACAAAAACAGTTTATCTTTAAAAACAAACAACAAAAGAATTTTAAAGTCAATTCGCAATGCTTTTGGAAAATGAAACTACCATAAGGCCTCCCGCACACACACACACACAATGCAAACGCAGAATCGGAGGAGATTTCTCCTTATCATAGTCAAGGATGCTTGATACGCATTAAAAAGAAACATTTGATATTATTACTAGTGCATAGTGTAGTAAAAATCATTTCGAAAGTAAAGATATAAATCTTAGCCAACATACGACCATTATCGTATGCCTACTATAGCTACCATCTAAACAGTGGGGCGCCACCATAAGTAAATGGCAGGTTCTACAACTAACACTGTACAAGGCTCGTATTGTTTCTTTGGATTTCCAACAAATGGTCAGGCCAAGGAACTTCCCATTGCCACATGAGAATGCCTATGGAAGGATGTCCCCGAGAACCAAACCGGATCTCTGCGAACACAAGGCCTGGTTACCCCTAACTGGGTAACTACTGACACGAGTATGCCATCCCCCGGTCGTAACCAACCTTTATCCGGGATCCCGATAACCAACAACCACAAATAATAAATTCGCAGTAACCACATAGGTTAAATATCTGGGCTCCATACCATTATACCACCTCTATCCAGAAGGAAATGCACATACCCTAATGGGCGCTACCCCCAATAACCTTGCTGCATCTTTCCTGTTTCGACCATTTCGGGGTGTGAGGCTCGACGAAGTCTCGTCCACAAAGCCACGCTTTATACAAAAGCTGTGCTTTGGTTCAACAAATGATCATAGAAATGATCACAAAGATAAATGATCAAACAAATGATCATATCACAAATGATCAAACAATGATCATTTCACAGCAACACTCAGCATGTCACATTACCAAATTGGGAGTATATCACTAATAACCTTCAACTATATAACCTCTGAGCTCGTATGTCTCAGAGAAGGGTGTTAAGCTAAGGGAATAAATTCTCCGCCACCAACAGAAATATATTTGAAAGAAATCAGCTTTATATCTCAATTTGTAATGTCAGACATACTATCCATACAAGTTTGTTCCGGGATCGAACAGAACCGAAGGCACTTACAAAGAAGTCCTTGCAATCCGGATAATCTCTAATCACGTCCGGATTTCCCATCACATATGGAGATCTCTATACCGGGGATCAGCCAGTGTAGAGACAATCGACAATAAACCCTTTCGTTTTCGAAAATATCCGGTCTTCACCACCGGTCTTCACATGCTATCCATAACGACGTATCACATATTCGGAATGGGATATACGACACAAAGGTCCTCTCCCCGCTAAACCGAATAGTGAGCGCAGTATTTAAAAACATATGGATATGGGATTTCAATTAAGTCACAACTTAAAACCCAAAAACTTTCCTTTTCAAACGGTTTAAACAAATTACCATTTCAAATCTTTATATTACAAAAAGATTTATTTCACAAAGATTAATTCATAGACTTCAAAACAATTTCCATTCCAATTGGATTAACTCGTTAAATCTTTAAATCAAAGATTTAACTTATAGCTTTCAAACCGTTTCTATAACTTGGAAATTATTTTCATTTTAAACTAGAAATCTTTTTAACACAAATTTGATGTTCATTTCTTATATGAAAGCTTTAATTATTTGAGAACAAATAGTTTTCCGTTTCAGAAAAATCCAATTATATTTGCACAAGTTAAAGCCCTTGAATTTAAATTCAAATTCCCGAATCAATACATTTAAAGTAGTTTAACCCATATATAACCGGTATAACATTTTTAACCCCCAGTTTCAAATCCTAGAATTCAATTTCAAATCTTGTATTTAAGTTTAAATCAAATTATTTAAATTTCAAACTTTATCAAGTTATTCAAAATAAATTTCATCTTTGAAATTCCGTTTCTAAAGCTTTTCACTTTAAACCCAATCCATTTCAAACCATTTGAATTTAAAAATTCAAATTCAAACTATTTTCAAAAATCTGTGACTTAATCGATTTCCTAGTGAAATCCTTATTAGTGTGTGTATGGTGTAGTCCAGGGGTTTCACATAGTAGTGCAACATCATTCAATCATCATAGATCAGAATACAGAAATATAGTTGATAAGCGGTATTAACTATCACGCTTATCGTTCATTCACAGATCACAGATATATATCACAGATAAGTAAATTACAGATCACAACATATATCAGGATGTATCACAAAGCTTCATATATCAGGGATATCAAACAATCAAATCATCCAATAGAATCCAAATATTCATAAGTAAGATAAATTAATATCTGATTATAAATAATTTATACCAGGTTAATTACTTATGAATAAACTACAAATCTTAGTTAATTAATAATAAATTAATTGTAAACCATTTTAATTAATTATCTTTTAATCAATAATTAATTATTCCTAATTAATTATGTTAATTAATTAACCCTTAATTAATAAATCATCCCTTAATAACTTTCATTAATTAATTAACCTTTAATTAATTAATTATCCTCAAATTAATTACCTTAATTAATTTATCACGTACATTAATTTTTCCTTTAATTAATTATTCTTTAATCATTTGATTTATCAATCTTTAATCATTAATAAATTATCCTTAATTAATTTAAGATAAACCATAATTTTCAACATATGAATTTTAAGTTTAAATAAACTTAAAAATTATCTTTTTATCACTTTTTATTAATTAATTGCTTCTTAGTTAATTATCTTAATTAATTAATTAACTAACCTTTTATTTATAATTAATTAACACTTATTAATCCAATTTTAAGCCAAAACAATTATCCTAAAACATGGGTTAAAAATATTAAAAATTTAAATCTGGTTTTAAAGTCAAAATCTCTTTTTATATCAAACCTAAGACCCACTTCGAGTCACACCCGAGAAAAATGCCTGTGCTTCGAGTTTTCCCCCAAACCAACTCGTGTGCGTATTTTTTTCAAAATTTTGTTTAAGTGTTGATCTAACCCGGCGCACAACTGAATGCACTCGAGTTAAGACTCGAGCCAAACCCATTATTACTCGATACTTCCTTCGAGTTATCTTCATCTTCCCAACTATAACCACCCAACCATAATCACCGACACACGCAAACACATGTGCACCTGCATCATCCACCGCCGATGTCCTGGCCACCACTGCCGTCGCCATCAAGTCATCATTGACCCCCTCAACTCAATCCATCACCTTGCACCCATCGTTTCATTCAAAATCTCGAGGCAACTCGATCAAATTGAAACGAGATACTCCGATCGAAAATCCCCTCGCACACCATCTTCCGACCACAGGAGCGTCACCACCATCGGCTACATCTCCGACAAACCCCACACTAGCCTTCCCCTCAGTGTCGTTACAATCGATCAACTCTGGAGGCTTCAGCGATCAAAATTCTAAACCCCACCAAAACTAGGTCTACTGTCAAGAACTAGTCGCCGCCGTCGCCGCCGCCATTATTACCACCTCCTACCATTTTTCCAGGCACCTCCGTAGCCTCCTCCACCACCTCACACAACCTCGACTACCCCAGTTCACCATCACGCTGGAATTTGACCAAATAATGTTTAGAATACAGAGTCGAACTGCTCTTAAATCCTAACACTAAAAATTACACTTTCAGCTTTAAAATTCATATTATAATGTATGAATTCAGTTTACATGCCTGAAATCGTAAAATAAAATGTTTGAATTTTGACTTGTTTAAAGATTTGCTCAGATGTTTTGATTTCCAAAGGGATTTACAAGTTGCTTTATCTTAAATAGAATTTAAAAACTTAGTTTATAATCAAACAAACAACTTTTGTTTATATTTTAAATTTTATCAGTTATTAAATCTAAGGATGAGAATTTGTTTGCAAATCTGGTCTGGAAGAAACAAGAACAGAGGTAACTAAATTTGTACAGGCAGACATATATATATATATTTAAACATCAACATACATACACAGGAATGCATAAATATATATACACATCTCAGACAATAATTAAGCAACATATATACTTAAGTATTTTAAAATTTAAGTTACTCACTTGGAATGTGAAGTGGAGAAGAACAGATAACACTTATTGTTTGAAAAATGCAGATGATTCCCTTTTAAATCCTGTTTGTTGTTGATCTTGTTGTTTGAATTGATGTAGTTGCTTTTCTCTTTGTTTTCTGATCTTTGTTATGATTGTTGAACGTATAAACCAAGACAAATCTCATGTATATAGAGAGGACATGCAGGCTCAAGTAAAGTACAGAGTATCATTATATTGTATAATTATTTTTATACAGGCTTGTACAACCCATGCTTTCCTCCTTCCTTCAAGGGTGGCTGAAGAGTAAGCATTTAATGAAAGAATGTTGCTTTGTATTTATAGCAGGTCGTGTTCATGCTTGTTTACAGCTGATGCTGTTCACTTTATTTTATATGTAAGTGTTGTTTTTTTCTTTTTTTCTTTTGGCAAGTACTATTTTATTTTGTTAGTAGATTTTCATAGTCTAATGTTTAGTTTGCTGAATACAACACTTTACTCTAGTTTGGTTTACAACCTACTTATCTGGTTCACCTTTATATTTCTACACACTTATATTAAAATGTATATCTTTTCTTTTGTGATTTTGTTACAAACATACATTTCAAATTTCATTTCTATTCATAGTTTATATTATTAATATTTAACTTATCGCCTATATTTTATTTTATTGTTTTGAAACAATCTCTTATTTGTTAGCTATTTTTATTTATTCGTTGTTATTATTTTTCATTTAAACTTTACTATCAAAATTGATTTAATTCCATACAACTTTGTAATATTAATATCAAAAATATTAAACTTCTGTTGAATTTCACAAATTAAATTTTAAAAATTCAAATAATTTACTAAAGTAAATTTAACAAAATTCCGAGATGTTACATTATATATATATATATATATATATTTTCCAGTTTAACATCTATTTGAATCGGGGAAACTCGCTTCCAATTATAATTAATTCTACAAATTTTTATTCAAAACTTCATTTAATTATCAATTTAAATTAAATTAAAATCTAGGGTCGTTACATAACAATAGAAGTAGGAACTCCTTGCAATTTAACAATTTCTTTGATAAAGAGTTTGGCCAAAAAAGGAACGGTTCGGTTAGACCGAACGGGAATAAAATGGGCGGATTTAGTAAGTCTATCAACGATCACCCATAAGCTATCATGACCCGAACGAGAACGGGGAAGGCCATCTATAAAATCCATGGAAATTTTGTCCCACTTCCAAATTGGAATTTCTAAAGGTTGCAATAACCCACCAGGCCTTTGATGTTCGGCCTTGACAAGTTGGCAAGTCATGCAACACTTAACAAAGTTAGAAATATCAGATTTAATTCCTTCCCAATAATAAAGTCGCTTCATATCAGCGTACATTTTACTACTACCGGGATGAATGGTGAATTTAGAACGATGGGAATCTTCTAAAATATCTTTACGAAGATCACCAATATTTGGTACGATAAGTCTACCAAATTTTCGAATGCCGCCACGAGAATCAATATCAAAGTCTTTCAAACCTTCAATATCAATTTTATCCTGAACATTTTTGCCAAGAAGAGCCAATTCAGGATCTAGCCCTTGAGCTTCAAGAATGTGGTCTAAAAGAGAAGGATGAGCCTCAAGGCTACATAAAACAAGTGATGAGCATAAATCGGATACGCGCTCTCGAATCTCACAAGTGGACAAAATCTCGAGATCGTTCCATTCGGATATCATCATAGAAACAACCGCTTGTTGTTTACGGCTAAGAGCATCGACGACACGATTACCCTTACCGGGGGTATAAAGAATATCAAGATCATAAGGTGCAAGGAACTCGAGCCAACACTGTTGACGCAAATTAAGTTCCTTTTGAGAAAATAAATATTTCAAAGACTTATGATCCGTGTAAAGAATAAATTTCTCTCCCAACAGATAATGACGCCAAATTTGAAGGGCGAAAACAATAGCCGCGAGTTCTAAATCATGTGTGGCATATCTAGTCTCGGCCGGCTTTACTTTCCTAGAAGCATAAGCAATAACACGTTCTTTTTGCATAAGAACGGCACCCAAACCAACGTGACTAGCAACAGTATAAACAACAAAATATTGATTCCCTTCAGGAATAACAAGAATAGGAGCATCGGAAAGGAGTTCTTTCAATTTCTGAAAAGAGGCTTCACATTTGTCCGACCAAATGTATTTAACTCCCTTCTTAGTCAAGCCAGTAAGAGGCACGGCAATCTTAGAAAAGTCTTTAATGAAACGACGGTAATAACCCGCCAATCCGAGAAAACTACGAATCTCTGTCACACTCTCCGGTCTCTTCCAATCTTGAATCGCTTCAATCTTTGAAGGATCCACGGAAATTCTGGGTTCGGAAATAATATGACCGAGAAATTTCACACGAGATTGCCAAAAGTGGCATTTAGAAAATTTTGCCTTTAATTGTTTACTCCTAAGAGTTTCCAATACAATCCGAAGATGCTTTTCATGCTCCTCTTCGGTTTTAGAATACACATGGATATCATTAATTAAGATGAGAACAAACCGTTCGAGGAAAGCCTTGAAAACTCGATTCATGAGGTCAACGAAGTAAGCCGGAGCATTCGTTAAACCAAATGGCATAACAAGCCATTCATAAGATCCATAACGAGTACGGAACGATGTCAAAGGAATACTATCCTCAGCAATACGAAGCTGATGAAAACCGGTAGCCAAGTCCAACTGTGAAAAGACCCTAGCTCCGCTAAACTGATCAAATAGATCATCAATCCGAGGTAAAGGATATTTATTTTTAATAGTCAGATCGTTAAGCTTGCGATAGTCAACGCAAAGCCTAAGCGTACCGTCGGATTTCTTCATGAAAATAGCCGAAGCTCCCCAAGGCGAGGAACTAGAGCGAATAAATTGCTTCATCTCCAATTCGGACAATTGTTTGCGCATCTCCTCATTTTCCTTATTGGACATGCGATAAGGAGGACGAGTAATAGGTTGAGCTCCAGAAACAAGATTAATTATGAACTCAATTGCTCGTTTAGGTGGTAAACCTAAAACGGGCTCGAATATGTCGGAAAATTCACGAACAACGTGAATACGAGAAACAATATCATCTTCATCATCATCATCGTCATCACGAGGATTTAAAGAATATAAAGATGCCACCAAACAGGATTCTGAATATTTAAGATTAACAGAAATCTGATTAACAAACAGTGGATCTCGGAGATGAATAGTCCGCTCAGGACATAGGATATGGGCTGGATAACAGTTAAGCCAATCCATTCCCAAAATTTTTCCAAAGCCTAAGTAATGCATGACATGCAAATCGGCTAGGAAAGAAAAATCACATAAAATAATCTCCACATCTTTACAAAGCAAACTAAGAGTTGCGGACCCACCAACCGGATTCGCGATTCTTAAAGAAGTCATTGAAGCAACAACATTTAAAGAAAAAGTATCAACAAGTTCTTTTGATATAAAACAATGGGATGCACCTGTATCAAAGAGAACTCTAATATGTTGATCATGAAATAAAATAATACCATCAAGAATGGAATGAGAAATACCTTGGCTACGTGATGTGTTGCCAGGGGCTTGAGCCACATTCAACTTTCCTTCCTTCTTGCCTTCACGTTTGAGGCATTGATGTATGTAATGATCCGGGCTCTTACAATAGCGACAAGATTTAGGGTTAGAGCACTTATTCGCAAAATGATCCCCAGATCCACAGTTGAACCATCTCGCACCACTAGGAGAAGGAGACTTTGCCGCAGGGGTTTCTTGCTTACCCTTTTTATTGGGATAAGGGCCTTTGAATTTACTGGGCCTCTTTTTGTTGTTGAAGTTGGGTTTGGAAGCTACTACTTCAACATCACTTTCTTTATCAGCCTCTTCCAAACGAAGAGCGATATCTATAAGTTGGTCGAAAGGAACTTCTAACTTTAGAAGTAATGGCTTCTTGAGGCTTTTGTTTAAGCCATAAACGAACCTCTGGTTCTTCTTCAATGGGGTGTTGATGTATTCAACCCCATATTTGGAAAGCGATTCAAAGGCTGCGACGTAATCAGTCACAGAGGACTCACCTTGAACAAGGTCTATAAAGCGTCGAGCCAGAGTTACCTTCTCTGCTTCTGGTACAAATTTTAACTTGAAGCGTGTCCGGAATTGCTCCCAGGTAAGGTCCGCTTCGTTGACTTCAGAAATAAGAAGTTCATACCAGTCCAATGCTCTCTCTTGGAGCATACTGGAAGCAACCTGAACACGGTGAAGATCGACGAGATTCATGCGAATGAAGATTCGATCGCAGGTCCTTAACCAAGCCTGGACCTCGATGACAGTTTCAGAACCTTTAAATGGCTTCCTACCCAGGTTGGTGTAATCATTGCACAAACGTGCAAACCCAGATTTAGGGTGAGTAGGTTCCGGATTAGAACCAGCTGCTTGAGCATTCGTGACAAGGTTAAGAAGTTTCTGGGTAGTCATAAAAACTCCATCTTGGGGTGGAGCACTGGATGGTCCAGCTCTTGGACGACCAGGTCTAACCATTTCTCTTCCCTAAGAAAGAAAGAAGAGAAAGAAGAAGATTATTCACTAATGAATATCAAGCAATCTTGCTAGATAAAACAAGGAATCATAAAGGATATAGGATGAATCGGTACGACGACTCGAATTAATCCTAAGACATAACTCCTAAGGTGGACTTAGGACGATGATCCTTGTTAAGTTATTGTACATTGTTCCGAAGTTTGGCTCTGATACCAAGCTGTGACGCCCCACCTCTATACCCACGCTAGCCAAGAACACTACGGTGTAGTGCTGTCAACTAGCATGGAGAATAAGGCTGTTGAGGAGCGACCATCCATGTGATTGCTTATCACATGGTGGCTATAAATAATCTTCGAAAACAAACATACAAATAAGCATAGCACAAATCAGTCACAGACATCCATATCACAAAGGCGGAAGAAGATATGAATATATAACTAACACATGAAAGTGTACATCAGGGTAGTGGTCAAAAAGATCCACAATAATACAAAAGAATAGCAACACGTGCTATACAAAAGAATACAACTATGAGTCTATATCTCAAGTGTATACAACAAAAACTGCTAATTTAAATAGTTAGCCAAAAGTCAGAGTAGCGAATACCGGGAAGAAGTCAAGCAGAAGCACCTGTAACATCTCGGTCTGACCCGAGTATTATTTAAGAAAATAATAAACGGATCAGTCTAGCTATAAATATCAGATGACATGGTATAAAATAAAAGATATGGCATAAACATAAAATATCCATACTGACATACTACTATAAGTATGCAAATGATGATCAACAGAAGATCAATCAATAAGAGATTAATCAATATCACAAGAATCTTCTCAAAGATCCAAAGAGGGCATCATACCCTAAACTTGTACTCATAACAAGTCAATGACATAAATTCCAGAATCAACACAAGAAATCCAGAAATCATAGAAAAAGGGAAAGAGGCCTATCACATGACGGTCCGAAGACTATGGGGAGCTACCCCATATGGGTGAGTCGGAATCACCCAGATGAGGTCTAGGCTAACCAAAAAGCAAAAAGGTATGTGTGAGTGGAATCACACAAATGGTGTCTAGCCTAACCTCGCAACAAAAAGGTATGTGTGAGTGGAATCACACAAATGGTGTCTAGACTAACCTTGCGGACAAAGAGATATGTGTGAGTCGGAATCACACTCATGAGGTCTAGTTTAACCTTGAAAACAAAGAGACATCACACAATTGCTAGTCTAAATCATAAAATGATCGTTATGATCAACGAGAAGTGTCAATTACACTAAGCTAGTAAATATAAAAGTTTATCTTCGTGTCCCATAACCACTTGCTTAACTTAAATATTTACGAACAAACTGTAAATCTTCACTAGAAAATTATCACAAGAGGTTCAATCGAACAAGTCCAAGAATTAACCGACGAAGTGAACGCAAGCGTTTCATACCACTTGTTTTACTAAGCCGTTTAATTAGATTTCTCATCCGAGTGAGGTAAAGGTTTGTATATACTAGTAGATTGGAAAACGGTTTAAGAAAAGAGCTTTGTTATTAAAAATAGAGTTGAAATCATTTTGTTGAAAGAGTTTTTCAGATAAGATCCCCTACGGAGGGAGGGTCCAGGGGGGTGGCAACCCCCTAAGGTGGGGGTGCGAGGCAGCGCCCCGTCCAAAACCGTATGACTTAGTGAAGACCTAGGGGAGGATAGGATCGAGCGGCCTATGAGTATAAGGTGTCGAGCGACGTAGAGGTGTTCGCGACCTAACGACCTAAAGAAGGTCGAGCGAGTTAAGGTGATGCGCGACCTAACGTGTCACGCGACTTAACGAAGGGAAGGCTGAGCGACTTAAGGGGTCATGCGACCTAACAGGAATGGCCAAGTGACCTAACAACCCAGGCAAGGTCGAGCGACCTAATGGAGCAAGCGACCTCAAGGATGTGAGGTCGAGCGACTTAAAGTGGTAAGCATGCGGCCTAGGTGGATGCGACCTAATGGTCATGCGACCTAAGGGTTTAACACGCGAGCGACCTAAGGATTTTAACACGCGAGCGACCTATCAGTTTTAACATGCGAGCGACCTATCGGTTTTAACACACGAGCGACCTATCATCCCAAGGCCTAACGACCTAACTCTGAACGAGCCAAATATGCAGGCAGATCAACCTATAGGCGAACGACCTAACGGTATAAAGGCGTAAACCATGCGATCGACTCAAGGTCATACGACCTAAAGGGGAACGACCTAAGGTCACACGACCTACGACCTAGGGGAAACAACCTAATTCCGAGGCGTCATTCCGAGGCAGTGCGACCTAACTGCAGTTTTTCGCCAAAAACACTAAAAATTGGAGTTTTTCGCCAATCCAATCCAAACCAAATGCAAATGTACATGCTAAAGTGATGGGGAATCATTCCCAACAGTCCAATATAGTTATAGACTAGAATTGTGAGATAAAAATCTCACCTTTGCACAAATTCGATGAAGAAGAAGCTTGAAGTCAATAGAGAAGCAACTACAAGCTTGAATACAATGTCTTTACTTTGATTTTGGAGTTGGATGTTGAATTTGCTAATGAACTTGGGCTTGGAATTTTAATTTCCCTTTCCACTCACCATTAATGCTAAAACTAGAGTTAGGTAGGAATTTATGAAGAGATGAGGAGAAGGGGTTGGAACTTAGGTTTAATAGGCTAAACCAACCCAAAGTCCAAAGCGGGAAAAGTTAGTGAAATTCCACTAACCCCAAACGTATCAAAGTTTACACTTAGAAAGATTGTAAACGGCATTTCGAACTCAATGGAAGTGGTCTCGAGTCCTAATTTGGCCGTTTGCAAAAAGTAGCTTTTCGGACCAATATCCGATTAACGACAAAATATTTAAATATAAAATCGATAAATATGCGGGTTGTTACACGAATGTTGAGTAAAACATCGTTACGACGACCCAAAATCACTAGTGTAGGGATTTGAACTTAAAATAGATATATAAATCCCAATACTATATAAAACATTTCTTTTCGGAAATCATTTACTATAACAACAGTGTTATAGTCCACTATTCCCTTCTATTTCTCAAAAACATCTATTTCAACAATAAATGTTGAAATCTATGTATTCGATACTTAACGCATTTTAAAACATCTTTAAAACAATTAACTTCATTTTATAATATTCATTTTCCCAAAACATATCCATTTTATTTAATAATATATTCACTATCCAAAACCGTGAATATACTTCACTAACCAAATTCAATATTTTCTACACATTTTATTTCAAAGATAATTCGCAACCCGAAATCGCGAATATATCTCCTTTAATAACCTTTTATATTAAATTTATCAAATTCAATTGATTTCGGATTTATAAACAATGTTTATAAATTCCATTTCTATTTATAAAAACTTCAATTATAAAACCCCTTTTATAAATCAATTCAATTTATAACTCAACTTTATACCCAAAAATCCGATTTATAAGTTAATTATTTATAAGTCTTTTGTTTTACAAAATCTATTCATTTCATAACTTCACAAATTATAAATCTATAAATTTTATTCACTTGTGAAATCCATTTATACTTCATTTTAACACTTAATAAAACTCGTTTCACAATTCATATATTTTTAATTTATAAATATTAATCTTAGAAATCTTTTATATAAACCGTTTATAATAATTTAAAAATCTCAATTTAAATAAACCAATCCTTTTAATAATTTACAAAACATTACTTAAAACTTATATAACTCCAAAATCAACTCAATTACTTTTTCCAAAAATATAACTTTTATAACAATAAAATTATAATGTTTATTTATTTTAACAATTCAAAATTTAATAAAACATATACTTTCAAAAATCACTTTAAAATTCTTTTTAAAATCAAAATCATATTTTTAAAACTTCAAAAATGGATCCGATGATGCAACAGCAACAAATAGTCAATCACGATAACAAAGACATCATATATCAGTATATGATAATCAATAAATATCACAATATCTGTAAATAAATCAATACAGTTGAGGAATCCAGTTGGATCCCTCCAACCTGTATTCCTGCATCCAAAGATGTTAGCACAATACCAATTCCGTTCCAATACGGAATATTGCGGTATATAGGATTTATAAAATATTATCCGCTATTATGCGACGCAATAGGGTCTCATCCGCTATATAATGCGGGAAATCAACTCCAAGTACATTAATAATACCAATTTCACTTTGCAGTGAAATATTCGAGGTGTATGTTTTTTATAAGTAACCTCCGCTTACTAATAGCGTATAATGTCTATTTAACAATCAATAGATAACAATCATCATTCAAACATACAATCAAGAAATTTTAAATATAACTATTTAAAATTTAAATCGAAACAGATTCGATTGAGTGAGAAGTTCTTACCTTGATTCCAATTTCGGTTTCAACGTTTTATTTCGAATAAAATTAAACGTGCGTTTAATTTCACCCGAAATTTTCACTAGCTCCAAATGACTCCAATCAAGTTCCATAGCGTAGTGCTCGTCCATGCGAACCTAACGCAATTCGTTTCGTGCATTTTCGACCTCGTATGAAAAAAGATATGATAGTTTAAAGTTTACACGTTTCGTGCAATAGGGTCTCATCCGCTATATAATGCGGGAAATCAACTCCAAGTACATTAATAATACCAATTTCACTTTGCAGTGAAATATTCGAGGTGTATGTTTTTTATAAATAACCTCCGCTTACTAACGGCGTATAATGTCTATTTTAACAATCAATATATAACAATCATCATTCAAACATACGATCAAGAAATTTTAAATATAACTATTTAAAATTTAAATCGAAACAGATTCGATTGAGTGAGAAGTTCTCACCTTGATTCCAATTTCGGTTTCAGCGTTTTATTTCGAATATTAAACGTGCGTTTAATTTCATCCGAAATTTTCACTAGCTCAAAACGACTCCAATCCAGTTCCATAGCGTAGTGCTCGTCCATGCGAACCCAACGCAATTCGTTTCGTGCATTTTCGACCTCGTATGAAAAAAGATATGATAGTTTAAAGTTTACACGAATTTATATAATATAATTGTTCACTATTTTTTTTAAACCTTTCTGATCGTAGACGTTCGTTTCTGGCAAGGCAATCTCGGCCGCATTTTGCTTTATCTTCTCCATCAGGAACTCACGATCGAAACTAACCCAAACGGCCGCCACTTTTCTTTGATTTTTTCGCAACCCCCACCGTCCCCTAGAGATTGATCAACACCCACCACGATGGAGCCTACGCTCGCGCGCACCCATAGCTCGAAAATGAGCAAGCTCGGTTCCTCCTTTGCATAGAAAAACGTGCATGACTTGACCACGTTCTCGGCCCAAATTCGCCTCCAAACAATGATGATTGCTCGAATCCAACGTTGGATAGGTAGATCTCGCTACGATCTACAACTTTGCAGTTGACAACTTCCTCTAATTGCTGATGGATTGAAAGAAATTTGAGGAAGAACATTAGAAATTTTCGGCCATTGATGATATATGTGGCGGCTAGGGTTATTTCTGATTAGGGTTTGCAATTGTGAAATATTGAGGTGCTTTTATAGAAAATTTCCATGCACTATTCACCCGAATTTTTTTCGAACACCAAACGAAGCGTGCCGGTAGGCGTTTCTAAGGTTTACCTCGCGTTCTGGACACAATGGAACGTGTTTCGGAGGCCAATTCGATCATATGTGCGAGTTACAGCAATAAACGATCGATTTTAAATTAAATCGATTTAAACTAATTTCTATGCGTTTTGGCTTGCCCTGGACAAACGGTAAATCCGATTGACACGAAATTTGAAATCATGCAATAATTTAACATTACGGATCCGATGAAACTATTTTCATCGAAATCCGAGACTGTTTGAAAAATGGCTATTTTAACTCGCCAATTAAATATTAAAATATTCAATTTTCACAATTTAACTTTTAATTCGATTTTAAAAGTTCACAAACATTGTTCTAACTTCAATATGATTAAATAAAATTTTACAAATCAATTTTAATCATATTAAACCCAATTTTCAACTATTTCTATATTTTCAATATTAAATTATCGATTTAATTATCCAATTAAATCCAATTATTCGAAAAATAAATTATTCGACTTATAAATTTTACTCATTAATATTTGAAATCAATTAAATATACAAATTTTAATTAATAGAAATTCTGGGTCGTTACAAACTACCCCCCTTAAAAGAATTTCGTCCTCGAAATTACCAAGTAAGAAAAAGTTACAGAACCCATTAACTTTCCAAAACAATTTGTCCGAATTAAGTTTCAAATTCATTTGAGTGTTTAACTTTCTCAAAATCTGTAGTTAAACTTCTTACAAAATCTTCACTAAGTTTCCAAATCATACTTAGTTATCTTTTCAAACTTTTCCAATTTTCTCAAAAATATTCTAATGCCTTAAATTTTCGGAAAAATTTGCCAGAGTCTCCTTTGCGCGGCTCGATCCGAAAAAAAATGACAGTATATATATCACAAATATACATCTCATCAAGTGATGAGGCATCCCGAAGGGAAAAAAGTATAAAAGTACGGTATGTAATCCGAGATATGTACCTTTATTTTATTAGCGAGCATATACGGCTAATATAGCACGAAATCTAGCTCCAAATGCGAAGCAAGCGCAATCCGCACCTACTAAACACTCAACAAACCATGAGAAACATGCATATATGGAAATAATATCAATATACATCATATAGCAACATAATAACTACATGGGCCAACATAAATTGTGTTAAACATCATTATTTACTCGTGTTGACCAGAATCCATATACCACTCAACAAACCAATCATCACAATATAAAAAAAATTCATATTCACTAACAAATACGCACTCATATATATTATTACACTCACACTCGTTCTAGAGTACTACTGACTCTATCTCTAATGAGTAATTCCCAACAGAGCCATGGTTGTCACTTAACCATATGCTCTAATACCAAATGTAACGTTTCCGACTTTTCGACACTCCAAAACCGACATCAATACGTCCACTGTATCAACTGTCGAGAAATCGAAGGCCGGAAAACCGTACCGTTAGGGTTAAAGAAGAAGTAAAAGATAGAAGAAGAGAGAAAAAGATAGAACAGAACAAGAAGAAACAACAGAACAATATCAGAATCTCACAATCGCAGCGGAACAACATATAATAGATAAATGAATAATCTTTAAAACAAAGAACTATATCAGTTATTACATCACATCATATTAAATTACATTATCAGAGTGTACGACAACAAACAACAACAAACAGTGGAAAAGAAATACTATATACTAGTGAATACGCCATGCCATCCAGCTTGCCTCCAGCAACTCCTGAATTCCAGAATATCCCGATAACCTGACTCTTGACTGCCCGTGTGGAAATTGGTAGGCACCCAGAGTTTAGGAAGGGAAACAATAAACTCCAAGTCAGCCATGGGACTGGTGTGAGAACTTAAAATAGTTTATCTTCAAAAACAAACAAAGAAATATTTTAAAATAGATTCGCAATGCTTTTTGGAAAATGAGACTACCATAAAGCCTCCCGCACACACACAATGCAAACGCAGAATCGGAGGAGATTTCTCCTTATGATACTCAAAGATGCTTGATACGCATTTAAAAGAAACATTTGATATTATTAATAGTGCATAGTGTAGAAAATATTTCGAAAGTAAAGATATAAATCTTAGCCAACATAGGCATTTCGCACTTATGCCTACTATAGCTACCATCCAAACAGTGGGGCGCCACCATAAGTGAATGATAGGTTCTACAACTAAAACGGTACAAGATCGTATTGTTTCTTTGGATTTCCAACGAACGGTCAGGCCAAGGAACTTTCCATTGCCACATGGGTACGCCTCTGGAAAGACGACCCGAGAACCTAACCGGATCTCTGCCAACACAAGGCCGGGTTACCCTTCAAACTGGGTAACTACTGACATGAATATGTCATCCCCCGGTCGTAATCGACCTTCATCCGAGGATCCTCGATTCCAACAACCACAAAGTAATAAATTTGCAGCAACAACATAGGTTAAGTATCTGGGCTCCATACCATGACACCACCTCTATCCAGAAGGAATGACATACACTAAAGGGGCGCTACCCCCTAATAACCTTGCTGCATCCTTCCTGTTTTGACCATTTCTGGGGTGTGAGGTCCGACGAAGTCTTGTCCACAAAGCCATGCTTTATACAAAAGCTGTGCTTTGATCACATATGCTCAACAACACTTCGTATGCCACATTACCAATTTGGGAATGTATCACTAGTAACCATTAACTACATAACCTCTGAGCTCGTACGTCTCAGAGAAGGGTGTTAAGCTAAGAGAATAAATTCTCCGCCACCAACAGAAATATATTTGATAGAAACCAGCTTTACATCTCAAATTGTAATGTCAGACACACAATCCATACAAGTCCATTCCGGGATCGAACGGAACCGAAGGCACTTCCAAAGAAGCCCTTGCAATTCAGATATTCACTAATCACGTCTGGACTTCCCGTCACTAAGGGTGATAAAACCTTTATATCGGAGATCAGCCGATGCAGAGTCATTCGACGGTAATCCTTCCGTTTTCCAAAATATCCGGTCTTCAACACCGGTCTTCAAATGCAATCCATAATGACGTATCACTATTCGGAATAGGTTATAGGACTCAAAGGTCCTTTCCCGGCTAACCCGAATAATGAGCGCTTATTTTAAAAATAAGTGTGGCATTCAGATTTAAGCAAATCACAACAAATACCCATTTAAAGGTAATTATTGATAGTTAACTATCAATAGGTATGCACAACATCACCAGATTCCAAATAATTTTCCAAATTATTTATTTTCCAAAAATATCTTTACTAGATATATAATTTCCATACTTCAACCATTTGAAAACAAATTTTCAAATCACTTTTCACCTTTACAACTTTTGAAAACAAATTTCAAATCGTTTCCCTACACGGGATATATTCACAAATCTTTATTCATTTTCATTTCAAAATGGTTCATTTAAACCAATTAAATAAATCCTTACTGATTTACTTTATATTTACGTTCCAAATCCGTAAATTTATTCCCACACTTAAAAAATAAATCAATGTTTATTCTCAACAAAATTTCTCATTCTTTTATAAATTCCATAGTGAATTTACAATTCCAAAACATCTATGAATATATGATTTCCAAATCGATTTCTAATATTCATTTTCAATTTATCTTTAAAAGATAAAATCTCAAAACATTCACTTCATCCTGGAAAAAAATATTTCCATGCTTATTTAATAATAATAATAAGTAATTCATAAATCTATTTATTTTCAACATTTAGAAAATATTCAATATAGTTAAATCACAATTAAGTATATATTTTATTTTTCAAAGAAAACGTGCGCTTAAACACATTAATTTGAGTCAAAACGAATGTTGTGTAAAACATCGTTACGACGACCCAAAATCACTAGTATAGGGATTCGAACTTAAAATAGATAAATAAATCCCAATACTATATAAAACATTTCCTTTCGGAAATCACTTACTATAACAACAATGATATAGTCCACTATTCCCTTCTATTTCTCGAAAACGTCTATTTCAACAATAAATGTTGAAATCTATGTATTCGATACTTAACGCATTTTAAAACATCTTTAAAACAATTAACTTCATTTTATAATATCCATTTTCCCAAAACATATCCATTTTATTTAATAATATATTCACTATCCAAAATCGTGAATATACTTCACTAACCAAATTCAATATTTTCTACACATTTTATTTCAAGGATAATTCGCTATACGAAATCGCGAATATATCTCCTTTAATAACCTTCTATATTAAATTTATCAAATTCAATTGATTTCGTATTTATAAACAACGTTTATAAATTCCATTTCTATTTATAAAAACTTCAATTATAAAATCCCTTTTATAAATCGATTCAATTTATAACTCAACTTTATACCCAAAAATCTGATTTATAAGTTAATTATTTATAAATCTTTTATTTTACAAAATCTATTCATTTCATAATTTCACAATTTATAAATCTATAAAAAAAATTCACTTGTGAAGTCCATTTATACTTCATTTTAACACTTAATAAAATTCGTTTCACAATTCCTATATTTTTAATTTATAAATATTAATCTTAGAAATCTTTTATATAAACCGTTTATAATAATTCAAAATTTCAATTTAAATAAACTAATCCTTTTAATAATTTACAAAACGTTATTTAAAACTCATATAACTCCAAAATCATACTTAAGTACTATTTTCCAAAAATATAACTTTTATAACAATAAAATTATAATGTTTATTTATTTTAACAATTCAAAATTTAATAAAACGTATACTTTCAAAAATCACTTTAAAATTCTTTTTAAAATCAATATCATATTTTTAAAACTTCAAAAATGGATCCGATGATGCAACAGCACCAAATAGTCATCAAGACAACAAAGACATCATATATCAGTATATGATAATCAACAAATATCACAATGTCTGTAAATAAATCAATACAGTTGAGGAATCCAGTTGGATCCCTCCAACCTATTTCCCTGCATCCAAAGATGTTAGCACAATACCAATTCTGTTCCAATATGGAATATCATGGTATATATGATTTATACAATATTATCCGCAATTATGCGGCGCAATAGGGTCTCATCCGCTATATAATGCGGGAAATCAACTCCAAGTACATTAATAATACCAATTCCACTTTGCAGTGAAATATTCGAGGTGTATGTTTTTTATAAGTAACCTCCGCTTACTAACAGCGTATAATGTCTATTTAACAATCAATAGATAACAATCATCATTCAAACATACAATCAAGAAATTTTAAATATAACTATTTAAAATTTAAATCGAAACAGATTCGATTGAGTGAGAAGTTCTCACCTTGATTCCAATTTCGGTTTCAGCGTTTTATTTCGAATAAAATTAAACGTGCGTTTAATTTCACCCGAAAATTTCACTAGCTCCAAACGACTCCAATCAAGTTCCATAGCGTAGTGCTCGTCCATACGAACCCAACGCAATTCGTTTCGTGCGTTTTCGACCTCGTATGAAAAAGATATGATAGTTTAAAGTTTACATGAATTTATATAATATAATTATTCACTATTTTTATTTTATTTTAAACCATTCTAATCGTAGCCGTTCGTTTCTAGCAAGGCAATCTCAGCCGCATTTTGCTTATCTTCCCCATCAGGAACTCACGATCGAAACAAACCCAAACGGCCGCCACTTTTCTTTGATTTTTTCGCAACCCCCACATCCCCCTAGAGATTGATCAGCGCCCACCACGATGGAGCCTACGCTCGCGCGCACCCATAGCTCGAAAACGAGCAAGCTCGGTTCCTCCTTTGCATAGAAAAACATGCGCGACTTGACCATGTTCTCGGCCCAAATTCGCCTCCAAACGATGATGATTGCTCAAATCCACCGTTGGATAGGTAGATCTCGCTCCGATCTACAACTTTGCAGTTGACAACTTCCTCTAATTGCTGATGGATTGAAAGAAATTTGAGGAAGAACATTAGAAATGTTCGGCCATTGATGTTATATGTGGCGGCTAGGGTTATTTCTGATTAGGGTTCGCAATTGTGAAATATTGAGGTGCTTTTATAGAAAATTTCCGTGCACTATTCACCAGAATTTTTTCCGAACTCCAAACGAAGCATGCCGGTTGGTGTTTCTAAGGTTTACCCTATGTTCCGGACACAATGGAACGTGTTTCGGAGGCCAATTCGATCATCTGTGCGAGTCACGGCAAAAGACGATCGATTTTAAATTAAATGATTTAAATTAATTTCTATGCGTTTTGGCTTGCCTCGGACAAACGGTAAATCCGATTGACACGGAATTTGAAATCATGCAATAATTTAACATTGTGGATCCGATGAAACTAGTTTCGTCGAAATCCGAGACTGTTTGAAAAATGGCTATTTTAACTCGTCAATTAAATATTAAAATATTCAATTTTCACAATTTAACTTTTAATTCGATTTTAAAAGTTCACAAACATTGTTCTAACTTCAATATGATTAAATAAAATTTTACAAATCAATTTTAATCATATTAAACCCAATGTTCAACTATTTCTGTATTTTCAATATTAAATTATCGATTTCATTATCCAATTAAACCCAATTATTCGAAAAATAAATTATTCGACTTATGAATTTTACTTATTAATATTTGAAATCAATTAAATATACAAATTTTAATTAATATAAATTCTGGGTCGTTGCACATTTTTAATCTTTTAAATAAAAGATCCACCTTTGAGATTCGATATGGTTTTCGGATAACCATTTGGAATCCGGTCCCCTGTCTCATCGAAAATTCAAATGCTGTTTTAAAGGCCAATATTGATAGTCGGTTATTTAACTATCAAATAACATTCATAAACAACCATCAAGCCTTAATAATTTCCCAAATTGTTTATATTGATAGTCGGTTATTTAACTATCAAACAACATTCACAACAATCATCAGATCTTAATAATTTCCCAAATTATTTATTTCAAAATATCTTCGCAAGATATTTTCCTACATTTCAACCCTTTGAAAACAGTTTTCAAATCACTTTCCTCTCGTGGAATAAATTCCAAATATCGTTTATTTCCACTGAAAATCCCCAAGACTAAATGCTTTGGATTTTAAAATAATTTAAATCACTTTATCTAAAAATACATATTTTAAAATACTTAGAATAAAACTATATAAAGCACTTTATTTAAAATACCAGTTATGAAATTTAATAATTATTTTTCATGTAAAACTTAAGCCAAAAAAAATTTAAAAATTAAAAGATATTGAATTCTATACAAGTTTCCAAATAAAACTTTAGCTAAACTATATTTAAAATAGAACTACTTTATAAAATATATAAATATTAATTATTATCTTTTTAAATCATAATTACCCATTAACCCTTTAAACTATTACTGCTATAACTAATTTAATAAAATATTTACCTTTAAAATTTTAAACAACTTAAATAAATAATTTCTCAAAGAAACATCCTTTTAAACAACTTTAAAAACTTTTAACTTTTACTTAAAAATCTCTTTGAAATCGTACTTGGCTTATTAGGGAAATACGCTTTCCTTTCACACCTTTAAAAATAAACCACTATTTATTTTTAAAACAAATTACCCATTCCTTTATAAATTCTCACCGTGAATTTATACTTCCAAATATCCACTGATATATTATTTCTCTTTATAAAATCCAGTTTATAAATTCCATAGACTCATTCTCCTTTTAAAACACAGTTTCAAACTCTAAATCAATTCCCAAATCGATTTCCAAAATTTACCCCATTTAAAAATTACTCCTTTACTTATCCAAATTTATTTCAAAATCTATTAATTCCAAAGTCACTTCTTTATTTATGTTTTAAAAATCTTATTTTAAACTGGAAATATCCATTTCATTCTTTATTCAAAATTCTCCCTTTATTTCTCCCAAACCATTTAAAATCCGAATTTTTAAATAAATTCTTCAACTTTTAAACAATACTACTCAAGTTCTCAAAATCCATTTATTTCCATTTATTAAAATAAATCTTTTTCCCTATACTTGGAATTTATTCAATAGGATTTCAAAAAATCAACTTTTATCCTTTTCCAACTTCCTTCTTTTAATTTATCCAATTCTCTAAAATTATTTTATTTAAAATCCTCTACTTTAATTTCCTACCGGAAATCAATTTTTTTTTGGTATCCTAAGATACCAAAAGTATATTCGGTCCAACCATGGCCTTCAATAATTTCAATTACAAATATAATCAATCACAGATTATCAATAAATCATAATATAGCATATGAAATAAATTCAAACATTTGAGGAACCCAGTTGGATCCCTCCAACCCGTTTCCCTGCATCCACAGATGTTAGCACAATATAAAATACCAATTCCACTTCGTGGTGGAATATCGCGGTATATAGGGTCATCCCCTATTATGTGAGGCGCATTGGGTCTCATCCGCTATATAACGCGGGTAATCAATCACTCCAATATATATATATATATATATATATATATATATATAATATCACCCAACAGATAATTTATTAAATTCATCCAAGCACATCCAATAAATTTAATTAATTTATTTAAATGAGCGAGAAGATCTCACCTTTGCTTTTGTTTTGTAATCCGAACCACCTCGTCTTGTTTCTTCACAGTTTTAGACCTTGTACAAACATCTATGCTTTATTAATATACGAAATAATCGAACAATCAATTTGCATTTAATAAATTTAATTAATAATTAAATTAACTATCGATTTATTTTTAAACTAATGATTTTTGTTTTAAACTAAATCCCTTTTAATATTTTTAGAAACAAAAATAATTAATAAGTTTATTAAACAAATTTATCACCGTACTACGTTATTTAAAATAGACTCGTAAGTTGAACGTGCAAGTGCATATGTATCGTTATTTCTATTTTTGAAAACACATATACTTGTAAAAATAACTGCATAGATTTAAAAATCCAATCTTTATACCAATTGTATATTTTTTCAAAATCATATATATATATATATATATATATATATATATATATCCTGTTTCACCTATATATTAAAACATGCATGAATATATGTTATTATTTTTTCTTTTGAAACTATATATATATACTTATAAAATAATATATAGATTTAAAAATTTTGTTTTTATATAAACTCTTCAAACATCTTAAAATTCCTATATAATTTCCAAAATCTTATATTTATATATTAAATAAAAATTCTTTTCAAACCTGTATATTGAATGAAAACATAATTACTTCACATATGTTACTGACTAAATAATAATTTATTATTATATTTTTCTTTCTGTTTATAGTTTATTTTTCCCAACCTCTAGATTAAAATAGAATTCGTCTTTACTGTATTAACACATACACAGATTATTTAATTAAAATTAGAAACTGAAATTATTACCTAACAACCTTCGACAAGCTCTCTTGCATGCGTATGCCCAACCACGACGCGACCTGCCTCGAGTTTGTCGAGCACGAAGATCTCCAAACCACAGACAGCGCTCCTCTCGAACGCGCGCATTCTCGAACGCCTACAACTTTGCACCATCTCACCGTGCCGCTTACTTCATCGAGTCTCCATGCAGCTGCGCCTGGTAGCCTCATGCTCGAGCTCGCCTACGTCGTAGTCTTCGCCATCCCGAACTTCGGTCTTCCCTCGTGTGTGCGAGCGCGCGCGCATGTGCTCCTTCCTCCAACGACCCCGAAGCACGACGACCCCCTCGACTTTCATTGTGAGACCCAATCGACAACAAAATCCTAGCTGCCGCAAAATAGATCTACCCACCCTTTGAATCTACCGCACGAATGAGAAGCTACTCGATTTCGAATGAGACCGTCCCCTTTTTTTATTTTTTATTTTGAAGGATCGAATTTTAATTCATTTGCTTCGGCCATTTTATTTCGACTGAACTCGATTTATGTTTGAAGATAAAGAATAATCTTTTTTTATTTACTGTTTGCGTTTTATTTTTTTTCTTAAAAAAGAACGCATGTGAAATTTGATAGAGAAAGGTAAACACGTGCTTAAAAATTTTCTTTACGTGTCAATGCTTGATGTAGATTCCAATGCTATAAAAATATCATTTATTTTTAAATTTAAATTCAAATTTAAATCATCTCGATTTTCGCAACTCAGTATCTCGATCTCCAATCGATACGTTCCGCTAGGAGTTTATAATGTTATACCCCTATTATAAACACAATGGAAAAGGTTTCGAGTCCTAACTCGATTGTATGGAGAAGATAGCTTTTTGGACCAGTTATAATATTAAGTTTTTGATATAAATTCTAGCGCGTTTATCTACCGTACAGCCAAACGATCACTCTAAATATTACGAAAATTGAAATCCGATAATAATACACTGTTATGGATCCAATGGAACTGGTTTCGTCGAATTTCAAGACTGTGCCTTAGAAGGCTATTTTTAAATATCAATTTAAACAATAAATTTTCAAAACTTAACAATACACTTCCAAATTCAATTTTGAAGCTTCCATTATCTTCAGTATTATTAATAAAGATTTTACAAGACTTGAGATTATTTTTAACAAGCTCAAAACCAAAGATACAATGTTTTACCCTATTTCATATTATTAAATTCAATAATTTAATTACCAAACAATAGTGATATTTGACATTCAAGTTAAATTAACTTTTAAATATTTAAAATCAATTAAGTATCCAATTTCAAATGTCTACAAAATCTAGGTCGTCACAATTATCTACGGAACCCGAAAGTTCGCAACCGTAGGAAGTTCAGAGTCCACCTCTTCCTGTAATCGAGATACTGGCTATCACAGCCGAAGTTATTAGTCCTGTTCCGAATGAGCTTCCAGGAGTAGTTTTCATCATGCATCCGCAAGATTTTGTTCCTTCCAATATCACTGAAGACATTTTGGCAGAATTTATACAAGGCATGGATTATCGAGGTATGATGTTCTATTGCTGGGACACTTCCTCTATTTAATCAATGCATCCGGGAAGTTTACACTACGCCATAGATTGCGTACTGCAACAACCAAGAAGTGATGCAGGAAGTTCCAAAAAAATGTTGCTGTAGGCTAAAAAAGGGAAAAGGCAATACTTTCTCGGTGATGCATTTTGCCGCGTTGCCCTAGAGTCAAAGGCAACATCTTTGCGGCCCTAGGGCAACATCGGTTCTGTTGCTGTCACAAGTACCAAATTTACTAAAAAGTGGGCGCCACAATCTAGGCCCCAACATGTGGGCCCACATTGTGGGGCCCACTAACTATGGCCCACCTTTACGAAACCCTATTGTGGGGCCTATATTGATTAATCTATGGTAACACTTTTACCATCCAATGGCAACACTTTGCCAGTTTATTACCACATTTAACATCACATACTGCAACATTATATCATATCTATGGCAACACCTTTTGCAATTTAAATTGGAAATGTACTGCAACATTATACTACTGCAACATTATATCATATCTATGGCAACATTATACTGCAACATTATATCATATCTAATGGCAACATTACACTGCAACAAAGAACTTTTCATTTCAGAATAACCAGCAACACAAGTTTTACTTAGTCAAGTACAAAATAACAAACATACTTAAAAACATAGCCAGTGTATTCATAGTTAATGCCAGTACATATTAAATTCTACTTATTAACAGTACATTCATATTTGCGAGCCTCCAGTGCCATCAGTGCCATCAGTGCCTCTAGTGCCTCTAGTGCCTCCAGTGCCATCACTGCAAACGGTCGCACAAAGATCCCCCAGATCAATTTGCATGTTAGGGTTTGCTTCGCCTAATTTCTTAGGCACCCATGTCAAGTTCTCCCAAACTTTTTGGTTCACCTTTGCATCAAATTCATTTTTGACCTTCTTGTTCACCTTTGCTTCGACTTCGTCAGCTATATTTTCCCTTATCTTCGCTGCTAGCTCCTGTATGTATGTGCTTGTTGTCGCAGCATATTTTGAAACTTTTGTAGACTTTGTGTGTCGTCCTATAAGCCAAGATGGACCGTGCGACTTTCCATCAGAAATCATTTCTTGAACAACTCCATCACTTCCTCCTTCACCTATTGCTTTTTCAATCTTATCCTGCAAAATAAAGAAGTTTCAAAATGTGACATTAAATAAAATTAACAATTCTGAAACAAGATTCTTAAACAAGAATTGTTTTGCAATATCTATTAACAGTTTTAAAATGGATTCAGAAAATATCCTGCTATAGGTTTCAACAAAATAGGATCTAATTCTACAAAAATTTCGATGCGCAAAATGAAGCATTTTTTTAACATCTGATTGGAGAGAAAATAAAAATTTTACAATTATGTACTTCGTTGCTGAAGTATCAGTCTTGTATACCTTTCCTTCTTTCCGCTTGCGAGTTTTAACAAAAAGTTCTCCATCTGATTCGTTGGACTGATACAAATTAAATGAAAAAAGTTAGACAACAAAAGGATGTCAATCCAATTTTTCCAGAACATATACCACTAATCAATTCAGAAATTATACTCAAAGTCAAAGCAAAACTAAGATAAATATGATCGCCTTTACATAAAAACAAATCTCGGTTCAAATGAAGAACAGAAACCACAAGTGCACACAAGGTAAAAGTCTCGAGCAACTCATAGATGCAAAAATGGAGCAACAGTAAGTTCTCAATCAGCTTATAAGTGCAAAAATAAAGAAATAACAAGTATAAAATCACAACATATGTAGCAACAATATCAGAGCTTTTTCAAGCACAGTATCAAGCGATGTATCAGTTTTGTGAAATTCAAGGCTGAGCTAAGGAAAATTTGGATAGTAAATATCCCATATGTCTATGCTTTCAGATTATTAACTGTAAGCACGGAGATAACAAATATCCCATGATTCATCTTAGATTCTGATGTAAAACTAAGATTACCCCGTGATTAACCCATGAGCCATGAACATATATATAATACTAAAACGATTTAAGCTTAGCAAGGCAGTAAAGCCATCAACATATAGTAGACAAAAGACAGGCATCAACTTGACATCCATATGCTTAAGAGTTAAGAGTGTATCCAATAGTTTACAAATTACTTAATTTCCACAGAGATGGATTAGACTCATATTTAATGTTTAATATGCATCTAACTTGTAGATGTATATTGACCAAATGCGTACAAATGCATGAGCATGACAGACACTGGTTTAGAAAACAAGAATTGAGTTTTCTATGCCAAAGGGGGCAAATAAAGGCTCATTTATATTTTTATGTACTTTTTTAGCAAATGTTATTAAGAGCAATTGAGTCGTAAATTAATGTGAAAATGAAAAAAAAATGTACAATAAAAATTAATACATTAAAATTGAAATAAAAACATTTGCTGGATGATTAATGTGAGAGATCAGATTATATAGCCCGCTTGTTATTCTTTTAGTTACAAACTTCTATATCATAAACAGAACATATATCACTAATATTTATTTTGCTTATTTGTTTGAGTGAGGTGATATTTTATTTTGGAACATATATGTAGTTATTTTAATTTTTATTTTGGAACATATATCGCTTTGCTAAATAAGGAGAGAAATTTCAGATAAAATAAAATGCATACCTCCAGCTAACCAGAAAAATAAGAAAAATACATACCATCTTATGCCGAATTAGGGAAAAAAGTTTTGGACCAGCAGTGTGTGTGTCTGTAGACAATTTCTGACTTGCACAATTTGTAAGGGCCTTGGACTACAAAAACATGAAATAAAGATGTTTATCTGTCGGATTTGAATGAATAAAAACGGAAAAAAATTATGTGGTAAAACTTAAAATTATACCTCAATTATTTCATCTCCCCAATTCATCAAGAGTATTCTGAAATCCGCAAGTGGAATTTTGTCCAGCCTATTTTCAAGCCTCTCTTCATCAGTTTCATAAGCCGTATAATGTGCCTTTTAATACGACTCTTGTACCCCCTCCAAGAGTCACGAATTGACTTCGAAACCCAATATTCACATACATCCGAAATAATATACCGTTGCTTAAATACAAATCAAACATTAAAAAGAACAGTCATGCTACTTTTGTGACAAGTTTCATATATTTAAGTAAAATTCAGCTAAGTTTGCAAATTACCTTGACATAGTTCCGCAACGTGCCTTTCAAACTTGAAGGAACATCAAACCAAGACTTGTAAGTAAGTGGAACACTCCTATTCAGTGTTCCTAAAAAAGCACTCAGTTCAGACATTACTTGGTCATCGTCTGAAACAGGTTGCCCCCGATGATTCATTTGGATTAGAACTCTTTTGTCATATGACCTTGAATGAACTTTATCCATCTTTGTTTTTCCCATGAACCTTCTGGGAGCTCCCACTACTGTTACAAAGTACATACAATAGTAATGGGAAGGCTAGACATAACATAAATGAGAACTTAAACTATTAAAATCAGAACTCAATTAGATAATACCTTCAGCTTCTTCTACTTCATCTTCTTCGTTTTCAATATTTGTCAAGACATTTCCGACAACAGCCTTCTTCCTTGCACTTCCACTTCCACTACTGTTATTCTTCTAGCGTTCTCGCATAACCAAATAAGCAGCCATTGTTCCTATTGCTTCATTGTGTGGTAAGTCAAAGCTACATGGTGTATCAACAGTTTGTGTAGAAACTGGATTTTCCCCTGCCTTCGGAGTTGCATTCTTATCAGTTGCAGATTCAACAATGGCCCGTGAACGAGTTGTTGGTCCAGACTGAGGCTTTGTAATCGTAACCTTTTTGGTTATCTAATATACGCACACAAAAACAATAAAATAAAATAATAAGGAAGCTAGTCTATAACTACCAACATAAAATCAAATCTTCAGCTATAACGCACCTTTACTGGATTTTTTGAAGTATCATCTTCACTAGGTTAACTCTTGTTCTGGAGCATAATCTTCGCTTTCAGCTGGAATCTTTGATTTTCCTTTATTTATTTTTTCAAATTCATTTATCAGTCCAGTAACTAATGTAGGCATCCCAAGAGCTTCAAAAACACTATTCTTCTACGGCACATGTTTAGCTCTCTGCCTTTCGTATTCTGTAAGCGGTGGAGGTGGCAGGGGTGGTAGATCATCATCCTGAAAGTAATTTAACAAGACATTATTGTAAATATAAGAAAAATATGTAGAACATCATATTAGAAGATCAGATTGTAGTCTTCTTACTAGAATCTCATTTTCATCCATATTTTCCTCTTCCTCTTCATCAGATTGTAGAACATCCAATTTGCTCCTGACACTAGCTGAGTTGATATTCAAAGTTGCATCGCTGACTTCAGTTGGATTTTTCTTCTCTGGTGTCTTCATAGAACTACTGACTTCAGTTGGATTTTTCTCTGGTAACTTTGTAGACCTATTGACTCTAGTTGACTTCTTGCTGATCACCTTTTTCCTGTCCATGCGTGGACTCATAGAAGCTTCGCTCACTTGTGGGTTATTTCTCCGTGCCAACTTTCTAGGACTAAAGACTTGAACAGTCCGCGTCTCGTTGGTAAGTGGATTGTTTAGCCGTGCCGACTTTCTAGGACTAAAGACTTGATCAGTCTACGTCTCGCTGGTAAGTGGATTGTTTAGCCGTGCCGACTTTCTAGGACTAAAGACTTGATCAGTTTGTGTCTCGTCGGTAAGTGGACTGTTTAGCCGTGCCAACTTTCTAAGACTAAAGACTTGATCATTCTACGTCTCGTCGGTAAATGGATTGTTTAGCCGTGCCGACTTTCTAGGACTAAAGACTTATCAGTCTGCATCTCTTCGGTAAGTGGATTGTTTAGCCATGCCGACTTTCGAATCGGAGTAAAGACTTCAGTCTGCCTCTTGTTTTTTGCTGCCTGTTGCAGATGGTGAGTGGTGACAAATTGCCGTTTCTGTGATTTCGTAGCTGCATACATACAACGACATAAAAGTCAAGTTTATCATGTCATAAAAATAATTATTTAAACTTAATTAAAGAAATTAGGACTTGATCATGTACACTAATATTGCAGTTCCTTTATTATTCTACTAAGTGCACTAAAAATCAAACAACTCCTAATATTCAAACAAAAATGCACAAAAAATTTATGTACACTAAAAGCAGCAAAATGAAAAAAAGATTCAGCCATGCGAGAACCAAATTCATTAAAATAGTACAAATAAGAAGATATTTTTATCTTCTTCCAGTCAAAAAGTTAACTATTTACAGTTTTTATCACTTTGGATGAGCTTCTGTATGATTTATTTATGAATTTTCGAACCGGATGCTCAAAATTGGATCTTGGTTTAAATTCATTTGAAAGTAATCATAAATAGGTTGTTTCATCGTTAGTTTTCTTATGACCAAATTCATCAAAATAGTACAAATGAGAAGATATTTTTATACCTGGAGACAGCAGATTCTTCCTTGGGCGTACGATGACATGTGACTGCATTTGTTTCATTGGCTCAATTTTATCATCGACCATGATGTCGAGAAAGAAATCAATGTAATCACCATTATTTTTTATTTGCATTAATTCCCACAGATCTGCATCACTGGTCACCAATTTTCACCCACTCATTGGACCTTTCCATGAATATACTCCTCCAATTTCAGTGTACTTTAGCTCATCCCTGACATACTCCATCAGTACTGTGTAGGAAAACATATCCAGATCAACGCCCATGTTAGAAGTCTCTTCTCCACCAATATAGCCATTCTTCTCAAATTTTCCCTTATGATGGAATTTAAGATTTGCCTCCACCCTACACAAAATGAAGGCAGTAACATTAGAATGACATAATTACAAATTAAAATAAACCAACACATTATAAAATAAAACAGTCACTTCACTAAAATGTAATAAAGGCAGAAACACTAAAAAAGAGATTAAAAAAGCCACAAATATGATACATCATTTACAACATTTAATCAAGGAAGAAACAACGTTTTCTTACTTAAATTTGGTACATTAGTTACTTAATTAAATATGATAACGATACACCGAAATTAAGAAGCATTTTCTTTCACTCTGCTAGGTGGAAGGCGGATTCGTCTTATTGGGACATCATCTCTACACCAATGAACATCAAAATCTTGATTTCCCATTCCATAGCAGGCTGGATATCATTCAAATCTTCATTTGTATCTTCGCTTTCGATTTCACACCAGTCTCTCAGCAATTTCTTGATAACATTGTGGCACATCTTATCAATTGGATCTCCTATATAAAACACCTATTGTACTTGTGAAGCCATAACACGAGGATCAGATTTTTGGCACAATCGATTAAAATTGACACGAGTCAGCCCATATAAATCTTTCTATTCTTGGTACCAACAACACTTAAATAAAACCATACTAAATTCTCCCCAATAATCTAGTTCTAATATTTCCTCAATTGATCCATAGTAATTAACTTCACCAACCAATAGATTTTGATCTTTCGAACTTGCAAAGCTAGTAGTCAAGGCTGTCAAAAATACACCACTGTTTTGTGTTGTACATTTGGCATCTCTGAACCTTGTATAAAATCTGTATCCACTGATAACATATCCAGTAAACCTCTAAGCTGTTGGAAGAGGGCCCATTGCAAGCAGTTGTACTTCTTTTGAAATGTCCTCCTTTTTCCCAACCTCTACCTTTAACCACTTCCAAAATTCTTCACTGTGTTCTCTCTCTCTCTTTTATATTTTTTTGATAATGCATGACCATCAATTAAAGCTTGATGTTCCCTAGAATAAAGACCTGGTTAATAAAAGATAGAAACAAATTTTCTAATTCTTCAATAATTGCTAAAATAAAAATAAAACTTAAAATCTTACTCAAGTAAACTCTCTATTTCCTTGATACCACAATTGAATAGAATCTAACGGTGACATGCCGTCGATTGAGAATCTTTAAGATGAATACCTTTTCCATCTTTGTTTCTTCTTGTGCCAATAGGATATTCCAGATTCCGTGGACAGGTTTCAAATTTCATTTTTCCTGCTCCATCGTCACCTAAGAACCTTGAACAGAATATCAAACATTCTTATGCAAGATAACCTTCAGCAATGGACGCCTCAGGTTTACTTTTGTTGCGAACATATGATTTCAGTTTACAAAGATAACGCTCAATAGGAAACATACAACGAAGATGTGTAGGTCCACCATATTCAATTACCTTGCATAAATGAACTAGAAAGTGCACCATTATATCGAAGAAAGCATTTGGGAATATCATCTCAAATTGACAAAGAATTTCCACAATTTCCTTTTGTAGCCTCTTGAGATCAGCCAAATTGATAATTTTACTCCAAAGACTTCTTAGAAATGCACCTAATCTTATCATAGGTAATGCAACTTCAGGTTTTACAGATTTCTTCACAACAAATTGCAGCAAGTGGTGGAGAAGAAAATGAGCATCGTGGCTCTTATACCCTGCAATTTTCCTCTCTTTCTTGTTTACATACCGGCTGATATTAGCTGCACAACCATAAGCCAGTTTAACATTCTCTAACACAGAGAAAAATATTTCTTTCTCCTCGTTCGTCATTGCAAATATGGCAGCCCTGATCTTAAGGTAATTTCCATCAACTGATAGAACCGGATGAAGGACCTCCATGATGCCTATCTCTTGCAAATCATACCGAGCACTTAAATGGTCTTTCGAATTCCCATCAATATTTAGTAAAGTACCAAGTATAACATCAAGGTTATGTCAACATATATTGTGACTCCAATATGGTAAATTAAAAAATATTGACTTCCATTTAAAAGGGGATTCATTTTTATGCTTGTTGACCTCTTTTTGCCCAAAAATATTTTCATAACCAGCCAACAATTCTTCAAAGTCTGTCCTGGATAAAATTCCCGGAGATGTTCCCATTTCAATTTCACCATCGAACCTTTTCTTATCAAACCTCCACTTGTGTTCTGGATCTAAAAATTTCCTATGATTCATGTAGCACATTTTTTTACTATGTTTCAAGTAAGTTGAAGAAGTCTCGAAATGGAATATGGGACAAGCTAAACAACCCTTTGTGCTTCAGCCGGATAAAATTGCATAGCCTGGAAAGTCGTTGATCGTCTATAACACGCTTGCAAGTAACATGAAATTAGCACTAGTTAAGGCATCATAAGTTTGTATGCCAAGACCCCATAATTCTTTCAATTCTGCGATAAGAGGCTGCATGTAGACATCAATGCTATTCTTAGGGGACTGTGGACCAGGGATAAGGGTTGAAAGTATCAAATTTTTTGGCTTCATGCATAACCAAGGTGGAAGGTTATAATTTACCAATATGATTGGCCATGTGCTGTGAGCTGTAGTCATTGTACGAAAAGGACTGAATCCATCAGCTGCTACTCCTAACCTGATATTTCTGTTTTCATATGAAAAATGAGGATATTTGGCATCCATCGTCTTTCAAACCTCGCCATCAACTGGATGTCGAAGTCTGCCATCATTTTTTCGTCCCACTGCATGCCATATCATAAGTTCTGCATACTCCTTGGACATGAACATCCTTTGCAGCCTTGGTTTTAGTGGAAAATAACGTATCACTTTTTCCGGTACTTTGTGAATCCGCTACTCCGGATCATTGTCAACACCCGCTTTCTTTTCCGGTATAGCCCACCTTGAAAAACCACAAGTTTTGCAGTTATTTTCATTTTCTGCCCATTATAGCATGCAGTCATTTGGACATGCATGTATTCTTTGGTAATCGAGGCCTAAATCTTTAATGATATTTTTGGTAGCATTGAAAGATAAAGGGATGTAGGCTTGTGGAAAAGCTTCTTTTAGCAACTCTAATAAGTCGGTAAATGCAGACTCGGTGATTCCATGTAGGAATTTTAAAGAATAATGCCTGACGATGAAACTTAATCGCGAAAATTTAGTACGCCTGGGATATAATGGTTGCTTTCCCTCTTCGACACGATGATGGAATTTTCTAGCATCGACATCTACTCCATTTGCTCCATCAGAAGATCCACCTTCATTGTTCTACATATTTCCACAAGTACGATGCAACATCTCATCGAGATTATCTCCAAAATTTGTTTCTGCTTCACGATCCATATCGTTATCGCTCCTTTCAGGATCTAGACAGGAAACCTCACAAATCCATTTCACGTACAATTCAGACGGACCATTCCAAATCAGATGGTCGTAGACTACCTCTTGATGATGCCACTTGCGATTATGACACTTTTTGCAAGGGTATGTAATTTCATCACCTACCGTGAATCTAGAAAAAGTATTTTGAATAATACGTCTCACTCCACTGATATATCCTTCACTGAACTTAGGAAGTTCTGCCCATATTTTTTCCTCATCGTTCATCACTAATTTACACACAAATAACATACAAAGACAAACACAATAATAAAATCAGGAATATGATTACACCTAAACTCACAAGTAAATCAGTAAATTAGGCAATACAACAATCAAATCAGGAAAAAACTGAAATATACATAGAGTGATACCTTAAGCAACAGAGTAAATCGAAGCCCTAACTGAAATTTGAAACCCAAACGAACCCCAATTGAAGACCTAATTGAAACACCGAAGCCCTAATTGAACTTGAACTCGAACTTGCCGTAGTCGAACCCCAATTAAGCTTGTAAACTTAGAACGTTTAGCCCTAATTGAAATCGCAGAGTGTTTGAGAGGTTGAGCGGCGGAGTACATATTTTGTTAAGTGTTTGAGTGAAACCCTTCAATATTTTGTTAACTTTTGCCGCTTTGTTTTTGCTTCCCGCGTTAAAAATTATTTCAGCCCGCTTTTTTTAGCCCGCACTCATTTTTTATAATATTTTTATAAGTCTATAGCTACTGCAACATAGTGTTGAAATCTATGCTAACATCCTGAAGCTAATGTTGTAATAGACAAAAATCAGTACAGCTATCGTTACATTGTAGCTAGCAACATCTTGTATTTTCATTGCAATAGGCCATATATGGCGTAGTGTTATGTTCTATTTAAATATCGCCCTATCACAGCTGGACCTAAACGGGTTTGCTTACTGAATAGCTTATTCATCGTCTTCATGAAGCATCTCTTTCGAGCCCCAACTCTAGAGGAAGTCAGAGACTTGTTCAATATAAAGATCCGAGGAGATAACCTATCCTTCACTTTCTTAGAGGCGGTAAGGAACTGTCAGGTCGTGATCGGAGCCTGGACCAAGCATAGATATTTCAAAATCGAATGGTTCTACGTTCGGTGCTTACCGGGTTTTGCTAGTACGTGGCTAGCCAGACATAAGTGCTTCAACTTCTATGCCGATTAACTGGATAATAGTACTCGATTTCGGAGTTTAACACTTCTTTTATTTCACAGCTTCAATTCCGCAGCCCGAAGGGGATTAGTTTAAGGAGATTGTAATAGCATTTCAAGAGGTGCATGCCAAATGTAGGGAGATCGATGAGATCCTCACTGATGAAAATCTAAGGGAAATTAGGTTAATTGATAGAGATTAAAGCACCGGTCTTGAAGGAATTCTCAGAATGGCTCCAACAAGGCAAATCAGAAGGAGAGCTCCTGGAATCGTGATCGCCAAGCAAGGCGACGATGAAAATATGCTCGTTGGAGATGAGCCCACACCTGGGCCTTCACAAAGCCATCGACATTCTGAGAGGATAAGGAAAGGAAAGGTTGCTACCCACAAAGCTCCAAGGTGCAAGTCTATTGTAATGCCTTTTTCGACAGTGGTTATTGTAATTTAAGAGGCCCCTCTTCACAAATAGAGAGTCCTTTCAAGGGACTTGCAAATATTGCTATTCTAGACGATGTGTCTCTTTACCAAGTTACCAAACTAGAGAAGCTTCAAAGTGCATTAGATTTAGGAGAGCCAACCCTTCTGAGAACGGGAACGGCTGCTACATCCGGTTGGTTGGGGGGTTTACACATGCATGCATACACTTCATGACATAACACAACTAATATCAACGAGTTGTTCATTCTCTGGAGATAACTAACTCTTTTTTTCCTTTCACTTTATAGATTCAATGTCGAAGAAGGGATCCATGTTCAACAGCCTCCATACCAAACTCCAATCTTCTAGTTTAAATAGGTAGTCCCACATGCACGTGTCTGATTATGATCGCCGCCACTTTAACCAAAATAGGGATTACTATAATAGAGAAAGAGCTAGGGAAAGTGAGAGAGAAAGAGAGAGACCAGATAGTCATCGCTCCCGATCATGCACCCTCCACCTAGAGCTCCCTTGCCACCCTTCAGTTTTGTAACACATGCTACTGAAACTCCACGCCATCTAATGCCTCCACAAAATTCAAGGCCGGGCGAGCAGCACCACAGAACTGGGGCAAATGCTCCTATTGTTATCACATCAGTGGCTACAGAGCTCATAGGGGAAGGAGCCGCCCGAATCGCTTATCTAAAGATTAAATTCCCCAACATTTTTTTTGACGGCTTCCACTTCCCTCCAAATTTGCAGTTGAATCCAGAAGGGGCGGAGAAAACTGTGCACGAATATGTTTACCAAGCCAACAACCAATATCGAGAATGGAAGAAAACTGCAGAGAAAGCCTCGGCTGTGGCATTAGATTGGGCCAAAACAATTGAACAGCTACAAGAAAGTCTTATCTAGAAAGATTACATAGTCTAAGTGCTTACTAACGAGAATGAAACCCTGAGGAACTCAAAAACAAAAGCCTTGAAGAATAACGATGAGGCCAGTAAGGAAATGGAGTGAATGAGGCAAGAGCGTCTGAAACTGGTAGACGATATGGGCTACAATAATGCCATCGTCACAGCCGAAAGAGACACTATGCTCAAAGAGCTCACAGATCTTAAGGTAAAGTACACCGAAGTCGTCAAAGAAAAGGATGACGCAAATAAGGCTGCTCAAGAGGCATGTGATCAGACGGTGGAGCTTAAGGGAGAGCAGGATGCAGCAGCTCTAAAGGTTCAGGAAGAGAAGGCTAGGATTAAGGCCGAAGTGGAGGCAACGAAGGTCAGTTTAGAAGGCGATATGGAAGACCTTCTAATTACTTATAACACCAATGTCCTGAAATACCGTGGCCTGAACTGGCTCGATGATTATTCGACTCATCTGCACAACGCTTGGTGCCGTTTGGTTGCAGATGAAAAGGCGAAACACCATGCTGAATCTATCGATGAATTTGACTTAGAGAATCGGGTGCTAATTGAAGATGAGAGGAGAATTGTCTATGAGGCCGTCGTTACATTCGAAAAAGAGAAACTCATCACTTAGCATCCGAAGGTCGAAGAGGGTTCTGGTGTTGAGCATCAAGGCACAAGTTCTGGAATTCCTATGTCAACCCACCCTGAACCTACCCCTACGGTTGATCCTCCACCTATGCTTGCTTACAATCCCGATCAATCACTATTGTCTTCGACTTGCGAGCACATCTCCAATGGAGTCTTGGCCCCACCCACGAGCCAACCCGAGGAAGGTATTCTGAACACTTCTCGACTTCATTCAAAGTTTGGAGTATTATCAGAAGAAGTCACTAATATTTTCTCTTATCTTCATTCGGTGATAAGAGCTGCATCGACCATGCCCCTGCAACCCAAGTGCAACACCAAGAGTTGGAGGCAGTCGTGATGGAGGCGACGACTAACACGGCTGTCGCGTCGACTGAGGAAGTTCATGTGAGCGCTTTTATCTTCAATGTACAGATGAAGGAAGAACTCCTCTGTCATCAGAGTGATCCACTTACAAACTTGCCTTTTGTCAAGGGTGAAGGCGCGTTCACAGCCAAATCTTCGGCCCCAACTGCCAACATTCTGCCAAACACTCAAGCAGCTCATGATGAAGTGATAATGGTAGAGATCAGTGTCAAAATGGTAAATGCCGTGCTGGGTAGCAGTGTTGGAAGTTGAATGGCAGGCCCGACATGGCTCTTTACATTTGATCTCTCCGAGTGGTACAATCATCATCACTGGGGTACCCCTTTGTCTCCTTATATAGAAAGTGCCCCCATCCCTCCGACCATGCATTTCGAAAACGTTCCAATTTCTATGAGTTCGGAGGAGGAGATTACAATTCTTCCCCCGACCGGGATAAGCTGGGTAACGGTACCACAATGGCAGCTCGAGTGGATCGATGTGATGACCCACCTTTTTGGACGGTTTAAACCGACAATAAACCACACGTGTCAACTCAAACCATTCAAAAGGGTGAATTGTTAATAGGGTTAAATAAGGAATTAAGGGGAGAAGAAGAAATAAAGGCTAGAAAACAAACACAGAATCTTGCAACGGAACGATAAAATATAATAATCAAATAAACAGTTCATGAAGCTGTTTACTATACTTTGATTATAATTTATACAACATTTATCAAAGTTATACATATACAACTGAACAAATAAAATTATGCAGTAGACAACATGATGTAGGGATAATAATAGTAATAGTATACCAAATCTTCGTCTTCGTCCTCTAGAATAGATCTTTAATAAGCTGAAAAACTCAGGACTGACTCGAGCATAATGAAAAGACAAAACACTTGAGTCAGGACTAAAACATCCTTATGTAAGTGAAATCAGTATCGAATAATATGAGTGTATTGGCGTCGGTGATGCTTACGGGATTTCACATCATCTATCCAGTGTATAACATGCGTGCAATAACTCAAGAGATGTTCTGGGATTTTCCATCTCCTAAGGATCCGTCAAAATATTTATAGGTAGTAGAATATTCTATATATAATGTCTAATCAGTAAAATAAATATTAAAATGGCGTTAAGGCTTTACATTAATCCCCCTTAACGTGTTTTTAAGCATTGTCGTACAGTTTGCATATAAAACACCAGTTACACGGTCGGTGGATAGGGATACGCCGTGATAGGACAACACTAAATCAAAATTGTATGGGTCTCGTTTAAGGATAAAAGTATGACAAGGCACATAAGGCAATGACCAAGGTAGGATACAACCAGTTTGGGTAGCAGGGTTGGTGGTAACGCATCATAGCCATGATCGCCCACCGCGTCCATCCATCCCATATTGATTCAATGGCAGGCTGTCCCAATCAAGGTGCACCATTCGAAACCAATAAAAAGAGTAATAATATGGACCAAGTCCTAGAAAAACTAAGAACGGATGTCCGCTCGGTGTAATTAGCCTACTTGGCCCTATCAAGCCATCCTGTTTTAGTCATTTCAAATTGGCACAAGTTCGGTGGTCTACCCATCATCGTTCTCTTTCTTCAAATCCAATAAATGATGTCAAATCCAACCACTTCATTTTGAATCATCACTCCACGTACACAGTTGTTAAAGCGGTTTCGGTATCGACAGAGAGTATGTCCACATCCAACTCCAGTCTCTTTAACAACCAAACGTCGTTTACACACCGGTCGGTTCTTTTACATTTCGAAAACAGTCCATAATTGATATCAAAATATTATATTCGCTTCAAAATCAAATCCATTTCGAAATCATCACACTTACTCGAAATAAACCATTTCAATTCATAGTCATGTTCACCTTAATATCTCAACTTCGATTCCAAAATTGCTTCAAGTTCCGATTTGATTTGTAACTTCAATTAAATCCAATCTGTATTAAATCCAAGATTTAAATATAAACATTTCACTCTTGACCAGTTTGAATTTTTGAAAAATAGTTTGAATACTTTTAAAATAGTTTAAGGAATTAAAATAGTTAAAATAGTTTTAATAGTCAAAATAGTTTAATATAAAATGGTTTAGTATTAAATGGTTTATATAGTAAAATACTTTGAAAAACAAAATAATTTAAAGGTTAAAAGAATATAGATTCTCAACAAATTATACTAAAATAATTTATTTAAAATTGGTTTCAAAGTCAAACCGGTCCAATTTCAACTTTCCAATTCAAATCAATTTCGATTTTCATTCAGTCGATTCAATTTCGATACCAATTCAAATCGATTTCAACTTCAATTTCAAATTAATTCAATTCCTTTATCACATCAACCGATTTAATTCAGTTTAATCAATTCAATTCGAATCCAATTCGAATCCATTTCAATTAAATTCTTAATTTCAACCATTCGGGTTTAAATCAATTCCAAGTTTGAATTTCCAAAATCATCGATTTAAACAGTTCATCAATTTACCTTCAATATTTAATGCAGAAATCCAATTTTCAAATATAATTCAACTCCGAGTTCATGTTCGAAAATAGTTTGATTTCCATAAATTTGACATTTATTTCCTTTCAATCAATCCATTTAAATAGTTTCAAATCAGAAATTTTAAAATCATTTAATTTAACCAATCCGGTGTCCGTATATAGTTTTCTAACCTATGGTCGAGTGATCAGTTATTTCAATTTAATTTCAGAGATGGATATATATCATTTCAATCCCAATCTCAATGTCATAGGTATATATCATTTCAACATATTTCTTAATTTATTCGAAACAATTTAATTTACAGTTCTATGCACTGTAAATAAATTTCAGGATGATAACAAGCTATATAAAACAGATAACATCCAACCATCCAAATATTAACCAATTTGCATCCGTCACAATCAATCATACAAACAAAAACTACAATTCACGGCGACTCATAGTTATCAATAACAGGTAATTTAATTGCAATTAAATTCCAATTTAAATTCGACTATCAATTTTAATTTTTAATGGTAAATTCATTGACAACCTAGATGGCAATTAAATTTATCAAACAACGACCAATAAAATCTTATCACATCATAATATCAAATTTAACTAGCATGAGAATATTCTAGTACGTTGTGAGCATTTTAAAACACTCACCTTGATTTTTAAATTTTAAATTAAATCGAATGACGTTCGATTTAATCTAAATTTTAACGAGCTTCAAACACTCCTAGATCTGCATTGCAATATAGCTCTCGTCTCTGCGATTCCGTCATCGCCAATTTCGTCCAATTTTGATAATGTATGTGACAGATATACAGTTTTAAAGTTTGTATATATAATTTGTGTTTGCACCAAAATTGGTCACAAACCCCAGTATCGTGAAAGCACCAGTATATGAATACAAATCAGCAATATTCAAGCACAAATCTCAGATCTAAGCAATATCAAGCACAGCAATTCAGAAATAACGATCAGAAACACAGGATTTATAGTGGTTCAGCGATCTTGCCTACGCCCACTCTGAAGTTTATGACTTTATTGATTCTTTTGATGATTTCAATCCATTACAGCAGGTTACAGTAAGTTATAGCTCTGATGTTAGAATACAATGATGATAGAAAGATGTAGAATTGAATCCGGCAGAGTATTGACGTCGAATGGCCAAAAAAATCCCTTTTCTGTAGGCTTCAGGGGACTATTTATAGGCGTAGGAGGCTGAGATCGTGCTCAAACTACGGGAGATTTCTTCTAGAACGTGAGTGGGGACACGCGACCAACCCGACCAAGTTTCGACTCGATCTGTGATCGATACGAAACTATTTCGTATCCATCAGAAAATGATCCAATCGAGCTGAAACTTGGCAGTAACATTCTTTACCTTGTATGGAAGCTGCTGTGAAAATTTCGTTGCATTTGGGCTCGTGGATCTTGAGTTATGATCGATATGAGATGGAGTTTCTCGGTTGGTTGTTTGCTTCGAGTCGATCACTTCAAATCCATGTATTCAAATCGATGGATGCACATGACAACACGGCGACGTGGCACGCATATCTCGCATCGATCCGCCTTTTGCTCTGAGTTGACCGTGTCACATCCATGAACTTCGCCTCGGTTGTATCGATGACCGTTGCCTTGTTCGATTCGATAGCAGCTGCCAACACGTATCGATGGAAGCATGTTCGTTCGTATCGATAGAAATTGGCCATGTTCGTATCGATCAAAAGTTATGGGTACGATTGATGGATACAAACTAACGAGCGTCGATGGGTTCGAATAATGAATTTGGGTAGATCGATACGACCAAGTGTACTCCTTTGATGGATACGAATCTGATCGGTGTGAGTGGACCATCTCCTTGTCCTTCTGATGGATACAAATTCGATGGATTCGAACCGATCAATCAGATGGATATGAACAGTACATTTTGTCCAACTTGCATCGATCATATCTCATTCATACAAACTCCGATTTACATGAAATTTGAAATGCTAGCTTTTATGGTCTTGCTTGTCATGTCCTATCAATTGTAGTCTGATCCGGGCTCGAACAAAATTCATCGATATCCATAGCGAAGCAATGTATAACCAATCTTTGAGACGAGCTGTATTTGGTTTTCGATCAATCTTTTGGTATCACGGCCTTAAGGCGGGATAACATTTGCCCCTAAAAACATGCCTTGCGATAGTAAGGTGTGTTTTTTAATGCCGTACGCTGGATGTTCATATCCCGTCAACAACCTATAAAGAACTCGATAGTTTCTTTTGACCTCAGATGACGATCGTTCAGGATCATATGCCATTTGAGGTGAATCGAGACCGTTCGTGGTTGATGCCGTTCGCGGCAAATGATGGGATGGGACTGTTCGTGGTCAGATGCCATTCGCCGAAATAGGTGAAATGGGACACTTCGCTGTTGGATGTCGTTCGTGGCAAATGAGGCAATGGGACCGTTCGAGGCGAATTGTGACCGTTCGAAGCCGGGTGCCGTTCGAGGCAAATGGTGACCGTTCGAGGTCGGGTGTCGTTCGAGGCAAATTGTGTGCCCGGGGGGACTTAGTATTATCGATGCCAGATTTCATGTTCGAGTGAGTTTCTGAATCAAAGACTTTGGCGGTTCATCGCCATATAAAAGGTGCTCGTGGACCGTTCGCGATCCAACGGGTATACAAGTAAATTTTTTCACAGAATTGCAAATATTAAAGCAACGATCATACAAATTCCACAACAGAAATGTCCAAACAAACTAAGTCGAAATTTCCAAATCAAAATCAAAGCAAAAGCAAGACGAGGATGTCAAAGCGTAAACTCTTACTATGGTGCGGTCGGTAGTCATTCAGAGCATGCCTATGGATCGTGTGCGATCTCATACATGTGTAAATGATTTAACCATGTTAGTGAGAGGTTTATGACTTGTTCATCGTTATTTCAATCAATCAATCAATTGATAACCATACGGTGTCCCGGTTCAGGGTCACCTCTAACTGATGTAGACGGTAGTCACTCTGGCTCCACCGCTGGAGCTCGCCTCCTCGCATACTGAAGTAGCCTACCATTCCTGATATGCCCTTTCACCTCATCCTTCAGATGTCCACAATCATTAGTGTTATTACCGTTCAGTTCATGGAATAAGCAATTTTTATCTGATTTCCTTTCGTCAACAGTTGGATCCCTTCGCATTGGTCTACGATATGGAACCTGCTCTCTGGTATCGTGATAGATTCGCTCCAAACTATCATTCAGCTATGAGTATGTGGTGAATCTTGGTTCCTTTCGTGGTCGCATTGATCTGTTATCGTTATTCTCAGCCTTTCGTTTTGCCTTGCTAGTTTCTGTATCTTTCTCAGGGGGATTTCCATCGTTGACCGCATAAACATTAATTTCTTCTCCTTCTTCTCTTTCGGCGTTTGCATCCTCCAACCGTAAAAATCCTTCAGCCTCATGATAAAATTCCCCTAGATCCATGGGGGGATCTCTTGTCAGTGAATTCTTGAACTCCGTGCCATCAGCTATGCCCGATACAGATGCCATCAAAACCATGGATGGATACGGTCAATCCATCGATGTTGCAGCTGCATTGAATCGTGTCAAAAAGCTTCTCAAAGACTCCCTAGCGTTTTGTTTCAGTGCTGCCAAAATCATCACATTCTTGGGTCTCGAAATGTGGACCCTGAATTGCCTCATAAACCTTTCAGTCAAACCATTCCATGTCGCGATAGATTCGCACTCCAGTTGCCTAAACCATAATGCCGCAATATCTGTCAAGTACAATGGGAAGCACCATGTCATGACCTCCTCTGATGCCCCAAACACTTCCATATGCCTCATATATTTTGTCAGGTGAACCGTAGGGTCTGTCCTCCCACTATACATATCTAATGATGGTAGCTTAAAATCTGGTGGGTTCCTATCTTTCCTGATTGCTGTGGTAAAAGGACTTCTATTCACATCCTCCCAGTCTTTGTTTACTAATCCGCCTCTCATAGCCCGTCTGACCATCTCCGCCAACCTGTCATTGTCTCCTAGCTGTAATCCTCGTCTATTGCCTTCGACCTGCCACCCGAGTTCACGAGGGAATTGTGGAATCTACCCCCCTGGCTGAGCGTTTATTCCTCTAATACCACCAGGTTGCTCAGATGCCCCTGTCTCTCTCTTCGGGATTGGATCAATATGCTCCAAGTGTGTGCCCCTAATCCAGGTGCTACGCCGGATGGTCCTGCTCCGTACTGAACTTCATCTGCTCCTCGGTTCTACGCTCCAAGTTGCCCAATCTGTTGAAACAAACTCTGGATCAACTCTTCTTGCTTTTTCATCATCGTCTCCATCTCATCCCTGGTGATGAAGATCGATGCCTGATTCGCTCCTGAGGAAGCCTCTTCACTTCCTTCGTGTTGACTTCTTTCTGGTCTCTGCCTTCTACTTGTTTGTCTTGTCATAGCTCCTTAGATCTGAATTCTCAAATCTTCAAATTCAACTTCCAAACGGTAGAATCCTTGAGTTAGCCTTCTCAGTGAAAGCACCAAAGTGTTTGCACCAAAATTGGTCACAAATCCCAGTATCGCGAAAGCACCAGTATATGAATATAAATCAGCAATATTCAAAGACAAATCTCAGATCTAAGCAATATCAAGCACAACAATTCAGAAATAACGATCAGAAACACAGGATTTATAGTGGCTCGACGATCTTGCCTACGCCCACTCTGAAGTTTACGACTTTATTGATTCTTTTGATGATTTCAATCCGTTATAGCAAGTTACAGTAAGTTTTAGCTCTAATGTTAGAATACAATGATGATAGAAAGATGTAGAATTGAATCCGGCAGAGTCTGGACGTCGAATGGCCAAAAAGATCCCTTTTTTGTAGGCTTCAGGGGACTATTTATAAGCGTAGGAGGCTGAGATCGCGCTCAAAATTCGGGAGATTTCTTCTGGCACGTGAGTGGGCCCACACGACCGACCCCACCAAGTTTCGACTCGATATGTAATCGATACGAAACTATTTCGTATCCATCAGAAAATGATCCAGTCGAGCTGAAACTTGGCAGGAACATTCTTTACCTTGTATGGAAGCTGCTGTGAAAATTTCGTTGCATTTGGACTTGTGGATCTTGAGTTATGATCGATACGAGATGGAGTTTCTCGGTTGGCTGTTTGCTTCGAGTCGATCACTTCGAAGCCATGTATTCGAATCGATGGATGCACGTGACAACGCGGCGACATGGCGCGCATATCTCATATTGATCCGCCTTTTGCTCCAAGTTGACCGTGTCGCATCCATGAACTTCGCCTTGGTTGTATCGATGACCGTTGCCTTGTTTGATTCGATAGAAGCTGCCAACATGTATCGAGGGAAGCACGCTCGTTGGTATCGATAGAAATTGGCCCTGTTCGTATCGATCAAAAGTGATGGGTACGATTGATGGATACGAACTAACGAGCTTCGATGGGTTTGAATAATGACTTTGGGTAGATCAATACGAGCAAGCGTACTCCTTTGATGGATAGGAATTTGATCGGTGTGAGTGGACCATCTCCTTGGCCTTCTGATGGATACGAATTCGATGGATTCGAACTGATAAATCAGATGGATACGAACAATACATTTTCTCCAACTTGCATCGATCATATCTCATTCATACGAACTCCGATTTACCTGAGATTTGACATGCTAGCTTTTATGGTCTTGCTTGTCATGTCCTATCAATTATAGCCTGATCCATGCTTGGACAAAATTCATTGATATCCATCGCGAAGCAATGTATAATCAATCTTTGAGACGAGCTGTCTTTGGTTTTCAATCAATCTTTTGGTATCACGGCCTTGCCAAAAGGCGGGATAACAATTTGTATAAAAGAATTTTTTTACCTATATAAAATCGTTGCCATTCATTCAAAAATTTAGGCGAGAGATGGTTCTTCTCCAAATCGCGAGACTCCAGGGTTGTTCGAAACCCAACGCTGCCACTAGGGCTTGGCTAACACGGCTACCATGGCCATCTATTCCACAATCAGGACCCACCTTTGCGTCGAGTATCTTGAACCGCACCACTGGCCGGCGACCGCATCCCTAATACGCCACCATCGCCGTGAAAATTACAAAAAAATGTTTCCCTTCATCGACGGTTCCTGGCCATCTCATCGCATTTCGCGCCACTCCACCGTATGGATGTGTAGATCTCACTGAGATCTACAATTGTCCAGTTGGTGATATTAACTAATAGCTTATGGATCTGAAGAAAATTCGAGGAGAAGATCGCAATGTTTTGGACATTAAAACATATAATGGTGGCTATGAATGTTAGCTAGGGTTTACTGTTTAAAAGCTTATTTATAAGAATTTTTTATAATATTTTAATATTATTCTTCACAAATTTTCAACTTTTACAAACAAACTCCAAACGAAGCATTCCGCCAAGCGTTTATAATGTTTTACCTATATTTCGAACACAATGGAACATGTTTCGGAGCCTAATTAGATCATATATGCGAGTTACAGAAATAAACGATTAATTTTAAATTAAATCGATTAAATGAATTTCTATGCATTTTCAGCTGCCACGGCCAAACGACAACTCTGATTGCTACGAAATTTGAAATCCGATAATAATAAACTATTACGGATCCAATGGAATTGGTTTTGTCGAATTCTGAGACTGTGCCCCAAAAGGCTATTCTAACTCGTCGATCAAATTAATAACTTTTTCAAAATTTACAAAATTTCCTAAAATTCCAATATTAAATTCTTATTAACTCTATTATAATTCAAATATAATTTATATTCACATTGGAAACAAATTTGAGTCATAGTATATCAAATTTCAATTATTAACACTATTTTCACATAAAATTAGTATTGAAATTTAATATATAAATTTTCATATTAACTTATCGACTTTTAATTTAAACAACGGTACATTATTACATTCCTAACTACAATAGAATTTTAATCCACCTTATATAATCATATTAAGTTCATAATTCAATTATCCAAATAATTTTCAATATAAAATTAAACGTTTTAATTATTCAATATTAAACACATTTCCAATGATTGATTTTAAATGGATTTTAGTTATCGATCAATTACTTTATTCCCAGCTAATAGATTCAACATTTATTATTCAATTCAACTATGGATTGAAAACCCATTCAATACATAGCATTATCTTCAATACTCATTATTACTTAAATCGTCGAAATTAGTTTATTTCTAAATTCTATTCAAGTTCATATCTAATAAATTACATTAAAATCATTAAATCTTTATTTTTAGCCATTTTTATTTAATAATTACATTGAGTATAATAATTTGAAATAGTTGGAAATACGGGTCGTTACAATCGACGTTGAAGGAGAAGAAGAAGAAACATAAGTAGTAGGCATGTCTCTTTGTGTCCTTTTCGGTATATAAGTAGGAATTCCTTTTTGCTTCTAGTAGGCCGTGTATAGATGCAGGTTCGTCCCTTACTAGTAGGAACTTTTGGAATAAGCTTTTTTGTACTTATTTTGTTTCTAAATAACAGATGAAATAAAATCTCCTTTCGCTTTTTGGCACGACTTTGAGTTTATTTGCCTAAGTGTTTTAGTACTTGAATTTCTATTCAATACACTTGTGAAGCTTTAATCTTTGGATAGGACTCGTGTTCGGCCGTTAAGCCTCGGAGTCATGGCTTCAAGCTGTAACCAAACATTAAGTCGAGTACTTATATAGTACTATCTCAATCGATAGCTAGTGTTCGAGTTATACCACCAGTCCTGGGGACGAGTTGAAGTGGTCGGATGATGATTGCTTTTCACCTTCGACACTTTTTAATTTCACTTAGTCGAAACTAAGTTTTTGTGAGATGAGTTCGAGTGGTCGGATCACACTCGTTCATGTATTAACAATCGACACCATACTCTAGGAATTGAACTCTCATGTTGGTGGTCGATCACACCTGCTTAATGTTTAAAGTTACATCCACGCTCTGGGGACTTAAGTTGTTTTTCGAGCAGTCAGTCACACCCGTTTTAATAATTTGAATTGTGTCCACACTCTGAGGACTTAGGTAGATTTATAGGCGGTCAGTCACACCCAGTTTTTATTTATACTCTAGTCCACGCTCTGGGGAATTAGGGTAAGTTGTGGATGGTTAGTCTCACCTAATTAATTTTTATACTCTAGTTCACGCTCTAGGAATCTGGAGTTAGTTAACAGACGGTCGATCACATTTGTTTTGAGTTTTGAGATCTCATTCACACTCTAGGAATGATAAACTGATCAGGATCATGGATGGTCGGATCACATCCTTCTTGAATAAACAAGCGATGTCGTAGATGGATGGATGGATCTACCCTCCTCGAGCCTGTGTTTTTTATTTTAAGTTTATACTCCAACTCGCACTTTGGGAGCCGAAGTTAGTTAGAGGATCTTCGTGTATCAATCCTTTTTAGCTTCAATGTGACAGCTTGCCCCCGAGCTTGGATTTCACTTAGTGAGTGACCGGTTGTATCACAGTCACTCCCTATTTGAATAAGTCCCACAGTAGGATGGAACTTAGCTCTCTGTGAATTATGATGGTTGCGTGACACATTTCAAGAGTCGCTGCTCTGGCTCGAATAGATTGAATTTTATTGCTGAAATAAGAAAGTATGGCAAAATCAGTTGCCTTATTACAACGTCAAATTTCGAAATGCACAAACAGATTGCAAATGAAAAGCAAACTAAATGAATAAACAAAGCCGGTTATGTGTAGTAACGACGGAAACTTTCACTGTTCCAAGCTCTCGGCAAAGCGAGGCCATCAATAGTCGACAATTTGAATGTGTCGTCTCCAAGTCTCCGTTCGATAACATACTGTTCTTCCCATGTTAACTTCATATGTGAAGGGACTGGATAAATTCTCTTAAACATGAGATCGCCAAGTTCAAAGGTTTGGGGTTGAAACTTAGCATTAGACAATCGGGCAACTTGACTTTGGTGCATGGCTGCCCTCAAATCAGCCTCTTCACGCTTCTTATCTAATAAGTCCGTAGATTCGGCAAGTAATATAGCATTTGTCTTCAGATCATAGTAAGTCACACGATGAGAAGGTACTTTCAATTTGACCGGAATGACGACTTCCGAGTCGTAGGAAAGTGAAAATGGAGTATGGCCGGTCGTGGACTTACGAGTAGTTTGATATTCCCATAGGGTCATGGGAAGCTCATCGACCCATTTACCTTCGGCCTTTTCCAGTCGCTTTTTTAGAATGGATTTGATAATTTTGTTAACAGCTTTGACCCATCCATTTGCCTAAGGGTGAGCAACTATTGAGAATTTCTTCTGAATATAGAAATGTTGGTAGAAGTTCTTGAACTCGGCATTATCGAATTTGGCTCCATTGTCAACGATAATGGTATGTGGGAGGCCAAATCGACAGATGAGGTTGCGGATAATAAAGTTGATTGCTTTCTTCATCATGATAGTAGCAAGGGGCCCAGCTTCCACCCATTCGGTAAAGTAGTGACCTACAATGATGGCGTACTTCGCACCACCTTTGGCTAGAGGTAAAGATCCAATTATATCGATGCCCCACATGGAAAACTGCCATGGACTCACCATTTGAGTAATTTCAGTAGGTGGGGATCTTGGTACCCAAGCATGTTTCTGACATCTGTCACATCTCTTGGCATAGTCTAATGCATCCCGATTCACAGTCGGCCAATAATACCCATATCGGAGTATCTTCTTAGCAAAGGCTTGCCCTCTAGTGTGATCGTTGTATTCCCCCTTGTACACATCTTGTAACACTTGATTGATTTCGTCATGGGCAATACACTGGAGTAAATGAATGGAGCATCCTCTTCTATACATGACTCTATTTTAGATAATGAATCGTGAAGATTTTCGAAGAACTTGTCTTTTCTCACTTTTGCGCTTGGGCAAAGCTCCATGCTCGAGATAGTTTCTGAAAGGGGTCATCCATGACTCTTTCTCATGTGTGGATTCATGAAACCAGTCTTTCTCTATCTGATCGACACTAGGAGAGGTAAATGTCTCAATGGTGACAAGTCCCTTTTGCTGTGCTTCACCGGTGCTGGCTAGTTTTTCCAGAGAATCGGGCTTCTGGTTATGATCTCGAGGTATGCAGTATATGACATAATAATCAAAATGATTCAATACTTCCTGAACCTGAGCAAGATAAGCAGCCAACATCCCGTCTCTAGCTTTGTATTCTCCCCGAGCAAGATAAGCAGCCAACCACCGAGCAATAATACCCATATGACCAATTGCGAATAGCAGTAAATCTCTACGACTATAATTCTCATGTCTCTGGCGAGTCTGAGTCCGATAAGTAAAGCTTCATATTTGGCCTCATTATTGGTTGCACCGAAATCAAACTTCAAAGCATAACATACGAATTGACCTTATGGGACTTCAAGTACAACTCCAATGCCTGAGTAGCGGTCATTCGATGCATCATTGGTATAGAGTTACCATATGTGTCTAGGAGATTCACTGGTCTCGAGCAAGTCCTCTGGGATAGTGTATTCAACAATGAATTCCACCAGAACTTGTCCTTGAATAGCCCGCCTTGGTGTGTAAACAATATCAAACTGATTTAACTCGATGTTCCACTTTAGCAACCTACCAGACATCTCAGGCTACGTAAGGACCCGTCGTAACGGCTGGTCGATATAGACTGTGCTAGGTTGAGCCTGATGTAGGGACGGAGCTTTCTCGAGGCAATGACGAGACAGTAGGCCATCTTTCCAACTTCGGATAGTTTCTCTCTGCTCCGGTCAATCATTTGCTAATGTAATGGACCAATCATTGTATTCAATCCCCCTTTCGAATTAGTGCAACACCGATTTCATTCTCTGACACTGCCAGTTAGATGTATAGTCTCTTATGATCAATCGGTTTCGACAGAGTAGGCGACGTAGCTAGGTGTCGAACCTGTGCGCCTACACACTCCTTGGTCCATTCAAATTTTCACTTTCCTTTCCTGATCAGATCGAAGAAGGAAATGCACTTTTCGGTGGATTTGTAGATGAATCTGCTCAATGCTGCTATCTTTCCGTTAAGGCTCTATACTTGCTTTATTGTTCTTGGAATCTCGAGATTCTGAATTGTCTAGATCTTCTTGTGATTGGCTTCTATTCCTCAAGTGTTGATAATGAATCCAAGGAACGTAACTTATGCGACTCTGAAGTGACACTTCAACGGGTTGAGCTTCATTCGGTGATCTCGGAGGATGTTAAACATTGTTTCCAGGTCTATAACATGATTGATGGCGAGTCGCGAATTTATAAGCATACCGTCCATGTACACCTCCATATTTTTCCCGATCTGGCAAGCAAACATTCGATTGACAAGTCTTTGATAGGTCTTACCAGCGTTCTTAAATCCAAATGACATCATTTTGTAACAATAGAGTTCAAGATCGTTACAAAGCCGGTATGCTCCTGATCGAGTAGTTGCATTGGTATCTGATTGTAGCCGGAATACGCATCCATAAATGACAAGAGATCTTGTCCGGCCGTTGAAGCTACAAGCTGATCAATTCTAGGAGGTGGAAAGCTATCTTTAGGACATGCTTTATTTAGGTCTGAGTAGTCCACACAAGTCTTCCATTTTCCGATTGGTTTTCTGACAAGCACTGGGTTGGATACCCATTCTGGATATAATGCATTTTGGATAAACCCATTCGTCTTGAGTTTATCCACCTCTTCCTTTAGGATGGAAGATCTCTCTGGATCCATACCATGCCTTTTCTGTTTGATTAGGACATGCCGTGAGTCAATATTCAATGCATGGCGCGTGATGTCCGGAAAGATCCCTCACATGTCTGAGTGTGTCCAAGCAAGCATGGCGCGTGATGTCCGGTAAGATCCCGCACATGTCTTAGTGTGTCCAAGAAAACATGTCAAGGTTTTCCCAGAGAAATTCAACCAATTCCTCTCTCATCTGTTGGCTTAGCTGATATCCGACCTTTATCATTCAAGATTCATCATCGATCGAAACATCAATCATTAACTCTATCGCGGAAGCCTGACTGTCTTTGACTTCCACTTCATTATCGTCATCTCTTGGATCAAGATCTTTTAGGAATTGATTGTGGTGCCAGAGCCGAGGCCTAGGTATTAACTGTCAATTATCGGTAACATGGACGCAGAGAGATTCCTCTTCATCCTTGCCCTTCTCTTTCCGCTACGCCTCCCGCGGCTCGGCAACATAACAGGCGCATCCAGCCGCTCGATCTCCCTGAACAACTCCAACCCCATTGCCAGTGGAGAATTTCAAAGTTAAACACCAAGGGGCAATAGCTGCTCTAAATTCAGCCAGGGCCAGTCGGCCCAAGAAAGCATTATACAGTGAATTGATATCCACCACAATAAACTGTAATATCCAGACTATCCGACGATCTCCAATTCCCAATTCCACTGGTAAATCCACCATCCCAATGATTATAGTTGCACTTCCATTGAAACCATGAATACGAGACTGACACGGCTTCTAGTCCTTCGCTTCCATTTTCATTTGATCATACGCTCACTTGAAAAGGATATTCACACAACTTCCACTGTTCACTAAGATCCTTTTCATCCAAGCAATACCTATCTGAGCTGATATGACTAGTGGATCAATGGTAGGGGCTTCGAGTCTATCGGCATCTCAATCTTGGAAAACGATGTCGTCGGTCATCGTCTTCTGTTACTTAGCTGGAACCCCATCATCAAGATTACTACAACACTCGAAGTCTGCAAGCCTAATGACTAACCTCTCGCCAGTACGTACGAGTTCCTCCGGTCTAGCCTGATTTGGTACTTGATTCTGGTTTGATGGGCCCGTTTCTCCAGCTTGCGACATCCGAAATTTCTTTTCCAACTTCATATCTCGGATTAACTTCTCAATGATATCCTGTAAATGGCGACATTCATAAGTATTATGACCATAGAAATCATGGAATATATAGAATTTTCAAGATTGAATATGCTTTTCGGACGACTGCTTCGGAGCAGGCTTCTTATATTGGCCAGTATTACAGGTTTGTAAGTACACATTCTCCAGTGTATTCAAAGGAGTATAGGTGTCAAACATGGGAGCTCTATGTCGCGGTCCGCGATTTTGATCCCGCTTCCTACCCTGAGTTCCATCGCCTTTTTGCTGATTCTGCTTATTCTGTATATTTAACTACACTTTACCGGAACTCTCACCGGTTTGCTTCACAGCGACATTACTTTGAATGCCTTCCACATAGGGCCCCACGTCATCCTTCTTCCTGGATTATTTTGCATCTTCTCTTCTTAAGAACTAGGGCGCTTTAGAGTAGAAACGGTCCAACGACGTAGGGGGTTTCCCAGCCAACCAGTTGCCGAATTCAGAAGAGTATCAAAGTTCCGAAAGTATAATGAATATTTCAGTAGAGTATCAGCATCTTGGAGTCCAAAGTACATTTTTTGGAGGCCTTGGACTGCTATTTATAGGTGTAGGCTGCAAATATCTCGCTCCAATCTCGAAAGACTCTTTCTCTCACGTGGGTGGGCCCACGTGATCGATTTCCCGGACACTTGGACTTGATCCATGATCGATATGTGCTAAATTTTTATCGATCCAAAAATGATATTTTTATGTTTAGATTGATCATGGACATTCTTGAGGTAGTACGCAAGCTCGTGCGAAAATTTTGTAGCATTTGGACTTGTAGATTTGAGATATGATTGATGCAAGTTTGGATCTACAATGCATAATCATCCCCATATCGATACGTTCGTATTGCTCTTCTTCTTATCGATGATATGCATGTGCTAACAAGATGACATGGCAGTATATTCTATGATCGATCCACCTTTCATGCAGAGTGACCGAGTCTCCCTTTCATTTAGGCTTTGTTCATATCCATCGGCTTAACTTCGTTTGTATCCGCCCATTACATCCTGTTTCATATCCATTATTGATGAATAATTCGTATTGATTACTTCCACTCCGCTTTCGTATCAATACATTACTACCCCAACTTGTATCGATGCTTTTTAGGTGTTGCCCTATATCACTTATGGAAAATATTTTTCGTATTGATCGTTGAACGATCAATATGAATTATGCAAGTAACGATCGATGCGAGCTGGCATAATAGGAAGCAACATGAAGCGTCACTGGGTTGTGGATATGATTTTTAGTCGATGTGATGGATATGAGGTGGCGACACTTCGAAGGATATGAAATGGTCGTTTTTCACTTGAGGCTTGATGGATACGAATAGGATGGTTATGAATCAGATAGATACGAACCAATGACCTCTTGGTGGATACAAAGGAAGCCTTCTGAAGGAATGGTTACGAACTTGCCTGGATACGAATGAAATTGTTTTCCTCAACCTTGATCGATCAATATCTTGTGCATACGACCTCCGATTGACTTGAAATTTGGGACATTGGCTTTGATAGATTTTCTTGTCATACTATATCGATTGTAGCTTGATCCAGACTCGGACAAAATTTATCGGCATCCTTCATGAACCTGTGTATAACCGATCTTCAGGACATACTGTCCTTGGTTTCTAGTCGAGTCCTTGGTGTCACGGCCTTGCCAAAAGGTGGGACAACATCAAATTTAATGTGTCAATCATAAATTCATGTTCAATCTTAATTAAGGAGCTATGTACATCACCTTGAATAGCGCTGCAATAAAAACAGTATAAATATAATTTCACAAGTTTATGACTAAGCCATAGATTATTCTAAAAGTTGATAATTCCATGATAGTGTTTTTTGAAAATATTGTCATGATAAAGGTCATGAAATAACCTAGGTTTCATAAGTTATCTAGATACATGCTCCAAAACTTCCACATAATAAATTTCATTTATCCACAATGGAGAGATGTTGGCTAATAGAGTAGATAGTAATACAATATAGCAAATCCTTCATTAAGGGATTGGCTTAATTAGTCCTGAAATAATAAAAGGAATGGGATTAAGTTTCCATAATTAACCCCAAGTGCAAGCGGGAGATTGAAATGGTTAGTGGCATACCCTAAGGACGATCGTGTAATTTGTTACATAGACCTAACTCTTTAGTCTTTCCTGTTCGTTAATAAAAGTGTTTAATTTCTATTATATACTATCTTATATTGTGATATAATTAATTAAATAATTAATTTTAAGTATATTAATGAGAAAATCCTTAAACAAAATGTTATATGATTATAGTTGCAAATGGCTGTAATCGTGAGCAATTAATCACAAAATTAAAATAACAATTTGTTTTAAATATTTACGGTTTTGAGAAAAGATATTTGTTTGCGCCAAAATTGGTCACAAACCCCGAATGTCATGAATGCACTAGTGTTTGCACACAAATCCTCAATAACCAACCAAAGACTATAGATCCAGATAATGTAAAGAGCAAAAATGAAGAAATAATTTTTTTTAAATGAGCAAGAAAACAAAGAACACAAGGTTTATAGTGGTTCGGCTATCTCCGGCCTGCGTCCACTTTCAATTGATCCTTTTATTCCTTTTATATTGAAATTAAAGTTACAGGCCTTCGAAATCAGTAAACAAAATGACAGAGTTTCGCCTAGAAAGGAAGAAGAAGATCCCTCTTTAGTTGCCATAGAGCTGCTATTTATAGGTGTGGATCTGAAAATATCCGCCCCAAAACCTAGAATACCTATTCTCATGCGTAGTGGGCCCATTAGTTCGATCTGGAGTCGTTTGGGATCGATCCAAGTATAATTCTTATCGATCCAAAAATAGTCCAATGATGCTGAGATCGATCATGGACGTTCTTGGGTAAATAAGAAGCTCCTGTGAGAATTTCATGATGTTCGTACTTGTAGTTTAAGTGTTATGATTGATCCAAGTTTGAGTTTGCAAGTAGGCTGGCAACTTCGTATCGATGCATTCGCATCGGTAGGCTTCGTATCGATGACGTGGCCCGAGTATCATGCAGAGATCCATATTTCATATTTGTAGACCGCTACCCTGGTTTGACCCATTTCTTCTTATCTATTGGTTTCCATGCAGTTCATATCCATCCACCCTCCTTCGTATCGATCCCATGTGTATGTCCTTTATATCGATCAATGAGTGATCGATATGAAATGCTTCTCCTGGTAACCATTACTTCATTCTTCGTATCGATCCCAGCCTTGATAGATACGAAGTGCATTGGCATACTTTGCCATCCAATCGATACGTGCGTATCTATACGAACTCCATATCCATCAACATGTTTTCTTCCCAAAGCCAACTGATCGATGCATGGTGCATCGATTTGAAGACCGATCATCACTATGATCGATACGAAGATATCAATTCAAAGCCATTTCTCACCAATATTGATCCATCCATTACTTGAGCATACGAACCTCGATTGACCTAAAAATTTGAAACTTAGTTTCTTCAAGCCTTGTTCACCATTCCCAATCGATCCCACCTTGATTGGAGCTTGACCCAATTTTGACAGTATCAATCATAGCCTTTTTTCCAATCGATCTCCAATCCTAATATCCATCATTTTTAGCCAATTTGTTGATATCTCGGCCTTATCCAAAAGGCAAAGTAACTTTTGCCCCCTAAAACATGCCTTACGTAGGAAGGCATGTTTTGAATAGTGTTAATCCTGACATCCAAAGTCCATATTCTGTCCATATCCGTATCATCCAATCCACAATCCCACTCATTGCCAAGCCATTCTATCCATGTGCCATAGCCATATTCTTACCCAAATCCACGACTGCTCCGAGTTGATATCCAACCCAGTAACCATATTCCTAGACAATTACATATTCATCTGAGCCCGGCAACCAAGTTCTAATCCATCCATATCCATTACCCAATAACCAAATCCATGACCTCTTCGGGTTGCTATCTAAATCCAGGTCCGGGACCTCTCTAGGTCCTATCATCCAAATCCAGGACCTCACTGGGTCGCTTTGTTCTATTCCAGCCTTGACTCTCCGGTCGAGGACTTATATTCTTCGGCCTCGACTCTCCGGTCAAGGACTTATATTCTCTGGCCTCGACTTTCCGGTTAAGACCTTTTATATTCTCCGGCCTCGACTCTACGGTTGAGGACTTCTATATTCTCCGGCCTCGACTCTTCGGTCGAAGACTTATATATTCTTCGACCTTGACTCTCCGGTCGAGTACTTTTATATTCTCCAACCTCGACTCTTCGGTTGAGGACTTTTATATTCTCCGTCCTCGACTCTCAAGTCGAGGACTTTTATATTGCATTCGAGTCCATTCCATCGCTCTTCGACAAAGGGACTCGTAACTTGCGATTACTGCCCTATCTCTTCGGTCGAGACTGTAATCGCGCGGCTTGTATTGTTTATTACATTAATCCAAATCCAATCAACACAAAGTCCAAAAGACAAAATAAAAGTCCATACAACCAAGAAAATAAAATGTCCGTAGTACTAAGAAAGAAATCAGAGAACATAGAAAACAGAAAGAAAATGAGATTTCATAAACCCGAGCATCACGGCTTATCATCATCTCAGAGCATGCTTAGGGACCGTCCTCGATCCCGTACATGTGTAAGTGGCTTAGCTGCATCACTTCGGGGTTTATTACTTATTCAAAGCCATAATTACATTCAGCTGATAATAAGTTGACGATGCCTAGATCTAGTGCCATCTTGGTCTGAGGTGAGCGGTGGCTGCTCTTGTCTCACAGCCACAGCTCGATTCCTTACGTACTCTTGTAGATGAGCATTACTTACATGCTCCTCAACGATATCCTTCGAATGCCTGCAGTCAATTGTGCTGTGTCCATCCAGGTCATGGAATAGGCAATGCTTTCCTGATGCCCGTTCGTATTCAGAGGGTTCCCTTTTGTCGACCTTCGATACTGGAGGCACCCTCGAGTATCCAAGTAAATCCTTTCTAGAGTTTCTGTCAAATCTATGTAAGAAGATAATTTTGATTCCTCTTTTTCCTTTTCGATGTGTCACCGCTATCATTCATTTTCCTTTTGCCTCTATCGTCCTTGTTAGAATCCTCCCTTGGTGGACCTCCCCCCTTTGTCGCATAAACTTCAGCCTCTCTCCCCAATCTCTCGACCTTCGCATCTTCTTATCGTAAAAGCCTTTCTGCTTTGTGATAAAACTCTTCGAGATCCATCGGCGGATCTCGTTCGAATGATATCTTAAAATCTGAATCATCTGCAGTTCCTGAGACTACTGCCATTAAAACCATTGACGTATCGGGTCGATGTTAGCACCAAAATTGGTCACTGGCACCCTTAAGAGAGATTGTGTAGAGAGATTAATGAAGAAAGTAAAATTAAACAGAGAACAATACGCAAATTTAAATGCAGAAAGTATGAACACCAGATTTATAGTGGTTTGGCGTAACTGCCTACGTCCACTTTATAGCTAATCTTTATTGCTTTACTTGATAATTGATTACAGATACAATCCATACACCAAGTATTTGATTACAATTGTTGAGCAAAAAAGATAAATCTTGAATGAGTATTAAATGCACCAGAGTCTCCCTAGTGTTCTCGAAATTCCAATCTCTTTCATTGTGCCCCTGCCTCTCTATTTATAGATGGAAGTAGGTTGGACTTCCCTGGTGGGCCTAGTAGCTTGGTATCTCGGCCCAATATAAGTAATCTCCTTATGCCGAACCAAAAATGCCGAACGGCAGAGTGCCTATCGAAATCTTTGTACCGAATGAAACGATGTGTTGCGTGAGTGGTGCAGGCCGATCGAGAATCGATGTCGGACGGGGAAGGTGCCAAACGAAGCTGGAATGCCAAACAGTCAAGGAATGATGAGCGAGACATGAATGTCGAGCGCTCTAGATGTCGAATGCTCTTGAATGCCTGCCGACCAGTTGTGCCCAACGTCCCTGGAATGACGAACACTCTCTAATGCCAAACGTTCCTGAATGCCGAGCATTCTCTAATGTCGAACGCTATTGAGCGCCAACGACTTCTGAATACCAAGCGCTCTCCAATGCTGAACGCTCCTAAATGTCGAGCGCTCCTGAATGTCGAGCAGTGTGGAATGCTGAACGAGTTTGGATGCCGAACGACTTTGTCATGCCGAACGGCCTTCAATGCCGATCGACCATAGATGCCAAACAACTTGGTCGTGCCGAACGAGAATACTGAGTCCTTAGTTGCCTGGTCAAACCTCCAGGTAACACTTGCCCCCCAAAGGGCATTACGTGATCGAACGTGATGAGCTTTGACTCGCGTGTCCTCTGCGCTTCCCTTCGAGCTTTAGGTTTATTTTTCTTCTTGGTGACATTTTCTCGTGAATACTGGGTGAGGCAATGCATGCCGAACGTTATGCGAATATCGAGCAGCATAGCCGAAGCCGAGCGCCCTGGATGCTGAACGCCCTTGAATGCCGATGTCGAACGATGTCGTCTTGACCGGTTCTACCGGTTATTGTCTCTTCGACTTCCTCTCTTCCCTTATAAAGTTCGGCATTTTCCTTCTTCCTCTCTTCTTTACTTTCACCTCTGTTATCCTGTATTCACGAACCTCGCCTTTTAACAAACTCCAAGAATTTGACTACCCTTCCTTCCTCGAGCATCATACCCTGCATCACCCTTTTTCCGAGTCATTCGGAATTAAATAAAGTCGTGCCTTTAACTCCAGAATTCTCCCGAGCTTCAATCTATTTGCTAGGTATCGACCCCTTCTATTTAAATGCTTTCCCTGACTAAAAGTTTTAATACAAGGCTTAAGTTGGTAAATTAGAACCGTAGCCAATAGGTATTTCGTGGATGAAAGGATCGAACTGTGATTAGGGCCTGTTCTAGGGCTAGATGACGTAGAGAAAAAGGGAAGTGGTCAGAGGCAAGCACATGAGGGTGTTGATGGAAGATGCAATGTGTTTCGGTAGGGTTCTCTCATAAGAGTAGAGGAGGAGCAGGAATTAGCTAGAGCGCCGAACAACATGGCCCAATATGACTTGCCGAATGACTTGACCACGTCATTCGGTATGGATGGAGGAGAAAGATAAAACCGTTGTTAAGGGCGAAGTGCCGAGCGTTGGGGCTCGGCATAACCTCGACTCGGCATGATTCGCCACATGCCGAGCAGCGGAGTGGAAAAATAGGGAGGAAGTACAAATTGGATAGGATGCCGAACGATATTTCGGCCGAACAACGCGTAGGCCGAACGGTCATGAATGCCGATCGATAGTTAGGCCGAACAACAATTTGGCTAAACGATACTTAGGTCGAACAACATTTTGACCGAACGATACTTAGGCCGAACAACATTTTGACCGAACGAGAACAACATTTTGAATGAACGATACTTAGGCCGAACAACATTTTGATCGAACGATACTTAGGCCGAACAACATTTCACCTTGCCTAATCATAAGACAAAAACAAAGATACGGACCTAAGCATACTCGCATGTCGAACTAATCTGGGCTGATAGCTTCCTAGTTCCAATTATCATAAGCCTGAACTGAAATCGATAAAAATAGATAAAAGCTTTTGGCATACAGTGCCAATGTCTGAGTCCAAAATTGAAAACATTGCAAGGCTGGTTTTCGGAGACGGTCAGCGATGACGGTCTTTGAAGATGACAGTTCAAAGTTCAACTTTATACCATCAACTCTATGACTTATAATTTCTCAGCAATTATACTTGAATTATCACACTAGTTCACACACCACACGTGGGGAATAATTATGTTGTTAAGTCTAATGTCGATTGTTTTTCAAGTATAGTTCAAACAGGTACTCTACTAGATTCAATTTCTATCAAAGATGTCTAGGAAATCTAGCTCCGCCACGATCTCAAATAGACCTGGGCCGTCTTCTAAACAAGAAGTCATAGATACTTCAAACCCGTTGACTTCCCCTGCTCATAACTTAGCTCCCGACGCCCTGGAGGCATCAATTTTCCTGGACAACCCGGTCGATTCACAGGCTTCGAAGATTAATGAAAGTGCACCCCGTCGGATATGCTCTGCCCATGGAATCCCCTTCGACGACGTATTAGTTCCATCGTGGCACGATCGTCTACACTTGCCCCCAGTTGGATACACAGCTTGTAATAAGTTTATGTGTCGGGTCGGCAGTGTGCCACCGTTCAACTTATTTCTTTGGGACATGCTGCAATACATCGACATGACCCCGTCATAACTACACCCGAACGGTCACACCTTCATCTACGGTACCTACATCATTTTCATGAATGTCCTCTCCGGGCCTCCAACCCCGGGTGACATCAGATATATATATAGACACACACACACACACACACACGCGCGCGCGCGCGCGCGATCAAGAAGCGGAGAGATAACCCATCTTTCATGTTTCTCGAGCCGCACCACAAATACCAAATCTTAACTGGGGAATGCACCAAATTCGCGCTGTACAAACAGGAATGGTTTTATGTGCGTTGCCCTCCTGGTTTCATGAGGAGATGGGTGGAAGGAAGCAAGTCTTTTCTCTGGATCAATATTCATATTCGGCCAAAGCCGTGCCTTTTCTAACTCTTTTTTCCATCTTTTCAGATACTAATCCACGTCCAGAAGGCCGTGGATATTCTGAAGCCATCGAAGCTATTAGAGCCCTTCCTGCTGAAGAATGGGATATCCGAACTCCCATTTCGAATGAGTCACTTACAACGTTTGGACTATTGGCAGAAGGCTGTCGGATAAGCCTTCCTTAGGGCATCACCATCCCTAGGCCCGCCTCTGGCAAAGGGAAAAAACAAGCCGAGTCTTCAGCTCGTAACACTCCTGGCGCACTAGAAGAAGGAGAAATCAAGGAAACCGAAACACCTGAAGCACAAGATGAGAACGTTGGTCCTACTCAGGACCCGATAGTCGAAGTTCATGATATCGAAACGTCATCTTCCCCTTCGAAGAGGAAAAAGAGACTGACGTACAAGATAAGGAGGGAAAAAGTTGGTGCAACCTCTAAAGTTACTCTTATTCCAACAGAAAAAGAGGCTTCCTCACAACGTTTAGAAAGTTCTTTAAAGGGCCTCTCGAACCTCTCGATACCTGACGATCTACTTAATTATGATTTCGACGATCCGGAGGCACTTAAACTTCACTCTCCCATCACATGCGATGCAGGCGTTCAAGCCTAAAATCAGGGAGAAAAAACTCCCATTAGTAAAGAAACTGGTCCATCGGGGGGAAATACTAGGACACACACAAACACATGCACTTCACCTTGCACTTAAATTTCCATTGTTACACTACTCTTTGCTAATTCGTTGTTTTTTAAATTCGGTGCAGGTGACATAGGGCGTACACACGGAATCGATCGTCTCCGTGGGTCGTCTATCTTCCGTCACTCTGGATGGGACTCAGGTTCCGAAAGACGTCGGGATAGAGACGGTGATGGCGATAGGGATTATCATTCCCGGGACTCATCGTCTTGGAAGAAAACATATTATCAGTCCAAGTACCACCAACATCCCTCTTCTCACTTGGAACGAAGAAAAGTTAAGCACGTCCATAAGGGATCGCAATCCGATGTCCCTCGAGATCAACACTTCGATTCCTCTTCCATACGACAGTCCCAGGATCCTCACTGGAGGGCTGAACTTTCGAAGCCGTCTCCTCCTGTTCCCCCAACAGATCCAACAGTATCGGAGAGACTGGCCGAGCTTAAATTTAAATTTTCAAAGATCTGCTTTGATGGTCAGAAGTTCCTCTTGGAGATCCACCATCTACCTAGAGATGTTAAACAGAGTGCTATCGCCTGTACCAACGACGTCTATGTTCAGCATGACGCGTCCGTTCATCTTGCTGAGAAAGTGTCGGAAGTCTCCATAGAATGCCAACATGAGATTGATCGCCTGAAGCTTGAGGCTATTCATGACAAAGACATTATCAAAGCTCAAGACGAAGAGATTGCGTCTTACAAATCTTAACTTGAGGCTACCCAGCAGAGTGCTAAGGATACCGCCGAAGCCGTAACTCGTTTGGAATCAACTCACAAAAAAGAAATCGACGAGGTGGTACAACGCTATGGGGCTTCAGCTTTAGAGAAACGCTCGGTACAAAAAGAGAGGGATGCATTCTGTCTCCGAGTTAAAGAACTTGAGGAGCGACTCCGCAAAGAGCTAGAAAAGAAGATTGCTGCCCAAGAAGAGTCGCAACGGTATTGCGACGAGATCGTTGCAACGCGACTCCTAAAGGAGAAACTTGAGGGCGAGCTTTCTAAAGTTGAGGCGTTGAAGAATGAGGCCCGGGAAGAGGGAAAAATGATAGCATCTGCGGAAATCGACTTCCATCTTGAGGTGGCCAAGGAAGAAGGTAGAGAAGAAGTCAAAACCATGTTCGACCCGCTTATCGTCGAATTCAATGCTTGCGTTCTCATGCTCCGAGACTTAACTTTTCTTGGCAAGGGCTATCTCAAATCTTTGGCCAAAGCGTGGGAGACCTTAATAGAGATCAAGAAGGCCGAACACGGTATTGATGAGGGGGCTTTGATAAAAGAATTCCTTAAGGAAAACGAGCCTTCAGACCTGTCAGCGGCCAAAGCCCTTTATTGCAAAGGCACCCCCTCAACGAAAGGGAAAGAAGTTATCGCCGGTCCATCCGGGACCGAGTCTCCAGCTCGTGTGCCTACCCAACCGACCGGTCGGTCTAAACTCGATCCTTTTGAACAACACATCGGCTATGACCCGGAGTACCCTGGCCTTGGCGTTCACGTTTTGTCCCCTATTCCAGAGGGTGAGACCCCCTTGACGTCTGAGAGCCAGCCGGAACCTGGTAGGCAACTCTTTTTCTTTAAAATTCGAAGAGTTTTCATTTTTCACCAGAAGCTATCGCATTCTAATAATTGCTTTTCATGATTTCATGCAGGCCGTTCTGATCTTAAGCCCACTCCGAGGAGCGATGTCGCCAAGGAGGTGAGGGAAAAAATGAGTGATGCCACTCATGCAGGAGAGGCTCCCTGTCCCGATGCTCAGTTATCAGAGCGCTTGATGAGGACAAATCTGAGACTTCCTCTCCCATCGATGGGAGTTATGAAGTTGAAATTACAGGCGTCCCTGAGCACACATCGGAACTGAGCATGAAGGAGCAGCTTGATAAAGAGAAGGAAAAAATGATCAAAATCAAGGTCGAACCTCAAGCCGTGGACCCGGACGATCCTTTGAACAAGCCGTCGAAGGTTATTATCCTAGGCGGGTACAAACCCATGGATGTTCCTCGTACTTCTTTAACTGTCAATCCTCCATCAAAGAAAGCTATCAAGGGTAAACGTACCAGGGAGGAGTCATCGGGCAAAAAGTCGAAGAAGTAGCCTTCGCTCTCGTTCAACAAGAGCTAGTTTAGATTACGTAATTATTTTCGTTTTCATAGTTCATGTAAACAAAAAAATTTGTGATGAATAAAACTTAGTTCTTTTACCTCTTAGAGGACTGTTGTTGTTGGGTTTTTTGTACAACCGTGGTCAAAACCCGAGCTACTGCGTGTTACGTGAACTTCTCGATTCATCTTCAAACAAGTTGACAACTTTTTTGGTATTTGCACATTCTTTTATCCCATGCTCTAGGGACTTAGAATATTTTCCAATCCGTATGCCAAGGGCTCGCTGACTTCAAGTCATTTATATCTAGCCCTCCCTCAGGGGATTTGGACATTTAAATCGCTTATATTCTGGTCCGCACTTCTGGGGATTTAGAGTGCTCCAGTCCTTACTCCAGGGACTTGGGGGTTTTAATTCGTTTATACTCGAGTCCGTACTCTGGGGACTTAGAGTACTCCAGTCCGCACTCTGGGGACTTAGAGGTTTTGAGTCGTTTATAGTCGAGTCCGTACTTTGGGGACTTAAAGTACTCCAATCCGCACTCCGGGGACTTGGAGATTTTGAGTCGTTTATACTCGAGTCCACACTCTGGGGACTTAGAGTACTCTAGTCCGAACTCCGGAGACTTGGAGGTTTTCAGTCGTTTATACTCGAGTCCGCACTCCGAGGACTTGGAGGTTTTCAGTCGTTTAACTCGAGTCCGCACTCTAGGGACTTAGAGTACTCCAGTCCGCACTCCGGAGACTTGGAGATTTTGAATCGTTTATACTCGAGTCCGCACTCTGGGGACTTAGAGTACTCCAGTCCGCACTCTGGGGACTTAGAGGTTTTGAGTCGTTTATACTCGAGTCCGCACTTCGGGGACTTTGAGTACTCCAGTCCGCACTCTGGGGACTTGGAGATTTGAGTGTTTGTGCGCATACGTACGTCAAACAGAATAATATAACTCTAGTTACTTGCTGCAGAATTATCATACACGGAATCATCAATAATTCATGGAAAAGATGGCTTCAAGCCTTTATTAACGAAAACAAGCTAAATTGTCTTATTACATGAAGTGAACTAGAAACAAAAGTATTCTGGAAAAAAATGCAACTAAAATACGAATGAAATGAACTAAGTGTAATAATACCGCAAATGTCCACTGCTCCATGCTCGGGGAAGTGTTGCACCATCAACGGTCACTAGCTTGAAAGTTCCTTCTCCAAGCTTCCGTTCAATGACGTATGGAGCTTCCCATGTGGGGCTCATGTGTTACGGAACTGGGAAAACTCATTTCAAAATGAGATCACCCACGCAAAAATTCTTGGTCGGACTTTTTCATTATAATATCGAGCGACTCGGTGCCTGAACGCGGCCGCTCTTAAATTAGCTTCTTCACGCTTTTCATCAATGAAGTCCAATGATTCCAGCAGGAGATCTTGATTTGACTCGGGGTCATAATATGTTACCCGATGTGATGGGACTTCAAGTTCCATGGGTATGACAGCTTCCATGCCATATGCTAATGCGAATGGAGTGTGGCCAGTCGTGGACTTGTGGGTGGTTCTGTAAGCCCAAAGTGCTATTGGAAGCTCATCCACCCACTTGCCTCTAGCCTTTTCCAAACATTTTTTCATATGGATTTGATTATCTTGTTTACGACTTCCACTTGTCCATTAGCTTTCGGATGAGCAACTGCTGTAAACTTTTTCTCAATACCATATTCTTGGCAAAATTCCTTGAACTCTTTACTTTCGAATTGAGTTCCATTGTCTGTGATAACGGTTCGTGGCAGGCCAAAGCGGCATATGATATTTCGTACAACGAAATTAATGACTTTCTTGGTGGTGATAGTGGCCAAAGGCTCTGCTTCTACCCACTTGGTAAAGTAATCGACCGCAACAATCACGTATTTTGCACCACCTTTGGACAGGGGTAAGGAACCGACTATATCGATCACCCACATCGCAAATGGCCAAGGACTAACCATTTGTGTGAGTTCCGTTGACGGAGCTCTTGAGATTTTCGCATACTTTTGGCATTTGTTACATCTTCTTACGTAGTTTGCGACATCCTGATTTACAGTTGGCCAATAGTATCCATAGCGGAGGATTTTCTTTGCTAACGTCTGCCCCCCGGTATGGTCGCCACATTCACCTTCATGGACTTCCGTCGGGACTCGTTTTATCTCATCATGGGCAGTGCACCGGAGCAATGCGGTCGAGAATCCCTTCCGATACAATATTCCATCCTGTATTACATAACAAGAAGCCTTACGAATGACTTGTCATCTTTCGCTCCATCTTTCGGGCACGGCCCCGTGTAACAAGTACTGCTTGAATGGGGTCATCCATGACTCCTTCTCGATTTCTGCTTCTAACATGAAATCTACCTCCATCATATTTATGCTCGGAACATGTAAGGTTTCAATGGAAAACAATCCCATCTGCTGTGCATCGCCAGTGCTTGCAAATTTTGCCAATGAATCAGCTGCTCTGTTTTGTTTACGTAGAACATGTGAAATATCATAATATTCGAGATTCGCTAGCAGCTCTTGAACTTAGGCCAAATACGGGGCAAGTCTCTTCCCCTTGCTTGGTAGTCTCCACACACTTGATACACCACCAATTACGAGTCGAAAAAAAATTTCAACCGATCTTATTCCCAGTTCTTTGACGAGTCTTAAGCCGGCAATTAATGCTTCATACTTGTCTTCGTTATTCGTTGCTGTGAATTCAAGCTTCAAAGCGTAGCAAAATGATCGGTTCTCAGGAGTTACAAGAACTATGCCAACCCCCGAACAACGGTCGTTAGATGCCCCATCGGTGTACATCATCCACTGAATGGGAGGTATGACTTTGCGGCCGTTTGATTCGTCTTTCATGGTGAATTCCGCGATGAAATTCGCTAGCGCTTGTCCCTGTATGGCCTATCGCGACAGGTAAGTAATATCGAACTGACTCAGCTCGATATTCCATTTTAACATTCTTCCAGAAGTTTATGGTCGTTGGAGTACTTGACGCAAGGGTTTATCAGTGTAAACACTGATTGGGTGTGCCTGAAAATATGGGCAAAGCTTGCGTGATGCAATCACCAAGCAATAGGCTAATTTCTTGATCTTGGGATAGTTTCTTTTTGCCCCCGTCAGACGTTTACTAACATAGTAAATTGGCTTTTGAACTCGGTCCTCTTCACGAACCAAAGTCGTAATGATAGCATGTTGGGATACCGCCAAGTACACATACAACATTTCGTGGCCTATTGGTTTCGATAGCATCGGGGGGTTATCCAAATGCCTTACCAGAGCTCGGAATGCTTCCCCACAGTCGGATGTCCACTCGAAATTCCTTTTTCCCTTTTTTATCACATCAAAGAAAGGAATACACTTATCCGTGGCTCTGGATATGAATCGGCTCAGCGCTGCCACCTTTCCGTTCAAGCTTTGTACTTGCTTTATAGTTTTGGGTACTTGTATGTCCCGAATAGCCTGAATCTTTTCCGAGCCAGCTTCAATTCCACGTGCATTCATAATGAAATCCAAGAACTTTCCTGATGCCACACCAAAAGAGCACTTCAAGGGGTTGATCTTCATATCGTATTGTCTGAGTATATCAAACATTTCTGCTAAGTCTCGGATGTGGTCGTATGACTGCCGTAACTTCACGAGCATGTCATCCACATAGACTTCCATCGTCTTACCGATCTTGTCCTTAAACATTTGATTCACCAGACGTTGATAAGTTGCTCCCATGTTTTTCCATCCAAAGGGCATTACTACATAGCAATATAGCCCCATATTTGTGGCAAATCTGGTGTGCTCTTGGTCTGGAATGTGCATCGGGATCTGATTGTATCCTGAGTACGCATCCATAAATGACAATAATTCATGTCCGACGGTAGAGTCAACGAGCTGGTCGATTCTAGGTAAAGGGAAACTATCCTTCGGGTATGCTTTATTCAGATCGGAGTAATCAACCCAAGTTCTCCACTTTCCATTTACTTTCTTCACTAGCACTGGGTAAGATACCCATTCAGGGTAGAGGGCGTCGTGGACGAACCCATTGGCTTTGAGTTTGTCCACCTCTTCTTTGAGAGCCGCGGACCTCTCCGGGTCCATACCTCTCCTTTTCTGTTTTACGGGAACGTGTTTCGAGTTTATGTTCAACATATGGCTCGTAATTGTTGGAGAAATCCTGCACATATCAAAGTGTGTCCAAGCGAAAACGTCCATATTCGCCCAGAGGAAATCAGTAAGATCCTCAGCCACAGAAGGGTCGAGTTGCGATCCAATCATAAGAACTCGTGATGGGTCATCTCGGCTGACTGGGATGCCGATCGTCGGCTCAGCCGGTGCTGCATTCGTTTCCATGGATTCCCCATCATCATCTCTCGGATCTATGTCTCTAAGGATCAGAGAATGCTGCCCGAGCCAAGGCTCGGACACAACTTGTCAACCATCAGTCTTTAGGATGCGGACGGAGCTGTCCGCAACCTTTCCCTTCTCTCTCCGCTGAGCTTCTCTCAGTTCCGCCACATAACATGAACGACCGGTCACCTGATCGCCATGTACAACGTCGACTCCTTTGTCTGTCGGAAATTTTAATGTCAAACACCATGGGGCCATAGCAGCCCTAAATTCTGCCAAGGCTGGCCGACCCAAAAAGACGTTGTATGGAGAGTCAACATCCATCACTATGAACGGTAGGACTCGCACTCTCCTACGCTCACCTTCCCCCAGTTCAACTAGTAGCTCTATATACCCCATCGCGTCGTTTGCAGCACCGTTAAATCCGTGGATACGGGCTTTGCACGGTTTCAAATCCTTCGTTTCCATCTTCATTTGGTCATAAGCCTTCTTGAAGATGATGTTGACAGAGCTTCCACAATCAACCAAGATTCTTTTCACATAAGCTGGCCCGATTGTTGCAGATATAACCATCGGGTCGATAGTAGGAGCCTCCACCTTGTTTGCGTCTCGACTCCTAAACACTATATCGTCAGTCATTATGCGTTGTTGTTTTGCGGGGGTTCCATCTTCCACATTCGAACAACATTCATAATCCGCATGCCTTAAGAAGGTAGCATATCGTTCCATCTCCTGCCAATTCTTGTCTACAGGATGAGGTCCTCTGACAATAGTGTTTATGATCAATCTACTCATAGTCTGAGCAGGTTGTTCTGGTTGGCATGGAATCGGCCCGCGTCCGGGGTCTGACGTTCCTTGCCTTCCATCTTGCAGGTTTTTGACAAACTCCTGCAGTTTTTTCTGTCTGATCAACTTTTCTATGGCCTCATGGAGGTGTCTACAGTCCTCAGTGTTGTGCCCATGGGTCTCATGGAAGCTACGGTACTTCCCTGTCCATTTCTGTTCCTCAGCAGACTCCTTTGGGCGTGGCTTTCTGTATTCAATGGTGTTACAGGTAGATAGATAAATGTTTTCAAGAGAAGTATTCAGCGGGGTGTATTCATTATAGGTCGGAATCCTTGACTTCCATTTCCCTGCTTCTCTTTTCTTTCCGGGATTCCCACCTCCGGATCCTTTGGACTGCCCAGGCTTGTTCTGGACGTTGACTTGAACTTTTCCCGAACTATCGCCAGACTGCTTCACGACTATGTTACTTTTCACAGTCTCTTGAACAGGCCCTAGCACCTTATCTCGTCTCATCCATCGAGCCTCCTCCCTACGTATGAACTGATGGGCTTTGTAATAGAATCATTCCAATGTAGCTGGGTGCTTTCCCGCCAACCAGTCTCCAAACTCTGAGTCTGGATCTACACCTCGCATTACTGCCATCAAAATTGCGTGGTCGTTAGGAGTGCTAACTTCAGTGGCGGCAACATGAAACCTCTGTAAGTATGATTTCAAAGACTCTCCCAGCGGATGGATTACGCTTGATAATGACATTACGTCCTTTGAACGGGTAGCATGTATCCTGAATTGCTCAACAAATTTCATCGCTAACTCGTCGAAACTGGATATAGATCGCGGAGGAAGCCCAGTAAACCACATATTGGCGATTTCGGACAGAGTGATTGGGAAGCACCTACACTTATTCGCGTCATTTGCCCTTGCCGAATCCATCATCCATTCATACCTCATCACGTGTTTCCTAGGGTAATTCTTCCCTTCGTAGGCTGGGATAGTCAGCATATTGAATTTCTTGGGGTACTCGGCCTGTAGGATAACATCTGTGAAGGGAGTATGACTCCTGGACACTCCCCAATCTTCGTTGGTTAGACCTTGGTTCTCTCATCAACTTCCTGACCATGGCTGATAAATCTGGAGTTTGTATGGAAGGTGGGAGATTGGGTTACGTTCCATGGGACCGTGCGGGTTGATGTCCCGCTTGATTTGGGTCTTGGTGATCCGGGCATCCGGTCTCATCACGTGCCTGATCCCTGGCAGATCGATCAATGGCACCTTCTTGTGCAGCTTCATCCCTACGGCGTCTACGCCTAGGAGGTTCATCAGCTGAGGTCGAGCTATCAGATTCAGAATAAGGAGCAGGACTACTTCCAACATTCTGATGCTGCTGCTGGGCAAGCTGAGTCATGAGATTAGTATTGGCTTGGATTTGCTTAGCAAGTTGCCTTCTACTTTCCATGAGTTCTCTTATCAAGTGGTTTAACTCTGTTCGGGAAACGACCTCCGCTTGGTTCTGGGCGGAGGTTCCTGTGCCTTGAATTGCTGGTTGGTTGCTAGGTCCTATCTGTCGTAGACTAGCAGTTTCATTAACATCTGCGTTGTGAGAGGCTGATCTAGTTCGTGGTCTCCCCATGGTAGAGTTGTTGGTTATAACTCTGAGTAGAATCAACAGATGTCTTGTGAATGATTTGGATCTCCTTCGGGGGATTTTTTAATCCAGTAGCTACAAAGTAGATCCTATCGTCCTGAGAATTCGATTCTCAGTGAAAGCACCAAAATAGGTCACTAACACCCTCAAGAGTGATTGTGTAGAGAGATTAATGAAGAAAGTAAAATTAAACAGAGAAAAATATGCAAATTTAAATGTAGAAAGTATGAACACTAGATTTATAGTGGTTCGGCGTAACTACCTATGTCCACTTTGTGGTTAATCTTTATTGCTTTACTTGATAATTGATTACAGATACAATCCGTACACCAACTATTTGATTACAATTGTTGAGCAAAATAGATAAGTCTTGAATGAGTATTAAATGCAGCAGAGTCTCCCCAGTGTTCTCGAAATTCTAATCCCTTTCATTGTTCCCTTCCTCTCTATTTATAGACGAAGGTAGGTTGGACTTCCCAGGTGGGCGTAGCAGCTTGGAATCTCGGCCCAATATAAGCAATCTCCGAATGCCGAACCAAAAATGCCGAATGGCAGAGTGCCGATCGACATCTTTGTGCCGAACGAAACGATGTGTTGTGTGAGAGGTGTAGGCCGATCGAGAATCGACGCCGGACGGGGAAGGTGCCGAACGAAGCTGGAATGCCGAACAGTCCAGGAATGATGAGCGAGGCATGAATGCTGAGCGCTCTAGACGCCAAATGCTCTTGAATGCCAACCGACCAATCGTGTCGAACGTCCTTGGAATGCCAAACACTCTCTAATGCAGAACATTCCTGAATGTCGAGCGTTCTCTAATGCCGAACGCTATTGAGTGCCGAGCGTTCTTGAATACCGAGCGCTCTTCGATGCCGAACGCTCCTAAATGCCGGGCGTTCCTGAATGCTAAGCGGTGTGGAATACTGAACGAGTTTGGATGCCAAACAACTTTGTCATGCCGAACTGCCTTCAATGCCGATCGACCATAGATGCCGAATGGCCTGGTCGTGCCGAACGAGAATACCGAGTCCTTAGTTGGCTGGTCAAACCTCCAGGTAACAGTCGATCCACCGAAGTCACTAACGCATTGAATCAGATTAAGAAATCCCTAATTGATTATCCCTTATAATGTTTCATCGATGACAAAGTGATCACATTCTTGGGTCTCACGATGTTGACCCAAAATTGCCTCATAAATCTCTCAATCATCTCCCTCAAAGTGCCAAATTGAGCCGCTTTCCAGTTGTCTGAACCAAAGTGCTGCTATATCCATCAAATACAAAGGGAAGCACTATGGCATGACTTCCTCCGATGCCTCCGGTACTTCCGTATGCCTCATATATCTTGTCAAGTGAACAGCGGGATCTGTTCTCCCATCATACATCTCCAGCGTTGGTAGTTTGAAATTCGACGGTTTCCTAGCCTGCCTGATCGTTGGAGCAAAGAGGCTCCTATTCACATCGTCTAGATCTCTATCGACCAATCCTTCCCTCATAGCCCGTCTGATCATGTCCGCTAACCTATTACTGTCATCAAGTGGTAGTCTCTGCTTGCTATCTCCAACTTACCGCTCAAGTCCACGAGGGATCCTTGAAACTTGTCCTTCTAGATGAGCATTCGTATCCCGATCAATGCCAAACTACATAGCGCCATCTGGTATCCTTCCTAGAATGGAACCAACATGATCCAAGGGTATGCCCCTGAGTGTTGGAGCTACTCCTGGTAGTTTCGCTATGTCCCGCATCATGTTTGCTTTGTTTCCTCGGTTCTGATTTTGGATTGCCTCTGCTCTTGCTGCTCCAGCTTCGTGGTCCTCACTCCCAGTATTCCTTGCAACTCCATTTCCTTGACCTAGCACTCTAGCTGTCCAATATGTCGGAGTAGGCTCTGTATCATGTCCTCTTGCCTTTTCAGCATTGCTTCCATCTTATCTCATGTGATGAAGATTGAGCCCTGAATAGCTACCGAGGAAGCCTTTTGACTTCCTTTATGCCGACTCCTCTCCATCCTCTATCTCCTTGTTGATTGCTTAGCCATAGCTTTAGATCCAATCCTTTAGCTTTCCAAATATAAACTCCAAATTTGATGTAACGAGTGCTAGTCTTCTCAGTGAAAGCACTAAAGTGCTTGTGCCAAAATTGGTCACAAACCCCAAATGTCGCGAATGCATCAGTGTTTGCTCACAGATCAATATCCAACCATCGACTATAGATCTAGATAATGTAGTGAGCAAAAATGAAGAAATAACAAAATTAAAGTGAGCAAGAAAACCAAGAACACAAGGTTTATACTATTTCGGCTATCTCTGGCCTACGTCCACTTTGAATTGATCCTTTTATTCCTTTTATATTGAAATTACAGTTGCAAGCTATTGAAATCAGTAAACAAAATGATAGATTTCGCCTAGAAAGGAAGAAGAAGATCTCTCTTTAGTTGTCATAGAGCTGCTACTTATAGGTGTAGATCTAAAAATATCCGCCCCAAAACCTAGAATGCCTCTTCGCGTGCGTAGGTGGGCCTACCAGATCGATCTGGAGTCGTTTGGGATCGATCCAATATAATTTGTATCGATCCAAAAATAGTCCAACGAAGTTGAGATCGATTATGGACGTTCTTGAGTGAATAAGCAAGCTCTTGTGAAAATTTGGTGACGTTTGGACTTGTAGTTTGAGATTTATTATCGATCCAAGTTTGAGTTTGCAAGTAGGCCGGCGACTTCGTATCGATGCATTCGCATCGATAGGCTTCATAACGATGACATGGCCCGAGTGTCATGCAGAGATCCATATTTCATGTTTGTAGACCGCTTTCCCTGATTTGACCCATTTCTTCATATCCATCGGTTTCCATGCAGTTCGTATACATCCATCTACCCTCCTTCATATCGATCCCATGTATGCGTCCATCATATCTATCAATGAGTGATCGATACGAAATGCTTCTCCTGGTAACCATTACTTCATTCTTCGTGCCAATCCCAGCCTTGATCAATATGAAGTGCATTGGCATACTTTGCCATCCAATCGATACGTGCGTATCGATACAAACTCCATATCCATCAACATGTTTCCTTCCCAAAGCTAACTGATTGATGCATGTTGCATCAATATGTGATGCATCAATACAAAGATCGATGATCCAAACCAATCATCACCAAGATTGATACGAAGAGATCGATCCAAAGCCATTTCTCACCAATATTGATCCATCCATAACTTGAGCATACAAACTCCGATTGACCTAAAATTTGAAATGTAGCTTCTTTAAGCTTTGTTCATCATTCCCAATGGATCCCACCTTGATTGGAGCTTGGCCCAATTTTGACGGTATCGATCATAACCTTGTTTCCAATCGATCTCCAATCCTAATCATCCTTTTTAGTCAATATGTTGATATCCAAGCCTTGTCTAAAAGGTGGGGTAACAATATTGATGCATTCATTGAGATAGAGTATGTAAAACTCTTTAAGTGTTGGGCACATGTTCGCAGGAAGCACCAAAGGGTTATGTACCTGTAATTTTTGGATGATTATGAAATGACTCATCTGAGAGTTTCATATTGGTTGAAAACAACTAGGTCAAATAGGAAATCACAATTTGACGATGTTACATAGTTCCCTTGACTTCAGAATACTATGAAACCTCAATGCAATACTCCACTTGGATTATATATAAATCATGGCACAATGCTGCATAAGCGACTATGGTTGGGTTTAAGTTAAAGCACTAGAAGTGAAGTACTATTCAATAGAGAATTTGTCTTCTCAATTATATGAGGTTTGTATCACGATTAATAGTAATCCACTAAAAATCAAAATCTTTGGCCAGAGTAGAATGACTAACAATAAATATTATTATTGAACCAAGGATTTATTCATGGATTTATTTACATTCTTACCCTTTGAGAGTCCACGAACAGAAATGAACATCTTTATACGACCTCGTTGCTCCATAATTTCCCTTGTACAAACATAGACCACTATAACATTCCCTGCTTCGAGATTCGAATATAGATATCGATGATGTTGTAATCGTCATTGAAATCATTTTCCATCGATAAAGAGAGTTCATTTTTATTATGCAGCACATAAGTAAACAAAATGGCTAAATAACTTTTCTGTTACATCAATTTGAATTACATAATTCATTGAATCATCCTTTACCCATTTTGTTCCCACATATGGTTAAATACAATAGAAAATAAGAATATTTTGTGTTTGGCATATGAAGATTCCAACACAACACATAACCAGTTATAATTCCTGGTTTTACATAATGGAAATTTAAAATATTTTTATTCTCTAAATATGGCTCCTACTACATCTTCAAAGTCTTTATTCGTTCTTCCAATAGATACATGTCTAATCCACAACTCAGCCTACTCGAATGAGTGCCCATGAGTTTATGGAAAATAATAAAAATATCTAGTGAGACCATGCCGCTAAAGCATAGAATGGGTTTTCCCATCACTATTACAATCATCATTATTTACATAATACTTCTCAATAATAATAAGTTAAGCATCTACATCAATTCATCATAATTGCGAGCTTTCTTTACCTAATTTCGACTAATTTATGTAGTCCTATTTGAACTCCCCACATAGGCCTAATGCCTTGCCAATTATATTTTGGTGCTTTTTGCATAAGGGTTCTTCATAGGAGTTTTACCCTAATTATCGTGAACGGATATCCTAGTTGCCACACAAGCCTTACATCATTATTTCTAGATATTGTCGTAAATGGACAATTAGATGTTACACAAGCCTTACTCCGCCTACATTATTAATTGTAATTTCATGGTTTGACATTCGATTGCGACACAGGCCTTTCACTAAATATTACTTTGAACTTAGACATAAGATTGCCACTAAGATTTTACATTACTAATCATCAACTAAAAAGCTGAGTTTTATATATCATATTTCCATGAAGGCCTTCCTTCATTCCCAAATTAAGTGATCCTTCATCAACTTATTATTTGCCTAAGGGCACTTTATGCTTAGAATGAACAATCGCTTGCACATAGCCTTCCTTTCTTAATTTAGTTCCATATCCCAAACCAATGTATAAGGCTACCGCTTATTAAGCCTCTTGAGGTCATTGCATGTTATTATTGCCTTATCCATTGTGTATTTATAGTTATTAGCTATCTTAGGTTAATTCATTTAAGCTTTCGCATGTTGATAGCCCACAAGCCATCGTATATTAACTCCTTAAGAGTCATCACATGTCTCACGAAGCTATCGCATGCTAGCGTCCCTAGATCGCATGCTGCCTTTCATATAGCTATTGCGTATTGACTTTTATATAGCTATTTGCAACTAAATTGTTCACAAACACCCAAGAATAGATTTTTGTTGAGAAGTAAATGAAGAAAATTAATTAAACCGAGGAAACAATCAAACTAATAATAGAAAAAAAGCAATAATTCGAGACACAAAGTTTTGTAGTGGTTCAGCATTGTATGCGTACGTCCACTTTGAAGATTTTCTGTATTGGTCATTTATAAATCTGATTACAGTAGTAGGGAATAGAAAATACTTGATTACAATAGAGTCTAAAGTAATAAGTAGCGTAAAGATCCTCAAAATGACCCACGGGCCAGTATTTATAGGTGAAGATGACCACCAATCTCTCTAAAATTTCGACTGAAGGACCCTCTAATGCATAAGGGCCCACAAGAGGGATTTCAGGCCCAATTCCCAATATGGAGGGATCGATACCGATCCCATCATTGGTCTATTTTTGGGCAGCGATCCCTATGGTGGCTTCTCCATGCTAAAATATGTTTAGCCTCTATTTATCATGTCATTTGGATCGTTGGAATACGAGTTATTGCTTGATCTTTGACTTAATATCACTTGTGCACTGCTTGCAGCTGAACCCTCTATAGGGGTGTATGCCGATCCCATTCATTCTATCCTATTGATTTGTGATCCCTAGGGTAGGTTCCCTAAGGTCCATATACCTTGCTCTCCAAATTTCATATGCTTTGGACTTATAGATCTCGAGATATTGATTGTTGTATGTAAGAATGCACTTGAACCTTGATGGATGTCGACCTAGCTTCAATAGATCATGTCGAACCCTCTTGATTGATTGTGTCGTTCCCTCATAATAAACAAACTTATGTCGAACACTTCCATTCGTTGAGCCATATTCCATTCTTTGAGCATCCTACAATATACATCCATTAAGTCCGTTCAATTCTGACTTCATATAGTCATTTATACTTGACTTCTGGGTCCCACAGTGATTACTTTAGAGTTATCGGCCTTGATGACAATTGAATGTAACTCATGCAATTAGTTCAACATAGCCAAGTAAGAAGTTGGGTAACACTTGCCCCCAAAGTACGTCTTGTGATTAACATGACATGCTTTTAATCATTGAGAATGAGATACATCTAGCTTTCTAAACGGTTAATATTCCTTATTGACTATCATGACGCTTGGTCGATTCCCAATAATATAAATCCAGTGCTATATTCCATCAATTGATATATATAAGTCCGGTTCTGTGAGACTAATATGCTTTTGTTATCTGGTCAAGCCTTAAACTTAAAAGTTTCGGCTTTAAGTTCAATTTCTATCAATTTCAAAAATTGAACTTTTAGGTCATACACGTGCACATTCATATACACGTTATTTGTTATTGGCACCTGGGTGCGCATTCACATTCATGGGTCGTTGCCAACTTCTCTGCATTTTGTATGTACATGTTTATAGCCAAACACTTACAACCATTTTTTTATTCATTCATTGTAGGGATTGGTATATGCTTAGCCGATCCCTCTCACTCTCTTTTTTTGAAACATTTGTAGGGGTTTGCATGCACTATGCTAATCCCTCCTTTCCAATTCTCACTATTACAGGGATCGGCAAACTTCTTACCGATCCCTCTCTGGTTTAAAAAGATAACACATGGGCTGAGCCCTGCTCTTTTCACACCATTTCAAACCCTTCTCCTCCTTTATATATATATATATATATAATATATATATATATATATATATATATATGCCATCCCTCCACCATCCTCATTTCACTTATCGAACTTTTCTAACTTCTGACTCTACATTGATCCCTCCTTCTTCACATGTGAACCCAAACCCTTTAATCCTCGGCTTGAAATTCATTTTTCATCCTGCCTATCTCATGAACTTATTCCTCCTTTAAATTCATACATCCTCGAACAATCGCCCACATTCAAACTAAAATCATCATAGAGGTAAGCCTTCTTTTCTCCCTAACTTTGGGTTGTACGATGAGATAGGGGATTCCAAAGCTTGGCCCAATGATGGATGGTTGAATCTGTTTGGGAGAGGACAAATATTGGCTTTATAGGAGTTCGGCAGGGCAATGGACGAGGAAGGAAGAAGATGGAGTGGAGGAGGGTTTGATTTTTGGGCTCTAGACCTATGTCGATCAGCGTAAACATAGGGTTCGGTATATATAAATAAGGAGAAGGAATGTAAAGAGAATAAAGGAGGAAGAAGATAGAATGGAGGAGGGATCGGTGTGTTTAGGTCGAAGAGAGGACTCGGTTGTGAGGCTTTGGGAATGGGATTAGTATAACCATAGGGATCGGCAAGAACGTAGGGTTCGGTAAGAATATAGGGTTTGACAAGAACATAGGGATCGGCATAAGAAACTTTTTTAACTTACAACCTCATCCAACTTTGCTTGCTTGGACCATCATCGCTAATTCAACTTAACGAACTTGAATATACAATCATGATGAACACCAAAATTTGCATACTCACTATTAAACTCGAGATTGAACAATCAAATTCCTGGAATTTTCAACATATACTAAAAACTTATACATGTACATAAACAACAAACTTTACATTTTGACATGTCGAAAGTCGATCCCAAAGCTTTCGCAACCGATCAATCTTCTTGCCAGTGGTGATGGTCAGCGATGACGGCCAGTCTGGTCGAAACTCGAAGTTTCATCCTTTAACTTCATTTTTTGAATTTAAGTTATTTATTTCTACCATACATTTCACTACACTGCACTATCTTGCCCTTAACATGGGAGGAACAAATAAACTTTTATCACCTCGATTATCAACTTAGTATAGCTAATATGGACTCCAGACGCTTAGAGCATTTAGCTGCTATGTCTTTCGAACCGGCCATGCAACACATCGATCCTGAAGCAAAAGCAAATTCTACGACTATATCCGATAGGCTTTCTTCTAGTCAACAAGCAGAATAGATGGATGTTTCTTGGCCACCGGTCGACCTTTTCTTCGATGCTCCGGTCCTCCCGGTGGAGGATATAAGTTATGCTCCGTAGTAGAGGGTGCCATTCTTCTAAATAACCCGATAGATTCTCAAGCCTCTCGAATTGGTGGGCTGCCCTTCACTGGTTGTGTTCCAAACGTGGAATTCCATTTGTAAACGTCTTGGTTCTTTTAATAAACGACAGGCCTCACTTGCCTTCGGAGGTGTACATGGCATGTAATAAACTTATGTGTTGGGCCAGATGCATACCGCTTTTAATTTGTTTATTCGAGAGATGTTGAGATATCTTGGAATAGCTCCCACTAAATCCATACAAATAGTACCACCTTCCTACGTGGAACCTTTCTGTTATTCATGAGCGTTTTATTTTGCCCGCAAAATCTCATGGATATTCACAACATCAAACGGCGGTCAGGAAGTACTTCCTGTGTTTTTCTTAAACCTTCGCCTAACTGCTAAGTCGTGATAGGCGCTTGGAATAAACTCTCTCTGTTCAAGAACGAGTGGTTCTATGTTCGTTGTCCACCCAGCTTCGTAAGGCAATGGTTGGAAGGACATAAGTGTTACTTTCATTTCATTCTTAAGTCTATTAATCCAAGTCGCATTTTTGAATCTATTAACATCCGGGATTCCTATAGGTGTTAGTACACATCTTGAAGGCATTAGATTTTCAAAAGCGGTCACCTCTGTTCGCGCTACCCCTGTCGAAGACTGGGACATCAAACTTCTTGTAACCGATGAGTTACTATCTTTATTCAGGCTGTTGGAAGAAGTTCATAGCATTGGGCTCCTCGGAAGTGCAGTGTTGCTGAGAAACATCACAAAGAAAGAAAGGGATATTATCAATTGTATCGCTCCCCCAGCCGAGGGGACTCGGGATGATATTGAAGAAGGTGATAATAGGGATTTCCAAGCCGATAAACCCGACGACACTGTTATGAGCCTAGACCGGGCGACTGTGGTTGAACCACCACAAGGCGTCCTATCTTAAACACCCACCAAGAGAAAGAAGAAGATGGCATACAAACTTCATAAGAGAAAAACTGCCACAATTCCAGAATTCACCATTACTTCTATTGAGGAAGAATCATCTTCCCAACACTTGGCAAGTTCATTGAAGGGATTTTTTAATCTCCAAATTCTCAATGAAATCATGAATTACGACTTTCCAAGTATCAACATCAACGGGCTCAAGTCTCCTACTAGGAGCGGTGAAGGCATTCATCTTACTGATAAAGGATAGAGAACGCACATAAGCAAGGCTACAACCATCGGTTTGTCAGGGGGAACACTAGGAAACTCATGCCTATGTGCACTTAGTACATGTGCTTCATTAATCCTTTGTACGATAGTTAGTCACATGTTCTCAATTGGTCTTTAGAGGTGCAATGACTTAGTCCCATGTCTTTGACCGCTTAAGAGATTCTTCAACATATCATCGATCTATCTTGACTCAAAATTCGGTGGGCGTAGGGAAAAAGAAGAAGGATAGGAAAAAAGCTATCATTCAAGGGAGTCCTCCGCTTCTAAACACAAATCCCAATCTCAAACAACTCACTAGGGAGATTAGCCTAATTTTCCTACTTATAGCGAAGACCGACCTCCCTAATGCGTTCCTCAAATTGCTAAATCACATGAACAACACTCTGGCTCTTCGAGCTCTAAGCAGTCTCGCGACATTAGATCAAGCAAGCATCCAATTGCCACTTTCGATCCATCCTTACCGGCCACTGCTTCTAACATTTCTACAACGAAGAATTAGACGAGCTTAAGGCCACTTTCTTGAAAATCTGTTTCGATGGGCTTAAATTCCTTCCCATATTACATATGATTCTAAGGCATGCCAAAGCGAGTTATCTTGCATGTGTTAATGATGTGTTCATGCAACATGAGTTGTTTCAACATTTGGTGGAAAAAATATCTGAAGTGTCAATTGAGCCACAATATGAAATAGATCGTCTCGAGCTAGAGGCGATACATAATAAATACATAATCAAATATTAAGATGTCGAACTGTCAAAATCGACAACAAAACATGTTGAGGCAGAGAAAAGTGCCAAGGAAACATCGGAGGCGCTGAGCCATTTAGAAGCTTCCCATAAGAAAGAACTCGATGATGCCCTCAGTTGCAGCAGAGCACTCGCTCTAGAAAACGATTCCTTGCAAAAGGAAAACGATTTCTTAGCCCACCACATGGAGGAACTTGAAAAGCTTCTCAAGGAAGAAAAGGAAGAGAAAATTCAAGCTCGGAAAGAATCACAAAGGTACTTTGAAGAGGCTGTTGAAGCTAGGAGCCTGAAAATTAAACTCGATGTGCAGTTTGCCAAGATAGAAGCTCTTAAAGAGGAGGCTCGAGAGGAAGGCTGCAAGGAGATGACTGAACAAATTTAGGCCCTAATAGAAGATACTAACGAGTCGGGTCAGATGAAATCAAGGACTTGTTTGATCCATTGCTCATTGAATACAATGCCAAAGTACTCATCCACCGCGACTTGATTTTTCTTGACAAAGGTTATCTCGAGTCTCTTGCTAAAGACTGGGAGCACATCATTGAGATGAAAAAGAGGGATTTCGGTGGAGCTGAATTTGATGAAGAAAAATTAGTGCGGGAGATCCTCCATGGAAATGAACCCCTAGATCTAGCTACCGCGAGACACTAATTCAAATGTTTCCGTGCCTTTTGACAAAGGAGAACATATTGTCGAATCCTTAAAGGCCGATCTTAAGGGTCCCTCTTCTTCCTAAGTAGTTGGAGCATCGGTCTCCTTCGGCCTAGAGCAGTACTTGGGTTATGATCTAGATAAGCCCGGCTATCAATCCAAAGTGTTGTCCCTTATTTTGAAACGAGGTACCCCAGTAACCACCGAAAGCCAACTGGATATGGGTATTATATATTACTCTCCTTTATTTTGTTCTTTTCAACCAACGGTTTTAGGCTTATCTCCCTATTTTAACAAATTTTGCACGTCTTTGGGGTCCCGGTCAAACTCCTAAAAGCGGTGTTGTTGTGGAGCAACAAGATAAAGAAGTAGAGATTCTGGTGCCACTGATGTATCAGGATCCAATGATCAAGTCATCAGAGCTTTTAAAGATGATAAGGTCGTAGATCCGCTCCCAATGGATAAATCCGGTGATGTTGTGATTATCGATGCCTTTGAACGCATTAATGAGATTAGCTTGAAAGAGCATATCGAGAAAGAGGAGTTGTTGAAGAAAATGGGTAAAGCTGAGCCCGTCGAGGTGGACATCGACGATCCGCAACTTGTTCCACTACAAGTTATTCCACCTGGCGAGTCAATTTTCAGTGAACACCCTCCTACCTCTATAAGCACTTCTGCAAAAGGTGGCAAAGGATCTAGGAAGAGAAACATCAGGGTCTCAAGTGGCACACTCTTGAAAAATCCAAAAACGAGAGGAGGTCGAAGAAATAGTTGTCACTTCGGATCGGTGTGTATATAGTTTGCATAGCTATTTGTTCGACATTTCTTTCATTGGTTGTGGTTGTACGTGTATGATTCTCGATTTTTTGAAATAACTTGTACCATAATTTTGAAATCTATTATGTGAATAAAGTTTTTGTTTTCTGTTTAGCTTTCGTGTGAATTTCTATTTAAGTAGTTGAACTATTACTTTTCATTCAATATACTTGTAATTCGTTGTTCATTAATTCTGGTAACAATCCACTAGTTTTATCCCAAGGCCTCCATGTGGTCATGGCCTTGAGTCGTATCAAATATAGGCTCGGAAGCTTAGTGTTACGCCATCGAATTCAGCGATTTTTGAGTAACTATACTCCTGCCCCCTGTCTTAGGTCAGCGAGGTTGAACGTTGGATGGTCGAACTCCATTCATAGCGAGTTTATACTCCTCCCATCGGTTTCAGGCCGAAGTACATAAAATAGCGAGTGGTCGAATCTCACTCATCTATCTGTTTATGCTCATATCCGCACACTAGGGATAAGAGTTAGTTCATGTGTGGTCGAGTCGCACTCAGTCTATGTTTACACTCTAGTTCGCATTCTGTGGACTTGGAGTTATTTCGCGGGTGGCCGGTTCACATCCGATTTATATTTATACTCTAGTCCACACTCTAGGGACTTAGAGTTATTTCGTGGGTGTTTGGTTCACACCCGATTCAAGTTTATAATCTAGCCCATACTCTAGGGACATAGAGTTATTTTGGAGAGCAATAGGATCATACTCTCCTTAAGTGATTGATTTGCCCCTAGGGTCTGGGGTTTTATTTAGTGAGCGATCGGTTGTGTCACGGTCGCCCTTATTTTGTTTAAGCTTTACAATTTGGCAGGAGTTATTCGATCATCAGATAGTCGGCCACTTTTGTTCCTTGTTGTGTATCCCATCCATTAGATTATAAATGAGGGTTATCAAATGAACAATGGACCAAGCTCATCCTGTTTAGTCCCACTGGGAACTAGCATAACTGAATAATTTCAAACTCCATGTACCTATTAGTACATATCGACATCAATTAGTTTTGTCATGTAACTAATACATAATGATAAACATAAATATAAAGGAAATCCAAAATTTTATTCGTTAAATGGAAAGGAATAACATAAATTGTCTTGTTACACTTCTGGAAACTCAAATGCTAAAGCAAATTCTGAAATAAAATACAACTGGAATGAAAAAGAAATAAACTAAGTGAAATAATGTCATAGATGCTCGCTATTCCATGCCCTTGGAAGTGTAATGCCACCGACAATCGCTAGCTTGAATGTTCCCTCTCCAAGCCTCTGTTCAAGGTCATATAGTCCTTCCCAGATTGGATTCATGCGCAGTGGGGTAGGAAAAACCCATTTTGCACAAGCACAAACGTTAATTCGTTCGAATGAATGAGAAGCATCGGAACATGTTGTTTGCACCCTTTAGTTTAATCCAGTCCCTCTGTTTCTGCATCTGATGACTCCTATTTAGCCGATGATGTGGTTGCATCCTATTCAATCTCCAAATCCAATGGTCCAAGATCCAATTCTACACATATAAAGGGACCCTAGACCTAACACTTTTTCTCATTTTAAATTTTCTTCGCTTGGGTTCACCTTTTCAGGAAGGACCCTAAAAGGAATAATTTTCCAAGGAGAGAATCTTTTTAATAAAAATTATTTTACAACTCCAAGTGGATCCGGGAATACCAAAGGAAGAGCTTAGGACCAGAGGTGGGTAATGGTAATTATTTTAAAATTTCTTTAAGTAATTTAAAATAATAGGGTTTTCAGTAGTTATAGTTTTACCACGATTTTTGGAATAGCTTTTTTCAGTAATTATTTACGGTTTTTAATTATTTTCAATCTATTCAGCTATTCCTTTGAGTAATTTTAGTATTATTTCTGTTAATTATAAATTATTACTATTAAGCATAGAATTTTATTAATTTACAGTCTACTTACAGTATTTAAGTTTATTTATTATTATTTATTTCTTATTTACATCTTTTCGACGTTTTGGATTTTATGCAAGCGTCTATTCTCTTCATTCCCCTTTTCTACGTGTGTGGATTAGAATATATTGAACGCAAATATGGATTTTATAAGTCAGAATATTAAATGAAGAAAATGAGATGTAAATTATAAAGACCGTAATAAATAATGGAATTGGACTGAAAGTACGTCTAATTATAATAAGAATTGGACTAATTAAAGATAATTGGCATAGTTATAACTTAGACTTATAGTAAATGAAGTAAAAGATGAAAGAAGCTGATTTGCACACTTAGACCTTGGGTTAAGTAATAAGCATGATTATATGTAGGTTATAATAAGAAAAAATTAGAATGAGGCTTATTTTACGGCTTGGGTAAATAAATAAGCGTAGAAAGTAAAAATGGTAATAAAGACTTATTTAATAATTTATCTAAGTTAATAAGAAAAGATGAAAGTAGAACCTGAACCAATTAGCATTCCCTAGGGCATGCTTATGCTAAGAATGGTAGTAATTGGTCAAATAGAAGTTCAAATCACAGGGATTTGGATAAGAGGCACAACTAGATATTGTTGGATGAACGGCCGGTACCAACAACATTTACCCTATTTTTCTATGGACACACGATGATCTCGCATTATCCTGAAGTGAGATGAGAGGCACGCTATGTTGTACATTGGAGGTAATAAGAAGACCCAATAGGTGGAGAAAAAGGTAGTGTGGGCCTGGTGGCAGTTACTTGTGCGATTTCCATTCGGGTGCTCAGTAATAGCTATGAGTTCCAAGCGCTTAGTATGGTATCTTACCAGGCACCATTGCCTTCTATGTAGGGAGCTATATATGTCATCTGAATCCACAATAGTTGCTCTATGTATCTTCCATAGATATCATTGTCTGCTGTGTAGGGAGTTATATAGTGGCTGGTCCACAGAAAAGTCTATGGAGTAGTAGGCCGATCAAAAAGGGTAGAACTAGGGTCACGTCCTAATTACAGGATTAGGAATTCAGCCTAATTAAATCAGAATAATTGCAAGCAACCAAAGTTAACCTATCTTGAACAATATTTAATCGTATTTATTTCCAGTTTATCTCTTTCTTATTTTCCTTTGCTATCCTTATTTATGCTAGAACTGTTGTAGAGTCTATTACTTTTATCTTTCTTAAAGACTCTAGTAATTACTATCATTCACCAAACTTTTAATCTGACCCACTCCTTTATTCCTTTAATTTTTCCCCCTTAGGTAATCAAGGAAGAAGCTAGTAGATTGTCGCGGCTTGGAGTTCTTCTTAGAGGAGACTTCTTTTATGTACTTCTTTTATTTTAAGCTGTTGTTCTTGTATGCACTGGTTTATTTACGAGGGATATTACATACTCTAATTTTGAGACAATGAATTCTCATTTCCTAAGACACGATGGGTTTTGAATGTTGTATTTGGCATGTGACTTATTTATGAATTAATTCTGAATATTTGTTTTAATTAAATACTTATTTAGTTTCCACTGCATTTATCTATTTTTGTCTTGTGAATCTAGTCTCTGTCAGTTTCGATTATACCTACAATGCACTATGCCTTTTAATGCGTCCTTTTGGGTATATTAAGGGGTGTGAGGTGTTTCAGCTGCCCTCAGATCGACTTCCTTGCACTTCTCGTCTATAAAGTTAAGAGTTCCTAAGAGGAGATCTTTATTCATTTTAGGATCATAGTAAGTCAGCCGAGGAGATGGAACTTCGAGCTCAACAGGGATGATGGCTTCAAAACCACAAGCAAGGGAGAATGGAGTATGGCCAGCCTTGGACTTGGTAGTCCTGTAAGCCTATAGTGTTGTAGGGAGTTCATACACCCACCTGGCTCTAGCCTTCACCAAACGCTTCTTCAGAATGGACATTATGTTTTTATTTACAGCTTCAATATGTCCATTTGCCCGAGGGTGAGCAACCGCTGCATATCTCTTTTCAATACGATTTCTCCGACAAAAGTCTTTGAATTCAACACTGTCAAATTGAGTCTTATTATGTGTTACAATAGTTCATGGAAGACCGAAGCCACATATGATGTTTCGAACAATAAAGTTGATTACTTTATGGGTTGTAATCGTGGCTAAAGGTTCTACTTCGGCCCATCTGGTGAAGTAATCAACTGCAACGATAGCGTACTTTGCACCACATTTAGAGATCGATAAGGAGCCAATAATGTCTATACCCCACACAAAAAGGGCCATGGGCTGACCAATTGCGTGATTTCCGTCGGCGGAGCTCTTGGAACTTTTGCATGTATCTGGCATTTATCGCATCGTCTTACATAATCAATGGCATCTCGATTTGCAGTTGGCCAATAATATTCGTAAAGGAGTATTTTGTTTACTAGAGTTTTCCCTCGGTGTGATCGCCACATTCCACTTCATGAACTTATCTTAGAACATGTTTTATCTCTTCTTGAGTAACACATTGGAATAGGGGAACAAAGAAACCTTTCCCGTGCATAATTCCTTCCTGTAGACAAAACACAATGCTTTATGAAGGACTTATCACTTTTCATTTCTTTTACTTGGTAGGACTCCATTTAGCAAATAGTCTTTGATTAGAGTCATCCACGATTCCCTCTCCGGCTTTGCTTTTTGTATCATGTCGATTTCTATCATGTTAATACTCGCAACATTTAATACTTCGACCGGAACCAAGCCCATATGATGGGCGTCACCCATGCTAGCAAATTTTTCTAACGAATCAGCCTCTCTGTTTCGATCCCATGGAATATGCGAATGCCATAGTACTCAAATTCTACCAACAACTCTCGGACTTGGGCAAGGTATGGAGCAAGTTGTTGTCCCTTTGCCTGATAATCTCCCCTGAATTGGTGCACTACCAACTACGAATCATAAAAGATTTCAAGAGATTATATTCCACGTTCTCCAGCGAGTTTAAGCCCAGCAATCAAAGTTCCATACTCAGCTTCGTTGTTTGTCACTAGGAAATCAAGCTTTAAAGCATAATGGATTGACTGAGCTTCAGGAGTTACAAGCACAATTCTAGCTCCCTAACAATGATCATTAAATGCTCTATCGGTATACAATTTCCAGCTTATGATAGGGATTTCGCTGCCTTTCAGAGAATCATTCTATGTAGTAAACTCTATTATAAAATCCACCGATGCTTGACTCTAGATAGCCCACCAAGGGACATAAGTAATATTGAATTGATTGAGCTCGATATTCCACTTGAGTAACTTTCTACATGTTTCAAGTCGTTGTAGGACCTATCGTAACGGTTGGTCGGTGTAAACATTGATCGGATGTTCCTAGAAGTATGGACAAAGCTTTCAGGATGAAATCATTAAGAAATATAATAGTTTCTCTATTTTTGAATAGTTCCTTTCAGCTCCTGTCAATCATTTGCTGATGTAATACATCGACTCCTGGATTCGATCCTCCACGAGAAGCAATGCAGCACTTATAGCTTGTGTTGATATGGCCAAATAAATGTACAAATCTTCATGATCCATCGGCTTTGACAAGATGGGGGCCTCTCCAAATGATTCATCAAAGTTTAGAATGCATCTTTACAATCCGGTGTCCATTCGAAGTTTTCTTTTCTTTTTCCTAATCAATTAAAAGAAAGGAGTGCATTTGTCGGTAGCTCTGGATATAAATCGGCTTAAGGTAGCAACTTTCACATTCAGATTCTGCACTTGTTTAATAGTCCTCGGCACTTGCATATCGCGGATAGCCTGAATCTTCTCAGGATTAGCTTCTATTTCACGGGCATTAACAATAACGCCCAAGAATTTCCCTGAGGCAACACCAAAAGAACACTTCAAAGGATTAGTTTTCTTCTTGTAATGTCGGAAGATGTCAAACATTTCCACCAATTCTCTAATTTGGTCGCTTGATGGTCGTGACTTCACAAGCATATCATCAATATACACTTCCATCGTTTTTCCAATCTGATCTTTAAACATCCTATTGACTAAGCGCTGATAAGTAGCTCCTACATTCTTTAATCCAAATGATATTACTACACAGTAGTACAATCCAACATCAGTAATGAAACTAGTGTGCTCCTGATCGGGAATATGCATCGGGATTTGGTTATATCTCGAGTACGCATCCATGAAAGATATTAATTCATGTCCCATGGTTGAATCTACCGGCTGGTCAATTCTCGAAAGGGGAAAACTGTCTTTTGGACACGCCTTGTTCAAATCTGAATAATCAATACATGTTCTCTATTTCCCATTTGCTTTTTCATAAGTATGAGATTAGATACCCATTTAAGGTAGAGGGCATCGTAGATAAATCCATTGTCTTTTAATCTATCCACCTCCTCTTTTAGAGAGGCAGATCTCTCTAAATCCATGTCGTGTCCTTTTGGTTTCACCAGGACATGCCTCGCGTCGATATTCAATGCATGGCTCGCAATGGCAGGCGATATTCCACACATGTCAGAGGGAGTCCAAGCGAATATGTATAGGTATGCTCGGAGAAAACCAACAAGTTCTTTTATCATCGGGGGGCAGAGCTGTGATCCATTCTTTATGACTCGTGATGGGTTGTCGTGGCTGACCGTGATATCAATTGTCAGCTCAGCATACGTAGCCTTGGCCTCTTTGGGCTCCTCTTCATCTTCTCTCAGATCTATATCTCTATAGAACTGATTGCGGCACCTGCGCCAAGGCTCTGGCTCTAGTTGTCAATCTTTGGTAGCTTGGATGTAGACAGTCTTGTCTACACCTTACTTTTTTCTTTGCGTCGAGCATCTCTCAACTTAGTTACATAACAAGCACGCCCAGTCGTCTGATCGCCATGATAAACTTCAACACCATTATCTATCGAAAACTTCAAGGTCAAATTCCATAGGGCAACAGCTGCCCAGAATTCATCTAGGGTCGATCGAACTTGGAAAACGTTGTATGGAGAGTCAACATCCAAAACAACGAACGCAAGATCCGCACTCTCCTTCGTTCGACTCTCCTAACTCTACAGGTAATTCTACATAACCAACACTTTAGTTGCAACGCCCTTAAAACAATGTATATGAGTTTTAGACGGTTTTAAATTTTTGGCTTCCAATCATAAGCTTATTAAACATCTTATTTACTGAACTTCCACAATCATTCAATTTCCTTCTCACCAAAGCAGGGACAATCATGGCCGAAATGACCATTGTGTCGATCGTCCGTGCCTCTACCTTATCTTTACCTCTATTCCTAAACATAATATCATCCACCATTATATGTTGCTAGTTTGTCGAAGCTCCATCTTCCATATTGGAACAACATTCAAAATCCACATGCCTTATAGCGCTAGCATAGCGCCCCATCTCTTGCCAACTTTATCTGCTGGATGAGGTCGTCTGACTATCGTATTTATCACTAGTCTTTCACCAGTCCATGCAAGCTCCTCAACCCTATGTGGTGCTTATCCTCGGTTGGGCTCATATGTCCCCTGCCTAACATTCTGTGAGGCTTTCACAAACTGCTGTAAATTCCTTTCTCGGATCAGCTTTTCTATAACAACCTGGAGATGCCTGCATTCATTCGTATTGTGCCCATAGCACTCGTAAAACCGACTATATTTCTTGGTCTGTATTAGCTTCTTTGTTGATTCTTTCAGAGGCGGCTTCCTATATTGCATGGTATTGCAAGCAGACAGATAGATATTCTCCAAGGACGTATTCATTGGTGTGTAAGTATTATACATTGGAATCCTAGGCTTTAATCTTCCAGAATCCCTCTTTCGTTCTCGGTTCCTTTCTCTGCCTCTCTTTTACCGATTTGGTTATTTTGGACATTCACTTGGACTTTTCTAGAACTGCCATTAGACAGTTCTATTGCAATGTTACTCTATACTCCCTCTCTATTTAGTCCAGCAACATTCTTTTTTCTATTTGACTTGGCTTCCTCCTTCCTAAAATACTATGCCGCCTTTGCGTAAAAGCACTTTAATGTTGCGGACAGCTTACTGGCTAACCAATTGCCAAAATCAGACTCTAGATCAATCCCTCTCTTCACAGCAATGAGTATTGCATGGTCATTCAAATTACTGACCTCCATAATAGCTGTATAAAATCTCTTCAAATAATCTTTCAGCAACTCTTCTGGGGCCTGAATCAAGCTGGAAAGGGACATCACATCTTTAGGACGAGTCGCATGCATTTGAAACTGCTCCATAAATTTGGTTGCCAAATCATCGAATCTAGAAATTGATCGTGGGTGTAGCCTCATGAACCACATCGTCACTATTCTATAGAAAGTTATGGTAAAGCACCTACACTTGGTCGCATCATCCACTCGTGCAGAATCCATCAGCTATTCATTTCTCATGATATGCTGTTTGGGGTTGGTCCTTCCCTCATAGGCAGGCATTGATGGCATGTTGAACCTCCTTAGATATTCTGCATGTAAAGCATTACCAGTGAACGGGGTATGGCTTCTCGAAATTCCCCAGTCATCGTTAGCCAAGCCATGGCTCTCTCTTTCCAGCTTTCTGATGATTGTCGATAAGTCCGGCATTTGGATAGATGGTGCCAAGTGGTGGTTGCGCTCCACCTCATGCGAATGGTCTGATTGATGTCTACAGGCCGTTTAACGCCTTCTTAGTTCACCGTCTTCCTGATGTGTATCTTGTAAATTCACTTCATCATCATTCTGGGGAAGATCTTGGTTAAGATTCAATTGAACCCTAGCATCCAAACCAACCATAGCTTCTCCATCTTGATTGCCAGAAGGCATGGATGAATTCCACCTTTTAGAGAGGGATCAGTACCGAACCTTATGGAGGGTTTGATACTGATCGATCTTGGAAGACCACGATGGCCTGCCAGTTGACGCCCCAAAGTTTCTGCGTGATATTCCTCTGTTCTGCAATGCCTATGCATGTGGTACTCATCTAATGAGCCAGAACTCTCTGATGCTGAGTAAAGAGTAGGGTCCCTCCAAGCTTTCCCCCGCTGCTGCTGATTGATTTGGCTTATCAAATTGATATTAGTCTGAATTTGTTGATTTAGTTATCAACGACTCTCCTTCATCTCTCTTATTAAATTATGAAATTCAACTCTCGTAATAGAACCAGTGGGATTTTGAACTTCAACTGGATCAGCATTTACATCTGTTGGTTGATTGCTTGAGTCTCCTTGCTGAATGTTAGTATTCTCATTTCCTTCCATGTTCTAAGAAGTAGATCTAGTATGTATCACTATTATTAATTGCCATGCTTTGATTTCTACAAATATGAGTAGTATTACAACTTCTTGAAGATAACTGCAGATCTCCTTTAGGGGATTTCTCTAATCCAGTAGCAACAATGGGATCCTAGCAAGCTGAGAATCATGATTCTCAGTGAAAGCACCAAAAGATTTGCCACTAAATTGGTCACAAACACCCAATAAAAGATTATTGTAGAGAAGTAAATGAAGAAAAAATAATTTAAATCGAGGAAACAATAACTAATAACAGATAAAAAGCAATAATCTAAGACACAAAGATTCGTAGTTGTTCGGCATTGTATGCCTATGTCCACTTTGAAGGTTATCTTAATGATCACTTATAAATCTGATTACAGCGGTAGGGGAAAGCACTTGATTACAATAGAGTCTAGAGTAATAAGCAGGGTAAAGATCCTTAAAATGACCCATTAGGCAATTATTTACAGGTGATGGTGACCACCAATCTCTTTGAAATTTCGACGAATGAACCCACTAATCCACATGGGCCAATTAGAGGGATCGCTAGGCCCAATACATAATATGAAAGGATAGGTACGAATCCCTTCATTGGTCAATTTTTGGGCATGATCCCTATGGTGGCTTCTTCATGCTAAAATATCTTTAGACTCGAATTTTCATGTCATTTGGACCACTAAACACAAGTTATTGCTTGATCTTTGACTTGATATCACATGTGCACTGCTTGATGCTGAACCCTTTATAGAGGTGTATGCCAATCCCTCTCATTCTATCATATTGATATGCGATTCCTAAGGTAAGTTCCCTAGGGTCCATATACCTTTCTCTCCAAATTTCATATGCTTTGGACGTGTAGATCTCGTGATATTGATTTTTGTATGCAAGAATGCACTTGACCTTGATGGATGCCGACCCCTCTTCAATAGTGCCTGCTAACACCTTTTGGTTGAGTATGCTGATCCATCCTAATGAGCCAACTTATGTCGAACCCTTCCATTCGTTGAGCTATATTCCATGCTTTGAGTGTCCTACATTATACACCCATCAAGTCTATTCAATTCTAACTTTGAACAATTATTTGTACTAGACTTTTGGGGTCCTACAGTCATCACTTTGAAGTTGTCGGCCTTGATGGCAATCGAATCTAGCTTGTGCAATTAGTTCAGTACAGTCAAGCTAGAATGCCAGGTAACAATAGTCATTTCATGCTAACTTTCATATAACTTTTATGTGTTGATTCTATCATATGCCAAGGTGTGTTTATTCTATCTTATGTCGTTATGCGTTGACCCCACCATATGCCACTGTGTGTTGACTACACCATAAGCCATCATGTGTTGAACTCCTATTTAGCTTTCACATGTTGAATCCTACCAAGTCATCGCATGTTGAATTCCATCTTTCGCATGCTGGCTCCCACCATATGCCATCGTCTGTTGACTCCATCATATGCCATCATGTGTTGAATTCTCATCTAGCTTTTGTGTGTTAATGTATGTCGGTTATGGCAAGTTGATAGCTTTTGAGGATCGAGCTTAAAAGAGCTATCGCATCATGACTTTTCCTAAGTCATTGTAGGTTTATAGCCTTAATGCTATCGTGTGGTGACAGCTGAAGTTGAAAACTATACTTGTAGGTTAAATGCTATCGCATCAAAAGAGCTATTGCATGTCCGTTATATGTGTAGCCATCGTAGGTTAAGAGGATATAATAGTGATTGACACGAAAACTATATTGTTACCTTATTAGTAGTTGCTTTACACCAAATCGCATTTGATGTTAATTTCTTATTGGCTAATTCCTTGCTCTGAAATTTACTTTTAAAAATTGAGCTAAGAACTAATTTTTGCATTAATTAATTATCTTTAACTAATTACTCATTGTTACTTAGCCAATTAATTCTTACAAAATCGAAAATCAATAAGAAAAATCCAAAAAATTCACGAAAAATCAAGTTTGTTATATTTTACCTAATATTAAAATTTCAGGCCAAACTAATTAGTTTTATTATTTTTAATAATTAATTTACCTAAAAATAACCTTACTCAATTTTGTCTTTATTTCATCATTATAAACATCATATCTCAGTTTCAAACCATTTGGAAGTAATCAAATCATGTTTTACTCTAAGTCATGAATAAATTTATTTCATTTTAGTTGCAAATCATATCAAACAAATATTTTAATCATCCAAACTTGTTAACCATTAACAAGTGCATTCAATCTTAATCAAATCCGAACCCAAACGAGTTAGGAAGGGTTTTATGGAAAGTTTTACTCACCTTGATCAAGGTAACTTGATTTAATATTCTTCTTCTTAAAGATGAAAGCTTGAATTTTATGATTTTCCCCTTTCTCCACTTGTATGTGGTAGTCTTTGCTTTTGTTTACTTTATTTCTTTTGTTTTGTGGAATAGTGAGAGAGATAAAACAGGAGTGAAGGGGTTAGAGTGTTAGTAATTTGGTCTTTGGACTAAAATATTATCTTAACCTATTCTTATTAATTCCCTTAACTCTTCATTTTAAATTCATTCTCCATTAATTTACCTAACTTTATTTTTCACTTGATAAATTAATTTGATTACTCATTTATTTAATTTATTTTCCTCATATCATGGCACTCCAAAAATAGAGTGCTACAACTGCTCACTTGACACTAATGAAAAATCCCTATGGTCCTCCTAGTGTCTATATCTATGCTATCACTATAGAATACAAGTATCCTTTAAGTGCTGCTTCGAACCTTCCCGAAGGCTTGGCCCAAAACCTCAAATGAATATATAAACAAATATAGCACTAGAACTGTGTCATGACTCGAATCTAGTTGCTCCTTCCATGACTCTCTTGTCTTGCAACCCCAATGGATTCCTTAAGCACAGCAACACATCGAACCATGGAATTTGTAATGCCCCTGAATTTTAATTAACATTACTTGGGATATTTAATTGGATAAATTAAATAGAATAATTTGAATAACTAGGGAGATGGGATTAGTAAATCCAATGGTCGTGTCTTATTAAATGAACTAAAATAAAACTTAACAAAATTTAGAAGGAGGAATTTTCCTAAGGAGTAAACTTGGAAGTGGGGCTAAATTTCTTAGTATATATCTCTTCCTCCACCTTAATAAGCTTTCTCTTTCTCATTCATAACTCCTTACCAACTTTCAGCCGACCATTAAAAGCTCCAGGAAGAAAATAAGTTGAAGATAAAGCTAAGGAATTAAAGGTAGGAAATTATCTCATTCTCTAATTAACTAATCAAGGTGAACAATCATGTTTATCATCTCATTTTTCTATGTTTGGAACGGTTATGGGTTATACTCGATTCATGTTTGTGATTTTGGTTAGGATATAACCATTTCAACCTTTGTTCAGATAAGACATAGGTGTTTTTAACTGTTAATGGGCTAATTAACATGGTTTATTTCGGTTTTAGTCAAATTCCAAAATATATTGATCTTTTTATGCTTTGAAATTTTAATTTATTAAAATATATAATTTAAAGGATTTTTGGGGATTTTTCCTTAGTGGTTTTCTAAGGTAGTTAAATTATTTATGCCCAAAGGCTAAACTGAAAAATGGCTTCCGAATTGGTTAAATTTGGAGGGAAATTACTTTCAAAAATTATTTAGGGAAGAAGAATAGCGTTTTAAGAAAAAATTGACTATTTAGTACTTTTTACTATTCGAAAGTACAGGAGGAAGCCTCTTGACCAATCAGATTTAGACAAGCAAGAGGAACCATCACTTCCATAGGCCTAGAACTTGCTTCCGACTACATAGCCCGCTATCACCCTTTTGACCAAGTCGAAAGGTACCTTTTGTCTAAGTCGTAAGGAAAGAATTTACCTTTCGCCTAAGTCGAAAGGTAGCAATGGTGTTGGAAGGAAGAGAGACGAAGGGATGGAGGCTGCTTCCTTCGCTTTCGAATGGAAATATAAATGCTTTTGAATTAATTTGTTTCGAAAGGGGATCCTTCGACACCATCATTTTTATAAAGACAATCTTTTCATACTTAAGAAGTGGTTTCGAAGGGGATCTTCAAAAGTTTAAACCTTCAAGAGAATTGTTTTAAATGTTTTCCAAAAATATGTTTTAGAACCTTTCGACTAAGTCGAAAGGTAGGAGAGGAAAAGGAAGGGGTTACTTCTGAACCTTCCCATTGTTTTAAAATTTAAGTTTTTAATGCCTTTGAAACCCGTGCTTTCAAAGGAAATGACAGCTTTGGAAGAGACGAAGTCGAAGGGGTGCTTTCGACTCAGAACTACAAAAGCAACGAAGTCGTAGGGGAGCTTCCAACTTCATTTCACTTTTTGTTTTATATGGCTTCAAATCCGATATTCGAAGGAAGGGTTAGGCTGCCATCTTATACCTTTCAACTAAGTCTAAAGGTGAGTCCTCACCCTTTCGACAAGTCGAAAGGCAGGACCTTTTGACAAGGTCGAAAGCTATGATTTTGTGATGCTTTAAAAATGAAGGCTTTCGAAGGGGCTAACTATGGACGTTTATTTGCTTTGGGGCTTCATTCGAAGGGGTTTAAAGGGTTGTTTTAGCCATTTTTCCTTAAGTAAATTTTTTTTAATTTGAAGGGGTTACTTCGAAGGGTTATAGCATCAAATACTTATCTTTGTTTGAAAATATAAGGGGGATCCGTATATAAATTGGATGTTATTAAACCTTGAGGATATTGGGGTGGGTTTAATGTTTTCGATACATAGTTTGGGGTTACAAATAGAAATATTATTTCGAAAATATACATTAGGGCCATCAATGTGATTTTATTAAATTTAATGTAATTGGGGCTACCAATGGGAATAGGTTAAACATGTGGTATACATGGGGAAAATAAGTAATCATGGGGATCATGAATGTTTATACATAATCATGGGGATCATGATATTTTAATTGGCCAAGTGTTGGGTTCATGGTTAACCTAGAAAAACCACGGAATGTGCCGTGGATAGCCCACATCAAATTTCTAAAGAAAAGAATGTTTTGCAAGAGGTGGTTAGCCTTAGGATTTGGCACCCAAGGGTTCATAGTAATCTTAGGAAAACTATGGAGTGTGCGGTGGATAGCCTATACCAACATTTATAAAACAATGTATGATGGATAATCTGCATTTATTTTAAATGGATTGGGACGCATAGTCCTATTAAATTATGACGGACAGTCGTTTAAAGATTTTAGAGGGGAACTCTAATAAATTGATTTTCGATGGGATATCTAATAAATGGGTGGTTGGGATATCCAATGAATATGATTTAGGGCTTTATTTCATATTATGTTAAGACTAATCATTTTAGGTGCATTGGCATAGTAAATGATTTGCATGTTATTTTATAGATACTAGTGAGGGGAAAACCCATTCCGCTAAGCAGCGTTATCTCTTTAGCTATCTTTTTTATGATAAAAGATGATAGGGGATTATTCATACCAGACTTATTGTATGACTCGAAGTTTGTGTTTCTCCACAAATTCTTGGGTACTCAAAATTAATTTGAGTAATATGAGAGTGGGAGACTTTCAGGTCTCTGGATGAATAAGCTTCTGGAGACATGCAAGAGGCACTGTTAACTAAATAGGAGCTATATTTTGTTTTCCTCTGTGATGTACTAAGAACTGTAAAGTTCATATTTATTAGTTCTCTGACCATCATAAGGGGATATCTTCATATGTCGCTCTTATCATATTTTGCACATGTATATGTGATCCGAACATGGTTAACATCTAGGATTATCTAATTAAATCTTAAATTGAAATTAATAAGAAATGAGAAATTTTGTTTTGTTGAAGTTTAAATTTTTTCGTATTCTTGTGTTTCTGTATTGCCAATAGTTCCAAGATTCTGATTTCAGTCACTTAGAAATAAAAACTATGGATGACTGTATCATCCGTAGGAGTTAGTTTTGAGCCTCTGCAAGTGGGATGTTGCAGAATCTATTATAACCATCAGTTTTAACATCATCTCAATCTTATATTGATCACTTGCCATCACGTGTTTGCACTTCTGCCTAAACATGGTACAAATTCCATGTTGTCATGTGCATCTTCCAATCGTACCCACTTATTGTACGTGATCATGCGACCAATCACCATATTGATCTCGAGTTCAATCATTCTTCGATCTCTGTCTCAATCTTCCACTATTCCCATATATGAATATGTCACATCTCACGTCCCTCGCCTCAATTACGATTTTGACACCATACCTGAATGCCTAATCGTAGTTATCGATCACATATACATCATTTTCTTTCACATCTGAATCCCATGATTTACCTTGCATTCCACTTTCTCGAGTATCCAGAAGCACCTCCAAAGTCATGCTAAAGCCTTATGCCGAATCACATCCAAAACCTAAAAGAAAACACAAGAAGTACCTAATCTGCAAATCCAGTTAGTTGAACCTTAATTCAATCGACTGCCACTAATTTCAATCGACTGAATTTGGTTCAATCGGCCAGACGAGGACAAAAATGGCCTATTCTTTTGTATATTTGAAACCCTGTAAGATTTGACCTCATTCAGTCGATTGAACACAAATTTAATCGATTAAAATTTTCCATGATGTAACAACCCTAATTTTGATTAACATTATTTAGCATATTTAGTTAGATAAATAAAATAAAATAATAAAAAATGATAAGGAGTTTGAGATTTAATAATTAATATGGGTTGTGCCTAATGATGAATTAATAAGAATGATTAAACTCTAAATAATAATAAGAAATATAGGCTAAGGGCACAATAGGAAAAATTACATTTCTTGACAATATAGCCTTATTTTCCTTCTCTTTCATTTCATTTACGTCCGCCAAATATCATAAACTATACTAAGGTCAGCCATTGTAAGAGAGAAAGAAAGTAGAAAAGCTTAAGAAATAGAGAGTAAAGCTTAGGGGAATCAATCAATACTCAAAAATCATTCTTCTTCATCAAATCGAGATGAATAATAGTTATGCATCTCAAGTTTTACTTACTATTTTCAGTTTTAAGTATAAACTTGAATCCTTTTCTTGAATTATGCCATGTTATAATAGTTAGGATAATTATATGCTTAAATGATGAATTTTAGGATTTATTATAGAATTTTTTAGAAGGTTTTAAGTGTGAAAACCTAGCTTTTCATACCCAAACAATCAAAGAGTTTGATATAATGTTTAAAACATTATTTTAGAAGTGGGTTTTTTATTTCATAATTTCCCAAACAAGTGTGAATTTTTAAGTGGAGAAAATGGGTTTAGTTCGAGTTTTAGTTATTAAAAATAATTAAATAAAGTTTTTAACTTCGAATTTTGTATGTTAAAAGAATATGAGAAATCAGATTTATTATGACTTTTTTGGGATTTTTCCCAAGTGCTTTTGATTTAATATGAATTATTTGAGCTAGAAAAGCTTAGTTCTTATGTTAAAATATTAATATAAAATGTATGGTTTGCAAATTATTTAGAAATAATATATCTTCCCTATAGCAGTTTTCTAAAAAAGATTTTGATAAAGAAAATTATTAACCAATGAAATTTTGACAAACAATAGGGGTTGGCGGAAAAGAAATTACTTTTAATAGCAAACTAATGGTTTTCATATTAATTACCAAAATGCCATGTTGACAATGTTGATATAGTCATTAATCTTCGACATTGTTATGCTCTCGATGTCAACTAGTAGCGATGCATACAGTAACAACTACGATTGGTATGAAGTGAATTGGCTATGGTCAAATAAGCTCGAGGTCAGCACCCTTATCATTGATGACGACATTGCCACATGCTTTATGGTAACCTTAATGACGCTGCATGACTTAAGTGCCCCATTACATGAAAAGGGCATGGTGCCATGTAACGACCTGCAAATTATGGTAAATAAATTTGTTTAAATTAATGAGATTTTGTAATTAAATTTAGATAGAAATAAAAATCTTATAAATTTATATTGAAACGAAAGTTAGAAATTAGATGTAGCAACTGAAATTAAAGTTTACAATTTAAATTTTATATTGCAATTAATTGGAAATAATATAAATTTAATAGAAACGTAAGTTTATTTATAGGGCAGTAATTAATAAATTAAAAAGTTTGAAACCAAGTAAATAAATTTATGGAGAACATTTAATAGTAATTAATGTATATATTAGGCAATGGACAATTTATGGATTTGTTTAGATTGCAAAGTTATAATTGTGTGTAAATAGAAATTTTGGTAATTAATTAAAATAAGAAAAAATAAATGTAAATGTTATAACTTGGTTTAAAAATGTATATACGGAAGTGGATGTAAATATGAATTAATTAATCTACGCATTAATTTATAATGGGATAAAACGTAAATTAATGAAATAAGGATGATGCAGGTTGATAAGTATTCATAATGGTTGTGTTGATGATAAACGTTACTTTAATGATTGTAATATAAATTAATGGAAGTGTGAATGGAAATTAAATAGAAACATAAGTTTATTTTAAGGTAGTAATTGATAAATTGGGAAGATAGTTCATAGTATGTTAATTGATGAACTAATACGCAATGTATGTAGAGTAATAAGTTGGTCTAAGGATGAAATTAAAGAAAATTCATTTATTGGTTTTAAAACCTTAATTAATGCATTTAATTGATAGAAGTACATTTAGGAATATAATATTTATTCAATTTAAGTTGTATATAGGCGTATAATAATGTCATGAAATAAAAATTTAGCGTATATGAAATTATAAATTCGGATCGATAAGTAACGAACTTATAAATGCAATTAAAAGCAAATAGGTGGAAATTAATATAGGTTGCTTATTTATTAATGCGTCAAATAAATTTTGGTAATCAATTACAATAAATATTAATTTAACATTTGGTTAATGTAAATTAAAGTAACAATTGATGTAATAAAGAATAGAAAGCCTATTTAATGGGATTATTGAAAATAAAATTGGCAATTTATGAATTAGTGAAATTGGAAGTAAGGATACTAACTATTTTAATAATTAAAATGGGAGTCAATTAGAATTTTATGAACCTTAATGTATATTAATGAGAATTTAAGGCAATAGTCAGCAGATATGAAGGGAATAGGATGAATTGATATGTAGTTTATTTTTAAAACAATAAGTGATGTAATATAGGAATGAAATCAAAATAGATAAGTTTAATTGAGACTTTAATTTCAAATAATGGGTGAAATTGACCAAAATATAGTAAATTGAAATAGGATAGTCAATAAATAAAGGATGAAATGAGATCACTAATGTAATGAATGTAAAATAGATATTAACTATGATTATAGAAAGGGTTCATAGAGAATGGAAGGATTGAAATCAGGTTTAAAGCAATGTATTATAAGTAATTATAAATAACTGGATTTATTAAATTGAAATATATGAATTTAAACATCTAAATATTTCGTTAATAGAGATTTAAATGGAATCTAAGAATATTGAAATAATAGATTTTGAATCCAATATTAAATCCATCTATTTGAAATTTATGGATGGAATAATCATTGATTTATTTAATTTAATAGAATTTTTGGAGATTTAATTTATAATTTTGAATATAATGAAATTGAAGATTTGACACTGCAATTGATAGATTAATCAACTTTAAATTTACATCTAAACTTGTTTAAATTTTGTAAATGATTAAGAATTATAAAAGTGATAAAATTGGTCAATTTTAGAATTTAAATAAAAAATTGGATTTTATTAATTAAATATTAATTTATTTAATTAAGGTAAAGATAGCCATTTTGTCCACTGACTCGGATTTCGACGAAACCAGTTTCATCGGATCCATAACGGTGAATTATTGTAGGATTTCAAGTTTCGTAGCGATCAGACTTGTAGTTTGATCGTACGGACTCGAAACGCCTTGAAATCGATTTAATTGAAATAAATTTGAAAAATACTGGTTTTAGCATAACTTCTTCATACGATGGAATTTGAACTTGAAACTTGTTCCATCGCGTTCAAAATATTTTAAAACATCTATTTTGATATATGGGTTTACCCAATTTCATTCCGGGTTAGAACGGGCTTTTTGGGCTACTTTGGAGTTAGCGCGTATATCTGTTTTATCCATCTATTCTATTTTCAATTCTTCCTGTAAATATCCTGCTAAAACCTAGCCTCCCTAATTCTCATTTGTCTGTACGTACATCTCAACTCTCTCCTGCTCAATGGCTGCAAACCCTAAATTCCCAAATTACAATTCCAATTCAAAAATCAGTGAAAATCCAAAGTCCTCAGAAAAATCTGGAAAAAATATATGTTGAAGCTCTCGAAGTGCGTAATCTTCTGGTGAAATTCGTTTTTTGTTTTGGATTGTCGTTTGACTGGTAAAAATCAAAGAAGTTTCGGCCGTTCATCGCTCGACGACGAACCTCGTCTGATCGGAAAACTTTTTACGGGTTTTGAAGAGGAGGCTGAGGGGATCGCATCTAGATGGTTAGCTTGTCGATTCAACGGTTAGATGTGGTAGAAACCTCGATTTATGGTTTAAGTGGAGGGGCGACAGCTGTTAGGTTTTGGCGTCGATTGGCGACGACTTGGGTATGGGTGGAGGCGGCTCGAAGTGGGGATGTTGGCATGTTCTTGGCTCTCGGCACGGCGGACCGCACGGCGCGTTGAAGAGGCGGCTGCGTTGAATTTTACTGAGGAAATTTGGGTTGCGTTGACACGTGGTTTTCGCGTGAGAGATGGAGATACGTGTCTGTAATTTTTGTTATTTATTTTAATTTAATTTTAATTTTAAATTTCAGTGTTAAAATCTTAATAACTTTTTCATACTTAGTCCGATTCACGTGCGGATTCCTCCGCCGGGATCATATCTGAATTTCGAGCACTTTGACGCTAGTATGGGAAAATTCTGAGACTGTGCAATTTTTGGGTTTAAACTTGAATTTAAATTCGATTTAAATCCAAAGGTGAGTGTTTTAACCCACTCACAACTTCTATGATTTCTTATGTTTGTTAAATTAAATTTTGATGTGATTTAAAATTTATCTATGACTGTTTTGGCATTTATTTAATCATCATTTCAGTTAGATTGCATTTATTTAAATTAAATTGTTATTTAATTTATTTTTGCATATAAACTACCAGTTAAATTTTTATTTGTTTATTTTTGCATATAAACTGCCAGCTAAACAGTTCTAATTTATTATTGAATATAAACTGCTAGTTAATACCTGTTGTTTATTTTCCGTTCTAAATTGATGCTATTGTTGAATTGGATGATGATTGTGATAAATGGTTGATGGTTGATTTGGATGAATGGATGCTGTATTTTATATTGAATAAACTGCAAGTTATCATGCATTTTCATTTCATTCGGAATTGCGATTTGAAATGATATATAACCGTAAATTTTATTTTTAAATTGCGGATTGAAATGATAAATATCCGTATCACTTGACCATAGGATAGAAAATTCTATACATACACCGCGGTATATATATAAAAATATTTTGAAATGATTTTCTATGTTTTGTAAAGAAATATATATATGGTTTTATGAGATATTGATTTCGGATATTGATAAAGGTTATTTTATATATAGTTAAATTCTTGGTTTTAAGCTATGTATAGAATTGTTTAAAGTATGAAGTAAGTTTAATGATAAAGTTGATTTTATTAAAATATATTATGGATAAGTATTTACTTAAATTATATTCCAATATAGAGTTTATATTGAATTTTATAAATCAAAGTTGAGAAGATAGTTTTGAAATTTATTTGAGATTTTATTTAATTAAGATCTTATTGAAATTTAGTTTTAAAAAGAAAATGGTGTTATAACTAAATTCGGGATTAAGATGATTTAAGTGAACATATCTAGTCCAAATAAATTGAAGAATATTCAATTATTGAATTTGAAAGTATTATTTAAAGGATACTGGATTTATTAAGTAAGTATTTCAAAACTAAATAATAGTAAAGTGAACTTTGCATGTATATATGAATTAAAAATTTAGTTTTGAAATGGTGGAATATTTAAAACTTTGAAATATATGAAAATTTAAATGGTTTATTTGGAAGTTAAATCAGTATTTGGAATTGATTTGTGAAATTAAAAGAAGCTATTTTATTTTACAAGGTAATTTAATATTTAACCATTTAAGAGGTGGAAGTTTGTTTCAAAGTTATGATTTTCAAGGTATTATAATTTGGAAGTATTGTGTTCAAGAGTTTTGATTTCTAAATGTTATACTTTGAAAGCACTATGATTTTTGGAAAGGGTATATTTGAAATTAAAATTATATTATATTGATTTGGGTCTAAATGGTATCAAATTTGATTTGGGTTTTAAACGAAAATGATATCATATTCATATAGTTTTGAAATGGATATTATATTCTGGTTTTAAAGTATAAACTATTTTGAAAGGACCGCGGTGTTATAATAACGGTTGGTTGTTGAAGAGACCGGAATTGGAAGTGGTCATACTCTCTGCCAACCCTGAAAACCACTTTAACAACCGTGTATGCGGTGGAGATTTTAGAATGAAGAAGGATGGCGGTGGCGTTTCCTCTGAGGTAATATGTGGACCAACTCCAGTGAATTGGCATAAGGTGGCTAAAACATGAGCGATTCTCGGGCCAATTGAGGTAGCACCTTTGATCGGACACATCCCTTCGATATTATACTTTGACTTTTGGATTTGATCCGGTGGCCACTTTTGATTTTTTATTTAGGGGTGTTGCTCGAGGTGGGCGGTAGCTATGGCTACGCATTACCACCAACCCGGATAGCAAATGGTATATCTACCCTGGCATTGCCTAGTTGTGTCGTGTCACCTACCCTAGCGCGCTTTATACGATTTTGGTTTTGTACCATACTTATGGAGTGCCCTCTGACGACGCCCAGTATGGGGGAGATTACGGTACTGTATAGACTATGGGAATATATATATGTGTTAAGGTGGAAAATGTAAAGCCTTAATGCTATTTAAAAGTAAGTTTAGTTTACAATTAGACACTATTATAATAGCGAAATATATTACATAGTAAATAGTTTAATGGATCCTTAAGAGATGTAAATCCCGAGCATCTCTTGAGTTACTGCACTCATATTTATTTCTGTTGATTTAACTCACATAAGGTCTTTTAGTTCTGACTCGAGTGTTTTGTCTTTTCAATTCGCTCGGGTCAGTTCGAGCATTTCAGGATCGAAGACTTTATTTTTGGAGGACGAAGACGAAGATTTCATTATTGTTATAATTATATATTATATGTTTCCACTACACATTGTATTCCGCTGCATTGATATTTATTGGTATGTGAACTCTAGTATTTATTGTATAAAGAAGAATCAAATGTTTTGTAAATAGTTTTATGAACTGTATATTTGATTATTATATTTATCCTTCCGTTGTGAGATTTTGTTTTGTTTTATTTCTTTCTCGTTTTTCTTATTTACCCAATAACAATCCGCCCTTTTGTATGTTTTAAGTCTAACGTGTGTGGTTTATCGTCGATTTAAAGCGTGCGAAAAGGCAGGGCATTACATGCCACCTATTCTCAATAACATTGTCGACCCCATAAAGCAACGAGGCCGCTTGTTTTCTTATTATCCATAGTGGCGCCCTATTTTTTCAAACTCTACACCACAGATATCGCATCTCTCTAAGGCAATGTTGCCACGTCTTATTTATCGGCTATATTAAGACCTCATTTCCTTGTTTTCGGTATTAACTATTTAAGGTACTATGCCAAAGGTCATCAGAGTCGATGTTCATAAATTTCCAGGCTTTATATATTTATACAATGCAAACCAATTTTTATACCTTATGGCTTCGGCACTCTATGAAGTGCGATACATATACGCTATCAGCCATATGGCCTTATGTTTTATTATAGATTAAAGACTCTAACATATTGTCGAACTTAAAGAGTGCAATAACCCTTGTCGGCTGTATTCATGCCATACTTTATCAATATACATAGTTAGGGTTTTGGCTTTATAATCTATGGTTTTGAGAGGCGATAAACTCTAAGTGCTTTTGAACCTCATCAATATTGTTTTATAAAAGCATATATCTTTGCATAAGTACTTTAAGTAAAGTAAAGGGCTATAGTTTTTGCTTGTTTTATATATGATTTCAAAGGGTAAATCATTTATGGAGATTATGTTTTCAAGGAAATAAAAAGGGTATTTAGCCCAGAATTTAGCTAAAGAGATTATTGTCCTTATTACCTTTAGACAAATTGTGATAGAATGAATTGACTCAAAGATTAGAAAACCAGATAGGACCAATGTAGGGTAGCACCATATACTTCAACTGTTAGCCCCTAACCGATATTAGTCCATAATTTCAGTGCTTAGGGCTTTGTCACGAGTAAGACTAAAAGTAGGTTTACGCATAGAAAGGAATACACAATGATAAGGTAGGTTATTGGTGAGCCCATAAAACCATTAGGATCAGAATGACTCTAGGAATAGTAAGTTTTGGACGGAATCTCCAGTTGTCTTCTAACAGTATGTTAGAGAATTTGATATATCTGATAGATCTGAGTCAGCCATAGGTTTGTAGTTACCTTGAGAAAATTATGATGTTAGGACAGATTGTCCATTCATTTAGACAAATTGGTCGGGATTACTTTTATTGCATGCATGCATATTACTATTTTATTGTCTATTTTAACCATTGTGGTTGTAGGAGTGTAACAACTTGATTTTTCAACGCTAAAAAATCGACATCAATACATCCACAGTATCAAATGCCGAGTAATCGGATGCCGGAAAACCGAACCATTAGGGTTAAATAAAAAGGAGGTAGAAGAAGAAATAGAAACAATATCAGAATCTCACAAACGCAGCGGAATAAAATATGACATATAACATCGACTTTAAATACAAAGAATTTGTATCACCGTATATACATACATTTCTCAGAGTACAACAATCATTTCATCAAATCCGGACAGTTCAGCAGCATGTCCTTACATAGCGGAATAATAGTCAAGTACGGAAGTATGTTTCGCCATCCAGCTCGTCCCCTGAGCTCCATAGCAGTCTATCCAAAATCTGTACTCTATAATACTCGGTCTGACCCAAGCATTATAGTAAAATAACACCCGAATCATTCTGGAAAACCCGTGCAAGAAAACACACTCATTTGGATTACTAAAGTTTTCAAAATCTTTTGAAATCAAAGGTATCTCGTAAGACCCGCCACAAATAAACATGCCTGGTTTTTACCTTACGATAACCAAAATATTTCTTATAAAATCCTCTGATATTATAATAGTGTCTATATACAAATACTTGTTCAAATAGCCGAAATTGTTACATTATTAAATTCCAGCTACTAGCCACAAAGTGGGTTCTACAAACAAAAACCGTAAAGGCACGTAGGGAGAACGGATTTACATCATTGGTAGGGCTACTGGGGTACCGTCGGTCACAAAACGTAGTCTAGATCACCGTACCGAGGATCCACCCTGATCACATGCATCACAAGACCGGAGCTACCCCTTACTAGATAGTCCGAATAAGTTCACCCTGCGGTTGGGATCAGTAACCGCCCACACAGCCGAAATAAAGGGACGTCTAGACAGGGGTGAGCTTACCCTAATTGGTTGCTAGCCACTTAGCCTTGTGTGCACCTCCCCTGTTTATCCATTCTCGGTTGATGAGGCTCGAAGCTTTGCGTTACCTTTTTAGCACATATTTACTTAGAATGCTCATCGTCCTCCTAACGATGTTCTGAAAGCATTCGTCCATACAAGTTCGTTCCGGGTTCGAACGGAGCCGTAGGCACTACTCCTACTACATCCATTTTGGAATCACCCTCAGGATTAGTAGCGACTAGCCTTTTCACTTCACTGCTCCATCTTCGACTCCAAGTTCTTGTCTTCATCATGAAACTTTTCAAATGGGATCGAAGTGGTTTTCGGGAAATTAATCTCGATCCCGGACTCTCTGAAATGATCAGCACATTGGCCAATATTGATAGTTGGTTATTTAACTATCAAATAACATCCATAAACAACCATTAGATTTAAATAATTTCCAAATTATTTATTACAAAATAACTTCGCAAGTTATTCTCCATACCTCAACCCTTTGAAAACATTTCAAAACACCTTTCTCTCATGCAATAAATTCTTCAAATATTGGTTCTTTCCCTAGAAAATCACCAAGTCCAAATAATTTATATTTTAAAATAATTTAAATTACTTTATTCTAAAATATACCAAAAAAAATCTAAATTAAAACTAATTAAACACTTTATCTAAAAAATATATACTTTAAAAATATTTAAAATAAAAATACTTTATAAAATATAGAACTAATTTTTAAAATAAAAGTTAAGCCAAACTAATTTTTTTAAAAATAAGAGTTATGAAATTCTATACAAGTTTTTGAATAAAACTTTAACTAAGTTATCCTTAAAAAAACTATTTCTATAAAATATAAATATTATTAATTATCCTTAAAATCATAATACTAGTCAAACCTTTCAATTTATTACTACTATAATTAATTTAAATAAATGTTTACTTTCGAAATTTAAACAACTTAAATAATAATTTCTTAAAAACAAACTTTAAAACTTTTAACTTATACTAAAAATCTGCTTTGAAAAACGTACTTGGCTTTTCAAGGAAATACACTTCTCTTCCATTCCTTTTAAAATAAACCATTATTTATTTGTAAAATAAATTACCCATTTCTTTATAAATTCCCTTCGTGAATTTATACTTCTAAATATTCCCTAATATCTTACTTCACTTTATAAACCCAGTTTATAAATTCTATAGTCTCACTCCTTTTAAATCAAAGTTTCAAACACTTTATCTATTTCCAAATTTACTCCATTTTAAAATAAATTCTTTTACTTGCTCAATTTTGTTTCAAAACCCATTAACTTCAGATTTTACTTCTTAATTATGATTTAAATTTTTATTTAACTGAAAATTCCAATTTCATACTTCTCCATATTCCTTTATCCTTTCCAATAAATTTAAACCTTGAATTTAAAATAAATTCTTTATTCCTTTAAATAATATAACTTGAAATTTAAAATTCATTATTTACCCTTTTATTCAAAATCTCCCTTCCCATACTCGAAATTTATTTATTAGAATTTAAAAATAACTTTTATTCCTTTCTAATTCATTCTTTAATTTATTCAAATTCTCTCTAATTATTTTACTTAAAAATTCCCTCTTTTATTTTCTTATCAAAAATCCAATCTATATATTTTTGACAACTCGGTATACCCAAATATATTCAATCAAACCATAGCATCCAATATTTCAATTATCAATATAGTCTATCTCAGATTATCAAATCATATCATAGGATATTACAACAAATCTAAATATTTTGAGGAATCCAATTGGATCCCTCCAACCTGTTTCCGTGCATCCACAGATGTTAGCACAATATAAAATACCAATTCCACTTCGAGGTGGAATATCGCGGTATATGGGGTTATATCATCCCATCCGCTATTATGCGACGCATAGGGTCTCATTCGCTATATAATACGGGAAATCAATCACTCCAATATATATACTATATATACTACGATATATATACACAACTATCACATCCTTTCTATTCAATCTATCAACCAATAATTTAAATTAACTATATAAATTAACCAGAATTCCAAGATGAGTGAGATTAACTCACCTTTGACTTTAAATTTGCAATCTGATCCAAACCAGCTATTTCCCTCATGATTTTGGACCTTGTATAAATATTATACAGTTTATTAATATTCGAACAACCCAATTACCACTTTAATAACTTTATTTAATCTAATAATTTTATTTCTAAAACCAGTTCCTTTTTTATAAAATCATTTAGTAACTAAAAAGAAAAAATCAAATAAGTTAATTAAACAAATTAATCACTTTCATAAATAATTTTAAGTAAAATAATTTGTAAATTTAAAATGTATATATGTATTATTATTATTCTTTTCTTTGAAACTACCTAAAAAATAATCTATATAGAATAAAAATCTAATCTTATATAAAATTTCAAATATGTTGAAATTCCTATTTTTCCAAACTCTATCATTATATAAAATAAATTTCTATTTTTATCAATATTTTAAACATGTGTACTTTATGTGAATAACATAAACAACAATTTTATTACTGTAAATTCTCTTCTTCAATACATAGATATAGTTAAATTGTATAGATAAAATAAATGAATAAATAAATAATAGAAAAAAAAATTGCTCTGTACCTTACAGGAAAACGTGAACCAAGTCTCGAGCCTTCACCGCGTTTGGGCTCAAACGAGCCACCATCTTCATCAATGTTCGAATGCCTCACATGCGAGCACCGTGACCAACTTCCCAAATCATTGCCGAACTTTGGCCTACCATCGAAGACCACGACGCATAGTCGCGCGCTATCATCAGACCATGTCGCCACCAACTCCTCGTACTCCTACACGTGTACGCGCGCTCTCGAACGCTGCTGGCACGATAATATCTCTACGAACAACGTGGCTTTGGTCACGTCACTCCTGAAGTCGAACCATAGATGATAGAATCAATTTTGAAAATCGATTGGAGGAAGAAGGACGTGATTTGATAATCGAATCTAGAATCGCGGCCATTATCTTTAGTTTTGTCATTTTCATTTTTTTTGCTTTCGATTTGAATTTTAAGGAGACACTGCGGCCATTTACAATTTTCTTCATTTTCTTTCAGATCTTCATTGCGTGTTTCCTTTTTATTTTTATTTTTTAAAAAATAAGACGCATTTTATACAATTGAACACGTGTTTTAAAATTCCTGTACGTGTCTGCTCTTGCTTGATGCAAATTTTATTATTTATGTTTTAACTTTAAATTCAAATTCAAATCATCTCGGTTACCACAACTCACGATCTCAATTTCCAATCGAGGCATGCCCCTAGGCATTTATAGTTTTAAACCCTATCTCGAACGCAATAGAAAAGGTTTCGAGTCCAAATTCGATCATATGCAGAAGATGGCCTTTTGGACCCAGTTATTGTATTGAATTTCGATTAAAATTTCAGCGCGTTTATATATCGTACGATCACACGACAACTCCAAACACTATAAAATTTGAAATCCGGTAATAATATAATATTACGGATTCAATGGAACTGGTTTCATCGAATTCCCAGACTGTGCCTCGGAAGGCTATTTTTAAATTCAATTTAAACAATATAAATTCAAAACTAAACAAATCACTTTCAAATTCAAAATTTTAAAGTTCTATTACCTTTAGTATTATTAATATAAATTTCTCAAGCCTTTGAAATATTTAGTTCGAAACCTCAGATTTCATATTTTATCCAATTTCCAATGATTAAATTCAATATTTAAATTATCCAAAAATCAGTGATATTTGAAATTCAAGTTAAACTATCTTTCAAATATTTAAAATCAATTAAATATTTCAATTTCAAATATCCAGAAATTTCGGGTTGACACATTCCTCCCCCCTTAAAAGAATTTCGTCCTTGAAATTACTAGTTAAAAGGAATGGTCCTTAACCCATTAAATATTTTCCTAAATCCAACCCTTTATTTAAGACATTCTATCACTTTACTAACTCCCCCAATTCATCCACACGTTCCAAACAATATTACTTCCCCAACTATTCAAATTATAGTTCAAATTAAAATTTAAATTCAAAATAAAACTTTAAATTATCAAATTTTCTCAAAAATTTTCTAACTCCCTAAATTTTCCAAAAATTTCGCCAGCATCTCCTTTGCACGGCTAGCTCGGTATAACTACAAAATGCCTCTACGAGCCCCCAGATTTCAAAAGAAAACAAAAGGCCAAACAGCTTGACCAAAAAACCATCGAATTTCATACAGAAATTTAAATACATACCTTTTTTTGAGCAATTAAATTTATCTTCTGAAATCAAAACACCAATTGCCTTTTCCTTTATAACACATGTATATCCTACTTAGCAATCATATCCAAACATAGCTTTCAAAATCATTTTATTCGTTTCTATACAAAAGTTTCATTATCTAATTCATTCAAGCCTTTACGATGTATATATATCATCCGTACACAATACCAAATCCGATCGCAAACTCGATCACACAATTTCACTCCAAACTAGTATCGTCCACCTGATTTCCTAGTGCGGACTCAGATATCGTTTCTTGATTAGAAACTATCATTCTCCTTGCATAGACACCTACTATGATAGAGAATTTTCAGAATCAATGAAAAATCCACATGCAGGGTTCGCTGTCGAAAATCGAGTGAAAAATCCCAACTTGGAACGATATAAATATCTCGAAATTCTGTGCTCGATTCTGGATCAAACTGTTATGCGAATAAACTAATATATGTACATCGTACGTATTTATCTGAATTGATTATTAGTTATATCCATTCTCTTTTATTCACATTTAATATGATTTCTATTCACTTATTTTGGTTTCCATTCTCTTATCCATAATTATCTCAATTCACAACTTTGCTTAGTCTCCATTCCAATATTACTTAGTATATTACCAAAACCAAATTTACTTAAGAATTCCACCATTCCTTCTTAAGTACAATATAAATGTTTTATAAATCTCTTATGTAATGACCCTGACTCGACCTTCGAAAATCGGCACCACATACATCACTCGTATTCGAATGCCGCAGATTCAAACGTCGAATCTGTTTCACCGAAGCTTATAACAACATTAGGTAAACAACACAATGGAAAAAGAAATTAAGAACATAATTGATACACAATATTCGATACAACAATGATACAAATGAATATCAATATCAGAGTCAAAAGATATACAACAAAGGAAAGACGGCAACAGCAGCAACAACAGAAAGATGGCACCAATTGGTTTTCCAAAAGAATCCAACAACTGCGTCTCCAATGCCAAACTCAAAAGACTCCAAGCTCGAATCACCATCACACAGAACTTGTAGCAAGTCCGGTCCACAATGCGATTGCCAAACCCCAGATTCCAAAGATTTCCAGAAAGAAGGCTAGAGGCTACCGAATCTACATCTACTAGCTGATTATCTGAAAATCTGACTGTAGGCTGCCCGTGTGGAAAATCGTGGACACGCGGAATTTAGAAAGGGAACAATAAGCTCCAGGTCTGTCATCGGACTGGTGTGAGGAAACAAAAACAGTATCTTGAACAAAAACAAACCAAAAAGAAATAAAAATAAATCTGTAATGCTTTTTTGGAAAATGAAACTACCATAAGGCCTCCTGGCATACACACAATGCAATCGCACACTTGGGGGAGATTTTTCCTTATGAAAGCCAAACTTGCTTGATACGCGAACATCCTTTTGATAATATTATTAGTGCATAGTGGAATACATTTGCAAGTATAATATTAATCTTAGCCAGCATACGTACCATTATAGTATGCCTACTATAGCTACCATATTGGATGGCATGTTCTATAACTAAAACCGTTCAAGGCTCGTATTGAAAGATTGGATTTCCAACAATGGCCAGGCTATGGAACTTCCTTACCGAATGGGAACGCCTATGGAGGGACGCACCGAGAACTTAACCAGCTCTTTGCCAATACAAGGCCGGGTTACCTCCGTAACTTGGTAACTAACGATCAAGAGTATGCCATCCTCCGTTCGTCATCGACCTTTATCCGAGGATCCTCAACACCAACAAATTTCCAACAACCACATAGGTTAAATATCTGGGCTGCATACCATGATACCACCTTTTATCCAAAAGGAAATTCACATACCCTAAGGGGTGCTACCCCCGTAACCTTGCCGCGTCTTTCCTGTTTCGGCCATTTCCGGGTTGTGAGGTTCGATGAAGTCTCGTCCATAAAGCTACGCTTTTCACAAAAGCCATGCTTCGATCAACAAATGATAAACATTCTGCATGCCACACTACCAAATTGGGAGTATATCATTAATAACCATCAACTACAAAACCTCTGAGCACATACGTCTCAGAGAAGGGTGCTAAGCTAAGAGAATAAATTCTCTGCCACCAACAAAAATGTATTTGATAGAAATCAGCTTTATATCTCAAAGTGTAATGTTAGACATACAACCATACAAGTCCATTCTGAGTTCGAACGGAACCGAAGGCACTTCAAAAGAAACCCTTGCACATCCGGGCATTCACAATCCCGATCGGACTCCCCATCACATACGGAGATCTCTATACCGAAGCAACTCAGTGCAGAGTCATTCGACAGGTAATCCTATCGTTCTCGAAAATACCCGGTCTTCACCACCGGTCTTCAAATGCTATCCATTTCATCGTATCATTAATTCGAAATGGATTATATGACATAACATCCTCTCCTGGCCAAATCGAATAATGAGAGCTTAATTTAAAAAGCATATGGATATAGTGGGATCTTAGTTAAGTCATAACTTGAAGCCCAATACCATTCTTTTGAATGGTTTAACAAATTTCCATTTTGATCTTTTAAAATAAAAGATACACCTTTAAGATCCTTTTAAAACAAGGTTCAACAAATCTTTCACAAAGATTCATTCATAATATTTACACAAAAGATCCATCTTTATAATTTACTTTAATTCAAAACAAGATTTAATAAATCTTTAGGAAAGATTTATTCATAGCTTTCAAAACAAATTCCCTTTAAAATTTGATTAATCCATAACTTGGAAATCCTTTCAACAAAAACTGGAAGTTCTTTCTTTATATGAAAGTAATTATCTTTTGAAAACAAAGAGTTTTCATTTTGGGAAAATCTGATTAAGTATGCACAAGTTATAGCCTTATAAAGTTTAAACTAGAAAATCAGCGAACTGCCGTATACTCGGCAAGTTCTATTTGAATTAAATTTAAATTCCCAAAATAATTTATTTTATATACTTCAAAATGGTTTAAAAATCCATATATATATATATATATATATATTGTATAACTTATATACCCTTTCAAACCAGAAATTCCAAAATAATTTCAAATCTTAAATAAGATATATTATATTCAAACCAAATTTCAATTTCAAAGCTTCTTTTTCAAAAGCTTTTCACATTCAACTCAATTTCACTTCCAAAACCATTTGGATTCAAAATTTGACTTTTAAAGCCATTTTGAATAAAATAATATTACATTCAAAATATTTGTGACTTAACCGATTTCCCGTGAAATGCATATTTGTGTGTGTGTGGTGTAGTCCAGGGGTTTTACACACAACAATAACATACAACCATCATCAATTCAAGCACAACAATATCGATAAGTGATAAAATCCTATTACGCTTATCTTCATTCACAGATTCACAGATAAATATGTAAATTCATCACAGATAAATAAATCACAGATCACAGCTCAATCCAAAATAATCACATTACATAACATCACACAACGAAGATATCAAACAATTTTAAAACATTCAATAGAATACAAACATCCATAAGTAAGATCAATTAGTTATCTAATTATAATTAACTTAGACCAGATTAATTACTTATGAAGAAATTACTAATCCCAGTTAACTAATTATTGATTAATTACAAACCATTTTAATTAATTATTCTTTAATTATTTATTAATTAACTTTAATGATAAATTAATTAGCCTTTAATGACAAATTAATTAACCTTTAATTATTAATTAATCATCCTTAATTAATAAATCAATCAACCTTTAAATATTAAATAATTATTCTTTAATCATTTAATTATTCTTAAATTAATTATCCTCAATTAATTATATTAATTAATTGACCTTTAATTAATAAATCATCCCTTAATCACTTTCATTAATAAATTAACCTTTAATTTATCAATTATCCCCCAAATTAATTATCTTAATTAATTAATTACATAAATTAATTATCCTTTAATTAATTATTCTTTAATCACCTGATTAATCAATCTTTAATCATTAATTAATTATCCTTAATTAATAGATTAATCTTAATTAATCACATTAATTAATTAATAATCTTTTAATTAATTACCTCAATTAATTAACCTTTAATTAATCATATAAATGAATTAATCACCTTGATTAATAAATCTTTATGTAATTAAATAATTTATCATTTTAAATACATTGGGTAATTATCCTTTTTAAATTACTTTCATTAATTAACTTTTAGTTAATCACATTAATAAATCAATCCTTTATTTAATCACATTATTAAATCATCTTTGAAAAACATTTAGAAATTAACATATTATATAATTACCCTTTTGAACATATAATTTCAAAACATTTTAAAACTTTGAAAAACTTGTTTTAAACTTGCCGATGCTTTACTTTGAAAACTTGGTAATGTTTTCCTTGAAACTTAATTACTTTAATAACTTAAAAACTTGTTAATTTTTTTAATTTTTTTAACCTTTAAAAAATCTGGTTAATCCATCTTTAATAAAAACCCGGGCCAAATCTTTTTTTTCCCGAGCCTTACTTTAAGTAACCCACATCTATCTCTTGCTTCGAGTTAAGCCTTTGTTATCACGTGCGTAACCCCGAGCCAACCTTTCTTCCCAAATGCCTCAACATTCACCTGATACAGGTGATATTCGTGCACGTGCACGTGCACGAATCAACGACGATGCTCCGACCACCTTTGTCACTGCCGATGAGTCGCCTACGATCTTACCATTCAATTCTGACCACCAGATCGAAGGATCGAATTCGAAAACAAAATCGAGCTCAACGAACCCTACCTGGAACAACACAATCATCGACAACCACCTCACCATGCCAACTCTAACCACCGGACGCCTCGCGACTACGACCCAAGCTTCACTAGACAACCCACTTTCCTTTCCCCGTAGACGGGTGCAACCCGATGCAACGTCGACGATGATACATCCTCGAATTCAGCAGCCTTAAACCCTAGATCATCATTGTCTAGCAACCATGGCGATTAATAAATTCATTCACTTTATTTCCTGAAATCGCCTACCTACAATCGTGCAACAGCCTCAACCCCGAAGTTCCCAAACCACTTAATCGCCAGAATTCGACGCAAAATCAATTTCTGTTCAACTCTCAATATCACTCTATTTATCAATTTAAAAATCTTGATTTTATTATCAAAATACATCATTTTTGAATTTGATTCCAGTTATATAATCAAATCGAGGAAACTTGATAGCCGAATTTTGGGATGTTTTGAGTTTTCACTATATTTTTCAATTTCCAGAAAATGCTTCAATCAATTTTACCTAAAAATATTTAAAGGATCTAGATTTTGATTAAACAAACATGTTTTTTTAGATTCTAAACCCTAAAGAAAATCAGAGGGAGAAATTTTGATTTTTGAAACAGGTTTAAACTCTGTAAACCTGGAACAAAACATCACAGAATGCACATTCGTTTTCCACATATATATTCATACATGCAGTCATTTTCTTTACATTTATTCATACTTACTTTCCAGAATTATCACATGCAATCAAATCATCACAGTTTAAAGATTTACCAATGTGGTTTACTCACCTTTGAAAACAAAGACTATGTTTTGAAAGATCTGGAGATTTATTTTTTTGAATCTGAAGCTTGGTATTGATGCTCTGATCTATTGCTTGATAAATTTTGATTTGAATCTACCTTTGCTTGATCCTGATATGAATTTGTTTACATTTTCTTTTGAATCAGGTTGATTGCTTGCTTGTTTGATTGTTGTTTGAATTTACATGCTTTCTGATTTTCTTTTAAACTTCAGGTTGAAATTATTTTGAATTGATCTCTCGGGTTGAAGGTTGAAGACAATTTAAATTTTGTTTTGATTTTTATTCTAGGTTTTTGATTCTCTGGTTTTAAAATTTAGTTAAGAAGGAAAGAAGTGAATTGAAAAATGTAAACAGCCTGTCCCTCTCCTAATACATATTATTTGTAATTCAAATGAGATTTCAAGTATGCCACTTGTATATTAATCTTAAACTTGTAAAAACTTGTATTTATTTTCCTACACTTGTTAAAATATAAGTACTTTTATGTTTGAATCCTTGTCTCTAATTTATTTATAAATTATGGTTTAAATCCCCACTTATTTTAATTTATGTATGTAGATTATCTATTTCATATTTACATATGTGTTATGTGTTTTAAATTTTATACTTATAATTTCAAATGATACATACATATCAAAGCTTTTTTATTTATTTACATATATACTAATTATATTTATTCTAAAAGATATGTATGTTAAAGTTTTTTACTTATACTTGTCTCTACATTTGCATTCACACCTTTTAATTATTTATATTTTATACAACTTAATAAGAAAATCATTTGAAATCTGATTATAAATAATCACTTATATACATATATATGTTAGTTCCTTGGAAATATGAAGGTAATAAATCCAATTTTATTTATAAAATACTTATTCTTGAATTTCAAACCAAAATTCTATTTATATTCAATTTTATATACATATACATATATATGAATATACAAAAAGGTGTTTTGTTTAATTTGGAAAAATTCAAATTAATTCACAATTTAATTCAAAAATTTATATTAATTGCTAAATTCAATTTGACTCTTAACCGGGATCGTTACATATTCCCCCCTTAAGAAAATTTCGTCCTCTAAATTTGCTAGACAGGGAGACAAACAAAGAATAGATGGAGAATGTTTTAAAAAATCAAACTCAATATTAATTCTAAATTTGGCTTACCAAATCAGAATATCAACTATAGATACAAGAACGAATCTATTTAACACTTCACAAAACACTCGGGTCATCCGGCCTACGAAATATGCAAGGGCATTGGTTAGTCCGAAGGATAACTAACCATTCGTAGAATATATTTGGACCCCAAAGAATATACTAATGGATATAATTCAATTCAGCTTCATACTTTATTAACCAGTTTATTTCAATTAACATTTCAAATTTATTAAAGTTAATATCGAAAAGATGATAGAAAACTGATGAATAGAATATGAAATAGAAACTTATCTACAACGATTCGTAGGGCCACTACCACACCAAATCTTCTTCTTGTAGCTGCCAGGAAACCATCAAAGAATTGATATCGGATAGTGAACAAAGAAGATTGATAGAAAAGATTGTTCCTTGTTGTTGTAGGGCATTGACCATTTGTAGCGGTACTTCCTTGTCCCCTATCTCGTCCTCTTCTTACACTCATACTCACTATCAGTGAATAGTAAGAGAATTTACTGAGGCATTCGGAAAAGATATCTTAGGGATATACTCATTCTAGGGCTTTTTCTAACCCTATATCTAATGAGTCACCTAATGTGTTATACTCCTGAGCTGAAGTCCTTACTCAACCTTCAGCTCTTATACCAATGTAACGACCCTGACTCGACCTTCGAAAATCGGCACCACATACATCACTCGTATTTGAATGCCGTAGATTCAAACGTCGAATCTTGTTCGTCAGAGATTATAACAACATTAAGTAAACAACACAGTGGAAAAAGAAATGAATAACATTATTAATATACAATATTCGATACAACGATGATACAAATGAATATCAATATCAGAGCCAAAAGATATACAACAACAGAAAGAATATCAGCGGAAAGAAGGCAGCAGCAGCAACAGAAAGATGGCACCAAATGGTTTTCCAGAAGAATCCAACACTTGCATCTCCAATGCCAAAGCTCAAAAGACTCCAAGCTCGAATCACCATCACGCTGAACTTGTAGCAAGTCTGGTCCGCAATGCGATTGCCAAACCCCAGATTTCAAAGATTTCCAAAAAGTAGGATGGAGGCTACCGAATCTACATCTACTAGCTGATTATATGAAAATCTGACTCTAGGCTGCCTGTGTGGAAATTAATGGGCATCCAAAGTTCAGAAAGGGAACAGCAAACTCCAGGTCAGTCATGGGACTGGTGTGAGCAAACAAAAACTGTTTATCTTGAACAAAAACAAACCATAAAGAAATAAAAAGAAATCTGCAATGCTTTTTTGGAAAATGAAACTACCATAAGGCCTCTTGGCACACACATAATGCATTGACACGCTTGGGGGAGGTTTCTCCTTATGATAGTCAAACATGCTTGATACGCGAACATCATTTTGATATTATTATTAGTGCGTAGTGGAAAACATTTGCAAGTATAATACTAATCTTAGCCAGCATACGTACCATTATAGTATTCCTACTATAGCTACCATATTAGATGGCAGGTTCTACAGCTAAAACCGTACAAGGCTCGTATTGATAGATTGGATTTCCAACAATGGTCAGGCTAAGGAACTTCCTTGCCAAATGGGAACGCCTCTGAAGGGACGTCCCGAGAACTTAACCAGCTCTCCGCCAACACAAGGTCAGGTTACCTTTGTAACTAGGTAACTAACTGTAACGAGTATGCCATCCCGCGGTCGTCACCGACCTTTATCCGAGGATCCTCAACACCAAAAAAATTCCAAGAACCACATAGGTTATATATTTGGGCTCCATACCATGATACCACCTTTTATCCAGAAGGAAATGCACATACCCTAAGGGGCTCTACCCCCGTAACCTTGCCGCATCTTTCCTGTTTTGGCCATTTTCGGGTTGTGAGGTTCGACGAAGTCTCGTCCACAAAGCTACGTTTTTCACAAAAGCCATGCTTCGATCAACAAATGATCAGCACTCAGCATGCCACACTACCAAATTTGGAGTATGTCACTAATAACCATCAACTACATAACCTCTGAGCAGGTACGTCTCAGAGAAGGGTGTTAAGCTAAGAGAATAAATTCTCCGCCACCAATAGAAATGCATTTGATAGAAATCAGCTTTATATCTCAAAGTGTAATGTCAGACATACAACCATACAAGTCCGCTCCGGATTCGAACGGAACCGAAGGCACTTCAAAAGAAGCCCTTGCACATCCGGGTATTCACAATCCCGATCGGACTCCCCATCACATATGGTGATCTCTATACCGAAGCAACTCAGTGTAGAGTCATTCGACAGGTAATCCTATGGTTCTCGAAAATACCTGGTCTTCACCACCGGTCTTCAAATGCTATCCATTTCGTCGTATCATTAATTTGGAATGGGTTATATGACATAAAATCCTCTCCTGGCTAAACCGAATAATGGGCACGTAATTTAAAAAGCATATGGATATAGTGGGATCTTAATTAAGTCACAACTTAAAGCCCAAAACCTTTCTTTTGAATGGTTTAACAAATTTCCATTTTAATCTTTTAAAATAAAAGATACACCTTTAAGATCCTCTTAAAACAAGGTTCACCAAATCTTTCACAAAGATTCATTCATAATATTTACACAAAAGATACGTCTTTAGAATTTACTTTAATTTAAACAAGATTTACTAAATCTTTAGGAAAGATTTATTCATAGCTTTCAAAACAAATTCCCTTTCAAATTTGATTAATCCATAACTTGGAAATCTTTTCAAAAAAAACTGGAAGTTCTTTCTTTATATGAAAGCAATTATCTTTTGAAAATAAAGAGTTTTCGTTTTGGGAAAATCCAATCAAATATGCACAAGTTATAGCCTTTTAAAGTTTAAACTGGAAAATCAACGAACTGTCGTATACTCGACAAGTTCTATTTGAATTAAATTTAAATTCCCAAAATAATTTATTCAATACACTTCAAAATGGTTTAAAAATCCATATATATATATATATATATATATATAGTGTAACTTACATACCCTTTCAAACCATAAATTCCAAAATAATTTCAAATCTTAAATAAGATATATTATATTCAAACCAAATTTCAATTTCAAAACTTCTTTTTCAAAAGCTTTTCATATTCAACTCAATTTCACTTCAAAAACCATTTGGATTCAAAATTTGACTTTTAAAACCATTTTGAATAAAATAATATTACATTCAAAATATCCGTGACTTAACCAATTTCTTGTGAAATCCATATTTTTGTGTGTGTGGTGTAGTCCAGGGGTTTTACACACAACAATAACATACAACCATCATCAATTCAAGCACAACAATATCGATAAGCGATATAATCCTATAACGCTTATCTTCATTCACAGATTCATAGATAAATATGTAAATTCATCACAGATAAATAAATCACAGATCACAGCTCAATCCAAAATAATCACCTTACATAACATCACACAACGAAGATATCAAACAATTTTAAAACATTCAATAGAATACAAACATCCATAAGTAAGATCAATTAGTTATCTAATTATAATTAACTTAGACCAGATTAATTACTTATGAAGAAATTACTAATCTTGGTTAATTAATTATTAATTAATTACAAACCATTTTAATTAATTATTCTTTAATTATTTATTACTTAACCATTAATGATAAATTAATTAACCTTTAATTATTAATTATTCATCCTTAATAAATAAATCAATCAACCTTTAAATATTAAATAATTATCCTCTAATCATTTAGTTATTCTTTAATTAGTTAACCTCAATTAACTATATTAATTAACTGACCTTTAATTAATAAATCATCCCTTAATCACTTTCATTAATTAATTAACCTTTATTATATTAATTATCCCCCAAATTAATTATCTTAATTAATTAATTACATAAATTAATTATCCTTTAATTAATTATTCTTTAATCACCTGAATAATCAATCTTTAATCATTAATTAATTATCCTTAATTAATAAATTAATCTTAATTAATCATATTAATTAATTATCTTTTAATTAATTACCTTAATTAATAACCTTTAATTAATCACATAAATAAATTAATCACCTTCTTTTAGTAATTAAATAATTTATCCTTTTAAATACATTGTGTAATTATCCTTTTTGAATTACTTTCATTAATTAACTTTTAATTAATCACATTAATAAATCAATCCTTTATTTAATCACATCATTAAATCATCTTTGAAAAACATTTAGAAATTAACCTATTATATAATTACCTTTTGAACAAATAATTTCAAAACATTTTAAAACTTTGAAAAACTTGTTTTAAACTTGTCGACGCTTTACTTTGAAAACTTGGTAATGTTTTCCTTGAAACTTAATTACTTTAATAACTTAAAACTTGTTAATATTTTTAATTTTTTAACCTTTAAAAAATTTGGTAAATCCATCTTTAATAAAAACCTGGGCCAAATCTTATTTTTCCCGAGCCTTACTTCGAGTAACCCACATCTATCTCTTGGTTCGATTCAAGCCTTTGCTTTCACACCCATTACCCCGAGCCAACCTTTCTTCCCAAATTCCTCAACATTCACCTGATACAGGTGATAATTTGTGCACGTGCATGAATCAACGACAATCCTCCGACCACCTTTGCCACTGCCGACGAGTCGCCTACGATCTTACCCTTCAATTCCGACCACAAGATCGAAGGATCGAATTCCAAAACAAAATCGAGCTCAAGAACCCAACCTGGAACAACACAATCATCGACAACCACCTCACCACGCCAACTCCAACCACCGGACGCCTCACGACTACGACCCAAGCTTCGTCGGACTACCCTCTTTCCTCTTCCCCTAGACCGGTGCAACCCGATGTAACGTCGACGATGATACAGCCTCGAATTCAACAGCCATCCAAACCGGACCTTAAACCTTAGAACATCATTGTCTGGCAAGCATGGCGATTAATAAATTCATTCACTATTTTTCCCAAAATCGCCCACCTACAATCATGCTCCAGCCTCCACCCCGAATTTCCCAAACCACTTGATCGCCAGAATTCGACGCAAATTCAATTTTTGTTCAACTCTCAATATCACTCTATTTATCAATTTAAAAATCTTGATTTTACTATCAAAATACATCATTTTTTAATACTATTCCAGTTATATAATTAAATCGAGGAAACTTGATAATCGAATTTTGGGATTGTTTTGAGTTTTCACTGTATTTTTCTATTTCCAGAAAATGCTTTAATCAATTTTACCTAAAAATAGTTTTAGGATGTAGATTTTAATTAAACAAACATGTTTTGTTTAGATTCTAAACCTAAAGAAAATTAGAGGGAGAAATTTTGATTTTTGAAACAGGTTTAAACTCTGTAAACCTGGAACAAAACATCACAGACATGCATCCTCATTTTCCACATATATATTCATACATGTAGTCATTTTCTTTTCATTTATTCATACTTAATTTCCAGAATTATCACATGAAATCAAATCATCACAGTTGTAAGATTTACTAAGGTAGTTTACTCACCTTTGAAAATAGAGACCAGATTTTGAAAGATCTAGAAAATTATTTTTTTGAATCTGAAGCTAGGTTTTGATGCTCTGATCTATTGCTTGATAAATTTTCATTTGAATCTACCTTTTCTTGATCCTGATCTTGAATTTGTTTGCATTTTCTTTTGAATCAGGTTGATTGCTTGCTTGTTTGATTGTTGTTTGAATTTACATGCTTTCTGATTTGCTTTTAGACTTCAGGTTGAAATGCTTTTGAATTGATCTCTCGGGTTGAAGGTTAAAGACGGTTTAAATTTTGTTTTGATTTTTATTCCAGGTTTTTGATTCTCTAGTTTTTTAAATTTAGTTAAGAAGGAAAGAAGTGGATTGAAAAACGTAAACAGCCTTGCCCTCTCCTAATACATATTATTTGTAATTCAAATGGGATTACAAGTATGCCACTTGTATATTAATCTTACACTTGTAAATACTTGTATTTATTTTCCTACACTTGTTAAAATATAAGTACTTTTATGTTTAAATCCTTGTCTCTATTTTATTTATAAATTATGGTTTAATCCCTACTTATTTTAATTTATGCATGTGGATTATCTATTTTATATTTACATATATGTTATGATTTTAAATTTTATACTTATACTTTCAAAAGATATATACATATCAAAGCTTCTATATTTATTTACATATATACTAATCATATTTATTCCAAAAGATATATATGTTAAAGTTTTTTATTTATTCTTGTCTTTAACTTTGCATTAATGCATTTCAATTATTTATATTTTTTACAACTTAATAAGTAAATGATTTGGAATATAATTATAAATAATCACATATATTCATATATATATGTTAGTTCCTTGGAAATATGAAGTTAATAAATCCAATTTTATTTCTAAAATATTTATTCTTGAATTTCAAACCAAAATTCTATTTATATTCAATTTTATATACATACATACATATATATATATATATGTATAAACAAACAAATTTTTTATTTGATTTGGAAAAATTCAAATTAATTCACAATTTAATACAAAAATTTATATTAATTGCTAAATTCAATTTGACTCAAAACCGGGATTGTTACAACTTATAACTATTTTTACTTCACCACTTTTGTTTATCTATACTTTTACTCAAATTTTCATTTTCAAATTCATTTGAATTCAATTTGCCTTTCATTTTAAGTATTGAATTCTATTCACCTTATCTCAATCCATACTTAGTTAACCATTTCTTCAATTAGTTTCACTTACTAATTTATTTAATTCCCAATGGATTTATTTCCAAACTTTAAATTATTTTTAGTCTATGAATTAATCTTAACTTCACTTTACTTTACTTCACTCAATCTACATTAAATATCATTCCAATATTCAATTCCAGTTCATTTACTTACCCACTTAATCAATTAGTTTACTTACTAATTTTTATTTTCAATACTTTGCTTTATTTAGTCCAACTCAACTATATTTTCCATTTTACTTTATTTACAAATGTAAATTTCTTCGTTCCTCTATAAATTTGTTCACAATCTTAACAAGCTTATTCCCAATAACCATTTTCCTCAAAGCTCATTTGTCTATCCACAATTTTATTTCCAACTTATAACTTTTTATTTAAGTGACCATTTCACTTAGCCTCCTAGTCTTTTATTTAAATCCACTTTTACCTAACTATATTTAATTACACTCCTATTCAATTTAAATTTTAAACTTCTATAAGTTTTCCTAATTTAATTAGATTTGCTAACTTCTTTTAAGTCACTTCAATTAATTAGCTTACCTTTTAGCTTATTTGTTTCCACACTTACTTTTATTTACTATTTACAAGTTAATTCCATTCCAGGCAAATTTCCAAACTTATAAGGTTCCAAACCTGTTTATAATCCATAAACATTTTTAGTCAAGCTTCCAAAGTTCAAACCACTACCTAAACGCTCAAAACATTTTATTCCAATTCCAGGGTCTTCAACAATCATTTAAGTATTTTCAAAATCATTTTGAAATCAATTATATCCAAAATCCTTTGGTATCAAATTATCCTTTGAATTTTAAAACCAAACTTAGTTTTGCAAACACTCCATTTTAAAACAATCAGTAGCAATTTCTCTTTTGGGAACTCGAAAATGAACATCGATGATGCTACAGTCATCACCGAAGTTAATTTCCAGCGACCGAAAAGAATTCAATGCTTTATCTCTTAAAAACCCTTCAAATATTTTTAAATTCAAATCTCACCAGATTTCAAATCCAAGCCCAAAATATTTCTCAAATAATATCACCATTACTCCTCCAAAACCTTTGAAAATCATTTTAAAACTCAAAGGAATTTAAACTTTCCCAAAATTCCAAATTCCAAATTCTTTCTATTCATATTCAAATATTACTCTGGAGTTTTATTTTAAATTATAAATTACATTTATAATTCTCACTTACAATTTAATTATGTAATATGAATTTACTTTCTTAACTATTTTATTGGTTATAACATTAATTTCTTATTTTTGGGAACTAGGGAAACCTGTTCAATCACTACCGACCAGCGATTCCTGAACAGTAAACCTAGGGAATAGCCGGAAGGCCCGCCACAACCAACTATTCCGAGCAGCCAGACCTTTCGGTTGGCTTGGGGCAGGAGGCGCGAAAATGAACCGGATACCTCCCAAGTGAAAAGTCGTTTCTCCTCCCACACAAGGTGGGACTCGAACCCCAAATCTCCCACTTGGGAGCCGCATCATCCCACCACCACACCAAGCCCGCGGACCATTTATAACTATAATAATGATAATGGTTTAATATTATCATTCCTAACAACCAAGCAACCATATATAACTATAATAATTTACGAAAAATTATTTCTTTTATATACAAAAATAATTTGGGTAAAATTATTTCATTTACCCTATTTTAAAACAATATTATGTCGGTTTATCTTGTTTAAGAGTTTAGAAACCCCTATCGATGACATGGCGTCCCACATATCGACCAGAATTTATAAACACTCAACCGATATGTTAACACGATATAAAACAAACTTTTATATTCACGAACAAATACGCGTTCATATCTATTAATACACTCAAACTCATTCTAGAGTACCACGGACTCTATTTTTAATGAGTAATTCCCACCAGAGCCAAGGTTCTCGCTTAACCTTCAGCTCTGATACCAAGTGTAATGATTCGATTTTTCGACGCCCGAAAATTGACATCAATAAGTCCACTGTATCAAATGCCAAGCAATCGGATGCCGGAAAACCGAACCATTAGGGTTAAAGAAGAAGGAGGTAGAAGAAGAAATAGAGATAATATCATAATCTCACAAACACAACGGAATAAAATATGATATATAATATCGACTTTAAATACAAAGAAATTGTATCATCATATATACATACATTTCTCAGAGTACAACAATCATTTCATCAAATCCGGACAGTTCAGCAACATGTCCTTACACAGAGGAATAATAGTCAAGTACAGAAGTACGTCTCGCCATCCAACTCGTCTTCTGAGCTCCACAACAGTCCATCCAAAATTTGCACTCTATAATACTCGGTCTAACCTGAGCATTATAGTTAAATAACACCCGAGTCAGTCTTGAAAATCAGCGTGAGAAAACACACTCAATTGGATTATTTAAGTTTTCAAAATCATTTGAAATCAAAGGTATCTCGTAAGACCATGCCACAAATAAACGTGTTGGGTTTTTACCTTACAATAACCAAAACATTTCTTATAAAATCCTCTGATATTATAATAGTGTCTATATACAACTTATTCAAATAGCCGAAATTGTTACATTATTAAATTCTAGCTACTAGCCACAAAGTGGGTTCTACAGACAAAAACCGTAAAGGCACGTAGGGAGAATGGATTTCCATCAATGGCAGGGCTACTAGGGTACCGCTCGTCATATTACGTGGTCTAGATCACTGTACCGAGGATCCACCCTGATCCCTTGCATCACATGACCGAAGCTACCCCTTACTGGATAGTCCGAAAAAGTTCACCCCGCGGTTGGGATCAGAAACCGCCAGCACAGCCGAAATAAAGGGACGTCTAGACAGGGGCGAACTTACCCTAATTGGTTGCCAGCCACTTAGCGTTGTGTGCACCTCCCCTGTTTTAGCCATTCCCGTTGGATGAGGCTCGAAGCTATGTGTTACCTTTCTAGCAAACATTTACTAAGAATGCTCATCATCCTCTTGATGATGTTCTGAAAGCATTCGTCCATACAAGTCTGTTCCGAGTTCAAACGGAACCGAAGGCACTACTCCTACTACATCCAATTTGGAATCACCCTCAGGATTAGTAGCGACTTGCCCTTGCACTTCACAGCTCCATCTTCGACTCCATGTTCTTGTCTTCATCACGAACGTTTCAAACCAGATCGAAATGGTTTTTGGGAAATTAATCCCGATCCTAGACTCTTCGAAACGATTAGCGCATTGGCCAATATTGATAGTCGGTTATTTAACTATCAAATAACATTCATAAAATACCTTAAGATTTAAATAATTTCCAAATTATTTATTACAAAATAACTTCGCAAGCTATTCTCCATACCTCAACCCTTTGAAAACTGTTTCAAACCACCTTTCTCTCATGGAATAAATTCGCCAAATATTGTTTATTTCCACTGAAAATCACCAAGTCCAAATACTTTAGATTTTAAAACAATTTAAATCACTTTATTCTAAAATATACTTTAAAACATTTAAATTAAAACTACTTAAACACTTTATCCAAAAAATATATACTTAAAAAATATTTAAAATAAAACTACTTTATAAAATACAAAACTAATTTTTAAAATAAAAGTTAAGCCAAACTAATTTTTTTTAAATAAAAGTTATGAAATTCTATACAAGTTCTTGAATAAAACTTTGACTAAACTATCCTTAAAATAAAACTATGTTTATAAAATATAAATATTATTAATTATCCTTAAATTCATAATACTAGTCAAACCTTTCAATTTATTACTACTATAATTAATTTAAATAAATGTTTACTTTTGAAATTTAAACAACTTAAATAATAATTTCTTAAAAACATTCCTTGAAACAAACTTTAAAACTTTTAACTTATACTAAAAATCGGTTTTGAAAAACGTATTTGGCTGTTTAGGGAAATACACTTCTCTTCCAATGCAACGACACGATTTTTTGACGCCAGAAAATCGACATCAATATGTCCACTGTATCAAATGCCGAGCAATCGGATGCCGGAAAACCGAACCATTGGGTTAAAGAAGAAGGAGGTAGAAGAAGAAATAGAAACAATGTCAGAATCCCACAAATGTAGCGGAATAAAATATGACATATAACATCGACTTCAAATACAAAGAATCTGTATCATCGTATATATATACATTTCTCAGAGTACAACAATCATTTCATCAAATTCAGACAGTTCATCAACATGTCCTTATGCAGTGGAATAATAGTCAAGTACGGAAGTACGTCTCGCCGTCCAGCTTGCCTCCTGATCTCCACAGCAGTCCATCCAAAATCGGTACTCTATATACTCGATCTGACCCGAGCATTATAGTTAAATAACACCCGAGTCAGCCTGGAAAATCAGAGTGAGAAAACACACTCAATTAGATTATTAAAGTTTTCAAAATCATTTGAAATCAAAGATATCTCGTAAGACCACGCCACAAATAAACATGCCGATTTTTTACCTTACGATAACCAAAACATATCCTATAAAATCCTCTACTATTATAATAGTGTATATATACAAATACTTATTCAAATAGCCGAAACTGTTATATTATTAAATTTCAGCAACTAGCCACAAAGTGGGTTCTACAAACAAAAACCGTAAAGGCACGTAGGGAGAATGGATTTCCATCAATGGCAGGCTACTGGGGTACCGCTCGTCGCAGTACATGGTCTAGATCACCGTACCGAGGATCCATCCTGATCCCCTGCATCACAAGACCGGAGCTACCTTTAAGTTCACCCCGTAGTTGGGAACAGCAGCCGCCCACACAGCCGAAATAAAGGGACATCTAGACAGTGGTGACCTTACCCTAATTGGTTGCTAGCCACTTAGCCTTGTGTGAAATTCCCTTGTTATAGCCATTCCCGGTTGATGAGGCTCGAAACTTTGCATTACCATTTTGGCACACATTTACTTAGAATGCTCATTGTCCTCCTGATGATGTTTTGAAAGCATTCGTCCATACAAGTCCGTTCCGGATTCGAACGGAACCGAAGGCACTACTCCTACTACATCCATTTTGGAATCGCCCTAATGATTAGTAGAGACTAGCCCTTGCACTTCACTGCTCCATCTTCGACTCCAAGTTCTTATCTTCATCACAAAATGTTTCAAACCGGATCGAAGTGGTGTTCGGGAAATTAATCCCGATCTCGGACTCTTCGAAATGATCAGCGCATTGGCCAATATTGATAGTCGATTATTTAACTATCAAATAACATTAACAAACAACCATCAGATTTAAATAATTTCCAAATTATTTATTACAAAATAACTTCGTAAGTTATTCTCCATATCTCAACCATTTGAAAGCTGTTTCAAACCACTTTTCTCTCACGGAATAAATTCCCCAGATATTGTTTATTTTCACTGAAAATCACCAAGTCCAAATACTTTAAATTTTAAAATAATTTAAATCACCTTATTCTAAAATATACTTTAAAACATTTAAATTAAAACTACATAAACACTTTATCCAAAAAATATATACTTTAAATATATTTAAAATAAAACTACTTTATAAAATATAAAACTAATTTTTAAAATAAAAATTAAGCCAAACTAATTTTTTTTTAAAATAAGAGTTATGAAATTTTATATAAGCTTTTGAATAAAACTTTAACTAAACTATCCTTAAAATAAAACTATTTTTATAAAATATATATATTATTAATTATCCTTAAAATCGTAACACCAGTCAAACCTTTCAATTTTGTTACTACTATTATTAATTTAAGTAAATGTTTACTTTTGAAATTTAAACAACTTAAATAATAATTTCTTAAAAACATTCCTAGAAACAAACTTTAAAACTTTTAGCTTATACTAAAAATCTGCTTTGAAAAACGTACTTGGCTTTTCAGGGAAATACACTTCTCTTCCGCTCCTTTTAAAAATAAACCACTATTTATTTTAAATTACCCATTCCTTTATAAATTCCCATCATGAATTTATACTTCTAATGTAATATCCCGGAATTTCCAGGAGTTTAAAATGCTGATAATCTCTTAATTTAATTATTTGAAATTGGTAAATTGTTATTTTCAAAGATAATTAACCAAGTAATAATAATATAATGTTTTAATTATGGTTATAAATTGGTTTATTGTTTTCATAATTGATTGTTTAAATATATTTATTTCTGTGTATTTTAAATTGATTTTAAAATAGGATAAATTATTTATAAAAATGAGCTTATTTAAAAATTGATATTTTGTTTATTTAAATTGATTTTAGGGTTGGATTATTTTTAAATTTGACTTTAATTTGAAATATAAATTTGAATCTAAAGGATATACAAACATATTACTAATATAGTTTGGTTTTAAAATATATAGATAATATTTTAATTAAAAATAAGATTTGTTTTATTTCTTTTCATAGAAATTTATCTATAGAAATTTGATTTGTATTTATTTAATAAAAATAAATGCAAGGCTTTTGAAATAGCATCTTTAATATGAGTTTGCAATTTGTATATAACTTTATTTAAATCATATTTGGTTTCATTCTTTTTTAAAGATTTTATTTTATATAAATTTAGCATACATTTATAAATGTATAAGTGCATTTGTTTATTAGATATTTAAATAGAAAAGCATTTTTTTCAAATTAAGAAAACATATTTGTTCATTAGGAAATAATTTAAAAAGTCTTTTAAATTTCTTTTAAAATTAAAACAAACTTAATTTGACAAATGTTTTGTTTTAAAACACTTTGTTAACAAGTGTTAAATGTTGAATCTAAATATAAGACAAGTGTCCATTTTCTTTTTAATTTTCTTTTTAATTTAATAAAATCTGAAAATTGCTTATATAATCACCTTTTCTCTTCATCTTTCTTTTTCTTTAAAAAACTTTGTTCATTCTTGAAAAAAGAAAACTTGAATATGCATGAAAATATGAAGCTCCTAAATTCAAACCATCCTCAAAACAAAAATCTGACCAATCTTCAAAAACAAAATTTGCAAATTTATTAGCCTGAAACATTTCTGTGATTCAAAAATCGGAAATTCATCCACCTTCACTCAACATCCAAAACCAGAAATAAACTTGAAACCTGTAATTTTTCAATTGCAAATACAAGACCTTCTTCAAACCATGCTGTGACAAATTCTGCATCATGATTTCAAGAGTCTGATGCATGTTTTCAATCCATTGTCTGCATCAAATTTTCAAATGCATGCAAGTGAATCTATTGAATGCAAATATGATGCAATGCAGCTAAAACAAACAAAAGGGGGATGAAGCTTTTCTCTGTTTCAAATGAGGCTTCATCATCAGTTCATAGTCTTTGCAACTTCCTGTTCTTTTTCTAAAACCTCTGCATTCCTTAAAGATGGTGAGTAAACAAATTATTAAAAATTTAAGTGGAAATTTTCTGTTGCATGATTTTGAAAAGGTGATTGTTTTATATGCACAGCAGTTTGCCTCTATAGATATAATTATGCAATGGGTTTTGATATATTTGAAACTGTGTATGTTTCTTCCCTTCTCCTCACTGTAAAGTTTGAGTTAAAGCCAAATCTTCAAGTTATTTTCCAAATTAAACAACAGTTGGAATTTTGTTTTAAGCAAAATAAGTTAAATTAGTATAAACTAAGAACAAAGAAGTAAAACTATGTTCTGGTTTGAAATTTCTTCTGGAAACTAATAATGCTGTAACAAAATTATTACCAAATGTTGAAATCAAATGTTAATTTTTATTAATTCAAGCTTATATCTTAGATCAGTTAGGAAAATTAGGATTTTTGAAACAAGTATATCAATTTTCAAATTTGTATTGAGAGAGGAATTGGGTATTATCTGGAAATTGAATTTTTGCCCAATTCTGTTGATCTGTGTATCTGGGTGGCTTGAGATGGTTGATGGAGTTGGGTGAAGCATTAGAGAGTGTAGCAAAAATGATTAAAGAATTTATAAATCACTGTGAAGTTTGAATTTGCGTGAAATTGATTTTTAACCTCGTTTTTAGGGTCTGCTGTAAATTGGTCTATTGTGTTTTCCTTGGAGCATCGAGCTTGAAGAAAATTTGTGTGAAGGAAGCGTGGTGGGTCAGTGATCTATGGCCGGAGTTGTGGTGCTTAACGTTGATCGGAGGTGATGAATTTGGGTTTTGCTGATGATGGTTTTTGGGTTCAGATCAACCTGGGTACTCGATTTTGAATCGAGGTAGGAGATGATGATCTGTTGGTCGTGGACGCTTGTAGGATGAAGGAGTGAAGTGTCGGTGATGTTAGCGTTGACCGGAGGTGATTCCGACGCCGTGCACTTGCACAGGGGTATGTGGTGTCTGCAGTTTGTATTTTGTTTTGGGTTTGTTGTTTTCCTCGAAGGGAGAGTCGGGGAATAAAGAAGATGACTCGGGAGGGGCTCGTGTATTTTTTGGTTGTGCTCAGGTAGTTCTGGGTCATTTGTATGCAGGTTAAAATGTCAAGTTTAACAGTTTTTAAAGTTTTATCAAAACGGTTTTAAAATTTTTTTAAAGACAAGTTGTTTAAAAAAAAAAGAAAATGTACTTTGTATATTGAATTCCAGTAAACATGGGTTGAACCCAAACTAAAATGTTCAACAAAATTTTCAAATTTAAATAAGTAAGTTTTAAACTTTAAATAGTTTAAGTTAAACTAAAATTCTTGTTTTTGAAATTGAATTGTTTGTATAAATGAAATTTATATGATTTGTTTAAATGTTTAAGTTAATGTTGTTTCCAAACTTACTTTGGAAATATAAAGGAAATTTATAAATGCTTTTAATTATTTAACAATTAAAGTTAAGATAATTTATTAACTTGAAATTAGAATTGTTAATTAATAATTAAGGAAGGTAATTAATGATTTCTTTTTAAATTAATTTAATTAATGAATTAAGTTAAGTAAAGATTTCAAGATTTATTTAAGATAATGTTTATCTTAAATAATAATTAAGTATTAATAATTTGTAATTAATTAGTTAATTAAGGAATTTTAAGTTTAATTAAACTATTCAATTATTATTTTGAAGGATTAATTAAGTATAATTATTTATTTAACTATTAATTAAGACGATGATTTAATTTTTGAGTAATGATTAATTAAATTGTAATTACTTAATTAATTAAGTAATTAAGAGTTAATTAAAATAGTAATTAATTAATACTTAATAAAGGTTTTATTAAGTTTTAATTGGGTTTTCTTAATTAACAATTAAAGGATTATTAAAATATAATGCTAGTTAATTAAGAATTAATTAACTATTTTTATTTAAGGTTAAATAATTTTAATTAAGGATTAATTAATTATATTTATGGATTAATTAATTTGTAATTAAGATTGTTAATTAATAATTAAGTTTATTAATTAATGATTAAGAGTTGATTAATTAGTTAATTAAGGTTAATTATAAAAGTAATTAGTGATTAATTACTTTGTATTAAATAACTGATTAATAATTAAGGTTTATTAATTAATAGTTGAAGATAATTAATCTATTAATTGAAGATTAATTTGGTTAATAAGTAATTAAGGGATGAATTACTTAATTATAATTATGAGATAAGTATGATCAAGTAAGTTAATTAATTTGTTAATTAATTAATTATAGTCACTTGATAAATGATTAAGTATGTTTACTTAATAAGTTTTGATAAGAGTAATTACATAAGATAAGTAATTAATAAATTACAGAGGTAATTGAGATAAGTAAAATTACTGATTGGGAAGTAATTTAAATGGGTAATTACTGGTTAAAGTAATTAAGGGTTTATTGCTTGGTGTAATAAATCAATGAATTTATATAGTAATTAAAAATAATTAAGAAGTAATTAAGAATAAATAATTACTGTTTATATTTATTTAAGTAATTAATTGAAGTAATTAATTTGACATGATTAATTAATGTAATTAATTAAGCAATAATGTAATTAATTATAGTTAATTAATTTATGGAAGCAATTAATTAAGGTTCATTAATTGATATGATTAATAAGAATAATTAAGAATTAATTACTTGATTAAGAGTTAATTTATCAAGGCTGATTAATTAGGATGATGATAAATTAATTGGTTCAATTAATGAATAAATAAGCAAGATTTATTTTGATAAAGGTAATTAATTTAATTAATTTTAATTTAATTAAGAGATGAAGTAATTAATTTAATTCATTTTAAATTAATTATAGATAGAGAGAGTTAATTTAATTCATTTTAAATTAATTATGTTGTGGTTAAGTAAATCATTGCTTATGTATGAATGGATGACATTGTTTGTCTAGTATGGATGTAATCTCAGAAATGAGATAAATAATGTTGTGTGGTATGAATGCTTGGTTGCATTGTGATGGTAATATAGATTATCTATTGTGATGATGACGTGGATTACCTATTTTGTTATGGATCATCTGTTTATTTGATAATATAGTTATCAATTGTGACTTATGAATTATCTATTCTGTGTGTATATAGATAGTTGAATTAAATTATTTAACTTTAAAACAACTTGGACCTAAAAGACACGCTTTGGATTTCGATGAGACCGGGATCGGGTTTCCATATTTGGATATCCGAAAACCACATCGATTCCAATTAAACGTTAGGTCGTGAATCAAAGTGGAGCTTTGTGAAGACTCGAGGTGTAAGGACTATACGTCAGTATAACTCTATGGGTGATTCCGTAATGAGTTGACGGAATAGTACTTTCAGGTTCGAGATAGTGGTTCATTATGCAAGGGTTATTGCCGTTAACTCTGAGGGTGATTCCAAAATGAGTGTAATGAGATAATGCCTTCGATTTCGTTCGAACCCAGAATGAACTTGTATGGATTGAATGCTTTCAGAACATCGTCAGGTGGACGATGAGCATTCCAAGTGATATGTTCTATAAAGGTAATCGTAGCCTCAAGCCTCATCAACCGAGAATGGCTAAAACAGGGGAGGTGCAACAAGGATTCGTGGGTAGCCCCGACTTGAGAGTAAGATTTACCCCTGTCTAGAGGTCCCTTTTATTTCGGCTGTGTGGGCGGTTGAATTGCTACATCCACCAGGGTTGTCTTATTTGGAACTATTCAGTGAGGAATGGGTCCGGCTTTGTGTTGCAAGGGAGCGGGCGTACTCTTCGGTACGGTGATCTAGGCCACGTACTATGACGGGCGGTACCCAGTAGCCCTGCCATTGTATGGAATCGAAAATCCAATAAGTGCCAATGGTTTTGATTGTATTACCCACTTTTGTGGCTAGTAGCTGGAATTTAATAATGTAACAATTTCGGCTATTTCATATTTATGAAAACCCTAGACACTATTATAATATCATCGGATTTCCTATAAAATATTTTGGTTAGCGTAAGGTTAAAACTTTTCCATGTTTATGTGTGGGAAGTCTTACGTGATACCTTTTCTTTAAAAAGGTTTTTAAAGTTAAGCAACTTTAACTGTTTACTCACACCAGACCCATGTCTGACCCGAAGTTTATTCTATTTTTCTTGAACTCTTGGGTACTCAAATTTTTACGAGTAGCCAGGGGATTTTAGGTTGGCTTGACGAATTCTGTAGGAGTAATGAAGCAGGAGGCTTCTGCGTATAGCTATAGTTTTCCGCTGTGTGTTCTCTGAGTTGTTGTCTTTGTGTTGTATTGAGTTGTATAACTAGACAGGTGTTCATAACTGTCTAGTATGAGTTGATTAAGCTGTGTATCTATGATGTATATGATACTATGTAATGTATTATGTGATTAATATAATTTATTCATTCCGCTGTTTAGATTCTGATGTTGTTCCTTTCTTCTTCTCTGTCTTTTCTCCTTTCTATCCCTTTCTTTCTTAAAGATGATGCGATTTTCTATGGTAAGAAAGTCGGATCGTCTCAGTTGGTATCAGAGCATTAGGTTGAGTGAATGCCTAGGCTCTGTAGTGGTGTCTTTCTTGAGAGAGCGTACTTGTAATTTATATATATATATAGACATATATATATATATATATATATATATATTTCTACCTATCTGTTGGGTTACCTGTTCAGGTTTTCCAATATAAGTTATAAAGGTAGATGAGTAGTGGTGTGGGTAACACAACTACCAATGGTTGGAGTTTGAATGTTTGAGATTGGAAGTGTATTTGTCGAGACTGTAGACCTAATACCGTCTCGAGTAATCTTTGTAGTTTGGTGTAAGAATTTCATTTGATCTCTGAAGGAAACCTGTTAAGGTTCGGAGATTATCTTTGAAGTATAGGTTTGACTGTGCTCGTGTGAGCAGATTTTTGAGGATTTGGATCTGTCGGTTAGGCAAAAGTAAGTGATGATATCTTGGCAACCTCAGGAAGTGGTAGCTGCGTGATGAAATGCAGTGACTATGGATGTCTCCGAAGATGTTTTCTTTCGGAGCAAGTTTAAGGAAGTGTGTCTGTTTCAGGTGTTGAAGCTGAGTACTACAGGATGTTTGCGTTTAGTTGGAAGTCCGAGTTTCTTGAAGAGCTTTGGGTAAGAAGTCTTTGGCATCTAAGTTACCGGTGTAGCTCGGGAATGTTCTATGTTTCAGCAAGAAGATCTTTTTGGCTTAGTATTTCCTGGAGGTGGAATTCAGAAGCAGCAGTAAGGATCTGTTTATTCGATAGATTAGTTGGTCAAGGATAAACTGTTCTGATTAGTGGAAAGAGAACAATATCTTGGATATTGGTTGGGTTGATCGCAAAAGTGACTTGCGATGGTTTGGTGATTATCTTAGATGATCTTTTGCTTGGATTTGTGGCATCTCTAGAGGATGTGAAAGTTTTGGAATTGTCGAAAAAATTTCTGGATATATCTTCAGGAAAGTTATAGATTTGCTCGCATTGGAGATTGAGTTCTGAATCGACTTGATAGGAGTGATACCGTTGATTCAGCTGGGTAGAAGGTTGTCTTCTAGGTTGATTGTTTGGTGAAGCAACTCTGTATTTCTTAGAACTTCTGTTGAACCTTATTTCCGAGATGTGATGTTTAGTCTGTGCCTGTGATCATTCGACGGCATTTTCATCTTCTCCAGATCATAGTTGTGCAGCGGAAGCAAGGGGGCTGTTGCTCTTAAGTAGAAGCAATTGAAAGTTGCAGTGTTTTGGATTAGAGAGTTTCTACTGAATTTATTTTTCAGAATCTGAGGCAAGTTTGCGAGTGGTTCTATTCTATCTTTCCGGATGGGAGAAGTTGCTTTCTATTGTTGATAGTGAAGTTTGGTTTTGATTTTGGATTGATCTTGTGAAGATCAGTTTGTTGTGTTGTTTTGATCTAGTTTGTTTGTAGAAGCATCAGCGAAGGTTGAGTTGATCAGGAAAGATCTGTAGGCAGCCCGGATCATCCGAGAAGTTACTGAGGTTAAGTAACGGAAGAATTTGGAATTTGAAGTTGGAAACTTTGATGTTGTTGAGATTTTCTTTGGTAAAGGGAGCAATAAGATTTTGAGGTGAGCTCCGAGGTATATTGGATTCTTCTGAGTTTTTGTAGGGATAAGTGCTTTGGTTTGAAGAGTTGAATTGCCAGTTTGGAAGACTGGAATTCAAAATATTCCACGTGTCTCTGAGGGAGTACGTGTTTTGGTCATCACTGGTTTAGAGACCAGTAGTTCTGTGAAGGATTTAGTAGTCGATCAGTCTTGTCTGTGGTCTGGTATCTTGTGTAGATTATAGATCTAGCTGAGTGGGAACTCAGTAGCTTAGCAGTATAGCTAGTTTGGGTTTAGTAGAGCGAGTATCCCTGTGTCTGTACTTGGCAAACTCGAGATAATTTTTGGAAATTTATCAGGATCTGTGTCCGGATAGCTAGTGTCATTTATATATTTATTGAATTGGTTGTTTGGATGAAATTGTTTGTTTGATTTATAGTGTATGGCTGTTATGTATGTTTGAATTGGCTGGAAAAAAAATATATAAACTTTGGATTATCTTTGTTTGAAATTTCGAGGACGAAATTCTGTTAAAGGGGAAGGATTGTAATATCCCGGAATTTCCAAGAGTTTAAAATGTTGTTAATCTCTTAATTTAATTATTTGAAATTGATAAATTGTTATTTTCAAAGATAATTAACCAAGTAATAATAATATAATGTTTTAATTATGGTTAAAAATTTGTTTATTGTTTTCATAATTGATAAGTGTGTTTAAATATATTTATTTCTGTGTATTTTAAATTGATTTTAAAATAGGATAAATTATTTATAAAAATGTGCTTATTTAAAAATTGATATTTTATTTATTTAAATTGATTTTAGGGTTGGATTATTTTTAAATTTGACTTTAATTTGAAATATAAATTTGAATTTAATTGATATAAATACATATTACTAATATAGTTTGGTTTTAAAATATATAGATAATATTTTAATTAAAAATAAGATTTATTTTATTTCTTTTTATAGAAATTTATCTATAGAAATTTGATTTGTATTTATTTAATAAAAATAAATGCAAGGCTTTTGAAATAGCATCTTTAATATGAGTTTGCAATTTGTATATAACTTTATTTAAATTATATTTGGTTTCATTCTTTTTAAAGATTTTATTTTATATAAATTTAGCATACATTTATAAATGTAAAAATGCATTTGTTTATTAGATATTTAAATAGAAAAGCATTTTTTTTTCAAATTAAGAAAACATATTTGTTCATTAGGAAATAATTTAAAAAGTCTTTTAAATTTCTTTTAAAATTAAAACAAACTCAATTTGACAAATGTTTTGTTTTAAAACACTTTGTTAACAAGTGTTAAACATTGAATCTAAATATAAGACAAGTGTCCATTTTCTTTTTAATTTTCTTTTTAATTAAATAAAATCTAAAAATTGCTTATATAATCACCTTTTCTCTTCATCTTTCTTTTTCTTTAAAAAACTTTGTTCATTCTTGAAAAAAGAAAACTTGAATATGCATGAAAATCTGAAGCTCCTAAATTCAAACCATCCTCAAAACAAAAATCTGAACAATCTTCAAAAACAAAATCTGCAAATTTGTTAGCCTGAAACATTTCTGTGATTCAAAAATCTGGAAATTCATGCACCTTCACTCAACATCCAAAACCAGAAATAATCTTGAAACCTGTAATTTTTCAATTGCAAATACAAGACTTTCTTCAAACCATGCTGTGACAAATTCTGCATCATGATTTCAAGAGTCTGATGCAAGTTTTCAATCCATTGTCTGCATCAAAGTTTCAAATGCATGCAAGTGAATCTGTTGAATGCAAATCTGATACAATGCAGTTAAAACAAACAAAAGGGGGATGAAGCTTTTCTCTGTTTCAAATGAGGCTTCATCATCAGTTCATAGTCTTTGCAACTTCCTGTTCTTTTTCCAAAACCTCTGCATTCCTTAAAGAAGGTGAGTAAACAAATTATTAAAAATTTAAGTGGAAATTTTCTGTTGCATGATTTTGAAAAGGTGATTGTTTTATATGCACAGCAGTTTGCCTCTATAGATATAATTATGCAATGGGTTTTGATATATTCGAAACTGTGTATGTTGCTTCCCTTCTCCTCTCTGTAAAGTTTGAGTTAAAGCCAAATCATCAAGTTATTTTCCAAATTAAACAACAGCTGGAATTTTGTTTTAAGCAAAATAAGTTAAATTAGTGTAAACTAAGAACAAAGAAATAAAACTATGTTCTGGTTGAAATTTCTTCTGGAAACAAATAATGCAGTAACAAAATTATTACCAAATGTTGAAATCAAATGTTAATTTTTATTAATTCAAGCTTATATCTTAGATCAGTTAGGAAAATTAGGATTTTTGAAACAAGTATATCAATTTTCAAATTTGTATTGAGAGAGGAATTGGGTATTATCTGGAAATTGAATTTTTGCCCAATTCTGTTGATCTGTGTATTTGGGTGGCTTGAGATGGTTGATGGAGTTAGGTGAAGCATTAGAGAGTGTAGCAAAAATGATTAAAGAATTTATAAATCACTATGAAGTTTGAATTTGCGTGAAATTGATTTTTGACCTAGTTTTTGGGGTCTGCTGTAAATTGGTCTACTGTGTTTTCCTCAGAGCATCGAGCTTGAAGAAAATCTGTGTGAAGGAAGCGTGGTGGGTCAGTGATCTATGGCCGGAGTTGTGGTGCTTAACGTTGATCGGAGGTGATGAATTTGGGTTTTGCTGATAATGGTTTTTGGGTTCAGATCAACCTGGGTACTCGATTTTGAATCGAGGTAGGAGATTATGATCTGTTGGTCGTGGACGCTTGTAGGATGAAGGAGTGAAGTGTCGGTGATGTCGGCGTTGGCCGGAGGTAATTCCGACGCCGTGCACTTGCACAGGGTTACGTGGTGTCTGCAATTTGTATTTTGTTTTTGGTTTGTTGTTTTCCTCGAAGGGAGAGTCAGGGAATAAAGAAGATGACTCGGGAGGGGCTCGTGTATTTTTTTGTTGTGCTGAGGTAGTTCTGGGTCATTTGTATGCAGGTTAAACTGTCAAGTTTAACAGTTTTTAAAAGTTTTATCAAAACGGTTTTAAATTTTTTTTTAAAGACAAGTTGTTTAAAAAAAAGAAAATGTACTTTGTATATTGAATTCCAGTAAACATGGGTTGAACCCAAACTAAAATGTTCAACAAAATTTTCAAATTTGAATAAGTATGTTTTAAACTTTAAATAGTTTAAGTCAAACTAAAATTCTTGTTTTTGAAATTGAATTGTTTGTATAAATGAAATTTATATGATTTGTTTAAATGTTTAAGTTAATGTTGTTTCCAAACTTACTTTGGAAATATAAAGGAAATTTATAAATGTTTTTAATTATTTAACAATTAAAGTTAAGATAATTTATTAACTTGAAATTAGAATTGTTAATTAATAATTAAGGAAAGTAATTAATGATTTCTTTATAAATTAATTTAATTAATGAATTAAGTTAAGTAATGATTTCAAGATTTATTTAAGATAATGTTTATCTTAAATAATAATTAAGTATTAATAATTTGTAATTAATTAGTTAATTAAGGAATTTTAAGTTTAATTAAACTATTCAATTATTATTTTGAAGGATTAATTAAGTATAATTATTTATTTAACTATTAATTAAGACGATGATTTAATTTTTGAGTAATGATTAATTAAATTGTAATTACTTAATTAATTAAGTAATTAAGAGTTAATTAAAATAGTAATTAATTAATACTTAATAAAGGTTTTATTAAGTTTTAATTGGGTTTTCTTAATTAATAATTAAAGGATTATTAAAATATAATGCTAGTTAATTAAGAATTAATTAACTATTTTTATTTAAGGTTAATTAATTTTAATTAAGGATTAATTAATTATATTTATGGATTAATTAATTTGTAATTAAGATTGTTAATTAATAATTAAGTTTATTAATTAATGATTAAGAGTTGATTAATTAGTTAATTAAGGTTAATTAAGGTTAATTATAAAAGTAATTAGTGATTAATTACTTTGTATTAAATAACTGATTAATAATTAAGGTTTATTAATTAATAGTTGAAGATAATTAATCTATTAATTGAAGATTAATTTGGTTAATGAGTAATCAAAGGATGAATTACTCAATTATAGTTTATGAGATAAGTATGATCGAGTAAGTTAATTAATTTGTTAATTAATTAATTATAGTCACTTGATAAATGATTAAGTATGTTTACTTAATAAGTTTTGATAAGAGTAATTACTTAAGATAAGTAATTAATAAATTACAGAGGTAATTGAGATAAATAAAATTACTGATTGGGAAGTAATTTTAAATGGGTAATTACTGGTTAAAGTAATTAAGGGTTTATTGCTTGGTGTAATAAATCAATGAATTTATACAGTAATTGAAAATAATCAAGAAGTAATTAAGAATAAATAATTACTATTTATATTTATTTAAGTAATTAATTGAAGTAATTAATTTAACATGATTAATTAATGTAATTAATTAAGCAATAATGTAATTAATTATAGTTAATTAATTTATGGAAGCAATTAATTAAGGTTCATTTTTTTTTTGTATAACAGCGAGGTTGACTGGGCCCCTACCAGATTTATTAAAACAAAGAAAAGGAGAACAACGAAACGAAGGGATTACACAACAAAATGTGCCAAACCCAATAAAGGGAAAACAACAACAACGCAAACAGTAACAAGGAAAGGAAGCTAGAGGAACAACACACACACGACACTGAGAAAAGGAAAACACTACATGAAGGCAATTCAACACAGCAGCAAGCACTGGCCATGCACCAGACAACCCCTGCACAACAGCAGAGAGCTAGCACCAAAGGTCATTCTGATGTGGGGAGAACCTATGTTCAGATACACAAATACCATACTTAATCTCTCTCATCAACTTCTGCCATAAATTCAATGCAGGAAGACACACAGATTGAAAGCATTGCTTATTCCTCTCTGACCATACATTGCGTATGTATATTTTCAGGACGAAGAAAACTATATCCCATCTGCAGATTCTCCATCTTGTTGCCTTACGAAGTACTGTCCAATCAGCTAACGTGACACCATGCATGCCATCGACCCCAACTTTATTCATTAGAGATAACCACAAATTTACGAGATATCTACACTCAAAAAGAATATGATCAACAGTTTCAGGGTATGTATTGCAGAAAACACACAGATTGACAACATTCATTCCAATAGCTACTAGCCTATCCCTTGTCATCAATGCTTTATTAATTGCCTTCCAGAACAACACATTATCAGAGCTGGACATATAAGGAGTCCACGCAACCTTAGCCCATAGGGAAACTGGCAACTCACCATGCTTGGCTAGAAGATCGTAGACAACACTGATACTATAGGATTTTCCACGCCAGGAAAGAGCATCCTCATTCATTATAGTTACAGAGTGATTAGCCATATTACTCCATATGGTGTTAACAGATTGATTACTAGATTGAGGAACGTCCAATTTACCATGAGCTATAAAATTTATTGCCCTAGCATTGAAACCAATCCCAGATTGCACTAGATCATGGGGAGATAACAGAGTTGATAGGATACAACCAAAGCTAACCCACGGGTCATGCCAAAAACTCACAGAACTGTTAGGGGATACTGTGTCTTTAATCAGGAGGAGAAGAATGGGTCTAATGCTCAGAATTTTCCGCCATATCCAGCTACTGCCCTGAGAAACTTCCATGGTCCAAATTTTTTTATCCTTTATGTTATGTCTCCTTGTCCACTTCACCCACTGGCTATCTTTATTGATAAGGATGGCATTGACATGAGTACTAACAGCTGCAATATTCCATAATTTGATATTTTTGATTCCAAAGCCACCTTTACTTAAGGGTCTTTCCACAGTGCAATAAGGAGCAGGAATTATCTTCCTGTTATGAATGGATCCAGTCCATAAGAATCTCATCATGGCAGCTCTGATCATGTGAAGGAGCTTGGTTGGTAGGATGAAACATCTGGCCCAATAAACAGTCATCGAAAAGCAGACGGCTTTAATAAGAACAAGTCTTCCTGCCATTGAAAGGAACTTAGTAGTCCAAGAAGTTAACCTAGAAGTGATTCTTTCATAGAGAGGAAGGCAAGCTGTTTTGGTAACTCTCGAAGTACACAAAGGTAGGCCTAAGTATGCCATATTATTGTTCATAGGTTGTAGCCCAGACATACCCTCTATTCTAACCCTTTCAATGCTGCTCATACCAGCAATGAGAATATGGGATTTGTTTGTGTTCAGCTTGAGCCCAGTGGCTAAGTAGAAAGTATTCAAGGTATGAAGAATATGATGTATGGATTGATTAGTTGGCTTGGTGAATATCATGATGTCGTCAGCGAAAAAAAGAGATGTGATGTGAAGGGATTTGCATTTAGGATGATACAAAACACTTTTATCTTCAAACTTGATAGATAACATACTGGTGAGAGCCTCCATAACAATTATAAATAAATATGATGATATTGGGTCCCCCTTCCTCAATCCCTGCTTCCCTTCAAAGTACCCCGAAGTTTTCCCATTATAACAGAGAGTGAAAATGGGACTGGATATGCACACATACACCCAGGCAACATATACCTTTGGAAATCCCATTTTTGACATAACTCGAACAATAGAAGACCAATGTAAACTATCATAGGCTTTACTAATGTCAAGCTTCAACATGGCACGAGGGGAAGTCTGACTCCTACCATAACCATTAATTAATTCATGGGCCATCATAACATTATCAAGAATGTTTCTGGCAGGGATGAAGGCAGTTTGATTCGTTGAAATAATTGAAGAGAGAACGTGGACAAGCCTTGAAGCAAGGATTTTAGTTATGCATTTATAAACAACATTACAGCATGATATAGGTCTAAATGATGTAGCATTTATAACAGGTCTAACCTTCGGGATAAGGACAAGGCTGGTTTCATTAACTTCTCTCAACAACTTGAATTTGTCAAAGAAATTATGAACAGCAGCCAAAAAATCAGATTTAATAACATTCCAGCTATGCACATAGAACACAAGGTTAAATCCATCGGGTCCACCACAAGAGCTTCTATTCATGGAAAATAAGGCTTTTTAATTTCAAGGTCAGTCACTTTAGCTACTAGCATGGCTTTCATGTCAGCTTGTAACTTGGGGAGGGGGAAATTGTTGAGCTTATCAAGATCAGGAGTGAAGTTAGTGGAGTTACCAAGATGTTCAGTGTATGATTGAAGGAGATACCTGTCTATCCCCTCAGTAGTGTTAAGAAGATTCCCATTATTATCCCATAACGTGGAAATTCGTTCTCTAGCTCGCTTATCTTTGATAGAAGTGTGAAAAAATTTTGTGTTTCTATCCCCCTCATTGACCCACTTCTGATGATACTGATGCTTCCTCATGCTAGCCTCAACATTAAGAGCTTCATTGAGCTGAAGAAAAAGAATAGATTCATTCTGTGCAAGGTTAGGGTTGGTTGGCTCTTCATTAAGCATGTCTTATGCTTGAATCAACTGGGCTTTTAAATTCTTGATTTGTTGCGTACCATCCCCATATTTATCATGTGCCCATTGCTGAAGAGCTTTCGATGTTGCTTTTAGCTTCCTGCAAAGAACAAACATAGGATTGCCATATATATTAGTTGACCATGCATTAGTTATTATATTATTATACTCTGGGTCGGAAACCTATGCATTATAAAATTTGAAGGTCCTCTTTCCTCTATTTGCCAAACTTGGAAAATTGAGGATGAGGGGGGAATGGTCAGATATGATAGGATGAGGCATGAAGGAAGACAGAGAAGGCCAAAGAGTGAAGGCAGCAGAATTGCAAAACGAATGATCAATATTGGAGAAGGTTCGAACGCCAGATCGTCTTCTGTTATTCCAGGAAAATGGAACACTAGTGCGAACTACAGGGAGTAGGTCAGAGTCAGCAAGAGAAGTGTTTAAAGGAGCAATGTCTCTAGGCAGCAGAGGCAGACCACCAAGTTTATCAGAGAGATTCAAGCAGCAGTTGAAATCCCCCAATACTAACCAAGGATGGGTATTTTGACGTAATGAAGGGAGAGAGTTTAGAAGAGGTTGCCTCGAGGCAACAGCATTATGCGCATAAATGAAAGTAATATAAAAAGAAAGCTGAGTTGGAAGGTATAGGACATGAAAGTGCATCATTTGCATGGACGAGAGAATAAGATTAAGGGAGAAAACAGTTGGGTCGTGGACAACAAGGATACGACCATAGGGGGCATCATTCAAATTATGATTGATCACCCAGGATGGATTTACATAGTTTGCTGCCCTGATAGATAAAGGTAGGGAGAGCTTGGTTTCCAACATGGCAAACATTTTGATGTTGTGTTCAAGAATAATGGTTTTAACCTGGTCAAGTTTTTCATAGTTATGAGCACCCCTTATATTCCAAGCTGCGATCTTATTCATCATAAAACTACAGGGAGAGGTGACACACACTTGCCCTACTCCTTGTTGAAGGAGGTTCTACTCTAGCTGATTTAAGTTTGGCAGTTAGTGAAGTAGACTTTGTGGGTTTAAGGTTGTCTGAGGGTGGATCATCAGGTGGAGAGACCCATCCAGGAATTATGCCCTTGAAGTTGTATGGGGAGGCAATGGGATCGGTCAGGGATGTCGTGGGATCGGTTAGGGATGTCATGGGGACTGAATGATGAAGTGAAGTCGGTTTTTGAGATGAGGGTTGAAAGATAGAAAGGACAACTTTTTCAATGGATTGCATGAAGTCATGTTCAAGGCACTGCAGAGATTTTGCTTTTGTGATCACCTTTGCATGTGTTTCCACTATATTTAAGGGTGGTTGATCACGAGTACAACCATTGTCAATTGATATACCTTCATGTATCAATGTTCCTTTTAGCTTTATTCCATGCTTGGTACTTTATCAAAGATTGTACGTAAATGGATAGACTTTGCTTTGTTTGCCATTAATTCTGTGGGAACAAATTCACCTTCCTCATTATTGGAACATATATTCATCGTTGTTTCATCACCATTACCAGAATAGTTTAAAATATTAAAGGGGTTATGGACCAATATTGCTTCGGGTAATTCATCAATCTGCTCTGTACCTACTCGAGATTTTTTTGGATCTCCTATGTCATCAACTCCTTTATTTACCATTGTATCTTCAGATTTGTTCTCCTCTGCAATTTCCCCTACCTCGGATTGAACTTTACTTCTGTTCAGTCTATTTTCCTTTTCAACTCCTATCATTTTGTCATTGTTACTCGACCTTTCCTTCCTGTAAGGTACCCTTCTCCACCCATTTTTCCTTCCTGTATTCTCCTTGTCAGCCACACTTGTTACTTCCTTCATGATCAAATTATCAGTTTTCTTATCTCCAGGATGATCCATTTTATTGGCTACGTCGCTCTATCCACTTGAACTTTTTTGAACCATACAGTCATGTTTATCATGCCCAAACTCATTGCATGTCCCACAGATCTTTGGTTTCCACAAGTATTCAACCTTAACCACTTGCATTGAGCCATCCAGCAACTTTACCGAAAACGTCTCCGGTAAATCAACCATTGCAGTTACCTCAACCATGCATTTAGCATACCCAATCCTGTTTAACTTTTCTGTTGCTTCATCCATACAAAGAAATCTTCCAACTCTTGTTGCTAACCAATTAATGCCTAAATGTGACCAGCAGTATAAAGGGATGTTGGACAGTTTGATCCACACTGGTACAGATTTGATTGTACTGACACTATTGCCAATGGTAGGATCCCACTCTTTCACAATAAACAACTTGTTCCTCATGACTATTGGATCTGACTGGATTAACTTCCTTTTATCCTCATCAGAGGACAGATTGAAGAGGAACAAGTTCCCATCAGACTTGACTTGTATGGAGCCTTTGAGTTTCCAGACCCTCTTAAGATGGTTCAACACTACAAGATACGGAAGGGGCTTGTCAAGGAAGAAGCCGACTAGGTTCTGACCCCACACTTCATTACCAGCTTGAATCACTTCAAAAGGAGGAACAATGGCTTCCCCATCATAAACAAGAGGAAAGGACACAGGAATGAATTTACCAGCATTGCGCGGCCTTGACTTGAACAGAGAGCACCAAGGTAAGGCTTGGGAAGTTGAAGATGGCAAGGTTATAGAGGCAGTAGAGGAGGAAGAAAGAGTTAGTGGGGCGGGATGGGGTGGTGGAAGAAGAGGAGGATTGTTGACAGGACATGGGGGGCCGTTGACAAGTTGCTGAGGAATAGGAGGAGGGTTAGGAGGACGAGGGACAATGGAAGGGATGGCTGATAAGCTCGGACAGTACGAAGGGATGTTGATGGAAGAAAGAAGCGGGACAGAAGGAAAGAAGGACGGGGGGGAGAGGCCATTAGAGAAAAAAGGACGAGGAAAAAACTTATAAAATTTCCTTCTTACCTATATATATATATATTGAAAACTTTGGGGACAGGGAGACTATGTCGCCCTGACCTTTGGTTAAGCCGGTTTTAAAGTGGCTGTGCACTATGTCTCATTATTGTGGCTGCTGGGAATCGATCCGGTGCCACTACAACACAATGTAGCAACATCCACTATGTCGAAACCACTGGACCACTAGAACTTGACATTAATTAAGGTTCATTAATTGATATGATTAATAAGAATAATTAAAAATTAATTACTTGATTAAGAGTTAATTAATCAAGGCTGATTAATTAGGATGATGATAAATTAATTGGTTTGATTAATGAATAAGTAAGCAAGATTTATTTTGATAAGGGTAATTAATTTAATTAATTTTAATTTAATTAAGAGATGAAGTAATTAATTTAATTCATTTTAAATTAATTATAAATAGAGATAGTTAATTTAATTCATTTTAAATTAATTATGTTGTGGTTAAGTAAATCATTGCTTATGTATGAATGGATGACATTGTTTGTCTTGTATGGATGTAATCTCAGAAATGAGATAAATAATGTTGTGTGGTATGAATGCTTAGTTGCATTGTGATGGTAATATAGATTATCTATTGTGATGATGATGTGGATTACCTATTTTGTTATGGATCATCTGTTTATTTAATAATGTAGTTATCAATTGTGACTTGTGAATTATCTATTCTGTGTGTATATAGATAGTTGAATTAAATTGTTTAACTTTAAAACAACTTGGACCTAAAAGACACGCTTTGTATTTCGATGAGACCGGGATCGGGTTTCCATATTTGGATATCTGAAAACCACATCAATTCCAATTAAACGTTAAGTCGTGAATCAAAGTGGAGCTTTGTGAAGACTCGAGGTGTAAGGACTATACGTCTGTATAACTCTGTGGGTGATTCCGTAATGAGTTGATGGAATAGTACTTTCAAGTTCGAGATGGTGGTTCAGAGTGCAAGGGTTATTGTCGTTAACTCTGAGGGTGATTCCAAAATGAGTGTAACGAGATAATGCCTTCGGTTTCGTTCGAACCCGGAACGAACTTGTATGGATTGAATCCTTTCAGAACATCGTCAGGTGGACGATGAGCATTCTAAGTGATATGTTCTATAAAGGTAATCGTAGCCTCAAGCCTCATCAACCGGAAATGGCTAAAACAAGGGAGGTGCAGCAAGGCTTCGTGGGTAGCCCCTACTTGAGAGTAAGATTTACCCCTGTCTAGAGGTCCTTTTTATTTCGGCTGTGTGGGCGGTTGAATAGCTACATCCGCCGGGGTCGTCTTATTTGGAACTGTTCGGTAAGGAATGGGTCCGGCTTTGTGTTGTAGGGGAGCGGGCGTACTCCTCGGTACGGTGATCTAGGCCACGTACTGTGACGGGCGGTACCCCAGTAGCCCTGCCATTGTATGGAATCCAAAATCCAATAAGTGCCAACGGTTTTGATTGTATTACCCACTTTTGTGGCTAGTAGCTGGAATTTAATAATGTAACAATTTCGGCTATTTCATATTTATTTGAAAACCCTAGACACTATTATAATATCATCTGATTTCCTATAAAATATTTTGGTTAGCGTAAGGTAAAACTTTTCCATGTTTATGTGTGGGAAGTCTTACGTGATACCTTTTCTTTAAAAAGGTTTTTAAAGTTAAGCAACTTTAACCGTTTACTCACACCAGACCCATGTCTGACCCGAAGTTTATGCTGTTTTTCTTAAACTCTTGGGTACTCAAATTTTTACGAGTAGCCAGGGGATTTTAGGTTGGCTGGACGAATTCTGGAGGAGTAATAGAGCAGGAGGCTTCTACGTATAGCTATAGTTTTCCGCTGTGAGTTCTCTGAATTGTTGTCTTTGTGTTGTATTGAATCGTATAACTAGACAGGTGTTTATAACTGTCAAGTATAAGATGATTAAGCTGTGTATCTCTGATCTATATGATACTATGTAATGTATTCTATGATTAATATAATTTATTCGTTCCGCTGTTTAGATTCTGATGTTGTTCCTTTCTTCTTCTCTGTCTTTTCTCTTTTCTATCCCTTTCTTTCTTAAAGATGATGCGATTTTCTGTGGTAAGAAAGTCAGGTCGTCTCAGTTGGTATCAGAGCATTCGGTTGAGTGAATATCTAGGCTCTGTAGTTGTGTCTTTCTTGAGAGAGTGTGCTTGTAATTTATATATATATATATATATATATATATATATATATATATATTTCTACCTATCTGTTGGGTTACTTGTTCAGGTTTTCCAATATAAGTTATAAAGGTAGATGAGTAGTGGTGTGGGTAACACGACAACCAATGGTTGGAGTTTGAATGTTTGAGATGTGAAATGTATTTTTCGAGACTGTAGACCTAATACCGTCTCGAGTAATCTTTGCAGTTTGGTGTAAGAATTTCATTTGATCTCTGAAGGAAACCTGTTAAGGTTCGGAGATTATCTTTGAAGTATAGGTTTGATTGCGCTCGTGTGAGCAGATTTTTGAGGATTTGGATCTGTCGGTTAGGCAGAAGTAAGTGATGATATCTTGGCAACCTCAGGAAGTAGTAGCTGCGTGATGAAATGCAGTGACTATGGATGTCTCCGAAGATGTTTTCTTTCGGAGCAAGTTTAAGGAAGTGTGTCTGTTTTAGGTGTTGAAGCTGAGTTCTGCAGGATGTTTGTGTTTAGTTGGAAGTCCGAGTTTCTCGAAGAGCTTTGGGTAAGAAGTCTTTGGCATCTAAGTTAGCGGTGTAGCTCGGGAATGTTTTATGTTTCAGCAGGAAGATCTTTTTGGCTTAGTATTTCCTGGAGGTGGAATTCAGAAGCAGCAGTAAGGATATGTTTCTTTGATAGATTAGTTGGTCAAGGATAAACTGTTCTGATTAGTGGAAAGAGAAAAATATCTTGGATATTGGTTGGGTTGATCGCAAAAGTGACTTGCGATGGTTTGGTGATTATCCTAGATGATCTTTTGCTTGGATTTGTGGCATCTCTAGAGGATGTGAAAATTTTGGAATTGTCGAAAAAAAAATTGGATATATCTTCAGGAAAGTTATAGATTTGCCCGCATTGGAAATTGAGTTCAGAATCGACTTGATAGGAGGGATACCGGTGATTCAGCTGGGTAGAAGGTTGTCTTCTAGGTTGATTGTTTGGTGAAGCAACTCTGTATTTCTTGGAACTTCTGTTGAACCTTATTTTCGAGATGTGATGTTTAGTCTGTGTCTGTGATCATTCGACGGCATTTTCATCTGCTCCAGATCAGAGTTGTGCAGTGGAAGCAAGGGGGCTGTTGCTCTTAAGTAGAAGCAATTGGAAGTTGCAGTGTTTTGGATTAGAGAGTTTCTACTGAATTTATTTTTCAGAATCTGAGGCAAGTTTGTGAGTGGTTCTGTTCTATCTTTCCGGATGGGAGAAGTTGCTTTCTATTGTTGATAGTGAAGTTTGGTTTTGATTTTGGATTGATCTTGTGAGTATCAGTTTATTGTGTTGTTCTGATCTAGTTTGTTTGTAGAAGCATCAGCAAAGGTTGAGTTGATAAGGAAAGATCTGTAGGCAGCCCGGATCATCCAGGAAGTTATTGAGGTTAAGTAATGGAAGAATTTGGAATTTGAAGTTGGAAACTTCGATGTTGTTGAGATTTTCTCTGGTAAAGGGAGCAATAAGATTTTGAGGAGAGCTCCGAGGTATATTGGATTCTTCTGAGTTTTTGTACAGATAAGTGCTTTGGTTTGAAGAGTTGAATCGCCAGTTTGGAAGACTGGAATTCAAAATATTTCACGTGACTCTGAGGGAGTACGTGTTTTGGTCATCACTGGTTTTGAGACCAGTAGTTCTATGAAGGATTTAGTAGTCGATCATTCTTGTCCGTGGTCTGGTATCTTGTGTAGATTATAGATCTAGCTGAGTGGGAACTCAGTAGCTTAGCAATATAGCTAGTTTGGGTTTATTAGAGCGAGTTTCCCTGTGTCTGTACTTGGGAAACTCGAGATAATTTTAGGAAATTTATCCGGATCTGTGTCTGGATAGCTAGTGTCATTTATTTATTGATTGAATTGGTTGTTTGGATTAAATTGTTTGTTTGATTGATAGTGTATGGCTGTTATGTATGTTTGAATTGGTTGAAAAAAATATATATATAAACTTTGGATTATTTTTGTTTTAAATTTCGAGGACGAAATTATGTTAAGGGGGAAGGATTGTAATATCCCGGAATTTCCAAGAGTTTAAAATGCTGATAATCTCTTAATTTAATTATTTGAAATTGATAGATTGTTATTTTCAAAGATAATTAACCAAGTAATAATAATATAATGTTTTAATTATGGTTATAAATTGGTTTATTGTTTTCATAATTGATAAGTGTGTTTAAATATATTTATTTCTATGTATTTTGAATTGATTTTAAAATAGGATAAATTATTTATAAAAATGAGCTTATTTAAAAATTGATATTTTATTTATTTAAATTGATTTCAGGGTTGGATTATTTTTAAATTTGACTTTAATTTGAAATATAAATTTGAATTTAAAGGATATACATACATATTACTAATATAGTTTGTTTTAAAATATATAGATAATATTTTAATTAAAAATAAGATTTTTTTTATTTCTTTTTATAAAAATTTATCAATAGAAATTTGATTTGTATTTATTTAATAAAAATAAATGCAAGGCTTTTGAAATAGCATCTTTAATATGAGTTTGCAATTTGTATATAACTTTATTTAAATTATATTTGGTTTCATTCTTTTTAAAGATTTTATTTTATATAAATTTAGCATACATTTACAAATGTATAAGTGCATTTGTTTATTAGATATTAAAATAGAAAAGCATTTTTTTTCAAATTAAGAAAACATATTTGTTCATCAGGAAATAATTTAAAAAGACTTTTAAAATTCTTTTAAAATTAAAACAAACTCAATTTGACAATTTGTTTTAAAACACTTTGTTAACAAGTGTTAAACATTGAATCTAAATATAAGACAAGTGTCCATTTTCTTTTTAATTTTCTTTTTAATTTAATAAAATCTAAAAATTGCTTATATAATCACCTTTTCTCTTCATCTTTCTTTTTCTTTAAAAAACTTTGTTCATTCTTGTAGAAAGAAAACTTGAATATGCATGAAAATCTGAAGCTCCTAAATTCAAACCATCCTCAAAACAAAAATCTGAACAATCTTCAAAAACAAAATCTGCAAATTGGTTAGCCTGAAACATTTCTGTGATTCAAAAATCTGGAATTTCATGCACCTTCACTCAACATCCAAAACCAGAAATAAACTTGAAACCTGTAATTTTTCAATTGCAAATACAAGACCTTCTTCAAACCATGCTGTGACAAATTCTGCATCATGATTTCAAGAGTCTGATGCAAGTTTTCAATCCATTGTCTGCATCAAATTTTCAAATGCATGCAAGTGAATCTGCTGAAGCAAATCTGATACAATGCGGTTAAAACAAACAAAAGGGGGATGAAGCTTTTCTTTGTTTCAAATGAGGCTTCATCATCAGTTCATAGTCTTTGCAACTTCCTGTTCTTTTTCTTAAACCTCTGCATTCCTTAAAGAAGGCGAGTAAACAAATTATTAAAAATTTAAGTGGAAATTTTCTGTTGCATGATTTTGAAAAGGTGATTATTTTATATGCACAGCAGTTTGCCTCTGTAGATATAATTATGCAATGGGTTTTGATATATTTGAAACTGTGTATGTTGCTTCCCTTCTCCTCTCTATAAAGTTTGAGTTAAAGCTAAATGTTCAAGTTATTTTCCAAATTAAACAATAGTTGGAATTTTGTTTTAAGCAAAATAAGTTAAATTAGTATAAACTAAGAACAAAGAAATAAAATTATGTTCTGGTTTGAAATTTCTTCTGGAAACAAATAATGCAGTAACAAAATTATTACCAAATGTTGAGATCAGATGTTATTTTTATTAATTCAAGCTTATATCTTAGATCAGTTAGGAAAATTAGGATTTTTGAAACAAGTATATCAATTTTCAAATTTGTATTGAGAGAGGAATTGGGTATTATCTGGAAATTGAATTTTTGCCCAATTCTGTTGATCTGTGTATCTGGGTGGCTTGAGATGGTTGATGGAGTTAGGTGAAGCATTAGAGAGTGTAGCAAAAATGATTAAAGAATTTATAAATCACTATGAAGTTTGAATTTGCGTGAAATTGATTTTTAAACTAGTTTTTAGGGTCTGCTGTAAATTGGTCTACTGTCTTTTCCTCGGAGCATCGAGCTTGAAGAAAATTTGTGTGAAGGAAGCGTGGTGGGTCAGTGATCTATGGCCGGAGTTGTGGTGCTTAACGTTGATCGGAGGTGATGAATTTGGGTTTTGCTGATGATGGTTTTTGAGTTCAGATCAACCTGGGTACTCGATTTTGAATCGAGGTAGGAGATGATCATCTGTTGGTCGTGGACGCTTGTAGGATGAAGGAGTGAAGTGTCGGTGATGTTGGCATTGACCGGAGGTGATTCTGGCGTCGTGCACTTGCACAGGGGTATGTGGTGTCTGCAGTTTATATTTTGTTTTGGGTTTGTTGTTTTCCTCGAAGGGAGACTCAGGGAATAAAGAAGATGACTCGGAAAGGGATCGTGTATTTTTTGGTTGTGCTCAGGTAGTTTTGGGTCATTTGTATGCAGGTTAAACTGTCAAGTTTAATAGTTTTTAAAAGTTTTATCAAAACGGTTTTAAAATTTTTTTTAAAGACGAGTTGTTTAAAAAAAAAAGAAAATGTACTTTGTATATTGAATTCCAGTAAACATGGGTTGAACCCAAACTAAAATGTTCAACAAAATTTTCAAATTTAAATAAGTAAGTTTTAAACTTTAAATAGTTTAAGTTAAACTAAAATTCTTGTTTTTGAAATTGAATTGTTTGTATAAATGAAATTTATATGATTTGTTTAAATGTTTAAGTTAATGTTGTTTTCAAACTTACTTGGGAAATATAAAGGAAATTTATAAATGTTTTTAATTATTTAACAATTAAAGTTAAGATAATTTATTAACTTGAAATTAGAATTGTTAATTAATAATTAAGGAAAGTAATTAATGATTTCTTTATAAATTAATTTAATTAATGAATTAAGTTAAGTAAAGATTTCAAGATTTATTTAAAATAATGTTTATCTTAAATAATAATTAAGTATTAATAATTTGTAATTAATTAGTTAATTAAGGAATTTTAAGTTTAATTAAACTATTTAATTATTATTTTGAAGGATTAATTAAGTAATTAATTAAGTATAATTATTTATTTAACTATTAATTAAGATGATGGTTTAAGTTATGACTAATGATTAATTAAATTGTAATTACTTAATTAATTAAAGAATTAAGAGTTAATTAAAATAGTAATTAATTAATACTTAATAACGGTTTTATTAAGTTTTAATTGGGTTTTCTTAATTAATAATTAAAGGATTATTAAAATATAATGCTAGTTAATTAAGAATTAATTAACTATTTTTATTTAAGGTTAATTAATTTTAATTAAGGATTAATTAATTATATTTATGGATTAATTAATTTGTAATTAAGATTGTTAATTAATAATTAAGTTCATTAATTAATGATTAAGAGTTGATTAATTAGTTAATTAAGGTTAATTAATTAATTATAAAAGTAATTAGTGATTAATTACTTTGTATTAAATAACGGATTAATAAATAAGGTTTATTAATTAATAGTTGAAGATAATTAATCTATTAAGTGAAGATTAATTTGGTTAATGAGTAATTAAGGGATGAATTACTCAATTATAATTTATGAGATAAGTATGATCAAGTAAGTTAATTAATTTGTTAATTAATTAATTATAGTCACTTGATAAATGATTAAGTATGTTTACTTAATAATTTTTGATAAGAGTAATTACTTAAGATAAGTAATTAATAAATTACAGAGGTAATTGAGATAAGTAAAATTACTGATTGGGAAGTAATTTAAATGGGTAATTACTGGTTAAAGTAACTAAGGGTTTATTGCTTGGTGTAATAAATCAATGAATTTATATAGTAATTAAAAATAATTAAGAAGTAATTAAGAATAAATAATTATTGTTTATATTTATTTAAGTAATTAATTGAAGTAATTAATTTGACATGATTAATTAATGTAATTAATTAAGCAATAATGTAATTAATTATAGTTAATTAATTTATGGAAGCAATTAATTAAGGTTCATTAATTGATATGATTAATAAGAATAATTAAGAATTAATTACTTGATTAAGAGTTAATTTATCAAGGCTGATTAATTAGGATGATGATAAATTAATTGGTTCAATTAATGAATAAGTAAGCAAGATTTATTTTGATAAAGGTAATTAATTTAATTAATTTTAATTTAATTAAGAGATGAAGTAATTAATTTAATTCATTTTAAATTAATTATAGATAGAGATAGTTAATTTAATTCATTTTAAATTAATTATGTTGTGGTTAAGTAAATCATTGCTTATGTATGAATGGATGACATTGTTTGTCTCGTATGGATGTAATCTCAGAAATGAGATAAATAATGTTGTGTGGTATGAATGCTTGGTTGCATTGTGATGGTAATATAGATTATCTATTGTGATGATGACGTGGATTACCTATTTTGTTATGGATCATCTGTTTATTTGATAATATAGTTATCAATTGTGACTTATGAATTATCTATTCTGTGTGTATATAGATAGTTGAATTAAATTGTTTAACTTTAAAACAACTTGGACCTAAAAGACACGCTTTGGATTTCGATGAGACCGGGATCGGGTTTCCATATTTGGATATCCGAAAACCACATCGATTCCAATTAAACGTTAGGTCGTGAATCAAAGTGGAGCTTTGTGAAGACTCGAGGTGTAAGGACTATACGTCAGTATAACTCTGTGGGTGATTCCGTAATGAGTTGACGGAATAGTACTTTCAGGTTCGAGATGGTGGTTCAGAGTGCAAGGGTTATTGTCGTTAACTCTGAGGGTGATTCCAAATTGAGTGTAACGAGAAAATGCCTTCGGTTTCGTTCGAACCCGGAACGAACTTGTATGGATTGAATGCTTTCAAAACATCGTCAGGTGGACGATGAGCATTCTAAGTGATATGTTCTATAAAGGTAATCGTAGCTTCAAGCCTCATCAACCGGGAATGGCTAAAACAGGGGAGGTGCAGCAAGGCTTCGTGGGTAGCCCCCACTTGAGAGTAAGATTTACCCCTGTCTAGAAGTCCCTTTTATTTCGGCTGTGTGGGCGGTTGAATAGCTACATCCACCGGGGTTGTCTTATTTGGAACTGTTCAGTAAGGAATGGGTCCAGCTTTGTGTTGCAGGGGAGCGGGCGTACTCCTCGGTACAGTGATCTAGGCCACGTACTGTGACGGGAGGTACCCCAGTAGCCCTGCCATTGTATGGAATCCAAAATACAATAAGTGCTAACGGTTTTGATTGTATTACCCACTTTTGAGGCTAGTAGCTGGAATTTAATAATGTAACAATTTCGTCTATTTCATATTTATTTGAAAACCCTAGACACTATTTAATAATGTAACAACTTCTATCCTTATCTCAGTTGGGTACTTTAATTAATAACAGTTCGAACTCCGACCAGTTTAGAAAAATAGCTTGAAAATTTTAAAAATAGGTAAGTAGTTGAAAAATAATTATTAGTTTGCAAAATAATTGTAAGATAGTTAACTAATTATAAAATAGTTGGAAAATAGTTAAATAGTTATAGAAATCTTAATAATTGCAAAATAATTGTAAATTAGTAATTAAGTTGTGACATAGTTGAAATATAGTAATAAATTTAGAAAACAGTTGAAAAATGGTTAAATAGTTCCAAAATAATTGTAAAACAAGTATAAAATAATTTCGCTTTAAGAAAGAAAGGTTGTATATATTTAATAGCTTAGAAAAAAATAAGTTTATATTAAGACAATTTATATTGAAAATAGCCCAGAGTCAAAACTGTTCACTTCCCCAACAATTCAATTTAAATTTTGACTCCCATTTAAATTAACCAATTCCAATTTAAATAATCTTCAATTTCCATTGAAATTGATTTTACTCCAATTCAAGTTGAATCAATCATGATTTCTTTTCCAATTCGAATTAAATTCTATTTGATCTTTAAACTTGTATAACTTAATTATAATTTCAATTTTACAATTACTATTTAATATCAATTACATTCACATTTTGCTTTAACTCGGAATTATACATTTCATTTAGTCAATATATGTTTATTATTCCATAAACATTTAATCAAGGTTCCAGAGTTTAAACAAATTTCCAAAATTTCAATATCACCTTAGAATTCAACTATATCCAAAATTCTTTGGCAAATTCAACTATCCCTTTTTGAATTTCAAAACCAAACCCATCCAATTCATATTTAAACATTTCCCTGGAATTTCATCTTACTTTATTTCCAAATATTCTCTGGAATTCTATTTCAACTTATAATCTCATTTATTTATAAAGTTTATTTCAATTAATAAATTACATTTACAATCTATATTTCAAATTCCTTTTTGATTTTAAACCAATTCCACTTTAATTACAATTCCAAAGTTATTCCAATTACTTTGGACTAATATTCATTCAATTGAACTCACTTCAATTTCAGTCATTCCAATTCAATCCAATTCAAATCTCCCATTTAAATTTTTGAACTTATACATCTTCAATTCCAAATTCAATCAATCCAAATCGGATTTAATTTGAATGAGTTCAATTCCAACTTCAAATTTAAACCATCTCGAATTATATAATTCGAGCTAAGTTCTCAAAGATTAGTTTAACCTTTTTAAACCAAATTTAACTTGTTCATTTAAAGTTTCAAACAATTCTAATTTCTGAGTCCTAATTCTAGAACTTCATTTTTAATTAATTTAATTTTAATTTGGTTGTATTATTTCCCTTCTTCACTTAGTCCCAATTCAAGATTTCAATTTGATTGTATTATATTAATTCTTAATTTAATTCCAATAATTTAACAACCAATCTCCTTAATATTTATTAGAAGAAGATATAGCTTTATATATCAAATTACATTCTTATATAAAATCATTTAAAAAATTTATATAAGAAAATAACAAGTACGCGCTCATATATATATATATATATAGTCACTCAACTCATTATAGAGTACTACGGACTCTATTAAATGAGTAATCCCCACCAGAGCCAAGGTTCTCGCTTAACCTTTCAGCTCTGATACCAACTGTAACGACCCAAAATTTTCGAACCCGAAAATTTCAGATAGTTATGAAAAAGAAGAAAGAGATAGAAGAAGAAGAATAGAAACCCTAAATATCTCACATTCGCAGCGGATAAAATATAATAATCAATAATAATAACAGTTTACAAAAAGAATACTATCTGTCCATTACATTTAATATACATCAGAGTTTCACATTTATACAGTCACTGAATATATATAATTATCATGTCTCAGATAACAATAAAATAAATACAGCGGAAGTGCTCTATACGTTCTCGCCATCCAGCTCGCCTCCTGAACTCCAGAACGTCCTACCTGAAAATCTGTAATACTCGGTCTGACCCGAGCATTACACCAAAGTAACACCCGGGTCAGGCTGGGAACCAGCGTGAGTAAACCCATCTAACATGGAATACCAAAGAAATCAACTTATATAAAACCCGGGTAACTCATTTCAATTCACAAGCCACAATTTTATTATAGCCATCACAAATTCCATACATCTATTTCCTAAGTACCAAACTTAGATAAAATAATCCAATTCACTTAAATCATTTCATTCCAATCTATTTATTTCCACATCAATTTATGTTTAATCCGAACTGGGTTCGGGTGTTTTCCTAATACCCGATCCCGGTCTCCTCGGATCTTATATTATCATAATCCCAAATTATCCAAATGAAAAACACAACATTTCATATCAGCGATATCAACTCATTCAAAGTATCACATACCATTCAATCATTCATAATCAAATTTGATCACTCCAAATTAATTCAATTGATTCTAATTGAATTTTTCCGTCCTCTATCATTTAGATTTTCTTTACTTGTTAATTAGTTAATTTCAAATCAAATAATCCAATCATCCCTTCAATATTCATCTTAATTAATCAACCTGGATTAATTATCCTTTAATTTCATTCAAGCAACTATCTTTAATTAACTTCACCATATTACTTATCCTTAACCAAACGATAAGTAATCTTAATTACTTCATAAACAAATTAAATGTTTTAATTACATTAATCCTTAATTACTTATGTATTGACTTCTCATAAGTCACTCATTTTTTATTATCAATCTTAATTAATCAATCTTTAATTCCATCATGGATTATATAATTTAACGATTTCCAATTATATTTCAATTGATCCTAATCTAAATTAATTACATTAATTAAATCCCAATATTTATCATTCTTGATTTATCTCAATCCTGAAATTAACTACCCATTTATTACTTCATTAAATAAATCAAATTTCTCCTTAATTGATCATCTTAATTAATTTCTTGATTAATTTCATTAATTTCATTAAGTAATTGCTTATCCCACCATCCATTGATTTTTCTGGATTAATTAAACTCAATGGTTTAACTTAAACTTTAATTAATTAATTAATTCGGACCTTTAATTTCTAATTTAATCACCCCACTCATTAATTGACTAAATTAATTTATTATCCATTCTAATCACCCTACTAATTTAATGAATCACAAATCATTAAATCTTTACTAACATTAAAATGGAAACAATTCGTTTTTATGATTTACGTTTAAACAACTTAAACCCCAATATTTCAAGTCAAATTTTCAATTAACTCGAGAATCTTCCAAAACCACAGACCGGATCATCAATTCACAGTACATATCAAATTAGTTCAACCATTCAACCAAATATTTAAATTTAACCATTTAAATTTAAATAGAAATTCAACAGAGTGAGATTTACTCACCTTTTGCCCCCTTAAATTTGCAATCCACTTCATTCCCAACTTGGTTTCTCGGGTTATAACCTTGTATAAACATTACGTGTTTATTATTAATTTGAAATAATCGAACAACCCATTACAATTTAAATTAATTTAATTAACATTCATGACTAATTATATATATACATCCTCGTTTCTCAAATAAATGTACTGATCAACCTGAGTTAAGTGTTTCATATATATATCATTATTATATTTTTTTTATTACTATTTTTTTTCTACAATAAATAGTTAAAATATAATGTCACTTTGCTGAAATAAATCTTCTTGTTATTATCAGTTTATATCCAAAATTTCATTATCATTATTGTTATAAAAAAACAGAGTACCCTTTTAAAAATTCAAAAAAAAAACATCAAAAGGGAAAAACAAGAAACTGCTCACCATAACAAGCTGCGACCCCTAGCCGTGACCTCCACCTCGACAAAGCTACAACACTTCCCACTTGAAGCCCCCACTGTCTAAGTCGTCTCGTCCCCAAGTTGCCACGACCGAGCTTCGCATGTCTCATGCCTCCTCGCGACCTCACAATGGCCGCCCTTACATCGCGACCCCCCTAACCGAGCGACACCTTCCATCGCGAAACCCTAGCTTAGGTCACGACATCGCCGCCGCTCCACGTTCGAGCCTTTTCCTCAGCCCCTCGCGCGCGCGTCTCACGACTGCTTCGATCGATGCAACCTCTACACATGCAAATCGTGCTCGGGACAGCGTCGCCAATTTCATCTTCTTCTTTTTTCGAACAGGGAAGCTTCGATTTCAATTTGCGTGTGGAGTGAAGGCTTCGGCCATGATGAACAAACGAATTGATTTTGATATTTGATTAGGTCGAATGAATTAGGAGGGAACGAAAGAGGCGTGATTCTTATTAACAGCCATTCCCCTATTCCTCTTTTTTTTTTAAGCTAGGTTTTCTGTCGAAGGAAAAAGAAGAAGTTGGAAAACAAATATCGATAGGAGTGAATAGCTTCCAAAGTACGCTTGTTGACTTATATTAAAAATATCTTGTATGGTAAAAAAAATCTTTGATTTTAAATTTTATTATACTATAAAATTTCAAGACGTCTCGTTAATCGCCATTTAAAATTTTAAACTCTTCTAAAGGAATGCCGCGAGGCGACTATAAAGCTTTACCCGTATTCCGAACACAAAGAAACGTGTTTCGAAAGTTAATTCGATCACATGCGTGAATTACGGAAATAAACGATCAATTTTTAATTAAATCGATTAAAATATTTCTAAGCGTTTTGAGCTGCCAGGGTCAAACAACAACTCTGATTGCTACAAAAATTGAAATCCGATAATAACTAACTAGTACGGACCCAATGGAATTGATTTCGTCGAATTCCGAGACTGTGCCTCGAAAGACTATTTTTAAATATCGATTTAAACGGTATATTATTAAATTTGAACAAATCACCTTTAAATTAAATTTCATCCATTCTATTATCTTCAGTATCATCATTATAAATTTTATAAGCCTTCAAATATTTTTAACGGCTTAGAAATTCCAGATTCAACAATTTACCCAATTTCAATTATTAAATTCAATATTTAAACTATATAATTCAATGGTTTAATTATCAGGTAAATAGTGATATCTTGAATTCAAGTTAAAAGTAACTTTTAAATATTTAAAATCAATTGCATATTCCATTTTAAATTGTTACAATTTCCGGGTTGTCACAATTTCAATTACCAATATAGTCTATCCCAGATTGTCAAATCATATCATAAAATATTAAAACAAATCTAAATATTTTGAGGAATCCAGTTGCATCCCTCCAACCTGTTTCCCTGCATCCACGGAAGTTAGCACAATACAAAATACCAATTCCACTTCGAGGTGGAATATCGCGGTATATGGGGTTATATCATCTCATCCATTATTATGCAGCGCATAGGGTCTCATCCGCTATATACCGCTGTAAATCAATCACTCCAATATATATATACTATATATACTACTATATATATATTCTATCACATCCAGTCTATTCAATCCATCAACCAATAATTTAAATTAACTATTTAAATTAACCAGAAATCCGAGATGAGTGAGATTAACCCACCTTTGACTTTAAAATTGCAATCCGATCCAAACCAGCTATTTCCCTCACGATTTTGGACCTTGTATAAATATTATACAGTTTATTAATTTTTGAACAACCCAATTACCATTTTAATAACTTTATTTAATCTAATAATTTAATTTTTAAGCCAATTCCTTTTTTATAAAATCTTTTAGTAGCTAAAAAGAAAAAAATCAAATAAGTTAATTAAACAAATTAATCACTTTCATAAATAATTTTAAGTAAAATAATTAGTAAATTTAAAATTTATATATGTATTATTATTATTTTCTTTGAAACTGCTTAAAAAATAATCTATATAGAATAAAAATCTAATTCTTATATAAACTTTAAAATATGTTAAAATTCCTATTTTTCCAAACTCTATCATTATATAAAATAAATTTCTGTTTTTATCAATATTTTAAACATGTACATTTTCTGTGAATAACATAAACAGTAATTTTATTACTGTAAATTCTCTTCTTCAGTATATAGATATAGTTAAATTGTATGGATAAAATAAACGAATAAACAAATAATAGAAAAAAAATTGCTCTATACCTTACAGGAAAACGCGAACTAGGTCTCGAGCGTTTACCGCGTTAGGGCTCTAACGAGCCACCATATTCATCAATGTTCGAATGCCCCACATGCAAGCGTCATGACCAACTTCCCAAATTATTGTCGAACTTCGGCCTCCATCGAAGACCACGACGCACAGTCGCGCGCCGTTATCAGACTATGTCGCCACCAATTTCTCGTACTCCTGCATGCGTACGTGTGCTCTCGAACGTTGCTGGCACGATAATATCTCCACGAACAACGTGGCTTTGGTCGCGTCACTCCTGAAGTCGAACCAAAGATGATAGAATTGATTCCGAAAATCAATTGGAGGAAAAAGGACGAGATTAGATAATCGAATCTGGATCGCGGAAATTATCTTTAGTTCTATCATTTTCATTTTTGTAGCTTTCGACTTGAATTTTAAGGAGATACTGTGGCTATTTACAATTTTCTTCGTTTTCTTTCAGATCTACCGTGTTTCCTTTTTATTTTTATTTTTAGAAAAATAAGACGCGTGTTATACAATTGAACACGTGTTTTAAAATTCCTATATGTGTCTGCTCTTGCATGATGCAAATTATATTATTTATGTTTTAAATTTAAATTCAAACTCAAATCGTCTCGGTTGCCACAACTCACGATCTCAATTTCCAATCGAGGTGTGCAGCTAGGCGTTTATGGTGTTAGACCCCTATTTCGAATGCAATGGAAAAGGTTTCGAGCCCAAATTCGATCATATGGAGAAGATAGCTTTTTTGAACCAGTTATTATATTGAATTTGATAAAAATTTCAGCGCGTTTATATATCGTACGATTACATGACAACTCCAAACACTACAAAATTTGAAATCCGATAATAATAAAATATTACGGATCTAATGGAACTGGTTTGGTCGAATTCCAAGACTGTGCCTCGGAAGGCTATTTTTAAATTCAAAACTGAACAAATTACTTTCAAATTCAAATTTTTAAAGTTTTATTACCTTTAGTATTATTAATATAAATTTCTCAAGCCTTTGAAATATTTTCAACAAGATCGAAACCTCAGATTTCATATTTTATCCAATTTCCAATGATAAATTCAATATTTAAATTATCCAAAAATTAGTGATATATGAAATTCAAGTTAGACTATCTTTCAAATATCTAAAATCAATTTAATATTTCAATTTCGAATATCCAGAAATTTTGGGTCGTCACAAGGAGTTGAATTGCAAAGGATATGTTTTTAAAGATATTAGTGAGGGGAAAACCCATTCCACTCAACGGCGTGGTCTCACTAGATATCCACAAATCGAGATAGCATAATATTATTCACACCGAGTTTTTTGTCTAACTTAAAGTTTATGTTTTACCCATAAACTCTCGAATGATCAAAATACAATTTGAGTAGGTCGAGAGTAAGGGTTTACAGGCCATTAGATTGGAGGAATAAAGTTTTCAGAGACGTGTAGGAGGGATATTTAGCTATTTAAGAGTTTATCTATATATATTATTTATCTGCTATGTTGAGGTTATTTTGTTGGAATGCATGTAATGACAAATGCTATAACTTTCTGGCAATTGTGCAGCTAAAGCGCTCGGCAGATTCAATGCAGTGGAGGTGCAAAAAGTCATAGCGGGGATACAGCGAGGATATAGCGGGAAATAGCAGATGACTCTAAAATAGCATATAAAACTCATACTTAATGTTTTTACAAATATATAAATGGTAATTAAATGAAAAATTAACATTCAATTGAATTATAATCAATACATAAATAATTTTGAATAATAACATGTGCGATTATACTGTAAATAAACGTAAAACTATTATATAACATAATTGAATTTAGTAGAATATTGGAGTATTTTCATTTCTAAAAATATATCAAATATTTAATTAAGTAAATTAATTTCATAATTTTTATAATGTATAAATGTCACTTTTCAATTCATTTCTTTTAAAGTAGATATAGCGGAATACAGCGGGAATAATGAGATATAGCGGAAATATCGGGGCTTAAAGCGGAAAGGCTACATTTGAGGCTGTATGGAAAAATCGTAGTGGTAGAAATTCATTATGAGATATAGTAGAGTTATAGCGGGGTAATATCAGGGCATTAATTGCACAGTCTGGTAGTAAACACTGATCAACCAAAGGGGCGTTTTCATATATCGCTTTGGAGTCCTTGTAATAATTATATTTTATCTGAACCTGGGAAACGTTTGGGATTATGTAATGATTATAAAATGTTATCTTAGAAATGAAATGTGAAAAGTTGTTTTGCAATCAGGTTAAGAAAAATTTCATATTCTCATGCTTCTGATATTATGGATACAATTAATATTACCGTATTTTATCACCAGAAACTAAAAGTACAGATTACTGCAGCATCTATACCGCTTAGTTTTGGGCCTCAGAATAGGGGATGTTACACATGATGCTTCACCTGAACCTTGATGAGGAGAAATCCCCTAAGAAAACTTCATCCCACCCCAACATGACCATCATTCTAGCTTTTCTATAGCTTCGCTCGATGAGTCGTCTAACTCTTCTTATCCGCCTTTACCACATCGATCCGTTTCCAGAGTCCACTGGTTGGTGTTTTGTAACAACCCTAGATTTTTCATATATTTTAATATTTGACTTTATTTTATTTTGAAATTATTTTTAAACTTGTTTTATTTCAAACATTTCACATTTTTAAATATAAGTGTTTATTATTATGTGAATTATAATTTCAAAAAGGTATAAATTGGATATTTTACTTAAAGATGAAGTTCTGTTCAAACTGGTCAAACTTTGAATTTTAAATTTCAAATTTAAATATTTAAACTCCTAAATTTTATTTTTTATTATGGAAATAGATTTAACAACTTGAATACTGCCTTTTGTTTCGTTGAAAACGGACTTAAACTGTGAAAGTTATGCACATTTCAATTTTGAGTATAATTTGTTTTATTTTGCAATTTTGTCTATTTTAGATTATATAAATCATATTTTCTTTGTTATATTTTATTTAATATGTGTTAATATGTTATTTTATGTATATTTTTGTCTTTTAATATTTTTAAAGTGATAATATAATTTTTCCAAAATTTATTGCACATATTTTCTATTTTTAAAGGCTAGTTTCCATTTTTTTGCTATTTTCTTCATTTAAATTATATTTAATTAAAATTTATTTATTTATTTTTATGCATGCATTTTATTTTTGTGTCTTTAGCTTTATTTATAAATATTTTTCAAGTACACAAAATTTTTCCAAAGTTCATTTCATTTATTTTCAAATTTTCTAGCCTAGTTTGCATTTTCTTTGCTATTTTCTTAATTTAATTATATATAATTAATATTTATTTATTTATTTTTGTTTATTTACTAAATTTTCGTTTTTTTAACTGAATTTATACTTATTTTTCAGTTATTTAAAATTGCAAAAGAAATGGTGGAAATTTGAAGAGTTTTGCGACCTTTGATTTGCTTAAGGCTTTTTGTCTTCTTGTCTTTTCACATTTCAACCATCATCTTTTCATTATTTGCTGCCATAACTCATTCCCTTCAGCCGACCACTTCTCCACTTCATTTTTCACAAACTTTTTTCTTCTCAAACTCAAAAAAAAGTTTTGGCCATATCCAAGAAGAAATTTTGATAAAAACTTTCATTTCTTTTTACATTTTCTACTAGATTTACTTGATTTTTGCACTTGCAATCTCTTATGCAGTTCGGCCCCTCCATCTCCAGCGCCTTGGCCGCCTCCACCACCACCTATTCCAGCCACCATACTCTCCTCTCCACTACCATTCCAGAGCCGAGGCCATCCATGTTGATGATCCACCAAAATATGAAGCAAACTCCACCTATATCTAACATAGCCTAGCTACCTTACTTCCATCACCTCCTCCATCACTTTGGCCGACTATAAACCACCACCACCAGCAAATTCCTGACCTGAGCCCACTGCCACATCATCCTCAAGCCCACTACAGACCTGGCCATGCCCTCCTTGGCCTTGGCCGAGCCCTCTAGTGCATAGGAATCCATGATATTTGCCTTGTAGTGTTAGTTCATGCTCATATATCTTTGCTCCATCATTTTGCCATGCTAGGCCCACCTTTAAGAACCCAAACAAGATCCAAACCATGCCTTTAGCCATGCCATTTCAGATCTGAAGTTGAAGCATAGGTGGTAGAAAGCAAGTGCAAACACTTCGGTGATGTTTTGTGTATTCATTTCTAGCTTTGTTTAATTGAATTTGGGTTGAAAACTTATGTTATATTTATTTGTTTTGTCTCGTGTATCCAAGGAGAATTAATCTTTGGCTCTTCCACTCATCTTTGTGTCGTGTTATTGTGCTTGTTTGGATCTCATTCGTGCATTCATCGTTGTGTCTCCAGCTCAAAACAGTGAGTTATTCTCACCAGACAATATGTACATATATAACTAGTAAATTGACCCCTTTTGAATCTGTAAAATACATTATCATGGTACGCCTGCTATATTATGATTATATAATATTCACCCATGCTCATACACCTGTTGTAACATCTGTTACTGTTATATTATGTTGTTCTGTTATTTTTATCAGCTTATCACACTGCAAGTTCCCTTTAGGTTAGAATCACTATGGGTTGAAATGATACATACCCGAACGGACCTTAGAATAGGAGAAAATCGTTATGGGCTGAAATGATAGGCCTGAATGATTTTCAATTATTTTATTTTACTTGGGATTGCGGGTTTGAAATGATCAAACCTGGGTTTTCTTTGTAAATTATGGGTTGAAATGATATATTACCCGTATCACTTCGTCTAGGCTAGATAATGAAATACAGACCCGATGTTAAAATATGTTTTTCTAAAATTTTTAAATTATTTTAGAAATGTAAATATTATAATATTTTGATTTAAATTTGATTAAAAATGATTTTTGTAAAGAATTATTGATTTTCTGAAAATTTATAAGTGAAATAAATAAATGGTAAAGTTAGAAATCTGAAATGTAAGTTATTTTGGAAATTATAATTTGGTGATCAATGGAATTTAAATTAAATATGAAAATATGATAAATTTATGATATTTTGAATTAAATGAATTTAAAATGATTTTATAATATATTAATGATTTTTGAATAAAGTTAAAATGTGAAATGAATGAATATTTAGGTTGAAATTTGGAAATATAACTAAAATTGGAAATTTGTGAATTTGGCTTAAAAGTGAATTTTAAGTTAAGTAAATAAAAATGAAATTAAGTTATATTTGAAAATTTTAAACTTAAATGTTAAGTTAAATTTAATTTAATGAATTTAAAATTTAATGTTGGAATTTAATAAGTGAATTATTATTAAATTTTGATTTTTGAATGGAGATTTAACTTTATAAAATCATGAATATAAGGGTATTTGAATGACTGTTTTAAAAGTGAAATTATATGATTTTATAAGCTAAAAATGTTTTAAATAAAAATATAATTGTTTGTGAAATTATATTGAATACTTGAAGTTAATTAACTGCATTTCAGAAATGCTATTAATTCTAATGTAAATGATAACACAGCATTCGTAAATGCTGTAGTTGATAATAATTAACCAAATGGCTAAGTTTAATAAAAGGCTATCATAGCATTTTTTGTAAATGTTATAATTGTTGAATTTAACTAAGTTTTATTGAAACTGATGTAACTCTATTATAGCATTTTTAAATGCTATCTTTTGTTAAATTGAACTGTTATGAATGTAACTTTCTATAGCAATTTCTAAATGCTGCGAAAGTTGAATTTTCATTTGTTTTAATAAATCAAGTGAATAAATGAATTTTGGAAGACTAAATTTTTGTAAATTTAATAATTTAGTTATTAAATATAATAACTTCATTTTACGATTTAAAATGAAGTAATTTGTTTTGAAATATAAACTATTTTGAAATGTGTTTTGTAATGGTATTTAAATTAAATAAAAATGATTGTGGTTTGGAAGATATTATATTTTTGATATTTTGAAATGGATTTTGAATGATATTGAATTTTGAAATGATATTTGATTTTGAAGTATAAAATACCATTTTGTAATTTTAACCACGGGATGTATTTAATTTATAGTTTAACTGATTCTTAAAGGATGGGCGATCCCAAGCATCCTTTAAGTTATTGTGCATTTCTACTACAGTTCACTTGAGTTGGTTTACATTATATAAGTATATATTGTCCTGACTCGAGTGTTTTGTGTTTTACTTTACGCTCGGGTCAGCCTGAGTATTTACAGCTTAGCTTTGGATTTCTTTTCTGGAGCTAGGAATTGATGGAGATTTTGCTTGTCTAGTTATCTATCCCTTCAGTTTCAGTTGTTCTATTTCAGCTTTGGTATTGATAAACTGCTATGTAATTGAGATTTCTATTGTATATGTTTTTCAGAATGATATTATGTATTATGTTTTGAGAGTTTGTTATAGTAACTTCATGAACTACTATGGTATTTTAATTTCCGCTGCGAGTTATTCTGATATTTCTGTGTCTGTGATTCTGTGATTGTATTTCATTTGCTCCAAAATTATTTACAATGCGATATTTTGAGCAATTCAAGTCCGACATGTGTGGATGCGAATGGCTGAAAATATCGGGTTGTTACAGTTGGTATCAGAGCTTTGGTTTTTAGGCAAACCTTAGCCTGCGGAGCAAAAACTCATTAGAGATAGGGTAGAAATACCCTAGAATGAGTGAAATCAATCTCCGAATCCTTTCTTTGTGAGAGAATGTATTTTTGAAGTATAAAATGATTTCCAAATGATTTTTAAAGGATTTTCAAAGATTATTTTGGTATAAAAATGTTCTTATTTCGAAATTAAGATTTTCTAAACTTCATCTCTTCGGTATCCACCTTGTTAGAAATCTCTTGGTTAAGATTCTTATCGACTAGGATTTCTTGAACTTTGGAACGCTCCCACTTGTTCTGGAATCCAGTCTTGTTTTTCCCCTTTTTTTTCCTTTTGATTTCGGAACATTCCGTAACTCTACTTTGGAATGACCTCTCTAAAGAGCGGTGATTCCGTAAATCTTTGAATGATTTGTAAAGGGTTGAAACTCCTTTACAATTGGCAATGATTCACTAGAGATTTCTGTATCCTCGGATGTCGATGTTATCTATCTCCTGCTCTACCCGGATTCTATCTCTGGCGAACGAAGGTCGATTTGCCTTAGATTTCCGTATTGATTATATTCCTAAAGTCTCGGTTGACCGATTAAGGTCGCCCGCGATTTATATAGGCTTATCTATCCTCTATTTGGCAATTAAATTATCTCATCTTCGTTTGAGTTTATCTTCGAACTAGAATTCTGTTTGATTAGAGTTCCTCTAATTTTGAATCTTTGTTTGTTTGAAATCCTATCCTTGAATCATCCTTTGGAAATTTGTGCTAAGTTGTATTTTGAAATTGTGCATACATCGAAGTTATTAAGGATGACCATATTTTGTATATAAAAGTAAAATGTTTTCGATAAAGATTTTATATCTTTTAAAAAAATGAAAATTTGAAGCTTTGAAAGGATTTGAAATTTTGAAAATTTATGAGAAATTTAAATTTATATAAAATGATTTATAATTGAAAGGTTTTGAATTTGAATTTCAAGGAATCGAACTCCGGTGTTTTGAAATCGGTTTTAAGATTTTGGAAAATATATAATAATAATATGATTTAAAGATATTTTCTGAATAAGAAATATTTCAAATGTATTTGGATGAATTCCAAAGATTTTGAAGGGATTTTAAAGAAGTTTTAAGAAAGTAAAAGTCCAGAATCCACTTATGTCGCTGGAAAATAATTTCGATGATGAATGCATGCATCATCGACATTGATTTTCGAGTTTCTGAGTGAGGGAGAGGCCACTCTAGTAGCTTTTCTATGCGAGTGATCTCGTGAAACCAATTTTGATTTCAGATTTTGAAGTATGGTTTGATATTCGAAAGATAGATCCGTATATATATATATATATATATATATATATATATATATATTTGAAAAGATTTAAAGTAAGCCGGTGTTCTGTTCTCGAGTTTCAGATTTTGAAACCTAACTTTTGAAATTGATTTACTAATTTAGTGTTGATTTCCAACTCTTGGGTTGAAAATATGATTTCTTCGACTATTTTAAGATTCGAGCACTTCCAAATCAAGATTAATTTTTCAAAGCTAATTTTTTTTGAAAGGTATAAGGTATTTGATAAAGAATATAAGTTTAGTTTGTATGTTTCAAGTATGAAATAATATGGTTTTTTATAAGTTGAAACTGTTTTGTTAAGTAAATAAATAAGACTGTTTTGAATTTTACTAATATGAAATTTAGTTTTGAAATGTTTTGAATAAAAATTAGTCTTCAAATGTTTGATAAAATTTTGGTTTAAATATTTTAACTTAGTAACATCTTTATGAAACTATTTATTTAACAAGTTGGAATAGATACATAAGTTGTACGTATGCAGTTTTATTCGCATAATTAATTTGATCCAAGTTTGAGTACACAAGTTTGAGGTGATTTACACCATTTCGTGTTAGGATTTTTCATTTGAGTCTTGATGACGAACATTTGATATGGATTTTGGGCTTGATTCTAGAATTCTCTATCATAGTATATGGCTATGCAAGGAGATTGATGGCTTCTAGTCAAGAAACCATATCGAAGTTCGCATTAGGGAAGTCGAATGGACAATACTAGTTCGAAAGCGAACTTGTGTGATCGAGCGAGCGATCGAATGTAATGTTGCGAAATGATGACATATGTACATCTTATATCCTAATATCATTGGTATACTTGACGCTGAAATTGAAAGTTGTTGGGTTGGATATCTTTGCAATTTAATTGGAATTTTTCTTTTATGAAAAACCACTATCAAATTTAAAACCATTTTTCAAAACTATTTTTCTTTTATTCTTCTTAAACAAACTGTTTTATTCTATTTTTATACAAACTATTTTATATACAAAACTGTTCTTAATTAAAAATCTTTTAGTAAGCAAAGATGTTCAATCCCATATGGCATTCATGCAGCGAAATTTATTTTTTTTGAAAATTTTGATCCTTATATAAGATAAACTTTATGTAAGTATAAAATGATTTTGAAAACCATTGATCTTGATAAATCTATAATTGAAGCTTATATTAGTATGAAAGAATATTTGGTCTACCTGTAATTTGAGTTTATTAAAAATAATGGATTTATGAAATAAATATTTCAACACTAAGTAATAATGAAGTAAAATTTGGGATATATGAAATTATGAAATTTAGTTTTGGACCATTCGTATATTTAAGCCATGAAACATATTTAAGATTGAATGGTTTATTTTGTAAATCAAATCTATATTTGAAATTGGATAATATTTGAAATGGTTTCGTTGGAAAACTAAATTGAATTGAAACTGATGGTTTGAATGGAATTAAAATTTGGAAATTTTAGATTTTGGTTTAATCGAAAAAAATTTGAAATGTAAAGAATTAAGGAATGTTTTATGATTTCAAATGCATGATTTCTAAATGTTATGATTTTCAAACTGTAATGATTTCAAGTATTTTGGTTTCGAAAGATTCATAACTTTGAAAGTATTATGACTTTTGAAGTGAATATATGTTTGAAATGGAAATGAATTTTGTTTGACCTAAATTTTATAGATTTGGAAATTTGGATTATTTTCTAAATCTATTGTTTTAAGAAACTTTGAAACTGAATATATGTAATTTGGAAGAAATGATTTGATCAAATCATATATGATTTTTAAACTGAAATACTATTGAAATGAATTAAAATTGAGAACCTTGCTTTTTTAAATACTTTGATTTAGGAGTTATCGAACTTATATAAAATTGATTTGTATAAGTATGTAGTAGATTTGAAAACTATCGATTTGAAAACTGTTGATTTGAAAAGGTACCCAATTTTGAAAAGTGAAATCTTACATAATCGAAATCTATATTAGTGTGATTTGATATACTATTGTTTTGAAAAGTATTTGATTTGAAATGAAATCTTATATAAAATGGACTTTATATAAGTATGATATTTGGAAGTGATTTTGAAAGGTACTATATGATACATATTTTCGAAGTAAAGATATGGAAAGTGCCTTCTGCTTGATATCCGCTTTGTGGCCACATTGTGGATTCATTCTATCGATATTATTCTCTCTCTTTGATTTGGGTTTTCCGGATATGATACTCGAGTGTCTATCGAATTCCATGGCGATCTCCATGGTCTTATGATCGCGACTGCATAGCGCAACTGCTTGGCTGAGCTGGCCTAGGGGTACGGATTGTTTCCTGGGGGATCCAGGCGTAACCATTGTGTATCCTGCACTCTATGTAGGTCGCATTAGTAGCACAAATGCCTGGTTGAGCTGGCCTAGGGGTACGGATTGTTTCCTGGGGGTTCCAGGCGTAACCATTGTGTATCCTGCATTCTACTCGTCATCATGGCGTAACTCGCAGGGCTGAGAAAGCTTACGGATACGGATTGTTTCCTGGGGGATCCAGGCGTAACCATTGTGTATCTGCGATCCATGGTTAGACAACTGTTTCGGTTTGGTTGATTTGTTTGGATTGTACTTTCCATATCTGTTTTTAAAATTGTTTTCATTATTTTCACTGGGTGTTGAAACAAGTCTACTAAGTACTTGGAGAATTCTAGCTTTGCGCCTGATCAACGCAGAGCCAGTGTAACGACCCGCAAATCCGTACCCCTTGAGTCAACACTATTCTACAATAATCAACTCAAGTTGTACAGAAATACGAACCATTTGGGTTTAAGAAGAAGAGGTAGAAAAAGAGAAAACAAAATCAATATCAGAATCTAACCATCGCAGCGGAATAAAATATAATAGATAATAAATAATCTTTACTCAAAATCAAATATATCTGTTTACATACATCACATCATCAGAGTACATCAGTCACAACTCACATCAAAACAATACAATGGATACACAACACTCAAGGTACACAACAACTCAAACAGCGGAATATATATATATAACAAGTACGACTATACGTATCGTCATCCAGCTCGTCTCCTGAGCTCCACAGCATCATATCCTGTATCCTATAATACTCGGTCTGACCCGAGCATTACAGTTAAATAACACCCGAGTCAGTCTGGAATACCAGAGTGAGGAAATCACACCCAATTGATTATTAAAGTTTCAAAAATCCTTTGAAAACCAAAAGCATCTCGTAAGACCACGCCACAAATAAACATGTCGGGTTTTTACCTTACGATAGCTAAAACAATTTTTATAGAAATCCTCTGATATTATACTAGGGTCTATATACAAATACTTATAAAATAGCCGAAATTGTTACATCTATTAAATTCCAGCTACTAGCCACAAAAGTGGGTAATACAAACAAAACTCGTACAAGGCTCGTAGGGAGAATGGATTTCCAACAATGACTAGAAACTGGGGTACCACCTGTCACAGTACGGGGCCTAGATCACCGTACCGAGGACTACTCCCTTCATCCCCTGCAACACAAGGCCGGAACCATTCCTTACTGAACAGTCCCGAACAAGATAAACCTCGTGGTTGGCGCGACCAACCACCCACTAAGCCGAAATAAATAAGGGACATCTAGACAGGGGAATTATCTTGTCCTGCTTGGGCATGACCCACCTAACCTTGCTGCATATCCCCTGATTTTCAGTCATTCCCATTTGATGAGGCTTGAGGCTAAGCGTTACCTTTAGAACGTATTTACTTAGAATGCCCATCGCCCGCCTGACGATGTTTCGCAAGCATTCATCCATACAAGTCCGTCTCGGGTTCGAACGGAACCGAAGGCACTACTCCTACTACATCCATTTTGGAAGTATCCTCAGGATTAGTAGCGACTAGCCCGTGCACTTCACTGCTCCATCTTCGACTCCGAACACGTTTTTCGCACGAAACGTACAAACCGGATCGAAGTGGTTTTCGAGAAATTAATCTCGATCCCGGTCTCCTCGAAACGATCAACGCAGTTGGCCAATATTGATAGTCGGTGATTTAACTATCAATTAATATTCACAAACAACCATCAACCAATAAATAATTTCCCAAATTATTTATTATCTTCAAAATATCTTTATAAGATATATTTCTATTTTCCATCCCTTTGAAACCAGCTTCAAAACCCTTCTTCTTTCCAGAATAAATTTTCCCCAAATATTTTCTATCTCTTCTGAAATCACCAAGTACAAAACTAGATTTAAAAATAATTTAAAACACTTTACTTAGAAATATATACTTTCAAAACATTTAAATTAAAACTATTTCAATAATTTGTTAAAAACGCATGTTAAATGAATATTTGAAAATAAGGTTACTTAATAAATATACAATTAGATTTATACTTTTAAAAACATAATATTAAGGCATTCTTTGAATAATTACTACTATAATAGATAAAGAGAAAATACTTACTTAAGAACTTAAATATTAGAAATAAGAAATTTTCAACACTTGCTTTTAAACAACTTTTAATCTTTTAACTTATATTTAAAAATTTGCTTTAAAAACGTACTTGGTTATCCAGGGAGAATTTCAACTTCAATCACTTGAATCAATTTCCCAAATTGATTTCCAATTTATTTCCTTTTAATTCGGAATCTATTAATTTCAGATTTCATCTCTTGATTATAATTTAAAAAATACTTTAACTAAAAATTCCAATTTTTAGATTTCTCAATTACTTCTTTATTCTTTTAAATAAATTTAAACTTTGAATTCTAAAATAATTCTTTATTTCTTTAATTGATATAACTTAAGTTTACAATTCATCAATTTCATTTATTAAAAATTTCATTTTTTCTTCATACTCGAAATTATTTATTATTATTTTCATATTTCTTCTATTTCTTCTCAATTCATTCTTAATTTATTCAAACTTTCTATAATTATTTCGCTTACAAATTTACTTCCTTTTAATTTCCTTCAACAATCCAATTCATATATTTTGGTAATTCATTATACCCGAATATCCAATCAAACCATACATTCAATATTCCAATATAGCTCATCATAGGATATCAAATAATCAAACAGAGAATATTGAATAATTTAAATAAATGTGAGGGGTCCAGTTGGATCCCTCCAACCTGTTTTCCTACATCCACAGATGTTAGCACAATATAATATGCCAATCCCAAAATACCATATTATACCACATCAATCAATTCAGTCATTCAAACAATTATTTAAATTTAATCATTTAAATTTAAATTTAAACTGAGTGAGATTAACTCACCTTATTCCGTTAGTTTGCAGTCCATTTCCACCTCGACCCGTTTTCATGACTTTTTACCTTGCATAAACATTTATGTGGTTTATTAATATTGGAACTAGTCAAACAACTTATTATCCATTTTGAAATTTTAAATCAACCACTAAATTTATTTAAAACTAACAATTGGGTTTTAATCAAATAATTTATCTTTATTAATATATTTATTTATTTTTCTTGCTAAAAAGTTCTTTCAGTCATTAAGAAAATAAAAAATAAACTAATTTACACATTCTTTTATATAATTAAGTTTCTGTTCATATATATAATAGTCTGTAAATGCTTATATATCACCTTAGATTCGGCAAATTGGAAAATTAACAGCAGCAGTAAACAACAATTTTTTTTTTCTTCTGAAAACAATAAACTAAATCAAATACCTATACCTCGCTGCCTCCATTCGTCAACCCACACCGAACGACTCCTTCTCGATGCTCTTACCATCATCTACAGCGACCTCATCTCCCTCCAATTCACGAAACCGTGATTCGAATGGCCAACCCCCCTCCACTCGAGAGCGCATACAAGATCGCACGCCTCTGAATCACGAAACCCAAATCTCGAAACCCTAAATCACATCTCTCTGCCTCGTCTCCCTCAATCGCGAATCACGTCGCTCAGCCTCACCTTCCTCAACGCGACCCAAGCTCCCTTCATCGACACGCTCGCCTGATTTGATGCTCGGCTAAAAAAATTTGATTAGAGAAAGGGTTGGAAAGGAGGGAAGGAGAGGTGTAGATCGAACGATAAGGCTTCAGCCTAAAAAAAAAGACGCGACCATTGATTTTTTTTTTTTTTTGTTTTGTTTCTGAACTTCGATCCAATAGAGTAAAGAGTTTCGGCCATTATTTATAAACGAACAGCTTTGAGTTTGCTTTTCTAAAACGTGATGAACGATGGTGTATACTGGAAGACAAGGAAAGCGTGCTGAGGAATGGATAAGGATAGAGTATATAAGAAGCTTAACCAATTAGGTTGTTATCAATTAAATCCCTAGCGCGTTTATATTTCGTACATTCACACACTGATTCCGATCAAAACGAAATTTGAAATCCGATAATAATTCAATATTACGAACCCAATGGAACTGGTTTCGTCGAATTCCAAGACTGTGCCTCGGAAGGCTATTTTTAAATTCAAATTTAAACGATATAAATTTCAAAACTTAACAAACCATTTTTAAATTTGATTTCATCACTTCTATTCTCTTCAGTATTATCGATATAAATTTTATAAGCCTTCAAATTATTTTAAATCGAATTAAAATTCCAGATTCAACGTTTTATTCAAATTCAAGTTATTTAATTCTAAATTATAATTACCAAATAATTGGTAATATTTGAATTCGAGTAAAAAAATTAACATTTAAATATTCAAAATCAATTGAATATTCCAATTTCAATGGCTCAAAAATTTCGGGTCGTCACATTCCTCCCCCCTTAAAAGAATTTCGTCCCCGAAATTACTAGTTAGGAAGAATGGTCCAATACCCGTTTACTTTTCCTCAAAACCAAACAATTCAACATCCTTACCAATTTATCTTTTTACAAAAGACCCATTATTAGTCTTATTAACTTTTCAAACTTTTCCCTAGTTTGCAACAATGTATTTGCTCAACCCTTCCAGTTTTAATCTTAAAACCAATTTTGAATTATCAAAATTTCCTCAAAATTTTTTCTAACTCTTTAATTTTCCGAAAAATTTCGCCAGCGTCTCCTTTGCGCGGCTAGCTCGGTACAACTACAAAAATGGCTCTACGGCCTCCCAAATCCAAAAAGAAAACAAAAGGCCAAGTGGCTCGATCCAAAAACCCAATCCAATTTCATACCAAAATTTAAATACATACCTTTTGTCGGGCAATTCATATTTATCTTCTGAAATCAAAATCAATTCTCTTTTCCCTTTATATTACCTGCATATCCTGCTTAGCACTAATATCCAATCACAATATTCCCAAAACGTTTTATCGATTTTCTCACAAAACCATGTTTATTCATTCCAATATTATCTTAGATTATATTTGTAGTATCAATCTTCCATTTAAGAATTCACCATTCCTTCTTAAGTTAGTATAAGCATGAAACATGTTCCTTATATTTATTTTCATCTTACCACTTCAGTTTATACTTATCTCTATTCAAATTGATTCTTTCATTCCCATATGAATTCAATTTATTTTTAATTCTGCATATATAAATTTTATTTGTCATTTATTACTAATCCATGTCATCACTTTAAATTAGTTTCATTTACTAACTTATTTCAATTCTTAGTTTGAAATTGTTTTGTCGTTAATAAAAAATTTCCAAAATTTTCAAAAAATTTCTAACTCCCAAAATTTCTGAAAATTTTTGGCAGAGTCCCCTTTGTACGGAGGAGCTTTTGCAATTTGACAAAAGAGATAAATATATATACATCGACCCACACGGTCGGAAAAACCAAAAACAGTTCATATTTCCTATTTTTATTGCGTAGGCGTACCTTATTTAGCATTTTAAGCAAGCAGCTTATTATTTTTAGCAAATAGCACTACCAAATCCAGCCTCATGGCTTCCAGGTACCTGTACTTACTCAGTTTAAACTTGTAAGTGCCAAATATATAAGAAGTTTAACATATTTAACTTACTTGCAATAGATAAAACATATGACTTCTAAAAAGAAATTTACACCAAACATTTTTCCGCAAGCAATCTATATAGCTTACATGCTACTTCAACTATGTCAATCAATTTACAACCCATTTTCATTCAATCCGAATTGTTTTCAATCCATTCGTATACAACTTCATCAATTTGAATGGTTTAAAACTCAATCACTTACATTAATTTATTTTTAAGCAAACTGAACTCATATTTAGTTCAATTGCTCTCAAAATCAATTTATTTTACTTCTATCAACTCATAGAATTTTAATTACTTCCATTTATATCCAATGATAATTTATTCTTTGTAATTTGACAAGATCTATGTGAATAAATAAGTACTTGAGTTTTATAATCAATTTTAAATGGATTTCAACTCAATTTATACTAAATTCTATTCCATCTTAAATTTATTCACAATCCATATATCCTCATTTTCATTGCATTTCAAATTTTAATCCATTCACTTGCATTTCATTTTATTAATCAAATTAGTTTATTCAAAACCATTTGCAACCTAGGTTCATCTTAATTGCCAATTAAATTTCCCCTTTATTTAACCCATTCTCAATCATTTATTTAGCTCGACACATTCCATTTAAATTCAATTTACAATCCATTTATTTACATTTCATTCCAAATTTATTTTATTCCAAACTATTTTATTTAGCTCAAAGACAATCCAAGCTATTTCATTCAATAATCATTTCTCAACTTATTTAAACCACATTTCATTTGATTCTTATTTATTCCATCACGTATGTATTCAATATAATTAGTCTATCCACATTCACTTAAACCATTCTAATAAACTTGAAACATTCTATTTTTCTTAGTGCCTCAAGTTATTTCAATCCCTTAATAATTTAAATGGTTTAAAATTATTTATTTAAGCATTTACACTCCATTAAATATCATCGGCATCACACCGAATTTTATTTCAATTAAAATTTATTCTTATTTGATTTAAATCCAATTCATTATTATTAAAATTAATTTTAAGTTGAATGCAATTCAACTCATTTTCATTTTTTTTTATTATAAAATTTAACTTTTCAGATTTAACCCATTCAATTTATTTCCTGGCTATTTCCAAGTTATCTTCACTTATGGATTTTATTTGCACATTCAAACATTTCTATTTAATCCCTTTACATTTTTATCCGATATACTTCAATTATATTTAATTTGTTAACACTTCAAATCTAATTTTTATTAATAACTCAAGTTCTGATTCTATTATCCACTTTTAATTTACCATCCAATTTATTAACTCACAATTCAACTCCATTCTTAATTACTTTCCCTTCATCAACAATTTGAATCAGCTTTAATTTATAACTTGAGTTTATTCCAAACTTCTTCATAAACTCACAATTCAATTTTATTAACTAATTTATTATCTAATTAGTTCTCCCATTATTTATAATCCAACACTTGAATTTTTTTTCATTCCAAATATCACTTTTATTTATTTTCCTTAGTTCAATATACTTTACAATTCAAGTTTGGATTTTCCTCTCATTTCCCTATTCATCTAAATATTTATTTAGATTCGTATTCCATTTCAAAAATTTATAAACCACAACTTATTATTTACACAATTCCATCCATTATAGGCTTGAATATATTCATCTTTTATTTTTAACTCAAGCCTGTTATTTATTTATAGCCCAATCATATTTTATTTCTATGGATTTTAATTCTTTTATAAGTGATTTTGATTTATTTATTCCAATTCCAATCCTTATCCCACTTAATTCCATTTATTCAGGTAAGAATTTAAATTTCATTCACTAATTCGATTGAATTCTCATTCCAATCCAATTTTGCTAACTCAAATTTACTTAACTCAATTCAATTTTATCTTAACTCGGATTTATTTAACCCAATTCGGTTTCAACTAAATTCAAATACAACTAGATATTATTTCTAGCCTATTCAATAAATTTCAATCCAATCAAATTTTTATTTCCAACTCCAAGTAAATTTTCATTTTCAACTTTTCTCTTTAAATTTAAATTCCAACCTTCAAAGTTTATATTCCATTCCTGATTTAAAATCATCGCAATTTATAAGCTGACAACTTATCTTATCCGGATTTTTAAACTCCCGGCTTTGGTTTCAAATCATTTTGAAATCTCCAACATCTCAAATCACATTTCTCAAAAGTTACACCAATCCTGGTTTTACCCACAACAAATTTCCTTTGAAATTTTCAAAAACAACTAACTTTTCTAAATAAATCAATTTGGTAGCAATTCATCACTTAGAAACTCGAAAATGAACATCGATGATGCTGCAATCATCACCGAAGTTATTTTCCAGTGACTGAAGTGAATTCAATGTTATATCCCTTTCAAAATCCATTTTAAAACAAATTTCCTTTCGGAAATAACTTATTTATCTTCAAAATACTTCCAAAATTTCCGGGGTTTTAAAGGTTCAAAGTCTATTTTAAATTCAAATTTAACTATAATGCATTTGTATAGTTTATGCTTATACAAATTCCCAATTAATTATATTTCAATTTATAATTCACATTTTTAATTCATATTTATAAATTCCATGGTATAATGAATTTATTCCCTTAGATTTTAGTTATATTTCAATTTCTAATTATATTTTCACTGAACAATGATAATACTTTAATATTATCATTCCTAACATCCAAGCAACCATATAATAGCCAAATAGTTTCAAAAACTATTCTTTATATCAAAATATATTTTTGGGTAAAATTATTTCATTCACCCATATTTAAAACAATATCGTGTCAATTGTTCTATTCAAGTGTTTAGAAACCCCTTCGATACAGTTGTACGGACTGTGCCGACGAAGGTTCATATGCCACTCAATAAACCAATCAACGCAATGTTAAAACAATTTATATTCACTAACAAATACGCGCTCATATTTATTAATACGCTCAAACTCATTATAGAGTACTTCGGACTCTTATTTAAATGAGTAATTCCCACCAGAGCCAAGGTTATCTCCAACCTATGCTCTGATACCAACTGTAACGACCCGCAAATCCGTACCCCATGAGTCAACACTATTCTACAATAATCAACTCAAGTTGTACAGAAATACGAACCATTTGGGTTTAAGAAGAAGAGGTAGAAAAAGAGAAAACAAAATCAATATCAGAATCTAACCATCGCAGCGGAATAAAATATAATAGATAATAAATAATTTTTACTCAAAATCAAATATATCTGTTTACATATATCACATCATCAGAGTACATCAGTCACAACTCACATCAAAACAATACAATGGATACACAACACTCAAGGTACACAACAACTCAAACAGCGGAATATATATATATATAACAAGTACGACTATACGTATCGTCATCCAGCTCGTCTCCTGAGCTCCACAGCATCATATCCTGTATCCTATAATACTCGGTCTGACCCGAGCATTACAGTTAAATAACACCCGAGTCAGTCTGGAATACCAGAGTGAGGAAATCACACCCAATTGATTATTAAAGTTTCAAAAATCCTTTGAAAACCAAAAGCATCTCGTAAGACCACGCCACAAATAAACATGTCGGGTTTTTACCTTACGATAGCTAAAACAATTTTTATAGAAATCCTCTGATATTATACTAGGGTCTATATACAAATACTTATAAAATAGCCGAAATTGTTACATCTATTAAATTCCAGCTACTAGCCACAAAAGTGGGTAATACAAACAAAACTCGTACAAGGCTCGTAGGGAGAATGGATTTCCAACAATGACTAGGCACTGGGGTACCACCTGTCACAGTACGGGGCCTAGATCACCGTACCGAGGACTACTCCCTTCATCCCCTGCAACACAAGGCCGGAACCATTCCTTACTGAACAGTCCCGAACAAGATAAACCCCGTGGTTGGCGCGACCAACCACCCACTAAGCCGAAATAAATAAGGGACATCTAGACAGGGGAATTATCTTGTCCTGCTTGGGCATGACCCACCTAACCTTGCTGCATATCCCCTGATTTTCAGTCATTCCCATTTGATGAGGCTTGAGGCTAAGCGTTACCTTTAGAACGTATTTACTTAGAATGCCCATCGCCCGCCTGACGATGTTTCGCAAGCATTCATCCATACAAGTCCGTCCCGGGTTCGAACGGAACCGAAGGCACTACTCCTACTACATCCATTTTGGAAGTATCCTCAGGATTAGTAGCGACTAGCCCTTGCACTTCACTGCTCCATCTTCGACTCCGAACACGTTTTTCGCACGAAACGTACAAACCGGATCGAAGTGGTTTTCGAGAAATTAATCTCGATCCCGGTCTCCTCGAAACGATCAACGCAGTTGGCCAATATTGATAGTCGATGATTTAACTATCAATTAATATTCACAAACAACCATCAACCAATAAATAATTTCCCAAATTATTTATTATCTTCAAAATATCTTTATAAGATATATTTCTATTTTCCATCCCTTTGAAACCAGCTTCAAAACCCTTCTTCTTTCCAGAATAAATTTTCCCCAAATATTTTCTATCTCTTCTGAAATCACCAAGTACAAAACTAGATTTAAAAATAATTTAAAACACTTTACTTAGAAATATATACTTTCAAAACATTTAAATTAAAACTATTTCAATAATTTGTTAAAAACGCATGTTAAATGAATATTTGAAAATAAGGTTACTTAATAAATATACAACTAGATTTATACTTTTAAAAACATAATATTAAGGCATTCTTTGAATAATTACTACTATAATAGATAAAGAGAAAATACTTACTTAAGAACTTAAATATTAGAAATAAGAAATTTTCAACACTTGCTTTTAAACAACTTTTAATCTTTTAACTTATATTTAAAAATTTGCTTTAAAAACGTACTTGGTTATCCAGGGAGAATTTCAACTTCAATCACTTGAATCAATTTCCCAAATTGATTTCCAATTTATTTCCTTTTAATTCGGAATCTATTAATTTCAGATTTCATCTCTTGATTATAATTTAAAAAATACTTTAACTAAAAATTCCAATTTTTAGATTTCTCAATTACTTCTTTATTCTTTTAAATAAATTTAAACTTTGAATTCTAAAATAATTCTTTATTTCTTTAATTGATATAACTTAAGTTTACAATTCATCAATTTCATTTATTAAAAATTTCATTTTTTCTTCATACTCGAAATTATTTATTATTATTTTCATATTTCTTCTATTTCTTCTCAATTCATTCTTAATTTATTCAAACTTTCTATAATTATTTCGCTTACAAATTTACTTCCTTTTAATTTCCTTCAACAATCCAATTCATATATTTTGGTAATTCATTATACCCGAATATCCAATCAAACCATACATTCAATATTCCAATATAGCTCATCATAGGATATCAAATAATCAAACAGAGAATATTGAATAATTTAAATAAATGTGAGGGGTCCAGTTGGATCCCTCCAACCTGTTTCCCTGCATCCACAGATGTTAGCACAATATAATATGCCAATCCCAAAATACCATATTATACCACATCAATCAATTCAGTCATTCAAACAATTATTTAAATTTAATCATTTAAATTTAAATTTAAACTGAGTGAGATTAACTCACCTTATTCCGTTAGTTTGCAGTCCATTTCCACCTCGACCCGTTTTCATGACTTTTTACCTTGCATAAACATTTATGTGGTTTATTAATATTGGAACTAGTCAAACAACTTATTATCCATTTTGAAATTTTAAATCAACCACTAAATTTATTTAAAACTAACAATTGGGTTTTAATCAAATAATTTATCTTTATTAATATATTTATTTATTTTTCTTGCTAAAAAGTTCTTTCAGTCATTAAGAAAATAAAAAATAAACTAATTTACACATTCTTTTATATAATTAAGTTTCTGTTCATATATATAATAGTCTGTAAATGCTTATATATCACCTTAGATTCGGCAAATTGGAAAATTAACAGCAGCAGTAAACAACAATTTTTTTTTCTTCTGAAAACAATAAACTAAATCAAATACCTATACCTCGCTGCCTCCATTCGTCAACCCACACCGAACGACTCCTTCTCGATGCTCTTACCATCATCTACAGCGACCTCATCTCCCTCCAATTCACGAAACCGTGATTCGAATGGCCAACCCCCCTCCACTCGAGAGCGCATACAAGATCGCACGCCTCTGAATCACGAAACCCAAATCTCGAAACCCTAAATCACATCTCTCTGCCTCGTCTCCCTCAATCGCGAATCACGTCGCTCAGCCTCACCTTCCTCAACGCGACCCAAGCTCCCTTCATCGACACGCTCGCCTGATTTGATGCTCGGCTAAAAAAATTTGATTAGAGAAAGGGTTGGAAAGGAGGGAAGGAGAGGTGTAGATCGAACGATAAGGCTTCGGCCTAAAAAAAAAGACGCGACCATTGATTTTATTTTATTTTTTTGTTTTGTTTCTGAACTTCGATCCAATAGAGTAAAGAGTTTCGGCCATTATTTATAAACGAACAGCTTTGAGTTTGCTTTTCTAAAACGTGATGAACGATGGTGTATACTGGAAGACAAGGAAAGCGTGCTGAGGAATGGATAAGGATAGCGTATATAAGAAGCTTAACCAATTAGGTTATAATCAATTAAATCCCTAGCGCGTTTATATTTCGTACATTCACACACTGATTCCGATCAAAACGAAATTTGAAATCCGATAATAATTCAATATTACGAACCCAATGGAACTGGTTACGTCAAATTCCAAGACTGTGCCTCGGAAGGCTATTTTTAAATTCAAATTTAAACGATATAAATTTCAAAACTTAACAAACCATTTTTAAATTTGATTTCATCACTTCTATTCTCTTCAGTATTATCGATATAAATTTTATAAGCCTTCAAATTATTTTAAATCGAATTAAAATTCCAGATTCAACGTTTTATTCAAATTCAAGTTATTTAATTCTAAATTATAATTACCAAATAATTGGTAATATTTGAATTCGAGTAAAAAAATTAACATTTAAATATTCAAAATCAATTGAATATTCCAATTTCAATGGCTCAAAAATTTCGGGTCGTCACAGCCAGAGTCTGCAGGAACGAAAGTAAACTTATTAAGACATCGAGTTATAAAAATATTTTGATAAAAGCATCTTGATAAAATACTGTATAAAGGATATTTTGATCAGTTATTTTCCCTTCTAAAAAATTTAAAATGTTTTAAATATTGTTTACCTTGAACCATCAGATTTGAATCAAATGACTATTCATCATATTATAAAATGTTTAAAATGTTATGGAAATTTTAACTGAAATGTATAATGATTTAAATAATGGTTCACCCTTGTCTTCCAACATGCTTCCCTTCCTAGCTACCTTTTCCCGACCTTCTTTCGAGGATGTCTTCCAACCTATTGTTCTTTCTTGTTGTTTCTCCGCTTCCTTCCTTTTCGAGGATGAAAAGATTTGAGTGGGGGAGAGTGTAACAACCCTAGATTTTTCATATATTTTAATATTTGACTTTATTTTATTTTAAAATTATTTTTAAACTTGTTTTATTTCAAACATTTCACATTTTTAAATATAAGTGTTGATTATTATGTGAATTATAATTTCAAAAAGGTATAAATTGGATATTTTACTTAAAGATGAAGTTCTATTCAAACTGGTCAAACTTTGACTTTTAAATTTCAAATTTAAATATTTAAACTCCTAAATTTTATTTTTTATTATAAAAATAGATTTAACAACTTGAATACTGCCTTTTGTTTCGTTGAAAACGGACTTAAACTGTGAAAGTTATGCACATTTCAGTTTTGAGTATAATTTGTTTTATTTTGCAATTTTGTCTATTTTAGATTATATAAATCATATTTTCTTTGTTATATTTTATTTAATATGTTTTAATATGTTATTTTATGTATATTTTTGTCTTTTAATATTTTTAAAGTGATGATATAATTTTTCCAAAATTTATTGCATATATTTTCTATTTTTAAAGGCTAGTTTCCATTTTTTTGCTATTTTCTTCATTTAAATTATATTTAATTAAAATTTATTTATTTATTTTTATGCATGCATTTTATTTTTGTGTCTTTAGCTTTATTTATAAATATTTTTCAAGTACACAAAATTTTTCCAAAGTTCATTTCATTTATTTTCAAATTTTCTAGCCTAGTTTACATTTTCTTTGCTATTTTCTTAATTTAATTATATATAATTAATATTTATTTATTTATTTTTGTTTATTTACTAAATTTTCGTGTTTTTAACTGAATTTATACTTATTTTTCAATTATTTAAAATTTCAAAAGAAATGGTGGAAATTTGAAGAGTTTTGCGACCTTTGATTTGCTTAAGGCTTTTTGTCTTCTTGTCTTTTCACAATTCAACCATCACCTTTTCATTATTTGCTGCCATAACTCATTCCCTTCAGCCGACCACTTCTCCACTTCATTTTTCACGAACTTTTTTCTTCTCAAACTCTAAAAAAAAGTTTTGGCCATCTCCAAGAAGAAATTTTGATAAAAACTTTCATTTCTTTTTACATTTTCTACTGGATTTACTTGATTTTTGCACTTGCAATCTCTTATGCAGTTCGGCCCCTCCATCTCTAGCGCCTTGGCCGCCTCCACCACCACCTATTCCAGCCACCATACTCTCCTCTCCACCGCCATTCCAGAGCCGAGGCCATCCATGTTGATGATCCACCAAAATATGAAGCAAACTCCACCTATATCTAACATAGCCTAGCTACCTTACTTCCATCACCTCCTCCATCACTTTGGCCGACTATACACCACCACCAGCAGCAAATTCCTGACATGAGCCCACTGCCACATCATCCTCAAGCCCACTACAGACCTGGCCATGCCCTCCTTGGCCTTGGCCGAGCCCTCTAGTGCATAGGAATCCATGATATTTGCCTTGTAGTGTTAGTTCATGCTCATATATCTTTGCTCCATCATTTTTCCATGCTAGGCCCACCTTTAAGAACCCAAACCAGATCCAAACCATGCCTTTAGCCATGCCATTTCAGATCTGAAGTTGAAGCATAGGTGGTAGAAAGCAAGTGCAAACACTTCGGTAATGTTTTGTGTATTCATTTCTAGCTTTGTTTAATTGAATTTGGGTTGAAAACTTATGTTATATTTATTTGTTTTGTCTCATGTATCCAAGGAGAATTAATCTTTGGCTCTTCCACTCATCTTTGTGTCGTGTTATTGTGCTTGTTTGGATCTCATTCGTGCATTCATCGTTGTGTCTCCAGCTCAAAATAGTGAGTTATTCTCACCAGACAATATGTACATATATAACTAGTAAATTGACCCCTTTTGAATCTGTAAAATGCATTATCATGGTACACCTGCTATATTATGATTATATGATATTCACCCATGCTCATACACCTGTTATAACATCTGTTACTGTTATATTATGGTGTTTTGTTATTTTTATCAGTTTATCACACTGCAAGTTCCCTTTAGGTTAGAATCACTATGGGTTGAAATGATACATACCCGAACAGACTTTAGAATAGGAGAAAATCGTTATGGGCTGAAATGATAGGCCTGAATGATTTTCAATTATTTTATTTTACTTGGGATTGCGGGTTTGAAATGATCAAACCTGGGTTTTCTTTGTAAATTATGGGTTGAAATGATATATTACCCGTATCAATTCGTCTAGGCTAGATAATGAAATACAGACCCGATGTTAAAATATGTTTTTCTAAAATTTTTAAATTATTTTAGAAATGTAAATATTATAATATTTTGATTTAAATTTGATTAAAAATGATTTTTGTAAAGCATTATTGATTTTCTGAAAATTTATAAGTGAAATAAATAAATGGTAAAGTTAGAAATCTGAAATGTAAGTTATTTTGGAAATTATAATTTGGTGATAAATGGAATTTAAATTAAATATGAAAATATGATAAATTTATGATATTTTGAATTAAATGAATTTAAAATGATTTTATAATATATTAATGATTTTTGAATAAAGTTAAAATGTGAAATGAATGAATATTTAGGTTGAAATTTGGAAATATAACTAAAATTGGAAATTTGTGAATTTGGCTTAAAAGTGAATTTTAAGTTAAGAAAATAAAAATGAAATTAAGTTATATTTGAAAATTTTAAACTTAAATGTTAAGTTAAATTTAATTTAATGAATTTAAAATTTAATGTTGGAATTTAATAAGTGAATTATTATTAAATTTTGATTTTTGAATGGAGATTTAACTTTATAAAATCATGAATATAAGGGTATTTGAATGACTGTTTTAAAAGTGAAATTATATGATTTTATAAGCTAAAAATGTTTTAAATAAAAATATAATTGTTTGTGAAATTATATTGAATACTTGAAGTTAATTAACTGCATTTCAGAAATGCTATTAATTCTAATGTAAATGATAACACAGCATTTGTAAATGCTGTAGTTGATAATAATTAACCAAATGGCTAAGTTTAATTAAAGGCTATCATAGCATTTTTTGTAAATGTTATAATTGTTGAATTTAACTAAGTTTTATTGAAACTGATGTAACTCTATTATAGCATTTTTAAATACTATCTTTTGTTAAATTGAACTGTTATGAATGTAACTTTCTGTAGCAATTTCTAAATGCTGCGAAAGTTGAATTTTCATTTGTTTTAATAAATCAAGTGAATAAATGAATTTTGGAAGACTAAATTTTTGTAAATTTAATAATTTAATTATTAAATATAATAACTTCATTTTACGATTTAAGATGAAGTAATTTGTTTTGAAATATAAACTATTTTGAAATGTGTTTTGTAATGGTATTTAAATTAAATAAAAATGAATGTGGTTTGGGAGATATTATATTTTTGATATTTTGAAATGGATTTTGAATGATACTGAATTTTGAAATGATATTTGATTTTGAAGTATAAAATATCATTTTGAAATTTTAACCCGGGATGTATTTAATTTATAGTTTAACTGATTCTTAAAGGATGGGCGATCCCAAACATCCTTTAAGTTATTGTGCATTTCTACTACAGTTCACTTGAGTTGGTTTACATTATATAAGTATATATTGTCCTGACTCGAGTGTTTTGTGTTTTACTTTACGCTCGGGTCAGCCTGAGTATTTACAGCTTAGCTTTGGATTTCTTTTCTGGAGCTAGGAATTGATGGAAATTCTGCTTGTCTAGTTATCTATCCCTTCAGTTTCAGTTGTTCTATTTCAGCTTTGGTATTGATAAACTGCTATGTAATTGAGATTTCTATTGTATATGTTTTTCAGAATGATATTATGTATTATGTTTTGAGAGTTTGTTATAGTAACTTCATGAACTACTATGGTATTTTAATTTCCGCTGCGAGTTATTATGATATTTCTGTGTCTGTGATTCTGTGATTGTATTTCATTTGCTCCAAAATTATTTACAATGCGATATTTTGAGCAATTCAAGTCCGACATGTGTGGATGCGAATGGCTGAAAATATCGGGTTGTTACATGTTTTGAAAGTGATTTCTTATTTGCTCGAAAACCATTTCAATACGAAACCCACTCTTTTGTGCTTAGAGTTCCACAAACAGACTTGATCAACCTGGCCTCCTCTTTCATGTCAAAACTAACATAACCTACCTTCTTGCCCCCATATGATGCTTGCACATGTGTCTATGCACCTACTTTTGCATGTTTATACATGTACATACGCAAACACGCCTGCACTTCACTAATAACATTTTAAGCTTCACTGAAGTGATTAATCGACCTGGTATCTTCTCATGCACCTTAGTGCACCTAATAGTCGCTCTATGTACATGAGATGCTTGCAAACATGCATATACATGCATGCATGCATGCACACGCACACACGCATATATACATATACGTATATATACATAAACATATATATAAATATATATATATATATATATATATATTCACATACACATACATATTTATTCACAAAAATTTTCTTATGCGTATATGCACAACAACATACAACAATTCTAATCATAATTCATGAATTGTATTAATTCTTATATATCTTCAAATACGTATATATATTTACCGATATACATACATGTACACGTATATTTAAGTAAGCATCTCTTTATCATTTTATAAAATCTTATAAGTCTTTTATAAAATATTTCATTCACTTATAAAATAATTTCTTCATTTGAATTATATTTGTATATACTAATTAAGCTTCATTTAGCCTCTAATCACTTTAATATTAAGTGTAGAGCTTAAAACTCATCTAATTAGCTTATTAACTTTCTCAATCATTAAGATCCTTAATAATTATACGCTAAAATAACCATGTTTGCTACTTAAACGTAAGTTCAAATCATCACATATCATTTATTAAGCAACATTTAGAATTTATAGTTACTTACTCACTTTTCTAAAACTAATTCAAATGGTGTAAACACTATTAACTAGTGATACACTCATATTGTTATCACTTAATTAACCTTAAATCAACACATAACATTCTCTAAATTAATTCATACAACTTCATAATTATAGTTAAATAAATATATGAAGTATAATAAATAAATATAGTTAGAGAATCATCTCACTCACTTTCTCTTCACCAAGCTAAGCTTCTAATCACAAAATCCAAACTTTTACTTCTCTTGAAATTTTGAGATGAAGCTCTAAATTCCACTTCAAGCCAATCTACTCAAGGTTTTTGTAAGGAATGAGAGGATAAGAATTGTAGTTATTTTATCGGGATTTATAAGAAATAATTTCAGCATGGATTAGTGGATCTAGGGCTTAAGCTCGAGGAAGGATTACGAAAGTAACTAGAGAATATAGAAGAAAAAGTGCTATCGAATAAGAAATGAATGAAGAGGTTAGCTACTTATAAGCTAGCTAACAAGCCTTATCCCAAATCAATTTCATCATACAAAATCACTATTCACCCCTAAACATATCGACTTCAAATGTATCTTATATTATACTCATTTCTCGTAATGGAATTATGGTCTTAATGGTAGTTTTCTTGAGTCCTAATTCGTTCGTTCCAAAAATAAAATATTTCAAACCTTTCATTGGTCAATGATTTAATATTTAAATTAATTATTTAAATATCCATTCGTAAAAATGTAGGTTATTGCATTCTCCCCTCCTTAAAAGGGTTTCAACCTTGAAATCTTAAAGAATGGTATAATAGATTCACCCACTTAAGCTTGTTAATCCAACTAACTAGGAAAATTTTGGTGGTACCTTCGTTGTGTGGCTAGTATTTCAAAAACTCACAAAACACAATGTGCATCTCATATATAAGGATACATACAACAACAATTACATACATATTCTCAACCTAACTCATATGCACCTTTTTGTGAGTGAAATTATTCCTACATGCAATTAAAATAGGCAAACTCCATAGATATCATGCAATAACATCTAGCCTCTGCTCTCAAGCAACTAACAAGTACTCACTAAGAGGATTATTCACTAAATGAACCACAACTCAAAATATAAACATGTACAATTTAACATAGTAACTGATACCACCACAATCATACATGACTGTCCATTGAAGAGTAAACCAAAATGGGTCGGTATCCAACTATACCATAGACATCAAGTCACATCAAAATGCAATAGAATTGTATGGGTCTCACCTCGACCTTTAAGGTAGGCATTGGTGAAATGTGATCTATTTTAGATAACTACCACCATTTCTCTTCAAACATGCTACAACAAGTAATAAAAACTAGCATATAAGAAACAAAACACACAAAATAAGTAACAACAACTAGCACCGACTAAACACGCAAAACACGAACCGGCTACTCATACAACTCAATAACAACATGCACAGTAACCAACAATAGACATATCATATATGTCAAGCTCTAAACTCTCGTGAGTCTGTTTGATATCAAAAATGAACAAAATGCTTAAGTGGTGCAACTCCTTCCATGAACGCAATACATGAAATATAATTACATCTCTCGATAATAAATGGGAAATTCATACAATATGTTGGACCATCGATCCTTCTAACTCTTGAATAAGTCCAACAATCTAAGTCTTAACTTTCCTCTTCTTTCGAATAGAAGTCATTCTCCTAAGTACAAAACTTCATCAATTAAAGCAATATTAAATGATGTTTTAGTAATGCTTGGGCTCAGCTAGGTTTCAATTTACCTCAACTGCATAATGATAGTCAGGATAATCACTAAGTGCAACACGATGCTCGCCTAAACAAGCATTATATCGCCGCATAGAAGATTATCCCAATCATCACACAACTAGTCGAGAAGTCCTTCCTTGAAATACAACAAACTATCTTAACTATATTATATATATCTGTTCAATGTGTAAAGATCATCCAAAATAATATTTGATGCCCGATCCAATCCTTAGTTTTCTTAGATGATTTCTTTTTTAAGCTAGGGTCGATCACCTAACTCCTCGTGCGAATTTCGATCTGGTTCCTCGGTCTGACCTTTGAAATTCCTTACATGACTAGAGTTGTACATTAAAATCTCCAAGTCTCCTCAAGAACCTATCTCAAGTGTTCATCTTCAAGAATCAAGTGAACATCCATGCCTAACTAGTGTAAATCACCTAAAAAACCTATGCTCAAACTAGGATTAGCAACTGGTACTTGAATGGGCCGATCCCTAGAAAACACTAATGCGGCTCATGGGATTAATACCATCACCAAGGTTTGCAAACACAAGGTCAAACACCTCTAACATGAATGACTTTAAGTGAAATGTGTAAGTCATCTGCTTGGTCTTTGCTCATTATTAAGGAACCAAAATTTCTACTTGGATGCTAATTCCAAGTCACATTTCACCAACTAAGCCCACTCAATTTGAAAGGCCATGCATCAAGTTCGAATGGCAGTACTCTCGGTCTCTACACCTTAGGTTATGAATTAAAGTTTCCCATACAAGGTTTAATAATGTAAAAGAATTGACGGACCATGAAAGATGTCAATTTTAGCATGTCTACCAAGTTACTAGAAACAAATGAATATACGATTCTAGTATCAAAAGGAACATAAGTAAGTATCTTATAAACAAAGCATATCTTGCTACATAAGGTTCTCTCCCTTCCTCTGAGCAATGCGCCTACTAAGACTCGGTATCTCATGTAAGGCTTAAGTCATAGCCATCTACCACCTCTTGGAAGTGTAGGACAATTCTTCTTCAATTGACCAATGTAATGACCCACCTTTTTAGACATCTGAAATCGACAATAAACCATGCATGTCGACTCAACCATTCAAAGGGAGGATTGTTAATAGGGTAAATAAGAAAATAAGAGAAAAGGAGAAAGAAAACAAACACGAATCTCATAGCGGAATGATATAAAATATAATAATCAAATAAACAGTTCATGAGGCTATTTATACAATACATTTGATTATATTCAATACAACATTTATCAGAGTTATATATATACATCAGAGATACATAAGTAATGCAGTAGATAACATGACGTAGGAATAATAATACTAATAATATACCAAATCTTCGTCTTCAACTCCAGATTGAATCTTCGATAAGCTGAAAAACTCAGGACTGACCCGAGCGTAATGAAAATACAAAACACTCAAGTCAGGACTAAAATATCCTTATGTAAGCCAAATCGACATCATAGATAACATGAGTGTAATGGCGTCAGAGATGCGTACGGGATTTCACATCACCTATCCCGTGTATAACGTGCATGCAATAACTTAATAGATGTTACGGGATTTTCCATCTCCTAAGGATCCGTCAAAATATGTATGTTTAGTAGAATACGCTATATATATAATGTCTAGTCAGTAAAATAAATATTAAAATAGCGTTATGGCTCTACATTAATCCCCCTTAATGCGTTTTTAAGCATTGTTGTACAGTTTGCATATAAAACACCAGTTAAACGATCGGTGGATAGGGATGCGCCATGATACGACAACGCTAAACCAAAATCGTATGGGTCTCATTTGAGGATAAAAGTATGACAAGGCACGTGAGGCAATTCCCAAGGTAGGATACTAGCAGTTCAGGTGGTAGGTCGGGTGGTAACGCATCATAGCCATGATCGCCCACCGCTTCCATCCGTCCCATATCGAGTCAAAGGAAGGCTATCCCAATCAAGGTGCACCCAATCGAAACCAACATCAAGAATAATAACATGGACCGAGTCTAAGAAAATCGAAGAACGGATGACCGCTTGGGGTAATTAGCCCACTTAGCCCCGTCAATCTGTTCTGTTTTAGTTATTTCACATTGGCACAAGTGTCGGGGTCTATCCATCATCGTTCTCTTTCTTCAAATCCAGCAATCGACGCCAAATCCAACCACTTAAATATCATTGTTTTTCAATACTCGTTATTACTTAAATCTTCGAAACTAGTTTATTTCAAATTTTTATTCAAGTTCATATCAAATACTTACATTTAAAATTGTTAAATTTTTTATTTTTAACCATTTAAATTTGATAATTAAATTTAATTTAATAATTTAAAATAGCCAAAAATACAGGTTGTTACACTCTCCCCCACTCAAAAAATTTCATCCTCGAAAAGAGGCTAAGTAAAGAATTTAACATTTGATATATTTTATTCAAAATTATCAACTTACGAAACAATGAAATTTCATTTATAAAGTCATTACTACGCTTCCACTACGCCACTCCGATTAGCTTACGAAATTTTCAAGTTAGTTATCAAAACAAGTTATAAATAATTTTAAAACTTCAAAATTTTCTAACACCTGGATTTATGGAAAATTTCGGCAGAGTCTCCTTTGCGAGGCTCGATCGACACAACTACAAAACACATCTATAGGCCCCAAACCAACAAAAGAAAACAAAAGCCAAGTGGCTCCATAATAAAAATATCAAATCAAATGAGAAAATAAACACGTACCTTTTTATCGGGCATTCCAAATTTTTCTTGATTTAAAATACCTGCATCTATTTACCGATGATATCCAATCATGTAATTTAAATCATTTTATATTTTAAACTGTCAATTTCTAATATTTGTTTTGCTTAAGCCCATACGATGTACATATATCATCCGTACGTAGTATCAAATCTGATTGCTCACTCGATCTCACAATTTCAATTCCAAACTAGTATCGTTCACAAGACTCTCTAGTGCAGACTCAGATATGGTTCCTTGATCGAAAACTGTTATTCACCTTGCATAGCCATATACTATGATAGAGAATTCCAGAATCAAATAAAAAAAATCCATATTTAGGGTTCGCCGTCGAGAATCGAGTGAAAAATCCTAAGTAGGATCGATATAAGTTATCTGGAAATTCTGTGCTCGAATCTAAATCAAATTTTTATGTGAATAAAATAATATACTTACAACTTATGTATTACCTTTCAATAAATTTCTATCCAATTAACCTATATTATATTATTTTACCGACCTATGTTTCATTTACAATTAATTATTCACAGCCTATTATTCATATCCCTTATTTACTTAGTATGTCCATTTCTTTACATGTCATATTCTTTAATACTATCATTTCTTGAACATTATTACATAGAATTTGCTTACTTAAGTTCATCTTAATCATTCTTTACAATTTAATTAAATTCAATTTCCTTTGCTTATCTTCATTTTCATAATTTCAGTTAAATACAAATTTTATTTGTGGAACATTTTATTAATCATCACTTCAGTTTATATTCATTCTATAAAAGTCATGTATAAGAAGTTGGACTTTATCTAAGTTTTAAGTATCCCAAAAGTCATAAATTCAATTTCACAATTCCTTTGCAAATTTATATTTGATTCTATAATAAACTTATAAAGATATTATTTGTTTCATTTTTCTGCTTTCTTAAGTTCCACTTACTAATTCCATTTAGTCATTCATCATTTCATAACATACTTAAGTACAAAACACTTATTATTAAAACTAAATTTCCATTTATATACATTTTAATTACTTTTTAAGTTTTGATTACTTGTATATTTCAATTGCCTTTAGGTTTTGTTTACTTGTATATCACATTACATATTCAAATCATCATTTTAACTTTTAACATTTGGTAAGTCTTATTATATGCTATTGGAATGTAATTCGGTACTATACAAGTTAATTTGATTCATTTTATTTAATTAGAATGTCCATTATTTTAACTTGTTTAGCTTTTCTTTACCTTAAATTTTAGGGTTACAAACTTCAAATCTAAAGCTTCCCAAAACCTTTAGCTTAGATTTCTTAATTCTCTTATTTTAAGAGTTCTGGTTATTCAAATATTTCATTTTATTCACATAATTTGAAGATTGTTAGATAATACAACTTAAAAATTAAACACCTATTCATTTCAAATCATTTTGAATAAATATGTACACTTATATCTTTTGTATCAAATCATACATTTGGATTTTAAACCAAAATCCATTTATCAAAAAAAATTCGAAGCAAAGCTTCTAAGAAGTCTTCGCCACTTAGAGACTCGAAAATGAACGTCGATGATGCTGCGCAGTCATCATCGAAATTATTTTCCAACGACAGAAGAGGGAAGTATTGAATTCATTCCTTTTAAAATCCCTTTTTAAAATATTTTTCATAAATACTTTCCAACTAATATCACTATTTATTTTTTCTTCAAAGCTTTGGAAACCATTTTCAAAATTCCCGGGTCTTAAATTCAATATTTCTCAATTTAAATCTATTTAGTTCATAAGTCACATTCATAAATTATTCTTACAAAATTCTACTTTCTTAAAACATTCCACAAACTGTTTTATCATTGTTTATTTTGTAATAAACCTTATTTATTAAAACGCAATATCCAATTAATGATAACAATCAATATTATCATTCCTAACAACCAAACAAGCTATATAAACCATAATAATTTCTAAAAATTATTTCGTTTGCCCAATTTCAAAACAATACTATGTCGAATTGTTCTGTTCAAGTGTTTAGAGATCCCTATCAATGACGTTAATTACTCATACTGACTAGAAACCATAAGCCACTCAACAAATCAACCAACACAATATAAAACAATTTTATATCACTAACAAATACATGCTCATATCGTTTAATACACTCAAACTCATTCTAGGGTGCAACTGACCCTCCTTTTTGGACAGTTAAGGTTATAGCTAAACCAAAGCTCTGGTACCAACTATAATCACCCTCCTTTTTGGACAGTTTAAATTGACAATAAACCACACATGTTTACTCAACCATTCAAAGGGAGGATTGTTAACGGGGTAAATAAGAAAATAAGAGAAAAGGAAGAAGAAAACAAATACAGAATCTCGCGACGGAACGATATAAAATATATTAATCAAATAAACAGTTCGTGAAGCTGTTTATACAATACATTTGATTATATTCAATACAACATTTATCAAAGTTATATATACATCAGAGATGCATAAGCAATGCAGCAGACAACATGACGCAGGAATAATAATAGTAATAATATTCCAAATCTTTGTCTTTGACTCTAGATTGAGTTTTCGAAAAGATGAAAAACTCAGGACTGACCCGAGCGTAATGAAACGACAAAACACTCGAGTCAGAACTAAAATATCGTTATGTAAGTCAAATCGACATCATAGATAACATGAGTGTAACGACGTTAGAGATGTTTACAGGATTTCACATCTCTTATCCAGTATATAACGTGTGTGCAATAACTCAAGAGATGTTACGGGATTTTCCATCTTCTAAGGATCCATCAAAATATTTATATGTCGTAGAATACCCTATGTATATAATGCCTAGTCGGTAAAATAAATATTAAAATAGCGTTAAGGCTTTACATTAATTCCCCTTAGGGCATTTTTAAGCATTGTCGTACAGTTTGCATATAAAACGCCAGTTAAACGGTCGGTGGATATGGATGCGTCATGATACGACAACACTAAACCAAAATCGTATGGGTCTCGTTTAAGGATAAAAGTATGACAAGGCACGTGAGGCAATGCCCAAGGTAGGATACTACCAGTTTGGTTCGTAGGGCTGGTGGTAACGCATCATAGCCATGACCGCCCACCGCATCCATCCATCCCATATCGAGTCAAAGCGAGGCTATCCCAATCAAGGTGCACCAAATCGAAAACAACATCAAGAATAATAACGTGGACCAAGTCTAAGAAAATTGAAGAACGGATGTCCGCTCGAGGAAATTAGCCTACTTGGCCCTGTCAAGCCGTCATGTTTTAGTCATTTCAAATTGGCACAAGTGCCCGGGTCTATCCATCATCGTTCTCTTTCTTTAAATCCAGCAATAGACACTAAATCCAACCACTTCGTTCTGGAGTCTCCTCCACGTACACAGTTGTTAAAGTGGTTCTCGTATCAACAGAGAGTATTCCCATATCTGACCCCTGTCTCTTTAACAATCAAACGTCATTTTTCATACCGATTGGTACTTTTACATTTCAGAACAATTCATACTTGATATCAAAATATCATATTTGAATCAAAATCAAATCCAATTCGAAATCATCACATTTACTCAAAATATACTATTTCAATTCCAAATCATTTTCGTCTCAATATCGCAATTCCGATTCCAAAATGGTTTCAAATTTACATTTGGGTTATAACTTCATTTAATCCCATTCGTATTTAAATTGATAATTTTAAATAAACATTTCACCCTTGACCAATTTGAATCTTTGAAAAATAGTTTGAATAATTTAAAATAGTTTAAATAATCAAAATAGCTCAAACAATTTAAATGGTTAAAATAGTTAGAATAGTTTAAATGGTTAAATATTTAAATATAAAATAAAATAAATATTAAAATGGTTTATATAGCAAAATAATTTGGAAACCAAAATAATTTGTATACTTAAGAAGATAACTTTTAAATAGTTTAAATTATTTATTTAAAAATAGTTTCAAAGTCAAATCGGTCCTATTCCAAATTCCCAATCCAATCAATTTCAATTTTCTTTCAATCGATTCAATTTCGATTGCAATTCAAGTCGATTTCAACTTCGATTTCAAATTAATTCAATTCCACTTTTAAACCCAATTAATCCAATTTCAATTTCAATCTATATCGGTTTCGAGCTCGAATTTCAAAGTATCAATTCTTAAATCAAATTATCCTTCAATATTCAGTTTAAAATCCCAATGTTCAAATAAATTCAATTCCGAGCTCAATTTTTAAAAATCATTTTTTTTATATCACTTTCACTTAGTAATATTCAAAGTTCGAATAAAGGTTCAATCTTTTTAAAACCAATCAGTTTATGAAAATTAATCATATTCCGATTTTAACTTCAAAATCTCAACTTCAATTATTTAACAATTTCTTTTAACCAAAATTTTATATCAACATTTCAAACTCGAATTTGTGATTAATTCGATTTCTTATAGATTTGATTTTTATATCTTTAAAATCCAAACCAGTTAAATAATTTCAAATCTAAGATTTTCAAAATCATTTAATTTAACCAATCCGGTGTAATATATAATTTTCTATCCTATAGCCAAGTGATTAGTTATTTCAATTTAATTTCAGGGATGGATATATATCATTTCAATCCAAATCTCAATGTCATAGGTATATATTATTTCAACCTATTTCTTAATTTATTCGAAATAATTAAATTTACAGTTTTATACATTGTAAATAATATATCGGGTAATAACAGGATATACCTAAACAATAAAACATCCAAACATCTAAATATCAACTAATTTGCATCCATCACAATCAATCATACAACAGACAATATAAGTCACCGCAATTTTATAGTTGTCAATATCAGGTAATTTACAGGCAATTAAATCCCAATTTTGATTTGACTGTCAATTTTAATTTTTAATAGTTAATTCAATGTGCAACGACCCGAAAATTTTCGATTCCGAAAATTCCAGATAGTCATGAAAAGAAGAAGAGATAGAAGAAAAGGAAGAAATAGAAACACCAAAACACAGAAACCTCACATTCGCAGCGGATCAAAATATAATATCACATAAGTAACAGTTTTACAAAGAAGAACTATATCGGTACACTTATATTTTTATACATCAGAGTTACAATATTCCACAAAACATTGGACATATATACGTATCAACATGTCCTAGATAACAGCAATAATACACACAATGGAAAATGCTCCATACGTTACTGTCATCCATCTCACCTCCTGAACTCCAGAACGTCCTTGCCTAAAAGTTGTAATACTCAGTCTGACCCGAGCATTACATCAAAGTAACACACGGGTCAGGCTGGAAACCAGCGTGAGTAAACTCATCTAATAGGGAATACAAAAACATACCACTTATATAAACCCGGGGTAACTTGTATATATTTACCACTTCATTTAATCATTATAGACACCACTTATTTCACCCATCAATTTCTAAGTACCAACACTTGGACTAAATGGTCTAACTCACATAAATCATTCGATTCCAGTCTATTGATTACCCATATCAATCTTGTGATGACCCGGAATTTTAAAGCAATATCAATTTAATAATCTGTAATAAAAATTAAATTGATTTGATAATCTTTGTAATGAGATTTGAATTAATTTAATAATTCAATAAAATAAATAGTTAATTGATAGATTTTATCTTTTTAAATCTAATATTTGTTTTATATTTATAATATATATAGAATATTGTATATATTGTAAATAGGTATTGTTTTAAATGAATCATGTTTTCTATAAAATTTATATCTTTAGTAAAATTGAAAATTATGATTTTATTTAAAAGTTAAACTTTTTAAAAGCTATTTAATAAATAAAATATGTTTTTAAATACTTAAGACAAATATTAAATGATTTAAAATATGTGTAACTCAAGTTTAAAATTTAAATAAATAACAATGAGATTATTTTGAGTTTCTTTTAAATATAATGTGATAGTATAAATAATTTATTAATATGAAGATAATTTCTTTTATAAGTTATTTATGGTTATTAAATATTTTTATTTCTAAAAATATAATAATACATTATTTCAACAAATAAATTTTTAATAAAATTATTGTTTTTCAGAATTCAATTTTGTAGTGGTATTTGTAAATAAACTGGAATTCAAAATTTATTTTGAACTTGAATTCGAGCTTGAAAACTAAAGTATAAATGTTTTAATTTCTTTTGATTTTGAAATATTTGTATAAGTTTATAAATAAAATTGGATTCATTCATTTTAAAAATTATCTACTTGTGAATAAATACATGTTAACGAATTAATTAAACATGGATTTATATTCATTTTGTATTAACATTTAATAAAATACAAATTAACTTAATTATAACTAATTTAACTCTCAAAGACAAATGTTAATTCCTTAAGATATCTAATAACAAGTGTTAAGTAAATACTAATTCAAGATGACAAGTATCAATATATTTTAGTTTTTCTTTTATTTTAATTAAAATCAAAATTCAGCCAATTTAAAACATTTCTCCTTCTCTTCTATTTTCTTTTCTATCTTCATCAAGAAATCTTCAACCTGAAATTTTCAAAAACAAATCTGAAATTTAATTCATCTCCCTCAAATTAGATCCCGTAAACATCTTCCTAAACTAAATTACAAATCTGAAATGAATTAAAACACTCCCCTTCAAACCCAAACTTTCTGGAAAACCCACTTCACAAACCTGAACAAGCCTGCATGCTAACCCTTTTTACAAATCAAAATAAAAAAAATATAAAGCCTGCACATCTTTTAACATTCAAGAAATCCTGTCACCATATTTACAATCTGTAGCATGCATAGCAGTTGTAAATCTGGGGAGAGGGCAAGAAATCTTGCATTTCATTTCCAAGCAAGCAACTTGCATATTTCACAAATGTAAAAGCCCTGCAATTTCAAAGTTTTGGAACGTGCATTTCTTTAAACTTGGAATCAAGCAGCATGCATGCAGTATCAAAGATTTAAGGGAGAAAACTGCATTTTTCAAAACTAAAGAAGGAAGCTACTGCAATTTCAAATTAAAGAAATGAAGCATGCAAGGTTTATAAATCAACAACAAAAGCACAATTCTTATTCTTTCAAATTCACTGCTCTGCACATCAAGAAAAGTGAGTAACTTTTTAATTAATGAAGTTTAAACATTTTAGAAGTTGCTTGTGGATTTTCTTATTTCAGTATGAATGATTTATGCACTTGTATCAGTTGTTTTTCTGTAGAAGTGTTTGAGTAGCTTGATTATGATGTCTCTATATTTTCCTTTCCAGATGCAAGAATCTGTTTAAACACCATTATCACATATTACAACATATGTTAGTGTTTTCGAGGATCACAAATGTGTTGTAGAATTAGGAATCAAAGTTTAAAATCTTGTTCAGATTAATTAATCAAAATTAATTGGAACTGTCTCTGGAAACTCAGGGTAACAGGACTAAATTGCATATAAATAGAATACCCAAATACGTTGATTCATTGTTTCAGGCATTAGATCAAAAACAATATTCAAAATTATGATTTTTGAAACTAAATTCATAATTTTTAAAACTAGGTTAAACATGTAGACCTGGTTTGAACAGATAAGGGGATTTTTGGGTTTTTGGGTGATCTAGGCAATTTGGGGTGGCAAGGTTCTTCTGGTTGGTGGAGGAGTGGTCACTAATGTCGGAAAAAAATATTAGGGGGTGTTGCAATTCAACATGGTGGTTGCGGTGATGTAATTTTTGGTATAACCCTAGTTTTAGATAAGTAGTTTGCTTTGGCTGCTTCTTCTCGAAGAAGTGATCGAGTGGTTTGAATTTCTGGGTAATGATAATATGTTGGTGGATGGACTCGTGGCCGGAGTCACTGACATATCGAAGGTCGGAAGGAGGAGGAGGAAGGTTTGACAGGTTTGGGTTTAGAACCTGTATTTCTGTTCCAGGTTTTGGAATGGAAGCGTGATTTCGATTTCGTGAATTCGAAGGAGAATCTGAGTGTGGTAGTTGATTGTGGGGTTGGTTGTCGACGTTGGGAAATCGCTGGAGGAGGCTGGTGATGATCGTAGGCACGGTGCATGTGCACCGTGCAAATTTTTAATTACTGATGGTAGCTGGGTAGAAACAGAGGAGGGGTCTCGAAATTTTCTCGGGTAGTTCTGAGTTTGGCTCGAAGATCTTAGCTAGTTGACTCGAAGAGTTTGGCCAGTTGACTCAAAGTAAATTCTTTTAGGTCGGGTATTTATTGATATTATAGTTTTCTGTAAAAAACTGTCTGAAGGTTTAGAATTTAAAACAAAATTTAAAATGAATAAGATGCAGTATGAATTATAGTTTTAAAAAGATTTTGAAATCTTATAAGTTTTTAAAATTTGAAAGAGGTTTTCAGTTTTCTAAAAACAAAAAAAAATAAGAGGAAGAATACCTGACAGTTTTCTGAAAATTAAAATTTCATTTTTTTTTTGAAATCTGAAAGCTAATTTTAAGTTCAATTTCTCTTAAGACTTTTAAATCTTCAGTTTTTTAAAAAACGAATATGTATTTTTAATTAAGAGTTTTAAAAATCAAGGTATAAAGCAAGAGTTCAATTTCAAGTTTAAATTCAAATGATTTAAAAAGGGAACAGTTCAAATATATTGAATAGAAAATCTGATATTTGAATATGTTTTAAAATTTGAAGGTTTTCAAACAAGTTTAAATTTAAATTGTTTATTAGAAGTTAATTTGTTTTCAAACAAATATTTTAACTTGTTTTTCTTTTTGAATGAAGTCATTATAAAAGATTTATAGTAGGAAGTTAAATGATTGTTATTTTGAATTTGAAATTTAAATGTATTTTAAAACTTAGTTTTTAATTAAATTAAGCAAATTAAGACTTATCTTATATAAGTTTTAATTATAAGTAATAAATGTTATTTACATTTATTTTAGAAAGAATATAAATGGAATTTAATTTGGTTTATGCTTAAATAAATATCATTTTGAATTTTAGATTCAAAATGGAATTTTATTTTAATTTGAATATTTAAATGTTCTAAGTACACAATATTAATAAAATTTATAATAAGAAATGGAGTATCTTAGAAATTATTAAGATGTTAAATATAATTAAATAAATTGGATAATTAAGGAATAACTTATTTATTTAATTAATAATTTGGATTAATTTAAATTAGAGTTAATTAAAAAGTAATTAAAGAATAAATAATAGTTAATGATGGTCATTAACTAAAGTTTATTTAGTAATTAATTAATATGATTAATTTTCAATAATTAATTAAATTAATTAATTAATGTTAATAAATTGTGAAATTTATTTAAGTTTAATTACTTAAATAAAAGTAATTAAGACACTAATTACTTAACGTAATTAATGGAGTTTATTAAGGTTGGTTTAAATTAATTAATTAAGTTTAATTAATTTTAAACATGAGATTTGATAATAATTACTTGATGTAATTAATGGGATTACTCAGTAAAGTAATTAAAGGTAATTACTGGATGTAATTAGTGAATAATGATGGAATGGTGAAATATTTGGATTAAATTATTTTGTATAATTAATCAAGGGGTTAATTAAGGAATTAATGAAGGGGTAATTGATTTGATAAGTAATTAATGGTAGTTAATTATAAATGAGATTAATCAAGGTGATTTAATATTATAGTTTAAGTTATATTAATTACTGGAAGTAATTAATATTGAGTAATTAATTAAGAATCATTAATTAATATAATTAATGATGTAATTAAGATTGATTAATTAATATTAATTAATCAATAATAAGTAATTAAGGACAATTAATTAATTGTAATTAATTAAGGTTAAATGTAATTAATTATAGTTAATTAATTAATGAAGTAATTGAAGGTTAATTACTGTATTTGGTTTAGAGTAATTAATTTTGTGGAATTAATTAAAGTATAATTAATCAAGATTGATTAATTAAGACGATAAATTAGAGGTTAATCAATTAATTAATTTGTAATTAATTAATGATGATATAAGCAAGATTTATATTGTGTGAATAATTAATTTAATTCATTTTAAATTAATAAAAGATGATGTAATTAATTTAATTCATTTTAAGTTAATTATAGATAGTATGATTATAGATCACTGCTTATGAATGGTCGTTATTGGTTGCTTTGAATGGTTTTGAATCTCATAGATGAGATTAGTAATGTTGATTGATATGGATGCATTGGTTGCATTGTGATATTGATATGGATTGTCTTTTAATAGTGATAATGTAGATTATCTGTGGTTTGATAATGATAATTATCTGTTGTGAATCTATGAATTATTTATCTGTGTGTATATAGATAATATAATTGAATTGTTTTAAACTTTAAAACAACTTGGACCTAAAAGACACGCTTTGGATTTCGATGAGACCGGGATCGGGTTTCCATATTTGGAGATCCGAAAACCACATCGATTCCAATTAAACGTTAGGTCGTTAATCCAAGTGGAGCGAGTGAAGACTCGAGGTGTAAGGGCTATACGTCAGTATAACTCTGTGGGTGATTCCGTAATGAGTTTGACGGAATAGTACTTATAGATTCGAGATAGAGATTTAGAGTGCAAGGGTTATCGTCGTTAAGTCTGAGGGTGATTCCAAAACGAGTGTAACGAGATAATGCCTTCGGTTTCGTTCGAACCCGGAACGAACTTGTATGGATTGAATGCTTTCAGAACATCGTCAGGTGGACGATGAGCATTCTAAGATAATGTGTTCTTTAAAGGTAATCGTAACCTCAAGCCTCATCAACCGGGAATGGCTAAAACAGGGGAGGTGCAGCAAGGCTTCGTGGGTAGCTCCCACTGGAGAGCAAGATTGATCCCTGTCTAGAGGTCCCTTTATATTCGGCTTAGTGGGCGGTTGGAATTGCGCACCAACTACGGCGTTGTCTTGTTCAGAACTATTCAGTAAGGAATGGGTCTGGCCTTGTGTTGCAGGGGAGTGGGAGTACTGCTCGGTACGTTGATCTAGGCCACGTACTGTGACGGGCGGTACCCCGGTAGCCCTGCCATTGTATGGAATCCAAAATCCAATAAGTGCCAACGGTTTTGATTGTATTACCCACTTTTGTGGCTAGTAGCTGGAATTTAATCATGTAACAATTTCGGCTATTTCATATTTACTTGAAAACCCTAGACCTATTATAATGTCACTGGATTTCCTATCAAATGTTTTGGTTAGCGTAAGGTAAAAAAATTTCCATGTTTATGTGTGGGAAGTCTTACGTGATACCTTTCTTTTCAAAAGGTTTTTGAAAGTTAAGCAACTTTAACCTGTTACTCACACCAGACCCATGTCTGACCCGGAGTTTTATCTTTTGTTTTCATAAACTCTTGGGTACTCAAATTTTTACGAGTAGCCAAGGGATCAGGTTAGCTTTGACGAATATTGGAGGAGCAATGGAGCAGGAGGCTTCTGCGCTAGATATATAGTATTCCGCTGTGTGTCTCTGTGTTGTCTCTGGATTGTGTTATGTTGTAAATACTAGACGGGTGTTTATAATTGTCTAGTATATGTTGTATATCTGTGTACTCTGATAGTGGTTGTAAACTATGTACTATTTTATTTTATTAATATAATTTATTCGTTCCGCTGTTTAGATTCTGAGGTGTTGTTTCTTCTTCTTCTCTTTCTTTCTCTTTTCTATCTCTTTCTTTTCTTTTAGCGATGCAACTTCCTAGAGTGTGGAAGTTGGGTCGTTACAGGTGGTATCAGAGCGTTAGGTTGAGTGAATACCTAGGCTCTGTAGTGGTGTCTATCTTGAGAGAGCGTATTTGTAATTTTATATATATTTATATATATTTGTCTATTTCTACCTATCTGTTGGGTTACCTGTTCGGATTTTCCAATATAGGTTATAAAGGTAGATAAGGCAGTAGTGTTTGTAACACTATTACTACCATTGGTTGGAGTCTGATGTTTGAGGTTGGAAGTATATGTGTCGAGACTGTAGACCTAATACCGTCTCGAGTAAGTTTTGTTGTGTTGAAGTATTTCATCGATCTTTTAAGAAAACCTGTTAAGGTTCGGAGTCATCTTTGAAGTACAAAGTTTGGTGAGTAGGGTTTGGATCTGTTCGGTTGAGCTGGAGCAAGTGAGGGTATCTTGATACCTCAGGAAGTTGTAACTGCGTGATGAGATGCTGTAACTATGGATTGTTTCCGAAGATGTTTTCTTTGGAACAAGTTTGGGAAGTGTGACTGTCCCGAAGTTGTGGCTAGATTCAGCAGGATGTTGTGGTCAGCTTTGGAGTCCGAGTTTCTAGAAAAGCTTTGGATTAGAAAGTTTGGCATCGATGTCAGCAATGCAGCTCGGAGTGTTCTGTGTGCCGACAGGGAGACTTAGCTGAGTTGTTTTTCTGGAAATGGAGTTCAGAAGCTGCTGAGTGAATCCGTTTCTTCAATGGATTGACTAGACCAGTGTAAGCTGTTCTGTTTGGTAAAGAGAGAACAGTTTTCTTTGGAAACCTATCTGGATTGATCGCAAAAGTGACTTGCGATTGTTTGAATATTCTCTTGGATTATTGGAGATTTTTGGGTGTCTTCTGGGAAGACATAGGTTTGTCCATCTCTGGAGATTGAGTTTTCTTATCGACTAGAATTCCAGGAGTGGAACCGGTGGTTCTGTTTAGATGGAAAATGATTCCTAGAGATAGAGTTTGATGAAGTAACTCATTTTTGGAGGAATTTCTGAGTTTTCTTTATGGATCCGTTGAACCATATTTCTGAGAGGTGATGTCCAGTTGGTGCTTGTGTTCTTCGTCAGCATTTTCTTATCTACTTCGGATCAGAGTTGTGCAGCGGAAGCAGCTTGGATGTGTTTCTGATTGTCTTTTCCGGATTTGGAGAAGTTTGTAGTCTTCTGCTATTTATGGAATAGAATTGTGTTTTGGTTTGGATTGATCTTGAGGAGATCATTGTATTGGGTTGTTTTTGGTTCTGATTGTTTCTGGAGGAACCAGGAAGGGGTTGAGCTGATCTGTTTGGATGTTGGCAGCCCAGGATCGTCCGAAGACTTTTATGGATAAGGGACGGAGAAATTTGGAATTCGAAGTTGGAGACTTCGTTGTTGTTGGAGTTTTCTCTGATTCAGGAGCTATAAGTTTTGGTAAGATTAGAACGCTAGCTCAGTGATGTTTGGATCTTTTATCTGTGTTTTGGTTGGATTGGTATTTGGTTTTCAGAATTGAATTGTCAGTTTGGATAACTCGAATTCGATGAGTTTCACGTATCTCTAAGGGAGTACGTGTATGGTCTCTCTCTGGTTTTAGAACCAGCAGTTATGGAGGGTGGTTGTTGAGTCAGACTCGTCTGTAGTCTGATATGCTGTCTAGTTCTGTAGATATAGATGAATAGGAGCTCTGTAGTTTAATTAGATTGATTGTTTGGAATCTATAGAGCGAGTATCCCGATATTTTTATACCGGGGAAACTCATGAAAGTTTTATCCAGAATTTTTCTGGATAACTATATTTGATTAATTAGATTTGTTTGATTGGGTGAATTAATTGCTATGGTTGTTAGCATATCATTGGTATATGCTTGTGTTTTAAAATTTAATATTTAAATAGATTATCAAATTACCTTTGTTTTAAATTTCGGGGACGAAATTCTTTTAAGGGGGAAGAATGTGATGACCCGGAATTTTAAAGCAATATCAATTTAATAATCTGTAATAAAAAATAAATTGATTTGATAATCTTTGTAATGAGATTTGAATTAATTTAATAATTCAATAAAATAAATAGTTAATTGATAGATTTTATCTTTTTAAATCTAATATTTGTTTTATATTTATAATATATATAGAATATTGTATATATTGTAAATAGGTATTGTTTTAAATGAATCCTGTTTTCTATAAAATTTATATCTTTAGTCAAATTGGAAATTATGATTTTATTTAAAAGTTAAACTTTTTAAAAGCTATTTAATAAATAAAATATGTTTTTAAATACATAAGATAAATATTAAATGATTTAAAATATGTGTAACTCAAGTTTAAAATTTAAATAAATAACAATGAGATTATTTTGAGTTTCTTTTAAATATAATGTGATAGTATAAATAATTTATTAATATGAAGATAACTTCTTTTATAAGTTATTTATGGTTATTAAATATTGTTATTTCTAAAAATATAATAATACATTGTTTCAACAAATAAATTTTTAATAAAATTATTGTTTTTCAGAATTCAATTTTGTAGTGGTATTTGTAAATAAATTGGATTTCAAAATTTATTTTGAACTTGAATTCGAGCTTGAAAACTAAAGTATAAATGTTTTAATTTCTTTTGATTTTGAAATATTTGTATAAGTTTATAAATAAAATTGGATTCATTCATTTTAAAAATTATCTACTTGTGAATAAATACATGTTAACTAATTACTTAAACATGGATTTATATTCATTTTGTATTAACATTTAATAAAATACAAATTAACTTAATTATAACTAATTTAACTCTCAAAGACAAATGTTAATTCCTTAAGACATCTAATAACAAGTGTTAAGTAAATACTAATTCAAGATGACAAGTTTCAATATATTTTAGTTTTTCTTTTATTTTAATTAAAATCAAAATTCAGCCAATTTAAAACATTTCTCCTTCTCTTCTATTTTCTTTTCTATCTTCATCAAGAAATCTTCAACCTGAAATTGTCAAAAACAAATCTGAAATTTAATTCATCTCCCTCAAATTAGATCCTGTAAACATCTTCCTAAACTAGATTACAAATCTGAAATGAATTAAAACACTCCCCTTCAAACCCAAACTTTCTGGAAAACCCACTTCACAAACCTGAACAAGCCTGCATGCTAACCCTTTTTACAAATCAAAAATAAAATAAAATATAAAGCCTGCACATCTTTTAACATTCAAGAAATCCTGTCACCATATTTACAATCTGTAGCATGCATAGCAGTTGTAAATCTGGGGATAAGGCAAGAAATCTTGCATTTCATTTCCAAGCAAGCAACTTGCATATTTCTCAAATGTAAAAGCCCTGCAATTTCAAAGTTTTGGATCCTGCATTTCTTTAAACTTGGAATCAAGCAGCATGCATGCAGTCTCAAAGATTTAAGGGTGAAAACTGCATTTTTCAAAACTAAAGAAGGAAGCTACTGCAGTTTCAAATTAAAGAAATGAAGCATGCAAGGTTTATAAATCAACAACAAAAGCACAAGTCTTATTCTTTCAAATTCACTGCTCTGCACATCAAGAAAAGTGAGTAGCTTTTTAATTAAGTTTAAACATTTTAGAAGTTGCTTTGTGGATTTTCTTGTTTCAGTATGAATGATTTATGCACTTGTATCAGTTGTTTTTCTGTAGAAGTGTTTGAGTAGCTTGATTATGATGTCTCTGTATTTTCCTTTCCAGATGCAAGAATCTGTTTAAACACCATTATCACATATTACAACATATGTTAGTGTTTTCAAGGATCACAAATGTGTTGTAGAATTAGGAATCAAAGTTTAAAATCTTGTTCAAATTAATTAATCAAAATTAATTGGAACTGTCTCTAGAAACTCAGGGTAACAGGACTAAATTGCATATAAATAGAATACCCAGATACATTGATTCATTGTTTCAGGCATTAGATCAAAAACAATATTCAAAATTATGATTTTTGAAACTAAATTCATAATTTTTAAAACTAGGTTGAACATGAAGACCTGGTTAGAACAGATAAGGGGATTTTTGGGTTTTTGGGTGATCTAGGCAATTTGGGGTGGCAAGGTTCTTCTGGTTGGTGGAGGAGTGGTCACTAATGTCGGAAAAAAATATTAGAGGGTGTTGCAATTCAACATGGTGGTTGCGGTGATGTAATTTTTGGTATAACCCTAGTTTTAGATAAGTAGTTTGCTTTGGCTGCTTCTTCTCGAAGAAGTGATCGAGTGGTTTGAATTTCTGGGTAATGATAATATGTTGGTGGATGGACTCGTGGCCGGAGTCACTGACATATCGGAGGTCAGAAGGAGGAGGAGGAAGGTTTGACAGGTTTGGGTTTAGAACCTGTATTTCTGTTCTAGGTTTTGGAATGGAAGCGTGATTTCGATTTAGTGAATTCGAAGGAGAATCTGAGTGTGGTAGTTGATTGTGGGGTTGGTTGTCGACGTTGGGAAATCGCTGGAGGACGCTGGTGATGATCGTAGGCACGGTGCATGTGCACCGTGCAAATTTTTAATTACTGATGGTAGCTGGGTAGAAACAGAGGAGGGGTCTCGAAATTTTCTCGGGTAGTTCTGAGTTTGGCTCGAAGATCTTAGCTAGTTGGCTCGAAGAGTTTGGCCAGTTGACTCGAAGTAAATTCTTTTAGGTCGGATATTTATTGATATTATAGTTTTCTGTAAAAAACTGTCTGAAGGTTTAGAATTTAATACAAAATTTAAAATGAATAAGATGCAGTATGAATTATAGTTTTAAAAAGATTTTGAAATCTTATAAGTTTTTAAAATTTGAAAGAGGTTTTCAGTTTTCTAAAAACAAAAAAAAATAAGAGGAAGAATACCTGACAGTTTTCTGAAAATTAAAATTTCATTTTTTTTTTGAAATCTGAAAGCTAATTTTAAGTTCAATTTCTCTTAAGACTTTTAAATCTTCAGTTTTTTAAAAAATGAATATGTATTTTTAATTAAGAGTTTTAAAAATCAAGGTATAAAGCAAGAGTTCAATTTCAAGTTTAAATTCAAATGATTTAAAAAGGGAACAGTTCAAATATATTGAATTGAAAATCTGATATTTGAATATGTTTTAAAATTTGAAGGTTTTCAAACAAGTTTAAATTTAAATTGTTTATTAGAAGTTAATTTGTTTTCAAACAAATATTTTAACTTGTTTTTCTTTTTGAATGAAGTCATTATAAAAGATTTGTAGTAGGAAGTTAAATGATTGTTATTTTGAATTTGAAATTTAAATGTATTTTAAAACTTAGTTTTTAATTAAATTAAGCAAATTAAGACTTATCTTATATAATTTTTAATTATAAGTAATAAATGTTATTTACATTTATTTTAGAAAGAATATAAATGGAATTTAATTTGGTTTATGCTTAAATAAATATCATTTTGAATTTTAGATTCAAAAAGGAATTTGATTTTAATTTGAATATTTAAATGTTCTAAGTACACAATATTAATAAAATTTATAATAAGAAATGGAGTATCTTAGAAATTATTAAGATATTAAATATAATTAAATAAATTGGATAATTAAGGAATAACTTATTTATTTAATTAATAATTTGGATTAATTTAAATTAGAGTTAATTAAGAAGTAATTAAAGAATAAATAATAGTTAATGATGGTCATTAACTAAAGTTTATTTAGTAATTAATTAATATGATTAATTTTCAATAATTAATTAAATTAATTAATTAATGTTAATAAATTGTGAAATTTATTTAAGTTTAATTACTTAAATAAAAGTAATTAAGACACTAATTACTTAACGTAATTAATGGAGTTTATTAAGGTTGGTTTAAATTAATTAATTAAGTTTAATTAATTTTAAACATGAGATTTGATAATAATTACTTGATGTAATTAATGGGATTACTCAGTAAAGTAATTAAAGGTAATTACTGGATGTAATTAGTGAATAATGATGGAATGGTGAAATATTTGGATTAAATTATTTTGTATAATTAATCAAGGGGTTAATTAAGGAATTAATGAAGGGGTAATTGATTTGATAAGTAATTAATGGTAGTTAATTATAAATGAGATTAATCAAGGTGATTTAATACTATAGTTTAAGTTATATTAATTACTGGAAGTAATTAATATTGAGTAATTAATTAAGAATCATTAATTAATATAATTAATGATGTAATTAAGATTGATTAATTAATATTAATTAATCAATAATAAGTAATTAAGGACAATTAATTAATTGTAATTAATTAAGGTTAAATGTAATTAATTATAGTTAATTAATTAATGAAGTAATTAAAGGTTAATTACTGTATTTGGTTTAGAGTAATTAATTTTGTGGAATTAATTAAAGTATAATTAATCAAGATTGATTAATTAAGACGATAAATTAGAGGTTAATCAATTAATTAATTTGTAATTAATTAATGATGATATAAGCAAGATTTATATTGTGTGAATAATTAATTTAATTCATTTTAAATTAATTAAAGATGATGTAATTAATTTAATTCATTTTAAGTTAATTATAGATAGTATGATTATAGATGACTGCTTATGAATGGTTGTTATTGGTTGCTTTGAATGGTTTTGAATCTTAGAGATGAGATTAGTAATGCTGATTGATATGGATGCATTGGTTGCATTGTGATATTGATATGGATTGTCTTTTAATAGTGATAATGTAGATTTTCTGTGGTTTGATAATGATAATTATCTGTTGTGAATCTATGAATTATTTATCTGTGTGTATATAGATAATATAATTGAATTGTTTTAAACTTTAAAACAACTTGGACCTAAAAGACACGCTTTGGATTTCGATGAGACCGGGATCGGGTTTCCATATTTGGAGATCCGAAAACCACATCGATTCCAATTAAACGTTAGGTCGTTAATCCAAGTGGAGCGAGTGAAGACTCGAGGTGTAAGGGCTATACGTCAGTATAACTCTGTGGGTGATTCCGTAATGAGTTTGATGGAATAGTACTTATAGATTCGAGAAGGAGATTTAGAGTGCAAGGGTTATCGTCGTTAACTCTGAGGGTGATTCCAAAACGAGTGTAACGAGATAATGCCTTCGGTTTCGTTCGAACCCGGAACGAACTTGTATGGATTGAATGCTTTCAGAACATCGTCAGGTGGACGATGAGCATTCTAAGATAATGTGTTCTTTAAAGGTAATCGTAGCCTCAAGCCTCATCAACCGGGAATGGCTAAAACAGGGGAGGTGCAGCAAGGCTTCATGGGTAGATCCCACTGGAGAGCAAGATTGATCCCTATCTAGAGGTCCCTTTATATTTGGCTTAGTGGGCAGTTGGAATTGCGCACCAACTGCGGGGTTGTCTTGTCCAGAACTATTCAGTAAGGAATGGGTCCGGCCTTGTGTTGCAGGGGAGTGGGAGTACTCCTCGGTACGTTGATCTAGGCCACGTACTGTGACGGGCGGTACCCCGGTAGCCCTGCCATTGTATGGAATCCAAAATCCAATAAGTGCCAACGGTTTTGATTGTATTACCCACTTTTGTGGCTAGTAGCTGGAATTTAATCATGTAACAATTTCGGCTATTTCATATTTACTTGAAAACCCTAGACCTATTATAATATCACTGGATTTCCTATCAAATGTTTTGGTTAGTGTAAGGTAAAAACTTTTCCATGTTTATGTGTGGGAAGTCTTACGTGATACCTTTCTTTTCAAAAGGTTTTTGAAAGTTAAGCAACTTATACCTGTTGCTCACACCAGACCCATGTCTGACCCGGAGTTTATCTTTTGTTTTCATAAACTCTTGGGTACTCAAATTTTTATGAGTAGCCAAGGGATTCAGGTTAGCTTTGACGAATATTGGAGGAGCAATGGAGCAGGATGCTTCTGCGCTAGATATATAGTATTCCGCTGTGTGTCTCTGTGTTGTCTCTGGATTGTGTTATGTTGTAAATACTAAATAGGTGTTTATAAGTGTCTAGTATATGTTGTATATCTGTGTACTCTGATAGTGGTTGTAAACTATGTACTATTTTATGTTATTAATATCATTTATTCGTTCCGCTGTTTAGATTCTGAGGTGTTGTTTCTTCTTCTTCTCTTTCTTTCTCTTTTCTATCCCTTTCTTTTCTTTTAGCGATGCGACTTCCTGGAGTGTGGAAGTTGGGTCGTTACAAATCTATAAGAATCGAAGTGGTTTCGGGTATTTTCTTGTACCCGACCCCGGTCTCTTCGAATTCAATATCATCTTATCCCAAATTATTCGAGTGAAACACAATTCAAACTTCAAATACAGGGTGTCCCCTATACACATTAATTCATCATCGATAGATAACCATATTTTCTAAGTTTAAACCCAACATATCATATCACGTAGCATGACAAATCACATATCCGAGATATCAATCGATCTACGGCATACAATATTGTTCAATCATTCATAAGCAAGATAAATTAGCCATACTATTCTAATTAATTTAAACAAATTAAGAAATTACTTCAATCACTCTTAATCCTGCTTATTGAACATTAATTAATCACAATCCCAATTAATTAATCATTCCTTAATTCATCAATCTCAATTAATCATCCTTGACTAATTAACCTTTAATTACATTAAGTAATTAATCTTTAATTTATCACACAGATTAATTAGCCTAACCATTCTCATTAATTATCTTTGAATTAATCTCCTAAATCAATTAACAAAATTTATTTCCCTGATCCTTAATTCATTACTCTAATTAATCATCCTATACTTACTTACATTGATTAATTATCCCTTAATTAATCACATAAGATAGTTAACTAGCCCTTTAATTAATTTACTAAATTAAACCATACTTTCTAATTACGCTAAATAATTACTTCTCGATTACTTATATCAAGTAGTTATCAATAAATAATCACATTTAATAATCTCCATTAATTTCCTTCCTTAATAAATGACATTAACCAATTATCCATTAATTACTTTCATACTCATTAATCAATTTCATTAAGTAATTCCCTTTAATTAATAACACAAATTAATTAACTAATCCTTAATTAATTTCCATCTAAATTTCAAAGTTTTACTGTAACTTTTGTTTTAGAGATAAATTCTCAATTATTTAGATTCAAAATTATTTATAAATGATGTTACCTTATTTTAAAACATTTTTTCTCAGAAATCAAAGTTTAAATTGATTTCTAATGGAAGATAGGAATTTTGTTTGAAGTTTGAGGCTCTGATTTTAACAGAGACAAGCTATAAACACAGTCATATACATCTTTATATATATACAGGGAAGATTGAATAATATTTTCAGAAAAGAATTGTTCATGCATACATAATTCATCATATCCTAATAAATTTTTCACATGCACCAGATTCAAACTATATTTTTTTTAGGTATAAGATTACTCACCTATTTTGATGATGAACAAAGAACAGGCTCTGAAAAATGAAGCCTGCTTCTGATTTTGATCTTGCTCATTTTTGAATAAACTTGAATCTTTGCTTAGTTTAAATCTGAAGTTGTTGCTAGATAAAATTGGATTGAACTTGCATGCATTGATTTCTTCAGTTTGAATTCGAATCCTCATGTTTCCCATTGCTTCCAGTTTGAGATTTTGGATAGTTTTGTTTCGATTGAGTTTATCTTTGCCCCTTTTTTTCATTTCAGGTTTTGGTTTCTCAAGTTTCAAAATTCCAGGTTTTCATTTTGATGTTGATTTTTTTTTCATTTATAAGTTGAGAAGATAAAAGAAATGGGAAGACGAAGAAGTATGTTTATATAAAATGAAAATTAGAAGTTATTAAAATTAAAGAAAATAAGAAATAAATGTTTTCTAAAGTTAACACTTATCACATTAAAGGCTAATTATCCTACACATGCACTTAGCATGATTTTTAAAGGCTACACTTGTATTATTTCACTTATATTATTTTTAAATGATTTTTAAAAGCTTTTATCTTAATTTATAAATACATTTCTAAACTAATGAATGCTTTCTTTAAGATATCCATTATTTTATATCCAATTTTATTTAAGATATTTTCCTTAGTTAGTTTTTCTTAACCGATTAATCCTTAGAAGTTGAGAAGATAAAAGAAATGGGAAGATGAAGAAGTACGTTTATATAAAATGAGAATTAGAATTTATTAAAATTAAAGAAAATAAGAAATAAATGTTTTCAAAACTTAACACTTGTCACATTAAAGGATAATTATCTTACACATACACTTAGCATGGTTTTTAAAGGCTACACTTGTATTATTTCACATATATTATTTTTAAATGATTTTTAAAAGCTTTTATCTTAATTTATAAATACATTTCTAAACTAATGAATGCTTTCTTTAAGATATCCATTATTTTATATCTTATTTAAGATATTTAAGATATTTAAGGATTAATTGGTTAAGAAAAACTAACTAAGGGAAAATATCTTAAATAAAATTGGATATAAAATAATGGATATCTTAAAGAAAGCATTCGTTAGTTTAGAAATGTATTTATAAATTAAGATAAAAGCTTTTAAAAATCATTTAAAAATAATATATGTGAAATAATACAAGTGTAGCCTTTAAAAACCATGCTAAGTGTATGTGTAAGATAATTATCCTTTAATGTGACAAGTGTTAAGTTTTGAAAACATTTATTTCTTATTTTCTTTAATTTTAATAAATTCTAATTCTCATTTTATATAAACGTACTTCTTCATCTTCCCATTTCTTTTATCTTCTCAACTTCTAAATGAAAAAAAAATTAATATCAAAATGAAAAAAAAGGTAATGCTAGATTCGTTAGGCCCACACTACCACCAACACCTATTGAAGCTATTGGTATGTCTGTGGGTAGCAGAGCATCTTTATAGTGCATCTGTATAGTAGCCTAACAGTCTATAAACCTAGGGATCATTGCCTGTCTAGCCACAGCCGCTCATGTACCCTATTCGCTCATAGTCATAGCAAACAAAGATACCTTAGTAAGTTGTGATATAAATAAACTAAAGTGCTAGAGATGTATGATGTAAGAAGTATTTTATAGTAGAAAAATATAGTATGCTCTCTCAACATATCCATATCTACCAGGTTGTTTAAGTCAACCGGTATACTTGGCCCTAAGTGTTGACCTAGTGCTTGATGCCAATTATGAAATCTCGTCCTTCATGAAACCCTGATACAACATCGAAATGACAAACTTAGACTTTCGAATATCACAAAAGACACTCTGTTAGGATAAAACTAAAACCAATCATCCTAACAAGGCATATCAATAAAATTTCATAGTGGAATGGTAAGTATAATATATTAAATATACATGTGCAGAACAAGATAAACAATATACAAGAGACTGCACTAGCCGAAGCAACTGATAAATAAATATCACTACGGAAAGTTAGAATACATGAATGCTTTACCTATGGAGTATTGAATACAATCTATAATACAACAAGTCTTAAATATAAATAACATGCCTGACACGTTCTACAACAACAAGAAGTATACATATCCAAAATATCGACATTGTGCCTCCAAATGCTCCAACTGTCCCACAAGTATATTCCAAATTCACCTAACTCCCAAACTACTTAATCAAGTACCCTTGAGTTGTTATGACATAAAAAGACAAAGAAAAAAAGCGATTTAGACTTAAAACCTGATGTGAGGGAACTATCTCAAAATACCGTGTATCGAAAATATACGTATATAAAACGGGATGCTACTAAGGAGCAATCGGTTCTCTCCACGAATGTGGCTTAGGGGTAATCCAAACTGCCTATATACAATTAAGTAAACTCAACTCAAATGATATGGAATCTTGCCTCAACTTGCTCTTCTCTTGTAACTAATAGGTCAGCACATCCTAGTAATACCCATACTATAAAAGAGCATACGCCTCTAAGAATGATGTCATAATACTTATGTTAGCTAGTGTAGAGATAGGTATATCCCCAAGGTCAACCAGTGCCAACATCCTCTATCATAAATAATGCAACAATTCTTGCTATGTAACTAAGTATAAACGATCGATTATACATAATCACTTATCACTCCTATAAGATAAGTCTAAATAACCGATATCTATCGCCATCCCGGACTGAATAAAATGTCAATGGAGCAACCTCGTCCTTCATGAAACCCTAATACAACATCGAAATGACAAACTTAGACTTTCGAATATCACAAAAAACGCCCTATGTGATCTTTGGATTAATATATTTTCTTACCCTCTAAGAGTGCGCAAATGGAACTAAGTGTCCATATATGTCCCCACTGTTGTACAAGTGCCCTGTACAAACCTAGATCACTCTCTTAGCAGTAATGAAAAATCCTTATCTCTATAATCCCCCCTAGCGTCTATACATATGCTACCGAACTAGATACAAGTAAGCATTGAGCGCTACTCCAGACCCTCCTGAAGGCTTATCCTGAAGCCGTAAACGAAAGTATAAAAGTATCATTGGAACCGTGCTACGACTTGAATCTAGTCGCTCCTTCCATGACTCTCTTGTTGTGCACTTGCGTCGACCCCAATGGATCTTTCAAGCACAATAGTGCATCAAACTGTAACGACCCGTAAATTTTCCATAATTAAATTAGTTAATTTAATAAGATTTTGGTAATTTAATATTAAAGAAATGAAAAAAATTATAATTTAATAATGAAATGAATACTGAAGTGAAGTGTAACAAATGATAATTAAAGCTAATTATTAACAACTTGAATGCAATTCCAATTGATTGAAATAATGTAAATGTTATAACTTGGTTATAAATTTAATATAAGGAAATGAAATATAAATATGAATGTAACAAATGATAAATACCTCGTTATGAACCCTAGCCACTTCCCATTTTCATTTGTTTGTATGTACATCTCCTTCTCAACTCCTCATTCCAGTGGCAGACAAACCCTAATTCCCAGCTGCAATTTCAAATCCAAAAATTTAAACTCCTCAAAATATATCGAATTATATATCGATTTGAACATCTCAACGAGTGTAAGTCAATTATGTGATTTGTTTTTCAATTTGGTTTGTCGTGTGGTCGAAAATGAGTGGTTTTCTCTCGGTCGTTCGTTGATCCTTGCCTTGTTGAACGTTGGATTTTCGTCCGGGAAGCGATTGGGAGGTACTGCATTGTTGGAGTCGACATAGGCCTTCGATCTGTAGTGGTCATTCGTCGTATAGAGGCTTGTGCGTCAGAATTTAGCTTGAGAACTATGCGGCAGCGGCAGCCTAAGAGGGCACCATCGACGATCGGTCATAGGCTAGTGGGGCGCCTGGGCAAGGGGATGTCGGCGGCGCCCTCCGATGGTGGCGAAGTTTGACGTGGGTGCAGAAATTGGCTGAGAATAGGTGACGGCTGCTCGTGAAGCAGTTTGGCCGCGTGTGAAATAGGGTTTCGTTATTTGGATCATGACATGTAAGCTAATGTGTATTGGTAATATTATTTCATTTTATCTTTTTGTTTAAATTTGAAATTTTATATAACTTCTAACTTACATAACTTTTACAAATGAGATCCGTTTTACGCGCGGTTTCTTTTGTTAGGATCGTATCGAAATTTTGGACATTTTGATGCTAGTTTGGGTAAATTCTAAGACTGTTTGAATTTTGGGTTCAAATTGAATTTAAATTCGATTTAAATTCAAAGATGAGTGTTTCAACCCACTCGCAACTTCTAAAATTTCTTATGTTTGTTAAATTAAAATTATGATGTGATTAGAAATTTATTTATGGCTATTTGGTATTGTTAATTATCTTGGTTAATTTGAATTTATTTGAATTAAATCGTTATTTAATTTATTGTTGAATATAAATTGCTAGTTAAATACTTGTTATTGATTATCACCTCTATATTGATATTTACTGATTGATTTGGATGATGATTGTGATGGATGTGTGACTGTTACTATTGGATGAATGGATGCTGTATTTTATATCGTTATAAACTGCAAGTCCGCTATGGGTTGAAATGATACATACCCGAATGATCTATAGATTAGGAAAAAATTGTTATAGGTTGAAATGATAGACTCGAGTGATTTTATGGATTTTATTATTTAATTTGGGATTGCGTTTTGAAATGATATATTATTGCAACATTTTAAATTGCGGATTGAAATGATAAATATCCGTATCACTTGACCCTAGGATAGGGAATTACATACGGACACCAAATTGGTTGTAACGACCCGCAAATTTTCGACTATTAAATTTGTTTAATTTAACAAGTTTTCGGTAAAATTTGTGAATTATTAATGGAAAAGTACATTTTGTTCATAAGATAAAATAAAGGAATGAAACCAAGTTGGATAAATTAATTGAGATATTAATTATAATAAATGTATATATTGACAAATTCAATATAATTGAAATTAATAAGGAAAGATGGAAATTTTAATATATTGATGTAATGATAGACAAATGAATATTAATTAGGTTTATAGAGTAATGTAGACTAGATAAAAAGGTTTGAATAGAATCAAATCAGTTTACTTGAAATTTACTTAATTGGAATTCAATCTATAACAAATGGATTAAACGGTAAGTAAATGAAATTAAATACTATATTAATTGAAATTAGGATGAAATGGGAAATATTAATATAATAAAATAAACCAACGATAATTATACCCATAAAATGATAATTGGTTGAATAACAAGATTGAGAAATCAAATAAAAGGGATTTCTTGGAATTTCAATTGATAATTAATGAATTTACTGGAATTGGAAATTTGCAATGTAGTCGGTAAATAAATTAACTTTAAATGGATATAGAAATTTGTTATAAAGGATTTTAAATCACTAAAGTAATCCAAGATGATAAAAAAAATTAAATTAGAGAATTCGAATGAAACAGTGATTTAATTTAATTTAATATTTATTTAATTAATTTTCTGGGAAATTGCCATTTTGGCCACTGACTTGGATTTCGACGAAACCAGTTTCATCGGATCCGTAACGGTGAATTACTGTAGGATTTCAAGTTTTGTAACAATCAGAATTGTCGTTCGATCGTACGAGCTTGAAACACTTAGAAATAAATTAAATTAAAATCAATTTGAAATATGTTGATTTTAATGTAACTTCTTCATACGAAGGAATTTGAACTTGAAAACTATTCCATTGATTTTGAAATATTCCAAAACATATATTTTGATATATAAGTTGACCCATTTTCGTTCCGGAATCGAAACTGGCTTTATGGGTCAATTAGCGTTCAAAACCCAAATCAATCAAACCCATCTACTTCTATTTTGTCTGCCTATATATATATATATATACCGTTATAAACCCTAGCAGCCTTTCTATTTCTCATTTCTGTATGTACAGAAACTTCTATTGCTCCTCTTCCTCAATGGCTGAAAACCCTAAATATTCCAATCCAATTCCAATTCAAAATCCAACAACAAAAAGTCAAACTTCTCAATACCTATCAAATTTTATATGGATTCGAAACTCTCGAAGAGCGCATGTCAATTCTGTTGTCTGTCTTTCAATCTGGATTTTTGTGTGGACGGAATTCGGGGAATAAACCTCGACCGTTTAACCCACTCACAACTTCTAAAATTTCTTATGTTTGTTAAATTGACTTATGATGTGATTAGAAATTTATTTATGACTGTTTGGCAGGTTTTAAATCATCATCTCAGTTTATTTGAATTTATTTGGATAAAATAGTTATTTAATTTATTATTGAATATAAACTATAGGTAAATACCTGTTATTTATTATCTTTTCTATATTAATGTTATTGATTGAATTGGATGATGATTGTGATAAATGTTTGATGATTGATATTGGATGAATGGATGTTGTATTTTATATTGTTATAAACTGCAAGTTATTATGGATTTTTATTTCATTTGGGATTGCGGTTTGAAATGATATATAACCGTATTTATAATTTAAATTACGGATTGAAATGATAAATATCCGTATCACTTGACCATAGAATAGAAAATTATATACAGGCACCGTGGTCTATATATAAAAATATTTTGAAATGATTTCTATGATTTTGTAAAGAAACATATGGTTTTAGATAAATATTGATTTTAGATATTATATAAATGTTATTTTTTTCCTTGATTTTAAGCTATGTATAATTTGTTTTAATATAGAATAAGCTTAACCATAAGTGTGATTTTTATTGAAGATAATATGGTTAAGTATTTAAATTATATTTTAATGTAGAGTTTATAATGAATTAAATAAATTAAGGTTGGAAGATAAATTTGAGATTTATTTTACGTTGAATTTATTTAAGAATTAAACTGAAACAAGTTTGATGCGAAATTTATTAAATTTGAAATTTTAGAAGGTATGATTTTATAACGTGATTTTTGTTTAAGGTGAATTAAATGAATATTTCAGGTATAAATAAATTGAGGGAAATGTTTAGTTATTTGAAATTTGATTTTTATTTAAATGATGATGGGTTTATTAAGTAAAATATTTCGAAACTAAATAATAGAAAATTGAATTGTTGAATCGTAATTACCAAACTTATTTTTAAAATTGCTGAATACTTAAAGTTTGATATATGTGAATTTGAAATGGCTTATTTTGTGGATCAAATCTATTTTGAAATCAACAAAAGTTGGAGTAGTTTATTTGGAAACTGAATCGAATTGAAATTATAATTTGGGATTTGGTTAAATATAAAATGCATAAATTCGAGTTGTTTTGGAATTGATTTGTGAAATCGAAGAAGCTATTGTATTATATAAAGTATTTTAAATTTTTAAAACCATTTAAGTAGTGGAAGTTATGTTTCAAAGTTATGAGTTTCAAAGTATTATGATTTCAAAGTGTTATATTTCAAGTGTTTTGATTTCGAAGCGTTATAACTTTGAAAGTGCTATGATTTTGGAAAAAGGATATATTTGAAATAAAATGATATTATATTGATTTGGGTTTTAATAAAAACGATATCATATTGGTTTGGTTTTTGAAATGGAAATGATATCGTAATTATATGGTTTTGAAATGGATACTATATTCTGGTTTTGAAGTATAAATTATTTTCAAATGACCGTGGTGGTACAATAACGTTCGGTTGTTAAAGAGACCGGGATCGGAAGTTGTCATACTCTCTGCCAACTCGAAAACTACTTTAACAACCATGTACGCGGTGGAGATTCCAGAATGAAGTAGGATGGCGGCGACGTTCTATTAAGGTATATACGTGGACCCGACTCCCGTGAGTTGGCATAAGGTGGCTAAAACAGGAGCGATTCTCGGGCCAATGAGGTAGCTCCTCTGGTCGGACACACTCTTTCGATATTATATTCTGATTTTGAGTTTGATTCGGTGGCCACTTTTGATTTTTGATTTGGGTGTGTGACTCGAGGTGGGTGGTAGCTATGGCTATGCGTTACCACCAGCCTAGATTGCAATTGGTATATCTACCATGGCATTGCCTAGTTGTGTCGTGTCACCTACCCTAGCGCGCCTTGTACGAGTTTGATTTGTGTCGTACCTATGAAGTATCCTCTGGTAGCCTCCCAATCAGGAGGTATTACGGTATTGTACAGACAATTGGCACTATTATGTGTTAAGTTGGAAAATGTAAAGCCTTAACGCTATTTTAAAGTAAGTTTATTTTACTATTAGACATTGTTATAATAGCGAAATATTACTACATAGTAAATAGTTTAACGGATCCTTAGGAGATGTGTGACGCCCCACCTCTATACCCACGCTAGCCAAGAACATTACTGTGAATGCTGTCAACTAGCACGGAGAATAAGGCTGTTGAGGAGCGACCATCTGTATAATTGCTTTGTGCGAGCATCGATATGTCAGATAGTATAACATGCATTTCTTTCGAGAGGAAATCCGACGTACCGACACAAACTCAAAGCTACTACATAGTGGCTATAATATCTTCGGAAACAAATATAGAAATAAACATAAGATAAATCAGTCACAGACAATTCATATCACAAAGGCGGAAATAGATATGAATATTACACATGAAAGTGTATGTCAGAGTAGCGGTCTAAAAAGATCCACAATAATACAAAAGAATAGCAATACGTGCTATACAAAAGAATACAACTATGAGTCTATATCTCAAGTGTATACAACAAAATAAACTACTAATCTAAGTAGTTTGCCAAAAGTCAGGATGATAATTCGATAAGGAGTCAAGCAGAAGCACCTGTAAAATCTCAGTCTGACCCGAGTATTATTTAAGAAGAAAATAATAAATGGATCAGTCTAGCTATAAATATCAGAAGAAGTGATATATAATAAGAGATATGACACAAACATATAATAATCACAATGCCAAGCTGTGATAAATAAGTGATTGAAAATCAACAAGAGATTAATCAATATCACAATAATCTACTCAAGATAAAAGGGAATGTCATACTCCTAATTTCATTCACCAAGCCACAATAATTGACATATATATCAATGCCCATCGTAAAAGTTGGTGAAACATAAATTCCATAAATCAACACACGAAATCCAGAAATCACAAGGAAAGGATCAACGACGTCGTACAGCGGGACATCCGATGAACCAAATCACAATCAAAGGGAACAATGACGTCGTACAGTGGGACGTCCGATGAACCAAGCCACAAAGACATAGCACGATGCTAGTCTAAAACCTAAAATGATCGTCATGATCAAAGAGAAGTGTCGATTACAATAAGCTAGTAAATATACGAGCTTAGCTTCATGTCCCATAACCACTAGCTTAACTTAAATATTTACGAACAAATTGTAGGTCTCCACTAGAAAATTGTCAAAAGAGATTCAATCGAACAAGTCCAAGAATTAACCGACGAAGTAAATGCAAGCGTTTCATACCACTCGTTTTACTAAGTCGTTTAATTAGATTTCTCATACGAGTGAGGTAAATGTTTGTATATACTAATAGATTGGAAAATTGTTTTATAAACGAATTTGGTATTAAAGTAGAGTTGAAATCATTTGAAGAAAGAGTTTTGATATTTACTACTAGTATAGAAAACCTTTATATTTTTAAAGTGACAAAGCACAAGGGGGATTGTAGAAACAATCAATCACGAAGATCACATTCGAAGATGTGAATAAAAATCCAATGAAATCGATAAAGGATCCATCGAAGTGGATATATCTAAAATTCCCAAAGAAAATAAGTCATCAAAGATGATAATAAATGACAACAACAAAAGGGAGACAACACGAATCGATTAAAGTTGGATATTCAATCCAAAAAGGCAAATTGGACTAAAACAGCAGGTTCAGTCGACTGAACAGAGTTTTCAGTCGACTGACCCTGTACCTGGAAATTTTCCAGGTTCAGGAAACTTTCTGTTTCCAGGTTCAGTCGACTGTGCAGAGTTTTTCAGTCGACTGAATCATGCCTGGAAACTCTCGGATTTCAGGTTCAGTCGACTAAACAGAGTTTTCAGTCGACTGAATCACGCTTGGGCTGTTTTTCAGCCTTATGCAAACGAAGAGCAAATTCTTCCAAAATGCAACCGGACGAACATTGGCTCTAATGGTTTATGCCAATCGGCAACCCGGCCCTATATGCTCCTCGGTGCATCACTAAAAGCATGATCTAACATCCATAAAAGGATTTTCACACAAATTTGACTTAAAAACCCAAAAATTGGAATATTCACAAAACCAATCCAAATCAAGAGCAAATTCTCATGAAGAAGTGTTAGGAATTCATACACGACAACCAAAGATAATTATAGTCATAGATGTGAGATAAAAATCTCACCTTTGAACTAAAATGTATGAAGATGAAGCTTGAAAGCAATAGCAAGAACAAGCACTCTTCAATTCCAACTCACAAGCTTGAATCTAAGCTTAAAGGAGAGACATTTCCTAAATTAGGTTTAGGAAATTTCTGAAATTGAATGGAGAAAGAGTTGGAGAAGAAGAAGAGGAAGCTTAGCAATGGGTTCTCATGAACTTTGGAGTAAGGAGATGGATTTGCAAAGCAAGCTAGGGCTTAGGAATTTCTATTTCCCATTCTCTTCCTCCATTTTTGCTTGAGCTTGAGTGTTAGGAAAATAGAAGAGAAGGGAATGAAGAGGAGAGGGTTGGAACTGAGTTAAGTGGCTAATTGGCTCAGCCCAACCAAAGCCCTAAGCGGGAAAAAGTAGCAATAATCAACTTTCTCCAAATATATCGAAGCTTATACTCAAAAAGGTCGCAAACGGCATTTTGAACTCAATGGAGGTGGTCTCGAGTCCTAATTCGACCGTATGCAAAAAGTAGGTTTTCGGACCAAAATCCGACGAACGATAAAATATTTAAATATAAAATCGATAAATATGCGGGTTGTTACAAGATGTGAATCCCGAGCATCTCTTTAGTTACTGCACTCACGTTGACACTGGATAGGAGATGTCAAACCCCGTAAACATCTCTAACGCCATTCCACTCGTTTTTATTTCTTTTGATTTAACTCACATAAGATCTTATAGCTCTGACTCGAATGTTTTGTCTTTCCAATTCGCTCGGGTCAACCTAAGCATTTTAGGATTTGAAGACTTTATTTCTGGAGGACGAAGACGAAGATTGTATAACTATTATTTATTATATTATTCCACTACATCATGTATTCCGCTGCATTATTTATTATTCTCCGGTATGTGTAACTCTAATTTGTATTGTATAAGTACAATCAAATGTTTTGTAAAACATCTTCAAGAACTGTTTATTTGATTATTATATTTTGTCGTTCCTTCTGCATGATTCTGTTTTTTTTCTTTCTCTGCTTTTTCGTATTCACCCCAATAACTATCCGCCCTTCTATATGGCTTAAGTCTGACGTGTGTGGTTTATCGTCGATTTAAAGCATATAAAAAGGCAGGATGTAACATTTGGTATCAAAGCTTTGATTTAGCGATAAACCTTAGCTTTGTGGGGTCTGACCCTTTATTAATAGGGTAGTAATACCCTATAATGAGTCGCTGGGTGTATATATATGAGAGAGCGTATTTGTTAGTGTTATAAAAGGTTTTGATATTGTGTTAATTTACTCTGTTTTGTATTTATAAATTCTGGTTGGTGCATAGGACGCTATGACATCAATAGGGATTTCTAAACACTTAATAGGACAGACCAACACAATATTTGTTTTGAATAAAGATGAATGAAATAATTTTGCCTATTATATTTTCTATATATAAAATATTTTTTTTATAAATGATATATATTTGTTTGTAATATAATGGTTGTTAGGTAGTGAAATTTATGAATATTGGTTGGAAATAAGATTCTACAATAAAATAAATGAAAATTGGAATTCAGAACTCAAGTTTCGGGGTATTTGAAAATTTCTTTCAAATGATTTTGGAATAATAGTAATATTATTTAGAAGTATTTTCTGATATAAATATTTCAATATGATTTGAAAGAATTGCATTAAAGAAACTTTGAAAGAAATAAGTTTTGTACTTCCCTCTTTATCGTTGGAAAATAATTTCGGTGATGAGTGCACGCATCATCGACATTCATTTTCGAGTTTCTAAGTGGGAATGCCACTGTAGTAGTTTTACTGCAGATTTATTTTGGTAAAAAAATATAAATTTTAAATTGTTTAAATATAATTGGATATATAATTTGTTAGTATATATTTATCTATTATTTTAAAAAAATTTGAAATTAAACCCGGTATTTAGTTCTTAAGTTCTGTTAATGAATAGTTTCAATTATGGTAGTTAAATGGAATATAACTAATTAATAATTGGAACCTCTAATTAAAATAAGATATTAAATGCTCGGTTATAAATGAAATTACAAGGAAGTTGAAAGTAGTAACCTATAAAACGAAAGATATGATTATTGAACGTTTAAATTATTAAAAGAAATAAGATAGACTTGTATAGTTTTCAATCGCATTCTCAAAAAGCATATATACAACTTACCAAAAGATTTAAAAGTTGAAATGTCTGATAAGAAAATGTAATGGAAAATTTACAAGTAAGACTTATGTAATAGAAAGGTTCAATGAATTACTTTTATAAATAAGAATTTGATGTTATAATGGTTATTAACTTAAGTTATGATTGAAATGCTACTAATTTAATGTAATAGAAATGTAAGTATTACAAATAAACGATAATAAACTTAAGTAAATGTGTAACAACCCGTAAGTTTTCGATAATTTAATAAGTTGATTTAATGAATCTTGTTATTTAATTTTGGAAGAAATAAAAAGTTGTAAGGTAACAAATTTAATACAGGAAAACGAACATAAATATTGAATTAATTTATGAATTAATAATAATAAATAGTAATTGAATAAAACCAATGTTTTGTAAGTAATTATAATATAGTTTGGAAATGATAACTTATAAAAGTATGATTAAGAGTTGGTGGCAACAACTATTATAAGTTACCGATATATTTTTAATCCATTAAATTGAATTGGAATCAATTGCAATAAATCTAAATAACATATTATGTTAATGTTAATTAAGGTAATATATGGAAATAATGTTAATGTTATTCATAATCGGACAATTTGTTGAATTGAAAGAATGGAAATAAAGATTTATCAAATTATTGGGATTTGAACTATAATAATTAGATTTATTGCAATTAAATGAAATTAAATATCTAAATATTACGTTAATTGAAATTAAGATGGAGTTTGAGAATATTAATGTAATAAAAATGAACTAATGATAATTTTACCCATAAAATGAAAATTGATTCAATAACAAGATCTAGAAATCAAATATATGGATTAATTGAGAATTTAAACTTATAATTACTGAAGTAATTGAAATTGAAATTAAATGCTATAAATTGTGAAATGCCCAATAATAAGTTAATAAGAGAATTTTTTTAAAGGATTTAAAATTACTAAATAATCCAAAGTTATAGAAATTAGAAATAACGATAATTGAATGGAAATGTGATTTAATTCAACTTAATATTTATTTAATTAATGTGAAATTAGCCATTTTGGCCACTGACTCAGATTTCGACGAAACCTGTTTCATCAGATCCGTGACAGTGAATTATTGTAGGATTTCAAGTTTCGTAACCAGCAGACTTGTCGTTTGATCGTTCGGGCTTGAAACGCCTAGAAATAAATTAAATTGAAATCAATTTGAAATAACTTGATTTTAGTATGACTTCTTCATACGATGGAATTTGGACTTGAAACCTGTTCCATTGATTTAAAAATATTATAAAACATATATTTTGATATACGGGTTGACCCATTTTCATTACGGAGTCGAAACGGTCTTTTCAGGTCATTATCGTTTAATTTTCCGAACCAATCAAGCCCATTTGTTCTATTATATTTTGCCTATGTATGTCTTTATAAACCCTAACAGCCTTTCTATTTATCATTTCTATACGTATAGAAATTTTTGTTGCTCCTCTTCCTCAATGGCAGACAGACCCTAAAATTCACAACCCAGTTTCAATTCAAAATTCAACTTCAAAATTCAAACCCCTCAATATATATCAAATTATATACATTATGAAGCTCATGAAGAGCGCATCTCAATTCTATGGTTCGTTTTTCAATTCGAATTATCGGTTGACTAGAAATTAACGGAGAAGTATCAGCCGTTCATCAAGCCACGATCAACCATGGCCGATCGTCGGTCTGGGGATACCAGGCTGTGGAGGGCAATGAGCGTTGTCCATCGGTGAGGTTGGTTTGGCGTAGCGACGGCTGGATGTGGCTATAAAATTTGATTAGGTCAAGTAAACATCGACGGTGGCTGCGTCCATTTCATGAACGATGGTGATAGAAAGGGGCGTTGCGGTGGTCGCAGGTGTGTCGAAGGGGTGGAGGTGAGCTTGTCTTCGATGTCGAGGCCTGGCCGATCGCTTATAGGCCTGCACGATGAGGAGGAGCATGGCGGCTAGGGTTTCGGTAGGAATTGGGAATGTGTTTTTCATGATGAAGGAGCGCTGACGTGGAATTCTCTCTAGTTCATTTTTTTAATTTTATTTTCCCTATTCTAAATCGTGTAATCTTCTAATGATTATAACTTTCGCATACGATGACCGATTAACGTGCGGTTTCTTTTGTTAGGATCGCATTAGAATTTCAGACATTTTGACTCTAGTTTGGACCAATTCTAAGACTATTCAAAATTTGGATTTAAATTGGATTTAAATTCAATTTAAATTCAAAAGGTGAGTGTTTTAACCCACTCACAACTTCTAAATTTCTTATGTTTGTTAAATTGATGTATGATGTCATTAGAAATTTATTTATGACTGTTTGGCATATTTTGAATCAACATCTCAGTTTATTTGAATTTATTTGGATAAAATAGTTATTAAATTTACTGTTGACTATAAACTGCCGGTAAATACCTGTTATTTGTTATTTGTTCTATATGGATGTTATTGATTGAATTGGATGATGATTGTGATAAATGTTTGATGATTGATATTGGATGAATGGATGTTGTATTTTATATTGTTACAGACTGCAAGTTGTTATGGATTTTTATTTCATTCGGGATTGCGGTTTGAAATGATATATAACTGCATTTATATTTTAAGTTACGGATTGAAATGATAAATATCTGTATCACTTGACCATAGGATAGAAAATTATATACAAATACCGTGGTCTATATATATATATATATAAATATTTTGAAATGATTTCTATGGTTTTGTAAAGAAATATATGGGTTTATATAAATATTGATTTCAGATATTATATAAATGTTACTTTATATATATAGTTAAATTCTTGATTTTTAGCTATGTATAAATTTGTTTGGTATAAAACAAGTTTAAAAATAAAGATTGATTTTATTAAAATGTAATATGGTTAAGTAATTATATAAATTATATTTTATATAGAGTTTATAATGATTTTAATAAAATTAAGGCCGAGAAGATAGATTTGAAATTGATTTGAAATTGTATTTAGTGTAGAAATTTATTAAATGAAACCAATTTGGAACTTATGGAATTTGAGATTAGTAAAGGATATGATTTATAACTTGATCTTGTTTAAGGTGAACTAAATAAATGTTTCAAGTATAAATAAATTGAAGGAAATATCTAGTTATTTGTAATTTGAGTTTTATTTAAATGATAATGGATTTATTATGTAAATATTTCAAAAATAAATAATAGAAAATTGAATTGTTGAATCGTAATTACCAAACTTAGTTTTGATATTGTTGAATACTTAAAGTTTGAAATATATTGATTTTGAAATGGTTTATTTTGTGGATCAAATTTGGTTTGAAATAGATAAATTTGGGAAAAATTTATTTGGAAACTAAATTGAATTGAAATTTATGATTGGGGATTTGGTTAAATATAAAATGTAGAAATTCGAGTTGTGTGGAATTTGAGTTGTGAAATTTAAGAAGCTATTTTATTATATAAATTATTTTAAATATTCAAACCATTTAAGTGATGGAAGTTATGTTCAAAGTTATGAGTTTGAAGGTACTATAATTTGAAAGTGTTATAGTTAAGTGTTTTGATTTTGAAATGTTATAACTTTGAAAGTGTTATGATTTTAGAAGAATATATTTGAAATGAAAATGATCTCGTATTGATTTGGGTTTTGAAAGGGCAATGATATTTGGTTTTGGTTTTAAAGTATAATTATTTTGAAATGACCGCGGTATAATAATAACGTTTGGTTGTTAAAGAGACTGGGATCGGAAGTTTTCATACTCTCTACGATCTTCGAAAACCACTTCAACAACCGTGTACGCGGTGGAGATTCCAGAATGAAGCAGGATAGTGGCGGCATTTCCTTTGAGGTATATACATGGACCCGACTCCCGTGAGTTGGCATAAAGTGGCTAAAATAGGAGCGATCGACGGGCTAAGAAGGTAGCACATTTTATCGGACACACTACTTCGATACGATTCTATTACTTTGTGATTGATTGGGGCCCTTTTTATTTTGGGGTTGTGGCTCGAGGTGGGCGGTAGTAGCTGCTGCACGTTACCACCGGTCCGAAAGCATAATTGGTGTATCTACCGTAGCATTGTCCAGTTGTGCCATGTCACCTACCGTAGCACGCCTTGTACGAGTTTGATTTGTGTCGTACCTATGGAGTATCCTCTGGTAGCCTCCCGCTCAGGAGGCATTACGGTAGTGTATAGACTACTGACACTATTTATGTGTTAAGGTGGAAAATGTAAAGCCTTAATGCTATTTTAAAGTAAGTTTATTTTACTATTAGACATTATTATAATAGCGTATATTACAACATAGTAAATAGTTTAACAGATCCTTAGGAGATGTAAAATCTCGAACATCTCTTAAGTTACTACACTCACGTTAGATACTGGATAGAAGATGTCAAATCCCGTAAACATCTCTAACGTCGTTCCACTCATATTATTTACTGTTGATTTAACTTACATAAGATCTTTTAGTTCTGACTCGAGTGTTTTATCTTTTCAATTTGCTCGGGTTAGTCTGAGCATTTCAGGATTCGAAGACTTTATTTCTGGAGGACGAAGATAAAGATTGTTTTACTATTATTTATTATATTATTCCACTACATTCATACTGTTCCGCTGCATTGTTATTTATTTTTCTCTGGTATGTGTAACTCTGATTCTATGTTGTATAAGTATAATCAAATGTTTTTGTAAAACAACTTCATGAACTATTATTTGATTATTATATTTTTTTCATTCCGCTGTGAGATTCTGTTTTGTTTTATTTCTTTCTCTGTTTTTCTTATTTACCCCAACAACAATCTGCCCTTCTATATGGTTTAAGTCTGAAATGTGTGGTTTATCGTCGATTTAAAGCATACAAAAAGGTGGCATGTTACATTTGGTATGAGTGCTTTGGTTTAGTGATAAACCTTAGCTTTGTGGGGTCTGACTCTTTATTAATAGGGTTGTAATACCCTAAGATGAGTCGCTGAGTGTATATATATGGGAGAGTATATTTGTTAGTGTTATAAAAGGTTTTGATATTGTGTTAATTTGTTCCGTTTTGTATTTATAAATTCTGGTTGGTGCATAGGAAGCTATGACATCAATAGGGATTTCTTAACACTTAATAGGACAAACCGACACAATATTTGTTTTGAAATACAGGTAAATGAAATAATTTTGCCTATTGTATTTTCTGTATATAAAGTAATAAATTTTTATAAAGGTTATATATTTGGTTGTAATTTAAAGGTCGTTAGGTAGTGAAATTTATAAATATTGATTGGAAACAAAATTTAAAGAAAATAAAATAAATGAAAATTGGAAATTTTAGAACTTAAGTTCCAGGATTTTGAAAATTTCTTTCAAGGATTTTGGAATATAATAATATTGTTTATAAGTAATTTCTGATATAAATATTTCAATATAGTTTGAAAGAATTATTTTAATGTAAATTTTGGAAAGAAATAAGTTTTGTACTCCCCTCGCTGTCGTTGGAAAATAATTTCATTGATGAGTGCACACATCATCGACATTCATTTTCGGGTTTCAAAGTGGAAAGGCCACTGTAGTAGTTTTACTACAGATTTATTGATAAACAAATATAAATTTTAAATTGTTTTAAATATAATTAGATATATATTGTAACGACCGGAAATTTTCGATCCCGAAAATTTCAGATAGTCATGAAAAAGAAGAAAGAGGTAGAAGAATAGAAAGAATGGAAACACCAACATCTCACATTCGCAGCGGATAAAATATAATAATAAATAATAACAGTTTACAAAAGAATATTATATCTGTTGATTACATTTTAATACATCAGAGTTACACATATGTACAGACACTGGATATACACAATTACCATGCCTCAGATATACAATAATATAACACAGCGGATACACTCCATACGTTCTTGTCGTCTAGCTCGCTTGCTGATCTCCAGAACGTCCTTACCTGAAAATATGTAATACTCGGTCTGACCCGAGCATTACATCGAAGTAACACCCGGGTCAGGCTGGAAACCAGCGTGAGTAAACCCATCTAACATGTAATACAAAAGTATACGACTCATATAAACCCGGGGTACGTATATCAATTTACAATTTCATAGGTTGCTATAGGCATGACTTAATTCACAAAGCGATTAAGTGCCAGAACTTAGATATATGGTCCAATTTCACTTAAATCATTCCATTACACCCTCTTGATTTCACGTATCAATTTGTAAAGAATCGAAGGGGTTTCGGGTATTAACTAATATCGGACTATGGTCTCTTTGAATTCAGTTCACCATAACACAAATTATTCAAGTGAAATGCAATTCAACTTTAAATAAAAGATGTCACCTTACTCAGCAATTCATCCTTGATAAATAACCACATTATCAATGCCCACCCAAACACATCATATCACGAACCATTTCATATCAGGGGTATCAATCAATTCATGGCATATAAACAATCACTTATCATACATAAGCAAGATGATCAATCACACCATCTCGAATAAATCTAATTAACCATAATTGAATTAAATCAATTACCTTTAAGTCCTGCTTATTAATTACAACCGAATTGATTTACCATCCCATAATCATTCACCTTTAATTACATTAAGATTGTCATCATTATCTAATTACTTCCATTAAGTAATTATGCTTAATCACATTTCATGAACGATTATCCTTAATTAATTGCAGTCATTAATCAACCCAAATTACTCATAAACAGTAATTACTCTTCTGTAATTACTTACTTAAGTAATTATCCTCTTACTTAATTATTAATCCTTTTTGATTAATTACTCCAAGTGATTTATTCTTAATTACCTATACTAAGTAATTACTCTTTTATTTCTTCCAATTAAATAATTCCTTTTAATTTATTACATACTGTAATTATGAATTGCTTCACTTAAATCTCGTCAAGTATTTATATTTAATTAAATCTCCAAGAGTTTACCTTTAATTAATTTACAAATTAGTTTCAATCGAGTAATCCATCCCTTGATTACTCTTAAACCCAATTAATAAATCTTAATTGCATATTATTTATTCTTTAACCATTAATTTATAAACCTTAATTATTGATTAACACAACTTAATTACCAATTAAGTATTCCTCAGTTACGAGTTAATTAATCATTAGTCCTTAGTTAATTAAATTACTTAATTACTTAACTACTAATCATTCGTTAATTAACCATAAGTAGTTAATAACAAATTTATCTATCAATTAATCATTAATTAATCCAACTCTAATTGCAAATATAATTTAATTATTCTTAATTACTTTCTAAAATAATTAATTAATATTAATTATTCAATTTAATTAACATTAATTATTTACATTTTAAAGAAAACTTCTTTAAACTTTGAAAATAAATTTATTACTAACCACAAACTTAATTGTTAATTAACTTTATATTTAACTAAAATAATTAACTTGTATTAAGGTTTTAACTTAACTTGTCAAACACTTCTTAAGTTTTCAATGCTTAACAGTTGTAGAAACCAAATTTACTTAACTTCATTCTTTTCCCTTTTATTTATTTATTTTATACTGCAGTTTGAAGAAAAACCCGAGACCTCCCCTGCTAAACTTCGAGTATCACTTCGAGTTGCCACACAGTTTCACTCGGGTCACTCTCGTTTCCTCTCACACTCTCCTTCTTCTCCCCTTTTTATTTTATTTCCAGTATGTATAAATTAACTTAAGTATAAATTAAACCACCAGGTAACTATCTCACGCTCTTGTCCCCCAAACTCGAAGCAACCACCCAGCAAGCTCGAGGAACAACTGGAGACCGAATCCTTATCAACGACACTGACACTGTCATCATAACGTACATGTGCACGGCAGCACCACCTAGCTCCGGCGAACACCTACGCCTCAGGAACATAACAAATCACTCACACACTCGAAATCTAGGTTCGAATTGCCTACAGAAATTTCGAATCGACATACAACAGTTCGACCGAAATGCAAAGCTCAATCCAATCAACATGATCACCTCGCCACCGCCCCTCACTCCACCGGAGACGCCTAAAATTCAACCACACCACGACAACACGACAGGCTTTCACCCTCCAGAACCTCATTACACTCGATCATGTGTAGGCGACGAACTCATCTCGTTACTGACGTGCTAAAAAACTTGAAATGAAACCCTAAACTCGCTTCAAGTCGAAATTCCTGGCATTCAAAAAATTTTCAAGTATTTTCCTATGTTCGTGGATCATCATGCTAGCTATACAACAAATTTCAGCAGCTAAAATTTGTTAATTCAATAGAAATCGATGAAATTGCATTTTGAGTTCATATAAGAACTGAACCATTTATACTCACCTAAAAATCATCGTTCTTCTTTTAAAAATCTTTCCTTTGTATACTTAATCAAGATATGAAATCAAATTCAAAATTTAAAACATTCGAATTTTATCACATGATTCCCTTCCCTGTAAACTTGAATGTCCAGTACCTATAACACACTGTAACTCCTCAAACAAAATCTCAAACCCTGTCTTTGGTTCAAACAAACTTATTTAATTTAAATTCCTAAGTTTAAATTATTTATATGAAGTAGTATTTAAGGTTTTCTCTGATTCCTTTACTCAATGGCTTGAAATGTTGAAGAACATATCAGAGTATAACTTCCAGTAAACAGCAAAGCAACACAGAATTTCATATTTACTAAAAGTAGCAAGCACAAGATTTCCATAAATCAATTATCAAGATTTAATCTTCAAGATGGTGTGTTTACTCACCTGCAAAATTTCTGAACAAAGGACACTTCTTGTTTTCCTTTTTCAAATCTGAAATATGAAACTGTCTTTAATCTTTTTTTAGTTCTTGAATGTTTTTAGTTTGCATTAAATTTGAGTTTGCTTGCTTTTTTTTCTCTCTCTTTCTTATTTTTTTTTCTTTCTGAACGAACCAAGTGGTTCAGATGTAAACATATATATAAGATATTAGTATGTTTGAGGGAGGTATTATCTGGTCAATGTTCTTCATCTTTTCATTGATCAAATTTTGTTTTCTAGCCTACAATTTTTTTTTTGACTAAAGATATTTTTATGAATGGAGGCTATTTCGGCTGAGGAGATATTAGTAAGTACTTTTGTTTCTCATTTAGTTTACATATCATAATTGTGTTTGCCTGTGTATACATATGTATATTTACAATTTGCTGTATGAAGATATTATGTTTGAAAGTATCCACTTGCAGGCAAACACTTAGCTTATATATACAGGTATCTTGTTTATAAATATTTGTCTTTGTTGACTTCTAGCTTGAGCTTCATATACTGTTTTGCTGATATTTATTCCTTGCACAAAGATTCTTTTTTTATTATCTTTTCTAGCTTGAACAATACATATACATATGTTTGTGTTATTTTATTTTATATCTTAACTATCACTCTTTAAATTATATTCATATGCTTTACACAATATTTATACTTAAATTTTATATTGACAGAATTTGATGTTATTTTCAGACATTATCATCTATATGTATTTTTATACCAAATGCTAACAAGATAAAGTATTTTGATTCAATTATATAAGATAGATTTTATTTTAAATATTTTTAAGAGATTTTATTTTAATTTTTCCGAATCAATTTTCCCTTTTCAAAATACAAACCTATATAAACAAATGGCAATATTTCCAAAAGTCATATCCATTTTAAAATGACCAGTTTACATTTTATTTAATTGGATTAAATATTTATTAAAATAACAGGGCCAAAATCCAGGGTCTTCACATATATATATATATAAATTGTAAGTATATACATTTATCTATTATTTTAAAATGATTTGGAGTTTAACCCGGTATTTAGTTCTTAAGTTTCTGTTAATTAATAGTTTCAATTATTGCAGTGAAATGGAATGTAACTAATTAATAATTGAAACCTCTAAATGAAATAGGAGATTAAATGCTAAGTTATAAATGAAACTATAAGAAAGTGAATTTGTAACCTATAAAACAAAAGATATGATTATTGAACGTTTAATCTATTAAAAGAAATAAGATGAACTTGTATAATTTTCCATTACATTCTTAAAAAGAAGATATAACTTACCAAAAGATTTAAAAGTTGAAATGTCCGATAAGAAAATGTAATGGAAAATTTACAAGTAAGACTTATGTAATAGAAAGGTTCAATGAATTACTTTTATAAACAAGAATTTGATGTTATAGTGGTTATAAGCTTAAGTTATAATTGAAATGTACTATAATAAAATGTAATAAAAAAGGGTTTAAGGTAAATAAGAAATTATAAATTTAATTAATAAGTTGATTTGTTGAGTAATTAATTGAACATGAATTTTATTAATAAATGAATGTCAATAAATGAAATTAAGTAGTCAATAAATGAATATAATGCAATAAAAAGAAACTGACATGATATGAATAAATGAAAATGAGATTTTCTAAGAAACGAATAAAAGTAAATGAAACTGTAAGAAATAAAATGTAAATTAAAAAGATAAATTATTATATGAATGAAAAAGAAGTGAAGCAATAAGTGTTATGAAATAAAATTGATAAGAATGAACTTGATCTATTATTTAGAATTGTTGTTGGTTTGGTTTATGGTTGGTTGGGCAAGGATACTTTAATATTGTTTGGATGTATAAATAATCTATTTAGTTTCATCTAGGACTGTTGAGTAAATGGTGCACTTAGTAGTTTATTTTCCATTCTGTATAATTTAAAGTTTTAAACCCGAACAACTATTTGTCTTGTTTGCTATAGATATATGGATGGTTGATTTTATTGACTTCATATGATGGTTGTATGTTGTGATTTCAAGTGATTATTATTGGTTTGTTTGTTAGTGGTTGAAACAACTTTAAATATTTAATTTTATGTAATTATTAACTCTTTCTAGACTATATAAGTGAAATACAGGTTATGGAAGCAATTGCTACTGCTTTTGGTTTCATAAATAAGCGTTATTTGCCCAACAAATAGGTACGTTTTCGGATTACGGTTTTATAGCGTTATTATATTGTTTTCCCGTATTTGGATATATTATTTTAAAAAATATATGTTATATATTGATATATTTGGTATTATATTTTTCTTCCGAGCCTCTCTGACGCAGCGGAAATAATAAACTTGACGTGCTAATAATGTTTCGATAACAATAGACGCAAACTTTCTTCCTCACGAAATGAATTCGTGTCAAGTAAACCTAGTAGTACGATAAATGCCCAAATCTGTTGATCTCTCGAGATACCGGATTCTAGCTATCTTCAACACATTGATCGCGTACGATGTCGCGTTAAAAGATCTATGATTCTTCGACGTTGATCTCGCGCACGAGATTCCGTGAATCGGCTTCAAATTTGTTGATTCGAGCGCACTCGAATATCCGAAGATGGAAGAAGAAGGAGATCACACTCAACTTCAACAAAAGTGGCAAAAAGCACACAAACAAATTTTATTCAAAATTCAACTCCTTTTACAAATGACCAACACCCAACACTGGTGCACACAGGCGACCAACGACCTAAGCATAACAACACACGACCTATCATCAGGCGACTTATAACTCCATGCGACTTAATAACATAACAATGTATGAGTTACAACACATACAACAACGACATAAGTACAACGACATACGACTTAAGAAATTATAACATATTCGACATAACACCATATGCGACTTAACGACATAGCACGGCTTCAAGAATCTTGAGCGACATAACACTGGAGCGACCTAAGAAGATAGCACAATTGAGCGACTTAAAAGAACAAGCGAAATAAGAGAACTGCAGCAGTGTTAACGACTTAAGGATTTGCGACATATGCGACCTAACTCTTTAGGTCGTAGCTCGTTAGGTCGTGGCTCGTTGACAACCTAAAGAAATGTGGTAGTAGTGGTTTGGCGCGACTCGCTAGGTCGCTTATCCGGTTGGCTGAGCGACTTAACTCGCTAGGTCGCCGGCGACGTAAGGAATGGCGCGACTCAAGGCCTAACTCGTTATCCTGGTGCACTGCTTCATCCTCCCCTCGTATCTCGCTAGGCCGTAACCCGCTAGGTCGCTGGCGACTTAAGGCACGCGACCTACGACCTAAAGCATGATGCGCTAAATCATCCTCCTCTGGTTGAAAAGAATTCGACCCCGAATTCACACTTTCCTCTTCTTTGACGCGCTTATCGTCATGATATGGAATCAAGTGTTTGACGTTGAAAATGTCAGCAGTATGGATATGATCCGGCAATCTCAACTGATAAGCGTTTTCATTAATCTTCTTTACGACTTCCAAAGGACCAATCTTTCTAGCAGCTAGTTTGTTGTACGTACCAACAGCAAATCGATCCTTGGTCAATACTGCATACACAAAATCTCCTTCCTTAAATTCAATATTTCGTCGTTTAATATCTGCAGATTGCTTTTATTTCTCCTTCGCCTTAAGAAATCGTTCCTACACAACCTTGTGACATTCTTGCAATTCATTCACCAAATCACTAGCTCGTTTGATCACTCCTTTCTGCTGTGGTATTACAGATAAATCCAATGGTCCTTTAGGAATAGTTGAATAAACAACCTGAAATGGACCGAACCCAGTGCTTCGATTAACTGCATGGTTGTGTGCGAACTCAGCTTGACACGGCTTGGAATCCCAACTCTTCAAATTATCATTCACGAGGCATCTCAATAGAGTACCCAGGGATCTATTCACAACTTCTGTCTATCCATCCATTTGTGGATGATAAGCACTACTAAATTTCAACTTTGTCCCGACCATTCTCCATGGACTCATCTAAAAATGACTCAGAAAACTTGTGTCTCTATCTGATACGATAGATTCAGGCAACCCATGAAGACGATAGATCTCTTTGAAGTATAACCGTGCAACATTAACTGCATCTGCCGTCTTCTTGCATGCAATAAAATGTACCATTTTTGAAAAACGATCAACCACCACATAGAATCATTGCCACGTTGCGTTCTTGGCAAACCCAACACAAAGTCCATGCTAACACCCACCCATGGCTTAGTAGGTATCGGCAACGACAAATATAAACCTGCATTTGTCGCGGTTCCCTTTGAAACTTGACAAATATGGCACCTCCAAACAAACCTTTCAACATCTTTCCTCATTGACGGCCAAAAATAAGATTTTGAGATCAACTGCATAGTACGGTCGCGGCCCACATGTCCTTCCTCATGCAATTCTTTGATAATCTTCATTCGCAAACTGCATTCTGGAATAGACAACTGATTTCCTTTGAATAGAAAAACATCAATCAGCATATATCCATCCATGCTTCCCTGTTTGACATTGTCTAAGATGTTAGAAAAATAAGAATCTGATGTAAGCAAATCTGGAAGTAAATCAAAACCCATCACCTCTACTCGCATGGTTGTCAGTAAATTATTCCTCCGACTCAATGCATCGGCAACGCGATTAGTTACACCAGTCTTATGATTGACGACGAATGTAAATGGCTGCAAATAAGCTATCCACAATGCATGCCTAGCTGCAATTTTATCCTCCCCTTGCAAATGTTTCAATGCTTCATGGTCCGTATATAAAACAAATTCTTTATGGAACAAGTAATGTCTCCAATGCTTCACAGCCTACACAATAGCATAAAACTCCACATCATAAGTGTTGTATCTCATCTTTGCTCCAGAAAGTTTTTCACTGAAATAGGCAATTGGACGGCCCTTCTGACTCAACACTCCTCCAATTCCAACCTTCGATGCATCTGTATGTAACTCAAATAGTAGTTGAAAATCCAGCAACACTAGAATCGTTGCTGAGGTTAAAAGTTCCTTGATTCGCTCAAAAGCAAATCCTGCCTCTTCTGTGCATGAAAACTTCTTTCCCTTCATGCAATCTGTAACAGGAGCCATCACACTACTAAAGTGCGGTATAAATCTTTGATAAAATGAAGCTAACCCATGAAAACTTCTGACTTCTATTATAGTTTTGGGTTGTGGCCAATTTTTGATCGTGGCAACTTTACTCTGATCCACTTGTATTCCCCCCTCAGACACAACATAACCCAGAAATAAAACACTTGGTGTCATGAACACGCATTTCTTCGTTGCTGCATAGAACTGTTCCTGACGAAGAATAATTAACACCTTCCGCAAGTGTTGAATATGCTCCTCTATGCTTGCACTATAGATCAAGATATCATCAAAATAAACAACAACAAATTTCCCAATGTAAAGTCTGAAAATTTGATTCATCACCCTCATAAATGTACTTGGTGCATCCGATAGACCAAACGGCATAACCATCCATTCATATAATCTTTCCCGAGTCTTGAATGTTGTCTTCCATTCATCACCTGGTCTAATGCGAATCTGATGATAACCACTCTTAAGATCAATCTTTGAAAAGATTACAGACCCACTAAGTTGATCCAATAGATCATCAAGTCTTGGCGTAGAAAATCTGTATCTGACAGTTATTTTGTTGAGTGCCCTGCAATCTGTACACATTCTCCATGAACCATCTTTCTTCGGCACTAACAAAGCTGGTACAGCACAAGGACTGAGACTTTCTCGAACACGCCCTTGCTCAAGCAATTCTTCAACCTATCTCCTCAACTCTTCAAGCTCTTTCGGGCTCATACGATAATGTGGCCTATGCGGTAAAACAATACCTGGCACTAGATCAATCTGATGTTGTATATCTCTCAGCGGCGGTAATTCCTTAGGCAATTCTGTAGGAAAAACATCTTCAAATTCACTCAACACAGGTCTAACCTCCTCAGGAATTTCCACATCTTCAATGGCTTCATACCCGATCAACATAAACATTTCAGCACTATCTTTCACTTCTTCAACAAATTCTTTCGAAGATAATAGGCTCATTGATTCCACCTTCTTCTCTGCTTTTCTTTCACTTTGTTCTTGCTTCTTAGGAACCAAAGTAATTTGAGTACCTTCAAACATGAAGCTGTAGCTGTTGGTGCGACCATTATGTTGTACAGCTCTATCATATTGCCATGGTCTTCCCAATAGTAAGTGACAAACATCCATGTCAGCAACATCACACCATATATCATCTTTGTATTTCTTCCCAATAGAAAATGTAACAAAAGCTCGCCTTCCCACTTTCACTTCTCCACCTTTCTTCAACCATGCCAGTTTGTAAGGTCTAGGGTGTTTTTCAGTCTTCAAGCTTAACTTCGTAACGGCTTCTTCAGAAATAATGTTATCACGGCTTCCCGCATCGATAACAAACCGACAAACCTTTCCCAAAATAGTACATGTAGACTGAAAAATATTGCTCCTCAACCAACTAGAATCATTCTCTTGCTTTGGCGTTAAACAAGACCTCCTCATCATCAAGTTACATCCTTCATCTCCTGACACAACTTCTTCATCATCATCAAACTTTGATGGTTGAGAATAATCAATCTCAGCTTCCTCATTCTCATACTCACATTCCTCTGCAACTAAGGTTCTCTTCTTTGGCTTTGTACATTCATTACTTTTGTGGCCAAACTCCTGACAATTGTAGCACTTGATACTATCATTGACCTTTGCTTTAGCGGCTTCTTTGACAATTGGTTTACCGACTGCTTTGGAAATATTAGCACTACTGCTAGCACCCTTATTTTGATTGTTGGAATTCGTAAACACACCACCTCCTTGTCTCCCTTGTTTCTCCCAAGCTAAGGCTTTCTGATGTGCTTCAGCAATAGACAATGGATTAAACATATTCACCATGTCTTGAATCTGCATTCGTAACCCTCCAATATATCTAGCCGTTAGCTGTTCCTCGGTCTCCATAATATCATTTCTTGCAATCAGTTGATAAATTCATCTGCATAATCATTCACTGTCCTTGTTCCTTGTCTTAAATTCTGCAATCGTTGATACATAAGAGATTGATAATTGTACGGTAAGAAAGTTGCTTTCATCATCTTTCTCATCTTCTCCCAAGTGACAACTTTCGATTTTCTCATTCTCTCCCGAGTTAGTTTAGTTTGCTGCCACCAAGCCATAGCTCTTCCCCTTAGCCTTGTCGCAACTAATTGAACTCTTCGATTCTCAGGCATTTCCTTGAACTCCAAAATTTCTTCAACATTTGACAACCAATCAAGAAATTCTTTTGCTTGCATACCACCTTTGAATTCTGGAATTTCCATCCTCATACCTGATTCCCATTTACGATCATTCTCTGAATCAAGATATCGATTCCGGACTTGGTCTCGATCTCGATAATGAATACTTCCTCTATCACCATATTCCTCAAAATCATATGTACTTCGATATAGATCTCGTCCATCTATGTCTCTATAATCACGCATGGCCCTTTTATCATGTCTTTCAGCATCACGATAAGGATCATCTTCAAACCCCTGATGAGTTCTTATCTCTTCATTTCTATACTCATGGTGTTCTCTTCTCATTGAAACTGATGATTCTCTTCTATCTTGATAAGATTGTGGTGACATTCTCCTTTTGTAACAACCCGCATATTTAACGATTTTATATTTAAATGTTTTATTTAAATATAGCATCGTTAGTCGAATTTTGGGTCCGAAATGTTACTTTCTGCAAATGGCCGAATTGGGACTCGAAACCATTTCCATTGATTCCAAAATGGCATTTGCGATCTTTTTGAGTGTAAGCTTTGATATGTTTGGAGTAAGTCGAATTTTTCTGTTTGCTAAGTGGGCTTTGGGTTTGGGTTTCATCCAAACTGTTCTATTAACCTCAACTCAGCCCTTCTCTCCTTCCATTCACTTATTCATTTCATAAAAGCTTAAGCAAAAACTGAAATGTGGGAAGAGAAAGGAAATTAGAAACTCCTAGCCCTAAATCCATTTGCAAACTACAAATTCTTGCTCCAAAATCAAAGAGAAGCCATTGGTAAGTTCTTCTTCATCTTCTCCAACTCTTCTCTTCTTCAATTTCAGAAAATTTCCTAAACCTAAATTGGGAAATATGTGATTCTTAGATTGAAGCTTGTTGAGTTGAAGTAGTGTTTGGTTGGTCTTCTCCTTGCAAATTGAACTCCTTCTTCTTTGTTTTGGGTTAAAGGTGAGTTTTGAACTCACATCTACTTCTTTTGATTTCATTGATGTTGGGTATGGATTCCTAACACTTGTTCATATGCTTTTGCTTTCGATTTGGATTGTTTTGGTGAAATTGCCAAATTATGATTTTTGAAGCCAAATCTATGTAAAACCCTATATGGTTGATGTTTATGTTGTTCGGAGTGTTTGGGTGTTTCGTTAAGGTTGGGTAGTCGTTTGACGTAAGCCCATAATCAACACGCATCCGATTGCTTTCGATTTGTTTGGCCATAGTTGGCCCAGGTTCAGGAAATGCCTGAACATTGAGTTTCAGACGTCTGAAATGCCTATTTCAGACGTCTGAATATTGTTCAAGGGAAATTTTCATCCCCATATTCAAACGTCTGAAATTATATTTCCAGACGTCTGAATTGCCAAAATTTCGACCAGAAAGGAAATAGGCAAAATATTGCCTATTTCAGACGTCTGAAAACTTAGATTCAGACGTCTGAATCCTCTTTTGAAAAAGAAGTTGATTTCCAGATTCAGACGTCTGAACCCCTTCTTTCAGACGTCTGAACCTGCTGTTTTTTTGCCAACTTGCCTTGTTCGTTTAGTTTTCCAAATTTAATCAACGCTTGTTGATTCCAACTAGTTGCTTATGCGTATTTGACCTTGATAATTCCTTTTTGAATTCATTCACGGGTTTTTATAAATTATTTCTTCAAATTGTATTAAAAGTTCGCTTCTCCGATTTATAAATTCTATTTAAACCACACATACAATTTCGAACTTCGAGCGAAGTGGAAGGGTGATTAAATGGTTGGGAAAAACACGGACCATGAATCTGTGCGTTTATCCTTTCGATTAATTCCCGACCTATTCAATTGATCGTTTTAACCTTCGGGTTTGGTTTACCGATGATATGAGGTGAACTTTGTACTGCTTTGAGTGTGAAAGTGGCTGACGGATAGTAAACCGTTTAGTGCGAACGAGTGGTTATGGGACATACGTCAACACTTTTCGGATTCCTTTTCGAGAGTTGTGACACATTCCGCCAGTTAGTGGTGTCCAGTACTGGGTCTCTGACCTTCACCACTATGGTTTGTTGCCTTCGGGTATGTGCCTTCGGGTTTGTGCCTTCGGGTTTGTTGCCCTTTAGTATCGCTTCCGATGTTGGTCGTTATGAGCCGCATGGGTGATATTGGGTTGCCCTTTGGTATCGCTTCCGATGTTGGTCGTTATGAGCCGCATGGGTGATATTGGGTTTGGAGTCTTCGGGCTCATGGATCCTTGTTTGTACAGTATTGAGCTCGAGCAATTTTATGATGTTTCATTCATATGTATACCCCTTGGTATCGCCCTTCGGTGTTGGTCATTATGAGCCGCATGATGCGTAACGTTTACCTTGTGGAACTTGTATACCTTATGGGTATTTGTTATTTGCCTTTTGTCTTGTTTTGGGATATTCTTATCCTTTGTTTCTATATGTTGCCGATCATATGAGGCTTATTATCATATGATTCATCTTTTGTTAGATGATTGTGTTATCTCTTTTAGAGATATCTATTATGCATTGTAACCTTGCAGGTTTATTGTTGTTCAGTTTATCTAACTGATTTGTTTAGCTAGACTGACCCGTGTATCTTATACTCGGGTCAGGCCGAGATGTTTCAGGTTAGGTGCTTTTGGACTTAGCCTATTTTGCTTCCGCATGGACTATTCAGCTTGTTCCTTTTTGTCATAGCTTTTTGTGTAGTCCTATTTTGTAGTAACTCTGATAGTTATTCTTTTGACTCGTCTGTATATTGTGGTCTGCTATACCACTTGACTTGTATTGTTTTGTAAACTCTGTTGTGTATCGATATATGTGTATATGATGATTTACTGTTCTATGATGTATATTACATTTGAGTTATTATATTCTGTTCTGATAGATCCAACCACCTATGGTTTTGTTTTAATTATTCATTGGGTATGTCGAACTGGTTGGTATGTTTATTGTCGATGTATTCAATAGATAATTAGAGCAAGGCTATAGATGGTCGCTCCCAACCAGCCTTATTCTCCGTGTTAGTTGACGGCATTACCTTGTAGTGTCCTTGGCTAGCGTGGGTATAGAGGTGGGGCATCACAGCGTGGTATCAGAGCTGAGTTCAGAACAAAATATGATAATCACAGAATAGATGCACATATTATGGTACATCAAAGTGTACAAGTGATATAAATCTTTGAATCATCGTGTCTCTTTATTCCATCAAGGTTAGATAGAATTTGGGAATACGTCTAGGAATGCATTTTATTCCGTAGTATTCCGTATTGCAATATCTACCTTGTGAATAATCTTGTTCTTATCTTACCTTCAACATATGGCTGGAAGAGGCAGGGGACGACGTTCGGGTGCTGGGCAATCCAGTGGCTCACATACGGATGGCGTATATATGTCTGCTGATCAGTTTTTGGAGTTGTTTAGGAGCACTCAGCCACCAGTTCCTCCTCGAGTGTCTCCACCTCGCAAGTCTGCCTTTGCACGTCAGTGCAGTGATTTTTCTCATCTTGGAGGAAAGCCGTTTAAGGGCTCCGAGTCTGTTCTTGAAGTCCAAGCTTGGCTTCGCACGTGCGAGCGTATCTTTTCTCGCATGGATCTTTCTGACCATGATAGATTTCTTGTGACTTCTAGTTTATTACAAGAGCGTGCTCTTGATTGGTATGAGCTTCTTGTAGCCGAGATTGATGAGTCTACTCTTTCTTGGACTCAGTTTCGGGAGCGATTTGAACTCAAGTTCGTTCCTGAATCTGAAAAAGTTTTATTGACCCGTCGCTTCCTTGAGTTGAAGCAAGGGAAATCTTCTATTTCTGAGTATGTCGCATCGTTCGAGGCTTTATCTCAGTATGGTCTTGAATTTATCAGTACTTCTTATAAGAAGAATTTGAAGTTTGTTTCTGGTCTTAAGAAATATCTTAAGAAGTCTTTGTTGCTCCATCTTAAACTTTCTTTTGAGGAGTTGGTTGATTCGGCACTTCATCTCGAGACCGTCGAGAAGGAGTGTGATAGTGATGTTGATGTTGAGGTTACCAAGAACCGCAACAAGAGGCCGTTTTCAATTCAGAAGAAACCTTTTTCTTCTAAGAAGAAGAAGACCGGTGGTCCTAGCTCTCAGCCTCAGTCTTCCGGAACACCTTTCGTTCGAAAGTGTTTTAATTGTGGTTCTTCGGATCATATTATTCGAGCTTGTCCTAAGCCTCTCTTCTGCCGTTATTGCAAGAAGGAAAGTCATCATGTTTCAGCTTGCCCTACTGTTCCGGCTAGTGCCAAGTCTAGCAGACTTTATGCTGCTAAGGCTTCTGAAGGTCCTTCTCAGTCCAAAGGTACATCTTCATCTATTTTGGAAGGTTCTATTTTATTTCATGACCATAGTATACGAGTTCTTTTCGATACGGGTGCATCACATTCTTTCGTATTGAAAAAGCTCGTTGATGATTTATCTTTGGATGTTTCTTGTTTGATTACTTCCTTAAGGATTGCAAATCCAATTTGGGGATCCGCGACCCTTAGTTTGTTTTGTGATGATGTTGAGATTGTTTTATGTGACTTTTCTTTCCGTGCGAATCTGCACGTTATTTCTTGTCTGGGATTCGATATGATTTTGGGTATGGACTGGCTAGTGAGATATGATGCCAGGATTATTTGTTCGGAGAGGATTGTATATCTTCGACATCCGGATTCGCCTACTCAGTTATCTCTTATTCTTTGGAATGTAGATAATTCCGAGATGGCTTTGTATTCTCTTGACTCGCGAGATGATGATGATATATCTCGTATTCCAGTTGCTTGTGACTTTTCTGATGTTTTTGAGCCTGTATCGGGTTTGCCACCCAAACGGGCAATTGAGCTCCGCATTGATCTCATTCCAGGCGCGCAGCCAGTTAGTCGTCCTCCCACGAGGATGTCTACTAAGGTAAATGAGGAACTCAAAAAGCAGCTTTTAGAGCTTGAGTCCAAGCAGTTGATTCGGTCCAGTTTTTCTCTGTGGGGATCCGCGGTCGTCTTCGTGAAGAAGTCTGATGGAACTCTTAGGCTTTGCATTGATTATCGCAAGCTTAACGAGTTAACCATCAGAAATAGGTATCCATTGCCTAGGATCGATGACATGTTCGATCTATTGAGTGGTGCTAAGGTCTTTTCTCAGCTTGACCTTGCCACAGGTTTTCATCAGTTACGAGTCGCGGAGGATAGCATACATCTTACAGCTTTCCGCACTCGATATGGTTCTTTCAAGTGGCTCGTTATGCCGTTCGGTTTGACGAACGCTCCTGCTTTCTTTGTTGATCTCATGAATCGGGTATTCCGAGAATATCTCGATAAGTTCGTCCTTGTGTTCATTGATGATATCCTTATTTATTCTAAGTCTGAAGTTGAGCATGCTAATCACTTGAGAATTGTCTTGAGTATCCTCCGTCGTCATCAGCTTAGAGCCAAATTCTCCAAATTCCACTTTTGGGAGAATAAGGTTGAGTTTTTAGGCCATGTTGTATCTTCCGATGGCATTTCTGTCGATCCCTCAAAGATCGAAGCCATCCAGAATTGGAAGAGGCCTGAAAATGTTCATGAGATTCGTAGTTTCCTTAGATTGGCGGGTTATTACCGTCGGTTCATTAAGAACTTTTCCCGTGTTGTGCTTCCTCTCACTTGCCTTACTCGGAAAGGCATTCGTTTTGATTGGTTCGACAAGTGCGAAGCTTCCTGTTTGACATTAAAGGAACTTCTCACTAATGCTCCTATCCTTGTGGTTCCCGAAGGAAATCATGACCTTGTTGTTTACACCGATGCTTGTGGTAGTGGTCTCGGTGCTATTCTTATGCAGAAAGATCGGGTAGTTGCTTATGCTTCTAGGCAACTGCGTCCGAATGAAGTTCGCTATGCCACTCATGATCTTGAGCTTGCCACCATTGTCTTTGCCTTGAAGATTTGGCGACATTATTTATTAGGCGAGCGCTTCATTCTCTATACCGATCATAAATCTTTGAAGTATTTGTTCACTCAGAAGGAACTCAATATGAGACAACAGCGTTGGCTCGAGTTTCTTGCCTCTTATGACTTTGATATCCAGTATACCCCTGGTAAGGGTAATCGTGTTGCAGATGCGCTTAGTCACAAACATTCGGCTGTTATTTCTATGATGTTTGCCGAATGGGATGTTCTTGAGACTCTATCTTTTTGTGAAATTCGTGATCGAGGTTCATCTTTTGATTCTCCTATTCTCTTATTTAGTTTGGGAGCTCGACCTATTTTATTGGATCGTATTGCCGATGTCCAGCGGCGTGATCCTGAGTTGTTGCATCTTATTCAGCTTTGTGAGTCTGGATCTTGTGACGAGGCGTTGCAAGATTTCAGCATTGATTCTCATGGGTGTCTTCGTAAGAAGAACCGTCTTTTTGTGCCTTCTGATCTTGCACTTAGGCATGACATTCTTGATGACTGTCACCGTTCTAAGTATACCATTCATCCCGGTAGTAGCAAGATGTATGCTGATATGCGTCGTCTTTATTATTGGGAAGGCATGAAGCGCGATGTGGCGAGTTATGTGAGCAATTGCATAACTTGTCAGCATTTTAAAGCCGAGCATCAGCGTCCTTCGGGTCTTCTTCAGCCTCTTGAGATTCCATTGTGGAAATGGGATTAGATTTCTATGGATTTCATTGACGGCCTACCTCGTTCGAGATCTGGCCATTCTAGCATTTGGGTTATTGTTGATCGCCTCACCAAGTCTGCTCATTTTGTCCCTATTAAGTCTAATAGGACTGCTTCGCTTTTGGCTAAGTTATATATCAAGGAAATCGTGAGACTTCACGGTATTCCTAGTTCTATTGTGAGTGATCGTGATCCTTTATTCACGAGTGATTTTTGGAAGAGTCTTCAGCAAGCTTTGGGAACAAAGCTTAATTTTTCTACAGCTTATCATCCGCAGTCTGACGGACAGACTGAACGGGTGAATCGTATCTTGGAAGATCTTCTCCGTATTTGTATTTTTGATTTCGGTGGTAGTTGGGAGGATCACCTACCTCTTGTAGAGTTCTCCTACAACAATAGTTTTCAGTCTAGTATCGGTATGGCTCCTTTCGAAGCCTTATACGGAAGGCCATGTCGATCACCTTCGTTTTGGTTGGAATCTGGGGAGAAGCCTATTCTTGGCCCGGACTTCGTTCGTCATGCTTCTGAGAAGATTGATCTTATTCGATTGAGAATGAAAGAGGCACTGAGTCGTCAGAAATCCTACGCGGACAACCGTAGGAAGCCTCTCGAGTTCTCGATCGGCGATCTTGTTTTTATTCGTGTTTCTCCTTTGAAGGGGGTTATGCGTTTCAGTGCGACCGGAAAATTGGCTCCTCGCTTTATAGGACCATTTTCTATTACTGAACGTATTGGCCCTGTGGCTTATAGAGTTTCACTTCCAGCTCATTTATCTGGCATTCATGACGTGTTTCACGTCTCGCAACTTCGAAAGTGTCTTCGGGAGTCGGATTTTGTTATTACTTCTCCTGATTTGCAAGAACTTGAGATCTCACTGGACTTATCTATTGTACAGCAACCTATTCGTGTGCTTGACACGGAGGTGCGACACCTTCGGAACAAGGACGTGCCGCTCGTTAAAGTTCAATGGTCCGCTAATCCCAATGACTGTACTTGGCAAACCAGAGAGTATATCTAGCGATCTTATCCGGGTTTTCTATCTTTGCTTGTCGATGGTGAGATTATCTTTTTGTTTCCAACTTGTTTCCTTCTCTTTTGAATGTTTTATGTATGTAGTTGTTACAAATATCGTCTCTAGGAATTGCGGGGACGCAATTTTGTAAGGAGGGGAGATCTGTAACAACCCGCATATTTAACGATTTTATATTTAAATGTTTTATTTAAATATAGCATCGTTAGTCGGATTTTGGGTCCGAAATGTTACTTTCTGCAAATGGCCGAATTGGGACTCGAAACAATTTCCATTGATTCCAAAATGGCATTTGCGATCTTTTTGAGTGTAAGCTTTGATATGTTTGGAGTAAGTCGAATTTTTCTATTTGCTAAGTGGGCTTTGGGTTTGGGTTTCACCCAAACTGTTCTATTAACCTCAACTCAGCCCTTCTCTCCTTACATTCACTTATTCATTTCATAAAAGCTTAAGCAAAAACTGAAATGGGGGAAGAGAAAGGAAATTAGAAACTCCTAGCCCTAAATCCATTTGCAAACTACAAATTCTTGCTCCAAAATCAAAGAGAAGCCATTGGTAAGTTCTTCTTCATCTTCTCCAACTCTTCTCTTCTTCAATTTCAGAAAATTTCCTAAACCTAAATTGGGAAATATGTGATTTATTTTTAGATTGAAGCTTGTTGAGTTGAAGTAGTGTTTGGTTGGTCTTCTCCTTGCAAATTGAACTCCTTCTTCTTTGTTTTGGGTTAAAGGTGAGTTTTGAACTCACATCTACTTCTTTTGATATCATTGATGTTGGGTATGGATTCCTAACACTTGTTCATATGCTTTTGCTTTCGATTTGGATTGTTTTGGGAAATTGCCAAATTATGATTTTTGAACCCAAATCTATGTAAAACCCTATATGGTTGATGTTTATGTTGTTCGGAGTGTTTGGGTGTGTCGTTAAGGTTGGGTAGTCGTTTGACGTAAGCCCATAATCAACACGCATCCGATTGCTTTCGATTTGTTTGGCCATAGTTGGCCCAGGTTCAGGAAATGCCTGAACTTTGAGTTTCAGACGTCTGAAATGCCTATTTCAGACGTCTGAATATTGTTCAAGGGGAATTTTCATCCCCATATTCAGAAGTCTGAAATTATATTTCCAGACGTCTGAATTGCCAAAATTTCGACCAGAAAGGAAATAGGCAAAATATTGCCTATTTCAGACGTCTGAAAACTTAGATTCAGACGTATGAATCCTTTTTTGAAAAAGAAGTTGATTTCCAGATTCATACGTCTGAACCCCTTCTTTCAGACGTCTGAACCTGCTGTTTTTTTGCCAACTTGCCTTGTTCGTTTAGTTTTCCAAATTTAATCAACGCTTGTTGATTCCAACTAGTTGCTTATGCGTATTTGACCTTGATAATTCCTTTTTGAATTCATTCACGGGTTTTTATAAATTATTTCTTCAAATTGTATTAAAAGTTCGCTTCTCCGATTTATAAATTCTATTTAAACCACACATACAATTTCGCACTTCGAGCGAAGTGGAAGGGTGATTAAATGGTTGGGCAAAACACGGACCATGAATCTGTGCGTTTATCCTTTCGATTAATTGCCGACCTATTCAATTGATCGTTTTAACCTTCGGGTTTGGTTTACCGATGATATAAGGTGAACTTTGTACTGCTTTGAGTGTGAAAGTGGCTGACGGATAGTAAACCGTTTAGTGCGAACGAGTGGTTATGGGACATACGTTAACACTTTTTGGATTCCTTTTCGAGAGTTGTGACACATTCCACCAGTTAGTGGTGTCCAGTACTGGGTCTCTGACCTTCACCGCAACGGTTTGTTGCCTTCGGGTATGTGCCTTCGGGTTTGTGCCTTCGGGTTTGTTGCCCTTTAGTATCGCTTCCGATGTTGGTCGTTATGAGCCGCATGGGTGATATTGGGTTGCCCTTTAGTATTGCTTCCGATGTTGGTCGTTATGAGCCGCATGGGTGATATTGGGTTTGGAGTCTTCGGGCTCATGGATCCTTGTTTGTACAGTACTGAGCTCGAGCAATTTTATGATGTTTCATTCATATGTATATTCCCTTGGTATCGCCCTTCGGTGTTGGTCATTATGAGCCGCATGATGCGTAACGTTTACCTTGTGAAACTTGTATACCTTATGGGTATTTGTTATTTACCTTTTGGCTTGTTTTGGGATATTCTTATCCTTTGTTTCTATATGTTGCCGATGATATGAGGTTTATTATCATATGATTCATCTTTTGTTAGATGATTGTGTTATCTCTTTTAGAGATATCTATTATGCATTGTAACCTTGCAGGTTTATTGTTGTTCAGTTTATCTAACTGATTTGTTTAGCTAGACTGACCCGTGTATCTTATACTCGGGTCAGGCCGAGATGTTTCAGGTTAGGTGCTTTTGGACTTAGCCTATTTTGCTTCCGCATGGACTATTCAGCTTGTTCCTTTTTGTCATATCTTTTTGTGTAGTCCTATTTTGTAGTAACTCTGATAGTTATTCTTTTGACTCGTCTGTATATTGTGGTCTGCTATACCACTTGACTTGTATTGTTTTGTAAACTCTGTTGTGTATCGATATATGTGTATATGATGATTTACTGTTCTGTGATGTATATTATATTTGAGTTATTATATTCTGTTCTGATAGATCCAACCACCTATGGTTTTGTTTTAATTATTCATTGGGTATGTCGACCTGGTTGGTATGTTTATTGTCGATGTATTCAATAGATAATTAGAGCAAGGCTATAGATGGTCGCTCCCAACCTGCCTTATTCTCCGTGTTAGTTGACGGCATTACCTTGTAGTGTCCTTGGCTAGCGTGGGTATAGAGGTGGGGCGTCACACCTTTCTCCCGAAACTGAAGGTGAAACTCTTTTTCCACTATGGTGCGAAACTGGTGAAGTTCTCCTTTGACTTTGATTCATGTCTCTCATCAACTTCTCTAACTTTCCAATACCTTCATCAAACTTTTTATTGATATGCTGCTCCATCTGCTCAGCTTCTTGTCTTCTACATACATCTTCAGCATTTTGAAATCGATTAGTACGTCAACTAGGCATGATCTTCAAACAATCTCGGTTCCGATCTAACTTGGCTTTAACTCGTCTTTGACTTAGCACAAACTTGATTTAACTCGGCTCGGCTTTGAACTTAGCTCGGCTCGGCTAGCTTTGTACGGCCTTGATCTTACTTAGCTCTGATACCAAACTGACGCAGCGGAAATAACAAACTTGACGTGCTAATAATGTTTCGATAACAATTGACGCAAACTTCTTCCTCACGAAATGAATTCATGTCAAGTAAACCTAGTAGTACGATAAATGCCCAAATCCGTTGATCTCTCGAGATACCAGATTCTAGCTATCTTCAACACGTTGATTACGCACGATGCCGCGTTAAAAGATCTACGATTCTTCGACGTTGATCTCGCGCACGAGATTCCATGAATCGACTTCAGATTCGTTGATTCGAGTGCACTCGAATATCCGAAGATGGAAGAAGAAGGAGATCACACTCAACTTCAACAAAAGTGGCAAAAAGCACACGAACAAATTTTATTCAAAATTCAACTCCTTTTACAAATGACCAACACCCCTATTTATAGAAGTTACAACACCCAGCACTAGCGCACACAGGCGACCAACGACCTAAGCATAATAACACACGACCTATCATCAGGCGACTTATAACTCCATGCGACTTAAAAACATAACAATGTACGAGCTACAACACATACAACAACGACATAAGTACAACGACATACGACTTGATAGATTACAACATATTCGACATAACACCATATGCGACTTAACGACATGGCACGGCTTCAAGAATCTTGAGCGACATAACACTGGAGCGACCTAAGAAGATAGCACAGTTGAGCGACTTAAATGAACAAGTGACATAAGAGAACTGCGGCATAGTTAACGACTTAAGTATTTGCAACATATGTGACCTAACTCTTTAGGTTGTAGCTCGTTAGGTCGTGGCTCGCTAACGACCTAAAGAAATGTGGTAGTAGTGGTTTGGCGCGACTCGCTAGGTCGCTTATCCGGTTGGCTGAGCGACTTAACTCGCTAGGTCGCCGGTGACATAAGGAATGGCGCGACTCAAGGCATAACTCATTATCCTGGTGCACTGCTTCATCCTCCCCTCATATCTTGCTAGGCCGTAACTCGCTAGGTCGTTGGCGACTTAAGGCACGCGACCTACGACCTAAAGCATGATGTGCTACATCACTCTCCGTACAAAGGAGACTCTGCCGAAATTTTTCTTTAATTTTGGACTTAGAAAAAAATTTAAAAATGTTTTCCAAACTTTATTAATTTGAGTATAAAAAGATTTAATAGTTATAAATTGGTATTTTTGTTCAAATTAATTAATTTTGTAAATTTATTTGTTTATAAAGTAAATATTTTTGAATAAGATGTATTGTTTACTCAATTCTTTCTTTTTCCCTTCTTCTTCCTTTTCGGAGACGAAAATTTTTGAGTGGGGGAGAGTGCAACAACCCGTAAGTTTTCGATAATTTAATTTTTTAATTTAATGAATCTTGTTATTTAATTTTGGAAGAAATAAAAAGTTGTAAGGTAATAAATTTAATAAGAGAAAACGAACGTAAATATTGAATTAATTTATGAATTAATAATAATAAATAGTAATTCAATAAAATCAATGTTCTATAAGTAATTATAATATAGTTTGAAAATGATAACTTATAAGTATGATTAAGAGTTAGTGGCAACAACTATTATAAGTTACCGATATATTTTTAATCCATTAAATTGAATTGGAATCAATTGCAATAAATCTAAATAAAATATTACGTCAATGTTAATTAAGGTAATATTTGGAAATAATGTTAATGTTATTCATAATAGGAAAATTTGTTGAATTGAAAGAATGGAAATAAAGATTTATCAAATTATTGGGATTTGAACTATAATAATTAGATTTAATGCAATTAAATGAAACTAAATATATAAATATTACGTTAATTGAAATTTAGATGGAGTTTGAGAATAGTAATGAAATAAAAATGAACTAATGATAATTTTACCCATAAAATGAATATTGATTCAATAACAATATCTAGAAATCAAATATATGGATTAATTGGGAATTTAAACTTATAATTACTGAATTAATTGAAATTGAAATTAAATGCTATAAATTGTGAAATGCCCAATAATAAGTTAATAAGAGAATTTGTTTTAAATGATTTAAAATTACTAAATAATCTAAAGTTATAGAAATTGGAAATAACGATAATTGAATTGAAATGTGATTTAATTTAATTTAATATTTATTTAATTAATGTGAAATTAGCCATTTTGGCCACTGACTCAGATTTCGACGAAACCAGTTTCATTAGATCCATAATGGTGAATTATTATAGGATTTCAAGTTTCGTAACCATCAGACTTGTCGTTTGATCGTATGGGTTTGAAACGCCTAGAAATAAATTAAATTGAAACCAATTGAAATTAATTTGAAAAAACTTGATTTTAGCATAACTTTTTCATACGATGGAATTTGGACTTGAAACCTGTTCCATTGATTTTATAATATTTTAAAACATATATTTTGATATATGGGTTGACGGATTTTCGTTCCGGAGTCGAAACGGGCTTTTCGGGTCGTTATCGTTCAATTTTCCAAACCAATCAAGCTCATTTGTTCTATTGTGTTCTGCTTATATATGTCATTATAAACCCTAGCAGCCTTTCGATTTCTCATTTCTGTACGTACAGAAATTTCTTTTGCTCCTCTTTCTCAATGGCAGACAAACCCTAAATTCACAACCCAGTTTCAATTCAAAATTCAAACCACTCAATATATATCGAATTATATACCGTCTTGAAGCTCTCGAAGTGCGCATCTCAATTTTGTGGTTTATTTTTCAATTTGAATTATTGGTTGGCTAGAAATTAATGGAGAAGTATCGGCCGTACATCAAGCCAGGATCAACCATGGCCGATCGTCGGTCGGGGGATACCATGCTGTAGAGGGCATCGAGCGTTGTCCATCGGTGAGGTTGGTTTGGCAAAGCGACGACTGGATGTGGTGATAAAATTCAATTAGGTTAAGTAAACATCGAGAGGGCTGCGTCCATTTCACGAACGATGGTGATAGAAGTGGCGCTGTAGTGGTCGCAAGTGTGTCGAAGGGGTGAAGGCGAGCTTGTCTTCGATGTCGAGGCATGGTCGATCGCCTATAGGCCTGTGAGATGAGGATGGATCACGGCGGCTAGGGTTTCGGTTGGAATTAGGAATGCGTTTTTCAAAATGAAGGAGCGCTGACGTGTTGAATCCTCTCTGGTTCATTTTTTTATTTTATTTTCCTTCTTTTAAATCGTGTAATCTTCTAATGATTATAACTTTCGCATACGATGACCGATTTACGCACAGTTTCTTTTCTTAGGATCGTATTAGAATTTTAGACATTTTGATCTGGTTTGGACCAATTCTGAGATTGTTCAAAATTTGGATTTAAATTGGATTTTAATTCAATTTAAATTCAAAAGGTGAGTGTTTTAACCCACTCAAAACTTCTGAATTTCTTATGTTTGTTAAATTGATGTATGATGTGATTAGAATTTTTTTAATAAACGTTTGGCATATTTTGAATCATCATCTCAGTTTATTTGAATTTATTTGGATAAAATAGTTATTAAATTACTATTGAATATAAACTGCGAGTAAATACCTGTTATCTATTATCTGTTCTATATGGATGTTATTGATTGAATTGGATGATGATTGTGATAAATGTTTGATGATTGATATTGGATGAATGGATGTTGTATTTTATATTGTTATAGACTGCAAGTTGTTATGGATTTTTATTTCATTTAGGATTGCGGTTTGGAATGATATATAACCGTATTTATATTTTAAATTACGGATTGAAATGAAAAATATCCATATCACTTGACCATAAGATAGAAAATTATATACAGATACCGTGATCTATATATATATAAATATTTTGAAATGATTTCTATGGTTTTGTAAATAAATATTCGGGTTTATATAAATATTGATTTCAGATATTATATAAATGTTGCTTTATATATATAGGTAAATTCTTGATTTTTAGCTATGCATAAATTTGTTTGGTATAAAACAAGTTTAAAAATAAAGACTTATTTTATTAAAATGAAATATGGTTAAGTATTTATATAAATTATATTTTACATAGAGTTTATAATGATTGTAATAAAATGAAGGCCGAGAAGATAGATTTGAAATTGATTTGAAATTGTATTTAATGTAGAAATTTATTAAGTAAACCAGTTTGGAACTTATGGAATTGAGATTAGTAAAGGATACGATTTATAACTTGATCTTGTTTAAGGTGAATTAAATAAATGTTTCAAGTATAAATAAATTGAAGGAACTATCTAGTTATTTGTAATTTGAGTTTTATTTAAATGATAATGGATTTATTATGTTAATATTTCAAAACTAAATAATAGAAAATTGAATTGTTGAATCGTAATTACCAAACTTAGTTTTGAAATTATTGAATACTTAAAGTTTGAAATATATTGATTTTGAAATGGCTTATTCTGTGGATCAAATTTGGTTTGAAATCGATAAATTTGAGAAAATTTTATTTGGAAACTGAATTGAATTGAAATTTATGATTTGGGATTTGGTTAAATATAAAATGTAAAAATTCGAGTTGTGTTGGATTTGAGTTGTGAAATTTAAGAAGCTATTTTGTTATATAAAGTATTTTAAATATTCGAACCATTTAAGTGGTGGAATTTATGTTTAAAGTTATGAGTTTGAAGGTATTATAATATGAAACTGTTAGAGTCAAGTGTTATGATTTTGAAATTTTATAACTTTGAAAGTGTTATGATTTTAGAAGAATGTATTTGAAATGAAAATGATCTCGTATTGATTTGGGTTTTGAAAGGGCAATGATATTTGGTTTTGGTTTTGAAGTATAATTATTTTGAAATGACCACAGTGTAATAATAACATTTGGTTGTTAAAGAGACCGGGATCGGAAGTTGTCATACTCTCTGCCAACTCCAAAAACCACTTCAACAACCATGTACGCGGTGGAGATTCCAGAATGAAGTAGGATGGTTGCGGCGTTTCCTTTGAGGTATATACGTGGACCCGACTTCCGTGAGTTGGCATAAGGTGGCTAAAATAGGAGCGATTGACGGGCTAAGAAGGTAGCACCTTTTATCGGACACACTCCTTCGATACCATTCTATTACTTTGTGATTAATTGAGGCCCTTTTGATTTTAAGGGTGTGGCTCGAGGTAGGCGGTAGTAGCTGCTACGCTTTACCACCGGTCCTGAAGCGTAATTGGTATATCTACACAGGCATTGCCTAATTGTGCCATGTCACATACCCTAGCGTGCTTTATACGAGTTTTATTTTTGTCGTACCTATGGAGTATCCTCTGGTAGCCTCCCGATCAGGAGGTATTACGGTACTATATAGACCACTGGCACTATTTATGTGTTAAGGTGGAAAATGTAAAGCCTTAACGCTATTTTAAAGTAAGTTTATTTTACTATTAGACATTATTATAATAGCGTATATTACTACATACTAAATAGTTTAACGGATCCTTAGGAGATGTAAAATCTCGAACATCTCTTAAGTTACTGCACTCACATTAGACACTGGATAGGAGATGTCAAATCCCGTAAACATCTCTGACGTCGTTCCACTCATATTATTTACTATTCATTTAACTTACATAAGATGTTTTAGTTCTGACTCGAATGTTTTGACTTTTCAATTCGCTCGGTTCAGTCTGAGCATTTCAATATTCGAAGACTTTATTTCTGAAGGATGAATACGAAGATTGCATTACTATTATTTATTATATTATTCCACTACATTCATACTGTTCCGCTGCATTGTTATTTTGTTTTTCTCCGGTATGTGTAACTCTGATTCTGTGTTATATAAGTATAATCAAATGTTTTTGTAAAACAGCTTTATGAACTGCTATTTGATTAATATATTTTGTCATTCCACTGTGAGATTCCGTTTTGTTTTTTTTCTTTCTCTGTTTTTCTTATTTACCCCAATAACAATCTGCCCTTTTATATGGTTTAAGTCTGACATGTGTGGTTTATCATCGATTTAAAGCGTATAAAAAGACCGGATGTTACAAAATGGTTGAAGCTATTTATAAATAAAATAAGTAGAAAAGATGAGTACTGTAAATATATGATTATCGACTTAAGTTAATGTATTGATATGCTAAGTAATTGAATCGCACATGAATACCATAAATAAATGAATAAATGAAATTAAGTAATAAATAAATGAATGTAAATTGAAAATTTGTGAGAAATAAGTGTAAATTTAAAGGATAAATCTTATATGAATGAAAAAGAAATCAAATAACAAATGTATGAAATGAAATTAATAAGAATGAACTTGATCTATTGTTTCAAATTGTTGTTTGTTCGGTTTATGGTTGTTTGGGCAAGGATACTTTAAAATTGTTTGGAGGTATGAATAATCTATCTAGTTTCATCTAAGAATATTGGGTAAATGGTGCACTTAGTAGTTTATTTTTCATTATATACAATTTAAAGTTTTTGAACCCGAACAACTATTTGTTCTGTTTGATATGAGTGGATAATTGATTTGTGTTGATTTATATGACAATTGTATATTGGTTGCAAGTGACTGTTGTTTATATTGATTTGTTTGTTAGCAGGTGAAACAACTTTAAATAGTTCATTTTATATAATTATTAACTCTTTTGGATTATATAAATGAAATACAGGTTATGAAAGCAATTACTACTGCTTTTGGTTTCGTAAAATGAGCGTTAATTGCCCGACAAATAGGTACGTTCTAGGATTACGGTTTCCTAGCGATATTATATTGTTTTTCCCGTTGTTGGGACATATTATTTTGGAAAATATATGTTATATATTGTTTTATTGGTATTATAATTTCTCCCAGACATCTCCATACAAAGGAGACTCTGCCGAAATTTTCCATAAATTTTGGACTTAGAAAAATTTTGAAAAATGTTTTTCAAACTTTTATTAATTTGAGTATAAAAAGATTTAATGGTTATAAATTAGTATATTTTATTCAAATTAATTAATTTTGTAAATTTATTTGTTTATAATGTTAATATTTTTTAATAAGATGCATTGTTTACTTAATTCTTTCTTTGCTCTTCTTTTTCCTTTTCCGGGACGAAAATTTTTGAGTGAGGGAGAGTGTAACGACCCGTAAATTTTCGACTATTAAATTTGTTTAATTTAATAAGATTTCGGTAAAATTTGTGAATTATTAATGGAAAAGTATATTTTATTCATAAGATAAAATAAAGGAATGAAACCAAGTTGGATAAATTAATTGAGATATTAATTATAATAAATGTATTTACTGACAAATTCAATATAATTGAAATTAATAAGGAAAGATGGAAATTTGAATATATTGATGTAATGATAGACAAACTAATATTAATTAGGTTTATAGAGTAAAATATACTAGATAAAAAGGTTTGAATAGAATCAAATCAGTTTATTTAAGTGGAATTCAACCTATAACAAATGGATTAAACGGTAAGTAAATGAAATTAAATACTATGTTAATTGAAATTAGGATGAAATGGGAAATAGTAAAATAATAAAATAAATAATGATGATTATACTCATAAAATGATAATTGGTTGAATAACAAGATTGAGAAGTCAACTAAATGGGATTTCTTGGAATTCCAATTGATAATTAATGAATTTATTGGAATTGGAAACTTGACATTGTAGTCGTTGAATAAATTAACTTTAAATGGACATAGAAATTTGTCATAAAGGATTTTAAATCACTAAAGTAATCCAAGATGATAAAAAATTTAAATCAGAGAATTCGAATGAAACAGTAATTTAATTTAATTTAATATTTATTTAATTGATTAATTGGGAAACAGTCATTTTGGCTACTGACTCGGATTTCGACGAAACCAGCTTCATCGTATCCGTAACGGTGAATTACTGTAGGATTTCAAGTTTCGTAACAATCAGACTTGTCGTTTGATCGTATGGGCTTGAAACGCCTAGAAATAAATTAAATTGAAATCAACTGAAATCAATTTGAAATATGTTGATTTTAACGTACCTTCTTCATACGATGGAATTTGAACTTGAAACATGTTCCATTGATTTTTAAATATTCCAAAACATATATTTTGAAATATGGGTTGACCTATTTCCGTTCCGGAATCGAAATGGGCTTTACGGGTCAATTAGCGTTCAAAACCCAAATCAATCGAACCCATCTGCTTCTATTTTGTCTGCCTATATATATCTTTATAAACCCTAGCCTTTCTATTTCTCATTTCTTTATGTATAAATACTTCTGTTGCTTCTTTATCCCAATGGCTGAAAACCCTGAATATTCCAATCCAATTCCAATTCAAAATGCAATAACAAAAAGTCAAACTCCTAATTACCTATCAAATTTTATATGGATTCGAAGCTCTCGAAGAGCGCTTGTCAATTCCGCTCTCCGTCTTTCAATATGGATTTTTGTGTGGCCAGAATTCGAGGAATAAACCTCGGTCGTTCATCGCTTGTTGATCGACATCATCTGATCGTCAGATAAATGGTATCGTGACATAGAGATCGATGTATGGAATGCATCTATGCTATTTGTTTGGCGAATCGACGGCTTGATCGATCGAATTAATTCGTTAAAGTTTAGCTTCGTGGACGGCGGCTGTGCTTATAGTCGCAGCGATCGGCGTTGTGGGGGGTGGGGTTTCACATGGGGAGGATGGCACGCGATCGGCTGAGGAGGCACGATTTGCTGAGGGGGCGCATTCGGTATAGGGTTTGGCGGCGGCTCAGTTTTGCAACACCTCGTGAGTAACTAGGTTTCGAACAGTTTTGGAAGAAGGTCGGCGTGGCTTCATCTGATTTGTTCGCGGTTTCTTTTTTTTCTTCTTTATTCTGATTTAATTTCAAATTCAAACATTCTAAGTATCATTACTTCCTCATACATTGTCCAATTTATGCGCAGTTTCTTTTGTTAGGTTTGTTTTCAAATTAGACATTTTGGTGCTGATTTGGACCAATTCTGTAACTATTCAAATTTTGGGTTTAGATTGAATTTAAATTGAATTTAAATTCAAAAGGTGAGTGTTTTAACCCGTTCACAACTTCTAAAATTTCTTATGTTTGTTAAACTGACTTATGATGCGATTAGAAATTTATTTATGACTGTTTGGCAGGTTTTAAATCATCATCTCAGTTTATTTGAATTTATTTGAAAAAAATAATTATTTAATTTATTATTGAATATAAACTGCCAGTAAATACCTGTTATTTATTATCTGTTCTATATTGATGTTATTGATTGAATTGGATGATGATTGTGATAAATGTTTGGTGATTGGTATTGGATGAATGAATTTGTATTTTATACTGTTATAAACTATAATTTGTTATGGATTTTTATTTCATGCGGGATTGTGGTTTGAAATGACATATAACCGTGTTTATAATATAAATTATGGATTGAAATGATAAATATCCGTATCACGTGACCATAGAATAGAAAATTATATACAGGCCCCGTGGTCTATATATAAAAATATTTTGAAATGATTTCTATGGTTATGTAAAGAAATATATGGTTTTAGATAAATATTGATTTTAGATATTATATAAATGTTATTTTATCCTTGATTTTAAGCTATGTATAATTTGTTTTATTATAGAATAGGCTTAACCATAAGTGTGATTTTTATTGAAGATAATATGGTTAACTATTTAAATTATATTTTAATATAGAGTTTATAATGACTTAAATAAATTAAGGTTGAAAGATAAATTTGGGATTTATTTGAAATTAAATTTATTTAAGAATTAAACTCAAATAAATTGATGTGAAATTTATTAAATTTGAAATTTTAGAAGGTATGATTTTATAACTTGATTTTTGTTTAAGATGAATTAAATGAATATTTCAAGTATAAATAAGTTGAAGGAAATATTTAGTTATTTGAAATTTGAGTTTTATTTAAAAGATGATGGATTTATTAAGTAAAATATTTCGAAACTAAATAATAGAAAATTGAATTGTTGAATCATAGTTACCAAACTTAGTTTTGAAATTGTTGAAAACTTAAAGTTTGAAATGTATGAATTTGAAATGGCTTATTTTGTGGATCAAATCTGTTTTGAAATCGATAAAAGTTGGAATATTTTATTTGGAAACTGAATCGAATTGAAATTTATGATTCAGGATTTGGTTAAATATGAAATGTAGAAATTCGAGTTGTTTTGGAATTGATTTGTGAAATTTAAGAAGCTATTGTATTATATAAGGTATTTTAAGTTTTAAACCATTTAAGTGGTGGAAGTTATGTTTCAAAGTTATGTGTTCCAAAGTATTATGATTTGAAAGTGTTATATTTCAAGTTTTTTGATTTCGAAGCGTTATAACTTTGAAAGTGATATGATTATGGAAAAAGAATATATTTGAAATAAAAATGATATTATATTGATTTGGGTTTTAATAAAAATGATATCATATTGGTTTGGTTTTTGAAATGGAAATGATATCGTAATTATATGGTTTTGAAAAGGATATTATATTCTAGTTTTGAAGTATAAATTATTTTGAAATCACCACGATGGTATAATAATGTTTAGTTGTTAAAGAGACCGGGATCGGAAGTTGTCATACTCTCTGTCGACTCCGAAAACCACTTTAACAACCGTGTACGCGGTTGTAACATCTCGCCTTTTCGTACGCTTTAACTCGACACACGTGCTAATTCAAACCATACGGAAGAGCGGATTGTTATGCGGTAAGTAAGAAAAAGTAGAGAAAGAAAAAGAACAAAACCGAATCTTGCAGCGGAACGATAAAATATAATAATCAAATATACAGTTCATGAAGCTGTTTTACGAAAATATTTGATTATGCTTATACAATATATATCAGAGTTACACATACCAAAGAATAATAACAATGTAGCAGAACATTTTGAATGTAGTGGAGTACTATAATAAATAATAGTAATATAAATCTTCGTCTTCGTCCTCCAGAGCTAAAGTCTTCGAATCCTGAAACGCTCGGACAGACCCGAGCGAATTGAAAAGACAAAACACTCGAGTCAGAACTAAAAGATCTTATGTAAGTTAAATTAACTGAAATAAATATGAGTGTAACGGCATCGGAGACATCTCCCATCCAGTGTCAAACGTGAGTCAGTAACTCAAGAGATGCTCGGGATTCACATCTCCTAAGGATCCGTTAAACTATTTACTATGTAGTAATATTTCGCTATTATAGTAAAGTTTACAGTAAAATAAACATTCTTTTAAATAGCGTTAAGGAGTGACCCAATATTCGCCTTAACACGTAATAGTCCCAGTAGTCCATCCAATATCATAGTCCCTCCTAATCGGGAAGCCACCAGAGGAAACCACACGGGCTACGGGAGAAAACCAAACTCGTACAAGGCGCGATAGGGTAGGTGACACATCACAACTAGGCAATGTCAGGGTAGATATACCAATTACGCATCCGGGCTGGTGGTAACGCGTAGCAGCTACTACCGCCCACCTCGAACAACACCCCCAAAATCAAAAATCAAAAGTGGCCACCGAATCAATCCAAATGTCAGAGTATAATATCGAAGGAGTGCGTCCGATCAGAGGAATGACCTCATTGGCCCGAGAATCGCTCCTGTTTTAGCCACCTTATGCCAACTCACGGGAGTCGGGTTCATGTATTTTGTAACGACCCTGGATTTTGGCCTCGATTATTTTAATAAATATTTAATCTAACTTAAATTAAATACAAGCTTTAAAAAATTTAAAATGATGAAATCTTTGATATTTAAACGTTATATGTGTTCGTAAAAGAAAGTTTTGATTTGAGAATTTAACATAGAATGCTTCAAACCCATTTAAAACAAAATCTGTCTTATTCAATAAAATCAAATCAAAGACTCTATATTTTTATTATTTGATAATACGTATGAATATCTAATTATAAACTTTAAAAAAATATGTCTAAAAATAACCTATCATATGAATATATAAACATGGAAATTTAAAACTTAAGTATAAAATAATATAAATGATTATAAACATAAACATACCAAACAAGTATAAATCATAATTATAAACATAAGTATAAACTATAATTATAAATTATAAAATGAAACTAAGAATATAAATATACAAATATAAGTTATAACTAGGGATATAAAATTTACAAATGCAATATTATCAAATGCTTGGAAATCTGAAGTATAAATAGAATAAAACTAATATAGTCAAAATAACAACCTTTAAAATTCATTTGTACAACATAAAACTTTTAACAAAAGCCATTTACATTTGTGAATACCATGTGAACATATTCAATGCATAAGTTAAAGGGATAACTTGTAACATATTTTCTGTACAAAACAAAAATTTAACAGTTTATATGATGCTGCTGAGAAGTTTATATGCATAGGAAAACAGAAGTTGTTCACTTCAGTAAAATAAAACAGCTCTTTGTCTTGTATAAAAATAAACAAAATCTGAAACATTAATTACATGTTATCATGAAGGAAGCATAAGCATTAATTAGATGTAAACAAATATGTATATTATAGTTCAAACTAGAAGATAATAAACAAGTAACATAATAAAAACAAAAAAAAACAAAGATCTTTATTCAAAGCTTCTCACTCAAGCCAAATTTTTGACCTGCAAAATTATGTCTGCATACAAACATTTAAGAATAGATAGACATAATAAGTATGTAACATATTTGGTGAACAAAACTTGTACTTGCTATCAATTCAACCACCCTATTGTTCAAAAGCAAATATATTACAAATCTTTTTACAGTAAATGAAAATCTGTTCAATACAGGAAAAAAAATTAAGAAAACAACATTCCAGTTACTACCTTCCTCTTAGACACCTATTATCCTCTATATATGTATGCGTATTCATCGTTTGGTTGAGTTCGTTCAGACCATGAATTGATCATAGAAACCTGAGAGCAAATTTAACTTAAATTCAAATTAACAACTATCAGATTCAAGGCAGTCTCAAACTTCTGTTTCAAGGCAACAGGTTCCAAACTCAATGCTTTCAGTATACATTCAGGTGAGTAAACAAATTTTTAAGTTTTATGTTCAAATTTAAATCAGTAAAAATGATTTCTTTATTATAGGGTATTTGTACTTGTTTTTTTTCTCTCTGGAACATGATTCTGTGTTTATATATTGTTACACTATATATTGATTAGAGTTGAGTATTATTCAATTTCAAGTGATTTCATCTAAACAATTGTAAAGTTTTTATTCAAACAAGAGGTTAAAACATCAAACAAGGTTTTCGAAGTAGATTGAACTTGATTTGTGCATAAATACTGCTGGAAGGTGGGTTTACAGGAGATAAAGGAATTAAATGATAAATTCAGTGGTTACAGGATGCTAATTCAAGATGATAACATGAAGGCCTACTGCAAATGATGATTTTTAATACAAGAATGAAGATTTATAGATGGGTAATTTAGGAGCTGTTAGTAATTGAATAAAATTTGCATTTTTACAAATTTAAGATTTCTGAATCAATTTAAAAGTTTGAGATTTAAATCGAAGCCAGTATAAACATTGAGAATGCCGCGAAAATTATTAGATAAAATTTTCATTTAGTAAATTTAAGGAACTAGATCAATTTAGGGTTTTATATCAAGTTTTGAACTTGGCAGTAATGTGATGAGTTCGTCATCTCTGCATGTTCGAGTTTCACGTGAATCGGGAGGATGGAAGCTTGTAGTGTTGACGTGGGGTAGGATGAATTTGGGCGTCTCTGGTGATCTCTACGGCGATCGCGAGACGTTTTATTGATGGTCGTGTTTACAGGTTGTTCTAGCTGTAGGTTTTTTTTTCGAATTCGATTTTTATGGGTAATTTGAGTTTGAAATTTGATCTTGAGGTGATTTGTGACTTGCTGGGATAGTGGGCGTTCGTCGAAGTCAAGCCATGCCGCCGTGCACGTGTACGGCGGAGGTGATACGCTTCTTTGACTCAGTTATGTGGGTCGCGCACTGTATTCGAGGAGGAGAGTCGAATGCTTCGGGTCGTGCTCGCGTGGTTGTGGGCTTTCCTTCGAGTTATTTTTGTTCGAGGGTGGGTTGTACTGATGTTTGATTTAAGTAATAATTTAAACTTAATGAAAAAAGGGGGGAAATTAAGAAAGAGAAGAAGAAGGAGCTTCAGGGGGGAACTTGGGGAATGTTTGTGTGAACCCAAAGTGATGCTCGGGTCTAGGCAGGGGAGGTCTCCGGTTTACCAAGGGAGCTTTGGGGTTAGTCTATCTGCAGTATTTGAAATAAAAATGAGGTTAAGGAATTTTAAGTTATATCAGAATTTCAACATTTTAAATTTTGATAAACGTTTGACAATTTAAGTAAACTTTATACAAGTTCAATTGCTTAGTTAATGAATAACAAACATTAAAACTCTTAACTAATGTTTCAATTAAGTGATTAATTTAGGTTAATATAAAATTAATTATCGTCTGAGGTTATAGTTAATAATAATTTAGTTTCCAAATTTAAAGCAGAGTTTTAGGTGTTACATTAAGTCGAACAATTAATATAAATTAATTATTTTAGAAAGAAATTCAGAATAATTATAATTAGAGATTCGTTCGTAGATTTTGTAATTTATGAAATGGCAATTAACTACTTAAGTAAATTAATGGATGGTAATAGTTAATTAATTAAGTAATTTAAGCTAGAATTAATAAATGATTAATTAACTAATTAGCAGTTAACAAATAAGGAATTAAGTTTCACTAATTAACGATTAAGGTTATTAATTAATGTATAAGGAATATTTAATTAAGTAATTAAATAAATAAGACTTAATAATTTGATTAGGTTGAGATTCATTAAATTAAATAATTTGAAAGGAAATAAGTAATTAACTGTTAACCAACGATCAAGCAAACAGGATTAAGTGATATATTCTCAAGTAATTGATTTTAAATCGAATTAATTACAATGAGAATTTAAATGATTGCTTATGGATTGTTGTGTATGTAAAATGTCTAGTTTGTGATGTTTAATTTGATGATATTCTGTGATGTTCTCTGATATGCTGTGATATATCTATGATGCTTGTATATGTTTTATCTTTGATAAATGATATGTTAATTCAATTGTTAAATTTAAATTATTTAAAACTGTTAAGTTAATTAGACAACTTGGCCCTTAAAATGGCGTTTGGATTTCGATGAGACCGGGATCGGAAGAATCAAATTTGATTCTCCGAAAACCACATAAATCCAATTTAAACGTTAGGTCGTGAATCAAATTGGATGCTTTTAGCACATGGTCAGGTGGACCATGAGCATTCTAAGAATACTGTTCAATAAAGGTAATCGCAGCCTCAAGCCTCATCAACCGGGAATGGATAAAACAGGAGAGATGCAGCAAGGTTAGGTGGGTCATGCCCAAGCAGGACAAGATATTTCCCCTGTCTAGATGTCCCTTTATATTTCGGCTGTGTGGACGGTTGCTAGGTACAACCGCGGGGTTTATCTTGTTCGGGACTGTTCAGTAAGGAATGGTTCCGGCCTTGTGTTGTAGGGGGTCGGGAGTGATCCTCGTTACGGTGATCTAGGCCCCATACTGTGACGGGCGGTACCCCAGTAGCCATTCCATTGTTGGAAATCCATTTTCCCTACGTGACCCTACGGTTTTGATTTGTATTACCCAATTTTGTGGCTAGTAGCTGGAATTTAATCATGTAACAATTTCGGCTATTTTCTATTTACTTGAAAACCCTAGACACCATTGTAATATCACTGTATTTCCTTTGAAATGTTTTGGTTAGCGTAAGGTAAAAACTTACCCGTATTTATTTGTGGGAAGTCTTACGTGATACCTTTATTTTCAAAATGTTTTTCAAAGTTAAACAATTTAAAATGTTTACTCATACCAGACCCATGTCTGACCCGGAGTTTATATTTTGTTTTTCATAAACACTTGGGTACTCAAATTTTTGTGAGTAGCCAAGTGATAGGTTTTGGACTTTGATTTCTAGAAGATCTTGGAGCAGGAGTTTCCAGACGTATGTAGATATCTACCTAGTTCCATTGTATTAGTTGATGTGTATTGTACCTCTGATGTATGTAGTGATAGATGCATGTATGATTGACATATGTATTGATATTGCATAACTCTGATATATGTAAAAACTATGTATTATTTATGTGATATATTATAATTTGTTCCGTTCCGCTGTGAGATTCTGATGTTGTTGTTCTTTCTTTCTCTTTCTTTTCTATTTCTATCCCTTTCTTTCTTAATGATGATACGTCTTTCTGGTAGTAGAAGGGCGGGTCGTCACAGTTGGTATCAGAGCATAGGTTGGTGATAACCTTGGCTTTGGTAGGAATCACTCATAGAATAGAGTTTGTAGAACTCTAAAATGAGTTTTAGTGTATTAATAGATATGAGCGCGTACTTGTTAGTGAATATAAAATTGTTTTTATATTGTGTTGATTTATCTGTTGAGTGTTTATGGATTCTGGTCGATGTGTGGGACGCCATTTCATCGATAGGGATTCCTAAACTCTTAAACAAGATTGACCGACACAGTATTGTTTTTAAAAGTAGGGTAAATGAAATAATTTTACCCAAAATTATATTTTGATATAAAAGAAATATTTTTCTGAAATTATTATATATTTGGATGATGGGTTGTTAATACTATAATTGAATAAAATTTAAAATTTGAATGGTTTATAACCAAATAAAATTATCTAATAAAAAGGAATTTAACTAAAATTAGATTAAACCAGAATTTAAGACCCGGGAATTTGAAAAGTGTTTAGATGAATTTAAACAAAAAGGATTTGGGAAATTAAAAATCTTGGAAATGTTTTTCCAAAGCTTTGAAGGCAACAATGGAATATTGTTTTGGGAAAATATTGTTGAATGGAAATTGTTTGGGCAGAAATTGTGAAAGTAAGGAAGCACTGAACTCACTTCAGTCGCTGGAAAATAATCCTGATGATGATGGCCACATCATCAGTATTCATTTTCGAGTTTCTAAAGTGTTGGATTGCTACCAGAATAGTTGGTCAGGATATTGTTTTGGCTTGTTGGGTATACAAGTGTTTTAGAAATTTCAAGAGGGAAAAAAAATTTTTGGTAAAAACAAGTGTTTGGAATTTGGAAATTTGATTTGACATACCAAGTGAGTATGAGTAGTTATCATTTCAAAATGGTTTTGGAAATAAAAACCGGGCAATTGAATTCTAAGAATTCTATTTAATAATGTGAAAGGTTTGAATAAATCAACTATGGGACTTATAAAGTAAAGTTGATATTAACAAGAAGAAATTGGGAATTTTAATCCCGGAATTAAAAATTTAACTTAAGTAAATGAAAATAAGAAAACATATTGGAGTTTAACCTGAGATAAGTTAAATGGAATTGAAGTTCGAAATGAACTTAATTAGATATAAAATTTGAAGGTAAAATGATTGTAATTGTGAGGTGAAAATTTATACCTTAAGATAGTAAGTATTATATATAATATGAAATTGTGGTTATAAGATGAAATGACTCAAATGAGCAATATAAGCTTTTAAGTAAAACAAATAAGTTTTGAGCTCATATTTTGAGAAATAAATTTAAAGGAATGGTAAGTAGCTAAATTTAACTTAAGTTGAGTTAAAATAAAATTGAATTTAAATGAATTCAATCGAGCTATAAATATATTGCATAGAATAAAATTCTTAAGTAAATAAGTAAGCCTTGAATTTGGATAAAATTGAATTGGAGTAAGTTGTAAACAAATCTAATTCAAGCATAAACTGAATGACCTTTTTATAAATAAATGTAATAATGAGTTGTTAATGTAAATTAAAATTTAGGAATGGATAAAAGAATAAACTAATCAAGTAAATTAGTAAATAGTTGGGATTTGATTAAAGGAAAACCAAATCAAAGATTTGAATGGAAATTGGTGAAATAGAATAAACCTAAGTTATTAGGTGGAACAGTTTGAAGAAAATAAATGACTTCAGTAAATTGTGAGATGATTATTTAAAATATTGGTCATCAAGTTTAATAAAATGGTTTGGAATCAAACCTGTTGAAATGGAAGAAAATGCAATGTAAGGATTGTGAATAAATTAATTGGGATGGAGTCAAGTGTAAATTGAGTTGGAATCAATTTAAGATTTGTTATAAAGCTTAAGTGATTGTTTATTCACAATAATATTGTTGAATTGCATAAGAAAATGAGTTGTTTTGAAGTAAACAAGATTAGATAAAATTTTATGAATTATTGGAAGCAAAATAGGATGATTTTGAATATGAGTTGTTTTGCTTCAGCAAGTAAGTTATAAATCACTAAAGGGAATGATTTGATGATTGGTTAGAATTAATTGTGATAAGGATTGAGACCTTAAATATGTGCTTATGAAAAAATGTAATGCTAAAAAAAATTAAAAATGTTGCAACAAAACGATTTTAAAATTGGAGATTGAAAGTAAATTAGTAGATGAAATTGATTTAAAATAATAATAGGAATCTGTTATAAAAGGAAAAATAGTCAATAAAATTCAATATTCAGAGTTAAAGATAAATTGAATTCACAAGAAATTGGAAATTCAGATTTAAATAAGAAGATATAAAGGTTAAGGTGGTAGAGTAATGATGTGAGAGATATATAATGCTCATATTAAACTTAAGAAATGAATAGTGAAATTCTTAAGTAAATTTGATATGGAGAAAATTTCCAAGCAGATAGAAATCAGAATAATGTGAATAAAAGAAATTGATATAGTTGATAATCAATGGATATAAATACGTAGGATGTACGTATATTATTTTATTCGCATAACAATTTGATCTAGATTCGAGCACAGAATTTTGAGATAGTTATATATCGATCCGAGTTAGGATTTTTCACTCGATTTTCGACGACGAACAATGGATATGGATTTTGATTGATGGTGGAAATTCTCTATCATAGTTGTGAATATGCAAGAAGAATGACAGTTTCTGATCAAGAAACCAGTTCTGAGTCTGCACTAGGAAGTCGGGTGGACGATACTAGTTCGGAAGTGAAATTGTGTGATCGAGCGATCGGAGTTGATATTGCGTACGAATGATATATGTACATCATACGGGTTTGATTGAATAGAATTTGAAATTCTGTAAACAAGTCAATAAATTTGGAAAGAATTAATACTGTAGATTTCAGAATTGAATTGCCAGAGTGGATATCTGGAATTTATTGTGTATTCCATATATCTCAGGAAATTTGTTCATGATTCATCAATTGTTGTTAATCCAGTAATTCAGGAATTTAGAAGTTAAGTCGAATTTGACTGTGGTCAGGAATCCGGTTCGGATTGTTGATCATCGAGATACAACTCTGGATGATTTTAGGAAAAATATCCGGATTCGTGTTCAGAGAGTTAATGTTGGTTGTTAGAATATACTGTTTAATTAGTTGTTTGTTAATATGTAAATGATATTTATGGTTGGCATAAAAGCTTTTAGATTATCTTTCTTTTAAATTTCGGGGACGAAATTCTTTTAAGGGGGGAGGAATGTAACGACCCTGGATTTTGGCCTCGATTATTTTAATAAATATTTATAAATACAAGCTTTTTAATTTTTAAAATGATGAAATCTTTGATATTTAACAGTTATATGTGTTTGTAAAAGAAGTTTTAATTCGAAAATTTAAAATAGAATGCTTCAAACCCATTTAAAACAAAATTTGTCTTATTCAATAAAATCAAATCAAAGACTCTATATTTTTATTATTTGATAATATGTATGAATATCTAATTATAAACTTTTAAAAAATATGTTTAAAAATAACCTATCATATGAATATATAAACATGGAAATTTAAAACTTAAGTATAAAACAATACAAATGATTATAAACATAAACATACCAAACAAGTATAAATCATAATTATAAACTATAATTATAAATTATAAAATGAAACTAAGAATATAAATATACAAATATAAGTTATAACTAGGGATATAAAATTTACAGATGCAATATTATCAAATGCTTAGAAATCTGAAGTACAAATAGAATAAAACTAATATAGTCAAAATAACAACCTTTAAAATTCATTTATACAACATAGAACTTTTAACAAAAGCCATTTACATTTGTGAATATCATGTGAACATGTTCAATGCATAAGTTAAAGGGATAACTTGTAACATATTTTCTGTACAAAACAAAAATTTAACAGTTTATATGATGCTGCTGAGAAGTTTATATGCATAGGAAAACAGAAGTTGTTCACTTCAGTAAAATAAAACAGCTCTTTGTCTTGTATAAAAATAAAAAAAAATCTGAAACATTAATTACATGTTATCATGAAGGAAGCATAAGCATTAATTAGATGTAAACAAATATGTATATTATAGTTCAAACTAGAAGATAATAAACAAGTAACATAATAAAAAAAAACAAAGATCTTTATTCAAAGCTTCTCACTCAAGCCAAATTTTTGACCTGCAAAATTATGTCAACATACAAACATTTAAGAACAGACAGACATAATAAGTATGTAACATATTTGGTGAACAAAACTTGCACTTGCTATCAATTCAACCACCTTATTGCTCAAAAGCAAATATATTACAAATCTTTTTACAGTAAATGAAAATCTGTTCAATACAGGAAAAAAAATTAAGAAAACAACAGTCCAGTTACTACCTTCCTCTTAGACACCTATTATCCTCTATATATGTATGTGTATTCATCTTTTGGTTGAGTTCGTTCAGACCATGAATTGATCATAGAAACCTGAGAGCAAATTTAACTTAAATTCAAATTAAAAACTATCATATTCAAGGCAGTCTCAAACTTCTGTTTCAAGGCAACAGGTTCCAAACTCAATGCTTTCTGTATACATTCAGGTGAGTAAACAAATTTTTAAGTTTTATGTTTAAATTAAAATCAGTAAAAATGATTTCTTTATTATAGGGTATTTTTACTTGTTTTTTTTCTCTCTGGAACATGATTCTGTGTTTATATATTGTTACACTGTATATTGATCAGAGTTGAGTATTATTCAATTTCAAGTGATTTCATCTAAACAATTGTAAAGTTTTTATTCAAACAAGAGGTTAAAACGTCAAACAAGGTTTTCGAAGTAGATTGAACTTGATTTGTGCATAAATACTGCTGGAAGGTGGGTTTACAGGAGATAAAGGAATTAAATGATAAATTCAGTGGTTACAGGATGCTAATTCAAGATGATAACATGAAGGCCTACTGCAAATGATGATTTTAATACAAGAATGAAGATTTATAGATGGGTAATTTAGGATCAGTTAGTAATTGAATAAAATTTGCATTTTTACAAATTTAAGATTTCTGAATCAATTTAAAAGTTTGAGATTTAAATCGAAGCCAGTATAAACATTGAGAATGCCGCGAAAATTATTAGATAAAATTTTCATTTAGTAAATTTAAGGAACTAGATCAATTTAGGGTTTTATATCAAGTTTTGAACTTGGCAGTAACGTGACGAGTTCGTCATCTCTGCGTGTTCGAGTTTCACGTGAATCAGGAGGATGGAAGCTTGTAGTGTTGACGTGGGGTGGGATAAATTTGGGCGTCTGTAACGACCCAGGATTTTAAGTAATTAAAATTTGAATATTTAATTAATTTTAAATATTAATAAGTGAAATTTATAAGTCGAATAAATTTTATTTCGAATAATTGGATTTAATTGAATAATTAAATCGATAATTTAATATGTTAAATTATGGAAATAATTGAAAATCGAGTTAAATATGATTGAAAATGATTTGTAAAATTTTATTTTATCATATTGGAGTTAGAATGATGTTTTAGAACTTTTAAATCGAATTAAAAGTTAATTTGTGAAAATTGAATATTTTAATATTAAATCGACTAGTGAAAATAGTCAATTTTTGAATAGTCTTAGAATTGGACGAGACCTGTTCCATTGGATCCGTAAAAGTTAGTTATTATCGGATTTCAATTTTCGTAGCAATCGGAGTTGTCGTTTGATCGTGGCAGCTCGAAACGCATCGAATTTTTTTTTAATATTAATTTAGCGAGTTAAAATAGCCATTTTTCAAAAAGTCTCGGATTTCGACGAAACTAGTTTCATCGAATCTGTAATGTGATATTATTGTAAGGTTTAAAATTTCGTGTCAATCGGATTTACCGTTTGTCCGGTACAAATTAAAACGCCTAGAAAATCGTTTAAATCGGTTTAATTTAAATTGAACGTTTATTGCCATAACTCGCACAGATGTCCGAATTAGCTTCCGAAACCTGTTCCATTGTGTCCGAAACGCGGGGTAAACCCTAGAAACGCTGGTTACGGCGCGTGAATCGGAGTTCGGAATTTCCGGAATGAATAGTGTTTCGTCGTTTTCCTATAAACAGACCCTCCTCTCTTTAGAAAAAAAAAAAAAATTAAAACCCTAATAACTGCAGGCCGCCTCCATATCAATGAATGGCCGAAATGCACCCCTCTTCTCCCTCTCTTTTCTTCGAAACCAAGCAACGATTCGTAAAACTTTCTGAAGCAAACTTGTAGAGCATAGAGAGTTCTATCTAATCAACGGCTATGATTGGAAATGGAGCTCTGGATCGTCGTCAATTCTCATTCGAACGCGCTGCAGTCAATCGCGTTTTCCAAGGCGACGAGGCAACCGAGCATCGCCGTTCTCTGGCCGAGCATGGAGTGGTGAATGGCGAATTAAATGATGGTCCCTGATCGAATTATCATCGAGTGTGGTGGCCGAATTTACTAACCGTAAAAATATGATGATGGGTTCGGCGATGTTGTCTGTATTTGCGTGAATGAGAAGAGGAAGAAGGGGGAGGGCGCGCACGGCTGTGATGTTGCAGGGGGAGGATCCAATGGTGTAGGTTTAAAATTATATATTTAAGTTGTAAATTGTTTATAAAAAAATCGTGAAACTTGTAAAATCATAACTTTTTCATACGAGGTCGAAAACGCGCGAAACCAGTTGCGTTGGAATCGTATGGACGAGCACTACGCTATGGAATTGGACTGGAGTCGTTTGGAGTTAGTGAGAATTTTGGGTAAAATTAAACGTCCGTTTAATTTTATTCGAAATAAATCGCTAAAACAAAATTGAAATCAAGGTGAGAACTTCTCACTCAATCGAATCGGTTTCGATTTTAATTTTCAATAGTTAGATTTAAAATATTTGAATGCATGTTTGAATGATGATTGTTATCTATTGATTGTTAAAATAGACATTATGCGCCGTTAGTAAGCGGATGTTATTTATAAAAAAACATATACCGCGAATATTTCATAAACAGTGAAATTGGTATTATATATAATAGCAATATATATATATATTGGCATATGTATATATTGAAGTTGTTGATTTCCCGCATTTTTTTAGCGGATGAGACCCTATTGCGCCGTCTATTAAGCGGATAATATTTTAAATCCCATATACCGCGATAATTCCGTACTGGAGCGGAATTGGTATTGTGCTAATGTTTTTGGATGCAGGAAAACAGGTTGGAGGGATCCAACTGGATTCCTCAACAGTATTTATTTGATTTTAGATATTTTGATATTTGATGGATTATCATATCGATATATGATATCGTTGTTGTCGTGATTGACTATTTGGTGTGTAGCATCATTGAACCAAATTTTGGGATTTTAAAATGATTTTAAAGTGTTTTTTTTGAAAGTATACGTTTATAAAATATTTTTGGAATTGATCCATTTTAAATAAATAAACGTTATGATTTATAAAGTTATAAAAATTATGATTTTGAGAAATACGGTTAAAGATTGATTTTTGAGAAATATGGGTTAATGTTTTTTATAAAATAATTAAATTGGATTTTTGAATTTATTATAAAAAGTTTAAAAAATAGGATTTATAAAATTTGATTATTTTATAAATCAAGAGAATGGTGAAATTATAAAGGAGATTAAAGATGTTTTAAAATAATAGTATAAATTGATTTATATAAGAGATTTATAAATTGATATTTATAAATTAAAACATTTGAATTATAAAACGAGTTTTTATAAGTGTTTGAATGAAGTGAAAATGGATTGCATAAGTGAATGGAATTTATAGAATTATAAATGGTGAAGTTATAAATGAAATTTATAAATAGTAAGATTTATAAATTTTGTGAAGTTATTAAAGAATATATTTGGATAAACAATTGAATCTTATAAGTTATAAGATTTATAATTGTGAAGTTTAAAAGAACGATTTTGTAAAATAATCGTTTTATAAGCATTTAACTTATAATGTGAACTTTTGGTTTATAATTGAGTTATAAATCGAATAGGTTAATAGAGGAGATGTATAAAAAGGAAGTAGTTATAAAACAAATAGAAATAGAATTTATAAATGTTGTTTTATAAATTCGCAAACGACTTATTTTGATAAGTAAATTGTTATAACTTATTTATGGAGCTATATTCACGTTTTAGACAGTGAATAATCCTTTAAAATGAAATGTATAGAAATGATGAAATTGTTAACGTAGTATATTCACATTTTTGAATAGTGAATAATATGTTAAAGAAAATGTTTAGGGTGTGGTATTTTAAACAAAATTAAAACGATCTAACGATGTTTTAAAATGTGTTAAGATTTGAAATCATAGATTTCAACATTCATTGTTGAAATAGACGTTTTCGAGAAATAGAAGGAAATGGTGGACTATAACACTGTTGTTATAGTAAATGATTTCCGAAAGGAAATGTTTTGTATAGTATTGGGATTTATATATCTATTTTAATTTTGAATCCCTATACTAGTGATTTTGGGACGTTGTAACGATGTTCTACGCAACATTCGTTTTGGCCCAAATAAATATGTTTAAGAGAATGATTTCCTTAAAGAATGAAATATATACTTAATCTCGATTTAAGTATATTGAATATTTTCCAAGTGTTGAAAATAAATAGGTTCGTGAATTACTTATTTAATAAGTATGGAAATGTTTTCCAATATAAAGTGAATATTTTGAGAATTTATCTTTTTGAAGATAAATTGAAAAGGAATATTGAAACCTATTGAAAATCGTATATCAGTAGATATTGTGAAATATAAATTCACTATGGAATTTATAAAAGAAAGGGGAACTTGTTTAAAAATAAATATTAATTTATTTTTGAAGTATTGAAAATAATATATCTTGTAAAGATATTTTGGAAAATAAATAATTTGGAAAATTATTTGGAATCTGGTGATGTGTGCATATCCATTGATAGTTCAATAACCGACTATCAATATTTCCCTTTGAATGGGTATTTGATGTGATTTGTTTGAATTTGAATGCCACACTTGTTTTTGAATAAGCGCTTACTATTCGGGTTAACCGGGAAAGGACCATGGGGTCGTATAACCCATTCCGAATATGTCATACGTCGTTATGAATTGCATTTGAAGACTGGTGTTGAAGACCGGATCTTTTTGAAAGCGAAAGGACAACTCGTCGATTGTCTTTGCACCGAGTAGCTACGGTATAGAGACTCCATATGTGATGGGAAGTCCAGACGTGATTAGAGATTATCCGGATTGCAAGGACTTCTTTGTAAGTGCCTTCGGTTCTGTTCGAGCCCGAAACAGACTTGTATGGATTGTATGTCTGACATTACAAATTGAGATATAAAGCAGATTTCTTTCAAATATATTTCTGTTGGTGGCGGAGAATTTATTCTTTTAGCTTAACACCCTTCTCTGAGACGTACGAGCTCAGAGGTTATGTAGTTGAAGGTTATCAGCGATATATTCCCAATTTGGTAATGTGACATGCTGAATGTTGCTGTGAAATGATCATTGTGTTGATTATTTGTGATAGGATCATTTGTTTGATCGTCTATCTTGGTGATCATTTCTATGATCATTTGTTGACCCAAAGCATAGCTTTTGTATAAAGTATGTTTTTGTGGACGAGACTTCGTCGAGCCTCACAAACCGGTAATGTTCGAAACAGGAATTGTGCGACAAGGTTTTCAGGGATCGCTTCCCTAGGGTATGACCATTCCTTCTGGAAAAGGGTAGTATCATGGTATGGAGCCCAGATACTTACTCATGTTGAAACACTTATTATTATGTGTGATGTTGGTTAGAGAGCTCTCGTTTAAAGGTCCCAAAGGACCGGGGGTGGCATATCTGAGGGTTTGTAATATCCCTTGGGAAAAGGGGTTCCCGGCTTTGTTTAGCAGAGAACGGTTTGGTTCTCGGGGCGTCCTTCCAGAGGCGTTTTCTTGTGGCAATGGGATGTTCCTTGGCCTGACCATTTGTTGGAAAATCCATTCTTCAAATACGAGCCTTGTACGGTTTTAGTTGTATAACCTGCTATGGAATGTGGCGGTAACCCGCTATTGAACATGGTAGCTATAGTAGGCATAGTTCGAAATGTCTATGTTGGCTAAGATTTATATCTTTATTTTCGAAATGAATTTTCTCTACACTATGCACTAGTAATAATATCAAATGTTCTTTTAAATGCGTATCAAGCATCTTTGACTATCATAAGGAGAAATCTCCTCCGATACTACGTTTGCATTGTGTGTGTGTGCGGGAGGCCTTATGGTAGTCTCATTTTTAAAAGCATTGCGAATTGACTAAAAAAATATTCCTCTATTTTGATTTTAAAGATAAATAAACTGTTTTGAGTTCCCACACCAGTCAAATGACTGACTCGGAGTTTATTGTTTTCCTTCCTAAACTCTAGGTGCCCACCAATTTCCACACGGGCAGTCAAGAGTTAGGTTTATCAGGATATTCTGGAGTTGCTGGAGGCAAGCTGGATGGCATGACGTATTACTAGTATATAGTATTTCTTTTCCGCTGTTTGTTGTTGTATGATGTTGTACACTCTGATGATATGATGTAATGAAATGTAATGTATAAAATGTAATAACTGATATAGTTCTTTGTTTAAAGATTATTCATTTATCTATTATATGTTATTCCGCTGCGAATTGTGAGATTCTGTTATTTTTTTCTGTTATTTTCTTTTCTCTCTATTTTCTATCTTTCTCTCTCTTCTTCTACCTCTTTTCTTTTCTTAAACCATAACATTTCGGGTTTCCGGCCTTCGATTTCTCGGCAGTCAATAAAGTGAGTATCGATGTTGAATTTTCGAAAGTCGAAAATTTCCGGGACGTTACATTTGGTATCAGAGCATATGGTTAAGCGACAACCATGGTTCTGTTGGGTATTACTCATTAGAGATAGAGTCAGTAGTACTCTAGAATGAGTTTGAGTGTAATAATAGCTATGAGAGCGTATTTGTTAGCGAATATAAAAATTGTTTTGTATTGTGTTGACTTATCGGTTGATTGTTTATAGATTCCAGTCGATGTAGTCTAGCTAACTATCGTAGATAGGGGTTTCTAAACTCTTAAACAAGATAAACCGACATAATATTGTTTTAAATTTGGTAAATGAAATAATTTTACCTTGATTATATTTTTATTTATAAAGCAATAATTTTTCAGAATTATTAAAGTATATATAAGTTGTTGAATAAGTTGTTTGAATAATCTAAATTTAAAAGAAGAATTGTATAAGTAAAAAGAATTATAAGAATTGAATTATAATTAAAGTGATTTACAATTGTGAAATAAACTTATATATATAAGAAGTGAAACTATATGAATATATTTATGAATATGAGTTGTAAAATAAAAATGAATTTAAAGTTAAATGAAAATTTACTTTAGAAATGGAATATAACTTAAGAGATGTTGAATGAAGTTGATATTGGTATCGAAGTAAATTAATAAAGTTAAGTGATAAATGTGAACTTGAGTTATATAAATGAAAATCAACTTTTGTAATTGAATTGAATGAATGGATTGAATATTAATCAATTAAATGTAAATTAAGTTGATATGAAATAATGGATGTAAGTGTTAATTCATTAAAATCTTATGTTATTGGAAGTTGAAAAATTGAATGCAAATCAATTTATTAAACCAATTGAAACTGATGGTGTTAAGCCAAATTGAATGAATAGAAGCAAAGGAATTTGGTTGCAATTGATATACATTGGTTGTTATATAATTGTTAGTTGATTGTATATAATTCATTAAGTATTAATGGAATTGAGTTGATGAAATTGAAAGCTAAAGTAATTGAAATCCAATTTGAAGTTAAGTGAATCTTGAATAGAATTGAATTTGATTTGGAAGTGAACCAACTTGAATATGAATTAGTGAATATAAACTAAGTGAAAAAGAATGTTAGTAAGAACATCCACTATAAATGAATCAAATATGATTAAATTGAAAACCATTTCATTAAATATTAATGAGAATATGAATGAATATTTATTGGTTATGGATGCTAGTTGGTTGATGGTTGAATATATTGCTTTTAATGCATTGCTATTTTGGCATATATAGTTATTATGTTGCTATATGTTGTATATTGATGCTATTGTCTATATACATGATTCTCATGTTGTTTGTTGAGTGTTTAGTAGGTGCGGATCGCGTTTGCTTCGCATTTGGAGCTCGCTTTCGCGCTATATTAGCCGTATATGCTCGTTAATAAAATATAAGGTACATATCTCGGATTAAATATCGTACTTTTACATTTTTTCCCTTCGGGATGCCTCATTACTTGATGAGATGTATATTTGTGATATATATACTGTCATTTTTTTTCGGATCGAGCCGCGCAAAGGAGACTATGGCGAATTTTTCCGAAAATTTAAGGCGTTAGAAAATTTTTGAGAAAATTGGAAAATTTTGAAAACTTTAACTTTGATTTGAAGTTGAAAGTTAAACAATAGTAGTTGTTTTTGAAAAGATAACTAAGTATGATTTGAAAACTTAGTAAAATTTTGTAAAAAAATTAACTATGGATTTTGAAAAGTTAATAAATTCTGTAACTTTTCTTACTTAATAATTTCGAGGACGAAATTCTTTTAAGGGGGGAAGATTGTAACGACCCAGGATTTTAAGTAATTAAAATTTGAATATTTAATTAATTTTAAATATTAATAACTGAAATTTATAAGTCGAATAAATTTTATTTCGAATAATTGGATTTAATTGAATAATTAAATCGATAATTTAATATGTTAAATTATGGAAATAATTGAAAATCGAGTTAAATATGATTGAAAATGATTTGTAAAATTTTATTTTATCATATTGGAGTTAGAATGATGTTTTAGAACTTTTAAAATTGAATTAAAAGTTAATTTGTGAAAATTGAATATTTTAATATTAAATCGACTAGTGAAAATAGTCAATTTTTGAACAGTCTCAGAATTGGACGAGACCAGTTCCATTGGATCCGTAATAGTTAGTTATTACCGGATTTCAATTTTCGTAGCAATCGGAGTTGTCGTTTGATCGTGGCAGCTCGAAACGCATCGAATTGTTTTTTAATATTAATTTAGCGAGTTAAAATAGCCATTTTTCAAAAAGTATCGGATTTCAACGAAACAAGTTTCATCGGATCCGTAATATGATATTATTGTAAGGTTTAAAATTTCGTGTCAATCGGATTTACCGTTTGTCCGGTACAAATTAAAACGCCTAGAAAATCGTTTAAATCGGTTTAATTTAAATTGAACGTTTATTGCCATAACTCGCACAGATGTCCGAATTAGCTTCCGAAACCTATTCCATTGTGTCCGAAACGCGGGGTAAACCCTAGAAACGCTGGTTACGGCGCGTGAATCGGAGTTCGGAATTTCCGGAATGAATAGTGTTTCGTCGTTTTCCTATAAATAGACCCTCCTCTCTTTAGAAAATAAAAAAAAAATTAAAACCCTAATAACTGCAGGCCGCCTCCATATCAATGAATGGCCGAAATGCACCCCTCTTCTCCCTCTCTTTTCTTCGAAACCAAGCAACGATTCGTAAAACTTTCTGAAGCAAACTTGTAGAGCATAGAGAGTTCTATCTAATCAACGGCTATGATTGGAAATGGAGCTCTGGATCGTCGTCAATTCTCATTCGAACGCGCTGCAGTCAATCGCGTTTTCCAAGGCGACGAGGCAACCGAGCATCGCCGTTCTCTGGCCGAGCATGGAGTGGTGAATGGCGAATTAAATGATGGTCCCTGATCGAATTATCATCGAGTGTGGTGGCCGAATTTACTAACCGTAAAAATATGATGATGGGTTCGGCGATGTTGTCTGTATTTGCGTGAATGAGAAGAGGAAGAAGGGGGAGGGCGCGCACGGCTGTGATGTTGCAGGGGGAGGATCCAATGGTGTAGGTTTAAAATTATATATTTAAGTTGTAAATTGTTTATAAAAAAAATCGTGAAACTTGTAAAATCATTACTTTTTCATACGAGGTCGAAAACGCGCGAAACCAGTTGCGTTGGAATCGTATGGACGAGCACTACGCTATGGAATTGGATTGGAGTCGTTTGGAGTTAGTGAGAATTTCGGGTAAAATTAAACGTCCGTTTAATTTTATTCGAAATAAATCGCTAAAACAAAATTGAAATCAAGGTGAGAACTTCTCACTCAATCGAATCGGTTTCGATTTTAATTTTGAATAGTTAGATTTAAAATATTTGAATGCATGTTTGAATGATGATTGTTATTTATTGATTGTTAAAATAGACATTATGCGCCGTTAGTAAGCGGATTATATTTATAAAAAACATATACCGCGAATATTTCATAAACAGTGAAATTGGTATTATATATAATAGCAATATATATATATATTGGCATATGTATATATTGCAGTTGTTGATTTCCCGCATTTTTTTTAGCGGATGAGACCCTATTGCGCCGTCTATTAAGCGGATAATATTTTAAATCCCATATACCGCGATAATTCCGTACTGGAGCGGAATCGGTATTGTGCTAATGTTTTTGGATGCAGGAAAACAGGTTGGAGGGATCCAACTGGATTCCTCAACAGTATTTATTTGATTTTAGATATTTTGATATTTGATGGATTATCATATCGATATATGATATCGTTGTTGTCGTGATTGACTATTTGGTGTGTAGCATCATTGAACCAAATTTTGGGATTTTAAAATGATTTTAAAGTGTTTTTTTTGAAAGTATACGTTTATAAAATATTTTTGGAATTGATCCATTTTAAATAAATAAACGTTATGATTTTTAAAGTTATAAAAATTATGATTTTGAGAAATACGGTTAAAGATTGATTTTTGAGAAATATGGGTTAATGTTTTTTATAAAATAATTAAATTGGATTTTTGAATTTATTATAAAAAGTTTAGAAAATAGGATTTATAAAATTTGATTATTTTATAAATCAAGAGAATGGTGAAATTATAAAGGAGATTAAAGATGTTTTAAAATAATAGTATAAATTGATTTATATAAGAGATTTATAAATTGATATTTATAAATTAAAACATTTGAATTATAAAACGAGTTTTTATAAGTGTTTGAATGAAGTGAAAATGGATTGCATAAGCGAATGGAATTTATAGAATTATAAATGGTGAAGTTATAAATGAAATTTATAAATAGTAAGATTTATAAATTTTGTGAAGTTATTAAAGAATATATTTGGATAAACAATTGAATCTTATAAGTTATAAGATTTATAATTATTAAGTTTAAAAGAACGATTTTGTAAAATAATCGTTTTATAAGCATTTAACTTATAATGTGAACTTTTGGTTTATAATTGAGTTATGAATCGAATAGGTTAATAAAGGAGATGTATAAAAAGGAAGTAGTTATAAAACAAATAGAAATAGAATTTATAAACGTTGTTTTATAAATTCGCAAACGACTTATTTTGATAAGTAAATTGTTATAACTTATTTATGGAGCTATATTCACGTTTTAGACAGTGAATAATCCTTTAAAATGAAATGTACAGAAATGATGAAATTGTTAATGTAGTATATTCACATTTTTGAATAGTGAATAATATGTTAAAGAAAATGTTTAGGGTGTGATATTTTAAACAAAATTAAAACGATCTAACGATGTTTTAAAATGTGTTAAGATTCGAAATCATAGATTTCAACATTCATTGTTGAAATAGACGTTTTCGAGAAATAGAAGGAAATGGTGGACTATAACACTGTTGTTATAGTAAATGATTTCCGAAAGGAAATGTTTTGTATAGTATTGGGATTTATATATCTATTTTAATTTTGAATCCCTATACTAGTGATTTTGGGATGTTGTAACGATGTTCTACGCAACATTCGTTTTGGCCCAAATAAATATGTTTAAGAGAATGATTTCCTTAAAGAATGAAATATATACTTAATCTCGATTTAAGTATATTGAATATTTTCCAAGTGTTGAAAATAAATAGGTTCGTGAATTACTTATTTAATAAGTATGGAAATGTTTTCCAATATAAAGTGAATATTTTGAGAATTTATCTTTTTGAAGATAAATTGAAAAGGAATATTGAAACCTATTGAAAATCGTATATCAGTAGATATTGTGAAATATAAATTCACTACGGAATTTATAAAAGAAAGGGGAACTTGTTTAAAAATAAATATTGATCTATTTTTGAAGTATTGAAAATAATATGTCTTGTAAAGATATTTTGGAAAATAAATAATTTGGAAAATTATTTGGAATCTGGTGATGTGTGCATATCCATTGATAGTTCAATAACTGACTATCAATATTTCCCTTTGAATGGGTATTTGATGTGATTTGTTTGAATTTGAATGTCACACTTATTTTTGAATAAGCGCTCACTATTCGGGTTAACAGGGAAAGGACCTTGGGGTCGTATAACCCATTCCGAATATGTCATACGTCGTTATGAATTGCATTTGAAGACTGGTGTTGAAGACCGGATCTTTTTGAAAGCGAAAGGACAACTCGTCGATTGTCTTTGCACCGAGTAGCTACGGTATAGAGACTCCATATGTGATGGGAAGTCCGGACGTGATTAGAGATTATCCGGATTGCAAGGACTTCTTTGTAAGTGCCTTCGGTTCTGTTCGAGCCCGGAACAGACTTGTATGGATTGTATGTCTGACATTACAAATTGAGATATAAAGTAGATTTCTTTCAAATATATTTCTGTTAGTGGCGGAGAATTTATTCTTTTAGCTTAACACCCTTCTCTGAGACGTACGAGCTCAGAGATTATGTAGTTGAAGGTTATCAGCGATATATTCCCAATTTGGTAATGTGACATGCTGAGTGTTGCTGTGAAATGATCATTGTGTTGATTATTTGTGATAGGATCATTTGTTTGATCGTCTATCTTGGTGATCATTTCTATGATCATTTGTTGACCCAAAGCATAGCTTTTGTATAAAGTATGTTTTTGTGGACGAGACTTCGTCGAGCCTCACAAACCGGTAATGGTCGAAACAGGAATTGTGCGGCAAGGTTTTCAGGGATCGCTTCCCTAGGGTATGACCATTCCTTCTGGAAAAGGGTAGTATCATGGTATGGAGCCCAGATACTTACTCATGTTGAAACACTTATTATTATGGTGTGATGTTGGTTAGAGAGCTCTCGTTCAAAGGTCCTAAAGGACCGGGGGTGGCATATCTGAGGGTTTGTAATATCCCTTGGGAAAAGGGGTTCCCGGCTTTGTTTAGCAGAGAACGGTTTGGTTCTCGGGGCGTCCTTCCAGAGGCGTTTCCATGTGGCAATGGGAAGTTCCTTGGCCTGACCATTTGTTGGAAAATCCATTCTTCAAATACGAGCCTTGTACGGTTTTGGTTGTATAACCTGCTATGGAATGTGGCGGTAACCCGCTATTGAACATGGTAGCTATAGTAGGCATAGTTCGAAATGTCTATGTTGGCTAAGATTTATATCTTTATTTTCGAAATGAATTTTCTCTACACTATGCACTAGTAATAATATCAAATGTTCTTTTAAATGCGTATCAAGCATCTTTGACTATCATAAGGAGAAATCTCCTCCGATTCTGTGTTTGCATTGTGTGTGTGTGCGGGAGGCCTTATGGTAGTCTCATTTTTAAAAGCATTGCGAATTGACTAAAAAAATATTCCTCTATTTTGATTTTAAAGATAAATAAACTGTTTTGAGTTCCCACACCAGTCACATGACTGACTCGGAGTTTATTGTTTTCCTTCCTAAACTCTGGGTGCCCACCAATTTCCACACGGGCAGTCAAGAGTTAGGTTTATCAGGATATTCAGGATATTCTGGAGTTGTTGGAGGCAAGCTGGATGGCATGACGTATTACTAGTATATAGTATTTCTTTTCCGCTGTTTGTTGTTGTATGATGTTGTACACTCTGATGATATGATGTAATGAAATGTAATGTATAAAATGTAATAACTGATATAGTTCTTTGTTTAAAGATTATTCATTTATCTATTATATGTTATTCCGCTGTGAATTGTGAGATTCTGTTATTTTTTCTGTTATTTTCTTTTCTCTCTATTTTCTATCTTTCTCTCTCTTCTTCTACCTCTTTTCTTTTCTTAAACCATAACATTTCGAGTTTCCGGCCTTCGATTTCTCGGCAGTCGATAAAGTGAGTATCGATGTTGAATTTTCGAAAGTCGAAAATTTCCGGGACGTTAGAGCGTCTTTGGTGATCTCTACGGCGATCGCGAGACGTTTTATTGATGGTCGTGTTTACAGGTTGTTCTAGCTGTAGGTTTTTTTTCGAATTCGATTTTTATGGGTAATTTGAGTTTGAAATTTGATCTTGAGGTGATTTGTGACTTGCTGGGATAGTGGGCGTTCGTCGAAGTCAAGCCATGCCGCCGTGCACGTGTACGGCGGCGGTGATACGCTTCTTTGACTCAGTTACGTGGGTCGCGCACTGTATTCGAGGAGGAGAGTCGAATGCTTCGGGTCGTGCTCGCGTGGTTGTGGGCTTTCCTTCGAGTTGTTTTCGTTCGAGTGTGGGTTGTACTGATGTTTGATTTAAGTTAATAATTTAAACTTACTGAAAAAAATGGGGGAAATTAAGAAAGAGAAGAAGGAGCTTCGGGGGGGAGGGACTCGGGGAATGTTTGTGTGAACCCGAAGTTATGCTTGGGTCTAGGCAGGGGAGGTCTCGGGTTTACCAAGGGAGCTATGGGGTTAGTCTATCTGCGGTATTTGAAATAAAAATGAGGTTAAGGAATTTTAAGTTATATCAGAATTTCAACATTTTAAATTTTGATAAACGTTTGACAATTTAAGTAAACTTTATACAAGTTCAATTGCGTAGTTAATGAATAACAAACATTAAAACTCTTAACTAATGTTTTAATTAAGTGATTAATTTAGGTTAATATAAAATTAATTATCGTTTGAGTTTATAGTTAATAATAAGTTAGTTTCCAAATTTAAAGCAGAGTTTTAGGTGTTACATTAAGTCGAACAATTAATATAAATTAATTATTTTAGAAAGAAATTCAGAATAATTATAATTAGAGATTCGTTCGTAGATTTTGTAATTTATGAAATGGCAATTAACTACTTAAGTAAATTAATGGATGGTAATAGTTAATTAATTAAGTAATTTAAGCTAGAATTAATAAATGATTAATTAACTAATTAGCAGTTAACAAATAAGGAATTAAGTTTCACTAATTAACGATTAAGGTTATTAATTAATGTATAAGGAATATTTAATTATGTAATTAAATAAATAAGACTTAATAATTTTATTAGGTTGAGATTCATTAAATTAAATAATTTGAAAGGAAATAAGTAATTAACTGTTAACCAACGATCAAGCAAACAGGATTAAGTGATATATTCTCAAGTAATTGATTTTAAATCGAATTAATTACAATGAGAATTTAAATGATTGCTTATGGATTGTTGTGTATGTAAAATGTCTGGTTTGTGATGTTTAATTTGATGATATTCTGTGATGTTCTCTTATATGCTGTGATATATCTATGATGCTTGTATATTTTTTTATCTGTGATAAATGCTATGTTAATTCAATTGTTAAATTTAAATTATTTAAAACTGTTAAGTTAATTAGACAACTTGGCCCTTAAAATGGCGTTTGGATTTCGATGAGACCGGGATCGGAAGAATCAAATTTGATTCTCCGAAAACCACATCGATCCAATTTAAACGTTAGGTCATGAATCCTGAAAAGAAGATCGAGATGGTGTTTTCAGAATGCAAGGGTTATCGTCGTTAACTCTGAGGGTGATTCCAAAACGAGTGTAATGAGATAATGCCTTCGGATTCGTTCGAACCCAGAACGAACTTGTATGGATTGAATGCTTTTAGCACATTGTCAGGCGGACGATGGGCATTCTAAGAATACTGTTCAATAAAGGTAATCGCAGCCTCAAGCCTCATCAACCGGGAATGGATAAAAGAGGGGAGATGCAGCAAGATTAGGTGGGTCATGCCCAAGCAGGACAAGATATTTCCCCTATCTAGATGTCCCTTTATATTTCGGCTGTGTGGGCGGTTGCTAGCTACAACCGCGGGGTTTATCTTGTTCGGGACTGTTCAGTAAGGAATGGTTCCGGCCTTGTGTTGTAGGGGATCGGGAGTGATCCTCGGTACGGTGATCTAGGCCCCGTACTGTGACGGGTGGTACCCCAGTAGCCCTGCCATTGTTGGAAATCCATTTTCCCTACGAGACCCTACGGTTTTGATTTGAATTACCCACTTTTGTGGCTAGTAGCTGGAATTTAATCATGTAACAATTTTCGGCTATTTTCTATTTAGTTGAAAACCCTAGACACTATTATAATATCACTGGATTTCCTATGAAATGTTTTGGTTAGCGTAAGGTAAAAACTTACCCGTATTTATTTGTGGGAAGTCTTACGTGATACCTTTATTTTCAAAATGTTTTTTCAAAGTTAAACAATTTAAACCGTTTACTCATACCAGACCCATGTCTGACACGGAGTTTATATTTTGTTTTTCATAAACTCTTGGGTACTCAAATTTTTATGAGTAGCCAAGTGATAGGTTTTGGACTTTGATTTCTGGAAGAGCTTGGAGCAGGAGTTTCCAGATGTATGTAGATATCTACCTAGTTCCGCTGTATTAGTTGATGTGTATTGTACCTATGATGTACGTAGTGATAGATGCATGTATGATTGACATATGTATTGATGTTGTATAACTCTGATATATGTAAAAACTATGTAATATTTATGTGATATATTATATTTTGTTTCGTTCCGCTGTGAGATTCTGATGTTGTTGTTCTTTCTTTCTCTTTCTTTTCTATTTCTATCCCTTTCTTTCTTAATGATGACACGTCTTTCTGGTTGTAGAAGGGCGGGTCGTCAGATATTTACCTTAAAGGAAACGCCGCCACCATCCTACTTCATTCTAGAATCTCCACCGCGTACACGGTTGTTAAAGTGGTTTTCGGAGTTGGCAGAGAGTATGACAACTTCCGATCCCGGTCTCTTCAACAACCAATCGTTATTATAACACCGCGGTCTTTTCAAAATAGTTTATACTTTTATACCAGAATAAAATATCCATTTCAAAACTATATAAATATGATATCATTTCTATTCCAAAACCAGATCAATATGATATCATTTTTCAAAATATCCCTTTTCAAAAATCATACACTTTCAAATTTATATACTTCGAAACCAAACATTTGAAGTATAACTTTGAAAACCTAATACTCCGTATTCCATAACTTCCAAAACTTAAATGGTTTAGATATTCAACAGTAATACTAAAATAGTTTGAAATTTCTTCATAAAGTAAAATAATTCCCCCGACTTTACAAATTTATTCAATTTAAATTAAATCTAAATCCATAAGATTTCAACTCACTTTTAGTTTCCAAAAACCATTTCAATTTCAATATATTTCAAACTTTCAATGTCCTATTATTTAATTTTGAAATATTTGCACAATAAATTCATAATCATTTAAATAAACTCAAATTTCTAATAACTAAATATTTCCTTCAATTTATTTATACTAGAAATATTCATTTAATTCAATCTTGGAAAATCTAGTTATAAATATCATATCTTTTAAAATTTCAAGTTTAATACATTTACATCAACTTATGGAGTTAAATTCTTAAATACTTCTCAATTTCAAATAAATCTCCAATTTACCTTCAAATCTTAATTTATTTTAAATCTTCATAACTTTTATATTAAAGTATGATTTAATTACTTAACCATATTTATTTAAATAAAAATCAACTCCATTATTAAACTTATTGTTATTTACCAAATTTATACATAGCTTAAAGACATGAATTTAACTATATATATAATAATATTTATATAATCTCAAAAATCAATATTCATTTAACTATATTATATAAAAAAAAAATCAAACTTTAGTATTGGGCTTATTTTATATTTCAAAGCATATTTATGTATAGCTAGAATCAAAATATAAATTTGACGTTTATATAACATCAAAATCAATAATTATATAACCCGTATATTCCTTTACAAAACCATAGAAATCCTTTCAAAATATTTATATATATATATATATATATATATATATATATATATATATATACCGCGGTGTCTGTATATAGTTTTCTACCCTATAGTCAAGTGATACAGATGATTTATCATTTCAATCCGTAATTTAAAAATAAAAATTACGGTTATATATCATTTCAAACCGCAATCCCGAATGAAATAAGAATGCATAATAACTTGCAGTTTATAACAATATAAATACAGCATCCATTCATCCAGTATCTTTCATCAACCATTTATTTCAATCATCATCCAATTTAAACAATAACATCCATATAGTGCATAAAATAAACAACAAGTAATTACTGACAGTTTTCTCTTCAAAAATAAATTAAACAATCTATCTAACTGGCAGTTTATATGCAATAATAAATTAAATAACAATTTGATTTAAATAAATGAAATTAACTGAGATGGTGATTAAAAATATACAAAACAGTCATAAATAAACATTAAATCACATCATATATCAATTTAACGAACATAAAAAATCTTAGAAGTTGTGAGTGGGTTAAAACACTCACCTTTTGAATTTAAATTGAATTTAAATCCAATTTAAACCCAAAAGTTGCCCAGTCTCAGAATTCGTCCAAACCAGGGCTAAAAAGTCAGGGATTCAGATACGATCCTAACAAAATGAACCACGCGTAAAACGGATATTGTATGCAAAAGCTATTCGAGTTAAAACAAGTTGAAATCTAAATTAAATTAAAACAAATTAAAATAAAAAAGAATAACCCACCATCGCCACGTCATAACGTCTTCCAGGCTCACGCGAACAACGCAAGCAAATTGAACCCAATACAGTTCCTTTGACCCCTCTTTGACTGCCGATCGCCATGCCTCTACCTTGAATTTCGACCCACGAGTACCACCCCTCGCCAGCGTGTGCCGCGCCCTATCTCCCCATATCGGAGCGATTTCCCCAAGCTACCCCCGCCGCCGGTCGCTGTTCGATCAACCACTGCCAAATCCCGGCGCTACAGAGTATTCCAGGCCATGCGACCACCTCCTAGCTACTCCACTCAACATGCTCTACGATACCCATATCTCAATTTAGTCGAAATATTCACGAATCAAAAATACCCAAATTGAATTTAGGGTTTCGCGAATATTGAACTTTGACCGAGCTTTTCGAATGATTCGAGCATCAATTGCAAAAAAGAACATCTGGTGCAGATTTGCATCATCGAAGACTTCGATTTTATAATTTTTTCCAAATTTTTCTGAGGAGTTTGAAAATTAATTTGGTTTTTGAATAGAAATTTGAATTGGATAAATTAGGGTTTACAGTCATTGAGGAAGAGGAGCACAGAAGTTTCTGTACGTATAGAAATGAGGAATAGAGGGCTACTAGGGTTTATAACAGGATATTTATAGACAAGGTTGAAAAAGAATGGACCGGATCAAATGGATGTACGTGCTGGACCATATATGGCCCGAAACGCCTGTTTCGACTCCGGAACGAAATTGGGTCAACCTATATATCAAAATAGATGTTTTAAAATATTTTAAACATGATGGAATAGGTATCACGCCTAAATTCCATCGTTTGAAGAAGTTATTCTAAAATCAATAATTTCAAATTGATTTCAATTAACCGATTTAAGAGCGTTTCGAGTCCGTACGATCAAACGACAAGTCTGATCGATACGAAACTTGAAATGCTACAATAATTCACCGTTACGGATCCGATGAAACTTATTTCGTCGAAATCCGAGTCAATGGCCAAAATGGCTTTCTTTACACTAATTAAATAAATTTATAATTAATTGATTAAATCAAATTTTAAATGTTATTTTTTTTACATTCAAAAATTGACAATTTTATCACCTTTATATTTCTCAAACGTTTACAATGATTTAAAAAAATTTAAATGTCAATTTAGAGAAGATTAATTTATAAATTTCAATATAAATCCTCAATTTCATTAAATTTTAAAATTATAAATAAAATTACCAAAATTTCCATTAAATTAGATTAACCAATAATTATTACATTCATTATTGTCAAATAGATGGGTTTACCATTGGATTCAAAACTATTACATAAAATTTCTCCTATTCCATTTTCATTTCAAATACCATATTATTTAGCTATATTCAATTTCATTTAATTAAAATTAATCCAATTATTGAACTTTTCATTTCAATTAAATAAAATCTCGGTTTCCATTCTTCAAATCAACCAATTCATAACATGAATAGAATTAACATTACTTAAATTTACATTAACAAAACGTTAAATTTGGATTTATAGTAATTGATTACCAAAGTTTATTGACCCATTAAATGAATAAACAACCTATATAAACTTTGCCACCTATTTGCTTTCCATTGCCTTACCCAGAATTTATAATTACTTACAGAACATTTATTTTATTCAATGACCATTTATTAAAATTTAAATTCCTTAATCTAATTCAATACTTACATTTTGTTTTCATATATTCAATTTGTCGCTAAGTGTACATCTACATTATTTCCTCTGATTTGAATTTCATTTAATTTATTAATAATTTCCTTAGTTAACATTACGTAACATTTTCTTTATTTTTATTTCAATTGATTCAAAATTCAATTCCTAGTTCTTAACATCCTCTAAATTAACAACTTCCAAACATTGTATTACTCCTCACATTAATGTGACATTTATTAAAATTAATTTCCAATAAGCGTACTACTAAATTTCCCTTAATTGCAATTTGATTTCCAAATTTTATTTAACATACTAAATAAAATAAATAACATATATAGATTGTTACCTATTTTCCTTTACTTGCATTTATAAGTTTATTACTTAACAATCACAGGTTAAAATTCCATATATACACAAATTTTAATTAATTGTCATTAACACTGTATTATTTCATTAACTAATCAAATACTTACATTATCGCTATTTCACTTATTTTGTCGTTATTCCAAGCATAGGTCGCAAGTTTTCGTTTCTTTATATTATCCTATGGAAACAATATACATTTCAATACTTTTTACATTATTGAGATTTATTTTCCAAATTTACTAGGTACCATAAATTATGACCTTACAGTTATTTCAATTAATTTGGATTGCGTTAAATAAATTATTCATTAACTTACATTAACATAATTGCATAATTTACATTCAGTTGCAAATAAATCAATATATTATTTCACCCATTAATACACCGATTGCATTTGTTTATACTCTATTCCATTCATTTCCTTATTACATTAACACCTTTCGTTACAATTCATAAATACTTCGGCTTTTATTTAATTACCGTTACTATATTATTATTATTCCATTAGCAAATTAAGTAATTACATTAATAAATCTTTATTTCATTCCTTAAATTTACCCTTAAGTTTATGTTCTATTCGACCAATTATCATAACACTGAATAAAATTTACGTTATTCCAATTATTACCCAAATTTACATTTATTTACTTAAATTGGCATTTATAACTAAGTCCTAACATTTAAATTTAATTTCATAAATTTGGAATTTCCTTCCATTCATTCATTATTAACTTTAATTAGCCTTGTTACTTTTCTCTTAGTTAATTTTCATCATTACAACCTTTAGTAATATTCACCGATTTTTATTTCTTCAATATTAAATTTCAAAATCTCATTAAATTAACAATTTTTTAAATTATTGAAAAATTTCGGGTCGTTGCACTCTCCCTCACTCAAAACTTTTCGTCCCCATAAAGGAAAAAGAAGGGAAAAGAAATCAATATATCTTACTTAAATATTGTATTTATAAACAAATAAATTTACCAAATTTAATAATTTAAATAAAATATCAATTTATAACTATTAAATCCCTTTATACTCAAATTAGTAGAGTTTGGAGAACATTTTCAAAAAAAAATTCTAGGTCCAAAGTTTTCGAAAAATTTCGACAGAGTCTCCTTTGTACGGGGAGGCTCGGGAGGAATTATAATATCAAAAATAAAATATACAACATATATTTTTCAAAATAATATATATCCCAACTCGGGAAAATAATATAATAACGCTATAAACCGTAATCCGAGAACGTACCTATTTGTCGGGCAAATTACGCTTATATTGTGAAACCAAATGCAGTAGCAATTGCTTCCATAACCTGTATTTCACTTATTTAATCCAAAAAGGTTAACAATCATATAAAATGAAATACTTAAGGTTATTTCAACTACAAACAAACAATTCAATACAATCAACAATCACTTGCAACAAGGCATACAACCATAATATAGAATCCATACAAATCAATCATTCATTCATATCAACAAAACAAATAGTTGTTCGGGTTCAAACTTTAAATTGTACGGAATGAAAAATAACTACTAAGTGTACCCTTCACTCAACAGTCTTAGGTGAAACTAAATAGATTATTCATACATCCCAACAATTTTAAAATATCCTTACCCAACAACCATAGGACAAAACAAACAACACTTCCAAACAAGAAATCAAATTAAATTTTCCAATTTCATTGCATTTATTGTTTGATTTCCTTTTTATTCATATAATGATTTATCTTTTTTTTCTTTATCTTCATTTATTTGCAGTATTCATCTTTCTACTTATTTTATTAATAAATAGCTTCAATCATTTACTTAAGTCTATTATCTTTCATATATACTACTTAATTTTATTTATTTACCTTCATTTATTACTAAATTCCATTTATAATACTTCCCTTTCTATTTTAATTAACAGCCTTTATTTTTATACTTAAGTTCATAACAACTCTAACACCAAATTCTTATTTGTTAAGGAATTTCATTGAATACTTCCATTATTTCAGATTTACTTGTATTATTACAATTTCTTATTAAACATTTCAACTTTTTATATCTTTTGGCAAGTTATATATATGCCTTTAAGAATGTAATTGAAAATCATACAAGTTTATCTTATTTCTTTTAAATTTTATTCAATGTTCAATAATTATATCCTTTGTATTATAGGTTACACATTTCAGATTTCTTTTAATTTCATTCATAACTTAACATTAAGTTTCTTATTTTAATTGAAGGTTCTAATTTTAAATTAGTTACATTCAATTTCACTACAATAACTGAAACTATTAATCAATGGAAACTTAAGAATTAAATACCGGGTTTTATTCAAATCATTTTAAAATAACAGATAAATATACACTTACAAATTTATAGATATCAAATTATATTTAAACAATTTAAAATTTATATTTGTTTATCAAAACAACTCAGCAGTAAAACACTACAGTGGCCTTCCCACTTCGAAACTCGAAAATGAATGTCGATGATGTGTGCACTCATCACCGAAATTATTTTCCAGCGATAGAGAGGGGAGTACAAAACTTAAATTTTTCCAAAATTTCTTTTAAAACATTTCCTTCAAATTATATTGAAATATTTATATCAGAAAATACTTCTAATAATATTATTATTATATTCCAAAATCATTTGAAAGAAAGCAAAACCCCAGAACTTAAGTTCTATATTTCCAATTTTCATTTTCTTTATTATTTTCAATCTTATTTCAACTATTATTTATAAATTTTATTACCTAACAACCAATCAATTTCAACCAAATATAGATATCATTTGAAAATTTTATTTCATATATATAGAAAATATAATAGGCAAAATTATTTCATTCACCTATACTCAAAACAAATATTATGTCGGTCTATCCAATTAAGTGTTTAGAAACCCCTATTGAGGTCATAGCATCCCATGCATCAATCAGAATTTATAAATACAAAACGAAACATATTAACACAATATTAAAACCTTTTTATAACACTAACAAATACGCTCTCTCATATATATACATTCAACGACTCCCATAAGGTATTACTACCCTATTAATAAAGAGTCAGACCCCACAAAGCTAAGGTTTATCGCTAAACCTAATCTCTGATACCACGTTGTAACATACCGCCTTTTCGTACGCTTTAACTTGACACACATGCCAATTCAAACCATACGGAAGGGCGGATTGTTATGGGGTAAATAAGAAAAAGTAGAGAAAGAAAAAGAACAAAACAGAATCTCGACGTCGGAGTTGTTTACAGGATTTGACATCTCCTATCCAGTGTCTAACGTGAGTGCAGTAACTCAAGAGATGCTCGGATTCACATCTCCTAAGGATCCGTTAAACTATTTACAATGTCGTAATATTTCGCTATTATAGTAATGTCTACAGTAAAATAAACGTACTTTTAAATAGCGTTAAGGAGTGACCCAATATTCCCCTTAACACATAATAGTCTCAGTAGTCCATCCAATATCATAGTCCCTCCTAATCGGGAAGCCACCAGAGGATACCACACGGGCTATGGGAGAAAACCAAACTCGTACAAGGCGCGATAGGCTAGGTGACACGGCACAACTAGGAAATGCCAGGGTAGAAATACCAATTACGCATCTGGGCTGGTGGTAACGCGTAGCAGCTACTACCGCCCACCTCGAACAACATCCACAAAATCAAAAATCAAAAGTGGCCACCGAATTAATCCAAATGTCAGAGTATAATATCGAAGGAGTGCGTCCATCAGAGGAATGACCTCATTGGCCCGAGAATCGCTCCTGTTTTAGCCACATTATGCCAACTCACGGGAGTCAGGTACACGTATTTACCTCAAAGGAAACGCCGCCACCATCCAACTTCATTCTGGAATCTCCACCGCGTACACGGTTGTTAAATTGGTTTTCGCAGTTGGCAGAGAGTATGACAACTTCCGATCTCGGTCTCTTCAACAACCAATCGTTATTATAACATTGCGGTCTTTTCAAAATAGTTTATACTTTTAAACCAGAATAAAATATCCATTTCAAAACTATATAAATACGATATCATTTCTATTCCAAAACCAAATCAATATGATATCATTTTTCAAGATATCCATTTTCAAAAATCATACACTTTCAAATTTATATACTTTGAAACCAAACATTTGAAATATAACTTTCAAAACCTAATACTCCGCATTCCATAACTTCCAAAACTTAAATGGTTTAGATATTCAACAGTAATACTAAAATAGTTTGAAATTTCTTCATAAAGTAAAATAATTCCCCCGACTTTACAAATTTATTCAATTTAAATTAAATCTAAATCCATAAGATTTCAACTCACTTTTAGTTTCCATAAACCATTTCAATTTCAATATAGTTCAAACTTTCAATGTCCTATTATTTAGTTTTGAAATATTTGCACAATAAATTCATAATCATTTAAATAAACTAAAATTTCTAATAACTAAATATTTCCTTCAATTTATTTATACTAGAAATATTCATTTAATTCAATCTTGTAAAATCCAGTTATAAATATCATATCTTTTAAAATTTCAAGTTTAATACGTTTACATCAACTTATGGAGTTAAATTCTTAAATACTTCTCAATTTCAAATAAACCTCCAATTTACCTTCAAATCTTAATTTATTTTAAATCTTCATAACTTTTATATTAAAGTATGATTTAATTACTTAATCTTATTTATTTAAATGAAAATCAACTCCATTATTAAACTTATTGTTATTTACCAAATTCATACATAGCTTAAAGACATGAATTTAACTATATATATTATAACAACCCGGGGTTTTGCCCAATTTATAATCATCATTAAACAATTATTGTGCTAGCTAATTGCTAATTGAAGTTTTTAAATTCGGTTTAAATTCTTTTAAGAATTTGGGTGAAGGGTTTGGGGACTTAGAATTTTTGGGCCATGTTTTTGATAATGGGTCGTATATAGAAGATGACCCGTCCCCTTTCTTGTTTTATTTTCGCAACCCTAAAAATTAATCGAAGGAAGAAAATCAGAAATGGCGGCCTCGTCTTCTTTCTGAACTTAGGGCTAGTTCGTTCGTCCGGTTGTTCGTTCCTCCTCCTCCAATTATCCTCGCATCGAATAATAGCTGCGCTCGTTCAATCTTCGGCAATTAGGGTTTTCCAAAATTCAAAGACGCCGTCTTGGTGTTCGATCGAGAGGATGATTCACGTTCCCTTGCCGCATTGATCGTTCGTCTCTTGAGGGCCACGGCTTCAACTCGAGATCGTTCGAACTGAGGAGTCATGCTTTTCGTTTGCAAAGGTGAGTAATTTATGTTACTCACATCTTATTCGAACTGTTCGAATTCGTTTGCTTGTTCGTTTTCGATGTTTCTGCTTCGATTTGATTTTTGTTCGTTGTTGATGTTTTCTGCCTTGAGTCGATGTTGAGACAGTTGAATTGTCTGCATTGTACTTGAGTTGGTCTGGTTGGGTCGTATTTCTGTAGTTCCATGCTGCATTTGGTAGCTCTGTGTTCGTTGTATTCACTCTAGATATTCTGGTACATTTGATAGTTTGATGCTTGTTTCCTTTTGTTGTACACTTACCTTTTGGTATTGTAGTCTTCACTCTACAGTATAGCCTGATGCACTTGTTATACTTCATTCCTTGACCTGTTTCAATTTCAAACTGAAGTTGACAGTTGCATTGTGATTTCATGTCTTTGATCACTTGAACTTAATTTGTAGTTCTTATTTTCTTTGACATTGCTGAGACCTTGCTGGCTCGAACTTGGTGTTGTTTGCATCTCATACTCTCTAACCACTGTGGCACTTCTGTTCATCTCTGTTACATTTTATTTTGTTGTTGTTGCATGGTCTACTTAATTATACTGCATGATCGAGTGTTACTGTTCGAATGCATTGTTCATTTGCTTCACTGATGCATTTTGGAGTCGGCCTTGTTGCACTGTTTATGACCATTCTTGTTGCCTCTGTTCATTTGCAATATTGTCGTTCATGGGTTTGCATTGTCCAGCATTTTGTTTTGAAGAAGCAATATACCTTTTCGTTTTGCTTCAGTACTGATTGGCGTAGTTGCATTTTGCACCCATTGTGTTTGCACTATATAGCACTGTGCATTTATAAGTTACAATGTCCAGTTTTATTTAGTTGTCCATTTATCACAGCATACATGTGCTGTTGGTCCAAGTTGCATTGAACACCTCATTTGATCTCCTTGCATTGGCAGTGTCACTGTTTGATATAATTTGCATTTAGTGGTGCAGTTGCATTTGGGATATATCTTGGCACTGTTGCATTGTTGTTGACACTGGGTTGCTCTGTGCTTTGACATTGTATTCACCATGGTAGTTGAGTCTAATTTTTCTGGTCTTCTTAGCATATTGGTACATATTAAAAATGCTGCATCATTGTGTTGCACTGCACTTTTGTGTTTGCATTAGCTTCACGACGAGGCTGGTGCTGTTTTGGTCGAGACTGTATTCATATATGGTTATTTTAGAACTACTTCATTGTTGGGGCTGTGACAATTATTGATGCACTTGCCTAAACCAGTTTCATTCCTCTTTGAGTCTGATTTGCTTTGCATTCGCATGGTTACACTACTCAGTGTTTACAAGTACATTTCATATACTTGATACCATTCACTTAAGGATCAGTTGCATTAACTTTAGACATACTTGATGTCTTTGTAGTTTGTTCCCAGTCAGCACCTTACTGCCATCGTGCCTTTCAGGTTGCATATTCTCTGTAACACTACTTTTAATGCTGCTGTGTTATGAAGTTCACTGCACTTCCATCACCATGTCTCCATCATCTATGTAGCTGTCGAGTTCATTAGCATTTTAACTTGGCTAATTTCCAATTTCATGTTGTCATGTTTATGCCAGTTCGTTCCTGTAGTGACCTTGTTTCACCTGCAGCCTTTATGATTTGCATTTGTTTGGATATTGAGTTGCATTGATTTTGTACTTGAGTATTGCCCAGCTTAAATGCTTGACTTCTGTTTAATTTGAAATTCCTGATGCCATTTGCAGTTGTATTTGGTTGCTCATGTATGTTCCAGTGTACATCACTTCATATGGCTTTGCATATTTGTACATGTCTTCGTCTGATTTACTGTTGTCATTTGGTATTGCTGTGCCATTTTGGTTTTTCACTTGTGCATATTGCCTCGAATACATGTATTCTTGGCTCTGGTTCATTGTTGCTGCTTCACCACTGAGCCTCGGCTTGCTTTTGTTGCATTTTGTTGCGGCCTGTACTTGTATACTGCTGTTATTGTTGACTTCGGCACTTATTTGGATCTGCAGTGGCATTGTATTCTCTGTTTTGATTTGCATTGCATCATTGGTTTTTGCATTTGTCAATTTTGCATTTGTTTCACGTTTGAACTGGTTTGAGTGGTCACTGACACTTTGGTTTTACTTTGAGCTGAGCTGAATCCAGTTTTAAAACTTGGGTTTGACCATATGTTCGTCTATGAGTTTTCATAGAGCTTTTGTGTATTCCCACACTGTATTGGAGAGGCAGTGCACGCGTGCGTGCACTGCAGCCAATCGATATTGATGTTTTAAATGATATTTCAATTGTTTAAATTGATTTGAATTAAAATGACGATTTTGTTGTTTTCTAAATTTTCTTCATTAATAATCCTTCTATCTATCTATGTTGAAAATTTGAATCTACTGATTATTGTTTAACACTGTTAAGTGTTATATTTACCGTTATCCGATTTCTTTGTTAAAAGGATCGGATGGGTGAATTTACTTTGACTGTCGTCTATTCATATTTAATTATTATGGCTTCTATGCACTAATAACTGAGTTTGAATTAGACTGACCCGTGTATTATTTTCTTTTGAATTTAATACTCGGGTCAGACCGAGTATTTACAGGTTGTTGATATCTTACTTTGCATTGCTGCTAGAGCTATGAAGTCTCTTCATATCTTTTGGAGTAGTCGTTGTCATTTTAGTAGTCAGTGAATTTGTATAGGATGTTGTATATTCATGTATATTATTCACGATAATGTACTTGTATATGTAACTTCCAGAGTCGACAGTGTAGTTGTATCATACGTACTGTATCACATGTATATCAACTGACATCAGTTATATATATAAGACTTTCTGTTATATTTGTGTTCCGCATTTACTTTATCTGTGTTATTATTATATATATTGTCCTAAACTATTATGAACCATCGTAGTTCGTTTTATACTAGAATTGGGTATGTCGATGGGAGTAAATAAATAAGAGATGAAAAATAAAAATATATACCACTCCTATCGAGATAACCAATACTAGTGTAAGGCCTAACTACGGATGGCCGCTCCTATCCAGCCTTATTCTTCATAATAATAGACAGTATTTCTTTTAATACCCTTTATTATTGTGAGCATAGAGGTGGGGCGTCACAGTTGGTATCAGAGCTTGGGGTTTAGGACATAATATAAAACATAACGTAGATGGAACATGTGTTACAACTATTTGTCGATGTTTTATATGTTCTTTGAGTCAAAAATAAAAGTTGATTTGAGTTTTGATGATTGATTGATTTTTGCTTTGTTTATCAGAGTGCGCAGCGAAAACAGTGTGACTGCTTCGCTGAGTACAGATGATAATTATTTTGATTTAAAAAAAAAATCAAAATATGAAATTCAATTAAATTTCATTTGTTGTTTACATAGCTGTGTTTATTTTGTTTTCTTTAAAAATTTCGAATCCGATTTGAGGATTCGAGGCGATTGCAGCTATGTGGTTTTGTTGAAATTTTTGCTGGTTTCCTTTGATGCTAATCACATGTTGATTAGAATTTGCTGTTTTGAATTATCTTCATTGAAGATATATTCGAATGATTCCTTTGTTCATTTTGTAGTATACTTGCAAATTCAAGTTACACGTTACTGCATTAATTTTACGTTGAACCGATGCTTGGTTATGAAACGTATTTTGTTGTCGTTATTATTATAACGGGATTTTCACACTAGTGCTACATTTTGAAGTACGGTGTTTTGTTGACATTTTAATAAATGAAATTCCACTGGTATTATATTTTGATGAGGATCATTTTGATGAGATTTTGATGTTTTGATGTTTAAAAATTACTGTCGCATTGACTTCAGTAATCGTCAAGTTTTAAAGTGGATTTTCAAGCGGTTATCCCGCAATGCTGATTTTGAGATTAGTTTTATGTTGTTTTGAGAAGTACCAATTATTTGTTGAAGTTGCTACTTATGTTGCTGATTTAATCACGTGATTATAAAAAGTGTTTTTTTAAAAAAAAAATTGTTTCCAAAATTTTTCAGTTTACGTTTCCAGAAGAATGAGAAAGAGATTTAAACGATTCAGCAAAATCGAGGACTATGAACCCTTTCTTTTACTGATTCCCTTAATTCCGGACTTGTTCGTTTGAGAATGTAAATTATTACTTTTGTGAAATAAATGAGATTGTTTTCAGAAGTTTTGCATTTTGCGCTTTCAAAAGAATGAGGAAGCGATTTAAACGTTTCAGCAAAATCGAGGACTATGACCCCTTTCTTTTACTGATTCGCTTAACTCCGGACTTGTCCGTTTGATAATGTGAAATGTTATTTTTGAATACACAATTTTGCACTTTCAAGGAAACGAAGAAGAGAATCAAACGATTTAGTAAAACTCGTGGTATGGGACATGAGCGTTTGCTATTTCGGTTAATTCCGGACTCGTTAATTGAAGCATTTGCTGTTTGATGATTTTGATGATTTCACGTTCAAGGAAACGATGAAGAGAATCAAACGATTTAGTAAAACACGTGGTATGGGACATGTGCGTTTGCTTTTTCGGTTAATTCCGGACTCGTTAATTGAATATCTGATGATTTTATTTGGCTTTCGAGCCACTCTGCTGGACCTCCGTGTCATTTGTTGGGCTTTCGAGCCACTCTGCTAGACCTCCGGGTCATTTGTTGGGCTTTCGGGCCACTCTGCTGGACCTTCGGGTCATTTGTTGGGCTTTCGGGCCACTCTGCTGGACCTTCGGGTCAAATACCAGTACTAGAACTTCGGGTCACTCTGCTGGACCTTCGGGTCATCTGATGGGCGCCAAAAATTTATAGTACTTGGTAGGCTTCGGCCACTCTGAGATGCACGTGCGGCGTAGCTAAAACTCGCCATCTGCTGGGATCGATCCAACCTTTTTGTTGATTTTCTAGAGTATCTTTATTGATTTCTAGATATTTGTTGTTTCCAATTATCTGCAGAAAATTGGATATTTGTTGATATGAGTTCTGATTATCATTTTTGATAATCGGATATTTGTTGTTTCTAATTATCGCTTGTAATAATTAGATATTTGCTGATTTTGATTATCGTTTTTGATAATCGAATATTTGTTGTTTCTGATTATCGTTTTTGATAATCGGATATCTGTTGATTTTGATTATCGTCGTTTTTGGTAATCGAATATTTGTTGTTTCTGATTATCATTTTTGATAATCGGATATCTGTTGATTTTGATTATCGTTTTCGATAATCGAATATTTGTTGTTTCTCATTATCATTTTTGATAATCGGATATCTGTTGATTTTGATTATCGTTTTTGATAATCGAATATTTGTTGTTTCTGATTATCGTATTGATAATTAGATATTTGTTGATTTTGATTATCGCCTGAGATAATCAAATATTTGCTGATTTGAAATTTGATTTTCGCCTGAGATAATCAATTATTTGTTGATTTGAGATTTGATTATCGCCTGTGATAATCAAATATTTGCTGATTTGAAATTTGATTATCGCCGGAGATAATCAATTATTTGTTGATTTGAGATTTGATTATCGCCTGAGATAATCAAATATTTGCTGATTTGAAATTTGATTATCGCCTGAGATAATCAAATATTTGTTGATTTGAGATTTGATTATCGCCTGAGATAGTCAAATATTTGTTGATTTGAAATTTGATTATCGCCTGAGATAATCAATTATTTTTTGATTTGAGATTTGATTATCGCCTGAGATAATCAAATATTTGCTGATTTGAAATTTGATTATCGCCTGAGATAATCAAATATTTGCTGATTTGAAATTTGATTATCGCCTGAGATAATCAAATATTTGTCGATTTGAAATTTGATTATCGCTTGAGATAATCAAATATTTGTTGATTTGATAATTCCGATTATCGTTTTTGATAATTAGACCTTTGTTGTTTTCTGATTACCGTTTTGTAACTAGTTAATTGCAGTTTTGCAAATTGTGATTTGTGTTTTATAATTATCTTTGTTGATAATTTGATTTTGCTGCCTTCTAATTATCGTATCGATAATTAGATATTGCTGTTTTGTGATTTCTGTATTCTAATTATCTTATTGATAATTGAATATTGCTGTTAATTGCGTTTATCCAGTTTAGTTGTTTTCTGATTGTCTATTTGATAATTAGATTTTGTTGAGAATTTGTGAATTTCTTTTAGGAAATTAAAAGATTTCTTTGGGGTTTGTATTCCCGACTTTATTTTCTAACTTAACCAGTTTATGTTAGAAAAAAAATTTATTATTGACGACTTTAATTATGAAAATTGCGGGGACGCAATTTTTATAAGGAGGGGAGTCTGTAACAACCCGGGGTTTTGCCCAATTTATAATCATCATTAAACAATTATTGTGCTAGCTAATTGCTAATTGAAGTTTTTAAATTCGGTTTAAATTCTTTTAAGAATTTGGGTGAAGGGTTTGGGGACTTAGAATTTTTGGGCCATGTTTTTGATAATGGGTCGTATATAGAAGATGACCCGTCCCCTTTCTTGTTTTATTTTCGCAACCCTAAAAATTAATCGAAGGAAGAAAATCAGAAATGGCGGCCTCATCTTCTTTCTGAACTTAGGGCTAGTTCGTTCGTCCGGTTGTTCGTTCCTCCTCCTCCAATTATCCTCGCATCGAATAATAGCTGTGCTCGTTCAATCTTCGGCAATTAAGGTTTTCCAAAATTCAAAGATGCCGTCTTGGTGTTCGATCGAGAGGATGATTCACGTTCCCTTGCCGCGTTGATCGTTCGTCTCTTGAGGGCCACGGCTTCAACTCGAGATCGTTCGAACTGAGGAGTCATGCTTTTCGTTTGCAAAGGTGAGTAATTTATGTTACTCACATCTTATTCGAACTGTTCGAATTCGTTTGCTTGTTCGTTTTCGATGTTTCTGCTTCGATTTGATTTTTGTTTGTTGTTGATGTTTTCTGCCTTGAGTTGATGTTGAGATAGTTGAATTGTCTGCATTGTACTTGAGTTGGTCTGGTTGGGTCGTATTTCTGTAGCTTCATGCTGCATTTGGTAGCTCTGTGTTCGTTGTATTCACTCTAGATATTCTGGTACATTTGATAGTCTGATGCTTGTTTCCTTTTGTTGTACACTTACCTTTTGGTATTGTAGTCTTCACTCTACAGTATAGCCTGATGCACTTGTTATACTTCATTCCTTAACCTGTTTCAATTTCAAACTGAAGTTGACAGTTGCATTGTGATTTCATGTCTTTGATCACTTGAACTTAATTTGTAGTTCTTATTTTCTTGGACATTGCTGAGTCCTTGCTGGCTCGAACTTGGTGTTGTCTGCATCTCATACTCTCTAACCACTGTGGCACTTCTGTTCATCTCTGTTACATTTTATTTTGTTGTTGTTGCATGGTCTGCTTAATTATACTGCATGATCGAGTGTTACTGTTCGAATGCATTGTTCATTTGCTTCACTGATGCATTTTGGAGTCGGCCTTGTTGCACTGTTTATGACCATTCTTGTTGCCTCTGTTCATTTGCAATATTGTCGTTCATGGGTTTGCATTGTCCAGCATTTTGTTTTGAAGAAGCAATATACCTTTTCGTTTTGCTTCAGTACTGATTGGCGTAGTTGCATTTTGCACCCATTGTGTTTGCACTATATAGCACTGTGCATTTATAAGTTACAATGTCCAGTTTTATTTAGTTGTCCATTTATCACAGCATACATGTGCTGTTGGTCCAAGTTGCATTGAACACCTCATTTGATCTCCTTGCATTGGCAGTGTCACTGTTTGATATAATTTGCATTTAGTGGTGCAGTTGCATTTGGGATATATCTTGGCACTGTTGCATTGTTGTTGACACTGGGTTGCTTTGTGCTTTGACATTGTATTCATCCTGGTAGTTGAGTCTAATTTTTCTGGTCTGCTTAGCATATTGGTACATATTAAAAATGCTGCATCATTGAGTTGCACTGCACTTTTGTGTTTGCATTAGCACGACGAGGCTGGTGCTGTTTTGGTCGAGACTGTATTCATATATGGTTATTTTAGAACTACTTCATTGTTGGGGCTGTGACAATTATTGATGCACTTGCCTAAACCAGTTTCATTCCTCTTTGAGTCTGATTTGCTTCGCATTCACATGGTTACACTACTCAGTGTTTACAAGTACATTTCATATACTTGATACCATTCACTTAAGGATCAGTTGCATTAACTTTAGACATACTTGATGTCTTTGTAGTTAGTTCCCAGTCAGCACCTTACTGCCATCGTGCCTTTCAGGTTGCATATTCACTGTAACACTACTTTTAATGCTGCTGTGTTATGAAGTTCACTGCACTTCCATCACCATGTCTCCATCATCTATGTAGCTGTCGAGTTCATTAGCATTTTAACTTGGCTAATTTACAATTTCATGTTGTCATGTTTATGCCAGTTCGTTCCTGTAGTAACCTTGTTTCACCTGCAGCCTTTATGATTTGCATTTGTTTGGATATTGAGTTGCATTGATTTTGTACTTGAGTATTGCCCAGCTTAAATGCTTGACTTCTGTTTAATTTGAAATTCCTGATGCCATTTGCAATTGTATTTGGTTGCTCATGTATATTCCAGTGTACATCACTTCATATGGCTTTGCATATTTGTACATGTCTTCGTCTGATTTACTGTTGTCATTTGGTATTGCTGTGCCATTTTGGTTTTTCACTTGTGCATATTGCCTCGAGTACATGTATTCTTGGCTCTGGTTCATTGTTGCTGCTTCACCACTGAGCCTCGGCTTGCTTTTGTTGCATTTTGTTGCGGCCTGTACTTGTAACTGCTGTTATTGTTGACTTCGGCACTTATTTGGATCTGCAGTGGCATTGTATTCTCTGTTTTGATTTGCATTGCATCACTGGTTTTTGCATTTGTCAATTTTGCATTTGTTTCACGTTTGAACTGGTTTGAGTGGTCACTGACACTTTGGTTTTACTTTGAGCTGAGTTGAATCCAGTTTTAAAACTTGGGTTTGACCATATGTTCGTCTATGAGTTTTCATAGAGCTTTTCTGTATTTCCACACTGTATTGGCGAGGCAGTGCACGCGTGCGTGCACTGCAGCCAATCGATATTGATGTTTTAAATGATATTTCAATTGTTTAAATTGATTTGAATTAAAATGACGATTTTGTTGTTTTCTAAATTTTCTTCATTAATAATCCTTCTATCCATCTATGTTGAAAATTTGAATCTACTGATTATTGTTTAACACTGTTAAGTGTTATATTTACCGTTATCCGATTTCTTTATTAAAAGGATCGGATAAGTGAATTTACTTTGACTGTCGTCTATTCATATTTAATTATTATGGCTTCTATGCACTAATAACTGAGTTTGAATTAGACTGACCCGTGTATTATTTTCTTTTGAATTTAATACTCGGGTCAGACCGAGTATTTACAGGTTGTTGATATCTTACTTTGGATTGCTGCTAGAGCTATGAAGTCTCTTCATATCTTTTGTAGTAGTCGTTGTCATTTTAGTAGTCAGTGAATTTGTATAGGATGTTGTATATTCATGTATATTATTCACGATAATGTACTTGTATATGTAACTTCCAGAGTCGACAGTGTAGTTGTATCATACGTATTGTATCACATGTATATCAACTGACATCAGTTATATATATATGAGACTTTTTGTTATATTTGTGTTCCGCATTTACTTTATCTGTGTTATTATTATATATATTGTCCTAAACTATTATGAACCATCGTAGTTCGTTTTATACTAGAATTGGGTATGTCGATGGGAGTAAATAAATAAGAGATGAAAAATAAAAATATATACCACTCCTATCGAGATAACCAATACTAGTGTAAGGCCTAACTACGGATGGCCGCTCCTATCCAGCCTTATTCTTCATAATAATAGACAGTATTTGTTTTAATACCCTTTATTATTGTGAGCATAGAGGTGGGGCGTCACATATATAAAATAATATTAATATAATCTCAAAAATCAATATTCATTTAACCATATTATATTAAAAAAATCAATCTTTAATATTGGGCTTATTTTATATTTCAAAGCATATTGTGTATAGCTAGAATCAAAATATAAATTCGACGTTTATATAACATCAAAATCAATAATTATATAACCCGTATATTCCTTTACAAAACCATAGAAATCCTTTCAATATATATATATATATATATATATATATATATATATACACTGCGGTGTCTGTATATAGTTTTCTACCCTATGGTCAAGTGATATAGATGATTTATCATTTCAATCCGTAATTTAAAAATAAAAATTATGGTTATATATCATTTCAAACCGCAATCCCGAATGAAATAAGAATGCATAATAACTTGTAGTTTATAACAAAATAAATACAGCATCCATTCATCCAATATCATTCATCAAGCATTTATTTCAATCATCATCCAATTTAAACAATAACATCCATATAGTGCATAAAATAAACAACAAGTAATTACTGACAGTTTTCTCTTCAAAAATAAATTAAACAATCTATCTAGCTGGCAGTTTATGTGCAATAATAAATTAAATAACAATTTGATTTAAATAAATGACATTAACTGAGATGATGATTAAAAATATACAAAACGGTCATAAATAAACTTCAAATCACATCATATATCAATTTAACAAACATAAAAAATCTTAGAAGTTGTGAGTGGGTTAAAACACTCACCTTTTGAATTTTAACTGAATTTAAATCCAATTTAAACGCAAAAAGTGCCCAGTCTCAGAATTCATCCAAACCAGCACTAAAAAGTCCGGAATTCAGATACGATCCTAAAGAAACCGCGCGTAAAACAGATATTGTATGTGAAAGTTATTCGAGTTAAAACGAGTTGAAATCTAAATTAAATTAAAACAAATTAAAATAAAAACAACATAACCCACCATCGCCACGTCATAACGTCTTCCAGGCTCACGCGAACAACAAGCAAATTGAACCCAATACCGTGCCTTTGACCCCTCTTTGATCGTCGATCGCCATGCCTCTACCCCGAATTTCGACCCACGAGTACCACCCTGAGACGACCCGACTTTCCACTCTCGGAAAATCGCATCATCCTTAAGAAAGAAAGGGATAGAAAAGAGAAAAGAAAGAAGAGAAAGAAGAAACAACACAAGAATCTCAACAGCGGAACGAATAAATTATATTAATAACATAAGTATTACATAGTATACATCGAATATCAAAGTTACACAGACATATACAACACATACTAGACAGTTATAAACACCCGTTTAGTTATTACAACTCAATCACAATACAGAAACACTCAGAGACACCAACACAGCGGAACTATATAACTATACGCAGAAGCCTCCTGCTCCATATGCTCCTCCACAATTCGTCAAAGCTAACCTGAATTCTAACCTGAATTCCCTTGACTACTCATAAAAATTTGAGTATCCAAGAGTTAAAGAAAAACAGAAATAACTCCGGGTCAGACATGGGTTTGGTGTGAGTAACAGGTTAAAGTTGCTTAATTTTCAAAACCTTTTGAAAGAAAGGTATCACGTAAGACTTCCCACACATAAACATGGAAAACTTTTTACCTTACGCTAACCAAAACATTTGATAGGAAATCTGATGATATTATAATAGGGTCTAGGGTTTTCAAATAAATAAGAAATAGCCGAAATTGTTACATGATTAAATTCCAGCTACTAGCCACAAAAGTGGGTAATACAATCAAAACCGTTGGCACTTATTGGATTTTGGATTCCATACAATGGCAGGGCTACTGGGGTACCGCCCGTCACAGTATGTGGCCCAGATCACCGTACCGAGGATTACTCCCAATCTCCCGCAACACAAAGCCGGACCCGTTCCTTACTGAACAGTTCCGAATAAGACAACCCCGACGGTTGCCATGATCAACCGTCCACACAGCCAAAATATAAAGGGACCTCTAGACAGGGGTAAATCTTACTCTCCAGTGGGTGCGACCTATGAAGGTATGCTGCACCTCCCCTGTTTTAGCCATTCCCGGTTGATGAGGCTTGAGGCTACGATTACCTTTATAGGACACATCACTTAGAATGCTCATCGTCCACCTGACGATGTTCTGAAAGCATTCAATCCATACAAGTTCGTTCCGGGTTCGAACGAAACCGAAGGCATTATCTCATTACACTCTTTTTGGAATCACCCTCAGAGTTAACGACAATAACCCTTGCACTCTGAATCACCATCTCGAATCTATAAGTACTATTCCGTCAACTCATTACGGAATCACCCACAGAGTTATACTGACGTATAGCCCTTACACCTCTAGTCTTCACTCGCTCCACTTGGATTAACGACCTAACGTTAATTGGAATCGATGTGGTTTTCGGATGTCCAAATATGGAAACCCGATCCCGGTCTCATCGAAATCCAAAGCGTGTCTTTTAGGTCCAAGTTGTTTTAAGTTTAAAACAATTCAATTTATTATCTAAATCTATACAGATAGATAATTCACAATACAACAGATAATTAACCTTATCATTATCAACAGATAATTCATATCATAATCAGATAATCCATATTATCATCCAAAAGCAACCAATGCATCCATATCACATACACTACTCATCTCATAACTGAGATTACAAACCATACCAGGCAACCAATACCATTCATCAAACATAAGCAATGACCTAATGATATACTTCCTATAATTAATTTAAAATGAATTAAATTAATTACTTAATCTCTAATTAATTTAAAATGAATTAAATTAATTACTTCATCATCAAAATTCTGCTTAACTTATCCATCCATTGATTTCAAATCAATTTATAAATCATCATCTCAACATTTCAATTAATATTGATTAACTATCTCTAATTACAATAAGTAATTAGCTTATAAGTTAATCACACAAGTTAATTATATTAAAACCTTTTGCAATTAATTAACTTGTAATTACTAAATTAATTGATCAATTATTCATTATTAATTATACCTTGATTAATTCAATTCCAAATTACATCATTAATTAATTAATTAATGATTACATTTAATCAATTAATAAATCTCTAAATATAAATTAATTACATAAGTAATTAATCTGAAATTAATCCACACATATATTAATCACCCATGATTAATAACCATTCAGTAATTAACTACTTTAATTACTCATCCCATAATTAATTATTCTTAATTAATTATCTAAATTAATCCCCTTGATTAATTTCAAAGTAATTTTAAATCCAATTACTTCTATATCAAATATCTTTAATTACATCCTGTAATTAAATTAATTAATTACTTCCTTAAGTAATTACAAATTCACCAATTACATAAAGTAATTATCAAACAATCAACAAATGTTTAAATTAATTTAACTTAATTAATCTAAACTAATCACATTAGTCAAATTAATTACACTAAGTAAATAATTCATTAATTACTTTCATTAAGTAATTAAAACTTAAACATTTGATTATTATTAATTAATTAATCTAATTAATTACTAAAAATTAATCACATTAATTAATCGTTAAATAATCTTAAGTTAATGACCTTCATTAACATTTCTTAATTACTAAATTAAGAATTAACTTAATTTAATCATTATTAATTATCAATTAATTAATATTTAATTATCATTTAATTAATCTTTAATTATTAATTAATTAAGTGTTAATTAAAATCTAAATTATCTCTAATCACTTGATTAAATAAATCTTAATCATAAATTAAAATTTAATTAATCATCCTTAATTATAGATTAATTAACCTTAATTAATTAATCTCAAATCTAATTAATTAACTAAAAAAACATTAATTACTTAATTAAACATCCACATAATTAATTAATTAAATAATTAATATTCATCTAATTCCCTTAATAATTAAATGAATCCAATCATTTAATTTATTTATCTTTTAGATAAACATTTCTCATTTAAAAACAAAATGTTTTTCAATTTACTTTAAATTCTATTTAACTTCATTTTAAACTTAAGACTCAAATTCATCTTAAACAATTCAAAACTTAATCTTATATGTTAAAAGAAACATCTACTTTATTAATGTTTAAAAGGATTTAAATTTCAATTCAATTTTAAATTCAAATCAATTTGAAAATTACTTTAAAATTTCAAAAATTTAAATACAACTTCCAAACTCATTCTAGTTTTAACTCTTAAAACTCTTCCTACAATCTACACCCTTAATTCAAATGCAAATCATTTATTCATTTAAATGTAATTTAAATTTAAACCTTTATTTTAAAAATCTGAAGTTTAAATTTTATTCCAGATTTGAAAACTCAGATTTGAATTCACTTTGAATTTCTAATTTAAATATTTAACCTTTCAATTCAAATACAATTCACATATGCATTTACACTTGTGAGTTTGAAAAATCAAATTTTAATTTAAAAACATAAATAAATTTAAATCTCTAACAAACAAATTTGAATTCATATCCAAATTTCAGATTTTAAAAACTCAGAATAAATTTCCACCTGAAATTTTAAACCTTACCTTTACATTTAAAACAGAAAACAGTTTCTATTTTTATTTAAAAACCAAACTTTGAAATTTCTGAATTTAAATTATTTCAGAAAACAAAAATTCAAACTTATTTGAATTCATATTTAACTCGGTTTCAAAATCCTAAGTTAGAATTTTAGTTTGCATTTATTTCAAACTTTATAAATCGAGAAACAGGTTTTCCTGTTCTTTTTAAAAAAAAAACAAACTTGAATTTCTTAATTCAAATTATTTAAAATCAGAATTCAAACTATTTGAATTCATCTTCAGATTCAGGTTTAATCCCAAGTTCAATTTCCAGATTTAAATTTAAACTTTACTTTTTAAATTCCTAAAAACAGAACAGGTTCTGCTTTGTTAAACCTGAAAACATAAATACACACAAACCTCCCTATTTGACTTCGAGTCAAAACCGCACCTACTTCGAGTTTTCCCCCAATAATCCCGAGACCATTCCGAGACAAAAATCTGCAACCAACAATCATCACCCAAACCTGGAACAGGCCAAACCCCCACCACCTAAAACCTGTCATCACCAATTTCTCCCATCTCCGGTCACCATCATCGACCAAACTCCGGCAATAACTTCATCAACACATCATCTATCCAAACCCCAAATATCTATACACTCGATTAACCCAGGTGATCATACTCGAGCAAATACAGTAACCCGGTAAAACTAGGGTTCATAACCAAAAATCCCAAATTTCAATCTCAAACTTGAATTGCAAACCAATTCAGTAATTTTCCTATGATCTATGATAGATAAACTATCACCAGAAACAAATTCAACCAGTTCAATTACAAGGATCAACTGAACTTGTCCAAAGTGTAAAATACAGTTAATTTGAAACTGCTCTTTATTTCTAACACTGTAAATTTTAATTTTAGTTTTAAAATTCTTGAATTCACTTAATAATTCTATTAATAATCGTAAAACATTAAATTATAACATCTGAATTTTACTCTAAGCAATTTGGTTCTGTGTAACTTTATTTTTCAAGTTACGGACAACCATATGTAGTTCATATACAATTAGACTTACACCATTCTAAAACAAACATGATTTGTTCAAAAATTTAAGTCCTAATTAGTAAACAAGTCAAAGGAAAAAAATTCAGGAATCAAACATGAATTTGAAATTTTGAACATCACACATGCACAGTCATCATCTTGTTTACAGATACATACTTGCAGGTACTTACATATATATTCATTTATAATTTATAAGCATGCACAACTTACCTATTAAAATAGTTTATAAAAGTTAAGTTACTCACATGGACTAAAATGCAGAGCACCATTTCAATTGCATGTTCCAGATTTTTAGCATGCAGGCTTCCTTTGTTTCCAGATGCAAAGAAATGCAGACCTATGCTTGCTTTTAATCTTGATTAATACATTCTTTCAGTTTTTTACATGCAGGCTTCAAATTGTTGCATGCAGGTCTTTAAACTTGAAATTGCAGTAGTCTTGCATATTTCAGAAGAACTGCAGGTTTTGTATTTTGGAAGATGCAGACCTTTATTTTGAAAAAGAGGAGTTTGGATTCAATGCATTTACAGGTTTGAAAAAAAATGCAAGTGTTTGCTTGATCATGAAGAGGAGTTTCAGATTTCAGATTTCTTTTTAGAGTGAAGAATGAGAAAGAGAAAAGAAATGAGTAAATGCAAGTTATATAGCTTATTCGTGATGAATTAAAATTAAAGAAAAATAAATATTAAAACATGACACTTGTACAAAATTACTAACACTTGTTAACTTAGGTTCTAAGAGGCTTACACTTGTTATAATGCAATCTTAACCTAACAACACTTGTCTTTATGATTAATTAGCATTTTTAATCAAAGTTAATGAAATATTAAGCTTAGTTAATTAGTTCTTATACATAGTTATGAATTAAAATAATTTTTAAAGAATAAAGCAAGTTGTTAATATAAATAAAACAACATACTAATAAATCATTTGAAAAAGATACCCTTAAATAATTAAAATAAATTTATAAAAGAGGTTATAATAACTTATTGAATACATGTTCACATTTTAAATTGTATTTTAAATTTCAAATTAAATTTACAAATCAAAATTATCAATCAATATTTAAAAAGAATTAACACAAACATTTTGAACCTTATTTTAATATTCAAACTTAAAATAAAAATGATTTTTAAACTAATTAAAGCATTTATCTCATATTCAAAATCATATAGTTATTTAATTAAATATTTTTGAAAAGCTTACATTAAAAACAAATCAAAATTTCCATTTTTAAAACATTAAAATTATGCTATACTAATTTAATTAAGAACAACTTATCTATTTAAAATATATACAAATACATATACATTATTAAATAGAAAACAATTTATTAACTCATTAAAAATAAATTCACAAATTAAATATTTCAATAAAGAAGATTATTTAAATCAAATCCAATTTATTAACAAAAATTATCAATTCAATATAAATTTAAAACACAGATTATTAAATTTATATTGTCCAAATTTCCGGGATATTACAATCCTTCCCCCTTAAAAGAATTTCATCCCCGAAATTTAAAACAAAGGTAATTTAATAATCTATTTACAGATTTTATTTTAAAACACAGCATATGCTAATCATATGCTAACAACCAAAGCAACCAATTCACACAATCAAAACAAATCTAATTATCCAAAAGAATTTTGGATAAAACTTCACGAGTTTCCCCAGTATATATATATCGGGATACTCGCTCTATAAAATCCAATCAATCAATACTACTAAACTATAGAGCTCCTAACAACAATTCTATACAGAATATCAGACTACAAACGAGTCTGACTTAACAACCAAACCATCCTAAACTGATGGTTCTACAACCAGAAATATCAAACACGTACTCCCTCAGAGATACGTGAAACACCCTGAATCCCAGTTATCCAAACTGGCAATTCAACCCTAGAAAACCAAACACTGATCTTACCAAAAACAGAAGAAACCAAAACACTACGGAGCTAGCTTCCCAAACTTATAGCTCCCTGGATCAGAGAAAAACTTAACCAAATTCAAATCTCCAATTCCAGAATCCAAATTCCTCTATCTCATATCCATAAAAAACCTTTCGGACGATCCTGGGCTACCAATATCATTCCTAATCAGCTCAACTCTTGCTGATTCCAAAAGAAACAGACTGAATCAAAAACAATCCAATGATCTCCTCAAGATCACTCAAAAACCAAGAACACAAACCCTGCTTCTCAACAACAGAAGACAGAACAAACTTCTCCTTATCCGGAAAAGACAAAAACAGAACACCCAAACTGCTTCCGCTGCACAACTCTGATCCGAAACAGAAGAAAATGCTGACGAAGAACACAAGCACAGACAAGACAACCTAGCACAGAAATATGGTTCCACAGATCCATAAGAAAACTCAGATGTTTCTCCGAAACTAGAGTTACTTCACCAACTTCTATCTCAAGGAACCATCCATCTACTAACTCAACCACCTGTACCAATCCTGAAAAGAAAACTCGATCTCCAGATGCTAACAAACTTCTGACTTCCTGGAAGAAATCCGGACAATCTCCAACAAACACAAGAGAACATACTATCGCAAGTCACTTTTGCGATCAACTCAGCCTAAATCCATAGTAACTGCTCTCTCTTTACCAAACAGAAGAGCTTATGCTGGCCTAGCCAACTTACCAGAGAAACGGATCCACTCTGCTGCTTCTGAACTCCACTTCAGAAAAACTGCTCAGCCAGAAGACTCCCTACCAATTCAGAATACTCTGCTAAACTCAGCCACATCACCGAGCAGACTCATTTCTTACTCTTGTTCCAAAGAAACATCTTCGGAGACATCCATAGTCACTGCATCTCATCACGCAGCTACTACTTCCTAAGGTATCAAGATATCATCACTTGCTTGCTTCTGCCCAACCGACAGATCCAAGCTCAATTCTGCACTTCAAGGATGAACTCCGAACCTTAACAAGTTACCTTCAGAGATCGATGAAGTCCTTCATCACAACAGAGCTCACTCGAGACGGTATTAGGTCTACAGCCTCAACAAATACCCTTCCAACCTCATCCATCAAATTCCAACCAATGGTAGTCGTGTTACACACACTTCTACCTCATCTACCTTTATAACTTATATTGGAAAAACCTGAACGGGTAATCCAACAAATAGGTAGAACCAATTATATATATATATATATATATTAAAAATACAAATACGCTCTCTCAAGATAAACACCCCTACAGAGCCTAGGTATTCACTCAACCTAATGCTCTGATACCAACTGAGACGACCCGACTTTCCACTCCCGGAAAATCGCATCACCCTTAAGAAAGAAAGGGATAGAAAAGAGAGAAGAAAGAAGAGAAAGAAGAAACAACACAAGAATCTCAACAGCGGAACGAATAAATTATATTAATAAATAAGTATTACATAGTATACATCAAATATCAGAGTTACACAGACATATACAACACATACTAGACAGTTATAAACACCTGTCTAGTTATTACAACTCAATCACAATACAGAAACACTCAGAGATACCAACATAGCGGAACTATATAACTATACGCAGAAGCCTCCTGCTCCATATGCTCCTCCATAATTCGTCAAAGCTAACCTGAATCCTAACCTGAATTCCCTTGACTACTCATAAAAATTTGAGTACCCAAGAGTTAAAGAAAAACAGAAATAACTCCGGGTCATACATGGGTCTGGTGTGAGTAACAGGTTAAAGTTGCTTAATTTTCAAAACCTTTTGAAAGAAAGATATCACGTAAGACTTCCCACACATAAACATGGAAAAGTTTTTACCTTACGCTAACCAAAATATTTGATAGGAAATCTGATGATATTATAATAGGGTCTAGGGTTTTCAAATAGATAAGAAATAGCCGAAATTGTTACATGATTAAATTCCAGCTACTAGCCACAAAAGTGGGTAGTACAATCAAAACCGTTGGCACTTATTGGATTTTGGATTCCATACAATGGCAGGGCTACTGGGGTACCGCCCATCACAGTACATGGTCTAGATCACCGTACCGAGGATTACTCCCAATCCCCTACAACACAAAGTCGGACTCGTTCCTTACTGAACAGTTCCGAATAAGACAACCCCGACGGTTGTCATGATCAACCGTCCACACAGCCGAAATATAAAGGGACCTCTAGACAAGGGTAAATCTTACTCTCCAGTGGGTGCGACCCACGAAGCTTTGCTGCACCTCCCCTGTTTTAGCCATTCCCGATTGATGAGGCTTGAGGCTACGATTACCTTTATAGGACACATCACTTAGAATGATCATCGTCCACCTGACGATGTTCTGAAAGCATTCAATCCATACAAGTTCGTTCCGGGTTCGAAAGAAACCGAAGGCATTATCTCGTTACACTCATTTTGGAATCACCCTCAGAGTTAATGACAATAACCCTTGCACTTTGAATCACCATCTTGAATCTATAAGTACTATTCCGTCAACTCATTACGGAATCACCCACAGAGTTATACTGACGTATAACCCTTACACCTCGAGTCTTCACTCGCTCCACTTGGATTAACGACCTAACGTTAATTGGAATCGATGTGGTTTTCGGATGTCCAAATATGGAAACCCGATCCCGGTCTCATCGAAATCCAAAGCGTGTCTTTTAGGTCCAAGTTGTTTTAAGTTTAAAACAATTCAATTTATTATCTAAATCTATACAGATAGATAATTCACCACACAACAGATAACTAACCTTATCATTATCAACAGATAATTCATATCATAATCAGATAATCCATATTATCATCCAAAAGAAACCAATGCATCCATATCACATACACTACTCATCTCATAACTGAGATTACGAACCATACCGGGCAACCAATACCATTCATCAAACATAAGCAATGACCTAATGATATACTTCCTATAATTAATTTAAAATGAATTAAATTAATTACTTAATCTCTAATTAATTGAAAATGAATTAATTAATTACTTCATCATCAAAATTCTGCTTAAATTATCCATCCATTGATTTCAAATCAATTTATAAATCATCATCTCAACATTTCAATTAATATTGATTAACTATCTCTAATTACAATAAGTAATTAGCTTATAAGTTAATCACACAAGTTAATTATATTAAACCCTTTTGCAATTAATTAACTTGTAATTACTAAATTAATTGATCAATTATTCATTATTAATTATACCATGATTAATTCAATTCCAAATTGCATCATTAATTAATTAATTAATGATTACATTTAATCAATTAATAAATCTCTAAATATAAATTAATTACATAAGTAATTAATCTGAAATTAATCCACATATATATTAATCACCCATGATTAATAACCATTCCGTAACTAACTACTTTAATTACTCATCCCATAATTAATTATTCTTAATTAATTATCTAAATTAATCCCCTTGATTAATTTCAAAGTAATTTTAAATCCAATTACTTCTATATCAAATATCTTTAATTACATCCTGTAATTAAATTAATTAATTACTTCCTTAAGTAATTACAAATTCACCAATTACATAAAGTAATTATCAAACAATCAACAAATGTTTAAATTAATTTAACTTAATTAATCTAAACTAATCACATTAGTCAAATTAATTACACTAAGTAATTAATTCATTAATTACTTTCATTAAGTAATTAAAACTTAAACAATTGATTATTATTAATTAATTAATCTAATTAATTATCAAAAATTAATCACATTAATTAATCGTTAAGTAATCTTAAGTTAATGACCTTCATTAACATTTCTTAATTACTAAATTAAGAATTAACTTAATTTAATCATTATTAATTATCAATTAATTAATATTTAATTATCATTTAATTAATCTTTAATTATTAATTAAGTGTTAATTAAAATCTAAATTATCTCTAATCACTTGATTAAATAAATCTTAATCATAAATTAAAATTTAATTAATCATCCTTAATTATATATTAATTAACCTTAATTAATTAATCTCAAATATAATTAATTAACTTAAAAAAACATTAATTACTTAATTAAACATCCACATAATTAATTAATTAAATAATTAATATTCATTTAATTCCCTTAATAATTAAATGAATCCAATCATTTAATTTATTTATCTTTTAGATAACATTTCCCATTTAAAAACATAATGTTTTTCAATTTACTTTAAATTCTATTTAACTTCATTTTAAACTTAAGACTCAAATTCATCTTAAACAATTCAAAACTTAATCTTATATGTTAAAAGAAACATCTACTTTATTAATGTTTAAAAGGATTTAAATTTCAATTCAATTTTAAATTCAAATCAATTTGAAAATTACTTTAAAATTTCAAAAATTTAAATACAACTTCCAAACTCATTCTAGTTTTTACTCTTAAAACTCTTCCTACAATCTACACCCTTAATTCAAATGCAAATCATTTATTCATTTAAAAGTAATTTAAATTTAAACCTTTATTTTAAAAATCTGAAGTTTAAATTTTATTCCAGATTTGAAAACTCAGATTTGAATTCACTTTGAATTTCTAATTTAAATATTTAACCTCTCAATTCAAATACAATTCACATATGCATTTACACTTGTGAGTTTGAAAAATCAAATTTTAATTTAAAAACATAAATAAATTTAAATCTCTGACAAACAAATTTGAATTCATATCCAAATTTCAGATTTTAAAAACTCAGAATAAATTTCCACCTGAAATTTTAAACCTTACCTTTACATTTAAAACAGAAAACAGTTTCTATTTTTATTTAAAAACCAAACTTTGAAATTTCTGAATTTAAATTATTTCAGAAAACAAAAATTCAACTTATTTGAATTAATATTTAACTCAGTTTCAAAATCCTAAGTTAGAATTTTAGTTTGCATTTATTTCAAACTTGATAAATCTGGAAACAGGTTTCCCTGTTCTTTTTTTAAAAAAAAAAAACCAAACTTGAATTTCTTAATTCAAATTATTTCAAAATCAGAATTCAAACAATTTGAATTCATCTTCAGATTCAGGTTTAATCCTAAGTTTAATTTCCAGATTTAAATTTAAACTTTAGTTTTTAAATTCCTGAAAACAGAACAGGTTCTGCTTTGTTAAACCTGAAAACATAAATACACACAAACCTCCCTATTTGACTTCGAGTCAAAACCGCACCTACTTCGAGTTTTCCCCCAATAATCCCGAGACCATTCCCAGACAAAAATCTGCAACCAACAATCATCACCCAAACCTGGAACAGGCCAAACCCCCACCACCTAAAACCTGTCATCACCAATTTCTCCCATCTCCGGTCACCATCATCGACCAAACTCCAGCAATAACTTCATCAACACATCATCTATCCAAACCCCAAATATCTATACACTCGATCAACCCAGGAGATCATACTTGAGCAAACACAGTAACCCAGTAAAACTAGGGTACATAACCAAAAATCCCAAATTTCAATCTCAAACTTGAATTGCAAACCAATTCAGTAATTTTCCTATGATCTATGATAGATAAACTATCACCAGAAACAAATTCAACCAGTTCAATTACAAGGATCAACTAAACTTGTCCAAAGTGTAAAATACAGTTAATTTGAAACTGCTCTTTATTTCTAACACTGTAAATTTTAATTTTAGTTTTAAAATTCTTGACTTCACTTAATAATTCTATTAATAATCCTAAATCATTAAATTATAACTTCTGAATTTTACTCTAAGCAATTTGGTTCTGTGTAACTTTATTTTTCAAGTTACAGACAACCATATGTAGTTCATATACAATTAGACTTACACCATTCTAAAACAAACATGATTTGTTCAAAAATTTAAGTCCTAATCAGTAAACAAGTCAAAGGAAAAAAATTCAAGAATCAAACATGAATTTGAAATTTTGAAGATCACACATGCACAGTCATCATCTTGTTTACAGATACATACTTGCAGGTACTTTCATATATATTCATTTATAATTTATAAGCATGCACAACTTACCTATTAAAACAGTTTATAAAAGTTAAGTTACTCACATGGACTAAAATGCAGAGCACCATTTCAATTGCATGTTCCAGATTTTTAGCATGCAGGCTTCCTTTGTTTCCAGATGCAAAGAAATGCAGACCTATGCTTGCTTTTAATCTTGATTAATACATTCTTTCAGTTTTTTACATGCAGGCTTCAAATTGTTGCATGCAGGTCTTTAAACTTGAAATTGCAGTAGTCTTGCATATTTCAGAAGAACTGCAGGTTTTGTATTTTGGAAGATGCAGACCTTTATTTTGAAAAAGAGGAGTTTGGATTCAATGCATTTACAGGTTTGAAAAAAAATGCAAGTGTTTGCTTGATCATGAAGAGGAGTTTCAGATTTCATATTTCTTTTTAGAGTGAAGAATGAAAAAGAGAAAAGAAATGAGTAAATGCAAGTTATATAGCTTATTTATGATGAATTAAAATTAAAGAAAAATAAATATTAAAACATGACACTTGTACAAAATTACTAACACTTGTTAACTTAGGTTCTAAGAGGCTTACACTTGTTATAATGCAATCTTAACCTAACAACACTTGTCTTTATGATTAATTAGCATTTTTAATTAAAGTTAATGAAATATTAAGCTTAGTTAATTAGTTCTTATACATAGTTATGAATTAAAATAATTTTTAAAGAATAAAGCAAGTTGTTAATATAAATAAAACAACATACTAATAAATCATTTGAAAAAGATACCCTTAAATAATTAAAATAAATTTATAAAAGAGGTTACAATAACTTATTGAATACATGTTCACATTTTAAATTGTATTTTAAATTTCAAATTAAATTTACAAATCAAAATTATCAATCAATATTTAAAAAGAATTAACACAAACATTTTGAACCTTATTTTAATATTCAAACTTAAAATAAAATGATTTTTAAACTAATTAAAGCATTTATCTCATATTTAAAATCATATAGTTGTTTAATTAAATATTTTTGAAAAGCTTAAATTAAAAACAAATCAAAATTTCCATTTTTAAAACATTAAAATTATGCTATACTAATTTAATTAAGAACAACTTATCTATTTAAAATATATACAAATACATATACATTATTAAATAGAAAACAATTTATTAACTCATTAAAAATAAATTCACAAATTAAATATTTCAATAAAGAAGATTATTTAAATCAAATCCAATTTATTAACAAAAATTATCAATTCAATATAAATTTGAAACACAGATTATTAAATTTATATTGTCCAAATGTCCGGGATATTACACACCCCTCGCCAGCGTGTGCCGCGCTCTATCTCCCGATACTGGAGCGATCGCCCCAAGCTACCCCCGCCGCCGGTCGCTGTTCGATCAACCACCCCCAAATCCTGGCGCTATAGAACATTCCAGGCCATGCGATCACCTCCTAGCTACTCCACTCAGCAAGGTCTACGATATCCTAATTTTGCCCAAATATTCACGAATAAAAAATACCCAAATTGAATTTAGGGTTTCGCGTATATTGAACTTTGACCGAGCTTTTCGAATGATTCGAGCATCAATTGCAAAAACGAACATCTGATGCAGATTCGCACCGTCGAAGACTTCAATTTTATAATTTTTTCCAAATTTTTCTGAGGAATTTGAAATTTTGATTTGGTTTTTGAATTGAAATTTGAATTGGATAAATTAGGGTTTACAGCCATTGAGGAAGAGGAGCACAGAAGTTTCTGTACGTATAGAAATGAGGAATAGAGGGCTGCTAGGGTTTATAATAGGATATTTATAGGCAAGGTTGAAAAAGAATGGACCGGATCAAATGGATGTACGCGCTGGACGATATATGGCCCGAAAAGCCCGTTTCGACTCTGGAACGAAATTGGGACAACCCATATATCAAAATAGATGTTTTAAAATATTTTAAACGTGATGCAACAGGTATCACGTCTAAATTCCATCGTATGAAGAAGTTATGCTAAAATCAATATTTTTAAATTGATTTCAATTGATTTCAATTAATCGATTTCAAGGCGTTTCGAGTCCGTACGATCAAACGACAAGTCTGATCAATACGAAACTGAAATCCTACAATAATTCACCGTTACGGATCCGATGAAACTTATTTCGTCGAAATTCGAGTCAGTAGCCCAAATGGCTATCTTTACACTAATTAAATAAATTTATAATTAATTGATTAAATCCAATTTTAAATAAAAAAAATTTACATTCTAAAATTGACAATTTTATCACCTTTATATTTCTCAAACGTTTACAATGATTTAGACAAATTTAAATGTCAATTTAGAGAAGATCAATTTATAAATTTCAATATAAATCCTCAATTTCATTAAATTTTCAAATTATAAATAAAATTAACAAAATTTCCATTAAATTAGATTAACCAATAATTATTACATTCATTATTGTCAAATAGATGGGTTTACCGTTGGATTCAAAACTATTACATAAAATTTCTCCTATTCCATTTTCGTTTCAAATACCGTATTATTTAGCTATATTCAATTTCATTTAATTATAATTAATCCAATTATTGAACTTTTCATTTCAATTAAATAAAATCTCGGTTTCCATTCTTTAAATCAACCAATTCATAACATGAATAAAATTAACATTACTTAAATTTACATTACTTAAATTTACATTAACAAAACGTTAAATTTGGATTTATAGTAATCGATTACCAAAGTTTATTTACCCATTAAATGTATAAACAACCTATATAAACTTTGCCACCTATTTGCTTTCCATTGCCTTACCCAGAATTTATAATTACTTACAGAACATTTATTTTATTCAATGACATTTATTAAAATTTAAATTCCTTAATCTAATTCAATACTTACATTTTGTTTTCATATATTCAATTTGTCACTAAGTGTACATCTACATTATTTCCTCTGATTTGAATTTCATTCAATTTATTAATAATTTCCTTAGTTAACATTACGTAACATTTTCTTTATTTTTATTTTAATTGATTCAAAATTTAATTCCTAGTTCTTAACATCCTCTAAATTAACAACTTCCAAACATTGTATTACTCCTCACATTAATGTGACATTTATTAAAATTAATTTCCAATAAGCGTACTACTAAATTTCCCTTAATTGCAGTTTGATTTCCAAATTTTATTTAACATACTAAATAAAATAAATAACATATATAGATTGTTACCTATTTTCCTTTACTTGCATTTATAAGTTTATTACTTAACAATCACAGGTTAAAATTCCATATATACACAAATTTTAATTAATTGTCATTAACACTGTATTATTTCATTAATTAATCAAATACTTACATTATCCCTATTTCACTTATTTTGTCGTTATTCCAAGCATCGGTCGCAAGTTTTCGTTTCTTTATATTATCCTATGGAAACAATATACATTTCAATACTTTTTACATTATTGAGATTTATTTTCCAAATTTACTGGATACCACAAATTATGACCTTACAGTTATTTCAATTAATTTGGATTGTATTAAATAAATTATTCATTAACTTACATTAACATAATTGCATAATTTACATTCAGTTACAAATAAATCAATATATTATTTCACCTATTAATACACTGATTGCATTTGTTTATACTCTATTCCATTTATTTCATTATTACATTAACACCTTTCGTTACAATTCATAAATACTTCTGCTTTTATTTAATTACCATTACTATATTATTATTATTCCATTAGCAAATTAAGTAATTACATTAATACATCTTTATTTCATTCCTTAAATTTACACTTAAGTTTATGTTCTATTCGACCAATTATCATAACACTCAATTAAATTTACGTTATTCCAATTATTACCCAAATTTACATTTATTTACTTAAATTGGCATTTATAACTGAGTCCTAACATTTAAATTTAATTTCATAAATTTGGAATTTCCTTCCATTCATTCATTATTAACTTTAATTAGCCTTGTTACTTTTCTCCTAGTTAATTTTCATTATTACAACCTTTATTAATATTCACCGATTTTTATTTCTTCAACATTAAATTTCAAAATCTCATTAAATTAACAATTTTTTAAATTATTGAAAAATTTTGGGTCATTAGAGCGGTGGAGATTCTAGAATGAAGTAGGATGGTGGCGACGTTCTATTAAGGTATATACGTAGACCCGACTCCCGTGAGTTGGCATAAGGTGGCTAAAATAGGAGCGATTCTCGGGCCAATAAGGTAGCTCCTCTGTTCGGACACACTCCTTCGATATTATATTCTAACTTTGAGGTTGATTCGGTGGCTACTTTTGATTTTTGATTTGGGGTGTGTGGCTCGAGGTGGGCGGTAGCTGCGGCTATGCGTTACCACCAGCTCGGATAGCAATTGGTATATCTACCCTGGTATTGCCTAGTTGTGCTTTGTCACCCACCCTAGCGCGCCTTGTACGAGTTTGATTTGATATGTCATACCTATGGAGTATCCTCTAATAGCCTCCCGATCAGGAGGTATTACGGTACTGTATAGACTATTGACACTATTTTGTGTTAAGGTGGAAAATGTAAAGCCTTAACGCTATTTTAAAGTAAGTTTATTTTACTACTAGACATTATTATAATAGCGAAATATTACTACATAGTAAATAGTTTAACGGATCCTAAGGAGATGTGAATCCCGAGAATCTCTTAAGTTACTGCACTCACGTTGACACTGGATAGGAGATGTCAAACCCCGTAAACATCTCTGACGCCATTCCACTCATTTTTATTTCTGTTGATTTAACTCACAAAAGATCTTATAGTCCTGACTCGAGTGTTTTGTCTTTTCTATTCGCTAGGGTCAGTCTGAGCATTTTTGGATTTGAAGACTTTATTTCTAGAGGAAGACGAAGATCGTATTACTATTATTTATTATATTATTCCACTGCATCATGTATTCCGCTGCATTATTTATTATTCTCTGGTATGTGTCACTCTGATTTGTATTGTATAATTATAATCAAATGTATTGTAAAACAGCTTCATGAATTGTTTATTTGATTATTATATTTTATCGTTCCGCTGCAAGACTATGTTCTGTTTTTTATTCTTTCTCTGCTTTTTCTTATTCTCCCCAATAACAATCTGCCCTTCTGTATGGTTTGAGTCTAACGCGTGTGGTTTTATCGTCGATTTAAAGCAGACAAAAAGGCGGGATGTTACATTGGTTATATTAAATGATTTCAAAATCCTTCACTTTTGAATGTAATTGAATGATATTTTTAAATAAATTTGATTTATATAAATGGAATTATTGAAAAATCAAGTTTTATTTTAAAAATGTGAATTGGTTTAAAGGAATTGTTTTAAGAAATTAAATTGAAATTTCAAAGGTCGAATTTGAAATATAAGTGAAATTTTTCAGAATTGAGTTATTTGAGTTGTTGGAAATGTAACTTTGAAATGTAATGAAATTGGAATAATTTAAAGTGATATTTGAACATAAGTTGGAATCGATATGGAATTAAATAACTTATTGAGAATTGGAGGTTTTTAATCTAAATTTTGGTTTTTCAATTTAAAATAGTCAAAATGTGTTAAGATGTAATAAATGGTTTTAAACTGATATAAATTTCATACTCATGTTTTAATATAGACTGTTTTAGGAACATACCATTTTAAGACTTTAATTATTAATATTTTTTAAACTATTTTAACCTATATTAACTATATTAAATCATTTTAACCTATTTTAGACCATTTAAATTTAATTTAAATAGATTAATTCATTTTAACTTATTTTAAATTTAATTAAACTATTTTAAATCTAATTAATCTATTTTAATTATATTTAATCTATTTTAAAATTCATCCACTGTCTTAAATCAATTTAACAGTGCCTTAATCTATAACTAAACTATTTTAGAGTATTTCAAGTACTTATAACTATTTTAACTATTTATAATTATTTAATCTATTTTCTAAATTTCTAGACTAAGTAAAGCAGATGTGTATATATTCAATTCATTATTTAAAAGAGAATACAGTTAAATGATGTTATAACCAAATTTGGGATTTAAATGTTATGATAAATTGAAAATGATGATTTTGAAGCAAGTATTTAACCGATTTTGCAAATATGATTTTGGAAGAAATTATGACTTTTGAAAGGAAATATAATTCCAAACTATGATTTGGAAGTAAATGTGATTTGAATGTGAATATGATTTGAAAGTGAATATGATTTTAAAGTGGATATGATTTGAAAGTGGATATGATTTAAAAGTGATATGGTTTGAGAATATGATATTTTGATATCAATTATGAATTGACTTTTGAAATGTAAAAGAATCATCCGGTGTGTAACAAGCGATTGGTTGTTAAAGAGACCAGGATCAGATATTATCATACTCTCTGCCAATACCGAAAACCACTTTAACAACTGTGTACATGGTGGAGATTCCAAAAGTGAAGTAGGATGGTTTGGCGAACGATTTCTGTATGAGGTATGACGTGACCCTGACTCCCATGAGCCATCTTAGATGTGACTAAAATCAAGAGCCACGCCGGGCCAAGTGAGGTCATTCCTCCTATTGGACACACTTCTTCGATATTATATTCTGATTTTGTGATTGATTTGGTGGCCATCCTCTGATTTTTGATTTAGGAGTGTGTTCCGAGGTGGGCGGTAGTAACTGCTATGCGTTACCACCGGTCTAGATATGCAAATGGTATATCTACCGTGGCATTGCCTCGAATGCCGTGTTCATATGCCCTAGAGAGCCTTCTACGAGTTTGTTTTAACCATACCTATGGAGTTCTCTCTTAGAGCCCTCCGGTTTACGGAGGAATTACGGTACTGTATAGACTATGGGAATATACAAAAAATGCATTAAGGGGGATATGGGTAACGCCTTAACGCTATTTTAATACTTCACTTTACTGTAGATACTATTATAGTAGCGTATCGTACTACATAGTAGATAGTTTAACGGATCGTTAGGAGGTGTGAATCCCGAGCATGTCTTAAGTTACTGCACTCACATTAAACACTGGATAGGAGATGCCAAACCCTGTAAACATCTCTCACGTCGTTCTACTCATATTTATTTCCATTTATTTAACTTACATAAGATATTTTAGTTCTGACTCGAGTGTTTTGTCTTTTCAATTCGTTCGGGTCAGCCTGAGCATTTCAGGATTTGAAGACCTTATTTCCAAAGGACGAAGACGAAGATTGTGCTACTATTATCTACTATATTTATTCCACGGCATTCATACTATTCCGCTGCATTATTTATTTATCTCTGATACGTGTAACTATGCTTTTTATTGTATAAGTATAATCAAATGTTTTTAATACAGCTTCATGAACTGTTATTTGAATATTATATTTTTTTATTCCACTGCGAGATTCTATTTTGTTTTTTCTTTCTCTAATTATTCTTATTTACCCCATGACAATCTGCCCTTCTGTATGTTTTGAGTCCAACGTATGTCTGCTTAAAACGTCCAAAAAGGCGGGATGTTGCAGTTTGTATCAGAGCTTTGGTTTAGTGATAACCTTAGCTTTGTGGGGTATGGCTTATATTTAATAGGGTAGTAATACCCTATGATGAGTCGCTGAGTGTATATGTGAGAGAGCATATTTGTTAGTGCTATAAAAAGGGTTTTTATTGGGTTAATTTGTTCCGTTTTGTATTTATAAATTCTGGTCGGTGCATAGGATGCTATGACATCGATAGGGATTTCTAAACACTTAATAGGATAGACCGACACAATATTATTTTGAAATATAGGTAAATGGAATAATTTTGCCAATTATATATTTTGTATATAAAATAAATTTATTATAAATGATATATTTGGTTGTAATATATTTGTTTGTTAGGTAATGAAAATTTATAAATATTGTTTGGAAGTAAGATTTGGAAATAAAATAAATGAAATTGGAAATTTAGAACTTAAGTTTCGGGATTTTTGAAAATTTCTTTCGAATGATTTTGGAACATAATAATAATATTATTTAGGAGTATTTTATGATATGAATATTTCAATATGATTTGAAAGAATTGTTTTAAAGAAATTTTGGAAAGAAATAAACTTTTTACTCCCCTCTATGTCGCTGGAAAATAATTTTGTTGATGAGTTCACTCATCATCGACACTCATTTTTGAGTTTCGAAGTGGAAAGGCCACTGTAGTAGTTTTACTGCAGACTTATTTTGATTAACAAATATAAATTTCAAAAAGTTTTAAATATAATTGGATTAATAAGTTGTAAGTATATACATCTACCTATTATTTTAAAATGATTTGAAATGGAAACCGATATTTAGTTCTTAAGTTTCTGTTAATTAGTAGTTTCAATTATTGTAATGGAATAAAAAAATTAATTATTTAATAACTGAAACTTCTAAATGAAAATAAGAAATTATATGCTAAATTATAACTGAAATATATAAGAAACTTGAAATTTGTGACCTATAAATAAAAGGGATATGAAAATAAAAAATGGTAACTATTGAACATTTATTTAGTTAAAAGAAATGAGATAAACTTGTGTAACTTTCAATTGCATTCTTAAAGGCATATATATATAACTTACCAAATATTAAAGTTGTAATTTTTAATAAGAAAATGTAATATAATATTATACAAGTAAAACTTATTAAGGAAAGTGTTAAATGAATTACTTTTATAATTAAGAATTTAATGTTACAATTGTTATAATATTAAGTTATAATTGAAATGTTACTGTATAAAATGTGATGGGAAGTATTGTATGTAGATGATTATAAACTTAAGTTAATGAATTGATATGCTAAGTAATTGAATTGAACATGAATACTATAAATTAATGAACGTAAATAAATGAAATCAAGTAATGAATGAATCAATGGAAATTTAATTTTGTAAGGAATAAATGTAAACTAAAGAAATGATCATTAAGAAATGGAATTAAAAAGAATGAACTTGATTTATTGCTTGAAATTGTAGATGTTTGGTTTATGGTTGTTTGCGAAAAGATACTTCAAGTTGCTTAGGATGTATGAATAATTTATTGAGTTTTAGCTAAGACTGTTGAGTATATGGTAAATTAGTAGTTATTTGTCATTCGATACAATTTAAAGTTTCAGAACTCAAACAGATCATTTGTTTTTGCTGGAATGGATGATTGATTTCTTTGCCAAAGTGATGTTATGCTTGTTGTTGCAAGTGATTGTTGTTATGTTGCATTAATTCGTTATTAATTGAAACAACTTTGAATATTTTTCTTATATAATTATTAACAACCTTGGATTGTATAAGTGAAAAACAGGTCATGGAAGCAATTACTACTGCTTTTATTTTCATAAAAATAAGCGTTATTTGCCTGACAAACAGGTAAGTTGTCGGATTACGGTTTTCTAGTGATATTATATTGTTTTTTTCCATTGTTGGGATATATTATTTTGAAATTTTGTGATGTAAATTGTTTTATGGATATTATAATTTCTCCCAGACCTCTCCGTACAAAGGAGACTCTAGTGAAATTTTTTGAAAATTTTGAACTAGAAATTTTTTGAAATGTTTTCAAAACTTTTATTAATTTGAGTATAAAAGGATTTAATTGTTATAAATTAATATATTTAATTTAAAATTATTTTATTTCGTATTATTTATAAATTTAATTTTTTGAATAAGATATAGGGATTTCTTAATTCCTTCTTTTCCCTTCTTTTCCTTTTCAGGGACGAAAAGTTTCGAGTGGGGGAGAGTGTACTGACCCGTAAATTTTCGATAATTAAATAAGTTAATTTAATATTCGAGAAATGAAAAAAATTGTAATTTAATAATGAAATGAATACTAAAGTGAAGTGTAATAAATGATAATTAAAACTAATTGTTAACAACTTGAATGCAATTCCAATTGATTGAAATAATGTAAATGTTATAACTTGGTTATAAATTTAATATAAGGAAATGAATGTAAATATGAATTAGTTAATGACATAATATACGATCAATGTTAATTGAATAAGATCAGTATTATGTAAAGAATTATAATATTTATTGTATTAATGTGTTCATTGACTTATAATAGGATAGAAAAGGTAATTAATAATTTAAAGGTTGACTTATTAATAAAATAATGTGTAATGGATGGAAATGGAATAAATATAGTGTAATGAGAGTTGTTGTAATAATTGTTTGTAAAGAATAAACTTACAAATGTCATAAAATGTATAATGGTGACAATTGGTGTTGTACCAATTTTGTAACAATCCGCATATTTATCGATTTTATATTTAAATATTTTATTTAAATATTTTATCGTCAGTCGGATTTTAGCCCGAAAAGCTACTTTTTCATACGGTCGAATTAGGACTCGAGACCACTTCCATTGAGTTCAAAACGCCGTTTACAGTCTTTTAAGTATAAACTTTGATATGTTTGGACTTAGTGGAATTTCACTAATTTTTCGCTTTGGACTTTGGTTTGGACTTAGCCTATTAGGCCCAACCTTCATTCCTTCTCTTCATAACTTCATTCTATTTTCTTTTACATTAAAGCTTCATCAAAAATGAAGGTGGGAATGGGAAATTAAAACTCCAAGCCAAGATTTCAACTTTAAATCCAACATATAACTCCATATCCTAAGAGAAGACATTGGATTCAAGCTTGTGGTTGATTCTTGCTTTGCTTTCAAGTTTCATCTTCATTGATTTTTGTGCAAAGATGAGATTTTTATCTCACGTTCTTGTCTATAACTATCTTGGATTGTTGGGAATGAATTCCTATCACTTTAGCATGTACATTTGCATTTGGTTTGGATTGGATTGGCGAAAAACTCCAATTTTTAGTGTTTTTGGTGAATTTCTGGCCTTAGGTCATTCTGGTGGAAAAGTCTCCTCGGAATTAGGTCGCTAGGCCGTAGGTCGTTTCCGGCCTTAATTCTCTCGCATGAGTTAGGTCTCTCGGCATATATAAGCCGCACCATGCTACTGTTGTTAGCCCGCTCCACTAGGTCGCTCGCCCATTCACCAAGTTACGTCGCTTGACCCCATTCCACCTTATGTCGCTCGGCCTTCACCCCTTAGGTCGCTCGGTAATGGCTCGGCTTGTTCATTAGGTCGCGAGTCCTTAGGTCGCATGACCCCTTAGGTCGCGCCATGTTGGGCCTCGGCTAGCTCGTTCCTCCTTAGGTCGCTCGACCTATTTAACTCGCACCTATTTTGTGCTTGAAACCCCTAGGTCGTTCTTGGCCGTAGGTCGTTGCACTTTGGCTCGACCATGTGCTAAGTCGCTTGCACCGTTAGGTCGTTTCTGGACTTAGGTCGCTCTCCACATTAGGTCGCAACGTCTCGACCTGCTTTAACTCCTTAGGTCGTTGCACCTTAGCTCGGCCATGATAAGTCGCAAGGGTATTCCTATTTTGATGCATTTGGAATTGATTTCTTTGGATTTTATTCACGACTTCGAATGTGAATTTTGTGATTGATTGTTTTTACAATCATTTTTGTGATTTGACACTTTAAAAACATGAAGGTTTCAATGTTAGTAGTAAATATCAAAACTCTTTCATCAAAGCGATTTCAACACTATTTTAATTACAAAACTCTTTTCTCAAACCGTTTTCCAATCTATTAGTATACACAAACCTTTACCTCACTCGGATGAGAAATCTAATTAAACGGCTTAGTAAAACAAGTGGTATGAAACGCTTGCGTTTGCTTCGTCGGTTAATTCTTGGACTTGTTCGATTGAACCTCTTGTGACAATTTCTAGTGAAGATCTACAGTTTGTTCGTAAATATTTAAGTTAAGCAAGTGGTTATGGGACATGAAGTTAAACTCATATATTTACTAGATTAATGTAATTGACACTTCTTTATGATCAATGACGATCATTTTTGTGATTTGGACTAGCAATTGTGCGATGTCTCTTTGTCTACGAGGGAGACTAAACCCCGTTTGTGTGATGTTTCGATTCACATATGTGGGGTAGCGCCTACGGTCTTCGGGCCATTCTTGTGGAGCCTCGGCTCAAAATTAATGGTTAGCTACCATGAGATAGCGTCTCGTTTTCTGATACACGTGTTGGTGAGTTTTCATACTCCCGTTTTGTGATAGGCCTCCCCCTTTTGTGATTGATCGTTTCTACGATCATTTTTGTGATTTCTGGATTTCCATTGATGATTTCTAGAATTTGTGTTTCACCAATTTTCGTGATTTTCATTGATATGTGTTATCAAAATTTGTGCATTGGTGAATTTGTGTGTCATTCACCTTTTGTGAATGAAGATATTGAGTATGACATTTTTTTTATCTTTGAGAAGATTCTGGTGATATTGATTAATCTCTTGTTGGTTTTCAATTACATACTTATCACAGTATGGCTTCGTGGTTATCATATGTTATGTCATATCTCTTATTCTATATCATTTTATCTGATATTTATAGCTAGACTGATCCGTTTATTATTTTCTTATAAATAATACTCGGGTCAGACCGAGATATTACAGGTGCTTCTGCTTGACTTCACCTCTGGGATTATCATCCTGACTTTTGGCTAACTGCTTAGATTAGCAGTTTTTGTTGAATACCTTTGAGATATAGACTCCTAGATGTATATATATTCTTTTGTCTAGCACTTGTATCCATTCTTTTGTGATATTGTGGATCTTGTTTGACCACTACTCTGATGTACACTTTCATGTGTTATATTCATATCTTTTTTCCGCCTTTGTGATATAGATGTATGTGACTAATTTGTGTTATGTTTATTTCTATGTTTGTTTCCGAAGAATATATATATAGCCACCGTGTAGTAGCCTTGAGTTTGTATCGGCATGTCGGACTTCCTTATATTATCTGACATATTGGTGCTCGCACAAAGCAATTACACGGATGGTCGCTCCTCAACAGCCTTATTCTCCATGCTGGTTGACGGCATCACCCCGTAATGTCCTTGGCTAGCGTGGGTATAGAGGTGGGGCGTCACAGCTTGGTATCAAAGCCAATCTTCGGAACAATGTAGAATAATCTAGCAAGGATCATCGTCCTAAGTCCATTTTAGGAATTGCGCATTAGGATTTAATTCGAGTCTTCGTACCGATTCATCCTATTTTCCTTATGATTCCTTGTTTTATCTATCAAGAGTGCTTGATATTCATTTAGTGAATAATCTTATCTCTCTTCTTTCTTTCTTTCTTTCAAAAGGAAGAGAAATGGTTAGACTCGGCCGTCCCAGCGCCAGTCAATCTCGTGCTACTCCCCAGGATGGTTTATTTATGTCTGCCCAGCAGCTTCTTGATCTGGTAAGGAATGCTCAAGCAGCCGGACCTAATCCAGAATCTACTCACCCTAGGTCTGGGTTTGCACGTTTGTGCAGCAATTTTACCAATTTGGGTGGGAAGCCATTCAAAGGTTCTAAGACTATTATCGAAGTCCAGGCTTGGTTAAGAACATGCGATCGAATCTTTTCTCGCATGAATCTTATTGATCTTCACCGTGTTCAGGTGGCTTCTAGTATGCTCCAAGAAAGAGCATTAGACTGGTACGTACTTCTAATTTCTGAGATTAATGAAGCGGATCTTGCTTGGAAGAAATTCCAGGAACGCTTCGAATTAAAATTTGTACCAAAAGATGAGAAAGTGACATTGGCTCGTTGTTTCATAGACCTTGTTCAAGGTGAATCCTCCGTGACTGATTATGTCGCATCTTTCGAGTTGCTTTCCAAATATGGGGTTGAATATATCAACACCCCGTTGAAGAAGAACTAAAGATTTGTTTATGGCTTGAACAAAAATCTTAAGAAGCCATTACTTCTAAAATTAGAAGTTTTTTTCGACCAACTCATTGATATCGCTCTTCGTCTTGAAGGGGTGGATAGGGAAAGTGATGTTGAAGTGGTGGGTTCCAAACCAAACTTCAACAACAAGAAGAGGCCAAACAAATTCAAAGGTCCCTATCCCAACAAAAAGGGTAAGCAAGCAACTCCTGCTGCAAAGACTTCTTCCCCTAGTAGTGGGCAATGTTACAACTGTGGTTCTAAAGACCATTTTGCGAACAAGTGTTTAAAGCCCAAATCTTGTCGCTATTGTAAAAGCCCGGATCATTATATACATGTTTGCCCTAGACTTTAGGGCAAGAAAGGAGGAAAGTTAAACGTTTCTCAAGCCCCTGGCAACACATCTCGTGGTCAAGGTATGTCTCATTCTGTACTTGATGGCATTATTATATTTCATGATCAACCTATTCGAGTTCTTTTTGATACGGATGCATCCCATTCTTTTATTTCAAAAGAACTCATTGATACTTTTTCTTTAAGTGTTGTTGCTTTAATGACTTCTTTGAGAATTACGAATCCGGTTGGTGGATCCGCAACTCTTAGTTTGCTTTGTAAAGATGTGGAGATTATTTTGTGCAATTTTTCTTTCCTAGCCGATTTGCATGTCATGCGTTATTTAGGATTTGGAATGATTTTGTGTATGGATTGACTTAACCATTATGAAGCTCATATCCTATGTCCTGAGCGGACTATTTATCTCCGACATCCGCAATCTGTAGAGCAGATTTCAATTATTCTTAAAGATTTGGATTCCACTTTGGCTGCATCCTTATATTCTTTAAATCCTCGTAATGATGATAATGATGATGAGGAAGATGTCATTTCTCGTATTCATGTCGTTCGTGAATTTTCTGACATATTTGAGCCTGTTTTAGGACTACCACCTAAGCGAGCAATTGAGTTCAAAATTAATCTCATCCCTGGAGCTCAACCTATTACTCGTCCTTGTTATCGCATGTCCAATAAAGAAAATGAGGAGACGCGCAAACAATTATCCGAATTGGAGACGAAGCAATTTATTCGCTCTAGTTCCTCGCCTTGGGGAGCTTCGGCTACTTTTGTGAAGAAATTTGATGGTACACTTAGGCTTTGCGTTGACTACCGCAAGCTTAATGATCTTACTATCAAGAATAAGTATCCTTTACCTCGAATTGATGATCTATTTGATCAACTTAGTGGTGCTAAAGTCTTTTCACAATTAGACCTAGCTACCGGTTTTCATCAGCTTCGTATTGTAGAGGATAGCATTCCTTTGACGTCGTTCCGTACTCGTTATGGATCATATGAATGGCTTGTTATGCCATTTGGTTTAACGAATGCTCCGGCTTATTTCGTTGACCTTATGAATCGAGTTTTCAAAGACTTCCTCGATCGATTTGTTCTCATTTTCATTGATGACATTCTTGTGTATTCGAAAACCGAGGAGGAGCATGAAAAGCATCTTCGGATTGTGCTGGAAACTCTTAGGAGTAATCAATTAAAAGAAAAATTTTCTAAATGCCACTTTTGGCAATCTCATGAGAAGTTTCTTGGTCATATTATTTCCGAATCCATAATATCAATGGATCCTTCAAAGATTGAAGCGATTCAAAATTGAAAGAGACCGAAGAGTGTAACGGAAATCCGTCGCTTTCTTGGGTTGGCAGGATATTACCGCCGCTTCATAAAAGACTTTTCTAAAATTGCCGTGCCTCTTACTGGCTTAACCAAGAAGGGCATTAAATACATCTGGTCGGACAAATGTGAAACTTCTTTCCAGAAATTGAAAGAACTTCTTTCCGATGCTCCTATTCTTGTGATTCCCGATGGAAACCAAGATTTTATTGTTTATACCGATGTTAGTCGTGTTGGTTTGGGTGTCGTTCTTATGCAAAAAGAATGTGTTATTGCTTATGCTTCTAGGCAATTAAAGCCAGCCGAGACTAGATATGCCACTCATGATTTAGAACTCGCAGCTATTATTTTCGCTCTTCGGATTTGGCGTCATTATCTTTTAGGAGAGAAATTCGTTCTTTATACCGTTCATAAGTCCTTGAAGTATTTATTCTCTCAAAAGGAACTTAATTTGCGTCAACAACGTTGGCTCTAGTTCCTAGCACCTTATGATCTTGATATCCTTTATACTCCCGGAAGGGGAAATCGAGTTGCCGATGCACTTAGTCGCAAGCAACAGGCGGTTGTTTTCATGATGATATCCGAATGGAATGATCTCGAGGTTTTATCCACTTGTGAAATTCGAGATCATATTTCCGATTTATGTTCATCTCTTGTTTTATGTTGCCTTGAGGCTCATCCTTCTCTTTTAGACCGCATTCTTGAAGCTCAAAGGCTAGATCCCGAATTGGCTCTTCTTGGCCAAAATATTAAGGATAAAATCGATTTTGAAGGTTCGAAAGACTTTGATATTGATTCTCGTGGCGGCATTCGAAAATTTGGTAGAATTATCGTACCAAATATTAGTGATCTTTGTAAAGATATTTTAGAAGATTCTCATCGTTCTAAATTTACCATTCATCCCGGTAGTAGTAAATTGTACACAGATATGAAACGACTTTATTATTGGGAGGGAATGAAATCTGATATTACTAACTTTGTTAAGTGTTGCATGACTTGCCAACTTGTCAAGGCCGAACATCAAAGGCCCGGTGGTTTGTTGCAACCTTTAGAGATTCCAATTTGGAAGTGGGATCAAATTTCCATGGATTTTATTGATGGCCTTCCCCGTTCTCGTTCGGGTCATGATAGCTTATGGTTGATAGTCGATAGACTTACTAAATCCGCCTATTTTATTCCCGTTCGGTCCAATCGAACCGTTCCTCTCTTGGCCAAACTCTTTATGAAGGAAATTGTTAAATTGCATGGAGTTCCTACTTCTATTGTTAGCGATCGTGATCCATTGTTTACTAGTGGATTTTGGAAGAGTCTTCAAAAAGCTTTGGGAACGAAGCTTAATTTTAGCACCGCTTATCATCCTCAGTCCGATGGACAAACTGAGCGTGTGAATCAAACTCTTGAAGATCTTCTTCGTGCGTGTGTTCTTGATTTTGGTGGAAGTTGGGAAGATCATATTTCTCTTGTTGAGTTTTCCTATAATAATTGCTTCCAATCTAGTATTGGTATGGCTCCTTTCGAGGCACTCTATGGAAGGCCATGCCGATCTCCTTCTTGTTGGCTTGAGGCCGGTAAGAAGCTAGTTTTTGGTCCAGATTTTATTCGTGATTCCATAGAAAAGATTGATCTTATTCGTCATAGGATGAAAGAAGCCCAGAGTAGACAAAAATCCTATGCCGATAACTGGAGAAGGAAATTAGAATTTTATGTGGGAGATCGTGTTTGTTCGTGTTTCACCTATGAAGGGTGTTGTACGTTTCAGGCGATCGGGTAAATTAGCACCTCGATATATTGGGCCATTTCCTATCACCGAACGTATCGGTTATGTGGCTTATCGCCTTTTATTACCGGCTCAGTTTTCTGCTATTCATGATGTGTGTCATGTTTCTCAATTACGAAAATGCCTTCGGGATTCCGATTCTATTCTTGAGCCCGGTGTTGTGGAAGAAATTGAAGTTTCGCCTAATTTAACTTATGAGCAACATCCTATTCGTATTATTGCTTCGGAGGTCAAGCGCCTTCGAAATAAAGATGTTCCGCTTGTTAAAATTCAATGGTCCTCAAATCATAAGGATTTCTCTTGGGAATCTAGAGAATTCATCGACGAACACATCCGGAATTACTTTCTCATGCTCCTTAAGGTGAACTTCTTATTTCAAATTTCTTTTGTTAATATGCTTTTATGGTTGTTACTTTTTATTTCCATCTTATTTATTGCGAGGACGCAATTTCTTTAAGGAGGGGAGTCTGTAACAACCCGCATATTTATGGATTTTATATTTAAATATTTTATTTAAATAATTTATCGTTAGTCGGATTTTAGCCCGAAAAGCTACTTTTTGCATACGGTCGAATTAGAACTCGAGACCACTTCCATTGAGTTCAAAACGCCGTTTACAATCTTTTAAGTATAAACTTTGATATGTTTGGAGTTAGTGGAATTTCACTACTTTTTCGCTTTGGACTTTGGTTTGGACTTAGCCTATTAGGCCCAACCTTCACTCCTTCTCTTCATAACTTCATTCTATTTTCTTTTACATTCAAGCTTCATCAAAAAATGGAGGGGGGGATGGGAAATTAAAACTCACCGCCAAGGTTTCAACTTCAAATCCAACATCTAACTCCAAATCCTAAGAGAAGACATTGGATTCAAACTTGTGGTTGATTCTTGCTTTGCTTTCAAGTTTCATCTTCATTGATTTTTGTGTAAAGGTGAGGTTTTTATCTCACATTCTTGTCTATAACTATCTTGGATTGTTGGGAATGAATTCATATCACTTTAGCATGTACATTTGCATTTGGTTTGGATTGGATTGGAGAAAAACTCCAATTTTTAGTGTTTTTGGTGAATTTCTGGCCTTAGGTCATTCTGGAGGAAAAGTCTCCTCGGAATTAGGTCGCTAGGCCGTAGGTCGTTTCTGCCTTAATTCTCTCGCATGAGTTAGATCGCTCGGCATATATAAGCCGCACCATGCTACTGCTGTTAGCCCGCTCCACTAGGTCGCTCGCCCATTCACCAAGTTAGGTCGCTTGACCCCATTCCACCTTATGTCGCTCGGCCTTCACCCCTTAGGTCGCTCGGTAATGGCTCGGCCTGTTCATTAGGTCGCGAGTCTTTAGGTCGCATGACCCCTTAGGTCGCGCCCCCTTAGGTCGCGCCATGTTGGGCCTCGGCTAGCTCGTTCCTCCTTAGGTCGCTCAACCTATTTAACTCGCTCCTATTTTGTGCTTGAAACCCCTAGGTCGTTCTTGGCCGTAGGTCGTTGCACTTTGGCTCGACCATGTGCTAAGTCGCTTGCACCGTTAGGTCGTTTCTGGACTTAGGTCGCTCTCCACATTAGGTCACAACGTCTCGACCTGCTTTAACTCCTTAGGTCGTTGCACCTTAGCTCGGCCATGATAAGTCGCAAGGGTATTCCTACTTTGATGCATTTGGAATTGATTTCTTTGGATTTTATTCACGACTTCGAATGTGAATTTTGTGATTGATTGTTTTTACAATCATTTTTGTGATTTGACACTTTAAAAACATGAAGGTTTCAATGTTAGTAGTAAATATCAAAACTCTTTCATCAAAGCGATTTCAACACTATTTTAATTACAAAACTCTTTTCTCAAACCGCTTTCCAATCTATTAGTATACACAAACCTTTACCTCACTCGGATGAGAAATATAATTAAACGGCTTAGTAAAACAAGTGGTATGAAAAGCTTGTGTTTTCTTCGTCGGTTAATTCTTGGACTTGTTCGATTGAACCTCTTGTGACAATTTCTAGTGAAGATCTACAGTTTGTTCGTAAATATTTAAGTTAAGCAAGTGGTTATGCGACATGAAGCTAAACTCATATATTTACTACCTTAGTGTAATTGACACTTCTTTATGATCAATGACGATCATTTTTGTGATTTAGACTAACAATTGTGTGATGTCTCTTTGTCTACGAGGGAGACAAAACCCCGTTTGTGTGATGTTTTGACTCACATATGTGGGGTAGCGCCCCACGGTCTTCGGGCCATTCTTGTGGAGCCTCGGCTCAAAATTAATGGTTAGCTACCATGAGATAGCGTCTCGTTTTGTGATACACGTGTTGGTGAGTTTTCATACTCCCGTTTTGTGATAGGCCTCCCCCTTTTGTGATTGATCGTTTCTACGATCATTTTTGTGATTTCTGGATTTCCATTGATGATTTCTAGAATTTGTGTTTCACCGATTTTCGTGATTTTCATTGATATGTGTTATCAAAATTTGTGCATTGGTGAATTTGTGTGTCATTCACCTTTTATGAATGAAGATATTGAGTATGACATTCCTTTTTTTATCTTTGAGAAGATTCTGGTGATATTGATTAATCTCTTGTTGGTTTTCAATTACATACTTATCACAGTATGGCTTCGTGGTTATCATATGTTATGTCATATCTCTTATTCTATATCATTTTATCTGATATTTATAGCTAGACTGATCCGTTTATTATTTTCTTATAAATAATACTCGGGTTAGACCGAGATATTACAGGTGCTTCTGCTTGACTTCACCTCTGGGATTATCATCCTGACTTTTGGCTAACTACTTAGATTAACCGTTTTTGTTGTATACCTTTGAGATATAGACTCCTAGATGTATACATATTCTTTTGTCTAGCACTTGTATCCATTCTTTTGTGATATTGTGGATCTTGTTTGACCAATACTCCGATGTACACTTTCATGTGTTATATTCATATCTTTTTTCCGCCTTTGTGATATGGATGTCTGTGACTGATTTGTGTTATGTTTATTTCTATGTTAATTTCCGAAAAATATATATATAGCCACCGTGTAGTAGCCTTGAGTTTGTATCGGCTTGTCGGACTTCCTTATATTATCTGACATATTGGTGCTCGCACAAAGCAATTACATGGATGGTCGCTCCTCAACAGCCTTATTCTCCGTGCTGGTTGACGGCATCACCCCGTAATGTCCTTGGCTAGCGTGGGTATAGAGGTTGGGCGTCACAAATTTGACTAATCAGTTACAAATAAATGTCAACAAAATGTTACATTGATGTGGAATAAGACCATAACTGTATTGTGAACGTAATCAAAGGAATAGAAAGGTTATTTTATTAATAAGGTAATAATTGACTTAACAAAAGGATGAAATCGAGATAAATAAATTGAGACTTTATTTATAATTAATGCGTGAAATTGATCAAAATTTAATAACATGGAAATATAACAGTTAATACAAATAAAAGATGGAAATGGGAGTATATTAATGTAATGAAATGTGAAACAAGTGTTAACTGTGTTGTAGAGTAATAGGGGATTTAGTATAAAGATTGAAATTGTATCAAATCAAATTATTGGAATTCAATTTATAATAAATGGATTTATGGTAAGTAAATGAAATTAAATACTAAGTTAATTGAAATTTGATGAAATTGGAAATTATTAATGCACTAAGATATAAACCATGATAATTATACCATCAGATGAAATTGATTGAATAATAAATGGAAAGCAAATTAAATTGAATTATTGGAAATTCAATTTATAATCTCTAAATATATTGGCGTTGAAATTTAAAACCTTGAAACTGGTGAAATATGCAACATTAAATTTATATGGAAATTTGTTATAAAGAGTTATAAATTACTAAGTAAGCCAAAATGATAGGAGTTGTAAATAATTAAAATTTTAGTTGAAAAGGTGATTTAATTTATTTAATATTAATTTGTTTTAATTAATAAACTGAAATATAGCCATTTTGGAAACTGTCTCGAATTTCGACGAAACCAGTTTCATCGGATCCGTAACAGCGAATTATTGTAGGATTTCAAGTTTCGTATCGATCGGACTTGTCATTTGATCGTACGAACTCGAAACGCCTAGAAATTAATTTAATTGAAATCACTTGAAATCAATTTGAAACAAGATGATTATATTAACTTCTTCATACGATGGAATTAGGACTTAAAACCTATTTCATTGAGTTTAAAATTATCGAAAACTTCTATTTTGATATATGGGATGACCCATTTGCATTCCGGAGGTAGAACGGGCTTTTCGGGTCATTTATCATTCAATGTGTAAATAAATCTTATCCATTCATTCTATTTTTCTGACTTGCCTATAAATACATCATTATAAACCCTAGCCACTCCTCATTTTCATTTGTCTGTACGTACATCTCCTTCTCAACTCCTCATTCCAATGGCAGACAAACCCTAATTCCCAATTGCAATTTCAAATCCAAAAATTTAAACTCCTCAAAATATATCGAATTATATATCGATTTGAAGCTCTCGACGAGTGCAAGTTAATTATGTGATTCATTTTATGATTTGGGTTGCTGTGTGGCCGGAAATGAATGGTTTTCTCTCAGTCGTTCATTGATCTTTTCCTTGTTGAACGGTGGATTTTCATCCGGGAAGCGATCGGGAGGTACTGCGTCGTTGGGGTCGACATAGGCTTTCGATCTGTGGTGGTCATTCGTCATATGGAGGCTCGTGGCATCGGAATTTTGCCTGAGAACTATGCGACGACGGCAGCTTGGGAGGGCACCATCGGTGATCGGTCGGAGGTTGGTGGGGCGCCTAGGCAAAGGGATCTCGACGATGCCCTGCGATGGTGGCGAAGTTCGACGTGGGTGCGGAAATTTGCTGAGAATAGGTGACATCTGTTCGTGAAGCAGTTTGGCCGCATGCGAATCAGGGTTTCGTGTATTTGGATTGTGACGTGTAAGCTGATATGTATTGGTAATATTATTTTATTTTATTTTTTTGTTTAAATTTGAAATTTTATATAACTTCTAACTCACACAACTTTTACATACAAGATCCGTTTTGCGCACGATTTTTTTTGTTTGGAACGTATCAAAATTCTGGACATTTTAACGTTGGTTTGGACGAATTCTGAGACTGTTTGAATTTTGGGTTTAAATTGAATTTAAATTCGATTTAAATTCAAAGGTGAGTGTTTTAACCCACTCACAATTCTTAAATTTCTTATGTTTGTAAAATTAAAATTATGATGTGATTATAAATTTATTTGTGGCTATTTGGTATAGTTTAAATCATCATCTCAGTTAATTTAAATTTATTTGAGTTAAATCACTATTTAATTTATTATTGAATATGAATTGCCAATTAAGTACTTGTTATTGATTATCAGCCCTATATTGATATTTATTCATTGATTTGGATGATGATTGTGATGGATGAGTGATTGCTGATATTGGATGAATGGATGTTGTATTTTATATCGTTATAAACTACAAGTTCACTATGGGTTGACATGATACATACCCGAATGATCTATAGATTAGGGAAAAATCGTTATGGGTTGAAATGATAGGTTCGAGTGATTTTATGGATTTTATTATTTAATTTGGAATTTCGGTTTAAAATGATATATAACAGCAACATTTTAAACTGCGGATTAAAATGATAAATATCTATATCACTTGACCCTAGGATAGAGAATTATATACGGACACCGGTTTGATTAAATTAAATGATTTTAAAATCCTTGACTTTTGAATGTAATTGAAAGATATTTTGAAATAAAATTTGATTTATATAAATGGAATTAATGAAAAATCAAGTTTTATGTTAAAAATGTGAATTTGTTTAAAGGAATTGTTATAAGAAATTAAATTGAAATTCTAAAGGTCGAATTTGAAATATAAGTGAAATTTGTCAGAATTGAGTTATTTGAGTTATTGGAAATGTAACTTTGAAATGTATTGAAATTGGAATAATTTAAAGTGATATTTGAACATGGGTTGGAATCGATATGGAATTAAATAATTTATTGAGAATTGGAAGTTTTAAATCATAAATTTGGTTTGGAAATTTAAAATAGTTAAAATGTGTTGAGATGTAATAAATAGTTTTAAATTGATATAAATTTCATACTCATGTTTAAATATAAACTGTTTTAGAAACATACCATTTTAAGACTTTAATTATTAAGATTTTTTAAACTATTTTAACCTATATTAACTATATTAAATAATTTTAACCTATTTTAAACCATTTAAATTTAATTTAAACAGATTAATTCATTTTAACTTATTTTGAATCTAATTAATCTATTTTAAAGATATTTAATCTATTATAATTATATTTAATCTATTTTAAAATCCATCCACTATCTTAAATCAATTTAACAGTGTCTTAATCTATGACTAAACTATTTTAGAGTATTTCAAGTACTTACGACTATTTTAACTATTTATAATTATTTAAACTATTTTCTAAATTTCCAGACTAAGTAAAGCAGAAGTGTTTATATTCAATTCATTATTTAAAAGAGAATACGGTTAAATGATGTTATAACCAAATTTGGGATTTAAATGTTATAATAAATTGAAAACGATGATTTTGAAGTAAGGATGTAACCTATTTTGCAAATATGAGTTTTGAAGAATTTATGACTTTTGAAAGGAAATATAATTTCGATCTATGATTTGAAAGTAAATATGATTTGAAAGTGAATATGATTTCAAAGTGAATATGATTTGAAAGTGGATATAATTTGAAGGTGAATATGATTTGAATGTGAATATGATTTAAAAGTGATATGGTTTGAGAATATGATATTTTGATATCAATTGTGAATTGACTTTTGAAATGTAAAAGAATCATCTGGTGTGTAATAAGCAATTGGTTGTTTAAGAGACCGGGATCAGATATTATCATACTCTCTGCCATTACCAAAAACCATTTTAACAACTGTGTACATGGTGGAGATTCCAGAAATGAAATAGGATAGTTTGGCGAACGATTTCTGTATGAGGTATGATATGACCCTGACTCCCGTGAGTCAGCTTAGACGTGACTAAAATCAGGAGCAACGCCAAGCCAAGTGAGGTCATTCCTCCTACCGGACACACTTCTTCGATATTATATTCTGATTTTGTAATTAATTTGGTGGCCACCCTTTGATTTTTGATTTGGGAGTGTGTTTCAAGGGGGGCGGTGGTAGCTGTTATGCATTACCACCAGTCCAAATACATAAATGGTCTGTCTACCTTGGCATTGCCTTGAGTGACATGTTCACATGCCCTAAAGCGCCTTTTACGAGTTTGTTTTGTACCATACCTATGGAGTGCCCTCTGATAGCCCTCCAGTTTACGGAGGAATTATGATACTGTATAGACTATGGGAATATATAAAAAATGTGTTAAGGGGGATATAAGTAACGCCTTAACGCTATTTTAATACTTTACTTTACTGTAGACACTATTATAATAGCGTATTGTACTACATAGTAGATAGTTTAACGGATCCTTAGCAGGTGTGAATCTCGAGCATCTCTTAAATTACTGCACTTACGTTAGACACTGGATAGGAGTTGTCAAACCCCGTAAACATCTCTGATGACATTCTACTCATATTTATTTCCGTTGATTTAACTTACATAAGATCTTCTAGTTCTGACTCGGGTGTTTTGTCTTTTCAATTCGCTCAGGTCAGCCTGAGCATTTCAGGATTTAAAGACCTTATTTCTGAAGGACGAAGACGAAGATTATGCTACTATTATTTGCTATATTTATTTCACTACATTAATACTATTCCGCTGCATTATTTATTTATCTCTGATACGTGTAACTCTGATTTTGTATTGTATAAGTATAATCAAATGTTTTGAATACAGCATCATGAATTGTTATTTGAATATTATATTTTTTCATTCCGCTGCGAGATTCTGTTTTGTTTTTTTCTTTCTCTGCTTTCTCTTATTTATCCCATAACAATCCGCCCTTCTACATGTTTGGAGTCCGACGTGTATCTGCTTAAAACGTCAAAAAAGGCGGGATGTTACACAAACCATGGAATCTATTCTTACCAACTATTCTCACATCTGCATAATCTCGTACAGTTCACTTTCCATCATGTGTTTGCACATCTTCCTAAATTTGGCACCTTTTCCATGTTATCATATGCTCCTTTCAATCATATACACTTATCGTATGTGATAATGCGACTGATCACCGTACCGATCTCATGTTCGATCATTCTTCGATCGCTATTTCGATCGTCCACTATTCCTGTGTAAGAATATGCCATGTCCTGCATCCTTCAACTCAATCACTTCCTTGATTGCATGCTAGGGCGCCTTATTGATCGCTACCAATCACACATACATCATCTTGCTTTCGCATCAAAATCCCATGCTTCACCTTGCATTCCACTTTCTCAAGTAGCCTAATACCTTTCCAAAGTAATGCTAAAGCTACATGACGGATCGCATCTAAAACCAAAAAACCCCAAGAAATCCTCGCTCTGTGAATTCGATTGACTAAATCATAATTCAGTCAACTACCACCAATTTCAATCGATTGAATTATGCTTCAGTCGGTTGAACTATGCAAAAATGGCCTATTTTCTTATGGGTTTGAAAGCCTGTAAGATTCGACCCCATCCAGTCAATTGACCACTAATTCAATCTATTGAAATTTTATTGGATTCTCAACTTGAACCTTGATGTGGTGAAATCCCTTAAGGGAAAATCATCCCATCCCTTTACGCCACATGACCATTGTTCCAACTTCTTCGCGGCTTTACTAATGAGTCACCTAGCTCCTCTAGTCCACCTTTACCACACCGATCCTCTTTCAAAGTCCATTGGTTGATGTTTTGGAAGTGGTTTCCTATGTATTCGAAAATCAATTTCGATATGAAAGCCACTCTTTTGTGCGTAGAGTTCCACAGAGCAACTTGCTCGACCCGACCTCCTCTTATATGCCAAAACTTACTCAACTTGCCTTCTTACACCTACATGATTCTTTCAAGCACGTTGATAAAATTTCTTGTGTATGCTTATACACACAGGCATACGTAAACATGCATATACCTCACTAATAACGTTTTGAGCTTTACCGGAGCGATTACCCGACCCGGTATCTTCTCATGCACCTAATAGTCACTCTATGTACATAAGATGCTCATAGACATGCATATATGCATGTGCATACGTGCGCGTACACACATACATACATATATATATTCACATACACATTTTATTCTTACGAAGATACTAATGCATATAAACACGACACACGACAATTCTAATGATAGTTCATGAATTGTATTGATTACTTTATATCTTCAAACACACACACACACACACACTCTTACCCATATACATATACATACGTGTATTTTAAAATAGTATCTTTTTTTTAATTTGTGAAATCTTATAATGCTTTTATAAATATTCCATTCACTTATAAAATCATTTCTTCAATTGAATAATATTTATAAATATTAATTAAGCTCCGTTAAGCATATAATCACTTTAATAATAGGTATAGAGCTAAAATCACTTAATTAGCTTGCTAAATTTATTAGTAATCATCTTTGAGGTCTTTAAGAATTAATGTGCTAATATAACCCTGTATACTACTTAAACATAAGCTCAAATCATCACATATCATTCATTAAGATAAAACAACCATTAGAATATATAGTTACTTACTGATTTTTCTAAAACTAATTCAAATGGATTAATTGCTAGTAACTAATGATAACTTTATATTCATATCACTTAAGTAACTTCAAATCAATACATAACAATATCTAAATTACTTCATACAACTTAATAATTATAAATAAATAAATCTATGATCTATTTGAAGTAAACATGTAACAACCTTGTATTTTCTTATTATTTTAATTGTATATTTTAATTATTTTAATTTAATTTTTTATTTAAAAACTTTATATTTATTTATTAAATTAAATAATTTTGTTACTTTAAATATAAATTTTGATTTTGATATGAATTAGAATTCCAAACATGACTAAAGGGAATATTTTCCAAAAAGTGAATTTTGGTCAATATGGTCAACTTTGACTTTTAAATTTAAAATTTGAAATTATGAAAATTTTAATTTTATCTTTTATTATGAAAGAAAATAAAATTTTAAGAATACTGCTTTTCATTTCGTTGAAATCTGATTTATAATGTGAAAGTTATGACCTTTTTAAATATTGTGTGTAATTTGTTATATTTAACAAAACTGTTTATTTTAATTTATATAAATAATATTTTATTGGTGTTGTAATGTTCTAATTTATGTTTTCATGTGTAAAATAACATGTATTGTATATATTTTGGTTTTAAACATTTCTCAAAATGTAATTGACATTTTCAAATGTCAGTTGTTTTCTGTTGTAAATTTTAATTCCAAGTTCCAATTAATTAAAGTAATTTTTTTATTTATCTTTATATTTTTCTTAAGAACTTATTTTATTCTCATTCCCACTTTATTGTGTTCCTTATTTATTTATTTATTTTACTTTTTATTTGTTTTAAAGTGAAATAGAAATTTTTAGAGGTAGTGGTAATTTATTTGAAATTTTCATGTCCTGTTTGCCATTTTTAAACAATTTCTTTTGTTCCTTTTCTATTTTTCTCCAATTTAATTATTTATTTCATTTTAGAAATGATAAATAAATTATTTTATTTCAAATTTTTTCTTTGTGATATTCTTAAAATGAAGTAGATATTTTTCCAAGGCCAGCGATGTTTTATTTGTAATTTTTGAACCCTGTTTTGAATTTTTAAGCAATTTCGTTAATTCTTTTTCTATTTTCTCTAAATTTTATTATTTATTTTCATTTTATTTCACTTTGTTTCGGTTTTTAAAAGTATTTTCTGAATTATATTTTGTTTTATTTGAATATAAGAGATGGTAAATTGAAGAGACAAGACTCTTCTTTTCCTATGACTTTTCAACTGCTTGACTTCTCATTTTCTTTTACCGTTTCCTCATTTACCTTTGACTGTGTATTTTCTTTTGACTAGCTGTGAGTTTCATCACTTCTCACGCACAAAAAGTTTTACATCTCATTTTATTCATGGCTAGAAGAAAAGAAAACTTGGTAATGGCATCATCTTTTTATTCCTTTTCTTCTTATTTTTCATATATTTTGCCTTGTTTTCTCATGTGTATTGCTCGGCCTCTCCTCCATAGCCACGACCACCACCTCCTACATCTCTTCCCTGCCATCATCACCAGCTGCCCCTCTAGTCTTGACCAAGGCCGAGCCCACCATGGTGCAAAAATCCACCAAAATGCAACCTAAAGCCTTGAAAGCATGTTGTTTGACCACCACTTGTTCACCAATTCCATTTCCACCACCACCCTCACCTTAGGCCGCCGCAGCCACCTCTGTCCAGACCTTTACTCACCCCTCCTACCCCTGCCCAGGCCCAGGCCCACACCACCACTAGCCGAGCCCAAACACCCCATGGCCGAGCCTCTTTGTTGAACCAAAACCATGCTCTAAGCCTAAAACCTCTTCATATTTTCAAGTGTAACTCCCCTCCTTGTTCTAACATTTAAGCCGTGCATTCCTATGCTTATACCCGAGCCTAATCATGTCCAAACCCAAGCAAATCCAACCCCTAGGCTATGCAAAATAATATAGGAAGCAAGGCAAAAAATTGTTGCATTCAAATTGCTTTTGATTTCAAAGTTATTCAATTTCAATGTTGTGTTGAATTTTAATCTATATTTGGTTTTGTTTTGGTTTGAACACAAGATCTATAGCTTGGATCTCGCTCTCCACTCGAGTCTGTAGTCTTGTCATTTTGTTCTGGAATCCGTTGTGTCATTTGTATTCATATCTCCAGCACAAGAGGTGAGTAATCTCACCTGACATTTATACTTATGCAAATGTGAAGCGACAACCATTGAATGTATAGAATGACATATTACGTTATATCTGCCAATGATTATTAATTTATGATGTTAAACTTGTTAATTTACATGTCGTCTCATCTTTTACTGTTATATGTTGTTAAATGTTCATTTATATCTATTTATCACACTGCAAGTTCCCTGTAGATTAGGTTCACCATGCGTTGAAATGATACATACCCGAACGGACTTTAGAATAGGGAAAAATCGTTATGGGCTGAAATGATAGGCCTGAACGGTTTTTAATTATTTATTTTGACTTGGGACTGCGGGTTTGAAATGATAGAACCGGGATTTTTCTTTTTAATTTGTGGATTGAAATGATATATATCCGTATCACTTGACCTAGGTTAGAAAACTATATACAGGCCCGTTATTATTTTATAAAGTATTTTGAATATTTTAAAAGAGTAAAATTATGAAAATTTGATTTAAAATAGATTTTGTATGTTTTAAATAACAAAATTTTGATTTTTCTATAAGTTAAAAATGTTAAATAAATAAATGATTAAATTGAATTTTTGAAATATAACTTAAATCTGAAAATTTGGACTTTGGCTTTTAAAATGACATTTAAGTTATATAATAAAATTTTAAGTGGTTTAAAATGTAAATTTATGATAATTTGATTTAAATAGATTTTAAAATGTTTTAAAAAAAGAAATTATGATTTTTCCTATAAGTTAAAAATGTAAATTAATGACTAGTTAAATTGAAATTGGAAATATAACTTAAGTTTGGAAATTTGGAATTTTGGTGTTAAAATGATGTTTAAGTTATATAAATAAAATGGAAATTTAATTATATTGGGAAAATGGTAAATAGGATAATTTGATTTAAATTTGAATTTAAATGATTTGATAAAGTATTATTGATTTTTTCTATAAATTAAAACGGTTAAGTAAATGAATGCTTAAATGTGTAATTTTTGAAATATAACTTGACTTAGAAATGTGAAATTTAGTTTTAAATTAAAGGTTTCAGTTAATTAAATAAATTGGAAATTTAGTTAAATTTGTGAAATGGTAATTTGAAAATGTAAGTGTTAATAAAGTGTCAAAGGTAAAAATGGAAAAATTATACGCTTGAATTCGTTAAGTAAATTTATTGAAAATTTTGATTATTTATAAGAAATTTATTTTATAAAAATCATATGGTAAAGGTATGTTAATTAACATTTTTGAATGTAAGATATGATTTTTATAACATTTAAAGGGTTTAAATTGAAGTTTATTATTTGCTGGAAATACACTAAAATCTAGAAAATACTTTTAATAGCATCCAGAAATGCTATGGTTTCTGTAAATGAACTAAAAACCTAATAAAAAGGCTATTGCAACAGTTCTGAAATGTTGTAGTTGCTGAAGTAAACTAAAAGGATAAAACTTAATAATGGCCTATTACAGTAGTTCTGTAAATGCTGTAGTGGTCTGCTGTCTTTGCTGAAATTAATAAAAACCTTTAATTTGAAACCTGAGCCATTACAACATTTCTGGAAATGCTGTCTTTCTGTTTTAAACTAAAAATTCAACTAAAATGAGATTTAACAACAGTTTTTAAATACTGTCTTTGCTGAATTAAAAATGTTTTCAAGTATAACTTATAACAGCCTTTTCTAAATGTTGTGAAAGGCTGAAATTTTCAATGTTTATGGTTTTTGACTTAGTAATTGAGCTCAGAATGGTTTGAAACCTTAAAATTTGAATACTTGATTTGAAAGAATAATAAATTCACTTTTAAATGGTTTAAATGAATTAATTTAATTGGAATATAATCATTTTAAAAGGTGATTTGAAAGGATAATAAATAAATGATAAATTTGAATTTAAAAAGGTATTTAAAGTTGAATATTTGGATTTGCATTCAAATGATGATTTTATAATAATGTTTTGAAAAGATATGATATTTTGATATTAAAATGATTTGGAAATGAAGTTTTGAAAGGATATGATATTTAATGTCTTAAAATGATTTGAAAGGAAGTTTTGAAAGGATATAATAATTTAGTATATTGAAATGGTTAGAAATGACTTGATATTTATTTTGATAAATATTTGATTTTGAAAGATATGGTATGTTGATATATTGAAATGGTTTGGAAATGATTTAATCTTTATTTTGATAAAGATTCGGATTGAAATGATATTTTATTTTGAAGTATAAAATATTTTTCGTATGTTATAACCACGGGTTATAATAACGATTGGTTGACAAAGTGACCGGGATCGGATATGGGCATACTCTCTGTCGATACCGAAACTACTTTGACAACCGTGTACGCGATGGAGATTCCAGAATAAAGTAGGATGGTGGCGACGTTCTTGATGTATGTTACGTGGACCCAACTCCCATGAGTTGGCATAAGGTGGCAGAAACAGGAGCGGTCTCGGGCCAAAAGGGGTAGCTCCTCTGGTCGGACGCATTTCTTCGATACCATTCTATTGCTTTTGTGATTGTTTGGGCGCCACTCCGATTTTGGGAATATGTTCCAAGGTGGGCGTATGTGGCTGCTGCGTTACCACCAACCCGAGTGTCGTAATTGGTATATCTACCGTGGCATTGCCTTGTGTGCCATGTCACCTACCATATCGAGCGTTTACTACGAGTTTCTATTTGTGTCGTACCTATGCAGTATCTTCTCATATTCTTCCAATCAGGAGATATGCAGGTACTGTATAGACTACTGGCATTATTTGTGTTAAGGGGAATATTGGGTCACTCTTTAGCGCTATTTTACAGTAAGTTTATTTTACTGATAGAAATTATTATACTAGCACAATATTACTACATAGTAAATAGTTTAACGGATCCTTAAAGGATGGGAGGTCCCCAGCATCCTTTAAGTTACTTGTACTTTTACTACAGTTCACTTGAGTTGGTTTACACTGTATAAGTATGTATGTCCTGACTCGAGTGTTTTTGTTTTTGTTTTTATTTATGCTCGGGTCAGCCTGAGTATTCACAGATTTGGATTTCCACTTTTTGGAGATTGGAATCGCTGGAGATCATCTACTTGTCTAGTTTTATCTTTTTCAGTCTGTTGTTCTAATTCAGCTCTTGTATTAGCAGACTTCTATGTTTTGAGACTTCTTTTGTACTTTATTTCTTCTGTTGTATCTTATATAACTCTGACATATTTATATAGTAGCTTCATGAACTACTATTTCTTTTACTTCCGCTGCACTATTATTACTCTGTGTCTATGATCTGTGATTTTTATTTACCGTATATTCTGAGATTTGCCAAATTTTATTTACAATACGGTATTTTGAGCAATTCAAGTCCGACATGTGCGGATGCGAAGGGTTGAAAATACTGGGTGCTATAAAATATAGTTAGAGAATCATCATACTCACCTTCTCTTCACCAAACCAAAGTTTTCCTTCTCTTGAAATTTTGTGAAGAAACTTCAAACTCCACTTCAAGCCAATTTACTTAAGGGTTTTGTAAGGAATGAGAAGAGAAGAATTGTAGTGATGTTATCAGGATTTATACAAATTTAGTTGAGCTTGGATTAGTGGATCTAGGGCTTAGGCTCAAGGAAGGATTTGGAAAGTAACTACAGAATAAAAAAGAAAAAGTGTCCTCGAATGAGAAATGAACGAAGAGGTTAGCCACTTATAAGCTGACTAATGGGCCATAGCCCAAATTCATTTCATCGAAACAAAATCATCATTCAGCCATAAAACATATTGATTTCAAACGTAGCCTAGCTTATACTCATTTTTCATAATGGAATTGTGATCTCAATAGCAATTGTCTTGAGTCTTAATTCATTCATCTCTAAAAATCGAGTATCTTGGACATTATATTAATTAATTATTTAATCTTTAAATTAATTATTCAAATATCTAGTCGTAAAAATGCGGGTTGTTATAATTTTCATCTTCACTTAAACAACAAGCATCCCCTTATTTTGGAGATATCTGATTTTATTATATATATATATATATATAAGTAGCAATATAGATATCACATATGCGTGTGTGTATGTCTAAGCTTTATATATATACACACATACGCATATATATATATATATACATACAAATATATATACATATGTATGTATGTATATAATACTATGAATATCATTATAAAAACAATATACACATATTATAGTATATTTAAGTATATAATATATATATAGAGAGAGTATATATAAACCCCTAATATCTATGTATATACATACATACATATATGACGTGTATTGTTATATACATGTTTATACTTCATTATGTCATATTTTTACATCATTTAACGTACACATGATACATTTTAAAATAAAAATTTAGTTAAATAAACTAATGTGATCAATTAACAAATATAAAATAATTTTAGATAAAATATGATTTATTTAATAATTAGATTAGATCAAATGTTAGCTAATAGACTACATAGGCCCATTAATACCTAAACAGACAATTTTTTTGAAAATTACTCATTTCACCCACTGTGACATGGACAGGGTTCCTACAAAATTACAGTAACCACTTCTTTCAATTGATGCCAGTTTCCGTGAGGATTGGCACAACTTAGTAGGAATTCATGATGTCTCATCATGAATGTGAGTTATGTATCATTATGCCTAAAATCCCCCGACAGCATAAGCACAGAAATGTCTCTTCCATTCCTTTCCACTTTCAGATGTTGGAACGTTCGAAACTAGGGAACTAAAAAAATCATATAGTGTTGGTTTCCTCCTATGATTGACTTATTTGATTGATAGTCATGAATTTGATAATACTATGCTGATTTAGAAATTGACTCCAATACTATAACACCCCGTAATTTTACGACAATTAATTAAAGAGAAATTAATTAATAAATAGTAACACCAAAAAACAGATTTTTTACAAATGTAAGAATTTGACTTCGAAACTTGTACTATTAAGTTCATGGTGATTTTCTGATCAATTTTCATATATAAAGTTTTACAATCGGAGTCGAACGAAAATGTTATTAATGTTTAAAGTTTAAGAATTAAAAACAATTCAAAAGCAACAAAAGAAGTAAATGTAATAATAACATTAAACTCGACATTAAGTATAAGTGTTAGCATTAAAGGACATGGATGTGGTGAATCTAATTAAACAATATTAAAAAGGTACTAAATAAGGATTTATGTGGGTGAGAAAATGAATGTTAACTTTTAAAAATAAAGAAGACAATGGATACAAGCAGCTTAGTATTTAAGCAATTATTCATTACAAATGTGAATTAATAGTGTTCAATCAAACAAGAAAGCATGCAAGGAAATAAGTAAATTGATTGCAAAAAGGAAATATATATTGTAACTAAATATTACAACCTGTGTTTTCGATTCCCAAAATCGACACTAATATATCCATGGTATTCCCGTATCGAACATCCAAGTACCGGAAATGCATATTATTCAGGGTGAAAGAAAGAAAGACAGAATAGAATCTCACAACGTGATAAGTAATATATACATAATAGGTCTTTACAAAAGAAAAGAACTTTAATATACATACATAAATCAGAGTACAATTATCCTATCATCAACTCCTGGACAGTTATAACAATCTGTCCTTACAATTGTTGATAAATACAAAAGGAACAAAACACGGGAAGATAATATATGTGAATAAGCCTTGGAGGATCTAGCTTGTCTCCTAAAAGCTCTGAATTGTTCAGCTAAATCTGGAAAATATGCTTGGGATGACCCGAGCATTATAAGAAAATAATGCCTGGATCAGTCTGGTAAAACCAGTGTGAGAAACACAATCAACCAGATTAATAAATATAATAAGAACCTTTCAAAAAATAAGGGTATCTCATAAGACCACGTTGCACATAAACATAGATAGGATTTTACCTTATAACATCCAAATCCGTTTACACAAAAGCTTGTGATATATAATAATGTCATAGGAAAAATAAATATTAGTCATAGTTGAAATCGTTACATTAATTAAATTCAAGCATAACAGGTATACAACTAAATCCATAGGAGCGCGTATTTGAGATTGGAATTATGTTATTCGGGTTTTTATCCTAGCAGAATTCAAAGGAAGTTGGAACGACTTCGTCGAGTCAGAACAGCTCAAGAGCCAACCAAAAGGACTAGAAGAACCAACTAAGAAATATCAGAGAAAAAGAAAGCAAAAACATGCAATGGTGGAGGATCCTAGCGATCCATCTCCTATAGATCGCTAGCGATCCACACAAGGTTCGCCCATAGTTCCACCAATTCTTTTGCAACATAATCCAATAGGTGTTATAGGAATGGTGGCTAAGTTTGATAGAATTTCAAGCAAGTTAGATCGAGAAGTGAGCACTTTTCTAATTCAATCAGTGGTCCAATGCAACCAGTGTACGGATCGTCATCAAAACAAGGCAACAAACTACAAATTACACGGATAACACCAACACGAGACAACAAACGCAATCCAAAAGACAAAGTCCAAAAATTCACTAAGCACATGGATCGCCGGCGATCCATATGTTTGCGCCAGATTCCATGAAGTTTAAAGAATAGGATGACAGAAAGTATCACAAGCAATTAAATCGTCAGTGACCCAAAAGCTATGGATCCTATGGATCACTAGTGATCTATCTGATTGACTCGGTTCGCTATGAAACTTTCAGTGCATCTTCGAATGTTCGTTTGCAAACATCCGGCAAGGCGGCTTAGCCTAATAGCTTTCCAACCCCTATAAATACAATCCTACCTGCAACATAAATAGGATCTTCTAGACTGGCTGTTGAAACTCTATTGAAACTACTCTTTATTCTTCTTCTCCTACACAATGGTCATCTATAGGGTTCACTGTGATTCTCTAGTAAACTCTAGTATCAGTGACTTGATCCAACATACATAATTCAATTGCATTGTAATCAGATTGAATTTTTAATAGCAGTTAATAAATAAGAAAAGTTATAAAGTGGATGCAGGCTTCATTAATAGCCGAACCACTATAAAATCTCTTGTCTTATTTACTTTATCTCGAGTTTTTACTTCTTGTCTGTGACGACCGCCCATGACTCCCGCAAGAAAACGAGGGAATGGTGCGCTGAAAGGTGTGCCAGGCAGCCATGGATGATAGTCAGGGTAAGATAAAACAGAATAGTCTATCGTATTACTCACAGCGCATGGATAAAATACAATAGAAAAGTATACATAGTGAAGCTCCACAGAACGGAGTCATATAAACTCATAATAGTTTTATACAATCATCTGAATAGTCAATACATCAAGCCTCACTACATAACACTCAGAGTATCAAACAAACAGCGGAACATCCAGTACATATAGTAAGAAAACAATATGCAAAAGCCTCCAGCTCGTCTTCGTCATCAACAGCGTTGGTAGCCAAGAACAGCACCTGTCACCTACTATCTAGTCAAAAGGGCATAAAGGGTAAAAGGAATAGGAACTCAACCATCCCACTCCACCTCATTCTACAGTGATAGCCCCCAGACCCTCTAAGCATAAACAAACATAACAAAGCAGACAATTTAAGTAAAGCAATTATCACTCGAGTCAAGGTCGATGTTTTCCAAGTACAAACCCCCAAGGCCTAAACCAAGATCAGATAAACACCCAGAAAGCATCGCTCTTGAGATCGAATGATGGTGCAACCAAACATCCATGACTCTGGCTATCACTGTTATCATTGCTTTGATATCACCGTTAATTGAATGACCGGCACCTTCTTTCAGCCGTCCGTCAAGGGCTAATGGCAACCTCGGTTCTAGACATAACTCCGCACATCGTAGTGACCCGTGCCTATGACTTTCGCATCTGCCCAGAGTACTAGCACGTCATCGTGACCCGTGCTTGGAACGTCATCATGACCCGTCCCAACTTACTCTTGCTTTGAGCATGCTAGAACCTTCAACAACGATGAAATCTCAGCCTTCTAGTCATCCTCCTCGACGACTATTCCCATACTAGCTCGAGCGCCTCTCAAGCTAACCATTATCCACAAACCCGGACCACATCACCGAGTTATCAACATGCTTGGGATGATCCCGTCTGGATTAAACCAAGGCTTTCTCACATCATTCTTTGCTTCATCGCATCATAGCAAAGTCCCATCTCAACATCATGGTTTGCCTCATCGCATCATGGCAAAGTCCATCATCATCAAATCTATCCATATGAGCTTCAACATCTGCTTCATATGCCACAAGCAGCTTTTCTTATTCAAGAGCCTTTCCACTTAGCTTTTGAATCATCTTCGACCAACTTGTCCAAATCAATTTATCAATCAACTAATCCATCAAATCAAACATTAATCCAAGTAATCAATCATTCAAACAAGATCCAAATAAACAATTACAACAATAATGGCAATTTCGTAAATAAAGAGTCCAAATCTAACATGCATTCTAACAAGCATGAATTATGAACAATATCTCTACAACTTGATGAATGAACTTGCATAAGTGAACATGTAGTAAAATAGATGTCAAATCATCATGAGCAATAGATCTACATGCAGACTTAAGAAAAATGCACGAAATCACCCTCTTTAGCACATAAACAAACCACCGATCCAATATACTCCTTTGGGTCCGTGTGAGAGATAACCACCACTCACCGAATCACCTAAGCACCTTAAAAACAACCAACTCCAGATCTGGATAGCAAAGAATCAAGCTTGATCCTCCAAAGCTCCGCTTCAAACGATGAAATCTCTCTTCGATGGATGGAGATCTTCAACTTTGGCTCTTAGATCTTCGATTTGATCTTCAATTTAGATGGAAGGAATCACTAGATTAGAGTGGAGAAAAGAAGTGAAGAAGTGTTGTAGTCGAGCTCTCAAAATGGCAGCACTTCGTCGCTTCAAAATCCGGTGCCAAAAAGTGATGCAAACCCTTCTATTTATAGGCTGATTCCTTAACTCGTACCCCCTTAAGTCGGTCACGACTCATCATCCCCATAAGTCATCCACGACTTAACAGCCCACAACCTACGACTCAACGACTCAAGCCTATGCGCGACTTAACATATGCGCGCGTTCCTTCCTAAGCCTTAAGTCGTTTGAACGACTCAACAATCATAGCATGCACATGACCTAACCCTGCCGACCTAACACCCTTGCCGACCTAAGGCTTAGACACGACCTAGCGACTTATCACAAGTCACGACCAAGCACTATACGACCCAACACTTGTGCGACCTAAAGACTTACACGACCTAACGGCATAAGCCTCAACACCATCGTGCGACCTAACTACCCTTGCGACTTACGACTCATCGAATGCCGCGACCTAACCAAACCCAGGGTCACACGACCTAACAAATACACGACTTAACCTGCAGGCGACTCAACGACCTAACACTCATGCGCATCTCCTCCTGAGTCACCTAGACGACCTAACGACTTACCCTAAGTCGTTCAACGACCTAACGACTTTGCCCTGTTAAGCCGCTAACTCTCCTAAGCCGTTAACCATTAGGTCGTTATCACACTATCATAAGCCGCTGGCTCTTAACTCGTTAACCCAAGGGCCTGCTAACTCGTAACTCGCCTACTATCTTAAATCGTTTCATTCTATGAGTCGCTCTACACACTAAACCGTTAACTCGTTCAAACCTATAGGTCGCTCCATTCCCTAACTCGTCCACGACCTAAGCACCACACGATTTAACTTTCACACGACTTAAGCTTTGGTCGACTCATACTCTAAACGACTTAACAACATCAACGACCTAATGCAACTATTTTACGATTTATCGACACGTAAAATACGGGTCGTTACATTGTCTTTATTCTATTTTCCTTGATAAACAGGGCCGGTGCTTTCACACTCAATCAAGGGTGTTGATCCACTATTTGGGTTAACATTTTGGTGCTTTTACTGAGAAATTCAACTCTAGTTTAGATCTAGCTATCTACTTTGGATCAGATAGGTTCCGGAGTTAAGTCCTTAATCTCTGTTCAAAGGATCTGCTGCTAAGAATCAATGGCTCCAGAAAGAAAGAGAACTACTTCTAGAAGATCCACAGGGGCAGTAATTGCCGGAGAAGAGACGGGACATCAAAAAATCGAAGTAAATGGCACTAATGAAGGAGATTATGTGCCAGGATCCTCTAATCAACGCAAAGTTGTTACCAGAGATGATCTGAATAAAACGATTGATGAAATCAATTAGAAAATGAAAAGCATTCAAATAGCTCTCAAGGATAAATTGAATGCCCTTTTGAGCATACGATCACATCCTGCTCAAAAACCATGGCAGAACCCGCGGCTATAGTAGAATAAGAAAATAGTTCTGTTTCTAACCTGAATAGAAAAATAGGAAGCGGCTACAAAAAGGAGTGATAGCCGGAACCATGGGAATCAACATAGAAGGAAACACAAGCACTCCACCGACCATAAGGCAACCAGCTATGAACTTGAACCTAGAAGCAAATACCCCACAAGAGGATATAGCCATGGACCTCTTCGACTCGGAAGGTGAAGAGAAATTTAACGATGGAAAGTTGAAAGGAAATGCCAATGCATTCGATAATGCCAAGAATGTCCAAACTGCCCCAACCAGGGCAACTGCAAGCCAATGAAATCCCAAGGGAGTGGCTCTTCTGAAGAAAGGAGAGCCTAGGCTTCAGCCCACTCACCAAGATCGTTCGCAAAGCCAAACACTCGGTGTAGTCACTGAAAGCCGATCCCCGGACTACCGGACATCTAAGGCATATATCGCGGATATGGTCGGGCGACCGATGGACGAGTATAAGAATAGAAGAGATAGTGAGAGGAGACCCGCTCTAAGTCGGACACCCTCCACTGATGAGATCTTGAACGAACGGTACCCAGAAAAGTTCATTATGCCAGCTATTCTATCCTATGACAGAACGAAATACCCAAAACCCCATATGTACAAGTATGGTACGTGGATGGAGCGAATGCTTCAGACGCTATTCGATGTGGATGTTTCCTAATTTTTCTAGAGGGAATTGCTTCCATGTGGTTCACTAGGCTTCCGCCAAGGTCTATATCCACTTTCGATCAACTAACAGCAAGATTCCTTGATCAATTCAGACTTCACATGGCGCAGCCTAAAGATGTGATGTCCTTGTTTGGTCGATTGAAGGGACAAAATAAATCGATGAAGACCTTCACGAATCGGTTCAACACCGTGGTGATAGAAGTAATCAATTCAAACAAGGATATGGTTTTTATGGCCTTTGTATGTTCCATCCACCCCAAAGCTGAGTTTGGAAAGTGGATCAAATGAAACAACCTACCATTAGGAAGGACTTCAACCGTAAGGCAAGTCAATATCTGAGATTGGAAGAGGTGCAGGAGTTAGAAAGGAAATCCATGAGCTTACAGCTGATGAACATTGGGCAGAGTGGCATGGCGATGAATCAAGACATAAATACCTCTGGGGCTAATGAACAAAGTGCGGGAAAAGATGAAAACCAGAAAAGGAAGAATCAGTATTCCAACAAACAAAAAGGTAACAATAAGAGGCTTAAAGGCTTCAAGCTCAAAGATTGCACCCCGCTCAACGATACTTCGAAAAACATCCATCTTGAAACATAGGGGACAGAGGAGTACAAGAAACCCCTTAAAAAGGAAGCAACTGAGCAATAAAAGTATTTCGAGAAGTACTGTCTCTTCCACGAAAAATATGGTCACAACACGAATGAGTGTCGCCGCCTAAAGAACATGATTGAAGAGATGATCCGGGAAAACAAGCTTGAGAAATACGTGAAAAAATTTCAAAAATCTTCACCAACCCGCGACCCCCCAAGCTCTTAGGGATCGAGAAAACCAAGCTGGAACCAGCGAAAGGGGATCTAGACGAACTGACCAAAGATTCATCATTAGAACTATATTTGGAGAATGACATCCCACACAGAGGAGTTGGGAAATGGAGCGATATGCGAGCTTATTAAAACTCACTTTGAAGGATTCGTGCCTCGTGACTGAAGACGGAACCCCTGCCAAGCAGTAGAGAATTCTGAATGATGATATAGTATTCCAAAATCGGGACATTGAAGGGATTGAACCTCTAACCTTCGATCCTATGGTCGTGAAAGTAGGGATCGTACCCACCGAGGTCCGACGTGTATTGGTTGACAGCGATAGTTTTGTGAATATTCTTTTCAAACGCACATATGACCAGATGAAGGTCACCGCAAGAGATGTATCTGCCTGCTAAACAAAAATCCAAGGATTCACTAGCGAACCAAAACAACACATCAGAAAGATTGACTTACCTGTAGAGCTTGGGGAAGATGACCGAAGAGTCACCCTCATCCAAAATTTTATGATCGTAGATGGAACTTCTGCATACGTTGCTTCCTTGGGATGGCCCACGCTAGCGGATTTCAAAGTTGCCTTATCCCAGTGGTGCCTTACCGTGAAAATCCCAATGAAAAATGGAGTCGGAGTGATCAAAGGAGACCAAAGTGTCGTCGGGGAGTGTTATATTGTAGAATTGAGTGAATCCAAAAGAAAAGAAAAGGGGAAGAATGTGGGGAGAACTCCGCACATTCACGAACCTGCCAAATAGCAACTACAGAGCTGCCTCTAGCTTAGGGACCACAGCTGATTCGATAAGGCTTTAGACCTAGAAATAAGAGTTCAAGGGAGGATCAGGCAGCACTGGTAGAATTGATGGTGTCTGTCCCAATCGACATGGATGACCTGAAGCAGGTCTTGAAAATTGGATCACACCTTGGAAACAAGATGTGATTAGAACTCACTAAGTTTCTTCATGCCAACTTTGATGTGTTCGCTTGGACACATTTCGATATGTATGGGGTATCACAGGAAATTGCATGCCATACACACAACGTTGATCCCAGGTTTACACCGGTAAAGAAAAAAAGGCATGGCCTGGGTCCCGAGCGATCCCAGGCGTTGAGAGAAGTAGACAAGCTGATGGCTAATGGCTTTATCCGTTATGCGACCTGCCTCGAATGGGTATCTAACCTAGTTTTGGTCAAGAAGTCCAACGGAAAATGGTGAACTTGGATTGACTACTCAGACTTAAATAAGGCCTGCCCAAAAGATAGTTTTCCACTATCCAGAATTGACCAGCTTGTGGATGGGACGGTAGGACATGAACTTCAATCATTTGTGGACGTGTACTTGAGATACAACTAGATCCTGATGCAACCTGATCAGGAAAACACCAGCTTCATCACTGATATAGGATTATACCACTATAGGTTGATTCCAGTCGGTTTAAAGAATGCTGAGGCAACATACCAAAATTAGTAAATGCCATGTTCAAGCATCAAATCGAAAAAAACATGGAGGTCTTTGTGGATGACATGTTGGTTAAATCACGAATAGCTGCCAATCACTTAGATAATCTCGTCGAAATGTTTGAAATACTCCAAAAATATGGAATAAAACTCAACCCACTTAAATGTCACTTCAGGGTAGCCTCCGAAAAGATCTTAGGATTCATAGTGAGCGCCAGTGGCATTGAAGCAAATCTAGAGCAAATAACTGCCCTACGAGAAGTCCAAGCCTTAAAGAACAAGAAGGAGTTACAAAGCTTTAATGGAAAAGTCATAGCGCTAAGCCGGTTCATATCGAAAGCCATCGATAAAAGTATACCGTTCTTTGATGCATTAAAGAAAGGGAAGAAGAACTTCGAATGGAATAAGGCTTGTCAAATCGCGTTTGAAGAGTTACTGCGTCACATGGAAACCTCGTCGATCCTACGAAAGCCAGTAGATGAAGAGGACTTGTTCATTTACTTAGCAGTCTCACCTCATGGGTTAAGTGCTACACTTATGAATGAAGAAGCTAGAATTTAATGACCCGTATACTAAATTAGCAAACAGTTCATTGGAGCCAAGAAAAATTATCCCAAATTGTAAAAGCTAGCGTATTGCCTCTTGTTCATGTCTAGGAAGTTGCGACCGTATTTCCAGGCACACCCGATCAAGGTATTGACCGATCAACCCTTAAATCAAGTATTGTACTACCCTAAGACATCTGGGCGGATCATCAAATGGAATATCAAATTGAGCTAATATGAGATCACTTACCATTCGAGAAGGACAATCAAAGGGCAAGCATTGGAAAATTTCATCGTCGAATTTTCCTTACGAGATGATGAAGAAGAAATAACACTGGAATTGGAAACATGATGGAAACTCTTCGTCGATGGCGCATCTACTGACCTCTACTCGGGGGCAGGGGTAGTGCTTGAAACTTCTGAAGGACGACCCATTTGCTACGCCCTCCACTTTGAATTCCCTACGACAAATAATGAAGCGGAATATGAAGCATTGATAGCGGGACTGAAAGTTGCAAAGGAACTCGGAATAAAATCCGTTCACATCTACAGCAACTTTCAACTAGTCGTTCGCCTGGAGAAAGGTGAATAACATGCTCGAGTGGAGAACCTTGCCCCATATCTATCTAAAGTGCAAGAGTTGTTGAACAACATCGAAAAATACACCATAACTCACATCTCAAGGGAGCAAAACATGAAGGCTGACTACAAAGCTAAACAGGCCAGCTCCGGAGAAGCTCAATCGTTGGGACTAGTCCTGGTTGAGACCCTGACCACTCCAAATATAAGAAAAATGGATATCAACTTGATTTTAGAAACCGTTACAGAACCAGAAATGTGGATGGCGCTAATTAAAGATTACTTACTTACAGGAATTATTCCCGCAGAAAGGAACCAGAGGAAAAGGCTTCTCCAGAAGGCTCCACGATTTATAATATAGGATGGGGTACTTTACTGAAGGGGGTTCTCTAGCCTTGCTCAGAGTGTGACCGACGATGAAGCCCGACGGATCCTGAAAGAAGTTCACGTTGGCGACTGTGGAGACCATACCGGGGGGGCAAACCAGTGCAAAGAAAATCCTCCGGTATGGATATTTCTGGCCAACGGTAAACAGTGATGCAGCAGATTACACCAGATGGTTCGATCGATGCCAAAGATTCAGCAAGATCAAAAGAACTCCCTCAATAGAACTAACGCAGATGGTCAACCCATGGCCGTTAGCAATATGGGGAATTGATCTGATTGGCATATTGCCAATAGCGAAAGGAGGGGATAAATATGTTATAATTGTTGTTGACAATTTCACAAAATGGGACAAAGTGAAACCGCTGACTACCATTACCACAAAGAAAGTCAACAATTTTGTTACTAAAAACATATTTGTAGGTTTGGTGTGCCACAGAAAATCATCACTGATAACGGAACTCAATTCGAAAGCGCCGAGCTTAAAGACTTTCTCAAATGCTTCCAAATAGAGAAGAGTTTTTCCACGGTCACTCATCCGCAAGAAAATGGGCAAGTGGAAGCAATAAAGAAGATCATCAAGTCCACCATCAAAAAGCGACTGGCTAAGGCTAAGAGGAATTGGGTTGTTGAACTTCCACTTGCACTATGGCGCTTATAGAACAACACACAAAGTAGCAACTAGGCATATCCCGTTCGCCTTGGCACATGGTTTAGAAGCAACAATCCCCATCGAACTAGAAGTCTCCTCTCGTCGAATGCAAAATTTCAATTAGAGGCAAAATAAGTGTCACGTTCCAAATTTCAGCGTTCGAAAATTGACATCCATACTCCACTTGTACTTGAATGCCGCAGATTCAATCGTTGAAATTCGAATCGCACAGGAGCTTATAACACAATTAGGTATAACAACACAGCGGAAGAAAAGAAATGAATATCATTGATATACAACATTCGATACAACAATGATACAACCAGAATCAAATATCAGAGATACAACATAACAATGCTACAGCGGAATAACAATATGATATAGCAGCGGAAATGAAAACTCCAAACAGCAACAACAACTCTAACTCCAAAGCACCAATCCAGAAATAGCTCGAACCCCCATCACATTTCATCTCAGATAAGCAAGACTTGTCCATGAATCCGAAGACTCCAATATCCAAGATCTCCAAAGAATACCAAAGAGAAAGCTAAAGCTACCAAATCAATGTCTATATCTACTATCTAAAAATCCCAACTCTAGACTGCCCGTGTGGAAAATTGTGGGCACCGAGAGTTTAGGAAGGGAACAATAAACTCCGGGTCAGTCATGGGACTGGTATGAGCAAACGAAAACATTTTTACCTTTTAAAACAAACAAAAGAATTTAAATTTGAAATCTGCAATACTTTTTAGAAAATGAAACTACCATAAGGCCTCCCGCCACACACACAATGCAAACGTAGACTTTGAGGAGATTTCTCAATATGATGTCAAACATGCTTGATACGAGAAAACATTTGATATTATTATTATAAGTGCACGGTGTAGAAAATCATTTCGAAAATACAATATTAATCTTAGCCAGCATAGGTACCATTATATTATGCTTGCTATAGCAACCATTTTAAATGGCTGGTTCTACAACTAAAACCATATAGGGCGCGTACTGTTTCTTTTGATTTCCAACAAATGGTCAGGCCAATGAACTTCCCATCGCCACATGGGTACGCCTCTGGAGGGACGCCCCGAGAACCTAACCGGATCTCTGCCAACAAGGCCGAGTTACCTCTCTAACTAGGTAACTACTGACACGAGTATGCCATCCCCTGGTCGTAACCGACCTTTATCCCGGGATTCACTAACAACAACAAATTTATAAATTTGCAGCAACCACTTAGGTTAAATATCTGGGCTCCATACCATGATACCACCTCTATCCAAAAGGAAATGAACATACCCTCAGGGGGCGCTACCCCTAAATAACCTTGCCGCATCTTTCCTATTTCGACCATTCCGGGTTGTGAGGTTCGATGAAGTCTCGTCCACAAAGCTACGCTTTTCACAAAAGCCATGCTTTAATCAACAAATGATCGCAGCACTTCGTATGCCACATTACCAAATTGGGAATGTATCACTAGTAACCATCAACTACATAACCTCTGAGATCGTACGTCTCAGAGAAGGGTGTTAAGCTAAGAGAATAAATCTCCGCCACCAAACAGAAATGTATTTGATAGAAACAAGCTTTACATCTCAAAGTGTAACGTCAGACACACATCCATACAAGTCTGTTCCGAGTTCGAACAGAACCGAAGGCACTTCCAAAGAAGCCCTTGCAAATCCGAATAAGCCCTAATCACGTCCAGACTCCCCATCACAATGGGTGATCAAATCCCTATACCGGGGACCAGTCGGTGCAGAGACATTCAACGGGTTATCCTTTCGTTTTCGAAAAATATCCGGTCTTCACCACCGGTCTTCAAATGCTAACCATATCATCGTATCATTATTCAAAATGGGTTATATGACACAAAGGTCCTCTCCCGGCTAAACCGAATAATGAGCGCAATATTTAAAAACATATGGATAATGGGATTCAGTTAAGTCATAACTTAAAACCCAAAACCTTTCTTTCAAATGGTTTAAAACAAATTACCATTTACAATTCTTTTTAAACAAAAAGATTCATTTCAAAACCTTCAATGGTTTAAACAATTTCCATACTTAAATATTTTAAACAAAAGATTCACTCTAAAGACTCCTTTCAATTTAAACAAGATTCACCAATCTTTGACAAAGATTCATTTGTAGCCTTTCAAAATAACTCCTCTTCAAATTGGATTTAACTTATCCAATCTTTAAATCAAAGACTCTTTTCATAGCTTTCAAAACAATTCCCGTTTCAATCTTTTATATATAAAAGATACACCATTTAAAAATCCTCTTCAATTTCAAAATAGGGTTCAACTATCTTTCACAAAGATTCAATTATAGCCTTTAAACCCATTCAATTTTAAATTTGATATCTTTTCGTCATAATTTGGAAAATCTTCCCTTATACAAAAGCTATAATTATTTGAAATCACTTGTTTCCGTTTCGGAAAACTCGATTATGATTGTACGAGTTAAGGCCTTTCAAATATAAACTTGGGTTAAATTTAAATTCTCAAAACCATACCTTTAAAATGGTTTAAATACACATTTATAGTATGTATAACCTTTTTTCACTAAATATGGAATTCAATTTCTGATATTGAATTCAAATTTAAATCAAATGATTTAAATTTCAAATCTTTATTAAGTTATTCAAAATAACTTCCATTTTTAAAACACCTTTTAAAAGTTTTCACTTTAGACTCAATTCATTTTCAAAACCATTTGAATTAAAAATTCAAATTCAAAACTATTAAAAAAAATTGTGACTTAACCGATTTCCAGGTGCAATCCATATTTGTGTGTGTATAGTGTAGTCCAGGGGTTTTACACAATAGTGCAACAACAACCATCACATCACAGATTAAAACGCAGCAATATCGATAAGCGGTATAAGCTATAACGCTTACCTTCATTTACAGATTCATAGATAAAGTAAATTTATCAATAACAAGGATTCACTAATATGATTCGATGTGGGTTTCGGATAACCAACCAGAATCCGACTCCCTGTCTCATCGAATTTCAAATGTCATTTACGGCCAAGGGTATTTATACCGAAACCATATCAGATATCACAGATCAACACACAACATATTTCACATCATAGAAAATTACAGTCCAGAGATAACAATCAATGCAAGGCAATGCAATCATTCATAAGCAAGAATATCTCTAATTCAAATTTCAATTAATTTAATTAATTCAAATTGAATCAATTACTTAAGAATAAATCACTTTACTTTGCTTAACCAATCATTAATTAATTTATCACAATCATTAAATTAATCAATCACTTCTTAATTAACCTCATTATCTATTAATAGGTCTTTATTTAATTAATTAATTATCCTTTAATAATTAATTAGTAATCTTTAATTGTTCATTATTAAAACTTGATTAAAAATTAGTCATTCCTTAATTAATTACTATCTAATCCTTAATTTAAAATTAAGTACTCTTAATTAATTGCTTAATTAATTGCAAATTAATTTATTTTAATTACTTAATTAATTTTAATTAACTAACGTTAATCATTTAATTAATTAAGTCTTATCCACTAATTAATTAACTATTAATTATAATTAATTAATGTTTAATTACTTAATTAATTATAATTAATTAACCTTAATTATTTAATTAATTTATCCTTAATCATTAATTAATTAACTTCTAATTATAGATAATTAATGTTTAATTACTAAATTAATTAACCCTAATTATTAAATTAAATAATTCTTAATTACTAATTAATTAATCATTAATCACTTATTACTTAATTACTAATCACTTAATTAATTAATTTCAAATCACTTATTAATTAATCTTTAATTATTTAATTAATTATCTATTAATTATAATTTAATTTAATTCTTAATTATCAATTAATTAATCTATAACTAATTAATAATTTAAACTTTATTAATTAATTAATTCAAAATTATTAATAAATTTCACTTTAATTACTTTATTAATTAAAATAAACTTTAACCATCAAACTTAATTAACTTTCAAAACAAATCAATTACATTAAAAATTATTACATTTTTAAAACATTTCCAATTTGTTTAAACTAATTACTTTTTAAAAAGTTGAATTTAAATGACTATAAAATAATCTCAAAATCTAATTATCAAAGTATAAAATACTTTAAATTAAATAGTTTAATATTTCCACAAAATAGTTTTAAATAAATTTAAATTTTAAAACTCAAAACAAGTTTGAAAACCTTTTAAACATCACTTGCATTTGGTTTGACCCGACCAAACTCGAACAAAAACTCAATTTCCAAACCCCTACTTCTTCCTCTCCCTACTTCTTTCAGCAAAACAAACTTAAATTACCAATGATCTGGAAGAAGCAAACACTTGAATCCCAGGTACGAGCATAGCATCACCCCGTACCTCAACTCGAGCAAAAACCCATTCTACTCGATCGTTACTTCGAGTTATCCTAACACCAACCCTCTCTGACACAATTACTGACATGCGCACGTGCACGTCGCATCAACACCTCCACCACCACGAGCGACACCACGCGCAAGCCCCACGTCGACCACAGATGCGACTCCCACCATTGATCAGCCCTTGCGTGAGCTAAATCAAAAAAAAAAAAAAGCTCAAACCCATCACCTGAATATTACCTTGCCTGAAAAACCATCAATCACGTGATTCTGACCATCGATCGCCTCGAAATCTCGGCCACATCACCGCACTTCCTCCACGCAACTAACCTCACGATCTTGTGCCACTCGATCCACTACAAGTTCCCAATCAACCCATTATTCGAACGCGACCAAATCACTGAGTAAAACCCTACTACCCCCAAATTCCAATCCCTTTATGATTTGTTTCCACTTCCATGATTTTTCTCAGTTTCACCCATCACCATTGCAACTCCGACCCAAAACTCAACCTCTGGAACCTACCCATTCGCCAGATTTTGCCTAGAGACCAATTTTCGATCATCATCAAAATACTGCCTCAAATCCAATTTAAAAATCCTGATTTTTACCTTAAAAATCATGTTTTACAAAGTTGATTCAAGATGTAAAATTGAATCAACAAGTTTCAATACTTGATTTTATCATGTTGTTAAGAATTTTCACTATATCATCCTGATTCAGAAGATTTTCAAACAAATTCTTTTCGAATAAAAATTTAAACCTTAATTCATGTTTAAATAAACCTACTGCATTTGAAGATTCAAGCTTAACAGTTATTTGTTAAGTAAATTTTGAAATTTTTTTGTTTAAATTTACTCTGTAACTTGAAAACACAGAGAATCATCAGGCAATTTTAAACATGCATATTTTAAAACAAAATAAACACAAAGATTTTGTCTATATATTTACATGCAAGACATCCAACATTACAGAAATTCACATGCATCAAATTCTTTAAATTTTCTGATTATAAATTTACTCACCTTGTTTTTGAGCAGAGGGGAAACAAAGAAACTAAACAGGAATGCCTTGTTTTCAATCTGGAAATGATGGTTTATGCTAAAGCTTGAAGTTGTTTGATTCTTTTAACTACTTCAGGTTTGAATTCTTGCTTGATATTTGAGTTGAAACTGAATTTTGAATTTGCGTGCCTAGATTTCCAGACCTGAACTCAACTATCACTTTGAATTTGCATCATTACTTGCTGGGTTTTGATCTGGATCTTGCATTCAACCTGAAGCTTGATTTACTTTAAATTTGATCTGTTTTGTTTCGGATTTTGGACTGAGGAAGATTTCGAATTTGAAGTTAAAGATAATTTTGATTTGGTTAGAGGAAGTACTGATTTGAGGGAATTTTTTTTTAATTCCTTCTTGGTTTTCTTTATTCTCAGGTTAGATGCAGTATGAATTTGAACTGCTACTGGTTTTCATTTTCTGGTTTAATCTTTGTATTGTATTCATTTTGTTGAAAGGAAGAAAAAGTTCAGCTGAGAATAAAACTCTTCTCCTTCTTATTTTACAATTTTGATTTTAAATTAATTTATCAAGAGAGTATTGACGTTTGTCCATTGATTGATCTAATTAACTTACAGCTACGCACATGTATTTACAAATGCCTTTAACACATGTAAAAATGTTTACAAGTGTTTTTAGTGCTTATTAATGATTTACAAATGTTACTTTCTTTCTTTTTTATAATTTATTTAAGCTATGTATGAGTAATTATATAATATTTATATGATTATAAGGTGTACTTATCTTTTATAAATAAGTTTTAACTTTCAAATTCAATTTATAATCAAAAAAACAAATATTTATTTAAAAAAATTCTAATTATCTCATAATTAAATTCACAACTAAATTTCAAAAGTTTTAAATATAATGTTCTTCAAATTTTATTTATTCCAAAGATATTTTCAAATCCAATTTTTTATTTATAAGATATTTAATTTAGAATTACCAAATTCACCATTAAATTTAAAATCAATATCCAATATATTATTTTATACATTATATACAGAACACTTTTTATTCATGTTTACATTTTATAAAAGATTAAATCTTTTTATCAAATCCTATTTTAAATAATTAAACATTTATTTTATAATTTTAAAATCATATAATTATTTTTGAATTCAATCCAAATTCTATTTAAAGTGCATATTTTTATTTGTTCTGGAAATTTCTTATTATTTTACCAATAATTTTATAATTTAAATTCCAAAAATTAAATTAACTACCAATTTAAATATAGCTTAAAAATCAGGAATGTTACAATAAGCATCTCCTACTCGAGTCGCTTGATAAGATTGATGAGAAGAGGGAAGAAACTGAGTTGAGGATCGGTGCTCACCAAAAAAGGGTTGCACGGTACTTCAACTCCAAAGTTCACAACCAAACCTTCGAAGTGGGAGACCTCATCCTCAAACTAGTCTATCCTATACCAGGAACCTTTGGACCAAACCAGGAAGGGTCGTATGTGATCAGTAAAACGCTAGTGGATGGAACTTTCAAACCAACAATCGTTGATGGAATTCAAATTCTTCGAGCATGGAACATTGAATCACTGCGCCATTACTTTATCTGAATCTATCCTATGTACTTCTATTTTTCAGCAAATAAGCCATCCTAGAATACTTGGGGCATTGTAAATAGGCAGAATTTGAACTTGTCTTAATAAAATTTCTTTGCTTTATGAACCAATAAAACTGCGTTAATAAAAGTAACATATTGAGTCGACGGGGTCAAACCGGCTCAAAACCATTCAATCGCTACTTGAGATAGCGGAACCAAGCTTAAGTATGCACACACTAACACGTCGGGTCGACGAAAGCAAATCGACTCAAACCATTAGATCAGCGGAACCCGATCCCTGCTTTCTTAGTACTGGTGTTGCTCCAACATCACTGGGAAGCCCCACAAAGCCGTGCATCCCATAAGCCGTGCATTACCTTTTGAGCCATGGAATCACATTCTTAAAGCATAAACTCCTCATGTCACCTGAAGATTGGTAACACTGAGAAGTTCCGAACCATTCTGGATTGATGGTTCATATCGATCCCAAAAGCCACGCATTCCATAAGCCGTGCATACTGTCAAAAGTCGCACATTTCATAAGCCATGCATTCTGACCATCGATCGCCTCGAAATCTCGACCACATCACCGCACTTCTTCCATGCAACTAACCCCACGATCTTGTGCCACTCGATCCACTACAAGTTCCCAATCAACCCATTATTCGAACGCGACCAAATCACTGAGTAAAACCCTACTACCTTCAAATTCGAATCCCCGAATGATTTGTTTCCACTTCCATGATTTTTCCCAATTCCACCCATCACCATTGCAACTCCGACCCAAAACTTGACCTCTGGAACCTACCCAGTCGCCAGATTTTGCCCAAAGACCAATTTTCGGTCGTCATCAAAATACTACCTCAATCCAATTTAAAAATCCTGATTTTTACCTTAAAATCATGTTTTACAAAGTTGATTCAAGATGTAAAATTGAATCAACAAGTTTCAATACTTGATTTTATCATGTTGCTAAGAATTTTCACTGTATCGTCCTGATTCAGAAGATTTTCAAACAAATTCTTTTTGAATAAAAATTTAAACCTTAATTCATGTTTAAATAAACCTACTGCATTTGAAGATTCAAGCTTAACAGTGATTTGTTAAGTAAATTTTGAAAAAAAATAATTTGTTTAAATTTACTCTGTAACTTGAAAATACATAGAATCATCGGGCAATTTTAAACATGCATATTTTAAAACAAAATAAACACTAAGATTTCATCTATATATTTACATGCAAGATATCCAACATTACAGAAATTCACATGCAACAAATTCTTTAAATTTTCTGATTATAAATTTCACCTTGTTTTTGAGCAGAGGGGAAACAGAGAACCTGAACTGGAATGCCTTGTTTTCAATTTGGAAATGATGGTTTATGCTAAAGCTTGAATTTGTTTGACTCTGTTAACTACTTCAGGTTTGAATTCTTGCTTGATATTTGAGTTGAAACTGAATTTTGAATTTGCATGCCTAGATTTCCAGACCTGAACTCAACTATCACTTTGAATTTGCATAATTACTTGCTGGGTTTTGATCTGGATCTTACATTCAACCTGAAGCTTGATTTACTTTAAATTTGATCTGTTTTGTTTTGGATTTTGGACTGAGGAAGATTTCGAATTTGAAGTTAAAGATAATTTTGATTTGGTTAGAGGAAGTACTGATTTGAGGGAATTTGTTTTTAATTCCTTCTTGGCTTTTCTTTGTTCTCAGGTTAGATGCAGTATGAATTTGAACTGCTACTGGTTTTCATTTTCTGGTTTAATCTTTGTTTAGTATTCATTTTGTTGAAAGGAAGAAAAAGTTCAGCTGAGAATAAAACTCTTCTCCTTCTTATTTTACAATTTTGATTTTAAATTAATTTATCAAGAGAGTGTTGACATTTGTCCATTGATTGATCTAATTAACTTACACCTAGGCACATGTTTTACAAATGTCTTTAACACATGTAAAAATGTTTACAAGTACTGTTTTTAGTGCTTTATTAATGATTTAAAAATGTTACTTTCTTTCTTTTTTATAATTTATTTAAGCTATGTATGAGTAATTATGTAATATTTATATGATTATAAGGTGTACTTATCTTTTATAAATAAGTTTTAACTTTCAAATTCTATTTATAATCCAAAAAAAATTATTTATTCAAAAAAATTCTAATTATCTCATAATTAAATTCACAACTAAATTTCAAAAGTTTTAAATATAATGTTCTTCAAATTCTATTTATTCCAAAGATATTTTCAAATCCAAATTTTTATTTATAAGATATTTAATTTAGAATTTCCAAATTCACAATTAAATTTAAAATCAATATCCAATATATTATTTTATATATTATATACAAAACACTTTTTATTCATGTTTACATTTTATAAAAGATTAAATCTTTTTATCAAATCCTATTTTAAATAATTAAACATTTATTTTATAAATTTAAAATCATATAATTATTTTTGAATTCAATCCAAATTCTATTTAAAGTGCATATTTTTATTTGTTCTAGAAATTTCTTATTATTTTACCAATAATTTCATAATTTAAATTCCAAAAATTAAATTAACTACCTATTTAAATATAGCTTAAAAATCAGGAATGTTACAGATTCCCCCCTTAGAAAATTTCGTCCTCGAAATTTGAAAGCAGGGAGACAACAAAGAATGGGTTCACAAACACAGAGAACCGACTGATTAACTATTCTGCATTTGGCTTACCAAATCAGAATATCATTAATGGATACAAGAACGAATCAAGATACTTGGGTCACCAGAACTAGGGGATATCAGGGGTACTGATTAGTTCAAAGGGATAACTAACCATTCGTAAAACATATATGGACCCCAAAGAATAGGCAGATCTATGGATGCAATCACAAAACTTTTAGTTTAAAAAACCAAAATATACCAATCAATCATAGCAACCAAAGCAAACAATTTATCCAAAAAAACAATTCTGACCCATATGGAGTTTATGTCCCATGAAAATATACCAAAGCCTCTTCCTGGAGCTGCCAGGAAACTATCAAAGGATTGAAAAGACGAATCAAAAGAGATTGATAGAGGAAGATTGTTTCCGCTATTACAGGGTATCGACCATTTGTAGTCGTACTCCTCTATCCCCTATCTCGTTCTCTTCTTGCACTCATACTCACTATCAGTGAATAGTAAGAGAATTTACTAAGGCATTCGAATGGATATCTTAGGGATTACTCATTCTAGGGTTTACTTCACCCAATCTCTAATGAGTTACTTAATGTGTTATACTCCTGAGCTAAAGTTTCAACCTTCAGCTCTGATACCAAAATGTCACGTTCCAAATTCCAGCGTTCGAAAATCGACATCCGTACTCCACTTGTACTTGAATGCCGCAGATTTAATCGTTGAAATTCGAATCGCGTCGGAGCTTATAACACAATTAAGTATAACAACGCAGCTGAAGAAAAGAAATGAATATCATTGATATACAACATTCAATACAACAATGATACAACCAGAATCAAATATTAGAGATACAACATAACAATGCTACAGCGGAATAACAATATGATATAGCAGCGGAAATGAAAACTCCAAACAGCAACTCTAATTCAAAAGCACCAATCCAGAAATAGCTCGAACCCCCATCACGTTTCACCTCAGATAAGCAAGACTCGTCCATGAATCCGAAGACTCCAATATCCAAGATCTCCAAAGAATACCAAAGAGAAAGCTAAAGCTACCGAATCGATGTCTATATCTACTATCTGAAAAACCCAACTCTAGACTGCCCGTGTGGAAAATTGTGGGCACCCAGAGTTTAGGAAGGGAACAATAAACTCCGGGTCAGTCATGGGACTGGTATGAGCAAACGAAAACATTTTTATCTTTTGAAACAAACAAAAGAAATTAAATTTGAAATCCGCAATGCTTTTTAGAAAATGAAACTACCATAAGGCCTCCCGCCACACACACAATGCAAACGCAGACTTGGAGGAGATTTCTCTTTATGATAGTCAAATATGCTTGATACGAGAAAACATTTGATATTATTATTATAAGTGCACGGTGTAGAAAATAATTTCGAAAATACAATATTAATCTTAGCTAGCATAGGTACCATTATATTATGTCTGCTATAGCTACCATTTAAAAGGCAGGTTCTACAACTAAAACCGTATAGGGCGCGTATTGTTTCTTTGGATTTCCAACAAATGGTCAGGCCAAGGAACTTCCCATTGCTACATGGGTACGCCTCTGGAGGGACGCCCCGAGAACCTAACCGGATGCCAACGCAAGGCCGGGTTATCTCAGTAACTAGGTAACTACTTACACGAGTATGTCATCCCCCGGTCGTAACCGACCTTTATCTCGGGATTCACCAACAACCACAAAGTAATAAATTTGCAGCAACCACTTAGGTTAAATATCTAGGCTCCATACCATGTACCACCTCTGTCCAGAAGGAAATGAACATACCCTCAGGGGGCGCTACCCCCAAATAATCTTGCCGCATCTTTCCTGTTTCGACCATTCCGGGTTGTGAGGTTCGACGAAGTCTCATCCACAAAGCTACGCTTTTCACAAAAGCCATGCTTCGATAAACAAATGATCAGCAGCACTTCGTATGCCACATTACCAAATTGGGAATGTATCGCTAGTAACCATCAACTATATAACCTCTGAGCTCGTACGTCTCAGAGAAGGGTGTTAAGCTAAGAGAATAAATCTCCGCCATCAAACAGAAATGTATTTGATAGAAACAAGCTTTACATCTCAAAGTGTAACGTCAGACAAACATCCGTACAAGTATGTTCCGGGTTCGAACAGAACCGAAGGCACTTCCGAAGAAGCCCTTGCAAATCCGGATAATCCCTAATCATGTCTAGACTCCTCATCACAATGGGTGATCAAATCTCTATACCGGGGACCAGTCGGTGCAGAGACATTCGACGGTTTATCCTTTCGTTTTCGAAAAATATCCGGTCTTCACCACCGGTCTTCAAATGCTATCCATATCGTCGTATCATTATTCGGAATGGGTTATATGACACAAAGGTCCTCTTCCGGCTAAACCGAATAATGAGCGCAATATTTAAAAACATATGGATAATGGGATTCAGTTAAGTCATAACTTTAAAACCCAAAACCTTTCTTTCAAATGGTTTAAAACAAATTATGATTTACAATTCTTTTTAAACAAAAAGATTCATTTCAAAACCTTCAATGGTTTAAACAATTTCCATACTTAAATCTTTTAAACAAAAGATTCACTCTAAAGACTCCTTTCAATTTAAACAAGATTCATCAATCTTTGACAAAGATTCATTTGTAGCCTTTCAAAATAAATCCTTTTCAAATTGGATTTAACTTATCCAGTCTTTAAATCAAAGACTCATTTCATAGCTTTCAAAACAATTCCCGTTTCAATCTTTTATATATAAAAGATACACCATTTAAAAATCCTCTTCAATTTCAAAATAGGGTTCAACTATATTTCACAAAGATTCAATTATAGCCTTCAAACCCATTCAATTTTAAATTTTAAATCTTTTCCTCATAATTTGGAAAATCTTTCCATATACAAAAGCTACAATTATTTGAAATCACTTGTTTTCGTTTCGAAAAACTCGGTTATAATTGTACGAGTTAAGGCCTTTCAAATATAAACTTGGGTTAAATTTAAATTCTCAAAACCATACCTTTAAAATGGTTTAAAAACACATTTATAGTTTGTATAACCTTTTTTCACCAAATATGGAATTCAATTTCAGATATTGAATTCAAATTTAAATCAAATGATTTATATTTCAAATCTTTATTAAGTTATTCAAAATTACTTCCATTTTTAAAACACCTTTTCAAAAGTTTTCACTCAAACTCAATTCATTTTCAAATCCATTTGAATTAAAAATTAAAATTCAAAACTATTTTTAAAAAAATCTGTGACTTAACCGATTTCCACGTGCAATCCATATTTGTGTGTATAGTGCAGTCCAGGGGTTTTACACAATAGTGCAACAACAATCATCACATCACAGATTAAAACGCAGCAATATCGATAAGCGGTACAAGCTGTAACGCTTATCTTCATTTACAGATTCATAGATAGAGTAAATTTATCAATAATAAGGATTCACTAATATGATTTAATGTGGGTTTCGGATAACCAACCGGAATCCGACTCCCTGTCGCATCGAATTTCAAATGTCATTTACGGCCAAGGGTATTTTACCAAAACCATATCAGAGATATCACAGATCAATACACAGCAAATTTCACATCATAGAATATTACAATCCAGAGATAACAATCAATGCAAGGCAATTGTAACGATCCCGGATTTTAATTGAGTTTAAATTGATAATTAAATTAATTTTTGAATAAAAATTTGTGAAATTAATTGGTAATTGATATAAAATATCAGTTAAATTATGAATTACTGGAAAAATGTATTTAAATTTAATTTGAATTGGGATTTACAAATAATGTAAAGAATAAAATATACTACAAAAATAATAAAATAAATATATATATATAGAGAGAGATACAAGATAATAAGTATTAAAGTTAAAAATAAACATTTAAATTAGAAATAGAAATGAATATATATATATATATATATACATATATGATGAATTATAAATTATAAAGTAAATAAAATTAGACAAATTTCAAATAACATATGAACTATAAAAATTCATTTATATTGTAAAGCAATGTACAAAGCAAACAAATGAAAATATAAGTACGTGTGTTTGAAAAATGAAGGAAATATATTTATAGAAATAAATGAAATATAGGTATGTACACTTATAAAAGAAAACAAACATATATAGATAAGTGTAAACTAGGAAATACAGACAAATATTATTAAACAAGCCACCACGAAAATCTTCTCTGTACATACAATATCATTATCAGCCGAGTAAAATAGTACAAGGCTAGAACAAGGAAAAGATCAAAGGACTTAAGCAAGTAATGCAGCCCATAACCTTAGTACAAAGAAAGGATAACAACACCCTGTACAAACGTGTAACATCAGATAACACCTCCTCTGTACACTTCTCTTTATATATACATATCTTCCCTTATTTCAGTTCGTTTTCAAATAAGCAAAACAGAAGATTTCATAGCAAGCATTTCCTTTCTTTTCTTTTTAAAACTCAAGCATCATACAATTAAACCAAAGCAACAAGATTTAAGAAAAAGCAAGCTTGTAGTTTTTCAACAAGAAGGCTCTGTTCATCTTCTCAAAACAAAGGCGAGTAAACAACTTAAAAAGATTATTCATTTGTTGCTTGTTAGTTTGAGATTTAAATTGCTTTATTATATACATGCATAAATCTTCTCTGGGTATGTTTATCAGTAGGTGTGAAGGTCTGTATATGATTGAAAACATCTTTGTTTTTTTGTTCCGGAACATCAAGTTGTTCAAAACCCAACATCTAATCACTAAATCATTGTTAGGCCTGGATTTTAAAGGCAAATATGTTTGTTTGATTTTTAGTTGTTATTTCAAAATAATTTCAAGTGAAATAACAATATATATTTTGCAAACTAAATTGATTTTACATAGCATGCTTAAATTTTTGGGAAATACGAATGATATGAAACATCAATCCCATTATATAACTCGAATCCTTATGGAAAAATATGATTTTTAAGCCCAAGCTGAAGATTTTTATTTAAGTGTGCTAAGGGCAGTTCGCGTTTGATCGAATTGCGATCTTTTGGTGATCACTAGCGATCTATGGGCTTAGAGGGGTCGAAATTTTGGATGGTGATGGACGAGCTTACGGTGAATCGAGGAAAAATAGTTGGAGGTGGCCATGGCCATGGTGGCGACAGCGGCAAGCGTTTGAAGTTTCTAACCCTAGCTTTAACAAAGGGTCGCATTTTTGATTCGTTCTCCCACCATGGTGCGTCGAGCTACACGAAATTCTGGGAGGAGTTAGGTGAGAGTGTGTCGAGTTCATGGCCGAAGGCTAGTGACTTCGGGTGGTCGGAGTCGCGGTGTCGAGGCGTTTCTTTGGTCGGAGGTATGTTCGAGGTTGATCGAGTCATACTCGATTTCGACTTGTTGCCAGATGGGATCGTCTGGGTGGTCGGAGTTGTTTAGTGGGTTGAGAGTGACTTGTCGGAGCTAGTGGGGATCGCCAGAAGTTGGTGGAGGTCCGGTGCACGTCCACGATGGTGCAACTGGTGTCAGTTTATAAAGTTTGGAAAAGAAGATGCTGAACTCGAAGTCGTTCTCGTGAATTCTCGTGAGTGACTCGCGGAAACGTGGATTGGGCTCGAGTATTTTTACTAGGATCGAATTGTTTAATAATATAACAGGTTTTAAAAGGTTAAAAACAAAAATTTAGTTTACAAAACAAGAAGGAGAAGAAGAAGATGCGTGGTGAGTGTCTCGGGTGGGAAGCTGGAACAACTCGAAGTTACACTCGGGTTTGATAGGGAAGCTCGGGTATAAATTGATTCCAGGTTTTAATACCTGAACCTGTCTGTTTAATTTTAAAATAGAATTTGAATTTAAACCAGATTTTTATATAAGTCTAAAATCAGAATTTGAAAGATGGAATTCAAATTAACTTTTGAAATAAATGAAGTTTTATAAAATTTAAAGTATTTAAACAACTTTAAAATGTTCAAGTATATTTTATAAAATGATTTGAATTTAAATGATTGGGTTTAAACTTTTTTGAATTTCTTTTATAAGACTAATATTGCTTTAAAATGAAATTTTAAAGGTAAATTTGAAATAAATGTTTTCAAACATAAGAAGGTGATAAACAAAATAAAAAAAAGAATAAGTTTTCTTTAAGGTTAATGAAACTTATTGATTTATAATTCGTTAATTAGAATGGTTAATTTATGTTTCGGTTAATTAATGAGTATTAATGGTTAATCAATTTTAAATTAATAATGATTAATGCAAGTAATTTCGTTAGAAAAGTAATTAAGAAATGTTATTAGTTAATAAAGATAATTAACTAAGGAATTTTTAAGTATTGATTAAGATGATAAATTTTAATAATTAATTGGATTAATTTAGATAATCAATTATAAATTGTTTAAAATGCAATTACTTAATGAAAGTAATTAAGGATTAATCACTTATTATAATTAATTTTGGATATTTTGATTTATTAAAGTTAATTAATTTAGTTTAAGAAATCATTAGATAAATTGGTAATTAATGATTAATTGTTTTGAGGCGATTGCTTAATGGTAAGTAATTAAAGGTTTAATTTCTTAAAATAATTAATTAAGGGGTTAATTATTATGTAATTGGTTTAAAGGTTAACTTAATAAATATGATTTATTGAGAATAATTCAATTAATTAAGGAAATTGATAAATTAATTTATATCAAATGATTTGAAATTAATTGATCAGGATTGGATAACTTATTCATAAGTAATTAACTTAGTTGGAAATAAATTGAATTGATTAGGTTTAAACGATTAATTAATCCTACTTATAAATGACTATTGAATGCTTGATCTTACTTATGAATGATTGTATTGTATGAGATGCCTTGAATTGATTGTCCTATCTGATCTATGATATTTTGTTCTGTGGATTGAGCTGTGTGTAATTTATTTAATTATGTTACATCTGTATATTATCTGTGAATCTGTGAATGAGCGATAAACGTCATAGTTTATATCGCTTATCAACTATATATCTGTGTTTTAATCTGTGATGATTGAATGATGTTGCACTATTGTGTTAAACCACTGACCACACTTATACACACACAAATATGGGTTTCACGAGTAATCGATTAAGTGACAGATTTTTGAAGTGGTTTTTTAATAGACAATTTGAATCCAAATGGTTTTGGAAATGAACTGGGTTTAAAGTGAAAAGCAATTGAAATGGAATTTCAAAGATGAAATTTATTTTGAATAACTTGATTGAGTTTTGAAATTTAAATATTTTGATTTAAATTTGAATTCAATATTTGAAATTGAATTCTATGATTTGAAAACTAGGGACTAAAGATGTTATAACCGTTTATATGGGTTAAACTAATTTAGAAGTATTGATTTGGGAATTTGAATTTAAATTCAAAGGCTTTAACTCGTGTAAATAAAATTGAATCTTTCTGAAATGAAACTATTCATTTTCAAATAATAAAAGCTTTCATATAAGAAGCGAACTTCCAAATTGTGTTAAAAAGGGATTTCAAGTTAAAAATGAAAATGATTTTCCAAGTTATGGAAACGGTTTGAAAGCTATAAGTTAAATCTTTAATTTAAAGATTTTAAATGAATTAATCCAATTGAAATGGAATTGTTTTGAAATCCGAAAATGAATCTTTGTGAAACTGGGTGAACTTTGTGAAATAAATCTTTTTGTTTAAAAGATTTGAAATGGTGATTGGTTTAAACCATTTGAAAGAAAGTTTTGAATTATTAAGTTGTGACTTAATTGAAATCCCATATCCATATGTTTTAAATGTTGCGCTCACTATTCGGTTTAGCCGGGAAAGGACCTTTGTGTCATATAGCCCATTTCGAATATGTGATTCGACGTTATGGATAGCATTGAAGACCGGTGGTGAAGACCAGGTATTTGCGAGAACGATAGAATAACCTATCGATTGTCTCTGCACTGAGTTGCTCCGGTATAGAGATTCCTTAAGTGATGGGAAGTCCGATCGGGATTGTGAATACCCAGATTGCTAGGGCTTCTTCGGAAGTGCCTTCGGTTCTGTTCGAACCCAGAACAGACTTGTATGGATTGTATGTCTAACATTACATTTTAAGACATACAGCAGATTTCTTTCAAATACATTTCTGTTAGTGGCGGAGAATTTATTCTCTTAGCTTAACACCCTTCTGAGACGTATGAGCTCAGAGGTTATGTAGTTGAAGTTTATCAGCGATATTTTCCCAATTTGGTAATGTGGCATGCTGAGTATTGCTGATCATTTGTTGATCAAAGCGTGGCTTTTGTGAAAAGCGTAGCTTTGTGGACGAGACTTTGTCGAACCTCACAACCCAGTACTGGTCGAAACAGGAAAGATGCAGCAAGGTTTCAAGGGTAGCTTCCCTAGGGTTTGGCCATTCCTTCTGGAAAAGGGTAGTATCATGGTATGGAGCCCAGATACTTACTCATGTGAACACTATATTTTATTACTTTGTGATGTTGTTGATTTAAAGAGCTCTTGTATAAAGGTCCAAGAGGACCGGGGGTGGCATATCTGAGGTTTTATTCCCCCGAAGGGGGTAGCCGGCCTTGTGTTGGAAGAGATCCGGTTAGGAGTCTTGGGGCGTCCTTCCGGAGGCGTACCCATGTGCCAATGGGAAGTTCCTTGGCCTAACCATTAGTTGAAAATCCAAAGAAACAATACGAGCCCTGTACGGTTTTAGTTGTATAACCTGCAATGGAATGTGGCGGTAACCTGCTATTGAACATGGTAGCTATAGTAGGCATAAGTGCGAAATGCCTATGCTGGCTAAGATTTATATTATACTTTCGAAATGTTTTCCTACACTTTGCACTTATAGTAATAATATCAAAGAAATTTGCGTATCAAGCATGTTTGACTATCATAAGGAGAAATCTCCTCCGATTCTGCGTTTGCGTTGTGTGTGTGTGTGGGAGGCCTTATGGTAGTTCCATTTTCTAAAAGCATTGCGAATCTATTTTAAAATATTTCTTTGTTTTTTTTAAAGATAAACTGTTTTTGTTACTCATACCAGTCTCATGATTGACCTGGAGTTTATTGTTTCTTTCCTAAACTCTGGATGCTCAAAATTTTTCCACACGGGCAGTCCAGAGTTGGGTTTTTCAGATATCTAGGTTCAGGAGATTATCTGGAGCTAGTTCAATCTATTGGATGTGGACGAGACTTGCTTGTCTTGGTGAAATCGTGACGTTGGATCGAGCTGCTGCTGGAGTTCTCTCTGGAGGACTATCTTAGAGTTATGTGTTATGTTGCTGGTGTTATCTATTTTTCCTTTCCGCTGTTATTTTATTGTATCATATCTCTGATGTATATTGATATCTATTGTATCATCTGTTGTATCAGATATTGTACCAATGTTGTATATCAATGTATTATTCTTTTTTTCCGCTGTGTTGTTTACTTAATTGTGTTATAAGCTCCGACAACACAGATTTGAACGGTCGAATCTACGACATTCGAGTACGACGTAAAGTAAGGATGTCGATTTTCGAACGCGAAAATCTCGAGCATCACATTGGGTATCAAAGATGAAGGTTGAGTAAGAACTTTAGCTCAGGAGTATAACACATTAAGTAGCTCATTAGAGATAGGGTGAAGTATCGCTAGAATGAGTAATCCCTAAGATATCTGTTTGAATGCCTCAGTAAATTCTCTTACTATCCCCTGATAGTGAGTATGAGTGCAAGAAGAAAATGAGATAGGGGACAGGGGAATACGACTACAAATGGTCAATACCCTACAACAGTGGCAATAATTTTCCCTATCAATCTCCTTTGATTCGTCTTTCCAAATTCTTTGGTTGCTTCGTGACAACTCCAGAAAGAAGTTTCGGTGTGATGATGGCCCTACGCATCGTTGTAGGGAATCCTTACTTCGTATTTCATCGGTTTCTTACCAGTTTTTGATTTAAACCTTTATGAATACAAATTTGAAATTAGAAATTTTACATAAATTGAAAGTCTTAAATTGAATTAACTTGATTAATTGAATATGAAGGAAAAATTGAATTGTATCAATAAAACGATTTCGTTTAACCAAATTTGAAATTCTATTATAGTTATTCTGGTTGATCGAAGTCTGAAGAGGGACAAATTGGTATATATTTTGAGGTATTCCGATTTGAGTTTGGAATCCATATCTATCTGGGGTCAGATATATTCTACGAATAGTTAGTTATTCCTTCGAACTAACCAATACCCCTGCATGTTTCATAGATCTGGATAACCTGAGTATCTTGTGAAGTGTTAAATAGATTCGTTTTAGTATCTATTGTTGATATTCTGATTTGGTAAGCCAAATGCAGAATAAATATTCAGTTTGATTTGGAAATATATTTCTAAATCTTTGTTGTTTTCGTGCCGGCAAATTTCGAGGACGAAATTTCTTAAGAAGGGGAATCTATAACCATCCCGGATTTTAATTGAGTTTAAATTGATAATTAAATTAATTTTTGAATAAAAATTTGTGAAATTAATTGGTAATTGATATAAAATATCAGTTAAATTATGAATTACTGGATAAATGTATTTAAATTTAATTTGAATTGGGATTTACAAATAATGTAAAGAATAAAATATACTACAAAAATAAAAATAAAAAATATATATAGAGAGAGATACAAGATAATAAGTATTAAAGTTAAAAATAAACATTTAAATTAGAAATAGAAATGAAAATATATATATATATATATATATATATGATGAATTATAAATTATAAAGTAAATAAAATTAGACAAATTTCAAATAACATATGAGCTATAGAAATTCATTTATATTGTAAAGCAATGTACAAAGCAAACAAATGAAAATATAAGTACGTGTGCTTGCAAAATGAAGGAAATATGTTCATAAAAATAAATGAAATATAGGTATGTACACTTATAAAATAAAACAAACATATATAGATAAGTGTAAACTAGGAAATACAGACAAATATTATTAAACAAGCCACCACAAAAATCTTCTCTGTACATACAATATCATTATCAGCCGAGTAAAATAGCACAAGGCTAGAACAAGGAAAAGATCAAAGGACTTAAGCAAGTAATGCAGCCCATAACCTTAGTACAAAGAAAGGATAACAATGCCCTGTACAAACATGTAACATCAGATAACACCTCCTCTGTACACTTCTCTTTATATATACATATCTTCCCTTATTTCAGTTCGTTTTCAAATAAGCAAAACAGAAGATTTTATAGCAAGCATTTCCTTTCTTTTCTTTTTCAAACTCAAGCATCATACAATTAAACAAAAGCAACAAGATTTAAGAAAAAGCAAGCCTGCAGTTTTTCAACAAGAAGGCTATGTTCATCTTCTCAAAACAAAGGTGAGTAAACAACTTAAAAAGATTATTCATTTGTTGCTTGTTAGTTTGAGATTTAAATTGCTTTATTATATACATGCATAAATCTTCTCTGGGTAAGTTTATCAGTAGGTGTGAAGCTCTGTATATGATTGAAAACATCTTTGTTTTTTTGTTCCAGAACATCAAGTTGTTCAAAACCCAACATCTAATCACTTAATCATTGTTAGGCCTGGATTTTGAAGGCAAATATGTTTGTTTGATTTTTAGTTGTTATTTCAAAATAATTTCAAGTGAAATAACAATATATATTTTGTAAAAAAAATTGATTTTACAGTGCATACTTAAATTTTTGGGAAATTCGAATGATATGAAACATCGATTCCATTATATAACTCAAATCCTTATGGAAAAATATGATTTTTAAGCCCAAGATGAAGATTTTTATTTAAATGTGCAAAGGGCAGTTCGTGTTTGATCGAATTGCGATCTTTTGGTGATCACTAGCGATCCACGGGCTTAGAGGGGTCGAAATTTTGGATGGTGATGGACGAGCCTACGGTGAGTCAAGGAAAAATAGTTGGAGGTGGCCACGGCCACGGTGGCGACAGCGGCAAGCATTTGAAATTTCTAACCTTAGCTTTAACAAGGGGTCGCATTTTTGATTTGTTCTCCCACCATGGTGCATTGAGCTGCACGAAATTCTGGGAGGAGTTAGGTGAGACTGTGTCGAGTTCATGGCCGGAAGCTAGTGATTTCGAGTGGTCGGAGTCGCGGTGTCGAGGCATTTCTTTGGTCGAAGGTCTGTTCGAGGTTGATCGAGTCATACTCGATTTCGACTTGTTGCCAGATGGGATCGTCTGGGTAGTCGGAGTTGTTTAGTGGGTTGAGAGTGACTTGCCGGAGCTAGTGGGGATCGCCAGAAGTTGGTGGAGGTCCGGTGCACGTGCACGATGGTGCAACTAGTGTCAGTTTATAAAGTTTGGAGAAGAAGATGCTGAACTCGAAGTCGTTCTCGTGAATTCTCGTGAGTGACTCGTGGAAATGTGGATTGGGCTCGAGTATTTTTACTGGGCTCGAGTATTTTTACTAGGCTCGAATTGTTTAATAATATAACAGGTTTTAAAAGGTTAAAAACAAAATTTTAGTTTTAAAAAAAAAGAAGGAGAAGAAGATGCGTGGTGAGTGTCTCGAGTGGGAAGTTGGAACAACTCGAAGTTACACTCGGGTTTGATAGGGAAGCTCGGGTATAAGTTGTTTCCAGGTTTTGTAACAACCCGCATATTTATCGATTTTATATTTAAATATTTTATTTAATTATTCTATCGTTAGTCGGATTTTAGTCCGAAAAGCTACTTTTTGCATACGGTCGAATTAGGACTCGGGACCACTCCCATTGAGTTTAAAATGCCGTTTGCGACCTTTTTGAGTATAAGCTTCGATATGTTTGGAGAAAGTTGATTTTTGCTACTTTTCACTTTGGGTTTGGTTTTGGGCTCAGCCCTATGTTTAACTTATGCTCAAATCTGAGCCACTCTTCCCCACTCACCCTCATTCTCTTCTCTTTTCAGTTCTAAGGCAATAATGGTGGGAGAGATTGGAAATTAAAACTCCAAAACCCTAGTTTTCTTTTGCAAATCAAATTCCTAGCTCCAAATTCAAGAGAACCCATTGGTAAGCTTCTCTTCTTCTTCTCCAACTTATTCTCTTACCAATTTCAGAAATTCCTAAACCTAATTTTGGGAATGTCCTTGTTTTGAGCATAGATTCAAGCTCATTTGGGTTGTGTTGAAGAGAGGTTGATTCTCCTTTGCTTCTAAGCTTCTTTTTTGATCGTTTGGGTTCAAAGGTGAGATTTTTATCTCACATCTTTGTCTATAATTATCTTCGATTGTTAGGTATGAATTCCTAACGTTTATTTGTGTGCAATCGATTTTGGTTTGGATCGATTTCGTGTATATTCCAATTTTTGGTGTTTTGGTCTAATTTGTGAAAATCCTATTATGGATATTTGGACATTGATATTTGAGGCGTATCGAAGAGCCGTTTAGGCTGGGTTGTCGTTCGACGTAATTCCTTAGTCATCGCCATTTTCTCGTTCGATCGTTTCTGATATTCGTTTGGCCATTTTTGGCCTAGGTTCAGGGAATGCCCTGAACCCTTCATTCAGACGTCTGAAACATGATATTCAGACGTCTGAATATTGTTCTGGGAAGTTTTCTATTCCCAGATTCAAACGTCTGAATATATGGTTTCAGACGTCTGAATTGGTTCATTTGGAACCAAAAAGGAAATAGGCTAAAATATGCCTATTTCAGACGTCTGAAACACTTGGTTCAGACGTCTGAATTGTGTTCTGGAAATTTTTATATTTCCAGATTCAGACGTCTGAACCACTTGTTTCAGACGTCTGAATCAGCAGTGTTTTGCCTGCTTGCCTTTTCGCTTGAGAATTCCAATTTAAATCGATTCGTGATGATCCTATTTGTTGCTATCATTTATTATGCCTTTGATGACTCCTATTTAAGGATTTTTTAATATCCATTTCGATGGATTCTTTATCGGTTTCTTTGGATTTTATTCACGTCTTCGAAGGTGAATTTTAGTGATTGATTGTTCTTACAATCTTCTTTGTGATTTGTCACTTTAAAAATATAAAGGATTTCTATACTAGTAGTAAATATCAAAACTCTTCCTTCAAATGATTTCAACACTATTTTATTACAAAGATCGTTTTCTCGAACCGATTTCTAATCTATTAGTATATACAAACCTTTACCTCACTCGTATGAGAAATCTAATTAAACGGCTTAGTAAAACAAGTGGTATGAAACGCTTGCGTTTACTTCGTTGGTTAATTCTTGGACTTGTTCGATTGAACCTCTTGTGACAATTTCCTAGTGGAGATCTACAGTTTGTTCGTAAATATTTGAGTTAAGCAAGTGGTTATGGGACATGAAGCTAAACTCATATATTTACTAGCTTAGTGCAATTGACACTTCTCGTCGATCATGATGATCATCTTTTGTGATTTAGACTAGCAATGTGCGATGTCTCTTTGTCTACGAGGGAGACTAAACCCCGTTTTGTGGAGTTTCGACTCAATTTGGTGGGGTAGCAACCCATGGTCTTCGGGCCGTTTGTGGAGCTTTGGCTCAATTTGTGATAGTTAGCAACCATGGAATTAGCATTCCGTTTGTGATACACGTGTTGGTGAGCTTTATGCTCCCGTTTGTGATAGGCCTCCCCCTTTTTGTGATTTCTGGATTTCTTGAGATGATTTCTAAAATTTGTGTTTCACCAATTTTCGTGATTTCCATTGATAAGTTTTATCAATATTTGTGCATTGGTGAATTTGTGTGTCATTGAATTTTGTGATTGACATTGATATAATCGTCAATATTTGTGGTTTGATGAATGAAATAAGGTGTATGACATTTTCTTTGATTCTTGTGTAGAATTTGTGATATTGATTAATCTCTTGATGATTTTCAACTAATTATATATATCACAGCTTGGCATTGTGATTATTATGTGTTTAGTCATATCTCTTATTCTATATCGTTTCATCTGATATTTATAGTTAGACAGATCCGTTTATTATTTTCTTATTAAATAATACTCGGGTTAGACCGAGATGTTACAGGTGCTTCTGCTTGACTTCTCCCCAGGGATTCATTACTCTGACTTTTGGCAAACTACTTAGATTAGTAGTTTATTTTGTTGTATACACTTGAGATATAGACTCATAGTTGTATTCTTTTGTACAGCACGTGTTGCTATTCTTTTGTATTATTGTGGATCTTTTTGACCACTACTCTGATATACACTTCCATGTGTTAATTATATATTCATATCTTCTTCCGCCTTTGTGATATGAATTATCTGTGACTGATTTATGTTATGTTTATTTCTATATTTGTTTCTGAAGATATTACAGCCACCGTGTAGTAGCTTTGAGTTTGTGTCGGTATGTCGGATTTCCCTCTTGATAAAGAAATGTATGTTATACTATCTGACATATCGATGCTCGCGCAAAGAAATTACACGGATGGTCGCTCCTCAACTGCCTTATTCTCCGTGCTAGTTGACCGCATTCACCGTAATGTTCTTGGCTAGCGTGGGTATAGAGGTGGGGCGTCACAGCTTGGTATCGGAGCCAAACTTCGAAACAATATGGAATATTATAACAAGGATCATCGTCCTAAGTCCATTTTAGGAGTCGTGCTTTATGATTTTATTCGGGTCTACGTACCGTCTTATCCTATTTTCTTTTATGATTCCTTGTTTTGTCTATCAAGATTGCTTGATATTCAATTTGGTGAATAACCTTTTTCTTCTTCTTCTTTCTTTCTAAGGAAAAGAAATGTCTAGACCAGACCGCCCCAGAGCCGTGCCATCTAGCACTCCACCCCAAGATGGAGTTTTTATGACTGCTCAACAGCTTCTTGATTTAGTGACAAATGCTCAAGCAGCTGGAGCTAACCCGGAACCTACTCACCCAAAGTCGGGATTTGCACGCTTGTGAAGCGATTACACTAATTTGGGTGGGGAGCCATTCAAAAGTTCCGAAACTATTATTGAAGTACAGGCTTGGCTAAGGTCATGCGATCGAATCTTTTCTCGCATGAATCTTATTGACCTTCACCGAGTTCAGGTGGCCTCTAGTATGCTCCGAGAAAGAGCATTGGACTGGTACGAGCTTCTTATTTCTGAGATTAATGAAGCGGATCTCACCTGGGAGCAATTCCGAGAACGCTTCGAATTAAAATTCATTCCAGAAGCTGAGAAAGTGACATTGGCTCGACGATTTATAGACCTTGTTCAAGGTGAGTCCTCCGTGACTGATTATGTCGCCTTCTTCGAGTCGCTTTCCAAATATGGGGTTAAATACATCAACACCCCTTTAAAGAAGAACCAGAGGTTTGTCTATGGCTTAAACAAAAATCTCAAGAAGCCGTTACTTCTAAAATTAGAAGTTTCTTTCGACCAACTCGTTGATATCGCTCTTCGTCTTGAAGAGGTGGATAGGGAGAATGATGTTGAAGTGGTGGGTTCCAAACCAAGCTTCAACAATAACAAGAAGAGGCCAAACAAATTCAAAGGCCCCTATCCTAATAAAAAAGGGAAGCAAGCAACCTCCGTGGCAAAGACTTCTTCCTTTGGTCGTGGGGAATGCTATAATTGTGGGTCGAAGGACCATTACGCGAACAAGTGTCCAAAGTCTCTCTCTTGTCGCTACTGCAAAGGTCCCGGTCATGTTATATCCTCATGCCCCAAGCTTTAGGGCAAAAAGATGGAAAGCTTAATGTTGCTCAAGCCCCTGGCAACACATCTCGTGGCCAAGGTATTTCTCATTCTATTCTGGATGGAATTATTTTATTTCGTGATCATCCTATTCGAGTTCTTTTTGATACGGGTGCGTCCCATTCTTTTATATCAAAAGAACTTGTTGATACCTTTTCTTTGGATGTTTTGTGTTTAATGACTTCTTTGAGAATTGCGAATTCGGTTGGTGGATCCGCAACAATCAGTTTATTGTGTAAAGATGTCGAGATTATTTTATGTGATTTTTCTTTCCGAGCCGATTTGCATGTCATGCGTTATTTAGGCTTTGGAATGATTTTGGGAATGGATTGGCTTAACCATTATGAAGCTCATATCCTATGTCCTGAGCGGACTATTCATCTTCGACATCCTCAATCTGTTAATCAGGTCTCTGTTATTCTTAAAGATTCGGATTCTGCTTTGGTTGCATCTTTATATTCTTTAAATCCTCGTGATGACGACGATGATGATGAGGGTGATATTATTTCTCTTATTCACGTCGTTCGTGAATTTTTCGACATATTTGAGCCCGTTTTAGGATTACCACCTAAGCGAGCAATTGAGTTCAGAATTAATCTTATTCCTGGAGCTCAACCTATCACTCGTCCTCCTTATCGAATGTCCAATAAAAAAATGAGGAGATGCGTAAACAATTATCCGAATTGGAGACGAAGCAATTTATTCGCTCTAGTTCCTCGCCTTGGGGAGCTTCGACTATTTTTGTGAAGAAATCCGATGGTACACTTAGGCTTTGCGTTGACTACCGCAAGCTTAATGATCTTACTATCAAAAATAAATATCCTTTACCTCGGATTGATGACCTATTTGATTAACTTAGTGGTGCTAGAGTCTTTTCGCAATTAGACTTAGCTACTGGATTTCATCAGCTTCGTATTGCAGAGGATAGCATTCCTTTGACATCGTTCCGTACTCGTTATGGATCTTATGAATGGCTTGTTATGCCATTTGGGTTAACGAATGCCCCGGCTTATTTCGTTGACTTAATGAATCGAGTTTTTAAAGACTTCCTTGATCGATTTGTTCTCATCTTTATTGATGATATTCTTGTGTATTCTAAAACCGAGGAGGAGCATGAAAAACATCTTCAAATTGTATTGGAAACTCTTAGGAGTAATCAATTAAAGGCAAAATTTTCTAAATGCCACTTTTGGCAATCTCGTGTGAAGTTTCTCGGTCATATTATTTCTGAATCTGGAATTTCCGTGGATCCTTCAAAGATTGAAGCGATTCAAGATTGGAAGAGACCGGAGAGTGTGACAGAGATTCGTAGTTTTCTTGGATTGGCGAGCTATTACCGTCGTTTTATCAAAGACTTTTCTAAGATTGTCGTGCCTCTCACTAGCTTGACGAAGAAAGGTGTTAAATACATTTGGTCGAAAAAATGTGAAGCTTCTTTTCAGAAATTAAAAGAACTTCTTTCTGATGCTCCTATTCTCGTTATTCCCGAGGGGAATCAAGATTTCGTTGTTTATGCCGATGCTAGTCGCGTTGGTTTGGGTGCCGTTCTTATGCCAAAAGAACGTGTTATTGCTTATGCTTCTAGGCAATTGAAGCCTGCTGAGACTAGATATGCCACTCATGATTTAGAGCTCGCGGTTATTGTTTTCGCCCTTCGTATTTGGCGTCATTATCTTTTAGGAGAGAAATTTGTTCTTTATACCGATCATAAGTCTTTGAAGTATTTATTCTCTCAAAAGGAACTTAATTTGCGTCAACAGCGTTGGCTCGAATTTCTTGCACCATATGATCTTGATATTCTTTATACTCCCGGAAAGGGTAATCGTGTCGCCGATGCTCTTAGCCGTAACAACAAGCGATTGTTTCTATGACGATATCCGAATGGAACGATCTCGAGATATTATCCTCTTGTGAGATTCGAGACCGTGTCTCCGATTTATGTTCATCACTTGTGTTATGTAGCCTTATGGCTCATCCTTCTCTTTTAGACCCCATTCTTGAAGCTCAAAGGCTAGATCCTGAATTGGCCCTTCTTGGCCAAAATATTAAGGATAAAATTGATATTGAAGGTTTGAAAGACTTTGATATCGATTCTCGTGGCGGCATTCGGAGATTTGGTAGACTTGTCGTGCCAAATAATGGTGATCTTCGTAAAGATGTTTTAGAAGATTCTCATCGTTCTAAATTTACCATTCATCCCGGAAGTAGTAAAATGTACGCAGGTATGAAGCGACTTTATTATTGGGAGGGAATGAAACTTGACATCGCTAACTTCGTTAAGCGTTGCATGACTTGCCAACTCGTTAAGGCCGAACATCAAAGGCCCGGTGGGTTATTGCAACCTTTAGAAATTCCAATTTGGAAGTGGGACCAAATTTCCATGGATTTTATAGATGGCCTTCCCCGTTCTCGTTTGGGTCATGATAGCTTATGGGTGATCGTTGATAGACTTACTAAATCTGCCTATTTTATTCCCGTTCGGTCTAACCGAACCGTTCCTCTTTTGGCCAAACTTTTTATTAAAGAAATTGTTAAATTAAATGGAGTTCCTACTTCTATAGTTAGTGATCGTGATCCATTGTTTACTAGTGGATTTTTGGAAGAGTCTTCAAAAAGCTTTGGGAATGAAGCTTAATTTTAGCACCGCTTATCATCCTCAGTCTGATGGACAAACCGAGCGTATGAATCAAACTCTCGAAGATCTTCTTCGTGGGGACCACTCCCATTGAGTTTAAAATGCCGTTTGCGACCTTTTTGAGTATAAGCTTCGATATGTTTGGAGAAAGTTGATTTTTGCTACTTTTCACTTTGGGTTTGGTTTGGGCTCAGCCCTATGTTTAACTTATGCTCAAATCTGAGCCACTCTTCCCCACTCACCCTCATTCTCTTCTCTTTTCAGTTCTAAGGCAATAATGGTGGGAGAGATTGGAATTAAAACTCCAAAACCCTAGTTTTCTTTTGCAAATCAAATTCCTAACTCCAAATTCAAGAGAACCCATTGGTAAGCTTCTCTTCTTCTTCTCCAACTTATTCTCTTACCAATTTCAGAAATTCCTAAACCTAATTTTGGGAATGTCCTTGTTTTGAGCATAGATTCAAGCTCATTTGGGTTGTGTTGAAGAGAGGTTGATTCTCCTTTGCTTCTAAGCTTCTTTTTCGATCGTTTGGGTTCAAAGGTGAGATTTTTATCTCACATCTTTGTCTATAATTATCTTCGATTGTTAGGTATGAATTCCTAACGTTTATTTGTGTGCAATCGATTTTGGTTTGGATCGATTTCGTGTATATTCCAATTTTTGGTGTTTTGGTCTAATTTGTGAAAATCCTATTATGGATATTTGGACATTGATATTTGAGGCGTATCGAAGAGCCGTTTAGGCTGGGTTGTCGTTCGACGTAATTCCTTAGTCATCGCCATTTGCTCGTTCGATCGTTTTCGATATTCGTTTGGCCATTTTTGGCCTAGGTTCAGGGAATGCCCTGAACCCTTCATTCAGACGTCTGAAACGTGATATTCAGACGTTTGAATATTGTTCTGTGAAGTTTTCTATTCCCAGATTCAGACATCTGAATATATGGTTTCAGACGTCTGAATTGGTTCATTTGGAACCAGAAAGGAAATAGGCTAAAATATGCCTATTTCAGACGTCTGAAACACTTGGTTCAGACGTCTGAATTGTGTTCTGGAAATTTTTATATTTCCAGATTCAGACGTCTGAACCACTTGTTTCAGACGTCTGAATCAGCAGTGTTTTGCCTGCTTTCCTTTTCGCTTGAGAATTCCAATTTAAATCGATTCGTGATGATCCTATTTGTTGCTATCATTTATTATGCCTTTGATGACTCCTATTTAGGGATTTTTGAATATCCATTTCGATGGATTCTTTATCGGTTTCTTTGGATTTTATTCACGTCTTCGAAGGTGAATTTTAGTGATTGATTGTTCTTACAATCTTCTTTGTGATTTGTCACTTTAAAAATATAAAGGATTTCTATACTAGTAGTAAATATCAAAACTCTTCCATCAAATTATTTCAACACTATTTGATTACAAAGATCGTTTTCTCGAACCAATTTCTAATCTATTAGTATATACAAACCTTTACCCCACTCGTACGAGAAATCTAATTAAACGGCTTAGTAAAACAAGTGGTATGAAACGCTTGCGTTTACTTCGTCGGTTAATTCTTGGACTTGTTCGATTGAACCTCTTGTGACAATTTCCTAGTGGAGATCTACAGTTTGTTCGTAAATATTTGAGTTAAGCAAGTGGTTATGGGACATGAAGCTAAACTCATATATTTACTAGCTTAGTGTAATTGACACTTCTCGTCGATCATGATGATCATCTTTTGTGATTTAGACTAGCAATGTGCGATGTCTCTTTGTCTACGAGGGAGACTAAACCCCGTTTTGTGGAGTTTCGACTCAATTTGGTGGGGTAGCAACCCATGGTCTTCGGGCCGTTTGTGGAGCTTCGGCTCAATTTGTGATGGTTAGCAACCATGGAATTAGCATTCTGTTTGTGATACACGTGTTGGTGAGCTTTATGCTCCCGTTTGTGATAGGCCTCCCCCTTTTTGTGATTTCTGGATTTCTTGAGATGATTTCTAGAATTTGTGTTTCACCAATTTTCGTGATTTCCATTGATAAGTTTTATCAATATTTGTGCATTGGTGAATTTGTGTGTCATTGACTTTTGTGATTGACATTGATATAATCGTCAATATTTGTGGTTTGATGAACGAAATAAGGTGTATGGCATTTTCTTTGATTCTTGTGTAGAATTTGTGGCATTGATTAATCTCTTGATGATTTTCAACTAATTATATATATCACAGCTTGGCATTGTGATTATTATGTGTTTAGTCATATCTCTTATTCTATATCGTTTCATCTGATATTTATAGTTAGACTGATCCGTTTATTATTTTCTTATTAAATAATACTCGGGTCAGACCGAGATGTTACAGGTGCTTCTGCTTGACTTCTCCCCAGGGATTCATTACTCTGAATTTTGGCAAACTACTTAGATTAGTAGTTTATTTTGTTGTATACACTTGAGATATAGACTCATAGTTGTATTCTTTTGTATAGCACGTGTTGCTATTCTTTTGTATTATTGTGGATCTTTTTTACCACTACTCTGATATACACTTCCATGTGTTAATTATATATTCATATATTCTTCCGCCTTTGTGATATGAATTATCTGTGACTGATTTATGTTATGTTTATTTCTATATTTGTTTCTGAAGATATTACAGCCACTGTGTAGTAGCTTTGAGTTTATGTCGGTATGTCGGATTTCCCTCTTGATAAAGAAATGTATGTTATACTATCTGACATATCGATGCTTGCGCAAAGAAATTACACGGATGGTCGCTCCTCAACAGCCTTATTCTCCGTTCTAGTTGACAACATTCACCGTAATGTTCTTGGCTAGCGTGGGTATAGAGGTGGGGCGTCGCAGGTTTTAATACCTGAACCTGTCTGTTTAATTTTAAAACAGAATTTGAATTTAAACCAGATTTTTATATAAGTCTAAAATCAGAATTTGAAAGATGGAATTCAAATTAACTTTTAAAATAAATGAAATTTTATAAAATTTAAAGTATTTAAACAACTTTAAAATGTTCAAGTATATTTTATAAAATGATTTGAATTTAAATGATTGGGTTTAAACTCTTTTGAATTTCTTTTATAAGACTAATATTACTTTAACATGAAATTTTAAAGGTAAATTTGAAATAAATGTTTTCAAACATAAGAAGGTGATAAGTAAAATCAAAAAAAAAAGAATAAGTTTTCTTTAAGGTTAATGAAACTTGTTGATTTATAATTCATTAATTAGAATGGTTAATTTATGTTTTGGTTAATTAATGAGTATTAATGGTTAATCAATTTTAAATTAATAATGATTAATGCAAGTAATTTCTTTAGAAAAGTAACTAAGAAATGTTATTAGTTAATGAAGATAATTAACTATGGGTTTTTAAAGTATTGATTAAGATGATAAATTTTAATAACTAATTGGATTAATTTAGATAATCAATTATAAATTGTTTAAAATGTAATTACTTAATGAAAGTAATTAAGGATTAATCACTTATTATAATTAATTTTGGATATTTTGATTTATTAAAGTTAATTAATTTAGTTTAATAAATTCATTAGATAAATTGGTAATTAATGATTAATTGTTATGAGGTGATTGCTTAATGGTAAGTAATTAAAGGTTTAATTTCTTAAAATAATTAATTAAGGGGTTAATTAATTATGTAATTGGTTTAAAGGTTAACTTAATAAATATGATTTATTGAGAATAATTCAATTAAATAACGAAATTGATAAATTAATTTATATCAAATGATTTGAAATTAATTGATCAGGATTGGATAATTTATTCATAAGTAATTAATTTACTTGGAAATAAATTGAATTGACTAGGATTAAACGATTAATTAATCCTACTTATAAATGACTATTGAATGCTTGATCTTACTAATGAATGATTGTATTGTATGAGATGCCTTGAATTGATTGTCCTATCTGATCTATGATATTTTGTTCTGTGGATTGAGCTGTGTGTAATTTATTTACTTATGTTACATCTATATATTATCTGTGAATTTGTGAATGAGCGATAAACATCATAGTTTATATCGCTTATCAACTATATATCTGTGTTTTAATCTGTGATGATTGAATGATGTTGCACTATTGTGTTAAACCCCTGGACCACACTTATACTCACAAATATGGGTTTCACAAGGAAATCGATTAAGTCACAAATTTTCGAAGTGATTTTTTAGCAAACAATTTGAATCCAAATGCTTTTGGAAATTAACTGGGTTTAAAGTGAAAAGCAATTGAAATGGAATTTCAAAGATGAAATTTATTTTGAATAACTTGATTGAGTTTTGAAATTTAAATATTTGGATTTAAATTTGAATTCAATATTTGAAATTGAATTCTATGATTTGGAAACTAGGGACTAAAGATGTTATACCCGTTTATATGGGTTAAACTAATTTAAGAGTATTTATTTGGGAATTTGAATTTAAATTCAAAGGCTTTAACTCGTGTAAATAAAATTGGATCTTTCTGAAATGAAACTATTCGTTTTCAAATAATAAAAGCTTTCATATAAGAAGTGAACTTCCAAATTGTGTTAAAAAGGGATTTCAAGTTAAAAATGAAAATTATTTTCCAAGTTATGGAAACGTTTTGAAACCTATAAGTTAAATCTTTAATTTAAAGATTTTAAATGAATTAATCCAATTGAAATGGAATTGTTTTGAAATCCGAAAATGAATCTTTGTGAAACTGGGTGAACTTTGTGAAATAAATCTTTTTGTTTAAAAGATTTGAAATGGTAATTGGTTTAAACCATTTGAAAGAAAGTTTTGAATTATTAAGTTGTGACTTAATTGAAATCCCATATCCATATGTTTTAAATGTTGCGCTCACTATTCGATTTAGCCGGGAAAGGACCTTTGTGTCATATAGCCCATTCCGTATATGTGATTCGACGTTATGGATAGCATTTGAAGACCGGTGGTGAAGACCAGGTATTTGCGAGAACGATAGGATGACCTATCGATTGCTCTGCACTGAGTTGCTCCAGTATAGAGATTCCCTAAGTGATGGGAAGTCCGATCGGGATTGTGAATACCCGGATTGCAAGGGCTTCTTCGGAAGTGCCTTCGGTTCTGTTCGAACCCAGAACAGACTTGTATGGATTGTATGTCTGACATTACATTTTGAGATATACAACAGATTTCTTTCAAATACATTTCTGTTGGTGGCGGAGAATTTATTCTCTTAGCTTAACACCCTTCTCTGAGACGTATGAGCTCAGAGGTTATGTAGTTGAAGGTTATCAGCGATATATTCCCAATTTGGTAATGTGGCATGCTGAGTGCTGCTGATCATTTGTTGATCAAAGCGTGGCTTTTTTGAAAAGCGTAGCTTTGTGGACGAGACTTCGTCGAACCTCACAACCCGGTAATGGTCGAAACAGCATAGATGCAGCAAGGTTTCAGGGGTAGCTTCCCTAGGGTATGGCCATTCCTTCTGGAAAAGGGTAATATCATGGTATGGAGCCCAGATACTTACTCATGTGGATACTGTATTTTATTACTTCGTGATTTTGTTGGTTTAGAGAGCTCTCGTATAAAGGTCCAAGAGGACCGGTGGTGGCATATCTGAGGTTTTATTCCCCGGGAAGGGGGTAGCCGGCCTTGTGTTGGCAGAGATCCGGTTAGGAGTCTCGAGCGTCCTTCCAGAGGCGTACCCATGTGGCAATGGGAAGTTCCTTGGCCTGACCATTAGTTGGAAATCCAAAGAAACAATACGAGCCATGTACGGTTTTAGTTGTATAACCTGCCATGGAATATGGCGGTAACCTGCTATTGAACATGGTAGCTATAGTAGGCATAAGTGTAAAATGCCTATGCTGGCTAAGATTTATATTATACTTTTGAAATGTTTTCCTACACTTTGCACTTATAGTAATAATATCAAAGAAATTTGCGTATCAAGCATGTTTGACTATCATAAGGAGAAATCTCCTTCGATTCTACGCTTGCATTGTGTGTGTGTGTGTGCCGGAGGCCTTATGGTAGTTCTATTTTCTAAAAGCGTTGCGAATCTATTTTTAAATATTTCTTTGTTTGTTTTTAAAGTAAACTGTTTTTGTTACTCATACCAGTCTCATGACTGACCTGGAGTTTATTGTTTCTTTCCTAAACTTTGGGTGCTCAAAATTTTTCCACACGGGCAGTCTAGAGTTGGGTTTTTCAGATATCTTGGCTTAGGAGATTATCTGGAGCTAGTTCAATCTGTTGGATGTGGACGAGACTTGCTGGTCTTGGTGAAATCGTAATGTTGGATCGAGCTGCTGCTGGAGTTCTCTCTGGAGGACTATCTTACAGTTATGTGTTCCGCTGCTGGTGTTATCTATTTTTCCTTTCCGCTGCTATTTTATTGTATCATATCTCTGATGTATATTGATATCTATTGTATCATCTGTTGTATCAGATATTGTATCTATGTTGTATATCAATGTATTATTCTTTCTTTTTTGCTGTGTTGTTTACTTAATTGTGTTATAAGCTCTGACGACTCAGATTTGAACGGTCGAATCTACGACATTCGAGTACGACGTAAAGTATGGATGTCAATTTTCGAACGCGAAAATCTCGAGCGTCACATCAATGCAATCATTCATAAGCAAGCATATCTCTAATTCAAATTTTAATTAATTTAATTAATTCAAATTAAATCAATTACTTAAGAATAAATCACTTTACTTTGCTTAACCAATCATTAATTAATTTATCACAATCATTAAATTAATTAATCACTTCTTAATTAACCTCATTATCTATTAATAGGTCTTTATTTAATTAATTAATTATCCTTTAACAATTAATTAGTAATCTCTAATTGTTCATTATTAAAACTTGATTAAAAATTAATCATTCCTTAATTAATTACTAATTAATCCTTAATTTAAAATTAACTAATCTTAATTAATTGCTTAATTAATTAGAAATTAATCTATTTTAATTACTTAATTAATTTTAATTAACTAACCTTAATCATTTAATTAATTAAGTCTTATCCACTAATTAATTAACTATTAATTATAAATTAATTAATGTTTAATTACTTAATTAATTATAATTAATTAACCTTAGTTATTTAATTATATAATCCTTAATCATTAATTAATTAACTTCTAATTATAGATAATTAATGTTTAATTACTAAATTAATTAACCCTAATTATTAAATTAAATAATTCTTAATTACTAATTAATTAATCATTAATCACTTATTAATTAATTACTAATCACTTAATTAATTAATTTCAAATCTCTTATTAATTAATCTTTAATTATTTAATTAATTATCTATTAATTATAATTTAATTTAATTCTTAATCATCAATTAATTAATCCACAACTAATTAATTATTTAAACTTTATCAATTAATTAATTCAAAATTATTAATAAATTTCACTTTAATTACTTTATTAATTAAAATAAACTTTAACCATAAAACTTAATTAACTTTCAAAACAAATCATTACATTAAGAATTATTACATATTTAAAACATTTCCAATTTGTTTAAACTAATTACTTTTTAAAAAGTTGAATTTAAATGACTATAAAATCATCTCAAAATCTAATTATCAAAGTATAAAATACTTTAAATTAATAGTTTAATATTTCCACAAAGTAGTTTTAAATAAATTTAAATTTTAAAACTTAAAACAAGTTTGAAAACCTTTTAAACATCACTTGCATTTGGTTTGACCCGACCAAACTCGAACAAAAACTCAATTTCCAAACCCCGACTTCTTCCTTTCCCTACTTCTTACAGCAAAATAAACTTAAATTACCAATGATCTGGAAGAAGCAAACACTTGAATCCCAGGCACGAGCACAACATCACCCCGTACCTCAACTCGAGCAAAAACCCATTCTACTCGATCGTTACTTCGAGTTATCCTAACACCAACCCTCTCTGACACAATTACTAACACGTGCACATGCACGTCGCATCAACACCTCCGCCGCCGCCAGCGACACCGCGTGCAAGCCCCACGTTGACCACAGATGCGACTCCCACCGTTGATCAGCCCTTGCGCGAGCTAAATCAAAAAATAAAAAAAAAAAGAAGCTCGAACCCATCACCTGAACATTACCTCGCCTGAAAAACCATCAATCACGTGATTCTGACCATCGATCACCTCGAAATCTCGGCCACATCACCGCACTTTCTCCACGCAACTAACCCCACGATTTTGTGCCACTCGATCCACTACAAGTTCCCAATCAACCCATTATCTGAACGCGACCAAATCATTGAGCAAAACCCTACTGCCCCCAGATTCCAATCCCCTGATGATTTGTTTCCACTTCCATGATTTTTCTCAGTTTCACCCATCACCATTGCAACTCCGACCCAAAACTCAACCTATGGAACCTACCCAGTCGCCAGATTTTGCCCAAAGACCAATTTCCGGTCATCATGAAAATACTGCCTCAAATCCAATTTAAAAATCCTGATTTTTACCTTAAAAATCATGTTTTACAAAGTTGATTCAAGATGTAAAATTGAATCAACAAGTTTCAATACTTGATTTTATCATGTTGTTAAGAATTTTCACTGTATCATCATGATTCAGAAGATTTTCAAACAAATTCTTTTTGAATAAAAAGTTAAACCTTAATTCATGTTTAAATAAACCTACTGCATTTTAAGATTCAAGCTTAATAGTGATTTGTTAAGTAAATTTTGAAATTTTTTTGGTTTAAATTTACTCTGTACCTTGAAAATACAGAGAATCATTAGGCAATTTTAAACATGCATATTTTAAAACAAAATAGACACAAAGATTTCATCTATATATTTACATGCAAGACATCCAACAATACAGAAATTCACATGCAACAAATTCTTTAAATTTTCTGATTATAAATTTACTCACCTTGTTTTTGAGCAGAGGGGAAACAGAGAACCTGAATTGGAATGCCTTGTTTTCAATCTGGAAATGATGGTTTATGCTAAAGCTTGAATTTGTTTGATTCTTTTAACTACTTCAGGTTTGAATTCTTGCTTGATATTTGAGTTGAAACTAAATTTTGAATTTGCGTGCTTGGATTTCCAGACCTGAACTTAACTATCACTTTGAATTTGCATGATTACTTGCTGGGTTTTGATCTGGATCTTGCATTCCACCTGAAGCTTGATTTTCTTTAAATTTGATCTATTTTGTTTCAGATTTTGGACTGAGGAAGATTTCGAATTTGAAGTTAAAGATAATTTTGATTTGGTTAGAGGAAGTATTGATTTGAGGGAATTTGTTTTTAATTCCTTCTTGGCTTTTCTTTGTTCTCAGGTTAGATGCTGTATGAATTTGAACTGCTACTGGTTTTCATTTTCTGGTTTAATCTTTGTTGTGATGACTCGATATTTTCAACCATTCGCATCCATTATAAGTGTATAGGTAGACACTCATGCCGGAATTGAATTGCTCAAAATACCGCGTTGTAAATAAAAATTTGGCAAACCTCAGAATATACAGTAAATAAAAATCACAGATCACAAACTGTAACAACCCGCATATTTATCGGTGGTATATTTAAATAATTTATTTAAATATGACGTCGTATGTCGGATTATGGTCCGAAAAGCTACTTTCTACAAACGGTCGAATTGGGACTCAAGACCACCTCCATTAGTTCCAAAATGGTGTTTGCGATCTTTTTGAGTATAATCTTTGATATGTTTGGAGTAAGTGAAATTTTGACCTTTTCTATTGGGCTTTGGGCTTGGGTTTCACCCAAACTGTTCTATTAACCTCAACTCAGCCCTGCTCTCCTCTCATTCACTTATTCATTTCTTAAAACTTAAGCTTAGAACTGAAAATGGGGGAAAGGAAGAGGAATTAGAAATTAGCAAGCCCTAGTTCTCTTTTGTATCTTGATTTCTTGCTCCAAATTCATAGAGAATCCATTGGTAAGTTCATCTCCATCTTCTCTATCTCTTCTCCTCTTCAATTTCAGTAATTTTCCTAACTCTAACTTAGGAAATGCTTGCTTTGATTCTAGATTGAAGCTTGTAGTGTTGAAGTGGAGTGTAGTTGGTTGATTCATTACATTGGTGCTTCTTCATCTTCTTTGTTTTGTGTAAAAGGTGAGTTTTGAACTCACATCTACTTCTCTTGATTTCATCGATGTTGGGTATGAATTCCTAACACCTTGTTCATATGCATTTGCCTTTTGTTTGAATTAAATTGGTGAACATTTCATTTTTGGAGTTTTGGAGTCAAATCCTTGAAAATCATAACTTTGATGTTTGATCATGGTTGTTGGTGGTAAATTGGAGTCAATGGTGTTGGGTTATCGTTTGGCAAAATCCTCTTAAGTCCATTGCTCGATATGTTGCAAATGGGGTGAGTTGCTCCTCCATTTGCTAGGCTGGAAAACAATTCCAGCTACAGCCAGTCGACTGACCCCCTGCAGTCAGTCGACTGACTGCAGAGAGTAAAAACTCTCGGGTTGTGGATTAGTCGACTGACTGCAGAGAGTAAAAACTCTCGGGTTGTGGATCAGTCGACTGACTGCAGTAGGCCAGTCGACTGACCTGCTTCATTTTGTCCAGTATGCTTATTTGTTTGTGATTTTCACTTTTATCGATGTATATTGATTCTAACTAGTTGGTTATGCATATTTGACCTTAATGATTCCCTTTTGAATTCATTCACGGGTTTTATAAATGATTTCTTCAAATCATATTAAAAGTTCGCTTCTCCGATTTATAAATTCTATTTAAAACACATGCACAATTTCGCACTTTGAGCGAAGTGGAAGGGTGATTAAATGGTTAGGCAAAACACGGACCATGAATCTGTGTGTTTATCTTTCCTATTAGTCCCTGACCTATTCGATTGATCGTTTTGACCTTCGGGTTTGGTTTATCGATGATATGAGGTAAACTTTGTACTGCTTTGAGTGTGAAAGTAACTGACGGATAGTAAACCGTTTAGTGCGAACGAGTGGTTATGGGACGCACGTTAACACTTTTCGGATTCCTTTTCGAGAGTTGTGACACATTCCGCCAGTTAGTGGTGTCCAGTACTGGGTCTCACTACTACGGCTTGTCGACCTATAGTATTGCTTTCTATGTTGGTCGTTATGAGCTGCATGGGTGATATTGGGTTTGTTGCCTTTAATATCGCTTTTGGAGTTGGTCCTTTGCCCTGACTCAAGAGATATTGGAGTGGTTTCTTCACCACCGCTCAAGAGATATTGGAGTGGTTTCTTCACCACCGCTCGAGAGATATTGGAGTGGTTTCTTCACCACCGCTCGAGAGATATTGGAGTGGTTTCTTCACCACCGCTCATGAGATATTGGATTTGTTGCAATTGTATTTGTTATTTGCCTTTTGGCTTGCCTGGGATATTCTTATCCTTTGTTTATCCATGTTGCCGATGATATGAGGCTTGTTTTATGATGTTCATCTTTTGTTAGATGATTTTGTTATCTCCCTTAGAGATATTTGTTATACTATATGATCTTGCAGGTTCATTATCGTTCAGTTTATCTAACTGATTTGTTTAGCTAGACTGACCCGTGTATTTTATACTCGGGTCATACCGAGTTGTTTCAGGTTAGGTGCTTTTGGACTTAGCCTTTTTTGCTTCCGCACGGACTATTCTGCTAGTTTCTTTTGTCTTAGCTTTTGTGTAGTCCTTATCTGTTGTAACTCTGATATGTATTCTTGTGAACTCGTCTGTATATTGTGGTTTGCTATACCACTTGACATGTATTATTTTGTTACTCTGCTTTGTATCAGTATATGTGTGTATATGATTATTTATTGTTCTGTGATGTATATTACATTTGAGTTGTCATATTTTCTTCTGATAGATCCTATAGCCATTGTAGTTTTGCTTTAAATATTTATTGAATAGGTCGAATTTTAATGTGATTCTACTTTTCGACGTATTTAGTGAATAGTTAAGGTAAGATTACACATGGTTGCTTCCATTATACTCTATTGTCCGCGTTAGCCGACAGTATTATCTGTGTAATACTCTTTGTTAACGAGGCTCTCGGAGTGGGGCGTCACACAGACACAAAGTATTTAAAATGCAGCGAAAGTAGAAGAAATAGTATTTCATGAAGCTACTATATAAAAATATCAGAGTTAAATAAAATACAACAGAAGAAAATAAAGTACAACAGAAGAAAATAAAGTACAACAGAAGAAAATAAAGTACAACAGAAGTCTCAAGATGACAACTAAGTACAAGTGAATAGAACAACAGAACTGGAATAGATAAAACTAGATAAGCAGATATCTCCAGTGATTCCAATCTCCAGAAAGCGAAATCCAAATCTATGAATAACTCAGGCTGACCCGAGCGTAAATAAAAATACAAACACTCGAGTCAGGACATACATACTTATACAATGTAAACCAACTCAAGTGAGCTGTAGTAAAGGTACAAGTAACTTAGAAGATGCTTGGGACCGTCCATCCTCTAAGGATCCGTTAAACTATTTACTATGTAGTATATTGCGCTATATACAGTAGTGTCTAATCAGTAAAGTATAATCATATAGAAAATAGCGTTAAGGGGATGGTGAACCTTAACGCGGTCGGATCTTTAAAACCAAAATCGTAGTGGGCTCGATATAAGGATATGACACGGCAAGCGAGGCAATGCCAGGGTGGATACACCGTTTGCACTCCCGGAACGGTGGTGACGGCAAGCCAGCAGCTTCCGCCCACCTCGAACAATACCCCCGAATCAAAATGGCGCCACGTATCGAATCACAAAAGTAATAGAATGGTTTCCGATGGAGCATGCTCGATGAAAGGGTGCGACCCTTTGTGTTGCCCGGTATAGCTCCTGTTTTAGTCATATATGCCAACTCACGGGAGTTGGGTCCACGTAATATACCGCGAGAACGTCGCCACCATCCTACTTCATTCTGAAATCTACACCGCGTACATAGTTGTTAGAGTAGTTTTCGGTATTGGCCGGCTATAAGACAATATCCGATCCCGATCTCTTTAACAACCAATCGTTATTATAACCCGTAGTTATAACTTTAAAACAATATTATATACTTCAAAATAAAATATCATTTCAACCTAAATCTTTATCAAAATAAAGATTAAATCATTTCCAAACCATTTCAATATATCATCATACCATATCTTTCAATTCAAATATGTATCAAAATAAATATCAAGTCATTTCTAACCATTTCAATATATTAAATTATCATATCCTTTCAAAACTTCCTTTCAACTCATTTTAATATATCAAAATATCATAACCTTTCAAAGCTTCATTTTCAAAATATCATATCTTTCAGAACTTCTTTTCAAATCATTTTAATATCAAAATATCATATCTTTCAAAACTTCATTTCCAAAATATCATATCTTTCAGAACTTCTTTTCAAATCATTTTAATATCAAAATATCATATCTTTCAAAACTTCATTTCCAAAATATCATATCTTTTATAACTTCTTTTCAAATCATTTTAATATCAAAATATCACATCATTCAAAACTTCATTTCCAAAATATCATATCTTTCAGAACTTTTTTTCAAATCATTTTAATATCAAAATATCATATCTTTCAGAACTTCATTTCAAATCATTTTAATATCAAAATATCATATCTTTCAAAACTTCATTTCCAAAATATCATATCTTTCAGAACTTCTTTTCAAATCATTTTAATATCAAAATATCATATCTTTCAAAACTTCATTTCCAAAATATCATATCTTTCAGAACTTCTTTTCAAATCATTTTAATATCAAAATATCATATCTTTCAAAACTTCATTTCCAAAATATCATATCTTTCAGAATTTCTTTTCAAATCATTTTAATATCAAAATATCATATCTTTCAGAACTCCTTTTCAAATCATTTTAATATCAAAATATCATATCCTTCAAAACTTCATTTCCAAAATATCATATCTTTCAGAACTTCTTTTCAAATCATTTTAATATCAAAATATCATATCTTTCAAAACTTCATTTCCAAAATATCATACCTTTCAGAACTTCTTTCAAATCATTTTAATATCAAAATATCATATCTTTCAGAACTTTTCAAATCATTTTAATATCAAAATATCATATCTTTCAAAACTTCATTTCCAAAATATCATATCTTTCAGAACTTCTTTTCAAATCATTTTAATATCAAAATATCATATCTTTCAAAACACCATTTTTAAAATCAATTAATATCAAAATAACATATCATTCAAAACTTCGTTTCAAATCATTTTAATATATCAAAATATCATATCTTTTCGAAACCACATTTCAATCATTTTAATATATCAAAATATCATATCTTTCGAAACCACATTTCAATCAATTTAATATATCAAAAGTTATATTTCAAACAAATTACTTCATTATTAAATCATAAAAATGAAGTTATTACATTTAATAATTAAATTATTAAATGCCAAAAGTTTAAACTTTTCAATATTCATTTATGCACTTAAATTTATTAAAACAATGAAAATTCAAGTTTCGCACCATTTAGAAAATGCTACAGAAAGTTACATTCAAAAAAACAATTAAATTTAACAAAAGACAGCATTAAAAATGCTGTTAATTAACTTCAAATATTCGATAGAATTTCACAAACACTTATATTTTTATTTAAATCATTTTTAACTTATAAAATCATACATTTTCACATTTATAAGCATCATTTAATTTTCCTTAAATTCATGATTTTACAAAGTTAAGTTTCCTTCCAAAAATCAATATTTATTAATAATTCACTTATTAAATTTCAACATTCAAATTTAAATTCATTACATTAAATTTCAACTTAACACTTAAGTTTAAAATTTCAAATATAACTTAATTCCATTTTATTTAACTTAACTTAAAATTTCACTTTTAAACCAAATTCATAAATTCAAATTTAAGTTATATTTCCAAATTCAACTCAATATTCACTCATTAACATTTAACTTTATTCAAAAATCATTAATATGTTATACAAATCATTTTAAATTAATTTAAAATTCATAATATCATAAATTTATCATATTTTCAAAGTTAATTTAAATTCCATTAAAAATTAAATCAAAATTTCCAAAATAACTTACATTCAGATTTTCTAACTTTTCCATAATTTATTTAACTTATAGTTTTCTATAAAATCAATAATACTTTACAAAAATTATATTTTTATTTAATTTTAAATCAAAATATTATAATAATTAAATTTTCAAAATATTTTAAAAATTTTAGAAAAACATATTTTAACTACGGGCCTGTATATAATTTTCTACGCTAGGTAAAGTGATACGGGTAATGTATCATTTCAACCCGTAATTTACAAAAAAAAATCCGGGTTTTATCATTTCAAACCCGCAGTCCCAAGTAAATAAAATAAGTTGAAAATCATTCAGGCCTATCATTTCAGCCCATAACAATTTTCCCTTATTCTAAAGTCCGTTCGGGTATGTATCATTTCAACCCATAGTGATTCTAATCTAAAGGGAACTTGCAGTGTGATGGACAGATAAAATGTGACGCCCCACCTCTATACCCACGCTAGCCAAGAACACTACGGTGTAGTGCTGTCAACTAGCGCGGAGAATAAGGCTGTTGAGGAGCGATCATCCATGTGATTTCTTATCACACGGTGGCTATAAATAATCTTCGGAAATAAACATAGAAATAAGCATAACACAAATCAGTCACAGACATCCATATCACAAAGGCGGAAGAAGATATGAATATATAACTAACACATGAAAGTGTGCATCAGAGTAGTGGTCAAAAAGATCCACAATAATACAAAAGAATGGCAACACGTTCTATACAAAAGAATACAACTATGAGTCTATATCTCAAGTGTAAACGACAAAACCTGCTAATCTAAATGGTCAACCAAATATCAGAGTAGTAAATCCCTGGGGGAGAAGTCAAGCAGAAGCACCTATAACATCTCGGTCTGACCCGGGTATTATTTATAAGAAAATAATAAACGGATCAGTCTAGCTATAAATATCAGATAACATGATATAAACAATAGATATGGCAAGAACATATAGTAATCATAAAGACATACTATGATGAGCATGTAAATGATGATCATCAAGAGATCAAACAATATCAAAAGAATCTTCTAAAAGATCCAAATTCACCTAAACATAAAAGCTGGAAAATCATAACAATGAAAGTCATGAAAATAGGTGAAGCACAAATTCCAGAAGATTACACAAGAAATCCAGAAATCACAATATAGGAGCATGAAAACTCACAAAATGGGAGCATGAAAACTCACCTACACGTGTAACACAAAGCGAGACGCTATCTCATGGTTGCAAGCCATTAATTTTGACACACGAATGGCCCGAAGACCGTGGGGCGCTACCCCACATATGTGATGGCGAAACATTACACAAATGCGATGGCGAAACATCACAAGAGCGGGGTCTAGTCTCCCTCGCAGACAAAGAGACATCGCACAGTTGCTAGTCTAAAACACAAAAATGATCGTCATGATCATCAAGAAGTGTCAATTACACTAAGTTAGTAAATATAAAAGTTTAGCTTCATGTCCCATAACCACTTGCTTAACTCAAATATTTACGAACAAACTGTAGATCTTCACTAGAAAATTGTCACAAGAGGTTCAATCAAACAAGTCCAAGAATTAACCGACGAAGTGAATGCAAGCATTTCATAGCACTTGTTTTACTAAGCCGTTTAATTAGATTTCTCATCCGAGTGAGGTAAAGGTTTGTATATACTAGTAGATTGGAAAACGGTTTAAGAAAAGAGCTTTGTTATTGAAAATAGAGTTGAAATCATTTTGTTGAAAGAGTTTTGATATTTACTACTAGTATAGAAAACCTTTATATTTTAAAGTGACAAATCATAGAAGTGATTGTAGAAACAATCAATCATAAAAATTCACATTCGAAAACGTGAATAAAATCCAAAGAAACCGATAAAGAATCCAAGGAAATAGATATTCAAAAATCCATAAAATCGACCGAGAAGCCAAAGATAGTTTGTCTCGAAGAATGGTCAACTCAGCATCTCAACAAAGCAAGTTCTATTGAATGTTTTTCAGATAAGATCCCCTACAGAGGGGGGTCGAGGGGTGGAAACCCCTCCCACCCCCCCCCCCAAGGTGGGGTGCGGGGGCAACACCCTGCTACGGGGTTCGACATGCCCGGTCAGGTCGCGGGGGTCCAGGGGGCAGCGCCCCGTCCAAAACGGTACGACCTAGTGATTAAAGAGGCACGACCTAGTGGTCCAGCGACCTAAAGGGTAAAGGTCATGCGACCTAAAATGGGTTCGCGACCTAACACTCAAACGACCTAAAGAAAATAACGGGCTGAGCGACCTATAAGAAGCAGCGACTTAAATAGAATCGAGGTCCAACGACCTACGGGTTAGGTCATGCGAGTTAAGGAGGTCAACGACCTAACAGAGACACGCGACCTAATAAAGGAATGCGACCTAAAGGCATGCGACCTAGCGACCTAAGCAGGAAACGCGACCTATGAGGGACAAGCGACTTAAGTGGGTCAATGACCTACGGAATATAGGTCTCGCGACCTAACGGTTTACAAGGTCTTGCGACCTAACTGGAAACGTGGTCAAGCGACCTAGTGGTTTAAAGAAGATGGGTCACGTGACCCAAGGAGATAAGGCCTAGCGACCTACGAGCTAAAGGTTCAACGACCTAACAGGATGTAGGTCCAATGACCTAACAGGTAAGAAGATCACACGACCTAAAATGCCATAGGACCTAAGGTCATACGACCTTACGACCTAAAGCCATACGACCTAAGGTCATACGACCTAGCGACCTAAAGCCATACGACCTAGCGACCTAAGGTCCTTACGACCTAACACCGAAGACGTTAGAAATGGCCAGAACGACCTACGACCTAAGGTCCATTCGACCTAAAGCCCAACGACCTAGCGACCTAAAACCAAACGACCTACGACCTAATTCCGAGTGCCAAGCGACCTAACGTTGTAGGCCATTTTAAGGTCGGAAACGAGCTATTTTGAGGCCGAGACTTTTCCACGCGAACGACCTAGCATAGGCAGAACGACCTAAGTGCAGTTTTTCACCAAAAACACTAAAATTTGGGGTTTTTTGCCAATCCAATCCAAACCAAATGCAAATGTACATGCAAACATGATAGGGATTCATTCCCAACAGTCCAAGATAGTTATAGGCTAAATTTGTGAGATAAAAATCTCACCTTTTCACCAAATCATGAAGGTAAAGCTTGAAGATGAATGGAGAAGCAACTACAAGCTTGAATCCAATGCTTTTCCTTGAATTTGGAGTTGAATGGTGGAGTTGGAGTTGAAACCTAGGCTTGGAGTTTCTAATTTCCCTTTCCACTCACCATTAATGTTAAAATTTGTGTTTGGTAGGAATTTATGAAGAGTGAGGAGAAGGAGAGAAGGGGGTTTGAGTTATAATGGCTAGACTAACCCAAAGTCCAAAGCGGGAAAAGTTAGTGAAATTTCACTAACTCCAAACCTATTAATGGTCATACTTAAAAAAATTGTAAACGGCGTTTCGAACTCAATGGAAGTGGTCTCGAGTCCTAATTCGACCGTTTGCAAAATGTAGCTTTTCGGACAAATATCCGAATGACGATAAAATATTTAAACAAAATATTTAAATATATAATCGATAAATATGCGGGTTGTTACAGACTCCCCTCCTTAAAGAAATTGCGTCCTCGCAATATATAAGATGGAAATAAAATGTAACAACCATAAAAGCATATTATCACAAAAGAAATTTGAAATAAGAAGTTCACCTCATTGAGCACTAGAAAGTAAGTCCGGATGTGTTCGCTCGATGAATTCTCTAGATTCCCAAGAGCAATCTTTAAGGTTTGAGGACAATAGAACCTTCACAAGCGGAACATCTTTCTTTCGAAGTCGTTTGACCTCCGAAGCAATAATTCGAATAGGTTGCTGCTCATAAGTCAAATTTGGAGAAACTTCAATTTCTTCCACAATACCAGGCTCAAGAATAGAATCGGAATCTCGAAGGCATTTCCGTAATTGAGAAACGTGAAACACGTCATGCATGGCAGAAAACTGAACCGGTAATGAAAGGCGATAAGCCATGGAACCAATACGATCAGTGATAGGAAATGGCCCAATATATCGAGGCGCTAACTTTCCCGATCGACTGAAACGTACAACACCTTTCATAGGTAAAACACGAATAAAAACAGAATCTCCCACAGAAAATTCTAACTTCCTTCTTCGATTATTGGCATAGGATTTTTGTCTGCTCTGGGCTTCTTTCATCCTATTCGAATAAATTCAATCTTCTCTGTGGAATCACGAATAAAGCCTGCACCTAAAACCAGCTTCTCACCGACCTCAAGCCAACAAGAAGGAGATCGACATGGCCTTCCATAGAGTGCCTCGAAAGGTGCCATGCCAATACTAGATTGGAAGCTATTATTATAGGAAAATTCAACAAGTGAAATATGATCTTCCCAACTTCCACCAAAATCGAGCACACAAGCACGAAGAAGATCTTCAAGAGTTTGATTCACATGCTCGGTTTGTCCATCGGACTGGGGGTGATAAGCAGTGCTAAAATTAAGCTTCGTTCCTAAAGCTTTTTGAAGACTCTTCCAAAATCCACTAGTAAACAATGGATCTCGATCGCTAACAATAGAAGTAGGAACTCCATGCAATTTAACAATTTCTTTGATAAAGAGTTTGGTCAAAAGAGGAACGGTCCTGTTAGACCGAACGGGAATAAAATGGGTGGATTTAGTAAGTCTATCAACGATCACCCATAAGCTATCATGACCCGAACGAGAACGGGGAAGTCCATCTATAAAATCCATGGAAATTTGGTCCCGCTTCCAAATTGGAATTTCTAAAGGTTGCAATAACCCACCAGGCCTTTGATGTTCGGCCTTGACAAGTTGGCAAGTCATGAAACACTTAACAAAGTTAGCAATATCAGATTTCATTCCCTCCGAATAATAAAGTCGCTTCATATCAGCGTACATTTTACTACTACCGGGATGAATGGTGAATCTAGAATGATGGGAATCTCCTAAAATATCTTTACGAAGATCACCAATATTTGGTACGATAAGCCTAGCAAATTTTCGAATGCCGCCACGAGAGTCAATATCAAAGTCTTTCAAACCTTCAATATCAATTTTATCCTTAACATTTTGGCCAAGAAGAGCCAATTCAGGATCTAGCCCTTGAGCTTCAAGAATGCGGTCTAAAAGAGAAGGATGAGCCTCAAGGCTACATAAAACAAGTGATGAGCATAAATCGGATACGCGCTCTCGAATCTCACAAGTAGATAAAATCTCGAGATCGTTCCATTCAGATATCATCATAGAAACAACTGCTTGTTGTTTACGGCTAAGAGCATTGGCGACACGATTACCCTTACCGGGGGTATAAAGAATATCAAGATCATAAGGTGCAAGGAACTCGAGCCAACGCTGTTGACGCAAATTAAGTTCCTTTTGAGAAAATAAATATTTCAAAGACTTATGATCCGTGTAAAGAATAAATTTCTCTCCCAATAGATAATGACGCCAAATTCGAAGGGCGAAAACAATAGCCGCGAGTTCTAAATCATGTGTGGCATATCTAGTCTCGACCGGCTTCAATTGCCTAGAAGCATAAGCAATAACACGTTCTTTTTGCATAAGAACGGCACCCAAACCAACGTGACTAGCATCAGTATAAACAACAAAATCTTGATTCCCCTCGAGAATAACAAGAATAGGAGCATCGAAAAGGAGTTCTTTCAATTTCTGAAAAGAGGCTTCACATTTGTCCGACCAAATGTATTTAACTCCCTTCTTAGTCAAGCCAGTAAGAGGCACGGAAATCTTAGAAAAGTCTTTAATGAAATGACGGTAATAACCCGCCAATCCGAGAAAACTACGGATCTCTGTCACACTCTCTGGTCTCTTCCAATCTTGAATCGCTTCAATCTTTGAAGGATCCACGGAAATTTCGGATTCGGAAATAATATGACCGAGAAACTTCATATGAGGTTGCCAAAAGTGGCATTTAGAAAATTTCGCCTTTAATTGATTACTCCTAAGAGTTTCCAATACAATCCGAAGATGCTTTTCATGCTCCTCCTCGGTTTTAGAATACACAAGGATATCATCAATGAAGATGAGAACAAACTGATCGAGGAAAGCCTTGAAAACTCGATTCATGAGATCAACGAAGTAAGCCGGAGCATTCGTTAAACCAAATGGCATAACAAGCCATTCATAAGATCCATAACGAGTACGGAACAACGTCAAAGGAATACTATCCTCAGCAATACGAAGCTGATGAAAACCGGTAGTCAAGTCCAACTATGAAAAGACCCTAGCTCCGCTAAGCTGATCAAACAGATCGTCAATCCGAGGTAAAGGATATTTATTTTTAATAGTCAGATCGTTAAGCTTGCGATAGTCAACGCAAAGCCTAAGCGTACCGTCAGATTTCTTCACAAAAATAGCCGAAGTTCCCCAAGGCGAGGAACTAGAGCGAATAAATTGCTTCGTCTCCAATTCGGACAACTGTTTGCGCATCTCCTCATTTTCCTTATTGGACATGCGATAAGGAGGACGAGTAATAGGTTGAGCTCCAAAAACAAGATTAATTCTGAACTCAATTACTCGTTTAGGTGGTAAACCTAAAACGGGCTCGAATATGTCGAAAAATTCACGGACAACGTGAATACGAGAAATAATATCATCTTCATCATCATCGTCATCACGAGGATTTAAAGAATATAAAGATGCCACCAAACAGGATTCTGAATCTTTAAGATTAACAGATAGTGGATGTCGGAGATGAATAGTCCGCTCAGGACATAGGATATGAGCTTCATAATGATTAAGCTAATCCATTCCCAAAATCATTCCAAAGCCTAGGTAACGCATAACATGCAAATCGGCTAGGAATGGAAAATCACATAAAATAATCTCCACATTTTTACAAAGCAAACTAAGAGTTGCGGATCCACCAACAGGATTCGCAATTCTCAAGGAAGTCATTAAAGCATCAACATTTAGAGAGAAAGTGTCGACAAGTTCCTTTCATATAAAAGAATGGGATGCACCCGTATCAAAGAGAACTCTAATAGGTTGATCATGAAACAAAATAATACCATCAAGAATGGAATGAGAAATACCTTGGCCACGAGATGTGTTGCCAGGTGCTTGAGCCACGTTTAACCTTCCCTCTTTCCTGCCTTTTAGTGTGGGGCACATATGTATATAATGTTCCGAGCTCTTGCAATAGCGACAACTTTTGGGCTTCAAACACTTGTTCGCAAAATGGTCCTTAGAACCACAGTTATAGCATTGCCCACTACTAGAGGAAGGTGTCTTTGCAGCCGAAGTTGCTTGCTTACCCTTTTTGTTGGGATAAGAACCTTTAAATTTGTTAGGCCTCTTTTTGTTGTTGAAGTTTGGTTTAGCGCCAACCACTTCAACATCACTCTCTCTATCGGCCTCTTCAAGACGAAGAGCGATATCGATGAGTTGATCAAATGTAACTTCTAGTTTCAGGAGTAGTGGCTTCTTAAGATTCTTATTTAAGCCATAAACGAACCTCTGGTTCTTCTTCAGTGGAGTATTTATATATTCGACCCCATATTTGGAAAGGGATTCGAATGATGCAACGTAGTCCGCCACAGAAGACTGACCTTGAACAAGGTCAATAAATCTCCGAGCCAAAGTTACCTTTTCAGCCTCGGGCACGAATTTCAATTCGAAGCGTTCCCGGAAGTGCTCCCAGGAGAGATCCGCTTCATCAATTTCTGAGATTAACAGCTCATACCAATCCAATGCTCTTCCTTGGAGCATACTGGAAGCCACCTGGACTCGATGGAGGTCAGTGAGGTTCATGCGAGAGAAGATTCTATCGCATGTTCTGAGCCAAGCTTGGACCTCGATGATAGTTTCAGTGCCTTTAAATTGCTTCCCACCCAAGTTGGTGTAATCATTGCACAAACGTGCAAACCCAGATTTAGGGTGAGTAGGTTCCGGATTAGAATCAGCTGCTTGAGCATTCATGACAAGGTCAAGAAGTTGCTGGGTAGTCATAAAAACTCCATCTTGGGGAGTTGCAGTAGATTGACCGGTACGGGGACGTCCAGGTCTAACCATTTTTCTTCCTTAAGAAAGAAGGAGAAGAAAAAGGTTATTCACTAAAAGATATATCAAGCAATCTTGATAAGTGAAACAAGGAATCATAATAAAAATAGGATGAATCGGTACGAAGACTCGAATTAATCCTAAGTACGACTCCTAACTGGACTTAGGACGATGATCCTTGTTAAGTTATTCTACATTGTTCCGAAGTTTAGCTCTGATACCAAGCTGTGACGCCCCACCTCTATACCCACGCTAGCCAAAAAACTAAGGTGTAGTGCTGTCAACTAGCACGGAGAATAATGTTGTTGAGGAGCGACCATCCATGTGATTTCTTATCACACGGTGGCTATAAATAATCTTCGGAAATAAACATAGAAATAAACATAACACAAATCAGTCACAGACATCCATATCACAAAGGCGAAAGAAGATATGAATATATAACTAACACATGAAAATGTTCATCAGAGTAGTGGTCAAAAAGATCCACAATAATACAAAAGAATGGCAACACGTGCTATACAAAAGAATACAACTATGAGTCTATATCTCAAGTGTAAACGACAAAAACTGCTAATCTAAATGGTCAGCCAAATGTCAGAGTAGTAAATCCCCGGCGGAGAAGTCAAGCAGAAGCACCTGTAACATCTCGGTCTGACCCGAGTATTATTTATAAGAAATAATAAACGGATCAGTCTAGTTATAAATATCAGATAACATGATATAAACAATAGATATGGCAAGAACATATAGTAATCATAAAGACATACTATGATAAGCAAGTAAATGAAGATCATTAAGAGATCAAACAATATCAAAAGAATCTTCTAAAAGATCCAAATTCACCTAAACATAAAAGCTGGAAAATCATAACAATGAAAGTCATGAAAATAGGTGAAGCACAAATTCCAGAAGACTACACAAGAAATCCAGAAATCACAATATAGGAGCATGAAAATTCACAAAATGGGAGCATGAAAACTCACCTACACGTGTAACACAAAGCGAAACATCACACAAATGCGATGGCGAAACATCACACAAATGCGATGGCGAAACATCACAAGAGCGGGGTCTAGTCTCCCTCGCAGACAAAGAGACATCGCACAGTTTCTAGTCTAAAACACAAAAATGATCGTCATGATCATCAAGAAGTGTCAATTACACTAAGTTAGTAAATATAAAAGTTTAGCTTCATGTCCCATAACCACTTGCTTAACTCAAATATTTACGAACAAACTGTAGTTCTTCACTAGAAAATTGTCACAAGAGGTTCAATCGAACAAGTCCAAGAATTAACCGACGAAGTGAACGTAAGCGTTTCATACCACTTGTTTTACTAAGCCGTTTAATTAGATTTCTCATCCGAGTGAGGTAAAGATTTGTATATACTAGTAGATTGGAAAACGGTTTAAGAAAAGAGCTTTGTTATTGAAAATAGAGTTGAAATCATTTTGTTGAAAGAGTTTTGATATTTACTACTAGTATAGAAAATCTTTATATTTTAAAGTGAAAAATCATAGAAGTGATTGTAGAAACAATCAATCATAAATATTCACATTCGAAGACGTGAATAAAATCCAAAGAAACCGATAAAGAATCCATCGAAATAGACACTCAAAAATCCATAAAATCGACCGAGAAGCCAAAGATAGTTTGTCTCGAAGAATGGTCAACTCAGCATCTCAACAAAGCAAGTTCTATTGAATGTTTTTCAGATAAGATCCCCTATGGAGGGGGGTCCAGGGGGTGGCAACCCCCCTGCTACGGGGTTCGACCTGCCCGGTCAGGTCGCGGGGGTCCAGGGGGCAGCGCCCCGTCCAAAACGGTACGACCTAGTGATTAAAGGGGCACAACCTAGTGGTCCAGCGACCTAAAGGGTAAAGGTCATGCGACCTAAAATGGGTTCACGACCTAACACTCAAACGACCTAAAGAAAATAAGGGGCCGAGCGACCTATAAGAAGCAGCGACTTAAATAGAATCGAGGTCCAACGACCTACGGGTTAGGTCATGCAAGTTAAGGAGGTCAACGACCTAACAGAGACACGCGACCTAATAAAGGAATGCGACCTAAAGGCACGCGACCTAGCGACCTAAGCAGGAAACGTGACCTATGAGGGACAAGCGACTTAAGTGGGTCAACGACCTACGGAATATAGGTATCGCGACCTAACGGTTTAAAAGGTCTTGCGACCTAATTGGAAACGTGGTCTAGCGACCTAGTGGTTTAATGAAGATGGGTCACGCGACCCAAGGAGATAAGGCCTAGCGACCTACGAGCTAAAGGTTCAACGACCTAACAGGATGTAGGTCCAACGACCTAACAGGTAAGAAGATCACACGACCTAAAATGCCATAGGACCTAAGGTCATACGACCTTGCGACCTAAAGCCATACGACCTAACGACCTAAGGTCATACGACCTAGCGACCTAAAGCCATACGACCTAGCGACCTAAGGTCCTTACGACCTAACATCGAAGACGTTAGAAATGGCCAGAACGACCTACGACCTAAGGTCCATACGACCTACGACCTAAGGTCCATTCGACCTAAAGCCCAACGACCTAGCGACCTAAAACCAAACGACCTACGACCTAATTCCGAGTGCCGAGCGCCCTAACGTTGTAGGCCATTTTAAGGTCGGAAACGAGCTATTTTAAGGCCGAGACTTTTCCACGCGAACGACCTAGCATAGGCAGAACGACCTAAGTGGAGTTTTTAACCAAAAACACTAAAATTTGGGGTTTTTGCCAATCCAATCCAAACCAAATGCAAATGTACATGCAAACATGATAGGGATTCATTCACAACAGTCCAAGATAGTTATAGGCTAAATTTGTGGGATAAAAATCTCACCTTTTCGCCAAATTATGAAGGTAAAGCTTGAAGGTGAATGGAGAAGCAACTACAAGCTTGAATCCAATGCTCTTCCTTGAATTTGGAGTTGAATGGTGGAGTTGGAGTTGAAACCTAGGCTTGGAGTTTCTAATTTCCCTTTCCACTCACCATTAATGTTAAAATTTGTGTTTGGTAGGAATTTATGAAGAGTGGGGAGGAGGAGAGAAGGGGGTTTGAGTTATAATGGCTAAAACTAACCCAAAGTCCAAAGCGGGAAAAGTTAGTGAAATTTCACTAACTCCAAACCTACCAATGTTTATACTTAAAAAAATTGTAAACGGCATTTCGAACTCAATGGAAGTGGTCTCGAGTCCTAATTCGACCGTTTGCAAAAAGTAGCTTTTCGAACAAATATCCGAATGACGATAAAATATTTAAACAAAATATTTAAATATATAATCGATAAATATGCGGGTTGTTACATAAAATAAACAGAATAGCATGAAATAACAGTAACATATAACATAATAGGTGTAATAACAGGTGTGAACATCATATGATAATAATATAAGCAGTTATATCTTGATCATATAGTTCTACAGATTCACAGGGTGCCAATTTACTACTTATATAAGTATATAATGTCTGGTGAGAAATACTCACTTGTTTGAGCTGGAGATTGCGATACAAATGACCCAAACTAAGATCTTCAAAAGCACGATGGCACAACAAAGATTTGATATTGAGAGAGCCAAAGATAATTTCCTTATTCAAATATTTAAACAAACAATACAACATATAAGTTACAAAACAATGTAACACTTGAACAGCACTAGAAATCAATGTCCAGAACAAAGTCAAATGCTTTGCACTTGTTCTCAACTTCACATGGACCAGTTATGGATGGGTTAAGCTCAGTTATAACATGGATTAAGGTCTGGTTTGGGTGCAAAGTGGTCGGCCTACATGTGTGTTATCCCATTTTTTGGACAAAACTGGAATATCAATGTTGTGTGCGTTTCCACCACGACCGGAACAGGAAGAAGCCAGCAAGCATACATAAGTCAGGGGTTTCTCTCAAGGATCAAATATAAAAGTTCCATTCGGCATAGCCCATTTGGCAATAAGAAGCAAGGCCACACTCGGCACTCAGAGCACATAAGTTCATCCGGCGTTCCCAGTACAAGAGTTCATTCGGCTTTCACAATCCATTCGGTAGTACCGATCCAAATCCAACCTTCCCCCCATATCACAGCCGAACCGGACCTCTCCACCTCCATGCCGAACCATGCATAGCCGAACCAAGCTCCACTTCCATGCTCCACCGAACCACATACCACCGAACCAAGTCACTTCGTCCATCACCGAACCATCCACAACCGGACCAAGCTCCAACTTCTCCAAGCTCCATGCCGAATGAAGCCTCGCCGAACCAGAACGCTACCAGATCAGATTGCTTCAGCCCAGGCCCACCAGCAGCTATAAACATCCAAGACCCCTGCCCCCAGCCTCACTCTATAAATAGAGGGGCAGGGGTACAACAATGGGGGACAAGTTTGAGAGCTCAAGCCTGGAAGGAACTCTCAAACAACTTTAGATACTTGTAATCAAAGCTTTGTACTTGTAATCTAAAGAAAAAAGGAGAATAACATATAAAGTGGACGTAGGCACGTTCTGGCCGAACCACTATAAATCTGTGTGTTTTTTACAGTTTAGTCCCTGCTTCTTATATATTTGCATAAATCACCCAAATCACTAAATACAACATAAAATCAACCAACTCATACGACTTTGGGTGTTTGCGGCCATTTTTTACGCAAACATTTTGGTGCTTTCACTGAGAAGAACCAGCTCCCGCTATGTCGGATAGAAGTTGAATTTGAAAATCTAAGAGTTCAGATCTAAGAGTTATAACGAGACAAACAAGTAGAAGGCAAAGCCCAGAGAGAAGTGAACACCAAGGAAGTCAAGAGGCTTCCTCAGGAGGGAATCAAGCGTCGATCTTCATCACTAGGGATGAGATGGAGGCCATGATGAGAAGACAAGAAGAGATGATCCAGAACTTACTTCAACAAATTGGGCAAATTGGAGCACAAATCCAAGGAGCAACTGGGGTTCAGAACGGGGCAGGACCATCTGGCGCAGCACCAGAGCTAGGGGGCACTCACGCAGAGCATGTTGATCCGACCCCGGGAAGTGAGATGGGGGCATCCGAACCACCTGGTAGCAATAGAGGAATGAACGTTCAGCCAGGGAGGCATACACATGAAAACTCCCGCGGACTTGGGGGGCAGGTCGAAGACAGTGAACGAGAACTACAGCTTGGAGACAATGACAGATTAGCAAAGATGGTTAGAAGAGCTATGAGAGGCGGTTTAGTAAACAGAGACTTGGAAGATGTAAACAGGAGTCCTTTTTCTTCTGCGATTAGGATGGCTAGGAACCCACCAGAATTCAAGCTGCCATCATTGGACATGTACAACGGGAAAACGGACCCCACGGTCCATCTAACGAAGTATATGAGACATATGGAAGTGCTGGGGGCATCAGAGGAGGTTATGTCCCGGTGCTTTCCACTGTATTTGACGGACATTGCAGCGTTATGGTTTAGGCAACTGGAGAGCGGCTCCATAGGAACATGGGCAGATTTAACTGAGAGATTCATGAGGCAATTCAGGGTTCATATTGCGAGACCGAAGAATGTGATGACTTTGGCAACCTTGAAACAGAAAAGTGGAGAGACTTTGAGGAGCTTTCTAACGCGATTTAATGCGGCGGCAGCATCAGTGGATCGACCAGATCCATCTATGGTCATGATGGCGGCTGTATCTGGAATAGCTGGTAATACAGAGTTCAAGAATTCATTAACCAAGGACCCGCCTATGAATCTGGGAGAGTTCTATCATGAGGCTGAAAAGTTTCTGCGTTTGGAAGATGCTAGTGCAGAAAGAGAGGAAGAAGATGACGTTTACGTAATCAAGAGCGAAAACCCACCTGGAAAGGATGCAGAGACTAGTAAAGGAAAAAGAAAGGCTGAGGATAATGATGACAGGACAAAGTGGCTACGAAGAGAACCACGCTTCACCACCTATTCAGAGCTGAATGAGAGTTTGGAACGGATTTATCAGGATACTAAGGGGCAGGTTCCGTATCGTAGACTAATGCGAAGGGATCCAACCTCTGACGAAAGAAAATCAGATAAGTTTTGTGTATTTCATGAATTGAATGGTCATAACACTAATGATTGTAGGCATTTGAAGGACGAGGTAGAAGGGCATATCAGGAACGGTATGCTCCTTCAGTATGTGAGGAGGCGAACTCCAGCGGTGGAGCCAGAGCGACCGCCCTCTACGTCAGCTAGAGGTGACCCTGGATCAAGGCACCATTTGATTATCCATTGATTGCTTGATTGAAATAACGATGAACAGGTCGTAAGCTTCCACTAACGCAATTAAATCGTTTACACATGTACGAGATCGCGAACGATCTCCAGGCATGCTCTGAATGATCATTGACTGCTTCGGAGTGGGAACTTACACTTTGACATCCTTGCTTTGCTTTTGTTTCGATTTGAACATTTGAATTCTTCCTGTTTGGACATTTCTGCTGTAAGGTACTATTGCTTTAACATTTACAATTCTATGAAAAAATTATTTACTTGTATGCCCGTTGGATCGCGAACGGTCCACGAGCACCTATTGCATGGCAACGAACTGCCGAAGTCTTTGATTCGAAAAATTCCCCCAAACAATGACTCCAACACTGATAATATTAAGTCCCCCCCCCCCCCCGGGCACACTCATTCGCCTCGAACGGCACCCGACTTCGAACAGTCACAATTCACCTTGAACGGCACTCGACTTCGAACAGTCACAATTCGCCTCGAACGGCACCCGACTTCGAACAGTCACAACTCGCCTCGAACGGCACCCGACCGCGAACGGTCACAAACTCGCCTCGAACGGCACAACTCGCCTCGAACGGCACAACTCGCCTTACCTCAAATGGCTCGATCGCGAACGGTCGTCATTTGAGGTCCGCCACCTGATCACTGACTATGACGCCTTACCTCAAATGGCTTGATCGCGTACGGTCGTCATTTGAGGACCACCACTTGACCGCGCACTGTCGCACTTTACCTCGAATGACTCGATCACGAACGATCGTCATTTGAAGTTAAGCGCTTGACCTTGAACGGTCCCCACTCGACCGCGCACTGTCGCACTTTACCTCGAATGACACGATCCCGAACGGTCGTCATTTGAAGTACAGCGCTTGACCTTGAACGGTCACATTTCACTGCAGATGACTCGATCCCGAACGATCGACGCACGGATTTATGCGCTTGACCGCGCACGGTCGCACTTCACCTCAAATGACTTGATCACGAACGATCGTCATTTGAAGTTAGGCGCTTGACCATGAACGGCCGCGCTTCATCCTAAATAGCTCGATCCCGAACGGTCGTCATTTGGGGCCATATAAAATATCAAGCTCTTTACAGGTTGTCAACAGGATACGAACATCCACCTCATGGCATTACAAAACACGCCTTCCTACCGCAAGGCATATTTTGGGGGGCAAAGTGTTATCCCATTTTTTGGACAAAACTGGAATATCAATGTTGTGTGCGTTTCCACCACGACCGGAACAGGAAGAAGCCAGCAAGCATACATAAGTCAGGGGTTTCGCTCAAGGATCAAATATAAAAGTTCCATTCGGCATAGCCCATTCGGCAATAAGAAGCAAGGCCACACTCGGCACTCAGAGCACATAAGTTCATCCGGCGTTCCCAGTACAAGAGTTCATTCGGCTTTCCCAATCCATTCGGTAGTACCGATCCAAATCCAACCTTCCCCCCATATCACAGCCGAACCGGACCTCTCCACCTCCATGCCGAACCATGCATAGCCGAACCAAGCTTCACTTCCATGCTCCACCGAACCAAGTCACTTCGTCCATCACCGAACCATCCACAACCGGACCAAGCTCCAACTTCTCCAAGCTCCATGCCGAATGAAGCCTCGCCGAACCAGAACGCTACCAGATCAGATTGCTTCAGCCCAGGCCCACCAGCAGCTATAAACATCCAAGACCCCTTCCCCCAGCCTCACTCTATAAATAGAGGGGCAGGGGTACAACAATGGGGGACAAGTTTGAGAGCTCAAGCCTGGAAGGAACTCTCAAACAACTTTAGATACTTGTAATCAAAGCTTTGTACTCGTAATCTAAAGAAAAAAGGAGAATAACATATAAAGTGGACGTAGACACGTTATGGCCGAACCACTATAAATCTGTGTGTTTTTTACAGTTTAGTCCCTGCTTCTTATATATTTGCATAAATCACCCAAATCACTAAATACAACATAAAATCAACCAACTCATACGACTTTGGGTGTTTGCGGCCATTTTTTACGCAAACAATGTGTTTAAAGGAGATGAAGATATAGGTGTAACACTTTACAAAACAAAGCAAATATCATCACATCTTGGCTCCTATTGGGCTCGGCCTCATGCTCTATGGTCATGGCCTGATTTCCAGAGGGTGGTGGGTGATGTGGCAGAGGGTGGAGGTCAGGTCAGAGGTGGTGGTGGTGGAGGTAGTGGCGGCTAATGGTGGTAGAAGGAGGAGATGACAATTCTAGGCCATAAGTGATAGTTTGTGATGGTTTTTTGGTGGATTTTGTGGTGGTCTTCACCTTGGATTGGCTTGGCCTGAAATGGAGAGGTAGTAGGATGGGAGATGGTCAGAGGAAGGGGGTGGTAGAGGTCAGGTCAGATCTGGTTGAGGAGGATCCAAGCTATGAAGGTGAGAACAAGTACAAAATTCAAATAGAAAAGTAGAAAAACAAAGGAAGAAGAAGATGAAATGGAAGCCATTACCTTCAATACTTCTAGCCGTGAGTTTGATGATGGAAAGTGAGAAGTTTCTCACGTGAATAGGAAGGAAAATACATGGCTATTCAATAGAAAAATAAAAAAAACGATCAAAGAGTAAATGAGGAAACGGTAAAAGAAACGACTTAGGAGATGAAACGACTTTACGTTTCAAAGCTTTTAAAACCTTTCAAATTTCCTTAATTTTGTTATATAACTTGATATTTCTGGAAATAATAATAATACCAGATAAAATTTCGAAAATTTATCAAAATATAAAAATATATATAATATTTATTAATTATATAAAGTTAAATTAAGGAAAATGGCTAAAAATAGTAAACTAGTCTAGAAAATTTGAAATTACATTAAAAAAAATTTAGAAAATTCATATGAGCTTGTAATATATTTTTAAACATAAATAATAATATGAAATAAAAGTAAATTCACAAAATAAAAAAAATTAAATTTAAATATAATTTTAATGAAGAAAATTGCAGAAAATAAGAAAACAGCCTTTTTAAAAAAAATCAACACAGTAAACTTTGGAAAATTTATAACATCACTTTAAAAAATATTTAAAAGACAAAATATACCAAAAATAACATATTAACACATATAAAAAATATTAAATTTAAAGAAAATAGAAAAAGCTTTAAAGAAATTGCTTAAAAATCCAAAACAATGTTCAGAAATTACAAATAAATCACCATTGACTTTGAAAAATTGTTTACTTCATTTTAAAATTATTATAATACAAAAATATACATACAATAACATATTAAAATAATATGACAAAGAAATTTTTTTTATAATTTATAATAGACAAAATTGTGAAATAAATCAAATTAAACTCAAAATTGAAATGTACATAACTTTTACAGTTTAACTCCGTTTTCAACGAAACTAAAAGCAGTGTTCAATTTATTACGTCTATTTTCATAATAAAAGGTAAAATTTAAGAATGTAAATAATTTAAATTTGAAGTTTAAAAGTCACAGTTTGAACAGCTTGTCGAGAAATCCACTTTACAGTAAAATATTCAAATTATACTGGTTTGAACTATAAATCATTTAATAATCATCATTTATATTTAAAAATAAAATGTTTGAAATAAAAAAATTTAAAATAATATAAAAATAAAAGAAAGTCCAGTTTAAATAATATACAAAAATCTAGGGTTGTTACACTCTCCTCCACTCAAAACTTTTCGTCCTCGAAAAGGGATGAGGTACGAAAAAGCACAGAAAAAAATAGAGTGAAATAGGATTAAGATAAGATGACAAGAAGATTGAAAATTATGCCTGATAACTGTTGTATAGGTAAGTTTCGCAAGGTGCAAATTATCAAAGATTATAGAAAGATGCCTATACCAGTCTATAGCAAGATAAGGATGATAAGGACAACCAAAAGATAGTTTGAAAAACTAAATAAGGAAATAGATTTGAAAGCATGGAAATTTCAACTTAAAATTTTTTTTCCCCTTTTTTTCATAAGTTAAATAAATTGTTAACTATCTCAAATTTCATTATCTTATTATCCAATCATCTTAAATTAACAATTTTTTTAAACCATGTGTTTGAAAAATAATCATTTATTACACTCACAATGTACTTAATAAATCTTATTCTTCTTTATTCCTAATTAAATTGAATTTATTCCGCTCAATATATTTAACACTTATGTTAAATATGCTTACACCTATTATAACTGCTTTCTTTTATTCTTAGTTCTTTTAACATTATTTTATTGTAAGTTATTCAATTACCCTTTATTATATTTACCTCTGTTAATCATTTTATAATTAAAATTTAAGCGTATAACATTTATTATAACCACTCAAATTTTATTAAAAAATCTTTTTATATTGTATATTATCCAATTACATTGTTAACATTTGAAAAATTAACGTAAGTTGTATTGAATGCAATTGTATTATACAATTAAATCATTTCATGCTTGAATATTCATCCAAAAAATTTATTTTCTTTTTATAATTGAAATTATTCTTAAAAATAAAATTTAAGAATTAAATTTCCGATTTCTTCAAACCATTTAGAGATAACTAAAGGTATGTACATAGTTTATCAAATCAAATTTAAATCATATGTCGATATATATTATATATCAAGTCATATTTTAAAAATTCAAATCAAATTGATTTCCAAAACAAAGCTGTAGCAAGACTACAGAGCGGTCTCTTCACTTCGAAACTCGAAAATGAATGTCGATGATGCTGCAGTCATCACCGAAGTTATTTTCCAACGACAAAGAGAAGAGCACTAATTTTTAAACTTTCAAGTTCTTTGAAAACAAATTTCTATTCGAAAATACTTTAAATAATATAACCCTTTAAAACTTTAAACACAAGGTTTGAAACCATCGGAAATTAAATTCTCAAATTTCTTGTTTTAAATTCATTTCAGTTCCCAAATAAATTTATAAACAACTATCTATAAATTCATTAATAGAACAATAAATGATAAATTAAGTATTATCATTTCAAAAAAAAAATTAAATCAATTTATTAAGTTCCAAAAATTTACTTATATATCAAGATTTTATTACATTAACCAAATTTTAAAATAATATTGTGTCAGTTTGTTCCGTCAATGTGTTTTATAAATCCTATCGATAGCGTTGATCAGACGAATCAATCGGAAACCCAAATCAACATCAACAACCCAAACAACACAATATATAAAACAAAACATAGATTTACAAGTACAATTCAAAATGTTTGAAAATAGGTTGGAAAAAAAGACAAGATGATTAAATAACAAAATAGGGAGGTGGATAAGCTTAAATAAATCATAGGCAACATTTACCGGGTCAACCGTGGCTTAAAGAATAAGATCAATGTGGATTTTTCTAGGGTAAATCTACATTTGATCTCAATAGATGAATTTTGGAATAACAAAAGATATTAGCATCTAAACCAAGGATAGATATAAATCTCTGGTGAATCGATGCTAATAGTAAAGGAGTTTTCCCCCTTTTTTTTCAATTCAATTAGAAATTGGCGTGACCGCTAACTCACTTGAAAGATCATTCGAAGCGGAGTTTTGGAATACTCTAGAGTCAAAAGAAGATGAATAGTGAGGGATACGAATGGATTTTGGAACCGTAGGGAACGTTCCAAAATTCAAAGGAATCGAGTCAAAAAGGAAGAGATTCAAAATCGAATGAAAGTGATTCTGTAAATACATTCACTCCATATGTTGAGTTTTGCCTAGAGCTACCAAAGCTCTGATACCAACTGTGACGACCCGATATTTTCAACCATTCGCATCCATTATTAGTGTATAGGCAGACACTCATGCCGGAATTGAATTGCTCAAAATACCATGTTGTAAACAAAAATTTGGCAAACCTCAGAATATATAGTAAATAAAAATCACAGATCACAGACACAGAGTATTTAAAATGCAGCGGAAGTAGAAGAAATAGTAGTTCATGAAGCTACTATATAAAAATATCAGAGTTAAATAAAATACAACAGAAGAAAATAAAGTACAACAGAAGAAAATAAAGTACAACAAAAGTCTCAAGATGACAACCAAGTACAAGCTGAATAGAACAACAGAACTTGAATAGATAAAACTAGATAAGCAGATATCTCCAGCGATTCCAGTCTCCAGAAAGCGGAATCCAAATCTGTGAATAACTCAGGCTGACCCGAGCGTAAATAAAAATACAAACACTCGAGTCAGGACATACATACTTATACAATGTAAACCAACTCAAGTGAACTGTAGTAAAGGTACAAGTAACTTAGAAGATGCTTGGGACCGCCCATCCTCTAAGGATCCGTTAAACTATTTACTATGTTGTATATTGCACTATATACAGTAGTGTCTAATCAGTAAAGTATAATCATATAGAAAATAGCGTTAAGGGGATGGTGAACCTTAACGCGGTCGGATCTTTAAAACCAAAATCATAGTGGGCTTGATATAAGGATATGACACGGCACGCGAGGCAATGCCAGGGTGGATACACCATTTGCACTCCCGGACCGGTGGTGACGACAAGCCAGCAGCTTCCGCCCACCTCGAACAATACCCCCGAATCAAAATGGCGCCACGTATCGAATCACAAAAGTAATAGAATGGTTTCCGATGGAGCATGCTCGATGAAAGGATGCGACCCTTTGTGTAGCCCGGTATAGCTCCTGTTTTAGTCATATATGATAACTCACGGGAGTTGGGTCCACGTAATATACCTCGAGAACGTCGCCACCATCCTACTTCTTTCTGGAATCTCCATCACGTACACAGTTGTTAAAGTGGTTTTCGGTATTGGCCGGCTATAAGACAATATCCGATCCCGGTCTCTTTAACAACCAATCGTTATTATAAACCGTTGTTATAACTTTAAAACAATATTATATACTTCAAAATAAAATATCATTTCAACCTAAATCTTTATCAAAATAAATATTAAATCATTTCCAAACCATTTAAATATATCATCATACCATATCTTTCAATTCAAATATGTATCAAAATAAATATCAAGTAATTTCTAACCATTTCAATATATTAAATTATCAAATCCTTTCAAAACTTCCTTTCAAATCATTTTAATATATCAAAATATCATAACCTTTCAAAGCTTCATTTCCAAAATATCATATCTTTCAGAACTTCTTTTCAAATCATTTTAGTATCAAAATATCATATCTTTCAAAACTTCATTTTCAAAATATCATATCTTTCAGAACTTATTTTCAATTCATTTTAATATCAAAATATCATCTTTCAAAACTTCATTTCCAAAATACCATATCTTTCAGAACTTCTTTTCAAATCATTTTAATATCAAAATATCATATCTTTCAAAACTTCATTTCCAAAATATGATATCTTTCAGAACTTCTTTTCAAATCATTTTAATATCAAAATATCATATCTTTCAAAACTTCGTTTCCAAAATATCATATCTTTCAGAACATCTTTTCAAATCATTTTAATATCAAAATATCATATCTTTCAAAACTTCATTTCCAAAATATCATATCTTTCAGAACTTCTTTTCAAATCATTTTAATATCAAAATATCATATCTTTCGGAACTTCTTTTCAAATCATTTTAATATCAAAATATCATATCTTTCAAAACTTCATTTCCAAAATATCATATCTTTCCGAACTTCTTTTCAAATCATTTTAATATCAAAATATCATATCTTTCAAAACTTCATTTCGAAAATATCATATCTTTCATAACTTATTTCAAATCATTTTAATATCAAAATATCATATCTTTCATAACTTCTTTTCAAATCATTTTAATATCAAAATATCATATCTTTCAAATCTTCATTTCCAAAATATCATATCTTTCAGAACTTCTTTTCAAATCATTTTAATATCAAAATATCATATCTTTCAAAACTCCATTTTTCAAATCATTTAATATCAAAATATCATATCTTTCAAAACTTCGTTTCAAATCATTTTAATATATCAAAATATCATATCTTTTCGAAACCACATTTCAGTCATTTGAACATATCAAAATATCATTTCTTTCGAAACCACATTTCAATCAATTTAATATATCAAAAGTTATATTTCAAACAAATTACTTCATTATTAAATCATAAAAATGAAGTTATTACATTTAATAATTAAATTATTAAATGCCAAAAGTTTAAACTTTTCAATATTCATTTATGCACTTAAATTTATTAAAACAATGAAAATTCAAGTTTCGCAGCATTTAGAAAATGCTACAGAAAGTTACATTCAAAAAACAATTAAATTTAACAAAAGACAGTATTAAAAATGCTGTTAATTAACTTCAAATATTCGATAGAATTTCACAAACACTTATATTTTTATTTAAATCATTTTTAACTTATAAAACCATACATTTTCACATTTATAAGCTGTAACGACCTGCTATTTTCAACCATTCGCATCTGCAGATGTCAGACTTGAATTGCTCAAAATATCAGATTGTTAATTAAAATTTGGCAAAACCCAACATATACAGTAAATAAATCAAACACAGAATCACAGATACAGAGTAGTACAAAAATACGCAGCGGAATAAATAGATAGTAGTTCATGAAGCTACTATAAAAAAAAATTAGAGTTAGAGATAAAGTACAATAGAATATCTCAGATACAGTGAAGTCTCCAGTACGTGCGGAAGACTTCTCTGGACCAATCAAATGGATGACTGAAAGGATAGATAGCTGGATCTTCAAGCAAACTCCAACTTCGAAGGTGGGTCTCAAATGCTGTATCACTCAGTCTGACCCGAGCGTAAAGCAAAACACAAAACACTCGAGTCAGGATTAACATTCTTATCTAAATAAATCCAACTCAAGTGAAATATCAACTGAAATACAATTAACTTAAAGGATGTTGGGATAACCATCCTCTAAGGGTCCATAGAACTATCTACAAGGTAGAAATATACACTATAACACCGTAGTCCTTTCAACTTAATTTATACTTCAAAACCAAATATCATTTTCACTTCAAATATCTCTATATTTCCCAAAATAGTGTGTGTGTATATATATATATTAAATAATTTATCGAGTAAAGTATTTTCAATTTCCTCAACTTAACAAATTGTTTCAACATCAACCCGACCTTCCTATTCAAATTAAATCCAACCTTAATTTATCAATTTAAATTCAATTTAGTTTCTAAGTAACGAATTCAACTATATTTTTTTCAAATACAGATCCGAATCTCAAAATAAACCATTTAAATTCCAATATAGTTCAAGGCTTTAATATTTAAAAGTTCAATATAACAGTTTCATATAGATCTCGATTTAACCTCATTATTATTTAGTCTTGAAATACTCCCTTATTAGATTCAATATCATTTAAGTAACCTTAATTACATTTTACTCAATATTTTCTTTAATATATTTAAACGTGAAATATTCATTAAATCACTTACATCAAAAATCCAGTTACAAAATCTTACCCTTAAATTTCCCATTCAAAATTTCAAATTGATTTAATTAAATAAATCCTTATTTAAATACCATTTTTAATAAACTCAAATTTATCTCCCAATCTTAATTTATCCCAATTATTGCGAAAATCTATTTGAACTATAATTTACCTAAATAATTAACATAATTTATGTATTAAATCAATCTTAATTGAATTAAATATTATTATATCTATATATATATATATCATTACCCTTTATATATAATAATTTAAGAATTAATATTTATTAAGACCATATATTTCTTTCCAAAACAATGAATTTATTTCAAAATATTTTTATATATATGGACCAACGGTGTCTGTATATATTTCCTATCATATGGTCAAGTGCTACGGATATTTATCATTTCAAACCGTACACTAAATATATACGGGTGGATATCATTTCAACCCGTAATCCCAAATTCAATTAAATGAAAATCGCTTGGGTCTATCATTTCAACTCATAACGAAATTCTCCTATTCTAAAGTCCGTTCGGGTATGTATCATTTTAACCCATAGTGAATTCTAAACTACAGGGAACTTGCAGAGTGATAACATATAATAATAATATAATAGGCATATATCATCAATAACAGTATAATATAAACAACAGGATATGGTATCATATCCCACAGGTGAACAGTTACAAATAATAGCATATAAACAATTTAAATAACTAATAACAACATATTTCAATTGTCGTTTCAATTGAAATCAAATTTAATAAATATAAGAATGTTAAATCGTGAGTGATTGCTCACCTTTCGAGGCTAGATGGATTGGATAAAGAATTGAGCTACGCTGGATCACGATCTAGACATCGAACAAATCCAAACAAAATTTTCAAAGCGAAGCAAGATTGGCACGAATACGATGGACAACTGATAAATAGAGATCGATGAAAATAGATCAGAAACTGCTTTATGGAGACCGAAATGAAATACAAATATTATTCTATTATATTACTCTCTTAACCAATATTAGTTTTGAAACGCATTAAAATTACATATACATACATACGTTTTCAAACAAATGCAAATAATAGAAAACTGCAAAACTATGTTTAAAACCAATATTAACATAATTTTTTTTTATAATCATATTTAAATCAACATTTAAGTCAACATTCCACACTATTATTGTTAAGACCAATATCGACTTTCCTTGATTTGCTGAAACACTACACACCTTATACTTGATATAAATTTACCTTTTGCAAAATATTTATAAGAAAGAGAAGGGCGAGAGCACAGCTCCAACTTAATTTAACAATTTAAATTCCAGTATTTTCTTTAATATTAAAACAGGCTTCAGGCATTTCTTACATGTTAACACTTACATTAAACTTTCTTTATCATCTTAAAAATATCAATGTCAAATTTTAACCCATATAATCACTAGTATAAACTTACATTTTAAAACAACAGATCTTAGATCTTATAAAACTGTATTTGTATAATAATTCATCTCTGGACAGACACACAAACTAACCTAAAATATATTATACTATATATTCTCCCCAAAATTTTATAACTCTACAACTATATTTTAAACAACAGAAGGAAAATTTAAACCCATGCAAACTCTACCTATATATCAAACTTATGTTTTATAACTTACTGTATATTAATATGTTTATAAATGTATACTGTCCCACAATATATATATTATAAAATTAACACCTTTTTATAAACAATACAATATAAAATTAACACCTTTCTTTTTTTTATATAAAAATCTTACATACTGTAACATATATGCAGACTGCTAAACATCTTATATTATATATAAACCGTATTAAATAACCCAATCTATATTCAAAAGTCAGACTATACAAATTTCAATAAATACTAATATAAAACTAACCATAGAACAAATGAAAATGTTTATAACTTTAAATTTAATGTATACTTGCGCTGCACTATATAAACATACTTATAATGTAAAATATATACTTGAAGCATGTTATGCTTAAAATAAAGGAAAAGCAAAAGCAATATAAACAATAATAAAACAAAAGAAAAGGATGAAAAAGAAGAAGAAAAAGAAAATAAATAAGAAGAGAAAAAAAATTAGTGCAGCCATTTACCTACAGAAGAAGCTTCACACGCAAGAGAGGAGATGAAGGTCTATTGATATGGAGTAGGGTATGTACGAGTGATTCGTATTTATAAGAGAAGTCTCACATTGATAAAGTGGAAAGAAATTTTGTTTAAAGTGGCAAGAAATAAAGATAGTAATGGCTAGAGGAAATTTAAGAATTTATTCCTATAAATTAAGGAGAAGTAAAAAAAAGAAAGAGGAAATAAATTAAAACAAATATATAAAGATTAAATGCTGGTGAACAGAGGAAATAAAATGAAACAAATATGTATATAAACATTGAATGCTGGTGAAAAGAGAAAATAAATTAAAACAAATATGTATAAAGATTGAATGCACATGTATAGAGAAAATGAATTAAAACAAATATGTATAAAGATTGAGTGTTGGTGAAAAGAGGAAATAAATTAAAACAAATAAGAAGAGAATGGATTGATTTAAAGGAAAGGCAATGAATGGTTTAGAAATAAATAAATGTAAAACGTATACGTTTTGATTTCAAAAAGGAAAGAAATAAATACGGGGATGGCAACAGTCAAAATGCACGCTTAGGCAAATAATAGAATATAAAAGTAAGAAACTCAAAAGGATAGGCACAGAGACGTGAAATCAGGGAGACAAGGGAAGCAAGTGATCTTTCAAATTTATAACGTTGGTAATAAATATAAAATAAATGAAAATTAATAGATGGATGCTTGATTGACGCAGTGATTAAAGTAAGGTTGCGTGTCAGTCACGATGAAATTTGAAACAGAAAAAAATGTAAATGAATAAAAGGGGTAAGCTAGATTTTCCACTTAGATTTAGAGAAGACACGTCAAATGCTGAAAAAGGAAATTATGAAACGGCTAGATTCTAGCAAATAATAAATATGGTAAGAAAAGTAAATAGGCAGGTTATAAATCAGATTGGAAAGAAAAGTGGAGAGGTTAATTGATAAAAGAATTAAGATAATGAAAATGCATAATAATATTGTTGGCATCTAATGTCATTTAACGCAAAAACGCATATAGGAGCATGAATTTTCTTCTGACTTGCAACATCATTCATCATTTTGGCATTCGTGGCATTCAACAAATTAAGGTGGTGGTCAAAGTCGTGAAATGGTAGCAAATTAACGATGAATAGGATCCAAAAATTCTCAGTGCAATGCACAAAATCGGAAAATATCAGCATGTGCCTTCTACGCACATGTTAAGATTGCATAATTTCACTAATGACCTTTATGATTTTGCATTTTTGCATGATAAATATAGATAGTTTGAGTTTTTAACAATTAACACTGTGTATTAGTGATTATCTCTTGTTTGAGCGGTTGTTAGCATATGCCTACTGAATACATATTAACATAATCCCATAAAAATTTATGTGTACTTAAAATGTTCTTCTGATAAAGTTTTTTTTCTTCAAGATTATTATTAACATTTAGAATATCATTTGACTTATCCGAATGTTGATGATTTTCAAATCCTATTAAGATTAAGGTCGCTAATTGATTATTGTTGAAAGCTAAGGATATTAAGAAAATACTATTATGAAATCCATATCTTGAACACGGAATTTGTTATTAAAATCGTATCATTAGAGTTACATGTATGATTATAAACAATAACATTCATAATTTACAACTACGATGTTGCAGATCCTTTTATTAAAATTTAGATTACATATCATTAGCAAGTCAGCATGAATTTAATAGAATTTCACAAAATAAATAAACTTTCATAAAATTAATTGAAAATTTACCATTTGCTATATTTAATTATACGTAAACCAAATATTAAAACTTTATTTCAAAATATTATTATTAAAATTTCTCAAAATCCAAATTAAATACGTTATAAAACCAATTAAAAACTATTAGAATCTACGGGTCGTTACATAAGCATCATTTAATTTTCCTTAAATTCATGATTTTACAAAGTTAAGTTTCCTTCCAAAAATCAATATTTATTAATAATTCACTTATTAAATTTCAACATTCAAATTTAAATTCATTACATTAAATTTCAACTTAACACTTAAGTTTAAAATTTCAAATATAACTTAATTCCATTTTATTTAACTTAACTTAAAATTTCACTTTTAAACCAAATTCATAAATTCAAATTTAAGTTATATTTCCAAATTCAACTCAATATTCACTCATTAACATTTAACGTTATTCAAAAATCATTAATATGTTATACAAATCATTTTAAATTAATTTAAAATTCATAATATCATAAATTTATCATATTTTCAAAGTTAATTTAAATTCCATTAAAAATTAAATCAAAATTTCCAAAATAACATACATTCAGATTTTCTAACTTTTCCATAATTTATTTAACTTATAGATTTCCAGAAAATAAATAATACTTTACAAAAATTATATTTTTATTTAATATTAAATCAAAATATTATAATAATTAAATTTCCAAAATATTTTAAATTTTTTAGAAAAACATATTTTAACTACGGGCCTGTATATAATTTTCTACGCTAGGTAAAGTGATACGGGTAATGTATCATTTCAACCCCGTAATTTACAAAGAAAAATCCGGGTTTTATCATATCAAACCTGCAGTCCCAAGTAAATAAAATAAGTTGAAAATCATTCAGGCCTATCATTTCAGCCCATAATAATTTTTCCTTATTCTAAAGTCCGTTCGGGTATGTATTATTTCAACCCATAGTGATTCTAATCTAAAGGGAACTTGCAGTGTGATGGACAGATAAAATAAACAGAATAGCATGAAATAATAGTAAAATATAACATAATAGGTGTAATAACAGGTGTGAACATCATATGATAATAATATAAGCAGTTATGACATGATCATATAGTTCTACAGATTCACAGGGTGTCAATTTACTACTTATATAAGTACATAATGTCTGGTGAGAAATACTCACTTGTTTGAGCTGGAGATTGCGATACAAATGACCCAAACTAAGATCTTCAAAAGCACGATGTCAAGACAAAGATTTGATATTGAGAGAGCCAAAGATAATTTCCTGATTCAAATAAATAAACAAACAATGCAACATATAAGTTACAAAACAATGTAACACTTGAACCGCACTAGAAATCAATGTCCAGAACAAAGTCAAATGCTTTGCACTTGTTCTCAACTTCACATGGATCAGTTATGGATGGGTTAAGCTTAGATATGCCATGGATTAAGGTTTGGTTTGGGTGCAAAGTGGTCGGCCTACATGGGTTTAAAGGAGAGAAGATATAGGTGCAACACTTTACAAAACAAAGCAAATATCATCACATCTTGGCTCCTATTGGGCTCGGCCTCATGCTCTATGTTAATCGACTGATTTCCAAAGGGTGGTGGGTGATGTGGCAGAGGGTGGAGGTCAGGTCAGAGGTGGTGGTGGTGGAGGTAGTGGCGGCTAATGGTGGTAGAAGGAGGAGATGACAATTCTAGGCCATAAGTGATAGTTTGTGATGGTTTTTTGGTGGATTTTGTGGTGGTCTTCACCTTGGATTGGCTTGGCCTGAAATGGAGAGGTAGTAGGATGGGAGATGGTCAGAGGAAGGGGGTGGTGGAGGTCAGGTCAGATCTGTTTGAGGAGGAGCCAAGCTATGAAGGTGAGGACAAGTACAAAATTCAAATAGAAAAGTAGAAAAACAAAGGAAGAAGAAGATGAAATGGAAGCCATTACCTTCAATACTTCTAGCCGTGAGTTTGATGATGGAAATTGAGAAGTTTCTCACATGAATAGGAAGGAAAATACACGGCTATTCAATAGAAAAAAGAAAAAAAATGGTCAAAGAGTAAATGAGGAAACGGTAAAAGAAACGACTTAGGAGATGAAACGACTTTACGTTTCAAAGCTTTTAAAACCTTTCAAATTTCCTTAATTTTGTTTATATAACTTGATATTTCTGGAAATAATAATAATCCCAGATAAAATTTCTAAAATTTATCAAAATATAAAAATATATATATAATATTTATTAATTATATAAAGTTAAATTAAGGAAAATGGCTAAAAATAGTAAACTAGTCTAGAAAATTTGAAATTACATGAAATAAATTTTAGAAAATTCATATGAGCTTGTAATATATTTTTAAAAATAAATAATAATATAAAATAAAAGTTTGTTCACAAAATAATAATAATAAATTAAATTTAAATATAATTTTAATGAAGAAAATAGCAGAAAATAAGAAAACAGCCTTTTTAAAAATAAAAAAAGAAATCAACACAGTAAACTTTGGAAAAATTATAACATCACTTTAAAAAATATTTAAAAGACAAAATATACCAAAAATAACATATTAACACATATAAAAAAATATTAAATTTAAATAAAATAGAAAAAGCTTTAAAGAAATTGCTTAAAAATCCAAAACAGTGTCCAGAAATTACAAATAAATCACTATTGACTTTGAAAAATTGTTTACTTCATTTTAAAATGATTATAATACAAAAATATACATACAATAACATACTAAAATAATATGACAAAGAAATTTTTTTTATAATTTATAATAGACAAAATTGTGAAATAAATCAAATTACACTCAAAATTGAAATGTACATAACTTTTACAGTTTAACTCCGTTTTCAACGAAACGAAAAGCAGTGTTCAAGTTATTACATCTATTTTCATAATAAAAGATAAAATTTAAGAATTTAAATAATTTAAATTTGAAGTTTAAAAGTCACAGTTTGAATAGCTTGACCAAAAATCCACTTTACAGTAAAATATTCAAATTATACTGGTTTGAACTATAAATCATTTAATAATCATCATTTATATTCAAAAATGAAATGTTTGAAATAAAACAAATTTAAAATTATTTAAAAATAAAATAAAGTCCAATTTAAATAATATACAAAAATCTAGGGTTGTTACATTTGTTTTGTATTCATTTTGTTGAAAGGAAGAAAAAGTTCAGCTGAGAATAAAACTCTTCTCCTTCTTATTTTACAAAATTGATTTTAAATTAATTTATCCAGAGAGTATGGATATTTGTCCGTTGATTGATATAATTAACTTACACCTAGGCACATGTATTTACAAATGTCTTTAACATATGTAAAAATGTTTACAAGTGTTTTTAGTGCTTTATTAATGATTTACAAATGTTACTTTCTTTTTTTATAATTTATTTAAGCTATGTATGAGTAATTATGTGATATTTATATGATTATAAGGTGTACTTATCTTTTATAAATAAGTTTTAACTTTCAAATTCTATTTATAATCCAAAAAAAATATTTATTCAAAAAAATTCTAATTATCTCATAATTAAATTCACAACTAAATTTCAAAAAAATTAAATATAATGTTCTTCAAATTCTATTTATTCCAAAGATATTTTCAAATCCAAATTTTTATTTATAAGATATTTAATTTAGAATTTCCAAATTCACCATTAAATTTAAAATCAATATCCAATATATTATTTTAAATATTATATACAAAACACTTTTTATTCATGTTTACATTTTATAAAAGATTAAATCTTTTTATCAAATCCTATTTTAAATAATTAAACATTTATTTTATAAATTTAAAATCATATAATTATTTTTGAATTCAATCCAAATTCTATTTAAAGTGCATATTTTTATTTGTTCTGGAAATTTCTTATTATTTTACCAATAATTTCATAATTTAAATTCCAAAAATTAAATTAACTACCAATTTAAATATAGCTTAAAAATCAGGAATGTTACAATAAGCATCTCCTACTCGAGTTTCTTGATAAGATTGATGAGAAGAGGGAAGAAACCGAGTTGAGGATCGGTGCTCACCAAAAAAGGGTTGCACAGTACTTCAACTCCAAAGTTCACAACCAAACCTTCGAAGTGGAAGACCTCGTCCTCAAACTAGTCTATCCCATACCAGGAACCTTTGGACCAAACCAGGAAGGGCCGTATGTGATCAGTCAAAAGCTAGTGGATGGAACTTTCAAACCAACAATCGTTGACGGAATTCAAATTCCTCGAGCATGGAACATCAAATCACTGCGCCATTACTTTATCTGAATCTATCCTATGTACTTCCTATTTTTCAGCAAATAAGCCATCCTAGAATACTTGGGGCATTGTAAATAGGCAGAACTTGAACTTTTCTTAATAAATTTGCTTTGCTTTATGAACTAATAAAACTGCGTTCATAAAAGTAACATATTGAGTCGATGGGGTCAAACCGGCTCAAAACCATTCAATCGCTACTTGAGATAGTGGAACCATGCTTAAGTATGCCCACACTAACACGTCGGGTCGACGAAAGCAAATCGACTCAAACCATTGGATCAGCGGAACCCGATCCCTGCTTTCTAAGTACTGATGTTGCTCCAACATCACTGGGAAGCCCCAAATCAAAGCCGCGCATCCCATAAGCCGTGCATTACCTTTTGAGCCATGGAATCACATTCTTAAAGCATAAACTCCTCATGTCACCTGAAGATTGGTAACACTGAGAAGTTCCGAACCATTCTGGATCGATGGTTCATATCGATCCCAAAAGCCACGCATCCCATAAGCCATGCATATTGTCAAAAGCCGCACATTTCATAAGCCACGCATGCTCTCAAGTACCAGTATTATCCTGGCGATACCGAGAAACTCCTCCATTGTAGAAATATCAAGAAACAATCCACTCCCACCATCGGGAGCAATTGGTATAAATCCAAAAATGTCAAACTATTATGAGTCAATAGAAAATTCTAATTGTTGACCGATAATAAACCTGAGATCAAGCCATATAAACCATAAGTTCCCGAAGATAGGAGCCACAAAATAGGTCTGATTATAGACATTCGAAAATCATTCGAAACAGTGGGTCATTTCTTAGATGTTCTAACTAAACAGCCCCATGACTAGGGGGCACATAGGGGCACACACCGATACTCAAATCAAAATACTGAAAAACAAAAACACTTCATAGTTCTGTGACTCCAAAAAACGAATTTTGTAGGTAATCATAGGACTAGATAAAATGAAATAGCAATAGATGAAATTGACATAAGTGTATGAAATGCAGATAAGTTGACGGGTAAAGTTACAATCAAAATGTCAACATTGTATTACTTATAACGTTTTCTATACAAAGTCAAAATGTGCGAGCTATACCGACACAATATCGGCCAACAAAATGAAAAATACAGACGCTGCAACAATCAAAGCAGAAGTGTAGACTCTGCATTTGAACAGAACACGTATAAAATAAAACAAAATGGCCTAAAAAATTAGCTCCACTGTTATACGGACCTGTCAATGCCTCTTTCCACTGCTCCCATTCCCACCTTTAGTTGGAAGTTTTTGCTTCCCCTCAGAATCTTGGCCAGGGGTAGTGTCACTGCCTATAATATCAGCTATATCCACATTGCCGACATCTCTCCTTGCTCTCCAACCTTCTTCGAAGACTCGCCTTTGGTATTGCACCTTTGAGATTTTGTAGGCTCCTCGAAGATTTTATCGCTTCGACCTTTTCCTTTTTAACAGCAACCAGTTGCTGTTCCGATTTACGCAACAATTCAATCTTGTCCTCCGGCTCTCGAGCTTCAGCTGCCATGAAGTCACCCTTCAAAGATACGGAAGGGTCGTCTAGACCATGCAATGCAGCAATCTTCTCGGATTTAGACACCAACTGCGAAGCAGACACAGATGCAACAATCGAAGCATCCACGGAGACAAGCATCGAGGTAGTTGAAATAGCAGCAAACTCGGGCATCGTGGAAACCAAAGGATCAGTAGGTAAAGAAGATGGACCTATAAGATCAAAAATGAAAGCATTAAGTTCGTCTTGTTCTTGTGGCATGTGCTAAAAATTCTCAAACTCGAGAGAAATAAGAGGGTTACTTGCATCAAAGGAATGGCCAAGAATTTCGATTTCGTATTCCCCGCCTTCTCCTTCTTTTGATGGCTGCACGATCTTTGGAGAAGTTTCGAGCCTAGAACTCGCCAACTGATCACGAGGCTGTCTTGGTGATTCGCAAGGCCCGGAAACGTGGAGCTCCGAGAACTTTTTGGAAGTTGAAGTCATAGTAGCGTCGGCAGCCTCCTATTCCTTCTCAATCTTCGGGACCTCTCGACCGTCTATCGGTGTTTTCTTCGGTACCTCATTAAGGTAGGCATTCTCCAACTCTCGCTTAGTGACATCCCCGTTCTCACAGAAATGGCCAAGATTTCTTCACAAACCATAGCAAGAGTACTCGGAAATTTGGGGCCCAAATAACTGAGGCTCCCCTAATGCAATAGGGAGTTGACATAGAAATTTAAAAAGGTATCATCCATCTTCCCATCTTCCTTTCGAAATTATCCTATAGCTCCAAATAACCATTGTAATAACAGCCTTCTCAACTTCAACACGAGCTTTTTCGACGCTAAGCCATGTAACTCTTTCTTAGAGCGAGGCAATCAACTAGGCTTGATCGGAAACGATCTTTACATGAGATTTCACGATTTCCTCATATTCAGAAATTTTTTCATTATGCCTTTCAAGAATCTTGTCATGATCAACAATAGTCTTCTTTTGGGCTTCAAAAACCATGCCGCAAGCTTCGAGCTCCTCTTTCAACTTAACTTCGTCTGCATGGGCCTTTTTAATTTCATATTGAAATACAATCTCTATTTTCGCATGGGGATCTTTCAGCTCTTTCAACAAGCTGGCGTTATTCTTACTCTCTCAGAGTGCTATGTCCGTCTCTTGTATCAGTCACTCAATTCTAGCATCACGTTCCGTTAACGCCCTATTGAAGTCGGCTTTCTCTAATTCTAAGGAGAGGAACTCTTGATTATTATTGTTGTTCATATCGGGTAGCTGCTTGCGTAACTTTTCCCATTCCTCAGCTTGCTCTACATCAATTTGAATCACTTGAAGGTAGGGAACATAGGAATCTTTGCGGACTAGACGAAGGTCATAGTCAAACTTAACTTCCTTTAAAAACCACTCGGGGAGCGCAGCTTCGAGCCTAGGGGGACCAGACAGAAGAATGTAAGCCAACCTCTTATGAGAACCTGAGAAACCAGAAGCTAGAACCACATGAGTCGATGGTGCTTGAGATGAAAACGGAGCCTAAACGAAAGAAGCCGAAACTTCAAGACCGATAGAAACTAGGGCCGGGGCAGAAGCCTGATGCTTAGAACGATAAGAACCATGGTTAACCTTTGAATTCTCGAACGCTTTCTCTCGATCATTAGGAGTTTTTCTCATCTCGTAACCACTTTTATATGTCTGACCCCGTTCTCTGTCATCACGGCGACGAGCTTTCGCCTTCAAGTCTTTCCGCTTTCTCTATTCCTCGGTCTCACGGGGCTGATGGCCGCTTGTAGACCGTTTTGACAAACGTTGTGAATCGGTGAATTATTCGAGATCTTCAAAAAATCCATGGCCTTTCATGGTACCTGACATAAGAATAAGTAAAGAGCTTTAGCAACGAGAAATAGGCCTAAATAATGCATGTGTAAGAAAATGTGACCCTAGTGAAATGTGTCATAGGGGGCCTAAAAGGCCGTCACAAACCTGATCGGGAAGTCATCGTGGTAGAAATCGGGCTGACTGTACACGTGATATGACCAAGGTGAGGAGATTCACCCTCGAATCCCAAAAGTCTATGCTGGCTTCTTTAATCAGGGAACCCTGACGTTGCTCAGCTGTTGGTGGAGCAACTTTATTGCAAATCTCATGGGAGGCAAGTCTGTGAGAATACGACTCATTCTCGGAGTCTCATCACACAGTTCGGAGTCTTCATCACTAGAGCCTGCATCGAAATCATAATCACTGGAGGAGGAATAATGACTACTTCTACTCTCAACTTCACCCTCCTCTTTTTCTATTGCCACTGCAGCCTTGCCCTCTCTATGCTTGAACTCTTCTTCCCCTTCCACTAGAATTGGGGGAATTCTAGCGGGACAGCTGGCTTCAGTCGTGACATCCCATCCCTCGTGAGTTTCTTCAGTTGACTTGCCAGACAAGCCTTCCTTTTCTTGAAAACACTCTCTTCAGAGACATGTGATGAAGAAGTGGAGCATGTTCGTATTTTGGAATGAGAAGGAGACGTAACTTCAACCACTACAGCGGATCTCCCAGGATGCAATAATCCATACCAGAGCAAATTTTCGTCCGTTAGCAAAAATTTAACCGATCTCTCCCTGGCACCCACGACCTTCATGGTATGGAAAATCTGGTCAAGTGATAGGTCTTTATTAGGCCTCGGAATAACTGCAAGAAGTATTTGACCTATCAAAAATCCCATAGCAACGTATCGAAATTCAATAAATAATGGAGAGAACTTAACCCATATTGTCCAAAGGCGGTTAAACCCTGCTTGACATCTAACGAAGAAGTACTAAGTCTTCAATTGAGATAGATTGCTTTGAAGTGGCCGCATGATCTTGCAATTCCTTTGGGCTTCGATGACGACAAGGGATGGGCACTCGTCTCTCTTTTTAAACGAGGCAAAATATCTCAACTAATCAAAACTCGGGACACGATTAAACATCTGCATAAACAAAACGTCAAGGGAAGTCAAGATTGCATATCGATTAGGATGAATTTGGAATGGGGCGATTCCAAAGTTTGAAATAGTTTCTTTCAAGAAGTCATTGAAGGGAGGCACCGCTCCATTTAAGCACATGTACTGGTGGAAAACAGTGTACCCCGAAGGCGGCGTATGGGGAAAACTCGTTCTTCTCTGGAAAGCATAATCGTCCTCCAAAATGTCATGTTGCAAGCAAATGTTATGCAGAACCTTAGCGGAGATTACGGAGGAAGCCCTCTCTAGTGAATTAAGAAGAACTTTGAAATTTGGATGAGTCTGGTCTACATCCAGGTCAATCAGAACTAGATGACCATATTCAGCTCGTGAAGCAGAAGGGGAAGGGGCGATGGATGACAATTCAGCTTCTTAAAGTGTTGGACTTCCTCCATTGGACTTACGGCGAGAAGACAGACACTTCATTCTATACAACAGAACTTGCGTCCAATGCGGTCAGGTAATTCTATCTTTAACTAAAAATTCCCCCACGACACTTGAATTTCGAAGGAATATCAGTTTACACCGACACATCGGATTTCAAATATATACCGAGGCAAGTGTAGTATGTTGCATGTGTGGGGTGAGCTTAATATCCTGAGCACTACAAATGCTTTATCCTGTATAGATAGTTCGCTCATAGTAAAGAATGAAAAGGGCCTTTCATATCAATTTTTGAAATTATTTCCTCTACCCTCACCTATTATCGATCAACGATCGATAACGGATCCGTTGTCTGAAGCGACGCAAAAAGCCCTTCGTAGTTCAAGTACACCGATTGTGCAATAACCACACCAATCCGAACTCTCCGGAATGCAATAACAACATAAGCTACACACGAGATGCTATCGTAAGCCATTATTCCCCTCGGGAAGGATTAAACCAATCGCGATACGTCGTGTTGTATCAACAATGTAACTTAGTGCAAATCAATTTTGATTCTATGGATGAAGATAGAAAAACATGTCAAGCACCGGGGCAAAGCCCAAGTGTCATCTGTGAAGAACTCAAGACTCGATTTACTATCTTCTTCCATAAAATCACAATCAACTCGAATTTTGCAGGACAATCATCACCAATACAACCTCATCATTGAATTGCTGAATTAACGCCAAAATCAACATTACCCACCTATAATCAAGAATCAAAAGGAAAATATAAAGGTGCTTGGAATGAGTAATGGCCTATGGCAAGAAGGGTCAGCTGTGATCCAAGGGAAGTTCGGTGGCGATCCAAGGCAATCCAAATGGGTGGGGTCGATGGTGATCCAAACAATGAGGTTTCAGGAGCTAGGGTTGAAGTCAAAGCGACTACGAACTTTAGAAAGGTCAACAACGAGAGGCTTCAGTGGTAGATGGTCGGCGAAGACGATAGAATGGATCGACTTAGTGTTTCGAGTTTGGATCGAATCGCAAGGAAGTAGCTCAGGCCGAAAGAAGAAGGTAAGAGTATAGGATAGGTCTACTCGATTGATTTAAATAGAAAATTAGGCCTTACAAAATGCTAATTCTTTGGATCACTAGTGATCCATGGACTATGGATCGCTAGCGATCCATCAAATTGCATCTAATCTCCACCAAATTTTCCAAGCATGATCCATATGTTATTAACAAGCATCTAAAAGGTTGTGGAATCAGAATTTATTTGTTATAAAGAGCAACGCCGATTGATGTCAAAATTCAATAAGCAGCTGTATAGCTAAAGCCAAATTCGCATGATGGTCTTAACACGGTCACTTGAACCTCACCAAGCAGGAACTCAAAAGCAATTACTTCCAGAGCACGACTTGTTTCCAATGAAGGCATAATCTGAGGGAAAATGTTATAACCCAACAGAAATCAAAGGAAGTCATAACAGCTTCGTCGAGTCAGAACAGCTCAAGAGCCAACCAAAAGGACTAGAAGAACCAACCAAGAAGGATCAAATAAAAAGAAAGCAAAAACATGCAAAGGTGATGGATCGCTAGTAATCATTCTCTTATGGATCGCTAGCAATCCATAAGGTTCACCCATAGGTCCACTAATCCTATTGCATCATGCTTCAATAGGTATTCTAGGAATGATGGCTAAGTTTAATGGGATTCCAAGCTAGTTAGATCGAGAAGTGAGCATTCCTCTAATTCAATCAGCAGCCAATGCAAGCAGTGTATGGATCGTCATCAAAACAAGGCAACAAGCTACGAAATTACATGGAGAACACCTACACAAGACAACAAATGCAATTCAAAAGAAAAGGACCAAAAATCCTATAAGCACATGGGTCGTTGGCGATCCATGCACTATGGATTACTAGTGATCCATATGATTGTGCTAGACTGTCTTGATGTTTAAAGAATAGGATGAAGAAATCATCACAAGCAGTTGAATCGTCCACGACCCAAAAGCTATGGGTCGCTAGCGATCCATCAGATTAACTTGATTCGCTATGAAACTCTAAGTGCACCTTCGTATATTCGTTTGCAAGCATCTGGCAAGGCGGCCTAGCCTAATAGCTTTCCAACCCTTATAATACAATCCTACCTGCAACATAAACAGGATCTTCTGGATTGGTTTTTGAAACTCTGCAGAAACTACTCTTCATTCTTCTTCTCCCACACAATGATCATCTACAGGGTTCACTATGATTCTCCACTGAACTCTAGTATTGGTGACTTGATCCAACTTACATAATTCAATTGCGTCGTAATCAGATTGAATTTGTAATAGTAGCCAGTCAATAAGAAAAGTTATAAATTGGACTTGGCTTCGTTAACAGCCGAACCACTATAAAAATCTCTTGTCTTTTTTACTTTATATACAAGTTTTTACTTCTTGCCTCTATTCTATTTGCCTTGATAAATAGGGTTAGTGCTTTCACACTCAATCCAGGATGTTGATCCACTTTTTGGGTTAACAATTTCCATCAACAACAAGGCTACTAGGGTACCGCCTACCATAGTACACCACTAGGAAAATAAACTGAGGGCCACACATGGACCCCTTACTAACAAAGAGTTGGACTGCCCCTCGAACATAAAAAGCCGAATTACATCATTCTACGGGACCAAGGCTCCAAAACAATGTGCACCAGTCATAGCCACGCTCTTTGCACACATACCAAATCCATAAATATCGATTCTAGATTGAGGGATGGCTTCTCCTAATGGTAGCGAACCACATAGCTCTCCTACATATTCCATGCTTTAGTCATTACTAGGTTGTGAGGCTTGTAAAGTCACGAATTACTTTCTATGAACCATTAGTGATACTTGTCATAATTTGCAACCTATGCAGGCGAAGTAAATTATTTTGGACTCAGTGAACCTATGCTCTATTGATTAAAAGTTTTAACATGACATTTGACACTAAAGAATGGCAATGGCCCCTAATCGCAAGACTGACATCAAGTTTCATCAATGTATAATGATTTTACGTTTTTAGCTTTATAGCTTATGATTTTGAGGTGCTTCAACCTTTAAGTGATTTCAAAGTTCATCAATATTATTTTATATAGGCATATACCATTGCATAAATTTTTTGAATAAAGTAAATGGTCATATTTTCCTTGTTTTAAAGTATGATTTCAAGGGTTAAATCGTCTATAAAAGAATTATGTTTTCAAGGAAATATAAAGGGTATTTAGCCCAGAACTTTACTAAAGAGATTATTGTTCTTATCACCTTTAGATAAATTGTGATATAAGAATTAATTCAAAGATTAGAAAACCAGATGGGACTGATGTAGGGTAGCGCCCTATACTTCCGCTGTTAGCCCTAGCTGATATTAGTCCATAATTCCCATGCATAGGGCTTTGTCACGGGTAGGACTAAAAGTAGATTTACGAACAGAAAGTAATACACAAAGATAAGATAGGTTATTGGTGAGCCCATAAAATCATTAGGATCATAGTGACCCCAGGAATAGTAAGTTTCAAACGGACCGTCCAATTGCCTTCTAACAGTATGTTAGAGAATTTGATATGTCTAGTAGGCTCGAGTCAACTATAGGTTTGTAGTTATTCTGAGAAAACTATAATGTTAGGACAGATAGCACAACGGGTTGGTCATGTATGCCCATGTTGCATGCATGCCTATTATTATTACTACTGTCTATTTTGACCACTGTATTTGCAGGAGTTGATTTGCAAAAGATATATTTTTAAGGATATCAATAAGGGGAAAACTCATTCCATTAAACGGCGTGGTCCCACTAGATATCCATAAATCAAGATGGTATATTATTTTTCATGCTTGGCTTTTTGTTTGCCTCGAAGTTTATGTTTTCCCCTTAAATGCTCCGATGCTCAAAATTTGATTTAAGCAGGTCGGAGTAAGGATTTACAGTTTATTTAGACTAGACGAATAAATCTTTCGGAGACATGCGGGAAGCAGATCTAGCTATGTAGAAGATTATATACATACATACATACATATACATATACATACATATATATATATATTACCTATTGTGTTGAAATTTCATTTTATTGCAATGAATGTTATGGCAGGTGTTATGACTTCTTAGTAGTAAACTCTAACCAACCAAGGAGGCATCTTCATATGTTGATCTTGGAGTGTTTTATAATAGTTATGTGTTGCCTGAACCAGGGAAACATTTGAGATTGTGTAATGAATATGAAATATTATCTTTGAAATGAAATGAGAAAGTAGCCATTGCAATTAAAAGAACTCATCTTCGATTATCTCGAACTAGCCTTCAACCTTTTCCAAATCATGGAATGTGCATATGGTTTTTGCAATTTCGAGCCATCTTATATAAATACGCTCCCCCGCTGACCTGTCATTCCAGAACCAAATCAATAGTTCAAGCAAACTCAACTCCCGTTCTTTTGGAAATAATCAGACAATGCACAAGAGCGAAGATCATCTCCTAACCATCTAAGTGGATGGATTTTCTTATCATTTGTTCTAGGAGAACAAAACAAGATTTATATGCACAGTACAACATCATCAAAGATGACTGTGCCATATTACTCCTGTGTTTCTCATATATATTTCCAAAGATATATTACGGGCAAGATTTGATATTCGGTTATTTAACCATTAAAAAAGATACAATCAACATAGATTTAATTCCACGTGGATCCACTAAGTCTTATTTAATTAATCTTCTATTAATTAAATCTGTTAAATTATTTACCAAACATTCATATACTTATCTCATCACTATAACTATATTCTCAAACCATTTAAGAAAGATTTTCTTGTTTCAAAATCATATTAAATGAATCGAAACAAACGTCATTAAAAACATTGTTTACTATAAACCCGAACCCCTCATCCTTTGGTGTTAAGTATGGAAAGACCATATCCATACCACCATAATTAAGAAGGATTATCTATTAATTTCATAAACTTGACTTTCTTATGCAAAACTAAATCGTATAAGGAAATAATATTTTGAATTCATAAGTTCCATATACAATTCAATTAAGCAACGTTCTATAAACCCATTTCTTTTCCAAATTTCAAAATCTCTTTCCAAATTATAAACTATTTTACCAAATTCTTTTTATTACATAAAAACTTTTTTGATAAATAAGATTTATATTTATGACATCTTTCAAAACTAATTTAACTAACTTAAATCCCGTTATTAGATAAATTAATTAACCTAAAACACTATAAATAAATTGATTAATTAAATTTAAACATCGTTACTAAATAATCAATCAACTTGCAATAAAATTTAATAAAGTAATTAATAAATCTAAACCTTGTTAATAAAATAATTTATTAACTTTAAATATCCTTACTTAAAATAATTAATTAACTTGTAAACATCATTAATTATAAGATTAATTAGCTTAAGACAAACATTAAATTAAAAGAAAATTAGCTTAAACATTTTTAATTAAAATAATAATTAACTTAAACCGTCATATATAAAATAATATTAATTAACTTAAAACATTATTGTAAACATAAGTTAATTCTTATACCCATATCTTATCAAATTTAGAAAGAGGCTTAGTGATCTCAATGGTACTTAATCAAGCTACCATAGTATTTAGATCGACATTTATAGTCATAAATCAGGTATTTACATAAGCAACATGTATGTAAATAAAAACCATAATTTATCCATTGGTGGATAACATCTCAATATAACTCAATTGGTAGATAAATAAATATCCAAACTAACATAACAACAAAATGATGATTTATTCTGCTAAATAGATGTCCAATATAATCTACTCAACTTAACTACAACAGAATGGCATTTTGTTCTGCTAAAAAAACTTCAGGAATAAAATATAATTACTAAAAAACGTAATTATTGTGCATAGCCAGAATTATTTTACAATTATTTTATATTTTATGATTTTATGAATGTGTTCTACTAATCAATATGATCCTAGCCCTAGAAACCATGTCTCAATCGGATTATGTATGAATGAGTTATGAATTTACAAAGTTAAGTCTAAATTCAATTAAAACTTAATTTAACAAACCTTTATATATTATATACTAACACTCATACCCCAACCTATTAAGCCCAACAGGCCCAACAACCCATCCTATACTCCATCTCCCCCAAACTCTATGCACCAAGCTCAAGCATTTGGAAAACAATTTGGAACCAAAACAACTGGGCATGCACACGTGCATGTTCACGATCGATCAAGTCTGCCACCCAATGCAATGAATCCTCCAACCTACCTCACTTGCCATGCCGGCCTAAACAACCTAACAACCGATGCCACCCGACCCCTGAGGCGAAATCTGACCAAACACCCATTAAATTAAACGTGACTCGGAAACCTTTCTCGACCGTGATTATCCACCTACCACCACCACTAAAAACACCTACAACCCACGCCACCACTACTGGAAGCTCCTCCTTCGTTCTGCGCAACCCTAGCTCTGCCCTAGCCCAACTCGATCGTGCCTAACAACCTCTCCATGCCAAAACCTGATACTAAAACTCCATTATCCTTAACCCTAAACTGAGCTCTACACGACACCACCAGTAATAGAACCACTAGCGAATTACATCCAAGCTCCATCACCACCCAAGGTAGCTCCAGCTCCACTCGCCTCGCCCCAAACCACCATGATCACTAGAATTTGATTTTTGATCAAAATCTGATCATCTTCCAATCATTACACCATCTGACAACCTAAAATCCTACAACTAACTCTAAAAATCATGATTCGCATATACGAACATGATTGCAAAAGCCGTTCGTCATTCTTAATCAATGAAAAACCCATCAAAATAGATCACTTACTATACTTTACAAAATTCTCAAAATATACTCGACTAAAATCTAACAACTGTTTTTCTAAAGTATCTATGGACTATAACAATTAACTTTGTAGTTCATTGCATTAGCTAATTACTTACGGTTTTGAAAGTATCAATTTTTGAATGAGAGTGTGAGCTTTGGGCTTCAACTAAATAAAGAACAATATTTTTTATTTACAGTAATCATGTTATGTCCATTTCAAAGAAAATCTAACCAAATTTATAAAATTTTAACCCTACTACTTAAACATCATATACAATTTACGACCAAGCTAACATATAGATTTACACAATATTTATTTTCACAAAAATAATAAACAAGTTTTTGAATAGCTCACTTTTTCTCCCAATTTAATGGAAGTGCAAAAGATCTACGCTTTCTTCCCTAGTAATCATTCCCAAAATATTTTCATAACTAAATTTCAAAATTTAAGCTTCAAAGATCATATTTTTATTATTATTGAAACAAAGAGGATAAGGTTAAAATAGGCTAAAAAATGAGAATGAATAGTAAAATGGAAAATGAGATAAAACTTTACCTTTTATAATTGAACGCAAATGCTAAACGATTTAAATGCCCTTAATCACATTTCCTTCTAACCCATCCTTTAAACACCCCCTCCCCGTAAAAAGTACCAACCCATTGAATAAAATGGTGGAAATTAGAGAGGGTTCATGTACTTAAGTTGATTTCGTACTCAAGGCATCATGAAATGTCAATTCAACTCATATCCATCATTTCATATTTTCAATTCTAAGTATATTTTACATTGTTAATCTTTATTATTATTATATAATTATCTAACTTAAATTTTCAAACTAAAATATTTAAAACATTTAAATGTTGTAAAAAAATGTATACAAGAGTTCAACAATTTTCCACAACTAGTCACTCGATAAAAAGTCAAAAATCCAAAAAAGGGTTTTGGTCACGTTTCTAATTTTCATCGAACTACCTATTTTAGTAAACAAAATTTAAAAATGAATTTCTATTATTAGTTATAAATTAAAAGTGGGTAATTTAATTATTCAAACCATTAATCAAATATTTAAAATAAATTAAATATTCTCAAATTTGGGTTATAAAATTCCAAGTTGTTACATTAACGGTAAACAAATACTTCATCCCTAGGTAATGTTAAAATTAACTAATGTTGCAATAAAAGAAAGAAATTCTAACTAAAGTTAAAAATTAACATAAACATTAATATGTTAAAAGTAGCAATAAATGTTATGAAATAAATGTAATTAATTAAATTTATAAACATTAACATTGCTCTATAATTCAGAGTAATTAATGTTAGGTTAGATTGGTTAAAAATATAAAGAATAATGTATAAAAGGATTTAAATGTAAGCATAAAAAATGCACAAATGGATGGAATTGATTTATGCTTCTATAAATGCAAGCCTAACACCTCACTTTTATTCTCATATTTTTTGAATCAAGAAGCAAAGCTTTACCATTTTATTTTCTCCATAAAATCTAGGAAATATATTATTAATTGGCGATATGTGTATATATATATATATATATATTTGTGTGTTTGGAGAATGATGGAAAATAAAAGTGAAGAAGAATAAAGGGTGAATCAATTCTGCAAAGAAAAGGTAAATCTAAATCCAAATTCAAATTTAATTTAAATCACTTCGTAGATCTAAATTTTTAAAATGTATGTATATGTTTGCGATACGTATTCTATTAGGGAGTAAAGGGGAGTCAAATAGAAATAGTAGGCTTTAGATATTGAAATTTGGAAAGCTAAAATGATGAGTGGAATAATATATATTTTTATATAATATTAGATTTATATTGTTGTAATTCTATTCCTATATACCTAAAATGTAAATTTGAATTTAGCTAAATTTGTATATGAGAAATAAAAATATAAACCTTGATCTACCTACTCTATTATTGATCACTTGAATTATATATTGCATGAATGTAAATGTGGAAAATGATGGGTATTAATAGCCCCTGAATATAGTACATTGTAGTATTAGTTTCCGAAACTTATGATATATGTAATGATTCCATATTTTTAAATTTAAAATGACTTGTGCAAGTAAAACTGTAAATTGAGTGATAAATATGGCTTCTTTTTGGCGATTCGCAATTCCAGCTTTCTGACCCAGTCACGTTTGCTTTCACCTCTAATCTGTGGCCATAAAGAATTACAAGTCGCATAATCTGGATCGGTCTCTTACTCGCTCTATTGTTCCTTGCAACTCTGCTCCATTATCCAGTGTGGTGGCACCTCCTTCTTTTCACGTTACTTGTTCATCGTCGGTGCCTGCTGTTGTTTCCCCTTCAATTGCTATTCCGAAAATCGAAGCTCCCACTCCTAAGAATGAAAACATAAATCCTATCACCGGTCTTCTGTCAGTCTTGGACTTGCATTGGAACACTATGCCTTTGATTGGCAAACCTGCAAACTCTGGTGAGAACCCATTGTTGCCCTTCTTAGCTGTGGCTTGTGATAAACCTTGGTTGAGTACGACTGTTGCTTTGCATGTAGTAGTTGATAAGTGTTTATTTGAATCTGAGAATTCTGGTAATACTTGTGAAGCTTCGCCAGTTATGTCTGCAACGGGTGAGGCAATAGTAACTGGGGGTTTATACGCTTCTGATGTTGTGGCTGATGGGTTAACTTCATCTGACAATGGTCACTTACCAAACTGCTTAACTCCTGTTCGAACAAATGCCAAGATAAATGTCCCCGCCTCCAGTTTAAATCACTGCAGTTCTTTTCCACTTTCCCAGACTCCCTCTCCGTTAAAGGATGTCCTTAAGTGGACGTCATTGTTCTCCAAGTTGCTGAATAACGCTAGTGTGTACGCTCCCCGCTATTTTTAAATAGTAGAAAAAGAAGGTATTTTGATTCCGTTGTAGTAAGTGTTAGAGGCCGGTGTTGAATTTTTGAAGGATTATTTGGTGGGTTTTTTTCTCGATTACAATCCTACCTATATGCTTGTTATGGTGCGTTGCAACCAGGTATGGAAACCTAAAGGTGATTTGAGTGTTCATTATGATAATGCTATGTTCTACTTTAAATTCTCCCATAGTGATGAAATACAGCATATTCTTGAGTCTGACCCAATTCTCATTGATGGTAAACCTTTTATTATAACTACCTGGACTCTGTCGATTGATTGGGCAAAGGATCAGTTATTACCTATTCCTGTCTGGGCCATGAAAGTCGGGGGTAATTGATAGGATCGTGTAATATGGAATAGCTATATGGTTAATGTATATATGGTAAGTAAAAATCGCACCAAGATTTTATACTGGTTCGGATCACTTGTCCTATGTCCAGTCCCTAAGCTTCACTTAGGTATTTCACTAACTACAAAACCCTCACTTCACCCGGAGGAATAGGTTTACAATTTACCCGAACAACCGAACGGGATTTCTTTGCCTCAAACTACCTAAGAGGACTTCAAACCTCAATGCTAAACAAGTTTTGACTAGTTGTGTTCTTTATAACACGAATGAGTCTATTGTAGTACAATGTTCCTATAATCTTATCCTCAAGAATATGAAATATGTTTGTGAAGATTAAGGAATTATGAATTTGCTATGAATCAAATATATTAAATATAAACAGTGATTCAAGCAAAGAGAGTAGTGATTGCTTTGATAATGTTTAGAAAATATGATCAAGAAATAGATAGATTAGAGTAAGATAATTCGATGTCTTGAATGATGTTTGAATCATGTATTTATAGTTGTAAAAAGGATGCATGTATTGCCAAGGGTTGTAGATAAGAGAAGCTTCCATTTCTATTGAGGAATGGTCGCAACTCTTGGGAAGAAGAAGGTGTCCTTTCATGCAAAATTCGCAGGTTCAAATTCAGTCGACTGTGCAGGAATTTCAGTCGACTGAAATTATAGTAGGAATCTTTTTGGAAAATTTTCAGTCGACTGTGCAGAAAATTTAGTCGACTGAAACTGTGCATATTTGTACATGTTTGCCAGTTCAGTCGACTGGTAAATTTAGTTCAGTCGACTGACATATGAATTTATGCATTATGAAGAATTGAAGTATGCGTAGTGAAAAATTGAAGTATAATGAATGTGTTCTTGTGTTTGTGCAACTCTTGAGGATAGATTTTAACAAATAAACCTATATATATAAAAATCATACTTAAGTTTATATTTCATTGATCTTCCTCTATCTTGCATATATTTCTTCCTTTATACATTGTCATTGATCAAAAATCTTCGTGTATCAACATTCTCCCCCTTTTTGATTGATGACAATACTTGATTTTCTAAAGATATTTAAACTTTCTCCCCCTGAATGTGTACATCTATCTTCCCTACAAAAACAAAGTTAGTGCCATAGATTTTCTCCCCCTTTGTCATCGACAAAAAGGAAGTAATAACCGTAGTTGCATGGAATTAAAACAATCACTTTAACCAAGAATGAATCTTAGAATTGCATAAAAAAAATGCATCAAATATAATAGTTCAAATGTCATAGTTGCAAGAAACATAATAGAATAATAACTCAAATAAATTACTGATCCTTATCCCAATCGTAAGAACCTTCTCTGTCTCCTGGTTCTCTAATGACTGGTCCTCCTGTTGATGGTCGATATTGTCTTCCTCCTTGTCCACCACTAGCTCCGCTTGTGCTGCTACTGGTATGCTCCTCGGATGACGTCCATGTAAATGTTGGTGCAGGACGCTTGCCACGAGATGTTGAAGCGGTAGTAGTGCTTGAGCACGAGATAGCGTCCCAAAGCTTATTAAAAAATCCTTTGATTTTGTCAAGCTTATTATCCACCTTTTTAAGACGATTATCAAGAATTTGTTGATTTCTTGATAATATTTGTAAGGATTGGTTGGTAGAGTAGGTCGGGTCAACAAGACGAATTTCATCTTCTTGTTCGAAATGTTCTTCGTGTTGAGGTGGCGGAGTTTGTTGTTGTTGCTCTTGATGCCTAGCTTCCCATTCGGCAAGTGATATAAATCGAGGAGGTCTAGTAGGGAGTTGCATAAGGCTTATGGTCCGATGGTTTATTTGATGGACCATTGTGTTTTCTGAATCTGGCAATGGTGTATCAACATTGAGGAGAAGTCGCATGATATATTCTCCAAAGTAAATTGTGCGCATTTTACCATTATGAAACGAGAGAAACTCGTCAAGGATTAGTTGTACCCAATTGACTTTAATATTGCCAAAGATGGCATATAAAGCTCGGTAGTTAGTTGGGTAAACAATTTCATATGAACTCGTGCGTGGAGTGATCGTTCTCATTAGAGTTTTATGTAGAATTCTTGCTCGAGGTCGAAGAGAAGTAGATTTGAAATCTCGGAAATTTATATTATCATCCAAAAATTGGTGATTTATGTTATCACGAATTTGTGGATTGAACTCTATTTCTTCTAGTTTCCTTCCGATATTAGTTGACCCTAAAATGTGAGCTATTCAATCCAAAGAAAACCAAACCTTCTTTCCGCAGACCATGCTCCAAACACTGTCGTTTGGATTCCTTGGAGTTTGGTGTCCAAGATTGAGATTTGCGTAGAACAATTTGACCATAATATGATTTATGGCAATGTCATTCCGTTTCAAATCAAGAAGAGGAGTTATGCCTGCTCGATCAGTGAGCTCTGGGAAATTGTAGGTGTGAAGACTTTGGAAATCTACAAATGAATGCTCGAATATTCTTGAGTTCTTCATCTTGTTCCATCGGGAGATCGCGACTTCATCATATAGCCATTGAGCAATTTGAGCATCAATGGGCTCGGAGGATGAAGAGGATGAAGCTCTAGATCGTTTTGGTGCCATTTGCTTTTGATTTGAGGGAGATTGGAAGTATTTGAGATCTAGGGTTTTGGGGAAATTTGGGGAAGAAGATGTAAAAAGTGATTTTGGAAGTGAAAAACTGATGTAAATAAAGGGAATTTTACCTGGAAAAGGCCGTTCAGTCGACTGAAAATGTCTGTTCAGTCGACTGAATTGTAGACCGAAAGTTTGTAGGTTTGAATTCAGTCGACTGAACAGAGATTTAGTCGACTGAATATTTTCCCGAGAGTTTCTGTTAAGTTTCAGTCGACTGTGCAGAAATATTTAGTCGATTGAAAATATGGAAAAAATATTTTCTTTTTACATTCAGTCGACTGGGCTTGTAAGTTCAGTCGACTGAGTCATGTACTTTTGTCGTTTCAGGTTCTTTTTGAATTTAAACAATTTATTTTAAGAAAAAATAGTTACAAATAATATATTTCAAATTGAATTATTTCTTTTGAGAAGGACTTGGATTCTTCTTTCCTTCATTCTTCATGTAATTTCTATCCCATGAATTCGGACTATATTGTGGTGTCTTAGGAGACATCCATGGATTGACGGGATCGTTTGGTGTACGATAAGATGAAGATGGATCAAATGAACTGACGGGTCGAGGTAGGGGCTCAGCCACTTCGTTCTTCTTTGATCCACAGAAACGTAAGCCAATTTGCTCTAGAAAGTTCAAACGTCTAGCTGTAATCTTTTGCTCGAAGTATAGTTCTCGTTGAAGGTCAATCTGTTGTTGTCGAAAGTGATGAATCTCATCAATCTTTCTTTTCGTGTCCGGAGAAATAAAAAGTCCGCGCTTAGCCTTCTTGGTTTCTGGAGTGTAACCAGTATGATAATTTTTCCAATTATACATCGGCTCATGTGGTGGTGTTGGTGTGGGAAATTTTGGTGATGTTGGAGAGTTTTTGCTTGACGATGTGATGTTGATTGGAGAGTAGGAGTTGTTAGACGACATTTTGAGTTTGTTAAGTTTTTTAATTGTAAAATTTAGATGTTTTAAAAACTAAATTTGTTTAAGAATTTATAATAGAATTTGACTAAACAATTAATGGTTATTGTTTAGCTAAGATTTGTAACCACATAAATATTCAATGATTAAGGAAAACTTTGTTAAAAATGTAAGGATGTTATTAATAAATCAGTTAAAAAAATGTGAGGATTATAATATAGCTGAAAATAACTCTTGATTTATATTCAGTCGACTGAAAAAAAAATTAGTCGACTGAAATATGTATATATCTATTGTAAATTTAATTGATATCTTTAAAGGATATTATCCCTAATTCTCGTCGAAGTTTTATGAAGGAATTTTCTAATAAGGGTTTAGTAAATATATCGGCAATTTGATTTTCGGTAGAAATATGTTCTAGATTAATTATACCTTTTTCGATATTGTCACGTAAAAAATGGTGACGAATATCTATATGTTTTGTACGAGAGAACTGGATTTTTAGATAAGTTTATTGTACTAGTGTTATCACAATATATTGTAGAATTTGTTAAATTTATATTAAAATCTTTGAGTGTTTGTTTCATGTATATAACTTGAGTACAAGCTAATGCGGCTGATATATATTCTGCTTCGCAGGTGGAAAGAGAGACGCAATTTTGTTTCTTACTAAACCATGATACAAGTGATTTTCCAATAAAATGACATGTACCACTTGTACTTTTTCTATCTGTTCGAGATCCACCAAAATCAGCATCACTGAATGATACTAATTCAAATGTACACTCTTTTGGATAAAAAAGTCCAAATTCTTTAGTGTAGTTAAGATATCGTATAATTCGTTTAACTGCTCTTAAATGTGATTCTTTAGGATTAGATTGAAAACGTGCACATAAGCATACACTCATCATTATGTCTGGTCTACTTGCGGTTAAGTAAAGTAAGGAGCCTATCATACTTCTATATAATTTTTGATCTACACTTTTGCCATTTTCATCTCGATCGAGATGAGTAGTAGTACTCATAGGAGTAGGTTTAGCTGAAGTGTTTTCCATTCCAAAACGTTTAATTAAGTTTGTACAATATTTCACTTGGTTTATAAAAATTCCATTTGATAATTGTTTTATTTGAAGTCCAAGAAAGTATGATAATTCTCCCATATGAGACATCTCAAACTCTTTAGTCATTATATTTGAAAATTCTTTGCATAAATTTTCATTTGTTGATCCAAATATAATATCATCTACATATATTTGAATTATTAAAATGTCTTTTGAAGTATCTTTAATAAAGAGTGTTTGATCGACTTTTCCAATTTTAAATCCCGAATTTAATAAATAACTTTTAAGTCTTTCATACCAAGCACGAGGTGTTTGTTTAAGACCATATAGTGCTTTCTTTAATTTATAGACATGATCTGGATATTTTTCGTGTATAAATAAAGGAGGTTGTTCTACATATACATTTTCTTTGATAAAACCATTTAAAAATGCACTTTTCACATCCATCTGATAGAGTTTGAAATTGTGAAAACACGCAAAAGCTAAAAGTATACGAATTGCTTCAAGTCTTGCGACGGGAGCAAATGTTTCTTCAAAATCAATACCTTCCTCTTGATTATATCCTTGTGCTACTAGTCTAGCTTTATTTCTTGTTATATTACCTAATTCATCTACTTTATTTTTGTAAATCCATTTTGTTCCTATTACTGATTGATTATTAGGACGGGGAACTAATTTCCAAACGTCGTTACGTTCAAATTGATTTAATTCTTCTTGCATAGCAATAATCCAATAATCATCTGTTGATGCTTCTTTAGGATTTTTAGGTTCTGTTGATGAAATAAACGCTACATGACCCATTTGATTTAGTTGATTTCTTGTTCTAACTTGAGAATTTATTTCTCCTATAATATTTTGAGTTGGATGATCTCGTAATATTCTAGGAGGGGATCTTAAATTATTATTTTCAAGATTTGTTTCTTCTATATTTATTAATTCTTCATCATCTTTTATACTTAAATTTCTATTAAAATTTTCATCAAAAGATATATGTAAGGTTTCTTCAATTATGTTTGTATGTTTATTAAATACTCGATATGCTTTACTTCGTTCTGAGTATCCTACGAAAACTCCTTCGTTAGCTTTTGGATCGAATTTTCCTAATTGATCTTTTGTATTTACAATGAAACATTTTGATCCAAATACTCTAAAATACGATATATTTGGCTTTTTGTTATTAAATAGTTCATAAGAAGTATTTTTAGTTAGTGGTCTAATTGATATTCTATTTAATACATAACATGCAGTAGCAACGGCTTCTGCCCAAAAATGTTTTGGTAAGGAACATCCATTTAATAATGTTCTTGCGCATTCTTGTAATGTTCTATTCTTTCTTTCTACAACTCCATTTTGTTGAGGAGTTCTAGGAAATGAAAAATTATGATTTATTCCTTTCTTTTTACAAAAAGTTCCAAAATCCTCGTTTTCGAATTCTCCTCCATGATCGCTTCGAATATTTTTAATTTTTAAGTCTTTAGCATTTTGAATTCTTTTGACAAATGTTTTAAAATTTTCAAAAGTATCACTTTTATTTTTCATAAAAATAGTCCATGTATATCTTGAGAAATCATCAACTATTACAAATACGTATCGATTATGATTAATGGATTGAACTTGTGTTGGTCCAAATAAATCCATATGAAGTAATTCTAATGGTTGTGAAGTCGAAATAATTTTCTTAGATTTGGAAGATGATTTTGTTAATTTACCTTTTTGGCAATCATCACAAAGATTATTTATTTTAAAGTTTATCTTGGGTAGACCTCTTACTAAATCATTTTTAGAAAGTTTTCTAATAGTTTTAAAATTTATATGACAAAATCTTTTGTGCCATAACCAAGGATCATTGTCTTTGGCAAGTAGACACATACTTGTATTATGATTAATATTCATATTTAAAACGTAAATATTTATATCTCTATTTCCTTCAAAAACAAGATTTTGGTTTTGATCAAAAATACTACATTTATTATCCGAAAAAATTATTTTAAAGCCTTTGTCACATAGTTGACTTATGCTAAGAAGATTATGTTTTAAATTTTTAACTAATGAAACATTTGTTATAAAAGGTAATTTTGATGTACCGTAATTGTTCACATCTCCTTTGCCAATGATATAGCCTTTTGAATTGTCTCCGAAGGTAACCGAGCCACCATCAAAGTATGTTATGTTTGTAAGCATATCTTTGTCTCCGGTCATGTGTTTTGAACAACCACTATCTAATATCCATTTTTTCTTTTTGAGTGGGACCTGAAAATAGATATGAAATTATTGGTACCCACCTTTTAATAGGGTCCTAAAGAAAAATTAGAGTTTAGGAAACCAAACCCAATTTGGTTTAGTATCCTTTTTATAGATATAGTTTTTATTATGGTGAACATTATCTATAAATGTTTTAATATATTTATTCCTAATTAGTTAGTCTTTGGAATCCAAATTTTGACTATCTTGGTTTCTACTTTTGTTTGAATAGATTCTTGAAGTAATATTTGTTGTTTTGAATTTTTAAAATTTTTATTTTTAGAAATTTTTACTTCCTTTTTATATCCTAATCCATGTTTGTTTGAAGAGGATTGAGAGTTTTCTAAAATTTTAGATAAATTTTCTCTTCCTTTATTAAAGTTAGAAACATTTTTAGTAATGTTATCTAATCTAGCTTGAAGACCATTGTTTTCTAACTCAACTTGTCTAATTTTTGTTTTTAACTCATGATTTTCAGAAGTAATTATATCATTCTTAGTCTTTTGAGTTTCAATTTCTTGACTTAAAAGTGATAATTGAGTTTCTGAGTTTGAATAAGATTCTTGAACTTTTTCAAGTTCTTCTTCAAGAATTTTCTTTTCATCATGTAACATATCTCTTTCAAACTCAGCTTTGTTTTGATTTTCACGAATTTTCTTAATTTTCTTTTTAAGACTTTTTATTGTGCTTAAAAGTTCAGTGTTTACTTCAATAAAATCATCGAAAGTTAAATTGCTTACCTCAGACTCTTGAGCCATGAAGCATACATTTGCTTGTTCATTGTCGCTATCACTATCACTTTCAGATGAAGATGAATCTGAATCGTCCCATGTTACAGAGAATGCCTTCTTTTTGAATTTATCCTTTTTGTTTTTGTTGTTGAAACTTTTCTGATTTTCCTTCTTTTGTTCTTGGCAATCCTTTTGCATGTGTCCTTTCTTGTGACAATTAAAGCATTCTATATTTGAGGAAGGAGGTTTACTCATGAAATTCTTTTTGAATCCGTTTTTGTTCCCTTTTCTAAATTTTAAGAATTTTTTGAAATTCTTGGCTATGAATGCTAAATCCTCATCTTCCGATTCTGAATCTTCTTTTTCCGCGTGAAAAGCAACATTCTTTCTTTCTTGAGCTTGATCTTTCTTAGCTTGCATATTAACTTCATATGACATGAGATTTCCAATTAATTCTTCTGGCTTCATTGAAGATAGATCGTTTGCTTCCTCGATTGCTAGCACCTTTCTTTCCCATTCATCAGTGAGTGAATTTAGAACTTTAGATACAATATCGAAATCCGTAAACTTTTCTCCAATCCGATTAAGGCATGATGAATGTCTTGAAATCTTGAATACATGTCATTGATGGATTCATTTTGTCGCATTCTAAAGTTTTGGAATTGATTCTTTAACATGGAGATCTTTGTTTGTTTGACCTTGTTAGTGCCTTCGTGTATGGTTCTAAGTGTCTCCCATATCTGATGTGCAGTAGTACATATGCTAACTCGGTTGAATTCATTTCTATCCAAGGCGCAAAATAGCATATTCATTGCTTTGGCATTTGCACTAGCTTCATTCTTCTGAGTTTGTGTCCATGTAGGATAGTCGGTAGTGGGTACAACGAACTCTACTTGAGTGGCGTTCCATGCTTCGAAGCTAGTTGCTTGCATATAAATCCTCATCCTTGTAGCCCAATAGTTATAGTTAAGTCCATTGAAAAGAGGGGGTCTTTGAGTAGATTGTCCTTCGGCAAATGTAGAGTTATAGGAAGAAGTTGTACTTGTACTTGCGTTATTTTCCATATTATTAATATGTCTAATAATGGTGTTATGGTTATAGGATGACCAGGCTTTGATGCCAATTGAAAGTCGGGGGTAATTGATAGGATCGTGTAATATGGAATAGCTATATGGTTAATGTATATATGGTAAGTAAAAATCGCACCAAGATTTTATACTGGTTCGGATCACTTGTCCTACGTCCAGTCCCTAAGCTTCACTTAGGTATTTCACTAACTACAAAACCCTCACTTCACCCGGAGGAATAGGTTTACAATTTACCCGAACAACCGAACAGGATTTCTTTGCCTCAAACTACCTAAGAGGACTTCAAACCTCAATGCTAAACAAGTTTTGACTAGTTGTGTTCTTTATAACACGAATGAGTCTATTGTAGTACAATGTTCCTATAATCTTATCCTCAAGAGTATGAAATATGTTTGTGAAGATTAAGGAATTATGAATTTGCTATGAATCAAATATATTAAATATAAAAAGTGATTCAAGCAAAGAGAGTAGTGATTGCTTTGATAATGTTTAGAAAATATGATCAAGAAATAGATAGATTAGAGTAAGATAATTCGATGTCTTGAATGATGTTTGAATCATGTATTTATAGTTGTAAAAAGGATGCATGTATTGCCAAGGGTTGTAGATAAGAGAAGCTTCCATTTCTATTGAGGAATGGTCGCAACTCTTGGGAAGAAGAAGGTGTCCTTTCATGCAAAATTCGCAGGTTCAAATTCAGTCGACTGTGCAGGAATTTCAGTCGACTGAAATTATAGTAGGAATCTTTCTGGAAAATTTTCAGTCGACTGTGCAGAAAATTTAGTCGACTGAAACTGTGCATATTTGTACATGTTTGCCAGTTCAGTCGACTGGTAAATTTAGTTCAGTCGACTGACATATGAATTTATGCATTATGAAGAATTTAAGTATGCGTAGTGAAAAATTGAAGTATAATGAATGTGTTCTTGTGTTTGTGCAACTCTTGAGGATAGATTTTAACAAATAAACCTATATATATAAAAATCATACTTAAGTTTATATTTCATTGATCTTCCTCTATCTTGCATAAATTTCTTCCTTTATACATTGTCATTGATCAAAAATCTTCGTGTATCAACAGGCCATTTTTCTCGTATTCCATCTGTTCTTCAGCCTCTGATCGGAATTGATTGGCTAGCAGGCCTTGTTGGAAGCTGATATGTTATGATACTAATATTATAGCCAGGAAGAGACTGGTTTATGCAAAAGCCTTGATCGAAATAACACCTGCCAAAACTTTACATTCTGTGTTGATAGTCTAACTTGCTGATGGCTTTATTGCTGAGGTCAGAGTTCGCTACAGTTGGAAGCCGAAGATATGCACGTCCTATCAGTCTTTTAGGCACCTTTCCAGTGCTTTTCCTTGTTCTACCTCTACAGTGCCTTTATTTGTTCGGGTTCCGCTACCTCGACCTCCTGTCAAGAAGTGGGTCTCGAAGGTTGCTCCTTCCCCTTCTAGTTCCCCTCTAGATGATGCTTCTGTTAGTGTTGCTCCTTCGGTTGACACTTTTGTTTGTCTGGCCCAGCCTGATATTGCTCTTTCTATCCATGTTCTTGTCTGTCCGACCAAGCCGGATTTTGATACTTCTGCAATTGCTCCTTCTGTTGTTGCGCCTACTAGTCCAGCCCTGCCTGATAGTGCAAAGTCGACCAATTCTATTTATTGGAATACTGAGGAGCAGGCCTGGATTCATGATCCTTTGAAAATGTTTTACTCGCCTGAGTCTGACACTTATTATTCCTTTATCAATGAGGTTATGGGTGAGAATTGTTCTCTTTTTTACCATATTGATGGTGAGGGTATCTCCCTTACTAGGGTTGGTGAAATTGATGATGTGAATAAAATTAAGTTTTATGACGTTACTTCGGATAGGAAATTTATATACCCTCCTTCGTCTGAAGGTTATGACTCAAATCTGGCTGCTCATTTCTCTAGATAAGTGAATGTTACTGGCCCGTCGTCTGATGTTGTCAATGGAAGTCCTCCCTTGGAGGGCTCGTAGTAGTTATTTGTTAGTAGCATAGGCCTTTTTGCCTATCTTCTGTGCTTTATTTTTCTTTGTTGTTTGAGCTCGCCCCTTTTAGCTGTTAAGTGCATGTGCAGAACACCTACTTTCCCATTATATATATAGTGGCACGGCCCATTGTAAAGCCGGTTGGCTTTGCTATAAAAATGTAAATTGAGCTATCATAGTAAATTTTAGTGATTTAAGCATTATTTTAATTTATCGAACTATATAACATGTTGTAATGTGAATTTCTATAGTTTATCAAGTTTCAGATTTGTAAATAAAAATGTAGTGATTAAAATAGCAAGGAATACACCTAAAAAGAAAAATATGTACAAAATAGGGATACTTATCATAATTTATACTATATATTTCAATAATTATGACGAGATAGTTCATTGTAATTCCAAACATAACATAAATTCCCCTTTTGGATAAGATATAGAAATTCACAGTGTTAAACATACCATTTGGGAGAGATGTAATTCCAATGTATAAAAATATAGAAATCACTAACGATAAAGTAAAAAATTATAATGTAATAAAAATGGTCTAAGAAAATATTATACGCTATAAGTAAAATGGAAGTGAAATAAAAGAAGTGAAAAGATAGACAAGTCATAATTTAAAATAAAAAGGGTAGAGATAGTCCGTTGGAACAAGGTAGGGAATTAAAGGTTAAAAATGAATAAAAATAGAAAGTAAAATAGTAGGAAAAAAAGGAAGTAAACAAGACATGATATTTAAATCTTTTTAAAAGAAATCGGCAAATGACCACAAACTAAATAAGATGTAAACGCATAAAGAAATAGAGAAATACTATTAACAGTAAAATGTAGAGGCATAATAATTAAACAAGAATGAATGAAGATATATATATATATCACACGTAGCCTCAAGTATGCATCTATAGAAGTCTACCCGCCGCAAGGGGCCAGTAACAGTTGTGTATACAATATACTGATGTGGGACATATCCAACTATAGAATCTATGGAATTCTATATGCTTGCATATAGGTGAAGGAATACCTTCAGTAGAGTCTTCTTCAATAAGTTAGAGGCGTATTGTCTTGATTGTGTTAGGAAATCTAAATAGGATGGCGAGTGGCTCGATGTTATGTCAGCATGTGTTGGTACCAACCTAGAACGTGGAGTTGTATATAGGTTGAGTACGTCATTGGTCCTGCATGATCAATGGGGAAGACATGGTTACACCTAATAGGCTATACTTCCTACTATAATAGAACATGTTAGATCATGCACATAGTTTTTTGCTAGTTTTTTTGTTAAGGCAAGGCTAGTTAACCCGTAAAAGATATCTTTCAAAAATGAATGGGTTAGTCCAAGTAGCCGAGTCCTCTATAGTCCGTGGATCTGAGTCCATAATAAGAAGCAGACAAGTAGTAAATTCCTAAACCGAAATGGAATATGGCTAAATTATAGTGACATCGTTATTAGGCACTCTAGGAGTTCGTTGGTATACACGATGACGAGGAAGTAATATTGTGTTCGTGATGGATCCTGATGGAGTGACGGGTCATGGGTACTAGCAGGGATGGTATATTGGTCCAAAATAGGAATGTGGTACTTACACACACACATATATACATACATACATATATATATGGTCTACTTCAGGTAGATTGGGCATATCGTACGTGGAGTCGAGGCGGCTAAGTAAAATGAAAAGACATAATATGTAGCGGAAGACAATCGGCATAGATTAGTTATGTGTAAAATGTGTAATTCCCCAGTCACCAGAACGTTGTTTTAACCCCCTCCTCATTACAACCCATAGGATATCTTAAGAGGGACAGGTACTGGTGCAAGGTGGGAAAAATGGAAGGACATGTTTCCTAATGCATGCTCGGCATTGACAGGGACATTAGATATTAGAAGCGTCAATCTTGGCTAGTAACTATATGTTATATTATACTTTACCATTCAGCTGTGAGTTATATTGATGGTGCTTTAATATAAATTTATTTATTTAACTGCAGGATACAAAACTAACGATCCGTATCTTAATGGACTTGGAATTTCGATTTAGCAAAAATTCAAACCCACTAGGGTGCGGGTTGTTACAAATACGTTCTGAATATTTCTCCACTAATCGTTAAATATGCATTGATTATTCGTCCATATCTCAAATTTTCTTACTCTTTATATGAAAATATGCTTCATACCTGTACTACGCGTTAAAGTTGCAAAAGATGGATACATGGAAATTTACTTTTCAAATTATGGATTTTGAAACAATTTGGCGAACAATAAGCCATTGAACCAGACTGTTAAAAGAATGGAAACTAATTCCACAACGACTTGGCATTTTAAAAATTAAACTACTTAAAATATGGAACTCCTCTATACAAAGATATATTATTTCAGTCTTCACACATCCATAACTATGTAAAATGTGTTACTCTATGGATGCTAAATTGATAGAGTTAGAAATTTCAATGGTCAACAATTGTATATACAAATTTTAAAGCTTCCTTTCTAAAGTATTACAACGGTCCATATTTTTACATATTGGCAGATCATAAAATATTATTTTCATAACCGAATTAGGTCGGATTAGGCTATAACCTTGGGGATGTTGAGTATTGGCATTTTCGACCCCTAAAATTATTTTTGACGTTTTGAATCTGAAAATTTATAATGGCTACAACTTTTGGAAGATGCTGAATTTAGGTCTAAAAATGAAAGATGTGATGGTTTCCCTTGTTACAGATTGATCATAATAGTTTTTTAGCCTTACGATTTAGGAAATATGCCATATGTAGTTAGACCGTTTTAGGACAGATTAGCGGGTAATTAGACTAAGCTCATAATTCTTCCTAACCCATTTGTAGATTTGAGCTAATTACAGTTGATAGGACAACCCCTAATCATTTTGCCACTTCCCAAGAGCTATCTATAAACTCCATTAATCAATTCTTTGCAAAACCTCTTATATCCTTACTATTTAGAGCCTAATCAAGCAAAGAAAGGGTAATTAAAAAAGAAATAGCAAGGGACTCTTAGGATTTCAAAAATTACCGCTTTAGGATTCGTGCTTGGCTATTCATGGTAGTTTTACCATGTTTTTAGTGAAATTTGGTATCTTTGTGAGTTATCTCTCACCACTTTTTAATGTTTTTAAATAATAAACTTGTGTTTTTGAAATGTGTTCCAAGTTAAAAACAAGATCTTTAAATGGTTTAACTTACGAAAGTTTTATAGACGAATTTAAATGTTTTTAAGTCATTTCATGATTTGATATGGATTCCATTCATTATTATATCATATAGATATTAGATTTGATTGTGGCTTGATATGATTCTTATATTGTGTGGATGTATTATTCAATTTAGTGTTTTTCTGTGTGGTTTGCTTAGGATAGGATATGGTGATCATTAAGCATTTTCGTCGATGGATTGGCATTAGTAAGATTGAAGGTGTATCAATAGATTTTGGAATTTTCATTTTGATTGGAGTAGAAAATTGTTTAACAACCAATGTAAAAAGGAGCAAAATGACTTAGGGAAAATTCTAGTAACAATTGGAATCGACTGACCCCATGGGACGACATTGAACAATGGAAAAAGGGCTAAGTGCAAAAGTGTGAGAGTGTGTGAAGTTTTTGGTAGAAGTTGAGTTGCTTTAGATATTCTAGCACATGGCTTCGGGCTTGGTAGAGGAATACTTCAACGAAACTAGATAAGTATGTTGGGTGATGGATCGACGTCGATCCATCACCACTGAATGATCTTGGCCATTGATCTTTGCTACACCTAAATGACCTCAAACTTTGCAAAGACAAAGAGCATGATGAGTGGAAGCTTCACGGTAACACTCGATATTTTGGAGTGCTATAATATGTTAAACAAGATTAATAAATTTTTATTAAGTAATAATTAAGGTAATTTAATTGAGAAAATCACTTGAGGAAAATTAGATTAATTATGTGTGAAACATCTTAAATAATAATTGAACGGATCAAGAGTGATGGATGCAATTAAATTTGGAAATAAAAGAGAGGAATAGTAAATTTTGAATGTAAAATAAGGGGATCACGTATTAAGAGAAATATATTAATGAGATTAGGCAAGAGGAATTTTATTCCAAGCCAAAATCACTAATATATAACCTTGCCAATTCAAACATCCCTTCTCTTCCTTACATTCAATTTCATTCAAAACCAAAACTAAACCTACAAACATCAAGGCCAGCCACCATTACAAGGTAAGGAATGAGGGAAATCAAATCTGAAGAGAAGCTTTCATTTCTAAGGAAAAGAGAAGAAATTTAATCAAGTCTTCAGAGCTTAAGTGAGTAATTCTTTCTCTAAATTCTTCCAAACCCGATTGGGTTTGGATTAGGGATAATTGTTCCATTTTAAGATTGTTAAACATGTTCAATGCTTAGAGATGATTTTATATGTGTTTAATGATTTAAATGACTATAATTTGGTCATGTTTTAGGGTAAAAAATGATTTTTAGTCTTCTCCAAATGTCAAAAATTTTAATATAATGTTTTTGATATTAAAATAGAGAACGGTTTTAATTTTGGTAATTTTGAATGTAGAAATAATTGATTTTGAATTTTCTACGTAGAAAATGGCTATTTTTTATTATAAATTAATATTTAAAATTATTAAATTTAAATGTTTTGTTTCGAAATTTTTAATAATGGCAGAAGAAGTTTTAGAACTTTGGTGAATTTTTGGAAATTTTCACATGAATTTTCGAATTAATATGACATAATTGGTGAAGAAAACATTAATTTAATTAACGAAAACTAATTAAGGAAGAGACTAATTAAAGGGGTAATTTTTTTGGATTGTTTGAAGAATACTATTATAAGTTAAAAGCAACCAGTTAATAAATGACATGTGTACAAGTTAAGTTACAAGTTACTATTTATTAAGGAAAATATCATTTTCGATTTAATTATGGATATACCACTATAACATGCGATAACTTGGTTTTATCAACCTTTGATAGCTTTAAGAAATAATGCATGTGATAGTCAACTTTCAATAGCCCTAAAACTTTGGCACGTGATAGCTTATAAAAGCTCAATATGCAATAGCTCTAAAATTATAACATGTGATAACTCTGGAAGTTTAACATGCGATACCTTTAAAAGTTGACATTAGATAGCATTTGATTCTGAACTTATAATAGCATTAATTAGTCAGCAATCATGGATCTAAAGTTTAACATGCGATAGCTATAAAGACTTAACCTTTGATAACTTTGAAAGCTGAAGTATGATAGGTCAAGGTGCGCTGGCTTTATGATGTAATAGCTTCAAACTTTTTTCAACATATGATAGCCTTGTGATGTGATAACTTCAAGATGCGATAACATTGATATGCGATAGGTTGACATAGATAGCCTTAATTTGCAATAGCTTTAGCATGTGATTCTTAAGTAAAATAAGAAAACACTTAATGGCATTTCAAAAGCCAGTTTATAAATGGTTGAATGAGAATTTCATAGGGATGAAAATAAGATGGAAAGATAACGTTGATGAGATTTTTTGTCACATAAACACTCAAGTATTTCTTACGAAGTAATCGCGACGCTAAATGCTTTCACGATATAAATCAATAAAATTAAGTGAGATAACTTTGCCTTAAAGAGGAGTTGTTATATTGTAAAGTGTAAAATAATAAAAAAAATCAATTAGTTATCTAGGTATTCGAGTTGATCGATAAAAATAAAGCTACAAAACAAATTACTGGAAATAGTGGACGAACATAGAGAATTTACATGGTTCGCATGTTAAGGAATCCTACGTCCATGTGAAAAAATATCACTTTCTTCCTTTTATATTCTTAGTACAAACAAATAATGGTAGAGAGCATAGAGTTCTTTATTTTCCATGCTTAAAAAGAGTAAGGTGAAAAAAGGATCCTCTCTCTACTATAGTGCCTTCTCCATTTATAGTGCAAAGATGCACATGGATCGTCAATATCATTCCACTACTCTTTCAATTTCCCCATTGGATTGTGTCATGTGTCATCCACCCATCTCGTTTATTCGATGTGTGTGGATTGTCGACGTCTCTTTGGCGGGAAATTGCATTTTGAGCTGTTGAAATTTTAGTTCAGGCCGAAAACTTGAAATTGTAATGGGTGTGTTTGAAATTGAGGAGGGAAATCCAATGTTTTGAGTAGATTACATGTCTTGGATTCTACATAGTGCTTATGCTTATATTTCTGCCCCTACAGGTGCATGGTATTGTTATGGGTGATGCCCTTCTTCTTAAAGAGAGTTCACACCTTCATTGATATTTTAGGACTCTGCTTCGCTTCAGTGAATGTTGTGATGCCATATTGAATCAGTACTGCACTGACATTTCTGATGTTGTAATGCACCGTCTATTCTATGGTGTAACATATAATGATTTAGGGATGGCTGAAGTTGGGCTTTATTGTTTTGTAGGAGAGATCGAGCTGCCATTTTCAATGGTTGTTGCCTTATATGATTCTGTTCTAATATGCTCTCTATCATTGGAGGCCTACATCCTTGCTTTTATCTTTGAATCAAGTCTCATGATTCTATGGATGAGGTTGGGTCTTCTTGGTAGTAGGGGCAATCTCTTTCCTTGTTCCATCCCATGAGCTTTTGGGTTTTGGGGTCAAAGTTTGCAGAATTACAGTCGGTCTTTTTTAATTTGATATCGATGTTGGATTGCGACGCTATTTGGTTACATCAAGATGGCAGCAGTTTCTCATTGTCCTTTCATACCAATCATGGTGCAGACCTGCCTCTATTAGTTAATAGTTCAAGAGTGCGGCGCATTCCCATTAGCATGCAAACACTTAAGAGGATGTGCGGTAGTATTACATTACTAGGTTAGACTTTTTTGGATTAGCCTTATATCTTATAGGGGTTTTCGGTTTTTGGTATAGAATTACAATGTCGAATTTATATTTAATGGAGAGCGCAGTTGTATTTCTGTCTTTGGGGCTTAGGCGCAATATCACATGGGTTTTGTCATCGCATCCTTTTCAAAGCTTGCATTATATTATGGGTGCAGTTTATAAGGCTCGTCGTAGCTATAGATTCTTTCTATGTGGTACCATCTAGACTTAGTCTTTACTTCTTTCCTTCCGCCTAATCTTATTTGCGAAGGCAGTTCCTTCGGTTTAGTATTTGTATCGAGCTTTCCCTGACAATATTCGAGAAATATGAGTGTAACACTTACCCCCAAGTCTGTAGTGATCGTAGATGGATGCAGACTTGCCTCTTTTTTTTATATTTTCCCATAAAGTATATCTTCCATTTTTTCTTTCCTTTCATTTCAATAGAAAAAAATATCTTTATAGTCGTTTTGCATTTAATGCACAAGCACACATGTCACCTCTTTATTAGCCGATTTTATGAAATATTATAGACACTGCCTTTTCATATCCTATGGAAATTGACCATGATCCCTAGGCTTATCTTGCTTGTCATTAATCAGCAAACATTTGGGAGATTTTCCACCATTCTGATTGTATGGTTGTGATTTTTGTTGAGCTAAGTATACTTTTCTCTTCTACTTCCTCTTGTTCTTTTACGCCTTATTCTAAGGAGAAAGCAAAGGAAAGAAAGAAACATAAATCCTTATCAACTATTTGATTTTTCCAAATCTTGTTTCCTTTTCGATATAAAGTAAGGATCTATTTCTTTTGTAGCTTCCTTTGTATTTTAGTAATTTTTAACAAGTAAGCTTAAGATTTTGACATGTCCTCTTCTTCCTCTTCTCCCTTGTCTTTACCCTCTAGGATAACTCAATTAAAAGACATTGAGGGTATCTTCAACTATTTTGGGTTCGAAGGTTACAAGGTAAGGGTTTCGAATTCTCATGATTGCATTCACACTCCCTCTGATGGGTTTATCTCTCTCACCCCTAAGCATATACTTTTTGTACCAAAAATGGGCACAACACTCTATGGGTGTAATTGAAGAGATTAGAATGAAGAAGTAAAATGTTAAATGAGGCTAATTTAACAATCACACCAAGAAAATAAGCAGTATAGAAAGAAAATAAGAATTTATAATGGTTCGGCGGTATATCCAACGTCCACTTTGAAGGATTTGATGTTTATTACTGATTAGAAACTGAATTATAACAGTGCAACGACTAACACTGGAATTTCAATAGAGTTTTACCCGAGTAGCAGCATAAAAGTACCTTTTTAGTTGCAACAAGGGTGTTATTTATAGGTGTGAAGCTGGAAATTTCTACCTCGAATCTTGGAATACCTTTTCTCAATCCTAGGTGGGACCACACAATCGATCTGGAGCCGTTTCGGATCAATCCCTGATCGATCCACATTGCTTTCATATCGATCGAAAGTTGCTTTAATTAAGCTGCAATCGATCGTGGGTGCTCTAAGATGATATGCAACCTTTTGTGAAAATCTCATTGTATTTGGATTTGTGGTTGTGAAGATATTGATCGATCAAAGTTGCAAATATGGAGTGGTCGAAGCTTTCGTATCGATACCTTCATATCGATCTCTTCGTGTCGATGATGTGGCATGCGCGCTTTGTGGAGATCCATACTTTGTGCATACGGACAGCTTCTTTTGGGTTGACCGCTTCTTTCATATCCATCTGATACCTTTCTTCTCGTATCGATGCCTTGCCATCGTCTTTGTATCGATTGTACGCTATGTTATTCGTGTCGATCAAGTAGGTGATCGACATGAGAAATGCAGTTGTTGGTATCGATCAAGGAAGTGTCGAAGTCCATTGTTATATGCTTGAACCATATGGATAGAATGATGGATGCCGAGTGATGGAGTTACCATATCGATGTTGATGGATACGAAATGATGGATACAGATGGATGGATATGAAATGATGGATACGAGATGGGCATGCTTGATATGGATCTTGATTGTTCCATAACTCGAGCATACAAACTCTGATTGACCTGAAATTTGGAATGTCGCCTTGCATAGCTCTGCTTGTCATATTATGCTAACTGTGGCTCGATCCGAACTCGAACCAAGTTTTCCTGTATCCATTGTGAATCTACAGATAATTGATTTCTAGAGCAGACTATCTTCTGTCTCTAGTCAAGTCCTTGATATTACGGCCTTGCCAAAAGGCAGGATAACATTTTCCCTCCACCTAAAGTATGTACTTTGTGAACATGACATGCTTTGAAAAGATGCAATCTTCATTCTGAAAAGGCTCTATTCGATTTACTGAACAGTTGTCGTCCTTTCATCTAGAGATGCAACCCTTGGTTGATTCAGTTGTATAAATATTGCGTTACAGACTGCTAATGATCCCATAATTTTTGTTGTAGTTGAAGGTCAATATCTAGCAATTTATTGTTGATTGTTCTGGCTGTCACCAAGTAAGCATTCAATTCATGTTAACTTTGAATCAAACGTTAGTATAGCATGCATGCACGTATTTTAACCTGACTCTCATTTATGCTTGCATCTCCATGGGTCTTTGTCAAGCAATTGCTTTTGCGTTTTCTTTTCTTTTTCTTTTTAAAATCGATCTTGGTGAAAAGAAGGTCTTACCATCGATTGAAGGCCCCTTTTAGATCAAGTTTTGTATCAGTCCTCTCCTGGATCTATATGAAATCCGAGTTGCAACAACGATTAATGGTTGTTTTAATGTCCTTCTTCGTATCAATCCTCTCCTGGATCGATCTGGGGCGCATCAGAGTGGATTTCTATCAATGGTGATCGGTACGAGATAGATTTGCTAAAAGCACATTCTATAATGATCGATATGATTTGACTTGAATTGTTGTACAATATGGATTTCATGTCGATGGATATGAGAGTTATAAGCATAAACGCATGGGAATGCTTCGTAACGATGGATACGAAAGATGTGCTTCGTGTCGATGGATATGAAAGATGTGCTTCATATCGATGGGCACGTTGACCGATTCAATCGGTGTGGAAACTAGGATATGAATTATCTTTCATGTAGGATATGAAGAAGTAAAGACACTTTTTGTACTTAGCATATTTTTCCACCTTGGTTCTATTGCCATTTCGTATCCATCAGAGAAAAGAAGAAACTTAGAACCTTCGTCCCCATATACCAGACTGTTAATTTTTAACCCAAACCCTTCGAGCTAGGTAAATAATCAATAAAATCATGCTTATAATGACGAGATTTGAGTTTTGTGCGATTTCGTTCATGGAAACGGCCATCTCCAGTGTCTTTGGCATCAAAGTGTGACTGGGGGTGAGGTTAAGAGTGTGGCTTATGGCAATTTGGAGATTTGGAGAAGAAGGAGTGTGGCTTATGGCAATTTGGAGATTTGGAGAAGAAGGAGGGTAGCTGGAGAGGGTCGATAGACATGGAGTCACTGACTCCAGATCTATCTAACTCAGGTGATGAACTCATAATGATGTGAGGGTATGGATGTAGAATCGATTAGAATACATGGAGTTTTAGAGATGGTGGAAAGCAGTCTTCATGATCGAGGCGAAGAGTAAGCATCTAGAAATGACGTGTAAAATTTGTCTTGTTGATCGATCCGAGGTGGAGCATCTCGTATTGATATGAGTGAGATGTCATCTGATGAATCCAAAATCAAAGTCCATGGATCGATACGAAGTGATGGAATGATGGATACGGGGAGCATCAATACGAATGAAGGCTATGGGTGAAGTGATCGATACGAACAAGTTATTGACCTGAAGGTTTGATCGATACAAAGAGGCTATCGATCTAAACCATTGATCAATCCGAACGAGAGACATGCAATCGATACAAAAGCTTTCTTTAGGGGAATGATCCAAAATGAATTATGATAGATACGAACATTATGACTTTTGCATACTCAAACACTTGACTCCGACGAGCTTTAACTTTGCATATTTGGGCACGACCATAAAATTTCATATGTGATTATCCCTCAAAGCTCGTCGATGGAACTATAACTTGTTAAACGTAACAAATTTGAACATGGATCATTATCCAAAGTTGAAATGGCATGGTTGAGACGGTCAATGATGATGGTCGCTTCAGTCGAATCTCGAAGTCTTGTCTCGTTACCTCTTTTAACCTTGTAGAAATTTAGAGTACTATGCAGCACTTCATTATATAGCACGATCGCTCACTTTGCACCGGGGGGACACAGGTCCTTTTTACCATCTAATAATGGTTTTTACTGAGTTCAATAGCTATGGATTTTGGAAGCTCAGAGCAGAAGAAGTTTAAAGTTCTCCATTCCCCAGAATAGAAAGGCCAGATATTCCGGCAGATACACTGAATTTTGCTCCGGATGAACTACCGGATGCAGTGGCGATAATGAATCCGAAAGATTTCGTTCGGTCCAAGATTATAGAAGTAATGCTAGGCAGAATTTGACTTAGACATGGATTGTCTTTGGAAGAAGTTTGATTACCAAGGCCGAAAGATAGAGCACACAATCCCCCGGAAGGGTTCACCGCATGCAACAAGTTCATGTGTTGGACATGAACAATGCCCTCATTCAACCAGTTCCTTAGGGATGTGTTATTTGATCCGAGGATCATGCCTTCTCAGCTCACCCTAATGGATAAGCGTTACTCAATAGCTTGTACATTATATTTATAAATATCTCTTCCGTCCCCCGACTGTTGACGAGATCAGATACTAATTTAATGTCAAGATTCGGGCGGATAATCCGTCATTCACCTTCCTGGAAGCTGTTAGGAACTACCAAGTTGTGGCAAGCGCATAGGGTAAGCTGAGATATGTCAAAACGTAGTGGTTTACGTGAGGTGGACACCAGGATTCGCCAGGTGGTGGCTGGCCAGATGTAAGTTTTATTACTTGTTTTGTTGTTAACCATGACTGGGTAATATAGATTGATGCTGAATTCATTGCTGCGTTTCTTTTATAGCTGCTATTACACGGCCTGAAGGAGCCCGGTATAAAGAGCTAGTGAGGACACTCCACACGATGCCTGCTGAATTAAGAGAAATAGATAAATTTCTCATTGACGACAATTCGATAGCCGTCAGGATTTTAGAGGAAGGACAGTGCATGGGCCTCACATGGGTACCAAAAGTGGCTCCAATAAGACAAGGCAGAAGGAAAGCTCCTATCGTGCCCCCAATCAAGGGAGCTTAGGCCACGCCTAGAATAATATTTATCGAACCACGTGATGATGAGGGTACAGAAGCTGGTCAGGACCTCGTGGAAGTGCCTCTATAAGGCACTCAATCATCTGTGTTAAAGAGAAAAGGCAAAACGCCTGTCCATAAAATCAAGAGGCAAAAGATCACCGAAGCAACCCAACTTGTTACTACTTCTATAGGTCTAGAGACTTCTTCCCTATAGACAGAAAGTTCACTGAAATGGCTATCGGATATTCCTATCCCAGAGGAGATACCATCGTTCCCTAATCTTGGGCTAGAAAGGGTCCACTCCCCTTCAAGAACTAGCGCAGACTTTACCTCGATAGATATAAGGGAGCCGACTCCAATAAGCAAAGCTGCTACAATCGATCGGTTGGGGTTTGCACAAACATACATGCACTTCATGGCACTACATGACACTCTATTATAGGCTTCTCAACATTTGGAGATGAGTGATTTCCTTCTTCTTTTTTGCATATATAATGGTGAAACAAGGTTCTATGCTTGATAAACTTTGCTCTTCGCACCAGTTTTCGGGATCGCATTCTGAATCACATCGCCATGAGAGTGAGAGAGATTATGGTCATGGCTACCATTCCAGCCGGGAACGTGAGCACTACAATAGGGAAAAAGAAAAATCACGCCAAAGAAAGCACCGTTCCAGGTCTCAATCTCCACCACCGAAAGCGCCTTCTAAACCTTCTAGCCCCAACAGGCCCTCTTCTTAATCTTCGCACGAAACAGCGCAATCTCATACTCCAAAAACTGACGAACAAAGCCACAGAAGTGAAAAAGCCACTCCCACGGTCGTAGAACAATCCACTATAGAGCCAACGGGGAAAGGAGCCATCCACATTGCTAAAGTGAAGAAAGATTTTCCAAACATATGCTTTGATGGTTTCCTCTTTCCCCCCCAACCCGAAGAAAATCCCAACCAGCATAGAAAAACTGGTGCAAGGTATGTGCACGATGCATATAGCCAATATCGTGAGTGGGTCAAGACGGTCGAGTGGGTCTCGGCTGTGTCCTTTGAACGAGCCAAGAAGTTTGAGAAATTGGAGGGCGATCTTTCTCACAAGGACAAGATAATAGAGGTGCTCCCCAATGAAGTCAAGTCCTCAAGAAAAGCTAAGATAGTGGTTGACCAGAGAGCCAAGTAAGCTAGGAAGTCAATGGAAGAAATGAGAAAAACCCATATGGAATTGGTGCAACAGATGGGGCACTGCAACACCATAACCATTCAAGAAAGGGATGCTGCACTGAAAGAAGTTGCCGAATTAAAGGCAAAGCTGATTGAGGCCACCAAAGAAAAAGATAAAGCTAATAAGATTGCTCAGAAAGCATGCGAGGAGGTGATGAAGCTTATAGAGGAGAGGGACATCGCAAATCAAAAAGCCGAAGAAGCTGACACCAGGGTTGAAAAGGAGATAAAAGTCAATGAGGCCAAGATGGGAAGCAAATTTGAGGACCTCTTGGTCACCTACAATGCAAATGTCCTGAGGAACCTTAACTTGAATTGGCTTGGTGAGGACTATCCCTTCTAATTGTATAAAGCCCAGGAATGCCTAGTTGAGGATGAAAAGGCGACCCGTAAAGTTGCAATTATCGATGAGTTTGAATTGGAAACTCAAGTGTTGATCGGAGACGAGCCCAAAGTTCTTCATGACACAACCATCTCGCTCTAGAGTGAAGACCTGGCTGCCAAATACCCAGAGACCGAAGAAGGTTCTGGGGGTGAACACCACGATGATGCTTCTGAAATGCCTCCAACATCTCAAACTACACCTACATCTTCTGTTGACCCCCCAGTCGTCCTAGAATACGATCCCTATAGGCCATATCTCTCTCCAGTCATCGAGCATAGATAGGAAGGCATGTTGGCTCAACCCGGGAGCCAATCCAAGGAAGGTATCTGACACTTCTCCTATTCTTCAAAATATAGGAACGTTATCAGAGGATATTACTAATATATTCTCTTATCTTTATTCAGCCTAAGATTCCGCATCGGCCAACCCTCCTGCAACTCAAGTAGTTTATCACAAGCAGAAGGCGTTAACAATAGATGCCACAACTGTGACGATTACCACTTCGACTAGGGAGATACATGATAGCGACAGTGCGTTTGATGAACAATTGATGAAAGCACTTCTCAACCGCCAAAGCGACCCGAGCATTGAGATGCCCTTTAACGTGGATGAATATGTTATTATTACGAGATCCTCGGGTCCGACTGGCAGTATCCCAATGAGCGAGTGCATGGACCGGGAGGAACAAATAATGAGGGAAATTACGGCGGAGATGGAGCTGGATCTTAGAGCCGGTAGAGGTATGGTGGGTCTTGGCCCGACCTCGATTCTTGCGATTTCTCCATGTGGCACCATGATTGAGACTAGCGCGCTTTATTCTTATAGTACCAAAAGTGCCACTATTACACCTGCTTCACACACAGGGGATACTTCAATCCCCACGGACTCCCAAAGGGAGACCGCATTGATTCGTCCGGTTGGAGACAAGCCAATTGAAGCGAGCCGGGGAGGCAAGGGTTCCAAAAGTGGTCCGGATGGTAGCTCGAGCGGGTCTACGCCAAAGAAAACTAAAAGGGATAGGAAACCGAAGGCGTAGATTTGCATTTGGACTTCCTCTTTTGTAGATAGTTAGAATAAGCTTATTTTCTTTTGCTTTTTTTTAGGCCATGTATAGATGCGGGCTTGTCCCCCCGCTCATAGGAATTCATTGGATGGATTTTATACTTCTTTTCTAAAGAATGGTATAAATAAAATCCCTTTTTTGTTTTTGGCATAACTCTATGTGTAATTAAGCATTCATATTACCATTTAATGTACCCGTGAAGCTTTAGTCTCTGGGTCAAACTTGATTTTGGTTTTTAAGTCTTGAGGTTATGGCCTCGGGTCATAATCAAACGTTGAGTTGAGTCCCAGTGTTGCGTTGTCTCGGCCAGCGGCTGGTACTTGAGTTATGCCACCAGTTCTGGGGATAGTGGAAGTAGTTAGTTGGCATTCGTCTTCCACCTTCACTAACATTGATTTAACTTACTCGGAACCAAGTTAAAGCAACATGAGTTTGAGCGGCGAGATCACACTCGCTCATTTACGAGCATTTTCATCCACACTGTAGGGATTAGATTTGTATGCTGGTGGTCGATCATGCCTGCTTATTGTTTAGGATTATGTTCACACTCTAGGGACATAAGTTATTTTGTGGGTGGTCAATCATAACTATACAATGTTTATACTGTAGTTCACACTCTGGGAATCTAGAGTCGATTGACAAACGTTTGATCATAAATGTTGAAGAATTAGGATCTTATTCATGCTCTGGGAATAAGGAGTTGGTTAACGCTATGGACGGTCGGATCGCATCCTCCTTAATCCAGTGAGCGAAGTTATAGATGGATGGATCCATCCTCTTCGAGCTTGGAAAGAAGCGAGGTTATGGATGGATGGATCCATCCTCCTCGAGCTTGGAAAGAAGCGAGGTCGTGGATGGATGGATCCATCCTCCTCGAGGTTGGAAAGAGGCGAGGTCATGAATGGATGGATCCGCCCTTCTCGTGCCAAGTAAGGAGGTGAGGTCGTGGATGGACAGGTCCATCCTCCTCAAGTCATGTAAGCAAGGTTGTGGATGGACGGGTCCATCCTCCTCGAGCTGGAGGGTCGATTCATGTCCTGATTTTGGAGTTTGCACTTCAGCTTGCACTCTGGGAGGTAAAGTTTATTGGAGAGTTGTCGTGTTTCAACTCTCTTTTAATTGATTATTGTTTGTCCCCTAGCTTGGGGTTTCATTTAGCGAGTGGTCGGTCGGATTACGATCACTCTCTATTTGAATGAGTCCCACCGTAAGATGGAACTCAGCATTTCTTACATCATGGCAGTTGCAAGATGCATTTAGGAATCACTAATTTGGCTTGATGAGTCTGTGCTTTATTGAAAAAATAAGAAATCATGGCAAAATCAGTTGCCTTATTTCAAGTACAAATTCTCGAATTGCCTAAACAAACTTGAAAAGGAAAGCAAACTAAATGAATGAAAGCCGATTATATGTAATAGCGAAGGAGACTTTCCCTGTTCCATGCTCTTGGTAGAGTGAGACCATCAACAGTCGATATCTTGAATGTGTCATCTCCAAGCCTTCATTCGATGGCATACAGTCCTTCCCATGTCGGTTTCATGTGCGAAGGGACCGAATAAGCCCACTTAAGTACGAGATCGCCGACTTCAAAGGTTCTAGGTCAGACCGTGGTATTGTATAATTGAGTGACTCGGCTGCGACGTGCGGCTGCCCTCAAATCAGCCTCTTCATGCTTCTCATCTAATCAATCTGGAGATTTTGTAAGTAGGATGACATTCGTCCTCGGATCGTAATAAGTCACATAGTTAGAAGGCACTTCTAGCTCAACTGTAATAATGGCTTTGGAGCCGTAAGAATGTGCGAAGGAGTATGGTCGGTCGTAGACTTGTGGGTAGTTCAATATGCCTATAAGGCTATGGGAAGCTCATCGACCCACTACCTCCAGCCTTCTCTAGTCATTTCTTCAAAATGGACTTTATGACTTTGTTGACAGCTTCGACTTGTCCATTCGCTTGAGGGTGAGCTACCACCAAGAATTTCTTCTAGATGCGATAGCGTTGGCAGAAATTCTTAAACTCGGCACTATTGAATTTGGCCCCATTGTCAGTTACAATTGTATGTGGGAGGCCAAAGCGATAGATGATGTTGCACACAACAAAGTTGATTACTTTCTTTGTCGTGATAGTAGCAAAGGGCTCAGCTTCCGCCTACTTAGTAAAGTAGTCAACTGCAACGATGGCGTACTTTACGCCACCTTAAGAGAGAGGCAAGGACCCTATTATATCAATACCCCATGTGGCTAATGGCCATGGACTGACCATTTGAGTCATCTCGGTTGGTGGGGCTCTCAGAATTCTGGCATGGTTCTAGCACCTATTACATCTCTTAGCATAATCCGATGCGTCTAGGTTTATGGTTGGCCAGTAGTACCTGTACCTGAGTATCTTCTTTGCAAGGGCTTACACCCCGGTGTGGTCACCACATTCTCCTTTATACACTTCCTGCAACACTTGCTTGATTTCATCGTGAGTGATACACCAAAGTAAGGGGACATAAAATCCCCTTTTATACAAGACTCCATCTTGGATAATAAACCGCGAAGCCTTTCGAAGTACCTATCTCTTCTCGCTCCTGCGCTCGGGCAACGTTCCGTGTTTAAGAAAGTTTTCGATTAGAGCCATCCACGACTCCCTGTCGGTTGTTGCCTCATGAACTCAGTCTGTCTCCACACAATTAATACTTGGAGTAGTTAGTGTCTCCATGAGGACGAGTCCCATCTGCCGTGCTTCGCCAGAGCTAGCCAGTTTTGCTAAAGAATCAGCCTTCTGATATTGCACTTGAGGTATACATTAGATAGTATAATAGTCAAACCGGTTCAATACTTCCTGGACCCACATTAGATAGGAGGCCAACCTTTAGTCTCTGGCTTGATACTCTCCTCGAACCTAGCATACCACCAGTTGTGAACCGCAGTAAATTTCCACAGCGACAACTCCCAAATCCTTGGCAAGCCTCAGTCCAGCGAGCAAGGCTTCGTACGCAGCTTCGTTATTAGTTGCACGGAAGTCAAATTTCAAAGCATAGCATATGGATCGTCCCATTGGGGTTTCGAGCACCACTTCAGCACATGAGCACCGATCATTTGATGCACCATCGGTGTATAGCTTCCATAAGTTGGGAGGTTCACTGGTTTTGGGCCAGTCCTCTGGTATGCTGAATTCAACTATGAAGTTCGCCAGAACTTGTCCTTGAATAGCTCACCATGACTTATAAGTGATATCCAATTAATTCAGCTCGTTGTTCCACTTGAGCAACCTTCCAAACATCTCAGGTCATGTCAGGATCTGTCGTAACGGCTGGTCGGTGTAAATAGTGATCGAATGAGCTTGGAAATATGGGCGGAGCTTTCTCGAGGGCATAACAAGACAATAAGCCAGTTTATCTATCTTTAGGTAGTTTCTATCCGCCCCCACGTCAATCTTTTGCTGATATAATAGAGCGGTCATTGGATCCGATCCTCTTCTTGAACTAACGCATCACTAATTGCATTTGTCGAAACCGCCAGATAGACATACAATTTCTCATGATCAACCGGCTTTAACAAGATGGGAGGTGTTACCAGATGTTGTACTAGTGCCTAGATGGCGCGCTCTCACTCCTCTGTCCACTTGAAATTCTGTTTCCCTTTTCTGATCAAATCGAAGAAGGGAATGCACTTGTCCGTGGATCTGTAAATGAACATGCTTAAGGCTGCTACCTTCCCATTAAGAATTTGCACTAGCTTTATGATTCTGGGAGTTTCAAGATTCCGAATCGTCTAGATCTTTTTAAGATTTGCTTCAATTCCTCTAGCATTGAAAATAAACCCAAGGAACATTCTAGATGCGACTCCGAAATGGCACTTCAGTGGATTTAGTTTCATTTTGTACTATCGGAGTATGTTGAACATCGTCCCTAAATCACCAATATGTTTGCTGGATAGTCGCGACTTCATGAGCATGTCATCTATGTATACCTCCACAGTCTACCCGATCTGGTTTGCAAATATTCGGTTATGAGCCTCTGATAAGTTGCTCCAGCGTTTTTGAGTCCAAATAGCATCACCTTGTAACAATAAAGTCCTAGATCAGTGATAAAGCTAGTCTTCTTCTGGTCAAGGAGGTGCATCGGGATTTGATTGAGCCAGGGTACGTGTCCATGAAAGATAAGAGCTCATGTCCAGTAGTGGAATCCAGTAGTTGATTGATTCTGAGAAGCGAGTAATTGTCTTTAGGGTAGGCATTGTTCAGATCTGAATAGTCCGCACATGTTAGCCATTTTCCATTCGATCTTCGGAGAAGCACTAGATTTGATACCCGCTTTGGGTATAAAGCATCATGAATAAACCCATTAATTTTAAGTTTATCCACCTCTTCCTTCAGAGCGACAGATCTCTCTGGATCCATACCGCGCCTTTTTTGTTTGACCGAGACATGCCACGGGTCGATATTTAGTGCATGTCTTGCGATATTCGGTGAGATCCCACACATGTCTAAATGAGTCTAGGAAAACACATCAAGGTTTGCCTAGAGAAAACAACCAGTTCCTGTTTCATCAGGAGGCTGAGCTGAGATCCGATCTTTACTACTCTAGGATCGTCATCGTCGTTGACCGGGACATCAATTGTCAACTCTGCCAAGGAAGCCTGGAATTCTTTGGGTTCCCCTTCATCATTGTTATCTCTAGGATCAAGATCTTTAGGAAACTGGTCATGGTGCCTGAGCCTCGGCTCAAGTGTTAGTTATCAATCCTTCGAGATATGCACGCAAAGAGATTCCTCTAAGCCTTTACCTTTCTCATTGCGTTGCGCATTCCGTAGATCCACGACATAATAGGCACGTCCGGCGGCCTGATCTCCATGGCTCACCCCAACTCCATTATCAGTAGGCCTAAAGTCCGTAAGGGTCGGTCGGCCTAGAAAAGCATTGTAAGGGGAATGTATATCTGACACCACAAAATGTAACATTCGGACTCTCCAACGATCACCAACACCCAACTCAACAGGTAACTCTACCATTCCAGCTGGTATGGTGGCACTTCCATTGAAACCATTTATACGTGACTAGCATGATTTTAGATCCTTTGCTTCCATTAGCATTTGGTCATAAGCACGCTTAAAAAGTATGTTTACAGAACTTTCACTATCAACTAAGATCCTCTTCATCCAAGCACCACCTATTTGGGCAAAAACAACCAACGGATCAATGGTAGGGGACTCGAATCCGTCGGCATCGCGGTTTTTGAAAACGATGTCGTCCGTCATCATCCTCTATTGCTTTTCCAGGGCCCTATCGTCGATACCACTGCCACATTTGAAGTCCGCATGTCTAATCGAACTAGCATATGATGTTAGGAACTGAGATGTTGGTTTTGATAATAACAACCTTTTTAACTTATCTTATTATAAAATATATACTAACACTGTTGTCTAGATAGATATGTATATGCAGGATATATATATATATATATATATATGTGTGTGTGTGCGTACAAGCATTGATTACTGAAGACTGATCGGTATAAAGACTCATGATTCAAGATTGAAGACTCTAGAGTATCAAGATCAAGATTTCAATATATGTGTCTAGTTTTTGTTAAAACTTCATAATAGCACAGAAATCTTCATTTCGAATTTCATTTGGGATGGAACCCATTTCTACCTTCTTAGTGGCTTACAAACCCACAACAAGTAGCTTACAAACCCACAAACATCTTGGTTTTGTACAAGTTCTCGAGTCCTAGTGTGATTAGATATTCTACAAGAAGAAGCTTGCAAAACTACTTCAAAATGGTTTTTCAAAATGATTTTCAAAACTGTTTTTCAAAATATTTTAGCCTTAAAATTATCTTTTCAAATGATTTTCAAAAAGACATTTAGCCTTAAAATATTATTTGTTTTTGTTTTAAAATAAACTCTTTTTTTAAACTTCATTTTCAAAACAAATTTTACATTGTTTTTTAACATATGGATGTCGACATCATGGGATACCCCATGTCGACATGGTGGCCATTGAATTCAAAAGTTTCAATTTTCAAAAGAAGTGTCTATTCGTTTAAATCTCTTCACTAATGGTTATGACCGTTGGTGCTCTAAAAATAGCCTTCACAAATGAATTTTTTTTAACTAACTAATTTCTTATTTTCTTCACTCCTTCTTCTCCACAAATCCATATTCTAAAAATTTCATATTTTTAAGATCGTGCCGAAATTCTACCGAATTCTCGAGTGAATCAAATTAGAATCTCATTCTTGTTTGATTCTCTGCTCTCTCTCGAAGATCAAAGTGCTATTCAGAGTTATAGGATCAATTTGTAATCAAAAGTTTATCGAGTCTCTCTATAAGTTGTGGTTGTGCCTGGAAATCAATTAGGTGATCTTGAGTCCCGTAAGTCAAGAGAGTTTTCCGTGGACTCGTGAGACGGGAGGGTACCTCAAGGCCTTTAGAAATTGAGGATTGTAATCTCGACATTGGTATAATAAAAATCTATATGTGGTGTTTGTCTTGGTACAGGACTGGATGTAGGGTAACTCCGAACCAGTACAAAATCCGGTGTGTTCTTTCCTTTACTAATTTTTATTTACTTTCTGCATCTGTGTTTGATTCTGCGATTGTTCTGTGATTAATTTTTGCATTTGTTTATATCATAATTTCAATTTAGTCCATATAAGTCTTAGAATCCAGTAAACACTATTCACCTCTCTCCCCATCTAGTGTTAAATTAGCCTTAAGATCCTTAATCCGCACTCCCTTTCAATTGGTATCAAAGCAAGGTTTTCATAGTTTTCATAATCTGAAACTTGAAAATTGTTTTAATGGCTACCAACACTGGTAATGTCAACTCTGGCACTACTTCTATTATCACTAACACTAGTTCATTTGTAGAAGGTCAGTCTACACTCAGACCACCATTTTTCAATGGTAGTAATTATGCATATTCGGCTTGTAGAATGAAAAATTATTTACAATCAGTAGGATTAGACACTTGGCATATCACACAAATTAAGTATGTTGAACCAACTACCAATTTTACCCAGTGGACTGCTGAGCAAAAGGGTGTTGCACAAAATAACTCAAAGGCCATGAATATATTATTTTGTTCATTAGATAGGAATGAGTTTAATAGAGTGTCAGTTTGTAAGTCTGCATTTGAAATCTGGAAAACTTTGCAAGTTACTCATGAAGGAACAAGCAAAGTAAAATAGACTAAAATTTCCATATTAACTAATCAGTTTCAATTGTTTAAAATGCTTGTAAATGAGTCCATTTTCGACATGTATTGTCGATTTCAAGATATTGTTCACTCGCAAATTGCACTGGGAAAAAGCTTCTCGGAGGAAGACCAAGTCAGAAAAATTCTAAATTCACTCACTCCAAAATGGGATCAAAAGACACTTGCAGTAGAAGAAGCAAATGATATCACTCTAATGAAAATAGAAGAATTGATTGGCATCTGATGTCTTATGAAGTTCAACTGCAAGGAAGAAGAGAAAACAAGACTACAGAAAAGAAGTCATTAGCATTCAATGCAACAACTGAAGATTTGAAACCAGACAGTGATGAGGAGATTGCTTTCGTGACAAGAAACTTTCGAAAATTCCTAAAATATAGAAAAATGAATAATTACAAAAGAAATGATCAAAGGAATTTCATAAATAATAAGGAGAACTCAACAATGATAGATTCTACAATTGCAATAAAGTCGGCCATCATAGAAAAGATTGTCCATGTCCAGATAAACAGATGTTTTGTGATATCCCGGAAATTTGGGCAATATAAATTTAATAATCTGTGTTATAAATTTAATTTGATTTAATAATTTTAATATCAAATTTGGAATTTGATTTAATAATCATGTTTTAATAAATATATAAGTTGATAGATTTTATCTTTTTGAATAAATAAATTGTTTTCTGTTTATAATATATATTTGTATATATTGTAAATTGATAAATTTTGATTTTGAATTTAGTGAATGAATTGATTTTCTAATTCTAGTTTATTTTTAGTAAATTAAAAATTTGATTTAAGAATTGGCTTTTCAAAGCAATGTAATAAATAATGTTATAGTTTATACTATGATAAATCTTATTTGTTTTAAAATTTTATTTAGCTTAAAAATATGAATTTAAAATTTGATAAATATGAAAGCTATTTTACTTTATATTACTTGGGATTTATATATATATATATATATATATATATATATATAAGAATTTACAATGCAAATTACAAATAATTTTAGTTTGTTATAATCTCTTTTACAAATTATTTGATATTGCTTAATTTGTTATTTTTAAATAAAAATTATAATACTTAGTTTTTTTTATAAACATAAATAGATTTGTAGTAATAGGATTTGTTATTTTTAATTTTTACAAGAGTTATATATGCATTTATATAAGTAACTTGATTATTAAAATTTGATTTGATAAATTAATTTAAAGTTTGAATTTAATGTTTTAAAGAATAAATACTTAAAAGTATTTGAATAGGCTTTTATTTATAAAATTGTTTTGTTTTTTTTCCATAAAAGAAAAGGGATAAACTCATTTAAATATACACAAGAAATAAAAATAAGATTTAAAAGCTCTTATAAAAGAAATTAAAGTTGTATAAACAATTTAGAATTAAAATTTAAATACTTAAATTACATATGTAAGTTTATTAACACCCAAATTGACAAGTGTTAAACATAGAGTATACTAAGAAGACAAGTGTATTATTTAATTTTTTTATTTTTAAACATTTACTTATATAAACACTTCTTTTCTGACTTCATTTTCTTTCCCTATTCTTCTTCATAACTCAAGAGAAATATTCAGATTTGAAGTCTGAAACCATCTCCATTCAAAAACAAATTCTGTTCTAAACTAAATCTGCAAATCCCCCTCACAAACAAATCTAAAAACCCATGTTTCCTCTAATCAAAATAAATCAAATTTGCAATCCAATTCTGCAAATTCTTTTCTGTTTTAAAAAAAATACAAACCTGCATGCATTTGGAAGTCACTGCCTCTCTGTTTTGAAACTTCACAAACCTGCAGTCTTCCCTCTTTTCTGATTTGAAGCATTATCAAGATCTGCATGCAACAGCAGATCACTCCAGGCTTGCATTCTCTTATCTGGTAGCATTTAGTAAATCAGAAGCATTACAGCAAATACAAGATGAGACTTTAATAAGCAACTGCAGTATAAAATAAAAAGGGAAACATGCATCTGTTAATCTAAAGCTTGTCAAACATGTGCTCTGCTCCTATACCAGGTGAGTAACAATTTTTATTTAATAAACATAAGTATAAATAGTTGTTTGTTTACTCTGAAATAAGTGTATGACTGAATATGGTGAAAGCTTGGAATGTATGTATGTTTTTATGAATGCATGCTTGCTGTGACTTAGGTGTTTGGACCTGATCCTAGAGTGTAAGTTTAAAATCCTGATCAAGTTCAAGATCTCATGTTTAAACATTGCTATAGTTTAAGATTTAGTCAGATATGTAACAAGCTAAAGTTTAATGTTTTTTTTTTAAAAATGAGAATGATGATAAAGCTATGATGACACAGGATAAACAAAAATGAAACAGAGTAAAATTTCTGAAATCAATATGTAAATGTTCCAGATTTATTTAGTTAAGCTTATAAACAGATTACTTGATTATTAACTTGATTTTTTAAACTATAATCTGAATTTTTAGTTTGCATTCAATGAAGTATTTCTGGTTTAACCAGGAAACACAATTTGGTTTAGTTCTGTCAATCTAGGGGTTTGGAGTTGCCAGAGTTTCTTTGGTTGTTGGAATGGTGTGTGTAGTTTATAGGAAAAATAATAGATGATGGATTAAATCAATAAGGCAGAAGTGATTTGGGTTTGAATTTTATAACCCTAGTTTTTCTGTGTTTAAGGAATTTGATCACTGTGATCAAATTAAGTAACCGAGCTTTACCTGATTTGAGGTGATGGTAGCTGGGGTGTGGAGGAGTCTATGGCCGGAGGCAGTAACTTTTTAGTGGTCGGTGGCGAGGGAATTCTGGTGATCTTCAGATTCAACATTTTCCAGTTTTTGTGCTCGTATGCTTAAATTCGATTTGGGTTTTCTACTGTCGATTTGAAGGTTGGAATGGCTTTAGGGGGTGACCGATGACTTGCGTAGAGGGTTGCGAGAGGCCGGAGATGATGGCCGTGGGTGTGCAGGTGTACGGTGGTAATGGAGTATCAGTGTTTGTCTCGGGTTGTCTCATATTTTTGCTCGAAGCAAGGGGGATTGGGACTCGAAGTAATGGAGATGAGGTCTCGGGTATTTAGTTTTGTTACAGGGTTTGGGTAAACTTGTCAACACAGGGTTTTGTATAAACCTGTTTTTATTTGGATTTTAATTGATTTTAAAATAAATTTTAAAAGGAAATTGTTACTCGAGTTGCTCGAGTTATTTTAGTTTTAGCTCGGGTTGGTTTGTTAAAGTTTGAAACTTGTCTTGTTTTCAAAAATTTAAAACTAATTTAAACTAAATTTAAAAATGGAAGTAAGAATTTAAAGTAAGTTTTAAATCTAACTTAAATTATGGATTCAAGTTGAATTGAATCGCAAGTTGGAAATGATGAAGTATTTAAATTCAAATTTTGTTTTAAAATAAATTTGAAAGAGTTTATTGTTTAAAATTTTTCTAAAGAATTTGAATTTGAAATTGAAATTGAGATATGAAGTAATGTTTAAATAAAGTTTAAATTTGATTCAAATCTAATTTTGAATTTTTGGTTTAAAATGAATTTAAGTTCATAAATTTAAGTGTTTAAACCAAATTTGATTGATAATGTAAAATTTTAAATGGTTTAATTTTAAAAAGAAAATTTGTTTTAACTTTTGTAAAATTTCTTTTATAATAAAATTATTATTTAGCAATTAAAGGTTTGAGATTGAATTTAAACTTGTTAAGTTAAATAATGATTTAATATTTTGTATTTCATTTAATTATTAGAGTAATTAAATGAATAATTAATTTATTTAATAAATTAATGAAATAAATAATTACTTAAAGTAATTAAGGTTTAATCTTAAGGGTTTAGGATTAATTATTCTTTGAATAATTAACTTGTAATTAAGAATAATTAATTAAATAAAATTAGTTTTTAATTAATGATTAATAATTAATTAATGATTAATAATTAATTAATCAAGTAATAATGGATTAATTAAGTTTTAATTAACACTTAATTATTTAATTAATCTGGAATTAATTAATGGGTTAGTTAATGATTGATTAATTTGTAATTAATAATGATTAAAATAAGTTAATTATTTTAGAAAATAATTAATGAGTTGTTAATAGTTAATGAAGGACATTAACTAAGGATTATTTAATAAATAAATTAATGTGATTAATTTAAATTATTAATTAGATTAATTAATTTAAAGATAATCATTTGTGTAAGTTATTAAGTATAATTACTTATGGAAGTAATTGAGGAATTAATTACTTATTGCAAGTAATTGAGTTAATTTGATTAGTTTAAGTTAATTAATTCATTTTAATTAATTTAAAATTAATCATTTGATGATTTGTGAAGGATAATTACTTAATGTAGTTTAATTAAGAGAAATTACTTAGAGAAGTAATTAATGGGTAATTACTGTATGTAATTAATTGGAAGTGATTTGATATTGAGCTATTTAAATATAATTACTTTGTGAATTAATCAAAGGATTACTTAGAGATAATTAATTAATGAGTAATTAATTTATTTGGTGAAGTAATTAAGGGTAGTTGATTACTGAATGGGGTTGATCAAGGGTGATAAACAATTATGTTTTAAATTAAGATTTATTCCTTAATGCAATTAATTTAAATAAGGTAATTAATTAAAATGTAATTAGAGATCATTAATTAATATAATTAATGATGTAATTAAGATTGATTAATTAAGATTAATTAATCAATAATAAGTGATTAAAGGTAATTAATTTATGTAATTAATTAAGGATTAATGTAATTAATTATAGTTAATTAATTAATGAAGTAATTAAAGGTTAATTACAGTATTTGGTTAAATATAATTAATTTGAGAAATTAATTAGTGTATAATTACTTGAATGTAATTAAGGGTTAATTAATCAGGGATGATTAATTAAAATGAATCATTGGATGATGATTAATTAAGTGATTGATAAATTATCAATAGTGATATGAGCAAGTTGATATTGGTGAAGTAATTAATTTAATTTACTTTAAATTAATGGAATGATGTAATTAATTTAATTCATTTTAAATTAATTATATTTGGTGTGGTTAATCATTGCTTATATAGATGGATGATGTTGTTTACTTTGAATGGTTGAATCTCAGATATGAGATAATTAATGTTGAGTGATTTGGATGCATTGGTTGCATTGTGATGTTGATATAGATTATCTTTTGAATAATGGTAATATAGTTTACCCGATATGATGATAATGTTGATTATCTGTTGTGGATCTGTGATTTATCTATTTGGATATATAGATAATTGAATTGTTTTAAACCCTTAAAACAACTTGGCCTTAAAAGACACGCTTTGGATTTCGATGAGACCGGGATCGGGTTTCCATATTTGGATATCCGAAAACCACATCGATCCAAATTTACGTTAGGTCGTGAATCCAAGTGGAGCAAGTGAAGACTCGAGGTGTAGGAACTATACGTCAGTATAACTCTGTGGGTGATTCCGTAATGAGTTTGACGTGATAGTACTTATAGATTCGAGATGGTGATTTAGAGTGCAAGGGTTATCGTCGTTAACTCTGAGGGTGATTCCAAAATGAGTGTAACGAGATAATGCCTTCGGTTTCGTTCGAACCCGGAACGAACTTGTATGGATTGAATGCTTTCAGAACATCGTCAGGTGGACGATGAGCATTCTAAGAGATGTGTCCTCTAAAGGTAATCGTAGCCTCAAGCCTCATCAACCGGGAATGGCTAAAACAGGGGAAGTGCAGCAAGGCTTCGTGGTTAGCTCCCACTGGAGAGCAAGATTTACCCCTGTCTAGAGGTCGGCTGTGTGAGCAGTTGGATGTACACCAACTACGGGGTTGTCTTGTTCGGAACTGTTCAGTAAGGAATGGGTCCGTCTTTGTGTTGCAGGGGAGCGGGCGTACTCCTCGGTACGTTGATCTAGGCCACGTACTGTGACGGGCGGTACCCCAGTAGCCCTACCATTGTATGGAATCCAAAATCCAATAAGTGCCAACGGTTTTGATTGTATTACCCACTTTTGTGGCTAGTAGCTGGAATGTAATAAATGTAACAATTTCGGCTATTTCTTATTTACATAAAAACCCTTGACACTATTATAATATCACTGGATTTCCTATCAAATGTTTTGGTAAGCGTAAGGTAAAAACTTTTCCATGTTTATGTGTGGGAAGTCTTACGTGATACCTTTCTTTTAAAAGGTTTTGCAAAGTTAAGCAACTTTAACCTGTTACTCACACTAGACCCATGTCTGACCCAGAGTTTATTCTTTGTTTTCTTAAACTCTTAGGTACTCAAATTTTTACGAGTAGCCAAGGGATTTAGGTTTGCTTTGACGAATATGGGAGGAGTAATGGAGCAGGAGGCTTCTGCGTTAGATATATAGAATTCCGTTGTGTGATCTGTGATTGTCTCTGAGTTGTATTATGTTGTAAATACTAGATAGGTGTTTATAACTGTCTAGTATGTGTTGTATATCTGTATATTCTGATAATGGTAGTAAACTATGTAATATTTTATATTATTAATATAATTTATTCGTTCCGCTGTTGAGATTTTGATGTTGTGTCCTTCTTTCTTCTCTTTCTTTTCTCTTTTCTATCTCTTTCTTTCTTCATGATGATACGACTTTTCTGGGGAGAAAAAGTCGGGTCGTCACAGTTGGTATCAGAGCATTAGGTTGAGTGAATACCTAGGCTCTGGAGTGGTGTCTATCTTGAGAGAGCGTATTTGTAGTTTTATTATATATATTTATTTACTTCTACCTATTTGTTGGGTTACCTGTTCGGGTTATCCAATATAAGCTATAAAGGTAGATAAGGTAGTGGGGTGTGTAACACAACTACTACCAATGGTTGGAGTTTTGAGTGTTGAAGATGGAAGTGTATTTGTCGAGACTGTAGACCTAATACCGTCTCGAGTGAGTTGTGCAGAGTATAGGATTTCATAGATCTCTGAAGGTAACCTGTTAAGGTTCGGAGTCTATCTTTGAATTGGATGAGTAGAGTTTTGATCTGTCGGTTTGGCAAAAGAGAATGATGATATCTTGATATCTCAGGGAGTAGTAGCTGCGTGATAAGACGCAGTGACAATAGATGTCTACGAAGATTTTTGCTTTGGAACAAGTTAAGGAGGTGAGTCTGCTTCAGTGTTGTGGCTGGATTCAGCAGGATGTTTCTGTCTGGTGAGGTCCGAGTTTCTCGAAGAGTTTTGGATTAGGAAGTCTTTGGCGTCGGTGTCAGCAATGCAGCTCGGAGTATTTTGTGTGCTGGCAAGAAGATTTTCTGGTTAGCAGTTTTTCTAAAGATAGAGTTCAGAAGCAGCAGAATGGATTCCATTTCTTCGATGGATTGGCTAGTTAAGCGTAGACTGTTCTGATTAGTAAAGAGAGAACAGTTTTCTTGGGATATTGGACTGGTTGATCGCAAAAGTGACTTGCGATAGTTTGAGTGTTCTTTTGAGCTATGGGAAGTTTGTCCATATTTGGAGGTTGAATTTTCTTATCGACTGGATTCTAGGAGTGATACCGGAGGTTTAGTGAAGCAGCTTTGGATCAGATGGGGCATCTGAGTTTTCTTTTATGGATCTGTTGAACCATATTTCTGTGATGTGTTATCTAGTTTGTGCTCGAGTTTTTCTTCTACTTCAGATCAGAGTTGTGCAGCGGAAGCAGTTTGGAAGTGCCTTGTTTTGTCTTTTTCGGATGGGAGGAGTAGGTTAATCTTCTGATGTTTGTGGAGTAGAGTTGGTGTTCTTGGTTTGGATTGATCTTGAGGAAATCATTTTGTTGGATTGTTTTGGTCCGGTTTGTTTCTAGGGACATCAGCAAAGGTTGAGCTGATCAAGAGAGCTGAAGGCAGCCCAGGATCGTCAAGAGTGTTTGGTGGATAAGAGACGAAGGAATTTGGATTCCGGAGTCGGAGATTTGATCTTGAATAAGTTTTCTCCGATCTAAAGAGCTATAAGATTGAGTAAGACTGGGTAAGTCAGCTTCGAGATGTTTTGGACCTTTTCTGTGTTTTGTGAGGATTGGTGTTTGGTTTTCAGGGTTGAATTGCCAGTTTGGATAACTGGGATTCGATGTGGTTCACGTATCTCTGAGGGAGTACGTGTATGGTTTATCTCTGGTTGTGGAACCAGCAGTTCAAGAGGATGTGATTGTTGATTTAGACTCGTCTGTAGTCTGATATCCTGTTTAGTTTTGTAGATCTAGTTGGATAGGAGTTCTATAGCTTAATAGTATTGATTGTTTAGATTCTATAGAGCGAGTATCCCGATATTTATACCGGGGAAACTCGTGAAAATTTTATCCAGGTTTTTCTGGATAATTAGATTTGTTTTGTTTGAATTGGTTGCTATGGTTGTTAGCATATATTTGATAATATATGCTTGTGTTTTAAAATAAAATCTTAAGATAGATTATTAAATTACCTTTGCTTTTAAATTTCGGGGACGAAATTCTTTTAAGGGGGAAGGAATGTGATATCCCAGAAATTTGGGCAATATAAAATTAATAATCTGTGTTAAAAATTTAATTTGATTTAATAATTTTAATATCAAATTTGGAATTTGATTTAATAATCATGTTTTAATAAATATTTAAGTTGAAAGATTTTATCTTTTTGAATAAATAAATTATTTTCTGTTTATAATATATATTTGTATATATTGTAAATTGATAAATTTTGATTTTGAATTTAGTGAATGAATTGATTTTCTAATTCTAGTTTATTTTTAGTAAATTAAAAATTTGATTTAAGAATTGGCTTTTCAAAGCAATGTAATAAATAATGTTATAGTTTATACTATGATAAATCTTATTTGTTTTAAAATTTTATTTAGCTTAAAAATATAAATTTAAAATTTGATAAATATGAAAGCTAAGTTTTACTTTATATTACTTGGGATTTATATATATATATATATATATAAGAATTTACAATGCAAATTACAAATGATTTTAGTTTGTTATAATCTCTTTTACAAATTATTTGATATCGCTTACTTTGTTATTTTTAAATAAAAATTATAATACTTAGGTTTTTTTATAAACATAAATAGATTTGTAGTAATAGGATTTGTTATTTTTAATTTTTACAAGAGTTATATATGCATTTATATATGTAACTTGATTATTAAAATTTGATTTGATAAATTAATTTAAAGTTTGAATTTAATGTTTTAAAGAATAAATACTTAAAAGTATTTGAATAGGCTTTTATTTATAAAATTGTTTTGTTTTTTTTTTATAAAAGAAAAGGGATAAACTCATTTATATATACACAAGAAATAAAAATAAGATTTAAAAGCTCTTATAAAAGAAATTAAAGTTGTATAAACAATTTAGAATTAAAATTTAAATACTTAAATTACATATGTAAGTTTATTAACACCCAAATTGACAAGTGTTAAACATAGAGTATACTAAGAAGACAAGTGTATTATTTAATTTAATTTTTTTTTAAACATTTACTTATATAAACACTTCTTTTCTGACTTCATTTTCTTTTCCCTATTCTTCATCATAACTCAAGAGAAATATTCAGATTTGAAGTCTGAAACCATCTCCATTCAAAAACAAATTCTGTTCTAAACTAAATCTGCAAATCCCCCTCACAAACAAATCTAAAAACCCATGTTTCCTCTAATCAAAATAAATCAAATTTGCAATCCAATTCTGCAAATTCTTTTCTGTTTTAAAAAAAAATACAAACCTGCATGCATCTGGAAGTCACTGCCTCTCTGTTTTGAAACTTCACACACCTGCAGTCTTCCCTCTTTTCTTATTTGAAGCATTATCAAGATCTGCATGCAACAGCAGATCACTCCAGGCTTGCATTCTCTTATCTGGTAGCATTTAGTAAATCAGAAGCATTACAGCAAATACAAGATGAGACTTTAATAAGCAACTGCAGTATAAAATAGAAAGGGAAACATGCATCTGTTAATCTAAAGCTTGTCAAACATGTGCTCTGCTCCTATACCAGGTGAGTAACAATTTTTATTTAATAAACATAAGTATAAATAGTTGTTTGTTTACTCTAAAATAAGTGTATGACTGAATATGGTGAAAGCTTGGAATGTTTGTATGTTTTTATGAATGCATGCTTGCTGTGACTTAGGTGTTTGGACCTGATCCTAGAATGTAAGTTTAAAATCCTGATCAAGTTCAAGATCTCATGTTTAAACATTGCTATAGTTTAAGATTTAGTCGGATATGTAACAAGCTAAAGTTTAATTTTTTTTCAAAAACAAATGAGAATGATGATAAAGCTGTGATGACACAGGATAAACAAAAATGAAACAGAGTAAAATTTCTGAAATCAATATGTAAATGTTCCAGATTTATTTAGTTAAGCTTATAAACAGATTACTTGATTATTAACTTGATTTTTTAAACTATAATCTGAATTTTTAGTTTGCATTCAATGAAGTATTTCTGGTTTAACCAGGAAACACAATTTGGTTTAGTTCTGTCAATCTAGGGGTTTGGAGTTGCCAGAGTTTCTTTGGTTGTTGGAATGATGTGTGTAGTTTATAGGAAAAATAATAGATGATGGATTAAATCAATAAGGCAGAAGTGATTTGGGTTTGAATTTTATAACCCTAGTTTTTCTGTGTTTAAGGAATTTGATCGCTGTGATCAAATTAAGTAACCGAGCTTTACCTGATTTGGGGTGATGGTAGCTGGGGTGTGGTGGAGTCTATGGCCGGAGGCAATAACTTTTTAGTGGTCGGTGGCGAGGGAATTCTGGTGATCTTCAGATTCGACATTTTCCAGTTTTGGTGCTCGTATGCTTAAATTCGATTTGGGTTTTCTGCTGTCGATTCAAAGGTTGGAATGGCTTTAGGGGGTGACCGATGACTTGCGTAGAGGGTTGCGAGAGGCCGGCGGTGATGGTCGTGGGTGTGCAGGTGTACGGTGGTAATGGAGTATCTGTGTTTTGGGGAAGATGGTTTTCCAGTGTTTGTCTCGGGTTGTCTCATATTTTTGCTCGAAGCAAGGGGGATTGGGACTCGAAGTAATGGAGATGAGGTCTCGGGTATTTAGTTTTGTTACAGGGTTTGCGTAAACCTGCCAACACAGGGTTTTGTATAAACCTGTTTTTATTTGGATTTTAATCGATTTTAAAATAAATTTTAAAAGGAAATTGTTACTCGAGTTGCTCGAGTTATTTTAGTTTTAGCTCAGGCTGGTTTGTTAAAGTTTGAAATTGTCTTGTTTTCAAAATTTTAAAATTAATTTAAACTAAATTTAAAAATGGAAGTAAGAATTTAAAGTAAGTTTTAAATCTAACTTAAATTATGGATTCAAGTTGAATTGAATCGCAAGTTGGAAATGATGAAGTATTTAAATTCAAATTTTATTTTAAAATAACTTTGAAAGAGTTTATTGTTTAAAATGTTTTTAAATAATTTGAATTTAAATTTGAAATTGAGATATGAGGTAATGTTTAAATAAAGTTTAAATTTGATTCAAATCTAATTTTGAATTTTTGGTTTAAAATGAATTTAAGTTTATAAATTTAAGTGTTTAAACCAAATTTGATTGATAATGTAAAATTTTAAATGGTTTAATTTTAAAAAGAAAATTTGTTTTAACTTTTGTAAAATTTCTTTTATAATAAAATTATTATTTAGCAATTAAAGGTTTGAGATTGAATTTAAACTTGTTAAGTTAAATAATAATTTAATATTTTGTATTTCATTTAATTATTAGAGTAATTAAATGAATAATTAATTTATTTAATAAATTAATGAAATAAATAATTACTTAAAGTAATTAAGGTTTAGTCTTAAGGGTTTAGGATTAATTATTCTTTGAATAATTAACTTGTAATTAAGAATAATTAATTAAATAAAATTAGTTTTTAATTAATGATTAATAATTAATTAATCAAGTAATAACGGATTAATTAAGTTTTAATTAACACTTAATTATTTAATTAATCTGGAATTAATTAATGGGTTAGTTAATGATTGATTAATTTGTAATTAATAATGATTAAAATAAGTTAATTATTTTAGAAAATAATTAATGAGTTGTTAATAGTTAATGAAGGACATTAACTAAGGATTATTTAATAAATAAATTAATGTGATTAATTTAAATTATTAATTAGATTAATTAATTTAAAGATAATCATTTGTGTAAGTTATTAAGTATAATTACTTATGGAAGTAATTAAGGAATTAATTACTTATTGCAAGTAATTGAGTTAATTTGATTAGTTTAAGTTAATTAATTCATTTTAATTAATTTAAAATTAATCATTTGATGATTTGTGAAGGATAATTACCTAATGTAATTTAATGAAGAGGAATTACTTAGAGAAGTAATTAATGGGTAATTACTGTATGTAATTAATTGGAAGTGATTTGATATTGAGCTATTTAAATATAATTACTTTGTGAATTAATCAAAGGATTACTTAGAGATAATTAATTAATGAGTAATTAATTTATTTGGTGAAGTAATTAAGGGTAGTTGATTACTGAATGGGGTTCATCAAGGGCGATTAACAATTATGTTTTAGATTAAGATGTATTCCTTAATGTAATTAATTTAAATAAGGTAATTAATTAAAATGTAATTAGAGATCATTAATTAATATAATTAATGATGTAATTAAGATTGATTAATTAAGATTAATTAATCAATAATAAGTGATTAAAGGTAATTAATTAAGGATTAATGTAATTAATTATAGTTAATTAATTAATGAAGTAATTAAAGGTTAATTACTGTATTTGGTTAAATATAACTAATTTGAGAAATTAATTAGTGTATAATTACTTGAATGTAATTAAGGGTTAATTAATCAGGGATGATTAATTAAATTGAATCATTGGATGATGATTGATTAAGTGATTGATAAATTATCAATAGTGATATGAGCAAGTTGATATTGGTGAAGTAATTAATTTAATTTACTTCAAATTAATGGAATGATGTAATTAATTTAATTCATTTTAAATTAATTATATTTGGTGTGGTTAATCATTGCTTATATAGATGGATGATCTTGTTTACTTTGAATGGTTGAATCTCAGATATGAGATAATTAATGTTGAGTGATTTGGATGCATTGGTTGCATTGTGATGTTGATATAGATTATCTTTTGAATAATGATAATATAGTTTATCCGATATGATGATAATGTTGATTATCTGTTGTGGATCTGTGATTTATCTATTTGGATATATAGATAATTGAATTGTTTTAAACCTTTAAAACAACTTGGCCTTAAAAGACACGCTTTGGATTTCGATGAGACCGGGATCGGGTTTCCATATTTGGATATCCGAAAACCACATCGATCCAAATTTACGTTAGGTTGTGAATCCAAGTGGAGCAAGTGAAGACTCGAGGTGTAGGAACTATACGTCAGTATAACTCTGTGGGTGATTCCGTAATGAGTTTGACGTGATAGTACTTATAGATTCGAGATGGTGATTTAGAGTGTAAGGGTTATCGTCGTTAACTCTGAGGGTGATTCCAAAATGAGTGTAACGAGATAATGCCTTCGGTTTCGTTCGAACCCGGAACGAACATGTATGGATTGAATGCTTTCAGAACATCGTCAGGTGGACGATGAGCATTCTAAGAGATGTGTCCTCTAAAGGTAATCGTAGCCTCAAGCCTCATCAACCGTGAATGGCTAAAATAGGGGAGGTGCAGCAAGGCTTCGCGGGTAGCTCCCACTGGAGAGCAAGATTTACCCCTGTCTAGAGGTCCCTTTTTATTTCGGCTGTGTGAGCAGTTGGATGTACACCAACTGCGGGGTTATCTTGTTCGGAACTGTTCAGTAAGGAATGGGTCCAGCTTTGTGTTGCAGGGGAGCGGGCGTACTCCTCAGTACGTTGACCTAGGCCACGTACTGTGGCAGGCGGTACCCCAGTAGCCCTGCCATTGTATGGAATCCAAAATCCAATAAGTGCCAACGGTTTTGATTGTATTACCCACTTTTGTGGCTAGTGGCTGGAATTTAATAAATGTAACAATTTTGGCTATTTCTTATTTACTTGGAAACCCTAGACACTATTATAATATCACTGGATTTCCTAGCAAATGTTTTGGTTAGCGTAAGGTAAAAACTTTTCCATGTTTATGTGTGGGAAGTCTTACGTGATACCTTTCTTTTAAAAGGTTTTGCAAAGTTAAGCAACTTTAACCTGTTACTCACACCAGACCCATGTCTGACCCGAGTTTATTCTTTGTTTTCTTAAACTCTTGGGTACTCAAATTTTTACGAGTAGCCAAGGGATTTAGGTTTGCTTTGACGAATATTGGAGGAGTAATGGAGCAGGAGGCTTCTGCGTTAGATATATAGAATTCCGCTGTGTGATCTGTGATTGTCTCTGAGTTGTATTATGTTGTAAATACTAGACAGGTGTTTATAACTGTCTAGTATGTGTTGTATATCTGTGTACTCTGATAATGGTAGTAAACTATGTAATATTTTATATTATTAATATAATTTATTCGTTCCGCTGTTGAGATTCTGATGTTGTGTTCTTCTTTCTTCTCTTTCTTTTCTCTTTTCTATCTCTTTCTTTCTTCATGATGATACGACTTTTCTGGGGAGAAAAAGTCGGGTCGTCACATGTTTCCTCCAAACAATCACTCATCAAGGAAAAGAAAGAAAGCATACACAGCAACTCTTGATGACTCAGACTCATCATTCAGTGACGATGAAAAGAAGATGGATAATTCAAATCTATGTTTCATTACTATTCATGAATCAAATGATGATGGGAGTACGGATCTAAAAATACGTACGCATTTACATTATTTTTAATTTTTCTTGTTTGAATGGATGCTTGTTTGTTTGCTTGATTCTTTTAAATTTCTTGAATTTTTAAATTCAAATTTATCCCTAGAAATTTGAATTTTAAATTCAAAAATAATATTATTTTAATAATATTTTAAATATTAAATTATTAATATTTAATTATTATTATATTTAATGTTATCACAAGAATTATATAATTAGAATATAGGATATAATATTTGCAGTTATTAGAAACTAGGAATAAAAATTTATCCTTTGATTCAATAGGCACATGTCGACACACCCGGATACCCCATGTCGACATGCCTCTTAGAATTTGATTTCAAAATTTAAATTCAAACTTTTGAATATTCCTCCACCTTTTCACCAACTTCAATTCTCTGGAAAGATGCCTCTTGACCAGAGAACATGTCTATAGAATCTCTATTTAACTCACTCTCTTTATCATCACTTTTCACTTTTATTTCAAATTTCAAATTTATCTTTATTATCTTCTACTCCTCTCAAACTTCTTCATTGGCCTCGTCAAGCACTCCTAACACTATTAGGCTTCCAAAATCTATCAAAAACTTTCTTTTTAATGATCTGAAAGCTATTAAAGCTTACATCAACAATGTAAACTTTGGTAAAATTTATACGAGAAAATGTGCTATTTTTGAAGATTTTCCTTCTTATGAAATTGAATATCTTTTTCAACAATGTTCTATTCTTAGTTTAGTTGATAATAAACAAAATGATTTTGTATGTTATCCAAATCTTATTAAGATGTTTTATGCAAATTTGAATCGTGGTTATATGATGGGGAAGAAGGACAAATTTGGAGTAGTGTTAAAGGAAAACAAATTGATTTGAATTGTGAAATTTTGGAAACTATTTTGGGATGCAAGTATACAGGAATGTATCTCTCGCAATTTTAAATAAATGAAAATGATCGAGAGATATTTCATCACAACTTTGAAGGGGATGACCATTCTGAATTCAAAAATCGATTTTTTGTCCTAAAGCAAGAATTGTTAATCTTCTTATCCAACACACTCTTATACAAAGATCGGGAAACTACAACCACCCGACTTTGGAAGTTTGCAAAGCTCTTTTCGCAATCTTTGGAAATTATGATATTAATTAGGCCTGAGTTATTTTGGATGAGCTAAGGTCCAAGAATTTTACTATGGGTAAAAACACATTATATCATGGAATTCATCTCACTCGGATTTTTAATTACCTTGGAATTGATTTCAAAAGGGAAGAATTTATAACTAGAAAAGTGTTCAACCATGGAAACATTTCCCTTATGCAAATTCCATTAGTGTTTCAACCATATGAAACACTTACAAAAAAGGAAGAAAGACTTGCTCACGAAGAGATGGAAGAAATGGAGGAAGAAGAAGAAGAAGAGGAAAAGGAAGAGGAAGAGGAAGGAATGGAAATTGAAGAGGAGGAAGAGGAAGATCAAGAAACTTTCTTAGAAAGTATTGAATATCCTACTAATCCCGCTAATTCATCCAATAAGACCATTCTCAATAATCAAAGAATTATAGTGGAAAATCAAAAGACGCTTAAAAGATCAATGAGTAAGAAAATAGACAAGATTTCCACAAAAATCGACGAGTTCTTCGGGAAAATTAGTAGAAAGCTTAGACTGTCATCTTCTTCATCTTCATCTAATTAGTTATAGTTCATGTTATCTTAAGTTCTGTCTTTGTATTTTCTTTATTTTAGTTAATATTATATTATCTTATGTAATGTTGACTAGAATTATTAATGAAATCTTTCAAATCCTGTTATTCAACTTCACTTGTCTCTGTAATTGCTTGTTTTTATATTATACAAATTTTATTCAAAACAAAGAAAATTATCACTTTTGGCAGAGGCATGTCGACAACTTCCATCCCCCCATGTCGACATACAACGGGCAGAAAATAGTTACACTTTTAAATTTTAATTTCATGTAACTAACTTGTGTCTATTCATTTTAAATGACTTTCTACCCCTATTTATACCTATTTCTTCCAGAATAAATTGTCAAACTTCATTTCTAATCACTTCCTTTCATATTTCTTCCTATTTCTTGAACTATGGCTTCTCCGATTAAGAATCTAAGTGATAATCTTGAGGAAACTCTCACTTCCTTCAAAAATATCCTTTCGTTCATACTTCGTGATAAACGTCACTTAGAATCTAGTCAAATGTAGATGATCAAGGAGCAAGAGAGACATTTCGATGCCCTTCGTTGGATGATCTCATCTCTTAACAAGGACGACCTTGAAGGAAATCCACCTGCCACTCTCGACAAGGATAAAGAAGAATAGAATGCCATCAAAGCAGACCCTATCTTTGGAGAAGATGGATGGGCAGAAGTACCAAGGAATGTCTAGTCATTCTGCATCTTATTTGTTTGATTTGATTGGTGTGTTTTAAACTTGATTGACTTAACTTATTTGTATGGTTTGTGTATATGTTTGGATTGAATAATTACTATAAATATGATTAACTGATGATTGATTTACTTTTTGGATTACACTTATGATCACATTTCATACTTATGATCACACTTAGCACTTATTACACTTATATATGGATTACTCTATTTTATTGTGGTTGATTATCTTATATAAAGTCCAAGGAATTTATTAGTTAGAAGTTTTTGTTGATAACGAAGGGGGAGAAGTTATAAAATAGTAGTTGGCTTGGAGTAAGGGGAGTTATGATTAGAGTAAGGGGGAGTCATGGAATAAGGGGGAGTTATAGTATAGAAGTTATGGTATGATAAGTATATTTTATAAATACAGGTTGTCATCAACAAAAAGGGGGAGATTGTTAGGAACTGAGATGTTGGTATTGATGACAACAACATTTTTAACTTATCTTATTATAAAATATATACTAACATTGTTGTCTAGATAGATATGTATATGTCGGATATATATATGTGTGTGTGTGTGTGTGTGTATGCAGGTATTGATTACTGAAGACTGATCAGTATAAAGACTCAAGACTCAAGATTGAAGACTCTAGAGTATCAAGACTAAGATTTCAAGATATGTGTCTAGTTTTTGTTAAAACTTCATAATAGCACGGAAATCTTCATTCCGAATTTCATTTGGGATGGAACCCATTTCTACCTTCTTAGTGGCTTACAAACCCATGGCAAGTAGCTTACAAACCTACGACAAGTGGCTTACAAACCCACAAACATCCTGGTTTTGTACAAGTTCTCGAGTCCTGATGTGATGAGATATTCTGTAGGAAGAAGCTTGCAAAACTACTTCAAAATGGTTTTTCAAAACTGTTTTTCAAAATATTTTAGCCTTAAAATTATCTTTTCAACTGATTTTCAAAAGGATGTTTTAGTCTTAAAATATTATTTGTTTTTGTTTTAAAATAAACCCTTGTTTTAAACTTCATTTTGAAAACAAATTTTACATTGTTTTTTAACATAGGGATGTCAACATCATGGGATACCCCATGTCGACATGGTGGCCATTGAATTCAAAAGTTTCAATTTTCAAAAGAAGTGTTTATTAATTAAATCTCTTCACGAATGGTTATGACCATTGGTGCTCAACAAATATGCTTCACAAACGAATTTTTTTAACTAACTAATTTCTTATTTTCTTCACTCCTTCTCCACAAATCCATATTCTAAAATTTTCAAATTTTTAAGATCGTGCCGAAATTCTACCGAATTTTCAAGTGAATCAAATTAGAATCTCATTCTTGTTTGATTCTCTGCCCTCTCTCGAAGATCAAAGTGCTATTCAGAGTTATAGGATCGATTTGTAATCAAATGTTTATCGAGTCTCTCTATAAGGTGTGGTTGTGCTTGGAAATCAGTTAGGTGATCTTGAGTCCCGTAAATCAAGTGAGTTTGCCCTGGACACATGAAACAGGAGGGTACCTCAAGGCCTTTAGAAATTGAGGATTGTAATCTAGACATTGGTATAATAAAAATCTATATGAGGTGTTTGCCTTGGTACAGGACTAGATGTAGGGTAACTCCAAACCAGTATTATATCTGGTGTGTTCTTTGATTTACTACTTTTTATTTACTTTCTGCATCTGTATTTGATTCTGTGATTTTTCAGCAATTAAATTTTGCATTTGTTTATATCATAATTTCAATTTAGTCCATATAAGTCTTAGAATCCACTAAACACTATTCACCCCCTCCTTTAGTGTTAAATTAGCCTTAAGATCCTTAATCCGCACTCCCTTTCATATGATTCCATTTCCTTCCAGCTCCGATCAGCCGAATGAGGATCGCCACTCACATTATTAATCACCAACCTCCCGCCAGTACACGCGGGTTCCTCAGCCTAGCCTACTCTTAGCCTCGATTGGGGTTGGATGGGCCTGCTCCAGTATCCTACGGAGCCCAGACAAACTGCTCTAACTTTCTCTCTCTAATCAAACTTTCAATAATATCCTGCAAATGATGGCATTAATTAGTGTTATGACCGTAACAATCATGGAATCTACAGAATTTCTTGGTCTGAATCTTCTTCTTTGACGATATTACGGAGCTGGCTTCTTGTACTACCCTGCATTACAGGTTTGAAGATAAACATTCTCTAGCGACGTGTTCAAGGGAGTATATCGATCAAACATAGGATCTCTCAGTCTCCCTTGATGGGGTTGTCTTTTCTTTCCTTGACCTCCGTTACCCTTCTGCTAGCCTTATTTATTTTGAATATTTAACTGTACTTTACCGGATCTCTCCCAGTCTTCTTCACTGCAACATTACTATGGATACCTTCACTGCTGGGCCCCGTGACGTCCTACTTCCTAGACCATCTAGCGTCTTCTCTCCTCAAAAACTGGGTTTCCTTTGCATAGAAACGGTCTAATGAAGCGGAGGGTTTCCCAACCAACGAATCACCAAATTCGAAATTGGGATTGATCCCTTTAGTCAATGCCATTAGAATAGAGTTGTCATTGGGATTGCTGACTTCGACACATGCAGCATGGAACCTTTCTAGACAATGCCTTAGAGTTTCTCCTGGAGCTTGAGTAACACTGTATAGGGTGTTAACATCCTTCGGTCTTGTAGCATGCATGTGAAACTGCTCAACAAACTTAGTAGCCAACTGGTCAAAATATGAAATAGATCTTGGTGGTAGACGGGTGAACCACATAGTCGCAATGCCACCCAAGGAGATAGGAAAGCTTCTACACTTAACCGCATCATCAACTCGAGCGACATTCATAAGCCATTCATATTTCAGAATATGTTGGTTGAGATTCGAATTTCCTTCACACGCCAGCAAGGTTGGCATCCTGAACCAACGGGGCAGTTCTACTGTGAGATATCATTAGTGAATGGGGGGTGACTTCGAGAAATCCCCCAGTCATCATAGTGAGGCCTTGGCTTTTTCTTATCATCTGGTCCATCATAGTTAGAACATCAGACATCTGGAGATTCAGGGCCAAGGCACGTCGGGTTCCATGTCACGAAGATGGTTCGGTCACTGTCTATGGTCCGTTCCACGCCTCCTTGGCTCTCGGGCTTCATGGAAGTGAGAATCCTAGGCATGGATGCGGTGACAAGGGGCTGGATCTGGTTGGTTCTGGATCTCGACCTTCAGATCTATAGCAACAGCAGCATTGTCATGAGTAGTGTTGCAGGGAAGAACCCCTCCTCGGGAGGAGGGTGCATCTTGACGCCCTTTAAAAGGACCTATCCTGGCCTGTCCAAGATTTGCACCGCACGAGTGCCTGGAGGCTTCTGCGTAATTCTCATCTAATCGACGGCGTATAGATCTGTGATTGAAGTCAAATGACGTCGAGCTTTCAGACAAGGAAAAAGAGGTATGCTCCCTTCTAGATCATCCCCGCCTTTCTTCATTCAGCTAGTTTATAAGTTCTGTATTGGCACGGATCTATTGAGTGAGCTCTTGACGGCTTTGAGCAAGCTCATGCATGAGGGTCTGGAATTACCCTCTAGTACTGGACCGGGTGGATCTGGAGCTCCAGCTGTTGTTTGGCCTGTAGTAGTCAGCTGCGCGAGACTTTGCATATCCCTTCCATCGAGATTAGCAGCATTGGAAGCAGTTCTAGTAGTGCACACCATGTTGAATGTAGTTATTCTTAAATCTAAAATGATCCGAATAGAATAGAAGGAACCACTGGAAGATGGATGTGGATCTCCTCCTCAGATTTTAGCAATCACCAAGAAAATAAGCAGTAGTAGAAAGAAAACAAGAATTTTTAGTGGTTCGGTGTTATAGCCTACATCCACTTTGAAGGATTTGATGTTTATTACTGATTAGAAACTGAACTACAATAGTACAATGACTAACACTAGAATTTCAATAGAGTTTTAGCCGAGCAGCAGCATAAAAGTCCTTTTTTAGTTGCAATGAGGATGCTATTTATAGGTGTAAAGCTGGAAACGTCTACCATGAATCTTGAAATACCCTTTCTCAAGCCTAGGTGGGCCCACACAATCGATTTGGAGCTGTTTGGGATCGATCCCTGACCGATCCACATTGCTTTCGTCTTGATTGGAAGTAGCTCCAATTGAGTTGCGATTGATCATGGGTGTTGCTGAGATGATATGCAACTTTCTGTGTAAATCTCTTTGTATTTGGATTTTTGGTTGTAGAGTTATTGATCGATCAAAGTTGAAAATCAAAGTATCGGTACCTTCATATTGATCTCTTCGTGTCGATGCCGTGGCATGCGCACTTTGTGGAGATCCATATTTTGTGCATAGGGACCGCTTTTTTTGAGTTGACTTCTTCTTTCTTATCTATCTGATACCTTGTTTCTTGTATCGATGCCTTGCCACCGTCTTCGTATCAATTGTAAGCTCTGTTATTCCTGTCGATCAAGAAGGTGATCGATACGAGAAATGCAGTTGCTGGCCAATTGAAGCTCGATCAATCTAGGGAGTGCTAAAGTCCACCGTTATGTGCTTGAACCATACGGATACGAACGATGGATGCCAAGTGATGGAGTACATTCATTTCGTGTCGATGCTGATGGATACGAAATGATGGATACAAATGGATGGATACGAGATGGGTGTGCTTCACTGGACTTGATTGTTCCATTACTCGAGTGTATGAACTCTGATTTACCTGAAATTTAGAATGTCGCCTTGCATAGCTCTACTTGTCATATCATGCTAACTGTGGCTCGATCCAGGCTCGGACCAAGTTTGCCTGTATCCATCGTGAATCTGCATATAACTGATTTCTGGAGCGAACTGTCTTATATCACTAGTCAAGTCCTTGATGGATTTATCTCTCTCACCCCTAAGCATATACAGTGCGGGATTTATCTCCCCTTAAATCTAGTTTTTTGTGTGGCAAGTCGCTATTGATCTTGTTCCTATCAAACTTGCCCCTTTTCTTATTCTCTTTTTATTGCTACTTCTATTCTTTATGAGGAGAATGGTCCCCTCTTTCCTATAGGGAGCTCTAATTTTTGTTCAATATTCACAAAAGTCCTTCGAGGAGGGATGTCGGGTTCTATTATGACGAAGCCAAAAAATCAATCCTTGTATTCATCCCTCGCAAAACCCAAAGGTGGATTGACTACTACTTCTTTATTTTGAACTTTGATTTCACTTCTTCCTTTCATCCATACCCTAATTAGCCTGTCTTTTATGCTCATACTACTTAGTCATATGAACCCTGTAGGGACTGCATTCTTGGGTTTAAATGAAAAGGAAACAAAAATGTAGTCTCTTTTCACTAATTTGATGTGTTAGAACCTTGAATTTTGATGTTTTGATTGTGACAATATAAGTAAATATACCATAAACTAACCATATTTATAGGAGAAGATGTTGTTTTACTCAAGAAATAATCTAACAGATTGTAGACCAGATTCCAGATAGAAGCTTCAGTAATATATTTAGTCTACGGTCTAAGTCTAGTAGTGAATTTATGTTAAAATATCTCTGAAGTGGTATATGCACGCATACAAAATTTAAAAGTTTTTCAAAACATAGTTCATATGTTAAAATATTTAGTGACATAGTTCATATGCAAAAGCTTTTCAGAAAATTCCTTGATATGGCAAAAAATAGGCAATTCAGCTGACTAAATAGTATAGTTCAATCAACTGAATATTGTGCACATGCACAACTTTTCTTTGAATATTCAAACGGCTGACCCTGCAAGTTCAGCCGACTGAATTGTATGACTTTTGCACTGTTTTCTTACTGATTCTATTTTTAAATTCAAATGGCTGAATTATTCCATTCAGACGGCTAAATCTTCATAATGGCTATATTTTGAAAAGACACTTTATTTCAACGAATAGAAAAACTCTTGATTTAAGAGTTGCTTCCATATTCTTTCATGGCTACTCTTAACGAATGATTGCAACTCTTAATTCCTATATAAAGTTATAAAATTCATTGTTTTACTCACTGAATTTTGATTCTAAATCTCACTCTTATTGTCTAAACAATCTTTCCATTTGCATTCAATATTTTCGTTCTAATCACTTATACATTCAAGCAAACTTTATTAGTGATTGAATAAACATCTTATCTTCACGAATTACATAATATACCAAAAGGGAGAAGATTATAGGATGGATGTAAGTTATTGAATTATCAGTGCTACTCAAGAGCATACTCAGTCAAAAACAATTTTACTATTTTTATTGGAAGTGCTGTTAGGTTGCTCAGGCAGTTGAAGTCTTATTTTATTGCTTAGGCGGTAGAAATCTTATTCGGTTGCTCAGGCAGTGTAATACTTGTTCCTTCGGGTCATGTGAGGGTTGGTAGTTGAATTCCAAAAGGAGTCTGGGACTGGATGTAGAACGGGAAGTTTGAACCACTATAAAAATCTCTAGTGTCATTTACTTTATTATTTACTTTTATATTTATACTCCACACTAGTAGATAACTTAGTTAATATTCCATATTATACGATCCTTAGTCACTTTCACTTAGTATCGGAGAAAGGTCATCATATAACCATAAAACAGTAATTTGATATTTAGTTAATATGGAAAATAACACTAGCGCAAGTTTTGTTGAAGGTCAGTCTACTGCATGACCCTCACTATTTAATGGCATGAATTAAAAATATTGGTCAACTCACATGAGAATTTATATGCAAGCAAACGGATATGATACTTGGAATATCACTCAAAATTAATACATTATGCCTACTACACCATATGTACAATGGTTAAACACATAAAAAATAGATGCTACCTCATATTCAAAACCCATGAATTTGTTATTTTGTGCTTTAGATAAGAATGAATTTAACAGAGTTAGCATGTGTACAACTGCTTATGAAATTTAGTGAACTCTTAAAGTTACACATGAAGGAAAACAACAAAGTTAAACAAAGCAAGATTTCTATAATTAAAAATCAGTTCCAAACTTTCAGAATGAAACCAGATGAAACTATAAATGAAATGTATTTTAGATTCCAAGGCATGTGTCACTCACTATTTGCACTAGGCGAAAAATACACAGATTTTGATATCATTCGAAAAATCCTCAACTCTTTAACGAATGAATAGGAATGGAAAGTCTTAAAAATTGAAGAAGCTGATGACATTTCAACCATAAAACCAGAGGAGCTGATAGGAAATATCATGTCGTATGAAGTAAATTTGCAGGCAAAACGAGATCAAGCCCAAGATAGAAAGAATAAAGCATTCCAAGCTGAACAAGAAGATTCAGATTCGGATGAAGATGACATGGCATGTATAGTAAAGAATTTCAAAAAAATAAAAATTTAGAAAGAACAAGAAATTCGAAAATAACAGGAGAGGCAACACCAACAAACCATCAGCTTCAAATCTCGAATGTTATGAATGTCATAAGAAGGGTCACATAAGGAAGGACTATCTTGACCGAAAGAAAGACAGGTTCAAGAACAAAAAGGACAGATATAAGAAGAAGCAAGCATTCTCTGTTACATGGGATGATATAGAATCATCTTCCTCGTCAAATAGTGACATTGACTGTGACATCGAACAACCAATATCTGCTTTATGGATTTGACTAACGATGTAAGTGATCGAACTTTTAATGATTTAATTGATATAAACTTATAATTATTGGATAAACTAAAAGAAGTTAAAATAAAGTATAAAGATGCTTTAGAAAAACTAATAAGAAGTGAAATAGAAGTTGATCTTAGGGACGAAAAGAGAATCTTAGAAGAAGAAGAACTTGTCAAAACACAATAATCTTTATCTAATGTATCTTCTCAACTCATGATTGTATCAAATGAAATTGAAGTTCAAAAAGAAAAGAATATGACATTAGCTGTAGAAAATCACGATTTTAACTCAAATGTAAAATTTCTAGAATTAAACAATATTAGTCTCAAAACTGAGTTAGAAAATATTACTAAAAAATTTTCTAACTTTAATAAAGGTAAAGAAAATCATTCTAAGGTTATTAATAACTCTCAGACTACTTTTAATAAGAAAGGTTGAGGATAAAAAAATTCCACAAAATCTAGTTCAAAGAGGAATAGTTCACCAAATAAAAAATTTCAATATACATAAGAATTTTATAAAAGCAAAACCAAAGGTTCTCACTCAAAAGAAGAACATTTGCTACACAAATACTATAAATATTTGGGTACCAAAAACTAATAATACTTTGATTAGAAATAAGTATATTAAATCTTTTATAAATTCAGCTCATAAAAATGAAAATTTTACATATAAATGGAATTCTAAACCCTCTTGGGTTTGGTTTCCAAAGATCTTACTCTTAGGGCCCTAATAAATAGTGGGTACCAACGTCTTCTCTATATGTTTTTGTAGGTACCAACTAAGAAAAGAGGAAAGTTGATACTTGATAATGGTTGCTCAAAATATATGACAGAAAACAAAGATATGATGACTAACATTATCTACTTAGAAGGAGGATCTGTCACATTTGGAGATAATTCCAAAGGTTATATCATTCGACAAAGGCGATGTGAGAAATGGCGGTACATCTAACTTACCTTTTATTACAAATGTTTTATTAGTTAAAAATTTAAACCATAATTTTCTTAGTATAAGTCAACTATGCGATAAAGGTTTTAATATATCTTTTTCAGAAAATAAATGTAATATATTTGATCATAAGAATCTAATTTTTGAAACAACTAGAGAACGAAATATATACATAATAAATATGAAAGTTAATCATAACACAAATATGTGTCTAGTAGCCAAAGAAAATGATTCTTGGTTATGGCAGAAAGATTTTGTCATATAAACTTTAAAGCAATAAGAAAATTATCTAAAAATAATTTAGTAAAAGGTTTACCGAAAATGAATTTTAAAGTAAATAGTATTTGTGATGCTTATCGGTTAGGAAAAATAACCAAATCTACTACTAAATCAAAGAAAATTATTTCAGCATTACAACCACTTGCGATATTACATTTAGATCTTTTTGGACCAACACAAGTTCAATCTATAAATCATAGTAGATATATTTTCGTAATTGTGGTTGATTTCTTAAGATAAACTTAGACAATATTTATGAAAAATAAAAGTGATACATTAAAAAAATTTAAAATCTTTGCTAAGAGAATTCAAAATATTAAGAACATAAAAATTAAAAACATTCGAAGAGATCACGGTAGTGAAGTCGGTAATGATATTTTTGAAAAATATTGTAATAAGAAAGGAATTGTTCACAATTTTTCATTTCCGAGAACTCCGCAACCAAATGGAGTTGTAGAAAGGAAAATAGAACACTTCAAGAATGTGCTAGACTCTTATTAAATCGAAGCACTCTACCTAAACATTTTTGGGCAGAAGTTGTAGCAACTGTTTGTTATGTTTTAAATCGAGTCTCCATTAGAACATTAACAAAACATACCCCATATGAAATTTTTAATGCAAGAAAGCCTAATATATCATATTTTTTAATTCTCGGTTCAAAATGCTTTTTATCAAATACTAAAGACCAACTTGGTAAATTCGATCCAAAATCCGATGAAGAAATATTCATTGGATACTCAGAACAAAGCAAGACATGTAGGATTTATAATAAAATAAATATAGTAATCGAAGAAACACTTCATGTATCATTCGATGAAAATTTCAAATTTAATAATAAAAATGAAGATGTGGAAATAATTCCTAAATCAAATATCACAGAAGATGATACTGAAAGTAGTGTTGAAATTGAAAACAACAATTTACCAAATGAAAATGAAATTCAAACTCCACCAAAACTTCTAAGAAATCACCCAGTTGAAAATGTTATTGGTTCTAATGTAAGAACTCGAAATCAACTAAATCAAATGCATCATATAGCTTTCCTATCGAACATTGAACCCAAAAATGCTAAAGAAGCCTCAACAGATGATTATTGGATTATAACTATGCAAGAAGAGTTAAATCAATTTGAAAGAAACAAAGTTTGGAACTTAGTTCCTAGATCTAGTAATCAAACATTCATCGGTACAAAGTGAGTTTACAAAAATAAAGCCGATGAGCAAGGAAATATTATTCGAAACAAAGCTAGAATAGTTGCTCAAGGCTACAATAAAGAAGAAGGAATAGACTACGATGAAACATTTGCGCCTGTAGCTTGACTAGAAGCAATACGTATTTTATTAACTTTTCTTTTTTTCATAACATTAAACTATATCAAATGGACATAAAAAGTGCTTTCCAAAAAGGTTTTATAAAAGAAAATGTGTATGTAGAACAACCATCTCTATTTGCACATGAAAAATTTCCATACGATGTTTATAAATTACAGAAAGCTTTATACGGTTTAAAACAAGCACCTCGTGCTTGGTATGACCATCTTAAAAGTTATCTTACAAAATTCTTGTTTTAAAATTGGAAAAGTATATCAAACTTTGTTTATAAAACAAGATAAAAATGATATTTTAACCATACATATTTATTTAGATGACATCATTTTTGGTTCCACGAATGAAAAATTGTATCAATAATTTTCAAATATTATGACATGAGAATTTGAAATGTCTTATATGGGAGAACTTTCATATTTTTTAGATTAAAAATTAAACAACTAAATAATGGAATTTATATTAATCAAGAAAAATTGTAGTAATCTTATAAAACGTTTTGGATGGAAAACACTTCTGCTAAACCAACTCCTATGAGCACTGTGGTACATCTTGATCGAAATAAAAATGACAAAAGTGTTGACCAAAAACTATATCGAAGTATGATCGAATCCTTACTTTATTTAACTACTAGTCGTCCAGATATAATGATGAGTGTATGCTTGTGTTCACGATTTTAAGCAAATCCCAAAGAATCACATTTACGGGCTGTGAAATGAATTTTGCGCTACTTAAGCAAGACTAATGACTATGGTCTCTTTTACCCGAAAGAATGTCCATTTGAATTAGTATCATATAGTGATGCTGACTTTAGAGGATGTCGAACAAATCAAAAGAGTACAAGTGGTACTTGTCATTTTATTGGACAATCTTTAGTATCTTGGTTTAATAAGAAACAAATTTGTGTTTCACTTTCGACGTGTGAAGCAGAATATATTTCAACTGATTTGGTATGAAGTAATATACATGCAGCAAACACTACAATATTTTGGTATAAATCTATCTAAACCAACGATTTATTGTGATAATACGAGTGCTATAAATTTATCAAAAAATCCTATAAATCACTCCAGCACTATACATATTGATATTCGACATCATTTTCTTCGTGATAATATAGAAAAAGGTAATATTCCTCTTGATTTTGTACCATCGGAAAATAAAGTTGCAGATATATTTACTAAACCTTTAAATGAAAATATTTTACTTAAATTAAGACGTGGACTTGGAATTATGTCATTACTTGATTTATAATTTGATGTTAAAGTGTAAAAAATTGTAAAATAAGTAAAAATGTAATAGAAAAAAATTGAAGATGATGACACTCAAACTCTGCACTCATGGGAGGAAGTCACATGTCTTTCCAAGGTTCTATTGTGTTACTTGATTTAGGACCTTACATTACGGCTAAAATCCATTTTTATTTCTTAACCTTACAGTTTCGCTTGGCTGTAGTTTTCTAAGGAATGATAACCATAAAATAAAAACTTTAAATAGATAATCAATACAATATATATAAACGATCAAAATTTTCTTAAATTCATATACAAACTTTAAGAATAAATATGCATTATTTTTCCAACATGTCTTCTTAAGAAAGTTTCGATCTCTCATCGATCGTTTTCAGCATTCGCACTATGGATTCATCAAACAAATCTACTCTGGGTATAACCAGTGAAGATTACTCTATCTCTGCATCATCATACTAGATATACACCAAACGGGAAACAAGTTAAGAAAAATTTAGACTTTGGTTCACCATCTACCAAGGAGAAAATCGATGAAATCCATCACTATCAATGTGAGACTTTAGGCTTACAACATGAGATGTATTATGAACAAAAACACCATGGTAGACGATTAAATTTCCTTGAACAATTCGCTATCAAATTCTATGGAACGTCTCCTAAGCAAGGTATGCACAATCCGTCTCCTCAACGACCTCACGTATCTCCGAATTCTTGGGAACAAGGTGCTTAATGTAATGTTTGGTCTCCTATACATCATTACGTGACATCACCAAAGTTGAACCAAGCTCAGACGAATCTAAGACTTCGGGAAATTAAAACTATATTTTTTATGTTTATAAATTTAATATTGTAATATGGATATGTAACATGTTTATTGATATAAAATTATATTTATTTGAACATGAGAATAAGGCTTGAATACATATATTTATATATATATAGTTTGTTAATTAACTAATTTAAGAATGAACCAAAAAAAGGTTGGCCTCAGATAAACAACAGATTCAACCGACTGACCATAGGAGATCAGCCGACTGAAACTTCATAGATAATTAAAAACTATTTCAGCATTCAGTCGGCAGAAGCCCCTGATCCAGACGACTGAAATATACCCATTTTGAACTATATTCTTGCGGGTTGCACTTTCTTACACATCAGCCGGCTCACTCAACACCTCAGCCGTTTGAACATTCAAAACTGCCAACTAGCAACCCAGAATTCAGCCGGTTGAGCACCCCGCTTTAGCGGACTGAATTATGGCAATTTTTAACTAGAAACTTGAAGATTCAACTCTCTGTAATTTAGCCAACTATCGTTACCATTTCAGCCAGCTGACCCATCGGTTTTCAATTTTTAAAAATGGATCTGCACATTCTGCAACGCAACTATCCACTTGAACCCTACATAGCTCCCATCTACCCCTTTATTCTTACCTTACCTAAACATTCTCTATCCAAAATAAACCCCAAAAAAACACTAATTTCATCAAAAAAAATTCAATGTTTCATCCAAATTTCATAAACTAATGGCTCCAAGATCAAAAAGAGCACGGGAATCAACAACCGGACCATCCGAGAGCCAAATTCGAGCTCGGTAACATAATGAAACAATGGTTAATAGATTTAACACCATAAGAAATTCAAAGTTATTCGAAGGAGCATTCATGAAATTTCCGATTTCAATGGCTACACAATTAGAGAAATAGTCGAAGCTCACGGTTTTAATTTTTTCATTGAGTATGATTCCAGCAATGTCAAAATCTACCCTCTTTTAATTACCCTTTTCTTTGCAAATACAAATCGCAACTACCTTGATTCTCGAAAAAAAGATGATTGCATATGGACCTTAGTGTGTGGAGTAAAGATTTAATTACCTCTTCAATGATTTGGCTATATTCTAAGATGTCCATCCGAAGGGTTGGACATTGACGATGTTGATGTTGATATGTATAATCGTGATGAAGTATCACATCTCTTCTTATCGGACGATTTATCCATTTTGAATTCCAATGCTTTACGTCCGAAGGCATGAATCATCCATCATGTGCTTATTCGATTGTTATAACCCCAGACCGGAAGCTACGAAAAGGTCTACAAAAGGGATTTTCAAGCCCGATATACTATTTACTCAACCCAATGAGTAAATGGGGAAAAATAATATTGGATTAATTTCTCACCATCAATCACAAGAGAAGCTACAAAACGATTCACTATGGAGCTAACGTTATGGAATTCAATAGAATTTTTGAGTTCCATTGCCCTATTCTGATTGCATGACCATCAGAGCGCTTAGCTCTAAGACTTTAAGTGTAATGACCCTGACTCGACCTTCAAAAATCAGCACTGAATACGTCACGCGCATTCAAATGCCGCAGATCCATACGTCGAATCTGGTTCGCTAGAGCTTATAACACAATTAAGTATAACAACATAGCGGAAGAAAAAGATATGAATATCATATAAAACTCCAATGAATACAGTATCTAATGATATACATCAATATCAGAGCAATAAAAAAATAACAGCGGAAACTAATAACAATGATCTCAGATAGAAAGAATAATCTTCAGAAGAGAACTCCAATACCAGCAATCTCCATCTCCAAAGCACCAATCCAGAAATAACTTGAACTCCCAATCAGGATGTGCTAAGAAAATCCAGGTCAGTCTAAATCCAAAGACTGAACTAGCTCCAGATAATATACTAAATCTGACTATTTGAAAAAAAATCCAACTCTAGACTGTCCGTGTGGAAAATTGTGGGCACCCAGAGTTTAGGAAGGGAACAATAAACTCCAAGTCGGTCACGGGACTGGTGTGAGAAAACAAAAACAGTTTATCTTTTGAAAACAAACAATAAAAGAATTTAAAATTGAAATCCGCAATGCTTTTTGAAAAATGAAACTACCATAAGGCCTCGCGACACACACACAATACAATCGCACATTTGGGGGAGATTTCTCCTTGTGATAGTCAAATATGCTTAATACGAGAAAACTCTTTGATATTATTACTAATGCATAGTGGAAAACCTTTCGAAAGTATAATATTAATCTTAGCCAGCATAGGTACCATTATATTATGCCAGCTATAGCTACCACTTGAGGTGGCAGGTTATACAATTGAAATCGTAAAGGGCTCGTATTGTTTGATTGGATTTCCAACAAATGGTCAGGCTAAGGAACTTCCTATTGCCACATGGGTACGCCTCTGAAGGGACGTCCCGGGAACCTACTCGGCTCTCTGCTAACACAAGGCCCGGTTACCTCTGTAACTAGGTAACTACTACTCGAGTATGCCACCCCCCGGTCATTTGCGACCTTTATCCGAGGGCACTCAATCACAAAGCAACAATCACACGGTAATGAGATTATAGCAACCACATAGGTTAAGTATCTGGGCTCCATACCATGATACCACCTTTTTCCAGAAGGGAATGACATACCCTAAAGGGTGCGACCCTCATAACCTTGCCGCATCTTTTCTGTTTCAACTATTTTCGATTTGTGAGGTCCTGATGCAGTCTCATCCACAAAGCTACACTTTTTCACAAAGCCATGCTTTGATCAAAAAATGATCAGCAGCACTTCGTATGCCACATTACCAATTTGGAAATGTATCGCTAGTAACCATCAACTACATAACCTCTGAGCTCATACGTCTCAGAGAAGGGTGTTAAGCTAAGAGAATGAATCTCCGCCACCAAACAGAAAAGTATTTGATACAAACCAGTTTTACATCTCAAAGTGTAATGTCAGACACACATCCATACAAGTCTGTTTCTGGTTCGAACAGAACCGAAGGCACTTCCTAAGAAGCCCTTGCAATTCGGTTATTCACAATCCCGATAGGACTTCCCATCACTTGGGGAATCTCTATACCGGCGCGACTCGGTGCAGAGAAAATCGATGGGTTATCATTTCGATCTTGAAAATACCCGGTCTTCACCACCGGTCTTCAAATGTTATCCATGTACGACGTATCATTATTCGGAATGGGTTATATGACACAAGGTCCTCTCCTAGCTAAACAGAATAATGAGCGCAATATTTAAAAACATATGGATCTAGGATTTCGGATAAGTCACAACTTAAAACCCAAAATTTTCTTTTCAATTGGTTTAAACAAATTACCATTTTCAAATCTTTAAACAAAAAGATTTATTCCACAAAGTTCACCAATCTTCCAAAAAGGTTAATTCATAGTTTTTCAAAACTATTTACAATTTCATTTCAAACTTGAAATCTTTCGATACAGATTGGAAATCCTTTCTTTTGATGAAAGCTATTATTATTTGAAAAAAATATTTTTCGTTTTGGGAAAAACTGATTACATTTACATAAGTTAAAGCCATTCAATTATAAAACTTGGGTTTAAATTTAAATTCCCAATGGTTAAAAAGCCATATAAACACCTTTATAACTTGCATAATCTTTTTAAACCATAATTTCCAAATCATTGAATTCAATTTCAAATATTGAATTCGAATTCAAATCAAATTATTTAAATTTCAAAACTTTATTAAGTTATTCAAAATAACTTTTATCTTTTGAAATCCCTTTTCAAAAGCTTTTCATATTAATTCCATTCCATTTCCAAAAAATCATTTGAATTCAAAATTTAACTTTAAAATCATTTTAAAATATTTAATTCAAATATCTGTGACTCAACCGATTTCCAAGTGCGATCCATATTTTTGTGTGTAAGGTGTAGTCCAAGGGTTTCACATAATAGTGCAACGTCATCAATCATCACAGATTCAATCATATCCATATCGATAAGCAGTAAAATCTATAAGCTTATCTTCATTCACGATTTCACAGATAAAGTAAATTTATCAATCACAAAGATTCATCATTACGATTCGATGTGGGTTTCGGATAACCAACTGGAATCCGACTCCTTGACGCATTGAAATTCAAATGCCGTTTTACGGGCCCAAAGGTTTTCACATTCACACAGCAATATATTCATCACAAATATCACAGCTCAGCACAAAGCACTTCATATTACATAGCAACACAATCACATAACAGGGATATCAAACAATACAATCATCCCATAGAATCCAAACATTCATACATAAGACCAATTAATTATCTGATTAATTTAAATCAGATCATTTACCTATGAATGAATTTGCTAACCATGGTTAATTAATAATTAATTAATAACAAACCATTTCTTTTAATTACCCTTTTTCCATTTATTAATTAGCCACAATTAATAAATTAATTTATCCTTTAACTATTAATTAATCCACATTAATTAATAAATTAATTAACCTTTAATTATTAAATAATTAACCTTAATTATAAATCTTGCTTAGTGTTTAATTAATGATTTGAATTAATTAAATAAATTAATTATCCACTTTAATTATCCTAATAATTTAATGATCATAAATCATTAAACTCTAATTAACTTTAAGAAACATTATTCTTATTAATGATTAAATTATCAATATCAAAAGCATTTAAAAACAATTTACCTTTAAATTTATTTTCAAATTTCATTTTAAATTTAGTAGTTAAAATGAATAACAAAGTTTAAAACACAATTCAAAAACCCTTTTTTAAATCACATGTTAAAGAAATACATACTTTATAAAAGAAATTTAAAAGAATTTCTAAAACCAAATTCATTTTAAATTCAAATCAATTTAAACTACACTTTAACATTTTAAAGTTGTTAAAACATTTTAAATGTGATAAAACTTTATTTATCTCAAAACTAGGATACAAAACTAAATTTGAATTTATATCTAAACTTGATTTCTAACTTTGTTTAAAAATCTTGCTTTAAATTTAAATTTAGTTTAAAATTTAAAGACCCAAACAGTTTAAAACCTGTAACAAAATTGACCCAAGGCCAATTCTAAAATCCCCGAGGCAAATTAAACAATACTTCGAGTCACTCACTCAAAATACTCGAGACAACCCGAGAGCCCTTCCCCTGCTAACCCAATTTCATTAGAACTCAAAATGTGCACCGTGCACATGCACCTACGACGCAGTCCTCTCCGACCATCCCTGATGACCTCTACATGTCGCTGATCAACCTCGTACACGATCACAATCATCGCATCGCCACCATAAACTCGAAATCAAAATCGAGTTCCAAAACCAAACCTAGAACAGAAGTCTGGAACATCACTCAAGCCTGGAAAACAACTCGCTCTCGAAGTTCCGACCATCGGAGTGCCGAACCTTCCAGCCACTCCTTCTACTACCTACAAGCTATCGAACCCCAAAGTATGGTGGAACTCGATCCACCAGAGGTGATGAGTTCACCACATCCTCGACCATCACCCAAAATTAGGGTTAAAAACAAAATCCACCACCTGACATCGCCACAGTGTTTTGATCCTCACTTAGTTATTTTCCCAAACACTCCGACCATCACTGCATCTCCAGGAAGAAACTTGATCCCTCTGATCAACTATATTGCCAAAGGCAACCAAAATCCCCAATACTGACCAACTTGAAATGCACAATCAACTTAAATCTGAAAATTATGATTTTGGTCTTAAAAATCATGTTTTCTAGACTAAGTTCCAGATTACAAGCTTGAATCAAAAATCCTGTGTGTTTGAAATTTACTAAAAACTCAAACTTTACTGTTTATTTTGATTTCCAGAACAATTTCCATTTATTTTAACTTAAATAAAAAAAATTATGCATTACTTTATCATAAAACAACCCACTTTATTTAAGTCCTAAGCCCTAGCAATAACTAGATCAAGTGGTAATGGATTTAAATGAAATCTTGAGCCTGGGAAAAACAAAACAAGAACAGAGTTCATAGGTATACACAGCATGCACACTATATATTTATAAACACAGAGTTATCACTTATATATGCATAACAAATCATCATCCATTTCAGAACTTCACAAGCAAGCAGACATCTATTTACTTAGTTTTTAATTTAAAATGTTACTCACAGGTAAAATGTTCACAAGCATGCACACTTGAAAAACTTGAATGTTGTTAAGATGATCTGAAGTTTTATTTTGATTATTGATTTCTTTGCATAGCTTTTGATTCTTTTCTAGTTTCAAATTTTGATCTAGTTTTGATTTTTTGAACTATGCTTTGTTTTTATTTTATTTTTTCTTTTCAGATTTGAGTTTTTTTTTCTTTTGTTTTTGAATGCATGAAACAAAATTGATAAGAATATAATAGTTTTTCCTTATTTCTTAAATTAAAAAATGAAAAAAATATTTAAAATATGACACTTGTTCATACATGCTTTAAATTATCTACGCTTGTGAATGTATGTATCTCCTTACTTAACAAATGTCACTTTGGATTAAATTATGTTCAAATACTCATCTTCATTTAATTCAAAAATTATGTTCAAACCTTTTAATTTAAGTATTTATGTTTTGTAAATGTATCATTTTGATTTTATAAAAATATACTTTTATATGTACAACTATGTTTATTTAAAAGAAAGCAAAAGTAATGAACCCTTTATAAAATCTATGTTTATATTTTATTTTTTACGGTGCATACATATATGTAAACTAAATCGATGCCATATATAAGATTTGAAAAGAATATTAACCTTTTTATCAAATCCATTTTTTTATTAAATTAAAACTATTATACCTTTAAATAACACTTAAAAATTATCATATTCAACTCAAAATATAACTTTCAAATCAAAATGCATATTTGCTAGAATTAGAAAACAAGATTTTATTAGTTTCAAATATATAGAGATTTTAAATCTAATCTATTTACCAAATATTTATTCTTGAATTATTTTGTAAAATTTGTTTTAAAACTTCTTGTTATTATATTTACAAACTTATACTTTTGCATATATTAAGAATGATGTTTTTTTATATTCACACATTTTCTTCTATATTTACAAACTATATTAAAATTTATCCTTTAAATGGCCTTTAAAAATTTGTTATATCAAATTCAAAATCAAACTTCCAATTATATAAATAGATAAATATACATCCTATTAAATTCGGAAAATTCATATACAATTTTATAAAATACTTATGTTGAATTCCAATTCAACATTCTATTTACAATAAAATTTTATTCCCAAATATTCTATTTTAAAATACATATTTTTTCTTTATTTTGGAATTTTCATATTAATTCACAATTAATTTCATAATTAAATCCAAAATTTTATATTAATTATCAAATTAAATTAGACTCAAAAAGCGAGATCGTTACAGATTCTCCTCCTTAAGAAAATTACGTCCTCGAAATTTGCCAAACGGGAAGATAACAAAGAACAGTTGAAAGATAGAGAATCGACTCATCAGATCAACTTGAGATATCTATTCTGCATTTGGGTTACCAAATCAGAATATCACCAATAATATGAGAATAAACTCTTTCAATATTACACAAGATACTCGGGTCACCAGATCTACGAAATATGCAAGGCACTGGTTAGTTCAATGGGATAACTAACCATTCGTAGAATACATTTGGACCCCAAAAGAACAAACAAATGGATTCAATTTAAGTTGAAATATCTCAAAGTATATATAACTTGTCCCTCTTCGGACTTCGATCCATACAAGAAATTACAACAAAATTTTCAAATTTGGATTTCATCAACGTTTATCGATACAATTTAACTTATCTTCATATTTAATTAACCAATTTATTCCAATAAAAATTCAATTTCGTTAAAGTTGAAAATGGAAAGCTGATAGAGAACTGATAAGGAGAATACGACATAAGAACTTATCTATACGATTCGTAGGGCCACCACCATACTGAAGCTTCTCCTTGCAGCTACCACGAAGCAATCAAAGAATTTTGAAATTAGATCAAAGGAGATTGATAAGAAAGCTGTTTCCACTGTTGCCGGGTATTGACCATTTTTAGTGGTACTTCCCTGTACCTTATCTCGTCCTCTTCTCGCACTCATACTCACTATCAGTGGATAGTTAGAGAATTTACTGAGGCATACAGATGGATATCTTAGGGATATACTCATTCTAGGATATACTTCACCCTATCTCTAATGAGTTGCCTAATGTGTTATACTTCTTAGCTAAAGTTTCAACCTTCAGCTCTGATACCAAAAGTAACGACCCTGACTCGACCTTCGAAAATTGGCACCGAATACGTCACTCGTATTCAAATGCCGTGGATCCAAACGTCGAATCTGGTTCGCCGGAACTTATAACACAATTAAGTATAACAACACAGTGGAAGAAAAAGAAATGAATGTCATATACAACTCCAATGAATACAACATCCAATGATATACATCAATATCAGAGCAACAAAAAATAACAACGGAAACTAATAACAATGATCTCAAATAGAAAGAATGGTCTTCAGAAGAGAACTCCAATATCAGCAATCTCCATCTCCAAAGCACCAATCCAGAAATAACTCGAACTCCCAATTAGGATGTACTAAGAAAATCCAGGTTAGTCTGAATCCAAAGACTGAACTAGCTCCAGATTGTGACGCCCCACCTCTATACCCACGCTAGCCAAGAACACTACGGAGTAGTGCTGTCAACTAGCATGGAGAATAAGGCTGTTGAGGAGAGACCATCCATGTAATTTCTTATCACACGGTGGCTATAAATAATCTTCGGAAACAAACATAGAAATAATCATAACACAAATCAGTCACAGCATCCATATCACAGAGGCGGAAGAAGATATGAATATATAACTAACACATGAAAGTGTACATCAGAGTAGTGGTCAAAGAGATCCACAATAATACAAAAGAATAGCAACACGTGCTATACAAAAGAATACAACTATGAGTCTATGTCTCAAGTGTATACAACAAAAACTGCTAATCTAAATAGTTAGCCAAAATTCAGAGTAGCAAATCCCGGGAAGAAGTCAAGCAGAAGCACCTGTAACATCTCGGTCTGACCCGAGTATTATTTAAGAAAATAATAAACGGATCAGTCTAGCTATAAATATCAGATGACATGGTATAAAATAAAAGATATGGCATAACATAAAATATCCATACTGACATACTACTATAAGTATGCAAATGATGATCAACAGAAGATCAATCAATAAGAGATAAATCGATATCACAAGAATCTTCTCAAAGATCCAAAGAGGGCATCATACCCTAAACTTGTACTCATAACAAGTCAATGACATAAATTCCAGAAATCAACACAAGAAATCCAGATCACAGAAAAAGGGAAAGAGGCCTATCACATGACGGTCCGAAGACCATGGGGAGCTACCCTATATGTGTGAGTCGAAATCACACAGATGAGGTCTAAACTAACCAAAAAAATCAAAAAGGTATGTGTGAGTGAAATCACACAAGTGGTGTCTAGTCTAACCTCGCAAAAAAAAACGTATGTGTGAGTGAAATCACACAAGTGGTGTCTAGACTAACCAAGAAGGTAAAAAGGTATGCGTGAATGAAATCACACAAGTGGTGTCTAGTCTAACCAAGCAAATAAGAGACATCGCATAATTGCTAGTCTAAATCATAAGAATGATCGTCATGATCAACGAGAAGTGTCAATTACACTAAGCTAGTAAATATAAAAGTTTAGCTTCATGTCCCATAACCACTTCCTTAACTTAAATATTTACGAACAAACTGTAAATCTTCACTAGAAAATTGTCACAAGAAGTTCAATCGAACAAGTCCAAGAATTAACCGACGAAGCAAACGCAAGCGTTTCGTACCACTTGTTTTACTAAGTCGTTTAATTAGATTTCTCATCCGAGTGAGGTAAAGGTTTGTATATACTAATAGATTGGAAAACGGGTTAAGAAAAGAGCTTTGTTATTAAAAATAGAGTTGAAATCCTTTTATTGAAAGAGTTTTGATATTTACTACTAGTTTTGAAACCTTTATATTTTAAAGTGACCAATCACAGAAGCGATTGTAGAAACAATCAATCACAAAGATCACATTCGGAGATGTGATAAAAATCCAAGGAAATCAGCTCACCAAGTTCTGTTGAATGTTTTTCATATAAGATCCCCTACGGAGGGGGGGTCCAGGGGGGTGGCAACGCCCCAAGGTGGGGGTGCGGGGGCAACGCCACCGCTACGGGATTCGACCTGCCCGGTCAGGTCGCGGGGGTCCAGGGGGCAGCGCCTCCGGCGGGGTGCGGGGCAGCGCCCCCGGCGGGGTGCGGGGTGCGGGGCAGCGCCCCGTCCAAAACGGTACGACCTAGTGAAGACAAAATGAGGTCTAACGACCTAAGGGTCTAAGGGGTCAAGCGAACTATCGGGATAAGGTCCAACGACCTACGAGTTAAAGGTCCAACGACCTATAGAGTTATAAGGTCATACGACCTAACGAGCCATGGCCAAACGACCTAGTAATGGTAGTAGGGTTGAGCGACCTAAAGGTTTAACCGGTCAAGCAACCTAAGGAAGGTAAGGTCTAACGACCTAACGCTCGCGACCTAACGGTCTAAAGGCTAAACGACCTATGACTCAAGGGTCTAACGACCTAAAAGTATAAAGGTCATGCGACCTATCGGTTTAAGAGGCGAGCGACCTAAGAGTCGAACGACTTAAGGGTGATGCGACCTACGACCTAAGCTCAAATGCGAGCTACGAGCTAACGACCTAGCGAAGTGAGTGAGGCCGAGCGACCTACGACCTTTCCCCACACGACCTAACTCCGAACACACCAAAAATGGCCAGAACGACCTAATGTTGACTCGCGACCGACCCAACTGAAGCGACCTAACTCCGAACGTGCCAAAAACGGCCAGAACGACCTAACAGCAGTTTCTCACCAAAAATGCTAAAATTTGGAGTTTTTCGCCAATCCAATCCAAACCAAATGCAAATGTGCATGCTAAAGTGATAGGGAATCATTCCCAACAGTCCAATATAGTTATATACTAGAATTGTGAGATAAAAATCTCACCTTTGCACTAAAATTTATGAAGATGAAACTTGAAAGCAAGGAGAAGCAATCCAAAGCTTGAATCCAATATCTTCTACTTGAATTTGGAGTTGAATGTTGGAGTTGCAATTGAATTTGAGCTTGGAGTTTTAATTTCCCATTCTCTTCACCATTAATGCCAAAGCTTGGGTTAGTTAGGAAATTTATGAAGAGTGAGGAGAAGGGGGTTGGAACTTGGGCTTAATAGGCTAAACTAACCCAAAGTCCAAAGCGGGAAAAGTTAGTGAAATTTCACTAACTCCAAACCTATCGATGTTTATACTTAAAAAAGTTGTAAACGGCATTTCGAACTCAATGGAAGTGGTCTTGAGTCCTAATTTGACCGTTTGCAAAAAGTAGCTTTTCGAACCAAAATCCGATTAACGATTTAATATTTAAATAAAATATTTAAATATAAACTCGATAAATATGCGGGTTGTTACACAGATAATCTGCTAAACCTGACTATCTGAAAAAACCCAACTCTAAACTGCCCGTGTGGAAAATTGTGGACACCCAGAGTTTAGGAAGGGAACAATAAACTCCAGGTCAGTCATGGGAGTTGGGTGAGCAAACAAAACAGTTTATCTTTTAAAAACAAACAACAAAAGAATTTAAAATTGAAATCCGCAATGCTTTTTGGAAAATGAAACTACCATAAGGCCTCACGGCACACACACAATACAATCGCACACTTGGGGGAGATTTCTCCTTATGATAGTCAAATATGCTAAATACGAGAAAGCTCTTTGATATTATTACTTGTGCATAGTGGAAAACCTTTCAAAAGTATAATATTAACCTTAGCCATCATAGGTACCATTATATTATGCCAGCTATAGCTACCACCTGAGGTGGCAGGTTATACAATTGAAATCGTAAAGGGCTCCTATTGTTTGATTGGATTGCCAACAAATGGTCAGGCTAAGGAACTTCCTATTGCCACATGGGTACGCCTCTGGAGGGACGTCCCGAGAACCTACCCGGCTCTCTGCCAACACAAGGCCGGGTTACCCCTGTAACTAGGTAACTACTACTCGAGTATGCCATCCCCCGGTCGTTTGCGACCTTTATCCGAGGGCCCTCAATCAAAAAGCAACAATCACACGGTAAGGAGATTGCAGCAACCACATAGGTCAAGTATCTAGGCTCCATACCATGATACCACCTTTTTCTAGAAGGGAATGACATACCCTAAAGGGTGCGACCCTCATAACCTTGCCGCATCTTTCCTGTTTTGACCATTTCCGATTTGTGAGGTCCTGATGCAGTCTCGTCCACAAAGCCATGCTTTGATCAACAAATGATCAGTAGCACTTCGTATGCCACATTACCAATTTGGGAATGTATCACTAGTAACCATCAACTACATAACCTCTGAGCTCGTACGTCTCAAAGAAGGGTGTTAAGTTAAGAGAATGAATCTCCGCCACCAAAAAGAAATGTATTTGATAGAAAATAGTTTTACATCTCAAAGTGTAATGTCAGGCACACATCCATACAAGTCTGTTCCGGGTTCGAACAGAACCGAAGGCACCTCCAAAGAAGCCCTTGCAATCCGGTTATTCATAATCCCGATCGGACTTCCTATCACTAAGGGAATCTCTATACCGGCGCGACTTGGTGCAGAGAAAATCGATGGGTTATCCTTTCGTTCTTGAAAATACCCGGTCTTCACCGTCGATCTTCAAATGTTATCCATATACGACGTATCATTATTTGGAATGGGTTATATGACACAAGTTCCTCTCCCGGCTAAACCGAATAATGAGTGCAATATTTAAAAACATATGGATATGGGATTTCGGTTAAGTCACAACTTAAAACCCAAAACTTTCTTTTCAAATGGTTTAAACAAATTACCAATTTCAAATCTTTAAACAAAAAGATTTATTCCACAAAGTTCACCAATCTTCCACAAAGGTTAATTCATAGTTCTTCAAAACTATTTACAATTTCATTTCAAACTTGAAATCTTTCGATACAAATTGGAAATCCTTTCTTTTGATGAAAGTTATTATTATTTGAAACAAATAGTTTTCATTTTGGGAAAAACTGATTACATTTACATAAGTTAAAGCCATTCAAGTATAAAACTTGGGTTTAAATTTGAATTCCCAAAGCAATACTTTTTAAATGGTTAAACAGCTATATAAACACCTTTATAACTAGTATAATCTTTTTAAACCATAATTTCCAAATCATTGAATTCAATTTCAAATATTGAATTCAAGTTCAAATTAAATTATTTAAATTTCAAAACTTTATTAAGTTATTCAAAATAACTTTTATTTTTTGAAATCCCTTTTCAAATGCTTTTCATATTAATTCCATTCCATTTCCAACAAATCATTTGAATTCAAAATTTAACTTCAAAATCATTTTAAAATATTTAATTCAAATATCTATGACTTAACCGATTTCCAAGTGCGATCCATATTTGTGTGTGTAAGGTGTAGTCCAGGGGTTTCACACAATAGTGCAACATCATCAATCATCATAGATTCAATCGTATCCATATCGATAAGGGGTAAAATCTATAACGCTTATCTTCATTCACAGATTCATAGATAAAGTAAATTTATCAATCACAAAGATTCATATTACGATTCAATGTGGGTTTCAGATAACCAACTGGAATCCGACTCCATGTCGCATCGAAATTCAAATGCCATTTTACGGGCCCAAAGGTTTTCACATTCACACAGCAATATATTCATTACAAATATCACTGCTCAGCACAAAGCACTTCATATTACATAGCATCACAATCACATAGCAGGGATATCAAACAATACAATCATCCCATAGAATCCAAACATTCATACATAAGACCAATTAATCATCTGATTAATTTAAATCAAATCATTTACCTATGAATGAATTTGCTAACCATGGTTAATTAATAATTAATTAATAGCAAACCACTTCTATTAATTACCCTTTTTCCATTTATTAGCCTCAATCAATAAATTAATTTATCCTTTATCTATTAATTAATCCACCTTAATTAATAAATTAATTAACCTTTAATTATTAAATAATTAACCTTAATTACAAATCTTGCTTAGTGTTTAATTAATGAATCGAATTAATTAAATTAATTAATTATCCACTTTAATTATCCTAATAATTTAATGAATCATAAATCATTAAACTCTAATTAACTTTAAGAAACATTATTCTTAGTAATGATTAAATTATCAATATCAAAAGCATTTAAAAATAATTTACCTTCAAATTTATTTTCAAATTTCATTTTAAATTTAGGATTTAAAATGAATACAATTTTACTTTAACAAAGTTTAAAACACAATTAAAAAACCCTTTTTTTAATCACATGTTAAAGAAATACATACTTTACAAAAGAAATTTAAAAGAATTTCTAAAACCAAATTCATTTTAAATTCAAATCAATTTAAACTACACTTTAACATTTTAAAGTTGTTAAAACATTTTATATTTGATAAAACTTTATTTATCTCAAAACTAGGATACAAAACTAACTTTGAATTTATATCTAAACTTGATTTCTAACTTTGTTTAAAAACTTGCTTTAAATTTAAATTTAGTTTAAAATTTAAAAAACCAAACAGTTTAAAACCTGTAACAAAATTGACCCGAGGCCAATTCTAAAATCCCCGAGGCAAATTAAACAATACTTCGAGTCACTCACTCAAAATACTCGAGACAACCCGAGAGCCCTTCCCCTGCTAACCCAACTTCATCAGAACTCAAAACGTGCACCGTACACATGCACCCACGACGCAGTCCTCTCCGACCATCCCTGATGACCTCTACATGTCGCCGATCAACCTTGTACCCGATTACGATCATCGCATCGCCACCATAAATTCGAAATCAAAATCGAGTTCCAAAACCAAACCTAGAATAGAAGTCTGGAACACCACTCAAGCATGGAAAACAACTCGCTCTCGAAATTCCGGCCACCGGCGTGCCGAACCTTCCTGCCACTCCTTCTCCTACCTACAAGCTATCGAACCCCAAAGTATGGTGGAGCTCGATCCACCAGAGGTGATGAATTCACCACTTCCTCGACCATCACCCAAAACCAGGGTTAAAAGAAAATCCACCTCCTGACATCACCACAGTGTTTTGATCCTCACCCGGTTATTTTCCCAAACACTCCGACCATCACTGCATCTCTAGGAAGAAACTCGATCACTCCGATCAATTATATTGCCAGAGGCAACTAAAATCCCCAATACTGACCAACTTTGTGACGATCCGAAATTTTGGATATTTAAAATAGGAATACTTAATTGGTTTTAAATATTCAAAAGAGTGACTTTAGCTTGAATTTCAAATATCACCATTTACTGAATAATTTAATTTTGAATTAAACTATTGGAAATTGGGTAAAATATGAAATCTGGAATTTTTAGCTTGTTAAAAATAATTTGAAGGCTTATAAATTTATATTAATAATACTGAAGGTGATAGAACTTTTAAATTGAATTTAATAATGATTTATTCAGTTTTAAAAATGTATCGTTTAAATTGATATTTAAAAGTAGCCTTCCGAGGCACAGTCTCGGATTTCGACGAAACCGGTTCCATTGGATCCATAATACTGTATTATTATTGAATTTCAAATTTTATAGCATTTGGAGTTGTCATGTGATCGTACATATATAAACACGCCAAAAATCTATATCAAAATTCATTTAAAAACTGGGTCCAAAAGTTATCTTTTCTGTACGATCGAATTAGGACACGAAACTTTTTCCATTACGTTCGGAATATAGGTATAACATTATCAACGCCTAGCGGCACTTCTCGAGAGGAGGTCAAGATTTTGAGTTGCGTAAATCGAGATGATTTAAATTTAAATTCAAAAATAATATATATTGTCCAGTCAAATTCCCTTCACATCACTTTTTTCCATCAGCAGAGATTCCTTCACCAGCCTGTTTTCTTTCTCCATCATAACTTTCTACCTCCTCTATAGCCAACCTTCTCGTGCATACCAATTTCTGTCCAACATCGCATTATGCCTTCTCTTTTCTTTAAATCATGTGCCATCCTTCTTCTCCTCCCCTTAGTTATAAATCCAAAGCCGAGTAAATAAAAAAACGTGAAACCCCTCGTTCAAATTTCAATCTCGTACCCGTGTTTCCTTCTCTTCAGCTTCTATCAAAATCAAATACCAGATTGGATGCCTGAGCAAACAGATCATCATCTTCAAAATTTAGAACGGAATCCTGATTTCATTCCTCTTTAAAAAAAAGAGGGAAAAACATAAATCGAAGTCGATCGGTTGATTCAAAGCCCTGGTACTTGTTTCAAATGCTTCTAGAGTTTGCGAATTTGTATTCGTGGTTAGGGTTGGTAGAGGGGGAAAGTCAATGCGATAGTTGCGGTTGTGGTTCGCATAGAGGATGGGATGTCGGATCGAAGAAAGGAGGAGCTCGGCCTAGGAAAAGGAATGGAAGCGAACTCGTAGGGTCAGCGATGCCTTATGCAATAGGAGGTCAGGTGAATTTAGGGTTCGCACGAGTCGCGCACGCTTGAGGATGGCTACGGGGATGTAGGCGAGTCTGAAGGAGGTGGCGAATCACGTTCGATCACGATGTAGAGGTTCGCGGGGGGAGGGGGAGGGATTTGGCCGAAGTTCTATTGCAAGGAGTAGGAAGCTCGTACATTTTATTTTGTGAGGTATTTTATTTTTATTAATTTTACATCCATTTATAGGAAAACTTTGATAATTACAGTAAAGGTATTTTCTGTCATTGAAAATATATTACAGTTAAGAAAAACTATTTTTGTGTATAAGTGTATATAGGTTAGAAATTAATTTTTATGAAGTTATAACTGAAATGGTTTTGTATAGAGAGAAATTTCTAAATAAAATTAAATACTGTTTTTATCATGTTTGAATTGAAAAAAAAATATAAGATGTATGAAGGTAGTTTTTTTTCAATTTATAGAATGATAATAATAGCAATGATTAATAAACTTTATAGTTTATAGTAATAAGATAATTTTGTTTTAATATATAGGCTAAAAAGGGAATTGTATTTCTATTTTACTTTATAAAAACATATATAGATGCATATATAAGGCTCAAAGCAAAAATATACATATACATATTTTTATTTATCTTCTAGTTATTTTAAATAATGTATTTTAGCGATTTATTTAATTAATAAACTTAATGTATTTTAGTTACAAAAAGGTTTCAAAAGGAAATTATGTGCGAGGTTAAATTTTTAAGTCAAAACCCAAACTTGTAGTTAAATTTAATTTGTTAGTTAACTAAGTAGTCATTAATTGTTTGATCAATTTAAATATTAATAAAATCATCCAATGTTTATATAAGGTCAAAAAAAATCGTGAAAACCAGTCAAGATTGGAAAGGAATGCAAATCAAAAATCAAAGGTGAGTTAATCTCACTCTTCTGGATTTTTAATTTAAATTTAAACAATTGGTTAATTGATTGATTTGATTGAATGTGCTATAATATATATATAGTAGTATATAGTCTATATTGGAATAATTGATTTCCCGCATTATATAGCGGATGAGACCCTATGCGCCGCATAATAGCGGATGGTATTATATAAATCCCATATACCACGATATTCCACCTCGAAGTGGAATTGGTAATTTATATTGTGCTAACATCTATGGATGCAGGGAGACAGGTTGGAGGGATCCAATTGGATTCCTCAAAAGTTATTTAGATTGTTTAATATTTTGTGTTATGAATATTTAATATTCTATGATGAATTATATTGACAATTGGAATATTGAATGTTGTGGTTTGCTTGAATATATTTCGGTACACTGAGTTATCAAATTATATAGAATTGGACTTTTGAAAAGAAAACAAAAGAGTGAATTTTTAAGTGAAATAATTATAGAGAATTGAATAAATTTAAGAATGAACTGGAAAAGAATAAAAGGTGATTTTAAAATTCTAATAAATAAATTCCAAGTATAGGAAATGGGATTTGAATAAAAAGGGAAATAATGAATTTTTAAAACTTAAGTGATGTTATTCAAAGGTATAAAAGAATTTATTTTAAAAGGTTTAGAATTTATTTAAAAGAATAAAGAAGAAATTTGGAAAAGCCGAAGTTGGTATGTTTCAGATAAAGATTTAAAATCAAAACAAAGTAATAAAATCTTAAATTAATGGATTTTGGAAAAAATGAGTAAGTAAAGGAATTTATTTCAAAATGGAGTAATGTGACGACCCGGAATTTTTAAGCAATTTAAATTTGAATATTTAATTCACTTGAAATATTTAAAAGTAAATTTTAACTTGAATTCAAATATCACTAATTAATTGTTAATTAAATTTTTGAATTTAATAATTTGAAATTGGATAAATGTTGAATCTGAAGTTTTAGGCCTGTTAAAAGTAATTTGAAGGCTTGTAAAATTTATATTGATAATACTGAAGATAATAGAAGTTGTAAAATTGAAATTAACAGTGGTTTGTTTAGTTTTAAAATTTTATAGTTTAAATTGAATTTAAAAATAGCCTTTTGAGGCACAGTCTCGGAATTTGACGAAACCGGTTCCATTGGGTCCGTAATATTAAATTATTATCGAATTTCAAATTTCGTAGTGATCAGAGTTGTTGTGTGAGCGTACGTTATATAAACGCGCTGAAATCTATATCGAATCCAATTTAATAACTGGTACCTAAACAAGATATTTTTGAATATAAAAAATATTAATTTTAAATCAGCTGCTACCCTGTAATTCCTTTAGCCAGCATATCTCTGTTGAAGCCGACACGCAGAAACAATTTTCACGCGAAACGTCTTTCCCTGTTCCCTTGTTATCCCTTTTATAATGCAACCATTATCGATCTCGTACCCTTTTGTCTCCCATACGAAGCTTTAACCAAATCAAAACAATTTAAAAAAAATGGCGGAACAGGGGGAACTCGCGTGCTCGAACACGCGAGGAAATCGCGTCATCATCATCGAATCGAAACTGGGGGGGCTCGTGCTAGGCGATGGGAGATTTCAGGCGGGTGACTCGAGATTTAGGGTTTACGCGCGGCTTCTTGACGCGACAGTGTAGACGTAAGTTGGCGATGGTGGTTGTGTTGCTCCAGGTGGCGGTGATGAAGGGAACGGGTTCGCGAGGTCGGTGTTCAAGCAATGCTAGAGTTACGATCTTACGGGGTTATTTGAACCAGAGGAGTAGCGCGTTTGGATTGGGCGCGTACGAAGGGGTCGTACCTTGACCGCGTTTTTGTGCTGTATCAGCGGCTTCGGTAGTGATTCACGACAGCTTCGCGATAGTGAGGAATAAGCAAGTTTCATTTTATTAAAGTTTAATGAGTAATATATTCATATGAGCATATATATTAGAAAAAAAATATGTATAAAAGATTTTGGGAAAATAATGGGGATTTTAAATGTTTAAGGAGTTTTTATAAAGTCAAAATTTTAGCTGAGTTAAATTAAATTGTTGGTTAGTAAAATAATTTAAAAGGGAATTGATTTTTCGAGTATTAATAAAATTTTATAATGTCTGTACAAGGTCTAAAACTGTGAATCAAGCCGAGAATTGGTATGGGTGACAAACAAAGAAAAGGTAAGTTAATCTCACTCAGTTGAATTTTAATTTAAATTTAAATGATTAAATTTAAATAATTGTTTGAATGGTTGAAATTGATTGATGTGCTATAGTATGGTATATTCTGGAATTGGCATATTATTGTGCTAACATCTGTGGATGTAAGGAAAACAGGTTGGAGGGATCCAACTGGACCCCTCAACATTTATTATTTAATATTCTCTATTGTGATTACTTGATATTCTATGATGAATATATTGTAATATTGAATGTTATGATTTGATTGGATATATTTGGGTGTAAGAATTACCAAAAATATATAAATTGGGTTTTGGAAAGAAAAATAAAGGAAGTAAATTTGTGAACGAAATAATCTTAGAAAATTTAATAAATTAAGAATGAATTGAAAAAGAAATGGAATTATGTTAAATACCAATAAATAACTTCGAGTATGAAAAGAAAAGGGTTTGAATAAACAGTAATTAATGAATTGTAAAATTATGAGATATTAATTTAAATGAATAAAGAATTATTTTAAAACTTAAATTTTTAAATTTATTTAAAGGGATTAAGAAGTAATTTGAGAAATCTAAAATTGAAATTTTCAGTTAAAAGTATTTTAAATCGTAATTAAGGAATAAAATCTGAAATTAAAGAATTTTGGAATAAATGAAGTAAATTGGAAATCAATTAGGAATTTTGATTTAAGTATTTGAAATTGGATATTTGGAAGAATAAATTCAAGGTGGGAATGTATTAAAGGAATGAGAAAAAACTCCTTAAACGTTTAAAATCCCCGTTATTTTCCCAAAATCTTTTATACATATATTTTTTTCTAATATATATGCCCATATGAATATATTACTCATTAAACTTTAATAAAATGAAACTTGCTTATACCTCACTATCGCGAAGCTGTCATGAATCACTACCGAAGCCGCTGCTACAGCACAAAAACTCGGTCAAGGTATGACCCCTTCGTACGCGCCCAATCCAAACGCGCTACTCCTCTGGTTCAAATAACCCCGTAAGATCGAAACCCTAGCATCGCTTGAGCACCGGCCTCGCGAACTCGTTCCCTTCATCACCGCCACCTGGAGCAACACAAACACCATCGCCAACTTACGTCTACACTATCGCGTCAAGAAGCCGTGCATAAACCCTAAATCTCGAATCGCCCGCCTGAAATCTCCCATCGGCCCGTCTCCTAGCACGAGCCCCCCCCCCCCCCCCCAGTTTCGATTCGATGATGATGACGTGATTACCTCGCGTGTTCGAGCATGCGAGTTCCCTCTGTTCTGCCAAACGGCTTCCCGATACCTGGACTTACTCAATTCAAACATGTAAGTGCCATATATATATATGAAGTTTAACAACATTTCACTTATTTGCAACATTCAAACCACGAATTCTAAAAGCAATGCACACTAAACACTTTCCGTAAGCAATTTATATAGTTTTAATACTAACTCAACTGTTTTCAATTAATTCATATACCATTTTCATTCAATTTGAATGGTTTACAACCCACTTGCTTATATTCAATTCATTTTTAATTCTAAACAAACCCATATTATTCCAATTGATTTAAAAATCAATTTTATTTGCCTCTGTTAATACATTTACTTTCATTTACGACAAAATGACAAATTTTCTGTGTAAATTTGATGTTATTCATGCAAATAACAATTACTTAAGCTTATAACCATTTTAATCTGATTCCATTCAATTTATATTAATTCTATTCCATTCTACATTACTCACAACCCATACACTTGCATTTTCATTTCATATCCGTATTTGTTTATCCAAAACTATTTTATTTAGCTCGAAAACAATCCAGGCTAATTCATTCAATAACTATTTCTCAACTTATTTAAACCACACTTCTATTTGAGTTCAGCTTTCATTCAACATTTACTTAAGTTAACAACTTAAGTTCATTTCCATTTTGAAATAAATCCTATCCTCGCTTTTGTCAAATCCATTTCGGTTTGCATCAATTCATTCAATTAGTCCCTTTTAACTCTAAATTCAATATTTTGTTCATTAAATAATATCCAAGGCCATTATTCATTCATACCCACTTGGATTTCATTTGCAATTCGAACCATCACTATTGTAATCCAATTTCATTTTATTCGACACATCTCCAATTATATTTAATTTGTTAACACTTTAAGTCGAATTTTATGTATAATTTGAGTTTATTTCCAAACTTCATTATTAAAGTACAATTCATCTCATTTAACCGAGTTAAATTTTATTAACATACTCTATCAAATAATTTATTTAGATTAAGTCAATTAAATTTTATGTCTTTCAAATCACCATCGACTAAATTTTCCACAATTTAATTTCTCCATCCAATTCAATTCCAATTTATTTATTATATTTTTTTTTCACAATCCATTTAAGTTTCAAAATTTTAATTTCTTCACTTTATTCCAAGTTGAATTTTATTTTCACTTAATTAAACCCAACCCAATATCATTAAACTTAGTTTACGTTGACTTCAATTCAACTCTCCTCCATCTATTTATAATTCAATACTTTAATTTTTAATCTCAAAAATCACTTCATTTAATTTTCTTAAGTTCAATGTATTTTATAATTCAAGTTTGGATTTCTGTTTCATTTTCCAAAACATCAAACAATATTTATTTTGGGTTTTCTATTTCACTTTTCAATTTTACAAGTCACAACTTATTATTTTACACATTTCCATTCATTCTAGGCTTGAATATATTCATCTTTTATTTTTAGCTCAAGATTTACACTTATTTATAACCCAAGCATATTTTTACTCCATGGATTTTTAATTCTTTTATAAGTTATTCTAATTCATTTTTAACTTTTCACTTTAAATTTTAATTCCAACATTCAAAGCTCATATTTTCCTTCCATATTTAAAAATCATCTCAACTTTACAAGCTTTTAACTTACCTCATCAGGATTTCAAACACCCGGCCTTTGGTTCAAATCATCCCAAAATCACATTTCTCAAATTTTTAAACCAATCCTGCTTTTTATCCCCAACAAATTTCCTTTGAAATTTCAAAAACAAAACTAGCTCTTCTGAATAAATCAATTTGGCAGCAATCCGTCACTTAGAAACTCGAAAATGAATTCTGATGATGTTGCGCAGTCATCACCAGGATTATTTTCCAGCGACTGAAGTGGGCTCAATGCTATATCCCTTCTCAAAATTTATTTGAAACAATTTCCTTTCAGAAATACCTCCAAAATAACAGTGCTATTATTTGTCTTCTAAACACTTCGAAAAACACTTCAAAATCTCCGGGGTTTTGAATTTACAGATTGTATTTAAATCAAATTTTAACTATAATTCATTTGTACATTTAATGCTCATACAAATTCCCATTTGATTATACAAGTCATTTCAAATTTTATTTGTTTAAAATATTATCATCCAAACATCCAAGTTATATAACAAATTATAAGGAAATATTTCTTTTATGTCAATATATATATATATATATATATATATATATATATATATATATATTTGGGTAAAATTATTCCATTTACCCGCTTTCGAAAATAATATTGCGTCGAACTGTTCTATTCAAGTGTTTAGAAACCCCTTCGATACAGTTGTCCAGAATGTGCCGACGAAGGTTCATATGCCACTCAATAAATCAATCAACACAATATAAAACCATTTTTATATCCACTAACAAATACGCGCTCATATCTATTGATACACTCAAACTCATTCTAGAGTACTTACGGACTCTATTTTCAATGTGTAATTCCCACCAGAGCCAAGGTTATCACCAACCTATGCTCTGATACCAACTGTAATAGCCCACAAATCCGTACCCCTTGAGTCAACACTATTCTACATCAATCGACTCAAGATGAACAGAAATACGAACCATTTAGGTTAAAGAAGGAGAGGTAGAAGAAGAAAATAGAAAACAACATTAGAATCTAACCATCGCAGCGGAATAAAATATAATAGATAATAACAGATCTTTACACAAAAACAAATCTATTTCTGTTTTATACAAACATTGCCAGAATACATCATCAGAGTTTAACAACATCAATAACATATAACTGGACAGTCATATAAACTTGTCCTCAAGACTGAATACACTGCGGAATAATAATCAAGTACGTATTGCCATCAGAGTTATTCAAGCAAAATAAATAACTGATTCATATCATTATTTTAAAAGCTATGATTGGATATTATTGCCAAGTAGGATATGCAGGTATTATAAAGGGAAGGAAAATTGGTTTTAATTTCAGAAGATAAATTTGAATTGCCCGGCCAAAAAGTTATGTGTTTAAATTTCTGTATGAAATTTGATTGGGTTTTTGATCTAGCCACTTGGCTTTTTGTTTTCTTTTGGAATTTGGGAGCCCGTAGAGGCATTTTGTGGTTGTACCGAACTAGCCGTGTAAAGGAGACGCTGGCGAAATTTTTCGAAAATTTAGAGAGTTAGAAAAATTTTGAGGAAATTTTGATAATTCAAAATTTGGTTTTAAATTCAAATTTGAATTGTTAAGTAAGTAATATTGTTTGGGACTTATGGATAAGTTTGGAAAGCTAGATAAAAAGGTTAGTGTGTCTTTAATAAAAAGATTATTTTGAGAACTTTTGGAATTGTTTGGTTTTGGAAAAAAGTAAATGGATATTGGACCATTCTTCCTAACTAGTAATTTCGGGGACGAAATTCTTTTAAGGGGGGAGGAATGTGTCGACTCGGAATTTTGGATATTTAAAATAGGAATATTTAATTGGTTCTAAATATTCAAAAGAGTAATTTTAGCTTGAATTACAAATATCACCATTTACTGGATAATTTAATTTTGAATTAAACTATTGGAAATTGGGTAAAATATGAAATCTGAGATTTTTAGCTTGTTAAAAATAATTTGAAGGCTTATAAATTTATATTAATAATACTGAAGGTGATAGAACTTCTAAAATTGAATTTAACAATGATTTGTTCAGTTTTACAATTATATCGTCTAAATTGATATTTAAAAGTAGCCTTCCAAGGCACAGTCTCGGATTTCGACGAAACTAGTTCCATTAGATCCGTAATGTTGTATTATTATCGGATTTCGAATTTTATAGCATTTGGAGTTGTCGTGTGATCTTACGATATATAAACGCGTCGAAAATTTATATCGAAATTCATTTTAAAAACTGGGTCCAAAAGCTATCTTTTCCATACGATCAAATTAGGATACGAAACTTTTTCCATTGCGTTCGGAATATAGGTTTAACATTATGAACGCCTAGCGGCACTTCTCAATAGGAGGTCAAGATTTTGAGTTGCGTAAATCGAGACGATTTAAATTTAAATTCAATAATAATATATATTGTCCAGTCAAATTCCCTTCACGTCACTTTTTTTTCCATCAGTAGAGATTCCTTCACCAGCCTGTTTTTTTTCTCCATCATAACTTTCTGCCTCCTCTATAGCCAACCTTCTCATGCACGCCAATTTCAATCCAACATCACGTCTTGCCTTCTCTTTTCTTTAAATCATGTGCCATCCTTCTTCTCCTCCCCTCAGTTATAAATCCAAAGCCGAGTAAATACAAAAAACTTGAAACCCCTCGTTCAAATTTCAATCTCATACCCACATTTCCTTCTCTTCAACTTCTATCAAAATGGAGTAAATTGGAAATCAATTTGGAAATTGATTTAAGTGTTTGAAATTGAAATTAAAAGGAGAATGTGTCTGTGAAATTTTTAAACTGGGTTTATAAAAAGGTAAAGTAATATATCAGTGGATATCTGGAAGAATAAATTCACGGTGGGAATTTGTTAAGGGAATGAGTAAATTTGTTTAAAAATAAAGGGTGATTTATTTTTGAAGGATGTAAAAGAGAAGTGTATTTCCCTGGATAGCCAAGTACGTTTTCGAAGCGAATTTTAAGTATAAGCAAAAGTTTTAAAATTGATTTAAAGGCATGTTTTAGGAAATTATTGTTTTTAAATGTTCAAAATTTTGAAGTAAGTATTTTCCAAATTTATTATAGTACTAATTATTTAGAGGTGAATTTGTTTTAAAGAAAGAGAAAAGTTAGTTTTATATTTTATAAAGCAGCTTTATTTTAAGTAATCATAACATATATATTTTTGAATAAGTATCAAAATAGTTTTAACTTAAATGGCTTAAAGGATATTTTATAATAAAGTGTTTTAAATTATTCTAAAAGCTAAAGTTTTGTGCTTGGTGTTTCAGTGGAAATAAATTTTGGGAATTTATTCCATGAGAAGAGTCCAATTTGAAAACAGTTTTCAAAAGATTTGAAAAGTGGAAATATATCTTGTAAAGATATTTTGAGGTAAATAAATAATTTGGGAGATTATTTATTGTTTGATGGTTGTTTGTGAATGTTAATTGATAGTTAAATAACCGACTATCAATATTGGCCAATGCGCTGATCGTTTTGAAGAGACCGGGATCGGGATTTATTTCTTGAAAACCACTTCGATTCGGTTTGTATGTTTCTGTGAGGAAGACGAGTTTTGATTCAAAGATGAAGCGGTGAAGTGCAAGGGCTAGTCGCTACTAATCCTGAGGATGATTCCAAAATGGATGTAGTAGGAGTAGTGCCATCGGTTCCGTTCGAAACCTAGAAGGACTTGTATGGATGAATACTTTCAGAACATCGTCAGTTGGACGATGATCATTCTAAGTGAAACGTTCTAAAAAGGTAACGCTTAGCCTCAAGCCTCAACAACCGGGAATGACTGAGAATCAGGGGTTACGTAGCAAGGCTAGGTGGGTAGCGCCCATTAGGGTGAGGTCATCCCTGTCTAGATATCCCTTTTTATTCGGTTTAGTGGTGCGGTTTCTGATCTCAACCGTAGGGTGATTTTACTCGGGACTATCCAGTAAGGGGTAGTCCCGGTCTTGTGTTGCAGGGGGTCGGGAGTGATCCTCGGTATGCTGATCTAGACCAGGTACCGTTACAGGTCGTACCCCAGTGCCTAGTCATTAGTTGGAAATCCATTCCCCTTACGCGCCCGTACGGTTTTGATTGTGCCCAACTATTGCTGAAACGTGAGATGAAAGCATTTCAGCTAGATTCTATTTTACTTTCTATAGACACTATTATAATATCAGAGGATTTTATAAAATGTATTTTGGCTATCGTAGGGTAAAAACCCGACATGTTTATTTGTGGCGTGGTCTTACGAGATGCTTTTGTTTTCAAAAGGATTTTGAAACTTTAATAATCAATTTGAGTGTGATTTCTCACGCTGGTTTTCACACTGACTCGGGTGTTATTTCATTATAATGCTCGGGTCAGACCGAGTATTATAGAATACAGGATATGATGTTGTGGAGCTCAGGAGACGAGCTGGATGGCGATACGTACTTCAGTACTTGATTATTATTCCGTTGTGCATTCTGTCATGAGGACAAGTTTATATGACTCTCCAGTTGTATGTTATTGATGTTGTTAAACTCTGATGATGTATTCTGGCGATGTATGTATAAAACAGAAATAGATTTGTTTTTGTGTAAAGATCTGTTATTATCTATTATATTTTATTCCGCTGCGATGGTTAGATTCTGATGTTGTTTTCTATTTTCTTCTTCTACCTCTTCTTCTTTAACCCAAATGGTTTGTATTTCTGTTCATCTTGAGTTGATTGATGTAGAATAGTGTTGACTCAAGGGGTATGGATTTGCGGGCTGTTACAAACTTGAAATGCACAATCAACTTAAATTTAAAAATTATGATTTTGGTCTTAAAAATCATGTTTTCTGGATGAAGTTCCAGATTACAAGCTTGAATCAAAAATCCTAAGTGTTTGAAATTTACTAAAAATTCAAACTTTACTGTTTATTTTGATTCCCAGAACAATTTACATTTATTTTAACTTAAATAAAATTTTTTAGACATTACTTTATCATATTACAAACCCACTTTATTGAAGTCCTAAGCCCTAACAACAACTAGATCAAGTGGTAATGGATTTAAATGAAATCTTGAGCCTGGGAAAAGCAAAACAAGAACAGAGTTCACAGGTATACACAGCATGCACATTATATATTAATAAACACAGAGTTATCACTTATATATGCATAACAAAGCATCATCCATTTAAGAACCTCACAAGCAAGCAAACATCTATTTACTTAGTTTTTAATTTAAAATGTTACTCACAGGTAAAAGAAATAAAGAACCCTAGTTTAAAAATAAGGTTTGATCACCTTGGGTTTGAAGAACAGAGGACAGGGATTGGATCTTGACTTTGATTCGTTTACAGGCTTGCAAACAGATCTGATTTCAAGTACTTGAGATGATGAGATAATGGTTGAAGCTTGTATTTATTTTGAGTTGTTTGTATCTGATCTGACACTTTATTTTGAACTGCTCCAGGTTGCAAATTGTTTGAGTTGAGCTATGATTGTTGTTTTGAATTTGAACCTAGAAATTGACTTCCCTTTTGCTTCTTTTCTTTGTTTTCCAGTTTTGAATTTAGTTTTAGCTTTTATAACTGGAAATGCTCTTGCTCTAAGGTCTGAATCAGATTGAAACTTGATCATCAAATTCGAGCTTGAAAAACTTGAATGTTGCTGAGATGATCTGCAATTTTATTTTGATTATTGATTTCTTTGCATAGCTTTTGATCCTTTTCCAGTTTCAGATTTTGATCTGGTTTTGATTTTTTGAACTATGATTTGTTTTCATTTTATTTTTTCTTTTCAGATTTGAGTATTTTTTCTTTTGTTTTTGAATGTATGAAACAAAATTGAAAAGAATATAATAGTTTTTCCTTATTTCTTAAATTCAAAAATGAAAAGAATATTTAAAAGATGACACTTGTTCATACATGCTTTAAATTATCTACACTTGTGAATGTATGTATCTCGTTACTTAACAAATGTCACTTTGGATTAAATTATGTTCAAATCCTCATCATCATTTAATTTAAAAATTATGTTCAAACCTTTTAATTTAAGTATTTATGTTTTATACATGTATACATTTTGATTTTATAAAAATATACTTTTATATGTACAACTATGTTTATTTTAAAAGAAAGCAAAAGAAATGAACCCTTTATAGAATCTATGTTTATATTTTTTATGGTGTATACATATATGTAAACTAAATCGATACATATATAAGATTTGAAAAGAATATTAACCTTTTTATCAAATCCATTTTTTTATTAAATTAAAACTATTATACCCTTAAATAACATTTAAAAATTTATCATATTCAACTCAAAATATAACTTTCAAATCAAAATGCATATTTGCTAGAATTAGAAAACAAGATTTTATTAGTTTCAAATATATAGAGATTTTAAATCTAATCTATTTACCAAATATTTATTATTGAATTATTTTGTAAAATTTGTTTTAAACCTTCTTGTTATTATATTTACAAACTTATACTTTTGCATATATTAAGAATCATATTTTTTTTAATATTTATATACACACATTTTCCTTTATATTTACAAACTATATTAAAATTTATCCTTTAAATGGCCTTTAAAAATTTATTATATCAAATTCAAAATCAAACTTCCAATTATATAAATAGATAAATATACATCTTATTAAATTTGGAAAATTCAAATACAATTTTATAAAATACTTATGTTGAATTCCAATTCAACATTCTATTTACAATAAAAATTTATTCCTGAATGTTCTATTTTAAAATAGATACATATTTTTTCTTTATTCTGGAATTTTCATATTTATTCACAATTAATTTCACAATTAAATCCAAAATTTTATATTAACTATCAAATTAAATTTGACTCAAAAACCGAGATCGTTACATTAAGTCTAATTGGTCTTTCTAAGCATCTAGAACACCAACAAATCATTAGCTTTCAACAATGGGTCGCTAATCGTAACCAAGGAATCCCACAACCGAGAGACATGAATATTGCATCTTCCTCCTCTTAAGTTCCTCGATAACAAGAAGAAGAAGAAGAAGACAACGAAATTCAAGAACTTCGTGTTGACGTACCTCCAAAGCAAGCTCTTGCGACATTATCGTGGAATCAAAGCAAACTTGGTCGACATTTAGCTAACGTGGCAATGAACATTTCTAAAAGTAACAAAATACTAAACTCAATCAAATGCTTTTTAAATAAAATTTGGGAAAAGGTCTCTTGTTCCGGGTCGACTTCGACCGGTGTTGCTGAAAATCCGACCCCATTCTCTTAGACGACTTCGGAAAAAGAAGAAGAAGAAGTACAAGATAGTGAGGAATTCCAGACTCTTTTCTTTTCATTGCTTTTTCACTCATGAAAGACTTGTGTTACTATTATTTCTTTTAAGACATATTCTTTAGTGTTTATTGTAATTTGAAGTTCCTAGGTAAAATGGTCATTTATTTATCGTATCTATATGCTTATATGTACTTGATGTCTTTGAATTATATGATGTTTATGTTTATTTGCTTCTCCTATCCATATGCTTATATGTCTATATTTCTCATATGAATTATTTGTTCCTTTTTATCGATGACAAAGAAGGAGAATATGATTGATGGGAGGAGTATTCAATTTGGGGGAGTAAAATTGCTTTTATATATTTACAAACTTACATAGTTCTCATCATTAAAAAGTGGGAGAATGTTAAAACCTTGAAGTTTGATGTTTTGATTGTGACAACTATATAAGTAAATATTATATGAACTAACCATATTTGCAGGAGAAGATACCGATTTACTCAAGAAATAATCTAATAGATTGCAGACCAGATTCCAAATAGAAGCTTCAGTAATATATTTAGTCTATGGTCTAAGTCTAGTAGTGAATTCATGTTAAAATCTCCCTGAAGTGGTATATGCACACACATGCAATTTAAAAGTTTTTCAAAACATAGTTCACATACTAAATTTCTTAGTGACATAGTTCATATGCAAAAGCTTTTCAGAAAATTCCTTGATATGGCAATAAACAGGCAATTCAACCGATTGAACAGTATAGTTTAGTCGACTGAATGTTGTGCACATGCGCAACTTTTCTTTGAACATTCAAACGGCTAACCCAACAAGTTCACCCAGCTGAATTGTATGTCTTATGCACTGTTTTCTTGCTAATTCGATTTTAAATCGATTCAGCTGGCTGAATTATTCCATTTAGATGGTTGAATCTTCATAACAGCTATATTTTGAAAAGACACTTCATTTCAGCAAATAGAAAAAAAATTGATTCAAGAGTTGCTTCCATATTCTTTCATGGCTACTTTTCAGGAATGATTCCAACTCTTAATTCCTATATATAGTCATAAAATTCATTGTTTTACTCACTGAATTCTAATTCTAATTCTCACTCTTATTGTCTAAGCAATCTTTCCATTTGCATTCAATATTTTTGCTCTAATCACTTGTTTATTCAAGAAAACTTCATTAGTGATTGAGTAAACTTTCTATCTTCACGAATTACATGATATACCACAAAGGAGAAGATTATAGGATGGGTATACGTTCTTGACTTATCAGTGCTACTCAAGAGCATACTCAGTCAGGATTAATTACTATTTGTATTGGAAGTCCTATCCGGTTGCTTAGGCGGTTGAAGTCCTATTCTGTTGCTTAGGTGGTAAAAGTCTTGTTCGGTTGCTCAGCGGTGTAATACCTATTTCTCCGGGTCAAGTGAGGGTTGATAGTTGAATTCCAGAAGAAGTCTGGGACTGGATGTAGAACAGGAAATTCAAACCAATATAAAAATCTCTGGTGTCGTTTACTATTATATTTATATCCCGCACTAGTAGATAACTTAGTTAATATTCCATATTATACGATTCCTAGTCACTTTCATGATGTTGTAGAAGCATGGATTTCTGCACCCATATTACAATTTTTCTTGTTCCATTTCTATGTATTCCCTTATATCGGATGAAACTAGAGGTATAACTTGCTAAAACAGATAAAAGGATTATTACTTTATACTTTTGACCTTCGTGAGGACTTTTACTGACCTCAAGATTCCCTCTCTTTTTTGTATAGGTGAAATCACTGGTAATCTTTCTTCTATGTTTCTTGACCCTAAGAAGCTAGCAGCGGTGAAGAAGAAAAGTCAGAAGTGGAAAACTGACAAAGGTGAGGCCTTTGTCCAACCCATCAAGAAGCCTACTATGATTCCTTCCTCTCCTTTTTCAACAGCACTTCCTATTGCACCCCTTTAGTCCCTCCAAGACCCTCACACTTGATACCTTCCCCTGCTTGAAGGTGCTATTATTGACCTCGCTGAGAGGATATAAAGGGTTGCTATGGATAACCAAATCAGTATCGCCTCATCTTCTCTTCTTTCCCTTCTACTTCCTAAGCTATCCCCCCTTTAAGCTCATGGCTAAAATGGAGAAGTCTTGGACTTATGTAAGTGTTTTTCTTTCCATCTTCATTAACAGTGGATTACCTAATTTACTTCTTACTTGTTTTTGTTTAGAGCTTGGAGCCATGACGACTGAGGCTTGGAAGAAGTGGGGAGGTAACCAGGATGTTGCCCTTGCCTGTGTTGCCAAACTTGCAGCGGACCTTACTTTGGCTTCTTCCGAGAAGGTCGAAGCTGTTACCACAAAGGCCAAAGTTAAGGAAGATTTTAAGGCATATGTGACAAAGCTCAAAGGGAGGCTAAAGCTGTAATTGAGACTTTGGAGTAGAAGAGTCATGACTTGGAAGAGAAAGAGAAGGCTCTGAAGGATTCCTAAGAAGACATGGAGTGGATTACTTACTGTGCATTTTATCAATTATATGCTTCAGTACAGTGTCAGTTTTCCGTTGAGGTTGATCTTAACTTCCTGGGTGATTCGGCTAGAATCAATGCTGCTCTCAACTAATGTAGAGCTAAATGGTCCGAGGAACCTACTATGGATGATACTTCCTCTTCTACTTCTACGCAACCTATTTTATGGTGTTAAAATATCATAATGCAAGGATATCAGAAGTTGGGCTTTATTACTTGGTTTAAGAGACCGAGTTGTCGTTTTCCAAGGTGGTTGCATTATGTGATTCAGTTCTAATTTGCTCTCGATTATGGAAGGACTGGGTTCTTGTTTTTGTCTTTGAATCGGGTCTCATGATTCTAAGGATAAGGTTGGGTCTTCTTGGTAGTGGAGCAATCTCTTTCCTTATTCCACCCCTTGGGATTTTGGGTTTTGGGGTCAGAGTTTGTAGAATTGCAGCACAATCTTTATTAATTTTATATCAATATTGGATTGCAATGCTATTCTATTACATTAAGATGGCGGTGCTTCCCCATTGTCCTTTGATACCAAATCGTGGCGTAGACCTGCCACTATTAGTTGTTAGTTCAGGAGCTCAGCACATCCCTATTAGCACGTAAATGCTTAAGAGGATGTACCATAGTTTTACATTGCTTGGTTAGGCTTCTTTGGATTAACCTTTATATTTTATAGGTGTTTCTAGTTTTTGGTGCAGCATTATAATGTCAAACCTATATTTAAGGGAGTGCATGGTTGTGTTTCCGTCCTTGGGGCCTAGGCGCAGTATCACTTGGGTTTTATCATCTTATCCTTTTCATAGCTTGACTTATATTATGGGTGCAGTTTCTAAGGCACATCACAGCTTTGGATTCTTTCTATGGAATACCATCTAGACATAGTATTTACTTCTTTCCTTCCTCCCAATCCTATTCGTAAGGGTAGTTCCTCTGGTTCAGTATTTGTATTGAGCTTTCCCTAACAATGTTCAGGAAATATGGGTATAGCAAATAATAAGTTCAATGTAGAAATTTATTTAAGATTGAAAAATAAAGTAAGCTTAGGATGCTGAGAAATGACGGTTGCATTATTTAACTTAAACATAAAAATGTTATATGTAGAGAATGTTGTTAGAACCTCTCTTATTGGATTTTAATGACAACAACTATATAATCATACCATAGAATCAATAGACTAACATACAGGTACATAAGCATCAAATCTTGAGCACGATGGAAGTCACAAAGGCATTGGAAAATGGATATATCATCAAAGAGCTCGACATGAAGACAAAACATTATAAGGGTCATATACTTGTGTTTGTGTCTTAGATAAATATGTACAATCTCCCTTAAGTGATATGAGCTAAAAATATTTACAACGAAAAGGTTTTATTTGCTAAAATAAGATTTTAAATCAGTTTAAAATTTTCAAGAACTCGGATGTCTGGGAGAAATATTTAAACATCTGAGGTCATATCATATTACAATAAATATTTTCTGGTCTATTTACATTAAAAGTCGAACGTTTGGATCTAAAGTCAAACGTCTGAAAATAAGTCTTTTTTACTAGTTATTCTCTGGAGAAAAAATTTTCGAAGCTAGACATCTGATTAAATTATTAAACTATATGAATCTTCCAACAACTATTAGTGATATACATCTAGGAGCACAATGTCACAAAATCTTTCAAGAAAAGCTCTCCAAAACTCTGTTGCTTTCTTACATTCAACATCATCAATAACTATTTTATAGTTCTTGGTGATATACTTCTATAAACTCACGAATTTTCACTCATTCAACTCAACGAGGAGATTATAGGAAGTTCAGTACTACAAATCAAAATCCATGTTGATAGAACATAGCATTGTTGAAGACTGCAAACTCGTGTATAACATGTTCCTTCGGGCTAAATGAGAGTGTTTTGGTTAGTGAATTTCGAAGGAGAGCTTCAGGACTGGACATAGGATGAGAGGTCCAAACTAGTATAAAAACTCTAGTGTGATCGCTCTTACTTTACTTTATTTTATTCTGCTTAGTTAATTATATATATATATATATATATTCATTAGCGATACTATTGATCCTATGCACTTTCAAATGTGTAGGGTACAAAATTAATGACTAGAAGTTAAATGAGTTGAACCCAAAATCATAAAATATGCCAACTCATGGAGTTATTAATGGAACAAGATCAGGGCTTAGGGAAGTCCATATTCAACGGTATACGACATGGCACCAAGACTTGGAAGTCTATAGGGTTCGGTTTAGAGAATATTAATCTCTAGTATGATTTTGTGTTAAGGCGTCAAAACATCAAAATTTATGTAATGAATGAGTCGACAACATTAAACATGTGTTTCGGGACTAAGAGGGGATATTAACACTTAATAAGGACACTTGCTAGATTGTATTCAGGATGCTTATGTTCAACCTCTTAGGAGAATTAGGGTGGCTCTAGTCAGGGCGGCTCCCATGGTAAAATCGGTGGTTATTTCATCGATGAAACCGTTGGAGTGAAGACAAATTAGTGATAGAAAAATTTAGGAAGGTAATCACTAAAATAAGTAAATGATATCTTTAAGATCGACACTTAAATAAGAGTCTTGGTGGTGTTTGTGAATGTGATTGATGATTGTATGGCATGGTTCGTAACAACTTGATAATAAGTATAGGGAATACTTAAATTGCAATGGATGAGTATGAATATGACTTGGTTCATAAATGGATGTTAAGTATAGGGTATGCTTATGTTCTAAAAGTGACTCTATATGTATACTTATGCTATGATGACAGTTCACATGATATGACATAATTTCTATAATGAATCAACAAGAGGATAACATGTTCCATGCTTTAGTGGTGTGGTCTCACTATTTGTTTTCTTTAAGGTAGGTTATTACTCATACTTGGTGTTATCTTTAGGATGATGAAAAAAGTAGCCGAAGATGAAGTAAGAGACTTGTAGCTAATAATTTTTTTGTTTTCCACTGTTGTAAAACCAAAGTTTAGAACCAGCTAAGTGTTCGAGTCGGCATCATCATATGTCGAGCACAACACTATTTATGACTATTATATTTTACCTCTCCATGGGCATGTTTGGGATTGTGAATAATTTAATTGACAATTAATGTACTGAAAAATATTTATCTGCTCTATTTACTTAATGTTGTGAAAAAAATAGAAATCTCATTTTGTCACTTGAAAATAATTTTGTTAATGAATGTAGCATCATCAACTTTCATTTTTGGGTCTCAAAATGAGGGATGTTACAACTTGATACTAGTACTTAGGTTAGGGGACACTAAAGTTAACTAAAGCTAAGTAGAGATCTAGGTAGAAACTAGATAATAGAAAGAAAAAAACACCTTAGGATGGGTATATGATATATATATATATATATATATATATGTATGTATGTATGTATGTATGTATATAACGTACTTATATTTGTTATATGCGAGTGGATATATCCATCCCTCTACTATTGTTCTTAATCCTTATACTCTTGTTTCTTATAAACACTTGCTTACACAGAAAGTAATAATAAAAATGCAAAGCAGACATTTGATGTTGGGAGGAGCAAGAGATAACGCCGGTAGAGGAATAGTGAGTACTTATAATAATAACCAAGGAGGGGAAGCAACCTCAGAAGTTCATGATAAAATCGGTACTAGCATGCCTACCCCGACTGTTAGGGAAAGTGATGTGAATTCTCTTCTTCGTCGGTACATGTTAGAAATGATGAGGCAACAACTAGCTGAAGTTATTGAGTCAAGGCCGGTAGTAACAATAGGAGGAGACTATTCCATGATGAACTAGAATTATAAGAATTTTGGGGGAAAAGTGTTTATTTTAAAAGAACCTTCTTTGGATGTGTTACATTGACTTAAGTAATGTGAGTGTATTTTGGAGACATAGGTTAAAATGATGCACAAACGAGGATGTTGGCTTCTAGTCAGCTTTAAGAGGATGTCTTCGATTGGGAGGAGGTGTGGACTGCTAAAGTTCCAAAAGAAGAAATAACTTGGGAGTAGTTTACAGAGCGATTTGAGGCCCAGTTTATAACTGAATTAAAGAAGAGTGCTTTGTGCATAGAGTTCCTAGACTTGAAACAAGGGGAATTGACTTTGCTGAAGTATATTCAGCATTTTGGTGCTTTGTTAAAGTATGGGAGGGAGCATATTACCACTTCATTAAAGAAATATGAGAAGTTTTTAGAAGGTCTAAGAGAAGGCTTGAACCATAAGGTGATGGCGCACTCGTTGTCTACTTTCGAGATAGTAGTAGAAATAGCAAGAAGATATGACCATTTGCACCAAGAAAACATGAAAGATGACGTCAGAACCAAGTAGGGATGGTAATGGGGAGGGTTAGGGCTGGTTTTTTATGCCCCAGACCGCCTCGGTTTTTTAAATCCTGCCCCAGACCTGCTTCGTAGAACCGATGTGGGTCTGGATTTTCGCCCGCACCCGAAACCTATACTGGTCAGGTTAGACCCGTCACGCCCCAAGACCAAGTAGGGCTTTACATATTCATTCAGAATTGTGTATTAATGTACGTATATATTATTTTTAAGAGGGACAGTCACTAAATGATATAATAAATGTAGAGATCATTGTGTTTACAATGATACGTAAGGTAATAAAAATGTAGTGTAAGATAACGGTTCAAGAAAAACATGCATATGTAATTCTATTATTATTATTGATGCAACTTAGTACCATAAAGATCATATAACTTATTGAATGGAACATAAAATATCCATGTTATAACGGCTTATGTATAAAAAGGTTTAAAAAATCATCGTTATAGTAATAAAGCGATTTTATGATATGTCGGTGGTGCGGGTTGTTTTAGGCGGGTTAGCCAAGCCCTAACTCGACCTTAGACTCAGAGCTCTTAAGAACGGGTCATGGATCTACCCACTCAAATGACCCAATAAGGTGGGTCTAGGCAAGTCAAAACAGGAGCGGATCTACAGGTTTAGACCTTAGACCCACCCCATTACCATCCCAAGGTCCAAGGGTCTGCAGAAGAGATTCAAGTTGTATCAGAAGGGCAACAAGAATCATAAAGGATAGAAGACCTTAAGAGGAGGAGTTCAGTTTCAGAATAAGGCGGACATTAGTTTTTTCAACTGTGAGCAGAATGAACACTACTTACTAAGTGTACCCATCCTAAGAACAAGGACAAGGATAAGTGCTTTAACTGTAATAATCCTGGATATATGAAAAGAATTTTTTGAAATTGAGGCAGGTAAAAGTGTGTGCTTTGGAGGAACCTTCAACTAGACTGACTGCTAAGGAGAAAGGAAAGTGTGTTGTGTTTGGAGGTATGATTTCAACTTCCACTATTTTAGTTAGAATTATGTTAGATACCGGTGCTACACACTCTTTCATTTAGAGAGATTTAGTGACAGGTTAGAAACTAACTATTATATTATGTGCTTGTGTGTGGTTAATTCAATCGGTCGGTATGTCACTCTTGAATTAAGGTACACTAACCTTTAGTTTGCTTTATGCAGACATTTTTTTTGCGACCCAAGACTTCATAGGGCATGGGGTAATTTAGTGTATGGATTGGTTAGTGTGTAATGATGCTAGGATCTATTATGCCGATAGAATTATCACGGAAAAAGGATCATGATAGCGTTGCACGTAATAAAAAAAGAAGTCGGGGCTGATGTTGTATACAATGGAAGATTAGAAAGATGAGATTAGTAGAGTTTTCATAGTTTGAATTTTTTCGATGTCTTCAAACCAATAATGGAATTACCATTGAGAAGGGCGGCTGAATTTTAAATAAACTTGATGCCGAGGATGCAACCTGTTGGTAGACCAACTAGTAGAATGTTACCCAAAAAGATGGAGGAATTAAAGAAGAATCTAGTGAAACTTGTGCATAATAGTTTGCTAGGCCAAGTAGTTTACCTTGGGAACCATCCGTAGTATTTGTGAAGAAGTCAGCTTGATCACTATGGATGTGTATTGACTATAGGAAGTTGAATGGGTTAGTGGTGAAAAATCATTATCCATTGCCTTGGATAGATGACTTTTTGACCAGTTGAGTGAAGCTAGATTACTCTTGTCATGAACCAAATTTTTAAGAAGTGTTATGTATGTGATTAAAATCTTTTAAATAAGTTATGATGGGTTTAATTGAGTTTAGATTTATTTTGGACGTAAAATTGAATTTTTGAAGGTAATGAAATGAGGTCCAGAAATAAGTTTCATTGTTTTTAAAAGGTCGTCTACGTTTAAAAGACATATAAGACTTGAAGGAATCAAAGAATGGAATAAATCAAGGGCAAACTTGCATATAAGTGGTGGAAAAGCTATTAGTAACAAATTCTGAAAATTTGAGGCTTCACGCGCTCATTTTTTACTTTTTCTTTCATATTCATCTTCCTTCTTCCCCAAGCCCTACCTCTCCTTCCACTCTCCATAGGTCCATTGTCTCTTCACCAAAAATTACTCAAAAATACTCTGAATTCTAGTTAGATCTTCCTTTACAATATCCATAAACCGGATTTATTAAAATTGAAGCGTTCATCTTGGAATTTCTGGAATGGAGATCCTGGTAAATAGGTTTTAAGTAGAATTGGGTTTTCTTCTAACTTAGGTAAGTGGAAATAATTTTCTACTATATATGATCTAACTTGCTAATTTTATGACTGTTTATTTACTTTGTTGGATTAGGGCTTAGCTATGAGTGCTTTGTCTTTTGACTGAATGATGGTGATTGATTGTTTGATAAAGTATGTAATTTAAACTGAATGAAACATTGAATTTAATTAATGAACTAAGTTATGAATTGAACAATTGAAGATAACTTGAATGAAATCATAGGATGATAATCTTGTGTGTTAGAATTGCTTGAGTATGATGGAGTGTTTCTAATGGTTGTGTTGTGATTGATTAGACACTTCATGATTGATATTTTTTTGTAAAGTGTTGGAGTTTTAGGTTGATTCATCAAATTTCCATTGGGTGCGTTCATTCCACGGAAGGCCATCGAAGATATAAGCTCGAACACGAGGTGTATGGTAGTTTCACGGTCGCCATGCCATGAAATGTGAAATCGAGGATAGGAAGGTCGAGACAATGGTCATGTGAAGCAAAGAGGTGATATGAATTCTATTATGGATTATACCCCATCTAGTTTATGTTGCCATCACTACAGGCGCTCAGCCGACTCGTAGGGGATGGTCGGTTGAATGAACGGGGCCGAAAATGGCAGTATTTACAAAATAGGCCAAAACGACCTAGTTCGATCGATTGGATCCACAACCATTCGATTGAAATTGGTGACAGTCAACTGGTCATGGTCAACTATTCGATTGAATTTGCCGTATGAGGATTCCTTGGATTTTTCTTTGGTGCATGAAGTTCGGGTGGGACTTTGATGATTCGAAAAAGGCTTGTGTGGTCCGGTGTGACTATGGAGCGATGTTTTGGAGTTTTTAGACAAATAAGCATGCAGCCCGAGGCCGAGACTTTACACACACACTACAATGTATGGTGAGTGGGAGACAATTGAAAAGTGTGATCGAGAAATGAGTCATGGATCGGGATATTTGGATGATATATGCAGGGGAAGACTAGCGGTTGTGCTCGGTGTTACTTCTACATGGTTTTAGCATTAGGTATGACTTTTTTGTTTGGTCATCAAGGTATCATAAACACGTAGATTGTAGTTGAGTATGATATGTTGCCACTCACATCCGAGTCTTATAGCTATGACTTAGGCATTATTGTTTTCCATTAAGACTGCTACGGACCAACCACGGCTTTCACCAGTGTGATTATCGAAGATAGATGGGGATGCTCATCTATATATACCGATAATTTACATGAGGTGACGGTGATCACTTTTTTTTACAATGTATGGTAGTTTAATGGAAGGGTGTAGACTCGTTCGTATCCATATACATAGGCGAGTACGATATGGCGTACCCTAGAGTCCGGATTGTAGTATAATATGATGTTACTCAATGTTTTGCCATAAGTACGATACAACATTACTTTGGAACTTCAAATCGTTGTTTATACACATGGGTTTACATGTGCCTTTGCTTGAGGTGTTCCATGGTTGTATTGGCACTATTATCAGTTGTGCTAATTTTTTGGATGCAGGGGAAAAGCAGGACTAGGTACAATATGACATTACTCTAGATCTCTTGCTCATTCATTTACGTATACTTGGCTTACATATGGGTGATATTATGGCATACCATATAGCACATTATTTATGTTATATTAGTGCATCAGATATAATTTTTGGTAATGAAGTTTCCCTTTAACCATAATTTATGTCTGACCCTCTTTGTGTTTTCCCTTTTTATATATTTTCTTGAGTAGGTATGGATGACGGACTTGGAGACATCGCTAAGTGGAGCAAACAATGGAGCCATTGCTTTATATTTTTATTGATTATTTATCCAACATTTTGTATATGGACATGTTATGCTTTATATTGTATATGAGACATATCAATATGAGATGTTGTATCATTTGAACTTCATATTTTCGAAATGTTATGTATTAAGATGACGGATCCTATTTTCTTCATATTGTTATGACATTTACAATCTTGTTCATATACATATATATGTGTGTGTGTATGTATATGTATATGTATCTGTGTATGTGTTGGTATTATATTTTATCATTTCGTTGTGAGTTCTATGCAAACCTGTGATAGATGTTATATTTGGTTTTCTTTTACCACCCTTAAAAGTCATCATTTTTAGTACTTAGGGATTTAGGTATTATGGTATTATGAATGGAATACCTTTACATTGAGTATCAAAGCTTAGGTCATCCGATAAGAAGCCTAGGCAATGTTTAAAGAGCATATTCATATATTCTTACCATATAACTACTTAAGTATACACCATCCATCCCACGTATTTCAAGGATCAAGGAAGTTGCTAATTTATACCTTTTTCAAGATAAGCGACTATAAAATAAAATACAAGAGAAATGACAAGTAGGGCCAAAGCAAATGCCAGCAACGATTCCAGATGCCTGATTGGTTTTAACAATACCTTATGGCTACTAAACAAGCTACACCTCTGGTAGGCTAGTTCCAGATGTTCCAATGGAGGTTTCGGGCAATGTAGCCTGGTTTTGCCTGCGCCATCAGCGGTGAATTTCTTAAGGATGTGCCAAGTGTTTATAGGCTTGGGTTGCAAGTTGTATGTGGGTAAGGAGACTTTTTCTAAGATTTAATCTTAGAATAAATCTTATGATCGTATGTTAAAAAACATGACACTTGATGGCACAATGAGGCGTAGGCTTGCTTCACGACATCTCCATGGGGAATTTCTTAGTTGGTGGAAAGTTGTAGTTATTTAGGTAGATGAGGAGGAAATCGCTGGGAAGGATTTCAAGCCCTGATTTGATGCTTAATTCATTTTAATGGCCGAGAGGAGAACTAAGCTTGAAGAGCTCATCAACCTTCACGAAGGAAATCTTTTCATTCAAGATTAAGTGAGAAATTTTAATGCTCAAGGTAAGTTCAAGATGGATCTTATCAACATTCCATTGAAGAAAGCATCCAGCTTTACAAGGAGTTTAAACATGGTTCTAAAGAGCCAAGTTCTTGGTCGGATTACAATGGGAGCGACTTTTGAAAATCTTTTAGAGATGTCTCGTCTCTATGAGGTGTCTAAGGGAATTATTGAGGTGGTGGCAAAATTTTAAGTGAAACCAAAGTTAATGATGCAGTCAAAGGTACAAGGAGGTAAGAATAAGCAATATAAGGAAACCGAAGAGAGTGAGTTCATATGTGGAAGATGCAACTTCAAGAGACATATTGCAAAGGATTGCAAAGGGAATCTCAGAAAGAGCAAGTGTTTTAATTGTGATTAAGTAGGGCATTATAAAAGGGAGCATTTGTTACTTTCTAGAGGAGATCCGACAAAGGTCCATGATATTAGAGCGGCTTCGAGCTCTAATGGAGCCACGACTTAAGAGAATGGGAATAACATTGACTTAGAAGGTTTGATTTCTATTTATGACACATCTATTCGAGTTCTTTTTGATACAGGGGCTACACAATATTTATTATCTAGTCACTTGGTGGATAACTTGCAATTAGTTCCAGAATTTGTTTGTGAACCTCTTGTTGCGTCAAATCCCGTTGGGAGTTCGACTTGTTAGAATATGATTTGTGGAAATGTTCCATCGGAGAAAATTGGATTCGAGTTTTCTTGTGGCGCATTCGTTCTTGGGTTTTCATGGTATAGTCTTATCATATGTATGGATTGGATGAGCAAACACAATATATTGCTTGATTGTGAAGGGTGATGGGTACGAGAGGGAAATGGTAAAGCATAAAGCTTTGACTTGCGCTATGGGACGAAGAGCTCCATCATGAGTAGCTACTTGTATTCATTAGATATTATCATGATGAGTTGTCATTGGTTCCTAATGTCCTTGATTTTTCCTATGTGTTCGAGGAGGTTACAAGTTTACCTCCCCATAGAGAGATATAGTTCCTCATCGATCTTGAGAAGGATTCTTATGCAATGGTTATGCCAATTAGGTGTATTCCACCAAGGGGGTGAAGGGAATTGGAAGTGCAAACCAAGAAATTACTAAAGGGTCTTATTAAAATTAGTACTTAGGAGTGGGGTGCACCATTTGTTTGCTAGTAAGGCCTATGGTTCGTTGAGACTTTCCGTCGATTATAGAAAGTTAAATAAGTTGACTTGAAAGAACAAGTACCATTGTCGCACATAGATGACTTGTTTGACCAACTTAGTGGCGCAAAGATTTTCTCGCTATTAGATATTGCAATGGATTTCCATCAATTGAGAGTAGTAGATGTTAGCACCAAATTGGTCACTAACACCCTTGAGTAGAGTTATGTAGAGAGATTAATGAAGAGAATAAACTAGAACTGAAAAATAGTGTAATTCAATGAAAAAAGAACAAAAAAAACGAGAACACCAGATTTATAGTGGTTCGGCGTAATTGCCTACATCCACTTTGAGTTTAATCTTTATTGCTTTCTCAATTACTTGAATACAGATGTAATCCGTAAATCAATCACTTGAATACAAGTTTGGAAAAAAAAGAGGAGAGTAAAGAAAAATGGCAGAGTCTCCCCAGTGTTCCTGGAAAAAGGTCCCTTTCATTGTGCCCCTGCCCTTCTATTTATAGACGATATGGGTTGGACTTCCCTCATGGGCTAAGGAACAAGGTACCTCTTCCCATAGTAGGTGACTTCTATGCACCAGGCCAGGCAGGCCGAATGCTCTTGCTTTGTTGTGGGCCTGACAACTTGCTAACACCTCCAGTCTCTTCTTGATCGGAATCTTGTCTAGTGCTAATGATAATTTCTTCAACTGTCATTTTGTAACCGGGCCAAGATGCCGGTTAACATTTGCACCCCAAAGTGTGTCGTGTGAAGCAACACGACACGCTTTGAATCAGCGAGTATTCCTTGTCTTCAGAAAGAAATCCATCATGTTTCTTGAATAGTCATTATCCTCCAATTTATCCTCCCAATATGTTGTATCCTTCTTTGGTCATCGTGATGCTTGGTCAATTCCCAATATTATAAATCCAGGGTTGTAGTTCATCAATGGCCATCCGTGTCTGATTCTATAGTGCTAGTAAGCTTCGACTATCTGATCTAGTCTTTTCTTAATAACCCTATGCGAGAATTCAATTTATGTTGATTTTAAAAAGTCGAACTTCTTCGGATGTACACATGCGTGTTCGAGTACATGTTTTTGCCATTGGCTCTCGGATGCGTTTTATATGCTCATAATTCATTGCCAATTCCATCTAGTTTAATAGGAATTTAATTGCGACTCCTTATTTGTATTTTCTATGGGATAAGGGTTGTAATCAGCCACTTGACGAAAGCGGACTTCAAGTTTTACATGGATGACGGTCTCAGAACAGTAAGCAAGGGTGAATGGAGTGCGGCCAGTCACGGACCCATGGGTAGTTCTATAAGCCCATAGTGTTGTAGGGAGTTCAACCACCCATTTCCCTCTAGCCTTTTCCAAACTGTTTAGAACAGGCTTTATGATTTTGTCCACATCTTCAACCTGTCCATTTGCAGTAATAATAGATCATAGAAGGTCGTAAGGACAGATGACGTTACGGACAGTGAGTAAAAGTTATTTGTCTGCCTGTTTGGTGAAGTAAACAACTGCTATGATGGTGTATTTCGCACCACCTATAGGATCAACAAGAAGATGATTTCAATGCCCCAAAGTGGCAAACGGCTATAGACTAGCCATTTGAGTAATTTCCATCGGCAGGGTTCTTGGATTTTTTGCAAACATCTTGCACTCGTCGCATTGTCTAGCACGATCGACCGCATCTGGATTGATAGTTGGCCAGTAATACTTGTAGCAGAGATTTTCTTTATCATGGTTTTCCCCTTGATGCTATCGCCGCACTCTTCTTCATAGACTTCCTTCGGGACTCGTTTTATCTCATCATGGGCTATGCACCGGAGTAAGGGGGTCAAGAATCCCCTTCGATACATTATTCCGCTCTCCATTACATATCGCAAAGCCTTACGAGTGACTTGTCGTCTGTTGCTCCTTCTTTCGGGTAAGACCCCATGTAGTAAGTATTGCTTAAATGGGGTCATCCATGATTCCTTATCGATTTCGATTTCTAAAACGAAATCTACCTCCATCGTATTTATACTCATCGTATGTAAGGTTTCAACGGGAAACAATCCCATTTGCTGCGCATCTCCATTGCTTGCAAATTTTGCCAATGAATCGGCTGCTCTGTTTTGCTCAAGCGGGACATGTGAAATATCATAATACTCGAAATTCGCTAGCAGCTCCTGAACTCGGACCAAACAATGGGCAAGTCTCTGCCCCATTGCTTGGCAGTCTCCCCGCACTTGGTACACTACCCGTTGCGAGTCGCAAAAAAGATTTCAACCGATCTTACTCCCAGTTCTTTGATGAGTCTTAAGTCGGTAATCAATGTTTCATACTCGGCTTTGTTATTTGTTGCTGGGAATTCAAGCTTTAAAGCATAACAAACTGATCGGTTTTCAGGAGTCACAAGAACTATGCCAGCCCCCGAACAACGGTCGTTAGATGCCTCATCGGTATTCATCTTCCATCGAACGGGAGGTATGACATTGTGGCCGTTTGAGTCGTCTGACACGGTGAATTCAACAATGAAGTCTGCTAGTGTTTGCCCCTATATGGCCCTTCGTGGCAGGTAGGTAATATCGAACTGACTAAACTCGATATTCCAAGTTTCGGTCATTGGAGTACCTGTCGCAAGGGTTAATCAGTGTAAACACTGATTGAGTGTGCCTGAAAATATAGGCGAAGCTTGCGTGATGCAATCACCAAGCAATAGGCTAATTTCTCGATCTTGGGCTAATTTCATTCTACTCCCGTCAGACGTTTACTAACATAGTAAACTGGCTTTTGAACTCAGTCCTCTTCGCGGACCAATGTCGTACTGATAGCATGCTGGGATACTGCCAAGTACACATACAACATTTCGTGGTCTATTGGTTTCGATGGCACTGGGGGACTTTCCAAATGCCTTACCAGAGCTCGGAATGCTTCATCACAATCGGATGTCCACTCGAAATTCCTCTTTCCTTTCTTTATCACATCGAAGAAAGGAATACACTTGTCTGTAGCTCTGGACATGAATCGACTCAGCGCAGCCACCATTCCATTCAAGCTTTGTACTAGCTTAATAGTTCTGGGCACTTGTATGTCTCGGATAGCTTGAATCTTCTCCGAGTTAGCTTAGATTCCCCGCGCATTCACAATGAAACCCAAAAACTTTTCCGATGCAACACCAAATGAATACTTCAAATGATTGATTTTCATTCCATAATGCTGAGTATATCAAACATCTCCGCTAGGTCTCGGATGTGGTCGTTTGACTTCCGTGACTTCACGAGCATGTCACCCACATAGACTTCCATCGTTCTACCAATCTGGTCTTTAAACACTCGATTCACCAGACATTGATAAGTTGCTCCCGCGTTTTTTAATCCAAAAGGCAATACTACATAGTAATATAGCCCCACATTTGTGACAAAACTGGTGTGTACTTGGTCTGGAATATGCATCGGGATCTGATTGTATCCCGAATACACATCCATAAAAGACAATAATTCATGTCCGGCCGTAGAGTCGATGAGCTGGTCGATTCTAGGTAAAGGGAAACTATCCTTCGGGCATGCTTTATTCAGATCAGAGTAATCAACAAAAGTTCTCCACTTTCCATTTGCTTTCTTTACCAGCACAGGATTGGAAACCCATTCAGGGTAGAGGGCGTCATGGACGAATGGCTTTGGGTTTGTCCACCTCCTCTCTGAGAGCAGCGGACCTCTCCGGGTCCATGCCTCTCCTTTTTTGTTTTACAGGGATGTATTTCGGGTCTATGTTCAACATATGATTCGCAATAGCGGGAGAAATCCCGCACATATCAGAATGTGCCCAGGCGAACACGTCTAGGTTCGCTCAAAGGAAATCATTAAGATCTTCGGCCAATGATGGGTCGAGTTGCGATCCAATCCTAAGGACTCGTGACGGGTCATCCCAGCTGACTGGTCCCCCATCATCATCTCTCGAATCTACGTCTCTATAGATCCAAGAATGCTGCCCGAGCCAGGGCTCAGGCACTACTTGACAATTGTCAGTGTTTTGGATGCGGACGAAGCTGTCCACCTTTCCTGCATCTTGACTTCTAAACACTATATCGTCTATCATCATGCATTGTCGTTTTGCAGGGAAATCGAGTTTCATGACACAGCAGATCGATCGTTCCTCGAGAGTCATTAACATGACTTCTGCTCCATAACACTGATCAGTGGATGCTCCATCTGCGTGCATTCTCCATCTGTCAGTTGGCTCTCTACTACCCTTCGAGTAGTCATCTGATGTAGTGAATTTGGGTATAAGGTCTGCTAATTTCCGTCCTTGGATAGCTCTTAGAGGGAAGTAAGTGATATCGAATTGTCTTAGTTCGATATTCTATTTAAGTAGTCTTTCAGATGTCTCGGGTTGTTGTATACCCGGTTGCAATGGCTAGTAGGCATAGACGTTGATAGGGTGAGCCCAAAACTAAGAGTGGAGCTTTCATGATGAAGTCAACAGACATTGCGCTAGCTTTTGTAGCTTTGGGTCGATATCCAATGCATGGCTCACGATAGTTGGTGAAATCACACATGCATGTCAAAATGGGTCCAAGGGAACATATCATCATTTATTCATAAAAATCCAACTAATTCTTTTATCATCATTGCCCTGAGCTGTGATTCGATACTCAGCACCCGGAAAGGGTCGCCATGGCTGGCTGTAATGTCGACCGTCAGCTTAGCAGGTTCCATTTACATATATCTTTGAGTTCAGATGTAACTATTTTGCATAACATTCAATGTGAAATATGGTTGGGACGGTCAATGTTGATGGTTACTCTAGTAGAATCCTAGAGTCTTGTCATGAGTTATTAAGTCTAATAGTGAAGGGCTCTGAATGCTCTAATAGATTATCAGCAAATGGCCAAAGATCAGGCTTAAAAGTACATTGAAGGAAATGTCGAGCAGGGTTCAGCCTCGAGTTGCGTGCAACTGTATAGCTGGATCTTGCTATGAGTTTGAGTTTGCTTGTATATTCAAGTAATGCACTTTCTATTCAATGCACTCATGATCCTTTACCCATCCTTTGAGTTGGTGTGACAGTCAATTGCTCATGAGCTAAGGTATCGATTTAATGATTCTATCTCTAGGCATCCTTTCGGTCGTAGCCTTGAGTAGCTGTAAGCAATATATATAAGTTTTAATACTGAGCTATCGTAGCCAGTCTTTGGATGACCATGCGTCTTCTCCCAGTCTCGGGTTGATAAATGTACTACATGGCCGGTTGAGTCTCGTCCTAGCTATGTTTATGTTCTCACCTAAACTCCAAAGACATAAAGGTGATCGTAAATAGTCGGTTCACATTCATCTTGCTTCTCGCTCGTGCCCCCAAGTCTGGGGCATATACCGATAAGTAGGAAGGCCAGCCACGCCCACTTTAGCTTTACTCTCTTTCCCGTTGAATCGTGGGATCATGTCAGTCGATGGGAGACTAGGTCTCGCCTATCTCGGATTCTATTGTGGTTTTTCATTCGAAGAGGAATACTTCTATGCCACGTTAGTTTCAGGGCGTAGTTTGGACAGTGGACGGTCATCTACGTCCACTTGGTTCATCCTCTGTAATCAGGTCTCGGAGTAAAGTTGGGGGTAAAGTTGGCTACAAATGCAGTCGGGTTATGTTCATCCAGTTTCATACTCCTCCTGACGAATCGAATGGGGGTGCTGGAGAATTTTTGACCAAGTATTCGTGTTTATCCTCCTTTCCACACTCTGGAGGCCATAGTTTTTTCAAGAAACATCCGATTCACATTCGTATGTGCTTGGTGCGGATCAGTATTGACCCTCGATCTGAGGTATGATATAGTCGGTTGCTCGTAGCTTTGGTTGCCGTTTCGATTGGTTCTGTATTGAGTCCTCCCTGCAGTCGTTGCCTCAAGTTATAAAGAACGCCATGCTAGAGCTATAGTGAGCTGTCGTATTCATCTTTTTAGTGATTTGTACCCCTGCTCCTAGCATTGATTAGGCCAGGCCACTAGTTGGATGGTCGAACTCCATCCTTAGCGGGTTAATAATCCGCCTGTCGATTTTCGGCCGAAGTTTGCGGAATAGAGAATGGTCGGAATCCACTCATCTATTTGTCGATGTTTATACACCACTCTGCATTCTGGTGTAGTGTTATTCTCCCCATGGTTGACTCGTGCCCAATTTGTGTTCACGCTTCGGTCCACGTTCCGGGGACTTAGAGATTTGTCGAACGGTTTATGCTTTAATCCGCACTCTGGGAACTTAGAGTAATCTAGTCCGCTTCTGGGATTTAGAGATTTTTCTCAAGTCATCTATAATATAGTCCGTGCTCTGGGGACTGAGAGTACCATAGTCCGCACTCTAGGGACGTAGAGGTTTTTCAAGCCGTTCATACTCTAGTCTGCACTCAGGAGATTTAGAGCACTCTAGTCTGCACTCTGGGGACGTAGAGGTTCTTAGGTCGTTTATACTCGAGTCCGCACTCTGAGGACTTAGAGTTCTCCAGTCCGCACTCTAGGGACTTGGAGGTTTAAGTCGTTTATACTCTAGTCCGCACTCTGGGGACTTAGAGTACTCTCGTCCGCGCTCAGGTGATCGGAGCGCTTGATGAAGACAAGTCTGAAACCTCCTCTCCTACCGACGGGGGTTATGAAATAGAAATTACAAGCGCCTCTGAGCACATAACCGAATTGAGCATGAAGGGCAGCTCGAGAAAGAGGAGGAGATGGTCAAGGTCAAAGTCAAGCCCCGAGTTGTGGGCTTGGAAGATCCTTTGAACAAGCCGTTGAAGGTCATCCTTCCTGGCGGGTCCAAGCCCATGGAAGTTCCCCGTACTTCTTCAGTTGCTACCCCTCTATCAAAGAAGAGTACCAAGGATAAACACTCTGGAGAGGAGCCGTCTGGAAAGAAGTTGAAGAAGCACAAGAAGTGATTACTATCCTCGTTCAACGAGAGTTAGTTTAAGTCATGTAATTATTTTCATCTATTTCCTTAGTCCTTGTAAATAGAATGTCGACTCCGAACTTTGGAGGGGTTGTAATTGAAACTTATTTCTGAATAAAGTATAGTTCCTTTTTCTGTCTTACAAAAGACTCTTATTGTTCAGTTTTCTTTGTGATTGTGATTTTAATCCAAGCAGTTGTGAGTAACATAGACTTCTCGGTCCATCTTCATATAACTCGGAAACTCTTTGGGAGTTGTTGAACGTCCATTCTGTGCTTTGAGCACTTAGAATACTTTCTAGCCCGTATGTCAGGGATTTAACAAATTCAAGTCATCTGTGTCATAGTTCATATTCAGGGAACTTGGAGATCCGAATCGCTCATATTCGAGTCCGCGCTCTGGGGAGTTAGAGATTCAAGTCATTTTATACTCATGTCCGCATTCTGGGGACTTAGAGTACTCCAGTCCGCGCTCTGGGGATTTGGAGGTTTGAATTCGTTTATACTCGAGTCCACACTCTGGGGACTTAGAGTACTCCAGCCCGCTCTCTGGGGACTTGGAGGTTTTGAGTCATTTATACTCGATTCCACACTCTAGGGATTTAGAGTACTCCAGTCCGCGCTTTGGGGATTTGTAGGTTTTGATTCGTTTATACTCGAGTCTGCGCTCTGGGTACTTAGAGTACTCCAGTCCGCTCTCTGGGGACTTGGAGGCTTTGAGTCCTTTATACTCAAGTCCACACTCTGGGGACTTAAAGTACTCCAGTTCGCACTCTGGGAAATTGGAGGTTTTGAGTCGTTTATACTCGAGTCCGCGCTCTGGGGACTTAGAGTACTCCAGTCCGCACTCTGGAGACTTGGAGGTTTAAGTCGTTTATACTCGAGTCCGCACTCTGGAGACTTAGAGTACTCCAGTCCGCACTCTGGGGACTTGGAGGTTTAAGTCGTTTATACTCGAGTCCTCACTCTGGGGACTTAGAGTACTCCAGTCCGCGCTCCGGGGACTTGGAGATTTTGGTTGAGAGCAGTCATATTTCTCTTTAATTTGTATTCATCTACCGTATCAAGGCTAATGTTTTCGAATAAACAATCGAACCATGTTTGCTCATGGAATGGGATTCTACCCCCAGCATGAGTGACGAAATTTGAAAAATGGACGATCAATTCTCGTCCGCTTGGTGATTATAGCTCTTCCAATCAAGTCAAGGAAGGAGGTATATGACAGATGGTTGGATCACATCCATATTGGGTTAGATAGCAAAATCTCTTACAATTTGCTCTGTATCTCCTTTTAGAAAATAAGGATAATAGATTATTGAGCAGACAAAGTAAGTTGCATATGTTCCAAGGTGTAGTCGTGCCTATGCATTGATAGTGATGGTTAATGAGTAGGCAGTCCACCACAACTACTTCAAGTCGAGCTTTCGAATAACCTTTTGTGTTGAAGGTAGGATTTGATGTGTAGATGATCAAATCACATCCACTCTAGAAAGATCTTGGCGTCACTGAGCTTCAGAAGAGGCCTCTATATTTTGTCGAACTTTGTTCTATGACTTGATTTGAGTGGACGATCGGGCCATACTCATTCCAAGCCTTGTTCGGGTCTCCAAGTCAAAAGTGGAGGTCAATGAATGGATGGTCAGTCATGTTGACTTTGTATTTAGGCTCTAATCACGATGAGCTTTTCAATCTCTAGTTCTTGGCCCCAAATTAAAGGCACATGATTGATGATGAGCGATTGAACTATGCTCGTCTGGATGTAACTACACACGTCCGATCATGGTCTGCGTGGATTGGTTGGCAACCAAATCTGAGTACCTGGTCACCTGCATCGTTTTGAAAGCAGTTTAGTTCAAGTTATTCGTAGTTCATAGAACAATTAAAATAGAAATAGATTTGGAAATAATTCAAAGAAGATTAGGATAAATATCATTGATAAGTGAAGCGGCATCGTGTGCTCGCTATTGGACTTTGCCCCTGGCTCCTTTCAAAGGAATGTCGGCCGTCAGCAGTCCAATTGATAATCATAGCCCTTTATTAATAGGCATCGGATATTCGTTGCCCGCCATTCTGCAGGACTTGTACATACTATTGAAGCTTTCCTTTCCAGATCAGCTTTTCGATCACACCTAGGAGGTGTTTGTAATCGCCCGTGTTAGGATCAGTGAGCATCTGGGAATATACAACATTCCCCTGATTTTCTTTAGAGTTTGATGTACTCTCTCGAGGTTGGTTTCCAGTACCACTCCGAGTCGTGAGTCTTCAAACAGAAGTTGTCAATTGAATCTTTCAAAGAGCAAATGAGCCGAATTTTGAGGTCTTGTTTCGGCTACTGGGATTTACATCCTTAGCCAACGGGCCTTCATTGTTATTTTTCTTAGTCTGTTCCGCTCCTCCACACTTTGTTTCAGATTCATTTTTGTCTTAGAGACGATCCATGGTCGTAGGAGGCTCTCCAACTAACTGGCTGCCAAAATATATATGGAGGTCGATTCTCCTCAAGGGTGATCAGTATGATATCCCTTTGAGAGTATCGTTTGAGTTGTGGTTGTTTGTCCGTTCCCTTGTTGTCGTTCAGAAGCTCTCGCTAGATCCTTTATGCCCTGGTCGATCAGGGGGTGTAAGGGAAGTAGATAGTATGTTCCTTTATTAAGTTGAGTTTTAGCTTCTTTTTTGAAAATTTGGGTCGTACCCGAAAATATATTTTTTTTAAATAGGGGTCGTTCGGCATTAGAGACCGCTGACATTAGAGAGCGCTCGGCATTAGAGAGCGTTCGGCATTAGAGAGCGCTCGGCATTAGAGAGCGTTTGGCCTCAGATAGCGGCATTCCACACTGTTTGGCATTACATAGGTGTTCGGCATTCTGATGTCGCTCGGCCTGGAGGTATGGATCGGCCTGGAGGTATGGTCGGTCTTGAGGTATGGATCGGCTTGGAAGAGCATTCGGCCTACAGGTATGGGTCGGCCTGGAAGAGCGTTCGGTCTAGAGGCATGGTCGGCCTAGAAGAGCATTCGGCCTAGAGGCATGGTCAGCCTGGAAGAGCGTTCGGCCTAGAGGCATGTTCGTCCTGGAAGAGCGTTCGGCCTAGAGGCATGTTCGGCCTGGAAGAGCGTTCGGCCTAGAGGCATGGTCGGCCTGGAAGAGCGTTCGGCCTAGAGGCATGTTCGGCTTGGAAGAGCGTTCGGCCTATAGGCATGTTCGTCCTGGAAGAGGGTTCGGCCTAGAGGCATGGTCGGCCTAGAAGAGCGTTCGGCCTAGAGGCATGTTCGGCCGGGAAGAGCGTTCGGCCTAGATGGATCGGCCAAGAGTTACTCGGCATACACCTTTTCTATAGTGGTCGGCATAGACCTTTTCTGGAGCGATCGGCATACGCCTTTTCTGGAGTGGTTGACATGCTCCTTTTCTAGGACGTTCGGCTGAATTGCCTTCGGAGGAGGGTCGGCCTTCATTCAACTTGAGTGCAAAATTCAACGTCCAATCCTTAGATCTTGCGTTCATCAGTGAATCCAATCCTTTCACATGAACATGAACACTTGATTGACTTACGGCTGTCAGCTTCCTTTAGATTTTTTTTCAAATCTGAGTATAATAGGAAGTTTTCTAGTAAACAACTGGATCTATCTCGCGAATATGGAAATCCACTAGTAGATGATGAGATCCAATCAAGCTGAGAATTCAATTCTCAGTGAAAGCACCAAAATGGTAGCACCAAAATTGGTCACTAACACCCTTAAGTAGAGTTATGTGGAGAGATTAATGAAGAGAATAAACTAGAACTGAAAAATAGTGTAATTCAATGCAAAAGGAACAACAAAAATGAGAACGCCAGATTTATAGTGGTTCGGCGTAATTGCCTACATCCACTTTGAGTTTAATCTTTATTGCTTTCTCAATTACTTCAATACAGATGCAATCCGTAAATCAATCACTTGAATACAAGTTTGGAAAAAAAAAAGAGGAGAGTAAAGAAAAATGGCAGAGTCTCCCCAGTGTTTCCGGAAAAAGGTCCCTTTCATTGTGCCCCTGCCCTTCTATTTATAGACGAGATGGGTTGGACTTCCCTCATGGGCTTAGGAACAAGGTACATCTGCCTATAGTAGGTGACTTCTACGCACCAGGCCAGGCATGCCGAATGCTCTTGCTTTGTTGTGGGCCTGACAACTTGCTAACACCTCCAGTCTCTTCTTGATCGGAATCTTGTCTAGTGCTAATGATAATTTCTTCAACTATCGTTTTGTAACCGGGCCAAGATGCCGGTTAACAGTTGAGGATAGTGTATAGTGGAGGATAGTGTACTAAAAACGTCTTTTAGGACGTCAGATGGGCCCTTTGAGTGGAAGGTAATGCTATTTAGGTTAACCAACGTTCCGACATATTTGGTGACTTGATGGGCTATGTTTTTTGAGAGAAGTTCTCTCACTCAAGATTTTGAGTCGATGGCTGTTATTTTCGCATTGAAAACTTAGAGGAATTTCTTGTTAAGCTAGAAGCTTGATTAATTTGTGGAGCATAAGTCACTTAAAGCATCTCTTTTTACAAATGGATCTCAACCTTCATCAACAAAGATGGTTGGAGTTCCTTTCCTCTTATGACTTTGGTATGTTGTACACTCCTTATGAAGAGAATGTGGTGGCGGATGTGCTTAGTAGAAGGCATACCATGTTGGGTCCTATATTCGTGGAATGGCGATAGTTGAAATTTATTGCGGATTTTGATTTCTAGTCCATACGCGAACTTGTGACGAATGTTTGGCGAACATGGAGGTAATGCCTGCTCTAATTGAGCTGGTTGGGCCTTGCCAAAAGCGGGATGCTAATTTAATGCAATTTTTTTTTGTAACTTCAAAGAGGAGTGGATTCTTGCGAATTGGCTCGGTTTGGTATTAATTGAAATGGTTAGCTCCATATGGATGGGAGGTTATGCAGGCTCGATATTGATGGGCTTATTGATGAAGTGCTTCGAGAGTGCTTTCATTCCAGGATGACTATTCATTCTGGTGGTAATAAAATGTACAATCTTATAAAGAGTTCATTTATTAGAAGAGTATGAAGCGTGATGTCTCAGAATTTATTACTAGGTGCATGACTTGTTTAAAAGTTAAGACAGAGAAAAAGAAGCCTAGTGGCTTACTACTACCACTAGGTGTTCCGAAATGGAAATGATAGCATATTTCCATGGATTTTTACTGACGATTGCCAAGAAGTAGAGGAGGTAATGAGAGTATTTGGGTCATTATTGATCGATTGGCTATAAATGCTCACTTTGTGCCAGCTAAATTTACAAGGATCGTTTTGTCTTTAGCTACTTGTATGTGAAAAAATTATGATATTATATGGGATTCCAAATGGTATTGTGAGCGATAGTGGTCCAATATTCACTAATGAGTTTCGGCCAAGCTTGCAACTTTCTTTAGACATGAAATTGAATTTAAGTACCACATATCAATTGCAAAATGATGGGTAAACGGAGAAGATTAATAGATTTATTGAGGATTTGTTGAGAACTTGCCCTCAGGGGATCTTGGGATGATCACTTGCCTTTAATAGAGTTCATATATATATATAAATAATTTTCATAAGATCAAACAGGTGATCAACTCTAGGGTGAGGAGCTTCATGGATTTTGGAGCTTGCTTCAGGATGGAATGCTAAGTACTTTAGGGCTTGGATAAGAGAACTTTGGGCTGATAAGTTTGAGTAAAATTTGGTTAAGTAAACAACTCGGCACCATCATGTTTTCTCGATGCCGACTTGTTTACTTTGGCTATTCATAAGATTACTTCACGACAGAGAGGAAGGGCTTTGGGCTTGCAATAAAGGTGAGAGTATCGAGTGAAGTACTTGGCCAAAACTTGACTAATACACCACTTGGTACCGACATGATTGGTGTTTGGCCAATCTTCCTCAAACTTGATAGGGGCAAATATGGTGCAAGGGTATCCAACAAGTTAGCCCATAACTCAAATATATGTTAGACTATCATCATATAATGTTTTAGTACACTGTGTACATATATTGTGTCAGGGTATCTACTCGATGATACCTATCACATAAGACAACCAACTCAATCACACATCAATCAAGGCGATCATAGAAAATAAATCAATCAAGGAAGTCAAAGCAACCATCATACTCTAGGATATTCTCTAATAACTCATATAGCCAACTCAAACAGGTTGCGATTACTCAAAGTCATTGCTTTATACTCAAGATCCATATAACTCATAACTCATGCCCCACTCAGGTGACTAGGGGCATGGACTACAAATTTCCGTCTCATGGATCCAACTCAAGGGCGCACTCAAATCACCCCAGGGTATACTCAAATTGCCGCGACCCATATGAGCACCTAATTCTAGTGTATGCACCGATAGTAGGACCGTATCTTGTCCACTCCATCAGTATTCACTCAGCACTTGCTTATTTGGTAACTCCATGTCCTTAAAGAATCAGGGTACTGACATGATTGAGTTGATGCGTCACCTTTTTTGTAGGCTCACCATGTCCTCAAGAAAATTTTATCCAAATCGCATCACGTTGCATCTGTGCAGTTAAAGGGCTCGACGGACTCAATGCGGCGGAAGTGCAAAAAGTCATAGCGGGGATACAGTAAGGATATAGCGGGATATAGCGGATGACTCTAAAATAGCATATAAAACTCATACTTAATGTTTTTACAAATATATAAATGGTAATTAAATGAAAAATTAACATTCAATTAAATTATAATTAATATATAAATAATTTTAAATAAAAATATGTGCGAACATACTGTAAATAAACATAAAACTGTTATATAACATCATTGAATTTAGTAGAACATTAGATTATTTTCGTTTCTGAAAATATATTAAAAATCCAATTAAATAAAATAATTTCATAATTTTTATAATGTATAAATGTAATTTTTCAAATCATTTCTTTGAAAGAAGATATAGCGGAAATAGCGAAAATAACGAGATATAGTGGAAATAGCAGGGCTTAAAGCGGAAAGGCTATATTTGGGGCTATATGGAAAAATCGTAGCGGTAGAAATCCGCAATGCGATATAGCATGGTTATAGCGGAGTGATAGCGGGGCATTAACTGCACAGCATTGCATACACATTTGCTCACCGAATCACTCAAATGACAATCAAATTCTAACTCTGTAAAAACGGATTATAAACATAACAACACACATACATCCAATGCACAACATCCATACAACTTATATAACAATCCAAACATTTCAATCATACATGATGTCCTAAATCTAGCAATACATCAAATGACGGGTTGTTTAACAAATCAAATTTCACATTTATCTTTTCAAAACCATTTTAAAGATATCACTGAAGTTAGATCTAAGTTTGAAAAAAAATTAACTCTTTAAAACAACTTAAAGGCATCATTTTTACTATATGGACATACATAGGATTGTGAGATGTGTAAACTCACTCACTTTATACTAAATTATAGGAATCCTAAGGTAAATCTGAAATAGGTCAGCAAGCTTCATGAATCCCAAGGTGCAAACATCGTAATTCTCTAATCCTTTCACTAATCATGCCTTAATGATAATTTAGGCTAGTTTAAGTGAAGAAATATGTCGTTTTCCTCTTAAAGGAGTTTAATGGTGGTTTAGAGCTGTTTTGGGATGTGCATAATGTGGAAGAGGTGTCTTATCAGCCCTACCTAGCACAATTCTATAGATGGGCTCTATCACAATTTACCCACCTAACTATCCAAAATCTATTCAAACTTCAAACAGTCATATCTCCTAAATGATAAGTCCAAAATGCTTTTATGACCACTCTATGAAAAGAGAAAAAGTCATATCTATGGAAGTAGTCTCGAACGCTAATTCACTTGCTATCAAAAGTTACAGCCATTGCAAATATTTTGGTGTAAATTCATCTGGTAAATTTCTTAGGTATAAAAGTATCACTACTCAACACTCCTCAAAGCCATAGGCTCATACGACCAAATTTAGATTTTAAAGATAATATTTTACTGTCCTCCGATACATAGAATATGGGTCATTTCGTTACACTCTCTCCTTTTAGGAATTCGCCTTCGATTCCCTAAGACAAACATGGCAAAGTCAAGCATAATTAACCAGCATTCATAACAATCATAAGAAATCACATCAGGCATCAGTTATGCACACAACATACAAACAACCATGCACATTCAAGCAAATAGGGATTCAATTCTACCCTAGCATGCGGAGTACTAAGCTACTCAATATAAACATTAAATATGATATCAAATGTGAAAGATAACTATAAAAATGGAAATTTTACCAAGTGAAGAGCTCCAAATAAGCGACCCTTGTACTCTACTCGATTTTCAATGTGTAATCGCTCTCGCTCTCGCTTCCACTCTATTGAACCTTTACTAACTCCACCATCTTCTTCCTAAGTTGCTTCTTATTGCGTCCGACAATATGTATGAGCCTACGAGGCCTCGATGCTTCCGGTTTAATCTCGATATCATCAAGTTAATACGGTTCAACTAAATTGATCCGATTCAACTATTACGTCTGATTCATGCACAAACTTTCGTAAGAGAGAAATGTGGAACACATTATGCACGCCAACCATCATTTGCGGTAAGTCAACTCTATAAACTAGGTTTCAAATCCTTATAAGTATCAGAAAAGAACCTACGAACCTTGGTGAAAACTTCCTCTTCGTACCAAATCGACCTACATACTTTAATAGAGAGATCTTGAAGAATGATATATCACCAATAGGAAATTCCAAATCTCTACATCCTTTACTACTATAACTCTTCTGTCTATCTTAACCAGCATTCATTCATTGTAGAATAATCTTGATTCTCCCCGATGTCTCTCTAATCATATCTGGCTCCAATATCAATTTCTCAACCACTTCCCACCAATAAGGAGCGTTACAAGGTCGGCTATATAACACCTCGAATAGTGACACGCTGATGTTAGACTTTTAACTATTATTGTATGCAAACTCTACTGAATGTAAATGATCATCTCACGAGCTCCCAAAATGAAAAATGTAGGCTCGTAAGAGACCCTTTGATACGGTTCACTCTCTGGGTATGCCTATCGACTCATAAATGATAAATTGTACTCAGATGCAGCTCCATCCCCAACACCACTTGTAAGCTCTTCTGAAACACGCTCGTGAATAAAAGATCTCATTCACTTACAAGGCTTTTTGTGTAATGACCCCGAATTTTTATGAATTTAAATTTATAATTTAAATGAATTTTTGAATTAAATTTGTAAAATTGATTATGAATGGCAGCGAGTTTCCCCGATTCAAATAGAAAAAAAATATTAAGTCGTATGAAATTGAAAATTTGTATATATGTGAATATATATGTATATATTGGATTTGAGATAAAATCTTAAATAAATGGTTTTTAAAATAAATAGAAATAAAAATACAAGACGATAAGTATTTAAGTTGAAAATTAATATGTAAGTCATAAGAAAAGAAAAGAAACGACATTTAAATATGAAACAAAGTTGTAAATAAATATGCAAAATAAATAAAACAAAAGTATAAATAAAAGAAGTTAGGCATAAGCTTATAAAAACAAAGCAAAGTAATAAAATAAGTATAAATATAAAACAAGATGAATATAATAAGTGCAGCCACCATTTTAAAGCAAAAGAAATAAATGTAATCAAGTATTCATACAAGACAGCAACCTTATATGTTCATATACAAGCAAAACATTAGTATAAAAATAAAATAATATATGTATGTACTTTGGGAAACTACGATTGTAAATATAAAACAAATCTTATAAAAATGTACATAAGTTTGAAATAATTTTAAGTAAATTAAGTATTTAATAATATAAGTTTAAAATAAAGGAAAGGTAAGATTTTAAAACTTTGTTTAAGTATAAAAGTGTGTTTATACTTGAGTTAAAATTTTATAAACAAATAACTGTAACTAAGGCAATGCAAATAAAAGTATTCAAACAAATAAATAAGCAAAGTAAACAAAACAAAGTGAAATAACAAACAATAGCATATCAGCCACCCTAGAAAAGAAAGAACAAGGCAAGAAATAACAAATGTATATAAGCATGGACAAGATCACTTCAGCCGAGATAAAGGGATAAACAGAGTAATATGTACCAAAGCAATTAATGCATTACACCTCTAGCAATAAATTAATGCCATACCTCTAGTACAATATATAGTATGCATCAGCCCCATATGCCAAAAGAAAAAAAAATCTGAGCATAAAAGCCTGTGCATATTTTCTTCAAACTGGAAATCAAAAGCTAAGCAAATATGAAGACAATATAAACTCAGCACTTGATCAACAACAATCAACCTGGGACTTCAAAGCAATTAAACTAAAGAAAGGGAAAAAAATCAAAGAAATTAGATTGAGATGTTTTCCAGAATTCTTTCTTCCAAGCTCTGTTTTCATTTTACTATCAAGCAAAATCCTAAAATGAAATCATCACTGCAACAAGTTCTTGTCCTCTGTCCTTCTAAATGCCAAGTGAGTAAACTCCTACCAGAATTTTTATTTTATTTTGTCTATTTGTTTATTGATGCTGTGGGTAAACACATTTTTATCATGGTTAACATGGTGCTTGCCTATGTATTTTTTTTGTATAGTTCTGTGTTTATATATATGAGTGTGCTGTTGATTTCCTGGTTGTAGTTGCAGAGTAAGGAGTTAATCAAAACCTACAAAACACCTTCTTCCAATCATTTATAGGCTTACATTTTAAAACAAAATAGGTTGTTAAACATAAATCAAAGCTTTAAAAATTTGTTTTGAGCCTGTTGTTGAAGTATCATCACCAGAAACTCTGTTCTACAGGCAATACGTATTATTATGATAAAATTCGAAAGTGATGAATTGTTGATTCAAGTACATAATCAGAATCTACGTTCGAAAATATGATTTCCGAAACAAAAATGGAAGCTTTTAGTTAAGTATTTTCGAACAGTTCAAAAATGAACTGAGATGGTATTTTTATCAATTTCTGACGATCGGAGTAATGATAATTCACGTGATCGAGGAGGAAGCTTCGTTGGAAGTCGCCGAGGTTGGGAAAAATAGTCGGAGTGGTCCCTGATCATCAGGGCGGCGGCACTTGGTGGAACTAGGGTTAATACCCAGTTTATTGTCATTGTCAGAAATCGACGAACCGCCGCGTCGTGGGTGCGCCAGTGACGATCGCACCCAAGGGAAAGGCCGCGTATGTCAATGAGGAAGCCGTAGTGGTGGTGGCATGGATGCTGAAGGTTTGGGTTGTCAACGGTGAGGAGTTTTATGGATCGGGTTTTGGGTTCTAGGGTCATCCTGAAGCTCGATTTTGATTCTAGTCGATGTTGAGTATTTTGGGTAGTGGATTCTGGTGCGAGATTGAATGTCGTCATGTGAGGATTATCAACGATGGTCGGAGCGGCGTTGGGTGGTCGTGCAAGTGCACGTGCACGTTTGGGTGCCATGGGTTGTTTTCCTGGTGAAGTTCTAGTTTGGGGAAGAAAGGGTAATCTCGAAGTGGCACACGAGAAAATGAAACTCGAGCTCGAAGTTGAACTCGAGTTATTTTGGCATGATACCGGGTCAATTTTTAACACTTAAACAAAAATTTGAAATTTAGAAGGCTCGGGTAAGTTTGGGGAAAAACTCGAAGTTGTCTTCGGGTAGAACGAGGTTTGGCTCGAAGCATGGCCCGGGTAGTATAAAAACAGTTTTCAAAAAAAAAAAAATTTTAAAACAAAATTCAAGTTCTAAACAATTTTAACTTATTCTTTTAAATAATTGTTTTATTTAAGTATGGGATCGGTTTAAGGTTTAAAAGTAAATTATTTCAATTAAATTAAGTTTTAATTAAAGATTTAATTAAAAGGGTTAATTTATTAAAGATTCAATTTATGTAATTGAATAAATTAATGTGATAAATTAAAAGATTAATTAATTAAATGTTAATTAAGTACTGATTAAAAATTAACTAATTTTTTAAGAGCTAATTTATTAATGATGAATAATTAAAGGATAATTATTTAATTAAATATTAACAAATGATAAAAATTGATTTAATCAAGTGATTAATCAATATTTAATACAAAGCATAATGTGATTAATTCAAAATGGTAATTAATTTGAGATTAATTAATTAAAGGTTAAATTTAATTTAATGAAGTTGATTAAGAAATGATAATTAATCAAGGAAAAATTAATTAGAGTAATTAATTAAAGATAATTAATTAAATGGTGAATTAGACAATTGAAGATTAATTGTTTAATAATTAAAGGTTGATAATAAAAGGTTAATTAATTTATTATTAATGGATAATTAGTAAAAGATTAAAGAATAATTAATCAAAATGATTTGTAAATTATCAATGTTAATTAACCAGGACTTATAATTCATAAGAAATTAATTTGATTTAAATTTATCAAATAACTAACTGATTTTACTTACGAATATTTGGATTCTATTGGATGACTTGATTGTTTGATATCCCTAATATATGATGCTTTGTGATACATCCTGATTTATGTGGTGATCTGTAATTTACTATCTGTGACATATATATTTGCGATCTGTATATAAGAGATAAGCGTTATAGTTTATATCGCTTATCAACTATATTTCTGTATTTTGATCGGTGATGATTGATTGATGTTGCACTACTGTGTATAACCCCTGGACTACACCATACACACACAAATATGGATTTCACGAGGAAATCGGTTAAGTCACAGATAATTTAAATGTAATGTTTTTGAAATTAAAGTTTTAATTTCAAATTGATTTTGAAAATGGATTTGGGTTAAACGGTAAAGCTTTTGAAAAAGGTTTTCACAGATAAAAGCTATTTTGAATAACTCGGTAAAATCTCCAATTTAAATAATTCAATTTGAATTTGAATTCGATATTTGGAATTGAATTCGATGATTGGAAATTATGGTTAAAGATATTATAAACAGGTTTGTATGAATTTAAACCATTTTAAAGGTATGGTTTTGGGAATTTGAATTTAACCCAAGGATTTCAACTCGTATAAATGAATCAGATTTCCAAAATGAAAACTGTTGTTTTCAAATGATAAACACTTTTAGATAAGAACTGAGATTCCAGTTAATTAGGGGAATTTCAAGATTGAATAGAGAAATGATTTTCCTAAGTTATGAATGAATTCTTTTTGAAAGCTATGAATTAAATCTGTTTATTTTTAACAGATTTAAATTGATGATTTGTTTAAATCAAATTGAAATGAAATTGTTTTGAAGGCTATAAGTTAAATCTTTGATTTAAAGATTTAACGAGTTAATCAAATTGAAATAAAAAATTGATTTGGAAAATCTGTGAATGAATCTTTTGTTTAAAAGATTAAAATGTGAAAATTGTTTAAACCGTTAAAGGTTGTGAAAATGAATCTTTTTGTTTAAAGATTGAAAATGGTAATTTGTTAAGCCATTTGAAGAAAGGTTTTGGGTAATAAGTTGTGACTTAATTGAAATCCCATTATCCATTTGTTTTTGAAATATCGTGCTCACTATTCGGTTTAGCCGGAAAAGGACCATTGTGTCGTATAACCCATTCCGAATATGTGATTCGACGTTATGGATAGCATTTGAAGACCGGTGATGAAGAACGGGTATTTGCGAAAGCGATAGGATGACCTATAGATTGTTTCTGCACCGAGTCGCGCCGGTATAGAGACTCCCTAAGTGATGGGAAATCCGATCGGGATTGTGAATATCCGGATTGCAAGGACTTCTTTGTAAGTGCCTTCGGTTCTGTTCGATCCCGGAACAGACTTGTATGGATTGTATGTCTTACATTAAAAATTGAGATATAAAGCTGATTTCTTTCAAATATATTTCTGTTGGTGGCGGAGAATTTATTCCCTTAGCTTAACACCCTTCTCTGAGACGTACGAGCTCAGAGGTTATGTAGTTGAAGGTTATCAGCGATATATTCCCAATTTGGTAATGTGACATGCTGAGTGTTGCTGTGAAATGATCATTGTGTTGATTATTTGTGATAGGATCATTTGTTTGATCGTCTATCTTTGTGATCATTTCTATGATCATTTGTGGACCCAAAGCATGGCTTTTGTATAAAGTATGTTTTTGTGGACGTGACTTCGTCGAGCCTCACACCCCGGAATGGTCAAAACAGGAAAGATGCGGCAAGGTTATGAGGGGTAGCGCCCTTTAGGGTATGTGCATTTCCTTCTGGAAAAGGATGGTATCATGGTGTGGAGCCCAGATACTTACTCATGTTGAAAACACTTTATGATTGTGTGAATTGATTACGAGCGCTCGGTTGAAAGGTCCCAAAGGACCGGGGGATGGCATATTCGGTCAGTTGTTACTCAGTTAGGGGTAACCCGGCCTTGTGTTGGTAGAGATCCGGTTTGGTTCTCGGGGACGTCCTTCCAGAGGCGTTCTCATGTGGCAATGGGAAGTTCCTTGGCCTGATCATTCGTTGGAAATCCAAAGAAACAATACGATCTTGTACGGTATTAGTTGTAGAACCTATCATTCACTTATGGTGGCGCCCCACTGTTTGGATGGTAGCTATAGTAGGCATAGTTCGGAATGTCTATGCTGGCTAAGATTTATATCTTTACTTTCGAAATAAATTTTGCCTACACTATGCACTAGTAATAATATCAAATGTTTCTTTTTAATGCGTATCAAGCATCTTTGACTATCATAAGGAGAAATCTCCTCCGATTCTGCGTTTGCATTGTGTGTGTGTGCGGGAGGCCTTATGGTAGTCTCATTTTTAAAAAGCATTGCGAATTGACTTTGAAAATCTTTTGTTGAATGTTTTAAAAGATAAACTGTTTTTGTTGCTCACACCAGTCCCACGACTGATCAGGAGTTTATCGTTTCTTTCTTAAACTCTGGGTGCTCATTATTTTCTACACGAGCAGTCTAGAGTTGGGTTTTTCAGATAGTTAGATATAGTGGATTATCTGGAGTTAGTTCAGTCTTTGGATCACACCATTCTTGCTTAGCTTGGTGCATCGTTATTGGGGGTTCGAGCTATTGCTGGATTGATTCTTGGAGATGGAGTTGCAGTTCTTGGAGTTCTTCCTTAAAGACTATCTCAGAGTTATATTGTTCCGCTGCTAGATGTTATCTATTTTCTTTTCCGCTGCTATTTTATTGTATCATATCTCTGATGTATATTGATATCTATTGGATCATCTGTTGTATCAGATATTGTATCAAAGCTGTATATCAATGTATTATTCTTTTATTCCGCTGTGTTATTTACTTAATATTGTTATAAGCTCCGGCGAATCGGATTTGAACGGTCGAATCTATGGCATTCGAATACGATTTGAAGTATGGATGTCGATTTTCGAGCGGGAAAAATTCGAAACATTACATTTGGTATCAGAGCTAAGGTTGAACTTTAGCTCAGGAGTGTAACACATTAAGTAGCTCATTAGAGATAGGGTGAAGTATCCCTAGAATGAGTGTTTCCCTAAGATATCCGTTTGAGAGTCTCAGTAAATTCTCTTGCTATCCACTGATAGTGAGTATGGGTGCAAGAAGAAAACGAGATAGGGGACAGGGAAATACGGCTATAAATGGTCGATACTCTGTAACAACAGTGGAAACAATCTTTCTTATCAAATTCCTTTGATTCGTTTCTAAATTCTTTTGAATTGCTTCGTGACAGCTCCAGAGAGAAGTTTTGGTGTGGTGATGCTCTACGAATCATTGTAAAGAATTCTTATTTCGTATCTTTATCGGTTTCTTATTAATTTTTCGATTTAAACTCTACTGAATTTGGAATTTGAAATTAAAATTTTAAATAAATAGGAAATTTAAATAAACTGGAAATTTTGAATTGAGTTAAATTGATTAATAGAATATGAAGGATAATTTGAATTGAATCGATGAAACCATTTTGTTTAAAACCAAATTTTGAAATTCTGTTGTAATTTCTCGGGTTAATCAAAGTCCAAAGATGGACAAATTGGTATGCATTCTGAGATATTCCGACTTGAGTTTGGAATACATATCTTAAGTTTGAGGAATTATAGGAGATCGAATCTGTCTATCTCCGTGTTGTTTTCGTGCCTGCAAATTTCGAGGACGAAATTCTTTTAAGGGGGGAAGTTTGTAACGACCCCGAATTTTTATGAATTTAAATTTATAATTTAAATGAATTTTTAAATTAAATTTGTAAAATTGATTATAAATGGCAGCGAGTTTCCCCGATTCAAATAGAAAAAAAATATTAAGTCGTATGAAATTGAAAATTTGTATATATGTGAATATATATGTATATATTGGATTTGAGATAAAATCTTAAATAAATGGTTTTTAAAATAAATAGAAATAAAAATACAAGACGATAAGTATTTAAGTTGAAAATTAATATGTAAGTCATAAGAAAAGAAAAGAAACGACATTTAAATATGAAACAAAGTTGTAAATAAATATGCAAAATAAATAAAACAAAAGTATAAATAAAAGAAGTTAGGCATAAGCTTATAAAAACAAAGCAAAGTAATAAAATAAAGTACAAATATAAAACAAGACGAATATAATAAGTGCAGCCACCATTTTAAAGCAAAAGAAATAAATGTAATCAAGTATTCATACAAGACAACAACCTTATATGTTCATATACAAGCAAAACATTAGTATAAAAATAAAATAATATATGTATGTACTTTGGGAAACTACGATTGTAAATATAAAACAAATCTTATAAAAATGTACATAAGTTTGAAATAATTTTAAGTAAATTAAGTATTTAATAATATAAGTTTAAAAATAAAGGAAAGGTAAGATTTTAAAACTTTGTTTAAGTATAAAAGTGTGTTTATACTTGAGTTAAAATTTTATAAACAAATAACTGTAACTAAGGCAATGCAAATAAAAGTATTCAAACAAATAAATAAGCAAAGTAAACAAAACAAAGTGAAATAACAAACAATAGCATATCAGCCACCCTAGAAAAGAAAGAACAAGGCAAGAAATAACAAATGTATATAAGCATGGACAAGATCATTTCAGCCGAGATAAAGGGATAAACAGAGTAATATGTACCAAAGCAATTAATGCATTACACCTCTAGCAATAAATTAATGCCATACCTCTAGTACAATATATAGTATGCATCAGCCCCATATGCCAAAAGAGAAAAAATCTGAGCATAAAAGCCTGTGCATATTTTCTTCAAACTGGAAATCAAAAGCTAAGCAAATATGAAGACAATATAAACTCAGCACTTGATCAACAACAATCAACCTGGGACTTCAAAGCAATTAAACTAAAGAAAGGGAAAAAATCAAAGAAATTAGATTGAGATGTTTTCCAGAATTCTTTCTTCCAAGCTCTGTTTTCATTTTACTATCAAGCAAAATCCTAAAATGAAATCATCACTGCAACAAGTTCTTGTCCTCTGTCCTTCTAAATGCCAAGTGAGTAAACTCCTACCAGAATTTTTATTTTATTTTGTCTATTTGTTTATTGATGCTGTGGGTAAACACATTTTTATCATGGTTAACATAGTGCTTGCCTATGTATTTTTTTGTATAGTTCTGTGTTTATATATATGAGTGTGCTGTTGATTTCCTGGTTGTAGTTGCAGAGTTAAGGAGTTAATCAAAACATACAAAACATCTTCTTCCAATCATTTATAGGCTTACATTTTAAAACAAAATAGGTTGTTAAACATAAATCAAAGCTTTAAAAATTTGTTTTGAGCCTGTTGTTGAAGTATCATCACCAGAAACTCTGTTCTACAGGCAATACGTATTATTATGATAAAATTCGAAAGTGATGAATTGTTGATTCAAGTACATAATCAGAATCTACATTCGAAAATATGATTTTCGAAACAAAAATGGAAGCTTTTAGTTAAGTATGTTTCGAACAGTTCAAAAATGAACTGAGATGGTATTTTTATCAATTTCTGACGATCGGAGTAATGATAATTCACGTGATCGAGGAGGAAGCTTCGTTGGAAGTCGCCGAGGTTGGGAAAAATAGTTGGAGTGGTCCCTGATCATCAGGGCGGCGGCACTTGGTGGAACTAGGGTTAATACCCAGTTTATTGTCATTGTCAGAAATCGACAAACCGCCGCGTCGTGGGTGCGCCAGTGACGATCGCACCCAAGGGAAAGGCCGCGTATGTCAATGAGGAAGCCGTAGTGGTGGTGGCATGGATGCTGAAGGTTTGGGTTGTCAACGGTGAGGAGTTTTATGGATCGGGTTTTGGGTTCTAGGGTCATCCTGAAGCTCGATTTTGATTCTAGTCGATGTTGAGTATTTTGGGTAGTGGATTCTGGTGTGAGATTGAATGTCGTCATGTGAGGATTATCAACGATGGTCGGAGCGGCGTTGGGTGGTCGTGCAAGTGCACGTGCATGTTTGGGTGCCATGGGTTGTTTTCCTGGTGAAGTTCGAGTTTGGGGAAGAAAGGGTAATCTCGAAGTCGTACACGAGAAAATGAAGCTCGAGCTCGAAGTTGAACTCGGGTTATTTTGGCATGATACCGGGTCAATTTTTAACACTTAAACAAAAATTTGAAATTTAGAAGGCTCGGGTAAGTTTGGGGAAAAACTCGAAGTTGTCTTCGGGTAGAACGAGGTTTGGCTCGAAGCAGGGCCCGGGTAGTATAAAAACAGTTTTCAAAAAAAAAAAATTTTTAAAACAAAATTCAAGTTTTAAACAATTTTAACTTATTCTTTTAAATAATTGTTTTATTTAAGTATGGGATCGGTTTAAGGTTTAAAAGTAAATTATTTCAATTAAATTAAGTTTTAATTAAAGATTTAATTAAAAGGGTTAATTTATTAAAGATTTAATTTATGTAATTGAATAAATTAATGTGATAAATTAAAGGATTAATTAATTAAATGTTAATTAAGTACTGATTAAAAATTAATTAATTTGTTAAGAGCTAATTTATTAATGATGAATAATTAAAGGATAATTATTTAATTAAATATTAATAAATGATAAAAATTGATTTAATCAAGTGATTAATCAATATTTAATACAAAGCATAATGTGATTAATTCAAAATGGTAATTAATTTGAGATTAATTAATTAAAGGTTAAATTTAATTTAATGAAGTTGATTAAGAAATGATAATTAATCAAGGAAAAATTAATTAGAGTAATTAATTAAAGATAATTAATTAAATGGTGAATTAGACAATTAAAGATTAATTGTTTAATAATTAAAGGTTGATAATAAAAGGTTAATTAATTTATTATTAATGGATAATTAGTAAAAGATTAAAGAATAATTAATCAAAATGATTTGTAAATTATCAATGTTAATTAACCAGGACTTATAATTCATAAGAAATTAATTTGATTTAAATTTATCAGATAATTAACTGATTTTACTTACGAATATTTGGATTCTATTGGATGACTTGATTGTTTGATATCCCTAATATATGATGCTTTGTGATACATCCTGATTTATGTGGTGATCTTTAATTTACTATCTGTGACATATATATCTGTGATCTGTATATAAGAGATAAGCGTTATAGTTTATATCGCTTATCAACTATATTTCTGTATTTTGATCGGTGATGATTGATTGATGTTGCACTACTGTGTATAACCCCTGGACTACACCATACACACACAAATATGGATTTCACGAGGAAATCGGTTAAGTCACAGATAATTTAAATGTAATGTTTTTGAAATTAAAGTTTTAATTTCAAATTGATTTTGAAAATGGATTTGGGTTAAACGGTAAAGCTTTTGAAAAAGGTTTTCACAGATAAAAGCTATTTTGAATAACTCGGTAAAATCTCCAATTTAAATAATTCAATTTGAATTTGAATTCGATATTTGGAATTGAATTCGATGATTGGAAATTATGGTTAAAGATATTATAAACAGGTTTGTATGAATTTAAACCATTTTAAAGGTATGGTTTTGGGAATTTGAATTTAACCCAAGGATTTCAACTCGTATAAATGAATCAGATTTCCAAAATGAAAACTGTTGTTTTCAAATGATAAACACTTTTAGATAAGAACTGAGATTCCAGTTAATTAGGGGAATTTCAAGATTGAATAGAGAAATGATTTTCCTAAGTTATGAATGAATTCTTTTTGAAAGCTATGAATTAAATCTGTTTATTTTTAACAGATTTAAATTGATGATTTGTTTAAATCAAATTGAAATGAAATTGTTTTGAAGGCTATAAGTTAAATCTTTGATTTAAAGATTTAACGAGTTAATCAAATTGAAATAAAAAATTGATTTGGAAAATCTGTGAATGAATCTTTTGTTTAAAAGATTAAAATGTGAAAATTGTTTAAACCGTTAAAGGTTGTGAAAATGAATCTTTTTGTTTAAAGATTGAAAATGGTAATTTGTTAAGCCATTTGAAGAAAGGTTTTGGGTAATAAGTTGTGACTTAATTGAAATCCCATTATCCATTTGTTTTTGAAATATCGTGCTCACTATTCGGTTTAGCCGGGAAAGGACCATTGTGTCGTATAACCCATTCCGAATATGTGATTCGACGTTATGGATAGAATTTGAAGACCGGTGATGAAGATCGGGTATTTGCGAAAGCGATAGGATGACCTATCGATTGTTTCTGCACCGAGTCGCGCCGGTATAGAGACTCCCTAAGTGATGGGAAATCCGATCGGGATTGTGAATATCCGGATTGCAAGGACTTCTTTGTAAGTGCCTTCGGTTCTGTTCGATCCCGTAACAGACTTGTATGGATTGTATGTCTGACATTACAAATTGAGATATAAAGCTGATTTCTTTCAAATATATTTCTGTTGGTGGCGGAGAATTTATTCTCTTAGCTTAACACCCTTCTCTGAGACGTACGAGCTCATAGGTTATGTAGTTGAAGGTTATCAGCGATATATTCCCAATTTGGTAATGTGACATGCTGAGTGTTGCTGTGAAATGATCATTGTGTTGATTATTTGTGATAGGATCATTTGTTTGATCGTCTATCTTTGTGATCATTTCTATGATCATTTATGGACCCAAAGCATGGCTTTTGTATAAAGTATGTTTTTGTGGACGTGACTTCGTCGAGCCTCACACCCCGGAATGGTCAAAATAGGAAAGATGCGGCAAGGTTATGAGGGGTAGCGCCCTTTAGGGTATGTGCATTTCCTTCTGGAAAAGGATGGTATCGTGGTATGGAGCCCAGATACTTACTCATGTTGAAAACACTTTATGATTATGTGAATTGATTACGAGCGCTTGGTTGAAAGGTCCCAAAGGACCGGGGGATGGCATATTCGGTCAGTTGTTACTCAGTTAGGGGTAACCCGGCCTTGTGTTGGTAGAGATCCGGTTTGGTTCTCGGGGACGTCCTTCCAGAGGCGTTCTCATGTGGCAATGGGAAGTTCCTTGGCCTGATCATTCGTTGGAAATCCAAAGAAACAATACGATCTTGTACGGTATTAGTTGTAGAACCTATCATTCACTTATGGTGGCGCCCCACTGTTTGGATGGTAGCTATAGTAGGCATAGTTCGGAATGTCTATGCTGGCTAAGATTTATATCTTTACTTTCGAAATAAATTTTGCTTACACTATGCACTAGTAATAATATCAAATGTTTCTTTTTAATGCGTATCAAGCATCTTTGACTATCATAAGGAGAAATCTCCTCCGATTCTGCGTTTGCATTGTGTGTGTGTGCGGGAGGCCTTATGGTAGTCTCATTTTTAAAAAGCATTGCGAATTGACTTTGAAAATCTTTTGTTGAATGTTTTAAAAGATAAACTGTTTTTGTTGCTCACACCAGTCCCACGACTGATTCGGAGTTTATCGTTTCTTTCCTAAACTCTGGGTGCTCATTATTTTCTACACGAGCAGTCTAGTGTTGGGTTTTTCAGATAGTTAGATATAGTGGATTATCTGGAGTTAGTTCAGTCTTTGGATCACACCATTCTTGCTTAGCTTGGTGCATCGTTATTGGGGGTTCGAGCTATTGCTGGATTGATTCTTGGAGATGGAGTTGCAGTTCTTGGAGTTCTTCCTTAAAGACTATCTCAGAGTTATATTGTTCCGCTGCTAGATGTTATCTATTTTCTTTTCCGCTGCTATTTTATTGTATCATATCTCTGATGTATATTGATATCTATTGGATCATCTGTTGTATCAGATATTGTATCAAAGCTGTATATCAATGTATTATTCTTTTATTCCGCTGTGTTATTTACTTAATATTGTTATAAGCTCCGGCGAATCGGATTTGAACGGTCGAATCTATGGCATTCGAATACGATTTGAAGTATGGATGTCGATTTTCGAGCGGGAAAAATTTGAAACGTTACATTTTGCCACACTACAAAATTGTACTATCCACATCACATACAACTTGGCTAACTTGAATGTCGTTCTATTTGACTTAATGGGTATAATTCGAATGCTCTTCGTCAACCTATATGTGATGATCCAGATACTATTAGACCATCCTCGGCAATCAATCGATTAAATCCATCGATATCTATTCCCATTTCCACTCAGGAATCTCAAGCGATTGCAGCAAACCACTCGGCTCCTTCTATTCAGCCTTCACTAACTGATAGTTCATACACTTCGTGATGAATGTACCGATGTCCTTTTTCATGCATTCCCAATAAAATATCTACCTCATATCGCAGTACATTTTATTGCCTTCAAGATATATAGTTAATCTCTAATGGTGGCACTCTCTTAGCAAGTCATCCCTCGATTCGTCGACGTCAGATACAACCAATTTACAATCCTTAAAGAGCCAACACTCATGGCTAAATTTGTAATGACTCGTCTCTTTAGACTCTGTTCCACCCCTAATCTTACTCACGATCTCCGCTAACCTTGGATCACATCTCTGACTGGAGCTGACCCGCTCAATCAAGGTAGGTCTAATAGTGAAACTAGCCAACACATCCGGCTCTAGCTTACATCGAGATCTTAATTCATAGCTAGTAATATACTTAAGCTGCTTCCATTCTAGGAATATTTCTCCTAATATGGCATGCCTTATACTTGAAGCATTAGCAACTGCATTTCCTTTGTCGGGTATATAGAAAATGTCAAAGTTGTAGGAGGCTAAGGATACCAACCATTACTACTGATGAAGGTTGAAATCCTTCTGAAGAAGAGGTACTTCAAAGGTTTATTGTTGGTGGAGAGCTCGAACCTCTCCCCTAACAAATAGTGCCTCTATATCTTCAAAGCAAACAAAATTGCCCCCAACTCCAAATTGTGAGTCGAATAATCCTACTCGTTCCTTTTTAGTTGTCAACTAACATATGTGAGAACATTTCCCCTCTGCATTAACACTGCACTTATTCTAGTACCATAGGCGTTTGTATATACTGTCAACTCATCATTCTGGCTTGGAATGACTGATAATGGTGCACTCATCAACCTCTCTTTCAGACTCACAAATGCATGCTAACATCTTGCTTCTCGAACAAAAGTATGATTCTTCTTTGTTAAATTAGTTAACGGTCTTGCTTCCTTGTAGAAGTCCTAGATAAATCGTCTGTAGTTTCTAGCTAATCTTATGAAGCTGCTCACGTCCATAGTTGGATCTCTCCCAATCTTACACTGTCGCAATCTTTGTAGGATCCAGACCGATGCCCTACTTAGAGACAACATGCCTCAAATATCGCACTTCCCTCCTCCAAAAGTGATAGGAAACTTCACCTACAGTCGGTGCTTACTCAATACCTCCATCACAACCCTCAGGCGTGTCTCGTGTTCCTCTTCCATCCATGAGTAGACGAGAGTACCATCAACGAATACATGCACAAACTTATTTAGTTGATGCTTGAAAACTTGATTCGTAACATCAACAAAGTATGTCGGTGCATTGATCAGTCCAAAAAGTATGACCAACCACTCATTTAAAGGACAGCGTAGAAAATACTGTAATCGGTAGACTCTTATTCAGTTAATAATAGACTAAGGAAAAAAGATTGATTTTACTTAGCATGAAACGTAATACATGGACTAATGATATATATTATATTTTTTTGAAATATTCTTTTCTTGACATGGTTTTTTGTCAGTAAACACAGAAGGATTTTGAAAACTTGATTTTAAAACAACTTTTGCTTTGTGCTCATTTGATCAATAATTCAAAAAGATGTTTTTTAACTTGATTTTGTAAAAGCTCTTTCTTTTTCATGTTAAAAGAGAAAACTAAACATTTCAAAGATCCATCATTTGATTTCTAGTCTCTTGATATCCACTTTATAATAAAACCTCAATCATTGGTTAGCAATGCCTAATGAATTCTCTAATTTCTTCTCTTCTCACATGCTGATCAGTCATTGACAGTTCTTGGCAATTTTCAATTTCATGTCCATTTACTACATGTCACTTATTCTCCTCCTTTGTTTTCCTTCATTTCTTTCATTTTCGTCTTTGACAGCCAATAATTCAATCTTTTCCTTGTTAAAAGGTACACAGCTTCTTGCGACACTCGGAGATGAGTATATATTTTTAACTTGGAACATTTTTGAACTTTTCAGAAAGGACTACATGCTCAGGTAAAAAATCTTTTTCTTCTATTAACCTCTATCTTTTTCCAAAGCATTACCATGCTTAATTCCTATTCAGTGTAAATTGAAGTTCTTCTCTCTAGCCCGATTTTCTTTCTCTTTTCTTTCCTTGTAAGTTTGATTTAATTTATGATGCAAATTTATCTCGAAAATTACTGCTTTAACTTGAGATTGAATTACCATGCACATCTGCTCAAAAGGGTAACCCTTTACCATCCCTAATTTCTTACTCTTTAACTTGATTTTTCAACTTATTCTACTTCTCCAATGGTGGCAAAGATTGATTTTTCTCCAATGTGGAAGGATTTCAAGCTCCATTCATCTAGATAATTCTGGGGAATTCTCTTATTTTCAGTTATGTCTGTAAGTCCAAATTTTTAAGGTCCTTACTTACTTCTCATCATATTGAAAGAATTTTTTAAAGAATTTTTTCTGTTTCAGTAGAATCGCTTTTTGAGAACAATGAACCATATCCTTTCTACGACGTATGACTTTGATGATTCTTGCTATGTGGATGGAATAGTCTAACGCTCGAAGGAGATAGATGGTTAATTGTTGAGAGGCTTGGTTGGCCCTCTAAATAAAAGCACCAAAAATATTAAGCAAATATTTCGGCCTGACTTTCCAAAGTAGCAAGAAAGTAAGAAAAGCCAAGTTACAAGTATGCACAAGATAGTCTACATTATCAACTATGCGAATATCACTTTTACTAGTCCTTGACTATAATTTAGGATTTGCCTTGGACAGCCGTTAAATTCCAAATTGAGTTCCATAAATATTTGAGGTTACAAATGAGAGAGAAAAGGATTTCAAAAATGATCACTTCTTATATGGAGGTAGATTCATATTTATAGTAACGCTAAACCATTAGATGCTTGCCATGTATCTTGAATCTATTGGCTTGCATTCTTTCTTCTTAGATCTTGGACATGTCGCCATTTAAATGGTTAAGATTCTTTGACATCATGATGACATGACACAACACAAAGATGACATGTGACACTTTTGAATTTCCTTTCACAAGAAGTTGCAATAATTTATTCCTTTTACTGACATGGCCAAACTCGACCTTCAATATATTGACATGTAGCATAATTCATATCTTCGATAGCACATTTATCTCATATCTTTCAATAATACTCTTACTTTATACCTTCGATAACAACGTTCTTTATATCGTCGACAACATTCTTAATAACAACCTTCCTTCATATCTTTATCTCATATTTTTGATGGCAACCTTACTTCATATCTATGATAATACTCATATTTCATATCTTTGATAGCAACCTTACTTCGTACCTAATAACACCCTTATCTGATATCTTCGATAACAACATATCATCTTATCTCATATCTTTAATATCATCACTTCATACATTCGATAACATTGTTATCTTCAATAATAACCTTACTTCATATCTTCGATAACATTCTTATTTCATATCTTCGATAACACTTTTACCTCATACTTCGATAACAACATCGCTTTATATCTTCAATAGCATGCCTATCCCGTACTTTAATGACAACATTAATCCACATTTTCAAAATGTTTTATACTTTCGCAACATATAAATTCCAGATTTTATTTTACTTGCATGCTAATGTTTAAATTTTGGTACAACACACTTGATACATAATAATTATGTTAAAAGAAATGGTTGATGGTTGAAAAGTTTGTACCTTAATTGTTGACGTAGTGGATAAGTTCAAGAATGTGAGGAATAGAAATGAAAATATTGATGATAATAATAAACAAAATAGTTCAAAATTTTGAAGATGCTGATAGTTTTAGTCAAAAAATTGATGAATAGATTAAAAAAAAAAACTAAACAATAACATTGCATAAATAAACTTATTTGAATGAGTTTTTACAATTATAATTGACTGCTATGTTAAACAAAGTGAAAGAACAAACAGAAGCATATTAACTACTTCTATATTCCTGTTGTCTAATGTATGGATAAATATAATAAATTGTGAAAGATAAAAATATAATGAAATGGATTTGTTGAAACTCAAACTGATCTTTAACTATTTAAAGAGAAACCTAAAAACAAATGAACAGAAAAAATAATTAAATGTTGTGTTGATGAAGCTACTCTTGTGGTGCATTATGCAACGTAAATTGTATGTACCATCTGATGTCAAATTGTGATCGTCTGATTCAAAAACAAGGATGTGCTTGAAATTCTTAGCCGTTGAAATATTCCTTCAATCCTAAAAATTTTCCATGCACCCTTTGAATTTCAACAGCATATATATGTTTTTTTTTATTGTTTTCTATTTTCAGCTAAATAGGCACAAGGAAGAAGTTCAAAAAAAAATGTAGTTTCAGGGACAACAAGTTTATTTTTTAGTCTGAAGGACATTTTTTAGTGTAAACTGAATTCTGTGATTTACACTAAAAAGTGTCATTCAGTCTAAAAGCAAACTTCTTGTCCCTAAAACTAAATTTTTTTCAAACTTTTTCCTTGACCCTAAAAACCTCTTGTATTATTACAGTATAAACGAGTGGTAAAAATTAATTTCATCGATGGGAAATTCCAAACTTCCTCCTCTAGTAGAGTAAAATTTTCATAGAAGATTTGACATAATACGGACAAACTATTGGATGTAATCCAACCATAAGCATCCTTCACGCAGTCCGAGCATTAAAGGCCAGATGAACCAAAAATTGGGCCTCAACAGTACGAATTGATCTAAAGATTGCAGCAAACAGTACGAATGAATATGGCAAAATATATCTGTAGAGTAAGGAGCAAATTGATCGACGCAAGCAAATTGAATATATTTTTTTTGACCGAGCACCTGATACAAACAAATTATCTCATATAACATGATAATGTCACGTCGCTTGGATTGTACAAGGTATCTAACAAACACCGTAACCATTTCATTCATGTAATAATTACATGTAATTGCCCAACAAACTTCTTTGCCAAGTATGCCAGACAGAGTGGACGAGTCTATACTTATCGTAACCTTACAAAGCATAGAGTGCAAATTCAAGCCTTCCTACATTAAATGACCGACCCAAGTGAACTAGTACGGCAGAGGTGGGAACAAAAGGAAAATGGTCTCTTTAGTCAGAGAAGCAACGACACAAACATGTTCAATTTGAAATGAATGAACATTGATTAGGTAAAAATGTTATTCAACATCATCCGTCTCTATCACAAAAATCAAATCCTATTAACAAAATACAACCGACAAAATTAAGTTGAATTTCAAAGTTTATATATTATATGACAGGCGACTTGGAAGACGGTGTAAGCTAAGCTATTGGTGATAATTCAAGCTGAACAACCAAGTCTATAAAAAAATATTACAAATAATGCATATATGGTGAAAATTGGTTAGCACTTTCCCATCTTGTATATGTATCCAAATCATAGACCACTGTTAAGTGAAAACAAGAAAGCAAGTTCAATTGATCCGCAAAATACTTTAGGTGAAAAGATACCATTAAAAATCGCACAAACAGTTATGTTGCTGTTATTCTTGTATGGAGAAGCAATATTGTACGCCCCTCAGGCCAGGTTATTTTACCTTTGAAGTCGATGGGTGAAGTTAATTAAAATCCATCATATTACAAGTGAATGTTGAGTAAAACTCGAAAATTGTTAAGTTGTATTCCCTAAATGGCCACTATTATTTCTACCAACATGAATCATATCATAAAATCATAAGAACGGCTCCCAGATGCTGGCAGAAATAAGTATCATCGGCGACGTACAGAAACTTCTAGGTCATAATTAACTGTGGCCCATATCATATTGATTATCAACCAAATCTAGCATTTCTTTGCCTGTAAAAAGTTGGCAGTACCCACATCCAGCTCTTCTTTGTCTGTCCATCTATTTACATACTAGGATGACTTTAAATTGCTTTGCCTCCAATCTTAGTACAGCATCTACATTGATACATTTAATTTATAAGACTTAGGAAAAAGAAAAAGAAAAGGGGAAAAAAAACAAATGAGGAACACGTATATAAGAACATCTACACTACCTGGATATAAGGATATTCAAGAATTGTCTGAAAATATGTATGGTTGAGTGTTGAGTAAAGTACTTAAACAGGTGTTGCCAAGTGACCTTGTAATTTACAAGAAGCAGCGCTTGCATCTAATAATAATTAGCCCAACTGGTATGAAGTAGTAAGTTGAAGTTTATGGCAGACATAATTATTAACAAGGGATAGGTATGTGTCTGTTATAAGAAGTAGCTGGTGCATGCTTAGGTATTAAAAACTCATTCTTTCCACAAACAAAACACCTATTCATAAGCACTGTACTACTTAAAAGCATCTATAAAATACTAAGCAATTGACCTAACCATTAACCATCCAACTTACATACCTCAGCTGTACTTACTTCTTCAACAGCCATGGAGGTGAACAATGAATCAGAAGAGATGGAACGTGTTCCAGAGGTAGACTACGTATTTAAAATCGTGGTGGTTGGTGATTCAGCGGTTGGCAAGACGCAAATACTGGGGAGATTTACCAGAGATGAGTTCTCCTTCGACTCAAAGTCAACTATTGGAGTAGAGTTTCAGACTCGCACTATCACTATTAATCGGAAACACATCAAAGCTCAGATTTGGGATACAGCAGGACAAGAAAGGTAATCATATTCATATTATTTAATAGCTTGTTCAAATAAGATTGAAAAATAAATTTTATTTTGTGGCCTTGCTGCATCCTGTCTTTTATTTCTTCACTTGGGATTAAACGATTAAACTCCGGTTAAAGGTAAAGTTTCTGAAGCTGCAATAACACACTCCAAATTCTGTAAATATCATGAATAGCCTCTCCCTAGCCACAAAATGATCCAAACAATGAAGGGTTTTTTTTTTTTTTTTGCTGCTGAAGCTATCAAAGTATCTGGCCATAAAAACCATTTGGTAATGGTAGGCTGCCTGATTTCAATATTATTCTCCTACGATTGAAGTACGTTAACTTTTACATCGTTATGGAGGGCCATGAATGTTATTCTTAACTCTATATTGCCCCTAACTGTTTTGGAAAATCAACAGACTTAAAGAAAAGATAAGCTACTCCAAGAACTGTTATGATAACTGTTACAGCTGCCACCATGGAAATACTGCTACCGTGCTATTTTTATTTTTTAATGGAAAACCAAAAACACATTTAAATGTTGTTCACAGCAGCACATATAGTTATTTTCAAAAAATCAATTATCTCAATGGATACCTGAAAAATACGAAATTCGTCTTCCTTCCGACTCAAGAAACATGTAAACATCCAATATCCGAAAAAACAGATATTGACGCTGATATGACATCCTTGTCCGCACCCAAAAAAAAATCAATCCGGTTCTTGTCAATATATAATTTATATTACGGGTACTTTATTATAATTAATGATATGCATTTATCGTCTTAATAAGTCAATAATTATAATATACGAATTCAATGCCACATTAACTGTCCAAAACTGTTTATTACCGTACAATAAAACAAAAAAAATTACAATAAAACACAATTTTCTATTTATGTTTTAAATTTATCGTTCGTCGACGTATAAACTAAATATTCGACAGTCCATATCTATAAATGCAGATATTCAATATTCTTGATATTGGATGCAAATACGCACATACAAATACACATGTACAATGAGAGAAGGGGGGAGGATCCGCGTACTCTTTTCTTTAAATCCCCCTAAAATCATTTACTTAAATCTGATAAATTTAATAATACATTGTGCATAGGGATTTGTTACTATCAAGATCATCCACATTTCTGTCAGTCGCCTTAGTCATATAGTAATTCTTCCCGAGCTTTTCCTTAATTGAGTGTGTTAGGTATTAATGTTATGTTGTTTGGGTTTTTCAATGATGAGATTGTTTTCTCTACTTGTTTGTCCTTAGCATACAGTTGTAGCAGTTGAAACTTATCCATCTCACTCTTATTTTTAAACTTTTTCAATCAAAATGGTAAAGGGTCGTTCAATTCCACTAAAAGATAAAAGTTAATCTAAGCAATCAAAATGTTTAATTTAACCATAAATTTCAAATATAGTTTTAGATGAGTTAAAAGCTTCAAAACAATTCAAAAGACTTGTGGAGATGATCTTGATAACAAATGAAATAAATCTACAAATTTGTTTCATTTCAATAATTTTGGATATAAAAAGACGATGGAGATATTTTGAGAGGATAAATAAGGAGCTATTACCCTTCACACACACACATACATATGTATGTATTTATGTATTTATATTTGTGTGAGTATGTACGTGTATATGTGTGTATATAGGAACGGTTATTAGAACACAAAATTAAACACATGACACAAGAAGTATAAACTATTGGAATTGTTTGTTTTACATGAGAGGTGGAAATCAAAGGAAGATTTAATGGTAAATATTTCTTGTATCAATTTTTTTTGTTCAAATAGAATTTCCATATATAAAGTGTACGAGACCGGTTATTTGGACAAAATAAAACACAACGATGACACAATAGATCTGGACTGTTGAATCTCATTGTGTTCACATATGGAATTAAAATCAGAAGCAATTCAATGATTGAGATTCATTGTGTCATCAGTTGTGTCGCCGTTTTGTGTCCCATATAATTATTTAATTCGGAACATGTGGTGGAAATTAAAGGCAATTCGAGGTGTAACAAAAATGAGGTGCAACCGATCGTTGCCATATATGTGTATGTGTGCGCATGTGCACGCGCATCATATGTATGTATATGCATGTATGCGTGTGTATGTATGTATATACAGATAAAAACTTATTATATAGGAGGAAGGTTTAACGCACCACCCTTTCGGACCACCACTTTAACATCCGTATATATCTTGAGCTACGTTATCCTAAATGCTATGGAATATGTATATTTTAATATATATTATGAATATTATCTCCACAAAAAATAAGATCATTTAGAAATTCCTAACATCTTCAAAATTATAAGTCAATATTCAATGTGAAAACATATACTTTAATCGTTAATTCTAAACATCAAATATATTATGTTAGATATGTTCAAAAGAGCCTAAGTTCTATGAAGATGGTATTGAATATGATATGAACATATCTCCAATATTTTATAGCATTTAGAACAGTGTATCTCAAAATAAGCTAAGGGTGCTTCAAAAAAGAGATGCAATTTAACCTTTCTATGTTTACACAAATAATCTAGGAACACAAAAAACATTTAATTATATGTCAACACAAAGCGATGACCTAATTATTTTGTACATTTGTTTCGAGAGGCCTACCTATAATAGACCACTTTTCAATAGGTTATCATATAAATTTGCAATAGTTTATAGCTGAAGCAATCTTCATATCAATCTACATGTTACCATATGGAAACCATATTTTGCATATCTTTTGCGCGAGCGCGCGCGTGTGCGCACACACGCATGCACACATAAACAAAGATCCTTAAATTATAACGGTAAACAAACAGGAAAATTTTATTCTTCTATAATTGCAGCGTTAATGCTTGAAAAGAAAATTGAAGGTTTTGTTCTATGCAGTACAAACTTCATGCATACAAAAAGTTGAAGCTACGAAACTAACAAAAACGCATACAGGTACCAACCGGTAAAGTTGTTTTAGGTGGCTTTCAGTTGTTGCAGTCGCATGTGCTAAATGTAGACAACAAGAAATTTGTGTCACTCTTTTGGTAGGATGGTGCGATCATCTCTATTATTGATTTATAACTTAACTGTGAAATTTTTGTCTATAATACTATCCTAAAGGATCTACAAATTTAATGTTTAAATGTCTGGTTTTACTTAAAAGTTGTTATAGGGACTTGCAAAACCTCCAAAAATTAATATACTGTTACTTTTTTGCAACAAAACTGTATCAGTCTAATATTATGATGTGCCATCACTACATAAATCAATTACACATTCCAGGTTGGTTACCATGATCCATAATAATTTGCAAACGATGAAAAATTTGAAATAAAAATGAACCATAAAATGAACCTAAATAATCAAACTGTGCAGTATATGGTAAATGAAGAACAGAAATATCAGAATTGAACATATGTTCACAGGATCCACTAGCTCAAATGACGCGTGGTATGCTCAAATGACAGGTGGTATGATGCTATAAGCTGAGATCTCAAAGGTTATGTGTAAGCTGAGTCCGAAAAGTCATCGGTTCGAATCGTAGGCGGTGATTACAATAGGGAGCAATTGATTTCGTACTGATGCGGTAAATTCCAGTAGATTCACAATCAAAATACCAGTTTCTACAAAAGGAAAAACTATCTAATATGGTAAATAAGATTCTTTTATGAACACAAACATAGGTTCTCTTCTTTAACAACCATATATAACGAACAATAAGGATGACATCTACAATTGTTTTTAGCCACGTCTACAATACAATTATGCCAGATGTTTAATTAAACTACATTTATTTTACAGCACAAAACATAAAATCCCATGAACAACCATACATAATGATGAATATTACTTTATGTTTCCTGAACGTCATTTAAAGTTTGGGTGAAGATGCCCGCTTGTTGAAATAAAATATATATAAAAAAAATCCTAAACCCTCTTCATCAATTAATTAATATCATTGTGCTTTAAATTCAAGGTTCAAGATCTCATTTCCGATCATTTGTATTCAGAAATTCCGATATAGTTCGTAAATTTCGGAATTTCAATTTTGGATTTTGTTATTTATTTTTCACATAATTTCATATATTTGTTTAATCTATTGAAACAAAATGTATTATTATCTTTAATTGAAAAATAAGATATGAATGAACAATATTTGATTAATTAAAAATATTTATAACATTGAAAAATGTGTATTCATTAATTCGTTTTCAACTTTTTTTAGTTACATCATTCATATATTGTGATTTTGTCTGTTACCTACTTTAAAATTTAAAATTTTGAGTCTGCGGGCTTGGTCGGGTGGTGGGGCGATATGCCTCCCTCATGAGAGGTTTGAGTTTCGATTCCCACCTCCTACACCATATCAACCGAAAGGTCTGGCTAACCTGAAATAGCATGGAATAATTTGAGTTTCAAAAAAAGAAAATTTAAAATTTTGAATATTAATACATTTGAAACTCGAATTATTCAATTTTTTGAGTTTCTTCTACAAATTTTGAAGCTCGATTAATTTTTTATTAAATCGGAGTTTCAATCTGGTTTCATTTCGTTCCTTCCTGAAATCGAAACGGAACTACCAAAAATCTTGATGTTTCGGCCGAAACTTCAAACCTTGCTCAAATCCCACGAGAGATCTCATTTCACATCCATCTCGTCTACCAATTGAAATGTAGATCGATATGTCGACGAATTAAATGATTTTTCCTTTTATTTATTTTTTCTCCTTCGTTTGGATACTTAATCCAATTCATACTTTTTATAAAAAAAGAATCTTATTACCATAGTCTTAGTCCTTTTTTCTTATTCGGATTACCCATAACAATCCAATTTTTTACTTTCAATGTTCAACAAGAAGAAATCTTCAACTCACTTCACCAAATTAATTCACCATATCAATGAGCTAAAACTCCTTCAATTTATAATATTTACTCTCTTTTGAACACAAAAACTCTCTTTCTATTTTCTATGCCAAATTAAGTATGTTACCACTCCAAAGGGCTCTCTATCCATAGAGAGTCCCTAACAATATTAAAAATATTTTTTTGCAATTGAATTTCAAAGATTTAGTTACTTGAAGATGGTCGAAAAATGCACTTGCACTTTAACAATATCTCCAACAGTTTACGAATTACATATTATGACTATGTAAATTTCAAACTTGACTATAGGTTTGCATCCCAACAGTTGAAGTCAATTATTAGACGTCGGATCAATAGGCGCCTAGATGTCGGACATCAAGGCGCATGTTAAACAGGCCGCCTAATTTTTTTCTAAATCGACATATTTATACAACATATTTTCTTATTTTGTTTTTGTTCAAAACTTTAAATTTTATAGTTTTTTTTAATCTACAACGTATTTAGTAGTTTTTATTTATGTCATATATTTTGTAGCATACAAACTCAATTTCATTTTTTTGATTTAACAAACTTACTAGTTTTTTAAAATTTCCAATTTATAAATTTATGTTATAGTATAAAGTAGTAAAAAACAAGAAAATAAACAAATACTGACTTTCATATCTTGATTTCAACTAAAAAGATAGTACAACAATTCTTTTATTGATCCAAACATCAAATACATTAAAACACAAAGCATAAACAACAAATCTTCACTCCCTTTCATTTTCATTTTCCTTGGAAAATCATTTTTAGAACTTGTTTTTTCCTTTTTCTCAAATATTTTAGTTTCTCATCAGGCCCAGTTCAGGCCCAGTACAAATGGGACGTAGGCATTGGGCATCAAACTTTGAGGGACATCAAATTTTGTTTTTTTCCCTCATTGTATTCATGCATTGGTATGACCTCAAAATGAATTGAAACGTCAAGCACAACCGTTAAATGTCATCCATTTGCTCTGCTTTATCAAAACAATAGTGCACCGGAGGAAAAAAAAACACGTACAAAAATGAAAAAAGTAGTAGCACACACAGTAAAAAAATCGTCAAGAAAGATCGTTGATGACGTAGAATTAGATGATCAGTGGATTTCACAATTTCAATAGAATTATCATTCTTCATTAACCACCGTCCAATTCTTCTTCTTTACAAGAAAAAAACCATAGCCCTAAACTGCTATTTTATTGATATATGTTTATCTTTTGAATGAGATATGAATTCTGTTCTATTTAAATAGAATTTGCTCTTTTTAATTTTGATAATAGTTTTTATTGATTAACTAGTATTGTTGGATTTGAAATGCAATTGATTAATGGTGTAATAGGCTTTTTCTTAGAAAGGAATTTTGAGCGGGAAAAAAGATTTTAATGGTAAAATAATAGAATTTTAAATGTTAACTTTGTTTAAAAAAAGCTACAATTTCTGTTCATATTTTTAAGTTTCTTTTATAGAAGCAACTTTGAAATCTTTCAAGAAACAAATTATAGTTTAACTCAATTTATATTTAAAAGTGTTAAATAAACTTGCTTTTCTTTTTAATGTAAATATAAATTTTTGCTTCACGGAGAATAATATTTCCAAATTGAGATTGAAAATTGTACGAAAGTAAAAGTTAGATTATGGTCGAGTCATATTAAATATTACAACATTTTCAAAAAAACAACCATCGGGAAGTTCTAACAGAAAAACAAAAAAGAAATGAAGGAATAGCTGACTCGCTTAAAGGGGTTCCTAACAAATATTATATCTGATTGTTGTTGAATTTTTTGCATCGAATTTGTGAACTTTGAATCTCGGTTTTGTTTGCAATGTCGGTCCATAAAGGTAGTTAGGCACTTACTGATATATAAGTTACATAACAATTAATTTAATATTAATCTAAGTAGTTACAATCACTTTGTTATATTAATTTCCAAAAAGTATGACTATTATAAATACGAGATTTGTTCACTAGTTTTTAGCTTACTTGTACTTAAAAGGCACAATTTAGAAAATTACACTGGACATCATACTTTTCAAGATCGGTCTGCTCTTTATCCATACCTTTTGTATCCATGAACATGATTTGATTTGCCTCTCTTCGCGCTTTGATCTCAAACTTCTTCACCATCACCTTCTTTTCAACCACGTTAGAATGTCTTTCTACATATTGCGATCATACATCTCTCGAGACTCAAAAATCAATGAATCCGCTCTAGATGACAAACTTTGCTTCTTTTTAGCAGCTTTCACTCCTCGAGGCCTAGTGAAATCATCATCGGTCGCGGGATTAGATTCATTTATGGACATGTCATGACTTCCTTCAGATTCGCCTAGACTGAAGTGTAACTAGTTCTTTTTTCTTTGATTTTTTTGTTGTTGTTTTGTAGCCATTTTGCATGGTCTTCACACTTGACGGTTTCTGTTTCTGATGAGCAAGTCGTAGAAAAGCATGAACCGATAATGATGAGGTTTCACGCTATTTCTAAGAAAAAAAACTTGCATCAAAGGCTTATTTACAGCTTTTTTTCATACGTTTGATATAAATTTTATGGATGTTATAATATACTATAAATTAAAAAATAAATGCATACTAGAAAATGATCACTGCCCATTATCACTTGGGTTTACATGCTTAATCTTATACACTTTAGATTCAAAGATTTCAAGTTTGGTGGTTATTTTTCCTCCATCGGTTCTTTAGCGACGAAAGTGAATGTTTTCTTTTCGGATGCTTCAAATTGTAAGTTGTAGTGATATTTCCTCAAAATGTGTTAACAGATTGATCATTTCCCTGTCTTGGATCGATGGAGAAATGAAGCCAAATCTAGCAAAAATTGTAATCTTCTTCTAGTTTCCATTTCCAGTTTCCATGTCCTAATAATGTACAACAGTAGCATTTGGATTTTGAGAGCCTTCTTCGTTAGAATTGGAATCATCAAATGTCGCGGTTTGTGTTAGCGGATCGAAATTACCAAAATAGAAATCATTTTTTAGTGTGGTAGAATGATATAGATATATAGTGGAGAATTTTTATGCGCGTAAAATATGGTGATTTGAGTGTGTTTATATAGAGGCCGGGAAGAAACCATTGAGGTTGACCGTTATGACATAGACGCATGTTAGACATGTGTCTAAAAGTTATGTGCTTGTTTAACAGGTACCGAACATGCTCTTGTTAAACAGACACATAGTTTTGGTTACAGATTTGCAACCAAAATTACCTCAATTACGTATCGTAATCGACCGTTGAAAGCTGATTTGGGGTTTAGATTATGTAATTGTAATCTCCAAAGTCACCGTTGGAGATGCACTAAGATCCAAGAAATACACCCCATATTTGCTTACGTCGTCTTAGATCTCATTTATTACAAGATATCTTGTGAAAATACTGAAATAAACATACAAAAAAACAAAAATTTGAAACCTTGAACATAGAAAACATTGCAATTTATCTAGGGACGTTATACTAGTATGTAACTTGATACTTATGGTAAATGATGTTTGTAAAGTGCACTTTATATTCAATGATAGGGTGGTGTCTTCAATACTACCCATGGATTTTCTCTTTTGTTTATTTGGGAAAAGCATTTCATTGGTCGTAGACATTATTTCATAAGATTATATCACTATAGACTGGCTTTATATCCTAAATGAATGAGCAAAATGCATTGAAATCCAAAAGAGTGCTGTAATCATTCAAAAATATTCGAGAAGATTGAAGAAAAAGAATTCCAAAAGCAGTGTGATTAGTTATTCTCAACATAGAACAAGGTGATACCTAATTGTATCAATTTTTTCTTTTTCAAGTAATAGTATTTGTTACCTATATATTTTTCCTCGCAAACCCCAATTACAAGTAAAATAGATTAGAAAACAATAGTTGAAAAAGATAAGGTAAAGTTCACTATGATATAGGTATGGCCCTAGGATAAGGTGAGCAAGACAATTGCATAGGACAGCCCCACGAAAAGCAACCCCCAATCTGAAATGCAATGTATAGAAAAGGATCACGGTAGTTTAACGGCACAAGTAAATGTTTAGTGGTCATAATTTTGCATTTAATAAAATTTAAAATCCAGCTAGATTCATCTAATTTGTCACTGACTATATTTGTTCTGGTATAATTATTATTTTATTCCACTAGAAGCAACATAATTGCACTAAGCAACCCAATTTATAGGACATCCATTGCTTACAGAACTGGTGGAATCCATCTTATACCGACAACTATCCTAGTTAATCACTTGGGAACATATAACATCTTATTTGCACTGATTCGCATCTATAAACAATCTAAAAAAATTGCATGTGTTCTATATGTGCAATGATTAATGAATTATTAAATAATTATAACAATTGGCAGTGACTTGTCCATACATCAATGGTGGATCTAATTCATCAATCTGGAAGTGAAAAAGGTATGAAACTTAGATGCATTTTTTTGTATCAAAATTTTGATGCATTGAACCTCATTTTTGGCATGTGTACTTCGCATGCCAAAAATTGATGCATGTACTAAATTTTGGTAGATGTGCCATTTGGGCATAGAGTACATGTCAAATAAACAAGTGTGTTGTAGCATTTCATACAGCCCTCCCCATCAAAGTTTTCCTCATTGTGAACAACTGGATGCTCACATAAGTTAACTTCAGCTGATTTTTTCACTCCAAACTGGGATTAGAATACCTTGCTGTTGGTAATAAATCATTTCTATGTGACAAGCTCATGTGTAATGATTCTTGTTTCCTTCTTATTCGTTAATAGCATACATAAGCGAAACTTATTATAAGGTAACACATCACCACTATAGTTATCCTGATAAGTTAATGGGTCAAATGCAGATACCGTGCAGTCACTAGTGCGTACTATAGAGGTGCGCTCGGTGCAATGTTGGTTTATGACATAACAAAGAGACAGACATTTGATCACATCGCAAGGTGGCTTGAAGAGCTACGGGCCCATGCAGACAATTCCTTGGTAATCATGCTAATTGGTAACAAGTCTGACCTCATAAGTCAAAGGGCTGTGTCAAAAGAGGATGCAGTAGAATTTGCAGAGGAACAAGGACTCTTCTTTTCAGAAACTTCAGCATTGTCAGGAGAAAATGTAGAGAGCGCATTCTTAATGCTTGTAGAAGAAATACATAGCACAATCTCTAAAAAGGCAATGGAATGCGAAGAGGCAAAGAAGGTAGATAACGATTTTTTACTGTTGAAAGGAACTAAGGTGTCAGTTTTGTCAGAAGGTTCAATGATGGAAACCAGTGCTATGAAAAAGGGGTCATCCTGTGCTTGTTCATAAAATCGGTTTGGTGTGCTTACATACCACAATGATAGTCACAATGAAAATGAAGTGTTGGTGAAGTTGAACTTAAAAAGTCTGGAAGAAATGTTTACAAAAAAAAAAGATATGAAGAAATGAATGAATATCTACGATTTGAGATGTCTTTCTCTGAGTTGAATAGTGTGTAGATCAGAAATAGTGTTCAGATTAGGTTGCACAATTTTAGTTCAAAAGCAGCCCCGAAAAATAATAACAACCATAGTAATAGACTGGATAATTGGCTGTGTTAATTGGCTTTCACCTCTAAAAGAATGGATAATAATAATATCCGTAGGAACAGTAACAGTAACAATAATAGTACGATAACAAATAACAATAACAATAATTCATCAGCAACTGTGGCATCTGTTATGTAAGACATAATTCTTTACTCTAGCTCTGTGTAAGAGACTGAGTTACTGCACCGTTATAACTAAGTCAGACGCACCACACAAGATATACAAGGAAAAGGACTTGTATTCAAAATAGCAGGTCATCATGTCATTCTTTTTATAAAGAAAACCCGTCAACATGCAATTTTGTGGTGCAAATGCATAAAAACTGTTACGAAGCCACTAGTAACTTGTTATTAGGCAACTTCAGTACTGAAATCAGTCTAATAATTAGTTTTTTTATGGCCACAAGATGACTGTATGTATAGTAACAATAGTAATTGAAGTTCATCTACCAAATGCAACAATACATGAAGATATGGGATAGCCTGTTTCACTTTACTAACGGGAAATAAAACATGCAACAAAAGGGAATATATATTATTATTATATAATAGTAATTGTAAACCTTACTGTTTCAACTAGCTAAACCTGTCAGCTCTTCCATAAAAACAGATTTCCAATCACAAAGATAACAAAGCACTCACATTTACTCGCTATAATATCCCTGATCCTTGGTTTTCTCGTCATCACTTTCTTCCTCGCCAATCTCTGTAACAGCCTCTCTGAATCTTTTAACATCTTCCACTGCCGCCTTTCGAAACATTCCTAGATCCACTGCTCCAGAAACCATATGGTATCCTCTCGTTTTCAATTGCTCTGGTTTATCATGTGGCATTGCAAAACCACCCAGATAAACGCCTTTTTTCTTGCTCATTTCAAGCACCCTACGCTCTGCGTCCTTCATCAATGCTCGCACTTTCCTATTCCCTGGGTCCCACAAATATCCCATGCTTGCACTCAAATCTAGTGGGCCCATTTGGATACAGTCCACTCCTTCAACGTTTGCAATCTCTTCGATTCTCTCAATGCCTTTGGCAGATTCCACCTGTTGACGTAGAATATCAACAAGTTTAGGTAAAACGCAACCATATTAAGAGCAACGCTTGCAATTATACTCTATCCGTAAAGTATGTACTGGCATTGGATGGTTTTTTGTCATCGTCGTTATCTACCCAGTGCACTAGGCTCCCACTTGAACGGGGTCTGGGGTCAGCAAGTTTGTACGCGGTCTTCCCTCAACTACCAAAGAGACAGTTTCGGAAACTTGGTCACAAAACCAAACACCAACAAAATAACGATTACAACGATGGATGGATAAACCTCACGGTAGGCTTGCATATACAAAGCAAACTGTTGCACAGTATAGGATAGTTTTTTGTGATGCTCATAAATTTTAAACATGCTCATCCTTCTGAAATGCAAAAACATAGCAGTTCAAACTACAACCAATTTAGTGACTGCGAGACTGTTACAACATGGCAATGATCCAGAAAAAACCAATTCTAGGTCCGCAAAGAAACCATAACGGTATAAACAGAATGACGCTTGTGAGATTTGGCTCACACAAGACTTCCAATGAACACTTCCTTTCGTTGATGAATTAGATGCACATAAACATGTATGCACAACCAATCATGTACGCCTTCTTACAACAGAAAATTCATGTGGTTTACTTGCATCGAACATCACCGACCTCAGATGAATTTGACAACATGCTTATCACAATCCTCAATCAGCTAAGATTTTGTGTGTATTGAGTATTTACATAGGAGTTATTACATGTTACATGTATTACACAAACTACAAATAAAGATTTGAAACGTCTATGTTGTCAAAAAGGAGGTCTAAACCATCTAGAGTATCCTTAGAGTTCGACTTTGATGCTTCTTTTTGGCTCTTGGAAAACCCAAAATAAGGTGTTTCAATGTAAAAAATAAAAAAATAAAAAAATAAAATTAGAGCAGAATCCCATACTAGCAACTGCATGCATATAAGTTCTTTATAAACATGTGTGTATATGAGATTAATCTAGACGCAAGCACAGGAGAGCTCAAAAACGAATAGCTGATATCACATCACATACTTACAATTCAAGCTTGAAAATTGAGCTAGGGGTATTATCTCATCTGCAAGTATATACCAATTGCAATGCATGAAAAAAAAATCAAATTGCACTTCAAGTCAAACAATTGTATAATTATACCTGACACATGATCAAAAGATCATCCTCGCACCTACTCAAATACCCATCGTCAACACCATACCCAGAAGCCCTAACAACCGGATGCGCGGCACCCCTAACCCCTCTAGGGGGATACCTACAAAATCCAACGCACTCCTCTGCCATCTCCGCGTTCTCCACCATCGGGAAAACAATTCCCGCTGGCCCCAGATCAAGAACCTTCTTCGTCCATGCAGCGGAGTGCTCGGGAATTCTGACAACAGCCGGCGTGTCGTTGACCTTCAGAGCACGCAGTACCTGTAAACATTCGGTAATGGATCCGGGACCGTGCTCAAGGTCAACGACGACGAAGTCGTAGCCGGAAAGTGCAGCAATTTCAGCAAGAGTGGGGGATGCTGACAGTAGGAACATGCCATATAAGGGGGGCGAAGAGGCCAGACGAGATTTTAGGGAGGACGGAGAGGACGTGGGGAAGGTGGATGTGGCGGTGACCGAAGAATACATGGATTTGAGACGCGGGAAATGCACGCTTGATTTGGAAGTCGAGGTCAGGGTCAGTGATTTTGGGAGGGCTAGGGTTTCGGATGGTATGGGTTTTAAATATAGCGCAGTTGTCGCCATCGAAACACGAGAGGTGAAATAGGAGATTTACAGAAGGGAGCGATTCCCGTCAATAATTTTATCAGAGTTGAAGAAGACAAGCGGTGGAGTTGTGAAACATGAACACGCAGCGCTTCGCTTCGTTTAAGATCACTAGAACCAATTTATGCTGTATTTCCATTCAAACGCTTCTCTCACCGGTTTATCTCAGCCGTTTATCCTCATTCGGTAAAATACTTCATTAATCGATCAGTATCCATTAAACGGTCGCTAGGACCCCCAATTGCCCGGGAGTCCCAAAAATCCATTTATCGATGAAAGGGGATTTTAGATTCAAGGTAAAAGTTGTAGAAAAATTTAGTTTTAGGAAAAAGAAGTTTTCTTTTTAAGATGAACGATACTTTTTAGCGTAAATCATATAATGATAGTTGTAAACTATCAAAAATACCCTTTAGTAAATATTAATATCACTTAAAAAATATGATCTAACAGATAAGTTTCCTTCGCCAATTCAAACGTTCATATGCAAATATTATTAAAATTTCGATATCATTTAAAAATAGAATCTAACAAATAAACCTTCTTTTCACAGCCATTCTTTATTAATTAATAATAGAAATAAAAATTCAAACTACTAAAAAAATTAAATTTATTATTTATTACTTGGCAATAAAACTGCAAATTCAAACTAAAAAAAAATAGATAATGCAATATAGAAAGAACAATTAAAACTAACTTCATATCATTTCAATACCAAAAATGACTAAATTTTTATGCGAATCATATTTTTCCAAACGGATAACATATAGAATCTGAAAACAAAAACAATTCACGCGCGACCATCATCACGTGCGAAGCACATGCCGTAACGCTTTTCTGTATACAAAATATGTTCTTTCTAATTTCAAAAGTAAGTGTAGTCTAACGATAAAGTTATTTGATATTTGCATTAAGACATTCCGGTTCAATGTTGGCCTTCGCTATTTTAACAATTTTTTAATTTTTCCCCCTTTCTTTTCTTTTCCCTATTAGAAGCATTGGAACAAAAAAATTGGCCTACGGCCTCAAACTGTTCAGACCGTCACTGCACATCCACTATTTTTTTTAATTACTCATAATCATAACTCAACTTATTCTCCATCTATCTTCGAAATGAAAATTTCTTCATCAAAATTTTCAACAATCAATTTATTTTTTATATGATGCTCCATCAACACATACAAATACAACTAATTTGGTTGTGATTATGGTGTTTTCGAGTTTAATTTTACATAGATTTTCATTTTCACTTGTAAGTCGTAAGTTGTGTAACCCTAACTAATACTAGCGTAGTAAAGAATAATTTGCAATTCAAATTTGGTGCAACTCAAATTATCCAATCATCATTACTTTTGTCGTTGTTTTAATAAGCAAGGAAGAAAGAACAAATAAATCAACTATAATAGAAAGCAGTATGATATAGTAATATGTTTAGTTATCATTATCCTTTCTTACAACATTAAGAGAGTCACAAAAATATTAATACTTGCATATTCTAAATATAATTAAATATCTTAACTCACCAAATCCTAATATGGAATTAACGAATATTTTTACTTGCGTTGTTCATCTCATTTTTTTGTCATATTGATGGTTTAGAGGATTAAAATTATTTTTGATTAAGGTTTATACTTCATTATACTTTTACAGTGCTCGGTTACACTTAACCGATCGTGTCTACCTCCATATCCTTTTTAACATGGGTTTTTGAAGTAATTTTTGTATTGTAACTTTATTGAATGTTTAATTGGCATTAGTAAATATTTAAATAGTGTGTTACTAAGGGCACCTTCAAAATACTTACTAATACCATTCCTAAAGAATACCAGTCGATTTTAGTATATACTCTTCATAATATCATATTTTTTTAAGGGACTACCTAGACATCAATTTCGATTTATTTTGTGCAGCAAAGAACCATCGACCAATACAATTTTCCAACGACATCAACCGCCAAACATCAGAACCATCGACCAGTACAATTTTCTAATGCCATCAACCACCAAACCACTGAAGTTTTATGGTTGATGACCGTAGAAACTTGTGCTGATCGATGGTCATTTGCCATTCAAATTGATTGAGTTGATGTTGATGGCCGTGTAAAAAAGCTTTAGTATTAGAAAGCAAGCACATTTTATTGTGTTTATTGTTATTTTTATGCTATTTGTAAGCATTTTTTACGGTGCCCTTAACACTACACTATTTAAAAAAAATAAGAACCAAACACGCTGACATGTACAATCTATCCATCTATCCCTTATTTTAAAATACTCCCGTATTCTCTTTTTCCTTTTTAACTTCCTACTAACTGTTTCCCCCTACCTATCCTTTTCTCAAGCTTTCTGAAAAACTAAAAATATACTTCTCTAAGATTATCTATATATCCTATTTTTTCTTCTCTCTCAAAATCTATTTCACGCAAATTTGCTAATTCAATCAAACAATACCAGTCATCCGTAAAAATCCACCTTTAGAACTAGAAACTACTGTTGTACTTTCCTACTTGAAGCTTTGTGTAGGAAATTCCCGTTCGTCATTGTTATCTTTTTGTCAGCAATGCTATTTTTCAAAATATAGTATTTTTTCGTATGTCAAAACTCATATTCGCTGATGTGATTATGATCGAGAGAGAGAGAGAGAGAGAGAGAGAGAGAGAGAGAGAGAATGAGTGTGTGTAAACACTTGTTGGAACTAGGCCGGTCTGTAGCGGAAGTTATGAGTGAGTTTCAAAAAAATTACACTATAGGTTCTTTATTGGGTCTGGGATCTAATTTATTTAGAACATTTCCAAAATTTACTTTAAATAAAATCATATGTTTCATTTATATTTATAGATCGTTGATAGAAAATTATTTTCAATTTGTTATAAATGTACATATGTATATGTATGTACATGTGTGACATGATATTCCGTTAAGGGTATAACATACCCGTATATAGATGTTGGGATTTATATCGTAACCAATATGTTATCTCATCCTATATGTATTACATATTGTCCAAATATGTGTATATATTTATAATTATCATATATAAAACCAATGGTGTCTGTATATATACATACATACATATATATAAGTATATTACGAGAAAATATTATTGATATATTTGAACGTAAATTTTATAGAGTTAAATAACACACACACATATACATACAAGATATAAGTTCAAATTTTTTTCTATATATTAAGATATATATATATATATATAATATATATGTATGTATTAAAGTAACATAATTATATATATATATATATATTATTTAAATGTAAATATGATTTAGAATGGTTTATATACATACACACACATTACAGAATTAAGAAGAAATCTCCTTTTTTAATTTTCTAAATTCAATACATAGCAGGTACAGTTTTAATTATAATTTTATTACATTAATATAGAAATATTATGAATTAATTAGTTATATAACAATAAATAAATGATATAATATATATATATATATATATATCGAATTTCCATAAAATCTGGAGTCATATTATAGCTTATGGAAAATTTTGAGATTTTTCAAAATCAAAATATTGCTTTTTATTAATTAATTAATTTTGGGCTAATTAAAAATAAGTTTTTTAAAATATTAAAAACGGTTGGGAATCTAATTTCTTAATCGAAAGCTTCTATAATGATAAAATAATTTTAGAAAATTTAAGGTCTATTTTTTGAAACAAGATTATTTTATATAAATTTTCTAATTTGTATAATGATTAAGTAATACTTAAAATATTAAATAATTAGTAAAAATTATTTACTTATGCTAAAATTTAAGATGATATAAATACACATTTTAAAAATACTAGTGCGAACTCATGTTTCGCATACGGACCGCACTCAACCTCTTATCATCATAACATGTTTAAATGATTTATATGGTTCATTGATTAAGAAATAGTGATCATTTTTTTTATCAATTTTCATATAAGTTTGTATTTTGTCTAAAACTTGTGTATAAATTTTGGAAACAGTAATGCAGATAGTACTGGTGCTTGATAAACAATTACAAAATATCGAGCAAAAATGATTTTAAAGATAAAATTTTCACACAATACACATATAAATTATACACATGTAAATTTATTGTGTGCATCAGCTATTGCTCCATGCATCGGCTGTATTATATGTAACTTCATTTGGTGAGATACCTTTATCAAGCATTTCCTTTAGTACTTGATGTCATTGATTCAATTTGCTGCTTCGGTAATAACTATCTATAAGAGCAATGCAGGTAACAACATTTGGTTTACACTTGACCATTGATCAAAAAATGCCAAAAGCAACGTTGACACGATTCATGAGAATGCAAGTGTTGATGATGATCGCATAACTGACTATGTCTAGGAACACATTATGCAGCATCATGTTATTGTAAAATGATAAGATTAGAGAATAAAAAGATTTATTTCTATTTTGAATGATTCTTGTGAAAAATATGCTAAATCTAAAGCATACATATTTTATGTCTGAAGTGTTGGAACTAACAGCCATTATTCAACAACATTTATTTTAATGTGAAGAATATCATTGTATTTCTTTTACAGTCAAAGCAAATTCAATATAATAAGAAGCATATAATTATATTTAATGTTTTTGAGCTTTCTGGTTCCATTACTAATTCCATCTAACATTGTTGCTGTATTTTGGTAATATTGAATTTCACCAGACTTGACTACAGTTTGTGAAAGTAGAATTAATGGCTGGAAATTTTCAAAACAATCAAGGACATAGATTAGTTAAAAGAAATAAAGTCAAACAAATTTAATAACTTTAATAATATGAACAATCCGAAAAACTATGATTTAAAAAAAAATATATTTTAGCTATCAACAATGGATATCATTGGATAACATATTAAATTTGAGATTTAATAGCGAAATCGATTCTTAAATTCAATGAATATAGAAAAGGTTATCGCATTTCAAAGTTTGGAATAGAAAGAAATTAAAAACGTGACTGTTCATTTTTCAAAATATGAAGGAGGCATGTGTACTCTTCAAATTTAAGTCAATAATAATATTATAGTAAAGATTAGTTCAATTTTTATATGATATAGTTATATACAGATTAGTATTAGTCATATAAATGAATAAACTAATATATTAATATATGCAGAAATAAATTAATAAAATAATAATAAATGAAATAAAATAACTTCGGCCATGTGTATTAAATCTATCACAAAAAAAATTTCTATACACATAACCAATCAATATATGTGATGATGACAACAACAATACGTGCAGGATTCTCACCTAACCAACAATTTGATAATAACAGTACACACATACGAACAATGTTAAGTTATACAGAGATTATGCATCATATATAAAACTAAATACTTACCTAAACTAATGCCCTTAAGTACGCCTTATAATGATGAGTTCCCTTCCTCTTGAAACCTTCCCGATTCGTTAAATTGCAAGTGTTTGAATCGCAAACCATTTTCTATCGGATAGCTATTGATTTTATTTGAGTTGTGTTAGAGCACTAGAGGCATAGTTTGGCCAGTAAAAATGGAGAAAGGAGGCAGCCAAAAAGTTCTTCCATGGTTAGGATTGGAGTCTCTTATATAATGGTTGAATTAGAGAGAAAAGGGGATCACACACTTACCTTTTCTCATCTAATCTTAACCAATCATTTCAAAGCCTTTTTCCCTCTTTTAGCCGCCCTTTATAACATGTACTTGTTGTCGAATTTTGCCTCTAATACCGTGGGCTAGTAGCACATTTAAGCACATATAAATATATTAACTAAATCAAATTTAATTCTTTATCGATATCTCATATAGATCGATGTATTTACAACTATTATAAATATATACAACAATATTTATTCACTAAATCATATTCAAATTTTATAATTAATATTTCATAAATATTAATTGATTTAATAAAGTTATAACAATTACAAGTTAATTAAATCGTTTACTCTAAACAGAATTCATCATTTCGATTGTGAGACTCATGGATGTAAATTCGATCAGCGATTAACATCGAACTATTCGAATGTTAACATTCACACGTCACTTAGCAGATGGTGTGACATTTTAGCCAAATTTATCGCTTATTTAGTTTTAGTAAAATCCAATTTTACTTTATTAAACGTTGCCTAGTTATGACATTTATTTTACGCCAATTCTCTTCGTCAAAACAATATCATTTTGGATTTATGGAATTTGATAATGGTTAAAATTACAATATCATTCGCATTCAATTCTATAGTCCAAACACAAAGTCTTTAGTTTAATAATAACAATCATTGTTAACCAAAATGTTCTGGCTAGAGACTTTGACTTTGAGTTGACTTGAATTTACCATGACACTAACCCCATATGTAACGACTCGTAATTTTAACTATTTTAAATTATTAAATTTAATATAATTTTTGAATTAAAATGGTTAAAAATAAAATTTTATGATTTATTAATGAAATTTATTTGATATGAAATTAGATAAAAATTTAAATAACAAAATTCGATATGAGAAAAAAATGATTAACTAATTTTAAATATTGAAATATTAATTTTTATAAGTCAAATAGATAAATTTTATGATAATTGAAATATTTGAATCTATTAATTTTGAAAACTATATAAAATTTTAAAATGCAAATTTTTGAATATGATAAGTGTGTGTATATATATGTGTACTTCACTATTTCAAATATATGATGATAAAAATATATAAGTATATATATACATGTTTATGAAAATAATGTATATGTATACATCTAAATGCATATGTAAATATGTTAAGTGTGTAAGTGTATATACACACACACACACACATGCATATATAAACATAAGAAACATCATGATGGCAAGACATTAATTCAAGCTTACAAAACTTCAAGTCAAGCCACACATGAAAACAAATAAAGTCTCAACAAATCAAATCAGCAAAAATCAAATGAAAAGATAACAAATATATGTATGTATATATATGAATGAATGAAGCCTGTATGTATACAAGTTATCTAAGACTACTTTTGTTACAATGTTCCCCCTCTTATTCTATATATATAAAGAGAGCCTAGCCTTGCCTTATAACGACCCATAATTTTCGACAATTAAAAATTGTTAATTTAATAAGATTTTAGTGATTTAATATTAGGAGAAATAAAAATTTGTGATTTATTAATGATAATAATAACCAAAATGAAATGGAATAAGGTTAATTTAAGAAATTGACAACATTTTTATGGAAGTTCAATCAATTGATATAATGTAAATGTTATAACTTGGTTATAAATTTAATATAAGAAAACAAATGTAAATATGAATTAATTAATGAGATAATATATAATAAATGGTAATTAAATAAAATTAGTGTTAGGAAGGTAATTATAATATTTGGTTAAAATAATAAACTTATAATGTGATTAAAAGTTAATGGTGACAAACTATTATATGTTACCTATTTATTTAGCCTGTTAAATTAGAATTGAAAATCAACTGTAATTAATTCATTAATTGATGCATTTAATGTGGACTAAAGTAATGATAGAATATTAGTTCAATAAGATGTAACCAATGGAAATTTATTCATAATATAACAATTAATTGAATAAAAGGAATTGAAATCAAATATAATTGATCCATTGGAATTAAATTATAATTAATTGGATTTAATTACATTTGAAATTGAACACTGTATTTAGTAAATAATTGACATTGAGTTAATATGTAAATGTGCTTTAAATTATTATAGATGTGTAAGAGATCAAAAGTGATGAAAATTTGTTAGTTTATAAATGTTGAATAAAAAACCGATTTAATTAATTTATTATTAATTATTTAATTAATTTGAAAACAGCCATTTTGGCCACTGACTCGAATTTCGATGAAACCATTTTCATCGGATCCGTAACGGTGAATTATTGTAAAGTTTTAAGTTTCGTAGCGATCGGGCTTGTCGTTTGATCGTACAGACTCGAAACGCCTAGAAACCAATTTAATTAAATTCAATTGAAATCAATTTGAAATAAGCTGATTTTAACATAACTTCTCCATACGATGGAATTAGGACCCGAAACCTATTTCATCGAGTTTAACAATGTCCAAAACATCTATCTTAATATACGGGATTTTCCATTTTCGTTCCGAAGACAGAACGGGCTTTCGGGTCATTTATCATTCACCTTTCAAATCAATCTAGCCCATCCTTTCATGTTTCAGCTAATCCTATAAATAGCTAGTGTTTCTCAACTCAGTTTGTCAATATGTACAATTCTATATGTTTCTCACTTTTCAATGGCAGACTAACAATATTCCCAAATTGCAAATTTGATTTCAAAATCAATTCCAAAAATCAAACTTCTCTAATCCCTACCAAACCATATATTGTTTCGAAGCTCTCGACAAGCGCATCTCAGATCTGCAATTCGTTTTTGCAATTGAATCATGGTTTGGTTAGAAATTTACGAATTATTTTTGATCGTTCATCGCTCGTCGATCAACGTCGATGGTTCGACGAATCGATGGTATGGTTGTGGAGAAAGGGAGGAGGGGAATGCATCAACGTGGCTCGTTTTTTCGTTTCGGTGGCTAGATCGGTGGTAACTTTTCGATTAAGGTTCGCTTATCAGGCGACGCCCGGTGGTTCTAGGTGATCGCACCTCGTCCAATGGAGGCGCCGAAGTCCGGCGTGGCGCGTGGGAGGTCGTTTCAGGCTTTGCAGTGACATGCGGGGGAGTATTTCATGGTCAACGGTGGTATTGGGAGGCGGCGCTGCTATGTTCGATCAATAGTCATGTTATGTAGCTAGAGTTAGGGTTTCGTAGAGGAAGTGTTGATGTGGCTCGTTATTATTGGGTATTTATTTCATTTTTTTAAAATTCGTTTTAAAATCTTCTAATCATCATAACTCTTACATATCAGGTCTGATTCACGTGCGGTTTCTTGCATTGGGATCGTATCGAAATTCTAGATCTTTTGACAATGGTTTAGACAATTATGGGGCTGTTTGAATTTTGGGCTTAAATTATATTTTAAATCTTTTTAAAATCAAAGGTGACTGTTTTAACTCACTCACAATTTCTAAATTATCTTGTGTTAGTTAAATTAAATTTATAATGTGATTAGAAATTTATTGATTGTTGTTTGGTATGTTAAATTTGTCATTCTGGTTAAATTTGATTTTTATTGCATTTAATTATCGTTTAATTAAATATTGAATTTTAAATTGTCGATTTAATACCTGTATTGATTCTCAGTTCTATTGAAGTTCATTGATTGATTTGGATGATGATTGTGATGTATTTTGATTTTGGTATTGGATGATTGGATGTTGTATTTTATATTGTTTTAACATTGCAAGTTCTCTATGGGTTGAAATGATATATACCCGAATGATTTATAGATTAGGGAAAAATCATTATGAGTTGAAATGATAGACTCGAGCGATTTTATGGATTTAATATTAAATTTGGAATTGTGGTTTGAAACGATATATAAATGTAGAATTTTAAATAGCGGATTGAAATGATAAATATCTCTATCACTTGACCCTAGGGTAGAGAATTATATACGGACACCGGATTGGTTAAATTAAATTATTTTAAATCCTTAATTTCGAATCCAGTTAAATGATATTTTAAAATGAAAATTTGATTTATATAAGTTGAATTATCATCAAAATCCAAGTTTTATGCTGAATTGAAATTGGTTTAAAGGAATTGTTTATAGGAATTAAATTGAAATTTTAAAGTTGGTTTGAAGTATAATTGAAATTTATCAGAATTGAGTTACTAAAATTGTTTGGAATATAACTTTGAAAAATATTGAAATTGGAGTATCTAAATTCATATTTCGAAGATAGATTGAAATCGATATAGAATTTAATAGTTTATCAAGAATTTGGATTGAAAGATTTGAAATTGGGTTTAATGATTTGAAAATTTAAATGGTTCAGATGTGTTGAAATTAAATAAATAGTTTGAATTGATATTAATTCCAAATTCATACTTTAGAATAAACTATTTTTAAAAATATATTATTTTATAATTTCTAATTATTAAGATTTTTGAATTATTAAACTATTTTAAATTATATTAACTATATTAAATCATTTGACCCATTTTAAACCATTTAATTTATTTAAAACTAATTTAACCCATTTAACTTATTTTAAATCTAATTAATCTATTTTAAAGTTATTTCATCTATTTTTAATTTTCTTTTAATCTATGTTAAATCTATTTAACTGCCTTAAATCAATTTAACAGTATCTCTAATCCATAATTAAATTATTTTAGAGTATTTAACTATTTAAAACTATTTTTAACTATTTAAACTATTTTCTAAATTTTCAGACTTAGTAAAAAAGGGAAGTGTTTATATTCAAGTTCATTGGTTTAAAGGCAAATACGGTTAAATGATGTTATAACCTAAGTTAGGATTTAAATGTTGTAATTAATTGAATATGATGATTGTGAAATAAGGATTTAACATAATTGGAAATATGATTTTTTTGAAAGAAATTATGGGTTTGGAAACGATATGATTTCAAGGGTGAATATGTTTTCAAAGTGAATATAATTTCGAAATTGATATGGTTTGCGTTGAATATGATATTTTCATATCAACTATAAATTGATTTAGAAATTTAAATGAGCCATCCGGTGTGAAATCAGCGATTGGTTGTTGAAGAGACCAGGATCAGATATTGTCATACTCTCTGCCAATACGGAAAACCATTTTAACAACTGTGTACGTAGTGGAGATTCCAGAAATGAAGTAGGATGGTTTGGCGAACGATTTCTGTAAAGGTATGACATGACCCTGACTCCCATGAGTCAGCTTAGATGTGATTAAAACAAAAGCTACGCCGGGCCAAGTGTGGTCACTCCTCATATCGGGTACATTTCTTCGATACTATATTTTGACTTTGTGATTGATTTGACGGCCACCCCACGATTTTGATATGGGAGTGTGTCTGAGGTGGGCGGTAGTAGCTGCTATGCGTCACCACCAATTGAGAGTGCAGTTGGTATATCTACTATGGCATTGCCTCGAGTGTCATATTCACATGCCCTAGAGCGCCTTCTACGAGTTTGTTTTGTACCATACCTATGGAGTTCCCTCTGATAGCTCTCCAGTTTACGGAGGAGTCACGGTACTGTATAGAATATGATAATGTATGAAAATGTGTTAAGGGGGATATAGGTAACGCCTTAACGCTATTTAATACTTTTACTTTACTGTAGACATATTACAACAACGTATCGTACTTCATAGTAGATAGTTTAACGGATCATTTGGAGATGTAAATCCCAACATCTCTTAAGTTACCGCACTTACGTTAAACACTGGATAGGAGATGTCAAACCCCGTAAACATCTCTGACGCCGTCACACTCATGTTTACCGTTGATTTAACTTACATAAGATCTTTTTGTTCTAACTCGAGTGTTTTGTCTTTTTAATTCGCTCGGTTTAGCCTGAGCATTTCAGGGTTGAAGACCTTATTTCTGGAGGATGAAGATGAAGATTTGTACTAGTATTATTTATTATATTCTCCCGCATCATGTTATTCCGTTGCATTTATTATTTATTTATCCCTGTTTCTATAACTCTTATTTTATGTTGTAAAAGAATATTTAAATGTATTTATAAAAAAGCTTCATGAACTGTTATTTGATTATTATATTTTGTCATTCCGTTGCGAGATTCTGTATTTGTTTTATTTCTCTCCTTTTCTTATTTACCCCATAACAATCTGCCTTGAATGGTTTGAGTTTGACATGTGTGTCTGCTTAAAACGTCCAAAAAGACGGATCGTTACATGCCTTATTCATTTGTTCACACCTAAAAAAAGAAATAAAGATTTTCCATCAAACTAACACTACACCAAATAAGTGATTTTGCAGCATTTTATATCTGTCAATTACTAACACTTATAAATGTCACAGACTGCTAACAGTAAAAAAGTGTTAGGATACCTAAAAAGTGTTAGTAAAAATAAATAGTCTTCTGCATTAATTTTGCCAACGCATATAAGTGTTACAACAATCGGTAAAAATGTAGATAATTTAATAACAAAAGGAGTCTTTTGTAATTTGTAAATGCAATCCCTTTTCCCACGCTTGTTCATTCCTAAACAGATTTTGGCCGCCTAAAATTTAATTTAGGGTTTGCTCTTCCTAAAAAAACCAACAGCCTTCTTCTCCCTCAACCGCAAACCCAATACCTATTTAACTCTTCATCTCGATATCTTGCCCTATTTCCTTCTATCTAAATCATGACTCGTAATTAAAAAATATCGAGTAGAGGCGACCAAGAAGAGAGAGACGCGGTCGCAAGTTGCTCTACTCCGGTTGGCACCATCGGCATCCAAGGAGGAGGAGAGCGATGCGTGAAAAGAAGCATTGACGAGGAGTGAAAAGGTAAGTTTTCCTAATTTGATTTTGCAGATAAAGTTTAATCTGTAATATCCAATTGCCTTAAATATTTTCATATATTTGATTTGATTAGATTTTTTACCGTTCATTGGTTAAATTCACAAAATATAGAATAGGTTTACAATTAGTGTTAGTCAGGGTTTTAGGGTTAGAACAGGTTTACAACGTAGGACAGATTCACAAAATTAATCCTAACATCGAATAATTTGTTTTGATTCTTATTTAAAGTTTCATTTCAAATCATTTAACATAGATCTAATTTGGATTAGTGGATGACTTGATTGGAAAATACAGTGTTTGTTAGGGCTGCTTTTATGCACTTTACATACAAAATCACATATGTAACTTGATTTATGACTTTTAGTAATTGAAACCGATGAACTACGCCTTTGTAGAGTATTGTACTATTGCTTATGTTATAGGATTGTCTTCGCTATCTTCACTTGTAACCACACTAAATTTTGAGTCTTCACCGGCTATTTCACCAGGTTTACCATCTCTTCCACTCAGTTCCCCACCTGAAGAGTGCAAGGATGTAAGGAAGATAAATTTTCCAAGTATGTACATCCAAAGTATGACTTTCTTCCTTTTTGTTACTTATTTTTGGCTAAAAAACTCCTTGTATATTACATGTCCTACAAATTCTATAACATTGAACTCTGAACCAATAAATAGTTACATTACGCAATGGAAACGTTATGAATTCAAAAGAAACATAAGCAACTTCCATACTATGTTACAGTAATTTTTTTATTCTACCCTGTACCATGAGATATATTTCTTTATTTTATACACAATTACTGGCAAGTTATTTGTGTAGTTACTATCATGTATCGGTGAAACAATCCAGAAATAAATATTGACCAGGTACTTCATGACTTTGCTCTTATACGCATATATCTGTTCTGCTTTCTCTTTATTATGAGGTGTAATAGCGTATAGGATCAACAATAATAAACTTGTTGAACACCATAAGAGTGCTACAGCTGCATTTCAAGCAGATATCACAACTGCACTTCTCAACTGTCACGTTTACCCTTTTAGCATAAAAGCATTTTTTCCTTATTTTTTTTAACATACTTTGCAACTGAAAATGAAGCAAGAATAGTATTTTTCTTTCTTTCTTTAGCATGCCTTTGTTCTCCAATTTTTTATGACATTCATAATCTGATTTCACAGTTAACATCAATATGTTTAGTATTACATGAACGGAAATGTAATAATGGAAATCATGCTAATAAATTAGGTTTAGTTTAAGAAAACAATGGCTGAATGGAGTGATAATATGTTTACTATATAGGATGGGATGAACTTTTTATTAATCAATCAGAAAACAAAATTAGTCTAGAAGAATCAAAAGAAGAAAAATAATGGAGAAGCAAATTGATTAAACAAGATGGCATAAGTTGAATAAAAAAATGGAAATGGAAACACATGGTTTAAAAATTCCTCTATATCTATGGTGGTCAAACCAATAAATCATTCTATAGATGCCACGTCAGTTTAGTGGGTTCTACTTTACAACATAAGTAGTACACTATAGAATTATATAATGAACGATGGTAAAAAATTTGAGATAAAAAACTTGATCACCAAAATATATCAATATAAACTTTAGTTTATCAAGAAAATTACCTAAGCTTGAGTAGCAGCAGCAGTAGCCACAATTGGTTGTTTTACCCTACATAATAGATAAAGCTTCATTTGTAAAAATATTTCTCAATAGAATTTGATATTGTATGATGAAAAATATTTTACCAATAATGATCATACAAGTGTACATGCGTTACCAAAGTTTTGGCAGTTGTAGAATATGGAAATCACCATAATTTTGCTTCAAAAATATTAGTTATTCACACTCCAATTACCAGTTCAAATAGGTAAGTTGATTTTCCTGTACAAAAATTTACAAATCTATATATGGGAAACGATATACATATATACTAAATATATTAATTTTCACTCATTCGCAACTTAAATAATTTACAGGTTCACGCTGAAAACTCCATATATTCATGTCAATAAAATAGATATTAACATTCAAAGGATTGAATTATCACTCAAATGAAGTTGCATAATGAATAAACTAAGTGCTTCTAATATACATTAGTAAGTATAAGAAAAATAATAATAACTAACAAATATGGAAATAGAACTATGATAAAGCATAAAATTCAAAATATCAACTCAATGAATTCATATTAATGAACATAAGTTACCTTGTATGTCTTTCCTTTCTTGCATCCTTGTCATTTTTCTCCTACATGATTATCACCTAGTTCTCCAATCTTATCTAAAAAAATTCCGTTGTTTTGCATAAAATTCGAAATAGGCAGGAGGGGGATGTTCATAAAATACCGCAATAACAGTACCAAGGTATTCAAAATGGGATTTAAATCGTAAATTGCAATGTTTAAATTTTAAATCGAAATAGGATTTAAATCGTAAATCGTAGATTTAAAATATCCACATTTTAATGTTTGTATGCACTTTGAAGTTGATTTTGATGTTTGAATGTTTACAATTAAATTTAATTTTCTCTTTAGTTCCATTTTTATTTTGTTTTAAAAAAATTATATTGGGAATTTTGGATCTAAATATGCATATTAAATATGTTAATATGAGTTGGATGTGTTTTTGTACCGTGCTTTTAACTAAGTTTGAATCGGAATGTAAACTGAATCGTAAAGCGAAGGATTCGATCTGAATCAGGATTTAAATAGTAAGATTTTAAGATTTCTGACAACAATGAACGATACCTTTTAAAGTGTCGTGTTACAATGGCACGACTTGGAAATCACTTTAAATTTATTTTTTATATAGACAGTTTCCATGTAGTCTTTGTTTGGAGGGTATATTCATCCAATAGTGGATGCCTTGGATTGAATATTTGAAGTTGCATCATATTATAACGTTTTCTTCTTCCGAAAAAGGGTACTAAAATTAAACACAAAAAGGTATAAGATAGATTCAACATGGTAGCACAACTAACAAGTTTATAATGTGATGCCAATCCACTTAATAAGACATAAAAAAACAAGAAACAATAACATAAAATACAAGCTAACGATGACAACTTATGTGATGACTACAAGACACAAAACTAACACGAACAAACCATATATATTTCAAATGATTCATAGATCTAATTTAGATTTATGTAAACTACACAGGCACTTACAATCATAGTTGACTGTATTTTGCTGCAGCTACCAGGCTTTTCTTGTACATGCTTTTCATTGGAACATCTTCTTGGCATAACCACTACTTGCGGTCCATGTTAGGTTATTCAACCTACTTAGTTCTGCATTTTCAGTATGCAAGTTCTTTGTTCAGTGCATATCTTTTCAGTCTTCATGCACAATTCTGTATATGAGTTTATGCCTGGTTTGCCTGCATGTTTTGTCCTTTTTTCTATGTCCCGTGCAAGCATAATCAAGTGCATGCATGCTCAACCATATGCTAAGTTTGTTCAGTCTTGTGCATATTAGATGGATTTAATCATATAGGCATTAATCAAGCAAGAATGGGTAAGAAGATACAAAGAACCAATCATGCTGCCATTAACAAAAAAATGAGGTATGGATATTGCTTCGATACAACATACTAGTAGCTTTAGTTTGCTACAATGTATGTTTATCCTAGTGATCACTGATTAGTACCGTGGTTAAAAATTTGTCTGAACCGCTGAATATGTTACAAGGTTGTAACTTGTAGGCTGCACATGCCATGGTTTTCAATCATTTGGGATAATATTGAATATGTTGCATTTGGAAAACACAAATTCGTTTTATGTATTCTTTTAAAAATATTTTGCAGATCAAGAAGATTGACACAGCTAACTGATATATATTTTTGAACATCAAGTTGGAATTGCAATCTGCAAATGCAGTTTCAAACTGCAGTTAGTCTACTGCAATTAGCAATGGATACATTCGCCACAATGGATACATTCGCCACAATGCTGTTCTAGGTTCGTCGCTGACTCTATATCATTATAGTTATTTACTTGTATTATGCAAGTATTTTCTACTATAAAAACTCAGGATAAAATATCAAATATTTATGTTCAGGTTCATACCTTACAAAAGCATCATCTAACCCCAGAGCCGGTGACATTCTCATGTGATTTCTAGGATCGGTCATACTTTCATTTGCATTTTCTATGTTTAAGCAGAGAAAGGTAGCATAAACATACATAAGTTGTTTGTTACCGTTTTATTCTTATAATTTTGTGTACAATTGTACTGAGTTGGGGTATTTGGTCATGTTATAAAAGCTTGTGAAGGGACACGCAGCAGAGATATTCTCATCGGTGATCATCGCTGCTTTGTTCTTTCTTTACTCAACTGCTTTCTTAGGTCGCATTGTCGGACTAGAACCTACTGTAACTGTGTCCATTTTACCAAGGTGCATTACTGTTGCATTGGCACTAAACATAGTGTCCTTTTTTGAAGGTACAAATTAATATATCTCACAAATGTGTTGTTTTTTATGCTGTCATGGACATCCCTTTGCATTTTCTGTTGTTTTTAGGAACAAACACATCTCTCACAGCTACTGTGGTGGTTTTGATTGGACTAGTCAGAGCAAATTTTGCTCAAGCGGTTATGGACAAACTAAGATTAGGTGATCCTATTGCTAGAGGATTAGCAACTGCTTCCAGGTATATGTTTATAAAAGATTTTTTTAATTTTCCAAGCGAAAGTAATACTGCTGTTATATATAAAACAATGTTATTTATGAGCAGTGCACATCGATTGGGGACTGCTGCATTGTCTGCGAAAGAACCAGAAGCACGTCCATTCTGTGCCATAGCTTATGCACTCACTGGAATTTTTGGTACTTTGATTTGTTCTGTGCCAGCTGTCAGGCAAAGCTTATTGTTTATAGTTGGTTAGTTATGACCTATAAGCGGTGAGTCTTAACGTGTATATTCTTTGAATTTTCTCTTGCATTACACAATTGTACTGAGCATTTGCTGTATGATGTACAGCAAAAAAGTGTATAAATTACTGAAACGTAATGACAACTACGTAATCTCACATGTGGAACATTGCAAGGGATGCATAATCTAATCAAAACTTTGGATGCACTACTGTGTACAAGTGTGATCAAATGTCCATGCATTATGTATTTATAAATTATTGATCAGTCCAAAACTATATTATGCCCACTGTACATATCTTGGGTTTCTAAGTGCACAGTCTGAGTGCATGTATGGCTATGTAGTCGGTTCCCTTAGTGTTAAACTAAGTTGCGCAACCCAGTTTTAAAAGTGTTAAACTGGGTTGCAGCAACTCGGTGTTAAAACTGAGTTGCGCAACCCAGTTTTAACACTATTAAACTGGGTGGCAGCAACTCAGTGTTAAAACTGAGTTGCAGCAACTCAGTTTTAAAACTGGATTGCATGCCGAGTTATTATAAAACTGAATGCTTTTCGAGTTAAAATTGAAAACTGAGTTACAACTCATTAATGTAATTGATTTTGAAGTTGTAAGTTTTTAATGAGTGTTTATATTAAACGCAGGCATGTGTAAAGGTTTGGATTGTCGCATGGACGTTGAAGAATGTGCAAACCATCATAGTTTGGAGTGGATGATCCAGAATGGTTAGGTTAACCTTAAGTTAAACTTTAAATGTATTTTAAAATTAAAATTTTCGTAGTTTATGTTGTAATATCGGAATACATGACATTGTAATATTAAGATATCTTTAATAATTTTTTATGACATATTTACTCCATTTGCGGAGCATTTTAAATTTTGCAATCTGTATGATGAATTGTCTGATATGGGGACCACTGTTTATGATATCTTATACTCCATTTTCTTTAAATATTTTAATATTAGTATTAATTGCAAGAAATTATGTAAAATCATAAGTTTATATTTGCAACACTTATAAATGTTGTGAGTATGTAAAAGCATTTTATGTGTAACAATAGATATATGTGTTACTAAATAATCATTTTTCAACACTTATAAGCGTTACCATATATTTCTATACCAACACTTATAAGCGTTACCGCATATTTCTGTACCAACACTTATAAGCGTTACCACATATTTCTGTACCAACACTTATAAGCGTTACCGTATATTTAGATACCAACATTTATAAGTGTTAGTAATACGTATGTTCGTAACACTTATAACTGTTACCGTATATTTAGGTACCAACACTTATAAGTGTTAGTAATACGTATGTTCGTAACACTTATAAGTGTTACAAATTTGGCCGCTTCATTCCTCACAGTCCATTAGTAACACTTAAAAAGTGTAAATGTTAGGATTTGCCTGTTTTGGCGTAGTGTAAAGAACAGAATTAGAAGCTTGAAATAGGAGTATAAACAGTGCAGCAGTTTATCACATTTTGAACTATGAGTAAAACAACTTACATTTGTAAACATGATTATACATACATACATACATACATACATACATACATATGTCATACATACATACATACATACATACATACACACACATATATATATATATATTGTGTGTGTGTGTGTGATATGAATGAATCATGGATATATGGGCAGTATATATGTGTTGAATCTATGAACGTATGTATATGGTCAGTTCCATCCATCATTAGAACACTGTGCTTCTTCTTATTTTTCCCTGTTAAGGTCATTTGATAAAACAGTTAAAAACTTTAAACTTTAAAACTCAATAACTTCACAACCACCTAGTTTAAAAACTTAATTCAAAACAAAAATTGTTTATTTTTGAGTATGGATTATTTTAAAATTTATTTCATGCATTTTCATCAAGTGAAGGAAGAGAAAATCCCATTTTACAGTGAGGGGTTCAACATGGACGAAAATTAAATTTCATAATGTAAAAAATGCATTGCACAGTTGTGTTTTTTGTTGGAAAACATGAATTTTAAGGTTGGTTTGAAGATTTTTAGTGGTGCGAGGGTGGAGGATTTTGGTGATGATCAGAATTGGGTATTTCGCTAAATTCCGGCGATCGAAGCGATTTCGGGGCGAATGGTTGGTCATGGAGGAGGTTCAAGGGGTGGCGCGTACGAGAAAAATGGTTCAGCATTTTTATATTGAGCCGGTTGATCGAACGAGGTGATATCATGGTGGTTTGGGTTTGGTTTCAGTTCGAAGCAAATGGCACTGATGTGAGTGGAGGAGAGGCGTGCAGTCTAGGAGGAATTAGAAGAGGAGGTGAGGCGAAGCAATGGGCGAAGTCTGGTGGGTGATGGAGGATCGTAGAGGCATGGCGAGGCGTTTTAGGTGGGCGTGGTGTTTCCAGTTTTCGGTGAGTGGTTCGAAATTCGAATGAGTGTTTTGCCGTGAGTTCTAAGGGGTCGAGTGTGGTGCGATGGTCATGGGTGACGTGTGGGGATGGTCGGCGACGAGGGGAGTCGATCAGAGCAAGAGTGTACATGCACACATACGTGCACAGCTTGGTCTTCATGTGGTTCAATTGAATAGTTGAGAGGAGGAAAAGAAAATTGGAAAGGAGGAGAAGGGGATTGTTTTGGGCTATTTTGGTGGGTCGAGTCTTGTTTGGTTTGGGCTGGAAGGTTTTAAAAAGCAAATGGAGTTCATTTTATACTTAATAACCTATAAAGTTTAAACTCTATTTTTTATTCACTTAAAATCAAATCGACGAGCAATTTTTTGCGTCAGGATCCTATCGTCGAATATTTCCTTCTGAACTAATATTGTCGAAATCTATGCAACATGAAAATTTAATAATTATAATATCTAGAGTGAATAAGTAATTTCTTATTTGATTAATTATATGTTAATCAATTAATTAATTATTAAGTGATCTATTTAATTTAATTAATTAAGAATAAATTATTTTACTTAATTTCTTTGGTTAACAAGTAGTTTGGATTAAAATATATAATTTGACTCAATGATTTGAAACTAATTCAATTCTGAATTGTATATGGATTTAGTATCAATTATAAATCGTCGATTGAGTTTGATCTACGTTAACTAAAAGTATTCTTGGATATCACTTTTAATTTTCAATTGTCTGTGCCATTATGTAGCCACGTAAGTTAAAATAGATAGAATAAAACGTTGACGCATTTTATTGGAATAAAACCGACTTGTACTGGTCACTATTCCGATTTCGAAAAATGTAACGATTACAAGCAATTAAATTTCGATGGACTGGTCTTAATAAAGTGAACATATGGAATGAATTTCCATATATGAATATTGGTACATGACATTGAAGTTGTTGACTTACCCTTTATAAAAAATTATCGTTTGAGTTCGAAGAGACCGGGATTGGATATCAGTATTATTCAGAACCACTTCGATCCAATAACCACCACGAACCTTTACGGTTCTGATTATAGTATCTAATATGCTGGAATTTAATGAATGTAACAAATTCAGCTATTTTAAATAAGTATTTATACTTAGACACTATTATAATACCACTGGATTTTCCTATAAAAGTGTTTTTGTTATCGTAGGATAAAAACCCGTCGTGTTATGTGTGACATGGTCTTACGAGTTACCTTTGTTTTTCAAAGGATTTAATAACTTAAGCAATTCAAATTGAGTATGTTTACTCACGCTAGTTTCCAGCCTGACTCGGGTGTTACTTTATTGTAATGCTCAGGTTAGGATGCTTTGGAGCTTAGGAGATGAGCTAGATGGCAGAGACGTATTACACGTACTTGATTATATTCCGCTAGGTATTGCAGGCTGTATATTCAGCACTTTTAAGGATAAGTTATTATAACTATTTTGATTTCTATGTTGATAGTTTACTTTGATAATTTTCATGTATATTAACATTTATAGTTTTCCTGTATAAAAATCTATTAGTATATTATGTTCTGCTGCGATTGTGAGATTCTTTGTTGTTGTTTCTGTTTCTTCTTCTATCCTTTTCTTCTTAAACCATAATAATCTGGTATTCTAACACTCAATTACTTGGCATTCTACTCAGTGAACATATTAGTGTCGATTTTTGAAGGTTGGAAAACTCAGTTCGTTACACCATATAACCGAGGAGACAAATCCTCTCTTGAATAGTGCTTCACTTCCAATACTTCCACTCAACCCAACTACAGTCACTCGATGGAAAGTCATTCCTTGATTTGACCGTAATCAATGGGGAGCTTTAATCTTGAAGATCCACAATATTCTCAAGTTGAGAGAACTGTATTGAAGATCCACAACATTCTTAAGTCGAGGGAACTATATAAATTAGTCACATCAATATTTTCTATTTGACCTTAGTCATATTAACCAACAGAAAACTATCGAGTGGGTCATTTTATAATTATCCAATAATAAGCAATCCGTAATCTCTAGGTGCCCCTAGTAGCTATGAGTAACACACTATCTAACATTTATAGAGCATTACGTACACCAGTCTCAACGGATATATCGATATCCAGTCTCAATGCATCTTGACTAGGAACATTTAAAATGGTACATTTATTTTCATTGTGATAAATTACTCATGGTTATAACGCTTTGTAACTAATATCAAAAATATATCATTTATGACTATTCTATTAAATATCCATTATATCAAGAATATAATAGAAATAAACACCTTTATTTTGAACAAGATCGGTCAACGAGTTAGATATATGTAACGAATTACATAATTGCCCCTAAGGCATACTTCTAACTCCATCAATCTTGTAACGACCCACCTTTTAGGACAGTTTAAACCGACGATCAAATACACATGCCGATTCCAAACCATTCAAAAGGGCAGATGGTTATTGGGGTAAATAAGAAAAGAAAAGAAAGAGAAATAAAGGAAATGAAACAACACAGAATCTCGCAGCGGAACGATAAAATATAATAGTCAAATAAATAGTTCATGAAGCTGTTTACTATACTTTGACAATTATTTATTCAACATTTATTAGAGTTATACATATACAACAGAACCATTAAAATAATGCAGCAGATAGCATGATGCAAGGGTAATAATAGTAATAGTATACCAAATCTTCGTCTTCATCCTCCAGAATATATCTTCAAAAATCTGAAAAACTCACGACTGACCCGAGCGTAATGAAAGGACAAAACACTCGAGGCAGGACTAAAATATCCTTATGAAAGTTAAATCAATCGTAAATAAATATGAGTGTAACGGCGTCAGAGATGTTTACGGGGTTTGACATCTCATATCAAGTGTCAACGTGCGTGCAATAACTCAAGAGATGTTACGGGATTTTCCATCTCTTAAGGATCCGTTAAACTATCTACTATGTAGTAATGTACGCTAAGTAGATAATGCATATCAGTAATATAAAGTATCAAAATAGCGTTAAGGCGTTACCATAATCCCCCTTAACACATTTTTATAGTGCCATAGTCTATACAGCACCGTAAGCCCCACCGTAAACTGGTGGTTATGAGAGGGTACTCCATAGGTATAACACAAAACAAAACGTAGTGGTCGCGAATAGGATAATCAGTATGACAAGGTACATGAGGCTATACCAACTAGGATACTAGTAGTTGCGTGATCCGGACTGATGTTGAGCATAGCCAGCAGCTACCCTAACACCGCGAAACAACACTCCCAAATCAAGGGGTGCACCCAAATCGCATCACAAATGTAATAGATATGGTATCGAAGAAGTGTGTCCGCCAGAGATGGCGAACCTCAATGGCCCGGCGCGGCTCCTGTTTTAGTCATGTCAGGGGTCATCCAATATCGTTCTCTTTCTTCAGTCAACGCGTTCACCAAACCATCCACTTCATTCTGGATCAACACTCCGCGTATAATAGTTATCAAAGTGGTTTTCGGTATCGACAGAGAGTATGTCCATATCCGATCCCGGTCTCTTTAATAACTACGTATTATTACACCGTTGGCTCTTTTACATTTCAAATCGATTCATAATTGATACCAAAATATCATATTCGCTTCAAAATCAAATCCATTTCAAATATCATCGTATCTTTTCAAATGTAAGATTCCGTTTCAAAAATCATTTTTCGCATCAATATCTCATTTCGATTTCAAAATCATTTCGAATTTCAATTTAGGTTGCAACTTCATTTAACCCACTTCGTATTTAAATTCAAGATTTAAATACAAACATTTCACCTTATTGACCAGCTTAGAATTTTAGAAAATAGTTTTAAATAGTTTAAAAGTAGTTTTAAATAATTAAAATAGTTAAAAATACTTAAAATCTTAAAACGGATTTGAAATAGATAAATTAGTTTAAAATAATTTAAATTGGGTTAAGTAGATTTAAAATAGATTAAAATAGTTTAAGTATTCAAAAATGATAACCGAGTAATTTGGAAACAAAATAAAACAGTTTCAAAACCAATCCGTTTCAATTATAACTTCCCAATTCAAATCAATTTCAATTTCCGTTCCACCGATTCAATTTCGATTTCAATTCAAATCAATGTCAACTTTGACTTCAAATTAATTCAATTTTACATTCACCTTTAATTTATTCAATTTCAATTTATATCGATTTGGAGCTTGATTTTTCAAAATATCAATTTGTAATACTTAACAAAATTATCTTCCAATATTCAAATTTAAAACCCAATTACAAATATGATTCAATTTCAAGCTCAATTTCAAAATATCTTTTTATATCGCTTTTACTTAGTAATATTCAAAGCTCGAATTAAGGTTAAATCTTTAAACAAATCAATTTACGAAATTCAATCATATCCCCATTTTTAAATTCCAAAGTCTCCACTTTAATTATTTAACAATTTCTTTTAACCAAATTTTATTTCAACATTCCAAACTCAATTTTTCGATAAATTCGATTTTTATAAATTGATTTCTATTTATAACTTTTAAATCAAAACATTTAAATAAATTTCAAATCGACGATTTTAAAAATTATTAATTTAGCCAATTCGGTGTCCGTATATAATTTTCTATCCTATGGCCAAGTAATTATTTATTTCAATTAAATGTCAGGGATGAATATATATTACTTAAATCAAATCATAGTTTCATATGTATGCATAACAGGATATATATAAGCAAATAAACATCCAAACATTTAAATATCAACCAATAGCATCCATCGAAATACATCATCCAATAGACAATACAATTCATGGCAATTTAATAGTTATCCAAGTCAGGTAATTTAATCGCAATTCAATTTCAATTTCAATTTTAACTGTCAATCTAATTTTCAACGGTTAGTTCAAATGACAACCTATATGACAATTAAATTCTATCAAACAACGACTAATAAAATTCCTATCACTTCATAATATCAAATTTAACTAGCATAAAGATATTTAGTACGTTGTGAGCGTTATAAAACACTCACCTTGAGTTTTACGATTTTAAATCAAATCGAACGACGTTCGATTTAATCCAAAATTTTCTCTAGCTCCAAGTGATTCCAATCCAGTTGCATAGTGTAGTGCTCGACAAAACGATTTCAACGCAATTCATTTCGTCACAATCCGACCAAAGACATCAGGGCCGCTCATCTCCTACTGCAACCATCAGTCCGCACGCATTCATCACCTTCTTCTCCTCAGTAAAACACACGCACGCCAAAACCCATCATCACGTTCGAACAACCCCAGGTCGCGACCAAACCAAGCCTCCTGATGACGATCGGAAAGTGCCAAATCGAAGGCCTCACTCTCCTCTACCTTCGGCCAGGAGCAGGTGGAGCTCGGCCCCCCACCATCCTCGAGATGTGTGCGAACAACCGGACCTTTGCACAAGGATTCATGTCAATCCACTTTGTTAAATATGATCTTCACCGTTGAACTGATAGATCACATCGCGATCTACAATATTGTAGTTGAAAAGTTTTTGTAATTGTGAACGGATTTGAAGAATTTGATGGGAGAAGAACTGACATTTTTGGCCATTGGTTGTAGAGGAGGCGGCTGGCTCCAAAACCCTAGCTATTTTTTTTTGTTTGTGAATAAAGGGGTATTTATAGAAATTTATCGAAACACTATTCATCCCGGATTTTTCGAACTCCGATTTACGCGCAGTGACCGGCGTTTCTAGGGTTTATCCCGTGTTCCGGACACAATGGAATAGGTTTTGGAGGCTTATTCGATCGTATGTGCGAGTTACGGCAATAAACGATCGATTTTAAATTAAACCGATTAAACGATTTTCTAGGCGTTTTGGCTTGCCCTGGACATACGGTAAATCCGATTGACACGAAATTTGAAACCTTACAATAATATGACGTTACGGATCCGATGAAACTAGTTTCGTCGAAATCCGAGACTGTTTGAAAAATGGCTATTTTAACTCGTCAATTAAATATTAAAATAATTTCGATGCGTTTCGAACTGCCACGGTCAAACAAAAACTCCGATTGCTACGACAATTGAAATCCGATAATAACAAACTATTACGGATCCAATGGAACTAGTTTTGTCCAATTATGAGACTGTTCAAAAATTGGCTATTTTTCAGTCGATAATTAAATATTAAAATATTCAGTTTTTACAAATTTACTTTTAATTCGATTTTAAAAGTTCTATAACCTCATTCTAACTTGAATATGATATGTTGGGTGTGTATCGACCGGCCCCTTCCCTACCACCGAACCAACTCTCACCGGACCGGCTCCACACCACGCCCACGAACCATCAGCCCACCGAACCATCGCCCCTCCAAGCAATGCCGGTCCAAGGCTACTCCTAGCAATGCCGATCCAAGGCTACTCCTAGCAATGCCGGTCCAAGCTCCTCCATGCATCACCGAACCAATCATCTTTCCATGCCCGCCGAGCCAACTCCTGCCGAACCAATGCCACATCACTCACAACCGAATCGAACTCCATCCACCCCCTACCGGACCGAAAGCCGCTCCAACTATCTCCCGACCAAAATCTTGCCGAACCAACACTGCCAGGCCAGATTGCTTCAACCCAGGCCCACCAGCTGCTATATACATTCAAGACCCCTGCCCCCAGCCTCACTCTATAAATAGAGGGGCAGGGGTACAACAATGGAGACAAGTTTGAGAGCTCAAGCACGGAAGGAACTTTCAAACAACTTTTATATTTTTGTAATCAAGGCTTTGTACTTGTAATCTGGATAGTAAGAGGAGAATAACATATAAAGTGGACGTAGGCACGTTCTGGCCGAACCACTATAAATCTGTGTGTCTTTTACAGTTTAGTCCAGCTATTTCATATATTTGCGTAAATCACCCAAATCACCAGAAACAACATAAAATCAACTAATTCACACGACTTGGAGGTGTTTGCCCATTTTTTGTGCAAACATTTTTGGTGCTTTCGCTGAGAACAAGGAGCTCAATGCTTCAGCTTCTCCCACTTAACCCTTTTTCTGTCGGCATCGTTCACTTGGAAAATATGGCTCCTGGATGAAAGAAAGATGCTAACAAAGGAAAGAACATCGCAACTGGCAGCATCCCAGATCCAGTGATCAGAGACCAAGACAATCGTCCAGTTCCAACAGCAAATTTAAATCAGGCAAATCCGACAGCCCCTGCTACGGAACAACCAATTACAAGAGCGCATCTGGACAAGGTTGTGGCTGAAGTAACTAACCGCTTCGCATCTCAACAAGAAGCCTTGGTGGACCAACTCCTGTCACGCTTAAGAGATGCTGAAGAATCCAACCGCAACACTGAATCATGGGGTGAGTCCCGGTTTGGAGGATCCGGGAGGAGACAAAGGTCTTTCTTCTTCGAAGAGGCTAACAACAGAAATAGCCATGGTAGGAGCCGAGCCCGAACTCAGCCCGAATTCCGACCCGAGGAAACACTTGGAGCCGAACCCAACGGGGGAGGTGCCCGGCAGGGGTCGGATGTGGCTGAGCTTGTCATGCTACCTAACCATGAAAACACCAGTAGATGGGGCCGAGCTGGAGTCCAGCCCGAAGTTGGACCCGAGGAAGTGCTAAGAGCAGAACCCAACAGGGGAAGATCAAGACAAGGGCCAACTGTGGATGACCCCAGCATGCCCTCGGAAGACTAGAGGCAGCCATTAGAGGATGTCAGGAGTGATAAACGATACCATCCTTACAGGTCATCTGGACGGAATCAATCCCGCAAGGAAGAACCAAACTCATTTTTATCCGCTCCAAGTTTTGATGAAAGGATGGCGCGATTGTTCAGAGAGTGCGTCCAATGGGAGCAAAGGGATCGGGGGATAGGTGCTAGAGTAACCAGCCCCTTCACCTGCAATATCGAGACTGCCATCACCCCCCGGGAATGGAAAATGCCGACATGGAACCTTACAAGGGAACCTCTGACCCCATCGTACACTTACAAAGATACACCCAGCATATGCTCATGAGCGGAGAAACAGAGGGAGTGTTGTGTAAATGCTTCCCACTATTCTTGGCAGATCTAGCTACCTCCTGGTTCTGCCACCTACCCCAAGGGTCCATCAGCTCATGGGAAATGTTGAAAGAAAAGTTTATCAGCCAGTTCCGCATTCATGTGGAACAACCCAAGGACGCTTATTCTTTATCTAATATCAAACAGAAACCCGGAGAGACAGTGCAACAATATCTAACCCGATTCAACGCCGCGGCGGCCGCGGACCAAGATGCCGACGAGAAACTTATCCTAATGGCTCTCTGCAGTGGTGTACATCCGGACACTAAATTTGCTAGAAGACTAACCAAGGAAAAGCCAGCTACTTTACCTGATTTCTTCCATGAAGCTGGAAAGTATACGAGACTTGAGGACGCTGCCACTGAGAGGCAGTCAGGGCAATAGGCTAAGACGGCTGCAGACAGGGTCCCCGCTGCAGCAAAGGATGTTCCAAGAAATGACTCTAGAGACAATGTTGGGGGCAAGAAGGAAGAAAGGCGCTTATATCGACCAGGACCAAGATTTGACTCTTACACTCCTTTGAATGAAACAATCGAAAACATCTTCCTAGCCACTCGAGACGAAGTTAGATACAAGCGCCCCCCGCACAAGAAGGAGTCAGATAACGCACTCAAGTTTGGAAAGTTCTGCCGCTTCCACGAATCCCATGGACATGACACCAATGAATGCCACCATCTCCGGGACTTGATTGAAGAACACATCAGAAGGAAGAGACTGGAACGCTATGTAAAAAGCCAGAACAGGACTTCAACTCCTGCCAATGAGAACCCTGGATTCCCCCCCCCCAGAAGCAGGCGGAGGAAATCGCAACACCAGTGGCTCTAATCAAGAGAAGATAGTGGTCCATACCATATCGGGAGGACCACACATCGCCGACAGAAGCTGGGCAGAGATGGAAAGATACGGTAAGTCACTTAGAAACGATAAAGGCTACATTAATTCTATTATGGAAGAACGCCACCCGAAACGGAAAGAGAGCGACGACATCACATTCAGCAGGCGTAACCTAGAGGGAAGACAGTACCCACACATGGATCCCATGGTCATCTCTGCTTGGTTCGGTCCGACCAAGGTTTTCCGAATTTAATAAACACTGGAAGCTCGGTAAATATCCTATTCAAGCATGCTTTCGACAAAATGAAGCTGTCGATGAAGGATGTGTCTCCCTGCAACAAACCACTACATGGTTTCACTGGAGATGCAAAGATGCCCCTCGGGCAACTGGATCTCTTTGTCGAAATAGGAAGTCATCCCCGCTCCGCTGTGCGAAAACAAACGTTTGTACTAACAGAGAACCATTCGGCCTACAACGCCTTTTTGGGAAGACCAGCCTTGTCCGACTTCCAAATTGTCCTAGCCCCATGGTGCCTAAAGATGAAATTTCCAACAGATAACGGAATAGGAGAAATGGAGGGAGATCAGGACGCTGCTCGAGACTGCTATGTAACCGAGCTTCGCAATAACCGCAGAAAAGATAAAGGGAAAAATGCAGAGACTACTCTCTGCGTGAAAAACTTGGAAGCATAGCAACTAAAGAAAGCCCCTCCTCTTTGATATACCAGTGATCCTTTCAATGAATTAGACCCCAGGGACAAAGAGGAGGAGGCGACCGCCGAGCCTATAGAGGCTATGGAATTCGTAGCTTTAGACAAATATGACTCAAATAGACTATTGAAAATTGGATCTCAACTAAAAGAAGAATTAAAGCAACTCATTGATTTTCTTTGCCACAACTTGGATGTATTTGCATGGACGCACGCTGACATGACAAGAATCTCCCCAGACGTAGCGTGCCACGTGCTGAACATCGATCCCACCAAGGTGCCAGTAAAGCAGAAAAAGAGAAGCATGGGGGCAGAACGATCAGCAGGCCTAGAGGAAGAAGTGAAGAACCTACTTGCCAATGACTTCATACGAGAAGCTGTCTACCCAGAATGGATCGCCAACCCGGTACTGGTAAAGAAAGCTAACGGAAAGTGGCGAACATGCATCGATTTCTCCAACCTAAATGACGCTTGCCCGAAAGACTGCTTCCCACTCCCCCGAATCGACCAACTCGTGGACAGCACTGCCGGACACGAACTCTTATCCTTTATGGACGCATACTCAGGATATAACCAGATCCCTATGCACGCCCCCGATCAAGACCGCACTAGTTTCATCACTGACCGGGGATTGTACTGCTACAAAGTAATGCCTTTTGGACTTAAAAACGCCGAAGCTACTTATCAGCGCCTTGTCAACAAGATGTTTGCGGAACTAATAGGACAAACTATGGAAGTTTATATGGATGACATGCTGGTAAAATCGAGGAAAGCCAACGATCATATAAACCACCTGGATGAGATGTTTCAAGTACTTCGCCAATACGGAATGAAGCTGAACCCTCTAAAGTGCTCCTTCGGAGTATCGTCGGGAAAGTTCTTGGGGTTCATCGTTCATGCCAGGGGGATTGAAGCAAACCCCGAACAGGTTCGAGCTTTGCAAGATATCAAGATACCATCCACTCGAAGAGAGATGCAAAGCCTGAACGGGAAAGTGGCCGCCCTAAGTAGGTTCATCTCTAAAGCAACTGACAAATGCATCCCTTTCTTCGAAGCTCTAAAGAAAGACAAAGGAAAGTTCGAATGGACCGACGAATGCTCGACAGCCTTCCTTAACTTAATCGGACACCTCCAGAGACCACCGGTACTCTCAACTGCAAATGAAGGCGAGGAGCTATACTTATACCTTGCTGTAGCATCCCATGCTTTAAGCGCCGCTTTGGTAAGAGAAGACAACCACGCACAGCAGCCCGTATACTTTGTAAGCAAGAGATTTACAGGGGCAGAAGCCAGATACCCTAAACTTGAGAAGCTAGCATACTGTCTGCTAATCACGTCACGGAAACTGCGACACTATTTCCAATCTCATTCCATCAGAGTTTTAACCGATCAACCGCTAAGGCAAGTACTCCATCGCCCCGACACTTCTGGGCGATTACTTAAGTGGTGCATTGAACTGAGTCAATATGATATCACCTACCATCCTCGCACCGCTATCAAGGGGCAAGCCATAGCTGATTTCATTGCCGAATTCACTACTAACGAAGGTAAGGAGCAATCTGAAACAACAGAAGATATCAAGTGGAATCTCTTCATAGATGGAGCATCAAATGAACAAGGCTCGGGGGCAGGTGTTGTGATAATCACCCCCAGGGGAAGGAAGCTGCACTACGCCCTAAGGTTGGAATTCGCTGCCACCAACAATGACGCAGAATACGAAGCAGTGGTAGCCGGATTAGAACTTGCCCTGGAGATTGGAGTCGACTCTTTATGTCTCTGTAGTGATTCCCAACTTATTGTAAATAAAATACTGGGAGAATTCCAGGCTCGAGGAGAACGACTCACAGCATATCTGAGGAAGACCAAGCTGCTGCTCAATCAATTGGATCACTATTTAATCAAACACATTCCCCGAGAAGAGAATCAGGAGGCCGAAGAACTGGCAAAGCAAGCTAGCATGAAGGACCGCACCGCTTCACGAACAATAACCATCTCACAGCAACTAGCCCCGAGTTACGAGGCGATGAATATGATAGCTGCAATCGAAGAGGAAACTTGGATGACTCCTATCCGAAAATATTTACAAGATGGCACACTGCCCGACGAGCGTAACAAAGCTAAGAAAATCTTAAGGAGAGCTTCCCGCTACACATTACAAGAAGGCATCCTCTATCGGCGCGGTTTCTCTAATCCCTTATTAAGGTGTATCGCTGGAAGGGAAGTCAGGGAAGTCTTATCCAACATCCATCAAGGAAGTTGTGGAGATCACACTAGAGGGCAGACTCTGGCAAAGAAGATACTCCGATATGGATACTACTGGCCCACTTTAAACAAAGATGCCTTGGACTTCGTTAAGAGATGCAACAGATGTCAGAAATTTGCTAAGATTCCTCGACTACCCACGAAGGAGATTACTCAAATGACCAGCCCTTGGCCCTTTGCAGTATGGGGAATTGACTTGATTGGCGAACTACCAGTGGGCCGGGGCGGAGCCAAATATGCCATAGTAGCAGTTGACTATTTCACCAAATGGGTGGAAGCGGAGCCTCTAAATAAAATATCTTCGGCAAAAGTTATTAACTTCTTGATCAAAAATGTTTTATGCAGGTACGGGGTCCCACTCAAAATCATATCGGACAATGGACTTCAATTTGACAGCGAGGAATTTGCCGACTGGTGCCAAGAGCACGGAATTCACAAGAGCTTCTCATCTGTGGCTTACCCCCAGGCAAACGAACAAGTCGAAGCTGTCAACGAAATCCTCAAAACCCTAATCAAGAAGAAACTTGAGAAGTCAAAAGGCGCTTGGGTGGATGAACTTCCTACGGCACTTTGGGCCTACCGCACATCTTACAGAACATCAACAGGGCATACTCCTTTATCTTTGGCATACGGATCGGAGGCTATGCTCCCAGTTGAAACTGTAGTGCCTTCCCACCGTAGGATCCGCTACAATCCAGAAGAGAACGAAGAACTCCTCCACATGTCTTTGGATCTAATTGAGGAGAGAAGAAATGATGCAGCACTCAAAGCAGCAGCTCACAAGCGAAAAGTGGCAGCACAATACAACTCCAAAGTCAAGCACCGCAGCTTACAAGAAGGAGATCTTGTCCTCAAGCGGATCTTCCCGCGCCCCGGAGCACTAGATCCAATCTGGGACGGACCCTATGTAATTCATAAAGATCTCCACAACGGAGCTTATATTTTGTCAACAGTGGACGAAGAGGTGTTCCAGAGGGCATGGAACATCCAACACCTCCGTCGATACTTTTCTTAACTTGTACTGCCCATATGAAGTGAATTAACAAAGAGAATCAGTGGACGTAGGCATTTTCATGCCGAACCACTTTAAAAATCTTGTCTCTTTTTAACTTGTTCCTTTATATCTTGGCTGCTTGTTAAGCGTTATCCTTTTCTGTTGAACGAAATCATGTATAACGACATTTCCATACTGGAACTTCACGGCGCAACCTCACCTGGACAAGACCCAACAGGTACTATGCGATCCTATGGACTCGCCAATGAAACACTTTTGCTCCAGCATCCCTCTGCTGTGGGTTAACTCATTGCTCGCGACTGCCTTCAAAGCCAACTGTAATGAGCCGATTATAAGCCATCAAGAAGGCCGACTATAGCCGATCGCAGCTCATTACGGCGTTCGGCTCGCCGGCAACTGTGAACCTACTTTAAGCCCCAACATAAGGTGTGGCCAGCCAGGGGTAGTTCACGGTTGACGATCGGCACCCACGCTAGCCGGCCACAGTAAATCGAATAATACCCACGATTACGGGCCATAATGGCTCGGGTAGTTACTGTGCGCGATCTCGGCTCCGATATGTCTTAAGTGCAGCTGTGGTAAAAAAGATAAACTCCCCGCGGAGGCGTAAGATGGGTGACAAGTTGAAAAGTGTGCAGTAGTGATAGTGTACGAGTGCACGTACAAATATAGTACACACGGATCGTGTAATATGGAATATAATATAAATGCGGAAATAAATGATAATAGCACAGTAAATAAAAATAGAAAAATCACACCAGAGATTTTTATACTGGTTCGGAGCTCCGTCCTACGTCCAGTCCCAGACTTCTATCTGGATTTTCACTATTAACTACCTCGCTTCACCCGGAGGAACAGGTTTATAACACCCGAGCAAACGAACGGGATTTCACGCCTCTAATACACTGAGGACTTCAACACTTGCCTCTTACAACACCGAGGACTTCAACACTTGCCTCTTACAACACCGAGGACTTCAACAATGATGAATATAATTGTTTGTTGACGGTATGTGTTCTTGCTAACACAGTTTTGTCACTTGTAGTACAAATTTCCTATAATCTTATCCTCAAAATATGTGAATGATGTTTTGTGAAGATTAAGGGAAGTATATTACTTATTGAATCAATAGATATGAAATAATTTCAATGATTCAATAAGCAATTAAAATAATTGAGAGCTTTTAGAATGCAGGAATATTTAGACAGTAAGATCAGAAATTAGAGTAAAAAGAATATGTTTTTATGTGTATGAATCAATGATTTAGATGAGTTTATATAGAGAAAAAATGGTTGTAACTCTTTGTGAACAGTAGCCATTAATAGATATGATCATTGATGAAAGGTAAGAGATGCAACCATTGGAGAAAGAAGTGTCTTTTGAAAAGGTTGCTCTCTGTTTAAAAACGGTCGACAGGTCAAAAATTGGCCAGTAGACAGGATTTCAAATATATAGTCGTTATGTGCATGTGTGCACGTTCATTGTGCATTTTACACAGAAAAGGTCGACCGCCTATATTAATACCGGTCGACCGGTTACTGTCAAGTTGCACAATGAATGTGTAGTGCTATTCAAATATATATATATATATATATATATATATATATCGATTATATTGAGGTGCATGATTATTTGAGGATAGATTTTAACAAGTTTATCACTATTACAATATCAAATAATCAACCTATAATCTAGAGTACCACATGTAGCTCTTTTGTGCCTCTTTATAGTCATGATGCCTGTGTTTTGTCGATCGCCTTTATTTCTTTGTCAGAAATCAAAAACTTCATAGAACCTGTGACTCAACACAAGTGTCTCCAAGACCTACAGCTAGGGAAAGTGACTACAAAACCCGTTTGCCACGAACTTAAGCATATCGACGGCCTTCCGTGATCGGAAGTTTTACTATTTCTCATATTTCCATTTTATTCAAAAAACTTTTCTCCTATCCTATATAACAATCCTTAAAGTACAGGTCGGAACTCTCGCTTGTGGAAATATGAACTCACATCCGGATGACGGAACACCCAGCTATATTCCATACTCAGTCACGCAAGACATTCAAAGCAACCCCCTACAACTAAAACACGAAGGGCGGTACTATCTTCTCTTGTATACAAATATGTAGCTTTAATTTATTCACACGTCATATTGGCATTACAGGACATGAAACAATATTTTGAGCAGAAACTTAGCGTCAAATGCGATTAAATCACATGCAAAAACACACTGTTGTATTTCTTATGCAACATATCAAGATAACAACCATATTCGAACATAACAGAATCAGCTTATGTTATAAAATTACAGAAAGTCATTCTTTGCAAATAATATAATTACAAGTTACATTAATGTTTCGAACTGACGTAGACAACAACCAAAATATGTATAAGTCAAGTCAAGAAAACGGAGCTTCGCCTCCATCCTGCTAGCCCTCTGGATCTACTTAACTGCAGGGTCAGAACTCCCCGCATGTACTCCAGAGGCCTCGCCTGCTCAATTCAGAGGAGAATCCATTAACAGTCGTAAAAGATAAGCAATCAAATCATGAAAAGATCTAAAGGAATGACTTACCAGCGTCCGCTCCCTGATCATCATCATCTAGCTGCACGCCTACCTCATCCGCAGCAAGCAGCCGCATGCCCTCCTTCACCGCCACCTTCTCTTCCTTAGTGAATTGGGCCGTAACCACATCCATCCTGAAAGCCGCACCACCTTCCTTATCCGCATCGGCCTTAGCTTCCTCCAAAGCCCGGAGATATATCCTAGCCATAACCTGGGGATAATCGTCCATCCAGGACAGGTTGCCCTGCCTCCAAGTACGGAAATACATGTCCTGGAGCATCTCATCCATCATCCCCTCGTTCTCCTCAAACTCTTTCACCCGGGCCTCAGAAGCCGACAGTCGTGCGACAGTAGCATCTCTCTCCAATCGGTATCTCGAACAGTCAGCCTGAAGGGACTTCTGCATCACTTGCATCTCCTCCTTCAGCTTGGCCTGGGCAAGCTCTGCGGCCTCAAGCCTCCCAGATAACTCTTCTACCTGCTCAAAATCCGCTCTCCGAACCTCGTCCACCGTTGCGATGGCCATGTCAATCCGTTCCTTGCAGGCAGCCTCCATCTTTCGTAGTTCTGCCTTACTAGCCTCTTCCATAGTCTTCTTCAACCGCCTGGAGGCTGCCTCATGCTGAGAAATCTGAATGGCTTGATCGGCAAGATGCTTGGCCTGGTCAGAAACCATTAACCGTAGTCGGATGTTGGCACTCCCAGTCTCCTCTCCAGCCTTGACCAGACGGGCATGATGTCCCATCAACTTCCTGGTCTCCTCCGCGACCCGGTCAATATTAGCCTTGGCTTCGTCCCCCATGGTAACTATCCGAGTAGTAAGCAAATCGAGATCTAAGGACTTAGCCTCATCAAGCACCCGTACCATGGGGTTGCGGGGAAGAAGATGCTCACCCGTGGCCTCGTCAAAAGAGATGTCCTGAAAACTCGGGTCCAGATCCGGGTGGCCGGCAAACGGGTTGCGAACCAAACAAGGGTGGTCTATCGGGGTGACGGTTGGATTCGGACGGATGTGGGAAAGGCATAAGCTCGACATCTTCCTCAGTAATATCATGGATAGGCTGGACTGGAGGCTGAGGGCCAGATGGAGGTTCGAACGGAGATCACCCCCTCTTCCTCTTTCGCATATCTTCTTTAATAACTCCGAGAAGAGGGCGATATCTAACCACATCTCCAGGACGGCTAGTTGATGGCTTTGGTTTGGCAGAAGCTTTGAGTAGCTTGTACTGTTCAAGGCGGTGCCGAATATCCGATATCTTGGCCACCTTACCCGTTCCTGGAATAAAAACCAAGTGTTACAAGCATGCATAAAACTATGATCCGAGAAATATGTTAAGTTAAAAGGAGTAGGAAAACGCGTTTATTTTACAAACCCTGAGGGGGAGTGGAATACTGCAATAAGTCCTGAATCTCATTCTAGGACGGGAGCTGGCCATAAAATATTACTAAGTCCTTATCATAAGGGGAGTCTGCGAAAGTTAAGAATTCACCTTGAACCGCCGGAGTCGCCTTAGTTGAAGGACCCTTAGGAGATGGATCGGCACCAGTCCCTGCCTTGTCAGCCTTCTTTGCCTTCTCCACCGAGGCTGATCCTTCCTCTAACCCCTCAAAAGCCTGGCGAAAGGCATCATCCGTCCACTCCTGGATCTCCCCTGCCTGCTCAGAAGACAAAGCCCCAGCACCACTACCACCCTGTCCTTCACCTTTTCCATCTCCTCCGCTCTCCTCCTCGCCTCTTTCCTCCTCTCCACCTTCCTCCTCCGGAATATCTGGGCATGTGCTAGGGGAGGGTCCGTCAGACTTCTTAAGCTTCTTTCCCCCAACGACTGGAGGTACCGAGAAAGGTCTCCTCTTGCTACTCTTCGTAGTGGCCCCATCTTTAGCTTTAGCAGCCCTCTCCTCGGCTGTATCTCTCTGCTTAACCACAGATTGACGTGGAAGAATCAAGTTGTGCTCCAAGAGAGTGGCATTCCTGATCAGGTAAGAAGCCGATCTATCCCTTCCTGAGATAGCCTCTACCTCCGCAGCCATCTGTACAAGATGATCATTCTCCACGACCGCAAAGCCACCTGTCGCTAGCAAGAAATAAAAGCACATAAGAAGAAGCATTGTAGCGGGGACAAAGAATTACGAATGGAATTCAACTTACAGCCAGAAGTGAAAAGGCGAAAAGAGACGGAATCGTCCTTGACGAAGAACCATTCCTTCTTAAACATGGTAAACTTCGAGTATAAGTCCAAGACCGGCTTGAAGGACACGGCCGACTCTAAACTAATGTACGGAGATCCCTTCTTGTAGCCCCTTAGATTGTATAGATATCGGATTTCCCGGTTAGAAGGGGGCGCCCATATCTCCTCTGGAAGATGACGAATAGACACACTAAGATGGCGTACGAGTTGGGATGAAGCTGAAAAGGAGCCACTTTCAGGTAAGTAATGAAGCTGACTATCCACGCATTGATCGGAGGAATGGCCCCGCACATGCAATGGTATCGGCTATATGCGAAGTATCCTTCAGGGGGATTATATGGCATGACCCCCTCCCCTGGCAACAGCATGCATGCTCTATCAATCCCAAAGGAGCGGGAGATAACATCAAGTTGCTTCTCTCTAAGAGAGCTCGGAAAGCAATCAGGAGGAGAGTTCAGAAGCTCTTGGGGACCATACCCGTCTACTAGCTACCTCGGGGTGGGTCCACGACGTTCCGGTCCTGGCTGGGCTGGGGGCACAACGGGGGACTCTCGTCTATCCGTAGATTTTCTTTTTTCTGACCGAGTTTCCACTCTGCGAGACATCTTCCTACAAACACAAAAGGAAAACATATTATTAGAACAGAGGACATAAACGAGCAAGTGTATATAGTCTGAAATTTCACTCATAAGTCAGAACGCCTAGAACTCTTAGTATCATTCGGCAGAACCGATACAAAGGTTCATCCGGTATTAATACCATCCGGCAATAAAAGCTTATGAGCTCATCCGGTATTAGGTCTATTCGGCACTAAGGGTGTTCATTCGGTACTTCAAGGACGCCGAGCCCATTCGGTGACTGAAGATAAAGTTCATTCGGCGGAGTAGATCCTCACCTGATTCGGCAAAGATTTTGATTCGGCTAACACTGATTCGGCAAAGATTTTGGTTCGGCTAACACTGATTCGGCAAAGATTTCGATTCGGCAAAAGAGTGGTTTGGCTGATAAAAATTAAACGGAGGCGTCAGGCCCCTATTTATAAGCAAATACCAATAGCCGAACCGGTTGGTTCGACGCTAAAGGCCGGATGAGAACACCCCAGCTCAAGGCAAAGCATGACATGTGCATGCACATGCCCTCCTTTGGGGGGCAAGTGTTGGGTGTGTATCGACCGGCCCCTTCCCTACCACCGAACCAACTCTCACCGGACCGGCTCCACACCACGCCCACGAACCATCAGCCCACCGAACCAACGCCCCTCCAAGCAATGCCGGTCCAAGGCTACTCCTAGCAATGCCGGTCCAAGCTCCTCCACGCATCACCGAACCAATCATCTTTCCATGCCCGCCGAGCCAACCCCTGCCGAACCAATGCCACATCACTCACAACCGAATCGAACTCCATCCAACCCCTACCGGACCGAAAGCCGCTCCAACTATCTCCCGCCCAAAATCTTGCCGAACCAACACTGCCAGGCCAGATTGCTTCAACCCAGGCCCACCAGCTGCTATATACATTCAAGACCCCTGCCCCCAGCCTCACTCTATAAATAGAGGGGCAGGGGTACAACAATGGAGACAAGTTTGAGAGCTCAAGCACGGAAAGAACTTTCAAACAACTTTTATATTTTTGTAATCAAGGCTTTGTACTTGTAATCTGGATAGTAAGAGGAGAATAACATATAAAGTGGACGTAGGCACGTTCTGGCCGAACCACTATAAATCTGTGTGTCTTTTACAGTTTAGTACAACTATTTCATATATTTGCGTAAATCATCCAAATCACCAGAAACAACATAAAATCAACTAATTCACACGACTTGGAGGTGTTTGCCCATTTTTTGTGCAAACATGATAAAATAAAATTTTACAAATCATTTTTAATCATATTAAACCCGTTATTCAATCATCCAATAAATTCCAATTTTAAAATCTTATTAACTCCATTATAATCCCGATATAACTTACATTCACTTTGGAAACCAATTTGAATCATATTAAATCAAATTTCAATTATTCACTCTATTTTCATATATTAAATTTCAATATCAAATTAATCATATCAAATTCGGAATTTAATTATTCAAACATTTGTAATATTAAATTTAACAAATTTGATTATTCTTAAATCACTATCTTTTGAAAAATTCAAAAACGAACTTAAAAATTTAACCTTTGAAACGAATTATAATTATAGAACAACCATTTCCATTATACGGTTATTTAATTCCCATTATTAAATTATTCAATAAATTCCAAATATTAAATTTAAACAATTTCGATTATCCAATAATTCATTATCTTTTGAAATATTGAAATTGTACTTTTAAGATTCAACTTTTAAAACCAATCCACAATTTAGAACGCTATTTTCATTTTACAGTTATTCAATTATTCAACAAGTTTTAAATATTTAATTTAAACAGTTTACCTGTTCAATATTCGATATTTGATTTGAATAGATTTTACTTATCAATCAATTACTCTATTATACCCAATGAATTCAACATTTATTATTATACTACAGTTAGAGATAATGCACTCAACTAATATATAAACTTTCATTTCAATTGCAATTGGTTCGCAAATTCAATTCGACTAACTAAATGAATAGGTAACTTAAATAATTATCACCGTTAACTTTTAATTACTTATAAGTTTATTATTTACAAACAAGTGTCACAATTACCTATACAATACAAATTCATTCAATTACCTTTGACTACATATTATTTCAATTGATTTGGGATTTCATTCAATTCATAAATAATTAACTTAGATAATACTTTGTTGCATTTCATTCTAGTTATTATTATTCCAAACGACTTACAATTTTTTTTCTAACACTAAATCACGAAATCTTATTAAATTTAGCTATTTTAATTATCGAAAATTTATGGGTCGTTACACTCTCCCCCACTCAAAACTTTTCGTCCCCGAAAAGGAAAAAGAAGGGAAAAGGAACTAAGTATGGAATTCAACATTTGATATATTTTATTCAAAGTTACCAACTTATAAAACAATGGAATTCCATTTATAAAGTCATAACTACGCTTCCACTAAGTTACTCCGAACGGCTTTCTAACTTTAAAAGTTAGTTATCAAAACAAGTTATATAATTTTTTTTTTAAAACTTGAAAATTTTTCTAACACCCGGATTTTACGGAAAATTTCGGCAGAGTCTCCTTTGCGCGGCTCGATCGGAAAAAAAAATGACAGTATATATATCACAAATATACATCTCATCAAGTGATGAGACATTCCGCAGGGAAAAAAGTGTAAAAGTACGGTATGTAATCCGAGATATGTACCTTATATATTGTTAGCGAGCATATACAGCTAATATGGCGCGAAAGCGAGCTCCAAATGCGAAGCAAGCGCAATTCGCACCTACTAAACACTCAACAAACCATGAGAAACATGCATATATGAAAATAATATCAATATACACAATATAGAAACATAACAACTACATGTGCCAACATAGCAAATGCAACCATCAATCAACTATCATCCAACTATCATCCAACAAATCCATAACCAATCAATATAAATTCACTTCTCATTAATATTTATTGACTTGGTTTTCAATTTTAATCACAGTTGATTCATTAACGTTGGATTTTTCTAACATTCATTCTCAATTCAATTAGTTAACATTCACTAATTTATATTTACATTAGTTCACTTCCAATTTGAATCAAATTAAATTCTTCTAAATTCATTTAACTTCCAATTTGATTTCAATGATTTATAGCTTTCAATTTCATTAACACTTAATGAATTACATACAATCAACTAACAATCATATAACAACCAAACTATACCCAACATAACCAAATTATTAATTTTACATTCAATTTGGTTTATCTCTTTCATATATATATATATATATATATATCCTGTTATATAATTTTAAAAGAATCATTTTATATTTGGCATCTTAAATTCCTAATATTAACTTTAGTTAAGTCCGTAAGCCGTACGTATATCCTCCGTGAGCAATATCATTCTAATCGCTTATTCGATCACACAATTTCACTTCCAAACTAGTATCGTTCACCCGACTCTCTAGTGCGGACTCAGATTTGGTTCCTTGATTGGAAACTGTTACTCTCCTTGCATAACCATATACTATGATAGAGAATTCCAGAATCAAATTAAAAATCCATATCTAGGGTTCGCCGTCGAAAATCGAGCGAAAAATCCTAACTTGGATCGATATAAATCATCTCGAAATTTTGTGCTCGAATTCGGATCAAATCATTATGCGAATAAAATAATATACGTACAATCTCACGTATTACCTTCCAATGGATTTCTATCCAATTTATCTATACTAAATTATTTTATTGACTTCTTTTCTTTCAATTAATTATTCACAATCTATTATTCAGTTAGTATATTCATTTCTTTACATAGCATGTTCTTTAACATTATCTTTTCTTAAACATCATATCATAGAATTTGCTTACTCAAGTTCATTTTAAACATTCTATATAATTTAATTAAATCCAATTTCATTTTCCAATTGATTCTTAGCTATAAGAAATTCCTTTGTTTACATTTATTGCATTTTCATAATTTCAGTTAATAACGAATTCATTTGTGAAACATTTTATCAACCGATACTCTAGTTTATTAACCATCCTATAAAAGTCTAACCTCTCATAAATGACTTTTCTTAGTTTACAGTTATCTTAAAGGTTACAAATTCAGAAAATTTTACAACCCCTTTGCAATTTATATTTATTTTCTATAACCAATTTACAAAGATATATTATGATTCATTTATCTTCTTTCTTAAGTTCACTTACTTGTTCCATTTATCCATTCATCATTTCATGTTATATTTAAGTTTTTATAATTTTTATCACAACCAAATTTCCATTTATATACATTTTAATTCCTTTTTGAGTTTTCCTTACTTGTATATTTCAATAACTTTCAGGTTCTGTTTATCTATACAATATCTCATTACATATCCAAAACATCATTTTAACTTTTAACATTTGGTAAGTCTTGTTATATGTTATCAGAATGTAATTTTGGTATTATACAAATTTATAGAATTTCATTTTTACTTAATTAGAATGTTCGCAAATTTAATTTATTTAAATCCTCTTTACCTTTCAACTTTAAAGTTTTCCCAAACAATAGCTTAGATATCTTAATCTTCTTATTTTATAAATTCTGGTTATTCACATTTCATTTGAAAATTACTAATTAACATTACTTAGAAATTTAAATGCCCGGTTCTTTTCAAATCGTTTGAAATAAATATATTCACTTATATCTTTTTTTTATATCAAATCATACCTTTAGAGTTTAAACCAAAACCCATTTACCCAAAATAATTTTGAAGAAAAGCAAAGCTTCTTAGAAGTCTCCCCCACTTTGAGACTCGAAAATGAACGTCGATGATGCTGCGCAGTCATCACCGAAATTATTTTCCAAGGACATAAGAGAGGAGTACTGAATTCATTCCTTCCTTTAAAAATTCTTTCAAAATATTTCCATAACAGTTTCCAACTAATAGTACTATATATTTCTTCAAAGCTTTTGAAAACCATTGTCCAGACCTCCGGGTCTTAAATTCAATATTTTCCAATTTAAATCTATTTTAATTTATAAGTCACCTTTGTAAATATTCTTATAGGATTTTCTTTCTTAAAACATTCCACAATTTGTTTTATTATTGTTTATTTCTCAATAAACCTTATTTATTAAAACACAATATCCAATTAATAATAACAATCAACATTATCGTTTCCAACAACCAAATAAGCTAGTTAGATCACAATAATTTTTGAAAATAAATTCTTTATATACAAAATATAATTAGGGCAAAATTATTTCATTTACCCAATTTCAAAACAATACTATGTCGAATTGTTCTGTTTAAGTGTTTAGAGATCCCTATCAATGACGTTAATTACTCGTATTGACCAGAATCCATAAGCCACTCAACAAATCAACCGACACAATATAAAACATTTTATATCACTAACAAATACGCTCTTTCATATATATACACTCAGCGACTCATAACAGGGTATTACTACCCTATTTATAAAGAGTCAGACCCCACAAAGCTAAGGTTATCGCTAAACCAAAGCTCTGATACCAACTGTAGCGACCCACCTTTTTGGACAGTTTAAACCGACGATCAAATACACATGCCGATTCCAAACCATTCAAAAGGGCAGATGGTTATTGGGGTAAATAAGAAAAGAAAAGAAAGAGAAATAAAGGAAATGAAACAACACAGAATTTCGCAGCGGAACGATAAAATATAATAGTCAAATAAACAGTTCATGAAGCTGTTTACTATACTTTGACAATTATTTATTCAACATTTATCAGAGTTATACATATACAACAGAACCATTAAAATAATGCAGCAGATAGCATGATGCAAGGGTAATAATAGTAATAGTATACCAAATCTTCGTCTTCATCCTCCAGAATAGATCTTCAAAAATCTGAAAAACTCAGGACTGACCCGAGCGTAATGAAAAGACAAAACACTCGAGTCAGGACTAAAATATCCTTATGAAAGTTAAATCAATTGTAAATAAATATGAGTGTAACGGCGTCAAAGATGTTTACGGGGTTTGACATCTCATATCCAGTGTCAACGTGCATGCAATAACTCAAGAGATGTTACGGGATTTTACATCTCTTAAGGATCCGTTAAACGATCTACTATGTAGTAATGTACGCTAAGTAGATAATGCCTATCAGTAATATAAAGTATCAAAATAGCGTTAAGGCGTTACCATAATCCCCCTTAACACATTTTTATAATGCCATAGTCTATACAGCACCGTAAGACCCACCGTAAACTGGTGGTTATCAGAGGGTACTCCAAGGTATAACACAAAACAAAACGTAGTGGTCGCGAATAGGATAATCAGTATGACAAGGTACATGAGGCGATACCAACTAGGATATTAGTAGTTGCATGATCCGGACTGATGTTGAGCATAGCCAGCAGCTACCCCAACACCGCGAAACAACACTCCCAAATCAAGGGGTGCACCCAAATCGCATCACAAATGTAATAGATATGGTATCGAAGAAGTGTGTCCGCTAGAGATGGCGAACCTCAATGGCCCGACACGGCTCCTGTTTTAGTCATGTCAGGGGTCATCCAATATCGTTCTCTTTCTTCAGTCAACGCGTTCACCAAACCATCCACTTCATTCTGGATCAACACTCCGCGTATAATAGTTATCAAAGTGGTTTTCGGTATCGACAGAGAGTATGTCCATATCCGATCCCGGTCTCTTTAATAACTACGTATTATTACACCGTTGGCTCTTTTACATTTCAAATCGATTCATAATTCATATCAAAATATCATATTCGCTTCAAAATCAAATCCATTTCAAATATCATCGTATCTTTTCAAATGTAAGATTTCGTTTCAAAAATCATTTTTCGCATCAATATCTCATTTCGATTTCAAAATCATTTCGAATTTCAATTTAGGTTGCAACTTCATTTAACCCAGTTCGTATTTAAATTCAAGATTTAAATATAAACATTTCACCTTATTGACCAGCTTAGAATTTTAGAAAATAGTTTTAAGTAGTTTTAAATAATTAAAATAGTTAAAAATACTTAAAATCTTAAAACGGATTTGAAATAGATAAATTAGTTTAAAATAATTTAAATTGGGTTAAGTAGATTTAAAATAGATTAAAATAGTTTAAGTATTCAAAAATGGTTTATATAACCGAGTAATTTGGAAACAAGATAAAACAGCTTCAAAACCAATCCGTTTCAATTATAACTTCCCAATTCAAATCAATTTCAATTTCCATTCCCCCGATTCAATTTCGATTTCAATTCAAATCAATGTCAACTTTGACTTCAAATTAATTCAATTTTACATTCACCTTTAATTTATTCAATTTCAATTTATATCGATTTGGAGCTTGATTTTTCAAAATATCAATTTGTAATACTTAACAAAATTATCTTCCAATATTCAAATTTAAAACCCAATTACAAATATGATTCAATTTCAAGCTCAATTTCAAAATATCTTTTTATATCGCTTTTACTTAGTAATATTCAAAGCTCGAATTAAGGTTAAATCTTTAAACAAATCAATTTACGAAATTCAATCATATCCCGATTTTTAAATTCCAAAGTCTCCACTTTAATTATTTAACAATTTCTTTTAACCAAATTTTATTTCAACATTCCAAACTCAATTTTTCGATAAATTCGATTTTTATAAATTGATTTCTATTTATAACTTTTAAATCAAAACATTTAAATAAATTTCAAATCGACGATTTTAAAAATTATTAATTTAGCCAATTCGGTGTCCGTATATAATTTTCTATCCTATGGTAAGTAATTATTTATTTCAATTAAATGTCAGGGATGAATATATATTACTTAAATCAAATCACAGTTTCATATGTATGCATAACAGGATATATATAAGCAAATAAACAACCAAACATTTAAATATCAACCAATAGCATCCATCGAAATACATCATCCAATAGACAATACAATTCATGGCAATTTCATAGTTATCCATGTCAGGTAATTTAATCGCAATTCAATTTCAATTTTAACTGTCAATTTAATTTTCAACGGTTAGTTCAAATGACAACCTATATGACAATTAAATTCTATCAAACAACGACTAATAAAATTCCTATCACTTCATAATATCAAATTTAACTAGCATAAAGATATTTAGTACGTTGTGAGCGTTATAAAACACTCACCTTGATTTTTACAATTTTAAATCAAATCGAACGACGTTCGATTTAATCCAAAATTTTCTTTAGCTCCAAGCAATTCCAATCTAGTCGCATAGCGTAGTGCTCGACAAAACGATTTCAACGCAATTTGTTTCGTCACAATCCGACCAAAGACATCAGGGCCGCTCATCTCCCACTGCAACCATCAGGCCGCACGCGTTCATCACCTTCTTCCCCTCAGTAAAACACACGCACGCCAAAACCCATCATCACGTTCGAACAACCCCAGGTCGCGACCAAACCAAGCCTCCTGACGACGATCGAAAAGTGCCAAATCGAAGGCCTCACTCTCCTCTACCTTCGGCCAGGAGCAGGTGGAGCTCGGCCCCCTCCAACCTCGAGATGCGTGCGAACAGCCGGACCTTTGCACGAGGATTCACGTCAATCCGCTTCGTTAAATACGATCTTGACCGTTGAACTGATAGATCACATCGCGATCTACAATATTGTAGTTGAAAACTTTTTGAAATTGTGAACGGATTTGAAGAATTTGAGGGGAGAACAACTAACATTTTCGGCCATTGGTTGTAGAGGAGGCGGCTTGTAACGTTTGCGATTTTTCGTTGCCGAAAAACCGAAATGTTAGGTTTAAAGAAGAAGAAAAGGTAGAAGAAAAGAGAAAAAAAATAGAAGAAGAACAGAAAAGAACAACAGAATATCAGAATCTCACAATTCGCAGCGGAACAACATATAATACATAAATGAATAATCTTTAAACAAAGAAATATATCAGTTATTACATTACATTACATTACATTTCATTACATCATCAGAGTGTACAACAACAAACAACATCAACAGAAAGAATACTATATACAAGTAATACGCCATGCCATCCAGCTTGCCTCCAGCAACTCCTGAATATCCTGATAAACCCTAACTCTTGACTGCCGTGTGGAAATTGGTGGGCACCCAGAGTTTAGGAAGGAAAACAATAAACTCCGAGTCAGTCATGTGACTGGTGTGAGAACTAAAACAGTTTATTTATCTTTAAAATCAAAATAGAGGAATATTTTTAAAGTCAATTCATAATGCTTTTAAAAATGAGACTACCATAAGGCCTCCCGCACACACACACAATGCAAATGCAGAATCGGAGGAGATTTCTCCTTATGATAGTCAAAGATGCTTGATACGCATTAAAAGAGACATTTGATATTATTACTAGTGCATAGTGTATAAAACATTTCGAAAGTAAAGATATAAATCTTAGCCAGCATAGGCATTCCGCACTTATGCCTACTATAGCTACCATGTTCAATAGCAGGTTACCGCCACATTCCATGGCAGGTTATACAACTAAAACCGTACAAGATCGTATTGTTTCTTTGGATTTCCAACAAATGGTCAGGCCAAGGAACTTCCCATTGCCACATGGAAACGCCTCTGGAATGACGTCCCGAGAACCAAACCGGATCTCTGCCAACACAAGGCCGGGTTACCCCTAACTGGGTAACTACTAACACGAATATGTCATCCCCCGATCGTAACCGATCTATCCGAGGATCCTCGATTTCCAACAACCACAAAATTTGCAGCAACAACATAGGTTAAATATCTGGGCTCCATACCATGATACCACCTCTATCCAGAAGGAATGACATACACTAAAGGGGTGCTACCCCCTAATAACCTTGCTGCATCCTTCCTGTTTTGACCATTTCCGGGGTGTGAGGTCCGATGAAGTCTCGTTCACAAAGCCACACTTTATACAAAAGCCGTGCTTTGGGTCAACCAAATGATCATAGAAATGATCACAAAGATAAACGATCAAACAAATGATCATATCACAAATGATCAAACAATGATCATTTCACAGCAACACTCAGCATGCCACACTACCAAATTGGGAGTATATCACTAATAACCTTCAACTATATAACCTCTAAGCTCGTACGTCTCAGAGAAGGGTGTTAAGCTAAGAGAGTAAATTCTCCGCCACCAACAGAAATATATTTGAAAGAAATCAGCTTTATATCTCAATTTGTAATGTCAGACATACAATCAATACAAGTCTGTTCCGGGCTCGAACAGAACTGAAGGCACTTCCAAAGAAGTCCTTGCATTCCGGATATTCACTAATCACGACCGGACTTCCCGTCACTAAGGGTGATAAAACCTCTATATCGGAGATCAGCCGATGTAGAGTAACTCGACAGTAATCCTTCCATTTTCACAAATATCCGGTTTTCAACACCGGTCATCAAATGCAATCCATTACGACGTATCACATATTCGGAATGGGTTATACGACCCTAAGGTCCTTTCCCGGCTAATCCGAATAGTGAGCGCTTATTCAAAAATAAGTGTGGCATTCAAATTCAAACAATTCACAACAAATACCTATTTAAAGGTAAATATTGATAGTCGGATTATTTAACTATCAATAAGCATGCTCAACATCACCAGATTCCAAATAATTTCCCAAATTATTTACTTTCCAAAAATATCTTTACTAGATATAAAATTTCCCACACTTCAAACATTTGAAAACTAATTTTCAAATCACTTTTCAATCCTTTACCATTTTTGAAAACAAATTTCAATCATTTTCCTTTCTCGAAAATACTTTTATTTCAAAATGGTTTATTTAAACCAATTAAATAAATCCTTAACGATTTACTATATTTTTACGCTCCAAATCCGTAAATTAATTCCCATAATTTCAAAAATAAATCAACGTTTATTTTTAAACTGATTCCCCTTTATTTTATAAATTCCATAGTGAATTTATAGTCCCAAAATATCTATGATGTACGATTTTCAATCGATTTTCAATATTCACTTTCAATTTATCCTACAAGGATAAATTCTAAAACGTTCATTTCACATTGGAAAAATATTTCCATACTTATTAAATAATAAGTACATCACAAATCTATTTATTTTCAACATTTGAAAATATTCGATATACTTAAATCAAAATTTAGTATATATTTCATTCCTTAAGGAAATCATTCTCTTAACACATTTATTTGGGTCAAAAACGAATGTTGTGTAAAACATCGTTACGACGACCCAAAATCACTAGTATAAGGATTCAAAGTTTAAATAGATATATAAATCCCAATACTATACAAAACATTTCCTTTCGGAAACCATTTACTATAACAACAGTGTTATAGTCCACCATTTCCTTCTTTCTCGAAAACGTCTATTTCAACAATAAATGTTGAAATCTATGGTTTCGATTCATAATACATTTTAAAACATCTTTAAAATAATTAACTTCATTCTATAATATTCCTTTTGCCAAACATGACTATTTCATTCAATAATGTATTCACTGTCCAAAATCGTGAATATATTTCCTTTAATAAACTTCACTGTTCAATTTGTCAAATTAAATTGATTTCGAATTTATAAACAATGTTTATAAATTCCATTTCTATTTATAAGCTTCAATTTATAAATCTCATTATTAACAAATTCCATTTATATCTCATTTAAATGCCAAAATCCGATTTATAAGATAATTACTTATAAATCTTATATTTTACAAAATCTATTCATTTTATATATTCATATTTCATAAATTTATAAATCTCAATTCACTTATGAAATCCATTTTTATTTCACTTTATTACTTATAAAAACTCATTTTATAATTCCAGTATTTTTAATTTATAACTATCAATTTTATAAATCTTTTATATAAACCGTTTATAATAATTCAAAATTCCCAGTTAAACCATTTTATAAATTAATCACTATTTATTTCAAAAATCTTAATTTGGTTATATTTTACAAAAATCATAACTTTTATAACATTAAACTTATAACGTTAATTTATTTAAAATAAACCAATTCAAAATTTTAATAAAACATATACTTTCAAAAATCACTTTAAAAATTCCTTTAAAAACCAAAATCATTATTTTAAAACTTCAAAAATGGATCCGATGATGCAGCAGCACCAAATAGTCAATCACGACATCCAAATATCATATATCGATATGATAATCAACAAATATCACAATATCTGTAAATAAATCAATATAGTTGAGGAATCCAGTTGGATCCCTCCAACCTGTTTCCCTGCATCCAAAGATGTTAGCACAATACCAATTCCGTTCCAGTTGGGATTATCGCGGTATATGGGATTTATAAAATATTATCCGCTTAATAGACGGCGCAATAGAGTCTCATCTGCTATATAATGCGGGAAATCAATAACTGCAATATATACATATGCCAATATATATATATATATATATTGCTATTATATATAATACCAATTTCACTGTTTATGAAATATTCGCGGTGTATGTTTTTAATAAATAACATCCGCTTATTAACGGCGCATAATGTCTATTTTAACAATCAATGGATAACAATCATCATTCAAACATGCATTCAAAAATTTTAAATATAATTATTTAAAATTAAAATCAAAACCGATTCGATTGAGTGAGAAGTTCTCACCTTGATTTCAATTTCGTTTTAGCGATTTATTTCGAATAAAATTAAACGGACGTTTAATTTAACCCGAAATTTTCACTAACTCCAAACGACTCCAATCCAATTCCATAGCGTAGTGCTCGTCCATACGATTCCAATGCAACTGGTTTCGCGCGTTTTCGACCTCGTATGAAAAAGTTACGCTTGTTTAAAGTTTACACGAACTTAAATATAAATAAATTACAATTTTCTTTATTTTTTTTATACCCTCAACCAATCTGGGCCGTTGGATCATGCTTCTCCCACATCAGGCCGTACCCCTCTTCCTTCCTTCATCACGTTTCCTTCTACAGGTCAATACGCGTGAAAACAAACCCATCAAGGCCGAACTAGGGTTTAGAACCACGGCCTCCACGAGCATCGAAAGTTCATCAAACCACCACCATACGAACCACCATTCGAAGCTCCACCTTCACCATCAATGGCCCGAAGCTCGTCCTTCAATATTGCCTCGAAATGCGTGCCAAACACGCGGCCTTTACATGCAATTTGTCGTTGATTCTTGACTTCGATTTCGAACAGAAGCTCTCGACGAGCTCTACAACTTTCATGTTGAAAGTTTCTCCTAATTGTTGATGGATTGAGATAAAATTGAGGAAGAAAACGATGAATTCCTGGCCGTGCATCAGGTCGGAGGCGGCTGCTGAAGAAAATAAAACCCTAGCCTTTTTTTCTTTGCAAATAATGAATTTTTAGGGGCTTATATAGAAAAATTCTCAAACACTATTCATCCCGGTTTTTCCGAACTCCAAACGAAGCGTGCCGGTTGGCGCTTCTAAGGTTTACCCCACGTTCCGAACACAATGGAACATGTTTCGGAGGCTAATTCGGTCATCTGTGCGAGTTATGCCAATAAACGTTCGATTTAAAATTAAACCGATTAAACGATTTTCTAGGCGTTTTAGCTTGCACCGGTCAAACGGTAAATCCAATTGACACGAAATTTGAAACCATACAATAATATCACATTACGGATCCGATGAAACTGGTTTCGTTGAAATCCGAGACTGTTTGAAAAATGACTATTTTAACTCGCCAAATTAATATTAAAACAATTTCGATGCGTTTCAAGCTGCCACGGTCAAACGACAATTCCGTTTGCTACGAAATTTGAAATCTGATAATAACTAATTATTACGGATCCAATGGAACTAGTTTCGTCCAATTCTGAGACTGTTCAAAAATTGGCTAATTTCACTAGTCGATTAAATATTAAAATATTCAATTTTCACAATTTAACTTTTAATTCGATTTTAAAAGTTCTAAAATATCATTCTAACTCCAACATGATTAAATAAAATTTTACAAATCATTTTCAATCATATTTAACCCAAATTATCAATTATTTCTGTATTTTCACATATTAAATTATCGATTTAATTATTCAATTAAATCCAATATTCGAAAATAAATTATTCGACTTATGAATTTCACTTATTAATATTTAAAATTAATTAAATATTCAAATTTTAATTAATAGAAATTCTGGGTCGTTACAGACTTCCCCCTTAAAAGAATTTCGTCCTCGAAATTACCAAGTAAGAAAATTTACGGAATCAATTAACTTTCCAAAACAAATTTAAACTTCTTACCATACTTTACTAAGTTTTCAAATCATACTTAGTTATCTTTTCAAAACCAATTACATCCTTTAACTTCCAATTCCAAAATCAAAGTTATAGTTTTCACAAATTTTCCCAAAATTTCCAAAAATATTCTGACGCCTTAAATTTTCGGAAAAATTCGCCATAGTCTCCTTTGCGCGGCTCGATCCGAAAAAAAAAATGACAGTATATATATCACAAATATAAATCTCATCAAGTGATGAGGCATCCCGCAGGGAAAAAAGTGTAAAAGTACGATATTTAATCCGAGATATGTACCTTATTTATTTTATTAGCGAGCATATACGGCTAATATAGAGCGAAAGCGAGCTCCAAATGCGAAGCAAGCGCAATCCGCACCTACTAAACACTCAACAAACAACATGAGAACATGTATATATGAAAATAATCTCAATATACAACATATAGCAACATCTATATATGCCAATATAGCAAATGCAACTAAAGCAACAAATGCAAACATCAACCAACTATCATTCATAACCAAATCAATATTCATTCATATTCTCATTAATATTCAATGAATTGGTTTTCAATTTAAATCACATTTGATTCATTTACATTGGATTTTACTAACATTCATTCTTATTAAATTTTAATTAGTTTGCATCCACTAATTAAATCAAATTCACATTCAATTCTATTCAAATTTATTTACTTCTAATTTGAATTCAATTACATAGTTTGCAGTTTCGCTAATTCAATTTCATTAATACTTAATGAATTATATACAATCAATCCACAATCAAATAACAACCAATGTTTATTCAATACAACCAAATTTATTCACTTTACATTCAATTTGGTTCAACACTTTTAATTCCAATTGGATCATATTAAATTGACTTTCATTCAACTTATTCAACTTCCAATAACACTAGCTTTTAATGAATTAACATTTTCATCCATTATCCCATATCAATTTTATTTACATTCAATTGATTTACATTCAATTTATTAGTTCAATTCAATTGCTAATTCCTTTAACAATATAAAGTTGAATTTCATTTATATAACTCAAGTTCACATTCATAACTTCATTTCATTAATTCACTTATTAATTTACTTCGATACCAAAATTCAACTTCATTCAACATCACTTAAGTTATATTTCATTCCAAACACCTTTTGTTTAATTTAACTTAAGTTTTCACTTATAAATCCAATTCAAATTCCAATCTATTTAACCTTTTACCAAAGCTAAATTTATTAACTCCTATCATAAGTTCAAAACTTATGTCACTTATATTCATCATCTTATAAGTTATACAACTTATATTCAACAATTACTACTTGGATTTTATTGATTTACTTATACTTCCTTTAATTTAACTTCATCCTTTAAGTTAAATTTATTCTATCGAAATTCAATTTGTATAAGTTATCAACTCATTTATCATTTCCATAATATTTAAATAGGATTTCCAGAGTCCTTTCAATCTTTCAAAACCATTTTTTTGAAATCAATTCAATTATCTTTTGAATTTCAAAACCCAAACTCAAAATTTTTCAAACAACTTCTATTTAAAACAATTTGGCAGCAATTTCTCTTTTGGAAACCCGAAAATGAATTCTAATGATGTGGCCATCATCATCAGGATTATTTTCCAGCGACCGAAAAGAGTTTAGAGCTTTAATTTTTTCTCCAAAACAATTTTCCAAATTATCAAATCCTTTCAAAACACTTCTCTGGAATTTTATTTTCAAATTATAAATCACATTTATAAATCTTTTACTTATATAATTTCACTTCTTATATATAAGATTATTTCACAAGTGTAAATTATTTTAATTATAGTTCCATACTTATAATTCATTTGCTTATACCATTCATTCTTTTACAGCTGTTGTTTTAATTTAACTTATTCAACAACCAAACAATCAATTCATATACACTTTAATATTTCTGAAAAAAATTATTCCTTTATATATAAAATATAATCAAGGTAAAATTATTTCATTTACCCTATTTAAAACGATATCGTGTCAATTTGTTCTGTACAAGTGTTTAGAGATCCCTATCAACAACGTTAATTACTCGTGTTGACCAAAATCCATATACCACTCAACAAACCAATCATCACAGTATAAAACAATTTACATTCACTAAAAAATACGCGCTCGTATCTATTATTACACTCAAACTCATTCTAGAGTACTACTGACTCTATCTCTAATGAGAAATACCCAACAGAGCCATGGTTGTCGCTTAACCATAAGCTCTGATACCAAATGTAACGTTTGCGATTTTTCGTTGCCGAAAAACCGAAATGTTAGGTTTAAAGAAGAAGAAAAGGTAGAAGAAAAGAGAAAAAAATAGAAGAAGAACAGAAAAGAACAACAGAATATCAGAATCTCACAATTCGCAGCGGAACAACATATAATACATAAATGAATAATCTTTAAACAAAGAACTATATCAGTTATTACATTACATTACATTTCATTACATCATCAGAGTGTACAACAACAAACAACATCAACAGAAAGAATACTATATACAAGTAATACGCCATACCATCCAGCTTGCCTCCAGCAACTCCTGAATATCCTGATAAACCCTAACTCTTGACTGCCCGTGTGGAAATTGGTGGGCACCCAGAGTTTAGGTAGGAAAACAATAAACTCCGAGTCAGTCATGTGACTGGTGTGAGAACTAAAATAGTTTGTTTATCTTTAAAATCAAAATAAAGGAATATTTTTAAAGTCAATTCGCAATGCTTTTAAAAATGAGACTACCATAAGGCCTCCCGCACACACACACAATGCAAATGCAGAATCGGAGGAGATTTCTCCTTATGATAGTCAAAGATGCTTGATACGCATTAAAAGAGACATTTGATATTATTACTAGTGCATAGTGTATAAAACATTTCGAAAGTAAAGATATAAATCTTAGCCAGCATAGGCATTCCGCACTTATGCCTACTATAGCTACCATGTTCAATGGCAGGTTACCGCCACATTCCATGGAAGGTTATACAACTAAAACCGTGCAAGATCGTATTGTTTCTTTGGATTTCCAACAAATTGTCAGGCCAAGGAACTTCCCATTTCCACATGGAAACGCCTCTGGAATGACGTCCCGAGAACCAAACCGGATCTCTGCCAGCACAAGGCCGGGTTACCCCTAACTGGGTAACTGCTGACACGAATATGTCATCCCCCGATCGTAACCGATCTATCCAAGGATCCTCGATTTCCAACAACCACAAAATTTGCAGCAACAACATAGGTTAAATATCTGGGCTCCATACCATGATACCACCTCTATCCAGAAGGAATGACATACACTAAAGGGGTGCTACCCCCTAATAACCTTGCTGCATCCTTCCTGTTTTGACCATTTCCGGGGTGTGAGGTCCGACGAAGTCTCGTCCACAAAGCCACACTTTATACAAAAGCCGTGCTTTGGGTCAACCAAATGATCATAGAAATGATCACAAAGATAAACGATCAAACAAATGATCATATCACAAATGATCAAACAATGATCATTTCACAGCAACACTCAGCATGCCACACTACCAAATTGGGAGTATGTCACTAATAACCTTCAACTATATAACCTCTAAGCTCGTACGTCTCAGAGAAGGGTGTTAAGCTAAGAGAATAAATTTTCCGCCACCAACAGAAATATATTTGAAAGAAATCAGCTTTATATCTCAATTTGTAATGTCAGACATACAATCAATACAAGTCTATTCCGGGCTCGAACAGAACCGAAGGCACTTCCAAAGAAGTCCTTGCATTCCAGATATTCACTAATCACGACTGGACTTCCCGTCACTAAGGGTGATAAAACCTCTATATCGAAGATCAGCCGATGTAGAGTAACTCGACGGTAATCCTTCCGTTTTCACAAATATCCGGTCTTCAAGACCGGTCATCAAATGCGATCCATTACGACGTATCATATATTCAGAATGGGTTATAGACCCCAAGGTCCTTTCCCGGCTAACCCGAATAGTGAGCGCTTATTCAAAAATAAGTGTGGCATTCAAATTCAAACAATTCACAACAAATACCTATTTAAAGGTAAATATTGATAGTCGGATTATTTAACTATCAATAGGCATGCTCAACATCACCAGATTCCAAATAATTTCCCAAATTATTTACTTTCCAAAATATCTTTACTAGATATAAAATTTCCCACACTTCAAACATTTGAAAACTAATTTTCAAATCACTTTTCAATCCTTTACCATTTTTGAAAACAAATTTCAATCATTTTCCTTTCTCGGAAATACTTTCATTTCAAAATGGTTTATTTAAACCAATTAAATAAATCCTTAACGATTTATTATATTTTTACGTTCCAAATCCGTAAATTAATTTCCATAATTTCAAAAATAAATCAACGTTTATTTTTAAACTGATTCCCCTTTCTTTTATAAATTCCATAGTGAATTTATAATCCCAAAATATCTATGATGTACGATTTTCAATCGATTTTCAATATTCACTTTCAATTTATCCTACAAGGATAAATTCTAAAACGTTCATTTCACATTGGAAAAATATTTCCATACTTATTAAATAATAAGTACATCACAAATCTATTTATTTTCAACATTTGAAAATATTCGATATACTTAAATCAAAATTTAGTATATATTTCATTCCTTAAGTGTTATCCCATTTTTGGTCAAAACTGGAATATCAATGTTGTGTGCATTTCCACCACGACCGAACCAAGAAGAAGCAGCCAGCAAGCGTATATAAGTCTGGGATTTCACTCATGATTCAAGTATAAAAGTCCATTCGGTATCAAAGGTTTAAAGTTTCATTCGGCAATGTAGAGCGAAATTTCATTTGGCATTCAAGATGCCTTGGTTCATCCGGCATTCCCAATACAAGAGCTCATTTGGCACTCCCAAATATAGAAGTTCATTTGGCACTCCACCTACTACACACCACCGATCCAGGAGGAAGGCACCACCGGTCCAAAAGCTTCTCCATCTTCCACCGAACCAGACCTTAGCCACCACCGAACCAAAGTACACGAGCCCTTGCCGAACCACCATACTCCTACCACCGGACCAAAGCCCTACCGGTCCAACACCACTCCCTACATAGCTGAGCCAAGCCCATCCACTCACCACCGGATACACCTTCACCGAACCAACGTCCCACCGGACCAACTCCACTTCCATGAACTACCAAACCAAGCCCTTGCCGAACCAAAGTTGCCAGTCCAGATTGCATCAGCCCAGGCCCACCAGCAGCTATATACATCCAAGACCCCTGCCCCCAACCTCACTCTATAAATAGAGGGGCAGGGGTACAACAATGGCAGACAAGTTTAAGAGCTCAAGCACGGATAGAACTTTCAAACAACATTCAATTACTTGTAACCAAAGCTTTGTACTTGTAATCTGAAGAGAAAAAGGAGAATAACATATAAAGTGGATGTAGGCACGTTCTGGCCGAACCACTATAAATCTGTGTGTCTTTTACAGTTTAGTCCCTGCTTTTTACATATTTGCATAAATCACCCAAATCGCTAAGAACAACATATAATCAACTAAATCGTACGACTTTGAGGTGTTTGCCCATTTTTTACGCAAACATTAAGGAAATCATTCTCTTAACACATTTATTTGGGTCAAAAACGAATGTTGTGTAAAACATCGTTACGACGACCCAAAATCACTAGTATAAGGATTCGAAGTTTAAATAGATATATAAATCCCAATACTATACAAAACATTTCCTTTCGGAAACCATTTACTATAACAATAGTGTTATAGTCCACCATTTCCTTCTTTCTCGAAAACGTCTATTTCAACAATAAATGTTGAAATCTATGGTTTCGATTCATAATACATTTTAAAACATCTTTAAAATAATTAACTTCATTCTATAACATTCCTTTTGCCAAACATGACTATTTCATTCAATAATGTATTCACTGTCCAAAATCGTGAATATATTTCCTTTAATAAACTTCACTGTTCAATTTGTCAAATTAAATTGATTTCGAATTTATAAACAATGTTTATAAATTCCATTTCTATTTATAAGCTTCGATTTATAAATCTCATTATTAACAAATTCCATTTATATCTCATTTAAATGCCAAAATCCGATTTATAAGATAATTACTTATAAATCTTATATTTTACAAAATCTATTCATTTTATATATTCATATTTCATAAATTTATAAATCTCAATTCACTTATGAAATCCATTTTTATTTCACTTTATTACTTATAAAAACTCGTTTTATAATTCGAGTATTTTTAATTTATAAATATCAATTTTATAAATCTTTTATATAAACCGTTTATAATAATTCAAAATTCCCAATTAAACCATTTTATAAATTAATCACTATTTATTTCAAAAATCTTAATTTGGTTATATTTTACAAAAATCATTACTTTTATAACATTAAACTTATAACGTTAATTTATTTATAAACCAATTCAAAATTTTAATAAAACATATACTTTCAAAAATCACTTTAAAAATTCCTTTAAAAACCAAAATCATTATTTTAAAACTTCAAAAATGGATCCGATGATGCAGCAGCACCAAATAGTCAATCACGATATCCAAATATCATATATCGATATGATAATCAACAAATATCACAATATCTGTAAATAAATCAATATAGTTGAGGAATCCAGTTGGATCCTTCCAACCTGTTTTCCTGCATCCAAAGATGTTAGCACAATACCAATTCCGTTCCAGTACGGGATTATCGCGGTATATAGGATTTATAAAATATTATCCACTTAATAGACGGCGCAATAGGGTCTCATCCGCTATATAATGCGGGAAATCAACAACTGCAATATATACATATGCCAATATATATATATATATATATATATATTGCTATTATATATAATACCAATTTCACTGTTTATGAAATATTCGCGGTATATGTTTTTAATAAATAACATCCTCTTATTAACGACGCATAATGTCTATTTTAACAATCAATGGATAACAATCATCATTCAAACATGCATTCAAAAATTTTAAATATAACTATTTAAAATTAAAATCGAAACCGATTCGATTGAGTGAGAAGTTCTCACCTTGATTTCAATTTCGTTTTAGCGATTTATTTCGAATAAAATTAAACGGACGTTTAATTTTACCCGAAATTTTCACTAACTCCAAACGACTCCAATCCAATTCCATATCGTAGTGCTCGTCCATACGATTCCAACGCAACTGGTTTCGCGTTTTCGACCTCGTATGAAAAAGTTACGCTTGTTTAAAGTTTACACGAACTTAAATATAAATAAATTACAATTTTCTTTATTTTTTTTATACCCTCAACCAATCTGGGCCGTTGGATCATGCTTCTCCCACATCAGGTCGTACCCCTCTTCCTTCCTTCATCACGTTTCCTTCTATAGGTCAATACGCGTGAAAACAAACCCACCAAGGCCGAACTAGGGTTTAGAACCACGGCCTCCACGAGCATCGAAAGTTCATCAAACCACCACCATACGAACCACCATTCGAAGCTCCACCTTCATCATCAATGGCCTGAAGCTCGGCCTACAATATTTCCTCAAAATGCATGCCGAACGTGCGGCCTTTACATGCAATTTGCTGTTGATTCTTGACTTCGATTTCGATCATAACCGTTGAGATTGAAGCTCTCGACGAGCTCTACAACTTTCATGTTGAAAGTTTCTCCTAATTGTTGATGGATTGAGATAAAATTGAGGATGAAAACGATGAATTCCTGGCCGTGCATCAGGTTGGAGGCGGCGGCTGAAGAAAATAAAACCCTAGCCTTTTTTTCTTTGCAAATAATGAATTTTTAGGGGCTTATATAGAAAAATTCTCAAACACTATTCATCCCGGATTTTCCGAACTCCAAACGAAGCGTGCCGGTTGGCGTTTCTAAGGTTTACCCCGCATTCCGAACACAATGGAACATGTTTCGGAGGCTAATTCGGTCATTTGTGCGAGTTATGGCAATAAACGTTCGATTTAAAATTAAACCGATTAAACGATTTTCTAGGCGTTTTAGCTTGCACCGGACAAACGGTAAATCCAATTGACACGAAATTTGAAACCATACAATAATATCACATTACGGATCCGATGAAACTGGTTTCGTCGAAATCCGAGACTGTTTGAAAAATGACTATTTTAACTCGCCAAATTAATATTAAAACAATTTCGATGCGTTTCTAGCTGCCACGGTCAAACGACAACTCCGTTTGCTACGAAATTTGAAATCTGATAATAACTAATTATTACGGATCCAATGGAATAGGTTTCGTCCAATTCTGAGACTGTTCAAAAATTGGCTAATTTCACTAGTCGATTAAATATTAAAATATTCATTTTTCACAATTTAACTTTTAATTCGATTTTAAAAGTTCTAAAATATCATTCTAACTCCAACATGATTAAATAAAATTTTACAAATCATTTTCAATCATATTTAACCCAAATTTTCAATTATTTCTGTATTTTCACATATTAAATTATCGATTTAATTATTCAATTAAATCCAATATTCGAAAATAAATTATTCGACTTATAAATTTCACTCATTAATATTTAAAATTAATTAAATATTCGAATTTTAATTAATAGAAATTCTGTGTCGTTACACGGCTGGCTCCAAAACCCTAGCTATTTTTTTTTGTTTGTGAATAAAGGGGTCTATTTATAGAAATTTATCGAAACACTATTCATCCCGGGTTTTCCAAACTCCGATTTACGCGCGGTGACTGGCATTTCTAGGGTTTATCCCGCGTTCCAGACACAATGGAATAGCTTTCGGAGGCTAATTCGATCGTATGTGCGAGTTACGGCAATAAACGATCAATTTTAAATTAAACCGATTAAACGATTTTCTAGGCGTTTTGGCTTGCCCTGGACAAACGGTAAATCCGATTGACACGAAATTTGAAACCTTACAATAATATGATGTTACGGATCCGATGAAACTGGTTTTGTCGAAATCCGAGACTGTTTTAAAAATGGCTATTTTAACTCGTCAATTAAATATTAAAACAATTTCGATGCGTTTCGAACTGCCACGGTCAAACGAAAACTCCAATTGCTATGAAAATTGAAATCCGATAATAAAAAAATATTACGGATCCAATGGAACTAGTTTCGTCCAATTCTGAGACTGTTCGAAAATTGGCTATTTTTCAGTCGATAATTAAATATTAAAATATTCAATTTTTACAAATTTACTTTTAATTCGATTTTAAAAGTTCTATAACCTCATTCTAACTTTAATATGATAAAATAAAAATTTTCAAATCATTTTTAATCATATTAAACCCGTTATTCAATCATCCAATAAATTCCAATTTTAAAATCTTATTAACTCCATTATAATCCCGATATAACTTACATTCACTTTGGAAACCAATTTGAATCATATTAAATCAAATTTCAATTATTCACTCTATTTTCATATATTAAATTTCAATATCAAATTAATCATATCAAATTCGGAATTTAATTATTCAAACATTTGTAATATTAAATTTAACAAATTTGATTATTCTTAAATCATTATCTTTTGAAATATTCAAAAACGAACTTAAAAATTTAACCTTTGAAACGAATTATAATTATAGAACAACCATTTCCATTATACGGTTATTCAATTCCAATTATTAAATTATTCAATAAATTCCAAATATTAAATTTAAACAATTTCGGTTATCCAATAATTCATTATCTTTTGAAATATTGAAATTGAACTTTTAAGATTCAACTTTTAAAACCAATCCACAATTTAGAACGCTATTTTCATTTTACAGCTATTCAATTATTCAACAAGTTTTAAATATTTAATTTAAACAGTTTACCTGTTCAATATTCGATATTTGATTTGAATAGATTTTACTTATCAATCAATTACTCTATTATACCCAATGAATTCAACATTTATTATTATACTACAGTTAGAGATAATGCACTCAACTAATATATAAACTTTCATTTCAATTGCAATTGGTTCGCAAATTCAATTCGACTAACTAAATGAATAGGTAACTTAAATAATTATCACCGTTAACTTTTAATTACTTATAAGTTTATTATTTACAAACAAGTGTCACAATTACCTATACAATACAAATTCATTCAATTACCTTTGACTACATATTATTTCAATTGATTTGGGATTTCATTCAATTCATAAATAATTAACTTAAATAATATTTTGTTGCATTTCATTCTAGTTATTATTATTCCAAACGACTTACAATTTTTTTTCTAACACTAAATCACGAAATCTTATTAAATTTAGCTATTTTAATTATCGAAAATTTACGGGTCGTTACAAATCTTCTACTTTCACTTTGGATCAATTATGGAATCTTATTCCAACTTCTCTATTCGGTTTTCTCAAAATCAATTGGTTGAATCCCTCAATGAATGGTATGTTATTATGTGTCAATTACATACTATGTCTATAAATTCTCTCCGATGCTAATAAACTACCTTTATTATATGGAATAATTCGAAGTATGCTTCTTAACTTCCAGTGAGCTCTAAGTCATGTTACGAACTATATCGTGACATTGTTAACGTATAATAATGTTACATGATTCTCAACATTTGGAATCTTTCTCGGCTCAATCATAAATTTGCGCATTTGTTATATATATACACATTATTTTATTGCGGCACTATTCAAGTCAATGAATCAACTACAATCTTTTCTATTTGGAACTTTTCCAACTTGAAGAATCTTAACATAAATTTATTATGAACGTATTATATTTAATATCATTTATGAAGTTTGAGTTCTATTACTCCTTTAAAAGAAGTTCGTTCTTTCTATAAAAAATTCTCTGGTATTTCATAAATACACGAGAATTCCTCAAATAACCATTTGGTGATATTAATTTGTATTTGATATTTTCTTTATGTATTAAATACATAAACAAATCACGATATCATAGACAACATAACGTCGTACGATAATCTTATTACTAGTGCAGAAGGAATCCATCTTACATGTTCCGTATTAAACATTTTAATAAGGAGTCCATGCATATCGTTTGGGACATTCCCAACTTCTTTTATACTTGCTATAAAAGACATCGTTTATAAATCTGACATCGAGTATTTAAACAATTAAGGCCGATTTTAACACAGTTACAACGTTAAAATCAAAAGTGTTTTGTTTACTTACAGTTTAGAAATATCAGCGTACCTTTTTATGTTCTTTCTTATGAACGCACGCTTCCTCTGCATTTTAATGGATCATCAAACTATTTGATATTTCTATCAAAATATTTGTTCAATTATGATGCTTATAAACTGATACTTTCTATCATTTCTTGGACCATATTCAAGGACTCGCTAGCTCAATATCCCTCCCACTGACTTTGAGATATTTTGGTTATTATATGTAAACAACTTACTCTAAATTATTATTTAGAATTTTTGTTTCAATACGTGCATACCAAAACTTAAAGTCATACTCAACGATAATTTTATGAGTAAATCCGAATAAACTTGAGCACATAGAATAGTGAATTTATCACATTAACTTCAACAACTGAAATTTACAATAATATTCTTATCAATATAGCTAACTACATTCCAACAACACTTGTCTTTCTCATAAAATCATATTTGCGATCAATGGATCATATCTATTTGGATACAACTATCGAAATTGTATTTTGATAATGTACTTGGAATCTATTTTAGTCTGCACATCATACCATATTATATAGTCAAAACTCTTGATGGTTTAATTAAAAAATCGAGGATTGTATATTTTTGACATCGATAAAAAACTCGTAATTTCTCTTCAATGTGGGAGAATATTTATTAGACACTCTAATGCAATGTGTTCATTTAGGTTTGTTGATTTCATTTCAACGCATGCAATCCATTTTATCATTGGATCATATCCAATTCCATTTAATTATCAATAATTTCTCAAAGAAATTCCTTTAATATGAAATTGGTGTTACTTGAAATAACAATTATTTCTCAATGCAATGGAACGTGTATTCATAAACACTTTATGAATTTCCTTTTATTAAAAACCAATTTAGTTTACAAAACTTATATTCAAAACATAAATATGTCTCCAATGACTGTCCTTTCCAAAGTCCTTTTGGGGAGGTTCATATAAGATCCGTCATGAATAATTATTACATGCAGACTTTCGACTCACACAACCTACCAACTCCTTGACCTAGGATATGTTGGGGTTTCTTATAAACCTTTATTTTATATGATTTTGTAAACTATTATTTAGATGAAATATTATTAATCTTGAGTACAGCTCTTAAGTACATGCCTTTAAAGAAAGAAATTAACTCAACTTCACTCATAATTAATTGTACTATGTTCAACAAAGTTTGATTATTCCTTATCGATATACCATTATGTATCACATGAAGGAGTGACTTTTGAGATGAAATCTTTATTCATTTTTAGGTACATTTGGAACTCTTTTCGATATATTCACACATTTGATCAAATCGAATCATTTCTATCGCATGTTACATTATTTTCTTTTGTTTTATACTCCATGAATCCATCTTAGACCTACTACATATATATCAGATACACATGTCCATTTCGATCATAGCTCATCGGTGAATATGACGAAGTATATATAACCATTTTGCTACTAATAAACATACGATTACCTACATATATATATGTATCAATCCAAAGAGCTCATCAACTCTTATGATACTTCTACTAAATGGGTGCATGGCCATTAATTATTTGGGATATGATTAACCAGTATCACATGATTCATAATCATATAATAAAATTATTTCTCAAAATACGACTTAGTCTATAGTTCCAAAATAACTATAAATAGTATTAGATACTTTTATATTTTTCAATGCATCACTTTTGTTATAAAAACAAATACCACATTATAGTTTTTTATAATGAATATTCATAATATTCATATTGAAATATAGCTATATCTATCTTTTAGTCGATACTGAAAATAGTCATTATTTCATAATAATTTTTGGTACGTTTTACGAAAATAATTTTGGTAATGTGATGGAATCGTTAAGTGTTATATAATATGCTCTCACTATATCTACCATCACTATAATAGAATATTGAATATGGAGGTACATCATCCACTTAGTATAGACTATTTATTTCATATACTGCAACTAGTTTATAGTGGAGAGTTCTTCTATCAAATACCTTGAATTCAAAGAAATAAATCTCATAGAAAATAATTTTCTATACGAAAATACATTTTAGAGCAAAAATCATATTTCTTATTCTAATATTAAGTATCAATTATTATTACATTTCTCATTCTAATGTTTCATTATGAAGTAGAAGTGACTATTCATTCTCTTTATCCCGACTGTACCTTAAATCATAGCTACTCTTGTACATTCGTTTTCCTTTTTAAGTGGTCAACTATTAGTTTTCTTATTACAATATCACCGAACCATTTAAAAAAGCGCATTCGATTCTTCTCAATATCTAAGGACGTCAAATATGTTGCACTTTACATAAACTGATAAAATTGGCATTTTAGCAACCGAGTTCTTAAATTAATATTGTAGTTTTGGTCTAGTGTTACATTTAACACAATACGATCCTTTTGTAATCAATCAAATTGAATACTCAATCTAGACTAAGGTTTAATTGGTTTTTTGGATAAATTATTTCATCAAAATATTGTACATTATAAACTTTGATTGTTCACTATATAATATTTTTATGCGATTGTATATGGATCAAATATCCATAGCCTTGTATTGCTTTTAGTGTTCGAAACCCATAGAATACAATACACGGTCTTGATCAAATAAACACATAGGTAAGAAAATTACGAATGTAATAAGAAGTTGTAAAATTAGGCACTTGCATGGGTGTAGAAATGCTCACATGCAATAATCATTTATTCGTAAGTATATTTTATATTTCTATTTGTCAATTTTTAATTCAGTTTAATTGTATATCTTAATTGATAAACGTTTTATCAATCATTTTAAATGCACAAATTTATCGATGTAGATAATTATAACATTACATAACATATGTTCTTAGAATATTAGAAAGGTTAAATTTTATCGTTTCATTTTTCTATTAAGGCTCCCATTAGTCTTTTATGTTTCACTAAACCCTCGTTATACCCAAAGTGATTGAAACAACAACGATCACATAACATAACGTAGATTTGACGTTATCCAGTATTTACCACTATTTCACACAATATATGGAAAAACCATCTGTTGCGTGTCATAGCCCATGAAATCTTTATTCAGTTGAGATTTCATCCACGCCATTCAGACAACATTTTATTTGTTGTCCGATTGAAATTATCAAAAATTTCATTTTGGCTCCTTATCAAAATTTTGGTTCCCTTTCAATATTGCCTAGATTGTTTCATGACCGCATTCTTTTAGTTATTTCCCCTCTTTCTTTTGTTTCTAGTGGAAAAAAGGGCATTCGTTCCTTCAATTACTTTATTCGCCGTCTTCGCTTATCCCTCCTCCTAGTCATCGCCTACTGCCGACCATAGCCTCCCATCCCCTCGATGTTCTTTTGATAAACTTAGGGTTTCCTAATAAGAGCTGGCTCTTTCATCTTCATTCTAAAATTAGGGTTTCATGAAAGCCACTGCTTAAAAGTTAAGCTTCGAATCACCTTGCTCCCTTCCTTCGTTGTAGATTGCATGCTTTGATTTACTGACTATTGATGGTTGCTACTCCTTCTTGTCGAGTGTTCTTTGATTAATATTGGTATTATTTATGCCCCTTTCGATTTATATTGTTCTCGACTTCTAATCTATGGTCGATGATGTTTTGGGTTTATTATATATGAATTTATTTCCTAAATATGAAAATATATGATTCGATTTGAACTTTTCAAATTATTTTTCTCGTTTGTCGATTTATGTTTGAATGTTGTTGATGTTTTCTGATTCTGGAATTTCTGCTTTGGTTTCTGTTTACTAATTTGATTGCTATGTTGGACCTTTATTTTCATTATGTTGCCTGACCATGTGCTCTTGGCTTCTTGTCTGGGTTATTAGATTGCTATGTTGGACCTTACTAGCTAAGGCACCGTTAACTGGAACTGCCTTTTTAATGCAGTGCACTTCAACACTGAACATGTGTTGCATATATACATGTATGCATGTATGTATATGTGTGTGTGTTGCTCACTATAGTTATACTTGAACTTATGTGCTTATGCACTTTTATGTTCTTGTGCCTTTACTTCATGTTGTTCTATTTGATTACTTTCATGTGCTTTGGTTTCTTATATACATTTTCATGTGCACTTTCATGTGCTTGTCCTTTACTACATGTTCTGTTTACTAATTCGATGGTTTGAATTGGTTGTTGCTTACTATGTACGTATATACATGTATATACATATGTGTATATGTGTATATTATTTATGCCATCTTGGTTCATCCATGTATATACATGCATACATGTATGTGTTCTATGGTTTAGCTTTGTTCTATGGGTCAGCCTGAGGCTGATTCTTGTTCACATGTTGCATTGTTGTCTGCGCTTTTCTTTTACTTGGATTAGAACTTTGTAGTAAGTTTAACTATTGGTCGAGGTAAAGTTGTGCACTTTGATTCCAATATCATCCATGTATATACATTTATACATATGTATGTATATATGTGTGAATGTTGGTGGTTAGAATTTGTGGTTAGTTTTAATGTCTTGTTCAATTCTATAGCACTTGTTCAATTTGTCCCTGTTCAATTTATGGTACCTGTCAAGGCAGTGATATGAAATTATTAGTGATATGGACTTATGATTATTCAATTTTTGCCACTTGTTCAATTCCTAACATGTTTTAACCTATGAGTTCGGTTTAACTCTTTTATATGCTATTTATTTTGTTTCGTTACTTTGAAGCTCTGTTTGGTGGTGCTTTGATGGGGCTTGGCTTTGGTTTGATGGTGCACTGCCACTGTCATGTTTAAGGCAGTGTACACGGACACTTTTTGATCTTTCCTGGTTTACGTTGTTGAATTCTTGAAACCTGTTTTTGCTTTGAATTTCCATGTGTGTGTGTGTGTGTGTATATATATGCATGCTGTTAGTCCTTGAGATGATGGTTTTGATGACAACAACCTTAGAATAAGATTATAAAATATAAATACTAACATTATAGTTTAGAAATATATGTATATGCAGGATTTAACCATGCACGTACCAAGAATGAAGAGTGTACGGTATAGAGATTCAAGATATCAAGATTGAAGACTCATGAGTATCAAGAATATCAAGATTATCAAAAGTTCAAGATTTTAAGAATAAGTAATTTAATTAATAAGTAATTTAATTAGGAATTTTGTTAAAACTCCTAGAAAAGCACTGGCATCTTAAAATCCAATTTATTCGTGGAATGGAATTCACTTCGAGCCTGTTAAAGGGATGGAACTCTAAGTAGGATGGAACCTACAAAAAATATGGTGGAACATCGTTTTGTATCCACTAACCTTTTATTCAAAATGATTTTACAAAATTATATCTTGTTTTCAAAATGATTTCAAAACCTTCCTTTTAAAAGAATCAAAAACATCTATACTGATTTTAAATACTTTTAGCCTCAAAATAATCTTTAATTTCAAAATCAAATTATCCTTAGTTTTGAATTATCTTTAATAATAATTTTAACTTTTTAATATATATATACTTAGATTTAAATATAAAATTATAGTAAAATTTTATATATACCAAAATATCATTCTCCATATTTATTTATGTATTTTAACTATATTTAAGTATATTTATAAAAGTTTAAAATAGTTTTAATATAAGATAAAGGTTATTTTTTAAAGAAAAACAAACCACCAAAATTTCCTTTGGGATTTCGACATATCCAACTTACCCATGCCGACATAGTGTCAGTTGATTTCAAAAATTTGAATTTCAAAAGAAGTGTCTATTCGTCATATCCCTTCACGAATGGACATGGTCGTTATTCTTCTATAAATAGGGGCTGTTTTCAACGAATTTCTATTCATGTTTTTCTGTTTTTCACTCCTATTCTTCTTCCACATTTCTTTATACATATTCCTACCATTACTCTGCCGAAACCAACATTGAATCTAACTAGATCATTTCTGGTTTGTTTCTCTATCACTATCTCAACAAGATCCTCAGTGCTATTCAAAGTTATAGACTTCTTTGTAATAAATTTAGTGAGAAAAGGTGTGATTGTAGCCTTGGAAATCAATTAAGTGTAAAAGGTGTGATTGTAGCCTTGGAAATCAATCAAGTGTAATAGGTGTGATTGTAGCCTAGGAAATCAATTGGGTGAACTTGTTGTCCGTGAAATCAAGTATCTCTACCCAGAGGATTGTGAATCTGGAGGGTGTATCTCGTAGCCTTAAAATCGAGGGTGTAATTGTACGATTGCTTTTGAAAGAAAATTCGTACTTGTGTGCGGGACGGGATGTAGGGTAACTCTGAACCAGTATAAAATTCGGTGTGTTCTTTCCTTTACTGCTTTTATTTTATTTCTGCATCCGTGTTTGTTTCTGTGATCATATTTGTGTCAGAATATTGCATACATTTGTGTTCAAATTAACATAAACTCAAAGGATTTAGTAATTCCTTAAAACACTATTCACCCCCTCTAGTGCTTATCCTAGCCTTAAGATCCGTAATCCGCATTTCTAACATTTGGTATGAGGGCGAGGTTTTCAAAGTTTTCATAACCTGAATTTTGAAATTTTTTCAAAATGGCTACCAACACAGGTACTGGTAACACTACCAATACTAGTTCTATCATCCCTGTTACTAGTTATTTGTAGAAGGTCAGTATACTGTTAGACCACCACTTTTTAATGACAGTAATTATGCATATTGGGCATGTAGGATGAAAATATGTTTACAATCTGTAGGATTAGACACTTGGGATATCATACAGACTGAATATTCTGAACCCACAACTGATTTTGCACAGTGGACCGCTGAGCAAAAGACTGTTGCACCAAATAATTCTAAAGCAATGAATATTCTGTTTTGTTCACTTGATAGGAATGAATTTAATAGAGTGTCATTTTGTAAGTCTGCACATGAAATCTGGAAAACTTTGCAAGTTACTCACGAAGGAACAAGCAAAGTTAAACAGACCAAAATTTCCATGCTCACAAATTAGTTTTAATTATTTAAAATGAATTCTAACGAGTCTATTTCAGATATGTATAGTAGATTTCAGGATATTGTGCATTCTCTAATATCCTTGGGAAAGGAATTTTCGAAAGAAGATCAAGTCACAAAAATCTTAAATTCTCTTACTCCAGAATGGGACCAAAAGACACTTGCGATCGAAGAAGCAAATGACATCAGTACCTTAAAGATACAAGAATTAATTGGAAATCTAATGTCGTTTGAAGTTCAAATGATTGGGAGAAGAGAAAGCAAAGAATCTGAAAAGAAATCAATGACATTCAATGCATTGACCGATGGATCAGACTCAAATAGCGATAATGATGAAGAATAGCCTTTATGACCAAGAATTTTTGGAAATTCCTGAAATACAGAAAGATGAACAATCTCAAGACAAACAACAGTAAGAACTCTGGAAATCAGAATGTAGTGCCAAACAATATCAAATGTTTCAACTGTGATGAACCAGGCCATATCAAAAGAGACTGTCCGTATCCAGATAGGCAAAATCTTCCTATAAACAATGATTCCGTAAAGAAACGAAAACGTGTATTTACTGCTACTCTAGCTGACTTAGACTCATCCTCAAGCGATGATGATAAGAAGATAGATAATTTAAATATGTGTTTCACAGCAGTTCACGATTCCGACGAATTCAGAGAAACAGATTCAGAAAAAGGTTACATTTACAATACAATTGGTTGAAATTGCATGCTTAGATTTGGATGCTTCATTGCTTGATTGATTGATTTTGAATTGGTGTGTTGTTTGAATTTTTTTATTTTTTATTTTTTACTATTATTTCATTATTATTTTTATTATTGTTTTAATTTTAATTTTGATAGTATTATAATATTTTATAGAGTATACTATAATTTTGGAATTATTCTAGATATATATATATACATTAAAAATAATAAGTGTATATATATATATTAGAATACTTAGGAAAAATAAATTATAGAAATTCAAAGAAACATATCGACATGGTCCCCACTATGATGTCGATATGGGTATAGAATTTGAAATTCAAAATTCGAATTCAAATGGTTGAATTTCCCTCCACCTTTTCACTTCATTCAATTCTCTGAAAAGGCATCTTTTGACAAGAGAATATGTCCTTTGAGAATCTATTTATTCATAATCTTTTATCATATCTTTTCACTCTCATTTTCAAATTTAAACTCTCTCTTCAAACTTCAAGCTCTCTACTCTCTACTCTAATGGCTTCTTCAAACAACCCCTCCACCATGAGAATTTCCAAAAAGATAAAAGAGCAACTCTTCAATGATCCGGAGGCCATAAAAGCATTCATCAATTATGCTAACTATGGAAAAGTCCATCCCGAAAAGTTTGCTATATTTCAAGATTTCTCTTCTTATGAAATTGATTCTCTTTTTGCAAACAATCAAATTCTTAGTCTTGTTGATGCTTCTCAAAATGATTTTGTTTGTTATCCAAATCTTGTTAAAATTTTCTATGCAAATTTAAACCATGGATTTTATATTGAAAATGATGATGAGATTTGGAGTAGTGTCAAAGGCACTAGAATTGTATTGAATTGTGATCTTTTGGGTACCATTCTCAATTGCAAGAGTAAGGGAATGGATCTTTCTAGTTTTAAAATTGATGAAAATTGTCGTGAGACATTTCATCACATTTTCGAAGGAAATGATAATTTTGAATTCAAAAATCGAAACTTTCGACCAAAGGCTAGAATTGTTAATCTTCTTTTACAACATACTTTGACCCCAAGATAACGAAATTTTAAAAATCCTACTTCAAAAGTTTGCAAAGCTCTTTTTGCTATTTTTGGAAATTATGATATTAATTGGGCGCAAGTTATTTTGGATGAACTTCGTCCCAAAAATCTTGAAATGGGTGGAAATACTTCGTATCATGGAATCTGTCTCACTCGAATTTTTAACTATTTTAGAGTGGATTTCAAAGGAGAAGAATTTGTTTCAAGAAAGGTTTTTAATCACTCAAACATTTCTCTTATGAAAATTCCATTTGTTTTTCAACCTTATGAGACTCTTGCCGAAAAGGAAGAGCGTTTGGCTCATAAGGAGATGGAAGAGGAGGAAGAGGAAGAAGAAGGGGATGAAATGGAAATTGAAGAAGAAGGTGAAACATCTTTGGAAAGCATTGATTATCCTCCTAATCTAACCAACAAAATCCTTCTCAAGAACCAAAAGACCATTGTTGAGAATCAACGGATTCTTAAATGATCCGTTAGTAAGAAGTGGAAAAAATGTCATCCAAGATGAACAAGTTTATTTCCAAAGTCAACAAGAAGCTTGGATTATCTTCATCTTCGTCATCCTCTAACTAGTTCTACCTTTTCGTATCTCGTTGTATTTGTTTTAGTTTATTTTGATTTGAATGTTCATATAGTTTTAATGTTAAATCATTGTATTGATCTATTATGCAATGAAATTGAATTTCCTTTCTGTTATCTAGCTTATCTTATCTCCAGAATAAATGTTAGCATATTATATAAATACACACACACACACACACAAAATTATTAACAAAATCAAAATAAGCCATCAAAATTCTCTACACGATGTCGACATCCTCCCTATGGCCATGTCAACATGTACTGGTCAGAAATGAATTTTCATTTTGAATTTGAAATTTGAATAACTACCTTATGTCTATTCATTTCAAACGAATTTCTACACCTACAAATACCCATTCTTCCAGAGTTCGTCACTTAATTATTTCTTATCTACTTTGTCTCTCATTCTTTTCACAAACTCGAATATGGCTAATCCAATTCATAATTTATCGGAGAATCTTGAAGAAACTCTTAATTCTTTCAAGAATATTCTTTCGTTCATTCTTCGAAACCAGCGACACTTCAAGTTGAGTCTAATGTAGATGATCAAGGAGCAAGAAAGGTATTTCGATGCAATATGATGCACGATTTCGTCCCTGCATAAGGATGATAATGAAGCACATCCTCCAGTCTCTCTCGCCAATGATAATGAAAATTAGGATGCCGTTAAAGCAGACCCTATATTTGGAGAAGAAGGATGGGTGGAAGTTCCTCGTAATGTTTGACTTGATTGGTTTGTTTGATTTGAATTGATTGCTTTGATTTGATTTGATTTGGATTGATATTTGGTGTAAAAAACATGTATAAATATGCATTGACATTTATACGATCTTTAATTAAATGTCATGTCTATCGATATAATTATCTCTTAATCTATCTATTATATACTCCATTGTATAGTTTATTAGTGTAGGTACTTTAGTTCAAGAATGAGGGGGAGTTATATAGTTTGGAGATTATATAGTTTGGACTTAGTTTTTGTTGATGACAAAGGGGGAGGAATATAAAATAGGGTAGTTAGGCATAGATTAAGGGGGAGTTTATTAGTTTTAGGGGGAGTTATTAGGATAGAAGTAATATTTTATAAACAAATGTTATCATCATCAAAAAGGGAGAGATTGTTAGTCCTTGAGATGAAAGTTTTGATGACAACAACCTTAGAATAAGATTATAAAAATAAATACTAATATTATAGTTTAGAAATATATGTATATGTAGGATTTAACCATGTAGGTACCAAGAATGAAGACTGTATAATATAGAGATTCAAGATATCAAGATTGAAGACTCATGAGTATCAAGAATATGAAGATTATCAAAAATTCATGATTTCAAGAATAAGTAATTTAATTAGGAATTTTGGTAAAACTCCTAGAAAAGCACCGGCATCTTAAAATCTAATTTATTCGTAAAATGCAATCCACTTCTAGCCTGTTAAAGGGATGAAACCCTAAGTAGGATGGAACCTACGAAAAATCTAGTAGAACATCGTTTTGTATCCTCTAACCTTTTATTCAAAATGATTTTACAAAATTATATCTTGTTTTCAAAATGTTTTCAAAACCTTCCTTTTGAAAGAATCAAAAACTTCTATCCTGATTTTAAATACTTTTAGCCTCAAAATAATCTTTAATTTCAAAATCAAATTATCCTTAGTTTTGAATTATCTTTAACAATAATTTTAACTTTTTAATATATATATATATATATATACATACTTATATTTAAATATAAAATTATAGTAAAATTTTATATATACCAAAATTTTATTCTCCATATTTAGTTATGTATTTTAACTATATTTAAGTATATTTATAAAAATTTAAAATAGTTGTAATATAAGATAAAAGTTATTTTTTAAAGAAAAACAAACCACCAAAATTTCCTTTGGGATGTCGACATACCAAGTTACCCATGTCGACATGGTGTCAGTTGATTTCAAAAATTTGAATTTCAAAAGAAGTGTCCATTCGTCATATCCCTTAACAAATGGACATGGCTGTTGTTCGAATGGACATGGCTGTTGTTCTTCTATAAATATGGGCTGTTTTCGACGAATTTCTATTCATATTTTTCTGCTTTTCACTCCTCTTCTTCTTCCACATTTCTTTATACATATTCTTACCATTACTCTGCCGAAATCAACATTGAATCTAACTAGATCATTTCTGGTTTGATTCTCTATCACTATCTCAACAAGATCCTCAGTGCTATTCAGAGTTATAGACTTCTTTGTAATAAATATAATGAGAAAAGATGTGATTGTAACATTGGAAATCAATCAAGTTTAAAAGGTGTGATTGTAGCCTTGGAAATCAATCAAGTGTAAAAGGTGTGATTGTAGCCTAGGAAATTAATTCGGTGAACTTGTTGCCCGTGAAATCAAGTATCTGTACCCAAAGGATTATGAATCTGGAGGGTGTACCTCGTAGCCTTGAAATCGAGGGTGTAATTGTACAACTTCTTTTGAAAGGAAATCTGTAGTTGTGTGCGGGACTAGATGTAGGGTAACTCCGAACTAGTATGAAATCCGGTGTGTTTTTTCCTTTACTGCTTTTACTTTATTTCTACATCTGTGTTTGTTTTTGTGATCATATCTGTGTCTGAATATTGCATACATTTGTGTTCAAATTAACATAAACTCAAAAAGATTTAGTAATTCCTTAAAACACTATTCATCCCTGTGATAACCCAGATTTTGATCATTTGATAATTGGATAATTATCTGGATATGTATATAAATAAATTTGAATCTATAAATTTAAATTTTTGAGAATGATAATCTTGTAGGAAATTAACATATATATATATATATATATATAAATTTAGGCAAACTTTATAATATTAGAAAATTCAAATATACATACATATAAGTATATAAGTATATATATATATACATATATGTATATGTACAGTAATTAAGTGGCACTGTTTTGAATTCAATAATTTTTCAAAGGGTAATTAAAGTTAAATTCTATTTTAAAAAAATATAGAAACCAATTTTAAGAGCTATTTAAAATACACATCACATATGTAAATATAAAGTAAATAAATAAAAAAATATACAAAAGCTAAAGTTTTATTTTGATTTCTTAAAAGTGTTTGAAATTAAAATGGTTATAAATGTATACATATAAATGTTCTAGATTTTAAAATACATGTATGAGATTTATTTGTATTATAATTAGTTTTATAATATTTTCTTTAAAGATTAAACTTATATATATTCATACATAAGTATTTATTAATTAAGAAACTTAAATAAGTAAGTTTATATTAACATTTTAAATTAAATAAAAATTAACTAAAAATACATAAGAACATGTGTAACCACAGTAACACCTCTTAAAACATATGTAAGACAATTTAAGTACTTGAATGACAAACGTAAGTTTATCAAACATGTGGCATTATTTTTATTTTGATTTTAATAAATATTTTAAGAAGAAAACTAGTTTTTTCAAAAACATTTTTTCTTTGTTTTCTTTTCTTAGTTCAAAACCAGAAATTATTGCAAAACCTGAAGCTTGAATTCAAATTGCAAATCTGCAACTAAAAACCTGCATTCAAATAAAGTTCAACCTGCATTTCAAAGAACGAAGTTCAATTGCAATTTTAAAATCATCAGTTTCAACAACATTTTAAATTAAAAATTTGAGGCATGCAAAGAATTTTCATCAGCAAAGCATCAAAAGCATCAGATTGAGGCATGCAAGGATTTTCAAAATCAAAGGCTTTTTCAGATTTTAAATGTTCAAGAGCCTTGAATTTAAAAAAAAGAGAAAACTGCTCTGCCTTGTTCAAACAGGTGAGTAAATTCACTTTTTTAAAATTTAAGTAGTTAAATTTGATTGCATGCTATATAATTTGAAATGAATATATATTATAAAATTTGCTGTGAATGTGTATATGAATATATATGTGTGCATGCTGTTGAATATTTGTGTTCTCTGTTCTGTGATTCTAATCACCTGATTTTGATTCAAAAATCGGCATCTCTTGGCCTATTTGTTGTTTGGGCTTGGGAGTAAAACAAAACTTGTTTGTTTTAGCATAAATTAAAGTTTAAAATTTTATCTAAGTAAGAACAAATTTGGGATTGGTTCTGGAAATCATAAGCACAGGAATGCTTAAGCTAAGTCAAAAATTTAGTTTAGTAATGCAAGGATTCAGGATTATAAATTAAATCCCTAAACAAAATTAAGATTTTTAAAAGAAAAATTATAATTTTTAGTGTTAGAATTAGAGGGCAGTTCAATGTTGTCTGTATTTTGCTTTTGGGGTTAGCTCGGATGATCTCTATGATTGGATGAATTGAGTTTCCTCCTGAAGATGGGGGAATGATCAGCGAAGGTGGGAAAATTGGTAGGAAGTTGATCAGGAAACTGTGGATTTGGTGATTGGGGTTATGACGCCCCAACTCTATACCCACGCTAGCCAAGGACACTACAAGGTAATGCCGTCAACTAACACGGAGAATAAGGCTGGTTGGGAGCGACCATCTATAGCCTCGCTCTAACTATCTATTGAATACATCGACAATAATCATACCAAGCAGGTCGACATACCCAATGAATACTTAAAACAAAACCATAGGTGGTTGAAGGATCTATCAGAATAGAATATGACAACTCAAATGTAATATACATCACAGAACAGTAAATCATTATATACACATATATTGATACATAACAGAGTACACAAAATAATACATGTCAAGTGGTATATCAATCCACTGTATACAAACGATTCTAGATGAATACATCAGAGTTACTACAAAATAGGACTACACAAAAAGCTATGACAAAAAGAAGCTGGCAGAGTAGTCCATGCGGAAGCAAAATAGGCTAAGTCCAAATGCACCTAACCTGAAACATCTCGGTCTGACCCGAGTATAAAATACACGGGTCAGTCTAGCTAAACAAATCAGTTAAATAAACTGAACAACAATAAACCTGCAAGGCTACAAAGTATAACAAATATCTCTAAAGGAGATAGCACAATCATCTAACAAAAGACGAATCATATGATAACAAGCCTCATATCATCGGCAACATATAGAAACAAAGGATAAGAATATCCCAAAGCAAACCAAAAGGCAATAACAAATACCAATAAGGTATACAAGTTCCGCAAGGTAAACGCTACGCATCATGCGGCTCATAATGACCAACATCGTAGGGCGATACCTAGGGAATATACATATGAATGAAACATCAGAAAATTGCTCGAGCTCAGTACTGTATAAACAAGGATCCATGAGCCCGAAGACTCCAAACCCAATATCACCCATGCGACTCATAACGATCAACATCGGAAGCGATACTAAAGGGCAACCCAATATCACCCATGCGGCTCATAACGACCAACATCGGAAGCGATACTAAAGGGCAACAAACCCGAAGGCACATACCCGAAGGCAACAAACCGTAGTGGTGAAGGTCCGAAGGCCCAGTACTGGACACCACTAACTGGCGGAATGTGTCATAACTCTCAAAAAGGAATCTGAAAAGTGGTAACGTGAGTCCCATGACCACTCGTTCGCACTAAACGGTTTACTATCTGTTAGTTAATTTCACACTCAAAGTAGTACAAAGTTCACCTCATATCATCGGTAAACCAAACACAAAGGTCAAAACAATCAATCGAATAGGTCGGGGACTAATCGGAAAGATAAACGCACAGATTCATGGTCCGTGTTTTACCTAACCATTTAATCTCCCTTCCACTCCGCTCGAAGTGCGAAATTGTTTGTGCGTTTTAAATAGAATTTATAAATTGGAGAAACGAGCTTTTAAATGTGATTCGAGAGATTATTTTATAAAAACCCGTCGATGAAGTCAAGAATAAGTTATCAAAACCAAAGATGCAACCCTAAAACCAACTTCAATCGATAACATTTGGAATACCAATCAAAATATGCAAAAATAGGCAAAACAAGCAAAACAAGAGCAGTTCGGTCGACCGGATACAGGGCTCGGTCGGCCGGCCAGATGCAGGAAATAAAAAAAACTCGGGATAGCAGGTCGGTCGACCGGCTACAGGGCTCGGTCGGCCGAACTGCAGAAATTTGCAGTTTCTGCCCTTTTCCAACGAAATGCCAATTCTTCCAAAACGCGACCGTTCGAGCAATGGACCTAAGGAGCTTTAGCCAATAGATACCCCAGCTCCATTAGCTCTCCGATTCGCTACCAAAAACATGTTCCAATATCAAAGTTGGGATCTTTAAAGAATTGAACCCAAACACTAAAAATTTGGATATTCACCAATTCAATCCAAACCAAAAGCAAGTGCATATGAACAAGTGTCAGGAATTCATACCCAACATCTATGAAATCAAGAGAAGTAGATGTGAGCTCAAAACTCACCTTTTTCCAAAAACAAAGAAGATGGAGCTCAATAGCAAGGAGAAGACCAACCAAACTCTACTTCAACTCAACAAGCTTCAATCTAAGAATAAAACAAGTATTTCCTAATTTAGGTTTAGGAAATTTTCTGAAATTGAAGAAGAAAGAGTTGGAGAAGATGAAGAGGAGCTTACCTATGGCTTCTCTATGATTTTCAAGCAAGAATTTGGAGTTTGCAAATGGAATTAGGGCTTGCAATTTCTATTTCCTCTTCCCTTCTACCATTTTCAGTTTTAGCTTAAGAAATGAAAATGAAATGAAGATGAATGAAGAGAAGGGGTTGAGTTAGAGTATTAGTTAAGCTAGTGGGCTGAACCCAAACCCAAAACCCAATAGAAAAAGGGTCAAAATTTCACAAACTCCAAACATATCAAAGATTATACTCAAAAAGATCGCAAACGCCATTTTGGAACCAATGGAGGTAGTTTCGAGCTCCAATTCGGCCGTTTGCAAAAAGTAACATTTTGGACATAAATTCGACTAACGACGCTATATTTAAATAAAATATTTAAATATAAAATCGTTAAATATGCGGGTTGTTACAAATCTCCCCTCCTTACAAAATTGCGTCCCCGCAATTTCTAAAGACGATATTTGTAACAACAACATACATACAACATTCAAAAGAAAAAGGAAATAAGCTTGAGATGAAAAGACATACTCACCGTTCACAAGCTAAGATAGAAAACCCGGATAAGATCGCTCGATAAACTCTTTGGTTTCCCAAGTACAGTCATTGGGATTAGCGGACCATTGAACCTTAACGAGCGGCACGTCCTTGTTTCGAAGGCGTCGCACCTCCGTGTCAAGCACGCGAATAGGTTGCTGTACAATAGATAAGTCCGGCGAGATCTCAAGCTCTAACAAATCAGGAGAAGTAATAACAGAATCCGACTCCCGAAGACACTTCCGAAGTTGCGAGACGTGGAACACGTCATGAATGCCAGATAAATGAGCTGGAAGTGAAACTCTATAAGCCACAGGGCCAATACGTTCAGTAATAGAAAATGGTCCTATATAACGAGGAGCCAATTTTCCAGTCGTACTGAAACGCATAACCCCTTCCAAAGGAGAAACACGAACAAAAACAAGATCACCGATCGAGAACTCGAGAGGTTTCCTACGGCTATCCGCATAGGATTTCTGGCGACTCTGTGCCTCTTTCATTCTCAACCGGATGAGATCAATCTTCTCGAAAGAATTACGAACAAAATCTGGACCAAGAATAAGCTTCTATCCAGATTCCAACCAACAAGATGGTGATCGACATGGCCTTCCATATAAGGCTTCGAAAGGAGCCATACCGATACTAGATTGAAAACTATTGTTGTAGGAGAATTCTACAAGAGGTAGGTGATCCTCCCAACTTCCACCAAAATCAAAAATACAAATACGGAGAAGATCTTCCAAGATACGATTCACCCGTTCTGTCGTTCCATCAGACTGCGGATGATAAGCTGTAGAAAAATTAAGTTTCGTTCCCAAAGCTTGCTGAAGACTCTTCCAAAAATGACTCGTGAAAAAAGGATCACGATCACTCACAATAGAACTAGGAACACCGTGAAGTCTCACGATTTCCTTGACATATAACTTAGCCAAATGCGAAGCAGTCCTATTAGACTTAATAGGGACAAAATGAGCAGACTTAGTGAGGCGATCAACAATAACCCAAATACTAGAATGGCCTGATCTCGAACGAGGTAGGCCGTCAATCCATAGATATCTAATCCCATTTCCACAATGGAATCTCAAGAGGCTGAAGAAGACCAGAAGGACACTGATGTTCGGCCTTAAAACGCTGACAAGTTATGCAATTACTCACATAACTCGCCACATCGCGTTTCATGCCTTCCCAATAATAAAGGCGACGCATATCGGCATACGTCTTACTACTACCGGGATGAATAGTATACTTAGAACGGTGACAATCATCCAGAATGTCATGCCTAAGCGCAAAATCAGAAGGCACAAAAAGACAGTTCTTCTTACGAAGACACCCATGAGAATCAATGCTAAAATCCCACAACGCCTCATCACATGATCCAGACTCACAAAGCTGAATAAGATGCAACAAATCAGGATCACGCCGCTGAGCATCGGCAATATGATCCAATAAAATAGGTCGAGCTCCCAAACTAAATAATAGAATAGGAGAATCAGAAGATGAACCTCGATCACGAATTTCACAAAAAGATAGAGTCTCAAGAACATCCCATTCGGCAAGCATCATAGAAATAACAGCCGAATGTTTGCGACTAAGCGCATCTTCAACACGATTACCCTTACCAGGGGTATACTGGATATCAAAGTCACAGGAAGCAAGAAACTCGAGCCAACGCTGTTGTCTCATATTGAGTTCCTTTTGAGTGAACAAATACTTCAAAGATTTATGATCGGTATAGAGAATGAAGTGATCGCCCAACAAATAGTGTCGCCAAATCTTCAAGGCGAAGACAATGGCGGCAAGCTCAAGATCATGAGTGGCATAGCGAACTTCATTCGAACGCAGTTGCCTAGAAGCTTAAGCAACTACCCGATCCTTCTGCATAAGAACAACACCGAGACCACTACCACAAGCATCGGTGTAGACAACAAGATCATGATTCCCCTCGGGAACCACAAGAATAGGAGCATTAGTGAGAAGTTCCTTCAATGTCAGAAAGGAAGCTTCACACTTGTCGGACCAATCAAAACGAATGCCTTTCCGAGTAAGGAAAGTGAGAGGAAGCACAACTCGGGAAAAATCCTTAATGAATCGACGGTAATAACCCGCCAATCCAAGGAAACTACGAATCTCATGAACATTCTCAGGCCTCTTCCAATTCTGGATGGCTTCGATCTTTGAGGGATCGACAGAAATGCCATCGGAAGATACAACATGGCCTAAGAACTTAACCTTATTCTCCCAAAAGTGGCACTTGGAGAATTTGGCTTTAAGTTGATGATGACAGAGAGTACTCAAGACAATTCTCAAGTGATTAGCATGCTCGGCTTCAGACTTAGAATAAATAAGGATATCATCAATGAACACAAGAACAAACTTGTCGAGATATTCCTGGAATACTCGATTCTTGAGATCAATAAAGAAAGCAGAAGCGTTCGTCAAACCGAACGGCATAATGAGCCACTCAAAAGAACCATACCGAGTGCGGAAAGCGGTAAGAGGTATGCTATCCTCCGCGACTCATAACTGATGAAAACCTGTGGCAAGGTCAAGCTGAGAAAAGACCTTAGCACCACTCAATAGATCGAACATATCATCGATCCTAGGCAATGGATACCTATTCCTGATGGTTAACTCGTTAAGCTTGCGATAATCAATGCAAAGCCTAAGAGTTCCATCAGACTTCTTCACAAAGACGACCGCGGATCCCCACAGAGAAAACTGGACTGAATTAACTGCTTGGACTCAAGCTCTAAAAGCTGTTTCTTGAGTTCCTCATTTTCCTTTGTAGACATCTTCGTGGGAGGACGACTAACTGGCTGCGCGCTTGGAATGAGATCAATGCGGAACTCAATTGCCCGCTTAGGTGGCAAACCCGATACAGGCTCAAAAACATCAGAAAAGTCACAAGCAATAGGAATACGAGATGTATCATCATCATCTCGCGAATCAAGAGAATATAAAGCCATTTCGGAATTATCCCCATCCCGAAGAATAGAGATAGCTGAGTAGGTGAATCCGGATGTCGAAGATATATAATCCTCTCCGAACAAATAATCCTGGCATCATATCTCACTAGCCAGTCCATACCCAAAATCATATCAAATCCCAGACAAGAAATAACGTGCAGACTCACACGAAAAGAAAAGCCACATAAAACAATCTCAACATCATCACAAAGCAAGTTAAGGGTCGCGGATCCCCCAATAGGATTCGCAATCCTCAAAGAAGTAACCAAATAAGAAACATCCAAAGATAAATCATCAACGAGCTGTTTCGATACGAAAGAATGTGAAGCACCCGTATCGAAAAGAACTCGAATACTATGATCACGAAATAAAATAGAACCTTCCAAAATAGATAGAGATATACCTTTGGGCTGAGAGGGACCTTCAGAAGCCTTAGCAGCATAAAGCCTGCTAGACTTGGCACCAGCCGAAACAGTAGGGCAAGCTGAAACATGATGACCTTCCTTCTTGCAATAACGGCAGAAGAGAGGTTTAGGGCAAGCTTGAATAATATGATCCGGAGAACCACAATTGAAACACTTTCGAACGAAAGGTGTTCCGAAAGACTGAGGCTGAGAGCTAGGACCACCAGTCTTCTTTTTCTTAGAAGGAAAAGACCTGGACTTCTGAATTGGAAACGGCCTCTTGTTAGGGTTCTTGGAAACCTCAACATCAACATCACTATCACACTCCTTCTCGACGGTCTCGAGGTGAAGTGCCGAATCAACCAACTCCTCAAAAGAAAGTTTAAGCTGGAGCAACAAAGACTTCTTAAGATATTTCTTAAGACCAGAAACAAACTTCAAATTCTTCTTATAAGAAGTGCTGATGAATTCAAGACCATACTTAGATAAAGCCTCGAATGATGCAACATACTCAGAAATAGAAGATTTCCCTTGCTTCAACTCAAGGAAGCGACGGGTCAATAAAACCTTTTCAGATTCAGGAACGAACTTGAGTTCAAATCGCTCCCGAAACTGAGTCCAAGAAAGAGTAGACTCATCAATTTCATCTACAAGAAGCTCATACCAATCAAGAGTACGCTCTTGTAATAAGCTAGAAGTTACAAGAACTCTATCATGGTCAGAAAGATCCATGCGAGAGAAGATACGTTCGCACGTGCGAAACCAAGCTTGGACTTCAAGAATGGATTCGGAGCCTTTAAACGGCTTTCCTCCAAGATGAGCAAAATCACTGCACTGACGTGCAAAGGCAGACTTGCGAGGTGGAGAAACTCGAGGAGGAACTGGAGGCTGAGTACTCCTAAACAACTCCAAGAACTGATCAGCAGACATATAAACGCCATCCGGATGTGAGCCATTGGATTGCTCAGCATCCGAACGTCGTCCCCTGCCTCTTCCAGCCATACGATGAAAGTAAGATAAGAACAATTTATTCACAAGGTAGATACTGCAATATGGAATACTACGGAATAGAAATGCATTCCTAGACGTATTCCGAAACTCTATCTAACCTTGATGGAATAAAGAGACACGATGACTCAAAAGATTCGTATTACTTATACACTTTGATGTACCGTAATATGTGCATCTATTCTGTGTTTATCATATTTTGTCCTGAACTCAGCTCCGATACCACGCTGTGACGCCCCACCTCTATACCCACGCTATCCAAGGACACTACAAGGTAATGCCATCAACTAACACGGAGAATAAGGCTGGTTGGGAGCGACCATCTATAGCCTCGCTCTAACTATCTATTGAATACATCGACAATAATCATACCACGCAGGTCGACATACCCAATGAATACTTAAAACAAAACCATAGGTGGTTGAAAGATCTATCAGAACAGAATATGACAACTCAAATGTAATATAGATCACAGAACAGTAAATCATTATATACACATATATTGATACATAACAGAGTACACAAAATAATACATGTCAAGTGGTATATCAATCCACTGTATACAAACAATTCTAGATGAATACATCAGAGTTACTACAAAATAGGACTACACAAAAAGCTATGACAAAAAGAAGCTAGCGGAGTAGTCCATGCGGAAGCAAAATAGGCTAAGTCCAAATGCACCTAACCTGAAACATCTCGGTCTGACCTGGGTATAAAATACACGGGTCAGTCTAGCTAAACAAATCAGTTAAATAAACTGAACAACAATAAACCTGCAAGGTTACAAAGTATAACAAATATCTCTAAAGGAGATAGCACAATCATCTAACAAAAGATGAATCATATGATAACAAGCCTCATATCGTCGGCAACATATAGAAACAAAGGATAAGAATATCCCAAAGCAAGCCAAAAGGCAATAACAAATACCAATAAGGTATACAAGTTCTGCAAGGTAAACGCTACGCATCATGCGGCTCATAATGACCAACATTGTAGGGCGATACCTAGGGAATATATATATGAATGAAACATCAAAAAATTGCTCGAGCTCAGTACTGTATAAACAAGGATCCATGAGCCCGAAGACTCCAAACCCAATATCACCCATGCGGCTCATAACGACCAACATCGAAAGCGATACTAAAGGGCAACCCAATATCACCCATGCGGCTCATAACGACCAACATCGGAAGCGATACTAAAGGGCAACAAACCCGAAGGCACAAACCCGAAGGCACATACCCGAAGGCAACAAACCGTAGTGGTGAAGGTCCGAAGGCCCAGTACTGGACACCACTAACTGGCGGAATGTGTCATAACTCTCAAAAAGGAATCCGAAAAGTGGTAACGTGAGTCCCATAACCACTTGTTCGCACTAAACGGTTTACTATCCGTTAGTTAATTTCACACTCAAAGCAGTACAAAGTTCACCTCGTATCATCGGTAAACCAAACACAAAGGTCAAAACAATCAATCGAATAGGTCGGGGACTAATCGGAAAGATAAACGCACAGATTCATGGTCCGTGTTTTACCTAACCATTTAATCTCCCTTCCACTCCGCTCGAAGTGCGAAATTGCGTGTGCGTTTTAAATAGAATTTATAAATTGGAGAAACGAGCTTTTAAATGTGATTCGAGAGATTATTTTATAAAAACCCGTGGATGAAGTCAAGAATAAGTTATCAAAACCAAAGATGCAATAACAAGCACTAAAAACCAACTTGAATCAATAAAATTTGGAAAACCAATCAAAATATGCAAAAATAGGCAAAACAGGAAAAACAGGAGCAGGTCGGTCGACCGGATACAGGGCTCGGTCGGTTGGCCAGATGCAGGAAATAAAAAAACTCGGGATAGCAGGTCGGTCGACCGGCTACAGGGCTCGGTCGTCCGAACTGCAGAAATTTGCAGTTTCTGCCCTTTTCCAACGAAATGCCAATTCTTCCAAAACGCGACCGTTCGAGCAATGAACCTAAGGAGCTTCAGCCAATAGATACCCCAGCTCCATTAGCTCTCCGATTCGCTACCAAAAACATGTTCCAATATCAAAGTTGGGATCTTTAAAGAATTGAACCCAAACACTAAAAATTTGGATATTCACCAATTCAATCCAAACCAAAAGCAAGTGCATACGAACAAGTGTTAGGAATTCATACCCAACATCTATGAAATCAAGAGAAGTAGATGTGAGCTCAAAACTCACCTTTTTCCAAAAACAAAGAAGATGGAGCTCAATAGCAAGGAGAAGACCAACCAAACTCTACTTCAACTCAACAAGCTTCAATCTAAGAATAAAACAAGTATTTCCTAATTTAGGTTTAGGAAATTTTCTGAAATTGAAGAAGAAAGAGTTGGAGAAGATGAAGAGGAGCTTACCTATGGCTTCTCTATGATTTTCAAGCAAGAATTTGGAGTTTGCAAATGGAATTAGGGCTTGCAATTTCTATTTCCTCTTCCCTTCTACCATTTTCAGTTTTAGCTTAAGAAATGAAAATGAAATGAAGATGAATGAAGAGAAGGGGTTGAGTTAGAGTATTAGTTAAGCTAGTGGGCTGAACCCAAACCCAAAACCCAATAGAAAAAGGGTCAAAATTTCACAAACTCCAAACATATCAAAGATTATACTCAAAAAGATCGCAAACGTCATTTTGGAACCAATGAAGGTAGTTTCGAGCTCCAATTCGGCCGTTTGCAAAAAGTAACATTTCGGACCTAAATCCGACTAATGACGCTATATTTAAATAAAATATTTAAATATAAAATCGTTAAATATGCGGGTTGTTACAGGGGTTTAAAGGCTGGAACCCTAGTTTTAAATAGGTGGAGTACAATGATCACCACGGCTCATAGGATCGATCGAGTTCAATAAGGCTCTGGGTGATGTTAGCATGGTAGTTGAAGAAGACATGGACGGAGTTGCTGACCTTCTGATGGTCGAGGTTGCGAAGGCGAGACAGTTTCCAGGTTTTGGGGTTGAGGGGTTCAGTTAGCTCCAGGTTTTAGTTATTGAACTCTAATTTGAATTCGAGTTGATTTTTGAGTAATCTGATGAGCGGGATCAGATGGTAGTATGATTGGTGATTTGAGGAGATCGTCAAAGTCGAGCGAAAGGGGACGGCGTCGCCGTGCATTTGCACGGTGCACAGGGTGTTTTGCTGTTGAAGTTGTGACCGTGGGCTTTGATTGGTTTCGAGTTGTTCTCGGATGTTTGAGAGATTTTCTCGAAGGAGATAAGGTGGTGACCCGAAGTCATTTTAGAGTAGACTCGAAGTAAAATAAAAATGGCTCGAGTATTATATGTTGATAGTTTTAAAACGAACAGAAAACCTGTTCTGTTTTTAAGCTTTAAAACAAGTTTTAAAGATGTAAACTAAGAATTTTAAATAAGTTTAAATTCTAGTATTAAAATCTGAAAATTAGGATTGATTATCAGTTTTTTAATTAATAAAGTTTAAATTTAAATTGTTTAATTACTTTAAATATGGTTAAATGATATGAATTTTAAAATGAAGATTTGAAATGGTAAGGAATGCTAAAAAAAAGTTTAAGTTAAATCTAGAATAAGGGTTTAATCTGTATCTCAGTTTGAAATTTAGGAATTTTTTAAATTGAAATTGTTTTAAATATCTTAGAATGTTTAAAGTGTATGTTTAAATTGATTTGAACTTTAAATTCTTTTAAACTTATGTTAAAATGAATGTTTTCTTTAACATATGAGATAAAAGGTTTTGAATTGTTTTAAAACCTTGTTTAAGTTAATTCGTATCTTAATTTAAAATGAAGATTAAATGGAATTTAAAGTAAATTTCAAAATAAATTGTTTTTAAATGCTTAATTAAGTAAAAAAATGATTATCTTAGAGATAAATAAAATTTAATGATTTGAATTCATTAAATAATTAAGTTGGATAAATAATTATTTAATTAATGAACAATATAGAGGATTAATTAAATGATTAAATAATTAAGAGTCTTTAAATTGATTGATTAAAGTTTTAAGATTAATTAATTAAGGTTAATTAATCTGTAATTAGAGATTGTTAACTAAAGTTTAATTAATGATTAAAGATTAATTAATCGAGTGATTAAGGATTAATTAAGTTGCAATTAACAATTAATTAATTAAATTAATAATTAGTAATTGATTAATTTGTAATTAATGATGGTTAATCTGAGTAAATTTCTTAATAATGAAATTAAAGAATTGTTAATGAAGGTCATTAACTTAGGATTATTTAACAATTAATTAATGTGATAAATTTTGATAATTAATTAAGATTAATTAATTAATAATAATCATTTATGAAATTGTTTATGTTTAATTACCTAATAGAAGTAATTAATGAATTAGTTACTTAATTAATTGGGTTAATGTGATTAGTTAGATTAATTAATTAAGTTTAATTAATTTAAACACTTGATGATTGATGAATAATTAATTAATGTAATTGATGGAAGTGTAGTTACTTAAGGAAGTAATTATGGTAATTTCTGAATGTAATTTAAGATGTTTAATGATGAAAGAAATTTGGATAAAACTACTTTGTAATTAATCAAGGGATTAATTAGAGAATAAAATAAGGATTAATTTATTCAATGAAGTAATTTAGGGTAGTTAAATTCATGTTATTATGCAAGGGTGGTTAATAATTATGGTTAATAAGTAATTAACGAAGTAATTAAAGGTTAATTACTGTATTTGGTTAAGGATAAATTAACTTGTGAAATTAATTAAGGGATAAATAGAATGATAATGGAAGCCTTTGATTAATTGTTATCCCTAATATGTGGTTGGTAATGCTATGTGATAAGATATGTTTTGATTTAAACTGTGATGATGTGGCTATCGATTAATGATGAATTACTGTGACATCCTATATCAAAATTGAATTGTACTCAACTTGAATAATTTAAGTTAAGATGATTTCGATTTCGAAGAGACCGCAGTCTGGTATCAGTAAATACCCGAAACCACTTCGATTCTTTATAAATTGCTAGGTGAAATTTATAAGCTGGAATGATTTAAATGAATGAAACCATTTAATCTAAGTTTTGGTAGTCAGAAATTGATGTGTGAAATAAATGATGTCGATAGAAACTTATGAAGTTGTAAATTGATAAGTTACCCCGGGTTTATATAAGTTGTGTGCTTTGATATTCCTTGTTAGATGAGTTTACTCACGCTGTGTAACACCCCAAGATTTTAACTAGATTTTTTTTTCACTTTATTAATAAATTTGGGGTAAATTTTAAATTGATTTAATCATCTAAATTTTATCTTTCAAGCTCAAATTTCAAATTCTTTTAATTCAACCAAATTATTGCAACAACATTTATACTTTACTTTTGTCCTTTCCAAAAAAATTGGATTATGTACCTTTTAAAGTTAAGTAATATTATGAATAATACATTTCTTTGTCAATGGTAAATAGATCAGAAAAAATGTAAACAAATTTTATTCTATTTGAGTAATAAATTTTAAATTTTTATAGCGTATAAAGAAACTGTTTAATTACGCGTTTAAGGGCGCGTTATCAGATGAAATAAATAAAGTGTATATATATATATAATAAAACGTATAGAATTTTAATCCGTTATTTCGTTATATTTTGGGCATAAAATATTACGGCTATGGTACACATTCTTAAAAATATGACCTTAGCTGTAAATGAGTAAATTTATCAGTGACATGTGTGTCTGCCGTTGCACTTAGAGGGTGCAGCATGATAGGGGGTTCTCGCTTTCTAGTTTGGTAGCGAACTGTTGACTCTTACTCCTACATGTCCCCATGGGGGTTGGTGGTGCAGTCAAGAGGCTGACCGTAAAGGAAGAACACATGTACCAATGTATGCTACGGTGGGCGTTACCCCACTGGCGTGGCCCACTTTCTCCTTTAAGAAATGTGGTTCGGTTTGGGCGTAGAGGAAAGGTTGCTCCTAGGTTCATCGGTCCATTCCGCATCTTGGAAAGGATTGGAGCTCTTGTTTATCGACTGGATTTGCCCGAGAAATTTGCTGGAATACACAACGTATTCCATGTATCCCACCTTCGTTGCTGTCTTCATGATCAATCTCTTATTATCCCGCCTACTGCTCTTGATAGTTTGGACATCTAGCCTGACCTAACTATTGAATGGAAGCCGCTTCGTATCGTCGATCGACGTACGAAACAACTAAAAAGAAAATCTGTCCGTCTGGTCAAAGTGCAGTGGAGCACTGATGAATGGGATTGCACATGGGAGACAGAGGAAAGCATTCGTGCTTCGAATCCAGAATTTTTCATTTAAGGTACTTTGCTCTTTTACTTTATCTTCCTTTGTTTTCCTTCCTTATTTCCTTTTCGAGGACGAAAAGTTCCGAGTGGGGGAGAGTGTAACACCCCAAGATTTTAACTAGATTTTTTTTTCACTTCATTAATAACTTTGGGGTAAATTTTAAATTAATTTAATCATCTAAATTTTATCTTTCAAGCTCAAATTTCAAATTCTTTTAATTCAACTAAATTATTGCAACAACATTTATACTTTACTTTTGTCCTTTCCAAAATAATTAGATTATATACCTTTTAAAGTTAAGTAATATTTTGAATAATACATTTCTTTGTCAATGGTAAATAGATCAGAAAAAAAATGTAAACAAATTTTATTCTATTTGAGTAATAAATTTTAATTTTTTATAGCGTATAAAGAAACTGTTTAATTACGCGTTTAAGGGTGCATTATCAGATGAAATAAATAACGTGTATATATATATATATAAGAAAATGTATAGAATTTTAATCCGTTATTTCGTTATATTTTGGGCATAAAATATTACGGCTATGGTACACATTCTTAAAAATATGACCTTAGCTGTAAACGAGTAAATTTATCAGTGACATGTGTTTTTAGAGGGAAGGATTTGTCTAGCGTTCAAATCAAGTATGTTGCCTCTAATTCAACGCATTGCTTTAAAAATTTGATTACCATAGATTTTTGCCATTCAACAAAATTTATTGCTTGCATTTTTCAGAGCATAATTTTCTCCTAAATCTCAGTCATGTGTAGTAACCATTCTCCTATCTGCTTTCCTATTTTATATGCGCCTTTCTCTTTACCCATATTTCTTACGTTTATTTTTCTCTTTCCAGTAAAATTTACTTCCCTATTTATATATATATATATACACCCATGCAATCTGTTAATTTCGAATGAAAGCATTTACTTCCTCCTGTAATTTGTTTCTGAAAAAAATCAAACTTTATTTTCCTTGCCAACTTTATCATTTGTTTACGCACCTATAATTAAGCACAGCATAAGTGGAAAAAAATTTATTCCTTACAGGCCAAAAAAAAATCGCATGCCTGATTGCACACATTTTTTTTTCTTGCATGCAAAACAACATGAAATTCTTCCTATAAATACAAACCTCATATCACTTTTCCTCCCATCTCATTTTGGCTTCTTCTTTCTTGTGCAAAGCTTCTTCAGGTAAAGATGTTAAACTTTTCTTTTCTTTTATATATATTTTTTTGGTTCCTCCTTGTTTCATTTTTCACCGGTCAACCGGAAGACTCGGCCACTCACCACTTTCACGACCAACTCCTTTACCTGAACCGAAGTACTGTTACATCTCAATGTCTTTTCAATGCCTCTTTGCTCTGGGAGCATGAGTGCATGCCACCACGAAGAGGTACAAGTGATACATCTTTGATGTATTTAACTAAACCCAGGAAACAGCCGTGCACTACACGACCGTGCCACCTTTTTATTCTAGCTAGAGTGAAGAAAAAAAAAGGAGAGAGTTTTGCATGCACCTGTATATAATAGGCCAGACGTGCATGTTGCAAAGTGTCAGGCGTGCTTATTCTTTGATTTGTGGCACCTGTGTTTTAAAAGAGGAGAAGTCAGTGTGAGTGTTTTAGCCTTGTAGCCGAGTCTTGCTATTTTGAGTCAATCTTTTGCATAAGCATGGCGAGAAGGGTAGGTGGGTTAGGCTGGATTTCATGGATCGCAACGTGAATACTTTGACGCCCCACCTCTATGCCCACGCTAGCCAAGAACACTACGGTGTAGTGCTGTCGACTAGCACGGAGAATGAGGCTGTTGAGGAGCGACCATCCGTGTAATTGCTTTGGGCGAGCACCGATATGCCAGATAGTAAAAACATGCATTTCATTTCAGGAGGAAATCCGACATGCCGATGCAAACTCAAAGCTACTACACAGTGGCTATAATAGTCTAGGACAAAATATAAACTAATAACACAGATAATATGAATGCGGAACACAGATGAAACAGAATATCTCATATACATATATAATAACTGATGTCAGTTACAATACATTTACACGGTACATGTGATACAACTACAACAGTTGACTCAGGAAGTTATATATACAAGTACATTAACGGATATAATATACATGAATACATATCAACCTATACTATGACTCGACAACTCCAAAAGATATGAAAAGTCTTCATAGCTCAAGCAGCATCCCAAAGCAGAATATCTACAACCTGTAAATACTCGGTCTGACCCGCGTATTAAATTTCAAAAGAAAATAATACTCGGGTCAGTCTAATTCAAACTCAGTTATTAATGCACAGAAGCAATAATAATTAAATAATGAATAGACGACAGTCACAGAAATAAATTTACCTATCCGATTCTTAAATAGGAAATCGGATAACGGTAAATATAACGCGAACCAATTCAAAACAATTGGAACATCAATTAAAAGGTCAACACGAGTAGGGCTGTAGTATACGCACGCGTATACTGCCTCGCCACTACAACATATGGAATACGAAATAGATCCATAAATCAAAAGCAGAAGAAATAACACTAAAACCAATACCGTGTGGCTGCAGATCACGCTTGCGTGCACTGCCTTGCCACTTCAGTGACGTACCCAACCGGGCACAAGGTCAAACCCAAATGAATTACGGTTCAACTCAGGGCAACATAAGTGTACAAGGTCAAATAATCAAATATACAACATGAAATGCAGGCTGTCCAAAAAGAAGCCCAACTAAATACACATGAACCAGACATGAAACGACAATTTTGACAAAACAGTTACACGAATGCAAAGGTCAGAAAAGTGAGCAATGCACTAAGCAAATGAAGCAACGTACATATATACGTACACATAACTGCACAATGAATTAGAGTGGACAGGGATGGCAACTGCAAAAAAATCAAGTCAGATGCACAAGGCAGATGATACAAACTACATGAGGGCAGTAGAATGAAGGTGAGGGCACCAAAATTATGGCACCACAGCACACAAACAAAAGAAGACAGTCAAAACAATGCTCAGGTAACCCAAAGCAGTGAACAACACTGTCCCAAACTCAAAATCCCAATACAATTCATCACAGTCCAATATGATATGGACAGTGGAAGATATGACACCAAGCTCAAGAAATGCAAGTGAATTAATTGCCACAAATCAATGCCAACAACAAGAACTGGGCAGTGCAGCAAGGGTAAAACAGAGCAAGGTCGAAGCTGCAGCTAACACAAGCTACAGGAAGAAAGTGCATAAACATGTATGCAACAGTGAAATGAATCAAACCCAGAAATGCTCGAAATCCAATATCCATGAATGTACAGTGCAAAGTAATGCACTAAGCAAATGAAGCATCCAGTTAAAACATGTATCAGAGAGCATATGCAATTTAGATATGCAAGCATACAATATCAACATAGACAAATGTGAAGAATATCTGGAGTGAATGCAATAAGGTATGCAACCCAGTGTCGACAACAGTGCCACAGGTCAAGCAACATGAACACAAGTGAATGCAACTGTTACATATGACTTAAATATGTACGAGGGTAATGCACCGTGAGGACTAACACGATAAAGCCAGCGACAAGGTTGCATGATGACTTGAGAACAGATGCATGAAGTACGCAGCATACATATATTGATGCATGTATGCAGTGAAATTCATAATGCGCAATCGAACAAATAAAAAGAACTGGGCAGTGCTATCGGAATGAAACTTATATTTCCCTACCTCGAGTAATAAACATGGATCAATATCATGGGTTAAAGCATGCAGAATGGAATAACAAATGAAACATGTTTAGGTATGCAATTAAACGATGCTCGACAAATTCCAAACTGCACCTAAAACAACTGCTCGAATCAAACCGAAAGGAAACAAATGCAACAGTCTCAAAGCACCATCAACAAAAAGGATACAACAGAGAACCGAAGTCAGTGAGAACCCTGACCCCAAAATCGAACCAAATCAACTTCATTAAAAGTCAAGTTGAAACATAGTATGGTCCACCAAACAAAAGTCCCCAAAATCAAGTGACTGAAGTCACAAAAATTGAAGCCGTGGGTGATTAGGAATCATCAAAACAATTTCGACATTCAAACAAAAATAAACAGTCGAACGCGAGATGAATTAGATGTGAGCGAATGGTCACTCACCTTCTCACGAGTCGAAGCAGCTGGAGCAAGCTACGAGGAATCAATCGATCAAGGCGACACGCAAAACATCACTGGATCGATCGAATTAAAGCCGGCGACTTCAAGCCCTAATTTCCAGAGCAGAGAGAACGAAAGAAAAGCCCTAATCTGGAGAAGGGGGCGAACAAGACAGCCTCCATTTTATTCTTTTCGTGGTTTTAGGTTTCGAATGAAAACGGTGAAGGGAGAGGGGAACGGGTTTTTACCCATGTAAATTTTTACGGCCCAATTATAAAAGGACCACTATTTAATTTTTAAACCCATCAACCTTTTTAACAATTTTATAAAAGAATTTTAATTCAAATTTAAAAACTTCAATAGGCAATTTGCAACAATATTTATTGTTTAAACGTCGATTATTAATTGATGCGAAAAACCGGGTTGTTACAAATACGGTTGCGAAAAAAAAGGAGGAAAGAAGAGTGCATTAGAATGGCCACCTTTGCATGTTATATCACGGCCTATAGAGGATTTTTGCATTGTGAAAATTATTATATGGTTTGCCGGGCAACTTGATGATGTTGGAGCGAAAAAAAAAACATACAGAAAATTTTGCATTCAGCTGTAAAGTATAGGCAAGGATGCAAAATTTTTGCATGCGTGCATGCTTTCGAATTGGATATAGGCTAGGGCCACGCCATTGTATGATATATATATATATATATATATAATAATAATAATAATAATAATAATAATAATAATAATAATAATAATAATAATAATAATAATAATAATAAACGTGCATGTATGAAGCTTGAAAGTGCCTTGATAAACATAATAATTTCTAGGGTAAAGGAAAAGTCTTCTCATCATATTGTGTATGGCACTCTAGGTTAGGGTTTCGTTTTGTTCTTGTGTTTGTTTGTTTAGTAGTTTTTCAGTCTTTCTTCCTCTTCTTCTTAGTTTTCCTGTGTTCTCTTTTGTGAGCTCTAGATTGTTATTGCTCTCCTTTTGTTTGTGATGGTTGTGGTTAATAAAGATGGTAAGGGTCCATTCAACCCTGCTTGCTATTCAAAAAAAATAAACGTGCATGTATGGGTAGAGAAACAAGTAGGCAGTGTTTATGATTGAGTCGAGTTAGGTGGTGGAGTGGTCGAGCCTATGGGTCAAATTGATTCCATTCGTTCCTGTTTGTTTCGAAGACTTCGTGTTAATTTTTTTACTTTGTTTTATTTTTAATTTATTCGTTTCCTTTTCAAGAATTAAATCTGGTCGCCGCCTCCGCAATAATTTGATCGTGCTTTTGTACGTTTTCTTTTTCAAGTGTTACCATCGCTTTTGAATCAAATCTTCGATGGCATTAAGGTGAGTTTTCTCACCTGACAAACGTACTTATATATCTGTAAATTGATAACAAGTGTGATTGTAGAATAATTATTATTTTTATTTTACTGTGATATAAATTGATGATGATAAAAATCCCGTTATTAAATCTGTACATCATCAGTTATATTATATACTGTTTATTTATGCTGTTATACTACTTATTTATTATTTATAGTTAATCACACTACAAGTTCCCTGTAGAATAGAAATCGTCACAGGCTGAAATGATAGGCCTGAACGATATTTATTCATTCATTCATTTATTTAGTTTATTTTAATTCTTGGGATTGCGGGTTCGAAATGATAGTACCCGGATTTATTTTGTAAATCACGGATTGAAATGATATATTATCCGTATCACTTGACCTAGGTTAGAAAATATTATACAGACCCGTAGTTATATATATGTATATATATATTTTTTGAAAATATTAAATAATTTTTTATTAAAATACTTCGTTTAAAGTGGATTAAAATGATTATTATAACTATAGTGATATTTTACAATATAAATATGTAATAAATGAATGTTAAAATTTAGAGTATAAATTTATCTTGTAAATTTTGATTGTAAAATAAACGGAATTTAAGTTAAGAAAATATAGGAAAATTTGGTATAACTTGAATATAAAGCGAAATAATCAAGGTTAAGTTTTCTATGAGGAAATAGTTAAACTTGGGAAAATATGGTAGTTAAATTATAACTTGATTTAAAATTTGGAGGATGGTTTCAGAAATATATTGGAAATTTAGTTTATCTTTGAAACGGTGATTAAACTAAATTGTTAGGAAAAATTCATAGAAATTTTACATTGGAAAGAAGGTAAAAAGAAGTTAGATATATATTTGCAAATTTGACTTTATAAAAATCATAAAATATTGAGAAATTTAAATGACTATTTAAAGGTGGAAATTTTGATTTTATAAGTAAATTTGTTTAAATAGAGGTTAAATTTTTGCTGAAATTTTCTTGAAATCTAAAATTTAGTTTACTCAAATCTGTGTAAAGGATATTACCGCATTGCGCAAGTGCTGGAGTAAATATAAACGAACTAAGACATAACCTGTGGGATGCATATTGGATTTTTATGAGAATTATAACTTCACTTTTAAACAGTTTAAAATGAAGTATTTGATTTAAAAATAAACTATTTTGGAATTTATAACCACGGGTAATAATAACGTTGGTTGTTAAAGAGACCGGGATCGGATATGGGCATACTCTCTGTCGATACCGAAAACCACTTTTACAACCGTGTGCGCGGTGGAGATTCCAGAATGAAGTAGGATGGTGGTGACGTTTTCTATGAGGTAAATACGTGGACCTGTAACGACCCAGGTTTTTTTGTAATTAAAATTTGAATATTTAATTAATTTTAAATACTAATAAGTGAATTTATATGTCGAATAAATTTTATATTGAATAATTGGATTTAATTGGATAATTAAATCGATAATTTAATATGTGAAAATGCAGAAATAATTAAAAATTGGGTTAAATATGATTGAAAATGATTTGTAAAATTTTATTTTATCATATTGAAGTTAGAATGATATTTTAGAACTTTTAAAATCGAATTAAAAGTTAATTTGTGAAAATAGAATATTTTAATATTTAAAACGACTAGTGAAAATAGTCAATTTTTGAACAGTCTCAGAATTGAACGAAACCAGTTCCATTGGATCCGTAATAGCTAGTTATTATCGGATTTCAATTTTCGTGTCAATCGGAGTTATCGTTTGATCGTGGCAGCTCGAAACGCATCGAATTGTTTTTAATATTAATTTGGCGAGTTAAAATAGCCATTTTTCAAAAAAATCTCGGATTTCGACGAAACCAGTTTCATCGGATCCGTAATGTGATATTATTGTAAGGTTTCAAATTTCGTGTCGATTGGATTTACCGTTTGTCCGGTACAAATTAAAAAGCCTAGAAAATCGCTTAAATCGGTTTAATTTAAATTGAACGTTTATTGCCATAACTCGCACAGATGTCCGAATTAGCTTCAAAACCTGTTCCATTGTGTCCGGAACGCGGGGTAAACCCTAGAAACGCTGGCTACGACGCGTGAATCGGAGTTCGGAATTTCCGGATGAATAGTGTTCGTTCAAATTCCTATAAATAGACCAATACCCCTTCATAAAAAAAAATAAAATAACAAACCCTAATCTAAACACAGCCAGCCCTAGGAATTCAATGGCCAGAAATTCATTTCGATTCTCTTCAATTATCTTCAAATCTAAGCATTATTTCAAGAATTTATCAACTACAAAGTGGTAGAGCACGACGAGATCTTCGTGTTCAACGGTGGAGATCGTGTTTGGAGTTGTGGATTGGCGGCAAAGTGGTCTTGAACGGCCGAGAGTCTTTCACGTTTTTCGAGAACATAAGGTGGCCGAGCTCCACCTTGTCGCAGCCGAAGGTGGCTCTTGGCATGGCGCTTCAAACGGTTGTGGAATGATGGAGTATCGATCAACGATGGGGGCGCGACATCTAACCCTAGTTTGGGCTCCTATGGGTTGCGTGCGTTCATTTCTAACCTGGAGATGGTGAACGTGAGATAGAGGAAGGAGGGAACGGTCATGATGAGGGGTGTTGAGATCCAGTGGCCAATGTTTGCTGTGGGTTTGAAAATTGTTAAAGTATGTTGTAATTTAGTTATAAAAATTCGTATAAACTTTGAAAAATCATAACCTTTTCATACGAGGTCGAAAACGCGCGAAATCAGTTGCGTTGGAATCGTATCGACGAGCACTACGCTATGGAATTGGATTGGAGTCGTTTGGAGTTAGTGAGAATTTCGGGTAAAATTAAACGTCCGTTTAATTTTATTCGAAATAAATCGCTAAAACGGAATTTAAATCAAGGTGAGAACTTCTCACTCAATCGAATCAGTTTCGATTTTATTTTAAATAGTTATATTTAAAATATTTGAATGCATGTTTGAATGATGATTGTTATCTATTGATTGTTAAAATAGACATTATGCGCCGTTAGTAAGCGGATGTTATTTATTAAAAACATATACCGCGAATATTTCATAAACAGTGAAATTGGTATTATATATAATAGCAATATATATATATATATTGGCATATGTATATATTGCAGTTATTGATTTCCCGCATTTGTATAGCGGATGAGACCCTATTGCGCCGTCTATTAAGCGGATAATATTATTAAAAACATATACCGCGATAATTTCGTACTGGAGCGAAATTGGTATTGTGCTAATGTTTGTGGATGCAGGAAAACAGGTTGGAGGGATCCAACTGGATTCCTCAACAGTATTTATTTGATTTCAGATATTTTGATATTTGATGGATTATCATATCGATATATGATGTCGTTGTTGTCGTGATTGGCTATTTGGTATGTAGCATCATTGGACCAAATTTTGGAATTTTAAAATGATTTCAAAGTGATTTTTGAAAGCATACGTTTATAAAATATTTTTGGGAATTTATCCATTTTAAATAAATAAACGTATAATTCTTAATGTTACAAAAATTATGATTTTTGAGAAATATAGTTAAAAACTGATTTTTGAGAATATGAGACTAATGATTTTATAAAATAGTTTAATCGGGATTTTTGAAATTATTATAAAGAGTTGAAAATATAGGATTTATAAAATTTAATTATTTTATGAATCAAAATGATGAAATTATAAAGGAGATTAAAGATGTTTTAAAATAATAGTATAAATTGATTTATATAAGAGATTTATAAATTAATAATTTAAAAATGAAAATATTTGAATTATAAAACGAGTTTTTATAAGTGTTTGAATGAAGTGAAAATGGATTGCATAAGTGAATGGAATTTATAAAATTAATAATGGTGAAGTTATAAATGAAATTTATAAATAGTAAGATTTATAAATTTTGTGAAATTATTAAAGAATATATTTGGATAAATAATTGAATCTTATAAGTTATAAGATTTATAATTATGAAGTTTAAAAGAACGATTTTGTAAAATAATCGTTTTATAAGCATTTAACTTATAATGTGAACTTTTGGTTTATAATTGAGTTATAAATCGAATAGGTTAATAAAGGAGATTTATAAAGGAAGTAGTTATAAAATAAATAGAAATGGAATATATAAACGTTGTTTTATAAATTCGCAAACGACTTATTTTGATAAGTAAATTGTTATAACTTATTAATGGAGTTATATTCACGTTTTTGACTGTGAATAATACTTTAAAATAAAATGAATAGAAATGATGAAATTGGTTAACGTAGTATATTCACGTTTTTGAATAGTGAATAATATGTTAAAGAAAATGTTTAGATTTGATGTTTTAAATAGAATTAAAACGATCTAACGATGTATTAAAATGTGTTGAGATTCGAAACCATAGATTTCAACATTCATTGTTGAAATAGACGTTTTCGAGAAATAGAAGGAAATGGTGGACTATAACACTGTTGTTATAGTAAATGATTTCCGAAAGGAAATGTTTTGTATAGTATTGGGATTTATATATCTATTTTAATTTCGAATCCCTATACTAGTGATTTTGGGTTGTCGTAACGATGTTTTACGTAACATTCGTTTTGGCCCAAATAAATATGTTTAAGAGAATGATTTCCTTAAAGAATGAAATATATACTTAATTTCGATTTAAGTATATTGAATATTTTCTAAGTGTTGAAAATAAATAAAAGATTGTGAATTACTTAATAAGTAAGTATGGAAATGTTTTCCAATATAAAGTGAATATTTTGAGAATTTATCTTTTTGAAGATAAATTGAAGTGAATAATTGAAATCGTATATTCATAGATATTTTGAAATATAAATTCACTATGGAATTTATAAAAGAAAGGGGAACTTGTTTAAAAATAAATATTGATTTATTTTTGAAGTATTGAAAATAATATATCTTGTAAAGATATTTTGGAAAATAAATAATTTGGAATCTGGTGATGTTGTGCATATCCATTGATAGTACAATAACCGACTATCAATATTTCCCTTTGAATGGGTAATTGATGTGATTTGTTTGAATTTGAATGCCACACTTATTTTTGAATAAGCGCTCACTATTCGGGTTAACCGGGAAAGGACCATGGGGTCGTATAACCCATTCCGAATATGTGATACGTCGTTATGAATTGCATTTGAAGATCGGTGTTGAAGACCCGGTATTTGCGAGAGCGATAGGATGACCCGTCGATTGAATCTGCACCGAGTTGCTCCGGTATAGAGTTCTCCATATGTGATGGGAAATCCGATCAGGATTGTGGATATCCGGATTGCAAGGACTTCTTTGTAAGTGCCTTTGGTTTTGTTCGAGCCCGGAACAGACTTGTATGGATTGTATGTCTGACATTACAAGTTGAGATATAAAGCCGATTTCTTTCAAATATATTTCTGTTGGTGGCGGAGAATTTATTCTTTTATCTTAACACCCTTCTCTGAGACGTACGAGCTCAGAGGTTATGTAGTTGAAGGTTATCAGCGATATATTCCCAATTTGGTAATGTGACATGCTGAGTGTTGCTGTGAAATGATCATTGTGTTGATTATTTGTGATAGGATCATTTGTTTGATCGTCTATCTTGGTGATCGTTTCTATGATCATTTGTTGACCTAAAGCAAGGCTTTTGTATAAAGTATGTTTTTGTGGACGTGACTTCGTCGAGCCTCACACCCCGGAATGGTCAAAACAGGAAAGATGCAGCAATGTTATGAAGGGTAGCGCCCTTTAGGGTATGTGCATTTCCTTCTGGAAAAGGGTGGTATCATGGTATGGAGCCCAGATACTTACTCATGTTGAAAACACTTTATGATTGTGTGAATTGATTGCGAGCGCTCGGTTGAAAAGGTCCCAAAGGACCGGGGGATGGCATATTCGGTCAGTTGTTACTCAGTTAGGGGTAACTCGGCCTTGTGTTGGTAGAGATCCGGTTTGGTTCTCGGGGATGTCCATCCAGAGGCATTCTCATGTGGCAATGGGAAGTTCCTTGGCCTGATCATTCGTTGGAAAATCCAAAGAAACAATACGATCTTGTACGGTTTTAGTTGTAGAACCTGCTTCCTCAGGAGGTAGCTATAGTAGGCATAATATAATGGTACCTATGCTGGCTAAGATTTATATTCTACTTTTGAAATATCGTCTACACTATGCACTAATAATAATATCAAAATTGATTTGATTTTAATGCGTATCAAGCATCTTTGACTATCATAAGGAGAAATCTCCTCCAAGTCTGCGTTTGCATTGTGTGTGTGGCGGGAGGTCTTATGGTAGTCTCATTTTTAAAAAGCATTGCGAATTGACTTTAAAAATATTCTTCTATTTTGATTTTAAAGATAAATAAACTGTTTTGAGTTCTCACACCAGTCACATGACTGACTTGGAGTTTATTGTTTTCCTTCCTAAACTCTGGGTGCCCACCAATTTCCATACGGGCAGTCAAGAGTTAAGGTTTATCAGGATATTCTGGATATTCTGGAGTTGCTGGAGGCAAGATGGATGGCATGGCATATTACTAGTTTATATAGTATTTCTTTTTCCGCTGCATTGTTTGTTGTTGTGGTAGTTGTACACTCTGATGATGATGTTATGAAATGTAATGAAATGTGATGTAATAACTGATATAGTTCTTTGTTTAAAGATTATTCATTTATTATTATATGTTGTTCCGCTGCGATTGTGAGATTCTGATGTTGTTCTATTGTTTTCTGTTCCGTTCTATTTTATATTTTCTTTCCTCTCTATTTTCTATCTTCTTATCTCTTCTTCTCTCTACGTTTTCTTCTTCTTAAACCCTCAGTGTTCGGTTTTCCGTCGTTCGATTGCTCGGCAGTCGATAAAGTGAGTATCGATGTTGAATTTTCGGAAGTCGAAGAATCGGGTCCTGACAGGACCCGACTCCCGTGAGTTGGCATAAGGTGGCTAAAACAGGAGCGATTCTCGGATTAATGAGGTAACACCTCTGATCGGACGCACTTCTTCGTATGCCATTCTATTACTTTTGTGATTGTTTTGGTGTGCACCTTTGATTTGGGAGTGTTGTTCGGGGTGGGCGGTAGTAGCAGCTATGCGTTTCCACCGATCTGGATGCGTAATTGGTATATCTACCCTGGCATTGCCTAGTTGTGCCATGTCACCTACCATAGCGAGCCTTGTACGAGTTTGGTTTTCTTCCATAGCCCGTGTGGTATCCTCTGGTGGCTTCCCGATCAGGAGGGACTATGATATTGGATGGACTACTAGGACTATTATTGTGTTAAGGGGGAGATTGGGTAACTCCTTAATGCTATTTAAAACTAAGTTTATTTTAATAATAGACATTATTATAATAGCGAAGTATTACTACATAGTAAATAGTTTAACGGATCCTTAGAGGATGGGCGGTCCCAAGCATCCTTTAAGTTACTTGTTCTATGTTGCAGTACACTTGAATTTGTTTACACTGTATAAGTATGTATGTCCTGACTCGAGTGTTTATGTTTTATTTTACGCTCGGGTCAGCCTGAGTTGCAGTTCAGTCTTCATCCCAGAGTTAGGACTTCTGTAGATCACTTTTCAAGCTTCTGGCAAACTTTCCTTTCAGTTCTTTATCTTAATTATGTAATCAAGACTATTGGATATTGAGATTTTCTATTGTTGATGCAACTATATTGGGTTTAAAGACTATGTAAATTTTATTGTTTTGAGACTTTTAATAGTGGCTTCATGAACCACTAAGTTATTTTAAATTCCGTTGCGAGTATTCTGAACTTCTGTGTCTGTGATTCTGTGATTTGATTTCATTTGCTCCTAATTTATTTACAATCTATTGTTTTGAACTATTCAAGCTTAACATATTTTAAATTATTGTCGAATTTGAATGGTACAAAATAGTGGGCTGTTACATGCTGGTTTCCAGCCTGACTCGGGTGTTACTTTGATGTAATGCTCGGGTCAGACCGAGTATTACAGATTTGCAGATAAGGACGTTCTGGAGCTTAGGAGGAGAGCTGAAGGACAGGAACGTATAGAGTGTTTATCCGTTGTGATATATATTGTTATTTATCTAGGACATGTTGTTTAAAATTGTCTAGTGTTGTGAAAATATTGTAACTCTGATGTAAAAAAAAATTGTAAATGTACTGATGCAGTTTTCTTTGGTATAACTAATATTATTGATATTATATTTTATCCTCTGCGAATGTGAGATTGTGTGTTTCTTTTCTGTTCTTCTTCTATCTCTTTGTTCTTTTATCTAACTATCTGGAATTTTCGGGATCGAAAATTTCGGGTCGTTATATTTGGTATCAGAGCGAGGTTAAGCGAGAACCTTGTCTCTGGTGGGATTACTCATTAAGGATAGGGTAAGTGGTACCCTAGGATGAGTTGAGTATATATATATGAGAGCGTACTTGTTATTTTCTTATATAAATATTTTAAAAGATTTTATATAAGAAGATATTTTGATATATAAAGCAATATTTCTTTCTAACAAATAAAGGAATTGGTTGTTAAATTATTGAGTCAAATTAAGAAGTAATAGAAACACAACCAAACTGAAATTGAAATTGAATAAAGATGAGCTTGACATAAATTCTAAAATTTAATTTGTGAATTTGGGAAAGGTTTCAGGATAAGGATAATCAATTAATTTATGTAATTAATTAAAATTTATCTAATGAGATTAATTAATGGATAATAATTGGAAATGATTAATAAAGAGGGAGTTACTTAATGAAGTAACTAGAGGTAAGTAATTTAAGGGACAATTACTTAATGAAGGTAATTAAGAAATAACAAATAATGTTATTTAATGCATTTGAATAAAATGGTCCTATTTCAAACAAGAGTTGTTTGAAAATTTAAAGAAATTTGTTTTGAATTAAAAAACCAAAGGTGGCTTGAAATAAACTCTAAATGTTGAGTTTTGAATTTGGAATAAGATGTGATACCCGGAGTGCTAAGTATTTTTTGAGCTTAATAAGTGGTAAGATTATTTATGAAAAGTTCAAAATTTGAAATGGAAGTTCAAACTGGGTAAGGTTGACCAGATTAAGTGAATTGAGTTTAACTTTGGAATGGTTAAATAAGTTGGAATGATCAGCTTGATATGGAAATTTCAAGATGAAATTAGGATTTAACTTGGGGAAAAGTTAAATGGTTGATTTATAATGAAAATTCTAGAAATTTGAGCTCAGAAATTAATTTGTTTAAAACTTTAAAGGTAAATTGGTTTAAAGGAATTAAATCAACATTTGAAGTATTAACTCGAATTTATATAATTCGAGATGGTTTAAATTTGAAATTTGAATTAGTTCAAATTGAATTGGTTTGAATTAATTGAAATGATGATTGAAGATGTATGAGTATAAGATTCAAATGGAAAATTTGAATTGGATTGATTTGAATAACTTGGAATTGTAATTAAAGTTGAATAGTTTTAAAATTCAAATGGAATTTGAATTTAATTTGGGAGGAAATCAAGAATAATTCAACTTGATTTGGAAATGGAGTTTGAAATTGAGATTAATTCAAACTGGAGTTGAAATGAATTGAAAACTGGAACTAGTTCAACTGAAATTTATTTGAATTTGTAGAATTTGAGATCAAGGTCGAATAAAGTTAAATTTGGAAAAGAAACTTAGATTAATTCAACTTGAATTGGGGTTGAATCAACTTCAATAGAAATTGAAGTTATTTAAATTGGAGTTAAGTCAATTTAAATGAAAGTGGAATTTAAATTGAATTGATTGGGAATGGAGATTGGGAATTGAACAGTTTTGACTCTGGACTATTTTTTAATATAAATTGTTTTAATATAAACCTATTTTTCCAAGCTATTTATTATATATACAACCTTTCTTTTAAAAGCCAAACTATCTTATACTTGTTTTACAATTATTTTTGAACTGTTTAACAATTTTCTAGCTGTTTTATAAAATAATTACTATCTTACTATTATTTTGCAATTATCTAAAATTTCTATAATTATTTTAACTATTTTCTAATTATTTTACACCTATTTTAAAAAATAGTAATTATTTTCCAATTACTTATCTATTTTTAAAATTTTCAAGCTATTTTCTAAATAAACTGGTCGGAGTTCAAACTGTTATTGGTTAAATACCCAATCGAGATTAGAATAGAGGTGATAATCCATATGGATTGAAGCAATTGAGAGTAAGTGAATGAAATCAAAGTAAATGTGAATAGAAATGGAATTGATTTGGCTGATAACCAATAAAGATAAATACGTAGAGTGTACGTATGTTATTCTATTCGCATAGTGATTTGATCCAGATTCGAGCACAGAATTTTGAGATAGATATATCGTCCCGAGTGGGATTTTTCACTCGATTTTCGACAGTGAACCTGGATATGGATTGTTGATTGGTTCTGGATATTCTCTATCATAGTTATACTATGCAAGGAAAATGACGGTTTCTGATCAAGAAACCAGATCTGTGTCCGCACTAGAAAGTCGGGTGGACGATACTAGTTCGGAAATGAAATTGTGTGATCGAGTGAGCGATCAGATTGGTATAGCGTACGGATGATATGTGTACATCATACAGATTTGAATGAAATTGATATTGAAAGGAGTAATCAAATTTGAATATTTGATTTTGAGTAAACAAAGTTAAATATCTTTGTTTTATAAAGTGAAACTCCCCTTGTTGAATCTTTTGCCAGAAGAAAAGGGTTTTTGAAAATGTTTGAAGTATAAAAGGAGTTTTATACAAGTTTGAAATGATCCAAAGTTTTAAAAATTATATATATCTGTGTGCGTGTGCGTGTGTGTGTATAAATATATAGGATCTTATGAGGATTTTGGAAAAAGGTTTTGGGAACCTTTGGATTTGGAAAGGCTTTTGATTTTTGGGTAAAATCAATATTGAATTTGGAAAGCCAAGTTTGAGAATTATCGATTTTGGGATAATCGATTTTGTGAAAAAAAAGCTTTGTATGAGATCATACTAGGTGTATGATTTGAATATAATACATGTGTATAGTATAAAATGTTTTGATGATGGCTCTGGGGAAAAAAGGCGCTCCCTTGAAATGAACTTCTCAGGAGTACCACCAGGTGGTGCTGCCTTGAGCCCCAAGGGGGGGTTCTAAAGTTGATTCTGTGAGGAGTCCGGACAAAACTAGTTCCTGGGGATTATGAGTAGAGTATACCATAGCGAAAGTCGTGTGTGTCGCTGAAAGCCAACAGTCTACGTCTGATTATATATCGATAGACTGCGACCTATGGTATAACATAGCGAAAGTCGTGTGTGCCGCTGAGAGCCAACAGTCTGCGTTTGGTTTTATATCGACAGGCTGCGACCTATGTAAGAGTGGAGAGGTTTCATTTCGACAGCGAAAATCAAAGGCCGCTGAGAGCCTGTAGTTACATGGACTTTTGCTGTGACGACAACGTAACCCTGGATGTAACTGTGATCTGTTGTGGGTTCCATGGCGTAATCGAGAGGCCACGGAGAGCCTGCAGTTACATGGACTTTTGCTGCGACGGCAACGTAACCCTGGAATGTTACTGTGACCATGGATGGGGTGATGATTTCCAGAGCATTCTCACCAAATATATATCCTCTATTTTAAAAAAATGTTTTTTATATTTTCAATAAAATTATTTTCCAAGTATTTTCACTGGATGTTGAAAATGGGTCTGCTAATTACTTATAGATTTTCAGTCGTACGCCTGATCAACGTATGACCGAATTTCTGTGGGAACAAGGATGGACCGGTTAAAACATCGAGTCATAAAAAGTACTTTTATAAAACCATTTTATAATATTATGTATATTTTAAAAGTGTTTAAAAGTGTTTCAAAGAATAATTTTTTCTAAAAATAAGCTTTTTAATAAATTCTGGCTTCGTTCCTTTTCGAGGACGAAAAGATTCTAAGGAGGGAGGAATGCGATAACCCAGATTTTGATCATCTGATAATTGGATAATTATCTTGATATGTATATAAATAAATTTGAATCTATAAATTTAAATTTTTGAGAATGATAATCTTGTAGGAAATTAACATATATATATAAATTTAGGCAAACTTTATAATATTAGAAAATTCAAATATACATACATACAAGTATATAAGTGTGTGTGTATATATATATGTGTATGTATATGTACAGTAATTAATTGGCAATTGTTTTGAATTCAATAATTTTTCAAAGGGTAATTAAAGTTAAATTCTATTTAAAAAAAATATAGAAACCAATTTTTAAGAGCTATTTAAAATACACATCACATATGTAAATATAAAGTAAATAAATAAAAAAAATATACAAAAGCTAAAGTTTTATTTTGTTTTCTTAAAAGTGTTTGAAATTAAAATGGTTATAAATGTATATATATAAATGTTCTAGATTTTAAAAATACATGTATGATATTTATTTGTATTATAATTAGTTTTATAATATTTTCTTTAAAGATTAAACTTATATATATTCATACATAAGTATTTATTAATTAAGAAACTTAAATAAGTAAGTTTATATTAACATTTTAAATTACATAAAAATTAATTAAAAATACATAAGAACATGTGTAACCACATTAACACCTCTTAAAACACATGTAAGACAATTTAAGTACTTGAATGACAAATGTAAGTTTATCAAACACGTGGCATTATTTTTATTTTGATTTTAATAAATATTTTAAAAAGAAAACTAGTTTTTTCAAAAACATTTTTTCTTTGTTTTCTTTTCTTAGTTCAAAACCATAAATTATTTCAAAACCTGAAACTTGAATTCAAATTGCAAATCTGCAACTAACAAACCTGCATTCAAATAAAGTTCAACCTGCATTCCAAAGAACCAAGTTCAACTACAAGTTTAAAATCATCAGTTTCAACAACATTTTAAATCAAAAATTTGAGGCATGCAAAGAATTTTCATCAACAAAGCATCAAAAGCATCAGATTGAGGAATGCAAGGATTTTCAAAATCAAAGGCTTTTTCAGATTTTAAATGTTCAAGTGCCTGGAATTTCTTTTTAAAAAAAGAGAAAACTGCTCTGCCTTGTTCAAACAGGTGAGTAAATTCACTTTTTTAAAATTTAAGTATTTAAATTTGATTGCATGCTATATAATTTGAAATGAATATATATTATAAAATTTGCTATGAATGTGTATATGAATATATGTGTGCATGCTGTTGAGTATTTGTGTTCTCTGTTCTGTGATTCTAATCACCTGATTTTGATTCAAAAATCATCATCTCTTGGCCTATTTGTTGTTTGGGCTTGGGAGTAAAACAAAACTTGTTTGTTTTAGCATAAATTAAAGTTTAAAATTTTATCTAAGTAAGAACAAATTTGGGATTGGTTCTGGAAATCATAAGCACAGGAATGCTTAAGCTAAGTCAAAAATTTAGTTTAGTAATGCAAGGATTCAGGATTATAAATCAAATCCCTAAACAAAATTAAGATTTTTAAAAGAAAAATTATAATTTTTAGTGTTAGAATTAGAGGGAAGTTCAATGTTGTCTGTATTTTGCTTTTGGGGTTAGCTCGGATGATCTCTGTGATTGGATGAATTGAGTTTCCTCCTGAAGATGGGGGAATAATCAGTGAAGGTGGGAAAATTGGTAGGAAGTTGATCAGGAAACTGTGGAGTTGCTGGTTGGGGTTTAAAGGCTGGAACCCTAGTTTTAACTAGGTGGAGTAAAACGATCACCATGGCTCATAGGATAGATCGAGTTCAATAAGGCTCTGGGTGATGTTAGCATGGTAGTTGAAGAAGACATGGACGAAGTTGCTGACCTTCTGATGGTCAAGGTTGCAAAGGCGAGACAGTTTCCAGGTTTTGGGGTTGAGGGGTTCAGTTAGCTCAAGGTTTTAGCTATTGAACTCGAATTCGAATTCGAGTTGATTTTTGAGTAATCTGATGTGAGGGATCAGATGGTAATGTGATTGGCGATTTGAGGAGATCGTCAGAGTTGAGCGAAAGGGGACAGCGTCGCCGTGCATGTGCACGGTGGACAGGGTGTTTTGCTGATGAAGTTGTGATTGTGGGCTTTGATTGGTTTCGAGTTGTTCTCGGATGTTTGAGAGATTTTCTCGAAGGAGATAAGGTGGTGACCCGAAGTCATTTTAGAGTAGACTCGAAGTGAAATAAAAATGGCTCGAGAATTATATGTTGACAGGTTTTAAAACAAACAGAAAACCTGTTCTGTTTTTAAGCTTTAAAAAAAGTTTTAAAAATGTAAACTAAGAATTTTAAATAGGTTTAAATTCTAGTATTAAAATCTGGAAATTAGGATTGAGTATCAGTTCTTTTAGTTAATAAAGTTTAAATTTAAATTGTTTAGTTACTTTAAATATAGTTAAATGATATGAATTTTAAAATAAAGATTTGAAATGGTAAGGAAAGCTAAAAAAAATTTAAGTTAAATCTAGATAAGGGTTTAATCTGTATCTCAGTTTGAAATTTAGAATTTTTTTTAAATTGAAATTGTTTTAAATGTCTTGGAATGTTTAAAGTGTATGTTTAAATTGATTTGAACTTTAAATTCTTTTAAACTTATGTTAAAATGAACGTTTTCTTTCACATATGAGATAAAAGGTTTTGAATTGTTTTAAAACCTTGTTTAAGTTAATCGTATCTTAATTTAAAATGAAGATTAAATGGTATTTAAAATAAATTTGAAAATATTTTTTTTAAATGCTTAATTAAGTAAAAAAAAGATTATCTTAGAGATAAATAAATTTAATGATTTGAATTCATTAAATAATTAAGTTGGATAATTAATTATTTAATTAATGAATAACATAGAGGATTAATTAAATAATTAAGAGTTTTTAAATTGATTAATTAAAGTTTTAAGATTAATAAATTAAGGTTAATTAATCTGTAATTAGGGATTGTTAACTAAAGTTTAATTAATGATTAAAGATTAATTAATCGAGTGATTAAGGATTAATTAAGTTGCAGTTAAAAATTAATTAATTTAATAATTAGTAATTGATTAATTTGTAATTAATGTTGGTTAATCTGAGTAGATTTCTTAATAATGAAATTAAAAAATTGTTAATGAAGGTCATTAACTTAAGATTATTTAACAATTAATTAATGTGATAAATTTTGATAATTAATTAAGATTAATTAATTAATAATAATCATTTATGAAATTGTTTATGTTTAATTACTTAATAGAAGTAATTAATGAATTAATTACTTAATTAATTGGGTTAATGTGATTAGTTAGATTAATTAATTAAGTTTAATTAATTTAAACACTTGATGATTGATGAATAATTACTTAATGTAATTGATGGAAGTGTAATTACTTAAGGAAGTAATTATGGTAATTTCTGAATGTAATTAAAGATGTTTAATGATGAAAGAAATTTGGATAAAATTACTTTGTAATTAATCAAGGGATTAATTAGAGAATAAATTAAGGATTAATTTATTCAATGAAGTAATTAAGGGTAGTTAAATTCTGGATGTTATTAAGCAAGGGTGATTAATAATTATGGTTAATAAGTAATTAACGAAGTAATTAAAGGTTAATTACTGTATTTGGTTAAGGATAAATTAATTTGTGAAATTAATTAAGGGATAAATATAATGATAGTGGAAGCCTTTGATTAATTGTTATCCTTAATATGTGGTTGGTAATGCTATGTGATAAGATATGTTTTGATTTAAACTGTGATGATGTGGCTATCGATTAATGATGAATTACTATGACATCCTATGTTAAAATTGAATTGTACTCAACTTGAATAATTTAAGTTAAGATGATTTCGATTTCGAAGAGACCAGAGTCGGGTATTAGTAAATACCCGAAACCACTTCGATTCTTCATAAATTGCTAGGTGAAATATATAAGCTGGAATGATTCAAATGAATGAAACCATTTAATCTAAGTTTTGGTACTTAGAAATTGATGTGTGAAATAAATGATGTCGATAGCAACTTGTGAAGTTGTAAATTGATAAGATACCCCGGGTCTATATAAGTTGTGTGCTTTGATATTCCTTGTTAGATGAGTTTACTTATGCTGGTTTCCAGCCTGACCCGGGTGTTACTTTGATGTAATGCTCGGGTCAAATCGAGTATTACAGATTTGCAGGTAAGGACGTTCTGGAGCTCAGGAGGAGAGCTGAAGGACAAGAACGTATAGAGTGTTTATCCGCTGTGATATATATTGTTATTTATCTAGGACATGTTGTTTAAAACCATCTAGTGTTGTGAAATATTGTAACTCTGATGTAAAAAAAATGTAAATGTACTGATACAGTTTTCTTTGGTATAACTATTATTATTGATATTATATCTTATCCGCTGCGAATGTGAGATTGTGTGTTTCTTTTCTGTTCTTCTTCTATCTCTTTATTCTTTTCTCTAACTATCTGGAATTTTCGGGATCGAAAATTTCGGGTCGTTATAATCCCTCCCTCTAGTGTTTATCCTAGCCTTAAGATCCGTAATCCGCATTTCTAACATATGCATGTATGGTGAATGTTAGTGGTTAATCCAGTTAAGATGGAGCAAGCAAATCAAGATCAACACATCAAAGGTAAACTCAAGTGAGTGTGAGTGAGAGCGAGTAAAAAGTTTATATATGAGTGTAGAGAAAAGTTGTATACATAAGAGTGATAATGAAAGTTTCATTGCATTTGAATTTGATTGATATAAAATATTTTTTTAAACAAAATTGTTATTCATTTTTTGCATATCTGTGGCCTGATGTGAAATTAGACGACATGAGATTTAATGAGAGGTAGATATATAATAAGACAACAGAGCATATCTATCATCTAATGCGTTTTTTGCATAGCACCTAAGCGAAATATAGAAGTCTTTCAACTTCACTAGTGAGTGTTAGGACTGGTACGCTTTGGCATTATGATCTTGAGGAAAGCTCAATAATTCATAGCCACGGCCATGATGACTAACCCTTTATCGCTTGTATCACATACAACTTCAAACCTAAGGTTCCTTATTCTAATCCCACCTTTACCTAGAGGAAAGCTCAACAGGTATTGTAGGACTATTCACTCGGACCTATCATTCTGCAATGGCCTAAGTATAATGCACGTACCTTGAGAAAAGCTCAACAAATATGTGTAGTTATCTTACTTCGTCTATTCAATATATTAATAATACTACGCATAACATCCTTAGCTTGAGGAAAGCTCAACAACTAAAGAGTGTGAAAGTAATCTATTAATATATAAATGGTAGAGGACAAATTTATATTATAGTTTCACAATCTTCATTATATCGAGTGATACTGACTTATGGAACAATGTATTTCTTATGAAATATTTTGGTGATTCAAGTGTCAAACACATCTGAAATCATGAAATACATACATATACGTATGTATTTATTCATTAAGTCTATTTTGGATTCCTTTGATGTTCCACCTTTAGTTTATACATTCATATTATATAAGTTTTATTATTATATAACTTTTATATTTCATATTAGTAGTTTTATGCATAATATTATATTAATCAAATATTATTTAATTAATTTTTAATTAATTAACATTTTAATTAATTTTATATTATTTTAATATAATATTTATATTAAATATTTATTACATACTATAACTTTTTTATAGGATGGCACATATGTCTTATATGTCCATATATTCATTTAATTAATTAATCTTTAACCAATTTATATAATTAATTAAATTTTAATTTATTTAACTAAACGATTTAATTAAATTATATTAATCTCAATTTTAATTCATATATGTACATATATACTAATGTTATATTCCACATTTTAAAGTATCATAACATATATCAAAATATATAAAACATGCATGTATATTTTTATTAATTAACTCATTAGTTAACTTATTTTTTTAATTCAATTAATAGATCTTAAAATTTTGAAATTAGTTTATATATTTTCAAAAAATTTAAATTTTTATTATGTTATAACTATTATAATAAATTTATTTCTTATTTTAAATTTAAATTTAAAATTTAAAATCTTATATTTTAGTTTTAAAACAATTTTGAAAATTAACCTAAGTCCCAATTCAAGTTTGGGACTTTTCTATTAGGTACAACTTTGGGTTGTTTGCTAAATAATTAACCCTAACATGACTAATTTAGATTGTATAGGCTATTTCATCTCAATGTTATTGTTGGAATTGGACCAGCCTACAATAGAAGTTATGGGTGAATTTTTAAAAAATTACCCTATATGATCTTTATTGGGCCTATAAAGTCATATTTATTTAGAACATTTCTAAATTCAATTTAAGTAAAATTATATATTTCATTTAAATTTATAAATTGTTGATAGGAATTTATTTAATTTACTTTTAATTTATTTATAAATATACATATGTATGTATGTGGACATGTAACATGATATTTCAAGAAAGGTATAACATACCCGTATATAGATGCTGTGATTTACATCACAACGGACATGTTAGCCCATCTTGTATGTATTGTATATTGTCCAAATATATGTATATATATTTTTACTTATTATATATAAATCAAGGTAAATACACACACACATATACGTACGTACATGTATATATGTATATTATGAGAAAATATTATAGATATATTTATACTAAATTTTATAGTGTTAAATAACACTCACACATACATACAAGATATAAGTTCAACCTTTTTCTCATATGTTAAGATATATGTATGTATGTATGTACTAAAATAACATAATTATATGTATAATATATATAATATTTAAATGTAAATATGATTTAGAATGGTTTATATATATATTACGAAGTTAAAAAAGTCTCCTTTTTTAATGTTCTAGATTAAATGGACAGTAGGTATAGTTTTAATTAGGATTTTATTATATTAATATATAAATATTATGAATTAATTAGTCAAGCAACAATAAATAAATAATAGAAAACTATAATATATATTTTAAAATTTAAATTTCTAAAATATTTGGAATAATATTTTATAGCTTATAAAAAAATTTGAGATTTTTCTAAAATAAAGTATTATTTTTCATTAATTAATAACTTTCGACCTGATTAAAAAATTATTTTTTTAAATACTAAACTCGGTTGAAAAAGTCTAATTTTTTGACCAAAAGCTTCTATGATGATAAACTAATTTTACAAAATTTAAGATCTAAATTTCAAAACATAATTTATTTTCGATAATTTTTTTTATTCATATAATGATTAAATAATATTTAAATATTAAATAATTACTAAAAATTATTTATAGTTGCTAAAAATTGTTATTGATATAAATACATTTTAAAAATATTAGTTCAATTTCTATATGATGTAGTTATGTATATGTGTATATATATTAGTATTAGTCATATAAACTAACCAATTGATATATTAATATAAGTATAAATAAATTAATAAAATAATAATAAATGAAATGAAATAATTTTGGCTGTGTGTATCAAATCTATTATAAAACATGAATTTTTATACACATAACCATTCGATATATCTGATAATAACAATACCCATAGGAATCACACCTAAATAATACACACATACAAAAACATGAACAATATTGAGTTATATAAAGATTATGCATCATATATAAAAATAATTACTTATCTAAACTAATGCCCTTAAGTATACCTTATAATAACGAGTTCTCTTTCAATTGGAACTTTCTCGATTCGTCAAATGGAAAGTTTTCGAATCGTAGATTATTTGCTATCGAACATCTATTAATTTGAATTGATTATGTTTGGGTCATGTTGGAGCACTAGGAGGCATAACTTGGCTAGCAAAAGTGAAGAGAGGAGGCAGCCAAAATGCCCTTCTAAAGTTAGGGTTAGAGTCTCTTATATAATGGTTGAGTCAGAGAGAAAAGTGGATCACATCACGTACATTTTGTCACCTAATTTAAATATCCATTACAAACCCGTTTTCCCTCTTTTGGCCACCCCTTATAACATATGCTTGTTGCAGGATTTTTCCTCTAATATCATGGGCTAAAAGCCCATTTAAGCCCATATAAAATATATTTATTAAATCCAATGTAATTCCTTATCGATATCTCATTTGGTCGATTTATTTATAACTATTATAAATATATACAACAACATTTATTCTTCAAATCATATTCAAATTTTATAATCAATTTTTCATTAATACAGATTAATTTAATTAATTTATACTAATTAAATTGTTTGGTCTAAAAGAGAATTCATCTTTTTGATTGTGCGACTCACAAATTTAAATTCGATCAGTGATTAACATTGAACTATTCAAATATTAATGTTAACACGTCACTTAGCAGGTGTGTGAGATTTTAGCCAAATTTATCACTTACTTAGTTTTAGTGAAATCCAATTTCACTTTATCAAGCGTTATCTGATTGTAACATTATTTTACACCAATTCTCTTCATCAAAACAATACCATTTTGTACTTATGGAATTTTGTAATGGTTAAAATTATAATAACATCTATAGTCAACTCAATAGTCCAAACACAAAGTCCTTAGTTCAATAATAACAATTATTTTTTACACAAATGCTCAGGCCAGAGACTTTGACTTTGAGTTGACTTGAATTGATCGTGATACTAATCCCATATAACTAAGGAGATTAATCCTCTCTTGAATAGTGTTTTACTTCCAATACTTCCACATGACCCAACTATAGTCAATTGATGGAATGTCATGTCATGACTTGACTATAATCAAAAGGGAGCTTTAATATTGAAGATCCACAATATTCTCAAGTCGAGAGAACTGTGTAAATTAGTCACATCGATATTTTCTATTTAACCTTAGTTATATTAACTAGTAGAAAACTATGAGTGAGCCATTACATAGTTATCCAATAAATATCAGCACATAATCTCTATGTGCTCTCAGCAGGCATGAGTAATACACTGCCTAATATTTGAAGAGATTGCGTACTCTAGTCTCAATGGATACATCGATATCCAGTCTCAATGCATCTTGACTATGAACATTTAAAATGGTATATTTATTTTTATTATAATAAATTACTTACAGTTACAACACTTTGTAACTACTGTCATAAAACATAATATTTATGGATTCTCTATTAAATATACTTTTAATTATATCAATTAATTAATATAAATCATTATATCAAGTATATAATAGAAATAAACACCTTTATTTTGAACAAGTTTGGTCAACAAGTAAGATATATGCAACGAATTACGTAATTGTCCCTAGGACATACCGACTGTTTTACGACATTTTAATGACCTAGCACAACGTATAATTCTTCAATAAAAACCCAATTAAATTTTATGACACAAGAGGTGTTTTTATGTCCATAAAAAGAACACACCAATTTTTTAAAATTGTTCAAAGTGGTTTATATACAAGCATATATGTAATGTCTTTTTATACTAGGTAGTATATCTGTTGAAATTTAACATCAGGTAAATTATTCAATTAAAATAAGTACTGTATATATAGATATGTAGGCATATAAGCACAGTAAAAAATGTATCCTTCTTAGGTCAGTATTTGGGAAGAAAATGTGGGCTCACATATGTAAATGATTTTACACAAAATCAGCGGACTTGCAATTGTATATCTTTCTTAAAAGTTGACTTGGAAGCGCAATCTTTGGTCCGATGTTGTAGTTTCAAAATTTCTCTTTATATACAAGCTCGAAAAAAATATAAAAATAATTAAAATTAAAAAAGGTAATGAAAAATAATATTAAAATTGAAACCTCAACACCCTAAATTATAGGCCAATCTCTAGATCATAATCGTACAATATCACGACCCGAAAATTTTAATAAATAAATTGGTTAATTTAGTTTGATCTTTGTAATTAAATTTAGAAGGAAATAAAATTTCTATAATTTATAATGAAGCAAATGTTAAAAATGAAATGTAGCATTGGTAATTAAAAGTTAATTATTGACAATTGGAATGAAATCCCAATAAAGAAATAGTGTTAATTGTTGCACTTGGATATAAGATTTAAAATTAAGTAATTAAAGGTAAGCATTTAATTAACCAATATAATAATATATATCGATTAATAGTAACTGATTGTAAATTAAGGCAATAATATTAATGCAAGGTAAACAATGCTAGTTAAAGTTATGGAAGAAAATTCAAATGAATGAAAATAAATTTAAATGTTATAATAAAAATTAAAACGTTACAATGTTAACTGAAGTTGATCGTTAATGATTTCAATGAAATTCCAAGTTACAAAAATAATTTAGATGTCATACTCGACTATGACTTGAATATAAGAAAACAAGAGTAGATATTGAACAAATTGATGAATTAATATAAAATTAATGATAGTTGGATAAGAACAGTGTTATGCAATCAATTTTGTTATTTAATATTGGAAGGAATAAAGAAATTTGTAATTCGTTAATGAATTATAACGGGAATGAAATGTAAGAATGTTCATGTAAGCTAATAAATAATTAACTCAATGCAATCCCAATTGATTGAAACAACTATTTGAGTTATAATTGACTGTAAATAGGAATATTTGGTAATAAATTAATGTAAGAAAAACAAATGTAGATATCGAATTAATCAATGAATAAATAGTGATTGAAAAAAATCAATGTTCTGTATATAATTGTTTGGAAATGATAACTTATATAAATATGATTAAGGGTTAGTGGCAACAATTATTATAAAGAATCATTTATTTAGTCCATTAAATCAAATTTGTAATCAATTGCAATGAATCTCAATTCAAGGTTATATTAGTATAAATTAAGGAAATAATTTGAAATAATGCTAATTCTATTTATAATATGACAATTGGATGATTTAAAGAATGGTAGTCAAGATTTATTAATATAATTTGTAACGACCCGTGTAAATTCGATGTTTAAAATGGATTTAATTATAAGATTTTAATTTAAATTTAGAAAGGAATAAAAATCTTGTTTATTTATATGAAACAGAATGTGAAATTTGATGTACCAAGGGAAATTAGAATTTACAAATTTAACTATATATTGTAATTAATAGTAATAGTGGAAATTGTTGCTTTGGATATAAAGTTAGAACAAGTAAAGTAATGCAAGTATTGGATTTAACAATGAAATAAAATATTGATTATGGGTATTGAATGTAGATGGGGGAAATAAAGAAATGCAGGACAATAAATAATTTATTTAATAAAATCCCTTTTATTTGTAAACTATTGTAAGGGTTAATTAATTATGAAAATTTGGGGATAGGTTCAAATTGTATGTTAGACAATCAAATTTCAATAATAAAAGTTAGTAATTAATGGATTTGATGGAATAATTAATTAGATCTAGAATCTTAATTAGTATGGGTGCATATATATAATGGAATATAAAAGGGTAAAATAATCATATACAAGTATAATTAAGGTTAAAATAGTGGGATTACTAGTAGATTCAGTCATTTACCAATATAGATAATTTGATGTGCCTTAATTTTAGTTAAGAAAATAGCGGAAGGAATAAATGAGATTATATAGAGTATTAATTATAATTGGATAGGGATGTTAAGTAACAAGGTTAATGCGAGGTAAGTAATGCAAAATTTAGGTTGATAATAATAATGAATAGTAATAAATTAAAAATTTGTAACATATATCATCAATTACCTGATTACTTGTTAATGGAATTAGAATGGGTAATAAGGAATAATAAGATAAAGGAATGTTACACTAATGGTAAAGGAAAGAATTAAGGGTTGAGAAATTATAGGATCGTATTTAATTATTAAGTGTTACTTTAATAATTATGATAAACTGTGAAATTAATACGGGAAGATATAAAGAAATAACTAGGGAAGTATACGTTATAAGTTAATTATAACCTAAACTTATGTGCAAGGTTGAAATTGGATCTAATTGGAAACTTATTTAATAAATTGGATTCAAGCGTAATAGAAAGAATTTTTTTTAGAAAATATTAAGTACTATAATTAGTAGAATGATTTACATTTAAGATTTGAGATAGAGGTTTGTCTAGGGAATTATAAAGTTAAGTAAATCAAGGTGATAGAAAAATTTTGAATTATAGAATGTGAATTTGAATAGTGAGTCAATTGGTTAATTTATAATAGTAGGACTTATTGAAATAAATGAAATCAATTTTTTTTATTTCGTTAAATTAAGAATTACGTTGAAATAGGATATCCATGTGATAATTTTTAATCCAAAGGGTAAACCCTTATATTTGAGATTAATGAAAGGAATAAATATAGGTTGATTCAATAAAAAGGGAAGTTTTGGAAATTTATCTACAATTTTGGATTTTATGAAATTGAATATTTATATTGATTTAATCTGGAATAAATTGACATTTAAAAATTTGATTAAGTCATTTTAAATGTTTGAGAATTTTTAAGTGATAAAGATTTCCAATTCTAAAACTGAATTATAAAAATTGGATTATTTACTAATTTTTAATTTATTTAATTAATATAAAAATAGCCATTTTGGTCACGGACTCGGATTTCGACGAAACCAGTTTCATCGGATCCATAACAGTGAATTATTATAGGGTTTCAAGTTTCGTAGCAATCGGACTTGTCGTTTGATCGTACGAACGCGAAACGCCTTGAAATCGATTTAATTAAAATCAATTTGAAATCAATTTGGAAATATTGTTTTCAGCATAACTTCTTCATACGATCGAATTTGGACGTGAAACTTTTTCCATCGCGTTCAGAAAATTTCAAAATACCTATTTGGATATATGGGTTTACCCAATTTCGTTCCGGGGTCAGAACGGGCTTTTTGGGGCCACGTTAACGTTAACTCGTTTGTTTATCGGATCTATCTGTTCGTTTAAACCTCGCCTATAAATAGGTTGTTATAAACCCTAGCCTCATTTGCTGTACGTTCATTTTCTCAACTCCTCCTCTTCCCCATGGCTGCTAACCCTATATCCATTTTCAAATTTCAAAAATCAAATCAAAAGCTGAAAAATCAATCTCCTCAGAAAAATTCCAAAAAAATATATGTTGAAGTTTTTGACGAGTGCAACTCCGATCTGCAATTTGTTTCTCGATTGGAGTTATCGTTTGCTCAGAAAGTGATCGTTAAATTTCGGCCGTCCATAGGTGGTGGTTCGATTCGACGGTGGATCTGCGACCTGAGAGAGATCAGAGGGTTGCGTTGGGTAAAGGGGGACCTGGGCTTTGCATCGGTGGCATTCGCTTGCTTCAAGGCGGCCACGATTTCACCAGAAAATTCACGTTATAGGCGGCGGCTAGGGTTTGGACGTGGTGGGGTTTTGGCTCGATGGGGAAGGCGAGGGAGGCTGGGAGGCTCGGCCGGCCATGGGGAAGCTGGAGTTGTCGATGGATCTGGCGGCGGCTAGGTTGGTGGAGGCGTTTTTTTTGCCGATCGAAGGAACGGCAATGGGTCGCGTGTGAGGTTCTGGGTTGCGCGTTCTCCCTGTAGCGCACGAGTCACGCGAGACGTATGCGGCATTTTTTTTTGGTAAGCTTTATTTTGTTTTTAAAATTTAATTTTGTTTCAGCCCGTCTAACAGCTATAACTTTCGCATACGAATTCCTTTTTACGTATGATTTTTTTTGTTAGGATCGTAATAAAATTCTGGATCCATTGATGCAGGTTTGGACAGATTTGAAGACTATGAAATTTTGGGTTTAAATCGGATTTAAAATTCGATTTAAATTCAAAAGGTGAGTGTTTTAACCCACTCACAATTTCTAAAATTTCTTGTGTTTGTTAAATTAATTTTAGATATGAGTAGAAATTTATTTATGACTGTCTGGCATGTTTATTCATTATCTCTGATAAATCGCATTCATTTAATATAACTGTTAATTAATTTTATTTATTGCATAAATTTGATAGTTAGAATTTATTTAATTGCATATTAACTGCCAGTCATAGTTATGTTAAATTTTCATATTAACTGCCAGTTAAATTTACGTTTATTTTTACATATAAACTGCCAATTAACAGTTATTAAATTTATTTTGAGTATAAACTGATAATTGATACCATTATTTATCACCTGTTATGTATTGATGAATGTTTGAAATTGGATGATGACTGTGATAAATGGATGTATGATTTGAATGGATGAATGGATGATTAATTTTATTAATTGCAAGTTTCTATGCATTTCATTCATTCGGGATTGCGGTTTGAAATGATATATAACCGCATTTTTTTTTCATTTTAAATTGCGGATTGAAATGATAAACATCCGTATCACTTGACCATAGGATAGAAAATTATATACAGGCACCGCGGTAAATATATAAAATTATTTTTGAAATGTTTTTCTATGGTTTTGTAAAGTTATATATATATATGGTTTATGAGATATTGATTTGGTTATTGATAAAGGCTATTATATATATATATATAGTAATTTCCGGTTTTTAAGCTTTGTATAAATTTGATTTGAAGTTTAAATAAGTTTGATTTTAAGATCAAATAAGATTAAACATTTATTTAAAATTTAATTTCTGGAGTTTTATGACTTAAATGAGAATAGATTTGGAAGATGAATATTAAGTTAAATTGAAATTTAATAAAAATTAGAATTTTTAAAGGATCTGATTTTTTTTATAACTTGATTTTTGTATAAAGTGATTTTAATGAATATCAGGTTGATTAAATGAATATATAATAAATTGAAAGATGATCCAGTTATATGAAGTTAAAGGTTTTCTTAAATTATATTGAATTCATTAAGCAAAAATTTCAAGTCTAAATAATAAGTAACTAAATTTGATATATATATGGAATTGTCAAATGAGTCTGTTTGAAATGGTGAAATATTTAAAGCCTTGAAACATAAGAATTGAAATGGTATTTGGAAGTTTAAATCGATATTTGAAATTGATTTGTGAAATCTAAAGAAGCTATTTTGTTTATAAAAGTAATTTAATATTTAACCATTTAAGAGATGGAAATTTTGTTTCAAAGCTATGTTTTCAAGGTAGTATAATTTGGAAATATTATATTCAAGAGTTTTGATTTCTAAATATTTTACTTTGGAAACCCTATGATTTTGGAAAGAATATATATTGGAAAATAAATGATATCGTATTGATTTGGGGTTTTAAGAATAAATATCGGGTTTATATGGGTTTTAAATGGATATTTTATTATGGTTTTAAAAGTATAATTTTTTTTAAATAACCGCGGTGTTATAATAACGATTGGTTGGCAAAGAGACCGGGATCAGATATGGACATACTCTCTGTCGATACCGAAAACCACTTTGACTAACCGTGTACGCGGTGGAGATTCCAAAATGAAGTAGGTTGGTGGCGACGTTTCCTGTAAGGTAAATACGTGGACCCAACTCCCGTGAGTTGGCATAAGGTGGCTAAAACAGGAGCGATTGACGGGTTAATAAGGTAGCACCTTTGATCGGACACATCCCTTCGATATTATACTTTGACTCTTGGATTGATTCGGTGGCCACTTTTGATTTTTATTTGGGGGTGTGGCTCGAGGTGGGCGGTAGCTGCGGCTATGCGTTACCACCGACCCGGAAGCATAATTGGTATATCTACCCTGGCATTGCCTAGTTGTGCCGTGTCACCTACCCTAGCGCGCCTTATTCGATTTTGGTTTTGTACCATATCTATGGAGTGCCCTCTAACGACGCCCAGTACGGGGGAGATTACGGTGCTGTATAGACTATGGGAATATATTCTGTGTTAAGGGCTATATGGGCAACCCCTTAACGCTATTTAAAAGTAAGTTTATTTTACAAATAGACACTATTATAATAGCGCAATATACTACATAGTAAATAGTTTAACGGATCCTTAGGAGATGTAAATCTCGAGCATCTCTTGAGTTACTGCACTCATATTTATTTCTGTTAATTTAACTTACATAAGATCTTTTAGTTCTGACTCAAGTGTTTTGTCTTTTCAATTCGCTCGGGTCAGTCCGAGCGTTTCAGGATTTGAAGATTTAGCTCTGGAGGATGAAGACGAAGATGTATATTATTATTATTTATACTAGTGCACTACACACTGTTCCGCTGCATTGTTGTTGGTATGTGTAACTCTGATATGTATTATATGAATGTTTTGTAAACAGATTTATAAACTGTATATTTTATTATTATGTTTTATCCTTCCGCTGCGAGATTCTGTTTTCTTTTTTTTCTTTCTTGTTTTTCTTATTTACCCCATAACAATCCGCCCTTCCGTATGGATTTAATCGGCATGTGTGTCTGTTTAAATCGTGCGGAAAGGCGGGACGTTACAGTTGGTATCAGAGCTTTGGTTTAGCGATAGACCTTAGCTTTGTGGGGTTTGATTCTTTACTAATAGGGTAGTAATACCCTATGGGAGTCACTGAGTGTATATATATGAGAGAGCGTATTTGTTAGTGTTATAAAAAGGTTTTAATATTGGGTTGATCTGTTCCGTTTTGTATTTATAAATTCTGGTTGGTGCATGGGACGCTGTGACATCAATAGGAATTTCTAAACACTTAATAGGACAGACCGACATAATATTTGTTTTTATATAGGTAAATGAAATAATTTTGCCTATTATATTTTCTATATATATAAAATAAAATTTTCAAATGATATCTATATTTGGTTGCAATATATTGGTTGTTAGGAATAAAATTTATAAATAATAGGTAAATAAGATTAAAAATAAATAAATGTAATTTGGGAATTTAGAATTTAAGTTCCGGAGTTTTTGAAAACTTCTTTCAAATGATTTGGAATATAATAATATTGTTATAAGTATTTTCTGATATAAATATTTAATATAATTTAAAAGAAATTGTTTTAAAGGGATTTTTGAGAAAATAAGTTTTGTACTTTCCTCTCTGTCGCTGGAAAATAATTTCGGTGATGAGTGCACGCATCATCGACATTCATTTTCGAGTTTCGAAGTGGGAAGGCCACTGTAGTAATTTACTGCAGAATCGTTAAGAAATTTTATTGTTTTAATTATAATTGGATATATATGTTAAGTGTAGATATCTATCTATTATTTTAAATGTTTTAAGATTTAACCCGGTATTTAATTCTTAAATTTCCATTAATTAAATTGTTTCAATTATTCTAGTGAATTGAAACGTAGGTAATTAATAAATTAAAGCCTCTAAAGGAAATAAGAGATTTAATGATAGGTTATAAATGGTATTAAATGAAATTGGAAATTTGTAACCTATGAAATAAAGATTATTATTAGTAAACATTAAATTTAATTAAAGGATGAGATAAAACTTGTATAACTTTCAAGTACATCTTTAAAAACATATATAACTTACCAAATATTAAAAGTTGAAATGTTTAATAGAAAATGTAATGAAAATTGTACAAGTAAAAGTAGGTAATGAAGTATTCAATGAATTTGCTATTAAAGGAGAATTTAATGTTATAAACTTAAGTTATAATTGAAATTTTACCAAGTAAAAATAATTAAAGAAAAATGGGACAAATAGATGATTATAAACTTAAGTAATTAATGTGTAAATGAATGGGGTAATGAAATTATAAATGAATGTAATATAATAAAGAAAAATTGTAAACTTAAGCTACAATTGGAATTTTACTATATATAATCAAAGGTAAGTATCATAAATAGATGACAATAAACTTGAGTAAATGTTAAAGTAAATTATCTTAATAAACAGAAAGATGAATACTGTAATCAATGAAATTAAGTAATCAATAAAGAGGACATGCAATAATAAATGAATGAATCGTTATAACGAAATAAAAAGGAACTGCATGACCTGAGTTAATGGAATTGAAAAATTGTAAGTAATAAGAAAAATAAATGAAGCAAACATTTAATGAGTAAATATAAATTAAAATGATGAATCACTATATAAATAAGAAGATAACCAAACAACAAAGGTATGAAATGAAGTTGATAATAAGTTAGAATTGTTATTTGTTTGATTTATGGTTGGTTGGGTAAGGAAATTTGAAGTTGTTGGATGAATAAATAATCTATTTTTGTTCCATCTAAGACTGTTGAGTAAATGATGCACTTGATAGTTATTTTTCGTTCCGTACAACTTCAAGTTTGGACCCGAACAACTATTCGCTTGTTTGATTGAATGGTTGTTTTGTATTTGTTGTGTATGCTGTTTGTTGAAATTGATGGTTGTGTATTGATTTGTTGTTAGTGATTGAAACCACTTAAATATTTTCACTTTATATAAATTGTTAACCCTTTAGATTTTATAAGAAATGCAGGTTATGGAAGAAAATTTGCTACTGCTTTTGGTTCCATAAATTTAGCGTAAATTGCCCGACAAATAGGTACGTTTTCGAATTACGGTTTATAGCGCTATTTTATATATTTTCCCGTGTAGGGATATATATTATATTGGGAAATATTTGTGTATATTGTTATATTTTGATATTATATTTTTCCCCGAGCCTCTCCGTACAAAGGAGACTCTGCCAAATTTTTCCGTAAATTTTGGACTTAGAAAATTTGAAAATGTTTACAAACTTTAACAATTTATGTATAAAGGATTTATATGGGTATATTTAGTTAAAGTAATAAATTTTGAAATTTATTTTTATAAGCTAAATATTTTGAATAAGATGTATTGTTATTTAATTCTCCTTTTCCCTTCTTTCCTTTTCGAGGACAAAAAGTTTTGAGTGAGGGAGAGTGTAACGACACGTGTAAATTCGATGTTTAAAATGGATTTAATTAATAAGATTTTAATTTAAATTTATAAAGGAATAAAAATATTATTTATTTATATGAAACAGAATGTGAAATTTGATGTACCAAAGGAAATTAGAATTTACAAATTTTACTATATATTGTAATTAATAGTAATAGTGGAAATTGTTGCTTTGGATATAAAGTTAGAATAAGTAAAGTAATGCAAGTATTGAATTTAACAATGAAATAAAATATTGATTATGGGTATTGAATGTAGATGGGGAAAATAAAGAAATGCAGGACAATAAATAATTTATTTAATACAATCCCTTTTATTTGTAAACTATTGTAAGGGTTAATTAATTATGAAAATTTGGGAATAGGTTCAAATTGTATGTTAGACAATCAAATTTCAATAATTAAAGTTAGTAATTAATGGATTTGATGGAATAATTAATTAGATCTAGAATCTTAATTGGTATGGGTGCATATATATAATGGAATATAAAAGGGTAAAATAATCATATATAAGTATAATTAAGGTTAAAATAGTGGGATTACTAGTAAATTCAATCATTTACCAATATAGATAATTTGATGTGCCTTAATTTTAGTTAAGAAAATAACGGAAGGAATAAATGAGATTATATAGAGTATTAATTATAATTGGATAGGGATGTTAAGTAACAAGGTTAATGCGAGGTAAGTAATGCAAAATTTAGGTTGATAATAATAATGAATAGTAATAAATTAAAAATTTGTAACATATATCATCAATTACCTGATTACTTGTTAATGGAATTAGAATGGGTAATAAGGAATAATAAGATAAAGGAATGTTACACTAATGGTAAAGGAAAGAATTAAGGGTTGAGAAATTATAGGATCGTATTTAATTATTAAGCGTTACTTTAATAATTATGATAAACTGTGAAATTAATACGGGACGATATAAAGAAATAACTAGGGAAGTATACGTTATAAGTTAATTATAACCTAAACTTATGTGCAAGGTTGAAATTGGATCTAATTGGAAACTTATTTAATAAATTGGATTCAAGCGTAATAGAAAGAATTTTTTTTAGAAAATATTAAGTACTATAATTAGTAGAATGATTTACATTTAAGATTTGAGATAGAGGTTTGTCTAGGGAATTATAAAGTTAAGTAAATCAAGGTGATAGAAAAATTTTGAATTATAGAATGTGAATTTGAATTTGAATAGTGAGTCAATTGGTTAATTTATAATAGTAGGACTTATTGAAATAAATGAAATCAATTTTTTTTATTTCGTTAAATTAAGAATTACGTTGAAATAGGATATCCATGTGATAATTTTTAATCCAAAGGGTAAACCCTTATATTTGAGATTAATGAAAGGAATAAATATAGGTTGATTCAATAAAAAAGGAAGTTTTGAAAATTTATCTACAATTTTGGATTTTATGGAATTGGATATTTATATTGATTTAATCTGGAATAAATTGACATTTAAAAATTTGATTAAGTCATTTTAAATGTTTGAGAATTTTTAAGTGATAAAGATTTCCAATTCTAAAACTGAATTATAAAAATTGGATTTATTTACTAATTTTTAATTTATTTAATTAATATAAAAATAGCCATTTTGGTCACGGACTCGGATTTCGACAAAACCAGTTTCATCGGATCCGCAACAGTGAATTATTATAGGGTTTCAAGTTTCGTAGAAATCGGACTTGTCGTTTGATCGTACGAACGCGAAACGCCTTGAAATCGATTTAATTAAAATCAATTTGAAATCAATTTGGAAATATTGTTTTCAGCATAACTTCTTCATACGATCGAATTTGGACGTGAAACTTTTTCCATCGCGTTCAGAATATTTTAAAATACCTATTTGGATATATGGGTTTACCCAATTTCGTTCCGGGGTCAGAACGGGCTTTTTGGGGCCACGTTAACGTTAACTCGTTTGTTTATCGGATCTATCTGTTCGTTTAAACCTCGCCTATAAATAGGTTGTTATAAACCCTAGCCTCATTTGCTGTACGTTCATTTTCTCAACTCCTCCTCTTCCCCATGGCTGCTAACCCTATATCCATTTTCAAATTTCAAAAATCAAATCAAAAGCTGAAAAATCAATCTCCTCAGAAAAATTCCAAAAAAATATATGTTGAAGTTTTTAACGAGTGCACTCCGATCTGCAATTTGTTTCTCGATTGGAGTTATCGTTTGCTCAGAAAGTGATCGTTAAATTTCGGCCGTCCATAGGTGGTGGTTCGATTCGACGGTGGATCTACGACCTGAGAGAGATCGGAGGGTTGCGTTGGGTAAAGGGGGACCTGGGCTTTGCATCGGTGGCATTCGCTTGCTTCAAGGCGGCCGCGATTTCACCAGAAAATTCACGTTATAGGCGGCAGCTAGGGTTTGGACGTGGTGGGGTTTTGGCTCGATGGGGAAGGCGAGGGAGGTTGGGAGGCTCGGCCGGCCATGGGGAAGCTGGAGTTGTCGATGGATCTGGCGGCGGCTAGGTTGGTGGAGGCGTTTTTTTTGCCGATCGAAGGAACGACAATGGGTTGCGTGTGAGGTTCTGGGTTGCGCGTTCTCCCTGTAGCGCACGAGTCATGCGAGACGTATGCGGCATTTTTTTTGGTAAGCTTTATTTTGTTTTTAAAATTTAATTTTGTTTCAGCCTGTCTAACAGCTATAACTTTCGCATACGAATTCCTTTTTACGTACGATTTTTTTTGTTAGGATCGTAATAAAATTCCGGATCCGTTGATGCAGGTTTGGATAGATTTGGAGACTATGAAATTTTGGGTTTAAATCGGATTTAAAATTCGATTTAAATTCAAAAGGTGAGTGTTTTAACCCACTCACAATTTCTAAAATTTCTTGTGTTTGTTAAATTAATTTTAGATATGAGTAGAAATTTATTTATGACTGTTTGGCATGTTTATTCATTATCTCTGATAAATCGCATTCATTTAATATAACTGTTAATTAATTTTATTTATTGCATAAATTTGATAGTTATTGCATATTAACTGCCAGTCATAGTTATGTTAAATTTTCATATTAACTGCCAGTTAAATTTACGTTTATTTTTGCATATAAACTGCCAATTAACAGTTATTAAATTTATTTTGAGTATAAACTGATAATTGATACCATTATTTATCACCTGTTATGTATTGATGATTGTTTGAAATTGGATGATGACTGTGATAAATGGATGTATGATTTGAATGGATGAATGGATGATTAATTTTATTAATTGCAAGTTGCTATGCATTTCATTCATTCGGGATTGCGGTTTGAAATGATATATAACCGCATTTTTTTTTCATTTTAAATTGCGGATTGAAATGATAAACATCCGTATCACTTGACCATAGGATAGAAAATTATATACAGGCACCGCGGTAAATATATAAAATTATTTTTGAAATGTTTTTCTATGGTTTTGTAAAGTTATATATATATATATATATATATGGTTTATGAGATATTGATTTGGTTATTGATAAAGGCTATTATATATATATATATAGTAATTTCCGGTTTTTAAGCTTTGTATAAATTTGATTTGAAGTTTAAATAAGTTTGATTTTAAGATCAAATAAGATTAAACATTTATTTAAAATTTAATTTCTGGAGTTTTATGACTTAAATGAGAATAGATTTGGAAGATGAATATTAAGTTAAATTGAAATTTAATAAAAATTAGAATTTTTAAAGGATCTGATTTTTTTTATAACTTGATTTTTGTGTAAAGTGATTTTAATGAATATCAGGTTGATTAAATGAATATATAATAAATTGAAAGATGATCCAGTTATATCAAGTTAAAGGTTTTCTTAAATTATATTGAATTCATTAAGCAAACATTTCAAGTCTAAATAATAAGTAACTAAATTTGATATATATATATATATATATATATATATATATATATATGGAATTGTCAAATGAGTCTGCTTGAAATGGTGAAATATTTAAAGCCTTGAAACATAAGAATTGAAATGGTATTTGGAAGTTTAAATCGATATTTGAAATAGATTTGTGAAATCTAAAGAAGCTATTTTGTTTATAAAAGTAATTTAATATTTAACCATTTAAGAGATGGAAATTTTGTTTCAAAGCTATGTTTTCAAGGTAGTATAATTTGGAAATATTATATTCAAGAGTTTTGATTTCTAAATATTTTACTTTGGAAACCCTATGATTTTGGAAAGAATATATATTGGAAAATAAATGATATTGTATTGATTTGGGGTTTTAAGAATAAATGATATCGGGTTTATATGGGTTTTAAATGGATATTTTATTATGGTTTTAAAAGTATATTTTTTTTAAATAACCGCGGTGTTATAATAACGATTGGTTGGCAAAGAGACCGGGATCGGATATGGACATACTCTCTGTCGATACCGAAAACCACTTTGACTAACCGTGTACGCGGTGGAGATTCCAGAATGAAGTAGGTTGGTGGCGACGTTTCCTGTAAGGTAAATACATGGACCCAACTCCCGTGAGTTGGCATAAGGTGGCTAAAACAGGAGCGATTGACGGGTTAATAAGGTAGCACCTTTGATCGGACACATCCCTTCGATATTATACTTTGACTCTTGGATTGATTCGGTGGCCACTTTTGATTTTTATTTGGGGGTGTGGCTCGAGGTTGGCGGTAGCTGCGGCTATGTGTTACCACCGACCCGGAAGCGTAATTGGTATATCTACCCTGACATTGCCTAGTTGTGCCGTGTCACCTACCCTAGCGCGCCTTATACGATTTTGGTTTTGTACCATACCTATGGAGTGCCCTCTGACGATGCCTAGTACGGGGGAGATTACGGCACTGTATAGACTATGGGAATATATTCTGTGTTAAGGGCTATATGGGTAACCCCTTAACGCTATTTAAAAGTAAGTTTATTTTACAAATAGACACTATTATAATAGCGCAATATACTACATAGTAAATAGTTTAACGGATCCTTAGGAGATGTAAATCCCAAGCATCTCTTGAGTTACTGCACTCATATTTATTTCTGTTAATTTAACTTACATAAGATCTTTTAGTTCTAACTCGAGTGTTTTGTCTTTTCAATTCGCTCGGGTCAGTCCGAGCGTTTCAGGATTTGAAGATTTAGCTCTGGAGGACGAAGACGAAGATGTATATTATTATTATTTATACTAGTGCACTACACACTGTTCCGCTGCATTGTTGTTGGTATGTGTAACTGATATGTATTATATGAAAGTTTTGTAAACAGATTTATAAACTGTATATTTTATTATTATATTTTATCCTTCCGCTGCGAGATTCTATTTTCTTTCTTGTTTTTCTTATTTACCCCATAACAATCCGCCCTTCCGTATGGATTTAATCGGCATGTGTGTCTGTTTAAATCGTGCGGAAAGGCGGGACGTTACATAATTGAAGTGTAAAATTCAATAATTGAATTAATTTCTAATAAATGGAATTAAACATTAAATTATTACGTGAATAGAAATTTAGATGAAATCTAAAAATGTTAAGGTAATAGATTTTGAATCCAATGTTAATTTCATCCGTTTGATAATAATAAATTGAATAATAGAATGAAAAGTAAAGTAAATAGAATGATTGGAAATTAAATTTATAATCCTGAATTAAATAAAATTGAGGTTAATACTGAAATTGATAAATTAATCAAATCTAAATTGACATTTAAATTTGTTTAAATTATTGTAAATGATTAAGAAATTTAAAAATGATAAAAATTGTCAATTATAGAATTGAAATTTAAAAATTGGATTTAATTAATTAATTTTTAATTTATTTAATTAACTGAAAAATAGCCATTTTGGCCACACACTCGGATTTCGACGAAACCAGTTTCATCGGATCCGTAACGGTGAATTATTGTAGGACTTCAAGTTTCGTAGCGATCGGACTTGCCGTTTGATCGTACGAACGCGAAATGCCTAGAAATCAATTAACCGGAATCAATTGAAATCAATTTGAAATATATTGATTTTAACGTAACTTCTTCATACGATGGAATTTGGACGTGAAACCTATTCCATTGAGTTTAAAATATTTAAAACCATCTATTTTGATATATGCGTCGACCCAATTTCATTCCAGAGTCGAAGCGGGCGTTTTGGGCCATTTTATCGTTCAAGCGTGTAAGTAAACCTTGCCCATCTATTCTTTTTCCAGCTTTGTCTATATATACCATGTTATAAACCTTAGCCTCCCTCTATTTCTCATTTGTCTGTGCACACAATTTCTTTCACCTCCTCATTTCAATGGAAGACAAACCTTATTCCAGCTGCAATTCAAAATCAAAGCCAAATTTCAAACTCCACAAAATATAGCAAATTTTATATGGATTCGAAGCTCTCGAAGAATGTAATCTTATGTTGTGATTCATTTTTTAAATCGATACATCGTTTGCCCAGAATTCGCCAATCAATTCTCGACCGTTCATCACGCTCCGACGAACGTTGTCGGATCCTCAAATAAATTGTACCGTTAGGAAGAGGGGGACGAGTGGAGGTCATCAGTGTTGTTCGTTCGATCGATTAACGGTTGGATTGCACCTAAAAATTCAATCGGGGTTAAATCTATAAGACGGCAACAGCTCTTACTTGGCCGATGGTGCCCGTTGGCATTGCATACGCAAGGTCTGAGGGGTGTGAGCGATCGTCTGAGGTGGTAGGGCGCGTGCGATCATGGCCGTGGCGAGTGCGATGCGGTCATCTAGTGGCGGCTCGATTTGTTCTGTCGCGTGATGCTGCTGTACGTATTGATCGAGGTAAGAGATAGGTGACATGTAAATTAATAATTATTATTTTATTTTAAAATTTGATCGTATAACTTCTAACTGTACGTTGTCCAATTTAAGCGCGGTTTCTTGCGCTAGGTTCATATTGGAATTCCAAACATTATGGCACTGGTTCGGACGAATTCTGAGACTATTTAAATTTTGGGTTTAAATTGGATTTAAATTCAATTTAAATTCAAAAGTTGAGTGTTTTAACCCACTCACAACTTGTAAAATTTCTTATGTTCGTTAAATTTAATTTATATTGTGATTATGAATTTATTTATGACTATTTTGTATATTTTTAATCATCATCTGAATTAATTGCATTTATTTAAATTAAATCGTTATTTAATTTATTATTGAATATAACTGGCAGTTAATTACCTATTATATATTATCAGTTATATATTGATATTGATTGATTGTTTTGGATGATGATTGTGATGGATGTTTTATTTATATCATCATAATCTGCAAGTTCTTTATTGATTTGTCATTTTGATTCGGGATTGCGGTTTGAAATGATATACAGCCGTAATTTTATTTTAAATTACGGATTGAAATGATAAATTTCCGTATCACTTGACCATAGGCTAGAAAATTTGATGCGGACACCGTGGTATATATATATATAAATAAATATTTTTGAAATGATTTCTATGGTTTTGTAAAGAAATATATGGTTTTATGAGTATTGATTTGGATATTTTACAGATGTTATTTTATATATAGTTAAATTCTTTGGTTTAAGCTATGAATGAAATTGTTTAAAGTATAAAATAAGTCTAATAATAAAGTTTGATTTTATTAAAATATAATATGGATAAGTATTTACTTAAATTATATTTTAATATAGAGTTATATTGATTTTTATAAATCAAGGTTGAGAAGATAGTTTTGAATTTGATTTGAGATTTTATTTAATTAAAAGTTATATAATAAGAATCCATTTGAAACTTATTGAAATTGGGATTTTAAAAGAATATGGTTTTATAACTTAATTCGGGTTTAAGTTGATTTAAATGAATATATCAAGTCTAAATAAATTGAGGAATATTCAGTTATTGAAATTTGAAGTTTTATTTAAAGGATATTGGATTTATTTAGCAAATATTTCAAATTTAAATAATAGTAAAATTGATTTTGGTATATATATGAATTATAAAATTTAGTTTTGAAATGTTGAATATTTAAGCTTTGAAACCTATTGAATTTGAAATGGTTTATTTGGGGATTTAAATCTGTATTTGGAATTGATTTGTGAAATTGAAGTAGCTATTTTATTATATGAAGTAATTTAATATTTAAGCCATTTAAGCGGTGTAGTTTTGTTTCAAGGTTATGAAATTCAGAGTTTTATGTTTTGAAAGTTTATATTTCAAGCGGATGGTTTCAAAATATTATAACTTTGAAAGTGTTATGGTTTTAGAAAAGGATATATTTGAAAAAATGATATTATATTGATTTGCGTTTTTAAAACAGAAATGATATCATATTTATATGGTTTTGAAAGGGATATTATATTCTGGTTTTGAAGTATAATTATTTTAAATTGACCATGGTGTTATAATAACGTTTGGTTGTTAAAGAGACTGGGATCGGAAGTTGTCATACTCTCTAACAACTTCGAAAACCACTTTAACAACCGTGTACGTGGTGGAGATTTCAGAATGAAGTAGGATGGCGGCGTTTCCTTTAAGGTAAATATGTGGACCCGACTCTCGTGAGTTGGCATAAGGTGGCTAAAACAGGAGCGATTGACGTGCTAATGAGGTAGCTCCTTTGACGGACTTGCCCTTTGATATTATACTCTGACTTTTGGATTGATTCGGTGGCCACTTTGGATTTTTTTGATTTAGGGGTGTGGCTCGAGGTGGGCGGTAGCTGCGCGCTACGCGTTACCAGCGGCCCGGAAGCGTAATTGGTATATCTACCCTGGCATTTCCTAGTTGTGCCGTGTCACCTACCCTAGCGCGCCTTGTACGAGTTTGTTTTTCTCCCGTAGCCCATGGAGTATTTAGGGTAGTCTCCCGATCTGGAGATGCGCTGATACTGGATGGACTACTGGGACTATTATGTGGTAAGGGCTATATGGGTAACCCCTTAACTCTATTTAAAAGTAAGTTTACTTTACTATAGACATTATTATAATAGCGAAATATTACTACATAGTAAATAGTTTAACGGATCCTTAGGAGATGTGAATCCCGAGCATCTCTTAAGTTACTACACTCACGTTAGACACTGGATAGGAGATGTCAAACACCGTAAATATTCTGACGCCATTCCACTCATATTTTATTATTGATTTAATCTTTTAGTTCTGACTCGAGTGTTTTGTCTTTTCAATTCTTTCGGGTCAGCCTGAGCATTTCTGGATTTGAAGACTTTATCTCTGGAGGACGAAGACGAAGATGAAGATTTGTGTTACTATTATTTATTATATTCCACTACATCACATTTTTCCGCTGCATTATTTATTATTCTCTGGTATGTGTAACTCTGATATGTATGGTATAAGTATAATCGAATATTTTGTAAAATAGCTTCATGAACCGTTTATTTGATTATTATATTTTATCATTCCGTTGCAAGATTCTATTTTGTTTTTTCATTTCTCTGCTTTTTTTATTTACCCCATAACAATCCGCCCTTTTGTAAGGTTTCAGTCTGACGTGTGTGGTTTATCGTCGATTTAAAGCATACAATAAGGTGGGACGTTACACTGGTATCAGAGCTTTGGTTTAGCGATAAACCTTAGCTTTGTGGGGTCTGGCTTTTTATTAATAGGGTAGTAATACTATATGATGAGTCGCTGAGTGTATATATATGAGAGAGCGTATTTGTTAGTGTTATAAAATGGTTTTAATATTGTGTTAACTTGTTCCGTTTTGTATTTATAAATTCTGGTTGGTGCATGGGACGCTATGACATCAATAGGGATTTCTAAACACTTAATAGGACCGACCGACACAATATTTGTTTTGAACATAGGTGAATGAAATAATTTTGCCTATTATATTTTCTATATATAAAGTAAATTTTTATAAAGGTTATATTTGGTTTCAATATTGGTTGTTAGTTAATGAATATTATAAGTAATAGTTGAAATAAGATTGAAAAAAAAAAAAAAAATGAAAATTGGGAATTTAGAACGTAAGTTCCAGGGTTTTGAAACTTTCTTTCAAATAATTTTGGACTATAGTAATAATATTATTAGAAGTATTTTCTGATATAAATATTTCAATATAATTTGAAAAAATTGTTTTAAAGAAATTTGGAAGAAATAAATTATGTACTCCCCTCTTTGTCCCTGGAAAATAATTTCGGTGATGAGTGCACGCATCATCGACATTCATTTTCAAATTTCGAAGTGGGAAGACAACTGTAGTAGATTTACTGCAGATTTATTTTGATAAACAAATATAAATTTTAAATTTGTTTTAAATCTAATTGGATATACAAGTTGTAAGTATATATTTATCTATTATTTTAAAATGATTTGAAATTTAACCCGGTATTTAGTTCTTAAGTTTCTGTTAATTAATAGCTTCAATTAGTGTAGCGAAATGGAATTTAACTAATAACTGAGACCTCTAAATGAAATAAGAAATGTAATGCTAAGTTATAAATGAGACTAAAAGAAAGTTGAAATTGTAATCTTATAGAACGAAAGATATAATTATTGAACAATTAATTAATTAAAAGAAATAAGATAAACTTTTATGATTTTAATTACATTCTTAAAGGCATATGTATAACTTACCAAAGGATGTAAAAAGTTGAAATGTTAATAAGAAAATGTAATGGGTATTATACGAGTAAAGCTTATGTAATAGGAAAGTTAAGTGAAATTCTTTTATAAATAAGAATTTGATGTTGTAACTATGTAAAATTAAGTATGACTGAAAGGTTGTAAAGAAATGACAATAAACTTAAGTAAAGGTTGAGGTTATTTATAATAAAATAGGTAGAAGGATGAATACTGTAAATAAATGAAATTAAGTAGTGAATGAATGAATGTAACGCAATAAAGCGAAAACTATTTGATATGAATAAATAAAAATGAAATTTTGCAAGAAATAATGTAAAATTTAAAAAAAATCATTATATGAATAAAAAGGAAGTCAAACAACATATGTATGAAATGAAATTAATAAGAACGAAATTGATCTATTGTTTGAAATTATTTTTTGTTGATTATGGTTATTTGGGCAAGGATACTCTAAAATTGTTTGGGTGAATAAATAATCTATTTAGTTTCATCTAAGACTGTTGAGTAAATGATGCGCTTAGTAGTTCATCTTCATTCTGTATAATTTAAAGGTTTTCAAAACCCGAACAACTATTTGTTTTGTTTGATATGAGTGAATGATTGATTTGTGTTGATTCTATGTGATGGTTGTATGCCTTGTTGCAAGCGACTGATGTTTGTATTATTTTGTTTGTTTATGGTTCAAACCACTTTAAATATTTAATTTTATATATTTGTTCACTCTTTTGGATTATATAAGTGAAATACAGGTTATGGAAGCAATTGCTAATGCTTTTGGTTCCATAATTAAACGTTGTTTGCCCGACATTCTCGGATTACGGTTTTCTAGCGTTATTATATTGTTTTCCCGTGTTGGGATATATCATTTTGGAAATTAATGTGATATTTTGTTATATTTGATATTATATTTTCTCCCAAGCCTCTCCGTACAAAGGAGACTCTACCGAATTTTTTTCGTAAATTTTGGACTTAGAATTTTTTTTGAAAAATGTTTTCAAAACTTTAGTAATTTGAGTATAAAAAGATTTAATGGTTATAAATTGGTATATTTTATCTAAGTTAATTAATTTTTAAATTTATTTGTTTATAAATTTAATATTGTAAGTAAGATATATTGATTTCTTAATTCTACTTTTCCCTTCTTTTCCTTTTCGGGGACGAAAAGTTTTGAGTGGGGGAGAGTGTAACGGCCCGAAAATTTTAATAGATAAATTAGTTACTTTAGTTTGATCTTTGTAATTAAATTTAGAAGTAAACAAAAATTTTATAATTTATAATGAAGCAAATGTTAAAAATGAAATGTAGCATTGGTAATTAAAAGTTAATTATTGACAATTGGAGTGAAATCCCAATAAAGAAATAATGTTAATTGCTGCACTTGGATATAAGATTTAAAATAAGTAATTAAAGGTAAGCATTTAATTAACCAATGCAATAATATATTGATTAATAGTAACCGAATGTAAATTAAGGCAATAATGTTAATGCAAGGTAAACAATGCTAATTAAAGTTATGGAAGAAAATTCCAATTAATGAAAATAAATTTAAATGTTATAATAGAAATTAAAACGTAACAATGTTAATTAAAGTTGATCGTTAATGATTTCAATGAAATTCCAAGTTACTAAAATAATTTAGGTGTCATACTCGACTATGACTTGAATATAAGGAAATAAGAGTGGATATTGAACAAATTGATGAATTAATATAAAATTAATGATAGTTGGATAAGAACAGTGTTATGTAATCAATTTTGTCATTTAATATTGGAAGGAATAAAAAAATTTGTAATTCGTTATTGAATTATAACGGGAATGAAATGTGAGAATGTTCATGTAAGCTAATAAATAATTAACTCAATGCAATCCCAATTGATTGAAATAACTATTTGGGTTATAATTGATTGTAAATAGGAATATTTGGTAATAAATTAATGTCAGAAAAACAAATGAAATATTGAATTAATCAATGAATTAATAATGAATAAATAGTGATTGAAAAAAAGCAATGTTCTGTATATAATTTTTTGGAAATGATTTTTTGGAAATGATAACTTATATAAATATGATTAAGGGTTAATGGCAACAATTATTATAAAGCAATCATTTATTTAGTCCATTAAATCAAATTTGTAATCAATTGCAATGAATCTTAATTCAAGGTTATATTAGTATAAATTAAGGAAATAATGCTAACTATATTTATAATATGACAATTGGTTGATTTAAAGAATGGTAGTCAAGATTTATAAATATAATTGAAGTGTAAAATCCAATAATTGAATTAATTGCAAATAAATGAAATTAAATATTTAATTATTATGTTAATATAAATTTAGATGAAATATGAAAATGTTAAGGTAATAGATTTTGAATCCAATGTTAATTTCATCCGTTTAATAATAATAAATTGAATAATAGAATGAAAAGTAAAGTAAATAGAATTATTGGAAATTAAATTTATAATCTTGAATTAAATGAAATTGAGGTTAATACTGAAATTGATAAATTAATCAACTCTAAATTGACATTTAAATTTGTTTAAATTATTGTAAATGATTAAGAAATTAAAAAATGATAACAATTGTCAATTATAGAATTGAAATTTAAAAATTGGATTTAATTAATTAATTTTTAATTTATTTAATTAACTGGAAAATAGCCATTTTGGCCACCGACTCGGATTTCGATGAAACCAGTTTCATCGGATCCGTAACGGTGAATTATTGTAGGATTTCAAGTTTCGTAGCGATTGGACTTGCCGTTTGATCGTACGAATGTGAAACGCCTAGAAATCAATTAATTGAAATCAATTGAAATCAATTTGAAATATATTGATTTTAATATAACTTCTTCATACGATGAAATTTGGACATGAAACATGTTCCATTGAGTTTAAAATATTTAAAACCATCTATTTTGATATATGGGCTGCCCAATTTCATTCCGGAGTCGAAGTGGGCGTTTTGAGCCATTTTATCGTTCAAGCGTGTAAGTAAACCTTGCCCATCTATTCTTTTTCCAGCTTTGTCTATATATACCATGTTATAAACCCCAGCTTCCCTCTATTTCTCATTTGTCTGTGCACACAATTTCTTTCACCTCCTCATTTCAATGGCAGACAAACACCTAATTCCAACTGCAATTCAAAATCAAAGCCAAATTTCAAACTCCACAAAATATAGAAAATTTTATATGGATTCTAAGCTCTCGAAGAGCGTAATCTTCTGGCGTGATTTTTTTTTTAAATCGATACGCCGTTTGCCCAGAATTCACTAATCAATTCTCGGCCATTGATCATGCTTCGATGAACGTCATCGGATCGTCAAATAAATTGTACCGTTGGGATGAGGGGGGCGAGTGGAGGTCATCAGTGTTGTTTGTTCGATCGATTAACGGTTGGATTGCGCCTAAAAATTCAATTAGGGTTAAATCTATAAGGCAGCGTTAGCTCTTCCATGGCCGATGGCGCCCATTGGCATCGCGTACGCAAGGTCGGAGGGGTGTGAGCGATCGTCTGAGGTGGTAGGGCGCGTGCGATCGTGGCCGTAGAGAGTGCAATGCGGTCATCTGGTGGCGGCTTGATTTGTTCTGGCGCGTGATGCTGCTGTACGTATTGATCGAGGTAAGAGATAGGTGACGTATAAATTAATAATTATTATTTTATTTTAAAATTGATCGTATAACTTCTAACTGATATAATTTTCTCTTAAGTTGTCCAATTTACGCGCGGTTTCTTGCGCTAGGTTCGTATTGGACTTCCAGACATTTTGGCACTATGTTGGACGAATTCTGAGACTGTTTAAATTTTGGGTTTAAATTGGATTTAAATTCAATTTAAATTCAAAAGGTGAGTGTTTTAACCCACTCACAACTTCTAAAATTTCTTATGTTCGTTAAATTTAATTTATGTTGTGATTATGAATTTATTTATGACTATTTTGTATATTTTTAATCATCATCTCAGTTAATTGCATTTATTTAAATTAAATCGTTATTTGATTTATTATTGAATAACTGGAAGTTAATTACCTGTTATATATTATCAGTTATATATTGATATTGATTGATTGTTTTGGACGATGATTGTGATGGATGTATGATTTATGATGGATGAATGGATGTTTTATTTATATCATCATAATCTGCATGTTCTTTATTGATTTGTCATTTTAATTCACGATTGCGGTTTGAAATGATATACAACCGTATTTTTATTTTAAATTATGGATTGAAATGATAAATATTCGTATAACATGACTGTAGGCTAGAAAATTTTATACGGACACCGGGGTGTGTGTATATATATATAAATAAATATTTTTGAAATGATTTCTATGGTTTTGTAAAGAAATATATGGTTTTATGAGATATTAATTTGGATATTTTATAGATGTTATTTTATATATAGTTAAATTCTTGGGTTTAAGCTATGAATGAAATTGTTTAAAGTATAAAATAAGTCTAATAATAAATTTTTATTTTATTAAAATATAATATGGATAAGTATTTACTTAAATTATATTTTAATATAGAGTTATATTGATTTATATAGATCAAGGTTGAGAAGATAGTTTTGAATTTGATTTGAGATTTTATTTAATTAAGAGTTATATTTAATAAGAATCCATTTAGAACTTACTGAAATTGGGATTTTAAAAGAATATGGTTTTATAACTTAATTCGGGTTTAAGGTGATTTAAATGAATATATCAAGTCTAAATAAATTAAGGAATATTCAGTTATTGAAATTTGAAGTTTTATTTAAAGGATATTGGATTTATTTAGCAAATATTTCAAATTTAAATAATAGTAAAAGTAATTTTGGCATATATATGAATTATAAAATTTAGTTTTGAGATATTGAATATTTAAGCTTTGAAACATATTGAATTTGAAATGGTTTATTTGGGGATTTAAATCTGTATTTGGAATTGATTTGTGAAATTGAACTAGCTATTTTATTATACAAAATAATTTAATATTTAAGCCATTTAAGTGGTGTAGATAGGTTTCAAAGTTATGAAATTCATAGTTTTATGTTTTAAAAGGTTATATTTCAAGCGGTTGGTTTCAAAATATTATAACTTTGAAAGTGTTATGGTTTTAGAAAAGGATATATTTGAAAAATGATATTATATTGATTTGGGTTTTTCAAACAGAAATGAATAGTATTTATATGGTTTTGAAAGGGATATTTCTGGTTTTGAAGTATAATAATTTTAAATTGACCGCGGTGTTATAATAACGTTTGGTTGTTAAAGAGACCGGGATCGGAAGTTGTCGTACTCTCTACCAACTCTGAAAACCACTTTAACAGCCGTGTACACAGTGGAGATTCCAGAATGAAGTAGGATGGTGGCAGCATTTCCATTGAGGCAAATACGTGGACCCGACTCCCGTGAGTTGGCATAAGGTGGCTAAACAGGAGCGATTGACGGGCTAATGAGGTAGCTCCTTTGATCGGACACATCCCTTCGATATTATACTCTGACTTATGGATTGATTCCATGGCCACTTTTAATTTTTTTGATTTGAGGGTGTGGCTCGAGGTGGGCGGTAGCTGCGCTACACATTACCACCAGCCCGGAAGCGTAATTGGTATATCTACCCTGGCATTGCCTAGTTGTGCCGTGTCACCTATCCTAGCGCGCCTTATACGAGTTTGTTTTTCTTCCGTAGCCCGTGGAGTATTTAGGGTAGTCTCCCGATCTGGAGATGCGCTGATACTGGATGGACTACTGGGACTATTATGTGGTAAGGGCTATATGGGTAACCCCTTAACGCTATTTAAAAGTAAGTTTATTTTACTATAGACATTATTATAATAGCGAAATATTACTACATAGTAAATAGTTTAACGGATCCTTAGGAGATGTGAGTCCCGAGCATCTCTTAAGTTACTATACTCACGTTTCACACTGGATAGGAGATGTCAACCCCCGTAAACATCTATGACGCCGTTCCACTGATATTTTACTGTTGATTTAACTTACATAAGATTTTTTAGTTCCGACTCGAGTGTTTTGTCTTTTCAATTCGCTCGGGTCAACCTGAGCATTTCAGGATTTAAAGACTTTATCTCTGGAGGACGAAGACGAAGATTTGTATTACTATTATTTATTATTTTCCACTACATCACAATTTTCCACTGCATTATTTATTATTCTCTGGTATGTGTAACTCTGATATGTATGGTATAAGTATAATCGAATATTTTGTAAAACAGCTTCATGAACTGTTTATTTGATTATTATATTTTATCGCTCCGCTGCAAGATTCTATTTTGTTTTTCCTTTCTCTGCTTTTTTTGATTTACCCCTTAACAATTCGCCCTTCTGTGTGGTTTAAGTCTGACGTGTATGGTTTATCGTCGATTTAAAGCATACAACAAGGGGGACGTTACATACAATATCAGTTTCCATAAAATATTCAGTTTCCCAGTCAAATTTTATTGTTGATTGAAGATATCAATTCATCCATTTGTTGGAGATTTAGTGGTTAAATCAGGTATTTTATCGTCTTTCTTATATTACAAAGCATTCACGTTCTTTGATTTTGTTGATTTATACTCCGCTTCACATAATTATATTTATTTGTAAAGTTTGCTGTTTATGTGCGCTAGGCATGGATTTATGTTAGAAACAATAATTTTTATATTGAATCATGTGATAGTAAAATCCTATTAAATAAATATCCCTAATCAATAGCATGTAGTAAAAACCTTTACGATTTCGAATAAATCTTTAAAGCTAATCTTTACTAAATAAAATAGACCGATCAATAACTACTATCCTATGTTCATTTTTTTCAGTAAAATGCTTTAAATATATGATTCTAGAAAATGCTACGACCCGCTACAAATATTTTATGAAATTTCATGCCTTAAATGTTGATATAGATTTATGTTGGTAATAATAATTTTTATATTGATTCAAGTGATAATAAAATCTTTTATTAAATATAAATAGACCTAATCGATAGCATGCATTAAAAGCCTTTACAATTTTAATCAAATCTTAAGAGCTAATCTTTATTGAATAAAATAAACCTAATCAATGGCTACTATCCTACGTTCATTTTTTCAACAAAATGCCTTAAATGTAAGATTCTAGAAAATGCTATAACCTCTACAAATATCTTGTAAAAATTTCTTTTCCTCTTTACTCTTGTCATTCACAATCCAACTTTCTCCACCATTCATCACTTCTGGCGTTCTCCACTCTCCATTGTTATTCACCAGTATCCACTACTGCTCGCCACCATTTACCTCCAAGAGCATTGTCCTTTTAAAGCTTCACGTAAGTCAAGATCTATTTTCTTTTAATATTAATTTCCTAAATTAAACTTAAAAAGCTAATGAGAAATAATATTAAAAATGAAACCTCAGCACCCTAAATTATAGACCAATCTCCAAATTATAATTATATAACTTCATCTCTTAATTTTTGTTTCCACAATTTATTCAATTTCCTAGTCAAATTTTATTGTTGATCGAAGATATAAATTCATCCATTTGCTGGAGATTTAATAGTTAGATCAGGTATTTCCTATTCTTATATTACAAAGTGTTCACCTTTTTTGATTTCGATGATTTATACTCTATTTTATGAAATTGTATTTGTTTGTAAAGTTTATTGTTTATATGCGCTAGACATAGATTTATGTTGGTGACAATAATTTTTATATTGAATCAAGTGATAGTAGAGTCCTTATTAAACACAAATAGACCTAATGAATAGCATGCGGTAAAAGCGTTTACAATTTTGAACAAATCTTTGGAGCTAATCTTTATTAAATAAAATAGACCTAGTCAATAGTTGCTATCCTATGTTTATTTTTTCAGTAAAATGCCTTAAATATAGGATTCTAGAAAATGCTACAATCCCTATAAGTATCTTACGAAATTCTGTACCTTAAATATAGGCATAGATTTATGTTGGTAACAATAATTTTTATACCGAATCAAGTGATAATAAAATCCTTATTAAATATCAATAGCCTTAATCAATAGCATACAATAAAAGCCTTTATAGTTTGACCAAATGTTGAAGTTAATCTTTAATAAATAAAATAGACCTATTCAGTAGCGGCTATCATACATTCATTTTTTTAGTAAAATGTCTTAAATATAGGATTCTAGAAAATGCTACAATTCCTATAAATATCTTACGAATTTTTTTTCCTCTTCACTCTTGTCATTCACAATCCAACTTTCTCCACCATTCATCACTTCCGGTGTTCTCCATTCTCCACTGTTATTGGCCAATATCCACTACTACTCGCTACCATTTATCACCAAGGCCATTGTTCTTTTAAAACTTCAGGTAAGTTAAGATCCATTTTCTTTTAATATTAATTTCCTCCTTCTGGCTTCTTTATAGCACATTATTTTTTTTTTTTTAATATTTGTTGGTTAGTAAAATCCTTATACGTGTAGTCTTTTTTACAATGCCTTTTTATTTTTGTTTTATCCCTTTGATAATATTTATCAAGTTCAACCAGGTAATACAAAATTTGGAAAGCTAGGTGGAAAGTTACGTAAGAATAAAAAAAATAAACTATATTGTTTACACACACAATGCATTTTTAATTTTAAGCTTTTGCCTCATCTTCTCATTAAGATCAAGAGTAAAAAGCGATTCCTCTACATTTATCATATAAATACAATTTCATATATTAAAATAATATATTTATCATATAAATAACTTGAAGGGGAAGGACTAGATTGATACAAGTTTACAAACGTCTTTTAAAATGAAATAAACATAAGAACTCAGCTAACAAATATTGAATTTGTATGCCCCTCTATAGATATTATCAAATGTTAATATCACTTAAAAATAGAACCTAGCAAATATTTTTTTTACAAATTCAAAATGCTCACTTACATATATTACCAAACTTAATATCACTTAAAAAAAGGATCTAAAAATTAAAATTCATATACTTTTTTGCTCTTTATTGATCGATAACATAAACAAAAAATCAACCTAACAAACTTAGGAATAAAAATTCATACTAACTATATATGATTCCAACGCAAAAATATACCTAAATATTTATGAAAATCATTTCCGTTGAATATGTTAGACACATACAATTATAAAAAGAAAATCAATTTGCCCGCGAAGCGTGCACTATTGTCACGCGCGAAATGCATGCTGTAACACTTCTTGACAACTGGTATATTATTTTTACTGAACTTTGGTTTGTAGTTCAGTTTTAAAACATAGTGCATTAAGGAGGGATTTGTAGGTGAATTGTATGTAGTGGCAGTAGTAGAGAATGTAGTTTTTTAAACTACTAAAACTCATTTTCTCTATTTTCTTTAACTACCAGTCATGTTCTAATATATAATATTGTTTACCATTGTACCATTGTTTATTATTCCGTTTTTTAAATATTACATCTTCTTCTGCGTTAAAAAACTGTTAGAATAATTTTGGAAGTAACTGTTATACTGCCTTTGGGCTTAAGTTTATCATTTCTTTTTAACCTTTTTTTGCTTTTTCATCTATCTATATAACGTGTCATTGTTTTGCATATGCTAACCAACACATTATTAAATGAAATATGAAGGTACAATGAACCAAAATGTTCAACTACTATTCGACTTGGTCCGCAATACTGATTGGGAAACTATTGGAGTTAGGTTGGGTAGATTGTGGATTTTGGTTGGCCAGAGTATGAATGAGCCTTATGCAATGAATTTAAAACATCTTAATACCGCAATATGTCTTCATATTGGTACCCATAATCAATATGTGGATTATATATCTATTTCATTTCCCTATGGTAGGGAAATCATAAAATAGTTATTATACAAAAGCATATTCTGCGTCAATTTGAAAGTATTTTTGATGAGAATTTCATGAATGAAAGCATATTTTGCATCAACTTGAACTATTTTTAGGAGGAGTCCATGTACGAAATTACTAACTTCAATATCTAGGATTCTGAAAGTACGTATAAAGTAATTGAAGAAGCATGAAGCATTGTTCTTAGGGTGGACACTCAATTTAGAAACATTAATGAAGATGTAGATGATATCCCCAGGTACAAATTCAGGTTTGTTGATGTAACGACCCGTAAATTAATCGCTTTATTTGAACATTTAAATAATTTGTTAATATTTAAATAATGGATTTTAATAACCAAATAAACATGTTTTAAATATTAATTAATGATATTAAAATCATTTTCAATTTTTATTCAACAAAATAAATAGTTCAAACAAAAAAAGAAAATGTAGCCAAAGAATGTTTTAAAATTCGACTTTTCGACATTGGAAAAGTCATCAAAAATGTTGTGCATGTTTTATATCACTATATATACACATGCTATTAGCATCAAAATTGGCCACCAACACCCAGTTATGTAACAGCTTCAATATCCAATCCAATCACAGAAATATAAAGAGAAATAAATGAAGAACAAAATGAAAACAATTAGAAAGAAAGTAAAAGAAGACGAGATATATTGTGGTTCGGTTAACTTTGGCCTACTTCTACCCCCAAATAATCCTTTTTATTATACTAAAATTTGTCTCAGTTACAATTAGAGATCCATAAATAAAATTGACAGAGTGTAGTCTAGGTTGAATATAAGGAGAAGAAGAAAGAGGATCCCTTTTCTGATGCCATGCCTGCTGTATTTATAGGGAAAGACGTGCACGGATCGGACTGAAACTTTGATAGATGGTTCGAGAGACCAAGATGAGGCCACCCAGAAATTTCCAAGCATATTGGGGCCCATAATAGGGATCAGTACCAATCCCTATTTTGGTTTTCAAATAGGGTGTGATCCCTTTGGGTGGTTCCTACGTGTTAGTTACTTGCCCCCCAAATTTCGTGGAATTCCGACGTACGGTTTGTGAGATATCGCATTTTCCATGAAGTAGTATTACTTGAATTCTGACTTCTACCGATCCCTCTTGAAGGATAGGTACCGATCCCTCCAACTTACTCCAAATAGCATGTGATCCCTATGGAAGCTTTTCCATGTTGTATTATGCTTATACTCCAAGTTTCACGCCAATTGGACTAGTAGAACTTGAGTTATTTATCGATCTCTGTTGCAATATGTTGTGAAGGCTGATTGTAGCCGATCCTTATGGAGGGATAGATACCAATCCCTCTAACTTTCTTCAAATGCTATGCGATCCCTTAGAGGTATTCCATATGTTCTACTAGTTCATCCTCCAAGTTTCATGTCAATTGGATGTGTAGATGTTGAGATATTGATCGATCTTTGTTATAAAGTTGGGCTTAGTCGATCCTTAACAGGGATAGGTACCGATCACTATTGATGGACAGATGCCGATCCCTCCAACTTCTCCAAATGCCATGCGATCCCTACGGTAGATTCTTTAGGGTCCCCTATTCTTGTTTCCAAAGTTTCACTTCATTCCGCCTTGTGGTTGTTGAGTTATGGAGCGATCATCGTTAAGTTGTGCTATTGAGCTGAATATGATCCGACCCCTCTTCTTTTGCCCTTAATTCTAGCATACGAACTCCGACCGACTTGAAATTTGAAATGCAGCCCTATGAGGCCTACTTTATTACTTCATACCAATTGCATTTTGATTAGGACAAAAATTAGGGATCCGATCCGAATTCGTTTGACCATCATCCATAGTATCGTTTATAACCGGTCTCCGAGCTTGGTAACCATTTCTCTGGGCTTCCCGTCTTGATGATCATGATGTCTGTTGGGTTAAATCTTCCTGTGTTTTGCTTTGCCAAAAGGCGGCCTAACACTTAGCCCCACAAAACATGCCTTGCGATAGGAATGCTTGTTTTAAATTGCCACAAATCAAAAATCCACAGCCCGTAATCCATAGATAGCCATATTATCTAATCCGTTGCCAATCCAAATCCAATATCTCCCTTGATCGATTTTAAATCCATGACTATTCTGAGTCAATATAGATCGAATCTATGATCTCTCGGATCTTTTTATCCAAACCCTCGACCCTACCCGGTCGCAAGCCAAATACCAAACTGCTCTAGGACCATATCCAAATCCATAGCTGTTTGAAGCTGATATACAATTCCATAACCTCTCTAGGTTGTTATCCTAATCCAAATCCTCAATCTCAATGGATCCTTGTCGAGCACAATCCATACTCGATGACCCGAGCAGGCCGATCCATTGCGTTCGAGCGAAGTAACATACTCCTTGCTAGGTATAGTCCATACCTAACGGCCTTGATCTCTTCGGATCCTTGCCAAGCACAATCCATACTCAATGACCGGGGTAGGTCGATCCATCGCGTTCGAGCGATGTGACCTACCCCTTGCCAGGCATAATGCATACCCGACGAAATGTGTTATCCATTACATTGATCCAAATTTAAGCATTCCTTAGTCCATAAAATAAGAGTCCGTACGACCAATAAACTAGAGTTCAAAAAAAACAAAAAAAACAAGATTTCATAGCAAACAAGAAGAAAGGAAAAAAATTCACAAACCCTAGCATTACAGTTTATCATCATCTCAGAGCATGCCTAGGGAGCATCCTTGATCACATACATGTAAGTGACTTAGCCGTCTTACTGTGGAGTTTGCTACTTATTCCACACCATCTTAATCAATTGGTGACAAGTTGACGATGATGCCTTGATCCAGTGCCATTTTCATTCAAGGTGGACAATGGGTGCTCCTTTTCCAACGTCGTAGCCCGATTCCTTATGTATTGTTGTAAATGACAATTTCTTACATGTTCCTCAATGATATCCTTCAAATGCCTGCAGTCATTTGTATTATGCTCATCTAGCTCATGGAATAAGCAGTATTTTCCTGATGTCCGTTCACGTTTGGAAGGTTCTCTCCATGTCAACCTCTGATGTAGAAGGTGCCCTATCCAGATATATCCATTCTAGGGATCCATTCAATTCCAAGTAAGAAGATAATCTGGGTACCCCCTCGATCACTTCGATCCATCAAAGCTATTATCCATGTTTTGTTTACCCTTATCTTTTCCTGAGCTTTCACCATGCGGTTTTCCACCCCGTACCATATTAACTTTCGTTGCCTTTTTATCAACTTTCGCATCTTCTTATTTTAGAAACCTCTCTCTTCATGGTAGAATTCCACAAGATCCATCAGTGGATCCTGTATCAGTGATACAAAAAAATCTGAATTATCTGCAACTCCTGACACTACCACCATCGAAACCATCGTTGGATCTGGTCGATCCACTGAAACAACTGCTACATTGAAACTGGTTAAGAAATTCTTAAGTGATTCTCCTTCCCACTTCTTTACTGATGTCAATGTCATCACATTCTTAGGTCTTGTAATGAGAACTCGAAACTGCTTTACGAATCTTTCAACCAATTCCGTCCATGTATGAATAGAGCCGTATTCCAACTGTCTGGCGACTACATTTGTTAAGTAAATGGGGAAACATCATGCCAGGACTTCTTTCGATGCCCCTAGTAATTCCATTTGTCCTATATACCTCATCGTTTGCATAGCTGGATCCGACTTTCCATCATAAGCTTCCAATGTTGGTAGTTTGAATTCTTGTGGATTCCTAGCATTCCTGATAATTTGGAGTTAAGGGACTTCTATTTACATTCTCTAAATCCCTGTTCACTAATCCTCCATGCATAACTTGCATTATCATCTCTAAAAACCTGTCATTGTCTTTCAATGGTAGTCTCTTATTGTCATGTCAAAGTCGCCTCCGGAGTCTACGAGGAAATTCTTGAACGTATTCTTCTAGACGGGCATCCAAATTCTGATTCGCACTAAGCTCCATGGGATCGATTGCAAGCCCTCCAGCATCACGATCAACCAGACCCAGGGGCATGCCCATAGCCTTTGGGGAACGATACTGATCCTTCTGGAGGGATCGGTGTCGAACCCTCTAGGATGGCAGAGGACAGTCCTCGACTGTTCTGCTCCATTCCTTTGCCTATTGCCCCCAGTTTCATGATCTCGATTTCGATTTCTAGTGATTTCTGCTGCTCCAACTCGTTGATTTTGTGCTCCATCTTGTCAAACCTATTGGAGTAAATTCTCCATCATCTCATCCTGTATTTTCAGCATCCTCTTCTGCTTAGCATTCATCATCGTTTCCATATCATTCCTGGAAATGTAAATAGATGCTTGATTAGATCCAGCTCCTATTGAAGCCTTCTAACTCCCCTCATAGTGGCTCCTTTTCGGTAGCACTCTACTTGTTGATTGCGTAGTCATTGCTTTCTAGATCCAATTATCCAAGCTTCCAAATCTAAGATCACAGCTTCTAAATCTGCGGGTGCAAGTCTGCTTAGTGAAAGCACCAAAATGTTGGCGCCAAAATTGACCACCAACACCCAATTATGCAAAAGCTCAACTATCCAATCCAATCATAGAAATATAAAGATAAATAAATGAAGAACAAAATGAAAATAATTAGAAATCAAGTAAAAAGAGACAAGATTTATAATGGTTCGGCAAACTCTAGCCTATGTCCCTTCCAAATAATCCTTTTTATTATACCCAAAGATTTTTTGCAGTTACAATCCGTAATCTAAAAATAAAATTGATAGAGTATAGCCTTGGTTGAAGATAAAGAGAAGCAAAAAGAAGATCCCTTTTCTCACACCATGCCTGCTATATTTATAGGAGAAGAAATATACGGATCGAGCTAAAATTTTGGTAGAAGGTTCAAGAGACCAAGACGAGGCCACCTAGAAATTTCAAGGCCCATTTGGACACCAAAATAGGGATCGGTACTGATCTCTATTTTGGTGTCCAAATGGGGTGCAATCCCTTTGGACGGTTCCCCATGGTGATGGCTACTTTCTCTCCATTTTTTTTTGCAATTCTGACGTAGGGTTTATGAGATTGCATCTTCCATGAAGTAGTATTACTTGAATTTTGATTTCTGTCGATCCCACTTAGGGGACAGGTACCGATCCCTCCAACTTGCTTCAAATACCATACTACTCCTATAGGGGCTTCTCCATGTTGTACTATGCTTAGCCTCCAAGTTTCACACCAAGTGGACTAGTGGAGAGATAGGTACTGATCCCTCCAACTTGCTCCAAATTCTATGCGATCCCTAAAGGGTAATCCACATGTTCAAATTAGCTTATCCTCCAAATTTCATGTCAGTTGGATGTGTAGATATTAAGATATTGATTGATCTTTGTTATGAAGTTGGGCTTAGCCGATCCTCAAGAGGGATAGGTACCATCCCTATTGAAGGACAGATACCAATCCTTTTAACTTCTCCAAATGCCATGCGATTCCTGGGCTAGACTCCTTGTGGTTTACTCTTCTTGTTCCAAAGTTTGCACTTCAATTTGTGGTTGTTGAGTTATGGAGCGATCATCCTTGAGTTGTCTTGTTGAGCAGAATATGATCTGATCCCTCTTTTTTTGCCCATAACCCAAGCATATGAACTCTGATCGACTTGAAATTTAAAATGTAGCCTCATAAGGCCTTCCTTATCACTTTATACCAATTTCACCTTGATTAGGACAAAATTAGGAATTCGATCCGAATCTGCTTGACCATCATCCATAGTCTCGTTTATAGCCGATCTTTGAGCTAGGTAACCGTTTCTTCGAGCCTCCTGCCTTAATGATCATGATGTTCGTTGGGTTAAATCCGCCTGTGTACTGCTTTGCCAAAAGATAGATTAACACATGCACACACATGCACATGTGTCATGATAACTTAATTATAGTGTTAATGTTAGGAATTCAGGCTTGTTTAAAATAAAGCAACATTTTGACCTTTTATGTACATATACATATTTTATAACCTAAAATCCCTAGACTAAGTACACCATCATCACCTTAGACCCCTTGAAAAAATACTTAAAGCATGGTGGGAGGGGTGTATATGTTGAGGACTTCAGCTAAATGGATGGGTGGAGGTATGAAAGCTTGTACATGACAACATTAATATATATATTAAATGTTAAATTTAATTTAAACTCTTAATTCATTTCCTTCACATATAAGTACTCCTCATCTCCACACTTTTTCCACTTTACATATTCATTTCCATCTTTATTTCTTATCTCCTCATATACATGCATACTTTTATGGGTTCCAAGAGAGATTCCAAAGTCAAAAACTGGTGAATACACTACAAAAAATCAAGTTAAAACTCCATATATTCACATGCAAACACTTCTCTACCAAAACTAAGACCATTTTCACCTCAAGACTCTAAGGCTGAGCCCATTTATGCCCAAGAAAATCCCATTTATGCCTTGGTCAAGCCATGTTGCACCCAACCAGCCCACATAGGCCTTTGAAGTTCAGGCAAGTTGCTAAAAGCTTAGGAATGTTCGGTTAAAGTCAGTAAGCGTTTTGGTGAGTGAAGCTTCCACCTTTGAACCATAAAGTTTAAACTATGTTCATGCTCATATTCATAGCTATTAAATGCTTATTGTATAGTTGTGACAATATTTTGGTTGATTGGTTGGTTTATTGCTTGAAAGTTAGTCACTTCGAAAAATTAGTAAGCGAATCTTAAGTTATATGAAAATCCAAAAGTTAAATTAATCCCGTTGTCATTAAATGCTTGAGATATGTTGTATTATTGTAAATCATAATGTATCTATGCTCATTCCATTATTATGTGATGTACGGTTGTGTTGCAAATGTTATATGCTCGAATTCCAAACTGCCAGTATAGCGGTACTCGCTATATCAGCACTTTCGGAAAATCACCTTTTATTAAAACCGTTTGGTTTCCTCATCGTTCTTGAAATTATTTTACATGTTAAGAAAGTTTTTTTTATTGATGACGTTTTTAAAAATAATTAATTATTTTAATAATGATTAATTAATTAATTAATTATTTAATAAGGATTAAAGATAACAAATTAACTTATTAATGATGTGTTTTAAATTTAACTAATTACTCAGTTAATGATGTTTAAATTTAATTAATTATTTTATTTAATGATTTTTAAGGCTAATTAATCTTTTGATAATGATGGATTAAGATTTATTAATTTATTAATTAATGATGTTCTTAAAAAATCAACCCTTTTTAATTAATGACTTTTAAAGGTTAATAAATCTGCTTAACCTTAACTGGTATTCCCTTAAATAAAGTTTTAAAAATTAGTTAAACACTTTTAAATAATGATATTTAATTATTTAATTAATCATATTATTAATTAATTGAACTAATGATGTTTTATAGGAGATTTGCCCCTTTTTAATTAGCGGTTATTGAAGTAAATTAATTAACTAGTTAACAATGTTTTAAAGTTATTAATCAATGCCGTAAGGATGTTTAAAGTTGTTAAATCCTTTTTCTAATGATGTTTCAAAGTTAGTAGACTCTTTAACAAAGTGTTTTAAAGCAAATACTTGTAATGTGAAGCCAAGTACGAATTTGAGTTTTTAAAAGAAAAATTTGAATTCTTTATGGAAATGAATTAATTTACACAAAGTGATCCACTTTTGTGGAAATGATTTATTTGTATAATTAGCACCAAACATCGAAGAAGTAGACTTGTTGCTATTTCGAAAGTCAAGAATAATCGTGAGACATGACTTTGAGGTAACATTACCTTGACTTGTCCGGTATTATTGTTAACCAAGAAGTAATATAAGTTTGAATTCTATGAGTGGTGATAAGTATACAAGACTTAATTTCTATATATGATTGTTTTATTTCCTCGATAGGTGGTTCCTCAGCTACCGTTTATGTAACGCCCCGAAAATTTTCGACTTTCGAAAATTCAACATCGATACTCACTTTATCGACTGCCGAGAAATCGAAGGCCGGAAACCGAGATGTTATGGTTTTAAAAAGAATTTAAGAAAAGAAACAGAGAGAAGAAAAGAGAAGGAAGAGAGAAAAGAAAATAGAAAATAGAACGGAACAGAAAACAACAGAATAATATCAGAATCTCACAATTCACAGCGGAACAACATATAATAATAAATGAATAATCTTTAAACAAAGAACTATATCAGTTATTACATTTTACACATTTCATTTCATTACATCATATCATCAGAGTGTACAACAACAACAAATAGTGCAGCGGAAAAAGAAATACTATATAACTAGTAATACGCCATGCCATCCAGCTTGCCTCCAGCAACTCCAGAATATCCAGAATATCCTGATAAACCTAACTCTTAACTGCCCGTGTGAAAATTGGTGGGCACCCAGAGTTTAGGAAGGAAAACAATAAACTCCGAGTCAGTCATGTGACTGGTGTGAGAACTCAAAAACAGTTTATTTATCTTTAAAATCAAAAATAGAGGAATATTTTTAAAGTCAATTCGCAATGCTTTTAAAAATGAGACTACCATAAGACCTCCTGCCACACACACAATGCAAACGCAGACTTGGAGAAGATTTCTCCTTATGATAGTCAAACATGCTTGATACGCATTTAAAAAGAACATTTGATATTATTACTAGTGCATAGTGTAGAAAATTCATTTCGAAAGTAGAATATAAATCTTAGCCAGCATAGGTACCATTATATTATGCCTACTAATAGCTACCATATTAGATGGCAGGTTCTACAACTAAAACCGTACAAGTTTCGTATTGGGAATTGGATTTCCAACGAATGATCAGGCCAAGGAACTTCCCATTGCCACATGAGAATGCCTCTGGATGGACATCCCCGAGAACCAAACCGGATCTCTACCAACACAAGGCCGGGTTACCCCTAACTGAGTAACAACTGACCGAATATGCCATCCCCCGGTCCTTTGGGACCTTTTCACCGAGCGCTCGTAATCAATTCACACAATCATAACAAAGTGTTTTCAACATGAGTAAGTATCTGGGCTCCATACCATGATACCACCCTTTTCCAGAAGGAAATGCACACATCCTAAAGGGCGCTACCCCTCATAACCTTGCTGCTTCTTTCCTGTTTTGACCATTCACGGGGTGTGAGGCTCGACGAAGTCACGTCCACAAAAACATACTTTATACAAAAGCCATGCTTTGGGTCAACAAATGATCATAGAAATGATCACCAGGATAGACGATCAAATAAACGATCCTATCACAAATAATCAACACAATGATCATTTACAGCAACACTCAGCATGTTACATTACCAAATTGGGAATATATCGCTGATAACATTCAACTACATAACCTCTGAGCTCGTACGTCTCAGAGAAGGGTGTTAAGCTAAAAGAATAAATTCTCCGCCACCAACAGAAATATATTTGAAAGAAATCTGCTTTATATCTCAATTTGTAATGTCAGACATACAATCCATACAAGTCTGTTCCGGGCTCGAACAAAACCGAAGGCACTTACAAAGAAGTCCTTGCAATCCGGATATTCACAATCCTGATCGGATTTCCCATCACTTAGGGAGTCTCAATACCGTTGCAACTCAGTGTAGAGACAATCGATAGGTCATCCTATCGCTTTCGCAAATACCGGGTCTTCAACACCGATCTTCAAATGCAATCATAACGACGTATCACATATTCGAAATGGGTTATACGACCCCATCGTCCTTTCCCGGTTAACCCGAATAGTGAGCGCTTATTCAAAAATAAGTGTGGCATTCATATTCAAACAAATCACATCAAATACCCATTTAAAGGGAAATATTGATAGTCGGTTATTGAACTATCAATGGATATGCACACATCACCAGATTCCAAATAATTTTCCAAATTATTTATTTTCCAAAATATCTTCACTAGATATATAATTTCAATACTTCAAAAATAAATCAACATTTATTTTTAATCAAATTCCACTTTCTTTCATAAATTCCATAGTGAATTTATAATCCAAAATATCTATGAATATTCGATTTCAATTATCCATTTCAATTTATCTTCAAAAAGATAAATTCTCTAATATTCACTTTATATTGGAAAAACATTTCCATACTTATTTAATAAGTAATTCACAACTCCATTTATTTTCAACACTTGGAAAATATTCAATATACTTAAATCAAGATTAAGTATATATTTCATTCTTTAAGGAAATCATTCTCTTAAACATATTTATTTGGGCCAAAACGAATGTTACGTAAAACATATTATTCACTATTCAAAAACGTGAATATACTACGTTAACAATTTCATCATTTCTATTCATTTTTAAAGGATTATTCACAGTTCAAAAACGTGAATATAACTCCATAAATAAGTTTCAACAATTTACTTCTTAAAATAAGTCGTTTGCGAATTTATAAAACAACGTTTATAAATTCCTTTTCTATTTATTTTATAACAACCCCTTTTATAAATTCCTTTATTAACCTATTCAATTTATAACTCAATTATAAAACTAAAGGTTCATATTATAAGTTAAATACTTATAATTTATTCGTTCACAAAAATCGTTCCTTTAAACTTCATAATTATAAATCTTATAACTTATAAGATTGTTTATTTATCCAAAATTCATTCTTTCAATAACTTTATAAATTTTATAAACCTACTGTTTATAAAATTTCATTTATAACTTCACTGTTTAAAATTCTATAAATTCCATTCATTTATGAAATTCATTTTCACTTCATTCAAACACTTATAAAAATTCGTTTTATAATTTCAATATTTCAATTTATAAATATCCATTTATAAATCTCTAAATATAATTCAATTTATATTATTCTTTTAAAACGTCTTAAATCTCCTTTATTATTTCACCATTTTGATTCATAAAATAATTAAATTTTATAAATCCTATATTTAACTTTTCATAATAAATTCAAAAATCCCGATTAACTATTTTATAAAATCATTAGCATCATATTCTCAAAAATCAGTTTTCAACTATTTTTCTCAAAAATCTTAATTTTTATAACTTTAAAAATATAACGTTTATTTATTTAAAATGGATCAAATTCCAAATTTTTTTTATAAAACGTATACTTCTCAAAAATCACTTTAAAAATCATTTTAAAGTTTCAAAATTTGGTCCAATGATGCTACATACCAAATAGTCAATCACGACAACAACGATATCATATATCGATATGATAATCCATCAAATATCAAAATATCTGAAATCAAATAAAAACTATTGAGGAATCCAGTTGGATCCCTCCAACCTGTTTTCCTGCATCCACAAACATTAGCACAATACCAATTTCGCTCCAGTACGAAATTATCGCGGTATATGTTTTTATTAAATATTATCCGCTTAATAGACGGCGCAATAGGGTCTTATCCGCTAAAAAAATGCGGGGAATCAATAACTCCAATATATACATATGCCAATATATATATATTGCTATCATATATAATACCAATTTCACTGTTTATGAAATATTCGCGGTATATGTTTTTAATAAATAACATCCGCTTACTAACGGCGTATAATGTCTATTTTAACAATCAATAGATAACAATCATCATTCAAACATGCATTCAAATATTTTAAATCTAACTATTTAAAATAAAATCGAAACTGATTCGATTGAGTGAGAAGTTCTCACCTTGATTTCAATTTCGTTTTAGCGATTTATTTCGAATAAAATTAAACGCGCGTTTAATTTTACCCAAAATTCTCACTAACTCCAAACGACTCCAATCCAATTTCATCGCGTAGTGCTCGTCCAAACGATTCCAACGCTTCCTGTTTCGTAATTTTTCGACCTCGTATGACAAAGATATCACGGTTTAAAGTTTAACGAATTAATTTATATACAAATTACAACAAAATTTATAATTTAAACCCATTCTTATTACAGCCGCAAGATCTCACCAATCATCATCATGACCGCACGTTGCATTAGCTTCTTCTCCCTTCGTATTCACGCGCCTCCCCTGCACGTTGAAGCCGAACCCAACACTAGAATTTAGGGTTAAATTTTTCATCTTCCACGTTGAATGAAAACACGATCAGGTACCTGCATTCGACACGCCTATCCACGCTCTACCCACGGCCAGAGACCGGCGACACTCGGTGGCCCCAATCTTCTCGAATTTCATGCGCAACCGTGCGCCTTCATTGCCTCTTTCTGGCCACCACGTTGCTCGAAACTTGATCACCACCGTTGAATTCGTAGAGCACACTAGCCTCTACGCTTTCCTAGTTGAAAGTTTTTGACAATATTGTGTGGATTTCGAGAAAAAGGAGGAGAAAGGAGGGATGATTTCGGCCGTAGGTTAGGGGGTGGCGGCTATGATATTAGGGTTAGGGTTTGGAATGATTTTTGCAAAGGGAACATGTGAGGGGCCTTTTATAGAATTTTAAACGAAAACACTATTCATTTTAAATTTTTCAACTCCGATTTACGCGCCGAAACTGACGTTCCTAGGGTTTATCCCGCGTTCCGGACACAATGGAACAGGTTTCGGAAGCTAATTCGGATATCTGTGCGAGTTATGGCTAAAAACGTTCAATTTGAATTAAACCGATTTAAACGATTTTCTAGGCGTTTTAATTTGTATCGGACAAACCGTAAATCCAATCGACACAAAATTTGAAACCTTACAATAATATCACATTACGGATCCGATGAAACTAGTTTCGTCGAAATCCGAGACTTTTTGAAAAATGGCTATTTTAACTCGCCAAATTAAAATTAAAAATAATTCGATGCGTTTCGAGCTGCTACGATCAAACGATAACTCCGATTGACACGAAAATTGAAATCCGGTAATAACTAACTATTACGGATCCAATGGAACTGGTTTCGTTCAATTCTGAGACTGTTCAAAAATTGACTATTTTCACTAGTCGATTAAATATTAAAATATTCAATTTTTACAAATTAACTTTTAATTCGATTTTAAAAGTTCTTAAATATCGTTCTAACTTCAATATGATAAAATAAAATTTTACAAATCATTTTCAATCATATTTAACCCTATTTTCAATTATTTCCATAATTTAATATATTAAATTATCGATTTAATTATCCAATTAAATCCAATAAATCGAAATAAAATTTATTTGACTTATAAATTTCACTTATTAATATTTAAAATAAATTAAATATTCAAATTTTAATTATCAAAAATTCTGGGTCGTTACAATCTTCCCCCCTTAAAAGAATTTCGTCCTCGAAATTAACAAGTAAGAAAGTTACAGAATTTATTAATTTTCCCAAAATTCATAATTAAACTTCTTACCATACTTTACTAAGTTTTCAAATCATGCTTAGTTATCTTTTCAAAAACAACTACTATTGTTTAACTTTCAATTTCAAATCAAAGTTAAAGTTTTCAAAAATTTTCCAATTTTCTCAAATTTTTCTAACGCCTTAAATTTTCGGAAAAATTCGCCATAGTCTCCTTTGCGCGGCTCGATCCGAAAAAAAATGACCGTATATATATCACAAATATACATCTCATCAAGTAATGAGGCATCCCGAAGGGAAAAATTTGTAAAAGTACGGTATGTAATCCGAGATATGTACCTTATATTTTATTAGCGAGCATATACGGCTAATATAGCGCGAAAGCGAGCTCCAAATGCGAAGCAAACGCGATCCGCACCTACTAAACACTCAACAAACAACATGAGAACATGCATATAGACAATAGTATCAATATACAACATATAGTAACATAATAACTATACATGTCAACATAGCAATGCAACTAAAGCAACAAATGCAAACATCAACCAACTATCATCCAACAAATTCATATTCTCTTTAATATTTCATGAATTGGTTTTCAATTTAATCACATTTGATTCATTACCAGTGGATGTTCTTACTAACATTCATTTTTCAATTAGTTTATATTCACTAATTCATATTCAAGTTGGTTCACTTCCAAATCAAATTCAATTTTATTTAAGATTCACTTAACTTCAAATTAAATTTCAATTACTTTAGCTTTCAATTTCATTAATACTTAATGAATTATATACAATCAACTAACAATCATATAACAACCAAAGTATATTAATTACAACCAAATTACTTTGCTTATATTCATTTAATTTAGTTTCAACACCATCACTTTCAATTGGTTTAATTAAATCGATCTTCATTCAACTATTCAACTTTCAAATAACATTAGATTTTAATGAATTAACACTTATATTCATTATTTCATATCAATTATTCACATTCAATTGATTTACATTCAATCCATTCATTCAATTCAATTTCAAAGTTGCATTTCATTTATATAACTTAAGTTCATATCTATTACTTCACCTTATTATTTTACTTTGATACTAATATCAATTCCATTCAACAACACTTAAGTTATATTCCATTTAACTTTAAATTCATTTTTATTTTACAACTCACATTCATAAATATATTCATATAGTTTCACTTCTTATATATATAAGTTTATTTCATAATTGTAAATTACTTTAATTATAATCCAATTCTTATAATTCATTTGCTTATACAATAATTCTTTTATTTAGATTATTCAAACAACTAAACAATCAACTTATATACACTTTAATAATTTTGAAAAATTATTTCTTTATATACAAAATATAATCAAGGTAAAATTATTTCATTTACCCAATTTTAAAATCAATATTGTGCCGAATTGTTCTATTCAAGTGTTTAGAAACCCCTTCGGCATAGTCTTGCGGACCACGCTGACGAAAGTTCATATGTCACTCAATAAACCAATCATCACAATATAAAACAATTTTATATTCACTAACAAATACGCTCTCATAGCTATTATTACACTCAAATTCATTCTAGAGTACTACTGACTCTATCTCTAATGAGTAATACCCAACAGAACCATGGTTGTCGCTTAACCATATGCTCTGATACCAAATGTAACGCCCCGAAAATTTTCGACTTTCGAAAATTCAACATCGATACTCACTTTATCGACTGCCGAGAAATCGAAGGCCGGAAACCGAGATGTTATGGTTTTAAAAAGAATTTAAGAAAAGAAACAGAGAGAAGAAAAGAGAAGGAAGAGAGAAAAGAAAATAGAAAATAGAACGGAACAGAAAACAACAGAATAATATCAGAATCTCACAATTCACAGCGGAACAACATATAATAATAAATGAATAATCTTTAAACAAAGAACTATATCAGTTATTACATTTTACACATTTCATTTCATTACATCATATCATCAGAGTGTACAACAACAACAAATAGTGCAGCGGAAAAAGAAATACTATATAACTAGTAATACGCCATGCCATCCAGCTTGCCTCCAGCAACTCCAGAATATCCAGAATATCCTGATAAACCTAACTCTTAACTGCCCGTGTGAAAATTGGTGGGCACCCAGAGTTTAGGAAGGAAAACAATAAACTCCGAGTCAGTCATGTGACTGGTGTGAGAACTCAAAAACAGTTTATTTATCTTTAAAATCAAAAATAGAGGAATATTTTTAAAGTCAATTCGCAATGCTTTTAAAAATGAGACTACCATAAGACCTCCTGCCACACACACAATGCAAACGCAGACTTGGAGAAGATTTCTCCTTATGATAGTCAAACATGCTTGATACGCATTTAAAAAGAACATTTGATATTATTACTAGTGCATAGTGTAGAAAATTCATTTCGAAAGTAGAATATAAATCTTAGCCAGCATAGGTACCATTATATTATGCCTACTAATAGCTACCATATTAGATGGCAGGTTCTACAACTAAAACCGTACAAGTTTCGTATTGGGAATTGGATTTCCAACGAATGATCAGGCCAAGGAACTTCCCATTGCCACATGAGAATGCCTCTGGATGGACATCCCCGAGAACCAAACCGGATCTCTACCAACACAAGGCCGGGTTACCCCTAACTGAGTAACAACTGACCGAATATGCCATCCCCCGGTCCTTTGGGACCTTTTCACCGAGCGCTCGTAATCAATTCACACAATCATAACAAAGTGTTTTCAACATGAGTAAGTATCTGGGCTCCATACCATGATACCACCCTTTTCCAGAAGGAAATGCACACATCCTAAAGGGCGCTACCCCTCATAACCTTGCTGCTTCTTTCCTGTTTTGACCATTCACGGGGTGTGAGGCTCGACGAAGTCACGTCCACAAAAACATACTTTATACAAAAGCCATGCTTTGGGTCAACAAATGATCATAGAAATGATCACCAGGATAGACGATCAAATAAACGATCCTATCACAAATAATCAACACAATGATCATTTACAGCAACACTCAGCATGTCACATTACCAAATTGGGAATATATCGCTGATAACATTCAACTACATAACCTCTGAGCTCGTACGTCTCAGAGAAGGGTGTTAAGCTAAAAGAATAAATTCTCCGCCACCAACAGAAATTATTTGAAAGAAATCTGCTTTATATCTCAATTTGTAATGTCAGACATACAATCCATACAAGTCTGTTCCGGGCTCGAACAAAACCGAAGGCACTTACAAAGAAGTCCTTGCAATCTGGATATTCACAATCCTGATCGGATTTCCCATCACTTAGGGAGTCTCAATACCGTTGCAACTCAGTGCAGAGACAATCGATAGGTCATCCTATCGCTTTCGCAAATACCGGGTCTTCAACACCGATCTTCAAATGCAATCATAACGACGTATCACATATTCGAAATGGGTTATACGACCCCATCGTCCTTTCCCGGTTAACCCGAATAGTGAGCGCTTATTCAAAAATAAGTGTGGCATTCATATTCAAACAAATCACATCAAATACCCATTTAAAGGGAAATATTGATAGTCGGTTATTGAACTATCAATGGATATGCACACATCACCAGATTCCAAATAATTTTCCAAATTATTTATTTTCCAAAATATCTTCACTAGATATATAATTTCAATACTTCAAAAATAAATCAACATTTATTTTTAATCAAATTCCACTTTCTTTCATAAATTCCATAGTGAATTTATAATCCAAAATATCTATGAATATTCGATTTCAATTATCCATTTCAATTTATCTTCAAAAAGATAAATTCTCTAATATTCACTTTATATTGGAAAAACATTTCCATACTTATTTAATAAGTAATTCACAACTCCATTTATTTTCAACACTTGGAAAATATTCAATATACTTAAATCAAGATTAAGTATATATTTCATTCTTTAAGGAAATCATTCTCTTAAACATATTTATTTGGGCCAAAACGAATGTTACGTAAAACATCGTTACGACAACCCAAAATCACTAGTATAGGGATTCGAAGTTTAAATAGATATATAAATCCCAATACTATACAAAACATTTCCTTTCGGAAATCATTTACTATAACAACAATGTTATAGTCCACCATTTCCTTTTATTTCTCGAAAACGTCTATTTCAACAATAAATGTTGAAATCTATGGTTTCGAATCTCAACACATTTTAAAACATCGTTAGATCGTTTTAATTCTGTTTAAAATATCACATTTAAACATTTTCTTGAACATATTATTCACTATTCAAAAACGTGAATATACTACGTTAACAATTTCATCATTTCTATTCATTTTTAAAGGATTATTCACAGTTCAAAAACGTGAATATAACTCCATAAATAAGTTTCAACAATTTACTTCTTAAAATAAGTCGTTTGCGAATTTATAAAACAACGTTTATAAATTCCTTTTCTATTTATTTTATAACAACTCCTTTTATAAATTCCTTTATTAACCTATTCAATTTATAACTCAATTATAAAACTAAAGGTTCATATTATAAGTTAAATACTTATAATTTATTCGTTCACAAAAATCGTTCCTTTAAACTTCATAATTATAAATCTTATAACTTATAAGATTGTTTATTTATCCAAAATTCATTCTTTCAATAACTTTATAAATTTTATAAACCTACTGTTTATAAAATTTCATTTATAACTTCACTGTTTAAAATTCTATAAATTCCATTCATTTATGAAATTCATTTTCACTTCATTCAAACACTTATAAAAATTCGTTTTATAATTTCAATATTTCAATTTATAAATATCCATTTATAAATCTCTAAATATAATTCAATTTATATTATTCTTTTAAAACGTCTTAAATCTCCTTTATTATTTCACCATTTTGATTCATAAAATAATTAAATTTTATAAATGCTATATTTAACTTTTCATAATAAATTCAAAAATCCCGATTAACTATTTTATAAAATCATTAGCATCATATTCTCAAAAATCAGTTTTCAACTATTTTTCTCAAAAATCATAATTTTTATAACTTTAAAAATATAACGTTTATTTATTTAAAATGGATCAAATTCCAATTTTTTTTTATAAAACGTATACTTCTCAAAAATCACTTTAAAAATCATTTTAAAGTTTCAAAATTTGGTCCAATGATGCTACATACCAAATAGTCAATCACGACAACAACGATATCATATATCGATATGATAATCCATCAAATATCAAAATATCTGAAATCAAATAAAAACTATTGAGGAATCCAGTTGGATCCCTCCAACCTGTTTTCCTGCATCCACAAACATTAGCACAATACCAATTTCGCTCCAGTACGAAATTATCGCGGTATATGTTTTTATTAAATATTATCCGCTTAATAGACGGCGCAATAGGGTCTCATCCTCTAAAAAAATGCGGGGAATCAATAACTCCAATATATACATATGCCAATATATATATATTGCTATCATATATAATACCAATTTCACTGTTTATGAAATATTCGCGGTATATGTTTTTAATAAATAACATCCGCTTACTAACGGCGTATAATGTCTATTTTAACAATCAATAGATAACAATCATCATTCAAACATGCATTCAAATATTTTAAATCTAACTATTTAAAATAAAATCGAAACTGATTCGATTGAGTAAGAAGTTCTCACCTTGATTTCAATTTCGTTTTAGCGATTTATTTCGAATAAAATTAAACGCGCGTTTAATTTTACCCAAAATTCTCACTAACTCCAAACGACTCCAATCCAATTTCATCGCGTAGTGCTCGTCCATACGATTCCAACGCTTCCAGTTTCGTAATTTTTCGACCTCGTATGACAAAGATATCACGGTTTAAAGTTTAACGAATTAATTTATATACAAATTACAACAAAATTTATAATTTAAACCCATTCTTATTACAGCCGCAAGATCTCACCAATCATCATCATGACCGCACATTGCATTAGCTTCTTCTCCCTTCGTATTCACGCGCCTCCCCTGCACGTTGAAGCCGAACCCAACACTAGAATTTAGGGTTAAATTTTTCATCTTCCACGTTGAATGAAAACACGATCAGGTACCTGCATTCGACACGCCTATCCACGCTCTACCCACGGCCAGAGACCGGCGACACTCGGTGGCCCCAATCTCCTCGAATTTCGTGCGCAACCGTGCGCCTTCATTGCCTATTTCTGGCCACCACGTTGCTCGAAACTTGATCACCACCGTTGAATTCGTAGAGCACACTAGCCTCTACGCTTTCCTAGTTGACAGTTTTTGACAATATTGTGTGGATTTCGAGAAAAAGGAGGAGAAAGGAGGGATGATTTCGGCCGTAGGTTAGGGGGTGGCGGCTATGATATTAGGGTTAGGGTTTGGAATGATTTTTGCAAAGGGAACATGTGAGGGGCCTTTTATAGAATTTTAAACGAAAACACTATTCATTTTAAATTTTTCAACTCCGATTTACGCGCCGAAACTGACGTTCCTAGGGTTTATCCCGCGTTCCGAACACAATGGAACAGGTTTCGGAAGCTAATTCGGACATCTGTGCGAGTTATGGCTAAAAACGTTCAATTTGAATTAAACCGATTTAAACGATTTTCTAGGCGTTTTAATTTGTATCGGACAAACCGTAAATCCAATCGACACAAAATTTGAAACCTTACAATAATATCACATTACAGATCCGATGAAACTGGTTTCGTCGAAATCCGAGACTTTTTGAAAAATGGCTATTTTAACTCGCCAAATTAAAATTAAAAATAATTCGATGCGTTTCGAGCTGCTACGATCAAACGATAACTCCGATTGACACGAAAATTGAAATCCGGTAATAACTAACTATTACGGATCCAATGGAACTGGTTTCGTTCAATTCTGAGACTGTTCAAAAATTGACTATTTTCACTAGTCGATTAAATATTAAAATATTCAATTTTTACAAATTAACTTTTAATTCGATTTTAAAAGTTCTAAAATATCGTTCTAACTTCAATATGATAAAATAAAATTTTACAAATCATTTTCAATCATATTTAACCCTATTTTCAATTATTTCCATAATTTAATATATTAAATTATCGATTTAATTATCCAATTAAATCCAATAAATCGAAATAAAATTTATTTGACTTATAAATTTCACTTATTAATATTTAAAATAAATTAAATATTCAAATTTTAATTATCAAAAATTCTGGGTCGTTACAGTTTACTTCGGCTTCTTTATTATCGTCATTCTAAGATGATTTATTCCTCCATTGAGATTTGTTATCCTTTATCGGTAAATGAATCTACCCAATACGTAAAAGTACGTCCGACTATATGTGGTTGCTCCCATTAGGATATTTTCACATTTTATCTATATCGGATTCATTTGCACAATAGTTGTGAAATACTCGGATTCTAGGTAAGGTTTGGCAAGGTTCAGTTCATACATTGTCGAGAAGTGTCACGGGGTACATAAGCTTCTTAGGAGTATATAACTAGAGGTATACTTCAAGTGTGGTGCACCTTCCAAGTCATTCGTTGGATATTTTTCTTTTCTTATTTGATTCGAACCTTCAAAATTATTTCCTTATTTGCATCAGAAAGAGTCAACTAGTCTTCTTAGTGTTTAATTATTTATCCATTCTTTACGTTTGGATGTTGATTTTTGTGAAGGTAAACTCGTCCCGTGTTCAGCGGCGTGGTCTCCCATGTTCAGCGGCATGGTCTCATATATTTGTGTTTAATTTCACACGCATTGTTTTAAAAATTTTACTCATACCAAACGTATCATCTGACCCAGTTATTTGTTTTCCCTAAACTCTCAAGTACTCATTTTATTTTGAGTAGTCCAAGAGTAGCAGGTCTTTATTGGGCTCTTTTAAAGACGACATCCAAGTAGGAGGCTTTTCATCTTCTTAGTTATCTATTCCTTATACTATCTAGTTTGTGTAAATGTATTTTTGTTTCAGCATATGTAAAGGTAGGATGTTATAACTGCCTAAGTTGATTTGTAGTAATTTTGTGTAGCTCTGATAACTCCTTGTTAAGGAGTAACCTTATATATTATTTACTGTTATGTATTATTCACTAGTGTCATTGTGAGGTCTTCTATTCTGTTCATTATTTTACCCCATGGTGATTCATCTTTTCATTGCTTGGGCAACGACACACGAATACCGAGGATGTGTTCAGTGTCATTCCTAGGGGTTAGAAAGGTGGGTTGCCACAGTTGGTATCAGAGTTTCTATTGAGGAATACCATAGCAAAATTAGGGTACAATTCATTAGATATGGGATGAGTAGAGCCCTAGAATGAGTTAATCTTAAGAGAGTGTTTCCTTTTCTCCCCTTAAAATATGGTTTTAGATCCTTTAATACAAGTTTCCTTTATTCATCTTTGAACCTACCTTTGCATTCTAATAATACTTGTCACTTATCCAGGTTATTGAAAATGAGTATGAAGAGGAAGAAGTGGGAGGGAATTTGGAAACAACACGAATACAAATGGCAGTGCTCCAAGAAATGAGCCCGTTGTAGAGCCAGTAGTGGAAATAGTGATGAGAGTTTAGCCGCCTCAAAACTTTGCAACCTCGTGTAAGAATTACACTGCTTTAGGTAGGAAGTCTTTTTATGGAACTAAAGATATTTTGAGAGTTCAAACATTGATCTGCTCTTGTAAAAGAATATTCAAAGATCTTCAGTTGGGAGACGTTAGAAAGAGATTGTTGGCATCACGTCAACTTTAGAAAGTAGCAATGGATTGATGGAATTCAATCACCATGAATACACAGAAGAAGAATTCTCTTGGGCGTAGTTTAAGGAAGTCTTTGAAGCTCAGTTTATCCTAGAGGCAGGAAGGACTCGGTTGTTCAGAAGTTTTATGGATTTGAAACAAAGTGTGAAGATAGTGGCGTAGTATGAGCATAGGTTCAATGCATTATCCCACTTTTGACCAGGATTGATTGATACGCCACTAAAAAAGAATAAGACGTTCATAAAAAGAATGTGACTGGAGTTCGATCGGGATATGACCAATCTTCTCAACGCCGCGTTTAACAATCTAATCCATATGACTTTGAGATTTGAGGCTCTTAATATTGAGTAAGGAGCATGGAAAGGGGCAGTGCCAATATTCAATGCCCAACCTTTACTAGTGATACATGTTGCTAGTTAGCTATTTTACAAGCTCAAAGGGAAGAAGAAGTGGTCAGGAAAGGAGGTTGAGCTCCAGCTTAGGACAAGTAGTTAGATGTCCAAGATTCTGTGTTTTAAGTGCGACAAAATGGACCATTTTGTAAATAGTTGCCCGAAGACTAATCTATGCTTCAGTTGCAACAAACAGGACATATAAAGAACCAAAGCCCTTTTCCAAAGAAGGGTCACAGGGATGAGCTTTTACTATTGAGGAAATACCATCTACTTCTAGGGATCCAAAAGGAATGGAAGTGTTGCATGGTTCATTAACCATTTTCAATATTCCTGTTAGAGTATTATTTGACAAAGGTGCATTCCATAGTTTCATTTTAGTAAATCTTGTTGATAAGTTTAACATCAAACCAGTTCTTTTAGACAATTCTCTTTATGTGTCGAACTCAATTGAGGGTCTGACCAATCTTGATACCATGTGTCTGAAGTGTCTATTTCTTATCGAGATTGGCACTTCTCGTTCGACTTATTCATTCTTCGATACATGGATTTTAGGTTACTTTTGGGGATGGATTGTTATTTAAATTCAATGTCAACCTAGACTGTAGTAGAAGAATCATTATGATAAAAGATGCAGTGGGTGGAAGCATTGATATCTGTTGCATAGAACCTAATAAGTTGACGAGAAGTTTCCTTTATTCCCTCGACGTAACCAAAGAGGAGATAAGGAATATACCCATTATTGGGGCATTCAAGGATATTTTTGAAGAAGTGCAAGGTTTACCTCCTTACCGGGAGTAGATTTCTGCATTGATTTGATCTCAGGAACCATACCAATTGTACAACCTCCTCGAAGGTTGACTGCAAAGGAAAGGAAAGAGTTAGAGAAGTAGACATTTGATTTATTGCTGAAAGTTTTGATCAGACGCAACACATTTAGTTAGGGATTGCAAATAGTGTTCGTTAGCAAGGCCGATGGTTCTCTTAGAATATGTGTGGATTATCTTGAATTAAATAAGAGAACTATCAAGAATAAGTATCCTTTACATAGGATTGACGACATGTTTGACCAGCTCCATAAATCTTAGATATTTTCTCAATTGGATCTTGCTACTGGTTTTCACCAATTAAGGATAGCAGAGGAAAGTGTATTCTTAACATCTTTTTGAACCCCTGATAGTTTTTACAAGTGGTTAGTCATGCCATTTGGATTGATTAATGCACCCATTATTTTGTGGATTTGATTAATAAAGTGTTTCGGGATCTTCTTAACAAGTTTGTCCTAGTATTTTTAGATGATATTCTTGTTTATTCCAAAACAGAGAAAGAGCATAAATACTATCTTCATGTTGTTCTAAGTACTTTAAGAAGTCATTTTTTGGAGGCAAAGTTTTCTAAGTGCCATTTTTGAAAATCCGAAGTTAGGTTTCTAAGGCACGTAGTTTCGGGAGAAGGCATATCGGTGGACCCAGCTAAAGTAGTTGAGGTTCAAGATTGGAAGAAAATCGAAAGTGTTTGAGTTTAGAAGTTTCTTAGGACTGGCAGGTTTCCATAGAAAGTTCAACAAAGATTTCTTGAAGATTTCTTCTCATCTAACAATATTGACCAAAAAAGATGCTAAATTTGTTTGGACAGCCAAATGCGATCAAGCATTTAGTGAATTAAAAGTGAAATTGAGTAGTCCTCCCATTTTAACTATTCCAGATGGGAGCGAAGGATTAATAGTTTACATGAATGCTTATAGGACCGGATTGGGAGCTGTGTCGCTGAAGAATGGTAAAGTAATAGCGTATGCGAGTCGATAATTGAAACCTCATGAGAAGAATTATGCTATGCAAGATTTGGAGCTGTTAGCGGTTGTCTTCGCATTGAAGGTGTGGAGGCACTATCTTTTAGGTGCAAAGTTTGAGTCATTTACAGATCACAAGTCATTAAAGTATCTTTTTACCGAAAAAGACTTGAACTTGAGGCAGCAAAGATGGATGGAATTTCTTGCATCTTATGACCTAGAGTTTCTTTATACCCTGGGATAACAAATGCCGTTGCAGACACGTGAAGTAGAAATATGGCAACGATTGCAAATTTGGAAATTAAGCCAGCTATAATGGAGAGAATTTCCATTTCTAGGAAGAAGACCATATTTTAGCTCAGCTTAGGAAGGATGTCAAAGATGGAATTGTTTCTAGTTTTCACATTGACTCCCGAGGAATTTTAAGGATGTATTGATGGATGTACATGGTTAATACAAATGGATTAGGCAAGATGCGCTGAGAGAATGCCATCGGTCAAGGTTTTCTATATATCCAAGAGTAACCAAAATGTTTTAGAATATGAAGAAAGCCTTTTGGTGGAAAGGGATAAAGAGAGATATTTCGATCTTCGTGAGCCGGTGTGCAAATTGTCAACGGGTCAAGAGTGACCAACAGAAGATTGATGGTTACTCCAACCATTGGAGATACCAAATTGGCAGTGGGAGCAAGTATCTATGGCCTTTAGCGATGGGTTACCTAGAATGAGAAGAGATAATGAAGGCATCTGGGTAATTGTAAATCGATTAACAAAGAGTGCCTACTTCATTAGTCTATAAGAACTACAGCTTCTTTGGTAGGGATTTATTTAAGGGAGATCATTCGACTGCATGGAATTTCAGTAAATATAGTTAGTGATCGAGATCCCATCATCACCAGTTGATTTTAGGAGGCATTGCAAGCCGCTGTAGGGACATAGTTGAATTTGAGCATGACTTATCACCCGTAGACAGACAAACCGAATGGGTGAACCAAACATTCAAGGATCTCTTGAGAGCATGCATTTTGGAGGTTCTTGGAAAGATCATCTACATTTGATAGAATTTTCTTATAACAGCAAGTACCAAGCTGCATTGGCATGGCACCCTATGGGGCTTTGTATGGACGATAATGTAAATCCCCTTTATGTTGGGTAGAGACAGGAGACCATTTAGTTCTTAGACCAGAAATGATTCGAGAAGCATAAGAGAAAGTGGCTATGATCAAGGAAAGGATGAAAGAAGCCCAGGATCGACAGAAAAGTTATGCCGCTCAATGGAGAAAGACTTGGAGTTTGCCGTCGGGGTTGTGAAAGTTTCCTTAATGAAAGTAGTTATAAGATTCAGAAGGGCAGGAAAACTAACACCCAGATTCATCTGACCATTTAGGATCCTTGAGAGAATTTCATCGTTGGCCTGTAGGTTAGATTTGCCTGAGAGTTTGTTTGAAGTTCATAATGTTTTTCATGTATCTCATCTGAAAAAGCATGTTTATGATCCATATTTGATTGTAGAGACGTTTGTTTAGGAGGACTTGGAAATATCGAATTTGATGGTAGTCTAACACCCAGTTCATAACATAGATCGAGATGAAAGGAGATTGAGGAACAAGGTGGTGAAGCTTTTGAAGGTTCAGTAAAGTGATAATCCTCGTGATTGTACTTGCAAGACTGAGGATCATATTAGAGAAACTTACCCTGATGAAATCTCAAGTTAATTGTTTATTGTTTTAATATTCTTATATGGCATTGTTGCTTTGTATTGTTATATGATTTTCTAGGTATAATAAATACCTTTTGGATTGTCTTTTGTGTATTAATTTCAAGGATGAAATTCTTCTAAGGAGGAGAGTGTGACGACTCGTAAATTAATCGCTATGTATTTGAATATTTAAGTAATTTTTAAATATTTAAATAATAGATTTTTAATAACCAAATAAACATGTTTTACAATTAATTAGTGATATTAAAATCATTTTCAAATTTTGTTTACCAAAATAAGTAGATTAAATAAAAATAGAAAATGTGACCGAAGAATGTTTTTCGAAAATTCAACTTTTCGACATCGGAGAAGTCATTGAAAATGTTATGCATATTTTTGTATCACTCACATATACATGCACATACATGCACATATGTCATGATAACTTAATTATAGTGTTAAAGTTAGTAATTCATGCTTAGTTCAAAATAAAACAAGATTTGACCTTTTGTGTACATAGACATTTTTTATAGCCTAAAACACCTAGCCTAAGTACGCCATCGTCACTTTAGACCCTTAGGAAAATTAACAAGCATGGTAGGGGGTGTACATGTTGAGGACATGAGCTACATGGATGGGTGGAGGTATCGATGCTTGTATATGACAACATTAATATATACTAGGTGTTAAAATTGATTTAAATTCTTAATTCATTTCCTTCACCTATAAATACTTCTCATGTCCACACATTTTCCACTTTACATATTCATTTCCATCTTCATTTCTTATATTTTCATATACATGCATACTTCCATGGGTTCCAAGAGTGATTCCAAAGTCAAAAATTAGTGAATACACTACCAAAAATCAAGTTAAAACTCCATATATTCACATACAAACACTCCTCTACCAAAACTAAGACCGTCTCTACCTCAAGACTCCAAGATCAATCCCATTTATGTCTTGATGCCCTTGGTTGATCCATATTACACCCTACTAGCATACATTAGGTCTCATTTTGAAGTTCAGGCAAGTTGCTAAGAGCTTAGGAAAGTTCGGTAAAAGTCAGTAAGCGTTTTGGTGAGTGAAGCTTCCACCTTTGATCCATAAAGTTTAAACTAGGTTCATGCTCATATATAGCTATGAAAAGCTTATTATGTAGTTGTGATAATGTTTTAGTTGATGGATTGGTTTATTGCTTGAAAGTTAGTCGCTTCAAAAAGTTATTATGCGAATCTTAAGTTATATAAAAATCTAGTGCCTAAGTCAATCTCATTGTTAATAAATGCTTGAGGTATGTTGTATTATTGTAAATCATCATGTATATTTGCTTATTCCTTTGTTATGTGATGTATGTTTGTGTTTCAAATGTCATATGCTCGAATTCCGAATTCCTCATATAGTGATAGTCATTATATCAGCACTTCCGAAAAATCACCCTTTATCGAAACTGCTTGGTTTCATTATCGTGCTTGGATTTATTTTACAAGTTAAGTAAGTTTTTGAATAATGATGTTTACAAATAATTAATTATTAAATAATGATTAATTAATTAATTAATTAATTAATAAGGATTAAAGATAATAAATTAACTTATTAACGATGTGTTTTAAATTTCACTAGTTACTTAGTTAATGATGTTTTAAATTTAATTATTCATTTTATTAAATTATGTTTAAGGCTAATTAATCTTTTGATAATGATGGATTAAGATTTATTAATTTGTTGATTAATGATGTTTTTTAAATTAAGTAACCCTTTTTAGTTAATGATTTTTAAAGGTTAATAAATCTGTTTAACCTTAGTTGACCTTTCCTTAAATAAAGTTTTAAAATTACTTAATCACTTATAAATAACGATATTTAATTATTAATTAATTAAATTAATGATTTTTTAATGGGGATTTACCCTTTTTAATTAAAGGCTATTGAAGTAAATTAATTAACTAGTTAATAAAGTTTTAAAGTTAATTAATCAATGTAGTAAGGATATTTTAAGTTGTTAACTCCTTTTTATATTAATGTTCCAAAGTTAGTAAACTCTTTGATAAAGTATTTAAAGCTAATACTTGTAATGTGAAGCCAAGTATGAAATCAGATTTTAAAAAGAAAAGTTTGAATTCTTTATAGAAATGAATTAATTTCCGTAAAGCGATCCCGTTGTATGGAAACGATTTATTTGTATAATTAGAATAAACATCGAAGAAGTAGACTTGTCGCTATTTCGAAAGTCAAGAATAATCATGAGACATGACTTTGAGGTAATACTATCTTGACTTGTATGGTATTATTGTTGTCCAAGAAATAATACGAGTTTGAATTCGATGATTGGTGATAAGTATACAAAACTAAATTTCCATATATGATCATTTTATATCCTCGATAGTTTATTCCTCGGCCATTGGTTACTTTAGCTTCTTTATAGTAGTCATTCTAAGACGATTTGGTTCTCCGTCAAGCTTTGTTATCCTTTGTTAGTAAATGACTAAACCCAAAGCGCGAAAGGACGTTTGGCCATATGGGGTTGCTCCAATTAGGGTATTTTCACATCTCATCAAGATCAAATTCATTTGCGCATTTATATGTGAAATATTTGGATTCTCATTAAGGTTTGGCGGGGTCAGGTACATTTCTGAGAAGTGTCACGTAGTATACGAACTTCGTAGGAGTATATTATTAGAGGTATACTTTAAGGGTGGTGCACCTTCCTGGTCATTTGTTGGAGATTTTCCTTTTCTTATTTCGTTCGAACCTTCAAAATTATTTCCTTATTTGCATCAGAAAGAGTGGAATGGTGTTAAATTGTTTATCCATTATTTACATTTGGATGTTGATTTATGTGAGGGTAAACCCATTTTGTGTTCAATGGCGTGGTCTCACATATTCATGTTTAATTTCACATCCATTATTTTAAAAGTTTTACTCATACCAAACATGTCATTTGACATGAGTTTTTTTCCTAAACTCTTGGGTACTCATTTTATTTAAGTAGTCCAAGAGTAGCCGGTCTTTGTTATACTCTTTTGAAGATGACGTCCTAGTAGGAGGCTCTTCATCTTCTTAGTTACCAATTTTGCTATATTATCTAGTTTTTGTAAGGGTATTCTATTTCTGCATATGTAAAGGCAGGATGTTATAACTGCCTAAGCTGATTTGTATTACTTTTGTGTGACTCCGATAACTCCCTATTTAGGAGTAGCATGATGCACTATTTGCTAATATGTTTTATGTAGTAGTCTCATTGTGAGGTTTTCTATTATGTTCTTTATTTTACCCCATGACGATTCATCTTTTTGATGCTTGGGCAACGACACACGAACACCAAGAATGTGTTAAGTATCGTTCCTAAGGGTCAGAAATGTAGGTCATCACAATTGGTATTAGAGCTTTGGTTGAGCGAAAACCTTAGCCTAACTGGGGTACAATTCGTCAGATGTAAGGTGAGTAGAGCCTAAGAATGAATTAATTTTAAGATAGTGTTTCCTTTTGTCCCTTTAAAGTCTAGTTTTAGATCCTTTATTACAAGTTTCCCTTTTTTTCATCTTTGACCCTATCTTTTTTATTTTAATAATACTTGCATTTATCTAGTTTATTAAAAATGAGCACAAGAGGAAGAAGAGGGAGGGGATCTGCAACCATCATAGCTACAAATGGTAGAGCTCCCAGAAATGAGCCAGTTATAGAGCCAGTAGTGGAAGTAGTGATGCAAGTTCAACCGCCTCAGAACTTTAACCTTGTATAAGAATTACACCACTTTAGGTGGTAAGCCTTTTTATGGAACTGAAGATATTTTGGGAGTTTAGGCATGGCTCCGTTCTTGTGAAAGGATATTCTGGGATCTTCGGTTAGGAGATGCTAGAAAGAGATTATTGGCATCGCATCAACTTTAGAAAGCAGCAATGGATTTGTGGGATTCAGTCACCATGAATACAGTAGAAGAAGAATTCTCTTGGGAATAGTTTAATGAAGTCTTTGAAGCTCAGTTTATCCCAGAGGCGAGAAGGACTCATTTGTTCAGAAGTTTCATGGACTTGAAACAAAGTGAGATGCCAATGGCACAATATAAGCATAGGTTCAATGCGTTATCCCACTTTTGACCAGGATTGATTGATATGCCACTAAAAAAAGGAGATATTCATGAAAGGAATGTGACCAGAGTTCCATCGGGAAATGAGTAATCATCTCAATGGTACCTTTACCAATCTATTCAGCATGGCTTTCGGTATTGAGGCTCTTGATATTGAGCAAGGTGTGTTGAAGGGGTGCCAACAGTTAATGCCTAACATTTATCAATGATACCTATTGATAATAAATCATTTTTCAAGTGCAAAGGGAAGAAGAACTGGTCAAGAAAGAAGCTTGGAGGTGATGCTCTAGCTCAGAACAAGCAGTTAGACTTGACCAAGATTCTTTGTTTTAAGTGCAATAAAATGGGCCACTTTGCAAGTAGTTGCCCGGAGACTAATCTACCGTTATGCTTCAATTACAACAAACATGGACATATGCATAACCAACCCTTTTCCAAAGAAGGGATCACGAGGATGAGCATTTACTATTGAGGAAATACCATCTAATTCTAGGGATCCAAAAGGAAAGAAAGTGTTGCAAGGTACATTATCCATTTTGGATATTCCTATTAAAGTATTATTCGACACCGGTGCATCCTATAGTTTCATTGCAGTAGATCTTGTTGACAAGTTTAACCTCAAACCCATTCTTTTAAAGAATGCTCTTTGTGTGTCGAACACAATTGGGGGTTCGACCAATCTTGATACCATGTGTTTGAAAGTGCCTATTTCTTATTGAGATTGGAACTTCTCGTTCAACTTTTTCATTCTTGGGTTCATGGGTTATGGTTTACTTTTGGGAATGGATTAGTATCTAAGTTCAATGTCACCCTAGACTATAGTGGAAGAATCATTATGATAAAAGATGCAGTAGCCAGAATCATTGATATCTATTGCAGAAAGCCTAATAAGTTAATGTGCTATTTTCTTTATTCCCTCTAAATACCCAAAGAGAAGGTAAGGAATATACCAATTGTTGGGGACTTCAAGGATATTTGTGAAGAAGTGCAAGGTTTACCTCCTCATCGGGAAGTAGAGTTCTGCATTGATTTGATGCCATGAACTAGATCAATTGGACAACGTCCTTGAAGGTTGGCTCCGAAGGAAAGAGTTAGAGAAGAAGACATTTATTTATTGAAGAAAGGTTTGATCAAATGCATCACATCAAGTTAGGGATTGCTAGCTGTGTTCGTTACCAAGAATGATGGTTCTCTTAAATTATGTGTGGATTATCAAGAATTAAATAAGAGGACTATAAAGAATAAGTATCCTTTAACTAGGATTAACGATGTGTTTGACCGGCTCCATGGATCTTGGATATTTTCTCAATTGGATCTTACCACTGGTTTTTACCAATTAAGGGTAGTAGAGGAGAGTGTACTCTTGATTTTCAAACCACCGATAGTTTTTATGAGTGGTTAATCAAGCCATTTGGATTGACGAATGCAGCCTCTTATTTTGTGGATTCGATGAATAGTGTGTTTCAGGAATTTTTAAATAAGTTTGTCCTAGTCTTTATAGATGATATTCTTGTTTATTCCAAAATTAAGGAAGATCATAAGTACCATCTTCGTGTTGTTCTAAGTACTTTAAGAAGTCATGTTTTAAAGGCAAAGTTTTCTAAGTGCCATTTATGGAAATATGAAGTAAGGTTTCTAGGGCACATTGGTTCGGGAGAAGGCATATCCATGGATCCAGCTAAAGTGGTTGTTGGTCAAGATCGAAAGAAACCCAAAAGTGCGACTGAGGTTAGAAGTTTCTTAGGACTAGAAGGTTTCTATTGAAGGTTCGTTCAAGATTTCTTGAAGATTGCTTCTTATCGATTTTGACAAAGATAGAGGTTAAGTTTGTTTGGACACCCAAAAGCGATCAAACATTCAATGAATTAAAGGGGAAATTAACTAGTGCTGCCGTTTTAACTATTCTAGATGGGAGTGAAGGATTAACAGTTTACATGGATGCTTGTAAAACCGAACTGGGAGTCATTATGATGCATAATGGTAAAGTAATAGCATATGCGAGTCGATAATTGAAACCTTATAAGAATTATGCTACCACTATTTGGAGCTGTTGGCGGTTGTCTTCACATTGAAGGTGTGGAGGCTCTATCTTTTGGGTGCAAGTTAGAGTTGTTTATGAATCCCAAGTCATTAAAGTATCTTTTTCCCAAAAAGACTTGAACTTGAGGCAGCAAAGATGGCTGGAATTTCTTGCGCCTTATGACCTAGAGATTCTTTATACCCAGGGAAAGCAAACACCATAGCCGATGCGTTATGCAGGAATGCAGCGGCGATTGGAAATTTGGAAGTTAAGCCAACTATAATGGAGAGCATTGCTTATTTCCAGGAAGAAGATCCTATTTAACTCAGCTTAAGAAGAATATTGAAGATGGAATTATTTCTTTTTTTCAGGTTAACTCCCGAGGCATTTTAAGAATGAATGGACAGATTTGCATGCCTAATATTCATGGAATTAGGCAACATGTAATGATAGAATGCCATTGGTCAAGATTATCTATCTATCCAGGAGTAACCAAAATGTTTCAGAATATGAAGGAAGCCTTTTGGGGGGAAGGGACAAAGATAGACATTTCGATCTTCATGAGCCAGTATGCAAATTATAAGTAGGTCAGGAATGACTAGCAGAAGACTGCTGGGTTACTCCAACAATTGGAGATATCAAATTGGAAGTAGAAGAAAGTACCCATGGACTTTATCGATAGGTTTCCAAGAACTAGAAGAGGTAATGAAGGCATCTAGATAATTGTAGACCGATTAACAAAGAGTGCCCACTTTATTTCGGTAAAGTCTACAAGAACTGCAGCTTCTTTGGTAGGGATTTATTTGAAGGAGATCGTTCGACCGCATGGAATTCCTGTAAGTATAATCAGTGATTGAGACCCCATCTTTACTAGTCGATTTTGAGGGACATTGCAAGCCGCCTTAGGGACAAAGTTGAATTTGAGCAAAGCCTATCACCCGCAGACAGACAGAAAAACCGAAAATGTTAATTGGATTTTGGAGGATCCCTTAAGAGCATGCATTTTAGTTTTTGGAGGTTCTAGGAAAGATCATTTACATTTGGTAGAGTTCTCTTATAACAACAGTTACCAGGCTATCATTGATATGGCACACTATGAGGCTTTGTATGGACTACCTCTTCATGTTGGGTAGAGACTGGAGACCGTTTAGTTCTTGGACCAAAAATGATTCAAGAAGCATCAGATAAAGTGGCTGTGAACATAGAAAGGATGAAAGAATCCTAGGATCGATGGAAAAGTTATGAGGATCAACGGAGAAGGGACTTAGAGTTTGCGGTCGAGGATTTGGTATTTGTGAAAGTTTCCCCGATGAAAGGAGTTGTAAGATTCAGAAGGGCAGTAAAGCTAGCATCCAGCTTCATTGGACCATTTAGGATCCTTGAGAGAATTGGATCATTGGTCTATAGGGTAGATTTGGCTGAGAGATTGCTTGAAGTACATAATGTTTTTCATACATCTCATTTGAGAAAGCACGTTCATGATCCATCTTTGATTGTAAAGGCATCTAATTAGGAAGACTTGGAAATAGAACCAAATTTGATGGTAGTCTGACACCTAGATTATATTATAGATTGAGATAAAAGGAGACTGAGGAAAAATGTGGTGAAGCTTATGAAGGTTCAATGGAGTGATGATCCTCATAATTGTACTTCAGAGACTGAGGATCATATTAGAAAACTTACCCTGATGTAATGTTAGGTTAGTTGTTTTTTTAGTGCTCTTCTATAGCATAGTTGCTTTGAATTTATATGAATTTCTAGGTATAGTAGATACCTTTTGGATTGTCTTTTGTGTATTAATTTCGAGGACGAAATTCTTTTGAGGGGAAAGAGGGTAACAACCCGTAAATTAATCATTTTTTATTTGAATATTTAAATAATTTTTAATTATTTAAATAATGGATTTTAATAACCAAATAAACATGTTTTAAATATGAATTAATCATATTAAAACCATTTTCAAATTTTTCATGCCAAAAAAGATAGTTCAAATAAAAATAGAAAATGTAATTGAAGAACGTTTTTCGAAAATTCGACTTCTCAGCATTGGAAAAGTCGTCGAAAAAGTTGTGTGCATTTTTGTATCACTCATATACACATGCACACACATGAAAATATGTCATGATAACTGAGTTATAGTGTTAAAATTAGTAATTCTTGCTTAGTTTAAAATAAAACAATATTTGACCTTTTATGTACATATACATATTTTATAACCTAAAACCCTAGCCTATGTACATCATCATCAGCTTAGACCCCTAGGAAAAGTACTTAAAAGCATATTTGGGAGGTGTACATGTTAAGGACATGAGCTACATGGATGGGTGGCAGTATGAAAGCTTGTGACAACATTAATATATATTAATTAAAATTAAATAAAATTCTTAATTCATTTTCTTCACCTAATCTCCATAATTTCTCCACTTTACATATTAATTTCCATCTTCATTTCTTATCTCTTAATATACATTCATATTTCCATGGTTACCAAGAGAGATTCACAAGTCAAAAACTAGTTAATACACTATCAAAAATCAAGTTAAAACTCCATATATTCACAACAAACACTCCTCTACCAAAACGAAGACCATTTCCACCTCAAGACACCAAGACCGAGCCCATTTATTCCCTTTTCCATGCCATGTTGCACTCTACTTGCCTACCTAGGTCCTATTTTGAAGTTCAGGAAAGTTTTTAAGAGCTTAGGCAAGTTTGGTAAAAGTTAGTAAGCGTTTTGGTGAGTGAAAGCTTCCACCTTTGAACCATAAAGCTTAAACTATGTTCATATTCATATTCATTGCTATTAAATGCTTATTATGTATTTATGATAATGGTTTGGTTGATGGATTGGTTTATTGCTTGAAAATTAGTCGCTTCTGAAAACTAGTAAGAGAATCTTAAGTTATATGAAAATCTAGCAGTTAAACCAATCTCGTAGTAAATAAATGCTTGAGATATGTTGTATTATTGTAAATCATCATGTGTGTATGCTTATTCCTTTGTTATGTTATGTATGGTTGTGATAACTCGATTTTTTTGGCATCTGATAATTGGATAAATTCTGCCAATAAAAAGATATGTGAATGTATTTGAAACTATGATAAATGTTGAAATATAAATATCTGGAAATGATATATTTTACAGTAAATTAATAATGTTGAAAATTTTAGATGTGTTCATATACAAGTGTATAAGTGTATCTATATGTTTGGTACATAAAAAGGCATTTATTTATTTGTTTTTCAATGGATTAAATTTTCAAAGAATATTTAAAGTTCTATATCTTCAAAACAATAAAGATAAATCTTTATCATTTTTATTTGAAATAATAATAACTTAAGTAAAGTGTCAAACAAGAGTAGATGAAAAAAGGGCTTGATATATATATATATATATATATATCACTTTTGGAGATTCATGAGATAAATATAATAGATATAAACTTAGAAGATAAAACATATATAGATATTAAACTAAATGAAGGACATAACATAAAATTTTATAAAAGGGAAACATATGTCCATGTAAATTAACATGTGTAAGCTAGGATGCGATGCAAATTAACATGTGTCAAGAATTGTGTTAAAATGAATTTTCTTCATTTTAAAAAAGAAAAAAAGAAAAATTAAATAAAATTAAATCTAAAGCCAAGAGGAACCAAATATCTGAACTACTTCAAGTTTCAACCGAAGCAAGGATACAAATTCTGATTCAACTCAACTTAGTCTAGGAGATCAAGATCTGAAGGGGTTTCAAAATCAACAAGTAGCTTCCAGATTTTCTAATCCTTCTTTATCCTTTGTTCAAAATTTGGGTGAGTAATCTCTTAAAATCTGGTATACATTGAATTGGCATGTGGTGATTTTTGAAATGTGGTTGAATTATGTTGAGCATATTAAAAAAATGATGATTTTTCATGTGTATGTTAGTACCTGTGAACTTGACTGGAACAGGTATACAGGCCTCTGTTCAACATTTTCAGACTTTAACCCTGATTAAAGATACAAATTTTCCGCATGCAATTGTTTTTAAGCATCGATTTCCAAATGAAAAGAGTTGATAGCAGTGAAATATCAGGATTAAAAATGGTTTCCAGAATTTTAATTTAGTAATAAACTCAAGATTCAGAAATAACAAATTTTTTTTGTATAAGTCAAAAATCTGGGAACATGATTTCTTGTTTGGATTTCGTGAATAGATTCATGTTGGGAAAACATTATTTTTGATATAGGTATCATGAATTTTAAGATTTGGGTTCGAGTGAATTGTCGAGATAAACGGAAATGGGAATTTCGACGATTTCAGGTGATCGCGGAAGATTTGGGCAGTGGGGTTTTGGTCAGAAGAGGCCACGGGGTTAGCAAACTTGGCAAAAATGGTGGTTGGACCCATAGGTTACCATGGCGTCGACAGTTTGACGGACTAGGGTTTGTCTCAGTTTTTGATCAAGGAAGAATATCATGCTGTTGCGCCATCATCGGTGCATCGGAGAAGGCCAGTCATAGGAAAAAGAGGGCGTTGGACTTCAGCTAAACTTTGGGTGAAGTCTTGTGACCTCCGTTGGTCAGAGGAGATTGGACGAGGCGGTTTTTGGTCAGGGTGTGTTGTTCCTGTAGGTTCGACTATGTTGATTATAATTTTCTTGTCATTTTTGTAGGATTGACGATCGTGATAGGTAGGGTAGGTCGACGTCGTCTTGTCGACGATGGACGAGTAGACCGGAGCACCGCCATGGGTTGGTGCAGGTACACAACATATCCGCTGTGTCAGTTTGGGTTTGAGAGTTTTTCTCGAGTTTAGGCCCAGGAAAAGGAACGAGTAACCTCGGGTTCAACTTCGACTACGCGTGAGTGTTTGAAAGTTTATTAGTTAAAATTTAAGCAAGTTAAAAGAAGAGAAGATGAAGATGGAAGGTTGAGCTCGGGATTGGGGCTGGGTAAACCTACGTTTGACTCGGTTTTGTTGTGAGGTAATTTTGTAATCTAAAATTTAAGTTTAGACTAATCTTCCTGGAACAATTTCTTCTAAACAGTAATAGTCTATTTAAATGATGGGTTAAGAAAAATTTTGTAATTCATTTTAACTTAGATTTAGTTAAATCTTAAGTTTATTTATAATTGATTAATAAATAATTAAGAGGGATGAAGTGTTTCATCATTAAACCTAAGGACTCGTGTTAATTTACAAATTAATGAAAATCAATATCAAGTTTATTAATTTCAGATAAGATTAAGAAAGTGGTTAAGATACATGAATTATCTTATAAATTAATTAAGGTTTGAATGATTAGGATGTATTAATATATTAATTATTAATTAAAGATTAATAATTAAGGGTTATAAATTAATTAACGATTAACTAATTGGAAATTTAGGATTAGTAATATAAGTAATTAAGGATTAATTAGTTGAAGTAATAAATTAAAGGATCAATGTAGGTGATTAAGTGTACTTAATTACTGGATGAGATAAATTAAGGTTAATCAATAAACGTGATTAATTTAAAAATTACTCGTTAAATGTAATTAATTAAAAGAAAAATTAAGTAAGAGAAGTGATTAGAGGATCGTTAATTAATTTAATTGGTTAATTAAGATTAATTAATTGATTGTAAAAGCGATTAAGGATTGATTACTTTGTATTGAAGGAGATTAATTAATAATTAAGGTTTATTAATTAATAATTAAAGGGGGCAATTAATCCGTGATTAGAGATTAATTAATTGATTGATAAGATAATAAAGGATTGATTAATTATAGATTTGTAATTAATTAACGATTGTTTGAACAGGATTAGGTGGTTAATTCTTAAGTAATTAATTTAATTTAAGTTGATTAAATTAATTATATCATGGATTAATAATTCCTGTTTATGAATGTTTGTTTGTGTAGAATGTCTATTGGATGATATCTATTGGATGATATGCTATGATATTCTGTGATATGATATTGGGTATATCAGCGATAAACGTGTGGCATTTATCTATGTTAAATGCTGTGTAAATTCAATATATTGAATTGAATTGAACTGTATTGTTTAAGCCTTTAAAACAATTTGATAATGCCGTGTAATGCGTGATATCTTGTATCTAAAGTTGAATTAAATTTCACTTGAATAATTTGGGTTAAGATTCGAAGAGACCAGAGTCAGGTGTCAGTAATACCCGAAACCACTTCGATTTATGATCCTCTATAAATCCTTGGATTTAATATGTGAAATCAATAGGCTGGAAATGGAATGATTTAAGTAACTGGACCCTTTAAACTATGTAGAGGTACATAGATATTGATGTGTGGAAGGGATGACTATAATAAATTGAGAACTCGTGGCGAAGTACGAGTTACCTTGGGTTTTAAAATAAGTTTTATATTGTTGAATTGTTTGTTAGATGGGTTTACTCATGCTGGTTTCCAGCCTGACCCGGGTGTTACTTTAATGTAATGCTCGGGTCAGACCGAGTATTATAAATTTTCAAGTAAGGACGTTTTGGAGCTTAGGTGTCAAGCTGGATGGTAGAAACGTATGGAGAGCATTTCGCTCTGATACATATGGTAGTTTTATGGGATAGGTTGATTTAAATCTGTCCAGTGTGATATGTAAATGTTGTAACTTAGGCATATTAAAATGTAATTGACTAATACAGTTTTGTTTTGTAAACTGTTATTTTATGTGATATTATATTTTATCCGCCGCGAATGTGAGATGTTGGTGTTTCTGTTTCTTCCTTTTCTTCTATCTCTTTCTTCTTTTCCCTAACTATCTAGAATTTTTGGGATCGAAAATTCCGGGTCGTTACATTTGGTATTAGAGCGAAAGTTAAGCAAGAACCTTGGCTCTGGTGAGATTACTCATTAAGGATAAGGTCAATGGTACCCTAGAATGAGTTGAGTGTAAATATATATATATATGAGAGCGTACTTGTTATTTTCTTATATAAAGATTTGAAATGATTTTATATAAGAATATATTATGATATATAAAGCAATGTATCCTTCTAATAAATATTAAGGTAATTGGTTCTTAAATTATTGGAATTAAATTAAGTGGTAATAGAAATACAACCAAACTGAAATTTGAATAAAGATAAGTTTGAAATGGATTCAAACTGAAATTAAAATCTTGGATTCAAAGAAGAATTTTCAGAATAAGATAATAGGAATTGGTTCTGGTTATAATAACCTTGGTTATTTTCCTAAAATGATGAAATGTTTGTTAATGATTTAGCAAAAATAAAATGTTTAAGGAAGTAAACATTTAGGTAAGTATGACTTATGAATTAAAATTGAAAAAGGGTTTAAATGGTGAAGTATTAAATCTAAGTCCAGAAAATTTGGGGAATTTGTTCCAAGTGTTTGAAAAAAATAGTATTATTTGAATAAAAGAGCTTGATTCAAACAAGAGTTTTTTGAAAATTTATAGGAATTTGTTTTGAATTTAAAACCAAAGGTAGTTTAAAATTTAAAGTAACTTGGTGTGTAAAGGAAATAAATATGTATATTTGAAATAAACTCTAAGGTTGAGTTTTGAATTTCCTTGGAATGTGATGTGAAAACCCAAAGTGATATAAGTTTTGAACTTATAAGTAAGAAAAAATATTATTAGAAATTTGAAAATTTGAAGTGGGAATTCAAATTTGAGTAAGGTTGACTGAATGAATGAATTGAATTTAACTTTGGGAAAGTTAAGTAATTTAACAAGCAACCTGAATTGGAAATTTCAAAATGAAATTGGGATTTAACTTTGGAAGATAAATGGTTAATTTGAATTAGGAGTTTGTGCGATCTCAAATTGGGTTTGAGATCTGGAAATTGAAAACGGATACTGTAAATTGGTGTTTGGATAAATTTGGATGTTTATTTATCCGGATATTATAAATAATCTATGAAACTGGGAATGGGTTTTGAAGTTAAAATTCAGTAATAAAGTTGGATTCTGAAGATAAAATTGTTATTGAATTCTTAATTGAACTTTGAAACAAGTTAAGTAAAGATAATTTAAAATGAAATTCTGGAATTTGAACTCAGAAATTAAATTGTTTAAAGACTTCAAACCAAGGTTAATTTGGTTAAAAAGGTTAAACCAACATTTGAGAATTTAACTCGAATTTATATAATTCGAGATGGTTTAAAATTGAGATTGAAATTGAATTAGTTCAAATTGAATTTGATTTGAATTAATTGGGATTATGATTGATGTACAAGTTAAAAATTCAAATGGAAAATTTGAATTGGATTAATTTGAAATGAAATTGAAGTTGAATGAGTCAAATTCAAATAGGAATTGGGATTAATTCAAACTGGAATTGATTCGAAATTGAAATGGGTTCAGTACGAAATTAGTCCAAATTGATTTGAATAATTTGGAATTGTGATTAAAGTTGAATAGGTTTAAAATTTAAATGGAATTTGATTTGAATTTGGAAAGAATCGAGGTTAATTCAACTTGTATTGGGATTAAATCAATTTCAATGGAAATTGAAGTTATTTAAATTGGAATTGAATCAATTTAATTGGAAGTCGAAATTTAAATTGAACTGATGGGATTGGAGATTTGGAATTGAATAGTTTGACTCTGGACTATTTTAAAAATAAATTGTTTTAATATAAATCTATTCTTTTCAAACTATTTACTATACAACTTTTCTTTTTAAACCTAAAACTATCTTATACTTATTTTACAATTATTTTTGGAACTATTTAACAATTTTTCAACTGTTTTATAAACTAAATACTATTTTTCAACTACTTTATAACTAATTTCTATTTTACAACTATTTTGCAATTATTTCTATAACTATTTGACTATTTTTCAACTATTTTACAATTACTTAACTATTTGCAGCTATTTTACAAACTAATAATTATTTTTCAAGTACTTATCTATTTTCAAACTCATCAAGCTATTTTCAAAATTTAAGCTGGTCAGAGTGCAAACTGTTTATGATTAAATACCCAATTGAGATAAGAATAAAGGTGATAATCCAAATGGGGTTGGAACAAATGGGAGTAAGTGGATAGAAATTAAAGTGAATGTGAATAGAAAGGAGAATTGATGTGGCTAATAATCAATAAAGATAGATATGTAGGATGTACGTATATTATTCTATTCGCACGGTGATTTGATCCGGATTCGGGCGTAGAATTTCGAGATAGTTTATCGATCCGAGTTGAGATTTTTCACTCGATTTTTGACAGCGAACCTGGATATGGATTATTGATTGGTTCTGGATATTCTCTATCATATTCATGACTATGCAAGGAGAATGACGGTTTCTGATCAAGAAACCAGATCTGAGTCCGCACTAGGAAGTCGGGTGGACGATACTAGTTCGGAAGAGATTGTATGATCGAGTGAGCGATCAGATTGGTATTGCGTACGGATGATATGTGTACATCGTACGGGTTTGAATGAAATTGATACTGGGAATTTGTGAATAAGAACTAGAAAATGGTTTTTGAAGTGAAAATATATTTTGTGAAATATATGATGAAATAAAATAGGAATTGGATATTTCTATGGTAGAAATTTACTTTGTGGAAGTAAGTAATATGGTTAATGAATTTATAGAGTAATCAAATTTGAATATTTGGTTTGGAATAAATAAAGTAATATATCTTTGTTATATAAGATAAATCTCCCCTTGTTGAATCTATTGCCAGAAGAAAAGGATTTTTGAAAGGTATTTGACGTATAAAATGGGAATTTATACAAGTTTGAAGTAATCCAAAGATTTTCAAAATTATATATATATATATATATATATATATATATGTATCTATGTGTATATATATAAAGGATTTCATGAGGATGATTTTGGAAAGGTTTTTGGAACCTTTGGATTTGGAAAGGCTTTTGATTTTTGGGTAAACTCAATATTGGAATTTGGAAAAGCCTTATTTGAGAATTATCGATTATGGGATAATCGATTTTGAGAAAGGAGATTTATTTGAGATTCATACTAGGTGTATGATTTGGAAGATACTATATGTGTATAGTATAAAGTGTTTTGTAATTGACTTTGGGGAAAAAGACGCTCCCTTGAAATGAACTTCTCAGGAGTGCCATAGGTTGGTACTGCCTTGAACCCTGAAGGGGGGGTTCTAAAGTTGATCCTGTGAGGAGTCCGAACAAAACTAGTTCCTGAGAATTTTGTGTAGCGTGCAGCGTGTAGCGAAAGTCGAGGGCGTTGAGGCCTACAGAGGCATTTGAGTTATGCTGTGATGACAGTATAACTCGATGTCACTGCGATCGACTGTAGACCATAGCGAAAGTCGTGTGTGCCGCTGAGAGCCAACGGTCTACGTTTGATTTTATATCGATAGACTAGGACCTATGGTAACATAGCGAAAGTCGTGTGTGCTGCTGAGAGCCAACAGTCTACGTTTGATTTCACATCGGTAGATTGCGACCTATGTGGAAGTGGAGAAGTTTCATTTTGGCAGCGAAAATCGAGGGCATTGATGCCTACAGTTACATGGACTTTTGCTGTGATGGCAACATAACCTTGGATTGTAACTGCGATCTGTTATGGGTTCCATGGCATAATCGAGGGCCACGGAGTGCCTACAGTTACATGGACTTTTGCTGTGATGACAATGTAACCCAGGATGTAACTGCGACCATGGATGAGGGTGATGATTTCCAGAGCATTCTTACCAAAGATGTTTCCTCTATTTTCAAAATGTTTTCTATTTCAATAAAATGTTTTCTAAGTATTTTGTGTTGAAAATGGGTCTGCTAAGCACATTATAGATTTTCAGTCCTACGCCTGATCAACTAATGACCGAATTTCTGTGAGAACAAGGATGGACTTGTTTAAACATCGAGTTATAAAAGTATTTTGTAAAAACTATTTTGGTAATATTATATAGATTTTTAAGAAGTATTTTAAAAATGGTCAAATAAAATTTATCTTATTTTAAGCATTTTAATAAATTCTGGCTTCTTTCCTTTTCAGGGACGAAAAGATTCAAAAGGGGGAGAAATGTGATAACCCGGTTTTTTTGGCATCTGATAATTGGATAAATTCTGGTAATTAAAAGATATGTGAATGTATTTGAAACTATGATAAATGTTGAAATATAAATATCTAGAAATGATATATTTTATAGCAAATTAATATATATATATATATATGGTGATGTGCAAGCTTAATAATGTTAAAAATTTTAAATGTGTTCATATACAACTGTATAAGTGTATATATATGTTTGGTACATAAAAAGGCATTTATTTATTTATTTATTTATTTATTTTTTAATGGATTAAATTTTCAAAGAATATTTAAAGTTCTATATCTTCAAAACACTAAAGATAAATCTTTATCATTTTTATTTGAAATAATAATAACTTAAGTAAAGTGTCAAACAAGAGTAGATGAAAAAAAAGGAGGCTTGATATATATATATACATATACATACATACATACATATATATATATATATATCTTTTGGAGATTCATGAAATAAATATAATAGATATAAATTTAGAAATATAAAATATATATAGATATTAAACTAAATGAAGGATATAACATAAAATTTTATAAAAGGGAAACATATGTCCATGTAAATTAACATGTGTAAGCTAGGATTCCTTGCAAATTCACATGTGTCAAGAATTGTGTAAAAATGGATTTTCTTCATTTTAAAAAAGAAAAAAAGAAAAATTAAATAAAATTAACTCTAAAGCCAAGAGGAACCAAATATCTGAACTACTTCAAGTTTCAACCGAAGCAAGGATACAAATTCTGATTCAACTCAACTTAGTCTAGGAGATCAAGATCTGAGGGTGTTTCAAAATCAACAAGCAGCTTCCAGATTTTCTAATCCTTCTTTATCCTCTGTTCAAAATCTGGGTGAGTAATCTCTTAAAATCTGGTATACATTGAATTGGCATGTGGTGATTTTTGAAATGTGATTGAATTATGTTGAGCATATTAAAAAATGATGATTTTTTTATGTGTATGTTAGTACCTGTGAACTTGACTGGAACAGTAGACAGGCCTCTGTTCAACATTTTCAGACTTTAACCCTGATTAAAGATTCAAATTTTCTGCATGCAATTGTTTTTAGGCATTGATTTCCAAATGAAAAGAGGTGATAGCAGTTAAATATTAGGATTAAAAATGGTTTCCAGAAATTTAATTTAGTAATTAACTCAAGATTTAGAAATAACAAAAAAAAATTTGTGTAAGTCAAAAATCTGGGAACATAATTTTGTGTTTGGATTTCGTGAATAGATTCATGTTGGGAAAACATGATTTTTGATATAGGTATCATGAATTTTAAGATTTGGGTTCGAGTGAATTGTCAAGATAAAAGGAAATGGGAATTTCGACGATTTCAGGTGATCGTGGAAGATTTGGGTAGTGGGGTTTTGGTCGGGAGAGGCCATGAGGTTGGCGAACTTGGAAAAAATGGTGGTTGGACCCATAGGTTACCGTGGCGTCGACAGTTTGACGAACTAGGGTTTGTCTCAGTTTTTAGTCAAGGAAGAATATCGTGCTATTGCACCATCGTCGGTGTATCGGAGAAGGCCAGTCATTTGAAAAAGGGGTTGTTGGACTTCGACTAAACTTTGGGTGAAGTCTCGTGACCTCCGGTGGTCAGAGGAGACTGGACGAGGTGGTTTTTGGTCAGGGTGTGTTGTTCCTATAGGTTCGACTATATTGATTATCATTTTCTTGTTATTTTGGAGGATTGACGGTCAAGATAGGTAGGGTGCGCCGACGTCGTCTTGTCGACGGTGGACGAGTAGACCGGAGCACCGGCGTTGGTTGGTGCAGGTGCACAGCATATCCGTTGTGTCAGTTTGGGTTTGAGAGTTTTTCTCGAGTTTAAACCAGGGAAAAGGAATGAGTTACCTGGATTCAATTTCGAGTATGCGTGAGTGTTTGAAAGTTTATCAGTTAAAATTTAAACAAGTTAAAAAAAGAGAAGATGAAAAGGGAAGGTTGAGCTCGGGATTGAGGCTGGGTAAACCTACGTTTGACTCGGTTTTGTTGTGAGGTAATTTTGTAATCTAAAATTTTAAACGAAAATTTAAGTTTAGACTAATCTTCCTGGAAAAATTTCTTCTAAACAATAATAGTCTATTTAAATGATGGGTTAAGAAAAATTTTATAATTCATTTTAATTTAGATTTAGTTAAATCTTAAGTTTATTTACAAATGTTAATAAATAATTAAGAGGGATGAAGTGTTTCATCATTAAACTTAAAGACTCATGTTAATTTACAAATTATGAAAATCAATATCAAGTTTATTAATTTTAGATAAGATTAAGAAAGCGGTTAAGGTAGATGAATTATCTTATAAATTAATTAAGGTTTGAATGATTAGGATGTATTAATATATTAATTATTAATTAAAGATTAATAATTAAGGGTTATAAATTAATTAGAGATTAATTAATTGGAAATTTGGGATTAAGTAATATAAGTAATTAATTAATTACTTAAAGTAATAAATTAAAGGATCAATGTAGGTGATTAAGTGTACTTAATTACTGGATGAGATAAATTATGGTTAATCAACAAACGTGATTAATTTAAAAATTACCTATTAAATGTAATTAATTAAAAGAACAATTAAGTAAGAGAAGTGATTAAAGGAACACTAATTAATGTAATTAATTAGTTAAGGTTAATTAATTGATTGTAAAAGTAATTATGGATTGATTACTTTGTATTGAAGGAGATTAATTAATAACTAAGGTTTATTAATTAATAATTAAAGGTGGTAACTAAGCCGTGATTAGAGATTAATTAATTGATTGATAAGATAATAAAGGATTAATTAATTATTGGTTTGTAATTAATTAACGATTGTTTGAACAGGATTAGGTGGTTAATTCTTAAGTAATTAATTTAATTTAAGTTGATTAAATTGATTATATCATGGATTAATAATTCCTGTTTATGGATGTTTGTTTGTGTAGAATGTCTATTGGATGATATCTATTGGATAATATCTATTGGATGATATGCTGTGATATTCTGTGATATGATATTGGATATATCAGTGATAAGTGTGTGGTATTTATCTATGTTAAATGCTGTGTAAATTCAATATATTGAATTAAATTGAACTGTATTGTTTAAACCTTTAAAACGATTTGATATTGCTGTGTAACGTGTGATATCTTGTATCTAAAGTTGAATTAAATTTCACTTGAATAATTTGGGTTATGATTCGAAGAGACCGGGGTCGGGTATCAGTAATACCCGAACCCACTTCTATTTATAATCCTCTATAAATTCCTTATGGATTTAATATGTGAAATCAATAGGCTGGAAATGGAATGATTTAAGTAATTGGACCCTTTAAACTATGTAGAGGTACATAGATATTGATGTGTGGAAGGGATGACTATAATAAATTGAGAACTCATGGTGAAGTACGAGTTACCTCGGGTTTTAAAATAAGTTTTATGTTGTTGAATTGTTTGTTAGATGGGTTTACTCACGCTGATTTCTAGCCTGACATGGGTGTTACTTTAATGTAATGCTCGGGTCAGACCGAGTATTATAGATTTTCAAGTAAGGACGTTTTGGAGATGAGGAGGCGAGTTGGATGGCAGAAATGTATGAAGAGCATTTTTCTCTGATATATGGTAGTTGTATGGGACATGTTGATGTTAACTCCTCTTTTCAACAACTTAGGGACCTAACGAGTTAATAATGGCAGCGACCTAATGACCTAAAGAATGAGCGAGCTAACATAGATGCGACTTAGAGACCAAAAGCATAGAGCAGTTCAATGCGGCACAACCTAACAACCTAAGCGACCTAGCACTCAGCGACCTAATGAGCTACAGGGCTCAGCGACCTAAATGTCCAAGTGAGTTAAGAAGCTTAACGACCTAACAATCTAAAGCCTCCAGCGAGCTAACATCTGACGACCTAAGCGGCCTAACAATCAATACAAGACAACAGTATATCGCAACAGAAGGGCTCAGCGACCTAGCGACCTAGTAACTAAATGACCTATGCGACCTAGCGAGTTAACGACCTAGCGAGTTAACGACCTAGCGAGTTACAAGCTTCATATCGTTATGTCGCTTGGTTATAGGTCTAACCAGCACTAGGTCGCTGCTACTCCTACGACCAGCCTAGGTCGCTCCACTAGGTACCTCGACATGGTTAAGTCGCCAACCATTCTCCCCTAGGTCGCCCACGACGTACAACCTAACCCCTAGGTCGCCCATGACCTAACTCCAAAATTTCTCTATAAATACCTTGCCTACTCCACCAAGGGGGACTTTTGGATCATTTCTGGAACGCCTATACTTTTCTGTTTTCTCAACTTCTTCAACACTTCAAACACCGAAGACGCTTCAACGAACTTTGGGAAAGATCTAACTCATTCAATATGAATTCGAAGAGCCTTCCTACATCGAAGTTCTAGCTACTCGTCTTGATTGTGTTGTAATCAAAGATCATTGTAAAAGTTGTAATCGAATCAGCAATAAAGAGGGTTAAAGTGGACGTAGGCTTGACATTAAGCCGAACCACTATAAAAACTGTTGTCTCTTTACGTTGTCTCTGTTATTTTTTGCTTATCTCTAGCTCCCGTACCAACGGGTGGTGCTTTCACATTTTCACTACTTACACCGGGGTGTTAGCGTCCATTTTTAGCGTCAACATTTTTAGTGCTTTCACTGAGAATGAAACTCAGGAAGCTCTCATCATTGCTCCGCATAGATTTGTTGAAAGACTTTCTTTAAGAACCATAAGTTTATCTGAGATCACGGCTCCTGGAAGGAAAGGTAAATCTGCTAGATCTGGAAGTGCTTATGAAAACACTGCTACTTCTCCAGCATTGAATGAAGCGACTCCTAGTGTTGGAGTCACAAGGGCAGAGTTGGATACCGTAGTGTCTGGGTTATATCAGCAAATGGAAGCCCAGAACGCTTTAATGTTGGATAGGTTAAATGTTTTGCTTGGGGTTAACCGTCAACTGGAAAACAATGAAGAGACCTTTGCCGAAGATGTTCATGATTCTCATGGAAAGAGTATTCCTCAAAGGGCAGTTGGCACCGTCGAAGTGGCACCTCCCAAGCCGGAGGTTCAAGGCCGCAGCCACCTTTTCGCGAACGTTTGTCTAGGCAAACTTCCGAAAAGATAGCTGAAGTCTGTCCCGCAAAGCCTCTGAATGATGAGGAGTACCTCTCGGGAATGGTTCGACAAATTATGAAAGAAAGTATGCAAAGGGAAGAAGATGAAAAAGAATGGAGGTTCGCTCCAAGCAAGACTCCGTTCATCGAAAGAATTCTGAAGGCAGAATTTCCAAGGAAGCTTGTTCCCCCCACCATTCCAGCTTATCGGGGAACAAGCGACCCTAACGAATTCTTATATAAGTATGACTGGCATATTACTGGTGCCAGAGCATCGGATGAGATCAAATGCCGGTAATTTTCGGTATACTTGGAAGGAGTGGCTCTACTCTGGTTTACAAAGCTACCAGTCCGATCCATAGACCAGTTCTCCAATTTAACTCGGAAGTTTAAAGAACAATTCAGGTTGTATGCTTCAAAGGCGAAGGACATAATGTCACTATCCAGCCTGGAACAGAATCCCGGAGAATCTATTAGATCTTTCTTAAACCGCTTCAACATAGCCTTAGCTGAAGTCGACAATGCAGAGCCACGAATGATTTTGACCTACTTGATGAGGGCTATCGACAAATCGAGTGAGTTTAGGAAATGGCTGAAGATGAAGGAGCCAAACTCACTTGAGAAATTCTACAAGAAGGCTGACGAGTTCATGCGCTTGGAAAGCCTTCCGGTGTTGGCAAAAGTGGTATTGACGGAGGTTGAGAATAACACTGCTGCTCCTACGAAAAAGGAATCTGGAGGTCAGAAGAGGGAGAATAACGGTGGGAAGAAGCAGAAGGATGTGAAGAAACCTCGCTTCTTCAAACCTTCAGATCTCACTCCTTTAACTGACACTCCGGAGGATATCTTTTTCGCTACCAAAGATGCCGTTGAATATCCTAAACCACCTATGTTGAAGCTTGGGAAAAATGACGTTCAAAATGGGAGGTTTTGTCGGTTTCATAATCAACCCGGCCATGATACTAACGAATGTCGCCATTTGAAGAGTTTGATTGAAGAACTGCTGAGACAGAACAAGCTGCAACAATATGTTAAGAGAAATAGGAATGACCCAACTTCATCTACTGAGGGCCAGCAACTTCCTGCTCATCCATCGGGCTCAGGTGAGAGGACTACCGCGCATGTATCAGAAAGGCCTGTTATTAATGTAATCACGTGAGGTCCTCACCCAGCAGGCATGAGCTGTGGTGAGATGGAAAGATATGCTCGAGCTTTGAAATATGCCCCAGCGGAAGAAAATGTTTTTGTGTTGGAAGACGCTGCACCTTTGAAGCAGCAAAGAACTTTTAATGATGACATTGTGTTTAGGGCTAGGGACTCTATGTTGAAGCTCCTACCATGGATCCCTTGGTCATCTCTGCAGGTATCGGACCTGCTATTGTAAGAAGGGTGCTTGTTGACTGCGGCGCCTCTTGCAATATCCTCTTCAAAAAGACATTCGATCGAATGAAGATTCCTATGGCTGATGTTCAAGCTTCATCGCAGAAGATTGTTAGGTTTACTGGGGAACGAAAGCAGCCAATTGGAACTATTGACTTATTCGTGGAACTTGGAGAGGGGCAGAAAAAGGTGGTTCGAAAGCAGACTTTTGTGATTATTGACGGATTTTCTACTTACAATGTCTTCCTGGGTCGGCCAACTCTTACAGCATTCAAGGCAATTCTCGCCCCGTGGTGCCTTACTATGAAGTTCCCCACGGATAATGGTGTCGGTGTTATTAAAGGGGATCAGAATGCTGGGCGAGAATGTTATCTTATAGAGTTGCGGGAAGCAAGGAAGAGAGAGATGGGAAAGGATGCGGCAGCTCCATTCCGCATCAAAGAACCAACCTTGTAGCCATTACAGGGTGGACCCTGCATTGGCGAGCATAGTGGTGCACGAAAAGAAATGGATCCCAGAAAAGCCAGTACAAGGGAGAATAGAGTGGTGCCGATGGAAGTAACGGTGCCAGTACCTGTTGACCTGAAAGATCCAAACAAGGTGCTGAATGTGGGTTCGCAACTTAGTTTGACGGTTCAAAATATTTTGATATCATTCTTGAAAGCAAATCTGGATGTATTCACTTGGAGTCATGCCAATATGTGTGGAATATCTCCAGAAATCGCAGTACATACTCTGAATATTGATCCGAAATTTACACCCATTAAGAAGAAAAGAAGAACCCAGGGTCCAGAAAGGTCAGCAGCATTAAAAGAAGAAGTAGATCGGCTCATGGAGAATGGCTTCATCAGAGAGTCCACTTATCCAAATTGGGTTTCTAATCCGGTGCTGGTTAAAAAAGCAAATGAAAAGTGGAGAGTATGCATCGACTTTTCAGATTTAAACAAAGCCTGCCCCAAAGACTGCTTCCCGTTACCCAGGATTGATCAGTTGGTGGATGAAACAGCCGGGCATGAATTGTTGTCTTTTATGGATGCTTACTCCGAATATAACCAAATCATGATGCATGAGCCAGATCAGGAGGACACGAGTTTCATCACCGCGGTCTTTATTGCTATAGAGTCATGCCCTTCGGACTGAAGAATGCGGGGGCAACTTACCAAAGACTTGTTAATGCTATGTTCAAACCACAGATTGGCAAGACTATGGAAGTTTATGTTGATGATATGTTGGTAAAGTCAAAGAAGGCAGTAGACCATATGGGTCACTTTGCAGAAATGTTCGCAGTCCTCCGAAAGTATGGAATGAAGCTTAATCCTTTGAAATGTTCATTCGGGGTAGAATCAGGGAAATTTTTGGGTTTCATTGTGAGTGCTAGGGGCGTCGAAGCTAATCCTGCTCAAATTACTGCTCTGAGAGAAGTCAAAGCCCCTAGGACAAAGAAGGAATTGCAGAGCCTCAATGGGAAAGTAGCTGCTTTGAGTCGGTTTATTTCTAAGGCCACAGAGAAATGCATTCCATTCTTTGACGCTCTAAAGAAAGGAAAGAAAAACTTTGAATGGACTCCGGAATGTCAGACAGCTTTCGATGAACTAATTCGTCACATGGAAACGCCTCCAATACTTTCTAAGCCCACCAACGGTGAAGATCTTTTCATATATTTAGCAGTTTCGTCTCACGCTCTCGTGCAGCATTAGTACGGGAAGATGCAAAAGTTCAGTGCCTAGTCTATTACATCAGTAAAAGATTCACTAGGGCAGAGATGAATTATTCAATCCGGAAAAGCTCGCCTATTGCCTACTGATAGCTTCCAGAAAGTTGAGACCATATTTTCAAGCTCATCCTGTCAAAGTCCTCACTGGTCAGCCTCTAAAGCAAGTCCTATTTCGTCCTGAGACTTCGGGTCATCTTCTGAAGTGGAATATTGAACTCAGCCAGTATGATATCACTTACCACCCCCGAAGAGCAGTCAACGGACAAGCTTTAGCAGATTTCATTGCAGAATAAACAGATAAAGGTGACAACGAGGAAGAAGTTACTGATGACTTCCCGACCCGATGGAAATTATATGTTGATGGCGCAAGAAACGACTATTGTTCTGGAGCTGGGGTCGTGCTTGAAACCCTCGAAGGGCGATCATTGTGCTACACATTGAGATTGGAATTTCCTTCGACAAATAATGAAGCAGAATATGAAGCTCTTATTGCCGGCTTCAAGATTGCTAAAGAACTGTACATCAAAGTGTTGCAGATCTTCAATGATTCCCAGTTTATTGTATGCCAAGTCAAGAAAGAGTTTCAAGCTAAAGGAGGAAATCTGTCTGCTTACTTGTCATGGGCCTGGGAGCTTCTCGATGTTTTCGATCATTATACGATAAGTCACATACCCCGGGAAGAGAACATGAAGGCAGATTCTCTCGCGAAGTATGCAAGCACTGGCGAAGCTCAATCATTGGGATTGGTCCCTGTGGAAGTCTTGTCAGCTCCAAGTACTGATGAAATGGAGATTGACTAGATCATGACTGCTTCTCAAGAGCAGGAGTCGTGGATGACCCCGATCAAGGAATATTTACTAAATGGCTTCCTTCCAGAAAATTCAAAGGAACGTCAGAAACTGTTAAGGAAAGCCTCAAGATATATAATTCAAGACGGCCGGCTGTACAGACGGGGATTCTTGATGCCATTACTCCGATGTGTAACTAAGGAAGAGGCTAAGACAATTTTAGCTGAAGTGCACGGAGGAGAGTGTGTGGATCATTCAGGTGGTCAAACTCTAGAAAAGAAGATTCTCCGCTATGGGTATTTTTGGCCAGACATTAATCGAGATGCCGCTAGCTACTCCCGAAAGTGTGACAGATGCCAGAGGTTGCAAAAATCCTAAGAGCACCTTCCACCGATTTAACGCAGATGGTCAGTCCATGGCCATTTGCCATTTGGCGAATAGATCTCATCGGGCCTTTGCCAACTGCCAAGTCCGGAATCAGATATGCTATTGTTGCTGTTGATTATTTCACTAAATGGGCTGAATCTAAACCATTAGCTACTATTACCTCTAAAAAGATGATAAACTTTGTGACTAAGAATATCATTTGCAGGTATGGTGTGCCTCAAAAGATAATCACAGACAATGGTACCCAATTCGAAAGCGAAGAATTCCAAGATTTTTTGCAAGCGATTCAAGATTCAAAAAAGCTTCTCAGCAGTGGCTCATCAGCAGGCAAACGGGCAAGTGGAAGTAGTAAACAAAATTATCAAATCAACCATCAAAAAACAGCTGGAAAAGGCAAAAGGTGGTTGGGTCGATAAGCTGCCACTAGCACTATGGGCATACAGAACTACCCACAAAACTGCGACTGGGCACACTCCGTTCTCATTAGCGTATGGATCAGAAGCAATGATTCTAGTGGAAATAGAGGTCCCCTCACACAGAAGAATTCATTTCAACCAAGCTGAAAATGAAAAGCTGCAACTTGAAGCACTTGACTTCCTTGATGAAAGAAGGGAAGAGGCTCAGCTCAGAATTGCAGACCATCAGCAAAGGATTGCCAGACACTTCAATTCCAAAGTTCGCCAACGCAGCTTTGAAAATGGGGATCTAGTCTTGAAAAGGATCATGACAGCAACAGGAGTGTTTGCGCCAAACTGGGAAGGGCCGTATGTCATAGGAAAAAAACTTCTTGATGGCACTTTCAAACTGACAACTATCGAAGGAGATCCAATTCCAAGAGCTTGGAACAGCAATCACTTGCGTCCATATTTTACTTAAAAGCTTGCATAAATTTATAAAATGATTACGGATGTATGATTCTTGTATTGTAAGCCATTGTAAAATCAGTGCAAATAAATAATAAGAACTATAAAGTGGATGTAGGCCCAGTTCTTGGCCGAACCACTCTAAATCTTGTGTTCTCTACTATTATAAGATGCCTGTTTTATTTCGATATGTAAATACGTTAAATGTATTGCTAAAATGTCGATTTAATATTGCAGGCCATTAAAACAAAGCTTACCTATCACAAGGCCAAGCAATCCCTAAAATCACTCAATAATTAAATGTCAAGCCGCAAAAATTCCAGATTCAAATCCTAAGTAAAAAGTGCTTCATGCAAAAAGTTAGTGATTCCGCCGGACAGGGAACCTCCCTAACGTGGAGGTTCCAGGCCCTTGCTAACTGATTGCGATCGTTTGTGCAAACACACATCTGATTAGATAGCTTGCGTCTGCCCCGTGGACTCGCTTAACAATGAAGTACACTTCTTTGGATAAAACAAACTACTTGCAAAAGAAAGGAACATGTGCTTGGAAATGATAACAGGGAATCGCTGATGAGCAAATGACAAACAGACAAGGGCGAGCAGACAGAAAACAGCCAAAAATGAGTCTTGCCTCTCAACAAAAAGGTTGGTGGAACCACCGAAGGGGCACCTTCCCAAAGCAAAGGCACCAGGCCCTTGCTAATTGATTGCGATCGTTTGTGCAAACAAACATCCGGTTGGATAGCTTGCGTTTGCCCCGTGGATCCACTAAACCGTGAGACGCAACCTTCATGGCGAACCAACCACCCAAAGCCCTCTTCGGAGGCACAACTCTTCGGAGGATAAAGCCCTCTAATGAGGCACGCCGAAAAATGAAAGTGCTCTTCTCAACCAATAAGGTTGGTGGAATCACCGGAGGGGCACCTCCCCAAGTGGAAGGCACATGGCCCTTGTTAACTGGTTGCGATCGTTTATGCAAACGAACATCCAATTAAGTAACTTGCGTCCACCCCGTGAATCCATTTAACTGTGAGAAAGTAACTTCCAGGCAATCAAATAAAGACCTTTTCGGAGGCACAAGCCCTCTTCGGAGGAACATGACCTCTTTGGAGGCAAAAGCCCTCTCCCGAGGCACCACAAGCCCTCTTCAGAGGCACGAGCCTTCTCTAAAGGCACACCTTCCCTCTTTAGAGGCAGAAGACCTCTCCCGAGGCACCACAAGACCTCTTCGGAGGCACAAGACCTCTTCGGAGGCACGTCCCAAGAAGAGATACTTTTCTCAACCAACAAGGTTAATGGAACCACCGGAGGAGAGCCTTCCTAAGATAGAAGGCACAGGGCCCTTGTTAACTGGCTGCGATCGTTTGTGCAAACGGATATCCAACTAAGTAACATGCGTCCGCCCCGTGGATCCATTTAACTGTGAGAAAGCACTTCAAGCAAACAAAGCAAAAAAAAAGCCCTCCAACGAGGCACAACAAAAATAAAAAAAAAGAAAGAAAAAGAAAAAAGAAAGCCATCTTCGGAGGCACACTGCAGCTCTCAAGGGAAGATCAATTTCCCCATCTTGAAAATATTCTTCCCCAGAAGTTGGAGTGCCAATTCAAAGCCTTCTTTGGAAACCCACTTCACCGTGTAGGAGAATCCACTACTCAAAAAGTGATCATCTCCGAAAGTTGAAGTGTACAAATTTTCTCTAAAAAAGAGAGAAGACTTCTCCAATACAAGGCGCACTCTACTAGAGCAGAATAATATTTCCTCAAAATGGAAAAATTATTCTCTAAAGTAAGAGTGCAAGCCTTCTCAAAATGGAAGAGTTGTTCTCCAACTTAAGAGTACAAGTCTTCTCGAAACAGAAGAATTGTTCTCCAAAGTCTTACCAAATGAAAGAAATTGCAATAAGCCGTGGTATGGGGGCAATACAATACAATATGGATACATTAATAAAAGCAACGCTCAAGCAACATACCACAAAATTATTGCAATATCACATAAAGAAAATGAAGAAACTTGTGCGAAAATAAGGAATAAATGCGTTCAAAAATACAGTCAAAAGATTGTACAAGTAAAAAGAATCATTTTATTCCATACTATAAATTTTTTATACATGTGCAGGTTTCAAAAGTGCGGGGACCGGTACCCGCACAATCTCCGATCAATACAAGCCTTTATATACAAGCAAAAAGCAAAGCAAGAAGGGTAAAGCGAGACTTGTTATTTCTTCTTCCCGCCACCTTTAGGGCCCTCGCCTGGCCTAATGGTTAACTTTGGGAGCCGGCTTGAACGAGTCGGGGAAGAAGGAGAAAGAGGTACAACTGGGTCTACTTCCGTTTTCTCTTCAGTAGCAGAAGTGCTTTTCTTTTTCTTCTTCGAAGTTGTACGCTTCCCCTTCTTCCTTGAAGAAGACTCGCTGCCTGGAGTGATAAGTTCATACAGCTTTGTGTCATCATGAAATTTCTCCCGAGTCCTTTCACCTTCTTCAAGTTCCTCAGCCTTATGCTCTTGTGAAGCGGCTGGGTTATCCAAGCCTTGAAGAGCTTCTATTAATTCTTCTTGCAACCCCGGTTGAGAAGCAGAAAGAGGAGTAATTTGAAGAGATGGAGGTGGAACAGCTGGAAGAGGAGAAGTCTATGCAACACTTGGTGTTTTCACTACAGAAGAAGAGAAGTTAAAATCAGTATTCCTTGTAAAGAGAGGAGATAGTGGCGCGTCAAGGCTTAAGTAATAATCAAAAAGTTCATCAAGCTCATGTGAAGTTAACAAGTAGTCCACTTGAGCTAAATCATTGTTGAAGTTACCTGGAGAAGTGGGCTCTATCACGTCAATTTTGAAATCTTGGGCTTCAATGTTTTCCTGGGACTCGGTGTGGGAGGTTGTAATTCCGGTCTCGGTTTTGGCTGGAGGCAGAGAATGAGAGCTAGAGCCAGTAATATCGACGTCAACCGAAGCCGAAGGAAGAGTCGGGTCGGTCAAAAGTGCCTTCCCTGAATGCTCTCCTTCCGCCACTTTGGCTCGTGCTTGGGCGAGTTGTTCTTTCCCTTTGGCAAGGGCGGCTCGACCCTCATCATCCAGATAATACGCCTCAAGATCCGCCTCAGCATAGCCGGCGCCTCCAAGCATTTCGACCGCTTCTTCCCACACTTCCGCCAGGGTAATTTCATACTTAGGCCCCAAAAATGAGAGACTGCCATGCCCCAAGACACTATGAATGTAAAACTCGAATAAGGTAGAGCTGATGTTGGCTTTAGTTGCCTCATGAGATTCTTCGGCTGCTGCTTTGCCGGCAATGGATTCATCGCGCTCTTTTTCAACTTTAGAAAGCCGAGCTTTTAACATTTTAATCTCCATGTCCTGGGAGCTAGTCTTTTCCCGCAACTGAGCAACATCAATGCGGTAGCTTTCCATAAGTCTCTACTGTGCCTCAAGTCTGGCTTCAGCATCTCGTTGACTAGCATGAGCATCTCTAACTTGCTTTTGAAGCACTTCTTCCTTTTGAGTAAAAGAAATGGAAGAGGTAGCAAGTTCAACTTTAAGTTGCTCGACTTCAGTTTCGAGTTTCTCATTATATGCAGTAATGTTTTTCATCTCCGTGTTGTGCTGGTTGAGAACTTTTTTCCATTCAGACTTGTCACTCTCCATGGTTAGCATAGCTTCGAGATTTAAGCGGTTCACTCATTGAAGCTCATCGACTAGCTTTTGCCACCCGGACATTCTTTCGATGTCAAGCCTGACAGCATCAAGATTTCTTAACATATCCTGTTTATCGATGGGGACCAAGTCCAAGTCAAAGCGCACTCCTTTTAAACACCAGTTTGGAAACCGACTTTGGAGTGCAGGCGGGGAATTTTCAACTTGATATGCAGGCCTATCGATGATTGTCTGTACCTCAGTTCTTTTAAGGGCAGGGGAACTAGAAGGAATGTCCAGAGAAATAGAAGTAGCAGGCGCTTTGGAGTTTTCAGATGAATATTTTTCGCCAGGCTTGGCCCGCTTGCTGGACCCTTCAGCTTCAAAACTCTTCCCTTGTCATCATGTGACTTTCTTTTATGGGAGTCATCGTCCCATTGATGAGAGCCATGGCGGTCATCTCTTCTTCCGTACCACTCTTCGTAAGCTTGCCTCTCGCGGGCTTTTATGGCAGCTCTTTCTTCATCGGTTTCCCTCGAGGCAGGAAAATAACGCCTGGGGTCGTAGGCATCACGCCTCCCATAGCGTTGAAAGTCGTCATAGTACGAACCACTACGTCCCATTGGAGAACCTAAAAGTGAAAAAGAGACAAGTTCAGAAATCTTTGAAGTAAAGAAGCTAAGTGCATATAGTTGCCAAAAATCCTAAGTATGTGTGTGATGTGCGGACTATACACATCGAGCTACAAACCACTCTTCAGCTTAGGAGTAATGTCGACTTTTGCAATAGGCGTCAACTCTTGGGTCGACAAAGTTGGTCGTAAGGTGGATGTCACTTCGACTGCTGGAGAAACAAGTTTAGAAGCAGTGGTATCATCTTTGAAGAACTTATGGGAAGTCACCGCTAGATCACTCAGTCCTCCGAAAATGTCATCACCATCATGCCTAACAGAACTCTCTTTCTCAACTCCCTCATCAGCAGCCTTCCCGGAATGTTGAGGAAGTTCCTCTTCTTCGATAACCGAGGGAAGTGTAAGCTTGCCGGATGACCCCGCACCGTCAACAGGAGTAGAACATTTCACCAATGAGGCCTCTGCAACAGGTTCCTTCGGTGTAAGTTCTTTCACGGAAACTAGGGCATCTGACGTCTCTGCTGCATCACGAAGCTGAGTGAATCAAGAGGGGTGAAGAAGTCTGAATTGATGCAAAAATTCGTCTTTCAGTAAGAACTTAATGCTTCTCTCCTCGACGGACACAGCACTTAGTCTTTCAAAAGTTGACTTGTGGCTAGAATCTTTAGAAAGAGGAGGAAGTGCTGTAAAAGTAAAAAATGAAGTTAGCACTTGATAACTCGGATTTTGAAAAGCTCAGAAATGAAAAGAACGGAGATAGGCAATCTTACTTCCTAGTCGCCAGATACTGTAAAATCACGGGGGGGGGGGGGGGGGGGGGCAGCGAACAAAGAAAAATTGGTTCAAAAACCCATGGGCGCTTTCAGGAAGATCGGTGGTCAGTTTACGTTTCCTTGCGGTTCTCACAAGTATGATAGAAGGATGATCTTTATTCTTCGCAATGTGTACAGATAGAAAATCTCTTCAGAGCTCGGAAGATGGTTGAGTGTCCTTCTGAACAGTACACACAGTCCCATCAAGATGGCATAGCCATCGGGCTGCAACTGAAAGGGAGAGATAGTTAATCGGAGTAGGAGCCGTCGAAGAAAATCGTTAAAGGGAGGAATAGCTCCACTCAAGCACATCTGACGGTTAACTGCGATAAAACTAAGAGGTGGCCTGTCAGCAGTATCGTTTACCCCAGGAAGCAAAGCATCTGCTTCAGCAATACCGAACTGAATACATAATTGATTGAACACCCGTTGATTCAGAGTAGTTGAAGTTCTTTCAGGGGGATTATCTAAGGGGTTAGCTATTGGGAAGACCTCTCCAGCCTGCCCTACTATCTCTCCTTGTTGAGAAGTCATTCTACACAAGGAACTGGATATTCAAATATGAAGGTGCACGTTCCCTAAAAGTGTGTGATGGGTTGTGCAAAACTACTGAAATAATAAGTAAATGAAATAAAACTTGAAATAGTACTGATTGATGCATGTCAATTCAGGAAGTTTCGAGGCTTGTTATTAAACCAAAGTTAAGTGTAGTATCAATGCAGATGATATTTAGCAATAAGAAGCTATAGTTGTGTGCATTTTGCTTTGATGCTTCATTTAAATTAGTTGATTCACATCACTTCATCTGTAATCAGAATCATACTATTTTACTTAAGTAAAATATCATTTCTTTGATCTAATCCATCACTCAACGTGGGCAGTCAATGATGAGTATATTCGTCCCAGTTTTCTACAAATATTGTGTTTAACAGGTTGTTAGCGTTAAATTTAATATAATCTGTAAAGAAGCACAACAAGTTCAGGCAGGTTATCTCAACAGTTGAAGTTGAAAATTCAGTTAAGTACTGTCCAATTTTTACAAGCAGTCAAGCTCAAATGACTTAGCATAGGTCGAAGCTTCCTTAAGTCACACTGTTCAAGTCAAAAAGTTCGACAGTTTCATGTTCCCACAAGTTAAAAAGTTATGATGCAGATTAAGGCTCCAAGTCAAGGCAGTGCATATTTGTCTAAGTGTTAGGTCGTTCAGATATACTCGCGACCTAAAGCTTATGTCGCAAAAAGTTAGGTCGCTGGTTCGTTAAGTCGTTTGGCTTTCCTTAGGTCGCAAGGGCTATTAGGTCGATCAAATTCATTAGGTCGCTCCTAAAGTAGCTCGGCAGCATAACACTATCTCCTATCAACAAACCCTAAGGCCTGCCCACCACTCACGTGCTACCATGCGTCCACCACCTCGCATCTCCAGGAACGCCACGACTCAACCTATAACCCACTAACCCGTTAACCAAAGATCTCCTCATCTCCTCCAAACTCACAAACCAGTTAACCTGAAACCCAATAACCCATCATCATCTCCCCATATCACCAAAATCACCTAAAACCGAATCAAATCACCTCAAGTCCATCATAAATTTGATGCACTACTATGTTCATTGCAATGGTAACGTAACAATGATGATCAGAAATTGATCGTAACGTGATTCATGGTGAAACACAGCATGTAAAATTAGGTTAGAGACGAAAATGGGGAATTCGTGATTCGATGATGATCGTGGATTGGATAATAAACGGATCCACTTACGTGATGAGATAATGAAGATGATGGACGACCAGTTAGTTCGAATTCGTCTTTGGAAGTTCAGAGGTTCTTCAATGGCGGTTTTGAGAGTTGGAGCAAGTAAAGAGAAGAAGGAGTGTTATGCGACTTATATACAGGGGCAGAGGAATCTGAATCGATGCACACGACCTAACTCCTTCATTAAGTCGCTCATGACCTAACGACTCAGCAAGGCACAAGTTAAGAAGTATCGAAGCACGCGACCTAGTCTCTTGGCATACACTTCGAGGGGAAAGTGTTAACTCCTCTTTTCAATGACTCAGGGACCTAACGAGTTAATAATGGCAGCGACCTAATGACCTAAAGAATGAGTGAGCTAACATAGATGCGACTTAGCGACCAAAAGCGTAGAGCAGTTCAATGCGGCACAACCTAACGACCTAAGCGACCTAGCTCTCAGCGACCTAATGAGCTACAGGGCTCAGCGACCTAAATGTCCAAGCGAGTTAAGAAGCTTAATGACCTAACAATCTAAAGCCTCCAGCGAGCTAACATGTGACGACCTAAGCGGCCTAACAATCAATACAAGACAGCTGTATATCGCAACAGAAGAGCTCAGCGACCTAGCGACCTAGTAACTAAGCGACCTAGCGAGTTAACGACCTAGCGAGTTAACCACCTAGCGAGTTACAAGCTTCATATCGTTATGTCGCTTGGTTATAGGTCGAACCAGCACTAGGTCACTGCTACTCCTACGACCAGCCTAGGTCGCTCCACTAGGTACCTTGACATGGTTAAGTCCCAACCATTCTCCCCTAGGTCGTCCACGACCTACGACCTAACCCCTAGGTCGCCCACGACTTACGACCTAACTCCAGAATTTCTCTATAAATACCTTGCCTACACCACCAAGGAGGGACTTTTGGATTATTTCTGGAACGCCTATACTTTGCTGTTTTCTCAACTCCTTCAACACTTCAACACTTCAAACACCGAAGACGCTTCAACGAACTTTGGGAAAGATCTAACTCATTCAATATGAATTCGAAGAGCCTTCCTACATCGAAGTTCTAGCTACTCGTCTTGATTGTGTTGTAATCAAGGATCATTGTAAAAGTTGTAATCAAATCAGCAATAAAGAGGGTTAAAGTGGACGTAGGCTTGACATTAAGCCGAACCACTATAAAAACTATTGTCTCTTTACTGTTTCTTAGTTATTTTCTGCTTATCTCTAGTTCCCGTACCAACGGGTGGTGCTTTCACATTTTCACTACTTACACCGGGGTGTTAGCATCCAATTTTAGCGTTAACAGTTGATTTAAATTTGTCTAGCGTGGTATGTAAATGTTGTAACTTAGATATATTAAAATGTAATTGACTGATACAGTTTTGTTTTGTAAACAGTTATTTTATGTGATATTATATTTTATCCGCTACGAATGTGAGATGTTGGTGTTTCTGTATCTTTGTTTTCTTCTATCTCTTTCTTCTTTTCCCTAACTATCTGGAATTTTCGAGATCGAAAATTCCGAATCGTTACAATATTGTGTTGCAAATGTCATATGATCGAATTCCGAACTTCCCGTATAATGATAGTCGCTATATTGGCATTTTCGAAAAATCACCTTTTATCGAAACCATTTGGTTTCATTATCATGCTTGGAATTATTATACAAGTTAAGTAATTTTTTGATTAATGATGTTTTAAAAATAATCAACTATTTTAATAATAATTATTTAATTCGATTAATTAATTATTTAGTTTACAAGGATTAAAGACAACTAATTGACTTATTAATGATGTGTTTTAAATTTGACTAATTACTTAGTTAATGATGTTTTACATTTAATTTATCATTTTATTTAATGATGTTTAAGGCTAATTAATCTTTTGATTACGATGGATTAAGATTTATTAATTTATTAATTATTTATGTTTTTTTAAAATTAAGCAACCCTTTTTAATTGATGACTTTAAAGGTTAATAAATTTGTTTAACCTTAGTTGATCTTTCCTTAAATAAAATTTTCAAAATTAATTAATCACTTTTAAATAATGATATATAATTATTTATAATTGATTTAATTGTATTTCAAAGGAGATTTACCACTTTTTAATTAAAGGTTATTGAAGTAAATTAATTAACTAGTTAACAAAGTTTTAAAGTTAACTAATCAATGTAGTAAGGATGTTTTAAGTTGTTAAGTCCTTTTTGTAATGACGTTTCAAAGTTAGTAAACTCTTTGGCAAAGTGTTTTGAAGCGAATATTTATAAGTGTAGCTAAGTACGAGTTCAGTTTTAAAAGAAAAGTTAGAATTGTTTATGGAAATGAATTAATTTCTGTAAAGCGATTCACTTGTATGGAAATGATTTATCTGTATAATTAGCACGAAACATCGAAGAAGTAGGCTTGTTGCTATTTCAAAAGTCAAGAATATTCGTGAGATATTACTTTAAGGTAACATTACCATGACTTGTCCGGCATTATTATTAACCAAGAAATAATACTATTTTGAACTTGATGAGTGGTGATAAGTACACAAGACTTAATTTCTATATGCAATCCTTTTATATCCCCGATAGTTGGTTCCTCAACTATCAGTTACTTCATCTTCTTTATTATCATAATTCTAAGATGTTTTATTCCTCCATTGAGCTTTGTTATCCTTTGTTGGTAAATGATTGAACCAAAAGTGTGAAAGGACGACTAGCTATGTGGGGTTGCTCCCATTAGGGTATTTTCATGTCTCATCTAGATTGGATTCATTTGCGCATTAAGATCATGGAGTATATAATCTTCTTAGGAGTATATTACTAGAGTATACTTCAAGGGTGATGCTCCTTGCTAGTCATTTGTTGGATATTTTCCTTTTCTTATTTGATTCGAACCTTCAAAATTATATCATCATTTACCTCAGGAAGAGTCGACCACTCTTTGTGGTGTTTAATTATTTATCCATTCTTTACATTTGGATGTTGATTTATGTGAGGGTAAACTAATTCCGTGTTCAGCGACATGGTTTCACATATTTATGTTTAATTTCACACACACTATTTTAAAAGTTTTACTCATACCAGACATATTGTCTGATCCGAGTTATTTATTTTCCTTAAACTTTTGGGTACTCATTTTATTTGAGTAGTCCGAGAGTAGCAAGTCTTTGTTGGGCTCTTTTGAAGACGGCAGCCAAGCAGGAGGCTTTTCATCTTCTTAATTATCTATTGCACGGCATTAGCTAGTTTGTGTAAGTGTATTTTGTTTCAGCATATCTAAAGGGAGGATATTATAACTGCCTAAGCCAATTTGTAGTACTTTTGTGTAACTCTAATGACTCCTTGTTAAGTACTAACATGATATACTATTACTGTTATGTTTTATTTAACAGTCTCGTTATAGAGTTTTCTATTCTTGTCTTTATTTTATCCTAAGACGATTCATCTTTTCGATGCTTGGGCAACGTTACACGAACATCGAGAATGTGTTAAGTGTCTTTCCTAGGGGTTAGAAAGGTGGGTCGCCATAGTTGAAGACAACGTACTTCCATCTTGAATGAACTTGATGTGTCAACTAACTAGTATGTTAAACTTAACATTTGTAGTTTGTTTCATTTTTATATCATATAAATTTTTAAGTAACCTAAATGTTATTCTATGAAAAATGGGTACCTGTAGGAGGTATCCTTTCCACATTGTCCACCATAATGCAAATCAATAAGTAAGATCAAACATGATCCATCAAGAGGGAGCTTCATATTGAAATGACAAGGTTTGATATCCCTGCATCCGTACTAAACAAGTTTTGAATCAAGCAAACTTTGTAACGTCTATTTTTTTATCTAGCGGGAAAACACTAATAATATCTTTATGCTCTATTAAAAAGAAACCTTGGATGGAAGAAACGTTGATTAATATGAATGCCACCTTATACCTATTATTGTAACATTTACAACAGTGTTAATTTTTTAGACGTAAGCATATGTTTCCTGTATTGCATAATTCCACCAATGCCTATTTATTACTATAGGTTCATTCAGATACGATTCAACTAAAGCAACAAAGGTGTATACGAATATCAACATTACATTGATTATTGAATTTTTTGCAAGGTACATTTTAAAAAATAGGTATATATGTAACATTTTATCTTAGTAAAGTAACTAGAAGGTGTAAATGCTCTCCTTTTTCCTTTAGATCTTGGTATATCACCTCCAAAAACAAAATTTAATTAACAAGAACACATTTGGTGGTGGATACTCAAATGTTGAAATGATTCAATCAACCAGAGCATATGTAATGGATGAGCTGAGATGATAGAATTAGGGGCATGCCCAAGGGATAATTATGTAATTCGTTACATACATTTTAACTAGTTGACCAATCTTGATTGAAACAAAGATGTTTTCTTTCTACTATATATTAGACATAATATGTTCTACTAATTAATTAATTAAATTAAAAGTATATTTAATAGAAAATCCATAAAAGGTATATTTTGTGATTGTAGTAACAAAGTGTTGTAACCATGTGTAATTTATCACAATGAAGACAAATGTACCATTTTAAATGTTCCTAGTTAAGATGCATCGATATTGGATATTATTGTATCCAATAAGACTAGAGTACATAGCGCTCTCCAAATATTGAGAAATGTATTACTCTGACTGTTGGGGGGCACCTAGGGGTTATGTACTGATAGTTATTGGATAACTATGGAATGACCGACTCGATAATTTTCTATTGGTTAATATAACCAAGTCGAACAAAAAATATCTATGTGGCTGATTTACATAGTTCTTTCAACTTAAGAATAGTGTGGATCTTCGATAAATAAGCTTCATTTTTATTATAGTCAAATCATGGCATGACGTTAGCCGAGTGACTGTAGTTGGGTCGAGTGAAGTATTGGTAGTGAAGTAATATTAAAGAGAAGATTCGTCTCCTCAGTTATATGGGTTTAGTATCACGGTTAAATCAAAGTCAAAGTCTGTAGCCAGAGCATTTCAATTAATAATAATAATAATAATTGAGCCAAGGATGTAATGAACCGAATTTTTGACCCTTGAAAATCGACATTGATACTTCCAAAGTATCACATGCCGAACATTCAAGTGCCGAAAATACCAATTTGTTGGGGGTGAAAGAAGAAGGTAGAAGATAGAAAAAAACTAAACAACACAGAATCTCACAATGCAGCGAATAATATATAATACAACAATGATCTTTACAAAAAGGAAACATCTTTATTCATATATACGACATCAAAGTACACTAGACTTCTCCTAAATTTGGATAGTTATAGAAACCTGTCCTTACTTTGACAAACATACAGACTCTATAATATAGCGAAAGAAAAATATACATGAATACATTTTGACCATCCAACTCCTCTCCGATTCCAAAGTATCCAGCTAAACCTAGGTAAATATGCTCGATCTGACTCGAGCATTACGCGGAATAACACTCGGGTTATCGTACTAAATCAACATGAATTTAACTCGATAATAAGTAACAACCAAACTGATTTCTACATTTGAAAACTTTTCAGACTAAGGGTACCTCGTAAGACCACACCGCACATAAAAGCGGATGGCTTTTTACCTTACGATAATCAAAAAACATTTTATATCAAAATACAGTGATAAAAAATCATAGTGTCTATGTTTAAAGTAAGTAGATAAAATAGCCGAAATGCTTGCATCTCACATTCCAACGTACTAGGCTCAATAATTGAAAACGTAAGGCATGTACTGGAGAATGGATTCTAACTAATGACTGGGTTACTGGAGTAGCGCCCGCTAAAGTACACCTTTAGAAAAATGTACCGAGGTCGTACCTAATGACCCGTGCCAACACAAAACCGGCATACACCTTACAGGATAGTACAATATATATATATATATATATATATATATCATCACCCTTCTTTCTTTGCAACTTTAACCGAGCCCTCCCATGTACACGAATTCATTGATGATTGTGTACATATCTAGAAGGGTGGTGATATACCCTAATTGGTGCGATCCACATAGCCCTGCTGCATATCCGCTGTTTTAGTCATTCCCGGTTGATAAGGCTTGAGGCAACGTTTTACATTTCTAAATAGCAATCCATCTTGGAATGTTAATAGTGCCCTCCAGGCATCAATTCAATGCCAACATTCATCCATACAAGTTTATTCTAGGTCTGAACGAAACCGAAGGCACTAACTCTACTACATCCATTTTGGAATCATCCTTAGGATTAGTAGCGGTAGCCCTTGCACTTCAAAGAGCACCATCTTCAATCATCATCAAGAGGACTTCCACTCAAACACGCATGTTGGTGCAGAGTGGTTTTCAGATACATAAATTTGATCCCGGTCTCTCTGTACTAATGACCGATAATTTTCGATTGACTCATTCCCAGTTCTTTTGGAAGTAAGTGTTCGAGTCCTTGTATGAAACTCGAATTTTACGTTCATACTTCCTAAGCCAAATTAGGCCAAATTTTATAATCAGTTATATTACTATCAAATGTCAACAGCAAAATCTAGAGATTGAATTACCCAAAGCAATCACTAAGTCTCAAACCGTTTTCATTTATAAATCTCCTTTCCCAAACATTTATCAACAATCATATACTTATCTCCTTTACATAAGTGTATTCATAAAACATTTGTAAGATTTTCCATTTCCAGATCTCTTAAATGGATTTAACTACATTATTTAAATTGGAGAAAAGGATAACTCTAAGCATTATTCCTTCGGTGTTATGTTTAGAACAGATATTCCATACCACCATTTTTAAAAGATTAGCCCCGAAAAACCAAAACTTAAAATTCCTGCTGTAATTATCTTCAATAAATCCTTTTATAAATTTTCTTTATCCATGATATCTTCTTTTTCTTTAACCCAAACCCGTTTACAAAACATTGATCAACCTCCGTACTCATTTATGTTACTCTTTATAAATATTCAAACACGGTTATATAACTTCTTTATAAACCTTCAAACCTTGTATAAAAATTCCATTTATAGACATTCAAATCCATTTATACAATGTTTGTATAAACATTCAAAATCATCTCTAAAACTCCTTTTATGAATAACCCAAAATCATTCATAAACTTCTTTATATAATATTCAAATTGTCAAATTATTCTTTAAATATCTTATTCAAAATAGAATAACCTTAGAGACCATTTTAAAAGAAAATGAAATATTAACTTTCCAAAACTAAATGGAGGCTTAATGACTACAATGGGTCATTAAATTTGGGTTCACTTTTCCAAGTTATATCATGGTATTGCCTAACATCAGATATGTAAGGGATTTACACATTACATACAATCAATCATAGGTAGATGTCCAAGTTACAAATATAGATACATCCATTGTAGGGTGTAATTTTTTTATATATAGAAGTATATTCCATATGCTTAATCATGACTCGCTGATTGAAATTAACTTCCCTGTGTCTATCACATTACTAATATTCAACATTTGTGCTCAACACAAGTCGTTTACTTTCCATAAAATGTGTCAAAGTTTTATAATCACTACTTTAGTTCATTTGGCTACCTAATGGTCTAGATGAGATATCCTTTGATTTGAAAACAATTAATCTTAAAAAAAGTTATTTAAAATAAAACAGACTAAGTTTAAAAATAGCTTTAAAAAGGTTAAACTATATTCAATTTGCTTAAACCCTAATTATATCTTAATTAAATCAAGATTAATTCATAATTAAACTTTAATTGACTCAATGAACTTGGTTAAGTCCTAATTAAATTTCTAATGTATCTTAATTAACTTTAAACAATTCATTATTTGTTAAATACTAATTAATTAAATAATCACTTAATTAAATAATAATTAGCTAACTTACTTTACTTAAATAAATAATAATTAACCATTTAATTACTTCTTATCTTCATTAATCACTAATTAAAACCTTATTAATCAATAATTAGTCATTAACTGTGATGACCCAGAATTTTTAAGCATTTGAAATTAGAACATTTAATTGATTTTAAATATTTAAAAGTTAATTTTTAACTTGAATTCAAATATCAATATTTATTTGATAATTAAAATTTTAAATTAAACAATTTAAAGTTGGGTAAAATGTTGAATCTTCAGTTTTTAGTCTGTTGAAAATAATTTGAAGGCTTGTAAAATTTATATTGATAACACTGAGGATAATAGAAGTGTTAAAATTGAATCTAACAGTGATTTGTTCAGTTTTGAAAATATTTCATTTAAATTGAATTTAAAAATATCCTTCCGAGGCAATCTCCAATTTCGACGAAATCTGTTCCATTGGATCCGTAATAGTATATTATTATCGGATTTCAAATTTCGTAGTGTTTGGAGTTGTTGTGTGAGAATACGACATATAAACGCGCTGAAATTTTATATCGAACATTCAAATTGATTTTGTTCTTTCTCAACGGAAAAATAAAGATAAAAATAATAGCGTTGCCTGCCTCTTTCCTTTCCTTTTTAAATCACAAAATTTCTTTTTACTCCAAGCTTCCAAATCGAATCAAATAAAACCCATACCTTCGTTCCTTCTGTTGCAAGCTAAAATAAAATAAAAAATAATAATAAGCGCACGCCACCCTTTTCTTTAAGAGATAGAACCGAACCCAGATCGAAATGAAATGGTCGGAAAAAAAAGAAATGGCGATCGTTCCTTAAAAAAAAAAGATAAATCGAATCAGTTGACGATGAGGAATAGAGAACGAACTCGAATCGATCGAAGCCCATAGGCAGAGTTCGAATACGAATCGAGATCGTGGTCGAGGCTCGACTTCAATTAAGGCAATTACAGTGTGGATCGCTCATTCAGGCAGGCGGAGGGGCGATGTCGACGGCTTCGAAGGCACGGCCGAAGGCGGACTCGAGTGTTGTGGAAAGTGGAGCGACATTTGGGGATTGTGCAACTCGAAGCAGTGAGCTAGGGTTTGAAGCATCGTGTTTTGGGGTTCGCAATCTGGGATGTGGCGAGTTCAATGGGTAGGTTTCGCAATGTGGGTGAAAGGCAGTAGGCGCAAGCGCGAGGCGGTGGAGTCTTCGACATGCCGATCGAGCTTTGTGGTGTTCATCGTGAGTTTCAGTAAGGTATGTTAACAACCTATTTTCAAATTTAAATCTAATTTAATTTATATGTATATAGGTTAGAAAGAGATTTATATTTTAATTAGGATTTTAAATATAATAATAATAATTGTATTATATATGTAGCTTTAAATTAGAAATACCTATATCCATTCTAAACTTACTAGTTCATTTTAAACTAATGAATCATGGTGATTAACTTGGTTAATTAAACTATAATTCACTTTTTCTCATAAAAATAATTTATTTTAGGAAAATTAGTTAAAATTAAATTATCCGTTTAAAACCAAATTAAATAAATAAGTGGTAATAAATTGTTCGATTAATTCAAATATTAATAAATTGTATAATGTTTATACAAGGTTTAAAATCATGGAACAAGCCTGTTTGGAATGGGTTGCAAAACGAAAAGCAAAGGTGAGTTAATCTCACTCTTCTGGTTAATTTAAATTTATATGGTTAAATTTAAATAATTGGTTGAATGGTTGAATTGATTTGACATGCTATATTATATTGTATATTACATCTTGGAATGATTGATTTCCCGCATTATATAGCGGATGAGACCCTATGCGCCGCATAATAGCGGATGATATTGCATTTAATCCCATATACTGCGATATTCCACCTCGAAGTGGAATTGGTATTTTATATATTGTGTTAACGTCTGTGGATGTAGGGAAATAGGTTGGAGGGATCCAACTAGATTCCTCAACATTTATTTAAATTATTTAATATGCACTGTTGTGATTATTTGATATTCTATGATGGATTATATTGGAATATTGAATGCTATGGTTTGATTGCATATATTTAGATATAATGAGTTACTAAAAATATATAAATTGGATTTTGAAAGGAAAATAAAAGAAGCAAATTTGTAAGCGAAATAATTATAGAAAATTTGAATGAATTTAAGAATGAATTGAAAAAGAACAATTTTAAAATTCTAATAAATAAATTTCGAGTATGGAAAAAGGATTTTGAATATGCAGAGAAATAATGAATTTTAACCCTTAAGTGACATTATTTAAAGCAATAAAGAATCTATTTTAAAATCCAAGTTTAAATTTATTGAAATAGATAAAGAAGGAATTCAAATGAAGTAAATTGGAAATCAATTTTGAAATTGATTTAAGAGTTGGAAATTGGATGTTTGGAAGAATAAATTCACGATGAGAATTTATTAAAGGAATGAGAAAATTTGTTTAAAAATAAATAGTGATTTATTTTTGAAGGATGTGAAGAGAAGTGTATTTCCCTGGATAGCCAAGTACGTTTTCAAAGTAAATTTTTAAATATAGGATAAAAGTTTTAATGTTGTTTTAAAAAAACATAGAAAAATTATTATTGTTAAATGTTTAAATTCTAAAATAATTATTTTTCAAATCTATTATCGTAGTAATTATTTAAAGGTGACTTAGCATTTTGTTTTAAAGGGGAAAAATCTAGTTTTATATTTTGTAAAGTTACTTTATTTTCAAATATTCATATAGTATGTATTTTTAACAAATTATTGAAGTAGTTTAACTTAAATGTTTTAAAGTATATTTCAAAGCAAAGTGTTTTAAATTATTTTAAAAATCTAAAGTTTTTTGTTTAGTGATTTCAGTGGAAGTAGAAATATTTGGGAAAATTTATTCTGAGAAAGGAAGATAGTTTGAAAACTGTTTTCAAAAGGGTTTGAAAAGTGGAAATATATCTTGTGAAGATAATTTTGGGATTAATAAATAATTTGGGAAATTATTTATTAGTTGATGGTTGTTTGTGAATATTAGTTGATAGTTAAAACACTGACTATCAATATTGACCAAATGCGCTGATCGTTTCGAAGAGACCGGGATCAGTATTTAATTCTCGAAAACCACTTCAATCCGGTTTGTACGTTTCGTGGGAAACGAGTTTGGATTCGAAGTTGGAGCAGTGAAGTGCAAGGGCTAGTCACTAGTAATCCTGAGGATATTTCCAATACGGATGTAGTAGGAATGGTGCCTTCGGTTCCGTTCGAACCCGAGACAGACTTGTATGGATGAATGCTTTCAGAACATCGTCAGGTGAGCGATGGGCATTCTAAGGGATATGTTCTAAAAGGTAACGCTTAGCCTCAAGCCTCATCAACCGGGAATGACTGAAAATCAGGGGTTATGCAGCAAGGCTAGGTGGGTAGCACCCATTCAGGGTGAGGTCATCCCTGTCTAGATGTCCCTTCTTATTCGGCTCGTGGTGCGGTTGCTGATCCCAACCTTAGGTGATCTTACTCGGGATTATCCAGTAAGGGGTAGTCCCGGTCTTGTGTTGCAGGGGGTCGGAAGTGATCCTCCGTACGGTGATCTGGGCTACGTACCGTGACAAGTGGTACCCCAGTGCCTACTCATTAGTTGGAAATCCAATCTTCCTACGCGCCTTTTATGAGTTTTGTTTGTATTACCCGCTTTGCAGCTAGTAGATGGAATTTAATAGACGTAACAATTTCGGCTATTTTAATAAGTATTTGTAAATAGACCCTATTATAATATCAGAGGATTTTAATAAGAAACGTTTTAGCTACCGTAAGATAAAAACCCGACATGTTTATTTGTGGCGTGGTCTTACGAGATGCTTTTGTTTTCAAAGGATTTTGAAACTTTAATAATCGATTTGAGCGTGATTTTCTCACACTGGTATTCAATACTAACACGGGTGTTATTTAACTGCACTGCTCGGGTCAGACCGAGTATTATAGGATACAAGATGTGATGCTGTGGAGCTCAAGAGACGAGCTGGATGGCGATACGTACTTTCGTATTTGATTATTATTCCGCTATGTATCCGGTTGTATGTTATAAATGTTGAACTCTGATGATGTATTCTGATGATATATGTATAAAACAGATGTAGTTTTCTTTTGTGTAAAGATCTGTTATTATTTATTATATTTTATTCCGTTGCGGTGGTTATTTTATGATGTTGTTTTCTATTTTCTTCTTCTACCCCTTCTTCTTTAAACCTAATGGTTCGTATCTCCATTCATCTTGAGTTGGTTGATGTAGAATTGTGTTAACTCAAGGGGATCGGATTTGCGGGTCGTTACAATTGGTATCAGAGCTTAGGTTGGTGATAACCTTGGCTCTGGTGGGGATTGCTCGTCAAATAGAGACCGTAGTACTCTAGAATGAGCATGAGCGTATTAATAGATATAAGCGCGTATTTGTTAGTGAATATAAAATTGTTTTTATATTGTGTTCATTTATCGGTTGAGTGTTTATGGATTCTAGTCGATGTGTGGGACGCCATGAATTTCTAAACTCTTAAACAAGATAAACCGACACATTATTGTTTTAAATAGGGAAAATGGAATAAATTTACCCAAAATTATTTTTGTATACAAAAGAAATGATTTTTCGTAAATTGTTATAGTTATATATGGATATTTGGTTGTTTGAAAGTGATAATATTAACTTATTATCATTGTATGAGAATTGAATAAGAAATTGAAATAATAACCAAAGATTAAGGAATAAGTTAATAAATAAATGGGATTTGTAATTGTGATTTATAATTGAATAAGATATTGAAACCATAATTAAAAAAAACTAAGAAAACAATTTGTATACAAATGAAATTTGTAAATATAAACTAAATGTGAATTATAGTGTGATAAATTATTAAAATAAGATAAAATTTAAAAATAATGTTTGAATATAAATTTAAAGGATTTGGGATTTGGAATTTGGAAATTTAAGTTCCTTTGAATTTGAAAATGATTCTCGAAAAGTTAGGAAAAATAATATATATTTGAGAAATATTTTTGAATCGGATTTGAAATCTAGAGAGATTTGGAATTTAGAAATATTTGAAATGCTTCAAAAGAGATAAAAGCATTGAACTCTTTCGTTCGCTGGAAAATAACTTCGGTGATGACTGCAGCATCATCGATGTTCATTTTCGAGTTTCCAAGAGAGAAATTGCTACCAAATTATTTTATTTGTTTGCAAAAGATAAATTTGGTTTTAGAAATGCAAGGAATTTTGGATATAGGTGATTTCAAAGGGAATTTTGAAATGTTAAAAGACTGTTTAAACTCTGGAATCTAAACTAGGAATGTTTATGGCATATAATAAGTTTGATAACTTGTAAATTTGGAATTATTGAAATAAAATTCAACTTGAAAGAGTTAAATCAAAGGAAGTAGGAAACAAAATAAGATAGTAAACCAATACAATGTACTGAATTAAAAGGAAATGGGAATGGAGTATAGATAAGTTGGAAACTTAAAGAAGTGAATTTTTTTTTGAATGGAAATAGAATGTAATTGAACCTAGTAAATAAAAGTAAAAATTTACTGGAAGTGAATTTATGGGAGGACAAATTTATTCAACCTTGTAAGAAAGTAAAATGAAAACTGAATACTGAAATTTAAAATAGAATCGTGTTAAATTATGTGGAATGGGAAAATTCGTCATGTTGGACTAAATTAAACAAAGTATTGGAATTAAGATTTGTAAGTACTAATTGATTCAGGTGAGTAGGCACATGAGTTGAAAATTTGTATATTGGAATGATATTAAATGGAATTAAGTCCTTGCTTAACGAAATTCGAAAAGAATGATGTGTAGCTAGATTTAACTGGAGTTAAGCTAAATAAAATTGGGTTGAAATGAATTCAGTTGAGTTATAGATAATATTGAATGGAATAAAATTCTACTCAAACAAATAAATGTAAACTAAGTAAGTATTGAATTGGATTAAAATAGATTTGGTGTGAGTTGTAAACAAATCCAATTCAAGCATAAATTGAATGACCTTATTATTAATAAATTCAATAATGAATTGTTAATGTAAATTAAAATTTAAAAATGGATAAAAGAGTAAACTAATTGATTAAATTAGTAAAATGGTTGGGATTTGATCAAAGGAAAATCAAATCAAAGATTTAAATGGAAGTTGATTGAATGAAATAAACTTAAGTTATTGGGTGGAATAGGTTGAAGAAAATAAATAACTTAAGTAAATTATGAGATGGTTATTTAATATATTGGTTGACGAGTTCAATAAAATGATTTGGAATCAAATACTTGGATATGAAAGAAATGCAACGGAAGGATTGTGAATAAAATTAAAATGGGATAGAATCAAGTGCAAATTGAGTTGGAATCAATTTAAAATGGTTATAAAGCTTATGTAATTATTTATTCACATTAATATTGTCGAATTGCATAATAAAATGGATCGTTTGATGTAAATGAGATTGGATAAAATTCTATGAATTATTAGAGGTGAAATAGGATGATTTTGAAATCAACTGGAATGAATATGGGTTTTTTTTTCTTAGAATAGATTAAATATAAGCGAGTAAGTTGTAAATCACGTAAACTTAATGGAATGGTTTGTGAATTAGTTGTAAGCAATTGTAATAAGTGTCGGAACCTTATATGTGCTTATGGAAATTATATAACATGCGTTATATGTGAAATTTATGTGTTTGCTATTGAAAGTAAATGAAATGTTAATAAATTTGCATATATTTAGCACTTACATGTTTTAATTGAGTAAGTATAGGTATCTGAAGGCCGTTTGGTAGGATTTTGGTCACGCTAAATGCTAAAATAATAAGTCACTTGCTTAAATGCTAAATAAAGGTACGCCTACGCAATAAAAATAGGAAATATGAACTTTTTTTTTGTTTTTCCGACCGTGTGGTCGATGTATATATATCTGTATCTTTTGTCAAATTGCAAAAGCTCCTCCATACAAAGGAGACTCTGCCAAAATTTTCCAAAAAATTTGAGAGTTAGAATTATTTTTAAAATTTTCACTAACGGCAAAGGATTTAAAATTAGTAAGCAAATAGATTTAAAAAACTGAGTATTGAAATCTAATTTAAAATTTTGTATGTAAAGTAAGGTGAAATTAAAGAAATTGTTTGAAGAAACTAAAGGAAGAAAAAGTTTGCAAGTAAATTTTTATTTGAAATTTTAAATAAATTAGTAAGCGGAACTAATAAAAGGAAATGTAATTACATATGGGTTGAGATAAGGCGAATACAATTCAATATTCAAAGTTTGAAGACAAAATTGAATTCAAGTAGAATTAGAAGATGGAAATCTGAATGGAAATTTGGAAAAAAGTATTTAGATTGGAAAGCATTTAGTAAATTGAAGCAAATTGAATTTAAATGGGATTGTAGTGAATAGAAATGGATATAAACTCCAATAGTGTAGTGAAAATAAATAAAGAAGCATATTAAATGCGTATACTAAATTTAAGAAAGGAATGGTGAATTCTTAATTAGAAATTGATATTATAGATATATTCTAAGTTAATATTTGAATGAATAAATATAGACATTTGTAAGGAAATCAATAAAATGTTTTTAAATGTTGTGATTGGATATTATTGCTAAGTAATATATACATGTAGTATGAAGGAAAAGAAAGTTGGTTTTGATTTCAGATGATAAATTTGAATCGCTCGACAAAAAGGTATGTGTTTAAATTGCTATATGAAATTTGATTGGATTTTTGATCTAGCCACTTGGCGTTTTGTTTTCTTTTGGAATTTGGGAGCCTGTAGAGGCATTTTATAATTGTACAGAGCTAGCCGTGCAAAGGAGACGCTGGCGAAATTTTTCGAAATTTTAGGGAGTTAGAAAAAATTTTGAGAAAATTTTGGTAATTCAAAATTTGGTTTTAAATTGAAATTTGAATGGTTGGGTATATGATATTAGTGGGAACCTAATGGGAGAAGTTTGGAAAGTTAGGAACCGTGGTAGGGTGTTCTTGATAAAAAGATTATTTTGAGAAGTTGTTAGAAACTGTTTGGTTTTGGAAAATAGTAATGGGTATTGGATCATTCTTCCTAACTAGTAATTTCGGGGACGAAATTCTTTTAAGGGGGGAGGAATGTGACGACCCAGAATTTTTAAGCATTTGAAATTGGAATATTTAATTGATTTTAAATATTTAAAAGTTAATTTTTAACTTGAATTCAAATATCACTATTTATTTGATAATTAAAATTTTAAATTAAACAATTTGAAGTTGGGTAAAATGTTGAATCTTCAGTTATAAGCCTGTTGAAAATAATTTGAAGGCTTGTAAAATTTATATTGATAACGCTGGAGATAATAGAAGTGTTAAAACTGAATATAACAGTGATTTGTTTAGTTTTGAAAATGTATCGTTTAAATTGAATTTAAAAATAGCCTTCCGAAGGACAGTCTCGGATTTCGAAAAACCAGTTCCATTAGATCCGTAATATTGTATTATTATCGAATTTCAAATTTCGTAGTGGAGTTGTTGTGTGAGCGTACGACATATAAACGCGCTTAAATTTTATATCGAAAAATCAAATCGATTTCGTTCTTTCTCAACGGAAAAATAAAAATAAAAATAATAGCATTGCCTAGCTCTTTCCTTTCCTTTTTAAATCACGAAATTTCTTTTTATTCCAGGCTTCCAAATCGAATCAAATAAAACCCATATCTTCGTTCCTTCTCTTGCAAGCTAAAATAAAATAAAATAAAATAATAAACGCATGCAACACCTTTCTTTAAGGGATAGAACCGAAATGAAATGGTCGAATAAAATAAAATTCAAGAAAAGAAATGGCGATCGTTCCTCAATCAAAAAAATAAAATAAATCAAATCATTTGACGATGAGGAATAGAGAACGAACTCGACTCGATCGAGGCCAATAGACAGAGTTCGAATACAAATCAGGATCTTTGGTCGAGGCTTGGCTTCAATCGAGGCGATGGCAGTTTGGATTGCTTATTCAGGCAGGCGGAGGGGCGACGTCGATGGCTTCGAAGGCACGGCCGAAGGTGGACTCGAGTGTTGTGGAAAGTAGAGCAACATTTGGGGGTCGTGCGACTCGAAGCAGTGAGCTAGGGTTAGAAGCATCGCGTTTTGGGGTTCGCAATCTGGGATGTGGCGAGTTCGATGGGTAGGTGTCGCAAAGAGGGTGAAAGGAAGTAGGCGCAAGTACGAGGCGGTGGAGTCTTCGACATGCTGATCGAGTTTTGTGGTGTTCATCGTGAGTTTCAGTAAGGTATGTTAACAACCTATTTTCAAATTTAAATCTAATTCAATTTATATGTATATAGGTTAGAAAGAGATTTATATTTTCATTAGGATTTAAAAAACAACAACAATAATAATAGTATTATATATGTAGTTCTAAATGAGAAATACCTATATCCATTCTAGACTTACTAGTTATTTTAAACTAATGAATCATGGTGATTAACTTGGTTAGTTAAACTATTTAATTCATTTTTGTTCTTAAAAATAATTTATTTTAGGAAAATTAGTTAAAATTAAATTATCCGTTTAAAACCAAATTAAATAAATAAGTGGCAATAAACTGTTCGATTAATTCAAATATTAATAATTTGTATAATGTTTATACAAGGTTTAAAATCATGGAACAAGCCTGTTTGGAATGGGTTGCAAAACGAAAAGCAAAGGTGAGTTAATTTCACTCATCTGGTTAATTTAAATTTATATGGTTAAATTTAAATAATTGGTTGAATGGTTGAATTGATTTGATATGCTATATTATAGTGTATATTACATCTTGGAATGATTGATTTCCCACATTATATAGCGGATGAGACCCTATGCGCCGCATAATAGCGGATGATATTACATTTAATCCCATATACCGTGATATTCCACCTCGAAGTGGAATTGGTATTTTATATATTGTGCTAACGTCTATGGATGCAGGGAAACAGGTTGGAGGGATCCAACTGGATTCCTCAACATTTATTTAAATTACTTAATATGCGCTGTTGTGATTATTTGATATTCTATGATGGATTATATTGGAATATTGAATGCTATGGTTTGATTGAATATATTTGGATATAATGAGTTGCTAAAAATATATAAATTGGATTTTGAAAGGAAAATAAAAGAAGTACATTTGTAAGCGAAATAATTATAAAAAATTTGAATGAATTTAAGAATGAATTGAAAAAGAATGATTTTAAAATCTTAATAAATAAATTTCGAGTATGGAAAAAGGATTTTGAATATGCAGAGAAATAATGAATTTTAACCCTTAAGTGACATTATTTAAAGGAATAAAGAATTTATTTTAAAATCCATGTTTAAATTTGTTGAAATAGATAAAGAAGGAATTTATTTCCAAATGAAGTAAATTGGAAATCAATTTAGAAATTGATTTAAGAGTTGGAAATTGGATGTTTGGAAGAATAAATTCACGATGAGAATTTATTAAAGGAATGACAAAATTTGTTCTAAAATAAATAGTGATTTATTTCTTAAGGATGTGAAGAGAAGTGTATTTCCCTGGATAGCCAAGTACATTTTTAAAGTAAATTTTTAAATATAAGATAAAAGTTTTAGTGTTGTTTTTAAAAAAAACATATTTTAGAAAATTTGTTATTGTTAAATGTTTAAATTCTAAAATAAGTATTTTTCAAATCTATTATCGTAGTAATTATTTAAAGGTGACTTAGTATTTTGTTTTAAAGAGGAAAAATCTAGTTTTATATTTTATAAAGTAACCTTATTTTCAAATATTCATATAGTATGTATTTTTAGCAAATTATTGAAGTAGTTTAACTTAAATGTTTTAAAGTATATTTCAAAGTAAAGCGTTCTAAATTATTTTAAAAATCTAAAGTTTTGTGTTTGGTGATTTCAGTGGAAATAGAAATATTTGGGAAAATTTAGTCTGAGAGAGGAAGATAGTTTGAAAACTGTTTTCAAAAGGGTTGGAAAAGTGGAAATATTTGTGAAAATATTTTTGGGATTAATAAATAATTTGGAAAATTATTTATTGGTTGATGGTTATTTGTAAATATTAATTGATGGTTAAATCACCGACTATCCATATTGGCCAAATGCGCTGATCGTTTCAAAGAGTCCGGGATCGGGATTTATTTCTCGAAAACCACTTTGATCCGGTTTATATGTTTCGTGGGAAATGAGTTTGGATTCGAAGTTGGAGCAGTGAAGTGCAAGGGCTAGTCGCTACTAATCCTGAGGATATTTCCAAAATGGATGTAGTAGGAATAGTGCCTTCGGTTCCGTTCGAACCCGGGACGGACTTGTATGGATGAATGCTTTCGAAACATTGTCAAGTGGGCGATGGGCATTCTAAGGGATATGTTTTAAAAGGTAACACTTAGCCTCAAGCCTCATCAACCAGGAATGACTGAAAATCAGGGGTTATGCAGCAAGGCTAGGTGGGTAGCACCCATTCAAGGTGAGGTCATCCCTGTCTAGATGCCCCTTCTTATTCGGCTTAGTGGTGCGGTTGCTAATCCACACCGTGGGGTGATCTTACTCGGGATTATCCAGTAAGGGGTAGTCCCGGTCTTGTGTTGCAGGGGGTCGGGAGTGATCCTCGGTACGTGATCTAGGCCACGTACCGTGACAGGTGGTACCCCAGTGCCTAGTCATTAGTTGGAAATCCAATCTCCCTACACGCATTTTACGAGTTTTGTTTGTATTACCCACTTTGTGGCTAGTAGCTAGAATTTAATAGATGTAACAATTTCGGCTATTTTAATAAGTGTTTGTAAATAGACCCTATTATAATATCAGAGGATTTTAATAAGAAATGTTTTAGCTATCGTAAGGTAAAAACCCGACATGTTTATTTGTGGCGTGGTCTTACGAGATGCTTTTGTTTTCAAAGGATTTTGAAACTTTAATAATCAATTTGAGTGCGATTTTCTCACGCTGGTATTCCAGACTGACTCGGGTATTATTTAACTGTAATGCTCGGGTCAAACCGAGTATTATAGAATATATGATGTGATGCTGTGGAGCTCAGGAGACGAGCTGGATGGCGATACGTGCTTTCGTATTTGATTATTATTCCGCTGTGTATCCGGTTGTATGTTGTAAATGTTGAACTCTGATGATGTATTCTGATGATCTATGTATAAAACAGATATAGTTTTCTTTTATGTAAAGATCTGTTATTATCTATTATATTTTATTCCACTACGATGGTAAGTTTCTGATGTTGTTTTCTATTTTCTTCTTCTACCCCTTCTTCTTTAACCCTAATCGTTCGTATCTCCGTTCACCTTAAGTTGGTTGATGTAGAATAGTGTTGACTCAAGGGGATCGGATTTGCGGGTCGTTACGTTAACCTTCCTTAAGTGTTACTTAAACCTCTAATCACTTACTTAATTAAAGTGCTAATTACCTTTAATTATTTTATTAAATAAATAAATTATTAAATAATCTATACTTAATCTCTTTTTATGTTACTAATTAAGTGTGGAACTTTTGCAAAACAATTCTAAAATGAATCACTTAAAGATGGAAATCGTGAATTTATTTGTCGAACTACATCCATAGCAACTATCTTTATGAATGTATTCAATCTATCTTATTTGAAGTGAAATACTTCACTTAATTCTTGTTCCTACATGTTTTTAAATAATATATAGAAAGTTTTTGAAACACCAAACCAAGATAAAACTTGAAACCATTTCCAAACTTTAAAACTAGAAATCATAATTTTGATTTCAAATCAATCTCACGTCCGTCGTAAACACACAAAGTTGTTAACTTTGTTTCAACTCAATATACTTGATTCTTAAATCACAACCATACATCTATACTATCATACTCTTAACATCACAGTGAAACACACAATAAACATAAGGTTATATGCTTACTAACTTGGCGACATCACATCTAAATCTTTAATTCAATAACAAAAATAACATCTATTAAATCACCATAGGCCAGCATAATAACCATTCAATTTGCTTATCATATTATTACCACAATTACACATCATAATAAAGTCAAATACCTTTCCAAAGCAAATTAGTTTTACTCGTCGAAAATCTTTGAAACCAGAAATCCCTTAGGTGCACCAAAAATCACCCAAAAAATATGTTATCTTACACTTGATTTTTGGATATGTTACTATCGAATTATGAAAAAGTTATCATAGGGAAGTTTTAGTAAAATATAAAAAAAGAATCACTCAAATCATATTAAGTTTGAGGTAGATATGATCCAAAGAAGGAGAGCTATTTCCGGACCTGAATTTCTGAGTTTAAAAGTACACTGCAAAGAAATAAGATTTTGACATACCTAAGCTTAAAATTAGAAAAAGTGGTAAAATAGCAAGTCATAACTACTGAAATTTTATACAATTTGAAAAAAAATCTTGATTTGGTGTAAAATAGAGGAAGTTATGGTCGAATAAAGGGGGGAAACGTAGAAGAAAGAGTTTAAAAACAAGTTTGCATCATTAAAACGATTTAAATCCTTTGATTTTAAAAAAACTTAAACGAACATAAGAAGGCATGAAACATAAAGAAAGCAATAGGGAAATGGAAAGGAGAAGTTAATGAAAAAATGGTGAAGGAGATGTGTATTTATAGACAAAAGAAAGCAGGAAAATTACCAAAGTAACCTTAGTTTCAACATATCTTAACATGTCATTATTTTGACAAGTCACATTACCACTTTTCTCACCCTCATATGTCACATTCCCCCTCTCTAGTCACCTCCTCTAGGTCATGATGGGATAATGATGATAATGCTAAGATATGACCAGAGATAATGATATATACTGTAACGACCCGTGTAAATTCGATATTTAAAATGAATTAAATTTATAGGATTTTTATTTAAATTTAGAAAGAAATAGAAATCTTATTTATTTATATGAAAGCAAATGTTGAAATTTGATGTATCAAGGGAAATGAAAATTTACAAATTAAATTATATATTGCAATTAATAGTAATAGTGGAAATTGTGCATTTGATATAAAGTTGATTAACTCACACAAGATCTTTTAGTTCTGACTCGAGTGTTTTGTCTTTTCAAATTCGCTCGGGTCAGTTCGACCGTTTCAGGATTTGAAGATTTAACTCTGGAGGACGAAGACGAAGATCCGTATTATTATTTTTTATATTATTGCACTTTACTCATACTGTTCCGTTGCATTGTTATATGGTATGTGCACTCTGATATGTATTGTATAAATATAATCAAAGGTTTTGTAAAACAACTTCATGAACGGTATATTTTGATTTTTATATTTTATCCTTCCGCTGTGAGATTCTGTTTAGTTTTTTTTCCTTCTCTGTTTTTCTTATTTATCCCATAACAATCCGCCCTTCCGTATGGTTTGAATCGGCACGTGTGTCTATTTAAATCGTGCGAAAGGGCGGGACGTTACATCTGGTATCAGAGCTTTGGTTTAGCGATAAACCTTAGCTTTGTGGGGTTTGACTCTTTACTAACAGGGTAGTAATACCCTATGGGAGTCGCTGAGTGTATGTATGATAGAGCGTACTTGTTAGTGTTATAAAAAGGTTTTAATATTGTGTTAATCTGTTCCGTTTTGTATTTATAAATTCTGGTTGGTGCATGGGACGCTATGACATTAATAGGGATTTCTAAACACTTAATAGGACAGACCGACATAATATTTGTTTTTATATAGGCGAATGAAATAATTTTGCCTATTATATTTTCTATACATAAAATAAATTTTTCAAAAGATATCTATATTTGGCTGCAATAGATTGGTTGTTAGGTAGTAAAGTGTATAATAATAATAGAAATAAGATTGAAAAATAAGACAAATAAAATTTTGAAATTTAGAACTTAAGTTCCGGGTTTTGAAATTTATTCGAATAAATTTTGGAATATAATAATTTTGTTTATAAGTATTTTCTGATATAAATATTTAATATAATTCGGAAGAAAATGTTTTAAAGAAGATTTTGGAGAAAATAAGTTTTGTACTTTCCTCTCTGTCGCTGGAAAATAATTTCGGTGATGGCGGCCGCATCATCGACTTTCATTTTTGAGTTTCGAAGGGGAAAGACCACTGTAGTAGTTCTACTGCAGATTCATTTTAGAAAAATATAAATTTTGAATTGTTGTAAATATAATTATGGATATGTAAGTTGTAAGAATATATGTATCCATTGTTTTAAAATAAATTGCAAATTTAACTCGGTATTAAGTTCTTAAATTCCCGATAATTAATTGTTTCAATTATTGTAGTGAATTGAAACGTAGGTAATAAATAAATTAAAACCTCTAAAGGAAATAAGAGATTTAATGGTAGGTTATAAATGGTATTAAATGGAATTTGAAATTATAACCTACGAAATAAAGAATATTATTATTGAACTTTAAATTAATCATAGGTAATGAGAAAACTTGTATAACTTTCAAAAAAAAACTATATAACTTACCAAATATTAAAAGTTGAAATGTTTAATAGGAAATGTAATGAAAATTGTACAAGTAAAAGTAGGTAATGTAGTATTCAGTGAAATTGCTGTTAAATGAGAATTTAATGTTATAAACTTAAGTTATAATTGAAATTTTACCAAGTAAGTATAATTAAAGGTAAGTATGATAATTAGATGATTTTAAAACTTAAGTAAATAGAATGAAATTCTATAATAAATGAAACTGTGAGAAATGAATAAATAAAGTTTAGAAATGCATAAATGGAATGCAATAAAAAGAAACTTACATGACATTAAGATGAAAGATGAATATTGTAAGTAATAAATGAAAATAAACGAGGTAATCACTCAATGAATGAAAGAAAGGAAATCAAACAACTAAAGTATGAAACAAAATTTATAATAAGTTAATTTGATTTGTTGGGTTGAATTGTTATTGTTTGATTTATGGTTGGTCAGGTAAGGAAATTCGAAATTGTTGGATGAATAAATAATTTATTTTTTTCCATCTAAGACTGTTGAGTAAATGATGCACTTGATAGTTATTTTTTTCACTCCGTACAATTTCAAGTTTTGAACCTGAACAACTATTTGCTTGTTGATTGAATGGTTGTTTGTTTCTTGTGTATGTTGTTTGTTGAAATGGATTGTTGTGTATTGACTTGTTGTTAGCGATTGAAACCACTCAAATATTTTACTTTATATGAATTGTTAACCCTTTAGATTTTATAAGTGAAATGCAGGTTATGGAAGAAACTGCTACTGCTTTTGGTTTCATAAATTAAGCATATATAGCCCGACAAATAGGTACGTTTTCGGATTACGGTTTATAGCGCTATTTTATATATTTTCCCGTGTAGGGATATATATTATTTTGGGAAATATTTGTGTATATTGTTATATTTTGATATTATATTTTCTCCCAAGGCTCTCCGTACAAAGGAGACTCTGCCAAAAATTTTTCGTAAAAATTTTGGACTTAGAATATTTTGAAAATGTTTACCAAATTTTAGTAATTTAAGTGTAAAAAGATATAATGATTATAAAACGGGTATATTTTATTTAAGGAAATAAATTTAGTAAATTATTGGTTATAAGTTAAATATTTTGAATAAGATGTAGTGTTATTTAATTCTTCTTTTCCCCTTTTTTTCCTTTTCGGGGACGAAAAGTTTTGAGTGGGGGAGAGTGTAACGACCCGTGTAAATTCGATATTTAAAACAAATTAAATTTATAGGATTTTTATTTAAATTTAGAAATAAATAGAAATCTTATTTATTTATATGGAAGCAAATGTTAGAATTTGATGTATCAAGGGAAATTAAAATTTACAAATTAAATTATATATTGCAATTAATAGTAATAATGGAAATTGTGCATTTGATATAAAGTTGAATAAGTAAATTAAGGCAAGTATTGCATTTATCAATGGAATAAAATATTGATATATGGAAACTGAATGTAAACTAAGGTAATAAAGTAATGCAGGACAATAAATAATGTAATTAGTACAATCCCTTTTATTTGTAAACTAACTAAGGTAATAAAGTAATGCAGGACAATAAATAATGTAATTAGTACAATCCCTTTTATTTGTAAACTATTGTAAGGTGTAAATTAATGGAAATGTGAAAATTAGGAAATAGATTCAAATTGTATGTTAGATAATAAATTGCAATAATTAAAGTTAGTAATTAAAGGGTTAAAGGGAATACCAATTTATTCATAAAGTGAATATAAGTGAATGTAACAAAATAAATAGGAAACGCTAATTATTCATAAGTGATGGTTGATGAAAAAGGAATAATTAATTAAATTTAGAATCTTAATTTGTATGTGTGCATATATTTAATGGAATATAAAAGGGCAAAATAATCATATACAAGTATATAAGAGGTATAATAGTGGGTTACTAGAAAATTCACTCATTTACCAATAAAGATAATTAGGTGTGTTGATGATATAAACATTACTAATTATTATCGTAGTAACGGAAGTGTAAATGAAATGCAACTGTAGAAATTTAAGCCAAATATTAATAATTGAAATGAATTGTCAATTTAATAGAGTACCATAAATTTGGCATACTAAGCTAAGAACTGAATATAAGGAAACAAGGGCAAATAGAAATCAATCAATGAATGTATATAGATTGTAAGCTATAATAATAAATAGAAATTGGATGACATTAATACAAGATAACGAATTGCAAATTTTAGGTTTTTAATAAAGAGTGAATGGAAATTTGATTGGTTATATTAATTTGATGGAATTCAAATTTGATGGTAAAGGTAAATGGATATTTAGTAATAAATTTAAAACGGACTTAAATAGTGAATTTATCTAATTGATATATAATAAATAATTATTGGATAAAAAACCCTATACCTGTAAATATCTATAATATGTGAGTGAAAATAACAAACTTATAAATGGGGGTTTGAGAGTTTTACAACAACTATTATGAGTTATATACTTAGTCCGTTCAATTAAATCAAAAACCATTGCAATAAATATAAATTTAATGTTATGCAATTGAGATAAACAATTGGAAAATGTTAAAGTATCTGGATATATATATTAAGATGAATGGTACCCAGGATGGTAATATGATAAATAGTAAATTTAAGAACGGGAATCAGGATTTGTTTATTTATACGGAAACTTAAAGTCTAATAATTGAATTTAATTGAAATTAAATGAGATGGAATATGGTTAAATAATTCGTTATTTGGAATAAAGATAATGTGAGAAATTTGTGTGATAATTTGGAATCCAATATTTAATCCATCTGTTTGACAGGAATGAATGGAATACTAATTAATTTATTTAACTAAACAAAATTTTAGGATATTATTTATAATTTGAGAATTTAATGAAACTAAGGATTTATATTGAAATTTATAAATTTACCTTCTTTAATTTGACATCTAAACTTGTTGGAATTTTTTTAAAGTAATTTTTAAAAGTAATAAAATATGTCAATTTTAGAATCTAAATATAAAATTTGATTTTTATTTATTTACTTTGAATTTATTTAATTAATATAAAAATAGCCATTTTGGTCATAGACTTGGATTCCGACGAAACTAGTTTCATCGGATCCGTATCAGTGAATTATTGTAGGGTTTCAAGTTTCGTAGCGATCGGACTTATCGTTTGATCATACGAACGCGAAACGCCTTAAAATCGATAAATTGAAATCAATTTGAAATCAATTTGAAAATAATGTTTTCAGCATAACTTCTTCATACGATGGAATTTGGACGTGAAACTTTTTCCATCGCGTTCAGAATATTTTAAAATACCTATTTTGATATATGGGTTATCCAATTTTCGTTCCGGGGTCAGAACGAGCTTTTTGGGCCAACTATCGGTTAGCACGTTTATAATTCGTGCCCACCTATTCTATTTGCAGTTTGTCTATAAATAGGCTGTTATAAACCCTAGCAGCCTCTATTCCTCACTTCTATACGTATAGGAACCTCTGTACTCCTCTTCTTCAATGGCAACAAACAATTCTAGATCCAAATTCAAATTTCAAACCAAATCCAAAGCTAAAATTGTAAAGCCTGCAGAAAAATTCACAAAAATTATACGTTATAGAATTCATCGATACGAATCTGCACGTAGCTTCTGTTTTTGAAATTAATGCTTGAATCGTCCTGAAAACTCAGTCAAAGATCAAATTTTCGAAACCCTAGGCCAAATTGGGTTTTGTTGATTTGAGCTATAATCGGTGAAATTGGTTTATGGGTTTTGAAGAGGACAGCTTGTGGAGTCGATTGGTGGTGGTATTGTGGCCTACTCGACACGTGGTGGCGCGATTTGGTCATTTAGGGTTCGTATGGGGTGGCGGCCGGTGATGGATTTGGGCGACCGGATATGGGGCGCCACGTTCGGCCGGAGGTGTGAAGTACGTTGGTGGTGGTGGCTTAGCACCTGGTGGTCGGCGGCGCATGGTATTCGTGGTCAAAGTGGCGGTCAATGGTTAGGGTATGGGTTCGAACGTGAAGATGCTTCTGGGAGGGAGGCTGAGTGGGATTTGCGTGTGCAGGGGAAGGAACGCATTTTGCTTACGTGGCTTATATTAGTGAGTGAAAGTGTTCTTTAATTTTAATTTAAAATTTAAAATTCAATTACGTTTATCGCTATAACTATCACATACGATATCCGATTTACACGAGATTTTTTTTTGTTAGGATCATAATAAAATTTCAGATCTGTTGACATTGGTTTGGACGGATTCTGAGACCGTCGAATTTTTGGGTTTAAATTGGAATTGAATCCAATTTAAATTCAAAAGGTGAGTGTTTTAACCCACTCACAATTTCTAAAATTTCTTATGTTTGTTAAATTGATGTATGATGTGTTTAAAATTTATTTATAGTTGTTTAGCATATATTTCATCATTTTCTCAGTTAAATTGCATTCAGTTAATTTACGCGTTATTTAATTCATTTTTGCATTTAAAACTGCCAGTTAATTGTTAATTTATTTATTTATTGCATTTAAACTGCCATTAAAAATGCTAGTCAAATTTATTTATTATTCATATAAACTACAGTTGAACAGTTATTTAATTCATTTTTGAAAAATTAACTGTCAGTAATTAATTATTATTTATTGATGTGATTGTTTGAATTGGATGATAAATTGATAAATGTTGATGATTGATATGATGGATGAATGGATGCTATATTTACATTGTATAAACTGCAAGTTATTATGCATTCTCATTTCGTTTGGGATTGCGGTTTGAAATGATATACAACCGCATTTTTTTATTCTTAAATTGCGGATTGAAATGATAAATATCCGTATCACTTGACCATAGGATAGAAAATTATATACAGGCACCGCGATATGTATATATAATTATTTTTGAAATGATTTCTATGGTTTGGATAGGATGCAGTTAAATAAATATTAATTTTGATCTTATATAAAATCTTATTCTATATATACATATATTGTTAAATTATTGAATTTAAGCTATGTATGAATTGGTTGAATGGAAATAAATAAGTTGAAAATGGAGTTTGATAATTTATATTTATGATTAAGTACAGGTTTAAGATATTGTGTATATATAGAGTTTTAAATAGTTCAAATCAATTAAGATTGGAAATTTATTTGGAATTGGGCTTATTTAAAAATTAAACTCCACAAGTTGGTGTAAACTTATTAATCTTGGAAATTTTAAAGGTACGATATTTATAACTGGATTTTTATTCAAGATAAATTAAATGAATAATTCTAGTATAAATAAATGAAAGAAAATATTTAGTGTTAATAAATTGGGTTTTATTTTAAATGGTTATGGATCTATTATGTAAACGTTTCAAAACTAAATAATAGGAAAATGAATCGTTGAATAGAAATTCCCAACCTTAGTTTTGAAAGTTATTAAATACTCAAAGTTTGAAAATATTGAAATCGAAGTGTTTTTATTCAAACTGAAAGTGAATTTAAAGGTTATGGGTTTAGACTGAATAAAAAGTAAATAAAATTGTAAAGGCGTGGAAATTATTTACTTTATAAAGAAATTTTAAATTCAACTGTTTTATTTTATATACTGTTGGGTATCCAAACCATTTAAGTTTTGAAAGTTATGGTTTTAAAACTATGGATTTCGAAGTATTATGTTGAAAGTTAAATTTCAAATATTTGGTTTCGAGGTATTATTAATCTTAAAAGTGGCATGATTTTGGAAAAGAAATATATTTGAAATAAAATGATATCATATTTATTTGGGTTTTAAAAGGAAATGATATCGTATTTATGGGTTTTGAAATGGATAATTATATTCTGGTTTTAAAAGTATCATTATTTATAAATGACCGCGGTGTTATAATAATGTTTGGTTGTTGAAGAGATTGGGATCGGAAGTTGTCATACTCTCTGCCAATGCCAAAAACAACTTTCACAACCGTGTACGCGGTGGAGATTCCAGAATGAAGTAGGTTGGTGGCGGCGTTTCCTTTAAGGTAAATAAGTGGACCCGACTCCCATGAGTTGGCATAAGGTGGCTAAAACAGGAGCGATTCTCGGGCCAAGGGGGTTAGCGCCCTTTATCGGACACTCCTCTTCGATACTATACTCCGACTTTGGATTGATTCGGTGGCCATCTTTACTTTTGATTTTAGAGGGAGTTTGTTTGAGGTGGGCGGTAGCTGCGGCTATGCGTTACCACCAGCCCGGATGCGTAATTGGTATATCTACCATGGCATTGCCTAGTTGTGCCGTGTCACCTACCCTATCGCGCCTTATACGATTTTGGTTTTGTACCATACCTATGGAGTGCCCTCTGACGACGCCTAGTACGGGGGAGATTACGGTACTGTATAGACTATGGGAATATATTATGTGTTAAGGTGGAAAATGTAAAGCCTAAACGCTATTTAAAAGTAAGTTTATTTTACAATTAGACACTATTATAATAGCGAAATATACTACCTAGTAAATAGTTTAACGGATCCTTAGGAGATGTAAATCCTGAGCATCTCTTGAGTTACTGTACTCATATTTATTTCTATTAATTTAACTCACATAAGATCTTTTAGTTCTGACTCGAGTGTTTTGTCTTTTCAAATTCCCTCGGGTCAGTCCGAGCATTTCAGGAATTGAAGATTTAGCTCTGGAGGACGAAAACGAAGATCCGTATTATTATTTATATTATTGCACTTCACTCATATTGTTCCGCTGCATTGTTATATGGTATGTGCACTCTGATATGTATTGTATAAATATAATCAAAGGTTTTGTAAAACAACTTCATGAACTGTATATTTTGATTTTTATATTTTATCCTTCTGTTGTGAGATTCTGTTTAGTTTTTTTTCCTTCTCTGTTTTTCTTATTTATCCCATAACAATCCGCCCTTCCGTATGGTTTTAATCAGCACGTGTGTCTGTTTAAATCGTGCGAAAGGGCGGGACGTTACATATACTTATAAATATAAGTTATTATTTTTAAAACCATGACTTGTCACATCACTTGCTAAACATAGTTAACATAAGATAATCTATAATTAAGTGTATTATTATATTGTTAATTATCTCATATATGTGTACATATGATAGTGAACATCGTTCCCGACAACTTTTCGATGTCAAAAAGTTGAAATTCCGAAAAACATTCTCCGGACACATTTCTTATTTTTCTACGAACTATCTATTTTGGTAAACAAATTTTAAAAACTATTTTACCATCATTATTAAATAATTAAAATAGGTTTACTTGTTAATAAAAACCCATTTATTTAAAATTCAAACCTAATTTAAATTTTCGAAGAAATATATAAAACCAATGATATAAACTACCGATGTCATAAATACATTTTATTTTCTGAAAATAAAATAATTATTTAATTCATAATCTTATTATACCACATATATTAGTATATGAATCCACAGCTATGCACGATCCTTATTATTTAAAAGTAGTTTTATTGATAAAACGATTTTCGGTTATTTTATCAGTATTTTTGCCTAGGATGGTATTTACAAATTATCATATTTTACATAGGTAATTTGTCCGCAAATATTTTTCCCAAACAAAATAACTATATTATTTACCACTTAAAACATGATTATTTCTTACTTTTAAATCCATATCTATATATTTTGGAAATAAATATAATTTATCAAAGTGATAAATTTACGGGTTGTTACATTCTTCCCCCTAAAGGAATTTCGTCCTCGAAATTATGCCATAACCCTCCAGAAATACTTAAAAGTATTCATCAATCCGTATAATGTGCATAGATCATCCCTATATTAAATATGGTTTGATCACTTACTCGAATACATAACTTTATTTCTGAACTAGTATCGCTCACTCGACTTCCTAGTATGGACTTTTATCAGGCTTCTTAATTAGAAACCTCTGTTCTCCTTGCATGGCCATAACTAGGATAGACAACCTTTGGTTCCACATAAGAACCCTCATCAAAGCTCATCGTCAAAAATCAAGCAGCAAATCCCTATTCGGAATGATATGAAACACCTCGAGTCATGTACTCGAATCTTGGACCAAGAACTACGTGAAAAGGAGAAAAAACTTACGTACTAATCGCAATGGTTTCTACCTCCCAAGATTATAGTTACCCTTTTAAAAGAATCAACATTTTACTTAAGAAAATTACATAAGTTTATTAACATTCTATAACTCAAATTCATTTTAGTATGATACTCTTCTATATCCAAAAGAGTATATACAATTTTAAATCTTAAATTGTTTTCACTTAACCTAGGATGTTCAACAAGTTCAAAGCTTTATTTATTAACCCGCTCTTAATCAAGGCATCTTTTTATTTTGAAAACTCTATTCTTTTAAAGGATTCGAGAAAACAATACTCTAGTTTTATTTTGAAAAAACCCTTTTGAAAGCATACATATAGCCCAAGTAACTCAAAAATGATGCCATAGAATTGGGTACTACCAATTAGTATCATATATCCTTTTACTAAGTAGGGAAATACTTAAGTGTTTACCATCCGAACACATCTCTTATCCATTTTTAGTCATTTCCAAGACACGCGAACTAGTTAATCATAAAAATATTTCAAAATCAACCATTAGCTTTGGATCCATTCAGATTTGAACTTTTTCTGATTGTACAATGATGAAGAGGATAATTTACTAAGTGCACTATAATATCTGCCTAAGCAAACATTTGATTGTCACTTAAAAAATTATTCCGATTATCACAAAACAGATCGAAACTCCTTCCAGAAATGTCCAAAGAATACTTTACTTTCAAATCCATTTTAAAATATTTATATCTTAAAATCCCTTTAAGTACAATTACAACAACTTTTCCAAATCAATTAAATTTTTACCAACGCCACAGGGATTTAATATTCTCACAATCATTTTCATTTTTATAAGGTCATTTAATGGTTTTCTTTTAACTAAAAACATTCTATTCTAAATCGAATTTTGACGCTTTATCTCGTCGACTATATAAACTTTTAAAAATCATTCCTTTATATATAAAATATATCTTAGGTGAAATTATTTCATTACCAATTTTAAAACAATATTATATCAATTGGACTTGTTCAATTGTTTGGGAAATCCCTATCGAGAACGTTGGCCAAATGCATCGGCCAGAATTTTTATGCCACTTAACAGATCAAATAACACAATATAAAACATTTTTACTCACTAATAAACACGCACTCATATTTATAATACACTCAGGCACATTCTATGGTCTTACTTACCCAATTCCAAATGAGTTTACACCAATAGGGCCAAGGTTCTAGCTTAACCTTCAACTCTAATACCAAATGTAATGAACCGGATTTTCGACCCTCGAATATCGACACTAATACGTCCACTGTATCATATTCGAATATTCAAGTGCTGGAAATACCGATTTATTAGGGTGAACGAAGAAGGTAGAAGATAGAGAAAACACTAAACAACACAGAATCTCATAATGCAACGAATAATATATAATACAACAATGATCATTACAAAAATGAATCATCTTTATTCATATATATGACATCAGCGTACACTAGAATTATCTAAATTTCGACAGTTATAGAAACTTATCCTTACTTTTATGAACATATAGACTCTATAATATAGGAAAGAAAAATATATGTGAATACGTCTGACCATCTAGCTCCTCTCCAATTCCAAAGTATCTAGCTAAACCTAGAACAACATGCTCGGTATGACCCAAGCATTACATGGAATAACGCTTGGGTCAGCCCAATAAAACAATGTGAGTTAAACTCGATAACAAGTAACAACCAAATTGATTTCTACATTTGAAAGTTTTCAAACAAAGGGTGCTTCATAAGACCATACCGCACATTCAAACGGATGGAGTTTTACCTTATGATAATGAAAACATTTGTATCAAAATCTAGTGATATTATCATAGTGTCTAGGTTTAAAGTAAGCAGATAAAATAACTGAAATACTTGCATTTCACATTCCAACATACTAGGCTCTATAATCGAAGATGTAAGGCACGTATTGGAGAATGGATTCTAACTAATGATTGGGCTACTAGGGTACCGCCCGCCATAGTACACCTCTAGGAAAATGTATCGAGGTCTTACCTAACAACCCCCGCCAACATAGAACCGACCTACCCCTTACTGGATAGTACCGAATATATCATCACCCTGATTTCTTTGCAAACTTTAACCAAGCGCTCACACATACACAAATTCACTGATGATTATGTATATATCTAGAAGGGTGATGATATAGCTTAATGGGTGCGACCCACACAGCCCTGCTATATATCCCATGTTTTAGTCATTCTCGGTTGATGAGGCTTAAGGCTACGTTTTACCTTTCTGAATAGCAATCCATCTTGGAATGCTAACACTGTCCTCCAAACGTTCACTACTACAAAACAGGCCATTTGCATCGCCTCATTTGAATCGGTTGAAGTAAAAAATGATGCAAATAGAACTATTTGCATCAGTTCTGTCTTAATAACCGATGCAATTGGTACGTGGAAAGCAATAGACAATAAAAAATCAAATTTGCATCAGTTGTCACCAACAACTGATGCAAATACGTCGATGCAAATAATTTTAATTGCATCGGTTTTAAAGTCAACCGATGCAACTACGTCCAAAATAATAATTTTCGCATCGGTTTTGTAGCGGAGGCGATGCAATTTCAAATTATTTAGGTTATTTCGATGCTCACCTGTGACGTCCCGCCTTTCCAATTTTTTTTGCCGCTCCATTCTTTTCCCAAATAATTCGGCTTCTTCAAAACGAAAAACAAAAAAACCCTAAAATTGGCCTACCAAATCGCCAGAAATAGATTCCACAGTTCGTATTTGAGAGCGATTCCACGATGGTAGTCGCTTTGGGTGATTTGGGTTTACGAGGTGGTTCGCGGCAACTTGGCAAGGAAGACTTGGGTATTGGGTTCGAGATGTTGTCGATTGCAGTTTGGAGAAGATTGGGTTGCCATTGTTTGTACGTGGGTTCGATCGGGGATTGCGGTGATGCTGCGCTTGGGTTTCTCGAGTTGCTGCTCTGGTTGGAGAGGATTTGGTATGGTGCTGCAGTGTTTTAGTTACTGAAAGCGTCAGAGGTCTTAATTACGTTTTCATTGCTGATTTTAATCGTTTGATGATCATGTTTTATGCAAGTTGTATATCGTTATTTCTGGATTTACTATTGTTACTTAGGTAGGTTAATATTTGGTATGTTATCCAGTTTGCACTTCATTTCAGCAATCAACAAAATTTTCTTCTGCAGTCATCCTGTAAAATATGTACATGATTAACATTATGTTTATTTTTGGTAACATTATGTTTGTAATGAAACTCATGGGTAAAAAGTTCTTCAGCACATGTCAGTTTAACATGTATCATATACTTTTCTGTTATGTGTTTGACGATATGAAGTATAAATGTGCTGAGTAAAGTTGGTTTGTTTAAGATTCATTAGTTTAAAACATTTAAAGTCTCAGTTTAAGTACCGTGTGTTTTGTTATTCAGATTTTTTTGTTGATCTATGAAAAGTGTGTGTGTGTACATTCTAGCAATAATACTGGTTTCATGTTTATATGAAATATTTTTTAAATGCTTACAAACTATTTAGTTAGCTACTTTATTTTCATGTTTTCTTTGCAGGAATTTTGATTTGGTATTTTTCATTAGTAATCAATCATGACTATATGAAATAGAAGAAACGATAAAAAATTATATTTTGTTATGAAACTATTGTACTTTGCTTCTAAGCATGGACTAAATTGTTCCCTATTCATGGAGTCCTTTACAAATCATGCATTGATAAAAATTTATTTAGTTATTCTCTATACATAAACTATTCTCTAATTTCTCCAATTTACTTCATACGAAAAGTAGCTTTTGTTACTCTTCGAATTGGAAAATATATAAAAATATATATATATGAATTTTTTTTGGATGTGTTGAAGTACATTTAGCTTGAACAAAACATGGGGCTCAATGTTGGTTAGATTACTCACTTAGTTTATAACTGTTGTGCTGTATTTTTTTTTTTGGTAGGCAAAAAATGCTGAAACTATTTATACAAATAGTTATTAAATGTACAAAGTTCTGCATTGTACATATGTTCATGTACGTTAGTATTATTGTTTATCTGCATAAAATTCTAGTTTTATTTGTTGTATCTGAGCAAGTCAGTTTGCCTGATTCCAGGAAAATAATTAGAATATGTTGATTTTCATAGATGGGTTAATGGTTATTTTTTAGAATATTTTTTGATTAAGTGTTGCATTATTTCATAATGAAATATGTAGCTTGGTATAAGTTAATTTCTAATGGAATATGTTTATTTTTTTTACTTAAATTTAGTATTTTATGAGGGGTACATAATAAATAAATAAAGTGACTGGACAAGCTATAGAGTTTTGTTAATAGTAGTAATGAGATGTACCTGCTTATCCATGATTATAATATATGCACTGAAAATGGGTAAACAAATCAATGACATGTACATGCTTTCATGGATATGATTGTTTATAATTTATACTTCATGTTTATTTGTTTATTTTTGAAGTCATTTATCATTGTTCCATGTAATCAGCATGGAGGAACAAGTGATTAGTCGTGCTCACCGCATGGGTGCTACTCGACCAATATACGTGGAGACCTTAGCAATGCGTGGAACCATCGAACAACAAATGCTAGAATTCTTACAGGTGCTCATGTATTCTGATTACACATAATTTGACAGTACACATAATGAGACAGATGCGTACACATAGACACTTGTAATTGGCAAATACTGATTGGCCTACTTCTGTCTTCAGAAAATTTAAATAAGATCGGATTAAAAACTTATTTTATAATTTAGAATGACATAAAGCATACTTAATTATTGTTTTTAATGAAACTAATTTAAATGCTGAAATCATAAATGGTTTATAACCTAAATGATAATAAATGACAACTGCAATAATAATAAGCCGAATTAAATTAAGAAGTAGGATACATCAGTGACATCATCACTGTTTACGTGAGTAATAGAAAAAATATTCGTGTATTTGGAGAATTTTGTAATATAAAAGTACTTGACAGGTAAAACAAGTGCTGGAAACAACAGGAGTTAATCAGCTTTAGCAAAGTATGCTGCATGTTTAATGTAACAATATCATGTTAATATATTTGTATACATCACCTTAATATATTTGTATACTGCACCTTATTAATTAACTATGCTGCATTTACAAAGTTATTCAGAGTTGTAGAGACTTGAAACTAGATAATACATACTTTTGATACATTAAAAAATTTATACTTGAGATTTATGCATTTTTAAGGCTTGTGCATCATGTATTTAAAATTCAAGTATGTACAAAACTTAATATCTTTGAAGCTCATCAACAGGTTTAAAACAGAGAAAGCACTTAATGTATTTTCTTTCGAAATCCAGATATTTCCCAAAATATATATGTCTAAAGTATCAAAGCATTAACTGTTTTCAAAATTATTTGTGTAGAGTGCATGTACTTGAAATGCATATATCATGATCGTGTTACGCTTTTGAAAACTGAATTTGTCTAAAGAAAGTTCAAATTTCCATTATCCAAAACCGAAATCCACGGTGGAGTTACGTGATACCTTTTTGAAATCTTTCATTTTTTGAAATTAATAAACCAACAAGCTTGAAATTGAATAATAATATCTTTTTTGTGAAACCTAAAGCATCATTTTAGAAATTTGAAGTGTTTGGGAAATTTCCTTTTTGAAATCTTTGATTTGCAGAACAATCAGCTTTTGAAGTTTATAGAAAAAGATTAATAAACCTGAAATCCTTTGTTTCTAACTAAGATACACTTTGGCATTGCCTATCTCAATCTGCGGCATCTGTTATTGATCTTCGGCGTGGATCTTAGTGAATCACGATATGAATTGAATTCCAGATCTAGAGATGTTATCATCCTTTAATGCAAGTTCCATGGTTTGTTCCAGATCCATTAATTTTCTTCCTCATTTCCTAGATTTAGATCTGGAGACGATCTTCGATGTCAACAATGAATCTCGACGTCAACCATGAGCGTCGGAGTCCATTATTAAGTTTGACGCCAATCAATCCCGCCTATGAATACTCATTACCATACTTCAACATTCACCGTGAACCTCTTCATCAATCATGCTATTCGGTTCCAGTCCTCAAGTTCGACGTTAAGATGAGGGGCGGCTTCGATCATCTTCGATACTGGCAGCATCTATTACTTTCAACACCAGCGGCATTGTCTACCTTCAATATTGTTTCTTCTTTGACTTTGCCTACGTCAATTATCTTCGACACTGTTTGACTTCAACCTCATCCTAACCCACGATGTCATACTCTTAGTGGTATGAATCACGACGTCACTGCTTCCATCTATAAATGCAAGTTTCCCAAAATCATTGAATTTAGGAATCAAACACCCAATATCATTATACAACTCTGGCATCTCAACATTATTATTCTCTTTTAAATTATCACTGAATGATGAAGAAGCATAATCCCCAAAATCATCTTTTGGATCTCCAAACTTTTTAGTATAATTCCTACCAATATTGGTTGTTTGGGCAGTTGAATTAAGGAGGAGATGCTGTGGTGGACAGTGGGTTATTGGTTGCATCAACAGTTAGAGGAAGTATGAATGTTGATGGCAGTGGTATTGTCAGCAGTTGAAAGTTGTTTGGCAGTTGGTTGTTTTGCTAATGGGCAGGTGGTGGAGGAATTATGCAGGGGGAGAAGATGGTGGATGGTGTTGGAGGAATTATGAATGTTCAAGTATGTAGGCAGAAGTACTGCAAGTGTGCTTGGTTGGTGAAGTTTGAAGTGTGGTTGGTGAAGTATGTAAGGTTGGGGTGGTGAGGGTATTTGCAGGCAGAAGTATGGACGATGAAAGAGCAGAGGAGGGTGTTGGAGTTGTTAGTTGAGATGATCTATTTGTTGAGGATAAAGGTGAAGATGCAGTGAGGAGTGGTAGTTTTTAGTTTGTTTGGTTGGAAGAGGCAGTTAGAATGTTTGGTAGGGATATTTGAGTGTAGCAAGGAGGAGGAGCCGCAGAAGATTGGTGAGGCAGAAGTGGATGAAGTAGGTGCACTTGCTGTGTTGTTGGATAGAGGATGTATTACAGTGATGATGGTGGTGAATTGTAGGTATTGACAGAGGAGGTTAGTGTGTGAATGTAGTGAGTTGTAGAAGTGGTGTTTGAATGGGACGAATTGCAGCAGTGTGTAGTAAGGCTGTGAATTTTGATAGTTGTTTTTGTAAAGAAGAAGTTGCATACCTGTAGCTCTGCAAAATAATGTAACAGAGAAGGATATGCAATGTAATATAGAAGACCATTTTCTACTTAATTCATGATTTTTTCTTATCTTACAATTAGTAATTTGATTTTTTAATCCATTTAGGCCACTCATCATAACTTATTACACATTTCCCTTCTGAAGACTAATAGCTAGTATGGACGATTTTCTGTTTACATGGCTGAAACTAGATTTTTATATTGGTACGCTTTGAAACTGCATGAACAATTTTTTTAGCTGAAGAAAATAGTAAAAATGTTGTAGTTTCAAAGTACACCAATACAATGACACTTTCTGCCACAGAGTAGAAAATGATCCATATTTATAATTGATTTGCAAATAAAGAACTGAAGGTGTAAAAAGTTCTTAAATATAAAAATAACAATTAATAGGAGTTTGAAACATCATCTACGGGACTGGAAGATGGATAAAAATAATAATCAAGATAACTGACGTTATCTCATTGCTTTCGATGCTCATGTGCAGGTGCTCGAAGGCTACCATGTTTAAGAACGTGCATTCCATAGAGTCGTCTACTAGAATACGAGGGAGGTGAAGCACCCCACTTTTTGAGTCGAAGCCTGTATCTGCAAGGCATTTTGTGCTGCTTGCTTTGAATTTTACTCCTGCTTCATGTAGTTTTACAGCGCAACGGACTGGAAACGAGCCTTTGGATGGAGATGAGGAGGGAATTTGACGGTGGTGATTGGGGATGAGCAGGCTTTGACGATGGATCGAGTGCATGCAGGCTCAGGTTTGTGTTTTGCATTGTTTCATTGATTCTTCCGGTTATGAAGTTTAGCACCAGGATGTTGATGTAGTAGTCTGTGTTTTCCATCTCCTGCATGTTGATGCATTAACTATACAAGTCTGTCCCATTTGCAACATCAAACCATTTTTAATTAAACAGGAATTCACTTCACTTACCTTATTTGCAGAAAGATTAGAGCCTTCAACCTTTTCATTAATAATTCTTACACGATTAAAATCACCAAAAATTGCCTATGGCCCACTAATATAGCAACTTCTTAAGCAATTCTTTTCCATAATGATGTTCTGATACTCGGTAGATTTGCAGCATAAATAGTTGTGATAAGACATGAAGCTCTTGCTTTATCATATTATAACATAATAGTTATATGTTGCAACTTTCTGAAATAATATGACTTTTCCAAACATTTGAGTATAACTATATATAGACTAGAATTTTGCATTTGTGATGGAATTCGTAGTTATTATATAGTATCCAATTATTTGACCATTTATTATTCATATTGCCTCAATTATTCACATGAATAATAAGGCCACTATGGACAGGTTATACTTTCTGATATAATTAGAAATATCTGATCATGTATCTAACACTTCAGATCCTCTTACATTCCAGTAGATCAACACCATTATTAACTCTTATTTAATCTATTGCTCTTTCATTTAGGCTGAGCCGAACCATTGCAACTACTTTTGAAATTCTTAGCTGATATTCCATTGTTAAATCTGTACATGATTGGTTTTCAACTGCAAATTCACTTATTGTTTCCTTATTTATTGCAGAAGATGAATTGTTCGATACATTGGTAGCTACACTAGCACCCAGTTGTCTATCACTGTGTGTGGTTGGGTAGTTAACAATGTTGGATTATGTGATGTAGGCAATAATGATTATGGGTGGTTGATTCAGACCTGGCTGCCACTGGTTGATTTTCAGTTGGATTGGCTATCTCTGCAGTTCATTGCATCTGAAAATTGACCTTTGGTTCGAGAACCTGCAAAATAATTCATATTAGATTTATCCATATTTGAATTTGAATTTAAATTTGAATCAAAGGAAATGAATTTGTCTTTTGAATTGTGCCCTGTTTTTGTTTTTCCATTATTTTCCAGTGATGACTCTGAGTGGACAGAGCAAAGTCTCTGAGTGATGCTCTCATTCATGCTTTCTCTCTGAGTTAATGCATTGTTTAACACTTGACATGGTATTGATAAGAACAAATGCTACACTAGATACTACAGTAGCTGTCTTAGCCTCTACATTTTTGTTTGAGATTCCATTGAATGATTGCAAATTCTCTTGATTAACTTAGGAAATATGTTGCAGCTTCTGGGTTTACCTCCACTTCTTTTTGTGTAGCTTAATTGGTCACTTTTTCTGATGGTTTTGGAGTTCCATTGTGTTCCATTCTTGAATTGTTTTAATCACAGTGGCTTTTGTTTCTTTCTCTTCAGACACACATTGGACATTTTGATTCTAATTTTGTGTATTATCTACAGACATGCTCTCCTTCGATCGACTGGTGTGAAGGAACCTAAGCGTACCAAGCTAGATAGAAGTATGTCATTTTATGCTGAAGCGGTATTATTGTGTTTCATATGTGTTACTTGGTAGTAAGGCAAGCAGTATTTGGTTGAAAACAAATAAACCAACCAAATCTGTTCATTTTGATAGTTTACAACTGTAAACAGGGATGGATGTACTCTTGTTAGTACCTGGGCAGCAACTTAGTTCAAATTATCAATACATCAAGTATCAAACACTTGAATAATTCAGTCCAATTAGTCATTACAGCCCATTCATGAACAAAATATGTAATTTTTAATCTTCTGTATACAACCTCATATGATTGTCCAATACACAAACTTACCAATCTATGAGAAAAATGGTACCATCGACCGGACTAGGTATAATTAGTTGAACTACTCATCTTACCAATGAAAGTGGGCTGTGCCAGTAGTATGCTTGATGTTTTGTTGGTTGATGAGGTGGAGACAGTGGTAGTGCTGGAGGTTGTAGTGTTGTTTTGATGATCAATGGAGTTAGTACTGCAGTGAGGATGGTGCAGTGCAGTGATGTGGTAATTCAGGGTATTGTTTATATGAAGGTTGTTGTTAGAGGTGATGTGATAATAATGTTGAAGAGATGCAGTAGTGTTAGAAGGCAGGGAATGGTGGTTGGTGTGTTATGCTGTTGACAGGCAGCAGTTGATGGATGTGGGTGGTTGAAGTTGAAGTTGAGCTGAGTTAGAGGAGCAAAAGTAGGGGGTAGATGTGAAGAGTTGACAGTGATTGGTAACAGCAGTAAGAGTTAGTGGTGATGGAGTGGTGTAGTGATGTAGTGGTTGGAGCAGTTAGATGTATGGTGATGACTGTGTGCACTGATATGTGACTGTTATATGCACCGTTGAATGGAAATGTGGAGGTGCAGAGGTTGAAATAGTGGTTGCAGGAGGGGATGTTGATGTCACAGAGGGTTGAGAAGGTGAAGTTGAATGGTTACCAATTTGTGGTCAGAGAAATTGTTGTGATGATGGGTGGAGATGTTGAAGAGGGTGGATTTGTTGCGTTGACAGAAACAAGTTGAGGCAGTTTGGTGATGCAGAAGTGTTTGTGCACTGTGATGCACTATAGTGAGCAGGGAAGTGTGCAGGCACTAATGTCTTTTATGATGGATATGCTGGAGGAAGATGGTGGAGTAGGGGAGTGGTTTTGGGTGATGAAGTGAATGGACAGTAGCACGGTGGTGGTCAGGGTTGTAAACAACAACGGTAGTGGAGGTTGTTTCAGCTGGGCAGAGGAACAGTTTATGTACACAGTGCACGGTGTGTAATAGGCAGTGTATTTGTATGTGGTTCAGGGAGGAAATGTATGCAGGCAGATTGATGGTTTGTATGTGGAGGAGAGTGAAATGAGTGGTTTTGGTTGCATTCATTTTTTACTACTGACTGTATGATTATGTACCATGGAATTTATTTATGTTTTTCATTCTTTTGTGGAATTATTAAATCTGATTATGTATTTGCCATTAAATTTAATTTTGAATAATAGTAATATTGCATGCAATAATTGTTTGTTATAATCAATAATATATATATATATATATATATATATATATATATATATATAGTCTATTTGAGTACTGTAATAATGGTATCTGAGAATGGTTTTTTTGCATCAGGTATAAATAGCTGATGCAATAGAGGTATTAGTTTGCATCGGTTGTTATAAAAAACCGATGCAATAGACGGATTAGTTGCATCGGTTTTCATTACAACCGATGCAACATGGGGGTTGTGTCCAAGCAACCAATCATGATATTTTGCATCAGTTGTTAGTAACAACCGATGCAAAAAGGACCATTTTGCATCGGTTTCAGAACTGATACAAAAGTGTTAAGCCTGTTGCATCGGTTTCAGAACTGATACAAAAGTGTTAAGCCTGTTGCATCGGTTGCATATGCATCGGTTGTTGAACTGATGCAAAAGGGGGGTAAACAACCGATGCAAATGACATGTTTTGTAGTAGTGGTTAATGCAATGCCAGCATTCATATATACAAGTTTGTTCTGGGTCTGAATGAAACCATAGACACTAACTCAACTACATCCATTTTGGAATCACCCTCAGGATCAGTAATAGTAGCCCTTGCACTTCAAAGAGTGCCATCTTCAATCATCATCAAGATGTCTTCCACTCGAATGGGCTTGTTAGTGTGGAGTGGTTTTTGGATATATAAATCCAATCCCAGTCTCTCTATACCAACAGCCGATAATTTCCGATTGACTAATTCTTAGTTCTTTTGAAAGTAAGTATTCAAGTCGTTGTTAGAAACTCGAATTTTGCATTTATACTTCCTAAGTCAAATTAGGCCAAATTTGATAGTTGGTTATTTAAATATCAAATAACAACAACAAAATCCAGAGATTTAATTATCCAAAGCAATCACTAAGCCTTAAAAACATTTTCATTTATAAATCTCCTTTCCCAAACATTTACCAACATTCATATACTTATCTCCTGTACGTAAGAATATTCACAAAACATTTATAAGATATCCCATTTCCAAATCTCTTAAATGGATTTAACTACATCATTTAAATTAGAGAAAAGGATAACTCTAAGTCTTATTCCTTCGATGTTAAGTATGAAATGAATATTCCATACCACCATTTTTAAAAGGTCAGCCTCGAGAAACCCAAACTTAAAATTCCTATTGTAATTATCTACAATAAATCCTTTTTTAAATTATCTTTATCCATGATATCCTCTTTGCTTTAATCCAAACCCGTTTACAAAACATTGATTACCCTCCACACTCATTTATGAGACTCTTTATAAATATTCAAACCCAGCTATATAACTTTTTTATAAACTTTCAAACCTTGTACAAAACTTCTCTTTATAGACATTCAAATCCAGTTATAAAATCTTTATTTAAACACTAAAAATCATTTCTAAAACTCCTTTTATGAATACCTTAAATTATTCATAAACTTCTTTATATAGTATTCAAAACAATTGTTAAATCGTACTTCAAGTATCTTGTTCAAAATAGAATAACCTTGACGATCATTTTAAAAGAAAATGAAACATTAACTTTCCAAAACCAAATGGAGGCTTAATGACTACAATGGATCATTAAATTTGGGTTTACTTATCTAACTTATATCATAGGTATTGCCTAACATTAGATATGTAAGGAATTCAATCATAACATACAATCAATCATAGGTAGATGTCCTAGTTACAGATATAGATACATCCATTATTGGGTGTAATTTTTTTACATATTAAGTATATTCCATATGCTTAAGTTATCATGACCCACTTATTGAAATTAATTTTCCTATGGATATTCGGCTTTTGTGCTAAACACGAGACATTTGCTTCTCATAAAATGTGTCAACAGTTTGTAATCACTACTTTAATTCATTTGGCTACCTAATGGTCTAGACTAGAAATCCTCCGATTTGAAATAAATCAATCTTAAAAAGAAACTTAATTTAAAATATAATCTATTATCCCACCTTTTGGCAAGGCCGTAATACGAAGGAATTGGTCGTAAAATAAAAACGGTCTATTCTGGAGATTGATTGTACATAGGTCCGCTATGGATGCTGGTAAATTTTGTTCGAGTTCGGATCAAGCTACAATTGATATGACATGATATGCAAAGCCATGGAATCCTACGTTCCAAATTTCTAGTCAATCGGAGTTTGTATGCTCAAGATATGATCGATGCAAATTAAGCAATAATCTTCTTCGCATCCATCAAGCAATCAGTGAAAAACCTCCTTCGTATCAATCTTGTTCAAATCCATCAAATATGCATGGCTTTGTATCTATCTGGTGAGCTCTGGTTCGTATCCATCAAGTGCATGCTGCTTCATATCCATCAGGTGCACTTCAGTTCATATCCATCGTATTTGCTTTATTTTATATCCATCAACAAATCACGTTTCGTATCGATCACACCAACTTAACTCGCATCGATTAGTTGACATATCGATACGAGGCATAGAGCGATACAAAGGATGCATGTAGTGATCGATACGAAGCGCCTTCAAATCATCGATATGAATGAAGCCACACTTATGGATACAAAGCAATGTATATGTGAAGCGATACGAAGTGAGGTACATAAGCGATATGAATGGAAAGGCAATGGATGCATACGAATAAGGCATACTCAAGTGAGAGACTCGGTCACTCGGCATAAAAAGTGGATTGATCCAAAAAGTTAGCGCCACATCATCAGCATCATGTGTCCAGAAGTGATACGAACAGATCTATGCGAATGGGAAGCGATGCGAATTCAACAGCCTTCGAAAAATCCAAATTTGCATCAGTCATAACTCAAGATCTACAAGTCAAAATGCCACTAAATTTTTATAGGAATTTGTGTCCAACCTTAAAATATTCACGATCGATCTAGACTAGATTGGGACAAATCTTGATCGATGCGAAATCCATTTGTATTGATCACAGATCGAGTTCAAACGACCGGGGATCAACTGCATAGGCCCACCCACATGAGAGAAGAGGTCTCCGAGATCTGAGCGAGATATTTGCTGCCTACACCTATAAATAGCAGCCCAGGACCTACTGAAAATGGGCGTTTAGCTCTTCTACGTCCAGACTCTGCTGAAATCACTATTGTACTTGAATTTACTGTTGAAACTCATTGTAACTAGTAAGCAAAAATCAATAAAAGTCAGCCATTTCATAGTGGACGTAGGCCATATGTCGAACCATTATAATCTGTGTGTTTTTCTAGTGTATCGATTGGTATGTTTGTTAGATCTTCTTCATTTTCCATTTATATTCTTCATTTATCTCTTCAAATACATCTGAAGAGTGTTGTGCCCAACTTTGGTATAAACGCTTTGGCGCTTTCACTAAGTGAACCCAATTTTTCTCATGCTCATTGGATCTACTACTGACATCGGGTTGCAAGAATCTAAGGAGAAGATCCAGATTTCAAGTCTAAAGTTCTTCCATCTTATTCAGATTTGCACCAAGTCTAGGAAAGAGCTTTTCTATCTATCTTGGCCAACACTAGGACTACTTCAACAGCTGCGTATCCAAAAGGATGGGACAGATAGAACCCTACACAACTTCCTCCTACCGACGAGAATGCTGTCGGACCTTCAGATCTAAAAGGTCCTGTCACTAGGGAGGAGTTTCAAATTCTAATGCAAGAGCCGATACAAAGCCGCCAACAGCTTACTCTGTAACTTCATGCTAACATGGAATTGACCAATCATTTGAATCATCAAAGACGAAGGAGATCCAAAAGGGATCGGGCTTTCTATTCATCCACTGAAAGTTCAGCCTCTTTTGACTTTGACCTCAGACCCACGCGCCCTGGCTGAACAGGAGTTATACCCAACTACTGGACATTAGCATACATTGAATCTTGGGAAACCGAGAGCTGGCCCGTCAACCAGCCATCATACTGGACCCTTCTCCCAAGGATCTACTGCTCCTTATCATGCTACTGATAATCGCACTGCCACCACTACTACTGAATTGGGAGTTGATGCCCGAAACCGGACAGATCCGAACCGCCACCAACATGAATATACTTCTGAACCGTATGTTATAGAAGTTATACAACCAAGGAGGCGAGATATGGACCGTCGATCACGACTGGCCCATCCTCACATTTTGGAATCTGACTACACCTTGGCTCTACATGCTCAAAATGTCCAAATGCTTGAAATCCTGACGATGATCCATCAGATGGTCCATGAAAGTTAGCGTCTCACCTACAACGACTGGGGAGTCTCCCGGAGTCATACACCTTTCACTGACAATATACTCTATGCTGAACCACCTCGGTGGTTCAGGATGCCAACCCTACCTATTTATGAAGGGAGCTCGGATCCTAATCGGCATACCTTAAAGTACGAATGGTTGATGAAAGCTACATGAGCCGATGATGTAGTTAAGTATCAGAGTTTCCTAAACTTCCCGGGGGGCATATCGACTATGTGGTTTTCTCGTCTACCACCTCGTTCTATCTCATGTTTTGATCAGTTGCCAATAAAGTTTGTTGAACAGTTTTGCTTGCATGTCACAAGGCTGAGAGATGTTAACACCTTGTCTAGTGTCACTCAAGCTCCCGGAGAGACACTTAGACGTTATGTGGCCATGAAAAGGGGATTAAGTGGATCAGAATATCTGGAGAGGTTTCATGCCACACGTGCTGAGATTTGTTATCCTAATGATAACTCAATTCTGGTGGCACTAACTAAGAGGATAGATCCTGATTCTGAATTCGACAACTGGTTGGCCGGAAAACCTCCTACGTCATTGGACCGTTTCTATTTCAAGGCAGCCCAGTTCTTGAGAAAGTAGGATGCGAAATAGTCTAGGAAAAAGGATGACGCGGGACCTAGTATAGAAGGAATCCAGAGCAATTTTTCTATTAAACAAGCCAGAGAGAGTTCCGAAAAGGTGCAATTGAACATGCATAATAAATAGAATCAATAGAAAGGCAATGGAAATTAAAGCAGAAAAAGGGATCAGAATCATGGGCCATGACGCAGGGCTCCTATGTTTGACAATTATACTCCTTTAAATACGTCATTGGAAAATGTGTATTTACAGACCTGCAATACTATTAAGCATAAGAAACCTGCTCCGAAACAATCATCGAAAAAATAGATTCAAACGGGGATGTTTTGTAGATTCCATGATAGCTATGGCCGTAACACGAACGAGTCTCATCATTTGTAGGATATCATTGATAAGTTGATACATGAAAGAAAATTGGAGCAGTTTCTGCAGGCAACATAGTTGTAGCGATCCTGACTCGACCTTCGAAAATCGGCACCGAATACGACACTCATATTCAGATGTCGCAGATCCAAACGTCGAACCTGGTGCGCCGGAGCTTATAACACCATTAAGTGCAAACGCAGCGGAAGAAAAAGAATAATACATTATATATAGCATTGATACAGTGACAGATACAACATCTGATAAAATATGATGCAACTGAATGATACAATAGATATCAATACTATCAGAGATACAAGACACGGCGAAAAGAAAGTAGATGACACCTACAGCGAAAATAATAACTCCGAAAGAATGCATCCCCAAATCCAATGCTCCAATCCAAAGCTAGCTCGAACCAACATCACGTGACACCTAGATAAGCAGGTATTGTCCACATCCAAAGATTGGACTAACTCCAGATAATCTACTAAACCTGACTATATGAAAATCCAACTCTAGACTGCCCGTGTGGAAAATTGTGGGCACCCAGAGTTAGGATGGGAACAATAAACTCCGAGTCAGTCATGGGACTGATGTGAGTAACAAAAATAGTTTATCCTCTAAAAACAAACAATAAAGAATTTAAAATAAATCCGCAATGCTTTTTAGAAAATGAAACTACCATAAGGCCTCCCGCCACACACACCGTGCAAACGCAGAATTGGAGGAGATTTCTCCTTATGATAGTCAAATATGCTTGATACGTGAATATTTCTTGATATTATTATTATGGGTGCACAGTGGAAAACATTTTGAAAGTATAATATAAATCTTAACCAGCATAGGTACCATTATAGTATGCCTACTATAGCTACCATATTAAATGGCAGGTTCTACAACTAAAACCGTACAAGGCTCGTATTGTTTCTTTGGATTTCCAACAAATGGTCAGGCTAACGAACTTCCTACTGCCACATGGGATCGCCTCTGTGGGACATCCCGAGGACCTAATCGGATCTCTGCCAACACAAGGCCGGGTTACCTCTGTGACTAGGTAACTACTACACGAGCATGCCATTCCCCGGTCCTTTGGAACCTTTATCCGAGGCGCCTCTAAACCACAAAGCAACAACCACATAGAAAATGAGATTGAAGCCCACCACATAGGTAAGTATCTGGGCTCCATACCATGATACCACCCTTTACTAGAAGGGAATGACACACCCTAAAGGGCGCGACCCTCATAACCTTGCCGCATCTTTCCTGTTTCGACCATTTTCGGGTTATGAGGTCCTGATGCAGTCTCGTCCACAAAGCTACGCTTTACACTAAATCCATGCTTTGATCACAAATGATCAACAAACAATCATTAACACACAGCAGCACTCAGCATGTCACGCTACCAAATTGGGAATATATTGCTGATAACCTTCAACTACATAACCTCTGAGCTCGTACGTCTCAGAGAAGGGTGTTAAGCTAAGAGAATAAATCCTCCGCCACCAACAGATATGTATTTAAAAGAAATCTGTTTTATATCTCAAAGTGTAGTGTCAGACGTACAACCATACAAGTCTGTCCCGGGTTCGAACAGAACCGAAGGCACTTCCAAAGAAGCCCTTGCAAATCCGGGTATTCACAATCCCGATCGGACTTCCCATCATTTAGGGAATCTCTATACTGTAGCTACTCGGTGCAGAGACAATCGATAGATCATCCTATAGTTCTCGCAAATACCCGGTTTTCACCACCTATCCATAACGTCGAATCACATATTCGGAATGGGCTATACGACACAATGGTCTTCTCCTGGCTAAACCGAATAGTGAGCGCAACATTTAAAACATATGGATATGGGATTTATATTTAGTCATAACTTATTACTCAAAACAAATGGTTTAAACAAATTACCATTTCAAATCTTTAGACAAAAAGATTTATTTCACAAAGTTCACAAAGTTCACACAGTTTCACAAAGACCCATTTACAGATTTTCAAAACAACTTTCATTCCAATTGGATTCACTCATTAAATCTTTAAATTAAAGATTTAATTTATAGCTTTCAAACCGTTTCCATAACTTGGAAATCATTTTCATTTTAAACTTGAAATCCTTTTAACTCAATTTGGAAGTTCATTCCTTATGTGAAAGCTTTAATTATTTGAAAACAAACTGTTTTCGTTTCAGAAGGATTCAATTATGTTTGCACGAGTTAAAGCCTTTGAATTTATATTCAAATTCCCAAATCAATATATTTGAAATAGTTTAACCCATATAAACTCATTTATAAGTTGAATAGCCTTTCTAAACCCTAGTTTCCAAATCATAGAATTCAGTTTCAAATATTGAATTCAAATTATTTGAATTTCAAAGCGTTATCAAGTTATTCAAAAATAATTTTTTATCTTTGAAATTCCTTTTCAAAAGCTTTTCACATTTAACCCGATTCCATTTCCAAACCATTTAATTCAAATTGTCTATTTTGAAATCATTTCAAAAATCTGTGACTTAATCGATTTCCTCGTGAATTCCATATTTGTGTGTGTATGGTGTGGTCCAGGGGTTTAACACAATAGTGCAACATCATTCAATCATCACAGATTAAAACACAGAAATATAGTTGATAAGCGATATAAGCTATAACGCTTATCATCCATTCACATATTCACAGATAATAAACAAGTGTAAATAAATGAATAAATTATACACAGCTCAATCCACAAAACACAATGTCATAGATCAGATAGGACGATCAAGTCAAGGCATCTCCCACAATACAATCATTCATAAGTAAGGTCAAGTATTTAATAATCATTTATAAACAGGATTAATAAATTGTTTATTCCTAATTAATTCAATTTATTTCCAATTAAATTAATTACTTATGGATTTATTACCCAATCCTAATAAATTAATTACAAATCATTTAATATAAATTAATTAATCAATCATCTTAATTAATTAAATTATCCTTAATTAATCATATTAATTAAATTAGCCTTTAAACCAATTTCATAATTAATTAACCTTAATAAATCAAAATATCCCAAATTTATTACAATAAGTGATTAATCCTTAATTACTTTCATTAAGTAATCACATTTAAACAATTTATAATTGATTATCTAAATTAATTTATCCAATTAATTATTAACATTAATCACTTTAATCAATATTTAATAATCCTTAGTTAATTATCTTTATTAATTAATAATATTTCTTTAATTACTTACTTAAGGAAATTTCTTAGATTTAAATCATTATTAATCATTTCTAATTAATTTAATTTATTAATTTCTAAATAAAATAAATCATTCTTTAATTACCTTATTAATTAAATCATTTTAGTTACCTTAATTATCTCTAAGATAATCCATTTCTTTATTAATGACTTAATTAACATTAACATATATATTTTAAACATTTTACTTTTGAACTTACAATTTAGTTCCACTTTGAATTTAAGTTTAAATCAAATTATTTACATTCCAGCTTTAAGATAAATTGATTTATTTGACTTACAAATTTAAGTTAAACTAATTTATTAACTTTTCATCCAATTTTACTTTTAAATTTCATTTTTTTAAATTCAAAATGAAAATACCAGTTTATCTTTAATAAAGTCTACCACTAAATTTTTAAAACCTTTGAACTCACATGTTAAATAATAATAGTCTTATAAAAGAAATTTACAAGAGTTTAAACCCAATTATTTAAATTCAAACCATTGTATAAAGTATACTTGAACATTTTAAAGTTGTATGAATACTTTAAATTTTATAAAACTTCATTTATTTCAAAAGTAAATTTGAATTCCATCTTCCAAATTCTGATTTTTAACTTATATTAAAATCTGTTTTGAATTCAATTTCTGATTAAAACAAAACAAATAGGTTCAGGTTTTAAAACCTGGAACAAACATTTACCCGAGCCTTCCTCTATAAAAACTCGAGTGTTACTACGAGTTGTACGCTAGTTTCCCCGAGTCTCTCCCCTATTACTCACGCAACCTTCTTCTTCTTCTTGTTTCTTTTTTTTATTTTCTATTAAGTATAAACTGTCTACCCAAATACAAACCCTACACACAACTAAACAAAAACCAAATCATCAGACAATGCCTCTGTGCACGAGATCGTCGTGCACTTGCACGAACATCGCGACCAACTTCCGGCGTCGCCGCAACCACCTAAGCGTCATCGGTGAGCACCCAAATCAATTCGTACGACCCAACATACATAAATTTGCCTAAATCACAATCGAGTGAATTCGAGTGTAAAACTCCCAACCTGGAAACAACAAACGGGAACCACCCACTACAACCTGTCAACGCTACGTTCTCGGCGCTCCGACCACTAGGCGACTCGAAACTTCGGCCTCCACTTCGTCGACCCTACAGCCACCAGTGCCCAAAAACCTGAGCCACTCGATGCTTGCACGAGACCGTGGTGCACGAGTTTCCTCTCCACTCACAAACTAGGTTTACAAACTTACCCCTCACGCCGCCCACGCCACCGTCATCACTGCCACCCCAACCATTTTTCCCTGAACCGCTGTAGCCTCCTCTCTCGCCACGAGAAAACCCGAACCCCCTAACGTCTCCGACCACCAGAAATCGCCCAAAACCCCATTTTCATTCAAAGTCGAATTGCACTTAAACCCTTTATCTAAAAATATAATTTTTACTTTAAAAATCATATTTTAGGATAAGAGTTCAGTTGTAACCCTGAATTCAAGAATTAAGAAGTTCGAAATTCGACAAATTTAAAGTCTCGGTCTGTTCTTTTGTTGGCTGATAGGTATGTATTACTTCGGCTGAGATGATATTTAAAACAATTTGAATTGACAAAATGTTGCTACCAAGATGTTGGCATTAAATGCTAATGTACTACATGTCTTCATACTTATATCTGTTTGCACTTTAATAATATTTTGCTTACACTTGTTGACCATGCAGTTTTGTTTGGTGACTGCAAAACTTATCTTTGGTGGCTGATGATATTGTTTTAGTGGCTGAGGATATTTATATAAATTTTCTTTGTCTTGTTTTATAAGCATTTGCTTATTCCTTTTATTTGTTTGTACAAAGATACTTAGATTTTTTTTCTTTTGTTTGTTCATACTTATGTATATTATTGTCTTCTTTTATAAGCTAATTTACATATATTTTTGTTTTCTTTTACAAGTGTTCATATGTGAATGTATTTTATTTCTATGCGTTTACTTTATGTTTACACCCTTACCCTATTAGTACATAAATATTTTCATTTGCTTTGCCTTAATATACTGTCATATGAACACATTTCTATTTTTATATGTTGTTTGAATTTTAACAATTTTGTTTAATGTGTATATTTAATGTTTTATAGTTTACATAACCAAACTCTTAAGATATTTTTTTACTTATATACTTATCGTCTTATCTTACATTTTCATTCATTCATTATTTAGATATTAAATTCTAAAAGAAATCGTTTTTAAAACTTAATAAAATAAACACATATCTTTTTATATGAATTTTAAGAAATTCAAAGTAATTTACCAATAAATTTCACAAATTTTATTCGAATTAAATTAATTACTTATTAAAAATAAATCAAAATCCGGGTTCGTTACAGATTCCCCTCCTTAAGAAATTTCGTCCCCGAAATTTGCAGGCACAAAAACAACAAAGATACGTACACAAAGATAGAGACATAGTTTTCCAGGTCAAAATGGATATCTATCCTGTATTTGGCTCACCAAATTAGAATATCAACAATATGAGAACAAACTCATTCAATACTACATAGGATACTCGGGTCACCAGATCTATGAAATATGCAAGGCACTTGTTAGTCCAAAGGAATAACTAACCGTTCGTAGAATATATTTGGACCCAAAAATAGACAGATATATGGATACAATTTCAAAACTTTTAGTTTAGAACTGAAGTATACCTATTAACCATAGCAATCAAAGTAACCAATTCATCCAAACAAACAATTATGGCCTATTTGGAGTTTATGTCCCATGCAAATATATCAAATCTTCTTCCTGGATCTATCAGGAACCGTCGAAGAATTGAAAAGAGATACTGAACAAAAGAGATCGACAAATGCATTCAACCTTCTGCAATTTCTCAAACACAAGATATGGATTCCAAACTTAGGTCGGAATACTCAAAGTATATACCAATTTGTCCCTCTTCGGACTTCGATCAACCCAAGAAATTACAATAGAATTTCAAATTTGATTTTAAACGAAATCGTTTTATCGATTCAATTCAAATTTAGCTTTGTATTCTATTAACCAATTTACTCAATTTAAAATTTCCAATTTATTCAAAATTTTCAATTTTAAATTTATTCATTTTTATTAAAGTTTAAATCGAAAACTGATTAGAAACCGATGAAGATACATAGTAAAAAATTTCTACAACGATTCGTAGGACCACTATCACATTGAAACTTCTTCTTGTAGCTGCTACGAAGCAAATCAAAGAATTTTGGAATCGAATCAAAGGAGATTGAGAAGAAAATTGTGTCCACCGTTGCAGGATATTGACCATTTATAGACGTATTCCCTCATCCCCTATCTCGTCCTCTTCTCGCACTCATACTTACTATCAGTGGCTAGCAAGAGAATTTACTGAGGCATTTGAACGGATATCTTAGGGATACACTCATTCTAGGGTATACTTCACCCTATCTCTAATGAGCTACTTAAAGTGTTATACTCCTGAGCTAAGTTAACCTTAGCTCTGATACCAAATGTAGCGATCCTGACTCGACCTTCGAAAATCGGCACCGAATACGACACCCATATTCAGATGTCGCAGATGCAAACGTCGGACCTGGTGCGCCGGAGCTTATAACACCATTAAGTGCAAACGCAGCGGAAGAAAAAGAATAATACATTGATATACAACATTGATACAGTGACAGATACAACATCTGATAAAATATGATGCAACTGAATGATACAATAGATATCAATACTATCAGAGATACAAGACACGGCGGAAAGAAAGTAGATGACACCTACAGCGAAAATAATAACTCCGAAAGAATGCATCCCCAAATCCAATGCTCCAATCCAAAGCTAGCTCGAACCAACATCACGTGACACCTAGATAAGCAGGTATTGTCCAAATCCAAAGATTGGACTAACTCCAGATAATCTACTAAACCTGACTATATGAAAATCCAACTCTAGACTGCCCGTGTGGAAAATTGTGGGCACCCAGAGTTAGGATGGGAACAATAAACTCCGAGTCAGTCATGGGGCTGATGTGAGTAACAAAAATAGTTTATCCTCTAAAAGCAAACAATAAAGAATTTAAAATAAATCCGCAATGCTTTTTATAAAATGAAACTACCATAAGGCCTCCCGCCACACACACCATGCAAACGCAGAATTGGAGGAGATTTCTCCTTATGATAGTCAAATATGCTTGATACGTGAATATTTCTTGATATTATTATTATGGGTGCACAGTGGAAAACATTTTGAAAGTATAATATAAATCTTAGCCAGCATAGGTACCATTATAGTATGCCTACTATAGCTACCATATTAAATGGCAGGTTCTACAACTAAAACCGTACAAGGCTCGTATTATTTCTTTGGATTTCCAATAAATGGTCAGGCTAACGAACTTCCTACTGCCACATGGGATCGCCTCTGGTGGGATGACCCGAGAACCTAACCGGATCTCTGCCAACACAAGGCCGGGTTACCTCCGTGACTAGGTAACTACAACACGAGCATGCCACTCCCCGGTCCTTTGGTACCTTTATCTGAGGCGCCTCTAAACCACAAAGCAACAACCACACAGAAAATGAGATTGAAGCCCACCACATAGGTAAATATCTGGGCTCCATACCATGATATCACCCTTTACCAGAAGGGAATGACATACCCTAAAGGGCGCGACCCTCATAACCTTGCCGCATCTTTCCTATTTCGACCATTTTCGGGTTGTGAGGTCCTGATGCAGTCTCGTCCACAAAGCTACGCTTTACACTAAAGCCATGCTTTGATCACAAATGATCAACAAATGATCATTAACAAACAGCAGCACTCAGCATGTCACGCTACCAAATTGGGAATATATCACTGATAACCTTCAGCTACATAACCTTTTAGCTCGTACGTCTCAGAGAAGGGTGTTAAGCTAAGAGAATAAATCCTCCGCCACCAAAAGATATGTATTTGAAAGAAATCTGTTTTATATCTCAAAGTGTAGTGTCAGACATACAAGTCTGTCCCGGGTTCGAACAGAACCGAAGGCACTTCCGAAGAAGCCCTTGCAAATTCGGGTATTCACAATCCCGATCGGACTTCCCATCACTTAGGAAATCTCTATACCATAGCTACTCGGTGCAAAGCCAATCGATAGGTCATCCTATCCGTCTTGCAAATACCCGATCTTCACCACCGGTCTTCAAATGCTATCCATAATGTCGAATCACATATTCGAAATGGGTTATACGACACAACGGTTGTAACAACCTGTAAATTTCGATGATTTAATTTGGTTTAATTATAAGATTTTTGTAATTAAATGTAGAAAGAAATGAAAATCTTATAATTGATAATGAAGTGAATGTTGGAATTAAAAGAGCAATTGTAATAAAAAAATTGACAATAACATAAAACAAAAAGGAAGAAAGGAAACGGCAATTAGTTGAAATAACGTAGCTTGTTATACTTGGTTAAAGTCCAAGATAAGAAAGCAAATGGAAAGATTGTATTAACTAATGCAATGATGAAATTAGTGATAATTTAATGAATTTAATGTTATAATAATTGATGAAGTAATACGCAATTAATGGGAAACGTATACAATTAATGTAGGTAAGAAATTTTAATGAATGTTGTTTCGATAATAAACGTTACTTGGTGATTTTTAATATAGTAACGGAAGGGTGTATGTAAAGTAATTTCTGAATATATATTTGGCGATTAAATCAAATCAATCTATAGAAATAAATTTTAAATTAATTGGAAGGAAACATGTAATAATTGCATTTATTTGTAAGTGGATGAAATTTATTTCTATGTTAATTGAATATTGGAATAAGATGATAATTGTTAATGTAATAAGAAGTAGGCCAATAATAATTCTTCCCATAAATTGATAATCGATCCAATAATGAAACACTATCCATAATAAGGCAATTAGATTTATGGTAGAAATTTTTATAATAAATTAAATGGGAGTAAATTAGAACTAATAAACCTTAATGTGTATTAATGAAATTGTGGAAATAGTGCAAAACTTAAATCATTTACCCATTCATTAATGCATTGAATTAGGTCTCAATCAAATAGCAACATTTGGTTGATTAATAATAGCTTTTAAGTGAAAATAAAACGTTAATGATAACAAGTATTTTAAGATTAACCATCTATTTAGTATATTAAATTTTAACCGATAATTAATTGCAATAAATAAAAATAATTATTACATTTACGTTAATTGAAGTAACATTTGAAATTTTGTCAATTCCATTTATAATATAACTATTGGTTGATGTAGCACTGCAAATCATGATTGATTAATTTAAACTGAATGTAAATTTTTGTGATTGGGTTTATTTCAAATAAATGAAATTCAATATTTAGATATTATGAAAATATAAATTTAGATGAAATTTGGAGATATTTACGAAATAGAGTATGAATTCAAATGGTAGTCTCATCTATTGGATGCTAATAGATTGAATAATTAAATGAAAGTCAATTAAAAGGAATTTTGCAAATTTAATTTATAATTTGCCAATATAATGAAATTAAAATTTACCGCTGAAATGAATAAATTTGTTAACTCTAAATTTACACCTAGATTTGATTTAAATTAATGTGAAGGATTAAGAAAGTAAAAGTGATAAAGATTGTCAATTTCAGAATTTAAATAGGAAATTTGATTTAATTAATTTATTTTAAATTTATTTAATTAATATAAAAATAGCCATTTTGGCCACTGACTCGGATTTCGACGAAACCAGTTTCATCGGATCCATAACGGTGAATTATAATAGTGTTTCAAGTCTCATAGCGATCGGACTTGTCGTTTGATCGTACGGACTCGAAACGCCTTGAAATTTATGCAATTGAAATCAATTGAAATCAATTTGGAAAATCTGAATTTAGCATAACTTCTCCATATGATGAAATTTGGACGTGAAACATTTTCCATTGCATTTAGAATATTTTAAAACATCTATTATGATATATGGGTTGACCCAATTTCGTTCCGAGGTCAGAACGGGCTTTTTGGGCCACGTTAGCGTTAGCGCGTATATCTATCAACCCGATCCACATATTTTATTTCAATTTGCCTATAAATATCCTGCTATAAACCCTAGCCTCCCTAATTCTCATTTATCTGTACGTATATCTTCTTCTCAACACCTCCTTTCTAATGGCTGCAAACCCTAGATTCAGTTACAATTCAAAATCAAAGTCAAAAATTCAAAGTTCTCAGAAAAATTTGAAAAAATTATATGTTGAAGCTATCGACTAGAGTAATTCACTGGTGATGTTTTTTTATTGATTCAGTTTGTCGTTTGACCGATAAAAATCAGAGAAGTTTTGACCGTTCATCATCGTCGAAGTCAAAGTCGTCGGATCGGCGAACGCTTTCTGGGTTTTGGAGAGGAAGCCGAGGGGATCTCATCTATATGGTTGTTGTGTTGATTTGACGGTTAGATCGTCGTAAAATCTTCGATTAGGGTTTTATAAAGGACGGCGGCCGTGTTGTTTCCAGTGTCGATTCGAGCGTTGTGGGTTGGGGGTAGGGTCGCGATCCTAGGACGAAGGCGTGGCAGCTATCGGCGACGTACTCGAAGTAGGAGGCGGCGCATTCATTTGATGTAGGGTTTTGCGTGTTCGTGCGTATATGGGCGTGCTGGGAAGAAGAATGCATGAGAGATGAGGAGGTTACTGTTGGGGTGACGTGGACATGAATATCAAATTAATTTAAACGAATATTATCAAGTTAATTTAATTAAAAGAATATCCTGTTATTGAAGTTTAAGGGTTTTACCTGAATAATTTTGTTTAGTAAGTGAATAATTCAAATTTAAATAATCGGAATTGGATTTGATATATATTAAATTATCAAAGAATCTATTTTGAAATAGTGGAATATTCAAAGATTGAAATATATGAACTATAAAGTTTTGAAATATAGAATATTTAAGCTTTGAAATATATGGGAATTAAATTGGTTTATTTGGAGGTTCAAATTGATATTGGGAATTCATTGTGAAATTTAAAGAAGCTATTTATTTTATAAAATAATATAGTATTTGAACCATTGAGTATTAAAAGTTATGTTTCAAAGCTATGGTTTCAAGGTATATATATTTGGAAATATTATGATTTTGGGAAAGGGATATTTATAAAATAAAAATGATATCATATTGATTTGGGGTTTTAAAAATATAAATGATATCGTACTTATATGGTCTCAAAGAGATATATATTCTGGTTTAAAGTTTAAACTATTTTGAAATAACCGCGGTGTTATAATAACGTTTGGTTGTTAAAGAGACCGGGATTGGAAATTGTCATACGTAACGACCCATAAAATTTTAATATTTTTTTTATAAATTAATAGGTAGAGAATAAATAGTATAAATAAATAGGAAGAGAATAAATAAGTAACTTATAAATAAATAGGTAGAGAATAAATAAGTAACGTATAAATTTAGATACGTTACTTTTTGTATAAATTTAGCGTATCTTGTACTAACTATATGGAAAAAAAAATATAAGAACAACTCATATATATTGCCCACGATAAGCATATCTCTCCTTTTCTTTTCATTCTCTGGAAAAAACTATTCCCCTCATTCCTCTTTGCTCCACGCGTTCACCGCATTCTCGATTACCCACAACCGTTTCCTCTCTTCTTTCATTCTTTATATGTAAGTATTTCTTTATATATTATATCTATTTCTTATACTTGCAGCTTTATATATATTCAAGCATACGAAAGGTTTGTTAAAACATAGATTTATATGAATATTTTATTTTATACAAGATTTCAAGTATCCCGGTGAGTTGGTTTTAGAGCGTATATATATAACCTGCTTGGTTATTTTAAGTTTTTATTTATAAGTTTGAAATAGATCTTCATAACACATATTTATTTTTCGATATGTATATATGATTTCTGCATATTTGGATAAGTTTATGTTGTACAAATTATTATATATATTAGTTGTTTGTGTTAGGTATATGCAGGCTATATGGTTTCTGCATATAAAATATATAGCTTTTATAGTATTATTATATATTTTGGCAGAGTATATATTTATACAAAATATATTTTGTTAACAGCTTGGTATGTTATATTTATAAAATATGTTATAAAAAAAGGATTTTTGGTATAAATGATTTATATCAGTTTTCCAATGTAAATGTTAGTAATATATGAGTTTGACAGTGTATATATAGTAGAAATGACATTTTGTGTACATATAAAGTTTACATAAGTTTGATATGTTATTCTTCAATATGTCTATTTACATAAATCGGTTTTTTTTTATATATATGTATTATTATTATATGATATGTATAGTAAGACTAAGTTAATTTTTAATATGTACTGTGTACATAATTTATTGCTGTTTAAGTATATAATGTATTTTGATTTTTTTTTTTAAATGGCCGCAGCCTATATTAGCTTACATATTTTAACTTGCATAGGTTTTATTTAGTATATAAAGTAAGTTATTTATATACTCTAAGGTTTATATAAAATTTTATGATATATGTTAATACGAGTTATTATATATGTAAAGTTTATATTATATGAGTTTAAGATGGCTGTATTTTGAACATCTGGTGCATCACATAAATATATTATATCCAGGCTGCTTTGTTTTGTCATTCTATATTTTACTATTTTAAGATGAGAGTATATCATATATTTGTTATACAACTGGTTGTATAGGATGTTGTGAGTCAGTAGTTAGTTTTATTTACGTTTTGAAATTTTTTAAGCACGTATGAATATATATGTATATTTATAACTATAATATGTTTCTGGTTATATAAGAGTTAGTTCGGTTTATACATGATCAGTCTGTGTTTATGCCCATATTTTAGAAACAATAGTCAACTTTTGTTCTTTTTGGTTGATATAGGTTATGTACAGTATTATATTTATACTATTTTGGATTTAAGATGATTATATAAATACTCTACTTTATAAATTATTTTAATACACATATATGATTTGGAAATTTATATAGGTTGAATATAATATGTTATTGAATGTAAAAATATGGATGGATTCAAATTATATATATATATAACATTTAATATATATAGAAATAGTTATATATAAAACAAGTTTTCTTTCATATTTAAACATTTATTTTATCTGTTTGAGAATATATATATATATATACTAGTTATATAAGTTTGGTATAAAGGTGTTAGTATATATATTTCTTTTAAGTGTATGTTGATTTTAAAAAATGTAAGCTTGATTTATTTATTTATTTATATGTTTGAAAAACATGTAAATTAAATTTTTGATGTTTGAACTTAGAATATAAATTTCATATGTGTATAAATATTTATATGTGGTTATAAAAGTTCGTTTATACCATTTATCTTCATCGTTCCAGTTCTGATCTGATCCGTTTCATCAATTCGAGCCAACCAGCTTTGATCGTTGAATTCGTGCCGATTTTGCTTTGCTTGGATTTGAAATTTAATTTCAGTGTCTGTATCAGTGTGCGTATCCGTGTCTCCTTCTATATTCACTAGCCTCGAAAGGTGAGCAATCACTCACGGTTAACATTTTTTTATTCATTAAATTTGATTTCAATTGAAACGACAATTGAAATATGCTGCTGTAGTTATTTAAATTTGTTATATATGCTATTATCTGTAACTGTTCACCTGCGGGATATGACACCATATCCTATTGTTTATATTATATTGTTATTGATGATATATGCTTGTTATTTTATTGTATTTTCTGTTATCACTCTGCAAGTTCCCTATAGTTTAGAAATCACTATGGGTTGAAATGATACATACCTGAACAGACTTTAGAATAGGAGAAAATTGTTATGGGTTGAAATGATAAACCCAAGCGATTTTCATTTAATTGATTTTGGGATTACGGGTTGAAATGATATCTACCCATATATATCTAGTATACGGATTGAAATGATAGATATCCGTAGCACTTGACTATATGATAGGAAATATTATACAGACACCGTTGGTCCATATAAATATTTTGAAAATACTTTCTATAATTTTGGAAAGAAATATATGGTTTGATAAATTTGATTCTTAAGATATTATATAAATGAAAATTGTATATATAGATTTAGTAGTAATATTTGATTTAAATTAGATTGATTTAATACATATAATATGGTTAAGTATTTATGTAAATCTATATTTCAAATAGATTCTCTTGTAATAAATTGAATAATTAAGATTGGGAGATAAATTTGGGTTTATAAAAATGGTATTTAAATAAGGATTTATTTAATTAAATCGATTTGAAATTTTTGAATGGGAAATTTAAAGGGTATGATTTTATAACTGGATTTTTGATTTAAGTGATTTAATGAATATTTCACGTTTAAATAAATTGAAGAAAATATTGAGTAAAATGTAATTTAAGGTTACTTAAATGATATTGAATCTAATAAGGGAGTATTTCAAGACTAAATAATAATTAGGTTAAATCGATATCTTTATGAAACTGTTATATAGAACATTTAAATATTAAAGCCTTGAACTATATTGGAATTTAAATGGTTTATGTTGAGATTCCAATCTGTATTTGAAATCAACGTAGTTGAATTTGTTATTTAGCAACGAAATTGAATTAAAATGAAAATTTAGGTTGAACTAAATTTGAATTTATTATTTAGAAAACTAAATTGAATGAAAATTTAGATGAAACGTTGAATACTTAAAGTTTTGAAATATATGGAAATATAAAGGGGTATTTGTAATTATAAATCCGAATTTGAGATCGATAAAATTTAAGTTGTTATTTTAGAAATTGAGTTGAATTTAAATTGATAAATTGAGATTGAATTTAATTTGAATGGGAAGGTCAGGTTGATGTTGGAACGATTTGTTAAGTTGAGGAAATTGAAAATGTCAGGACCCGATTCTTCGTCTTCCGAAAATTCAACATCGATACTCACTTTATCGACTGCCGAGTAATCGAACGACGAAAAACCGAACACTGAGGGTTTTAAGAAAGAAGAAAAGAAGAAAAGAGGAAGGAAAAGATAGAGGAAAGAGAATAGAAAATAGAACGGAACAGAAAACAACAGAACAACATCAGAATCTCACAATTCGCAGCGGAACAACATATAATAATAAATGAATAATCTTTAAACAAAGAACTATATCAGTTATTACATTACATCACATTTCATTACATCATATCATCATTACATCAAAGTGTACAACAACAACAAACAACATCAAACAGCGGAAAAGAAATACTATATAAGTAATACGCCATGCCATCCAGCTTTCCTCCAGCAACTCCTGAATATCCTGATAAACCTAACTCTTGACTACCCGTGTGGAAATTTGTGGGCACCCAGAGTTTAGGAAGGAAAACAATAAACTCCGAGTCAGTCATGTGACTGGTGTGAGAACTCAAAACAGTTTATTTATCTTTAAAATCAAAATAGAGGGATATTTTTAAAGTCAATTCGCAATGCTTTTAAAAATGAGACTACCATAAGACCTCCTGCCACACACACAATGCAAACGCAGACTTGGAGGAGATTTCTCCTTATGATAGTCAAAGATGCTTGATACGCATTTAAAAAGAACATTTCATATTATTATTAGTGCATAGTGTAGGAAAAAATTCATTTCGAAAGTAGAATATAAATCTTAGCCAGCATAGGTACCATTATAGTATGCTTACTATAGCTACCATATCAAATGGCAGGTTCTACAACTAAAACCGTACAAGTCACGTATTGTTTCTTTGGATTTCCAACGAATGATCAGGCCAAGGAACTTCCCATTGCCACATGAGAATGCCTCTGGATGGACATCCCCGAGAACCAAACCGGATCTCTACCAACACAAGGCCGGGTTACCCCTAACTGAGTAACAACTGACCGAATATGCCATCCCCCGGTCCTTTGGGACCTTTCACCGAGCGCTCGCAATCAATTCACACAATCATAAAGTGTTTTCAACATGAGTAAGTATCTGGGCTCCATACCATGATACCACCCTTTTCCAGAAGGAAATGCACACATCCAAAAGGGCGCTACCCCTCATAACCTTGCCGCATCTTTCCTGTTTTGACCATTCACGGGGTGTGAGGCTCGACGAAGTCACGTCCACAAAAATAAACTTTATACAAAAGCTATGCTTTGGGTCAACAAATGATCATAGAAATGATCACCAGGATAGACGATCAAATAAACGATCCTATCACAAATAATCAACACAATGATCATTTACAGCAACACTCAGCATGTCACATTACCAAATTGGGAATATATCGCTGATAACCTTCAACTACATAACCTCTGAGCTCGTACATCTCAGAGAAGGGTGTTAAGCTAAAAGAATAAATTCTCCGCCACCAACAGAAATATATTTGAAAGAAATCAGCTTTATATCTCAACTTGTAATGTCAGACATACAATCCATACAAGTCTGTTCCAGGCTCGAACAAAACCGAAGGCACTTACAAAGAAGTCCTAGCAATCCGGATATTCACAATCCTGATCGGATTTCCCATCACTTAGGGAGTCTCTATACCGTTGCAACTCAGTGCAGAGACAATCGACATGTCATCCTATCGCTTTCGCAAATACCGGGTCTTCAACACCGATCTTCAAATGCAATTCATAATGACGTATCACATATTCGGAATGGGTTATACGACCCCATGGTCCTTTCCCCGTTAACCCGAATAGTGAGCGCTTATTCAAAAATAAGAGTGGCATTCAAATTCAAACAAATCACATCAAATACCCATTCAAAGGGAAATACTGATAGTCGGTTATTGAACTATCAATAGATATGCCAACATCACCAGATTCCAAATAATTTTCCAAATTATTTATTTTCCAAAAATATCTTTACAAGATATATTATTTTCAATACTTCAAAAATAAATCAATATTTATTTTTAAACAAATTCCCCTTTCTTTTATAAATTCCATAGTGAATTTATATTTCAAAATATCTATGAATATACGATTTCAATTATTCATTTCAATTTATCTTCAAAAAGATAAATTCTCAAAGTATTCACTTTATATTGGAAAACATTTCCATACTTATTTAATAAGTAATTCACAAATTTTATTTATTTTCAACACTTAGAAAATATTCAATATACTTAAATCGAGATTAAGTATATATTTCATTCTTTAAGGAAATCATTCTCATAAACATATTTATTTGGGCCAAAACGAATGTTACGTAAAACATCGTTACAACAACCCAAAATCACTAGTATAGGGATTCGAAATTTAAATAGATATATAAATCCCAATACTATACAAAACATTTCCTTTCGGAAATCATTTACTATAACAACAGTGTTATAGTCCACTATTTCCTTTTATTTCTCGAAAACGTCTATTTCAACAATGAATGTTGAAATCTATGGTTTCGAATCTTAACATATTTAAAACATCGTTAGATCGTTTTAATTCAATTTAAACATCTCATTCAAAACAATTTTCTTGAACATATTATTCACTATTTAAAAACGTGAATAAACTACGTTAACAATTTTCATCCCTTTTATACATTTTATTTTAAAGGATTATTCACAGTCAAAAACGTGAATATAATTCCATAAATAAGTTATAACAATTTACTTATCAAAATAAGTCTTTGCGAATTTATAGAACAACGTTTATAAATTCCATTTCTATTTATCTTATAAAAACTTCTTTTATAAATCTCCTTTATTACCCTATCTCAATTCATATCTCAATGATATACTAGAAATTCATATTATAAGTCAAATACTTATAATTTATTTGTTTGAAAAATCGTTCCTTTGAACTTCATAATTATAAATCTTATAAGTTATAAGATTCAATGATTTATTCAAAACTATTCTTTTAATAACTTTATAAAATTTATAAATCTTACTATTTATAAATTTCATTTATAACTTCACCATTTTTAATTTTATAAATTCCATTCATTTACAAAAATTCATTTTTCACTTCATTCAAACACTTATAAAAACTTATTTTATAATGTCTATATTTCAATTTATAAATATCCATTTATAAATCTCTTAATATAAATCAATTTATATTATTCTTTAAAACGTCTTTAATCTCCTTTATTATTTCACCATTTTGATTCATAAAATAATTAAATTTTATAAATCCTATATTTAAACTTTTCACAATAAATTCTAAAACCCCAATTTAACTATTTTATAAAACCATTAACTTCTTATTTCAAAAATCAATCTTTAATCGTATTTCTCAAAATCATAATTTTTATAACTTTAAAAATTATAACGTTTATCTATTTAAAATGGATCAATTCCAAAAATATTTTATAAACGTATACTTTCAAAAATCACTTTAAAATCATTTTAAAATCCCAAAATTTGGCTCAATGATGCTACATATCAAATAGTCAATCACGACTACAACGATATCATATATCGATATGATAATCCATCAAATATCAAAATATCTGAAATCAAATAAAAACTGTTGAGGAATCCAGTTGGATCCCTCCAACCTGTTTTCCTGCATCCAAAGACATTAGCACAATACCAATTCCGATCCAGTACGAAATTATCGCGGTATATGGGATTTAAAATATTATCCGCTTAATAGACGGCGCAATAGGGTCTCATCCGCTAAACAAATGTGGGAAATCAATAACTCCAATATATACATATGCCAATATATATATATTGCTATTATTTATAATACCAATTTCACTGTTTATGAAATATTCGCGGTATATGTTTTTAATACATAACATCCGCTTACTAACGGCGCATAATGTCTATTTTAACAATCAATAGATAACAATCATCATTCAAACATGCATTCAAATATTTTAAATCTAATTATTTAAAATAAAATCGAAACTGATTCGATTGAGTGAGAAGTTCTCACCTTGATTTCAAATTCCGGTTTAGCGATTTATTTCGAATAAAATTAAACGGACATTTAATTTTACCCAAAATTGTCACTAACTCCAAACGACTCCAATCCTATTCCATCGCGTAGTGCTCGTCCATACGATTCCAACGCAACTGGTTTCGCGCGTTTTCGACCTCGTATGAAAAAGATATTGATTTTACAAGTTTACACGATTTAAACTATATAATTTACAACATTTTATAATATTTTTTAAACCACAACTCATCTCAGCCCTTAGATCCTTGCTCCATTGAATCCAGGCCATCCCCTCTTCATCTTCCACTCACGTTCCCTTCTCCAGTAAATGGCCGTGTACATGAACCCATCACTTTGATATTAGGGTTTAATCTTGCCACCAACATGCTTGCTTATAATTCGATCAGGAAGTTCCATTGCGTAGCCCTCACCCACGTGCACCTCCGCCCCCACTATGGTCAAGCTCGGCCACCATATGCACATCAATTTGCGTGCGCAAGCTGTCACGGTCGGCCTCCCCTAGCTCCTTCCACGCGACACCATATTCGATCATAGTCGTATAGAATTAAAGCCCTTGATACGCTCTACGATCTTCTAGTTGAAAGTTTCACCTAATTACTCACGGATTGGAAGAGATTAAGGGTTGAAAATTGGAGCTTTCTGGCCATTGATAGTGGGGGTGGCGGCTGCAGTTTACAATTGGTTTTATTTTTTTTTTAATTTAGAGAGAGGTAGGGGTCTATTTATAGGGAACCGACGAAACACTATTCATTCCGGAAATTCCGAACTCCGATTTACGCGCCGAAACTGACGTTCCTAGGGTTTATCCCACGTTCCGGACACAATGAAACAGGTTTCGGAAGCTAATTCAGACATCTGTGCAAGTTATGGCAACAAACGTTCAATTTAAATTAAACCGATTTAAGCGATTCTCTAGGCGTTTTAATTTGTACCGGACAAACGGTAAATCCAATTGACTTGAAATTTGAAACCTTATAATAATATCACATTACGGATCCGATGAAACTGGTTTCGTCGAAATCCGAGACTTTTTGAAAAATAGCTATTTTAACTCGCCAAATTAAAATTAAAAATAATTCGATGCGTTTCGAGCTGCCACGATCAAACGATAACTCCGATTGACACGAAAATTGAAATCCGGTAATAACTAACTATTACAGATCCAATGGAACTAGTTTCGTTCAATTCTGAGACTGTTCAAAAATTGACTATTTTCACTAGTCGATGTAAATATTAAAATATTCAATTTTCAGAAATTAACTTTTAATTCGATTTTAAAAGTTCTAAAATATCTTTCTAACTCCAATATGATAAAATAAAATTTTACAAATCATTTTCAATCATATTTAACCCAATTTTCAATTATTTCCATAATTTCACATATTAAATTATTGATTTAATTATTCAATTAAATCCAATTAGTCAAAATAAAATCTATTTGACTTATAAATTCACTTATTAATACTTAAAATTAATTAAATATTAAATTTTTAATTAAATAAAATTTTGGGTCATTACAATCTTCCCCCCTTAAAAGAATTTCGTCCTCGAAATTATTAAGTAAGAAAAGTTACAGAATCTATTAATTTTCCCAAAATTCATAGTTAAACTTCTTATAATACTTACTAAGTTTTCTAAATCATACTTAGTTATCTTTTCAAAAACAACTACTATTGTTTAACTTTCAATTCCAAAATCAAAGTTAAAGTTTTCAAAATTTTCCCAAATTTCTCAAATTTTTTTCTAACGCCTTAAATTTTCGGAAAAATTCGCCATAATCTCCTTTGCGCGGCTCGATCCGAAAAAAAAATGACAGTATATATATCACAAATATACATCTCATCAAGTAATGAGGCATCCCGAAGGGAAAAAAGTATAAAAGTACGATATTTAATCCGAGATATGTACCTTATATTTTATTAGCGAGCATATACGGCTAATATAGCGCGAAAGCGAGCTCCAAATGCGAAGCAAACGCGATCCGCACCTACTAATCACTCAACAAACAACATGAGAACATGCATGTAGATAATAGTATCGATATACATCATATAGCAACATAATAACTATATATGTTAACATAGCAAATGCAACTAAAGCAACAAATGCAAACATCAATCAACTATCATTCATAACCAATAAATATTCATTTATATTCTCATTAATATTCCATGAATTGGTTTTCAATTTAATCATATTTGAGTCATTAACAGTGGATGTTTGCTAACATTCATTTTCAATTAGTTTATATTCACTAATTCATATTCAAGTTGGTTCACTTCCAAATCAAATTCAATTCTATTTAAGATTTACTTAACTTCCAATTGAATTCCAATTACTTTAGCTTCCAATTTCATTAACACTTAATGAATTATATACAATCAATCAACTAACAACCATATAACAACCAATGTATATTAATTGCAACCAAATTCCTTTGCTTACAATTGGTTTAATTAAATTGATTTTCTTTCAATTTATTCAACTTCCAATTACATTAGATTTTAATGAATTAACACTTACATTCATTATTTCATATCAACTTAATTCGCATTTAATTGATTAATATTCAATCTATTTATTCAGTTCAATTTCAAAAGTTGAATTTTCATTTACATAACTTAAGTTCACATTTATCACTCCACTTTATTAATTTACTTTGATACTAATATCAACTTCATTCCATATCACTTAAGTTATATTTCATTTTTATTTACAACTCATATTCATAAATATATTCATATAGTTTCACTTCTCATATATATAAGTTTATTTCACAATTGTAAATTGCTTTAATTATAATTCAATTCTTACTATTCTTTTGCTTATACAATTATCCTTTTATTTAGGTTATTCAATCATCTTAACAATCAACTTATATACACTTTAATAATTCTGAAAAATTATTTCATTTACCCAATTTAAAACAATACTGTGTCGAATTGTTCTATTTAAGTGTTTAGAAACCCCTTTGGCATAGTTGTCGAGACCACGCTGACGAAGGTTCATATGCCACTCAACAAATCAATCATCACAATATAAAACAATTTTATATTCACTAACAAATACGCTCTCATATCTATTATTACACTCAACTCATTCTAGAGTACTACTGACTCTATCTCTAATGAGTACTACCCAACAGAACCAAGGTTGTCGCTTAACCATATGCTCTGATACCACATTGTCAGGACCCGATTCTTCGTCTTCCGAAAATTCAACATCGATACTCACTTTATCGACTGCCGAGTAATCGAACGACGGAAAACCGAACACTGAAGGTTTTAAGAAAGAAGAAAAGAAGAAAAGAGGAAGGAAAAGATAGAGGAAAGAGAATAGAAAATAGAACGGAACAGAAAACAACAGAACAACATCAGAATCTCACAATTCGCAGCGGAACAACATATAATAATAAATGAATAATCTTTAAACAAAGAACTATATCAGTTATTACATTACATCACATTTCATTACATCATATCATCATTACATCAGAGTGTACAACAACAACAAACAACATCAAACAGCGGAAAAGAAATACTATATAAGTAATACGCCATGCCATCCAGCTTTCCTCCAGCAACTCCTGAATATCCTGATAAACCTAACTCTTGACTACCCGTGTGGAAATTTGTGGGCACCCAGAGTTTAGGAAGAAAAACAATAAACTCCGAGTCAGTCATGTGACTGGTGTGAGAACTCAAAACAGTTTATTTATCTTTAAAATCAAAATAGAGGGATATTTTTAAAGTCAATTCGCAATGCTTTTAAAAATGAGACTACCATAAGACCTCCTGCCACACACACAATGCAAACGCAGACTTGGAGGAGATTTCTCCTTATGATAGTCAAAGATGCTTGATACGCATTTAAAAAGAACATTTCATATTATTATTAGTGCATAGTGTAGGAAAAAATTCATTTCGAAAGTAGAATATAAATCTTAGCCAGCATAGGTACCATTATAGTATGCTTACTATAGCTACCATATCAAATGGCAGGTTCTACAACTAAAACCGTACAAGTCACGTATTGTTTCTTTGGATTTCCAACGAATGATCAGGCCAAGGAACTTCCCATTGCCACATGAGAATGCCTCTGGATGGACATCCCCGAGAACCAAACCGGATCTCTACCAACACAAGGCCGGGTTACCCCTAACTGAGTAACAACTGACCGAATATGCCATCCCCCGGTCCTTTGGGACCTTTCACCGAGCGCTCGCAATCAATTCACACAATCATAAAGTGTTTTCAACATGAGTAAGTATCTGGGCTCCATACCATGATACCACCCTTTTCCAGAAGGAAATGCACACATCCTAAAGGGCGCTACCCCTCATAACCTTGCCGCATCTTTCCTGTTTTGACCATTCACGGGGTGTGAGGCTCGACGAAGTCACGTCCACAAAAACATACTTTATACAAAAACTATGCTTTGGGTCAACAAATGATCATAGAAATGATCACCAGGATAGACGATCAAATAAACGATCCTATCACAAATAATCAACACAATGATCATTTACAGCAACACTCAGCATGTCACATTACCAAATTGGGAATATATCGCTGATAACCTTCAATTACATAACCTCTAAGCTCGTACATCTCAGAGAAGGGTGTTAAGCTAAAAGAATAAATTCTCCGCCACCAACAGAAATATATTTGAAAGAAATCGGCTTTATATCTCAACTTGTAATGTCAGACATACAATCCATACAAGTCTGTTCCGGGCTCGAACAAAACCGAAGGCACTTACAAAGAAGTCCTTGCAATCCGGATATTCACAATCCTGATCGGATTTCCCATCACTTAGGGAGTCTCTATACCGTTGCAACTCAGTGCAGAGACAATCGACAGGTCATCCTATCGCTTTCGCAAATACCGGGTCTTCAACACCGATCTTCAAATGCAATTCATAACGACGTATCACATATTCGGAATGGGTTATACGACCCCATGGTCCTTTCCCGGTTAACCCGAATAGTGAGCGCTTATTCAAAAATAAGAGTGGCATTCAAATTCAAACAAATCACATCAAATACCCATTCAAAGGGAAATATTGATAGTCGGTTATTGAACTATCAATAGATATGCCAACATCACCAGATTCCAAATAATTTTCCAAATTATTTATTTTCCAAAAATATCTTTACAAGATATATTATTTTCAATACATCAAAAATAAATCAATATTTATTTTTAAACAAATTCCCCTTTCTTTTATAAATTCCATAGTGAATTTATATTTCAAAATATCTATGAATATACGATTTCAATTATTCATTTCAATTTATCTTCAAAAAGATAAATTCTCAAAGTATTCACTTTATATTGGAAAACATTTCCATACTTATTTAATAAGTAATTCACAAATTTTATTTATTTTCAACACTTAGAAAATATTCAATATACTTAAATCGAGATTAAGTATATATTTCATTCTTTAAGGAAATCATTCTCATAAACATATTTATTTGGGCCAAAACGAATGTTACGTAAAACATCGTTACAACAACCCAAAATCACTAGTATAGGAATTCGAAATTTAAATAGATATATAAATCCCAATACTATACAAAACATTTCCTTTCGGAAATCATTTACTATAACAACAGTGTTATAGTCCACTATTTTCTTTTATTTCTCGAAAACGTCTATTTCAACAATGAATGTTGAAAACTATGGTTTCGAATCTTAACATATTTAAAACATCGTTAGATCGTTTTAATTCAATTTAAACATCTCATTCAAAACAATTTTCTTTAACATATTATTCACTATTTAAAAACGTGAATAAACTACGTTAACAATTTTCATCCCTTTTATACAATTTATTTTAAAGGATTATTCACAGTCAAAAACGTGAATATAATTCCATAAATAAGTTATAACAATTTACTTATCAAAATAAGTCTTTGCGAATTTATAAAAAACGTTTATAAATTCTATTTCTATTTATCTTATAAAAACTTCTTTTATAAATCTCCTTTATTACCCTATCTCAATTCATATCTCAATGATATACTAGAAATTCATATTATAAGTCAAATACTTATAATTTATTTGTTTGAAAAATCGTTCCTTTGAACTTCATAATTATAAATCTTATAACTTATAAGATTCAATGATTTATTCAAAACTATTCTTTTAATAACTTTATAAAATTTATAAATCTTACTATTTATAAATTTCATTTATAACTTCACCATTTTTAATTTTATAAATTCCATTCATTTACAAAAATTCATTTTTCACTTCATTCAAACACTTATAAAAACTTGTTTTATAATGTCTATATTTCAATTTATAAATATCCATTTATAAATCTCTTAATATAAATCAATTTATATTATTCTTTAAAACGTCTTTAATCTCCTTTATTATTTCACCATTTTGATTCATAAAATAATTAAATTTTATAAATCCTATATTTAAACTTTTCACAATAAATTCTAAAACCCCAATTTAACTATTTTATAAAACCATTAACTTCTTATTTTCAAAAATCAATCTTTAATCGTATTTCTCAAAATCATAATTTTTATAACTTTAAAAATTATAACGTTTATCTATTTAAAATGGATCAATTCCAAAAATATTTTATAAACGTATACTTTCAAAAATCACTTTAAAATTATTTTAAAATCCTAAAATTTGGTTCAATGATGCTACATATCAAATAGTCAATCACGACTACAACGATATCATATATCGATATGATAATCCATCAAATATCAAAATATCTGAAATCAAATAAAAACTGTTGAGGAATCCAGTTGGATCCCTCCAACCTGTTTTCCTGCATCCAAAGACATTAGCACAATACCAATTCCGCTCCAGTACGAAATTATCGCGGTATATGGGATTTAAAATATTATCCGCTTAATAGACGGCGCAATAGGGTCTCATCCGCTAAACAAATGCGGGAAATCAATAACTCCAATATATACATATGCCAATATATATATATATTGCTATTATATATAATACCAATTTCACTGTTTATGAAATATTCGCGGTATATGTTTTTAATAAATAACATCCGCTTACTAACGGCGCATAATATCTATTTTAACAATCAATAGATAACAATCATCATTCAAACATGCATTCAAATATTTTAAATCTAATTATTTAAAATAAAATCGAAACTGATTCGATTGAGTGAGAAGTTCTCACCTTGATTTCAAATTCCGTTTTAGCGATTTATTTCGAATAAAATTAAACGGACGTTTAATTTTACCCAAAATTCTCACTAACTCCAAACAACTCCAATCCAATTCCATCGCGTAGTGCTCGTCTATACGATTCCAACGCAACTGGTTTCGCACGTTTTCGACCTCGTATGAAAAAGATATTGATTTTACAAGTTTACACGATTTAAACTATATAATTTACAACATTTTATAATTTTTTTTAAACCACAACTCATCTCAGCCCTTAGATCCTTGCTCCATTGAATCCAGGCCATCCCCTCTTCATGTTCCACTCACGTTCCCTTCTCCAGTAAACGGCCGTGTACATGAACCCATCACTTTGATATTAGGGTTTAATCTTGCCACCAACATGCTTGCTTATAATTCGATCAGGAAGTTCCATTGCGTAGCCCTCACCCACGTGCACCTCCGCCCCCACTATGGTCAAGATCAGCCACCATATGCACATCAATTTGCGTGCGCAAGCTGTCACGGTCGGCCTCCCATAGCTCCTTCCACGCGACACCATATTCGATCATAGCCGTATAGAATTAAAGCCCTTGATACGCTCTACGATCTTCTAGTTGAAAGTTTCACCTAATTACTCACGGATTGGAAGAGATTAAGGGTTGAAAATTGGAGCTTTCTGGCCATTGATAGTGGGGTGGCGGCTGCAGTTTACAATTAGGGTTTTATTTTTTTTTAATTTAGAGAGAGGTAGGGGTCTATTTATAGGGAACCGAGGAAACACTATTCATTCCGGAAATTCCGAACTCCGATTTACGCGCCGAAACTGACGTTCCTAGGGTTTATCCCGCGTTCCGGACACAATGGAACAGGTTTCGGAAGCTAATTCGAACATCTGTGCGAGTTATGGCAACAAACGTTCAATTTAAATTAAACCGATTTAAGCGATTCTCTAGGCGTTTTAATTTGTACCGGACAAACGGTAAATCCAATTGACTTGAAATTTGAAACCTTATAATAATATCACATTATGGATCCGATGAAACTGGTTTCGTCGAAATCCGAGACTTTTTGAAAAATGGCTATTTTAACTCGCCAAATTAAAATTAAAAATAATTCGATGCGTTTCGAGCTGCCACGATCAAACGATAACTCCGATTGACACGAAAATTGAAATCCGGTAATAACTAACTATTACGGATCCAATGGAACTGGTTTCGTTCAATTCTGAGACTGTTTAAAAATTGACTATTTTCACTAGTCGATGTAAATATTAAAATATTCAATTTTCACAAATTAACTTTTAATTCGATTTTAAAAGTTCTAAAATATCTTTCTAACTCCAATATGATAAAATAAAATTTTACAAATCATTTTCAATCATATTTAACCCAATTTTCAATTATTTCCATAATTTCACATATTAAATTATTGATTTAATTATTCAATTAAATCCAATTAGTCAAAATAAAATTTATTTGACTTATAAATTCACTTATTAATACTTAAAATTAATTAAATATTAAATTTTTAATTAAATAAAATTCTAGGTCGTTACAGAAAATACTTTACTGTATAAATTATTTAATATATATAAATACTATTTTGGGAAATATAGAGATATTTGAAGTGAAGATGAGATTTGGTTTTGAAGTATAAATTAAGCAGAAATGACCACGGTGTTATAGTGTATATTTCTACCTTGTAGAAAGTTCCATGGACCCTTAGAGGATGGTTATCCCAAACATCCTTTAAGTTATTTTTATTTCAGTTGATATTTCACTTGAGTTGGATTTATTGATATAAGAATGTTAATCCTGACTCGAGTGTTTTGTGTTTTTCTTTACGCTCGGGTCAGACTGAGTGATACAGCATTTGAGACTCACCTTTGGAGTTCGGAGCTTCATTTGGAAATCCTACTATCGATTCAGATTCCAGCCTTTCCAGTTGATTGGTTCAGAAAAGTCATCTATTGCATTGGAGACTTCACTGCATCTGAACTATTCGGGTGTATTTTTCTAACTCTGATGTATATAGTAGCTTCATGAACTACTATTCTTTATCTATTCTGCTGCATTATATTACTCTGTGATCTGTGATTGATTTATTTACTGTATATTTTAAGTTTTGTCAAATTTTAATTAACAATTCGGTATTTTGAATTATTCAAGTCGGATATGTATGGTTTTATTGTCGATTTGAATGGTCCAAAATAGCGGGTCGTTACAGTTGGTATCAGAGCTTTGGCTCTAGGCAAAACTTAGCATATATGGTAAATTTATTTACAGAATCACTTTCGCTCGAGTTGAATCTCTTCCTTTTGACTCGATTTCCTTTGAATTTTGGAATGTCCCTCGGTTCCGAAATTCATTCTATCTCTCCCTATTTATATTCGTTTGATTCCGGAGTATCTCATAACTCCACTGAATGATTTGTAAAGGGGTGAAAACTCCTTTTCAATTGGCATTGACTCACCAAAGATTTCTGTATCCTCGGTTTACGATGCTGCTATATCTTGTTATGCCGAATTCTATTTCTCTGGCGATCGAATGTTGAATTGCCTCAGAATTCCACACCGATCCAATTTTGGAATCACGGTCGATCGATAAAAGTCGCCCGCGATTTATAGAAGTATATCCATCTTCTATTTTGTAATTTAATTATCTCATTTTCGATCGAGTCTATCTTCGAATCAGGATTTTATTGATTGGAGTTCCTCTAAATTAAATCGCTATCTTTGTTTTGAAATCCATTCTTGAATCATCCTTTGAAAATCGGGTTTTGTTTGTATTTTTGAAATTGTTTATATCGAAATTTTATTTTGATAACTATGATTTTTTTTTATATATAAAAGTGAAAATGTTTTTGATAAGGATTATATACCTATATATATAAAGCAAATAAGATATGTTATTCTGTATAAAAAGGTTTTGAAAGGATTTGAAACTTTGAAAAATTATAAGAAATTGATTTATATAAAAATGATTTATAACTGTAGAGTTAAATTTGAAATTCGAGAATTGAATCCCGGTATTTTGAAATTGGTTTTAAGATTTTGGAAAATATATAAAAATAATACGATTTAAAAGTATTTTTTCGAATAAGAAATGTTTCAAATGAGTTCAAATGAATTCCAATAATTTTGAAGAATTTCAAAGAAGTTTTCAAGAAAATAGAAGTCCAGAATTCACTAATGTCGCTGGAAAATAATTTCGGTGATGAGTGCACGCATCATCGACATTGATTTTCGAGTTTCAGAGTGGGGGAGAGGCCACTTTAATAGCTTCGCTATGCAAGTGATTTTGTAAAACCGTTTTTGATTTCAAATTCCGAAGTATAATTTGATATTTTAGAAAGATATAAGTATATATTTGAAACAATTTAAAATGAGACCGGTGTTCAGTCCTCGAGTTTCGGATTTAATAATTGATTTATTGATTTATTGTTGATTTTCAACTCTTGAATTGAAAATTTGATTTCCCTAACTATTTTGAATGTTCAAACACTTCTAAATTGAGATTAAATTTTCAAAGCTAAGAAATTTTGAAGAATATAAAATGTTTGATAAAGAATATAAATTTAGTTTTGAAATGTTTTGAAAAAAAATAGTTGAATAATGGTTTTCAGAAAGGTAAATTGGATGTTTCACATAGAAATAAATAGTTTAAAAGTTTTAAAAAAAAGGGATAATTATAAATTTGGAAACCATTTTGAGTATAATTGATTTTGGGAAAATATTTGGTTTTGAAATTAAATTGGAATTAAAAACCAGTACTTATATGATGATTTTTGGAAATGAATTTGTTTGACTTGGATTATTTTAATTTGGAAAATGGGATAATTTTCTAAACCTATTATTTTGGGAACTTTGAAATTTAGATATTTAATTTGGAAGAAAATTTGGTGAAATCATATATGATTTTGAAACTGAATTGATATTGAAATGATTTGAAATTTGAGAACCTTATATTATTAAGCACTTGATTTGGGAGTGGTCGAACTTATATAAAATGGATTGTATAAGTATGAAGTTGATTTGAAATCTATTGATTTGAAAGGTACTCAATTTGGAAAGAGATTTTATATAATCGAAGTCTATATAAGTATGATTTGATCTACTATTGATTTGGAAAGTATTCGATTTGGAAGAAATGGAATCCTATATATATGGACTTTATATAAGTATGATATTTGAAGTGATTTGAAAAGGTACTATATGATATATATTTTCGAAGTAAAGATATGGAAAGTGCCTTCTGCTCGATATCCTCTTTGTGGCCACATCGTGGATTCATTCTATCGATATTATTCTCTCTGATTTTTGGTTTTCAGGATGTAATACTCGAGTGTTCCCACCGTGGCGTAACCCAGGGTTTTTTTCTCTCTCGCGGCTGCATAGCGCAATTGCCTGGCTGAGTCTGGCCTTAGGGGTACAGATTGTTTCCTGGGGGATCCAGGCGTAACCATTGTGTATCCTGCAATCTGTGTAGGTCGCAAATAGTAGCAAAACTGCCTGGCTGAGACAACCTAGGGGTACGGATTATTTCCTGGGGGACCCAGGCATAACCATTGTGTATCCTGCACTCTACTAGTCATCATGGCGTAACTCGCAGGGCTGAGAAAGCTTACGGATACAGATTGTTTCCTAGGGGATCCAGGCGTAACCATTGTGTATCTGCGAACCATGGTCGGACAAAGGTTTTGGTTTGGTTGTTTTGTTTGGATTGTACTTTCCATATCTGTTTTAAAGGTTTTTCAAGTATTTTCACTAGGTGTTGAAACAAGTCTACTAAGTACTTGAAGAATTCTAGCTTTGCGCCTGATCAATGCATGGCCAAAGTCTGCAAGAACGAGGATAAACTTGTTGAAACATCGAGTTATAAAAGTATTTTCGAAAGGAAAATCTATTTCGATATAATAGTATTTTATTATAAAAGTATTATTATAAAGGTATTTATTATAAAAGTATTTTTCCCAACAAAGAAATTTTGTGTTAATATTTGAGATTTAAACTCTTATGGTTTGAAATTTACGATTCGTGCCCGATTCTATTCTTTGAATCTACCTTATCTTCTCAGCTTTAGTTGTTCACCTATATTTCGTTTCCAGAATCTACCTTCCTTTCCTTTTTGAATATAATCTTTTAAATATTGCTTATTTATATACTACATTGGTTAATAGAAAATTTTAGTGGTATAAATATTTTTGAAGTTATTAGTTAAATAAAACATATTTAAAGAAAATGATTATTAATTTATTGACAATATTTGAAAAGTATCTTGAGATAAATTAAAAATTTCATGAGTTATGGATTTAATGTTTTCAAATAGCTTCTTTAAATATAACTAATGATGTAAATAATTGTTTTCAAATAGTTTTCATATACTTATAAAGGTGTTATTTAAACATATAAATGGTATTTATAAAGGAAGCAAGAAGTTTACAAATGGGTTTTGAAAAGTATGAATATCTTAAGTAAAATTTATATAGTTAAATCAATTATTTACCCCTGACTTCCAATCTACTTTTATTTCTGGTTGTTCTATTCTCCTACCTCCTTCCTTTTCGGGGACGAAAAGTTTTGAGTGGGGGAGAGTGTAACGACCCATAAAATTTTAATAATTTTTTATAAATTAATAGGTAGAGAATAAATAGTATAAATAAATAGGTAGAGAATAAATAAGTAACGTATAAATAAATAGGTAGAGAATAAAAAAGTAACGTATAAATTTAGATACGTTACTTTTTGTATAAATTTAGCGTATCTTGTACTAACTATATGAAAAAAATTATAAGAACAACGCATATATATATTGCCCATGATAAGCATATCTCTCCTTCTTCTTTTCATTCTCTGGAAAAAACTATTCCCTTCATTCCTCTTTGCTCCACGCGTTCACCGCATGCTCGATTACCCACAACCGTTTCCTCTCTTCTTTCATTCTTTATATGTAAGTATTTATTTATATATTATATCTATTTCTTATACTTGTAGCTTTATATATATTCAAGCATACGAAAGGTTTGTTAAAACGTAGATTTATATGTATATTTTATTTTATACAAGATTTAAAGTATCCTGGTGAGTTGGTTTTAGAGCGTATATATATAATTTGCTTGGTTATTTTAAGTTTTTGTTTATAAGTTTGAAATAGATCTTCATAACACATATTTATTTTTCGGTATGCATATATGATTTATGCATATTTGAATAAGTTTGTGTTGTACAAATTATTATATATATTAGTTGTTTGTGTTAGGTATATAAAGGCTATATGGTGTCTGCATATAAAATATATAATTTTTATAGTATTATTATATATTTTGGCAGGGTTTATATTTATACAAAATATGTTTTGTTAACAGCTTGGTATGTTATGTTTATAAAATATGTTATAAAAAATGGATTTTTGGTATAAATGATTTATGTCAGTTTTCCAATGTAAATGTTAGTAATATGTGAGTTTGACAGTGTATATACGTTAGTAGAAATGACATTTTGTGTATATATAAAGTTTACATAAGTTTGATATGTTATTCTTCAATATGTCTGTTTATATAAATTGGTTTTTGTTTTATATATATATTATTATTATATGATGTGTATAGTAAGACTAAGTTAATTTTTAATATGTACCGTGTACATAATTTATTGTTGTTTAAGTATATAATGTATTTTGATTTTTTTTAAAATGGCCGCAGCCTATATTAGCTTACATACTTTAACTTGCATAGGTTCTATTTAGTATATAAAGTAAGTTATTTATACACTCTAAGGTTTATATAAAATTTTATGATATATGTTAATACGAGTTATTATATATGTACGTTTATATTATATAAGTTTAAGATGGCTGTATTTTGAACATCTGGTGCGTCACACACACACACACACACACACACACACATATATATATATATATTATTTCCAGGCTGCTTTGTTTTGTCATTCTATATTTTACTATTTTAAGATGAGTATATATCATATATTTGTTATACAACTGGTTGTATAGGATGTTGTGAGTCAGTAGTTAGTTTTATTTACGTTTTGAAATTTTTTAAGCACGTATGAATATATATGTATATTTATAACTATAATATGTTTCTGGTTATGTAAGAGTTAGTTCAGTTTATACATGAGCAGTCTGTGTTTATGCCCATATTTTAGAAACAATAGTCAACTTTTGTTTGCTCATGCCCATATTTTAGAAACAATAGTCAACTTTTGTTCTTTTTGGTTGATATAGGTTATGTACAGTATTATATTTATACTATTTTGGATTTAAGATGATTCTATAAATACTCTACTTTATAAATTATTTTAATACACATATATGATTTGGAAATTTATATAGGTTGAATATAATATGTTATTGAATGTAAAAATATGGATGGATTCAAATTATATATATGTAACATTCAATATATATAGAAATAGTTATATATATGAAAAAGTTTTCTTTTAGGTATTCATATTTAAACATTTATTTTATCTGTTTGAGAATATATATATATATATATATATATATATATATATATATATATATATATATATATATACTAGTTATATAAGTTTGGTATAAAGGTGTTAGTATATTTTTTTTTAAGTGTATGTTGATTTAAAAAAATGTAAGCTTGATTTATTTATTTATTTATATGTTTGAAAAACATGTAAATTAAATTTGTGATGTTTGAACTTAGAATATAAATTTCATATGTGTATAAATAGTTATATGTGGTTATAAAAGTTCGCTTATGCCATTTATCTTCATCGTTCCAGTTCTGATCTGATCCGTTTCATCAATTCGAGCCAATCAGCTTTGATCGTTGAATTCGTGTCGATTTTGCTTTGCTTGGATTTGAAATTTAATTTCAGTGACTGTATCAGTGTGTGTATCCGTGTCTCCTTCTATATTCTCTAGCCTCGAAAGGTGAGCAATCACTCACGATTAACATTTTTTATTCATTAAATTTGATTTCAATTGAAACGACAATTGAAATATGCTGCTGTAGTTATTTAAATTTGTTATACATGCTATTATCTGTAACTGTTCACCTGCGGGATATGACACCATATCCTGTTGTTTATATTATATTGTTATTGATGATATATGCCTGTTATTTTATTTTATTTTCTATTATCACTCTGCAAGTTCCCTGTAGTTTAGAAATCGCTATGGGTTGAAATGATACATACCCGAACAGACTTTAGAATAGGAGAAAATCGTTATAGGTTGAAATGATAAACCCAAGCGATTTTCATTTAATTGATTTTGGGATTACAGGTTGAAATGATATCCACCCGTATATATTTAGTATACGGATTGAAATGATAGATATCCGTAGCACTTGACTATATGATAGGAAATATATACAGACACCGTCGGTCCATATAAATATTTTGAAAATAATTTTTATAATTTTGGAAAGAAATATATGGTTTAATATATTTGATTCTTAAGATATTATATGAATGAAAATTGTATATATAGATTTAGTAGTAATATTTGATTTAAATTAGATTGATTTAATACATATAATATGGTTAAGTATTTATGTGAATCTATATTTCAAATCGATTCTCTTGTAATAAATTGAATAATTAAGATTGGGAGATAAATTTGGGTTTATAAAAATGGTATTTAAATAAGGATTTATATAATTAAATCGATTTGAAATTTTTGAATGGGAAATTTGAAGGGTATGATTTTATAACTGGATTTTTGATTTAAGTGATTTAATGAATATTTCACGTTTAAATAAATTAAAGAAAATATTGAGTAAAATGTAATTTAAGGTTACTTAAATGATATTGAATCTAATAAGGGAGTATTTCAACACTAAATAATAATGAGGTTAAATCGATATCTATATGAAACTGTTATATAGAACATTTAAATATTAAAGCCTTGAACTATATTGGAATTTAAATGGTTTATGTTGAGATTCGGATCTGTATTTGGAATCAACGTAGTTGAATTTGTTATTTAGCAACTAAATTGAATTAAAATGAAAATTTAGGTTGAACTAAATTTGAATTTATTATTTAGAAAACTAAATTGAATGAAAATTTAGATGAAATGTTGAATACTTAAAGTTTTGAAATATATGGAAATATAAAGGGGTATTTGTGATTATAAATCCGAATTTGAGATCGATAAAATTTAAGTGGTTATTTTAGAAATTGAGTTGAATTTAAATTGATAAACTGAGATTGAATTTAATTTGAATGGGAAGGTCGGGTTGATGTTGGAACGATTTGTTAAGTTGAGGAAATTGAAAATACTTTACTTTATAAATTATTTAATATATATAAATAATATTTTGGGAAATATAGAGATATCTGAAGTGAAGATGAGATTTGGTTTTGAAGTATAAATTAAGCTGAAATGACCACGGTATTATAGTGTATATTTCTACCTTGTAGAAAGTTCCATGGACGCTTAGAGGATGGTTATCCCAAACATCCTTTAAGTTATTTGTATTTCAGTTGATATTTCACTTGAGTTGGATTTATTGATATAAGAATGTTAATCCTGACTCGAGTGTTTTGTGTTTTGCTTTACGCTCGGGTCAGACTGAGTGATACAACATTTGAGACTCACCTTTGGAGTTCGGAGTTTCATTTGAAAATCCAACTATCGTTTCAGATTCCAGCCTTTCTAGTTGATTGTTTCAGAGAAGTCATCTGTTGCATTGGAGACTTCACTGCATTTGAACTATTCGGGTGTATTTTTCTAACTCTGATGTATATAGTAGCTTCATGAACTACTATTCTTTATCTATTCCGCTGCATTATATTACTCTGTGTTCTGTGGTTGATTTATTTACTGTATATTTTAAGTTTTGCCAAATTTGAATTAACAATGTATTTTGAATTATTCAAGTCGGATATGTATGGTTTTATTGTCGATTTGAATGGTCCAAAATAGCAGGTCGTTACATCATACTCTCTGCCAACTCCAAAAACCACTTTAACAACCGTGTACGCGGTGGAGATTCCAGAATGAAGTAGGATGGTGGCGGCGTTTTCCTTTGAGGTAATTATGTGGACCCGACTCCCGTGAGTTGGCATAAGGTGCTAAAATATGAGCGATTCTCGGGCCAATGAGGTCATTCCTCTGATCGAATACTCCTCTTCGATATTATACTCTGACTTTGGATTGTTTCAGTGGCCACTTTTGATTTCTTTGATTTTAGGGGGAGTTTGTCCGAGGTGGGCGGTAGTAGCAGCTACGCGTTACCACCAGCTCGGATACGTAATTGGTATATCTACCCTGGCATTGCCTAGTTGTGCCGTGTCACCTACCCTATCGCACCTTGTACGAGTTTGGATTTCTCCCGTAGCCCGTGTGGTATCCTCTGGTGGCTTCCCGATCAGGAGGGACTATGATATTGGATGGACTACTGGGACTATTACGTGTTAAGGTGGAAAATGTAAAGCCTTAACGCTATTTAAAAGTATGTTTATTTTACTATAGACACTATTATAATAGCGAAATATACTACATAGTAAATAGTTTAACGGATCCTTAGGAGATGTAAATCCCGAGCATCTCTTGAGTTACTGCGCTCATATTTATTTCTGTTGATTTAACTTACATAAGATCTTTTAGTTCTGATTCGAGTGTTTTTGTCTTTTCAAATTCGCTCGGGTCAGTCCGAGCGTTTCAGGATCGAAGACTGTAGTTCTGGAGGACGAAGACAGAGATTATTATTATTATTTTTATTATATTCCACTACACTCATATTGTTCCGCTGCATTGTTATATGGTACGTGTAATTCTGATGTATGTTGTAAAAGTATAATCGAATATTTTAAACACTTTTATAAACTGTATATTTGATTATTATATTTTATCCTTCCGCTGTGAGATTCTGTTTTGTTTTTATTTCTTTCTCGTTTTCTTATTTCCACCATAACAATCCGCCCTTCCGAACGGTTTGAATTGGCACGTGTTTCGATTTAAAGCGTGCGAAAAGGCGGGACGTTGCAGTTGGTATCAGAGCTTTGGTTTAGCGATAAACCTTAGCTTTGTGGGGTTTGACTCTTTGTTAATAGGGTAGTAATACCCTATGGGAGTTGCTGAGTGTATATATATGAGAGAGCGTATTTGTTAGTGTTATAAAAAAAAGTTTTAATATTGTGTTAATCTGTTTCGTTTTGTATTTATAAGTTCTAGTTGATGCATGGGACGCTATGACATCAATAGGGATTTCTACACACTTAATATGACAGACCGACACAATATTTATTTTAATATAGGTGAATGAAATAATTTTTCCTATTATATTTTCTATATATAAAGTAATAAATTTTTATAAAGATTATATATTGGTTGTTAGGAATAAAATTTATAAATAATAGGTAAAATAAGAATTGAAAATAAAATCAATGAAATTTGGAAATTTTAGAACTTAAGTCCGGGATTTTGAAAAATTGCTTTCAAAGGATTTTGAAAATATAATAATAGTATTTAGAAATATTTTCTGATATAAATATTTCAATATAATTTGAAAGTATGGTTTTAAAGAAATTCTGGAAAGAAATAAGTTGTACTCCCCTCTCTGTTGCTAGAAAATAATTTCAGTGAAGAGTGCACTGGCTTCATCGACTTTCATTTTCGAGTTTCGAAGCGGGAAGGCCACTGCAGTAGTTCACTGCAGACCCATTTTTGATAAACAAATATAAATTTTAATTGTTCTAAATATAATTTGATATATAAAGTGTAAGAATAAATCATTATCTATTATCTTTAAAATGATTTGAAAGTAAACCCGGTATTTAATTCTTAAGTTTCCGCTAATTAATAGTTTTAATTTAGGTAGTGAAATTGAAGTTAACTAATAATTGAAACCCTAAATAAAATAAGAGATTGAATGCTAGGTTATTAATGGTATCAAAGGAAATTGAAATTTGTAACATATGAAACAAAGAGTACTATTGTTGAACATTAAATTTAATTAAAGGATGAGATAAAACTTATATAAGTTCATTTGCATTTTCTTTAACATATATAACGTACCAAATATAAAAAGTTGAAATGTTTAATAAGAAATGTAATGGAAATTGTACAAGTAAAAGTAGGTAATGAAGTATTCAATGAATTTGCTATTATAAATGAGAATTTAATGTTATAAACTTAAGTTATAATTGAAATTTTACTATAAGTAAATATAATTAAAGGTAAGTATTGCAAATAGATGATTATAAACTTAAGTAAATAAAATGGAAATGCTAAGAAATTGAATGGGACATGAATACTTTGATAAATGTATGTAAATAAGTGAGGTCATGCAATAATAAATGAATGAATAATTATAATGAAATAAAAGAAACGGGCATGACCTGAGTTAATGGAAATGAATAATTGTAAGTAATAAGTGAAAATAAATGAAACAAACATTGAATGAGTAAATGAAACTAAAAGTTTGTTAGAAATAAATGTCAATAAAAAAGATAAATCATTATGTAAATAAAAAGGAAATCAAACAACAAATGTATGTAATGAAATAAATAATAAATAAATTTGATTTGTCGTTTGGAATTGTTGTTGTTTGGTTTATGGTTGTTTGGGTGAAGATACTTTAAGATTGTTTGGATGTATGAATAATCTATTTAGTTTCATCTAAGACTGTTGAGTAATTGATGCGCTTAGTAGTTTATTTTTCATTCTATACAAGTTGAAGTTTTGAACTCGAACAACTATTTGTCTTGTTTGATATGAATGAATGATGGATGCGTGTTGATTTATGTGATGGTTGTGTGCTTGTTGCAAGTGATGGTTGATTGATTTGTTTGTGGTGATTAAAGCAACTTTAATTGGTTGAAACAAGTTTAAACATTTCATTTATATAAATTTTAACCCTCTTTGGATTATATAAGTGAAATGCAGGTTATGGAAGCAATTGCTAGTGCTTTGGTTCCATAAAATAAGCGTAAATTGCCCGACAAATAGGTACGTTTTCGGATTACGGTATAGCGCTATTTTATATATATTTTTTCGGGTTGGGATATAATATTTTGGATATTATATGTGATATTTTGTTATATTTGATATTATATTTTCTCCCGAGCCTCTCCATACAAAGGAGACTCTGCCAAAAAATTTCGTAAATTTTGGACTTAGAAAATATATTTTTTGAAAATGTTTTCCAAACTTCAATAATTTAAGTATTAAAAAGATATAATGATCTTAAATTTGTATATTTTATTTTGAAAATCTAATTTTTTACAAATTTAATGTTTTGAATAATAGATATTGATTTATAAGTTTTTCTTTTCCTTTCATTTTTCCTTTTCGCGGACGAAAAGTTTTGAGTGGGGGAGAGTGTAACGACCCGTAAATTTCGATGATTTAATTTGGTTAAATTATAAGACTTTTGTAATTTAATGTAGAAAGAAATGAAAATCTTATAATTGATAATGAAGTGAATGTTAGAATTTAAAAGAGCAATTGTAATAAAAAAATTGACAATAACATAAAACAAAAAGGAAGAAAGGAAATGGCAATTAGTTGAAATAATGTTGCTTGTTATACTTGGTTAAAGTCTAATATAAGAAAGCAAATGGGAAGATTGTATTAACTAATGCAATGATGAAATTAGTGATAATTTAATGAATTCAATGTTATACTAACTGATGAAGTAATACGCAATTAATGGGAAACGTATACAATCAATGTAGGTAAGAAATTTTAATTAATGTTGTTTCGATAAGAAACGTTACTTGGTGATTTAATATAGTAACGGAAGGGTGTATGTAAAGTAATTTCTGAATATATATTTGGCGATTAAATCAAATCAATCTATAGAAATCAATTTTAATTTAATTGGAAGGAAACATGTAATGATTGCATTTATTTGTAAGTGGATGAAATTTATTTCTATGTTAATTGAATATTGGAATAAGATGATAATTGTTAATGTAATAAGAAGTAGGCCAATAATAATTCTTCCCATAAATTGATAATCGATCCAATGATGAAATACTATCCATAATAAGGCAATTAGATTTATGGTAGAAATTTTTGTAATAAATTAAATGGAAGTCAATTAGAACTAATAAACCTTAATGTGTATTAATGAAATTGTGGCAATAATGCAAAATTTAAATCATTTAGCCATTCATTAATGCATTGGATTAGGTCTCAATCAAATAGCAACATTTGGTTGGTTAATAATAGCTTTTAAGTGAAAATAAAATGTTAATGATAACAAGTATTTTAAGATTAACCATCTATTTAGTATATTAAATTTTAACTGATAATTAATTGCAATAAATAAAAATAATTATTACATTTACGTTAATTGAAGTAACATTTGAAATTTAGTCAATTCCATTTATAATATAACTATTGGTTGATGTAGCATTGTAAATCAAGATTGATTAATTTAATTGAATGTAAATTTTTGTGATTGGGTTTATTTCAAATAAATGAAATTCAATGTTTAGATATTATGGAAATATAAATTTAGATGAAATTTGGAGATATTTACGAAATAGAGTATGAATTCAAATGGTAGTCTCATCTATTGGATACTAATAGATTGAATAATTAAATGAAAGTCAATTAAAAGGAATTTTTGCAAATTTAATTTATAATTTGCGAATATAATGAAATTAAAATTTAACGCTGAAATGAACAAATTTGTTAACTCTAAATTTACATCTAGATTTGATTTAAATTAATGTGAAGGATTAAGAAAGTAAAAGTAATAAAGATTGTCAATTTCAGAATTTAAATAGGAAATTTGATTTAATTAATTTATTTTAAATTTATTTAATTAATATAAAAATAGCCATTTTGGCCACTGACTCGGATTTCGACGAAACCAGTTTCATCGGATCCGTAACGGTGAATTATAATAGTGTTTCAAGTTTCGTAGCGATCGGACTTATTGTTTGATCGTACGGACTCGAAACGTCTTGAAATTTATGCAATTAAAATCAATTTGAAAATTTTGAATTTAGCATAACTTCTCCATACGATGAAATTTGGACGTGAAACCTTTTCCATTGTGTTTAAAATATTTTAAAAAAATCTATTTTGATATATGGGTTGACCCAATTTCATTCTGAGGCCAGAACGGGCTTTTTGGGCCACGTTAGTGTTAGCGCGTATATCTATCAATCCTGTAACGACCCGCTATTTTGGACCATTCAAATCGACAATAAAACCATACATATCCGACTTGAATAATTCAAAATACCGAATTGTTAATTAAAGTTTGGGCATAACTTAAAATATACAATAAAAAAATCAATCACAGATCACAAGGTAATATAAGGCAGCGGAATAAATAGAGAATAGTAGTTCATCAAGCTACTATATACATCAGAGTTAGAAATAAAATACAACCGAATAGTTCAAATGCAGTGAAGTCTCCAATGCAATAGATGACTTCTCTGAACTAATCAACTGGATGACTGAAAGGATAGATAACTGGATCTTCAAGCAAAGCTCCAACTTTGTAACGTCCCGCCTTTTCGCACACTTTAAACCGACACACGTGCTAATTCAATGCATACGGAAGGGCGAAATGTTATGGGGTAAATAAGAAAAACAGAGAAGAAATAAAACAAAATAGAATCTCACAGCGGAAGGATAAAATATAATAATAAATATACAATTCATAAAAGGTTACAAAACAGTTGATTCTTCTTTATACAATAAATATCATAGTTACACATACCAATACAATCAATGCAGCGGAACAGAAAGAGTGTGGTGCAATACAATAGATAATAATAACACGAATCCTTCGTCTTCGTCCTCCAAAGCTAAAATCTTCGATCCTGAAACGCTCGGACTGACCCGAGCGAATTGAAAAGACAAAACCCTCGAGTCAGAACTAAAAGATCATATGTGAGTTAAATTAACAGAAATAAATATGAGTACAGTAACTCAAGAGATGCTCGGGATTTACATCTCCTAAGGATCCGTTAAACTATTTACTATGTAGTATATTGCGCTATTATAATAGTGTCTATTTATAAAATAAACATACTTTTTAATAGCATTAAGGAGTGACCCAATATTCCCCTTAACACGTAATAGTCCCAGTAGTCCATCCAATATCATAGTCCCTCCTGATCGGGAAGCCACCAGAGGATACCACACGGGCTACGGGAGAAATCCAAACTCGTACAAGGCTCGGTATGGTAGGTGACACGGCACAACTAGGCAATGCCAGGGTAGATATACCAATTGCGGACCCAGGCTGATGGAAACGCGTAGCCGCAGTTACCGCCCACCTCGAACAAACTCTCCAAAATCAAAATAAAAGTGGCCACTGAATCAATCCAAAGTCATAGTATAATATCAAAGAGGAGTGTCCGATCAGAGGAATGACCCAATTGGCCTGGGAATAGCTCCTGTTTTAGCCACCTTATGCCAACTCACGGGAGTCGGGTCCACGTATTTACCTTACAGGAAACGCCACCACCAACCTACTTCATTCTGGAATCTCCACCGCGTACACGGTTAGTCAAAGTGGTTTTCGGTATCGACAGAGAGTATGTCAGATATCCGATCCCGGTCTCTTTGCCAACCCATCGTTATTATAACACCGCGGTCATTTAAAATAGTTTATACTTAAAAACCAGAATAAAAATTTCCATTTCAAAAACTATGAGTACGATATTATTTTAAAACCCAAAACAATATGATATCATTTTATCCAAATATAATTCTTTCCAAAATCATACTGCTTTAAAATCTATAATATCTGGAAACCGAACATTTGAATTATACTTTCAAAGCATAATATTTCGAAATTCATATATTTTAAACCCATAACTTCTAACTTGAATGGTTTGGATATTCAACGGCATATAAAATAGATGGTTTAACTTTTGAGGTTACTCTGTAAAGAAAAATAATTTCCATGGCTTTACAAATATATTTCTTTATTTTAAGGTCTAAACCATAATTTAAATATCACTTTCAAGTTCCAAAAACCATTTCAATTTCTATATATATATCCATTTGGAGTATTAATATTTCAAAACTAAAGTTGGAATTTATTCTTTCAGCAAATTAAACGTACTATTATTTAGTCTTGAATATTCACATCAAATCCATAAATAAAACTCCAATTCTAGTAATTAAATATTTTCTCAATTTTACTTTATACTAGAATATTCCTTTTTAAATGTATTTAGGAAAAATTCAGTTTATAAAGATCACATTTTTAAAACTTCCAAACTTAACATATATCAAATCCATTCCTAAATTTTTTATTCCATTTTTATTTAACGGATTTATACAAAGCTCAAATTCAAAATTTAACTTTCATATGTATATATATATGGAAGAATAATATTTATAAAATATCCAAACTAAATTTTAATGACCGTATCTCATCCAAACCATAAAAATCACTTTAAAATAATTTATATATAGACCACGGTGCCTGTATATAATTTTCTATCCTATGGTCAAGTGATATGGATATTTATCATTTCAATCCGCAATTTAAAATAAAATTTTGCGGTTGTATATCATTTCAAACCACAATCCCGAATGAAATATGCATGATGACTTGTAATTTAAAAATAAAACATCCATTTATAAACATCATCCATCATCCAAATCACAATCATCATCCAAAATAAACAATATCAATATATCTTTGATAATATATAACAGGTAACAACTGGCAATTTTATTCAAATTAAATTTAACAACTATTAATCTAACAGTTTATATTCAGTAATAATTTATATAACTGTTAACTAGCAGTTTATATGCAAACAAATAAATTCTAACTGTCAATTAATACGCAATAAATAAATTAAATTAACAGTTAAATTAAATAAATGCAATTTAACAGATATGATGAAATAAACATGCCAAATACTCATAAATAAATTTCTATTCATTTCTAAAATAAATTTAACAAACATAAAAACTTTTAGTAGTTGTGAGTGGGTTAAAACACTCACCTTTGGAATTTAAATCGAATTTAAATTCAATTTAAACTCAAAATTTTGACGGTCTCAGAATTTGTCCAAACCAGCGTCATCAGATCCGGAATTTAATTTCGATCCTAACAAAAAAAGTTTCGCGTGAATCCGAGGTCGTATGAAAAAGTTATGTCTATAGATCGATTCGAAATCAAAATTAATTAAAAACAAATTAAACAAAACTCACTCACATACTCCCGCCACGTCACCTCCCCACTTTCTTCCTCACCGTTTCAATTGCTACAGGAGCACGCACCCGAGATTTACCCACACACGCAAGCACAGGAAAAAAAAACAAACCCTAGCACGCACCACGAGCCACTGCACCTCCTACGAGCCCTCCAGACGCTGTGCCGAGCTCCACTCCTCCCCCTTGACCACTCGCGTTCGCCCCACGTGGCCACCATCAGCCATAAACCCAGCAGCCGCCGCCCCTATGCCAAACCCTAATCGAATACTGACGCCAATCCAACCGTTGATTCTCGAAACAAAACACATAGATGCGCTCCCCATCGTCCTCTCTTCAATACCCAGAAACCATTCGACGATCAGACGAAGTTTGTTACGGCGATGATGAACGGTTGGGACTGTTTTGAATTTATTCTGGTCAAACGAATGTCCAAAATAGAAAACGAATTGCACCAGTAGATTACGTGTCTCGAGAACTATGACATATATTTTTGTGGAATTTTTCTGGAGAGTTTGAATTTTCATTGAAATTTGGATTGAAGTAGATCTAGGTTTTGCAACCATTTGAGGAGGAGAAGGAGATGAAGAAATGAATATACAGCAAATGACAATAGGTTGGAGCTAGGGTTTATAACTGTATATTTATAGGTAGGGTTGGGTTAGAGTAGATAGGCTAGATAGATGAACGTACGGAACAAACTAAGGCCCAAAAAGCCCGCTATGCCTCCGGAACCGAATTTGTTAAATCTATATATCAGAATAGGTAATTTTAAAATATTCTGAACGCGATGGAAAAAGTTTCACGTCCAAATTTGATCGTATGAAGAAGTTATGCTGAAAACAAAATTTCCAAATTGATTTCAAATTGATTTCTTAATTAAATCGATTTCAAGGCGTTTCGCGTCCGTACGATCAAACGACAGGTCCAATTGATACGAAACTTGAAACCCTATAATAATTCACCGATACGGATCCGATGAAACTGGTTTCGTCGAAATCCGAGTCCGTGACAAAAATGGCTATTTTTATTATTCATTAAATAAATTAAAATAAATTATAAAAATCCAAATTTTATATTAAATTCTAAAATTGACCAAATTTTATTGCTTATATATTTCTTAAACCAATTCTAATGATTTGATAAGTTTAGATGTGAATTAAAATTGACAAGTCTATCAATTTCAGTATTAATTTCTCCGCTTCCTCAAATTAAGGAATTATAAATAAATTTCTCAAAACTCATTTATTTAATCTTATGCTTTTATACTCTCAACTTAAATCCAAAAAAAGATGCCCTTTAACATGTCTATGTTTTCACTTTAATATCCACAAATTCCTTTTTAATTCAATAACGTAAAATTTAACGTTAAATTCCCTTTATTTATGCAATAAATGCAATTATTGAATCTAATACTCAATTAAATTTATAGATCCTGCTTCCTAAAATCTATATCAACAATAGGTCAAATTATAAATAGAATTAGCCTTAACTTCACCTAATAGAATTAACCATTTCAACTACCAAACAAACCTACGCTAACTGCACTATTAAACCAGTTAATTGAAATTAAGTCTACATTAAATGTTATAAATTATAAATTGGAACCTCAATAAATTCATTTATTGATTTAGACTTTTTCTATACAGTACTTAAACATTTTGTGGGTATAAATAACCTTTGGATTAATATACATTTCATCTGTGCATTCTTTATTTTAAATAAATTCTCCTTTATTAACTAGACCCATTAATAACCAAAATAAATAAATTTAGATCTATTTCAATTTATTTTCCATTCTTAACTAAATAAAATAAATGGTTAACCTAAACACTTGTTATTCTATTATATTCAAATTCACTTACAACATTTATTAACAAAAATGTTGCCATAGGTTTAGATTTACATAAATGAATTAGATGAATAGGTAAAACTTTGTAATTATCACTAACGTCCAAAACTTATGCATTAATTACTACTTTATTATTAGAATTCCATTTATTTCTTTACTAGTTGCTTTAGTCTTCTTAATTTCTATTCACTGCCAAACTTTCTATTATATTATAGTTTCAATATATTAATATTTAGGCACATCAAGTGCTAGTTTTATTATTCTGCTATTTCAATTAAATCAGGTATGCACAAATAAATTTGTACATTAACTTATTCCTACAAGTTTGTTTACATACATTCAATTCCCAAATTTTATAGAAAATATAATTTAATTACTTACTACTTAATCCATCCATTACATATTCAATGCAAACATGCATTTGAAACCTTTTTATTCTAAATAAATTTTATTAAATGTTGACATCCACTAAATAGAATTCACCTTTATTACAACCAAAGGTAACATCTTCACTACTGATTTTATATTAATGAATCCCATTTTAGTAAATATTTTTATTAATATTCTCAATTCAACATTTATATTGGTTTCTTACACTTAACTTAAAGCTAAGTATGATCATTTGCATAATTCACATCTATTGCCATGCAGATATTATATTGTTACACTAAATTACAACTACTATACCAAATTTCTACATTTATTCTTAAACAGACTAGAAATTATATTAATTTAATTCATTTAATATTATCAAATTTAATGGGTCGTTACAATCTCCCCCACTCAAAACTTTTCGTCCCCGAAAAGGAAAAAAGAAGGGAGAAGGAAGAGTAAAACAGTACGTCTTATTTCAAATATTAACTTATAAACAATAATTTACTAAGTTTATTTTCTTAAATAAAATATACTTGTTTATAATCATTATATTCTTTTATACTTAAATTATTAAGGTTGGGAAAATATTTTCACAAAATTCTAAGTCCCAAAATTTTCGGAAAATTTTGGCAGAGTCTCCTTTGTACGGAGAGACCCTGGAGAAAATATAATATCAAAATATACAAATATATTACATATATTATCAAAATATTATATCCCAACACGGGAAACTATATAAAATAGCACTCCAAGACGTAATCTGAAAACGTACCTATTTGTCGGGCAATATACGCTTATTATTATGGAACCAAAAGCAGTAGCAGTTGCTTCCATCACCTGCATTCACTTATATAATCTAAAAGGTTAAATATTTATATTAAAGTGAAATGTTTAGGTGGTTTCAACCATTAATCAGCCAATCAATACAACAACCATCAACCTTACAAACAACATACATACACAAAGCAAAGCAACCATTTAATCCATCAAACAAATAGTTGTTTGGGTTTAAAACTTGAAATTTGTATGAAATGAAATTAACTATCAAGTGCATCCTTTACTCAACAGTCTTAGATGGAACAAAGATAGATTATTTATTCATCCAACAATTTCAAATTCCTTACCCAACAAACATAAATCAAACAATAACAATTCAAACCAACAACCAAATTACTTATTATACATTTATTTCATGCTTCAGTGGTTTGGTTTTCTTTCTTTCATTAATGGAGGGATTTCTCTATTTCTTACAATTTTCATTTTCCATTTATTACAAAATTCATTATATTTGTATTCCAATTTATTGACTAAAGTTTATATCATCTATTTATACTACTTACCTTTACTTATATAGTAAAATTTCCAATTTAACTTAAGTTTATACAATTAATTCTCATTAATAACAGCAAATTTATTGAATACCTTTATTACCTCAAGCTTCACCTGTAAGATTTCCCCTTACATTTTCTTACTAACATTGCAACTTTTATTATATGGTAAGTTATGTATGTTTTAAGAATGTAAGTGAAAATTTACAAGTTTCTTCTCAATTCCTTTTTATTAATTAATGGTTCAATAAATATATATTCGTTTTATAAATTACAATTTCAACTTACCCTTAATTTCATTCATTTATTTAATGTTGAAGTTTCTATTATATTTAATAGTAGTAACAATTTAATTACCCACTTTCTATTATATTTAATTACAGTAACCCTCTAATTACACTTAAATTATTAACCTTAAACTTCCATTCTTATAAATAAAGGATTTTATTAATTTATTACCTAGGGTTTACAGGCATTTGTTTATATTACCAACTTTTTATTATATTATACTAATAGTATTTAAATCATACTTAAGATAATAACTCTACACCAAAATCTTTCTTTATTTTCTTAAGTTTCAAAACCTATTTATAGTACTTACCTTTAATTATGGTAAAATTTCAATTTTTGCTTAAGTTTATACCACTAAATTCTTATTTATATAATAGCAATTCATAGAATAATCCAAAATTTCCAACATTTCAACTTGCATAATATTCTATTCAATTTCTTATTTAACATTTCAACTTTTTATATTTGGTAAGTTATTTATGTTAAAGAAAAATGCAATTTAAACTTATACAAGCTTTATTTCATCTTTTAATTTAATTTAATGTTAATCAATATTACTCTTGTCTCATATGTATTCAAATTTCTCTTTATAACTCTGCAATAATTCTCTTATTTAAATTAGAGGTTTCAATTCCTCAATTACTTACCTTTTATTTCACTAAAATAATTTAAACCTTTAATTAATGGAAATTTAAGAATTTAAATACCGGGTCAAATTTCAGATTATTTTAAAATAATAGATAAGTAATTTCTTACCACTCATATATCTCAATTATATTTAAAACAATTAAAATTTTAGATAGTTTCAAAATAAATCTGCAGTAGAATCCACTGCCGTAGCCTTTCCCCTTCGAAACTCGAAAATGAAAGTCGATGATGCGGCCGTCATCACCGAAATTATTTTCCATCGACAGAGAGGAAAGTACAAAATTTATTTTCTCCAAAATCTTCTTTTAAAACAAATTTCACTAATTATACTAAATATTTATATAAGAAAATACTTATAAACCAAATCATTAAATTTCATAAATCCTTTGAAAACAGATTTTCAAAAAATCCCGGACTTATGTTCTAAAATCTCCAATTTGATTTATTATAATTTCAACTGAGCTTCAATTATTATAAATATTTTTATTACCTAACACCCAATCTATAGCAACTAAATATATATATATATATCTTTATAAAAATATTTTTATATATAGAAAATATAATAGGCAAAATTATTTCATTCACCTATATTAAAAACAAATATTATGTCGGTCTGTCCTATTAAGTGTTTAGAAATCCCTATTGATGACATAGTGTCCCATGCATCAACCAGAATTTATAAATACGAAACGGAACAGATTAACACAATATCAAAATCTTTTTATAACACTAACAAATACGCTCTCTCATATATATACTCTCAGCGACTCCCATAGGTTATTTCTACCCTATTAACGAAGAGTCAAACCCCACAAAGCCAAGGTTCATCGCTAAACCAAAGCTTTGATACCAACTTGTAACGTCCCGCCTTTTCGCACACTTTAAACCGACACACGTGCCAATTCAATGCATACGGAAGGGCGAAATGTTATGGGGTAAATAAGAAAAACAGAGAAGAAATAAAACAAAATAGAATCTCACAGCGGAAGGATAAAATATAATAATAAATATACAATTCATAAAAGATTACAAAACAGTTGATTCTTCTTTATACAATAAATATCAGAGTTACACATACCAATACAATCAATGCAGCGGAACAGAAAGAGTGTGGTGCAATACAATAGATAATAATAACATGAATCCTTCGTCTTCGTCCTCCAAAGCTAAAATCTTCGATCCTGAAACGCTCGGACTGACCCGAGCGAATTGAAAAGACAAAACCCTTGAGTCAGAACTAAAAGATCTTATGTGAGTTAAATTAACAGAAATAAATATGAGTACAGTAACTCAAGAGATGCTCGGGATTTACATCTCCTAAGGATCCGTTAAACCATTTACTATGTAGTATATTGCGCTATTATAATAGTGTCTATTTATAAAATAAACATACTTTTTAATAGCATTAAGGAGTGACCCAATATTCCCCTTAACACGTAATAGTCCCAGTAGTCCATCCAATATCATAGTCCCTTCTGATCGGGAAGCCACCAGAGGATACCACACGGGCTACGGGAGAAATCCAAACTCGTACAAGGCTCGGTATGGTAGGTGACACGGCACAACTAGGCAATGCCAGGGTAGATATACCAATTGCGGACCCAGGCTGATGGAAACGCGTAGCCGCAGTTACCGCCCACCTCGAACAAACTCCCCAAAATCAAAATAAAAGTGGCCACTGAATCAATCCAAAGTCATAGTATAATATCGAAGAGGAGTGTCCGATCAGAGGAATGACCTCATTGGCCTGGGAATAGCTCCTGTTTTAGCCACCTTATGCCAACTCACGGGAGTCGGGTCCACGTATTTACCTTACAGGAAACGCCACCACCAACCTACTTCATTCTGGAATCTCCACCGCGTACACGGTTAGTCAAAGTGGTTTTCGGTATCGACAGAGAGTATGTCAGATATCCGATCCCGGTCTCTTTGCCAACCCATCGTTATTATAACACTGCGGTCATTTAAAATAGTTTATACTTAAAAACCAGAATAAAAATTTCCATTTCAAAAACTATGAGTACGATATTATTTTAAAACCCAAAACAATATGATATCATTTTATCCAAATATAATTCTTTCCAAAATCATACTGCTTTAAAATCTATAATATCTGGAAACCGAACATTTGAATTATACTTTCAAAGCATAATATTTCGAAATTCATATATTTTAAACCCATAACTTCTAACTTGAATGGTTTGGATATTCAACGGCATATAAAATAGATGGTTTAACTTTTGAGGTTACTCTGTAAAGAAAAATAATTTCCATGGCTTTACAAATATATTTCTTTATTTTAAGGTCTAAACCATAATTTAAATATCACTTTCAAGTTCCAAAAACCATTTCAATTTCTATATATATATCCATTTGGAGTATTAATATTTCAAAACTAAAGTTGGAATTTATTCTTTCAGCAAATTAAACGTACTATTATTTAGTCTTGAATATTCACATCAAATCCATAAATAAAACTCCAATTCTAGTAATTAAATATTTTCTCAATTTTACTTTATACTAGAATATTCCTTTTTAAATGTATTTAGGAAAAATTCAGTTTATAAAGATCACATTTTTAAAACTTCCAAACTTAACATATATCAAATCCATTCCTAAATTTTTTATTCCATTTTTATTTAACGGATTTATACAAAGCTCAAATTCAAAATTTAACTTTCATATGTATATATATATGGAAGAATAATATTTATAAAATATCCAAACTAAATTTTAATGACCGTATCTCATCCAAACCATAAAAATCACTTTAAAATAATTTATATATAGACCACGGTGCCTGTATATAATTTTCTATCCTATGGTCAAGTGATACAGATATTTATCATTTCAATCCGCAATTTAAAATAAAATTTTGCGGTTGTATATCATTTCAAACCACAATCCCGAATGAAATATGCATGATGACTTGTAATTTAAAAATAAAACATCCATTTATAAACATCATCCATCATCCAAATCACAATCATCATCCAAAATAAACAATATCAATATATCTTTGATAATATATAACAGGTAATAACTGGCAATTTTATTCAAATTAAATTTAACAACTATTAATCTAACAGTTTATATTCAGTAATAATTTATATAACTGTTAACTAGCAGTTTATATGCAAACAAATAAATTCTAACTGTCAATTAATACGCAATAAATAAATTAAATTAACAGTTAAATTAAATAAATGCAATTTAACAGATATGATGAAATAAACATGCCAAATACTCATAAATAAATTTCTATTCATTTCTAAAATAAATTTAACAAACATAAAAACTTTATTAGTTGTGAGTGGGTTAAAACACTCACCTTTGGAATTTAAATCGAATTTAAATTCAATTTAAACTCAAAATTTTGACGGTCTCAGAATTTGTCCAAACCTGCGTCATCAGATCCGGAATTTAATTTCGATCCTAACAAAAAAAGTTTCGCGTGAATCAGAGGTCGTATGAAAAAGTTATGTCTATAGATCGATTCGAAATCAAAATTAATTAAAAACAAATTAAACAAAACTCACTCACATACTCCCACCACGTCACCTCCCCACTTTCTTCCTCACCGTTTCAATTGCTACAGGAGCACGCACCCGAGATTTACCCACGCACGCAAGCACAGGAAAAAGAACAAACCCTAGCACGCACCACGAGCCGCCGCACCTCCTACGAGCCCTCCAGACGCTGCGCCGAGCTCCACTCCTCCCTCTTGACCACTCGCGTTCGCCCCACGTGGCCACCATCAGCCATAAACCCAGCAGCCGCCGCCCCTATGCCAAACCCTAATCGAATACTGACGCCAATCCAACCGTTGATTCTCGAAACAAAACACATAGATGCGCTCCCCATCGTCCTCTCTTCAATACCCAGAAACCATTCGACGATCAGACGAAGTTTGTTACGGCGATGATGAACGGTTGGGACTGTTTTGAATTTATTCTGGTCAAACGAATGTCGAAAACAGAAAACGAATTGCACCAGTAGATTACGTGTCTCGAGAACTATGACATATATTTTTGTGGAATTTTTCTGGAGAGTTTGAATTTTCATTGAAATTTGGATTGAAGTAGATCTAGGTTTTGCAACCATTTGAGGAGGAGAAGGAGATGAAGAAATGAATATACAGCAAATGACAATAGGTTGGAGCTAGGGTTTATAACTGTATATTTATAGGTAGGGTTGGGTTAGAGTAGAAAGGCTAGATAGATGAACGTACGGAACAAAGTAAGGCCCAAAAAGCCCGCTATGCCTCCGGAACCGAATTTGTTAAATCTATATATCCAAATAGGTAATTTAAAATATTCTGAACGCGATGGAAAAAGTTTCACGTCCAAATTTGATCGTATGAAGAAGTTATGCTGAAAACAAGATTTCCAAATTGATTTCAAATTGATTTCTTAATTAAATCGATTTCAAGGCGTTTCGCGTCCGTACGATCAAACGACAGGTCCAATTGATATGGAACTTGAAACCCTATAATAATTCACCGATACGGATCCGATAAAACTGGTTTCGTCGAAATCCGAGTCCGTGACAAAAATGGCTATTTTTATTATTCATTAAATAAATTAAAATAAATTATAAAAATCCAAATTTTATATTAAATTCTAAAATTGACCAAATTTTATTGCTTATATATTTCTTAAACCAATTCTAATGATTTGATAAGTTTAGATGTGAATTAAAATTGACAAGTCTATCAATTTCAGTATTAATTTCTCCGCTTCCTCAAATTAAGAAATTATAAATAAATTTCTCAAAACTCATTTATTTAATCTTATGCTTTTATACTCTCAACTTAAATCCAAACAAAGATGCCCTTTAACATGTCTATGTTTTCACTTTAATATCCACAAATTCCTTTTTAATTCAATAACGTAAAATTTAACGTTAAATTCCCTTTATTTATGCAATAAATGCAATTATTGAATCTAATACTCAATTAAATTTATAGATCCTGCTTCCTAAAATCTATATCAACAATAGGTCAAATTATAAATAGAATTAGCCTTAACTTCACCTAATAGAATTAACCATTTCAACTACCAAACAAACCTACGCTAACTGCACTATTAAACCAGTTAATTGAAATTAAGTCTACATTAAATGTTATAAATTATAAATTGGAACCTCAATAAATTCATTTATTGATTTAGACTTTTTCTATACAGTACTTAAACATTTTGTGGGTATAAATAACCTTTGGATTAATATACATTTCATCTGTGCATTCTTTATTTTAAATAAATTCTCCTTTATTAACTAGACCCATTAATAACCAAAATAAATAAATTTAGATCTATTTCAATTTATTTTCCATTCTTAACTAAATAAAATAAATGGTTAACCTAAACACTTGTTATTCTATTATATTCAAATTCACTTACAACATTTATTAACAAAAATGTTGCCATAGGTTTAGATTTACATAAATGAATTAGATGAATAGGTAAAACTTTGTAATTATCACTAACGTCCAAAACTTATGCATTAATTACTACTTTATTATTAGAATTCCATTTATTTCTTTACTAGTTGCTTTAGTCTTCTTAATTTCTATTCACTGCCAAACTTTCTATTATATTATAGTTTCAATATATTAATATTTAGGCACATCAAGTGCTAGTTTTATTATTCTGCTATTTCAATTAAATCAGGTATGCACAAATAAATTTGTACATTAACTTATTCCTACAAGTTTGTTTACATACATTCAATTCCCAAATTTTATAGAAAATATAATATAATTACTTACTACTTAATCCATCCATTACATATTCAATGCAAACATGCATTTGAAACCTTTTTATTCTAAATAAATTTTATTAAATGTTGACATCCACTAAATAGAATTCACCTTTATTACAACCAAAGGTAACATCTTCACTACTGATTTTATATTAATGAATCCCATTTTAGTAAATATTTTTATTAATATTCTCAATTCAACATTTATATTGGTTTCTTACACTTAACTTAAAGCTAAGTATGATCATTTGCATAATTCACATCTATTGCCATGCAGATATTATATTGTTACACTAAATTACAACTACTATACCAAATTTCTACATTTATTCTTAAACAGACTAGAAATTATATTAATTTAATTCATTTAATATTATCAAATTTAACGGGTCGTTACAAACTTCGAAGGTGAGTCTCAAATGCTGTATCACTCAGTCTGACCCGAGCGTAAAGAAAAACACAAAACACTCGATTCAGGATTAACATTCTTATATCTATAAATCTAACTCAAGTGAAATATCAACTGAAATATAATTTACTTAAAGGATGTTTGGGATAACCATCCTCTAAGGATCCATGGAACTATCTACACTGTAGAAATATACACTATAACATCATGGTCATTCAAATTAATTTATACTTCAAAACCAGATTATTATTTCCATTTCATATATATATATATATATATATATATATATATATATATATATTTCCAAATTTTATCATTTTCAAAGTTACGATTCAAATCAACTCAAATTCCAAATTCAAATTTAACTAACTCTTAATTCAACAAATTTCAATGCAATTCAGTTTCTAATAAATAATTGCAAATTATATCGATTTCCAATGCAGATATAAATCACAAAATAAACCATTTAAATTCCATTGTATTTCAAAGCCTTATATTCACATTTTCAAAACTAAATTTAATAGATTCATATATCCTGATTTAACTTCATTATAATTTAGTCTTGAAATATTCCCTCATTTATTCAATATCGTTTAAGTAACCTTAAATTACATCTTACTAAGTATTTCCTTTAATTTATTTTAACAAGGAATATTCATTAAGTCACTTAAATCCAAAAAAAATCCAGTTAAAATCATATCTTTAAATTTAAATTTCAATAGTTCCAAATCGGTGTTTATTTACTAAAATTCTTAATTACATACAATTTCAAATACATTTAAATTTATTTTCCCAGCATTAACTTATTCAAATTATTACCAAAATCTATAAATTTAATAAATACTTGAGCATATTATATGTATTAAATCAATATCCATTTAATTTAATATTATTATTAAATATACATATTATATTTCCATTTACATATAATATTTAAGAATCAATATTTATTAAAACCTTATATTTCTTTCCAAAACCATAGAAATTATTTCAAATTATTTATATATGGACCAACGGTGTTTTAATATAATTTCTTATCATATGGTCAAGTGATACAGATATTTATTATTTTAATCCGTAACTTTATATATATATATATATATATATATATATATATATACGGGTAGATATCCTTTCTACCCGTAATCCCAACTAATTTCAATGAAAATCACTTAGGTCTATCCTTTCAACCCATAACGATTTTCTCCTATTCTAAAGTCTATTCGAGTATGTATCATTTCAACCCATAGTGAATTATATACTAACAGGGAACTTGCAGAGTGATAACAGATATGACAATAATAATAACAGGCATATATCATCAATAACAATATAATATGAACAACGGGATATGGTGTCGTATCCCATAGGTGAACAATTACATATAAATGCATATCATATATGTAACAATTTTTAAAAGAAAAATAACAGTTAAATTTTAACAACATATTTCAATTGTCATTCTAATTGAAATCAAATTTAATAAATAAAAGAACGTTAATCGTGAGTGATTGCTCACCTTCGAGGTTAGACATGAACGAGAATGAGAGGAGTTACGAATCCAAGCACGAATTCCAAAGTAAATCAGGATTTGTACAATTTGACGAGCAAAGCTGATAGATATGAATCCATGAGAATGAATAAATTAGCTCGATATAAATGAAATACATATATATATATATATAAACTTTCAAAAATCAATTTAAAACATATATTTCAAATTTATATCAAATTCAAACACAAATTAAATTAAACTATATATATATACATATATGTATTTATAAATCTTTGTTTTTAAATAAAACCACATATAAGTCACATATCTGCGTAGTATAAATTGAAATAAATGAATATATATACTTATAATCAAATACGTAAACAACTTATATAGCCATTCTGTGCAAATCTATATAAAAATCAGTAACAAATTTTAAAACATGTACATATTAAAATCTATGTATATACAATACTATACACAGTATATAAAATACATAAACTAGCATTTGTACCTTTATATAAACAGACATATTAAAGAATAACATATCAAACTTATGTAAACTTTATATATACGCAAAATGTCATTTCTACTAACATATATACATTGTCAAACTCATATATTACTAACATTTTACATTGGAAAACTGACATAAATCATTTATACCAAAAATCTTTTTTTTCATAACATATTTTATAAACATAACATACCAAGCTGTTAACAAAACATATTTTGTATAAATATATACTCTGCCAAAATATATAATAATACTATAAAAGCTATATATTTTATATGCAGAAACCATATAGCCTGCATATACCTAACACAAACAACTAATATATATAATAATTTGTTCAACATAAACTTATCCAAATATGCAGAAATCATATACACATACCGAATAATAAATATGTGTTATGAAAATCTATTTCAAACTTATTAATAAAAACTTAAAATAACCAAGCAGATTATATATATACGCTCTAAAACCAACTCACCAGGATACTTGAAATCTTGTATAAAATAAAATATACATATAAATCTATGTTTTAACAAACCTTTCGTATGCTTGAATATATATAAAGCTGCAAGTATAAGAAACAGATATAATATATAAAGAAATACTTACATATAAAGAATGAAAGAAGAGAGGAAATGGTTGTGGGTGGTCGAGCATGCGGTGAAGGCGTGGAGCAAAGAGGAATGAGGGGAAGAGTTTTTCCAGAGAATGAAAAGAAGAAGGAGAGATATGCTTATCATGGGCAATATATATATATATATATATATATATATATATATATGCGTTGTTCTTATATATATTTTTTTTGAAAGATTGAATGCTGGTGAACAGAGGAAATAAATTAGAACAAATATATATAAAGATTGAATGCTGGTGATCAGAGAAAATAAATTAAAACTAATATGTATAAAGATTGAATGCTATTGATTAGAGGAAATAAATTAAAATAAATATGTATAAAGATTTAGTGCTGGTGAATAGAGGAAATAAATTAAAACAAATATATATAAAGTTTGAAAGCTGGTGAATAGAGGAAATAAATTAAAACAAATATGTATAAAGATTGAATGCTGGTGAATAGAGAAAATAAATTAAAATATGTATAAAGTTTGAATGCTGGTGAATAGAAGAAATAAATTAAATATGTATAAAGATTGAATGTTGGTGAATAGAGGAAATAAATTAAAATATGTATAAAGATTGAATGCTGGTGAATAGAGAAAACAAATTAAAATATGTATAAAGATTGAATGTTGGCGAATAGAGGAAATAAATTAAAACAAATATGCATAAAGATTGAATGCGGGTAAATAGAGGAAATAAATTAAAAAAATATGTATAAAGATTGAATGTTGGTGAATAGAGGAAATAAATTAAAACAAATATGTATAAAGATTGAATGCTGGTGAATAGAGGAAATAAATTAAAATAAATATGTATAAAGATTGAATGCTGATGAATAGAGGAAATAATGTAAAATTTCACAAAATTCAATTAATTTAATAATAAAAATCACTAAAATTTTGGGTCACTACAAACCCGATCCACATATTTTATTTTAATTTGCCTATAAATATCCTGCTATAAACCCTAGCCTTTCTAATTCTCATTTATCTGTATGTATATCTTCTTCTCAACTCCTCCTTTCTAATGGTTGCAAACCCTAGATTCGGTTACAATTCAAAATCAAAGTCAAAAATTCAAGGTTCTCATAAAAATTTGGAAAAATTATATGTTGAAGCTCTCGACTAGAGTAATTCACTGGTTGTGTTTGTTTTTCGATTCAGTTTGTCGTTTGACCGATAACAATCAAAGAAGTTTCGGCCGTTCATCATCGTCGAAGTCAAAGTCGTCGGATCGGTGAACCCTTTCTGGGTTTTGGAGAGAAAGCCGAGAGGATCTCATCTATATGGTTGTTGTGTCGATTTGACGGTTAGATCGTCGTAAAATCGTCGATTAGGGTTTTATAAAGGACGGCGGCCGTGTTGTTTCCAGTGCTGATTAGAGCGTCGTGGGTTGGGGCTAGGGTCGCGATCCTAGGACGAAGGCGTGGCAGCTATCGGCGACGTGCTCGAAGCAGGAGGCAGCGCGTTCATTTGATGTAGGGTTTTGCGTGTTCGTGCGTATATGGGTGTGCTGGGAAGAAGAATGCATAAGAGATGAGGAGGTTACTGTTGGGGTGACGTGGACATGAATTTTAGGTGAGTGGAAGTGTTCACTTCTTTTGTTTATTTTAATTTAAATTCAATCTCACTAATTGCTATATCTCTCGCATACGAACTCCGTTTCACGCGCGGTTTTTTTGTTAGGATCGTATTGAAATTTTGGACTTGATAACGCTGGTTTGGACGAATTCTGAGACGGTCAAAATTTTGGGTTTAAATTGAATTTAAATTCAATGTAAATTCAAAAGGTGAGTGATTTAACCCACTCACAACTTCTAAGATTTCTTATGTTTGTTAAATTGATTTATGATGTGTTTAGAAATTTATATATAGTTGTTTGGCATATATTTCATCATTATCTCGGTAAATTTGCATTCATATAATTTACTTGTTATTTAATTCATTTTTGCATATAAACTTCCAGTTAAAATTTTAGTTAAATTTATTATTGCATATAAACTGCTAGTTAAATTTATTTATTATTGCATATAAACTACAGTTAAACAGTTATTTAATTCATTATTAAAAAATTAACTGTCAGTAATTAATTATTATTTATTGATTCGATTGTTTGTATTGGATGATAAATTGATGAATGTTTGATGATTGATATGATGGATGCTGTATTTATATTGTATAAACTGCAAGTTATTACGCATTTTCATTTCATTCGGGATTGCGGTTTGAAATGATATACAACCCGCATTTTTATTTTTAAATTGCGGGTTGAAATGATAAATATCCGTATCACTTGACCATAGGATAGAAAATTATATACAGGCACCGCGGTATATATATAATTATTTTTGAAATGATTTTCCCATGATTTTGGAAAGAATACGGTTTAATAAATATTAAATTTTGATATATCTATAGTAAAATTCTTGAATTTAGCTATGTATAAAAATTGTTTCGAATTTTTAAATAAGCTAGATAATGAAGTTGATTTCGTTTATATAATATGGTTAAGTATATATTTGAAATTCTATGGTATTTAGAGTTTATAATAACTCAAATAAAAGTAAGGTTGAAGATAATTGTGAATATGATTTGAATTAAAGTATTTAAGAATTTTCCTCGAAAAATTTGTTTGAAATGTAAATAAATTAAGATTTTAAAGGTATGATCTTATAACTTGATTTTTGATTTGGGGATTTTAACGAATATCAAATTTATTTAAAGAATATTATCAAGTTAATTTAATTAAAAGAATATCCTGTTATTGAAGTTTAAGGGTTTTACCTGAATAATTTTGTTTAGTAAGTAAATAATTCAAATTTAAATAATAGGAATTGGATTTGATATATATTAAATTATCAAATAATGCATTTTGAAATAGTGGAATACTTAAAGATTGAAATATATGAACTATAAAGTTTTGAAATATAGAATATTTAAGCTTTGAAATATATGGGAATTAAAATGGTTTATTTGGAGGTTCAAATTGATATTGGGAATTCATTGTGAAATTTAAAGAAGCTATTTATTTTATAAACTAATATAGTATTTGAACCATTAAGTATTAAAAGTTATGTTTCAAAGCTATGGTTTCAAGGTATATATATTTGGAAATATTATGATTTTGGGAAAGAGATATTTATAAAATAAAAATGATATCATATTGATTTGGGGTTTTAAAAATATAAATGATATTGTATTTATATGATTTCAAAGAGATATATATTCTGGTTTAAAGTATAAATTATTTTAAAATAACCGCGGTGTTATAATAACGTTTGGTTGTTAAAGAGATGGGGATCGGAAGTTGTCACACTTTCTGCCAACTCCGAAAACCACTTTAACAACCGTGTACTCGGTGGAGATTCCTGAATGAAGTAGGATGGCGGCGGCGTTTTCCTTTGAGGTAATTACGTGGACCCGACTCCTGTGAGTTGGCATAAGGTGGCTAAAACAGGAGCGATTCTCGGGCCAATGAGTTCATTCCTCTGATCGGATACTCCTCTTCGATATTATACCCTGACTTTGGATTGTTTCGGTGGCCACTTTTGATTTCTTTGATTTTAGGGGGGAGTTTGTCCGAGGTGGGCGGTAGTAGCAGCTACGCGTTACCACCAGCCCGGATGCGTAATTGGTATATCTACCCTGGCATTGCCTAGTTGTGCCGTGTCACCTACCCTATCGCGCCTCTTACAAGTTTGGGTTTCTCCCGTAGCCGGTGTGGTATCCTCTGGTGGCTTCCCGATCAGGAGGGACTATCATATTGGATGGACAACTGGGACTATTACGTGTTAAGGTGGAAAATGTAAAGCCTTAACGCTATTTAAAAGTATGTTTATTTCACTATAGACACTATTATAATAGCGAAATATACTACATAGTAAATAGTTTAACGGATCCTTAGGAGATGTAAATCCCGAGCATCTCTTGAGTTACTGCACTCATATTTGTTTCTGTTGATTTAACTTACACAAGATCTTTTAGTTCTGACTCGAGTGTTTTTGTCTTTTCAAATTCGCTCGGGTCAATTCGAGCATTTCAGGATCGAAGACTGTAGCTCTGGAGGACGAAGACGGAGATTATTATTATTATTATATTCCATTACACTCATACTGTTCCGCTGCATTGTTATATGGTACGTGTAATTATGATGTATGTTGTAAAAGTATAATCGAATATTTTAAACATCTTTATAAACTGTATATTTGATTATTATATTTTATCCTTCCACTGTGAGATTCTGTTTTGTTTTTATTTCTTTCTCATTTTCTTATTTGCCCCATAACAATCCGTCCTTCCGAACGGTTTGAACTGGCACGTGTTTCGATTTAAAACGTGCGAAAAGGCGGGACGTTACAGCGATCTTCTCCCGGCTAAACCGAATAGTGAGCCCAACATTTAAAACATATGGATATGGGATTTCAATTAAGTCACAACTTATTACTCAAAACAAATGGTTTAAACAAATTACCATTTCAAATCTTTAGACAAACAGATTTATTTCACAAATTTCACACAGTTTCACAAAGACCCATCTACAGATTTTCAAAACAACTTTCACTCCAATTGGATTCACTCATTAAATCTTTAAATTAAAGATTTAATTTATAGCTTTCAAACCGTTTCCATAACTTGGAAATCATTTTCATTTTAAATTGGAAATCCTTTTAACTCAATTTGGAAGTTCATTCCTTATGTGAAAGCTTTAATTATTTGAAAACAAACTGTTTTCGTTTCAGAAGAATTCAATTATGTTTGCACGAGTTAAAGCCTTTGAATTTAAATTCAAATTCCCAAATCAATATATTTGAAATAGTTTAACCCATATAAACTCATTTATAAGTTGAATAGCCTTTCTAAACCCTAGTTTCCAAATCATAGAATTCAGTTTCAAATATTGAATTCAAATTATTTAAATTTCAAAGCGTTATCAAGTTATTCAAAAATAATTTTTTATCTTTGAAATTCCTTTTCAAAAGCTTTTCACATTTAACCCGATTCCATTTCCAAACCATTGAATTCAAATTGTCTATTTTGAAATCATTTCAAAAATCTGTGACTTAATCTTTTTCCTCGTGTAATCCATATTTGTGTATGGTGTGGTCCAGTGGTTTAACACAATAATGCAACATCATTCAATCATCACAGATTAAAACACAGAAATGTAGTTGATAAGCGATATAAGCTATAACGCTTATCATCCATTCACAGATTCACAGATAATAAACAAGTGTAAATAAATGAATAAATTATACACAGCTCAATCCACAGAACACAATGTCATAAATCAGATAGGACGATCAAGTCAAGGCATCTCCCACAATACAATCATTCATAAGTAAGGTCAAGTATTTAATAATCATTTATAAACAGGATTAATAAATTGTTTAATTCTAATTAATTCAATTTATTTCCAATTAAATTAATTACTTATGAATTTATTACCCAATCCTGATAAATTAATTACAAATCATTTGATATAAATTAATTAATCAATCATCTTAATTAATTAAATTATCCTTAATTGATCATATTAATTAAATTAGCCTTTAAACCAATTTCATAATTAATTAACCTTAATAAATCAAAATATCCAAAATTTATTACAATAAGTGATTAATCCTTAATTACTTTCATTAAGTAATCACATTTAAACAATATATAATTGATTATCTAAATTAATTTATCTAATTAATTATTAACATTAATCACTTTAATCAATATTTAATAATCCTTAGTTAATTATCTTTATTAACTAATAATATTTCTTTAATTACTTACTTAAGGGAATTTCTTAGGTTTAAATCATTAGTAATCATTTCTAATTAAATTAATTTATTAATTTATAAATAAAGTAAATCATTTTTAATCACCTTATTAATTAAATCATTTTAATTACCTTATTATCTCTAAGATAATCCATTTCTTTACTAATGACTTAATTAACATTAACATATATATTTTAAACATTTTACTTTAGAACTTACAATTTAGTTCCATTTTGAATTTAAGTTTAAATCAAATTATTTACATTCCAGCTTTAAAGATAAATTGATTTATTTAACTTACAAATTTAAGTTAAACTAATTTATTAACTTTTCATCCAATTTTACTTTTAAATTTCATTTTTTTAAATTCAAATTGAAATACCAGTTTGTCTTTAATAAAGTCTACCACTAAATTTTTAAAACCTTTGAACTCACATGTTAAATAATAATAGTCTTATAAAAGAAATTTACAAGAGTTTAAACCCAATTATTTAAATTCAAATCATTGTATAAAGTATACTTGAACATTTTAACGTTGTTTGAATACTTTAAATTTTATAAAACTTCATTTATTTCAAAAGTAAATTTGAATTCCACCTTCCAAATTCTGATTTTTAACTTATATTAAAATCTGTTTTGAATTCAAGTTCTGATTAAAACAAACAGATATGTTCAGGTTTTAAAACCTGGAACAAACATTTACCCGAGCCTTCCCCTATAAAAACTCGAGTGTTACTTTGAGTTGTATGCTAGTTTCCCCGAGTCTCTCCCATGTTACTCACGCAACCTTCTTCTTCTTGTTTCTTTTTTTCTCTATTAAGTATAAACCGTCTACCCAAATACAAACCCTACACGCAACTGAACACAACCCAAATCACCAGACAATGCCTCTGTGCACGAGATCACCGTGCACTTACACGAACTTAGTGACCAACATCCGGCATCGCCGCAGCCACCTAAGCGTCATCGGTGACCACCTAAATCAATTCGTACGACCCAATATACATAAATTTGCCTAAATCACAATCGAGCGAATTCGAGTGTAAAACACCCAACCTGGAAACAACAAACAGGAAGCACCCACTACAACCTGTCAACGCTATGTTCTCGGTGCTCCGACCACTAGGAGACTCGAAACTTCGGCCTCCACTTCGTCAACCCTACAGCCATCAGTGCCCAAAAGCCCGAGCCACTCGATGCTCGCACGAGACCGTTGTGCACCATTTTCCTCTCCACTCACAAACTAGGTTTACAAACTTTCCCCTCATGCCGCCGACGCCACCGTCATCACTGCCACCCCCCAACCATTTTTCCCTGAACCGCTGTAGCCTCCTCTATCGCCACGAGAAAACCTGAACCCCCTAACGTTTCCGACCACCGGAAATCGCCCAAAACCCCATTTTCGTTCAGAGTCGAACTGCACTTAAACCCTTCATCTAAAAATCATAATTTTTACTTTAAAAATCATATTTTAGGATAAGAGTTCAGTTGTAACCTTGAATTCAAGAATTAAGAAGTTCGAAATTTGACAAATTTAAAGTCTTGGTCTGTTCTTTTAATTTACAGAGATAATACTAAAATTTTTTAGCTTAAATAAAATTTTAAACTAAAGCTTATAATAAAACAACCAAGTTTTATTTAAATCGTGAATCCAAAATATGCTTAGATCAAGAGAAAATGATTTTTGAAACTGAAATCTTGTATTAGAATTGTAGGCAGAGAAGATATATTAAGCCTGTGCACAATACTTCTAGTTCAAATATATTCAGAGGATTAATCTATATATAACATGCATATCACAGAAATACTTACAACAGATTCATGCTTTTGAATTTTTTTTCTTTAAAAAAATGTTACTCACCTTCAACATTTAGGTTCCAGAAGCCTTCAAGTTGAAGTTGAAACCCTTCTAAAATTTGTAAAGTTGAAATCTGGGTTGAACTTGATAACTGAAAGTCTCCACTTGATTTCAGATTTTGATGAATGGTTTTGATGTTTTAATCTGAGATGTTTATGTTTATGTTTGGTTTGAATATAAGATGATATTATCTCAGTTTTCTTTTACTTAGTTTAAATGGATGAACGAATTGATATATAGAAAGGAAGTTTACTGTGTGATGAAGTTCAGGGTGATAAAAATATTAGTTTGTACATTTTTTTAGCAGAGATTTTTTTCTCGTTTGTTGGCTGATAGGTATGTATTACTTCGACTGAGTTGATATTTAAAACAATTTGAATTGACAAAATGTTGCTACCAAGATGATGACATTAAATGCTAATGTACTACATGTCTTCATACTTATATATGTTTGCACTTTCATAATATTTTGATTATGCTTGTTGACTATGCAGTTTTGTTTGGTGACTGCAAACTTATCTTTGGTGGCTGATGATATTGTTTTGGTGGTTGAGAATTTTTGTATAAATTTTCTTTGTCTTGTTTTATAAGCTTTTGCTTATTCCTTTTATTTGTTTGTACAAAGATACTTAGATTCTTTGTTTTGTTCATACTTATGTATATTATTGTCTTCTTTGATAAGCTAATTTACATATATTTTTGTTTTCTTTTACAAGTGTTCATATGTGAATGTATTTTATTTCTATGCTTTTACTTTATGTTTACACCCTTACCTTATTAGTACATAAATATTTTCATTTGCTTTGCCTTATTATATTGTCATATGAACACATTTCTATTTTTATTATGTTGTTTGAATTTTAACAATTTTGTTTAATGTGTATATTTAATGTTTTATAGTTTACATAACCAAAATCTTAAGATATTTTTTTTTACTTATATACTTATCGTCTTATCTTACATTTTCGTTCATTCATTATTTAGATATTAAATTCTAAAAGAAATCGTTTTTAAACTTAATAAAATATACACATATCTTTTCATATGAATTTTAAGAAATTCAAAGTATTTACCAATAAATTTCACAAATTTTATTCAAAATTAAATTAAATACTTATTAAAAATAAATCAAAATCCGGGATCGTTACCGTAGTCAGGAGGTGCGGGCCCATCGAATCAGAACCATATGCCAAATCAGGCGAGACAGGAGAAACCCGCTCATACCGGTGGCAGGTTGGTGATTGATACTGTTAGTGGTAGTCCTCATCCAACAGATCGAAGTTGAAAGGAAATGGAGTCATATGCTAGTTCTATTAAGAATTCGAGTTTTGAATGTTGTAGTAGTTTGGAAGACGGCGCTCCGGCCAAGCAACAGAAAACGATGACAGATAACATTGTATTTTGAGATAGGGACGCCGGTAGAGTCGAAGCCTCAACCATTGATCCACTTGTCATTTCAGCTCAGGTAGGTCCAGCTTGGATGAAGAGGATCTTATAGATAGTGGAAGTTCAGTGAACATACTGTTCAAGCGAGCCTATGATCGGATGAAAATGGAAACAAATGACTTGAAGCCTTGTTACTCTCGTATTCATGGCTTCAATGGTAGTGCAACTATACCCACTGGAATGGTGGAGCAACTAGTGGAGTTAGGAATTTGGAGAATGCCAGAGAGTCCGGATGTTACATTTTTCCGTGCTGGACATAGACTTGCCATATAATGATTTCTTGGGCCGACCGACCCTAGCTGAATTCAGGGTTGCCATTGCCCCTTAGTGTTTGACTTTGAAATTCCCTACCGACAAAGGAGTTAGAGTCGTTCAGGGAGACCAGTCTGCTGGACGATACTGTTATGTCGCTAAGCTACGGGAAGCGCAGCGAAAAGAAAAAGGAAAGGGCATAGAGGAATCACTTTGCGTCCGCTTTGTTGAGAAATGACAGCTAACGCCTGGGCCTAGGCCCGGGCAGCCCAACCAATTTCCAAAGGGTCATGACCCCAGAGATACCGAAAGCAAAGATAGTCATGCTTCTTCGGCCGAGCTGACGATCGATGTTCCGATCAACGATGATGGTGATTCTAAAATGATAAAGATTGGATCTCAGCTATGCCAACAAATGCTAGAGGAATTGGTTGATTGTTTCCGCGCAAACCTTGATTGCCTAGATACATTTTCACATGTATGGAATCTCCCTGGACATCGCGAGCCAAACATTGAAATTGATCGGCGGTACATCCCAGTCAAGCGAAAAAGGCGTGTTATGGATCCAGACAAATCTTCCCCCCTTAAAGAAGAGGTAGAGAAACTCAAGTCAAATGGGTTTATCCAAGATGCATTATATCCAGAATGGGTGTCAAACACTGTACTTGTTCGAAAGCCCAATGCGAAATGGAGAACGTGTATTGACTACTCAGACTTGAATAAAGCTTTCCCTAAAGACAGTTTTCCACTTTCTCGAATCGATCAGCTTGTAGACTCAACAGATGGACATGAACTCTTATCCTTCATGCATGCATATTCTGGCTACAACTAGATACCCATGCACTTATCTGATCAGGAGTATACCTGCTTCATAACCAATCTGGGACTTTACTGCTACAAAGTCATGCCGTTCGGACTCAAGAATGCCGGACAACTTACCAACGGTTAGTTAATCGAACGTTCGCTATCCAGATCGAAAAAGCCATGGAAGTATATGTGGACGACATGCTTGTGAAGTCATGATTCTCCACTGATCATGTCAAACACCTAGAATCGATGTTCAAAATCCTTCAAGAGTGCAAAATGAAACTCAAAATGTTGAAATGTCACTTTGGGGTCGCTTCTGGAAATTCCTTGGATTTATCGTCAATGCTCAAGGAACTGAAGCCAATCCCGAGAAGATCTGGGCAACATAAACCTTGAAACTCCATGGACTATAAAGCAGTTTAGAGCCTTAACAGGAAAGTAGCAACACTGAGTAGGTTCATTTCAAAATCCATTGACCAATGCATTCCCTTCTTCGATCTGATCAGAAAAGGGAAACATAAATTTGAATGGACAATGGAATGTGAGTGCACATTCCGAGCACTAATTCAACACCTCTTTACACCACCTATTTTATCGAAGCCCATAGATCATGAGAGATTATACGTCTAATTGGTTGTGTCAGAAAACGCAATCAATGCTACCCTAATTCGGGAGGAAGACCGGATACTACAGCTGGTCTATTACATCAGCAAACGATTGACGGAAGCTGAGAGAAACTATCCGAAGCTAGAAAAATTGGCTTATTGTCTTATCATTGCCTCAAGGAAGCTCCGTCTATATTTCCAGGCTCATCCTATCACCGTCTACACTGACTAGCCATTACGACATGTCCTCATGCGGCGTGAGACATATGGTAGGTTACTCAAGTGGAATATCGAGCTAATTCAGTTTGACATTACTTACACTCCAAGGGGAGCTGTCCAAGGACAAGTCCAAGCTGACTTCATCACTGAATTCACTATCCTGGAGGACTTACCCAAAACTAGTGAATATCCCAAGTATAACTAGAAGCTGCATATTGATGGTGCATCGGATAACCATTGCTTAGGCGTCGGAGTGGTGCTTGAAACTCCTGAAGGCCGATCTATATGATATGCTTTAAAGTTTGATTTTCGTGCGACCAACAACGAAGCCCTACTTGTTGCATTGTGGCTTGCCAGAGATTTAAGAGTTATTACTGTCTAGATTTATTGTGATTCACAATTGGTCGTGTGTCAAGTTCAAGGGGAGTACCAGGCCAAAGACCGAAGACTGGCTGCTTACCTTGCTCGGGTTCAGGAAATATTGAATCAGTTCAATTATTATGCCATCTATTGCATACCTCGAGAGCGCAATCAAAAAGCCGAATCATTAGCAAAGTTAGCCAGCACAGGTGAGGCACATCAAATGGGAGTCGTTCCCGTGGAAACATTATCTTCCACGAGCATCAATAAGATGGAAACATATTGGGTATTTGAGGTCATTCCCAATAAGGAGTCATGGATGACTCCGTTTAGAAACTATCTCGAGTATGGGAACCTGCCGTAGCGTAGGAGTGAAAAGAGTCAAGTTCTCAAAAAGCTTCGCGGTTCACTACTCAGAATGGAGTCATGTACAAAAGAGGGTACTTGTTCCTTTACTCCAGTGTATCGGTCATGATGAAATCAAATGAGTATTGCATGATGTACATGAAGGGGTATGTGGTGATCACATCGACGGGAAAGCTCTTACCAAGAAAGTTCTCCGATGGATACTATTGGCCAACGGTAAATCGCGATGCATTGGACTACACTAGAAAATGTAATAGATGTCAAAAAAACGCTTGGATTCCAAGAGCCCCACCTAATGAAATAACTTAGACGGTCAGTCCATGGCCGTTTGCATTATGGGGCATTGACATTATCGGTTCTCTACCTCTAGCCAAAGTGGTGTGAAGTACGTCATCGTTGCAGTTGATTACTTTACCAAGTGGGCAGAAGCTGAGCCCCTTAGTACTATAACAACAAAGAAAGTAATCAACTTTGTTGTATATGACATCATCCGTCGATTTGCTCTCTCGCGTACCATCATTAATGACAATGGAGCACAATTCGAGACTGTTGAATTTAAGAATTTATGCCAACGATTCTACATCCAGAAGAAGTTCTTCGCAGTTGCACACCCTCAAGCGAATGGATAAGTTGGAGCTGTTAATAAAATTATAAAGTCTATTCTGAAGAAATGACTAGAAAAGGCTGGAAGAAAATGGGTCAATGAACTTCCTATGGCTTTATGGGCTTAATGGACAACCCCCAAATCTACGACTGGCCAAACTCCATTCTCACTTTCCTATGGTTCAGAAGACGTTATTCCAGTCGAGATAGAAGTACCTTCTCATCTTGTGACATTGTAACGACCCATAATTTCACCACTTTGAAATGGAATATTTAACTATTTTAAATATTCCAATGTAGAATTTTCAAACTTAAACAATTATGTTTTATATGATAAATAAGAATGGTAAACTTATTTTTAATATTGAATAAAGATTTTGGATTTCCATTGTAAAACTGACACAAGTCAGATTCTAATAAAGTAGGATAAATATTCATGAAATTTGTTTAAAGGGTAAATAATTCCTTTTAAATATATAAATAATCAATATTAAACTCATTTGATAACAATAGCAATTTAATTTATAATGGTTCGATAGATATATAAAACTTGTTTTATAAAAATTGACAAATTTCGTCGCATACCAATAAATCGATGTCGTATTTTTATAAATAGATTTGGATATTGTTTTATATTATTTTATAAGTCAAATATACTTGTTTTAATTATTTAAATATAATATGAAATTTATTTTGTAGTTTGGTCTACATAGATAAATAGTTTAACAAAAACGTCAAAATGTGACCAGAAAACGTTTTATCGAAAATCAACGTTTTGTTCAAAATAAGTTGCCGCAACATCGTCACACCTTTGTTAACATGTTTTAACATATGTATTACACATTTGAATAACTAAACATGTTTACTTTTACTAAATAATATTAGAAAACTTCTAGAAGTCATTAGCAAAAGAAAGTAAGAATTAATAAAAGTAAGAAAAAGTAAACATCAAATCACATAAAATCAAAGCCAACATAATTATGATATTCTTTACTTAATCTTTCATGACTAAGAAATAACGTAAGGATGTGAAAAATGATGTTAAGTGTAACAACCCGTAAATTTTCGATAATTAAAATAGCTAATTTAATAAGTTTTCGTAACTTAATGTTAGAAAAAAATTTGTAATTCGTTTGAAATAATAATAACTGGAATGAATTGCAACAATAACTATCCAAGTAATGAAAAATAGAAGCTACTTAGTGAATACCTTTGCAATCAATAGTTGAATAGGATAATAAATGTTGAATTCATTGGGTATAATAGAGTAATTGATTGACAAGTAAAATCTATTTAAAATCAAATATTGAATATTGAACAGGTAAATTGTTTAAATTAAATATTTAAAACTTACTGAATAATTGAATAACTGTAAAATGAAATAGTGTTCTAAATTGTGAATTGGTTTTAAAGGTTGAATCTTATAAGTTCGATTTCAATATTTTAAAAGATTATGAATTATTGGATAAGCGAAATTGTTTATATTTAATATTTGGAATTTATTGAATAATTTAATAATAGGAGTTGAATAACTGTTTTAATGAAAATGGTTGTTCTATAATTTGAATTTGTTAAATTTTATAAGTTCGTTTCGGATATTTCAAAAGATAGTGATTTAAGAATAATCAAATTTGTTTAAATTTAATATTACAAATGTTTGAATAATTAAATTCCGAATTTGATATGATTAATTTGATATTGAAATTTAATATATGAAAATAGAGTGAATAATTGAAATTTGATTTAATATAATTCAAATTGGTTTCCAAAGTGAATGTAAGTTATATCGGGATTATAATGGAGTTAATAAGATTTTAAAATTGGAATTTATTGGATAATTGAATAACGGGTTTAATATGATTAAAAATGATTTGCAAAATTTTATTTTATCATATTGGAGTTATAGTGATGTTATAGAACTTTTAAAACTGAATTTAAAATTTATTTGTGAAAATTGAATATTTTAATATTTAATTATCGACTGAAAAATAGCCAATTTTCGAACAGTATCAGAATTAGACGAAACTGGTTTCATCGGATCCGTAACGTGATATTATTGTAAGATTTCAAATTCCGTGTCAATCGGATTTACCGTTTGTCCGGGGCGAGCCAAAACGCATAGAAATTCGTTTAATCGGTTTAATTTAAATTTGATCGTTTATTTCCGTAACTCACGCATACGATCGAATTAGCTTCCGAAACCCTTTCCATTGCGTCCGAAATGGGGGAATAACATTATGAACGCCTAGCGGCATGCCCTGATAGGGGTTCGAGATTTCGAGTTGCGTAGATCGAGGTATTTTGAAATTTAAATAAATATTTTAATTAGTCAAATCTCCTTTTCAGCTGCTATCCCATCTTTTCACTGTACCTTTGACCCATTCAAACATGCAAAAGCCTCTCCTTTCCTTTTAATAACTGCACGCGAGCTTCAGGCAGAGAGAAAACATAAATCCAACTTCAAAAAAAAATTCTTTCTCCTTAAATACTCGATTAAAAATCACGAAACCTTCTCTAAAAATCCTATTTCATCGTTTGCTTCGATCCTATATGCTTTTGTCCTGGTGAGACTTGGAGTTTGGGAGTGCGACAGTGAAGGCGTGAGGGGTTTTGAAGCTAGGGTTAAGCTTCACTTTGTTTTCATTCACTGATTCGAGAAATAAAGCTCGTATTTGGATTCTCCTCGTCGAATAGCATCTGGACGCACGTTTTGGTGGAGCTCGGTGGTGTCTTGGGGCGTGCAACCTGCACGTGGACGGGAGGGGGATGAACGTGCCACGTTTCACTGGGGGTAGCCGAGCTTGCTATTTTGTGGTCGAGATGATGGAGGCTTCGAAGAGAAGAAGATTGGCGAAGACGGATTCGAGTTTCGTAAACTGTAGCTCCGTGTCACTCGAAATGTTGCACGCGCGTGAATGGGTTTCTCTGTTTCGCGTACAGGCAATTGGCTTCATGAGTTTGGGAGGGATGAAGTTTTGTGGGCCGGGCCTTTTGTGTAATGTTTATTTTTTTTATAAAGAAATTAACTTGTTTTATAAATTCAAATGTCGATAACTTATAAAATGTACAACTCTCACATACGAGGTCCAATTGAGACGAGACTTTTTGCGTTGCGATCGTGATGACGAGAGCTTCAAAATGAAATTGGTTTGGATGTATTTGGAGATAATTGAAATTTGGGCTAAAATTGGAAGTCGTCCGGTTTAGTTCCAAACCGGAACGCCTCGGTGACAACAGGAAAATCAAGGTGAGTGTTTTATAACGCTCACAACGTACTAAATATCTTTGTGCTAGTTAAATTTGATATTATGAAGTGTTATGATTTTATTTGCCGTTGTTTGATAGAATTTAATTGTCATATAGATTGTCGTTTGAATTAACCGTTGAAAATTTAAATTGACAGTTAAATTGAAATTGAAATTGAATTGCGATTAAATTCCCTGACATTGATAACTATGAAATTGCCATGAATTGTATTGTCTATTGGATGATTTATTTCGATGGATGCTATTGGTTGATATTTAAATGTTTGGATATTTATTTGCTTATATATAACCTGTTATGCATACATTTGACACTACGATTGGTTTAAGTGATATATATTCATCCCTGACATTTAATTGAAATAGATAATTACTATATTCATCCCTGACATTTAATTGAAATAGATAATTACTTGGCCATAGGATAGAAAATTATATACAGACACCGGATTGGCTAAATTAATAATTTTTAAATCGTTGATTTGAAATTTATTTAAATGTTTGGATTTAAAAGTTATAAATAGAAATTAATTTATAGAAATTGAATTTATCGAAAAATTAAGTTTGTAATGTTGAAATAAATTGTCATTAAAAGAAATTGTTAAATAATTTAAGTTGAGACTTTGAAATTTAAAATTTGGATATGATTGAATTTCGAAACTTTATTTGTTTTAAGATTGAACATTATTTCGAGTTTTGAGTATTACTAAGTAAAAATGATATAAAAAGATATTTCGAAATTGAGCTTGAAATGGAATCATATTTGTAATTGGGTTTTAAATTTGAATATGGAAAGATAATTTTGTTAAGTGTTATAAATTGATATTTTGATAAATCAAGCTCCGAATCGTTATAAACTGAAATTGAATTAATTGAAAGTGAATATAAAATTGAATAAATTTGAAGTCAAAGTTGACGTTGATTGAATCGAAATCGAATCGGTAGAAGGGAAATTGAAATTGTTTTGAATTGGGAAGTTGTAATTGAAAAGGTTTGGTTTTGAAGCTGTTTTATTTTGTTTTCCAAATTACTCAATTATATAAACCATTTTTGAATACTTAAATTATTTTGATCTATTTTAAATCTACTTAACCCAATTTAAATTATTTTAAACTAATTTATCTATTTTAAATCCATTTTAAGACTTTAAGTATTTTTAACTACTTTAATCATTTAAACTACTTTTAAAACTACTTAAAACTATTTTCTAAAATTTCAAGCTGGTCAATAAGGTGAAATGTTTATGTTTAAATCTTGAATTTAAATACGAATTGGGTTAAATGAAGTTGCAACCTAAATTGAATTTCGAAACGATTTTGAAACCGAAATGAGATATTGGTGCGAAAAATGATTTTTGAAACAGAATCTTACATTTTAAAGGATACGATGATATTTGAAATGGATTTGATTTTTGAAGCGAATATGATATTTTGATATTAATTATGAATCGATTTGAAATGTAAAAGAGCCAACGGTGTAATAATACGTAGTTATTAAAGAGACCGGGATCGGATATGGACATACACTCTGTCGATACCGAAACCACTTTAATAACTATTATACGCGGAGTGTTGATCCATAATGAAGTGGATATTTTGGTGAACGCGTTGACTGAAGAAAGAGAACGATTATTGGATGACCCCTGACATGACTAAAACAGGAGCCGCGCCGGGCCATTAGGTTCGCCACCTCTAGCGGACACACTTCTTCGATACCATATCTATTACATTTGTGATGCGATTTGGGTGCACCCTTTGATTTGGGAGTGTTGTTTCGCGGTGTTGGGGTAGCTGCTGGCTATGCTCAACATCAGTCCGGATCACGCAACTACTAGTATCCTAGTTGGTATCGCCTCATGTACCTTGTCATACTGATTATCCTATTCGCGACCACTACGTTATGCTTTGTGTTATACCTATGGGGTACCCTCTGATAACCACCAGTTTACGGTGGGGCTTACGGTGCTGTATAGACTAAGACATTATAAAAATGTGTTAAGGGGGATTATGGTAACGCCTTAACGCTATTTTGATACTTTATATTACTGATAGGCATTATCTACTTAGCGTACATTACTACATAGTAGATAGTTTAACGGATCCTTAAGAGATGGAAAATCCCGTAACATCTCTTGAGTTATTGCACGCACGTTGACACTGGATATGAGATGTCAAACCCCGTAAACATCTCTGACGCCGTTACACTCATATTTATTCACGATTGATTTAACTTTCATAAGGATATTTTAGTCCCGACTCGAGTGTTTTGTCTTTTCCTTACGCTCGGGTCAGCCCTGAGTTTTTCATATTTTGAAGATCTATTCTGGAGGATGAAGACAAAGATTTGGTATACTATTACTATTATTACCCTTGCATCATGCTATTTGCTGCATTATTTTATTTGTTCTGTTGTATATGTATAACTCTGATAAATGTTGTATAAATAATTGTCAAAGTATAGTAAACAGCTTCATGAACTGTTTATTTGACTATTATATTTTATCGTTCCGCTGCGAGATTCTGTGTTGTTTCATTTCCTTTATTTCTCTTTCTTTTCTTTTCTTATTTACCCCAATAACCATCTTCCCTTTTGAATGGTTTAGAATCGGCATGTGTATTTGATTGTCGGTTTAAACTGTCAAAAAAGGCGGGTCGTTACAGTTGGTATCAGAGCTTTGGTTTAGCGATAACCTTAGCTTTGTAGGGTATAACTCTTTATAAGTAGGGTTGTAATACCCTATGATGAGTCGCTGAGTGAATATATATATATATATATATATATATATATATGAGAGAGAGCGTATTTGTTAGTGATATAAAATGTTTTATATTGTGTCGGTTGATTTGTTGAGTGGCTTATGGATTCTGGTCAATACGAGTAATTAACGTCATTGATAGGGATCTCTAAACACTCGAACAGAACAATTCGACATAGTATTGTTTTGAAATTGGGTGAATGAAATAATTTTGCCCTAATTATATTTTATATATAAAGAATTTATTTTCAAAAATTATTGTGATCTATCTAGCTTATTTGGTTGTTGGAAACGATAATATTGATTGTTATTATTAATTGGATATTGTGTTTTAATAAATAAGGTTTATTACAAAATAAACAATGATAAAACAACTTGTGGAATATTTCAAGAAAGTAAAATACTATAAGAATAGTTTATAAAGGTGACATATGAATTAAAATAGATTTAAATTGGAAAATATTGAAATTTAAAACCCGGAGATCTTGAAAATGGTTTTCAAAGTTTTGAAGAAACATATAGTAATATTAGTTGGAAATTGTTTATGGAAATATATTGAAAGGATTTTAAAGGAAAGAATGAATTCAGTATTCCTCTCTTATGTCGCTGGAAAATAATTTCGGTGATAACTGCGCAGCATCATCGATGTTCATTTTCGAGTCTCAGAGTGGGGGTGACTTCTAAGAAGTTTTGCTTTTCTTCAAAATTATTTTGGGTAAATGGGTTTTGGTTTAAACTCCAAAGGTATGATTTGATATATTAAAGATATAAGTATATATGTTTGTTTCAAACAATTTGAAAAGAACCGGGCATTTAAATTTCTAAGTTCTGTTAATTAATAATTTTCAAACTATTGAATGAAATGTGAATAACCAGAATTTATAAAATAAGAGGATTAAGATAGCTAAGCTATTGTTTGGGAAAACTTTAAAGTTGAAAGGTAAAGAGGATTTAAACAAATTAAATTTGTGAACATTCTAATTAAGTAAAATGAAATTCTATAAATTTGTATAATACCAAAATTACATTCTGATAACATATAACAAGACTTACCAAATGTTAAAAGTTAAAATGATGTTTTGGATATGTAATGAGATGTTGTACAAATAAACATAACCTGAAAATAATTGAAGTATACAAGTAAGGAAAACGCAAAAGAAATTAAAATGTATACAAATGGAAAATTTGGTTGTGGAAAAATTTATATGTACTTAAATATAGCAGGAAATGATGAATGGATAAATGGAACAAGTAAGTGAACTTAAGAAAGAAGATAAATGAATCGTATTATATCTTTGTAAATTGGTTATAGAAAATAAATATAAATTGCATAGAGAAAAATTTTGAATTTGTAACTTTGAGATAACCATAAAATAAGAAAAGTCATATATGAGAAGTTAGACTTTTATAGGATGATCAATAAACTAAAGTGCTGGTTAATAAAATGTTCCATAAATAAATTTGTTATTAACTAAAATTATAAAATTGAAATAAATGAAAACAAAAGAATTTGGTATAGCTAAGAATCAATTGGGGAAAGAAATTGAGTTAATTAAATTATATAGAATGTTTAAAATGAACTTGAGTAAGCAAATTCTTTGATATGATGTTTATGAAAAGATAATGTTAAAGAATATGCTATGTAAAGAAATGAATATATTAACTGAATAATGGATTGTGAGTAATTAAGTGAAAAAAATAGAAGTCAATAAAATAATTTAGTATAGATAAATCGGATAGAAATCCATTGGAAGGTAATACGTGAGATTGTAAGTATATTATTTTATTCGCATAATGATTTGATCCAAATTCGAGCACAAAATTTCGAGATGATTTATATCGATCCAAGTTAAGATCTTTCACTCGATTTTCGACGGCGAACCCTGGATATGGATTTTTAATTTGATTCTGAAATTCTCTATCATAGTATATGGCTATGCAAGGAGAGTAACAGTTTCCAATCAAGGAACCAAATCTGAGTCCGCACTAGAGAGTCGTGTGAACGATACTAGTTTGGAAGTGAAATTGTGTGATCGAATAAGCGATTAGATTTATATTGCTCACGGATGATATATGTACAGCTTACAGACTTAATTAAAGTTAATATTGGAAATTTAAGATGCCAAATATAAAATGATTCTTTTAAAAATTATATAACAGGATATATATATATATAAAAAAGAGATAAACCAAATTGAATGTAAAATTAATAATTTGGTTATGTAGGGTATGATTTGGTTGTTGTATGATTGTTAGTTGATTGTGTATAATTCAGTAAGTGTGAATGAAATTGAAAGCCATAAATCATTGAAATCAAATTGGAAGTTAAATGAATTTAAATAGAATTTAAGTTGATTCAAATTGAAAGTGAACTTATGTAAATATAAATTAGTGAATGTTAACTAATTGAATTGAGAATGAAGGTTAGAAAATCCAACGTTAATGTATCAACTGTGATTAAAAAAAATTGAAACCCAAGTCAATAAATATTAATGAGAAGTGAATTTATATTGATTGATCATGGATTTGTTGGATGATAGTTGGATGATAATTGATTGATGGTTGCATTTGTTGCTTTTGTTGCATTTGCTATGCTGGCATATGTAGTTGTTATGTTGCTATATGATGTATATTGATATTATTTTCATATATGCATGTTTCTCATGGTTTGTTGAGTGTTTAGTAGGTGCGGATTGCGCTTGCTTCGCATTTGGGGCTCGCTTTCGCGCTATATTAGCCGTATATGCTCGCTAATAAAATATAAGGTACATGTTTATTTTGTCATTGGATTTGATGATTTTTGATGGGCCACTTGGCTTTTGATTTTCTTTTGTTGGTTTGGGGCCCGTAGACGCGTTTTGTAGCTGTACCGATCGAGCCGCGCAAAGGAGACTCTGCCGAAATTTTCCGTAAAATCCGGGTGTTAGAAAATTTTTCAAGTATTAAAAATTTTATAACTTGTTTTGATAACTAACTTTTATAGTTAGAAAGACGTTTGGAATAACTTAGTAAAAGTGTAGTAATGACTTTATAAGTGGAATTACATTGTTTTATAAGTTGGTAACTTTGAATAGAAATATATCTAATGTTGAATTCTATAATTAGTTCGTTTTCCCTTCTTTTTCCTTTTCGGGGACGAAAAGTTTTGAGTGGGGGAGAGTGTAACAACCCGTAAATTTTCGATAATTAAAATAGCTAATTTAGTAAGTTTTCGTGACTTAATGTTAGAAAAAAATTTGTAATTCGTTTGAAATAATAATAATTGGAATGAATTGCAACAATAACTATCCAAGTAATGAAAAATAAAAGCTACTTAGCGAATGCCTTTGCAATCAATAGTTGAATAGGATAATAAATATTGAATTCATTGGGTATAATAGAGTAATTGATTGACAAGTAAAATCTATTTAAAATCAAATATTGAATATTGAACAGGTAAATTGTTTAAATTACATATTTAAAACTTACTGAATAATTGAATAACTGTAAAATGAAATAGTGTTCTAAATTGTGAATTGGTTTTAAAGGTTGAATCTTATAAGTTCGATTTCAATATTTTAAAAGATTATGAATTATTGGATAAGCGAAATTGTTTATATTTAATATTTGGAATTTATTGAATAATTTAATAATGGGAGTTGAATAACTGTTTTAATGAAAATGGTTGTTCTATAATTTGAATTTGTTAAATTTTATAAGTTCGTTTCGGATATTTCAAAAGATAGTGATTTAAGAATAATCAAATTTGTTTAAATTTAATATTACAAATGTTTGAATAATTAAATTCCGAATTTGATATGATTAATTTGATATTGAAATTTAATATATGAAAATAGAGTGAATAATTGAAATTTGATTTAATATGATTCAAATTGGTTTCCAAAGTGAATGTAAGTTATATCGGGATTATAATGGAGTTAATAAGATTTTAAAATTGGAATTTATTGGATAATTGAATAACGGGTTTAATATGATTAAAAATGATTTGCAAAATTTTATTTTATCATATTGGAGTTATAGTGATGTTATAGAACTTTTAAAACTGAATTTAAAATTTATTTGTGAAAATTGAATATTTTAATATTTAATTATCAACTGAAAAATAGCCAATTTTCGAACAGTATCAGAATTGGACGAAACTGGTTTCATCGGATCCGTAACGTGATATTATTGTAAGATTTCAAATTCCGTGTCAATCGGATTTATCGTTTGTCCGGGGCGAGCCAAAACGCATAGAAATTCGTTTAATCGGTTTAATTTAAATTTGATCGTTTATTTCCGTAACTCGCGCATACGATCGAATTAGCTTCCGAAACCCTTTCCATTGCGTCCGAAATGGGGGAATAACATTATGAACGCCTAGTGGCATGCCCTGATAGGGGTTCGAGATTTCGAGTTGCGTAGATCGAGGTATTTTGAAATTTAAATAAATATTTTAATTAGTCAAATCTCCTTTTCAGCTGCTATCCCATCTTTTCACTGTACCTTTGACCCATTCAAACACGCAAAAGCCTCTCCTTTCCTTTTAATAACTGCACGCGAGCTTCAGGCAGAGAGAAAACATAAATCCAACTTCAAAAAAAAATTCTTTCTCCTTAAATACTCGATTAAAAATCACGAAACCTTCTCTAAAAATCCTATTTCATCGTTTGCTTCGATCCTATATGCTTTTGTCCTGGTGAGACTTGGAGTTTGGAAGTGCGACAGTGAAGGCGTGAGGGGTTTTGAAGCTAGGGTTAAGCTTCACTTTGTTTTCATTCACCGATTCGAGAAATAAAGCTCGTATTTGGATTCTCCTCGTCGAATAGCATCTGGACGCACGTTTTGGTGGAGCTCGGTGGTGTCTTGGGGCGTGCAACCTGCACGTGGACGGGAGGGGGATGCACGTGTCGCGTTTCACTGGGGGTGGCCGAGCTTGCTATTTTGTGGTCGAGATGATGGAGGCTTCGAAGAGAAGAAGATTGGCGAAGACGGATTCGAGTTTCGTAAACTGTAGCTCCGTGTCACTCGAAATGTTGCACGCGCGTGAATGGGTTTCTCTGTTTCGCGTACAGGCAATTGGCTTCAGGAGTTTGGGAGGGATGAAGTTTTGTGGGCCGGGCCTTTTGGGTAATGTTTATTTTTTTTATAAAGAAATTAACTTGTTTTATAAATTCAAATGTCGATAACTTATAAAATGTACAACTCTCACATATGAGGTCCGATTGAGACGAGACTTTTTGCGTTGCGATCGTGATGACGAGAGCTTCGAAATGAAATTGGTTTGGATGTATTTGGAGATAATTGAAATTTGGGCTAAAATTGGAAGTCGTCCGGTTTAGTTCCAAACCGGAACGCCTCGGTGACAACAGGAAAATCAAGGTGAGTGTTTTATAACGCTCACAACGTACTAAATATCTTTGTGCTAGTTAAATTTGATATTATGAAGTGTTATGATTTTATTTTCCGTTGTTTGATAGAATTTAATTGTCATATAGATTGTCATTTGAATTAACCGTTGAAAATTTAAATTGACAGTTAAATTGAAATTGAAATTGAATTGCGATTAAATTACCTGACATTGATAACTATGAAATTGCCATGAATTGTATTGTTTATTGGATGATTTATTTCGATGGATGCTATTGGTTGATATTTAAATGTTTGGATGTTTATTTGCTTATATATAACCTGTTATGCATACATTTGACACTATGATTGGTTTAAGTGATATATATTCATCCCTGACATTTAATTGAAATAGATAATTACTTGGCCATAGGATAGAAAATTATATACAGACACCGGATTGGCTAAATTAATAATTTTTAAATCGTTGATTTGAAATTTATTTAAATATTTGGATTTAAAAGTTATAAATAGAAATTAATTTATAGAAATCGAATTTATCGAAAAATTAAGTTTGTAATGTTGAAATAAATTTTCATTAAAAGAAATTGTTAAATAATTTAAGTTGAGACTTTGAAATTTAAAATTTGGATATGACTGAATTTCGAAACTTTATTTGTTTTAAGATTGAACATTATTTCGAGTTTTGAGTATTACTAAGTAAAAATGATATAAAAATATATTTCGAAATTGAGCTTGAAATGGAATCATATTTGTAATTGGGTTTTAAATTTGAATATGGAAAGATAATTTTGTTAAGTGTTATAAATTGATATTTTGAAAAATCAAGCTCTGAATCGTTATAAACTGAAATTGAATTAATTGAAAGTGAATATAAAATTGAATAAATTTGAAGTCAAAGTTGACGTTGATTGAATCGAAATCGAAATTGAATCGGTAGAAGGGAAATTGAAATTGTTTTGAATTGGGAAGTTGTAATTGAAAAGGTTTGGTTTTGAAGGTGTTTTATTTTGTTTTCCAAATTACTCAGTTATATAAACCATTTTTGAATACTAAAATTATTTTGATCTATTTTAAATCTACTTAACCCAATTTAAATTATTTTAAACTAATTTATCTATTTTAAATCCATTTTAAGACTTTAAGTATTTTTAACTACTTTAATCATTTAAACTACTTTTAAAACTACTTAAAACTATTTTCTAAAATTTCAAGCTGGTCAATAAGGTGAAATGTTTATGTTTAAATCTTGAATTTAAATACGAATTGGGTTAAATGAAGTTGCAACCTAAATTGAAATTCGAAACGATTTTTAAATCGAAATGAGATATTGGTGCAAAAAATGATTTTTGAAACGGAATCTTACATTTGAAAGGACACGATGATATTTGAAATGGATTTGATTTTTGAAGCGAACATGATATTTTGATATCAATTATGAATCGATTTGAAATGTAAAAGAGCCAACGGTGTAATAATACGTAGTTATTAAAGAGACCGGGATCGGATATGGACATACTCTCTGACGATACCGAAACCACTTTAATAACTATTATACGCGGAGTGTTGATCCAGAATGAAGTGGATAGTTTGGTGAACGCGTTGACTGAAGAAAGAGAACGATTATTGGATGACCCCTGACATGACTAAAACAGGAGCCGCGCCGGGCCATTGAGGTTCGCCACCTCTAGCGGACACACTTCTTCGATACCATATCTATTACATTTGTAACAACCCACATATTTATCGATTTTATATTTAAATATTTTATTTAAATATTTTGTCGTTAATCGGATATTGGTCCGAAAAGCTACTTTTTGCGAACGGTCAAATTAGGACTCAATACCACTTCCATTGAGTTTGAAATGTCGTTTATTTTCTTTTAAGTATAAACATTGATATGATTGGAGATAGTAGAATTTCACTACTTTTTCACTTGAGACTTTAGGTTGGGCTTTTAGCCTATTAGACCCAACCTTCACCCCTCCTCTTCATAACTTCATTTCTATTTTCCTAAGTCTTCAGGCTTCTTCAAAAATGGTGGAGGGAATGGGAAATTAAAATTCCAAAACTCAAATTCAATTGCAATCCATCTTTCTACTCCAAATTCAAGAAGAAGACATTGGATTCAAGCTTTTTGTGCTTAGATATAAGAGGGATTGATTCTTGCTTGCTTAAAACTTCATTTTTTCATTGAATTTGTGCAAAGGTGAGATTTTTATCTCACAATTCTAGCCTATAACTATATTGGACTGTTGGGAATGATTCCCTATCATTTTTGCATGCATATTAGCATTTGGTTTGGATTGCATTGGCGAAAAACTCCAATTTTTAGCGTTTTGGTGAATTTTCTGCACTTAGGTCGTTCTGGCCATTTTCGTGTGTTCGGAGTTAGGTCGCTCACGACCTAACCCTTAGGTCGTTCGCGTGTTATCGCGCTAGGTCGCACTGCCTTGAATTTTCACTTCGGAGTTAGGTCTTTTCACGTTAGGTCGTATAGGGTTTAAGTCGTAGGTCGTTTCTGACCTATAATCTCCAGGCAAACGTTAAGTCGCTCGCCCTGGTTTATCTCGTAGGTCGTCTCCGACCTAAGCTCCTGCTAAGTCGTTCGAGTTAGGTCGTTGGAACATTTACCTTAGGTCGCTCGTCCACTAAGTCGGCCTGGTTTATCCTGTAAGTCGTCTCCGACCTAGGCTTCTGTTAAGTCGTAGGTCGCGTGGTTTTTAGGTCGCATGAACTTTAAACCGATAGGCCGTTAGACTATAACTCGTTGGGTCGACCCCCTTTAGGTCGTGAACCTTGTTAAGTCGTTCACCCTCCATTTCGTAAGTCGTAAGTCGTTACCGACCTTAAATCTCCTCTGCTAGTTAGGTCATGTGCTTTTAGGTCGCTCGACTCTGTTAATTCATAGGTCGTTGGACCTTAAGTCGCTCGCCTCCCTTAAGTCGCTCACTATTAGGTCGTATGACCTATAAGTCGCTTGCTCCAGTTAGGTCACTCGGCCACTTTGTTAAGTCGCTCGTCCTGTTGCTCGGTTAGGTCGCAACCTCTGTTAGATCGGCCATGTTGGGTCACGAGTCATCGTTAGGTCTCGAACACCACTAGGTCGTTTGACCCCTTAGACCACATTTTGTCTTCACTAGGTCGTACCGTTTTGGACGGGGCGCTGCCCCGCACCCCGCCGGGGGTGCTGCCCCCTGGACCCCCGCGACCTGACCGGGCAGGTCGAACCCCGTAAGCGGTGGCGTTGCCCCCGCACCCCCACCTTGGGGGGTTGCCACCCCCTGGACCCCCCCTCCGTAGGGGATCTTATCTGAAAAACATTGAGCTGATTTCCTTGGATTTTATTCACATCTCCGTATGCGATTTTTGTGACTGATTGTTTCTACAATTGCTTCTGTGTTTTGACACTTTATAATATAAAGGTTTCAATACTAGTAGTAAATATCAAAACTCTTTTAACAAACAATTTCAACTCTATTTTTAATAACAAAGCTCTTTTCTTAAACCGATTTCCAATCTATTAGTATATACCAACCTTTAGCTCACTCGAATGAGAAATCTAATTAAACGACTTAGTAAAACAAGTGGTATGAAACGCTAGCGTTCACTTCGTCGGTTAATTCTTGGACTTGTTCGATTGAACCTCTTGTGACAATTTTATTAGTGAAGATTTACAGTTTGTTCGTAAATATTTAAGTTAAGCAAGTGGTTATGGGACATGAAGCTAAACTTCTATATTTACTAGCTTAGTGTAATTGACACTTCTCATTGATCATGACGATCATTCTGATGATTTAGACTAGCAACTGTGCGATGTCTCTTGTTGCGAGGTTAGACTAGACACCACTTGTGTGATTCCACTCACACATACCTTTTTGCTTTTTGGTTAGTCTGGACCTTAATCTGTGTGATTCCATTCACACATGTGGGGTAGCTCCCCTTGGTCTTCGGACCGTCATGTGATAGGCCTCTTTCTCTTTTCTATGATTTCTGGACTTCTTGCATTGATTTCTAGAATTTATGTCATTGACTTGTTATGAATACAAGTTTGGGGTATGATGCCCTTTCAGAATCTTTGAGAAGATTCTTGTGATATTGATTATCTCTTATTGATTGATCTTCTGTTGATCATTATTTACATACTTATAGTGGTATGTCATTATGGATATTTATGTTTATGCCATATCTTTTATGTTATATCATGTCATTTGATATTTATAGCTAGACTGACCCGTTTATTATTTTCTTAAATAATACTCGGGTCAGACCGAGATGTTACAGGTGCTTCTGCTTGACTTCTTCCCAGGGATTCATCAGTCTGACTTTTGGCTAACTGTTTAGATTAGCAGTTTTTGTTGTATACACTTGAGATATAGACTCATAGTTGTATTCTTTTGTATAGCACGTGTTGCTATTCTTTTGTATAATCGTGGATCTTACAGACCCCTACTCTGATGTACACTTTCATGTGTTAGTTATATATTCATATCTTCTTCCGCCTTTGTGATATGGATATCTGTGACTGATTTGTGTTATGACTATTTCTATGTTTGTTTCCGAAGATTATTTATAGCCACCGTGTGATAAGCAATTACATGGATGGTCGCTCCTCAACAGCCTTATTCTCCGTGCTAGTTGACAGCACTACTCCGGAGTGTTCTTGGCTAGCGTGGGTATAGAGGTGGGGCGTCACAACATTTGTGATGCGATTTGGGTGCACCCCTTGATTTGGGAGTGTTGTTTCGCGGTGTTGGGGTAGCTGCTGGCTATGCTCAACATCAGTCCGGATCACGCAACTACTAGTATCCTAGTTGGTATCGCCTCATGTACCTTGTCATACTGATTATCCTATTCGCGACCACTACGTTATGCTTTGTGTTATACCTATGGGGTACCCTCTGATAACCACCAGTTTACGGTGGGGCTTACGGTGCTGTATAGACTAAGACATTATAAAAATGTGTTAAGGGGGATTATGGTAATGCCTTAACGCTATTTTGATACTTTATATTACTGATAGGCATTATCTACTTAGCGTACATTACTACATAGTAGATAGTTTAACGGATCCTTAAGAGATGGAAAATCCCGTAACATCTCTTGAGTTATTGCACGCACGTTGACACTGGATATGAGATGTCAAACCCCGTAAACATCTCTGACGCCGTTACACTCATATTTATTCACGATTGATTTAACTTTCATAAGGATATTTTAGTCCTGACTCGAGTGTTTTGTCTTTTCATTACGCTCGGGCCAGCCCTGAGTTTTTCAGATTTTGAAGATCTATTCTGGAGGATGAAGACAAAGATTTGGTATACTATTACTATTATTACCCTTGCATCATGTTATTTGCTGCATTATTTTATTTGTTCTGTTGTATATGTATAACTCTGATAAATGTTGTATAAATAATTGTCAAAGTATAGTAAACAGCTTCATGAACTGTTTATTTGACTATTATATTTTATCGTTCCGCTGCGAGATTCTGTGTTGTTTCATTTCCTTTATTTCTCTTTCTTTTCTTTTCTTATTTACCCTAATAACCATCTGCCCTTTTGAATGGTTTAGAATCGGCATGTGTATTTGATCGTCGGTTTAAACTGTCAAAAAAGGCGGGTCGTTACATTAAGTATTGAAAAAGTGGAGATTACTTTTGTTTGAAGTAAGGGTGTTTTGGTAACTTGGTAAGAGGTTATTTTGGTAAATTTACCACTTCTTACTTTTTCCATAAATACCCACCTCCTTCTTCACTTTCATTCATGTTTCTTCTTCTTCTTTTCTCAAGCTTCTCCGCCTTCTTCCTCTTCTATTTAATGGCTTCCAAGCGATAAAAAAATTATAAAAAGATAATGTCAAAAAATTTACAAAATATTCAAAAGAAATCAGCGTTCATTCTCTTCAAATCAAGCTCCTCTTTTCTCCACATTTTACCTCTTTTTCTCTCGGTCATAACTTCTTCAAAACAGAATCAAAATGCAAAATTCATTTTTTCAAATAATGTATTTTTTTCAATGGATACAACTTTCATGTTGACCACTTTGTCTCATTCTAAAGTTAACTATGTCAAAAATACACTTCTTTCTAATGCATTCCCAGGCGCAGATTTTAAGCTAGAGAATAGGCTATTTTGTTTTGATCATAACTTGATCATAACTGATCCAAATTAATAAATTATTTTCTTAAAACCATATAAAATTACAGTAGCTATAAATTTTATGTTGATTACTTGTTCTAGTTTTGAGATTTTCTATACTTGGAACTCAATTCTTTGAAGTGCATTTTCGGGCTTCATTTTTGTCGATCTGACAATACCTCTTCTTCATTCTATCATATCTTCCTCCAAACTAATCAAAATCAAGTGATTGTTTTTTTTAATTCAAGAGAAAAGAATCTGTGACAAGTTTCTAGTTAACAAGTTTTTAAATTTTGAGAGTAAGAGAGTCAAAAACAAGAGAGAAGATGACCTACTTTTCGGGTCTAATTTTGAGAATTCAAGGTCAAAGCTCTACCGGTTCTTCTCTATACTTTCCGCCAATCTCCATTTCAATCCTCGGCCAAGCTTTTGAAAGGAGAGTGTATTGTTTACTAATTTTTAAGTGGAGGAGGAAGTAGTTAGTAAAGCGTGGATTAGTTTGAATGTTGGTAGGAATTTAATCGCTTTGGTTTATCGTGAGAAACTTTATTTAGCATCTCTATTTATATATATACATGTTTGATGTTGTGTTATGATTTCTACGGATTCTTATATATGCTTTGATCATTAAGTATAGATTGTTTGATATGATTGTTAAATTTTTTTTACCAAGTTACATTAATGTACGTCGATAAGCACAAATGAAATTACTTTCCTTTTGAAAATAAAATGGTGTAAATGGAATGCTTAAACCTTTTGGAAATAGTGTTAAAATGATTTAGAAATGTTTTATAAACATTTAAATATGTTTAAAGAAATAAAGGAAGAAAATCAAGATTTCGTCTCTTATATTTTAAAATATGTCCAAATCAAATTTCTATAAAAATATTTTACAATGTTTTAGAAGTAATTTAAGTTGAAAATATGGATATCTAAATGATATAAATGTCGTTTTGAAGAATATATTTTTGAAACACTATATGTAACGCTTTTCGCAGTATTTTTAATAACTTTTAAAACGGAGTTTTAAACTTAACAATTCTTTCCTATATCTTTTGTGAATGATTTTAAAAGAATAATTAAGTAATTTAAAGATGATTTGGAAGTTTTAATGAGAGTTGAATAAATGGATAAGTGGAATTTTTTATACCACTTAAACAAAAAGCGAAGAAGATCGAATATTATAACAAACTGAGTAATGCCGAAACGACTAGTACATTTGTCCCGCTTATGAGATCTGGGAAGATAAAACAAGGTGTTTAACTAAGGTTAGAGATGGAGCAACAAGTTCCCTGAACTTACCTGGCCCATGTTTTCTTTTCTTAGGCGATGGATGGAACAGATCGAAAGGAAAGCCCGGATGCTCTAAAATAAGAAGATTGCATTAAGTTTCCGAAATAGAAGAAGATTCGTATTATCCGAAAATTTAATCAATCTCCAAAATGAATAAATTGCGATTTGGACTGCATAGAGATAATCTTCTTATACTTGGTATTAAAATCCGAAGAGGGAACTCGTCATATTCGTGGAATTTGAAAGGCGATTTCACCGTTAATCCGCCCATAGCACTTGTTGAATACGAAATTGATGTTGAGTAAAATTAGAATGATTTTTATGATCCTATTTACTCAATAATGTTTGCTAAGATTAATTTTGGGGTTTATCATAAATGATGTCTTAAATAACATTGTTTTTGACCCGCCTAAAAGTGAAGGAATTTGGATCGAGAGTTAAGTGAGGGAAATTCAAATATTATCCAAAGAAAAAAAGAATGAATTGCCTAGAATTACTCTGAGATAAAATAAAGAGATTTTGAACTAATTTGAAAAACCCTTCAAACTAATTTTCGAAATAAAACATGTTAAAGACAAAGATCGTTGAAGACAAAAATCTTCATGATGTAGGATTACTTGCCATTAGACCCTAGAGGTGAAATTTACCGTATTTTAAGTGGCAGTAATACTCTGTTATAAAAATCTTCAATTTTCAAGGATACGATTTGAAAATAAGAAAGAAATCTTTTGTTAAGATTTAATAAATGAATTAGGAATATTTTCCCTAAGCTAAAAGTTATAGCTTGAATATAAGAAATCTTTGATTAAGATTTAATGAATGATTTGGAAAAGTTTTCCTTAGTAAAAGGGAAAATGATTTGGAATTATTACAGGATTTATGAAAGGTTTAAATAAACCAAATAATTTGATAAATGAGGCTACATATACTCTTGAAAAGAAAATGGAATAAATTGAAAAAATATATCTAAGAAAGATATTTTATAAAAGATGAAATAATCGATTGACGATTGATATCCACATATGAACTTAACATCTTTTAGATCGATAATTGGCATCGAAGAAACCGGGTTGGATTTGGGTGATTCCTATCAGAAAACCACTTCGAACCGATGTATACGTTTGAATCTAAGGACATGTTGAAGATGATGATTATTGAAGACCGTTGATCTTCATAGCGTGAGGACTGCTTGTTGACATGCTTTGGGTAGCTCCCATTATAGAGTTATTTATAACAGTGGTCTTCTTATTGTGGAGATTTTTCGGATTGCAAGGACTACTCGCTACTAGTGGTGTGTCTTCGGTTTGACCTATTCCTGGACAACTTGTATGGATGTTTGAATGGCATTGCATTTCTAAAGATTACGTACATTAGTTTTTAAAAGCATACATTAGTGGTGGTGGAGAAGGCAACTTCTCTTAGCTTAACACCTACCTTGAGACATACGAGCTTAATGGTTGTATTTTTATGGAAGGCAAATAGTAGTCAACGGAAACGGAAATATGGCATTCAGAGATGTGATATGTGTTATGTGAAAAGATAATCGTAGCTTCGAGCCTCATCAACCAAAAATGACCGAAACAAGGTTGATGCGACAAAGCTAAGTGGGTTATTCCCAATTAGTGTATGATCATCCCCTTCTAGATATATTTCTCCCTACTATGACGTACGGGATGTAAATTAATGTGGTTTATATGCTTGGGCATCCAGTTTAAAGTTCGATAACGACCGGGGGATGACATATTCAGTACTATCTAGTTATAGGGTAGGCCGGTTTTATGTTGGTAGAGAGCAGATGTTCTATGCCGCGAGACATCCATCTAGAGGTGATGTAACGACCCGTAATTTCGCTAATTCGAAAATGAGAGACTTTACTCATTTTTAAATTTAAAAGTAATTTAAATCTTAAAATAAATATGTTATATATAGTAAATAAATTATATATTCTTATAGTTAATAAATTAAAAAGTATAAATTTGGATTTTAGAACAAATCGACAAAAGTTAAGTATTGTTAAAAATAAATAAAGGCTTAAATAAATATGTATAAATATTTATTTGAAAAGATAAATCTTATTTAAAACATATAATAAAGATAATAAAAGTATATTAAAAGATTTAAAAGAGTATTGATAATCATTTTACAAAAATAACCAAAATTTGTCGCATTTTGTCAGTTTTACATACATTGTAAAATTAGAGATTTTGATATTATTTAAATATGATTTTTAAATATAAAGAGACTTGTTTTAATTTATTTAAAGAATTAAAAAGTTCATTTTAAAGTTTGGTTTACTTCAATATGTAGCTTAATAAAAAGGTCAAATTTTGACTGCAAACTTTGTCGACAAAAACACCATTTTCAACCATAACAAGTTGTCGACAAGTTTTTCCAACTTGATACATTTCCTAACTTATAAATACAAGTTTACAACTATTTAAACACTTTACATTTAGCACTAAAAGGCAGAAAGAGTTTACTTTTGAAAAGTTAAGTTAAAATAAATAAGTTTAAAAAGACATGGTTTGACATAAAAATAACATCATTACTAAACCATCTTTTCTCATTAATGCATAAGACTTATCTTATATGGAAAAGGAGAAAATTTTATTTTAACATTTTAAAGTTTAAGAAAAAGAGGCAAACATCGTTTCATTAAGTGCAAACCATTAATGTAAGTCAAATCAAGCAAAAGTCTTCTTTCTTTTTAACACAAAATTGAAGAAATAAAGAGAGTAATCATTTCTTAAATACAAATCAAACCATTTTTTCTCCATTAAGCAAAGGTAAAATTAAGGGTTAAAAAAGTAAATAAAAAGTCAAAAAGTAGAGAAGGGTATTTTAGACATTTGCCATCCAAAGCTCAAGTATAAATATGCATCCATACCTTTCATTTTTCACACTTCATTCTTTACCCTCTTCTTCACTTTCTCCTTCCTCTTCACCTCCATTTCCATGGCTTCCCACCTCCATTTTCCTTCTACCTCTAAGTCATTCACCTTCTACCACTTATACTCCTACTCCAAAATACCAAAACCCTCTCCACCCTCCGCCAAAATCACACTACGCACCAAAAATGAGCCTAGTTTTCACTTACCCACCCCTACACCCTTAGGCCGAGCACCACACACCAAAACCCGAGCCCTACAAGCCAAGCCGAGCCCATACCCTCCTATATCCGCCACCACACTCACATACCCAAGGTCGTACACCCATTCCCCTCCAAAAGCGTTTGGCCAAAATAAAAAGAAAAGAAAAAAAAGAGAAGAAAAGAAAAAGAAAAAGAAAAGGAAAACAAAAGCGTTCGGAAAAGAAACGACAAAAGGCAAGACGTTGAAAATAACACGTTAGCGAAAGACGGAAATCTTACGTTAAAGTTCGACGGAGCGACTATGAAGGTGAGAAATTATCATTGCTTTTGAATTTATATTTGTATTATGTTACAAAAATCATATTTACACCCTTATGACATATGAATGTTTATACCAAACGATTGTTAATATGGATGATTTGATAGTTAGTAAATTAAGTGAATTGTGATAATATATCCGTTATGATATTAATACTGAATGTTAAATTTGAAATCATATGCATGTGATTGGTTGAATGGATGTTATGTTAGTGCTAAATATGAATATTGGATATGTTTATTTTGATTAAGTAATCCTTTTGTTTAAAAAGAACATATTTTACTAGTATGAGATATTTTGGAAAAATAAGTCTCTTTTCATTTAGAAGTGAAATTAAAGTTAAAATGAAAGAGAATTTGAATTTCGAAGTGAAAGATTTGAAAAGGATAGTTAATTAGAAATTGAAATTAAGATGAATATGAAATTGAAATTAAAATCGATTTTGAGAAAACAAAGTTTAGTTTGAGATTGAATTGAAATTTAAATTGAAATTAGATTTGAAATCTAAGTTTTAAATATGTTCAATTTGAGACTAGAATTGAAATTGAGTTGAAATTGAAATTTAAAATTTAATACTAAAATAATGGGAATATAATAATATTATAATATGGTAATAGTGAAAATATATTTTAAATACTTTAAAAAGTGAATTGATTTAAAATGATTTGTAATGATTTTATAAGTGTTGAAATCCAATTTGAATAGATTATTTCAAATATTGAAAAATAAGTTAAAACTAGACGCGTCGCGCAACGGTAGTTCGAGATTTCGCTCCGAAAAATTCAAATGAATGTGTAGAGTGGAATATAGCTCGGAATTCTTTGAGATAAGAAAATTCCGGACTATTATATCCATATCGTCTAAATGAAGAAAGAAAATCAAAGTTTCGATAAGTAGATTTTAAATTAAGTCCAAATTAATTTTCCAAAAAAATTGCGCTAGTGCAGTTAAGTGACCAAAACAAGAAATCTGTTTAAATGAACGTTTTTAATTATGGAAAAATATGGAATAAATTTGATAAATCTATTTAAATGATTTAAAAGAGATTTGGATTGGAAAACATGAATTATCGAATGTTTAAAAGTTGTTTAATTCAAATAAGCTTATTTAGCACTTTCCATGGCACTTTTCTGCTGCGAATTCTATAACCTTTGGAATATGAGTTTAAATGTAACGACGTTTTTCAGAATAAATTGTGAATGTTTTAAAAAGGATAATTATGCATTTTTGAAAGATGATTTGGAATATTTATAAGCAATACCAAACTAAAGTTGAAAATCTGAGTATGTGGAAACGACTAGTACATTTGTCCCGTCCGTGAGATCTAGGAAGATAAAACAAGGTGTTTAACTAAGGTTAAGGATGGAGCAACCAGTGCCCTGAACTTACCTGGCCTATGTTTTCCTTTCTTAGGCGAGGGGTGGAACAGATCGAAAGAAAGCCCCGATGCTCTTAAATAAAAAGATTCTATTAAGTTTTCCAAAATAAAAGAAGATTGGTATCATCCAAAAGTTAAACAATTTCCAAAATGAATGATTTCTATGATCCTATCGACTCAAAAAAGTTTGTAAAGATTGATTTAGGTTTTATTGTAAACGATGTCTTAATTAACATTGTTTTTGACCCGCCTAAAAGTTAAGAAATTTGGATCAAGAATTAAGTAAGGAAATCTGAGATATTTTCCAAAGCAAAAGAATGAATTTCTTAGAAATTACTCTAAGTCAAAAGAAAGAGAATTCGAAATCATCCTAAAAGAGTTAAAGTGAAAAGAGACTTAATAAATCCTATATACTCATATTCCTTTTATCGATAATTGGATTTCGAAGGAACCGGAGTCGGATTTGGATAATTCCTATCCATAAACCACTTCGAACCAATGTATACGATCGAACATGAAGACATGTTGAAGATGATGATTATTGAAGACCGGGGATCTTCATAGCGTGAAGACTGCTTGTTGAACATGCTCTGGGTAGCTCCCATTTATAGAGTTATTTAGAGCAGTGGTCTCCTCGTGATGGAGATTTTTTGGATTGCAAGGGCTTCTCGCCTAATAATGGCCGAGGAAAGTGCCTTCGGTTTGTCCTGTTCCTGGACAACTTGTATGGACGTTTGCTTGACATTGCATTTCTAACGATTACGTACATTGGTTTTTACAAACGTACATCAATGGTGGTGGAGAAGGCAACTTCTCTTAGCTTAACACCCTCCTTGAGACATACGAGCTCAATGGTTGTATTTTTGTGGATGGCAATTAGTGGTTAACGGAAATGGCAATGTGGCATTCAAAGATGTGATATGTGCTATGTGAAAAGGTAATCGTTTGCCTCAAGCCTCATTAAACCAGAAATGACCGAAACAGGATTAGATGCGGCAAGGCTAAGTGGGTCATTCCCAATTAGGGTATGATCATCCCCTTCTAGATATATTTCTTCCTGCTATGACGTCGGGGTGTAAATTAATGTGGTGTATGCTACGAGGGCCTTCAAATAAAGGTCAATAACGACCGGGGGATGACATATTCGGTACCATTTAGTTATAGAGGTGGGCCGGTCTTGTATTGGTAGAGAAGCTGTGTGATGGTTTCTCGGGACATCCATCAAGAGGTGTACCCATTTAGGAAGGTAGATCCTACACCTGGTCATTTGTATGGAAATCCAAACCTAAGGTTTTGTTTGTAAAGCCTAGTATGCTGGAATTTAATAATGGTAACAATTTCGGCTAAAATTAATAAGTTTATTTGCAAATGTTTTCAAAGAGATGTCGTTAGAAATAATATCAAATATTTTGATATAAAAGTGTTTTAGTTATCATAAGGTAAAAACCCGTCCGTGTTTACGTGTGGGCGTGGTCTTATGAGATACTCTTTATTTTCAAGAATTTTATCCAAAGGCTGATATATGACACTGTCATCTATTATTGAGTTTTTCTCATACTGGTTTATCAAGCCTGATCCGGGTATTTTCAATACTCGGGTCAGATCCGAGTAGTTTCATGTTTAATCAAAGATGGTTGGAGTTTCCAGAGGAGAGCTGGAGATATTCATCGACTTATAAGCATATTCTGTTATCCGCTGTGCTTAGTGTATTTTGTTTGATGTTTTTCAGCAATTGTAAGGACAGATGTTTATAACTGTCCAAGCTGAATTTAGGTTAGACTCTGATATATGTATTTAAAAGTTTTCCGCTGTAAAAATATTTGTTCAATATTATATGTTATTCCATTCCAGTGAGATTCTGTTCTGTCTACTTTTCTTTATCACCCTTAAAGATCTGTCTTTTCATGCAATTTGTGTTGGACATGTGTGGTTTGTTGTCGATTTAAAGGGTACGGAAAAACGGGCCTTTACATTGCGTATCAGAGCTTTTGGTTGAGCGAATACCCAAGCCTGATAAGGGTAAGTCTCATCAGAGATAGGATTATTCATATCGTAGGATGAGTAACTCATTAGAGATAGGGCTAGTAACACCATAGAATGAGTTATGAGAGTATTATATATATATATATATATATATATATATGAGAGCGTATTTGTTAATTTTATAAAAGTGATTTTATTTCAAAATTGGTATATGAAATAATTTTACCTTGGATTTATGTTATAAATATTAAAGGGTATATTATTATTTTTGGTTGGAAATTAAGGATTGTTTGTAATTTGGCTTAGCTAAAATATGAATATCTTGTGATTAGAATTGCACAATTTGACTATAAGATATTCCATATAGAATCAATTAGTTGAAACCTAGAATTTAGAACTTCAATCATATACCCTTAAATATTAGTATTAAGAAATAATAATGACTAAGTGATTATCATAATGGATGGATTTAAAAGCTAAGTACAAATATCTTGTGAAGTAAAATTCACAATTTGACTGTAAGGTATTTGATGAATATTGAAGCTACAAGTTGTAATTAGAGAAAGTAAAGAGAAAATGTATACTTAGAAAAATTCTTATCCATAAGATAGGAAAAAAGGGTAAACCTAAGTTGGGACTTTTTACTAAATACAATATAAAAGGATAAGTGGTATAACTTATAGAGAGATAAGTTAATTTGAAATTTAGGAACAAAAGGTATAAGAAATATCATCCTAATATAAAAATTTGAATTAATGATACATTTAGGGTAATATTTGTAATTCAAAATAAAGTAAGAATAGAAGTGGATATTTTTGAATAATATGATTAGTAGGGTGATTGTTGTATGAAAAAGGTTAATAAAAAATACCATGTGAATTAAGTTTCACAATTTGACTATAAGGTATTTGATGGATTTAAGATTAAGAAATTTGATTTAGGAAATGAATAGGTAAATAAGTTAAGTAGTTAATCATATAATTAGTAAGAGAAAGGATGAACACTTAGTAAAGTTGTCTTATTAATATATGGATTGGATAAATAATATTAGCTAAATGGAAACTTTAGATAAAGAAAAATAAAGGTTGAGTTTTATAACTTATTAATTTTAGATAAAAGTAGAGTTCCATATTAGTTAAAAACATTAGTTGAAGTAATAACAATTTGAAGTTTGGAGATATGTATATATACTCTTGAGAAGTAAAGGTATATGATACAAGTTTAAGTCATATTTGTATGCTTAAGTAATAATATATTTAGAAGAAAGCAATGGTTGTGAAATAAACTTGGATTAATAGAAGTTTTGAAGAAATGTATTAGGTAAAGATGAATGTGAATAAGTACATAAGTTAAACATAGATCATTTCAGCACATAAATTTTGATCTAAGATATAAGAACATAACTTTGAGGTGTTTACACCAATCCGAAAAAGGATTTATCCCTCGATTCTTGACGGCGAGCATTGATGGGAGTTTATGACCATGTACACGAGTTTTCTATCATAGTTGAGAGCTATGCAAGGAAAGCAAGGGTTTATGATCAAGAAGTCTGATCAAAGTCCGCACTAGAAAATCGAGGGATAGATACTAGTTCAAAAGAAAAGTTGTGGATTCAAATAATAGATCGAATCAAATATCACATATAGTATGATGTGTTGGGTCTGTCAACATAGTAGTTGGATAGTTATCTTATATAATAGGCACTAAGATATAGTGGTTGGATTGATGTTTTGGTATCTATATATATAGACCTCAGGTATAATACATGCTCAGGTCAGCGGATGAGTTATGTGGATGTAATCATTTATGTTAATATAGTATCAGTTTGGTTGTTTTTGGATGTATAGTCTTGTTTGGTTGTTGTATATATTATCTTAAGTGTGCAGTACGCACTAGGATGGGTACGATAGAAGTATGACTTGATGTATGTATATATAATCGTAAGTATGTGACATGTACTCAGGTTAGTGTGGGGAATCTCTATATGTATGTTTGACATCATTTGCTTTTAGTGTTGTTATGATATCAACCTTCTTCTTTTCTATCATTAGTAGAAATAAGTCAAATTATTTGACGATATGAGTATGAGATAGATTCTTTTATCTAACTTTCATTTCGAGGACGAAATGCTTTTAAGTAGGGAAGATTGTAACGACCCGTAATTTCGCTACTTCGAAAATTAGGGACTTTACTTATTTTTAAATTTAAAAGGAATCTAAATCTTAAAATAAATATGTTATATATAGTAAATAAATTATCTATTCTTATAGTTAATAAATTAAAAAGTATAAATTTGGATTTTAGAACAAATCGACAAAAGTTAAGTATTGTTAAAATAAATAAAGGCTTAAATAAATAGGTATAAATATTTATTTGAAAATATAAATCTTATTTAAAACATATAATAAAGATAATAAAAGTATATTAAAAGATTTAAAAGAGTATTGATAATCGTTTTACAAAAATAACCAAAATTTGTCGCATTTTGTCAGTTTTACATACACTGTAAAATTAGATATTTTGATATTATTTAAATATGAATTTTAAATATAAAGAGACTTGTTTTAATTTATTTAAATAAATAAAAAAGTTCATTTTAAATTTTGGTTTACTTCACTATATAGCTTAATAAAAACGTCAAATTTGGACTATAAAATTTATCGACAAAAACACCATTGTCAACCAAAACAAGTTGTCGACAAGTTGTTGCAACTTGATACATTTTCTAAATTATGAATACAAGTTTACAAACTATTTAAACACTTTACATCTAGCACTAAAAGGCAAAAAGAGTTTACTTTTGAAAAGTTAAGTTAAAATAAATTAGTTTAAAAAGACATGATTTGACACAAAAACAACATTATTACTACACCATCTTTTCTCATTAATCCATAAGACTTATCTTATATGGAAAAGGAGAAAATGTTATTTTAACATTTTAAAGTTTAAGAAAAAGAGGAAAACATCATTTTATTAAGTACAAACCATTAATGCAAGTCAAATCAAGCAAAAGTTTTCTTTCTTTTTAACACAAAATTTAAGAAAAAAGAGAGTAATCATTTCTTAAGTACAAATTCAAATCAAACTGTAAAGACCCGTAAATCCGTACTCCTTGAATAGACACTAATCTCCTTTGTTTAATTCAAGATGAACGAAAATACGAACCCTTAGGGGTTTTAAGAAAAATTTAAGAAAAGAAGAAGAGAGAAAAAAAAGAAAGAAGAAGAAAATAGATAATAGAGGGAAGAGAAAACATAAGATAGAAAATTTAGATAGGGAAAAGAAGATAGAAAATTTTAAAATTGAAAGAAAAGAGAATAGAGGAAAAAGAAAAACAGAAGAAAATAGGACGGAACAGAAAACAACAGAACAACATCAGAATCTCACAATTCGCAGCGGAACAACATATAATAATAAATGAATAATCTTTAAACAAAGAACTATATCAGTTATTACATTTTATACATTTCATTATATTACATCATATCATCAGAGTGTACAACAACAACAAACAGTGCAGCGGAAAAAGAAATACTATATAAGTAATATGCCATGCCATCCATCTTGCCTCCAGCAACTCCTGAATATCCAGAATATCCTGATAAACCTTAACTCTTGACTGCCCGTGTGGAAATTGGTGGGCACCCAGAGTTTAGGAAGGAAAACAATAAACTCCAAGTCAGTCATGTGACTGGTGTGAGAACTCAAAACAGTTTATTTATCTTTAAAATCAAAATAGAGGAATATTTTTAAATTCAATTCGCAATGCTTTTAAAAATGAGACTACCATAAGGCCTCCCGCACACACACACAATGCAAACGCGGAATCGGAGGAGATTTCTCCTTATGATAGTCAAAGATGCTTGATACGCATTTAAAAAGACATTTGATATTATTATTAGTGTATAGTGTAGGAAAAATTCATTTCGAAAGTAGAGTATAAATCTTAGCCAACATACGACCATTATCGTATGCCTACTATAGCTACCATCCAAACAGTGTTGCGACACCATAAGTGAATGATAGGTTCTACAACTAAAACCGTACAAGTTTCGTATTGTTTCTTTGGATTTCCAACAAATGATCAGGCCAAGGAACTTCCCATTGCCACATGAGAATGCCTCTGGAAAGACATCCCCGAGAACCAAACCGGAACTCTGCCAACACAAGGCCGGGTTACCCCTAACTGGGTAACTACTGACACGAGCACGTCATTCCCCGATCGTAAACGACCTTTCTCACGGGATCCCGAAAACCAACAACCACAAAGTAATAAATTCGTAGTAACCACATAGGTTAAATATCTGGGCTCCATACCATGATACCACCTCTATCCAGAAGGAAATGTACATACCCTAAAGGGTGCTACCCCTCATAACCTTGCTGCATCTTTCCTGTTTTGACCATTTCCGGGGTGTGAGGTTCGACGAAGTCACGTCCACAAAAACATACTTTATACAAAAGCCATGCTTTGGGTCAACAAATGATCAACACAATGATCACTAAGATAGACGATCAAATAAACGATCCTATCACAATAATCAACACAATGATCATTTCAGCATCACTCAGCATATCACATTACCAAATTGGGAATATATCGCTGATAACTTCAACTATATAACCTCTGAGCTCGTACGTCTCAGAGAAGGGTGTTAAGCTAAAAGAATAAATTCTTCGCCACCAACAGAAATATATTTGAAAGAAATCGGCTTTATATCTCAACTTGTAACGTCAGACACACAATCCATACAAGTCTGTTCCGGGCTCGAACAAAACCGAAGGCACTTACAAAGAAGTCCTTGCAATCCGGATATTCACAATCCTGATCGGATTTCCCATCACTTAGGGAGTCTCTATACCGTTGCAACTCAGTGCAGAGACAATCGATAGGTCATCCTATCGCTCTCGCAAATACCGGGTCTTCAACACCGATCTTCAATGCAATTATAACGACGTATCGCATATTCGGAATGGGTTATACGACCCCATGGTCCTTTCCCGGTTAACCCGAATAGTGAGCGCTTATTCAAAAATAAGCGTAGCATTCACATTCAAACAAATCACATCAATTACCCATTCAAAGGGAAATATTGATAGTCGGTTATTGAACTATCAATGGATATGCACAACATCACCAGTTTCCAAATAATTTTCCAAATTATTTATTTTCCAAAATATCTTTACAAGATATATTATTTCACACTTCAAAAATAAATCAATATTTACTTTTAAACAAATTCCACTTCCTTTTATAAATTCCTTAGTGAATTTATAATCCAAAATATCTATGAATATTCGATTTCAATTATTCATTTCAATTTATCTTCAAAAAGATAAATTCTAAATATCACTTCATATTGGAAAACAATTCCATACTTATTTAATAAGTAATTCACAAATTTTATTTATTTTCAACACTTAGAAAATATTCAATATACCTAAATCGAAATTTAGTATATATTTCATTCTTTAAGGAAATCATTCTCTTAAACATATTTATTTGGGCCAAAACGAATGTTGCGTAAAACATCGTTACGACAACCCAAAATCACTAGTATAGGGATTCGAAATTAAAATAGATATATAAATCCCAATACTATGCAAAACATTTCCTTTCGGAAATCATTTACTATAAAACAGTGTTATAGTCCATCATCTCCTTCTATTTCTCGAAAACGTCTATTTCAACAATAAATGTTGAAATCTATGGTTTCGAATCTCAACACATTTTAAAACATCGTTAGATAGTTTTAATTCAATTCAAAATATCACATTCTAAACAATTTCTTTAACATATTATTCACTATTCAAAAACGTGAATATACTACGTTAACAATTTCATCCTTTTATTCATTTTAATTCAAAGGATTATTCACAGTCAAAAATGTGAATATAACTCCATTAATAAGTTTCAACAATTTACTTATCAAAATAAGTCATTTCGAATTTATAAAACAACGTTTATAAATTCCATTTCTATTTATTTATAAAAACTTCCTTTTTATAAATTCTTTTATTAACCTATTCCAGTTTATAACTCAATTACAAACTAAAAGTTCATATTATAAGTTAAATACTTATAAAACGATTATTTTACAAAATCGTTCTTATAAACTTCATAGTTATAAATCTTATAACTTATAAGATTTAAATATTCATCCAAATATATATTCTTTAATAATTTCACAAAATTTATAAATCTTACTATTTATAAATTTCATTTATAACTTCACCGTTTATAATTCTATAAATTTCATTCTTATAACTTCATCATTTAAATTTTATAAATTTCATTCTTTAATGAAATTCATTTTCACTTCATTCAAACACTTATAAAAAAAAACTCGTTTTATAATGTCCATATTTCAATTTATAAATATCCATTTATAAATCTCTTAATATAATTCAATTTATATTATGCTTTTAAAACGTCTTCAAATTCCTTTAAAAACTTCATCCTTTTGATTCATAAAATAATTAAATTTTATAAATCCTATATTTCAACTTTTCATAATAAATTCAAAAGTTCCGATTTAACTATTTTATAAAATCATTAGCATCATATTCTCAAAAATCAGTTTTTAACTATATTTCTCAAAAATCATAATTTTTATAACATTAAAAATTATGACTTTTATTTATTTAAAATGAATCAATTCCAAAAATATAGTATATTTTCAAAAATCACTTTATAAATCATTTTAAAATCCCAAAATTTGGTCCAATGATGTTACACACCAAATAGTCAATCACGACTACAACGACTTCATATATCGATATGATAGTCCATCAAATATCAAAATATCTGAAATCAAATAAATACTGTTGAGGAATCCAGTTGGATCCCTCCAACCTATTTTCCTGCATCCAAAAACATTAGCACAATACCAATTTCGCTCAAGTACGAAATTATCGCGGTATATGTTCTTATTAAATATTATCCGCTTAATAACGGCGTAATAGGGTCTCATCCGCTAAACAAAAAATGCGGGAAATCACTAACTCCAATATATACATATGCCAATATATATATATTGATATTATATATAATACCAATTTCACTGTTTATGAAATATTCGCGGTATATGTTTTTAATAAATAACATCCGCTTACTAACGGCGTATAATGTCTATTTTAACAAACAATAGATATTAATCAACATTCAAACATGCATTCAAATATTTTAAATCTAACTATTTAAAATAAAATCGAAACTGATTCGATTGAGTGAGAAATTCTCACCTTGATTTTAAATTCCCTTTTAGCGATTTATTTCGAATAAAATTAAACGGACGTTTAATTTTACCCAAAATTCTCACTAACTCCAAACGACTCCAAACCAACTCCATCGCGTAGTGCTCGTCCATACGATTCCAACGCAACTGAGTTTGCATTTTTTCGACCTCGTATGAAAAAGATACGAAATTTACAAGTTTACTCGAATTATACACATAAATTTATAACTTAAATATATAATTTTTAACCTAAATCAACATAGACCGTTAGATCCCTCAACAGGCCATCACGACCGTGTTCCTTTTCTTCCCAATTCACGCGACCTCTACAGCCAAAGAACCCAACCATGCTCGAAACTAGGGCTCCAAATTCGAGCCTCCTCGACGCATGATAATTCGATCAGGCAACACCATCACGCTCGCGCCCCCCGGCACCACCCACGCCCAGAGACCGGCCACGCGCGCACCCCCCCAGTGCCTCGAAAAGCGTGCGCAACTCCCTAGGGACGCGGGCCTGTAGCTCCCTCCACACGACTCCGTTTCCGATCATAACCGATGAATCTCTCCGTCTCGATATGCTCTACGTTTTGTTAGTTGGAGCCTTCATCTAATTTCGCCTAGATTGGGAGGAAAACGTGGAGGAAGAAGGTGAACTGTTGGCCGTTCAGGGGTGGCGGCGGCTAGGGTTACATGTTTTCTTTTTTTTCTTTTTGTTTTTTATTTTTGTGAAGGGGTAGGGCTATTTATAAGGAACGAGCGACACTATTCATCCCGGAAATTCCGAACTCCGATTTAGGCGCCGTAACCAGCATTTCTAAGGTTTACCCCGCGTTCCGGACACAATGGAATAGGTTTCGGAAGCTAATTCGGAAGTATGTGCGAGTTATGGCTGAAAACGCTCAATTTAAATTAAACCGATTTAAGTCGATTTCTAGGCGTTTTAATTTGTACAGGACAAACGGTAAATCCAATTGACTTGAAATTTGAAACCTTACAATAATATCACATTACGGATCCGATGAAACTGGTTTCGTCGAAATCCGAGACTTTTTGAAAAATGGCTATTTTAGCTCGCCAAATTTAAATTAAAAATAAATCGATGCGTTTCGAGCTGCCACGATCAAACGGTAACTCCGATTGACACGAAATTTGAAATCCGGTAATAACTAACTATTACGGATCCAATGGAACTGGTTTCGTTCAATTCTGAGACTGTTCAAAAATTGACTATTTTACAGTCGATTATTAAATATTAAAATATTCAATTTTCACAAATTAACTTTTAATTCGATTTTAAAAGTTCTAAAATATCGTTCTAACTCCCATATGATAAAATAAAATTTTACAAATCATTTTCTATCATATTTAACCCTATTTTCAATTATTTCCATAATTTAACGTATTAAATTATCGATTTAATAATCCAATTAAATTCCAATAATTCAAATAAAAATTTATTTGACTTATAAATTCCCTTATTAATATTTAAAATAAATTAAATATTCAAATTTTAATTAATAAAAATTCTGGGTCGTTACAATCTTCCCCGCTTAAAAGAATTTCGTCCTCGAAATTATTAGTAAGAAATGTTACAGAATTTATTAATTTTCCATAATTTATAGTTAAACTTCTTACAATACTTTACTAAGTTTTCAAAATTATACTTAGTTATCTTTTCAAAAACAACTACTATTGTTTAACTTTCAAATCCAAAATCAAAGTTAAAGTTTTCAAAATTTTCCAATTTTCTCAAAATTTTTCTAACGCCTTAAATTTCCGGAAAAATTCGCCATAGTCTCCTTTGCGCGGCTCGATCCGAAAAAAAAATGACAGTATATATATCACAAATATACATCTCATCAAGTAATGAGGCATCCCGAAGGGAAAAAGTGTAAAAGTACGGTATTTAATCCGAGATATGTACCTTATATTTTATTAGCAAGCATATACGGCTAATATAGCGCTAAAGCGAGCTCCAAATGCGAAGCAAACGCAATCCGCACCTACTAATCACTCAACAAACAACATGAGAACATGTATATATGAAAATAGTATCGATATACATCATATAACAACATAATAACTATACATGCCAACATAGCATATGCAATAAAAGCAAACATCAACCAACTATCATCCATAACCAACAAATATTCATTCATATTTTCATTAATATTCAATGAATTGGGTTTTTAATTTAATCACCTTTGATTCATATACAGTGGATGTTCTTTCTAACATTCATTTTCAATCAGTTTATATTCACTAATTCATTTTCAAGTTGGTTCGCTTCCAAATCAAATTCAATTCTATTCAAATTTATTTACTTCTAATTTGAATTCAATTACTTTAGCTTCCAATTTTGCTAATTCAATTTCATTAACACTTACTGAATTATATACAATCAACCAACAATCAAATAACAATCAATGTATATTAATTACAACCAAATTTCCTTTGCTTACAATTGGTTTAATTAATTGATTTTCATTCAATTATTCAACTTTCTAATAACATCAGATTTTAAATGAATTACACTTACATTCATTATTTCATATCAATTATTCACATTTAATTGATTAATATTCAATCCATTAATCCAATTCATTTATATAACTCAAGTTTATATTCATCACTTAACTTTATTAATTTTACTTTGATCTCTTAAGTTATACTTCATTTACAAACATCACTTGTTTTTACTTAACTTAAATTCCCATTTATAAATCAATTCAGCTTCCAATTCTAAGTAAATTTTCCATTTAACTTTAAATTCATTTTTATTTACAACTCATATTCATAAATATATTCATTAGTTTCACTTCTTACATATATAAGTTTTATTTCACAATTGTAAATCACTTTAATTATAATTCAATTCTTTATAATTCATTTTACTTATACAATTATTCTTTTATTTAGATTATTCAAACAACCTAACAATCAACTTATATACACTTTAATAATTCTGAAAAATTATTTCTTTATATATAAAATATAATCAAGTAAAATTATTTCATTTACTTAATTTAAAACAATACTGTGTCGAATTGTTCTATTCAAGTGTTTAGAAACCCCTTCGGCATAGTTTGACAGACCGTGCTGACGAAGGTTCATATGCCACTCAATAAACCAATCATCACAATATAAAACAATTTTATATTCACTAACAAATACGCTCTCATAGCTATTATTACACTCAAACTCATTCTAGAGTACTGCAGACTCTATCTCTAATGAGTAATACCCAACAGAACCATGGTTGTCGCTTAACCATAAGCTCTGATACCAGATGTAAAGACCCGTAAATCCGTACTCCTTGAATAGACACTAATCTCCTTTGTTTAATTCAAGATGAACGAAAATACGAACCCTTAGGGGTTTTAAGAAAAATTTAAGAAAAGAAGAAGAGAGAAAAAGAAGAAAGAAGAAGAAAATAGATAATAGAGGGAAGAGAAAACATAAGATAGAAAATTTAGATAGGGAAAAGAAGATAGAAAATTTTAAAATTGAAAGAAAAGAGAATAGAGGAAAAAGAAAAACAGAAGAAAATAGGACGGAACAGAAAACAACAGAACAACATCAGAATCTCACAATTCGCAGCGGAACAACATATAATAATAAATGAATAATCTTTAAACAAAGAACTATATCAGTTATTACATTTTATACATTTCATTATATTACATCATATCATCAGAGTGTACAACAACAACAAACAGTGCAGCGGAAAAAGAAATACTATATAAGTAATATGCCATGCCATCCATCTTGCCTCCAGCAACTCCTGAATATCCAGAATATCCTGATAAACCTTAACTCTTAACTGCCCGTGTGGAAATTGGTGGGCACCCAGAGTTTAGGAAGGAAAACAATAAACTCCAAGTCAGTCATGTGACTGGTGTGAGAACTCAAAACAGTTTATTTATCTTTAAAATCAAAATAGAGGAATATTTTTAAATTCAATTCGCAATGCTTTTAAAAATGAGACTACCATAAGGCCTCCCGCACACACACACAATGCAAACGCAGAATCGGAGGAGATTACTCCTTATGATAGTCAAAGATGCTTGATACGCATTTAAAAAGACATTTGATATTATTATTAGTGTATAGTGTAGGAAAAATTCATTTCGAAAGTAGAGTATAAATCTTAGCCAACATACGACCATTATCGTATGCCTACTATAGCTACCATCCAAACAGTGTTGCGACACCATAAGTGAATGATAGGTTCTACAACTAAAACCGTACAAGTTTCGTATTGTTTCTTTGGATTTCCAACAAATGGTTAGGCCAAGGAACTTCCCATTGCCACATGAGAATGCCTCTGGAAAGACATCCCCGAGAACCAAACCGGAACTCTGCCAACACAAGGCCGGGTTACCCCTAACTGGGTAACTACTGACACGAGCACGCCATTCCCCGATCGTAAACGACCTTTCTCACGGGATCCCGAAAACCAACAACCACAAAGTAATAAATTCGTAGTAACCACATAGGTTAAATATCTGGGCTCCATACCATGATACCACCTCTATCCAGAAGGAAATGTACATACCCTAAAGGGTGCTACCCCTCATAACCTTGCTGCATCTTTCCTGTTTTGACCATTTCCGGGGTGTGAGGTTCGACGAAGTCACGTCCACAAAAACATACTTTATACAAAAGCCATGCTTTGGGTCAACAAATGATCAACACAATGATCACTAAGATAGACGATCAAATAAACGATCCTATCACAATAATCAACACAATGATCATTTCAGCATCACTCAGCATATCACATTACCAAATTGGGAATATATCGCTGATAACTTCAACTATATAACCTCTGAGCTCGTACGTCTCAGAGAAGGGTGTTAAGCTAAAAGAATAAATTCTTCGCCACCAACAGAAATATATTTGAAAGAAATCGGCTTTATATCTCAACTTGTAATGTCAGACACACAATCCATACAAGTCTGTTCCGGGCTCGAACAAAACCGAAGGCACTTACAAAGAAGTCCTTGCAATCCGGATATTCACAATCCTGATCGGATTTCCCATCACTTAGGGAGTCTCTATACCGTTGCAACTCAGTGCAGAGACAATCGATAGGTCATCCTATCGCTCTCGCAAATACCGGATCTTCAACACCGATCTTCAATGCAATTATAACGACGTATCACATATTCGGAATGGGTTATACGACCCCATGGTCCTTTCCCGGTTAACCCGAATAGTGAGCGCTTATTCAAAAATAAGCGTAGCATTCACATTCAAACAAATCACATCAATTACTCATTCAAAGGGAAATATTGATAGTCGGTTATTGAACTATCAATGGATATGCACAACATCACCAGTTTCCAAATAATTTTCCAAATTATTTATTTTCCAAAATATCTTTACAAGATATATTATTTCACACTTCAAAAATAAATCAATATTTACTTTTAAACAAATTCCACTTCCTTTTATAAATTCCTTAGTGAATTTATAATCCAAAATATCTATGAATATTCGATTTCAATTATTCATTTCAATTTATCTTCAAAAAGATAAATTCTAAATATCACTTCATATTGGAAAACAATTCCATACTTATTTAATAAGTAATTCACAAATTTTATTTATTTTCAACACTTAGAAAATATTCAATATACCTAAATCGAAATTTAGTATATATTTCATTCTTTAAGGAAATCATTCTCTTAAACATATTTATTTGGGCCAAAACGAATGTTGCGTAAAACATCGTTACGACAACCCAAAATCACTAGTATAGGGATTCGAAATTAAAATAGATATATAAATCTCAATACTATGCAAAACATTTCCTTTCGGAAATCATTTACTATAACAACAGTGTTATAGTCCATCATCTCCTTCTATTTCTCGAAAACGTCTATTTCAACAATAAATGTTGAAATCTATGGTTTCGAATCTCAACACATTTTAAAACATCGTTAGATAGTTTTAATTCAATTCAAAATATCACATTCTAAACAATTTCTTTAACATATTATTCACTATTCAAAAACGTGAATATACTACGTTAACAATTTCATCCTTTTATTCATTTTAATTCAAAGGATTATTCACAGTCAAAAATGTGAATATAACTCCATTAATAAGTTTCAACAATTTACTTATCAAAATAAGTCATTTCGAATTTATAAAACAACGTTTATAAATTCCATTTCTATTTATTTATAAAAACTTCCTTTTTATAAATTCTTTTATTAACCTATTCCAGTTTATAACTCAATTACAAACTAAAAGTTCATATTATAAGTTAAATACTTATAAAACGATTATTTTACAAAATCGTTCTTATAAACTTCATAGTTATAAATCTTATAACTTATAAGATTCAAATATTCATCCAAATATATATTCTTTAATAATTTCACAAAATTTATAAATCTTACTATTTATAAATTTCATTTATAACTTCACCGTTTATAATTCTATAAATTTCATTCTTATAACTTCACCATTTAAATTTTATAAATTTCATTCTTTAATGAAATTCATTTTCACTTCATTCAAACACTTATAAAAAAAACTCGTTTTATAATGTCCATATTTCAATTTATAAATATCCATTTATAAATCTCTTAATATAATTCAATTTATATTATGCTTTTAAAACGTCTTCAAATTCCTTTAAAAACTTCATCCTTTTGATTCATAAAATAATTAAATTTTATAAATCCTATATTTCAACTTTTCATAATAAATTCAAAAGTTCCGATTTAACTATTTTATAAAATCATTAGCATCATATTTCAAAAATCAGTTTTTAACTATATTTCTCAAAAATCATAATTTTTATAACATTAAAAATTATAACTTTTATTTATTTAAAATGAATCAATTCCAAAAATATAGTATATTTTCAAAAATCACTTTATAAATCATTTTAAAATCCCAAAATTTGGTCCAATGATGTTACACACCAAATAGTCAATCACGACTACAACGACATCATATATCGATATGATAGTCCATCAAATATCAAAATATCTGAAATCAAATAAATACTGTTGAGGAATCCAGTTGGATCCCTCCAACCTGTTTTCCTGCATCCAAAAACATTAGCACAATACCAATTTCGCTCCAGTACGAAATTATCGCGGTATATGTTCTTATTAAATATTATCCGCTTAATAACGGCGTAATAGGGTCTCATCCGCTAAATAAAAAATGCGGGAAATCACTAACTCCAATATATACATATGCCAATATATATATATTGATATTATATATAATACCAATTTCACTGTTTATGAAATATTCGCGGTATATGTTTTTAATAAATAACATCCGCTTACTAACGGCGTATAATGTCTATTTTAACAAACAATAGATATTAATCAACATTCAAACATGCATTCAAATATTTTAAATCTAACTATTTAAAATAAAATCGAAACTGATTCGATTGAGTGAGAAATTCTCACCTTGATTTTAAATTCCGTTTTAGCGATTTATTTCGAATAAAATTAAACGGACGTTTAATTTTACCCAAAATTCTCACTAACTCCAAACGACTCCAAACCAACTCCATCGCGTAGTGCTCGTCCATACGATTCCAACGCAACTGAGTTTGCATTTTTTCGACCTCGTATGAAAAAGATATGAAATTTACAAGTTTACTCGAATTATACACATAAATTTATAACTTAAATATATAATTTTTAACCTAAATCAACATAGACCATTAGATCCCTCAACAGGCCATCACGACCGTGTTCCTTTTCTTCCCAATTCACGCGACCTCTACAGCCAAAGAACCCAACCATGCTCGAAACTAGGGCTCCAAATTCGAGCCTCCTCGACGCATGATAATTCGATCAGGCAACACCATCACGCTCGCGCCCCCCGGCACCACCCACGCCCAGAGACCGGCCACGCGCGCACCCCCCCCCCCCCAGCGCCTCGAAAAGCGTTCGCAACTCCCCAGGGACGCGGGCCTGTAGCTCCCTCCACACGACTCCGTTTCCGATCATAACCGTTGAATCTCTCCGTCTCGATATGCTCTACGTTTTGTTAGTTGGAGCCTTCATCTAATTTCGCCTAGATTGGGAGGAAAACATAGAGGAAGAAGGTGAACTGCTGGCCGTTCAGGGGGGGTGGCGGCTAGGGTTACATGTTTTCTTTTTATTTATTTTTTTTTTATTTTTGTGAAGGGGTAGGGCTATTTATAAGGAACGAGCGACACTATTCATCCCGGAAATTCTGAACTCCGATTTAGGCGCCGTAACCAGCGTTTCTAAGGTTTACCCCGCGTTCCGGACACAATGGAACAGGTTTCGGAAGCTAATTCGGAAGAATGTGCGAGTTATGGCTGAAAACGCTCAATTTAAATTAAACCGATTTAAGTCGATTTCTAGGCGTTTTAATTTGTACAGGACAAACGGTAAATCCAATTGACTTGAAATTTGAAACCTTACAATAATATCACATTACGGATCCGATGAAACTGGTTTCATCGAAATTCGAGACTTTTTGAAAAATGGCTATTTTAGCTCGCCAAATTTAAATTAAAAATAAATCGATGCGTTTCGAGCTGCCACGATCAAACGGTAACTCCGATTGACACGAAATTTGAAATCCAGTAATAACTAACTATTATGGATCCAATGGAACTGGTTTCGTTCAATTCTGAGACTGTTCAAAAATTGACTATTTTATAGTCGATTATTAAATATTAAAATATTCAATTTTCACAAATTAACTTTTAATTCGATTTTAAAAGTTCTAAAATATCGTTCTAACTCCCATATGATAAAATAAAATTTTACAAATCATTTTCTATCATATTTAACCCTATTTTCAATTATTTCCATAATTTAACGTATTAAATTATCGATTTAATAATCCAATTAAATTCCAATAATTCAAATAAAAATTTATTTGACTTATAAATTCCCTTATTAATATTTAAAATAAATTAAATATTCAAATTTTAATTAATAAAAATTCTGGGTCGTTACACAAACCATTTTTTCTCCATTAAGAAAAGGTCAAATCAAGGGTTAAAAAGTAAATAAAAAGTCAAAAAGTAGAGAAGGGTATTTTAGTCATTTGCCATCCAAAGCTCAAGTATAAATATGCATCCATACCTTTCATTTTTCACACTTCATTCTCTACCTTCTTCTTCACTCTCTCCTTCCTCTTCACCTCCATTTCCATGACTTCCCACCTCCATTTTCCTTCTACCTCTAAGCCATTCACCTTCTACCACTTATACTCCTACTCCAAAATACCAAAACCCTCTCCACCCTCGGCCAAAATCACATTACGCACCAAAACCGAGCCTAGCTTCCACCTACCCACCACCTACACCCCAAGGCCAAGCACCACACGCCCAAACCCGAGCCCTACAAGCCAAACTGAGCCCATACCCTCCTATACCCTCCTCCACACTCACATACCCAAGGTCGTACACACATTCCCCGCCAAAAGCTTTCGGCCAAAATAAAAAGAAAAGAAAAGAAAAAGAAAAGAAAAGAACAAGAAAAGGAAAACAAAAGCGTTCGGAAAAGAAACGGCAAAAGGCGAGACGTTGGAAATAGCACGTTAGCGAGAGACAGAAATCTTACGTTAAATTTTGACGGAGTGGATATGAAGGTAAGAAATTCTCATTGCTTTTAAATTTATATTTTGATTATGTTATAACAATCATATTTATACCCTTATGACATATGAATGTTTATACCAAATTGATTGTTAATATGGATGATTTGAGAGTTAGTAAATTAAGTGAACTGTGATAATATATCCCGTTATGATATTAATAGTGAATGTTAGATTTGAAATCATATGCATGTGATTGGTTGAATGGATGTTATGTTAGTGATAAATATGAATATTGGATACGTTCATTTTGATTAAGTAATCCCTTTGTTTAAAAAGAATATATTTTAGTAATATGAGATATTTTGAAAAATAAGTCTCTTTTCATTTAGAAGTGAAATTAAAGTTAAAATGAAAGAGAATTTGAATTTTGAAGTGAAATGGATTTGAAAGGATAGTTAATTAGAAATTGAGATGAATAGCGAAACTGAAATCGATTTTGAGAAAATGAAGTTTAATTTGAGATTGAATTGATGTTTAAGTTGAAATTAGATTTGAAATCTAAGTTTGAAATATGTTTAATTTGAGATTAGAATTGAAGTTGAGTTGAAATTGGAATTTAAAATTTAATATTAAAATAATGGGAATATAATAATATTATAATATGGTAATTGTGAAAATATATTTTAAATACTTTAAAAAGTGAAAATATTGATTTAAAATGATTTGTAATGATTTTATAAGTGTTGAAATCCAATTTGAATAGATTATTTCAAATATTAAAAAATAAGTTAAAACTAGACGCGTCGCACAACGGTAGTTCGCGGTTTCGCACCGAAAAGTTCAAATGAATGTGTAGAGTGGAATATAGCTCGAAATTCTTTGAGATAAGAAAATTACGGACTATTATATTCATATCTTCTAAACGAAGAAACAAAATCAAAGTTTCGATAAGTAGATTTTAAATTAAGTCCAAATCTATTTTCCAAAAAAATCGCGCTAGTGCAATTAAGTGACCAAAACAGGAAATCTGTTTAAATGAATGTTTCTAATTATGGAAAATATGAAATAAATTTGATAAATCTATTTAAATGGTTTAAAAGTGATTTGGATAGGAAAACATGAATTATCGAATGTGTAAAAGTTGTTTAATTCAAATAAGCTTATTTAGCACTTTCCGTGGTACTTTTCTGCTGCGAATTCTATAACTTTTGGAATATGAGTTTAAATGTAACGACGTTTTCCAGAATAAATTGTGAATTTTTTAAAAAGATAATTAAGCATTTTGAAAGATGATTTGGAATATTTATAAGCAATACCAAAATAAAGTTGAAAATCTGAGTATGCAGAAACGACTAATACATTTGTCCCGCCTGTGAGATCTGGGAAGATAAAACAAGGTGTTTAACTAAGGTTAGGGATGGAGCAACTTGTGCCCTGAACTTACCTGGCCTATGTTTTCTTTTCTTAGACGAGGAGTGGAACAGATCGAAAGGAAAGCCTGGATGCTCTTAAATAAACAGATTCTGTTAAGTTTTCCAAAATAAAAGAAGATTGGTATTATCCAAAAGTTAAACAGTTTCCAAAATGAATGATTTCTATGATCCTATCTACTCAAAAATGTTTTTTAAGATTGATTTAGACTTTATCGTAAACGATGTCTTAATTAACATTGTTTTTGACCCGCCTAAAAGTTAAGAAATTTGGATCAAGAACTAAGTAAGGAAATCTGAGATATTTTCCAAAGCAAAAGAATGAATTTCTTAGAAATTACTCTAAGTCAAAAGAAAGTGAACTCGAAATCATCCGAAAAGAATTAAAGTGAAAAGAGACTTAATAAATCCTATAAACTCATATTCACTTTTATCGATAATTGGATTTCGAAGGAACCGGAGTGGGATTTGGATAATTCCCATCCGAAAACCACTTCGAACCAATGTATACGTTCGAACATGAAGACATGTTGAAGATAATGATTATTGAAGACCGAGGATCTTCATAGCGTGAATACTGCTTGTTGAACATGCTCCGGGTAGCTCCCATTTATAGAGTTATTTATAGCAATGGTCTCCTCATGATGGAGATTTTTGATATAAGGCAAGTCTTGAGTTTATAATTTCATATTTCGAGCTTTATGGTTTATGAGAAACCATCATGATGTTTTCACTTTTCGATGAGATGAGACAAGTTACGATGCCATTTAATGCTTGTCGATGAGATGAGACAAGTATGGTGGCTCTTTGTCACTCATCAAGTGTAACGACCCGTAAGTTTCATAGTTTTAATTTTGGGTAAATATATAAGTTTACAATTAAAGGTTAACAATTTAAAAATGATATTCCAATTCAATAAAATAATGTAAAAAGTTGTGATTTGATTTTTAATGGAATAGGAGAAAACAAGAGTAAGTATTGAATAATACGTTATTTATGTAGGGTATTGAAAAATTTGGTAAGCCAATTGTAATTAATGGTAATATTGTGAAATAAGCAAATTAGTAGATTTCAATGCAATACCCATTAATGAATGTAATGAAATAGGATTTAGGAAAATGTATACTAGGTTATAAATCAAATAAAAGGGAACAAGCGTATATATATCGAATTGATTTATGAATAGATACTTTGTATAGTAATTGAATGTACAGTTAATGTTAAATTAAAAACTCATTTATAGTAAGATTGCGTAAGATTCAATAAATAAGTAGTGGAAAGATTTTACCTAGATATACTTTTAAGATGTGAAATTAAAGGAAGATATTAAATTTGGTTAATGTAATATAACATTTGATTTACCGTAAATGGGAATAAATTTAAAGGATTTCTTTAATGCAAGTGAATCAATTATAAACTTAAATGAAACATTCCAATTTAATAGAGATATTCAAATGTTATGATTTATTTTAAAGGTAATAATTGGATTTATTTGGAATTTGTTATATTTGGTTTGAATAGGAAAGGAGTATACAAAAGAAATTGTGAATAGTAAAGTCGCAACTGTAAATGAAAGAAATTGAAATATAGGGCAGTAAACATTGAATAAATTAATAGTAATAAATGCCAACATTGGAATTGAAATAAATATAAATTTAATATTTCAAGTGGGTGAACGTAAAGATAAGGGTTAAGAGTGTTGGAATGGGTATGTTAAAATAACCATAAAGTGTAAACGTAAGTATTTTTAGAGACATGAATTATTTGAAGGAAAATAATTGGTAAAAGGGGGCTAGGGAAAGGTTATTGATTGTTTTGAAACCTTATTAATACGGGAAATTAATTTAGCATAAGAAAAACCAATGCAAATATTTAATTTATCAATAATAAATAGTAATCAATGCAAATTTATGAAACAATAGAATGTGAAGTTTGGGGAATAGATACAAAGTTATAAATGAGTTGTTAAAAGTATGCATAATAAGTGCAAATTTAATAAATCAATGGGAGTATAGATTTAAAGTATAGAAAGTGATATTTTTAGTTTAATTTAAAGTATTGCAAAAGAAATGAAATTAACAATTAAATATTACGTTTATAGAGATTAAACTAAAATTCAAGGACTTTAAAATTATAGATTTTGAACCCAACATGGAATCCATCTACTTAAAAATTTATAGATTGGATAAACATTGATTATTTAATTTAATAGGATTTTTTGGGAACTTAATTTATAACTTTGAGTATAAATGGAATTGAAGATGGGACACTGCAATTGATAAATTTATCTTCTCTAAATTGATAATAAAATTTTGTTTAAATACTTGCGTATGATTTGAAAAGTATATAGGTGATAAATTGTCAATTCTATAACTGAATTATAAAAATTGGATTTATTTACTAATTTTTAATTTATTTAATTAATATAAAAATAGCCATTTTTGCCACGGACTCGGATTTCGACGAAACCAGTTTCATCAGATCCTTATCGGTGAATTATTGTAGGGTTTCAAGTTTCGTACTGATCGGACCTGTCGTTTGATCGTACGGACGCGAAACGCCTTGAAATCGATTTAATTAAAATTAAATTTGAAATCAATTTGGAAATTTTGTTTTCAGCATAACTTCTTCATACGATCGAATTTGGACGTGAAACTTTTTCCATCGCGTTCAGAATATTTTAAAATACCTATCTGGATATATGGGTTTAACATATTTCGTTCCGGGGTTAGAATGGGCTTTTTGGGCCATAGTTTGTTCCGTACGTTCATCTATCTGGTCTATCTACTCCAATCCAACCCTACTTATAAATAGACGATTATAAACCCTAGCCTTCATCTTCTATCATTTGTCTATACGTTCATTTTCTTCATCTCTTTCTCTTCCTCAATGGTTGCAAAACCTATATCTATCTACAGTTCAAAATCAAAAGTGAAAATTCAAACTCTCCAGAAAATTCCCAAAATAATATATATCGATGTTCTCGAGATGCGTAATTTGGTGGTGCAATTCGTTCTTTGATTCGAATCATAGTTTGGCCTGTAATTGCAAATCAAGCTTGGCCGTTCGTTTTGATATTTGGTGATTTCAACGGTAGATCTTCAGCGATGGCTCGATCGGGAAGTATGGTTTCGAAGAGGAGCTCTAGCAGGCCCTAGATCCTCGTTCGCTCGCGCAAATGGTGGCCGTAGGCGTCGCAGTTTGATGGGAAATGAAGAGATGGACGGTGGCGTTTGGGAACACCAGAGATGGCCGCGCTCGGCCTATGGGGGCGGCCTGAGGTGCTGAGTCCAGTGGAATCCTCTGATTTGGTCGAAGGCGCGAGAAGAGGCGGCAAAAATTGGCTAGGGTTACAGTGTTTTGGCGGCTGCAAGGGGGGGGGGGTCGCGTTCTGTTGGGGTACGGGGTACTGTGCGCGTGAGAGAGGGAAGATGGATGCGGTGACGTGGATGTTAATTCAAAGTAAGTTTTTTTTTTTTTCCAAATCGTTTTAACTCGTAACTTTTACGTACGATCTCCGTTTCACATGAAATTTCTTTCGTTAGGATCGTAATAAAATTCCGGATCTGGTGACGCTGGTTTGGACAGATTTGGAGACCGTTAAATTTTTGGGTTTAAATCGGATTTAAATTCGATTTAAATGCAAAAGGTGAGTGTTTTAACCCACTCACAACTTCTAAAAGTTTTTATGTTTGTTAAATTTATTTTAGATATGAGTAGAAATTTATTTATAACTGTTTGGCATGTTTTGTTTATCTTATTTGCTAAATTCGCATTTATTTAATTTAACTGTTAATTTAGTTTATTTATTGCATATTAATTGACAGTTAGAATTTATTTATTTGCATATAAACTGCTAGAAACAGTAATAAAATTTATTACTGAATATAAACTGTTAGTTTAATAGTGTTAAATTTATTTCGATTATAACTGCCAGTTATTACCTGTTATATATTATCAGATATATATTGATATTGATTTATTATCGGATGATGATTGTGATTTGGATGATGGATGATGTTGATGAATGGATGTTTTATTTTATATCATTAAATTGCAAGTTATCATGCATTTTTCCATTTCATTCGGGATTATGGTTTGAAATGATATACAACCGTAAAATTTTATTTTTAAATTGCGGATTGAAATGATAAATATCCGTATCACTTGACCATAGGATAGAAAATTTTATACAGGCACCGTGGTCTATATATAAAATATTTTAAAGTGATTTCTATGGTTTGGATGGATACGGTTTATCAAAATTTTAACTTTGATATTTTATAAATATTATTTTTCTTCTATATATATACATATGAAGTTAGAGATTTTGAATTTAAACTGTGTATAAATCTCTTAAATAAAAATGGAAATTTTTTGAGAAAAGGGATTTGATAATTTAAATTATATGTTTAAGTTGGAAATTTTAAGATATGACATTTATAACTGGATTTTCCAAGATAAATTTAAATGAATGTTCTAGTATAAATTAAATTGAAGAAAATATTTAATTGCTAGAAATTGGAGTTTTATTTATGGAATTTATGTGAATATTCAAGACTAAATAATAGAACATTAATTTGTTGAAAGAATAAAATCCAACTTTAGTTTTGAAATATTAATACTCCAATGGATATATATATAGAAATTGAAGTGGTTTTGGAACTTGAAAGTGATATTTAAATTTTGGTTTAGACTTTAAATAAAGAAATATATTTGTAAAGCCATGGAAATTATTTTCTTTGCAAAGTAACCTTAAAGTTCAACCATTTATTTTATATACCGTTGAATATCCAAACCATTCAAGTTTTAGAAGTTATGGTTTTAAAATTATGAATTTCAAAATATTATGCTTTGAAAGTATAACTCAAATATTTGGTTTCCAGATATTTTAAAATTTAAAGCAGTATGATTTTGGAAAAGAATTATATTTGAGAAAAGGATATCATATTGTTTTTGGGCTTTAAATTGATATCGTATTAATAGTTTTGAAATGGAAATTTTTATTCTGGTTTGAAAGTATAAACTATTTTTAAATGACCGCGGTGTTATAATAACGATTGGTTGGCAAAGAGACCGGGATCGGATATGGACATACTCTCTGTCGATACCGAAAACCACTTTGACTAACCGTGTACGCGGTGGAGATTCCAGAATGAAGTAGGTTGGTGGCGACGTTTCCTGTAAGGTAAATACGTGGACCCAACTCCCGTGAGTTGGCATAAGGTGGCTAAAACAGGAGCGATTCTCGGGCCAATGAGGTCATTCCTCTGATCGAACGCACTCCTTCGATACTATACTCTGACTTTGGATTGTTTCGGTGGCCACTATTGATTTCTTTGATTTGGGGGTGTTAGTTCAAGGTGGGCGGTAGCTGCGACTATGCGTTACCACCAGCCCGAGTAGCAATTGGTATATCTACCCTGGCATTGCCTAGTTGTGCCGTGTCACCTACCATACCGAGCCCTATACGATTTTGGCTTTGTACCATACCTATGGAGTACCCTCTGACGACGCCCAGTACGGGGGAGATTACGGTACTGTATAGACTATGGGAATATATTCTGTGTTAAGGGCTATACGGGTAACCCCTTAACGCTATTTAAAAGTAAGTTTATTTTATAATTAGACACTATTATAATAGCGCAATATACTATATAGTAAATAGTTTAACGGATCCTTAGGAGATGTAACTCCCGAGCATCTCTTGAGTTACTATACTCATATTTATTTCTGAAAATTTAACTTACATAAGATCTTTTAGTTCTAACTCGAGTGTTTTTGTCTTTTCAAATTCGCTCGGGTCAGTCCGAGCGTTTCAGGATTTGAAGATTTAGCTCTGGAGGACAAAGACGAAGATTTGTATTATTATTATTTATAGTATTGCACCACACTCATACTGCTCCGCTGCATTTTATTTGGTATATGAACTCTGATAGTTATTGTATAAAGAAAAATCAAGTGTTTTGTAAACGGTTTATGAACTGTATATTTATTATTATATTTTATCCTTCCGCTATGAGATTCTATTTTAATTTTATTTCTTCTCTGTTTTTCTTATTTACCCCATAACAATCCACCCTTCTGTATGGTTTGAATCGGCATGTGTGTCGGTTTAAAGTGTACGAAAAGGCGGGATGTTACATCAAGGAGACTAGGCGAGATATAAATTTCTGAGTTTTATGATGTTTCTAGTGTGGCATCGACTAACGGCTAGTAAACCGCTAAGTGCGAATGTGTGGTATGGGACACACGTTAACACTTTTTGGGTTCCTATCCGTAAGTTTGTGACACATTCATGATGTTTACCTAACAGAACTGCTTGGAGAGGTGTCAGCGACCTTGTCATGAGGACGAACTTCTTTGGGAGGTGTTAGCGACCTTGTTAGGGCTGACAAAACAGCTTGAAGAGGTGTCAGCGACCTTGTCATGAGGACGAACTGCTTTGGGAGGTGTTAGCGACCTTGTTAGGGCTGACAAAATGGCTTGAAGAGGTGTCTGCGACCTTGTCATGAGGACGAACTGCTTTGGGAGGTGTTAGCGACCTTGTTAGGGCTGACAAAATGGCTTGAAGAGGTGTCAGCGACCTTGTCATGAGGACGAACGGCTTTGGGAGGTGTTAGCGAGCTTGTCTAAGGCTTCGGCCATCCGAGTTTAGCACATGCAGCATTGCTTCCGCATTATAATCGGGGATTTGGCCAATCTGAATTTTCTGTTTTATTGTGATTCACCTTTTTAAGATGTTTTATTACATCGATAGCCTTGTGCTATATGAGATGTTATATATATGGTGAATTCAATTATGATGTTTTGAACTATTATCGAGTTCCTTGGGTTATGAGTTTTGATAATTTCAGGATTTTATACGATATTCTGTGTCTTGCCATTTTGGCGAGTTGAGATTGAGACTTATATACATTTACACTGATGAGATGAGGTATAACTGAATTTGGAGATTCATCTATAATTGAGTTTTGGATCATCCTATTTGAGAATGTTTTATGTTTGCCATTTTGGCGAGAGTTTGTATTGATGTTTCTCCTTTTGAGGAAATTTGGTTCATGGAAACCATGTAGACATTTTGGTATGTCGCTGATGATATGAGGCACTTGTGTTTGATTTGAGTATTGAGTTTGAATTACCTCTTTCGAGGTATTTGTTCACTTAAGTAGTGTTTGTTACTTAAGTGTTGAGCTTATGGGTTTATCGATTCATTCTTCTCCTTCGAGAAGAAGTATCTTCATGTCTATTCTGCTTTATATTACCGATATTGACTGATTTGTGTAGCTAGACTGACCCGTGTATTTATACTCGGGTCAGACCGAGTTGTTTCAGGTATCATATATTGGTCTTAGCTTGAAGTTGATGTTGGATATTAGCTCTCCTTTCTCTTAAGCAATTTCTGTTCTTCCGCATACCCTGATGTATTTATATTTGATTCAATGTGTATGATGTGGTCGAGCACCACCTTTATCTGTATTCATATTGTATTGTACTAAACATGTATCAGTATATATATATATGATGTTGATTACTGTTCTGTGATGTGCTTTACATTTAGTTATTGTATTTTGTTCTGATAGATCCGTTAGCCACCTATAGTTTTGGATTGAGCATTTACTGTGTATGTCGATCCATTGAGATAGAAAAGAAAAAAATTATATTGCATTTATTGACATATTCAGTAGATGTTTAAGACAAAGTTATAGATGGTAGCCCTTAACCTGCCCTATTCTCCGCTTTAGTAGACAGAATTATTCATTAATTCTCTTTACTAAGGTGAGTCTCGGGGTAGGGTGTTACAGCATGGTATCAGAGTTGTGGTCAGAACAAAGTAGAATAAACATAGAACAGTACGTATATCACGATACGTCGAAGTATAATACGAGTGAATCATTGTCCTTTATTCGAGCTTGTTTTCGAATCGTGCTTTAATTCTTTTTCGAGTATTGGGATATGTCGAGATGGAATATGTCTAGGAATATATATTGTATTCCGTAGTATTCGATAATTGAGTTGGATGTTATCTTATCGGGTTGCAAGGGCTTCTCGCCTAATAATAGCCGAGGAAAGTGCCTTCGGTTTGTCCTGTTCCTAGACAACTTGTATGGACGTTTGTCTGACATTGCATTTCTAACGATTACGTACATTGGTTTTTACAAGCGTACATCAGTGGTGGCGGAGAAGGCAACTTCTCTTAGCTTAACACCCTCCTTGAGACATATGACGTAGCGCCTGGTACTCGGACATTGGCTTGAGGCATTTTCTCTACCCCTTCTTACCCTGCAAAAGCAAAGTCACCTTGCATCCTAATAAGGGAAAATATCTGAAATGATTTCAATATTGGACCTTGGACATATAATAGTTCCAAATTGAATCTCTTTTAGAAAGAAGATCTTTTGTCTCATGGTAGCCTAGGGTTTTATTTTTGTGGAAGACAATTAGTAGTTGAGGGAAATGGAAATGTGGCATTCAAAGATGTGATATGTGCTATATGAAAAGGTAATCGTTTGCCTCAAGCCTCATCAAACCGGAAATAACCGAAACAGGATTAGATGCGGCAAGGCTAAGTGGGCCACTCCCAATTAGGGTATGATCATCCCCCTTCTAGATATATTTCTTCCCTCTATGACGTCGGGGTGTAAATTAATGTGGTGTATGCTATGAGAGCCCTCGAATAAAGGTCGATAACGACCACGGGATGACATATTTGGTACCATCTAGTTATAGAAGTGGGTCGGTCTTGTGTTGGTAGAGGAGCTGTGTGATAGTTTCTCGGGACATCCATCTAGAGGTGTACCCATTTCGGAAGGTAGCTCTTGCGCCTGGTCATTTGTATGGAAATCCATTCTCCAATAAGAACCTACGGTTTTGTTCGTAGAGCCTAGTATGCTGGAATTTAATAATGGTAACAATTTCGGCTAAGATTAATAAGTTTATTTGCAAATGTTTTCAAAGAGATGTCATTAGAAATAATATCAAATGTTTTGATGTAAAAGCGTTTTAGTTATCATAAGGTAAAAACCCATCCGTGTTTATGTGTGGGCGTGGTCTTATGAGATACTCTTTATTTCCAAGAATTTTATCCAAAGGCTGATATATGACACTGTCATCTATTATTGAGTATTTCTCACGCTGGTTTATCAAGCCTGATTCGGGTATTTTCAATACTCGGGTCAGATCCGAGTTGTTTCAGATTTAGTCAAAGACGGTTGGAGTTTCCAAAGGAGAGATGGAGATATTCATCGACGTATGAGCATATTCTGTTATCCGCTGTGCTTAGTGTATTTTGTTTGACGTTTTTCAGCAATTGTAAGGACAAATGTTTATAACTGTCCAAGCTGAATTTAGGTTAGACTCTGATATATGTATTTAAAAGTTTTCCACTATAAAAATATTTGTTTAATATTATATGTTATTCCATTCGAGTGAGATTCTGTTCTTTCTACTTTTCTTTGTCACCCTTAAAGATATGTTCTTCATGCAATTTGAGTTGGACATGTATGGTTTATTGTCGATTCAAAGGGTACGGAAAAACGGGCCTTTACAAGTGTACTCATCGGAAGGTAGTCCCTTCACCTGGTCATTTGTATGGAAATCCCTTCTCCAATAAGAACCTCCGATTTTGTTTATATTGGCGTAATGAATAGCCCCGAATTGCTAATGGGTAATCATTTCGGATATGATTAATAAGTTTATTTGCAAATGTTTTCAAAGGAATCTCATTAGAAATAATATCAAACGTTTTGATATATAAAAGTGTTTAAGTTATTATAAGGTAAAAACCCATTTGTTTTTGTGTGTGGGCATGGTCTTATGAGATACTCTTTTTTTCAAAGGATTTTATTTGAAGGCTGATATATGACACTGTCATTTATATTTGAGTTTTTCACACTGGTTTATCAAGCCTGATCCATGTATTTTCAATACTCATGTCAGGTCCGAGTAGTTTCGGGTTTAGTTGAAGACGGTTGGAGTTTCCAAAGGAGAGTTGGAGATATTCATCTACGTACGGACATATTCGATTATTCGCTTTGCTTGGTTAGTTTTATTTTGATATTTGTCAGCAATTGTAAGGACAGATGTTTATAACTGTCCAAGCTGAATTTAGGTTAGACTCTGACATATGTATTTTAAAAGTTTTCCACTGTAAAAATAATTTTTCAATACTATATATTATTCCATCCGAGTGAGATTCTGTTCTGTCTTATTTTCTTTTTTACCCTTGATGTTCTGACTTTTCCTGCAAATTGAGTCGGAGATCTATGGTTTATTGTCGACTCAAAGGGTACGAGAAAGCAGGCCATCACATTTGGTATCAAAGCTTAAGGTTAAGCGAGAGTCTTGGCTTTGGTGGTATAAAGACTCATCAGAGATAGGATTAGTAATATCCTAGGATGAATAACTCATTATAGGTAGGGTTAGTAATACACTAGAATGAGTTGAGAGTATTACATATGAGCGCGTATTTGATAATGTTATATATAAAGGTTTTGTTTTGAAAAATTGGCAAACGAAATAATTTTACCTAGGATTATATTTTGAAAAGTTATGTAGTTAAAAATTAAGATTAGTAAATTTTAAATATGAACATTTTGTTATTAGGATTTCGTAGTTTGACTATAAGATGTTTCATAAAGATAATCGATAAGTAAGAAATCTGATAAGGTAATTAAAATCTTCAATAGTTATTCCAAAATAATAAATTAAGAAATGATAATGTTAAGTTACTATCATAAATTGATCAATTGTTTGATCTAAAAGTTAAAGTACAAATATCTTATGAAGTAAAATTCATAATTTGACTATAAGATATTTGATGATAATATTAAAGCTAGAAGCTATAATTAGAGAAAGTAAAATGAAAATGCACGCTTAGAAAAATTATTATCAATAAGATAGAAAAAGATAAGCATAAATTGAGACTTTGGGTTAATATAATATAAATGGGTAAGTTCTATACCTTATAAAGGAGATAAGATAATTTGAAATTTAGACTCTTTGTTTAGGTTAGAATCAAAGTGAAATTTAAGAATAAAAGACATAAGAAATATTATCCTAATATAAAACTTTGTGTTAGTGATACATTTAAGGTAATATTTGTAATTCAGAATGAAGTAAGACTAGAAGTGGAAGCTTTGAATTAAATGGTTAGTGGTGATTGTTGGATGTAATGTTTAAATAACAAACACCATGTGAATTAAGTTTCACAATTTGACTATAAGGTGTTTGATAATAAGATTGGTTTAAGGAGTGGACACATAAGATAAAAATCATATAATATAAAATGATTATGTAAAAGGAAAATATAAAAGGAATGAAAGTTTAAAATTTGAGTAATTTAAAAGATTTGTGGTAATTCAAATGAAGTTAATTAATATAAGATAAAAAGAATTTATAAAATAGGTTTTATAAACGAAAGTAATCTCTATAGGATTTTGAAAAGGTTAGTATTTCAAATAAAAAGAGATATTTTATGATAACTAGTTCGAATGGCTCAAAAATAAAATAAAAATGGATAGGAAATGTGTTCGGATGGTAAACACTTCTTTTAAGTATAACTCTTCTTGTTAAGAGGATATATAATACTATTGGTACTACCCAGTTCCTTGGTATTGTTTAGGAGTTACTCGAACTATATAATTTTCTTATGTCAAAGAGATAATGTGAGTCATTAATTGATAAATTGATTAGTAATATTCATAAAAGTTTTTAAACCAAAGATAAATTTGGAATCACTAATTGATAAGATAAAGCGGGATTCTTGACGATTTTGGACAATCAATTTTTTTTTAATCATGCCCAACTTAGGTCTAAGGAATATATGAAAACTTGTGGTCAAAGATAAACCATCACGAAATGTTTTAAGTAATTGAAATTGGATAAGTATAATTTATAAATGTGATTATAAATAAAAGGATTTAAAGTGGAGAAATTTGTAATAGCATTAAACTAGAAATAAATTTTGCAATTACGAATTTGAAATGATCTACCACAAACTGTAATTCACCAGGATATAAAACCGGTCGGGAATTTAGGATGTGTATATATACTCTATTAGGATGTAAAAGGGTATTGTACAAAAATAGATTAAAGTCATGAACTATTTATAAACTTAAGTAAAATCATGACTCTTTAAAATGTAATTATAACTTGGAAAATGTTTTATTAATGAATTCTACCATTAATTAAGGATTTGGCCTTAAGTTTTTAAAAGTGATGGATTTACAAAATTGTGTTCATAAGATATAACAAACTTAAGTAATAATTTTACGATATGATTCATAAAAAATATTAGTATTAAAGGAAATATACTAAAAAAGAATGAAAAATAAAGGATGTGAATAAAGAGAATATGGTATAACTGAGAAAAATCAATATGAGTAAATACGTAATTTATACGTAAATAATTTCGTCACACTAATTTTGATCTAATATCCAAGTACGGAACTTTGAGGTGTTTACACTGACCGAAATGAATTTATCACTCGATTTTTTGATGGCGAGCATTGATGATGCTTTATGGTTAGTTACTTGAGTTTACTATCATAGCTGAGAGCTATGCAAGGAAAGCAAGTGTATCTGATTTAGAAGCTTGATTAGAGTCCGCATTAGAGGATCATGAGATTGATAATAATTTGGAAATAAAGTTGTGGATTCGAATAGAAGATCAAATCAGATATCATATACGGATGATTTGAGTACATCTTATGGGTTTAAGTTTGTGAAATAATGATTTAAGTAAAATATTGTAGGTTTAGGTTTAGGGTAATTTCGGGGACGAAATTCTTTAATTAGGGAAGATGTAACAACCCGTAATTTTACCACTTTGAAATGGTATATTTAATTATTTTAACTATTCAGGTGTAGAATTTTCAAACTTAAAAAAATCAAGTTTTATACGATAAACAAGAATGGTAAACTTATTTTTGACACTGAATAAAGATTTTGGATTCCTATTGTAAAGTTGAAAAAAGTCGGATTCCAATAAAGTAGAATAAATATATGTGAAATTTGTTTAAAGGATAAATAATTGCTTTTAAATATATATGCATATGTATATATATATATATACAATTGATATCAAACTCATTTGATAATAGTGGTAATTTAGTTTATAATGTTTCGATAAATATACAAAACTTGTTTTATAAAAATTGACAAATTTTTGTCGCATAGCGATAAGTCGATGTCGTATTTTTGTAAAAAGATTTGGATATTGTTTTATATTATTTTCTAAGTCAAATGTACTTTTTTTTAATTATTTAAATATAATAAGAATTTTTTTTTGAAGTTTGGTTTACATAGATAAATAGTTTAACCAAAACGTTAAAATCTGACTAGAAAACGTTTTGTCGAAAATCAACGTTTTATTCAAAATAAGTTGCCGCAGCATTGTCGCACCTTTATTAACATGTTTTAACGTATATATTACACATTTTAATAACTAAACATGTTTACTTTTACTAAATAATATTAGAAAACTTCTAGAAGTCACTAGTAAAAGTAAGTAAGAATTAATAAAAGTAAGAAAAAGTAAACATCAAATCACATCAAATCAAAGCCAACATAATTATGATATTATTTACTTAATCTAAAATGACTAAGAATAAAATAAGGATGTGAAAGATGATGTTAAGTGTTGAAAAAGTGGAGATTACTTTATTTTGAAGTAAGGGTGTTTTGGTAATTTGTTAGGAGATTATTTTGGTAAATATAACACTTCTTATAAATTGTAACAACCCGCATATTTAACGATTATATATTTAATGTTTTATTTAAATATAGCGTCGTTAGTCGGATTTAAGTCCGAAATGTTACTTTTTACAAACGGCCGAATTGGAACTCGAAACCACTTCCATTGTGTCAAAAATGGCATTTGCGATCTTTTTGAGTATAAACTTTGATATGTTTGGAGTAAGTCGAGTTTTGCTACCTTTTCTAATTGGGTTTTGGGTTTGGTTCAGCCACTAGCTTAGCTTAATAACCTAACTCAGTCCACTCTCCTCTCCACTCGCTCATTTCCATTCTAAAACTCAAGCTAAAACTGAAAATGGGGGAAAGGGAGAGGAATTAGAAATTCCAAGCCCTAGTTTCTTCTTGCAAACTTGTATTCTTGCTCCAAAGTCAAAGAGAAGCTATAGGTAAGCCTCCTCTTCATCTTCTCCAACTCTTTCTCCTTCAATTTCAGAAAGTTTCCTAAACCTAACTTAGGAAAATACTTGTTTTGATCTTAGATTGAAGCTAGTAGAGTTGAATTGGAGAGTGGTTGGTCTTCTCCTTGCAATTGAGCTCCTTCTTCTTCTTTGTTTGTGAGTTAAAAGGTGAGATTTTTATCTCACGTCTATGTTTACAACTATGTTGGATTGTTAGGTATGAATTCCTAACACTTATTCTAGTGCAATTGCTTTTGGCTTGAATTGAATTGGTGAATATTCCAATTTTTGGTGTTTTGGAGTCAAATTTTTGAAAATCATAACTTTGATGTTGAACATGTTTTTGGTGGTGAATCGGAGTGCTAATGGGGTTGGGTTATCGATTGGCAAAAGCCCCTTAAGTCCATTGCTCGAGCGGTTGCAAATGGTGAGAGTTTGCTCCTCCATTTGATAGGATGGAAAACAGTTTCAACTACAGTCAGTCGACTGGCCCACTGCAGTTAGTCGACTGACTGCAGGTTCTGAAAACTCTCGGGCTATGGTTCAGTCGACTGACTGCAGAAGGCCAGTCGACTGACCTGCTTTTGTTGGTCTATTTTGCCTATTTGTTTGTGATTCCAACTTTTATCGATTCGCGTTGATTCCAATTAGTGGTTATCGCCTTTTGACATTGATGATTCCTTTTTGATTTCCTACACGGGTTTTTATAAAATGATCCTTTCAAATGGTATTAAAAGCTCGTTCTCTAATTTATAAATTCTATTTAAAACGCACATACACAATTTTGCATTTCGAGCGGAAAGGAAAGGAGATTAAATGGTTAGGTAAAACACGGACCATGAATTCGCGCGTTTATCTTTCCGATTAATCCCCGCCCTATTCGATTGATCGTTTTGGCCTTTTGGTCTGGTTTACCGATAGATGAGGTAAACTTTGTACTGCTTTGAGTGTGAAATTGACTAACGGATAATAAACCATTTAGTGCGAACGAGTGGTTATGGGACTCAGTTACCACTTTTCAGATTCCTTTTTGAGAGTTGTGACACATTCTGCCAGTTAGTGGTGTCCAGTACTGGGCCTCCGGACCTTCACCACTACGGTTTGTGGCCTTTGGGATAGTGTCTTCGGACTGTCTCCTTCAGGTTTGTTGCCTTTGGGTATGTTGCCTTCGGGTATGTTGCCTTCGGGTTTGTGCCTTCGGGTTTGTTGCCCTATAGTATCGCTTTTGGAGTTGGTCATTCGTCACCGCTCGAGTGATATTGGGTTTGAAGTCTTCGGGCTCATGGATCCTTATTTATACAGTACTGAGCACGTGTAAATTTTCTATCGTTTCATTAATATGTATATTCCCTAGGTATCGCCCTTCGGTGTTGGTCTTTTCGAGCCACACGATATACAGCGGTTACCTTGCGGAACTTGTGTTACCTTCATTGGTATTTATTATTTTCCTTTTTGGCTTGTTTTGGGATGTTCATATCCTTTGTTTATTTGAGTTGCCATTGATATGAGGCTTGTTCTGTTATGATTCATCTTTTGTTAGATGACTGTGTTATCTCTTTTAGAGATATTTGTTATACTTTATAACCTTGCAGGTTTATTGTTTCTCAGTTTATCTAACTGATTTGTTTAGCTAGACTGACCCGTGTATTTATACTCGAGTCAGACCGAGATGTTTCAGGTTAGGTACTTTTGGATTTAGCCTATTTTGCTTCCGCATGGACTATTCAGCTTGCTCCTTTTTGTTATAGCTTTTGTGTAGTCCTTTTTGCTGTAACTCTGATATATATTCTTTTGGATTCGCCTGTATATTGTGGTTTGCTATACCACTTGACATGTATTAGTTTGTATACTCTGTTATGTATCCGTATATATGTATATGATGATCTACTGTTCTGTGATGTATATTACATGTGAGTTGTTATATTTTGTCCTGATAGATCCTCCAACCACCTATGGTTTTATTTTAAGTATTCATTGGATATGTCGATCTATTTGGTATGACAATTGTCGATGTATTCAATAGATAGTTAAAGCAAGGCTATAGATGGTCGCACCTAACTAGCCTTATTCTCCGCGTTAGTTGATGGCATTACCCCGTAGTGTCCTTGGCTAACATGGGTATAGAGGTGGGGCATCACAGCTTGGTATCAGACTTGAGTTTAGAACAAAATATGATAAACACAGAATGGATGCACATATTATAATACATCAAAGTGTAATAAGTGTTACAAATCTTTGAACCATCGTGCCTCTATTCCTTCTGTATCTTGGTGGTAGATAGAATTTGGGAATACGTCTAGGAATGCATTTTCTTCCGTAGTATTCCACATTTGAATTAGTGACATCTACCTTGTGAATAATCTGGTTCTTATCTTACTTTCAGCGTATGGCTGGAAGAGGCAGGGGACGACATTCGGATGCTGGGTAATCCAGTGGCTCACATCCAGATGGCGTTTATATGTCTGCTGATCAGTTTTTGGAATTGTTTAGAAGCACTCAGCCTCCAGTTCCTCCTCGAGTATCTCCACCTCGCAAGTCTTCCTTTGCATGTATCTGCAGTGATTTTTCTCATCTTGGGGGAAAGCCGCTTAAGGCTCCGAGTCTGTTCTTGAAGTCCAAGCTTGGCTTCGCACGTGCGAGCGTATCTTCTCTCGTATGGATCTTTCTGATCATGATAGAGTTCTTGTAACTTCTAGTTTATTGCAAGAGCGTGCTCTTGATTGGTATGAGCTTCTTGTAGTCGATGAGTCTGCTCTTTCTTGGACTCAGTTTCGGAGATGATTCGAACTCAAGTTCGTTCCTGAATCTGAAAAAAAATATTGACCCGTCGCTTCCTTGAGTTGAAGCAAGGGAAATCTTCTGTTTCTGAGTATGTTGCATCATTCGAGGCTTTATCTAAGTATGGTCTTGAATTCATTAGCACTTTTTATAAGAAGAATCTGAAGTTTGTCTCTGGTCTTAAGAAATATCTTAAGAAGTCTTTGTTGCTCCAGCTTAAGCTTTCTTGTGAGGAGTTGGTTGATTCGGCACTTCATCTCAAAACCGTCAAGAAGGAGTGTGATAGTGGTGAGGATGTTGAGGTTTCCAAGAACCCCAACAAGAAGCAGTTTCCATTTCAGAAGTCCGGGTCTTTTCCTTCCAAGAAGAAGAAGACTGGTGGTTCTAATTCTCAGCCTCAATCTACTGGAACACCTTTAGTTCGGAAGTGTTTCAATTGTGGTTCTCCTGATCATATGATTCGAGCTTGTCCTAAGCCTCTCTTCTGTCGCTATTACAAGAAGGAAGGTCATCATGTTTCCACTTGCCCTACTATTCCTGCTGGTGCCAAGTCTAGCATGCTTTATGTTTCTAAGGCTTCTGAGGGTCCTTCTCAACCCAAAGGTATATATCTATCTATTTTGGAAGGTTCTATTTTATTTCATGACCATAGTATTCGAGTTCTTTTCGATACGGGTGCTTCACATTCTTTCGTATCGAAAAAGCTCGTCGATGATTTATCTTTGGATGTATTTTGTTTGGTTACTTCTTTAAGGATTGCGAATCCTATTGGGGGATCCGCGACCCTTGTATGCTTTGTGATGATGTTGAGATTGTTTTATGTGGCTTTTCCTTTCGTGTGAATCTGCACGTTATTTCTTGTCTGGGATTTGATATGATTTTGGGAATGGATTGGCTAGTGAGATATGATGCCAGGATCATTTTTTCTGAGAGGATTTTATATCTTCGACATCCAGATTCATTTACTCAGCTATCACTTGTTCTTCGGGATGTGGATAATTCCGAAATGTCTTTATATTCTCTTGATTCTCAAGATGATGATGATATATCTCGTATTCCTATTGCTTGTGACTTTTCTGATGTTTTTGAGCCTGTTTCGGGTCTGCCACGCAAGCGGGCAATTGAGTTACGCATTGATCTCATTTCAGGCGCGCATCCAATTAGTCGTCCTCCTAAGAGGATGTCTACAAAGGAAAATAAGGAAATCAAGAAGCAGCTTTTAGAGCTTGAGCCCAAGCAGTTGATTCAGTCCAGTTTTTCTCCGTGGGGATCCGCGGTCGTCTTCGTGAAGTCCGATGGAACTCTAAGGATTTGCATTGATTATCGCAAGCTTAATGAGTTAACTATCAAAAATAGGTATCCACAGCCTAGGATCGATGATATGTTCAATTTATTGAGTGGTGCTAAGGTCTTTTCTCAGCTTGACCTTGCCATAGGTTTTCATCAGTTACGAGTCGCAAAGGATAGCATACCTCTTACCGCTTTCCGTATTCGTTATGGTTCTTTTGAGTGGCTCGTTATGCCATTCAATTTGACGAACGCTCCTGCTTTCTTTGTTGATCTCATGAATCGAGTATTCCGAAAATATCTCGATAAGTTCGTCCTTATGTTCATTGATGACATCCTTATTTATTCTAAGTCGGAAGTTGAGCATGCTAATCACTTGAGAATTATCTTGAGTACTCTCCGTCATCATCAGCTTAGAGCCAAATTCTCCAAGTGCCATTTTTGGGAGAATAAGTTAAGTTCTTAGGCCATGTTGTATCTTCCGACGGCATTTCAATCGATTCCTCAAAGATCGAAGCCATCCAGGATTGGAAGAGGCCTGAGAATGTTCATGAGATTCGTAGTTTCCTTGGATTGGCGGGTTATTACCATCGGTTCATTAAGGATTTTTCCCGTGTTGTGCTTCCTCTCACTAGCCTTACTCGGAAAGGCATTCGTTATATTTGGTCCGACAAGTGTGAAGCTTCCTTTCAGACATTAAAGGAACTTCTCACTAATGCTCCTATTCTTGTGGTTCCTGAAAGGAATCATGATCTTGTTGTCTACACCGATGCTTGTGGTAGTGGTCTCGGTGATGTTCTTATGCAGAAGGATCGGGTAGTTTCTTATGCTTCTAGGCAACTACGTCCGAATGAAGTTCTCTATGCCACACATGATCTTGAGTTAGCCGTCATTGTCTTTGCCTTGAAGATTTGGCGACACTATTTATTGGGCGAGCGCTTCATTCTCTATACCGATCATAAATCCTTGAAGTATTTGTTGACTCAGAAGGAAGTCAATATGAGACAACAGCGTTGGCTCGAGTTTCTTGCCTCCTATGACTTTGATATCCAGTATACCCTAGGAAAGGGTAATCGTGTTGTTGATGCGCTTTGTCGCAAACATTCGGCTGTAGTTTATATGATGCTTGCCGAATGGGATATTCTTGAGACTCTATCTTTTTGTGAAATTCGCGATCGAGCTTCATCTTCTGATTCTCCTATTCTGTTATTTAGTTTGGGAGCTTGACCGTTTTTATTGGATCGTATTGCCGATGCTCAATGGCATGATCCCGATTTGTTGCATCTTATTCAGCTTTGAGAGTCTGGATCCTGTGATGAGGCGTTGCGGGATTTCAGCATTGATTCTCATGGGTGTCCTCGCAAGAAAACCATCTTTTTGTGCCTTCTGATTTTGCACTTAGGCATGACATTCTTGATGACTGTCACTGTTTTAAGTATACCATTCATCCCTGTAGTAGTAAGATGTATGCCGATATGCATCGTCTTTATTATTGGGAAGGCATGAAGCGCGATGTGGCAAGTTATGTGAGTAATTGCATAACCTGTCAGCGTATTAAGGCCGAACATCAGCGCCCTTCAGGTCGTCTTCAGCCTCTAGAGATTCCATTATGGAAATGAGATCATATTTCTATGGATTTCATTGACGGCCTACCTCGTTCAAGATCGGGCCATTCTAGCATCTGGGTTATCATTGATCGCCTCACCAAGTCTGCTCATTTTATTCCTATTAAGTCTAATAGGACTGCTTCGCATTTGGCTAAGTTGTATGTCAAGGAAATCGTGAGACTTCATGGTGTTCCTAGTTCCACTGTGAGTGACCGTGATCCTTTATTCATGAGTCATTTTTGGCAAAGTCTTCAGCAAGCTTTGGGAACAAAGCTTAATTTTCGCACAGCTTATGATCCGCAGTCTGACGGACAGACTGAACAGGTGAATCGTATCTTGGAAGATCTTCTCCGTATTTGTATTCTTGATTTCGGTGGTAGTTGGGAGGATCACCAACCTCTTGTAGAGTTCTCCTACAATAATAGATTTCAGTCCAGTATCGGTATGGCTCCTTTCGAAGCCTTGTACGGAAGGCCATGTCGATCACCTTCTTGTTGGTTGGAATCAAGGGAGAAGCTTATTCTTGGCCCAGATTTTGTTCGTGATTCTTCCGAGAAGATTGATTTGATTCGTTTGAGAATGAAAGAGGCACAGAGCCCCCATAAATCCTACGCGGACAACCGTAGGAAGCCTCTTGAATTCTCGGTTGGTGATCTTGTCTTTATTCGTGTTTCTCCTCTGAAAGGGGTGATGCGCTTCAGTAAGACTAGAAAATTGGCTCCTCGCTTTATAGGACCATTTTCTATTACTGAACGTATTGACCCTGTGGCTTATAGAGTTTCACTTCCTGTGCATTTATCTGGCATTCATGACGTGTTCCACGTCTCTCAACTTCAGAAGTGTCTTCGGGAGTCAGATTCTGTTATCGATTCTCCTGATTTGCTAGAGCTTGAGGTCTCACCAGACTTATCTATTGTACAGCAACCTATTCGCGTACTTGACACGGAGGTGCGACACCTTCGAAACTAGGACATGCCGCTCATTAAAGTTCAATGGTCCGCTAATCCCAGTGACTGTACTTGGGAAACCCGAGAGCTTATCGAGCGATTCTATCCGGGTTTTCTATCTTTTCTTAGCAATGGTGAGAATATCTTTTCATCTCAAGCTTATTTCCTTTTCTTTTTGATGTGTAAGTATGTAGTTGTTACAAGTATCGTCTCGAGGAATTGCGTGGATGTAATTTTGTAAGGAGGGGAGATCTGTAACAACCCGCATATTTAACGGTTATACTTTTAAATGTTTTATTTAAATATAGCGTCGTTAGTCGGATTTAGGTCCGAAATTTTATTTTTTGCAAATGGCCGAATTGGGACTCGAAACCACTCCATTGAGTCCGAAATTTTACTTTTTGCAAGTGGAGAGTGGTTGGTCTTCTCCTTGCAATTAAGCTCCTTCTTCTTCTTTGTTTGTGAGTTAAGAAGTGAAATTTTTATCTCACATCTATGTTTACAACTATGTTGGATTGTTAGGTATGAATTCCTAACACTTATTCTTGTGCAATTGATTTTGGCTTGGATTGAATTGGTGAATATTCCAATTTTTGGTGTTTTGGAGTCTAATCTTTGAAAATCATAACTTTGATGTTGAACATGTTTTTTGTGGTGAATCGAAGTGCTAATGGGGCTGGGTTATCAATTGGCAAAAGCCCCTTAAGTCCATTGCTCGACCGGTTGCAAATGGTGAGAGTTTGCTCCTCCATTTGATAGGCTGGAAAACAGTTTCAGCTACAGCCAGTCGACTGGCCCACTGCAGTCAATCGACTGACTGCAGGTTCTGAAAACTCTCGGGCTATGGTTCAGTCGACTGACTGCAGAAGGCTGGTCGACTGACCTGCTTGTGTTGGTCTACTTTGCCTATTTGTTTGTGATTCCAACTTTTATCGATTCGTGTTGATTCCAATTAATGGTTATCGCTTTTTGACTTTGATGATTCCTTTTTGGTTTCCTACACGGGTTTTTATAAAATGATCCTTTCAAATGGTATTCAAAGCTCGTTCTCTAATTTATAAATTCTATTTAAAACGCACACACACAATTTTGCACTTCGAGCGGAAAGGAAAGGAGATTAAATGGTTAGGTAAAACACGGACCACGAATCCGCCCGTTTATCTTTTCGATTAATCCCCGCTCTATTCGATTGATCGTTTTGGCCTTTTGGTCTGGTTTACCGATGAGATGAGGTAAACTTTGTACTGCTTTGAGTGTGAAATTGACTAACGGACAGTAAACCATTTAGTGCGAACGAGTGGTTATGGGACTCGCGTTACCACTTTTTGGATTCCTTTTCGAGAGTTGTGACACATTCTACCAGTTAGCGGTGTCCAGTACTGGGCCTACGGATCTTCACCACTACGGTTTGTTGCCTTTGGGATAGTGTCTTCGGACTGTCTTCTTCAGGTTTGTTTCCTTCGGGTATGTTGCCTTCGGGTTTGTGCCTTCGGGTTTGTTGCCCTATAGTATCACTTTTGGAGTTGGTCATTCGTCACCGCTCGAGTGATATTGGGTTTGGAGTCTTCGGGCTCATGGATCCTTGTTTATACAGTACTGAGTCGTGCAAATTTTCTATTGTTTCATTGATATGTATATTCCCTAGGTATCGCCCTTCGGTGTTGGTCTTTTCGAGCCGCACGATATATAGCGGTTACCTTGCGGAACTTGTGTTACCTTCATTGGTATTTGTTATTTGCCTTTTTGGATTGTTTTGGGATATTAATATCCTTTGTTTATTTGAGTTGCCATTGATATGAGGCTTGTTCTGTTGTGATTCATCTTTTGTTAGATGATTGTGTTATCTCTTTTAGAGATATTTGTTATACTTTATGACCTTGCAGGTTTATTGTTGCTCAGTTTATCTAACTGATATTTTTAGCTAGACTGACCCATGTATTTATACTCGGGTCAGACTGAGATATTTCTGGTTAGGTGCTTTTGGACTTAGCCTATTTTGTTTCCGCATGGACTATTCATCTTGCACCTTTTTGTTATAGCTTTTGTGTAGTCCTTTTTGTTGTAACTCTGATATATATTCTTTTGGATTCGCCTGTATATTGTGGTTTGTTATACCACTTGACATGTATTATTTTGTATACTCTGTTATGTATCTGTATATGTGTATATGATGATCTACTGTTCTATGACGTATATTACATGTGAGTTGTTATATTCTGTCCTGATAGATCCTCCAACCACCTATGGTTTTTTTTTAAGTATTCATTGGATATGTCGATCTGTTGGGTATGACAATTGTCAATGTATTCAATAGATAGTTAAAGCAAGGCTATAGATGGCCGCTTCTAACCAGCCTTATTCTCCACGTTAGTTGACGGCATTACCCCGTAGTGTCCTTGGCTAACGTGGGTATAGAAGTGGGGCGTCACAAAAATACCCACCTCCTTCTTTACTTTCATTCACATTTCTTCTTCTTCTTTTTCTTTTCTCAAGCTTCTTCACCTTCTTCCTCTTCTCTTTATTGGCTTCCAAGCCATAGAAAAAAAATAGAAAGAGATAATGTCAAAAATATTTACAAAATATTCAAAAAAAATCAATGTTCATTCTCTTCAAATCAAACTCCTCTTTTGTCCACATTTACCTCTTCTTATCACGGCCATAACTTCTTTAAACCTGAATCAAAATGCAAAATTAGTTTCTTCAAATCATGTATTTTTCCATTGGCTACATTTTTCATGCTTACCACTTTGTCTCATTCTAAAGATAACTATGTCAAAAATACACTTCTTTCCAGTGTATTCTCTAGCACATAATTTAAGCTAGAGAATATGCTATTTTGTTTTGATCATAACTTTATCATAACCAATCCAAATTAGTAAATTATGTACTTCAAACCATATAAAATTCTAGTGGCTACAACTTTAATGTTGATCACTTTTTCTAGTTTTGAGATTTGCTATACCTGAAACTCAATGCTTTGGAGTGCATTTTCGGGCTTCATTTTTGTCAATCCAATAATACCTCTTCTACATTCTATCACATCTTGCCCAAAACTAATCAAAATCAAGTGATTATTTTTTAAATTAAAGAAAAAGAATTTTCAACCACTTTCTAGTTAATAAGTTTTTCAAATTTTGAGAATAAGAGAGTCAAAAACAAGAGAGAAGATGACCTATTTTTCGAGTCCAATTTTGAGAATTCAAGGTCAAAGCTCTGCCGCTTCTTCTCTATACTTTCGGCCAATCTCCACCTCAAGCCTCGGCCAAGCTTTTGGAATGGAGAGGGTATTGTTTACTAATGTTTAAGTGGAGTAAGAAGTAGTTAGCAAAGTGTGAATTAGTTTGAACGTTGGTAGGAATTTAATCCCTTTGGTTTATTGTGAGAAACTCTATTTAGCATATATATATATATATATATATATATATATATATATATCTGTGTATGTGTTTGATGTTGTGTTATGATTGATATGGATGCTAATATATGCTTTGAACATCAAGTATAGATTATTTGATATGAGTGTTAAATTGTTTTACCAAGTCAGGTTAATGCACGTCGATAAGCACAAATGAAATCTTTTTCCTTTTGAAAATGAAATGGTGTATATGGAATGCTTAAACCTTTTGGAAATAGTTTTAAAATCAGTTAGAAATATTTTATAAACATTTAAATATGTTTAAAGAAATAAAGAAAGAAAATCAAGTTTTCATCTTGTATATTTTAAAATATGGCCAAATAATTTTCTAGAAAAATCGCGCTTTTTGTAGTAAAGTGAGCAAAGTTTAAAATTGATATTTTAAATGTTTTAAAAATATGAAATAAATTCTAAAAAATATTTTAAAATGTTTTAAAGACATTTAAGTTGAGAATATTGATATCTAAATGATATAAAATTTCTTTTGAAGAATATAGCTTTTAAAACACTATTTGCGACACTTTTCACGGCCGTTTTTAATAACTTTTGAAACGTAGTTTTAAACTTAACAATTATTTCCTAAATCTTTTTTGAATGATTATAAAAGAATAATTAAGTAATTTAATGATGATTTGGAAGTTTTAATGAGAGTTTGAACAAATGGGTAAGAGGAATTATTTATATCACTTAAACAAAAATTGAAGAAGATTGAATATAATAACAATCTGAGTAATGCGAAAATGATTGGTACATTTGTCTCGGCTGTGAGATCTAGGAAGATAAAACAAGGTATTTCACTAAGGATAGGGAAGGATCAACCAGTACCCTAATCTTACCTAGTCTATGGTTTCTTTTCTTAGGCGAAGGGTGGAACAGATCGGAAGGAAAAACCGGATGCTCTAAAATAAAAAGATTGTATTAAGTTTCCAAAATAGAAGAAGATTAGTATTATCCAAAAATTTAAGCAATTTCCAAAATGAATAAATTATGACTTGGATTGCATAGAGATAATCATTTTATACTTGGTATTAAAATCCAAAGAGGGAACTCTTCGTATTCGTGGAATTTAAAAGGTGATTTCATCGTTATTCCACCCATAGCACTTGTTGAACACAGAAATTGATGTTATGTAAAATTAGAATGATTTTTTTGATCCTATTTAGTCAATAATTTTTGCTAAGATTGATTTTAGGGTTTATCGTAAATGATGTCTTAAATAACATTGTTTTTGACCCGCCTAAAAGTTAAGGAATTTGGATCGAGAGTTAAGTGAGAGAAATTGAAATATTTTCCAAGGAAAAAATAATGAATTGCTTAGAATTACTCTAAGACCAAATAAACAGATTTTGAAATCATCCAAAAACCTCTTCAAACTATTTTTTTCGAAATAAAATATGTTGAAGAAAAACATCTTCATGATGTAGGATTACTTGCCAATGTACCCTAGAGGTGAAATTTACCATATTTTAAGTGGCAGTAGTACACTATAATGAAAATCTTCAATTTGCAAGAATATGATTTGAAGTTAAGAAAGAAATCTTTTATTAAGATTAAATAAATGATTTGGAAATATTTTCCCTGAGTTAAAAGTTATAGCTTGAATATAAGAAAACTTTGATTAAGATTTAATGAATGATTTGGAAAAAAAAATCTAAGTAAGAGAGAAAATGATTTGGAATTATTATAGGATTTAAGAATGGTTTGGAATTATTATAGGATTTAAGAAAGGTTTAAATAAACCAAATGATTTGATAAATGAGGCTAAATGATTTCATATACTCTTGAAAATAAAATGGAATAAATTAAAAAGAATATATCTAAGAAGGATATTTTATAAAAGATGAAGTAATTGATTGATGATTGATATCCACATATGAACTTAACATCTTTTAAATCGATGATTGGCTTCAAAGGAACCAGGGTCGAATTTGGGCGATTCCTATTTAAAAAAAACTTCGAACCAATGTATAAGTTTGAATGTGAAGACATATTGAAGATGACGATTATTGAAGACCGTGGATCTTCGTAGCCTGAGGACTGCTTGTTGACATGCTTTGAGTAGCTCCCATTATAGAGTTATTTATAGTACTGGTTTCCTCGTTGTGGATATTTTTCAGATTGCAAGGATTGTTCGCTACTAGTGGTAGTAGGAGGATGCCTTCATTTTGTCCTGTTCCTGGACAATTTGTATGGTCGTTTGTCTGACATTGCATTACTAAATATTACGTACGTTGGTTTTTACGAACGTACATCTGTGGTGGCGGAGAAGGAAACTTCTCTTAGCTTAACATCCTCCTTGAGATTACGAGCTTAAGGATTGTATTTTTGTGGAAAGCAATTAGTAGTTAACGGAAATAGAAATGTAGCATTCAGAGATGTGATATGTGCTATGTGGAAAGATAATCGCAGCCTCAAGCCTCATCAACCGGAAATGACCGAAACGGGGTTAGATGCGGCAAGGCTAAGTGAGTCATTCCCAAATAGGGTATGATCATACCCTTCTAGATATATTTCTTTCCACTATGATGTTCGGGATGTAAATTAATGTGGTTTGTATGCTCTAGCGCTTGGTTTAAATATCGGTAACGACCGGGTGATGACATATTCGGTACACTCTAGTTATAGAGGTAGGCCGATCTTGTGTTGGTAGAGGGAAGATGTTCTGTGCCTCGGGACATCCATCTATAGGTGTACCCATCAGAAGGTAGTCCCTTCAGCCGGTCATTTGTATGGAAATCCATCTCCAATAAGGACCTGCGGCTTTGTTTGTTTTAGCGTAATGAATAGCCTCGAAACGCTATATGGGTAACCATTTTGGATAAGAGTAGTAAGTTTATTTGCAAACGTTTTCAAAGGAATGTCATTGGAAATAATATCAAATATTTTAATATATAAAAGTGCTTTAATTATCATAAGATAAGAACCCGTTCGTGTTTATGTGTTGGCGTGGCCTTGTGAGATACTCTTTCTTTTCAAAGGATTTTTTTTAAAGGCTGACATACAACATATCATTTATATTTAAGTTTCCCACGCTGGTTTATCAAGCCTAATCCGGATATTTTCAATACTCCGGTCAGATCCGAGTAGATTTAGATTTAGTTGAAGATGGTTGGAGTTTTCAAAGGGGAGCTGGAGATATTCATCTATGTATGAACATATTTTGTTATCCGCTTTGCTTGGTTAGTTTTAGTTTGATATTTGTCAGCAATTGTAAGTGTAGCGACCCAACTTTCTAACACTAGAAAGCCGCATCACTAATTAAGAAAGAAAGGGATAAAAGAAGAAAAGAAATGAAAGAAGAAACACAACAACATCAGATAACTCACAGCGGAACGAATGAAATATAATATATCACATAAAATATTACATAGTATCATATTACATCAAAGTACACGACTTATAAAACACATATTAGACAGTTATAAACATCTTTCTAACTATACAACTCAAGGTATCATAAGATACAGATACCATACAAACACAGCGGAACCAAAATATATCTACACGTGGAAGCCTCCTGCTCCATATCTCCTCCAGAATTCGTCAAGAAAACTTGAATCCCTCGACTACTCATACATAATATGAGTAACCGAGAGTTTAATAAAACAAAAAATAAATACTCGGGTCAGACACGGGTCTGGTATGAGTAAACGGGTTAAAATTGCTTAACTTTTAGAAAACCTTTGAAAAGAAAAGGTATCACATAAGACTTCCCACACGTAAAAATGGAAAAGCTTTTACCTTACACTAACCAAAACGCTTGATAGGAAATCCGGTGATATTATAATAGTGTCTAAGGTTTCCAAGTAAGTAAGAAATAGCCGAAATTGTTACATTCATTAAATTCCAGCTACTAGCCACAAAAGTGGGTAATACAAACAACACCGTAGGATCTCGTAGGAAGAATGGGTTTCCATCAATGGCGGGGCTACCGACGTACCGCCCGTCACAGTAGGTGGCCTAGATAACAGTACCGAGGATTACTACCAATCCCCTGCATCACAAAGCCGGAACCATTCCTTACTGAACAGTCTCGAGTAAGATCACCCCGTGGTTGGCGCGACCAACCACCCACTAAGCCGAAATAAAAGGGACATCTAAACAGGAATGACCTCACCTTGAAATGGGTGCTACCCACCTAGCCTTGCTGCACCTCCCCTGTCTTAGCCATTCCCGGTTGATGAGGCTTGAAGCTGCGATTACCTTTATAGAACACTTAGAATGCTCATTGTCCACCTGATGATGTTCTGAAAGCATTCAATCCATACAAGTTCATTCCGGGTTCGAACGAAACCGAAGACACTATCTCGTTGCAATCATATTGGAATCACCCTTAGAGTCAACGACCATAGCCCTTGCACTCTAAATCACCATCTCGAACCTATAAGTAAATTTTCCATCAAACTCATCACGGAATCACCCCCAAAGTTATACTGACGAATAGTTCTTACACTTCGAGTCTTCACTAAGCTCCACTTGGATTCACGACCTAACGTTTAATTTGGATCGATGTGGTTTTCGGATCCCAAATATGGAAACCCGATCCCCGTCTCACCGAAACCAAACACCATTTTAGTGTCCAAGTTGTTTAAGGGTTTAAACAGTTAACTTATATTTAGGATGATATAAACAGATAGATGAATTACATTATCACAACAGATAATTCATATCAAACATTCTTCTCACAAAGCGGCATATCACATATTAGAGATATCATAATCAAATCATCCAAACATCATTCAAACATCCAATATCAATCAATCAATATTAACCAATCATCCAAAAGCAGAATTGATTAACTCTAAATCAATTGGATTACCTTAATCCTTCATCATTAATTTATTCCAAATAAATAAATAAATCATCTCTTAATGATCTTCCTTTATTAATCTTTCTGGATTAATTATATTTTAATTACATTCAAGTAATCATATACAATAAATAACCTTTAATTACTTCTCATTAATTACAATAATTAATGATCCTACATTTACTTCCATTAATTAATCAATTATAATTAATTACATTAAACCTTAATTAATTACAATTAATTAATCACATAAAATTAATCATTTTTATTAATCAACCTTGATTAATAATTTATATTAACTAATGATCCTTATTAATTAATAATTCCTTTAATTAATTAAATAATTAATTTATAATTAGTCATCTCATTAATCATAAATAGTAATTAACAATTTGTAATTACTTATCTTAATTAATTAACTTCTTAATTAATTATGTTAACCCTTTGACTAATTAATCTAATTAATTAATCTTTATTTACTTCATTAAATAATCAATTAATTAATAATCCTTAATTAATTACTTTATTAATTAATTAAAATTTTAATTAATTACCCTTAGTAATTAATCTTAAATTAATCACATTAATTAATTAATTAATTAATCACATTAATTAATTAACTAAAATAAACTAAGTATTTAACCCTTAATTATTTACATAAGTAATTATCTTCTAATTACTTCATTAGATGATTAATCTCTTAATTAATTACTTAACAAGCAATTAATCCCATTATTAAATAATTCTTAATACTTTAATTAATTAATTACTCCATAATTAATTAACTTCAAATCAATTATATTAATCAATTCCTTAATTAATAACATCATGTGATTATCCATTATCACCTCCATTTAATTACTCCCATGAGTAATTTTCCATTAATTACTTCCATAAGTAATTACTCACTAATTACTTTTCATAAGTAATTTCTCTTTCCTTAATTCCATTCAATAATTTACCATTAATTACTTCATTAAGTAATTACACTTAATTTATTCATAATTAAATGATTATTTAAAATTAAATAAACAAGTAACTAAACATTTAAAATTAATTAAATAATTAATTAATTAACTTCTTATGTTTAAAGAAATCCTTAATTAAATAAGAAAAGCATTTATCTTAATTAATTATTTTACTTATTAATAAATCATATAAATATCCATAAGTTCATAACAAAGATAAATTACCCATATTTATCTACATGAATAAATTATTTGAAATAAATCAAACTTTAATAACTTAAAAACAAATTATTCAATTTGGTTTTCAAAATCATAATAATAACCTTATTTGAAAATAAGGCATTTAGAAATCAAATTTAAAATTTAAAATACTTTAATTATCTAATTTTAAACTTGTTCATTATCAATAAAGTTTAAAACTTAAGTTTTTAAACATTACTTTAAAATTTTGCTTAAAACTTTGGTTCAATATTTAAATCCAAAACATTCTTCATTTAAATTTTAAATTCAAATTTAATTAAGTTAAATTACTTTCAAAAGAAACCATCTTAAACAAATTTAAATTTAAAATAAATTTAATTAATACCTTTTTAAAGTTTGATTAACTTTATTTCTAAACCACAAGTTTTAAATTTTGTTTTCTTTTATCAAACTCAAGCTTGATTTCATTTTTTTAACAATAAGTTTAATCTGCAACTTCATCATTTAATTTTTACAGTACTTAACATTATACGGAACTAACTAAAAACAACAACCTAAGATACTCGAGTTAAGCACGGCAAATACACGAGCCTGCCCTAAGTAAATTTCCAACTTCTTCAACTTCGAGTTGATCACGAGAATAACGCGAGCTCTACTTCGGGTCGAAACACTAGAAAACTTCGAGTACAGACTTCGTCTACCCCCAATTCAAATTCCAGTGCACACCACATAAACATGTGCACGTGTCCCACCGCCTCCGGCCATGGTAGGTCGTCACGACCAACGTCGACGATCACTCTATCACACGCGGGCACAAATATAAACCCAGATTGAACCAATCACATTCGAATCAAAATTCGAACCTAAAGCTCGAAACTGCAGAAAACATCGACCCTAAACCCCCCCCCCCCAACGGCCATCCACCACGACGTCGTCGAACTTCGCCGACCATACCATAGAACCATCTAGACCCCCAGCCTCCATTTCCCCCATCGCGAACGTCTCCGGTCCATTCTTCATGACGCAAAAACTCCGACAACCCGGCCGAACCACAAACAAGTATAAACCCTAGTTTGATCGATCTCAAACAAATTTGCCATTGGAAAAATCCAAAAGCATTTTTCCCAAATCCACAACACAAGAACAAGCTTCGATCAAAAATTCGACTACAATTATTGTGTAGATCATCGGCAATTCATTAATTTGCCGATGTCGTTCAACTTAAAATTCCCAATTGATTATCACTTTAAAAATTATGAATTGCATGTTAAAATTCATAATTTCTAACATCCAATCCATTCATACTATCCAAAAAAAGAATCAAGGTTATTGATTTTCTGACATGAATCAAAATTCACTGCATTTTCCAATTTAAAAATTATTTGTGAATTTAAATTTAAAGTAACTATTTTTAAAATTACTATCTAACATTAATACACAACTTTCATTAGATCATCAATGTGAAATAATGATGTTTAGTGGAAGATTTTAATTTTTTTTGAAGAGGATTCTGGTTTTAAAAAAACAGAAGACAGAGTACATAAATTTACACAGGCACTGGACTTCACTGATAATTTCACATTCTAACTTTGCATACACAACAGTATTCAAATAAAAAAATATTCATAATCATAGCCAAATTCACCACATGCAAAAATAAATTTAACTATAATATGATTAAAACTGTTTTTAAGAGGTTTACTCACCTTATATTTTTAAGCAGAGCACACAGCAGTTTTAGTTTCCAAGCCTGAAATCTGGAAAATATGCATTGATGTTGAAAATCTTTGCATGCCTCAATCTGAAGTTTTAAAATGTTGAAACTGTTGATTTTCATTTGAATTGCAGGAGATTTGATTTGAAGGTTGCAGCTTTTTAATTGAATACAGATTTGATCTTCATTTGAATAACAGGTTGAATGGTTGCAGATTTTAATCTCATATTCCAGCTAGCAATTGCTTTTTGAATTCAAGTTTCAGGTTTGACTTGGTTTTAAATTTCAGATTTGAAAAACTTTCCAGTTTCAGGTTTTTTTTCTGATTTGAGTTAAGAAGTGAAAACAAAAAAAAAAGTGTTTGTGGAAAAAAACTAGTCTTCCTCTTAAAATATTTATTTAAAAATTAAAATAGAAATGTTGCCACATGTTGCTAAATTGAACAAATGTCATTCAATTTTTTTAATTGCTTTACAAGTGTTGTTAAGATGTCTAATATGGTTACACATGTCTTTAAGTATATTTTTAATAAATTTTTATTTAATTAAATGTAAATATAAACTTACATATCTACTTTACTTTATTAATAAATATTTATGTATGAATACACAAGTTTAATCTTTAAAGAAAATATTATGAAACTAATTATAATACAATATATTTTCTTATACATGTAATTTAAAATCTAAAACATTTATATTTATAGTTTAAGAGATAATTTTTTTAAAAGTAAGTTTATTAATAACTTTATACATATATTTTTAACCATTTTAAATTTAAGCACTTTTAAAAGAAAACAAATTAAAACTTTGATTAAATCCTATTACACAGATATATATATATTCATACATATATATTATAAATAGATTAAATTTTAAAACAACTCCAAATTATAACATATACATACATATATATTACAATTTTGAAAATTCACCTTTTATTTAAAACAAAAGATTTTCTATTCACAATATATATCAAATATATATATATTATAAATAGAATAAAATTTTATTAGCTTTGGAAAAAAAAATCTTATCCATTTTAAATTGTTAAAAAGATATTGATCAATATTTCCAGATTAGATATTTATTACTTTTAAAAGATTGAATTTACCGATTTAAATTAAAATTATAAAGAAAAATTATCGAATCAATTTAATTATTAATACAGATTATTAAATTGATATTGCCTAAAATTTCGGGTCGTCACATTCCTCCCCCCTTAAAAGAATTTCGTTCCGAAATTTAAAAGCAAAGGTAATTTAATAACCCAGTAAAGATTTCAATTTCAATCAGTAAATCATGCCTAACATCCAATTACTAACAACCATAGCAATCAAACAAACAAACCTAACTAATTATCCTGACACAAATCAGAATAATCTTCTAATACTATCTAGAGTTTCCCAAGTATAAATCACTAGGAGACTCGCTCCGTAGAAGCTAAACAAACTGCACCACTAAAATCCAGAGCTCCTCTCATCTCTTGATCCATCAATCTGAACAGAACATCAGACTATACTCAAGTCTAGCACAACTTCCAAATCCAACTAAACTACAGATTCAACAACCAACGATGAATCACACACGTACTCTCTCAAAGATACATGAAATACACTGAATTCCAGTAATCCCAACTGGCAATTCAATCTTATCCTATCAAAAACTCAGATAAGAAATTCCAAATGCCTCAGAGCTAACCATCCAATTACTGTTCTCTTAACCAGAGAAATCTTAACATCAATGAAGTCTCCAACTTCGAATTCCAAACTCCTTATCTCATATCTGCATAACTAAACAGAAAATCCTGGGCTGCCAATTTTCTTCCTGATCAGCTCAACCTATGTTGATGCTTCCAGAAACAACTAGACCAAAGCAAACCAGTTTCTGGATCCTATTCATCAAAATGGTCTTCCATAATCTGTCGAAATCCAGAACACAAGCCCTACTTCTCAAGCAATAGGAAACTGAACTTACTTCATTCCTTGCACAGCTGCTACCTCGCTTCCGCTGCACAACTCTGATTCTGGAATAGATGAGAGTACTGTTGATGAACACGAGTACAAACTTATCCAATATATCAGTGAAACTTTGTTCATCAAATCCATAAGATCTTAGTGACCCATCTGACTCGGTCACAACCTTGCAGCAGAAATCCAAACTCAAAAACTAGATCTGACTAATCCAAGCCCCAAAAAATTTCTGAGCTGCTACACCAACTCTTCTTCTCCAAGAACCATCCTACAACCAGGCTGACTACCAAAATCGCTTCTGGAACCAAAACAATATGGAACTCAACTCCAGATGAAGACAAACTTCTGATTACTTCAGTAGCTCTTACTTCCACATGAGAACTCTCAGTCTCAAATAAAAGATTGCCTAAGAAAATTTCCCGAACTAATTGCAAGTCACTTTTGCAATGTTACATAGTTCGGATTCCAAAGAAACTGTCCTCTCTTTACCAATTAGAGCAGCCTTAAGCTTTTCCAAACAAGGTTAACTCTTTAAGAAAACATTCACCAACTGTCCGGACTGCTGATAGAAGAACCACTGAGATTCCTGAACTAACGGAGAAACGGACACACTGCTGCTTCCAAACTCTACCTCAATGATACTGCAAAACTAAAAGACCTTCTCGTCAGCACACCGAACACTTCGAATTGCACTGCTACCACAGCTAACCAAAGACTTCTAATCCAAAGGCTCCTCGAAAACCAAAATGATCAACAAACCACACAACGGATCTTTAAGGTGGCAAACATCCTCTCAAGAAATTCGTTCTCCAAACCAAGCATCAACATTTCGCTCTCCTTAAGGAATGACAAATGAGACCACGCCGAAGTGAAGCAACTTATAAACCTTAGTCTCATATTCCAAACTGCCAACCTCCATGCTAAAGATCTAGATAACTTCTACACAAACGAATCTTCACTGCAGCAGGTAAAAACTGCTCCTCAACCACTTCTAAAACTGCTTCAAGAGAAAACATCCTCGAAAAATATCCATGGATACTGCATCTCATCATGCCGTTATTAAGATATCATCACTTACTTCAGCACTTCCGACAGACCCAAACTTACACTTCAAAGATAAACTCCGAATCTTTTAAAAGATTTCCTTCGGATACCAGAGAAATCCTTACTCCAAACTACAAATCTTACTTAAGACGGTATTAGGTTTACAGTCTCGACAAATATACTTCCAACCTCAAACATATGGACCTCTTCCATCAGTGGTTGTCGTGTTACACACACACCACTACTCTATCTACCTCTAAAACTTATGTTGGAAAATCCGAACTGATAACCCAACAAATTAGGTAGATATATATATACACACACACATATATATATAGATATATATAGTTATATATAAAAATACAAGTACGCTCTCTTAAGAAAGACACCACTCCAGAGCCTAGGTATTCACTCAACCTAATGCTCTGATACCACCTGTAGCGACCCAACTTTCTAACACCAGAAAGTCGCATCACTAACTAAGAAAGAAAGGGATAGAAGAAGAAAAGAAAAGAAAGAAGAAACACAACAACATCAGATAACTCACAGCGGAACGAATGAAATATAATATATCACATAAAATATTACATAGTATCATATTACATCAGAGTACACAACTTATATAACACATATTAGACAGTTATAAACATCTGTCTAACTATACAACTCAAGATATCACAAGAAACAGATACCGTACAAACACAGCGGAACCAAAATATATCTACACGTGGAAGCCTCCTGCTCCATATCTCCTCCAGAATTCGTCAAGAAAACCTGAATCCCTCGACTACTCATACATAATATGAGCACCCAAGCGTTTAATAAAACAGAAAATAAACACTCGGGTCAGACAGGGCTCTGGTGTGAGTAAACGGGTTAAAATTTCTTAACTTTTAGAAAACCTTTGAAAAGAAAAGGTATCACGTAAGACTTCCCACACATAAACATGGAAAAGTTCTTACCTTACGCTAACCAAAACATTTGATAGGAAATCCGGTGATATTATAATAGTTTCTAGGGTTTCCAAGTAAATAAGAAATAGCCGAAATTGTTACATTCATTAAATTCCAGCTAATAGCCATAAAAGTGGGTAATACAAACAAAACCGTAGGGTCTCGTAGGAAGAATGGGTTTCCATCAATGGCAGGGCTACTGGGGTACCGCCCGTCACAGTACGTGGCCTAGATTACAGTACCGAGGATTACTCCCAATCCCCTGCATCACAAAGCCGGAACCATTCCTTACTGAACAGTCCCGAGTAAGATCACCCCGTGGGGTTGGCACGACCAACCACCTACTAAGCCTAAATAAAAGGGACATCTAGACAGGAATGACCTCACCCTGAAATGGGTACTACCCACCTAGCCTTGCTGCACCTCCCCAGTTTTAGCCATTCCCGATTGATGAGGCTTGAGGCTGCAATTACCTTTATAGAACACATCTATCTTAGAATGATCATCATCCACCTGACGATGTTCTGAAAGCATTCAATCCATACAAGTTCGTTCCGGGTTCGAACGAAATCGAAGGCACTATCTCGTTGCACTCGTTTTAGAATCACCCTCAGAATCAATGACCATAGCCCTTGCACTCTAAATCACCGTCTCGAACCTATATGTACTATTTCCATCAAACTCATCACGGGATCACCCCCAGAGTTATACTGACGAATAGTTCTTACACTTCGAGTCTTCACTAAGCTCCACTTGGATTCACGACCTAACGTTTAATTTGGATCGATGTGGTTTTCGAATCCTAAATATGGAAACTCGATCCCGGTCTCACCGAAACCAAACGCCATTTTAAAGTCCAAGTTGTTTAAGGGTTTAAACAGTTAACTTATATTCTGGATGATATAAACAGATAGATGGATCACATTATCACAACAGATAATTCATATCAAACATTCATCTCACAAAGCAGCATATCACTTATCAGAGATATCATAATCAAATCATCCAAACATCATTCAAACATCCAATATCAATCAATCAATATTAACCAATCATCCAAAAGCAGAATTCATTAACTATAAATCAATTGGATTACCTTAATCCTTCATCATTAATTTATTCCAAATAAATAAATAAATCACCTCTTAATGATCTTCCTTAATTATTCTTTCTTGATTAATTATACTTTAATTACATTTAAGTAATTACCCTTAATCATATACAGTAATTAACCTTTAATTACTTGTCATTAATTACAATAATTAATGATCCTACATTTACTTCCATTAATTAATCAATTATAATTAATTACATTAAACCTCAATTAATTACAATTAATTAATCACATAAAGTTAATCATTTTTATTAATCAACCTTGATTAATAATCTATATTAAATAATGATCCTTATTAATTAATAATTCCTTTAATTAATTAAATAATTAATTTATAATTAATCATCTCATTAATCATAAATAGTAATTAACAATTTGTAATTACTTATCTTAATTAATTAACTTCTTAATTAATTATGTTAACCCTTTGATTAATTAATCTAATTAATTAATCTTTAATTACTTCGTTAAGTAATCAATTAATTAATAATCCTTAATTAATTACTTTATTAATTTACTACAATTTTAATTAATTACCCTTAGTAATTAATCTTAAATTAATCACATTCATTAATTAATTAATCACATTAATTAATTAACTAAAATCAACTAAGTATTTAACCCTTAATTACTTACATAAGTAATTATCTTCTAATTACTTCATTAGATGATTACTCTCTTAATTAATTACTTAACAAGTAATTATTCCCATTATTAAATAATTCTTAATACTTTAATTAATTAATTACTCCATAATTAATTAACTTCAAATCAATTATATTAATCAATTCCTTAATTAATAACATCATGTGATTATCCATTAATCACCTCCATTTAATTACCCCATGAGTAATTTTCCATTAATTACTTCCATAAGCAATTACTCACTAATTACTTTTCATTAGTAATTTCTCTTTCCTTAGTTCCATTCAATAATTTACCATTAATTACTTCATTAAGTGATTACACTTAATTAATTCATAATTAAGTGATTATTTAAAATTAAATAAACAAGTAACTAAACATTTAAAATTAATTAAATAATTAATTAATTAACTTCTTATGTTTAAAGAAATCCTTAATTAAATAAGAAAAGCATTTATCTTAATTAATTATTTTACTTATTAACAAATCATATTATTAAATATCCATAAGTTCATAACAAAGATAAATTACCCATATTTATCTACATAAATAAATTATTTGAAATAAATCAAACTTTAATAACTTACAAACAAATTATTCAATTTAGTTTTCAAAATCATAATAATAACCTTATTTGAAAATAAGGCATTTAGAAATCAAATTTTAAATACTTTAATTATCTAATTTTAAACTTGTTCATTATCAATAAAATTTAAAACTTAAATTTTTAAACATTACTTTAAAATTTTGCTTAAAACTTTGGTTCAATATTTAATTCCAAAACATTCTACATTTAAATTTAAAATTCAAATTTAATTAAGTTAAATTACTTTCACAAGAAACCATCTTAATCAAATTTAAATTTAAAATAAATTTAATTAACACCTTTTTAAAGTTCGATTAACTTTACTTTTAAACAACAAGTTTTAAATTTTGTTTTCTTTTATGAAACTCAAGCTTGATTTCATTTTTTTAACAATAAGTTTAATCTGCAACTTCACCATTTAATTTTTACAGTACTTAACATTATACAGAACTAACTAAAAACAACAACCTAAGATACTCGAGTTAAGCACGGCAAATACACGAGCCTGCCCCGAGTAAATTTCCAGCTTCTTCAACTTCGAGTTGATTACGAGAATAACGCGAGCTCTACTTCGGGTTGAAACACGAGAAAACTTCAAGCAGAAACTTCGTCTTCCCCAATTCAAATTCCAGTGCACACCACATAAACACATGCATGTGTCCCACCGCTTCCGGGCATGGTAGGTCGTCACGACCAATGTCAACGACCGCTCTATCACACGCGAGCACAAATATAAACCCAGATCGAACCATTCACGTTCGTATCAAAATTCGAACCTCAAGCTCGAAGCTACAGAAAACATCGACCACTAAACCCCCCCACGGCCATCCACCACGACGTCGTCGAACTTCGCCGACCATACCATAGAACCATCTCGACCCCGAGCCTCCATTTCCCCCACTGCGAACGTCTTCGGTCCATTCTTCATGACGCAAAAACACCGACAACCCAGCCGATCCACAAACAAGTATAAACCCTAGTTTGATCGATCCCAAACAAATTTGCCATTGGAAAAATCCAAAAGCATTTTTCCTAACATCCACAACACAAGAACAAGCTTCGATCAAAAATTTGACTACAATTATTGTGTAGATTATTGGCAATTCATTAATTTGCCGATATCTTTCAACTTAAAATACCCAATTGATTATCATTTTAAAAATTATGAATTGCATGTTAAAATTCATAATTTCTAATAACTAATCCCTTCATACTATCCAAAACAAGAATTAAGGTTATTGATTTTCTGACATGAATCAAAATTCACTGTATTTTCCAATTTAAAAATTATTTGTGAATTTAAATTTACAGTAACTATTTTTAAAATTACTATCTAACATTAATACACAACTTTCACTTGATCATCAATGTGAAATAATGATGTTTAGTGGAAGATTTTAATTTTTTTTTGAAGAGGATTCTGGTCTTAAAAAAAGCAGAAGACAGAGTACATAAATTTACACAGGCACTGGAATTCACTGATAATTTCACATTTCAAACTTTGCATACACAACAGTATTCAAATAAACAAATATTCATAATCATAGCCAAATTCACCACATGCAAAAATAAATTTAACTACAATATGATTAAAACTGTTTTTAAGAGGTTTACTCACCTTATATTTTTAAGCAGAGCACACAGCAGTTTTAGTTTCCAAGCCTGAAATCTAGAAAATATGCTTTGATGTTGAAAATCTTTGCATGCCACAATCTGATGTTTTAAAATGTTGAAACTGTTGATTTTCATTTGAATTGCAGGAGATTTGATTTGAAGGTTGCAGCTTTTTAATTGAATACATATTTGATCTTCATTTGAATAACAGGTTGAATGGTTGCAGATTTTAATCTCATATTCCAACTAGCAATTGCTTTTTGAATTCAAGTTTCAGGTTTGATTTGGTTTTAAATTTCAGATTTGAAAAACTTTCCAGTTTCAGGTTTATTTTCTGATTTGAGTTAAGAAGTGAAAACAAAGAAAAAGTGTTTGTGGAAAAAAAAACTAGTTTTCTTCTTAAAATATTTATTTAAAAATTAAGATAGAAATGTTGCCACATGTTGCTAAATTGAACAAATGTCATTCAATTTGTGTAATTGCTTTACAAGTGTTGTTAAGATGTCTAATATGATTAACATGTCTTTAAGTATATTTTTAATAAATTTTTATTTAATTTAAATGTAAACATAAACTTACATATTTACTTTACTTTATTAATAAATATTTATGTATGAATACACAAGTTTAATCTTTAAAGAAAATATTATGAAACTAATTATAATACGAATATATTTTCTTGTAATTTAAAATCTAAAACATTTATATTTATAGTTTGAGAGATAATTTTTTTAAAAGAAAGTTTATTAATAACTTTATACATATATTTTTAACCATTTTAAATTTAAGCACTTTTAAAAGAAAACAAATTAAAACTTTGATTAAATCCTATTACACATATATATTCATACATACATACATACATATATATATATATATATATATATATATATATATATTATAAATAGATTAAATTTTAAAATAACTCCAAAACCCTCCAACATGTTTCCCTGCATCCACAGACGTTAGCACAACAATTAAATACCAATTCCACTTCGAGGTGGAATATCGCGGTATATGGGATTTATAAAATATCATCCGCTATTATGTGGCGCATAGGGACTCATCCGCTATATAATGCGGGAAATCAACAACTCCAATATATACTATATACTACTATATATATAATATCATCCAGTGAATAATTATTATAATTCAATCATCCAAGCACATAGTTAATCAATTTTTAAATCTAACTATTCAAAATTTAAATCGGAAAAATATTGATTGAGTGAGAAGATCTCACCTTTTGCTTACGCATGCAACCATTTTCCAATCCGGACTTGTTTTCTCCATTTCAGACCTTGTATAAACATTTATACAGTTTATTAATATTCGAATAAATCAAATAATCAACTTTCATTTGGTAATTTTAATTATTCAATGGTTTTGTTTTTAACCCAATTTCTTTTAATAGATTTAGTTAACTAAATTTTTTTAATTTTAAACCAATTTTCCTTTTAAAATATCTTTTAGTAAATAAATAATTTAAATAAGTTAATTAACCACATTAACCACCTTAAATATATTTACATCCATTTCCAGTTTACCCATATATTAAACATGCATGTACATATAAATATATTTCGTAGAAACAGAATTTCCTTTCCATGTAATTGCAAAAGCTGATACTAAAATTACTTTCTTCTCTTTTTTTATGTGAACATATATTTTTAATTATTTAAATTAAAATGAAGACGATACCTTACTGCCTCCAGCCAGGTTGCGACCATCGTTCTCGCCTACACGCGAGCTCGTCGACCAAGCCCTAACCTCCATCGTGTGGCCCATTGCCCAACCCCACATGCCGTCGTGACTTCGACATTCGCTTGCGAACTAGCTGCCCCGACCTCGACTCCTTCCATCAACAATTGCCATCAGATCCATCTCGAGATGCTCGCTCCCCTAGCCGCGCTTGAGCTCGTGGCCTACTCTATGATCTTGCTTACGAACTCAGAGAGAAGAAGAAGGGCTCGCGATCTTGAGCTCGACTTCTCCTTCCTGTCGCTACTACAACGAACCCCGCCGCCTTCGCTCCCATGCTCCAATTTGATTTCCTTTTTTTCTTCTGATTTCCTCGTTTGATTTCGATTTTTTTCCTCTCTTTTTTTATAAACAAAGGATTTTCGTTCGTTCGATTTGGGGAAGAAGAAGTAATGGCTCGGCTGTAGATATTAAAGAGGGGAATCGTGTAAAGGAAGGTAGGGTTTGAATGCTTTTGATTTTTTTATAATTTTATATTAAAAATTTCTCGTATAACCAAAATCAAAATCCCGAACTCCTATCGTTGCATGACGTTAGGCATTTATAATGTTATATGCCTATTCCGAACGCATTGGAAAAGGTTTCGAAACCAAATTCGATCGTATGGAGAAGATAGCTTTTTGAACCGGTTATTAAATTAAATTTCGATTTAATTTTCGACGCGTTTGCTTATCGTACAGCAAAACGACAATTCCAAACATTACCAAAATTGAAATCCGAGTATAAAACAATATTACGGATCCAACGGAACTGGTTTCGTCGAATTCCGAGACTGTGCCTCGGAAGGCTATTTTTTTCGATATTGATTTAAACGATATATTTTCAAAACTGAACAAAACATTTTCAAATTAAATTCTAAAGCTTCCATTACCTTTAGTATTATCAATATAGATTTTTCAAGCCTTTAAATTATTTTTAACAAGCTTAAAAATCAAGATTCAATATTTTACCCGACTTTAATAAATCAAATTCAATAATTTGATCGCCAAATCCATAGTTCATTTTGAAATTCAAGTTAAACTAACCTTCAAATATTTTTCAAATCAATTAAATATCCCATTTCAAATGTTAAAAATTTCCAGGTCGTCACATCCTTCCCCCCTTAAAAGAATTTTGTCTCGAAATTACAAGTTAAGAAGAATGATCCTCAACCCGTTTATAATTTTTTCCCATCCAAATAGTTTTATCATCTTACCAAAACAAATCTCTTTATTTAAGACCCATCATTAATTCAACTAACTTTCCAACTTCAATTATAAGTTCCATACAACATTGTTTTCTCTAACAATTTAAATTTAAATTCAAAATTTAAACTTTCAAAATTTCTCAAAATTTTTCTAACTCCATAAATTTTCGAAAAATTTCGCCAGCGTCTCCTTTGCGCGGCTAGCTCGGTACGACTACAAAAATGGCACCATGGACCTTAGATTTCAAAAGAAAACAAAACGCCAAGTGGCTGGAAAGAAAATCATCAAATTTCATATAGAAATTTAAACACATACCTTTTTGTTGAGCAATTTGAAATTTTATCTTCGAAATCAAAATCCCAATTCCTTTTCCTTTAGTACACCTGTATATCCTGCTAGCCATAATATCCAATTACAACATTTAAATTTATTTTGCACATTCCTTTACAAAATTTTCAATATATACTTCTTATACCATTTTTACTTCACTATTGAAGTTATATATCCATTTTCGTTCAATCTTGCATTTTCAATTTCATTTGAATTCAATTCACAATTTCAATTCTGTTTTAATTTAATTTATCTTCTGAATATTGAATTTTATCTTTCAATTATAACTGATTCATATTATTATTTTAAATTAGTTTCAAACTCACTAATTTACTTCAATTTCCAATTTGAAATTGTTTGTCGCTAAAAAAACATTTCCCAAATTTTTTCTATCTCCCAAAATTTCGGAAAATTTTGGCAGAGTTCCCTTTGTACGGAGGAGCTTTTGCAATTTGACAAAAGATATAAATATATATACATCGACCCACCCAGTCGGAAAAAACAAAAACAGTTCATATTTCCTATTTTTATTGCGTAGGCGTACCTTATTTAGCATTTTTAAGCAAGCAGCTTATTTAATTAGCATTTTACGCAATCAAATCCAACCCAACAACTTCCCTAAACCTGTACTTGCTCAACTAAAACATGTCAGTGTCATATATATGAAGTTTAACAACATTTCACTTATCTGCACTAGTTAAACACATGAATTCTAAAAGCAATGCACACTAAACACTTTCCATGAGCAATTTATGTAGTTTTAATACTAATTCAACTGTTTCAATTAATTCATACACCATTTTCATTCAATTTGAAGGGTTTACAACCCACTTGCTTACATTGAATTCATTTTTTTAATTTTGAACAAACCCATATCATTCCAATTGATTAAAAATTCAATTTTATTCACCTCTGTTAATATATTTACTTTCGTTTACAATTATTGAATTTCGATTCATTTCAAATCATATTCAATTTCGTCATTCCTTTAATTAATTTTATTTACTAATTTTGTTTTAATATTTCACTTTGTTTAATACAAACTAAATTCAACTCCAATTCCAGTTCTATTTGCTTACAAATTTGAAATAAATTTCAACATTCAATTCACTTTTATGTACTTGCAATTGTAAATTTATTTATACATTCGGAAATTTAATTCCATAATTCAAACCCAATTCCAATTCATTTGTCTTAACCCCAAATTTATTTTTAACTTAATAAATTTTATTTAAGAAATCATTATACTTAGTCTACTTAGACTTTTCTTTAAATTCACTACGTTTAATTGATTCACTTATACTTATTTTAATTTAACTCCATCCTTTAGGTTAAATTCATTCTATCAATGTCAAATTGTATAAGTTATCAACTCATTTACTAATCCCATAAATATTTAAAATAAGATTCCAGAGTCTTTTCAACATTTCAAAACTCATTTTTGAAATCAATTCAAATTATCTTTTGAATTTCTAAAACCAACCCAGTTTTCCAAACAACTTTAATTTAAAACAATTTGGCAGCAATTCCTCTCCTGAAAATCCGAAAAAGAACATCGATGATGTTGTAGTCATCACCGAAGTTATTTTCCAGCGACCTAAAAGAGTTTAGAGCTTTCATCCCTTCAAAACATTTTTCCAAAACCTTTGAAAATTGATTTTCAAACTCAATGGAATTTAATTCTCCAAACTTCCCGAATTCCAAATATTTTCAAGAACATTTCCAAATACTTCTCTGGAATTCTATTTCAAATTATAAATCTCATTTAAAATTTACATCTACAATTTATATTTGCAAATCCCATTTGTATATGGATTTTATTTTCTTAGCTTTTGGTTATGTTTTCAATTTCTATTCAATAACCAATGATAATAATTTAATATTATCACTCCTAACATCCAAGAAACTATATACTACAATAATTCATAGAAAATTTATTACTTTTATATACGAAAATTGTTTAGGCAAAATTTCATTTACCCTATTTTAAAACGATATCGTGTCGAATTTGTTCTGTACAAGTGTTTAGAGATCCCTATCAATAACGTTAATTACTCGTATTGACTAGAATCCACATACCACTCAACAAACCAATCAACACAATATAAAACAATTTTATATTCACTAACAAATACGCGCTCATATCTATTATTACACTCACACTCATTCTAGAGTACTACTGACTCTATCTCTAATGAGTAACACCCAACAGAGCCAAGGTTATCGCTTAACCAAATGCTCTGATACCACTTGTAACAGTCTAGGCTTTTCAACCATCGACAGCGGCCAATCTCGACTGGTAGGCTTTTCAACCATCCCAGCCCCGCCGTGGCGGGCACTGGTACCCCAAACTTGCTTTTACAGCCATCCTTTCGAATGTCACGCCTTACGGCTAACCAACCCCTTGAAGAGGACATGTGGGGGTAAGAGTCTCCTGCTCGCCACTAAACAAAAAGCGAGAACCCCCTATCATGTTTCACCTAGATAAGCAAGGTCAGTCGTGGTGTGAGATCTTAAAAACAGTTATTTTCACAAAGAAAATAAAAAGAAATCCGCTATGCTTTTGGAAAATGAAACTACCATAAGGCCTTCCGCCACACGCACAATGCAAACGCAGAATTGGAGAAGATTTCTCCTTATGATAGTCAAACATGCTTAATACGCAAAATCCTTTCGATATTATTATTAGTGCATAGTGCAGAAAACATTTTGAAAGTATAATTTAATCTTAGCCAGCATAGACATTCCCAACTATGCCTACTATAGCTACCATCTAAACAGTGGTGACCACCATAAGTAAATGGCAGGTTATACAACTAAAACCATACTAGGTTCGTATTGGGAATTGGATTTCTAACAATGGTCAGGCTAAGGAATTTCCTACTGCCACATGGGTACGCCTCTGGCGGGATGTCCCGAGAACTTAACCAAATCTCTGCCAACACAAGGCTGGGTTACCTCTGTAACTAGGTAACTACTACACGAGTATGCCATCCCCCGGTCCTTTGGGACCTTTATCCGAGGATTCTCTACACCAACAACCACAAAGAAAAGTATTTGCAGTAACCACAAAGGTTAAGTATCAGGGCTCCATACTTGACACCACCCTTTTCAAGAAGGAAATGACATACCCTAAAGGGCGCGACCCTCATAACCTTGCCACATATTTCCTGTTTCGACCATTTCCGGGGTGTGAGGTCCGATGAGGTCTCGTCCACAAAGCTATACTTTTCACAAAGTCATGCTTTGATCAACAAATGATCAGAAGCACGTGTATGCCACATTACCAGTTTGGGAATATATCACTAGTAACCATTAACTACATAACCTCTGAGCTCGTATGTCTCAGAGAAGGGTGTTAAGCTAAGAGAATAAATTCTCCGCCACCAACAGAAATGTATTTGATAGAAACCAGCTTTACATCTTAAAGTGTAACGTCAGACACACATCCATACAAGTCCGTTTCAGGATTGAACGGAACCGAAGGCACTTCAAAGAAGCCCTTGCAAATCCAGATATTCACAAATTACGTCTGGAATCCCCATCACAAAGGTGATAAAATATCTATACCGGAGCAACCCGGTGCAGAGATATTTGACGGGTAATCCTTTCGCTTTCGAAAATACCTAGTCTTCAACACCGTTTTCAAATGTAATCCCATTTTGTCGTATCGTTATTCGGAAGGGGTTTTATGACACAAGGTCCTCTCCCGGCTAATCCGAATAACGAGTGCTTATTTTTAAAAATAAGTGTTCATTCAGATTTCAAAAAATCACAACAATTTTCCACTTCGATCTTTTAAATAAAAGATCAATCACAATCACAAAGGTTCGATGTGGTTTTCGGATATCCACTTGGAATCCGACCCCTGGTCGCATCGAAATTCAAATGTCGTTTAAAGGCAAATATTGATAGTCAGTTATTTAACTATTAATCAACATTCACAACGATTACCAGATTTAAATAATTTTTTCAATTATTTATTTTCAAAACATCTTCGCAAGATATATTTCACACTTCAACCATTTGAAAACAAATTTCAAATTACTTTCCACATTTCAATACTTTGAATACAAATTTTAAATCATTTTTCACACTTCAATCCTTTGAAAACAAATTTCAAATCATTTTCCTTACGCGGAATGCATTTCCAATATTTATTCATTTCCACTAAAAATCCGCCAAGTTCAAATAATTCAAAATAATTTAATTTACATACCCAAACATATATACTTGGATATATTTAAAATAAAAACAATTTTAAAACCCTTCGTCTAAAAATTTAGTTGAGATGATATTATGTTAAAATTTCATATAAAAATTCAAGTCCAAACTAATTTTAGAACAAAATCAGTAGATAGGATATAACTATTTAAATATCCATTTTCTAAAAACAAATATCAATTAAAACTTTAAATAATCACTTCTATAATAAATTAAAATATATCTTTACTTTAAAGATTTTCAAAATAACTCAAGTCAATAACTTCTCCAAAATATTCTTTCCGTAAAACCATCTTCATAACTTCAATTTCATATTTACAGACTACATTGAAAACATACCCGGCTTTCCAAGGAAAATACACCCTCCATTCTAAAATGGTTCATTCAAATCAATTTATAATCCTTCTGGATTTACTTTAAATTTACGTTCCAAATCCGTAAATTCCTTTCACACTTTTAAAAATAACCAAATATTTATTTTTTTTAAATAAATTTCCCTTTCCTTTATAAATTCCCATTGTGAATTTAAACTTCTAAATATCCATTGATATACGATTGATTTCTAAATTTATTTTCAAATGCCAAATTCTAAATTTATTTCAACACCAAATTTATTATCTTTTGAAATAAATTCCTTCTTTAAAATTTATTCAATTTTCTAAAATTAATTAACTATAAATTTTCTACTAAATTTCAAAAATCAAATTTTATTTATTTCTGGTATCCTACGATACCAAAAATATATTCGGCTAAATTATAGCATACAATAATTTCAATTACAATATAATCACACAGAGATTATCAACACACCACATATGAAACAAATTCAATATTTGAGGAATCCAGTTGGATCCCTCCAACCTGTTTTCCTACATCCACAGACGTTAGCACAATAATTAAATACCAATTCCACTTCGAGGTGGAATATTGCGGTATATGAGATTTATAAAATATCATCTGCTATTATGCGGCGCATAGGGTCTCATCCGCTATATAATGCGGGAAATCAACAACTCCAATATATACTACGTACTACTATATATATATAATATCATCCAGTGAATAATTATTATAATTCAATCATCCAAGCACACAGTTAATCAATTTTTAAATCTAACTATTCAAAATTTAAATCAGAAAAATATTGATTGAGTGAGAAGATCTTACCTTTTGCTTACACATGCAACCATTTTCAAATCCGGACTTGTTTTCTCCATTTTAGACCTTGTATAAACATATATATAGTTTATTAATATTCGAATATAATCAACTTTCATTTGGTAATTTTAATTATTCAATGGTTTTGTTTTTAACCCAATTTCTTTTAATAGATTTAGTTAACTAAAAAAATTTAATTTTAAACCAAATTTCCTTTTAAAATATCTTTTAGTAAATAAATAATTTGAATAAGTTAATTAACCACATTAACCACCTTAAATATATTTACATCCATTTCCAGTTTACCCATATATTAAACATGCATGTACATATAAATATATTTCGTAGAAACAGAATTTCCTTTCCATATAATTGCAAAAGATGATACTAAAATTACTTTCTTCTTTTCTTTTTTTATGCGAACATACTTTTTTAATTATTTAAATTAAAATGAAGACGATACCTTACTGCCTCCAGCCAGGTTGCGACCATCGTTCTCGCCTACATGCGAGCTCGCCAACCAAGCCCTAGCCTCCATCGTGTGGCCCACTGCCTAACCCTACATGCCGCCGTGACTTCGACATTCGCTTGCGAACTACTACCCCGTCCTTGACTCCTTCCATCAACAATTTCCTTCAGATCCATCTCGAGGTGCTCACTCCCCTAGCCGCGCTTGAGCTCGTGGCCTCCTCTACGATCCTGCTTACGAACTCAGAGAGAAGAAGAAGGGCTCGCGATCTTGAGCTCGACTTCTCCTTCCTGTCGCTACTACAACGAACCCCGCCGCCTTCGCTCCCATGCTCCAATTTGATTTCCTGTTTTTTTTCTTTCTGATTTCCTCGTTTGATTTCGATTTTTTTCCTCTTTTTTTTATAAACGAAGGGTTCTCGTTCGTTCGATTTGGGGAAAGAAGAAGTGAGGGCTCGGCTGTAAATACTAAAGAGGGGAAGCGTGTAACGGAAGGTAGGGTTTGAATGTTTTTGATTTTTTTTATAATTTTATATTCAAAATATCTCGTATAACCTAACTCGAAATCCCAAACTCCTATCAAGGCATGATGCTAGGTCTTTATAATGTTATACACCTATTCTGAACGCATTGGAAAAGGTTTCGAGTCCAAATTCGATCGTATGGAGAAGATAACTTTTTGAACCAGTTATTAAATTAAATTTTGATTTAACTTTCAACGCGTTTGCTTATAGTACGGCCAAACGACAATTCCAAACATTACAAAAATTGAAATCCGAGAATAAAACAATATTACGGATCCGACGGAACTGGTTTCGTCGAATTCCAAGCTATGCCTCGGAAGGCTATTTTTTTGGATATCGATTTAAACGATATATTTTCAAAACTGAACAAAACATTTCCACATTAAATTCTGAAGCTTCCATTACCATTAGTATTATCAATATAGATTTTTAAAGCCTTTAAATTATTTTTAACAATCTTAAAAATAAAGATTCAATATTTTACCCGACTTTAATAAATCAAATTCAATAACTTGATCGTCAAATCCATTGTTATATTTTGAAATTCAAGTTAAACTAACCTCCAAATATTATTAAAATCAATTAAATATCCCATTTCAAATGTTAAAAATTTCCGGGTCGTCACAGTGTTTCTCACGCTGATTTACCATACTCATCCGGGCGTTCTTCTCTTTCAATGCTCAGGCCAGACCGAGTATATTTACAGGTTCAGATTTGGTGCTTTTGGAGCTTCAACAGGAGAGCTGGAGATCTTTTTTCGTATACACGAATCTATTTATTATCCGCTGTTTAGTTGTTGCATATTGTCGGCAATTGTAAGGACGGGTTGTTATAACTGTCCAGGCTGATGATTGCTGATTGATTGTTGTACTCTAATTGATGTACATATATATAGTTTCTGGTTTGTAAAGATCATTGATATTATATTAAATGTTTTCCGCTGCGATGTGAGATTCTATATTGTTCGATTTGGTTCTATCTTCTCTCTTTCTTCTCTTCTCTTCTTCTCTCTTCTTTTCTTTCTCTTGACTTTCTGTCAGTCTGTACTTTTTGGGTCGGATGTTGTGGTTTATTGTCGATTCAAAGCATACAGATTTGCGAGTCATCACAAAATTATTTGTTTCCCTCTATTACTATATTCAATTAATAAAGGGAAGATATGATTGAATATGAAATGAGATAAACATAGCATTTCTTTCAGCTAACTGCGACAATTAATACATTAAATGACATTTATTACTTATCAATCGAATCTACATACGAATATGACAGAATATGAAACGAGGGAAACATATTCACCATTTAACTATGACATTCAATACATTAAGTGACATTTATTACTTATCAATCACATCTACATATAAATATGATAGAATATGAAAAGAGGAAAAACTTTCGTTTCTTTTGCCATTTAGCTGTAATAATTAATACATTAAACGATATTAATTACTTATCAACCAAATCTACACATTCCGTCTCTGCCTAAATTTTGTTAATGAAATATATGATACATTCATAATAATTATGGATCCATACATTCATAATAATTATGGATACATACATACATGCAAATTGAAAACCTACTGGTTGTTTCAAATAATTTGAAATCCTAAAATTAACATTAATAGATAAAATTCCAATTGAGAAGATGTTTCACAAAAAAAAATTACATTATTGCTCATAATCTTTGTGCAAATTTGATTTAAACAAAACATTTATATTACATATAACTGATAATCAAAATTTAATAATTTAGATTTGAAAGCGTATATTTGCAAATAGTGTAGCATATGATATATGTGTGTATACATTTGTACAAAAGGTTTTTGGTTTTAAAGTCAAAAGTTTTCATTAAATTTGTAACTTAGGAATGAAAAATACATCAAACTTTACACAAAAATATAAATACAGAAAACAACAAATAATTAAAATTTGTACTAAAGTCCATTCACTAATATTAAATAAAGGTATCCACTTTTTTTTAACAAGGATTGTAACAATTATACAAAAATTTAAAATGTGTAATTAAAATAAGGTTCAAGAAATGGTAAATAGCTTAGCTATATATAAATATATATATATATATATAATCCATTAGCATTTGAATAAATAAAGATTATCTCATAGTATACATAAGTCTCATTCAAAGTCAATTTCTAATTTCATAACTATCTATAATAAAACAAAAGAAATTTGAACAAGGTAAACATGCATAAATTTGTGATAAGAAATTACAGATCCAAACAACATAGAGAATGATGACAATTTATCAAAAGTAATATGAGATCAAAGACATGTCAATTTATCATAAACATACATTAAAGGAAATGATAAACAAACATAGATCAAAATAATAATACAATAAACATGTAAAAATTGAATTATACACACATATAATTACCTTATGACGAAGCATGTAGAAACACCTTGAATGATAGACCATGTAACAACCCGCATATTTTACGATTAAATATTTTCGTTAGTCGGATTTTAGTCCAAAAAGTTACTTTTTGCATAAGGTCGAATTAGGACTCGAAACCACTTCCATTGAGTTCAAAACACCGTTTGCGATCTTTTAGAGTATAAACTTTGATATGTTTGGAGTTAGTGGAACTTTGTCACTTTTTCACTTTGGACTTTGGGTTTGGTTTAGCCCATTAGCCTAAACTATTTACACTAGCTCAATCCCCTTCTCTTCATAACTTTACTTGCATTTCCTAACACTCCAGCTTCATCAAAAATGGAGGAAGGAATTGGAAATTAAAACTCCAAGCCCTAGTTCATTTGCAAATTCAACATCCAACTCCAAATTCAAAGAGAAGTCATTGATTCAAGCTTCTTGTGTAGAGATTCAAGTGTGGTTGATTCCTCCTTTGCTTTTAGGCTTCTCCTTCATTGATTTTGTGTAAAAGGGAGATTTTTATCTCACATCTTTGTCTATAACTATCTTTGATTGTTGGGTATGAATTCCTAACACTTTTACATATGCATTTGCCATTGATTTGGATTGAATCGGTGAAAATCAGAATTTTTAGTGTTTTGGGTTCATATCTTTAAAAATCCAATCTTTGATGTTTGAACACATTTTTGGTGATGCATCGAGTAGCCAATACGACCGGGTAGCCGATAGGCGTAATCCCCTAGCGTTCGTGGTCGATCGGTTGCAAATTGAGTGAGTTTTGAGCTTCAAAATCCTTAGGTCGCTCGGCCTGCACACATCAAATTCTTGGCCTGCAGTTAGGTCGCTCGAGCTTAGGTCGCGACAAGCTAGGTCGTTCCCATGTTAGGTTGTAACCCGTAAGTCGCTAGGTCGCTCGACCATCTTCACTTCCTTAAGCCGCTCGGCATTGGTTAGGTCGCGTCGTGCTAGGTCATTGCTCGGCCTTGTTACCCCTTAAGTCGTTAGGTCGCTCAGCCTTGTTAAGTCGTTAGGTCGCTCGGCCTTCCCACTAGGTCACTCGGCCTCCTTCCATCTTTTAGGTCGTTGCACCCCTTGGTCACTCGGCCATGTTATGACGTTACCCTCTTAGGTCGCACCCCTATAGGTCGCGCTATGTCTTAGGTCGCGCCTTGATTAGGTCGCACCACCTAGGCCACATGCTAGCTCCCTAAGCCACTTCTACCTTAGGTCGCTCGGTAGTTAGGTTGCGCCACTCCTTAGGTCGTTGCAGCTAGGTCGCGCCACCCATTAGATCGCCCCGGCTTTAAGCCGTGTGCTATTTCTTGTGCCGTTGATTCCTTGTGTTGACTTAGGTTAAGTCGTAAGTCGTGGCTATAAGTAGCATGGGTATTTCCACTTTGATGAATTTGGAATCGAATTCTTTGGATTTTATTCACGTCTTCGAATGTGAAATTTTGTGATTTATGGTTTCTGCAATCATTTTTGTGGTTTGTCACTTTATTTCACTCGTGCGAGAAATCTAATTAAACGACTTAGTAAATCAAATGGTATGAAACGTTTGCATTCACATCGCTTGTTAATTCTTGGACTTGTTCGATTGAATCTCTTGTGACAATTTCCGAGTGAAGATCTACAATTTGTTCGTAAATATTTAGGTTAAGCTAGTGGTTATGGGACATGAAGCTAAGCTTATATATTTACTAGCTTATTGTAATTGACATTTCTTGATGATCGTTGATGATCATTTTTGTGATTTAGACTAGCAAATGTGCGATGGCTCTTTGTCTATGAGGGAGACTAAACCCCGTTTCTGTGGAGCTTCGGCTCAAATTGGTGGGGTAGCGACCCATGGTCTTCGGGCCGTTTTGTGGAGCTTCGGCTCAAAATTAATGGTTAGCTACCATGGAATAGCGTTCCATTTTGTGATACACGTGTTAGTGAGTTTTCATGCTCCCGTTTTGAGATAGGCCTCCCCCTTTGTGATTTCTGGATTTCCATTGATGATTTCTAGAATTTTGTGTTTCACCAACTTTCGTGATTTACATTGATAAGTTTTATCAATATTTGTGCATTGGTGAATTTGTGTGTCATTAACTTTTGTGATGGACATTGATATTATTGTCAATATTTATAGATTGATGATTTGGTAAATATGGAGTATGACATTCCCTTTGATCTTTGAGAAGATTCTCGTGATATTGATTAATCCCTAATTGATTTTTCACTTGCATACTTATCACAGTATGGCTTTATGGTTATTATATATTTATGTCATATCTCTTATTCTATATCATTTTATCTGATATTTATAGCTAGACTGATCCGTTTATTTTTTTCTTATTAAATAATACTCGGGTCAGACCGAGATGTTACAGGTGCTTCTGCTTGACTTCACATCTGGGATCATCACCCTGATTTTTGCCTAACTACTTAGATTAGTAGTTTTTGTTGTATACATTCGAGATATAGACTCATTGATGCATCCATATTCTTTTGTCTTGCACTTGTAGCTATTCTTTTGTGACATTGTGGATCTTGTTTGACCACTACTATGATGTACGCTTTCATGTGTTATATATTCATATCTATTTCCGCCTTTGTGATATGGATGTCTGTGACTGATTTTTGTTATGTTTATTTCTATATTTGTTTCCGAAGAATATATATAGCCACTGTGTAGTAGCTTTGAGTTTGTATCGGTATGTCAGATTTCCTCCTTAAACCAAATGCATGTTGTACTATCTGACATATCATTGCTCGCACAAAGCAATTTCGCGAATGGTCGCTCCTCAACAGCCTTTTTCTCTGCTAGTTGACGGCATTACCCCGTAGTGTCCTTGGCTAGCGTGTATATAGAGGTGGGGCGTCACAGCTTGGTATCAGAGCCAATCTTCGGAACAATGTAGAATAATCTAGCAAGGATCATCGTCCTAAGTCCATCTTAGGAATCGTGCTTTAGGATTTAATTCGAGTCTTCGTACCGATTCATCCTATTTTTCTTTATGATTCCTTGTTTACCTATCGAGATTGCTTGATATTCATTTGGTGAATAACCTTATCCTTCTTCTTTCTTTCTTTCTAAAGGAAGATAAATGGTTAGACCTGGCCGTCCCAGCGCCGGTCAATCTCGTGCTACTCCCCAAAATGGAGTATTTATGTCTGCCCAGCAGCTTCTTGATCTAATGAGGAATGCTCAAGCAGCCGGATCTAATCCGGAGTCTACTCACCCTAGGTCTGGATTTGCACATTTGTGCAGCGATTATACCAATTTGGGTGGAAGGCCATTCAAAGGTTCTGAAATCATTATTGAAGTCCAGGCTTGGCTGAGATCGTGTGATCGAATCTTTTCTCGCATGAATCTTGTTGATCTTCACCGTATCTAGGTGGCCTCAAGTATGCTCCAAGAGAGAGCATTAGATTGGTATGAGATTCTGATTTCTGAAATAAATGAAGCGGATCTTACTTGGGAGAAATTCCGGGAACGCTTCGAATTAAAATTTGTGCCAAAAGCTGAGAAGGTGACTTTGGCTCGCCGATTCATTGACCTTGTTCAAGGTGAATCCTCCGTGGTAGATTATGTCGCATCTTTCGAGTCACTTTCTGAATATGGGGTCGAATATATAAACACCCCATTGAAGAAAAACCAACGATTTGTGTATGGGTTGAATAAAAATCTCAAGAAGCCATTACTTCTAAAGTTAGAAGTTTCTTTTGATCAACTCGTTGATATCGCTCTTTGTCTTGAAGAGGCAGATAGGGAGAGTGATGTAGAAGTTGTGAGTGCCAAACCAAACTTCAACAATAAGAAAACGCCTAGTAAGTTTAAAGGTCCTTATCCTAACAATAAGAAAGGGAAGCAAGTCTCTCCGAAAACTAAGACTTCTACCCCAAGTGGTGGGCAATGCTACAACTGTGGTTCTAAGGACCATTATGCGAACAAGTGTTCACAACCTCGTACTTGTCGCTACTGCAAAAGCCCGGATCATTACTTATTTTCTTGTCCCAAACTTCAAAATAGGAAGGAGGGAAATCTTAATGTTGCTCAAGCCCCTTGCAACACATCTCATGGTAAAGGTATTTCTCATTCTATCCTTGATGGCATTATTTTATTTCGTGATCATCCTATTCGAGTTCTTTTTGATACGGGTGTGTCCCACTCTTTTGTTTCAAAAGAACTTGTTGATACCTTTTCTTTAAATGTTTTGTGTTTAATGACTTCTTTGAGAATTGCGAATCCGCATGGTGGATTCGCAGCAATCAGTTTATTGTGTAAAGATGTCGAGATTATTTTGTGTGATTTTTCTTTCCGAGCCGATTTGCATGTTATGCGCTACTTAGGCTTTGGAATGATTTTGGGAATGGATTGGCTTAACCACTATAAAGCCCAAATCCTATGTCCTGAGCGGACTATTTATCTTCGACATCCTCAATCTGTTAAGCAGATTTCTATTGACCTTAAAGATTCGGATTCCAGCTTAGTTGCATCTTTATATTCTTTAAATCCTCATGATGACGATAATGATGATGAGGAAGATATTATTTCACTTATTCACGTTGTTCGTGAATTTTTCGACATATTTGAGCCTGTTTTAGGATTACCACCTAAGCGAGCAATTGAGTTCAGAATTAATCTCATCCCTGGAGCTCAACCTATTACTCGTCCTCCTTATCGTATGTCCAATAAAGAAAATGAGGAAATGCGTAAACAATTATCCGAATTGGAGACGAGGCAATTTATTCACTCTAGTTCCTCGCCTTGGGGAGCTTCGGCTATTTTTGTGAAGAAATCTGATGGTACACTTAGGCTTTGCGTTGACTATCGCAAGCTTAATGATCTTACTATCAAGCATAAGTATCCTTTACCTCGGATTGATGATCTATTTGATCAACTTAGTGGTGCTAGAGTCTTTTCACAATTAGACTTAGCTACCGGTTTTCATCAGCTTCGTATTTCAGAGGATAACATTCCTTTGACATCTTTCCGTACTCGATATGGATCGTATGAATGGCTTGTTATGCCATTTGGTTTAACGAATATTTCGGCTTATTTCGTTGACCTTATGAATAGAGTTTTCAAAAGCTTCCTCGATCGGTTTGTTCTCATCTTTATTGATGATATTCTTGTGTATTCTAAAACCGAGGAGGAGCATGAAAAACATCTTCGGGTTGTGTTGGAAACTCTTAGGAGAAATCAATTAAAGGCAAAATTTTCTAAATGCCGCTTTTGGCAATCTCGTGTGAAGTTTCTCGGTCATATTATTTCCGCATCCGCAATTTCCGTGGATCCTTCAAAGATTGAAGCAATTCAAAATTGGAAGAGACCGGAGAGTGTGACGGAAATTCGTAGTTTCCTTGGATTGGCTGGTTATTACCGCCGTTTCATAAAGGACTTTTCCAAAATTTACGTGCCTCTTACTAGTTTGACAAAGAAGGGAGTTAAATACATTTGGTCGGACAAATGTGAAGCTTCTTTTCAGAAATTAAAAGAACTCCTTTCCGATGCTCCTATTCTTGTGATTTCCAAGGGAAACCAAGATTTTATTGTTTATACCGATGTTATTCGCATTGGTTTGGGTGTCATTCTTATACAAAGAGAACGTGTTATTGCTTATGCTTCTAGGCAATTGAAGCCTGTCGAGACTAGATATGCCACCCATGATTTAGAACTCGCTGCTATTGTTTTCGCCCTTCGTATTTGGCGTCATTATCTTTTGGGAGAAAAATTTATTCTTTACACTGATCATAAATCCTTGAAGTATCTATTTTCTCAAAAGGAACTTAATTTGCGTCAACAATGTTGGCTCGAATTTCTTGCAGCTTATGATCTTGATATTCTTTATACTCCTGGAAAGGAAAATTGTGTTGCGGATGCACTTAGTCGTAACCAACAAGCGGTTGTTTCTATGATGATATCCTAATGGAATGATCTCGGAATTCCGTCCACTTGTGAGATTCAATATCGTGTTTCCGATTTATGTTCATCTCTTGTTTTATGTAGCCTTGAGGCTCATCCTTCTCTTTTAGACCGCATTCTTGAAGCTCAAAAGCTAAATCCCGAATTGGCTCTTCTTAGCCAAAATCTTAGGGATAAAATTGATATTGAAGGTTTGAAAGACTTTGATATTAATTCTCATGGCGGTATTCGAAAATTTGGTAGACTTATCGTGCTAAATATTAGTAATCTTCGTAAAGACATTTTAGAAGATTCTCATCGTTCTAAATTTACCATTCATCCCGGTAGTAGTAAAATGTACGCAGATATGAAGCGACTTTATTATTGGGAGGGAATGAAATCTGATATTGCTAACTGTGTTAAGTGTTGCATGACTTGCCAACTCATTAAGGCCGAACACCAAAGGCCTGGTGGGTTATTGCAACCTTTAGAAATTCCAATTTGGAAGTGGGACCAAATTTCCATGGATTTTATAAAAGGCCTTTCCCGTTCTCGTTCGGGTCATGATAGCTTATGGGTGATAGTCGATAGACTTACTAAATCCATCCATTTTATTCCCGTTCGTTCCAATCGAACCGTTCCTCTCTTGGCTAAACACTTTATCAAAGAAATTGTTAAATTGCATGGGGTTCCTTCTTCTATTGTTAGTGATCGTGATCCATTTTTTACTAGTGGATTTTGGAAGAGTCTTCAAAAAGCTTTGGGAACGAAGCTCAATTTTAGCACCGCTTATCATCCCCAGTCCAATGGACAAACTGAGCGTGTGAATCAAACTCTTGAAGATCTTCTTCGTGCATGTGTTCTTGATTTTGGTGGAAGTTGGGAAGATCATATTTCTCTTGTTGAGTTTTCCTATAATAATAGCTTCCAATCTAGTATTGGTATGGCACCTTTCGAGGCACTCTATGGAAGGCCATGCCGATCTCCTTCTTGTTGGCTTGAGGCCGGTGAGAGACTGGTTTTAGGTCCAGATTTTATTCGTGATTCCACAGAGAAGATTGACCTATTCGTCATACGATGAAAGAAGCCCAGAGCAGGCAAAGATCCTATGTCGATAACCAGAGAAGGAAATTACAATTTTTTGTGGGAGATCTTGTGTTTATTCGTGTTTCACCTATGAAGGGTGTGGTACGTTTCAGTCGATCGGGAAAGTTAGTGCCTCGCTATATTGGGCCATTTCCTATCACCGAACGTATTGGTTCCGTGGCTTATCGCCTTTTATTACCAGCTCAGTTTTCTGCTATTCATGACGTGTTTCACGTTTCTCAATTACGGAAATGCCTTCGAGATTCCGATTCTATTCTCGAGCCCGGTGTTGTGGAAGAAATTAAAGTTTCACCGAATTTAACTTATGAGCAACATCCTATTCGTATTATCGCTTCGGAGGTCAAGCGCCTTCGAAATAAAGATGTTCCGCTTGTTAAAGTCCAATGGTCCTCAAATCCTAAGGATTTCTCTTGGGAATCTAGAGAGTGCATCGAGCGAACACATCCGGACTTACTTTCTTGTGCTCCATGAGGTGAATTTTATATTTCAATTTTCTTTTGTGTTGATATGCTTTCATGAATGTTACATTATATTTTCTTCTTAAATATTGCGAGGACGCAATTTCTTTAAGGAGGGGAGTCTGTAACAACCCGCATATTTTACGATTAAATATTTAAATATTTTATCTTAGTATTTTATCGTTAGTCGGATTTTAGTCCGAAAAGTTACCTTTTTCATACGGTCGAATTAGGACTCGGAACCACTTCCATTGAGTTCAAAACACCGTTTGCGATCTTTTAGAGTATAAACTTTGATATGTTTGGAGTTAGTGGAATTTTGTCACTTTTTCACTTTGGACTTTGCATTTGGTTTAGCCCATTAGCCTAAACTATTTACTCTAGCTCAACCCCCTTCTCTTCATAACTTTACTTTCATTTCCTAACACTCAAGCTTCATCAAAAATGGAGGAAGGAATGGGAAATTAAAACTCTAAGCCCTAGTTCATTTGCACATTCAACATCCAACTCCAAATTCAAAGAGAAGCCATTGATTCAAGCTTCTTGTGTAGAGATTCAAGTGTGGTTGATTCCTCCTTTGCTTTTAGGCTTCTCCTTCATTGATTTTGTGTAAAGGTGAGATTTTTATCTCACGTCTTTGTCTTTATCTATCTTTGATTGTTGGGTATGAATTCCTAACACTTTTACATATGCATTTGCCATTGATTTGGATTGAATTGGTGAAAATCCCAATTTTTAGTGTTTTGGGTTCATATCTTTAAAAATCCAATCTTTGATGTTTGAACGCGTTTTTGGTGATGCATCGAGTAGCCAATACGACCGGGTAGCCAATAGGCGTAATCCCCTAGCGTTCGTGATCGATCGGTTGCAAATTGAGTGAGTTTTGAGCTTCAAAACCCTTAGGTCGCTCGGCCTGCACACATCAAATTCTCGACCTGCAGTTAGGTCGCTCGAGCTTAGGTCGCGACAAGCTAGGTCGTTCCCATGTTAGGTCGTAACCCATAAGTCGCTAGGTCGCTCTGCAGTCTTCACTTCCTTAAGCCGCTCGGCATTGGTTAGTTCGCGTCGTGCTAGGTCGTTGCTCGGCCTTGTTACCCCTTAAGTCGTTAGGTCGCTCGGCCTTGTTAAGTCGTTAGGTCGCTCGGCCTTCCCACTAGGTCGCTCGGCCTCCTTCCATCTTTTAGGTCGTTGCACCCCTTGGTCGCTCGGCCATGTTATGACGTTACCCTCTTAGGTCGCACCCCTATAGGTCGTGCTATGTCTTAGGTCGCGCCTTGATTAGGTCGCACCATCTAGGCCGCATGCTTGCTCCCTAAGCCACTTCTACCTTAGGTCGCTCGGCAGTTAGGTCGCGCCACTCCTTAGGTCGTTGCAGTTAGGTCGCGCTACCCTTTAGATCGCCCCTACTTTAAGTCGTATGCTATTTCTTGAGCCGTTGATTCCTTGTGTTGACTTAGGTTAAGTCGTAAGTCATGGCTATAAGTAGCAAGGGTATTTCCACTTTGATGAATTTGGAATCGAATTCTTTGGATTTTATTCACGTCTTCGAATGTGAAATTTTGTGATTTATGGTTTCTGCAATCATTTTTGTGATTTGTCACTTTATTTCACTCGTGCGAGAAATCTAATTAAACGACTTAGTAAATCAAATGGTATGAAACGTTTGCATTCACTTCGCCGGTTAATTCTTGGACTTGTTCGATTGAATATCTTGTGACAATTTCCGAGTGAAGATCTACAATTTGTTCGTAAATATTTAGGTTAAGCTAGTGGTTATGGGACATGAAGCTAAGCTTATATATTTACTAGCTTATTGTAATTGACATTTCTTGATGATCGTTGATGATCATTTTTGTGATTTAGACTAGCAAATGTGCGATGTCTCTTTGTCTACGAGGGAGACTAAACCCCATTTCTGTGGAGCTTCGACTCAAATTGGTGGGGTAGCGACCCATGATCTTCGGGCCATTTTGTGGAGCTTTGGCTCAAAATTAATGGTTAGCTATTATGGAATAGCGTTCCATTTTGTGATACATGTGTTGGTGAGTTTTCATGCTCCCGTTTTGAGATAGGCCTCCCCCTTTGTGATTTCTGAATTTCCATTGATGGTTTCTAGAATTTTGTGTTTCACCAATTTTCGTGATTTACATTGATAAGTTTTATCAATATTTGTGCATTGATGAATTTGTGTGCCATTAACTTTTGTGATTGACATTGATATTATTGTCAATATTTATAGATTGGTGATTTGGTAAATAAGGAGTATGACATTCCTTTTGATCTTTGAGAAGATTCTTGTGATATTGATTAATCCCTAGTTGATTTTTCACTTGCATACTATCACAGTATGGCTTTATGGTTATTATATATTTATGTCATATCTCTTATTCTATATCATTTTATCTGATATTTATAGCTAGGCTGATCCGTTTATTTTTTTCTTATTAAATAATACTCGGGTCAGACCGAGATGTTACATGTGCTTCTGCTTGACTTCACATCTGGGATCATCACCCTGATTTTTGGCTAACTACTTAGATTAGTAGTTTTTTTTGTATACATTCGAGATATAGACTCATTGATGTATCCATATTCTTTTGTCTTGCACTTGTAGCTATTCTTTTGTGACATTGTGGATCTTGTTTGACCACTACTATGATGTACACTTTCATGTGTTATATGTTCATATCTATTTTCGCCTTTGTGATATGGATGTCTGTGACTGATTTGTGTTATGTTTATTTCTGTATTTGTTTCCGAAGAATATATATAGCCACTGTGTAGTAGCTTTGAGTTTGTATCGGTATGTCGGATTTCCTCCTTAAACCAAATGCATATTGTACTATCTGACATATCATTGCTCGCACAAAGCAATTTCGTGGATGGTCGCTCCTCAACAGCCTTATTCTCCACGCCAGTTGACGGCATTACCCCGTAGTGTCCTTGGCTAGCGTGGGTATAGAGGTGGGGTGTCACAGCCCAATACCCAGATCTAGTTAATCACTCCCTAGATACGATAAACCTTGCTCTTTATCACACCTTAATTTGTTGCTTCTCTGCATATTGCAAAAAATTGCCATCCTACTTTTCAAGAGAAGAATGAACCACCCTTTTCAATTTAGTTTGATATAGATTTGAATTTGTTTTGATGTTATTTTTTGGATGAAGTTTCAGCTATGGATAAATGATAGAGAAGAGGAAGAAAAAAGAGAACAAAAAATAAAAGTCGCATCCTATTCTTTGTACTTTCACAAATGAAGAGGTTTTTTTAATAGAATTAAAGGATCTTTTCCTATTCTCCTTTTAAAACTTCCTCCTTTAAAATTTCACTTAATCTCATTAATTGATTTCCTTCCCTGACCATTATTTGGCTAATCAACTTTTCCAAATAAAAGAAAATAACTTTTATGTAAATATTTTATTGTTTAAAATTACACTAATACCACATATCGATGGATGAAAATATAACTTTTCTATATGCATTGAAATAATTACCAACAACATTCAATACATCAAATAAATTAACAATAATTAATAATTTATAAATATTGATTAACTTAGTCAGTTTGCAGCATTTTACAAACTAATTAATTGTGTGGTGTTCGAAGAAATCACAATGCGGTTGTGTGACTCAAAAGTGTGAATTAAGTCAGCGATTAATATTGAACAATTCAAATATTAATGTTTACATGTCACTTAGCAGGTGGTATGATAGCTTGGCTGAATTCATCGCTTACATGTCTTTTTGGTAAAATCAAATTTTACTTATTATAAGCGGTACCTGATAGTAATAACTATTTACACCAATTCTCTTTGTCAAAACTTTATCACATTCGGACTTTTGGAATTTGATAATGGTTAAAATTCCAATATCATCCACATTCAACTTTATAGTCCAAACACAAAGTCCTTGTTCAAAAAAAAATTATTATTGACTAAAATGGTCTGACCAGAGACTTTGACTTTGAGTTGACCATGATACTAACCCCATAAAACTGAGGAGACAAACCCTCTCTTGAATAGTGCTTCACTTCCAATACTTCTACTCGACCCAACTATAGTCACTCGATGGAACGTCATTCCATGATTTGTCTGTAATAAAAAAGAAGCTTTCATGTTGAAGATCCACAGTATTCTCAAGTCGAGAGAACTACGTAAATCAGTCATACTGATATTTTTTGTTTGACCTTAGTTATATTAACCAAGAGAAAACTATCATGTGGGGGCATTCCATGGTTATCCGATAACTACCAGTACGCAACCTAGGTGCCCTCGGCAGTCATGAGTAATACACTACCCAACATTTGGATAGTGTTACATACTCTAGTCTTAACGGATACATTGATATCCTATCTCAGTGCATACTGACTAGGAACATTTAAAATGGTATATTTGTTTTATTATGATAAATTACTCACGGTTACAACACTTTGTAACTCGTTTCACAAAATATGACATGTATGGATTTATTATTAAATATAAATTAGATTAATTAATTAATATAACCACTTTACATCAAGTATATAATAGAAAGAAAACCTTAATTATGAACAAGATTGTTCAATGAGTTAGATATATGTAACAAATTACATAATTGCCCCTAGGCATACCCCTAACTCTATCAATCTCCCACTTGCACATGGGGTCAATTATGGAATATTATTCCCACTTTTTCAATCGGTTTCTCAAAATCAGTTGGGTCGGTCCTTTTGTGAACGGGTACGCTATTATGTTTCAATTATCTAATCTGTCAATCAACTCTCTCCGAGGGTGATAAACTACTTTATCATGTGGAATAATTCGGAGTATGTCTCTCGACCTCTAATGAGCTTTAAGTTCTACTACGAACCATTTCACAACATTGTTACCATATAACAATATTATGAGATTCTCAACATTTGGAATCGGTTTGGTTATAAATTTATGCACTTATAATTTTATATACATTATTTTTACTACGGCAATATTCAAGGCGATGTATGTAGCCTTTTTTCATTGAATAAGCTGCATTCTTTTATTTGGAACATTTCTGACTTAAATATTCATAACTTAAATTTATTATTCACATACTACACTCAATATGAATTATGAAGTTTGAGTTCGAACACTCCTTCATAGGGATTTTTTTTGTTTCTGTAAACAATTCTCTAGTATTTCATAGATACACGAGAACACTTCAAACGACAATTAAGTGATATCAATTAGGATTTGATATTTGCTTCATGTATCAGATACTTAAATAACCCATGATATTGTAGACAACACAACATGTATGATAATTCCTTTTACCAATCTTACATGTTCCATATTAAACATTTTAATAAGGTATCCTTGCATATCATTTGAGACATTCCCGACATCTTTTATACTTAATATAAAAGACATCATTTATTAATCAAATGTTAAGTATTAAAATAACTAAGGCTGATTTTAACATAAGTACACCGTTAAAATAAACAATGTGTTGTTTACTTATAGTTTAGAAATATCAATATACCTTTTAATGTTCTTTCTTATGAACACATGCTTCCTCTGCATTTTGATTGAAAATCAAACTATTTAATATTTCTATCGAAATACTTAGTCAGTCTTGATGCTTATAAATGATACTTTCATAACATTTCTTAGATGATATCCAAAGACTCACAAACTCAATATTGCTTCCACTGACTTTGAGACATTTTTGGTTAATATATGTAAAAACTTACTCTAAATCGTTATTTAGAATTTTCTTTTTCAATACATATGTACTAAAACACTAAGACTTATCAAGCGATAATTTTGTGAGTAAATCCTAATTGACTTGAACATGTTGAATATCGAATATATTACGCTAGTTTCAACAATTAAAATTTACGATATAATTCTTTTTAACATTGCTAATTTAATTTCAACTATATTAGTCTTTCTCATAAAGACACGGTCAAGGTCGATGGATTACATCCCTTCTGTTACAACCACCGAAATCTATATTTTGATAGCGTATTTGGAATTCTTTCAGATTTGCACATCATACTATATAGAGTTAACACTCTCAGTGGTTTAATTAAGCAATCTACGATTATGTATTTTCGACATTAATAAGAAACTCATAGTTTCTCTTAGATGTGCAAGAATACTTATTAGATATTCTAATGCTATGTGTTCATTTAGGTTAGTTAATTTCATTTCATCTCATATAATGAGTTCTATCTATGGATCATATCCAATTCCATTTTAATACCAATAATTCCTCAAAAAAAATTCTTCGTAATGAAGTTGGTATATCTTGGAACAACAATTGTTTCTCAGTGCAATAGAATATGTATTCACAAACATTTTATGAATTTCTTTATTTATAAAACTGATTTGGTTTTAGATTACAAAATTATGTTCGAAACATAAATATGTCATCCAATGATGGTCTTTTCAAAATCCTTTTGGGGAGATTCATACAAGATCCCTCATGAACAATTATTACATGCAATCTTTCGACTCGCACAGCCTACCAACTACTTGGCATATGATATGTTGGAGTTTCTTATAAACCCTTGTCTTGTAAGATTTTGCAAACTGTAATTCAAATGAAATAATATTAACCATGTATACTACCCTTAAGTACATTACTTCATAGAAAGAAACTAACTCAACTTCACTCATAATTAATCGTATATTATCCAACATATCGATGCATCATTATGTATCACATGGAGGAGTAATTTTGAGATTGAATTTTTTTTCATTTTAGGTACATTTGGAACATTTTCCAAGATACTCACTCATTTGATGAAATCAAATCATTTCTATCGCATGTTATTTTATTTACTTCTATTTTATATTCTATAAGTTTACCATAGACATACTACACGCGCATCACATACACATGTCTATGTCGACGATAACTCATCTGTGAATATGATGAAGTACGTGGAACCATTTTGGTATTTATAGAATTATGATTGTATACATCTATATGTATCAATCCGAAAAGTTTATCAACTCTTATGATTCCCCCATTGAATAGGTGCATAGCTCTTTTATTGTTTGAGATATAATTAACAAGTATCATATGATTCAAAATCATACAATAAAATTATTATCAAAACTATAGCTCTGACGCCCCACCTCTATACCCACGCTAGCCAAGAACACTACGGTGTAATGCTGTCAACTAGCACGGAGAATAAGGCTGTTGAGGAGCGGCCATCAATAGTTGGCCTTACACTAGTATTGGTTATCTCGATGGGAGTGATATAAATATATATATTCTTTCATTTTTCATCTCTGATTTATTTTCTCCCATAGACATACCCCAATTCCAGTATAAAACAAACTACGATGGTTCGTAATAGTTTAGAACAGTAAATATAAAATAACAACACAGATGATATAAATGCGGAACACAGATGAAACAGAAAGTCTCATATATATAATAACTGATGTCAGTTACAATACATTCACACGGTACATATGATACAACTACAACAGTCGACTAAGGAAGTTACATATACAAGTACATTAACGTATATAATATACATGAATACATATCTTCCTATACAATTTTACATACTACTACAAATGACGACGACTACTCCAAAAGATATGAAAGAACTTCATAGCTCTAGCAGCAACCCAAAGCAGAATATCTACAACCTGAAATACTCGGTCTGACCCGAGTATTAAATTCAAAAGAAAATAATACTCGGGTCAGTCTAATTCAAACTCAGTTATTAATGCACAGAAGCAATAATAATTAAATAATGAATAGACGATAGTAATTAAACCAAATTAGAATGCAATTCAGAACATTGAATTGAAATAAACAAAACAGTTCAAACCATTGAAATATCAATTAAAATATTAATTCAAGTAGGGCTGCAGTACACGCACGCGTGCACTGCCTCGCCACTACGGAATATGGAGTACGCAAAAAGATCCATAAGTCAAAACAAATAGAATATCATACACGCCATACCGTGTGGCTGCAGTTCACGCCTGCGTGCACTGCCTTGCCACTATAGTGCTGACGTACACAATAAAATTCACAAGCGCGCTCGAGGTCAAACTCGAAAACCGAGTTCAACACAAGTGAAATGCTAACACAAAGTGAACAGTGCTTATACATGAACCAAAACACAAATCCAGACCAGGCAATAAAAGAAGTACAACTGAAATGCACATAACACATGTGCGAGATACAAGTGCTCGTAGACATAAATACTCAAAGTCAAGACTACAGGTTACTGCATATCAAGTGTGCAATCCACAAAACATATGTACAGCAACACGAACACAGGCCACTGAATGGCGAAAGGCAAATGGAACCGAACCCAAATTACAGTATCATTAAAACATGGACAATGGAGTACATGGATACATGAAGTCCAACAGCCAATGAACATCAAAAATGAAAACTGCAAACTAAATCAGCATGTACAAACTAGCATAAAAATACCACAAAATAACAGTGACAACAATTGTATCAAAACAGTTATCAAAACTGAAGCCCAGTGAATAAGAATGACAACATACATATATAGGCAGGCATGTAAATGATGCACAAAAAAACTACGAACTGTTATTAAAACAGCAGATCACATGAACAAAATAGGTCGATCGACAATCAATGTCACGACATGAACCAACAGAGAATTCAAGTGAAAACAGAATGGTGCAAGTGCAAGTTCGAACAAGACTCGAGTGCTATCAGACTTCAAGTCAGTGAACACATTAGATATGCAGACCAAAGAGCATGCGCAAGAGACTCGAAGCAGTGAGTCAAATATAGTTGAGACAGTGGTGAATATGCAGCACCACGCAACACAATGCAAACTCATGTGAACATGTACATGGGGACTCAAATCTGGACGAATTTTCAAGAAACAAAGACCAGGCTACTCAATGCATACAACATGCAGTGCAACAAAACTCTAGTTAAACTGAGTACGGTTCAATGCAAAAACAGGACCAGACCAACATATGAAATATGAATATGTACATGAAGTAAACATATACACATATGTGTGCAGTCAGTTCAAGTCTAACCACACAGTGAACCTCAAAATCGAATGAGACAGTAATGCAAGCAATGCCACGATATGTCTCAGAAATTATCCATATGCAATGAAGATTGAACTGCACGTGAATTAAATGAAGGCAGTTGGATGAAGGTGAGGGCACCAAAATTATGACACCACAGCACACAACCAATTAAATACAATGGGCCAAATGCAAATGAATACAAGGCATTGATGCAATGTATCAAACTCGAGCACTAACAAAGGCGATATAATTCCAACTACGCAAACTGGCAACTATCAAATGGTTTTAACTGGGCCTTAAATGAAGTTATGACCAAAACATTAACTACTCATAAATACAGCAAATTCAATGTGCACAGAGAAATGTACACAGGGGTGTACATCAATCAACTACCCTGTTCTAAACTCAATACAGAAACTATGTGATGGATGGGTAGGCTAGTGAATGCATTTTGAACCAAATGAGGCACCAGAAATCAAATACAGGAAACTGGATAATGCAAGCATCATAACCAAAAACAAAGCATATTGCCGAAGCAACAACGAAGGCCAGAAACTAACAGAGCACGAGGCGATAACAACATAAAATGAGGACCAGACTACAATATACTCAAGTGAAGTCAACAGCATCTAGGTGAATGTAAGTCAATGATCGAACAAATCGAACCAGTTATACTCATGAATGAACACTGGTGGTAAACGAGGTAAAGACAGGCAGAATTCGAAACAAAGTTCAGTGTTATGCAAGTGCAAACCCGAAATAACAAGAAATCGAACCAAACCAGATCAAAGAGTCGAACAAGTCAAGCCAAAAACGAAAGCAGACCCAAAATCAACTCAAGGCAGAAAAGCATCAACACGAACAAATATCAAATCGAAGTCGAAACAACCACGAAAACCAAAAACGAACGAAAATCTCATACTTTGAGTGAATTAGATGTGAGAAAGTCTCACCTTTAATCGGTCGCAATTCGAAGAATCGTGAAGTTAAGCCCTAGCTGCAGAAGCGATCGATCGATCGGAGACTCCCAGTACCACGAAGTCGAATTCGACTGAATTGAAGAAGCCAGCATCTTCAACTCTGAACGCGCCCTAGCTTTGGAGAAGAGGGACAAACGATTTTGGAGCCGCCATTTATTTTGCTCGTTCGTTTTGAGGTAGGGTTTTCGAATGAGAGAAATGAATGAAAGGGGAAAGGGTTTTTACTTAGCGAATTATCACGGCCAACAATTGAAAACGTGGGCCGAGAATTCAAAGTCCATTAAAAAAATAAGAAACATGGACCACTATTAAATTTTCAAAAGAGTTCCAAACTGGTTTTAAAATTTTCAAAACAGCAATTAGCTGGGAAAGGTAATCGTCCAGAGACGATAATTAATCGGTACGAAATACCGGGTTGTTACAGACTCCCCTCCTTAAAGAAATTGCGTCCACGCAATCCTAAGGAATAAATGGACAAAAGGTAACAACCATAAAAGCATGAGAAGGTAAGCTTTTAATTTCATAAAAGAAATTCCCAAATTCTCAACAAAGTTTGATTGTCAAATAGATAATCAGAATAAAGAAATCTTAAAACAGCAAAATCAGCAAATCTAATTATCAACAAAGATAACTAGAAAACACAAATATCTAACTATCAAAAACGATAATCAGGAATTACCACAACGGTAATCAAATTTCAAATCACAAATATTTAATTATCACAATTGATAATCAAATCTCAAATCGCAAATGTTTAATTATCACAAACGATAATTAAACCACAAATATCTAATTATCACAAACGATAATCAAACCACAAATATCTAATTATCACAAACGATAATTAGAAACAATAATTATCTGATTATCAAAAACGATAAATCAGAAATCATAAACATCCAATTATCAAAACGATAATCAGAAATTACCACAACGGTAATCAAATTTCAAATCACAAAATTTTCAATTAACGAGTCCGAAATTAACCGAAATAGCAAACGCACATGACCCATAACCACGAGTTTTACTAAATCGTTTAATTCACTTCATCGTTTCCTTGAAAGTGCAAAATTGTGTATTTTAAATAAATAACATTTTACGTTCTCAAACGAACAAGTCCGGAATTAAGCGAATCAGTAAAAGAAAGGGGTCATAGTCCTCGATTTTACTGAAACGTTTAAATCGCTTCCTCATTCTTTTGAAAGCGTAAATCATAAAAATTTTGAAAACAATTTTGATTTATATTTTGAAACAATTTTTTTAAAACACGTGATTAAAACAGCGACATCAGTAACAACTTCGATAAGTGGATTTTCACTCATCAAAAGTGTCACAAGAATCTTCTCAAAGATAGAAAAGGGTATCATACCCTAAACTTGTATTCATAACAAGTCAATAACACACGAGTTTACCAATGCACAAAAATTGATAAAACTTATCAATAGAAATCACAAAAATTGGTGAAGCACAAATTCTAGAAATCTACACAAGAAATCCAGAAATCACAAGATGAGAGTATGAAAACTCAAATGGGAGTATGGAAACTCGAACCGGAGTATGAAAACTCGAAGGAGAGTATGAAAACTCAAACGGAGTATGAAAACTCGAACCGGAGTATGAAAACTCGAACGCGAGTATGAAAACTCGAACCGGAGTATGAAAACTCGAACGCGAGTATGAAAACTCGAACGGAGTATGAAAACTCGAAGGAGAGTATGGAAACTCAAACGGAGTATGAAAACTCAAACGGAGTATGAAAACTCGAACAGAGTATGAAAACTCAAACGGAGTATGAAAACTCGAACAGAGTATGAAAACTCGAACAGAGTATGAAAACTCGAACAGAGTATGAAAACTCGAACAGAGTATGAAAACTCGAACAGAGTATGAAAACTCGAACAGAGTATGAAAACTCGAACGGAGTATGAAAACTCAAACGGAGTATGAAAACTCGAACAGAGTATGAAAACTCAAACGGAGTATGAAAACTCGAACGGAGTATGAAAACTCAAAGGAGAGTATGGAAACTCACCAACACGCGAGCATGAAAATTCATCAACACATGTAACGCATAACGAGAACGGGAGCACGAAAACTCACCTACATGCGAGCATGAAAACTCACCAACACGTGCAATGCAAAGCGAGAACGGGAGCACATAATCTCACCTACACGTGAGCATGAAAATCACCAACACGGGCAACGCAAAGCGAGAACGGGAGCACGGAATCTCACCTACACGCGAGCATGAAAAATCATCAACACGTGCAACGCAAAGCGAGAACGGGAGCACGGAATCTCACCTACCCGCGAGCATGAAAAATCATCAACACGTGCAACGCATAACGAGACGCTATCTCATGGTTGCAAGCCATTAATTTTGACACACGAATGGCCCGAAGACCGTGGGGCGCTACCCCACATGTGTGAGTCGAAATCACACAGATTGAGGTCCAGACTAACCAAAAAAATCAAAAGAGGTATGTGTGAGTGGAATCACACCGATGAGGCCTAGTCTAACCGTAAAAATGATCGTCATGATCAACGAGAAGTGTCAATTACACTAAGTCAGTAAATGTAAAAGTTTAGCATCATGTCCCATAACCACTTACTTAACTTAAATATTTACGAACAAACTGTAAATCTTCACTAATAAAATTTGTCACTAGAGGTTCAATCGAACAAGTCCAACAATTAACCGACGAAGTAAACGCAAGCGTTTCATACCACTTGTTTTACTAAGCCGTTTAATTAGATTTCTCATACGAGTGAAATAAAGATTTGTATATACTAATAGATTGGAAAACAGTTTCAAAAACGAGTTTGGTATTGAAAATAGAGTTGAAAACATTTCGATAAAAGAGTTTTTGATATTTACTACTAGTATTGAAACCTTTATATTTTTAAAGTGACAAATCACAAAAATGATTGTAGAAACAATCAATCACAAGAATTCACATACGAAGACGTGAATAGAATCCAAAGAAATCGATACCGAATTCATCGAAAGGTATGTTCACAAAAATCCCGAAGAAAAGGTCATCAAAGTTGCTAATAAATGATAGCAACAAATCGGGAAATAATCAAGAATCGATTAAATTCGAAAACCAAATCAATTCACTAAGATTCACATTCGAAGACGTGAATAAAATACAAAGAATTCGATTCCAAATCCATCAAAGTAGGAATACCCAAAATTCCTGAAATAGAAGTTATCAAAGTCGACAAAGGTGATAACAACTAACCGGAAAAGAAGAACCGATCAACAATTGGAAAAACAAAGCAGAACGAGTATAAATGCTTGAATGACTTTAGCAAAAGTAAAAGTCAAGTCAACGTCGATATCGACAAGGCAAAGACCAAGACAATTTCTTTTATACCAAAGAAATTTTAAAACTATCAGAGAGAGGCACATGAAAACCAACAAACCATGGATAAACAGACAGAGTCGACAATTGGAATGCAATTTGTCTCAAAGATTGATACCCAAAACCCAATTGTATGGAAACTGCATTAAGTACACGAATCAGAGATAAGAATGCATATATATAGCAGTTCGAATAAACAATGCGAGTTCAAATCGAAGTGGGTACTAGTTGCAGCAATATGCAACTTGGTAGAGCATATATACACTGATACTTAGAAGTGTAAACTCAAGTGAGCAAGTGCGATAGAGAATAGCAGCAATGCTCACGAATAAGCGTTAGGAATTCATTCCTAACAATCAAAGATGATCTTAAGACAAAGATGTGAAATAAAACATCGACAAATAGTTGTAACACATGTACTATCTAAGTTATGTTTTATATTTGTTCTAAACCCCAGGCTCTGATACCAAGCTGTGACGCCCCACCTCTATACCCACGCTAGCCAAGAACACTACGGTGTAATGCTGTCAACTAGCACGGAGAATAAGGCTGTTGAGGAGCGGCCATCAATAGTTGGCCTTACACTAGTATTGGTTATCTCGATGGGAGTGATATAAATATATATATTCTTTCATTTTTCATCTCTGATTTATTTTCTCCCATCGACATACCCCAATTCCAGTATAAAACGAACTACGATGGTTCGTAATAGTTTAGAACAGTAAATATAAAATAACAACACAGATGATATAAATGCGGAACACAGATGAAACAGAAAGTCTCATATATATATAATAACTGATGTCAGTTACAATACATTCACACGGTACATATGATACAACTACAACAGTCGACTAAGGAAGTTACATATACAAGTACATTAACGTATATAATATACATGAATACATATCTTCCTATACAATTTTACATACTACTACAAATGACGACGACTACTCCAAAAGATATGAAAGAACTTCATAGCTCTAGCAGCAACCCAAAGCAGAATATCTACAACCTGAAATACTCGGTCTGACCCGAGTATTAAATTCAAAAGAAAATAATACTCGGGTCAGTCTAATTCAAACTCAGTTATTAATGCACAGAAGCAATAATAATTAAATAATGAATAGACGATAGTAATTAAACCAAATCAGAATGCAATTCAGAACATTGAATTGAAATAAACAAAACAGTTCAAACCATTGAAATATCAATTAAAATATTAATTCAAGTAGGGCTGCAGTACACGCACGCGTGCACTGCCTCGCCACTACGGAATATGGAGTACGCAAAAAGATCCATAAGTCAAAACAAATAGAATATCATACACGCCATACCGTGTGGCTGCAGTTCACGCCTGCGTGCACTGCCTTGCCACTATAGTGCTGACGTACACAATAAAATTCACAAGCGCGCTCGAGGTCAAACTCGAAAACCGAGTTCAACACAAGTGAAATGCTAACACAAAGTGAACAGTGCTTATACATGAACCAAAACACAAATCCAGACCAGGCAATAAAAGAAGTACAACTGAAATGCACATAACACATGTGCGAGATACAAGTGCTCGTAGACATAAATACTCAAAGTCAAGACTACAGGTTACTGCATATCAAGTGTGCAATCCACAAAACATATGTACAGCAACACGAACACAGGCCACTGAATGGCGAAAGGCAAATGGAACCGAACCCAAATTACAGTATCATTAAAACATGGACAATGGAGTACATGGATACATGAAGTCCAACAGCCAATGAACATCAAAAATGAAAACTGCAAACTAAATCAGCATGTACAAACTAGCATAAAAATACCACAAAATAACAGTGACAACAATTGTATCAAAACAGTTATCAAAACTGAAGCCCAGTGAATAAGAATGACAACATACATATATAGGCAGGCATGTAAATGATGCACAAAAAAACTACGAACTGTTATTAAAACAGCAGATCACATAAACAAAATAGGTCGATCGACAATCAATGTCACGACATGAACCAACAGAGAATTCAAGTGAAAACAGAATGGTGCAAGTGCAAGTTCGAACAAGACTCGAGTGCTATCAGACTTCAAGTCAGTGAACACATTAGATATGCAGACCAAAGAGCATGCGCAAGAGACTCGAAGCAGTGAGTCAAATATAGTTGAGACAGTGGTGAATATGCAGCACCACGCAACACAATGCAAACTCATGTGAACATGTACATGGGGACTCAAATCTGGACGAATTTTCAAGAAACAAAGACCAGGCTACTCAATGCATACAACATGCAGTGCAACAAAACTCTAGTTAAACTGAGTACAGTTCAATGCAAAAACAGGACCAGACCAACATATGAAATATGAATATGTACATGAAGTAAACATATACACATATGTGTGCAGTCAGTTCAAGTCTAACCACACAGTGAACCTCAAAATCGAATGAGACAGTAATGCAAGCAATGCCACGATATGTCTCAGAAATTATCCATATGCAATGAAGATTGAACTGCACGTGAATTAAATGAAGGCAGTTGGATGAAGGTGAGGGCACCAAAATTATGACACCACAGCACACAACCAATTAAATACAATGGGCCAAATGCAAATGAATACAAGGCATTGATGCAATGTATCAAACTCGAGCACTAACAAAGGCGATATAATTCCAACTACGCAAACTGGCAACTATCAAATGGTTTTAACTGGGCCTTAAATGAATTATGACCAAAACATTAACTACTCATAAATACAGCAAATTCAATGTGCACAGAGAAATGTACACAGGGGTGTACATCAATCAACTACCCTGTTCTAAACTCAATACAGAAACTATGTGATGAATGGGTAGGCTAGTGAATGCATTTTGAACCAAATGAGGCACCAGAAATCAAATACAGGAAACTGGATAATGCAAGCATCATAACCAAAAACAAAGCATATTGCCGAAGCAACAACGAAGGCCAGAAACTAACAGAGCACGAGGCGATAACAACATAAAATGAGGACCAGACTACAATATACTCAAGTGAAGTCAACAGCATCTAGGTGAATGTAAGTCAATGATCGAACAAATCGAACCAGTTATACTCATGAATGAACACTGGTGGTAAACGAGGTAAAGACAGGCAGAATTCGAAACAAAGTTCAGTGTTATGCAAGTGCAAACCCTAAATAACAAGAAATCGAACCAAACCAGATCAAAGAGTCGAACAAGTCAAGCCAAAAACGAAAGCAGACCCAAAATCAACTCAAGGCAGAAAAGCATCAACACGAACAAATATCAAATCGAAGTCGAAACAACCACGAAAACCAAAAACGAACGAAAATCTCATACTTTGAGTGAATTAGATGTGAGAAAGTCTCACCTTTAATCGGTCGCAATTCGAAGAATCGTGAAGTTAAGCCCTAGCTGCAGAAGCGATCGATCGATCGGAGACTCCCAGTACCACGAAGTCGAATTCGACTGAATTGAAGAAGCCAGCATCTTCAACTCTGAACGCGCCCTAGCTTTGGAGAAGAGGGACAAACGATTTTGGAGCCGCCATTTATTTTGCTCGTTCGTTTTGAGGTAGGGTTTTCGAATGAGAGAAATGAATGAAAGGGGAAAGGGTTTTTACTTAGCGAATTATCACGGCCAACAATTGAAAACGTGGGCCGAGAATTCAAAGTCCATTAAAAAAATAAGAAACATGGACCACTATTAAATTTTCAAAAGAGTTCCAAACTGGTTTTAAAATTTTCAAAACAGCAATTAGCTGGGAAAGGTAATCGTCCAGAGACGATAATTAATCGGTACGAAATACCGGGTTGTTACAGACTCCCCTCCTTAAAGAAATTGCGTCCACGCAATCCTAAGGAATAAATGGACAAAAGGTAACAACCATAAAAGCATGAGAAGGTAAGCTTTTAATTTCATAAAAGAAATTCCCAAATTCTCAACAAAGTTTGATTGTCAAATAGATAATCAGAATAAAGAAATCTTAAAACAGCAAAATCAGCAAATCTAATTATCAACAAAGATAACTAGAAAACACAAATATCTAACTATCAAAAACGATAATCAGGAATTACCACAACGGTAATCAAATTTCAAATCACAAATATTTAATTATCACAATTGATAATCAAATCTCAAATCGCAAATGTTTAATTATCACAAACGATAATTAAACCACAAATATCTAATTATCACAAACGATAATCAAACCACAAATATCTAATTATCACAAACGATAATTAGAAACAATAATTATCTGATTATCAAAAACGATAAATCAGAAATCATAAACATCCAATTATCAAAACGATAATCAGAAATTACCACAACGGTAATCAAATTTCAAATCACAAAATTTTCAATTAACGAGTCCGAAATTAACCGAAATAGCAAACGCACATGACCCATAACCACGAGTTTTACTAAATCGTTTAATTCACTTCATCGTTTCCTTGAAAGTGCAAAATTGTGTATTTTAAATAAATAACATTTTACGTTCTCAAACGAACAAGTCCGGAATTAAGCGAATCAGTAAAAGAAAGGGGTCATAGTCCTCGATTTTACTGAAACGTTTAAATCGCTTCCTCATTCTTTTGAAAGCGTAAATCATAAAAATTTTGAAAACAATTTTGATTTATATTTTGAAACAATTTTTTTAAAACACGTGATTAAAACAGCGACATCAGTAACAACTTCGATAAGTGGATTTTCACTCATCAAAAGTGTCACAAGAATCTTCTCAAAGATAGAAAAGGGTATCATACCCTAAACTTGTATTCATAACAAGTCAATAACACACGAGTTTACCAATGCACAAAAATTGATAAAACTTATCAATAGAAATCACAAAAATTGGTGAAGCACAAATTCTAGAAATCTACACAAGAAATCCAGAAATCACAAGATGAGAGTATGAAAACTCAAATGGGAGTATGGAAACTCGAACCGGAGTATGAAAACTCGAAGGAGAGTATGAAAACTCAAACGGAGTATGAAAACTCGAACCGGAGTATGAAAACTCGAACGCGAGTATGAAAACTCGAACCGGAGTATGAAAACTCGAACGCGAGTATGAAAACTCGAACGGAGTATGAAAACTCGAAGGAGAGTATGGAAACTCAAACGGAGTATGAAAACTCAAACGGAGTATGAAAACTCGAACAGAGTATGAAAACTCAAACGGAGTATGAAAACTCGAACAGAGTATGAAAACTCGAACAGAGTATGAAAACTCGAACAGAGTATGAAAACTCGAACAGAGTATGAAAACTCGAACAGAGTATGAAAACTCGAACAGAGTATGAAAACTCGAACGGAGTATGAAAACTCAAACGGAGTATGAAAACTCGAACAGAGTATGAAAACTCAAACGGAGTATGAAAACTCGAACGGAGTATGAAAACTCAAAGGAGAGTATGGAAACTCACCAACACGCGAGCATGAAAATTCATCAACACATGTAACGCATAACGAGAACGGGAGCACGAAAACTCACCTACATGCGAGCATGAAAACTCACCAACACGTGCAATGCAAAGCGAGAACGGGAGCACAGAATCTCACCTACACGTGAGCATGAAAATCACCAACACGGGCAACGCAAAGCGAGAACGGGAGCACGGAATCTCACCTACACGCGAGCATGAAAAATCATCAACACGTGCAACGCAAAGCGAGAACGGGAGCACGGAATCTCACCTACCCGCGAGCATGAAAAATCATCAACACGTGCAACGCATAACGAGACGCTATCTCATGGTTGCAAGCCATTAATTTTGACACACGAATGGCCCGAAGACCGTGGGGCGCTACCCCACATGTGTGAGTCGAAATCACACAGATTGAGGTCCAGACTAACCAAAAAAATCAAAAGAGGTATGTGTGAGTGGAATCACACCGATGAGGCCTAGTCTAACCGTAAAAATGATCGTCATGATCAACGAGAAGTGTCAATTACACTAAGTCAGTAAATGTAAAAGTTTAGCATCATGTCCCATAACCACTTACTTAACTTAAATATTTACGAACAAACTGTAAATCTTCACTAATAAAATTTGTCACTAGAGGTTCAATCGAACAAGTCCAACAATTAACCGACGAAGTAAACGCAAGCGTTTCATACCACTTGTTTTACTAAGCCGTTTAATTAGATTTCTCATACGAATGAAATAAAGATTTGTATATACTAATAGATTGGAAAACAGTTTCAAAAACGAGTTTGGTATTGAAAATAGAGTTGAAAACATTTCGATAAAAGAGTTTTTGATATTTACTACTAGTATTGAAACCTTTATATTTTTAAAGTGACAAATCACAAAAATGATTGTAGAAACAATCAATCACAAGAATTCACATACGAAGACGTGAATAGAATCCAAAGAAATCGATACCGAATTCATCGAAAGGTATGTTCACAAAAATCCCGAAGAAAAGGTCATCAAAGTTGCTAATAAATGATAGCAACAAATCGGGAAATAATCAAGAATCGATTAAATTCGAAAACCAAATCAATTCACTAAGATTCACATTCGAAGACGTGAATAAAATACAAAGAATTCGATTCCAAATCCATCAAAGTAGGAATACCCAAAATTCCTGAAATAGAAGTTATCAAAGTCGACAAAGGTGATAACAACTAACCGGAAAAGAAGAACCGATCAACAATTGGAAAAACAAAGCAGAACGAGTATAAATGCTTGAATGACTTTAGCAAAAGTAAAAGTCAAGTCAACGTCGATATCGACAAGGCAAAGACCAAGACAATTTCTTTTATACCAAAGAAATTTTAAAACTATCAGAGAGAGGCACATGAAAACCAACAAACCATGGATAAACAGACAGAGTCGACAATTGGAATGCAATTTGTCTCAAAGATTGATACCCAAAACCCAATTGTATGGAAACTGCATTAAGTACACGAATCAGAGATAAGAATGCATATATATAGCAGTTCGAATAAACAATGCGAGTTCAAATCGAAGTGGGTACTAGTTGCAGCAATATGCAACTTGGTAGAGCATATATACACTGATACTTAGAAGTGTAAACTCAAGTGAGCAAGTGCGATAGAGAATAGCAGCAATGCTCACGAATAAGCGTTAGGAATTCATTCCTAACAATCAAAGATGATCTTAAGACAAAGATGTGAAATAAAACATCGACAAATAGTTGTAACACATGTACTATCTAAGTTATGTTTTATATTTGTTCTAAACCCCAGGCTCTGATACCAAGCTGTGACGCCCCACCTCTATACCCACGCTAGCCAAGAACACTACGGTGTAATGCTGTCAACTAGCACGGAGAATAAGGCTGTTGAGGAGCGGCCATCAATAGTTGGCCTTACACTAGTATTGGTTATCTCGATGGGAGTGATATAAATATATATATTCTTTCATTTTTCATCTCTGATTTATTTTCTCCCATCGACATACCCCAATTCCAGTATAAAACGAACTACGATGGTTCGTAATAGTTTAGAACAGTAAATATAAAATAACAACACAGATGATATAAATGCGGAACACAGATGAAACAGAAAGTCTCATATATATATAATAACTGATGTCAGTTACAATACATTCACACGGTACATATGATACAACTACAACAGTCGACTAAGGAAGTTACATATACAAGTACATTAACGTATATAATATACATGAATACATATCTTCCTATACAATTTTACATACTACTACAAATGACGACGACTACTCCAAAAGATATGAAAGAACTTCATAGCTCTAGCAGCAACCCAAAGCAGAATATCTACAACCTGAAATACTCGGTCTGACCCGAGTATTAAATTCAAAAGAAAATAATACTCGGGTCAGTCTAATTCAAACTCAGTTATTAATGCACAGAAGCAATAATAATTAAATAATGAATAGACGATAGTAATTAAACCAAATCAGAATGCAATTCAGAACATTGAATTGAAATAAACAAAACAGTTCAAACCATTGAAATATCAATTAAAATATTAATTCAAGTAGGGCTGCAGTACACGCACGCGTGCACTGCCTCGCCACTACGGAATATGGAGTACGCAAAAAGATCCATAAGTCAAAACAAATAGAATATCATACACGCCATACCGTGTGGCTGCAGTTCACGCCTGCGTGCACTGCCTTGCCACTATAGTGCTGACGTACACAATAAAATTCACAAGCGCGCTCGAGGTCAAACTCGAAAACCGAGTTCAACACAAGTGAAATGCTAACACAAAGTGAACAGTGCTTATACATGAACCAAAACACAAATCCAGACCAGGCAATAAAAGAAGTACAACTGAAATGCACATAACACATGTGCAAGATACAAGTGCTCGTAGACATAAATACTCAAAGTCAAGACTACAGGTTACTGCATATCAAGTGTGCAATCCACAAAACATATGTACAGCAACACGAACACAGGCCACTGAATGGCGAAAGGCAAATGGAACCGAACCCAAATTACAGTATCATTAAAACATGGACAATGGAGTACATGGATACATGAAGTCCAACAGCCAATGAACATCAAAAATGAAAACTGCAAACTAAATCAGCATGTACAAACTAGCATAAAAATACCACAAAATAACAGTGACAACAATTGTATCAAAACAGTTATCAAAACTGAAGCCCAGTGAATAAGAATGACAACATACATATATAGGCAGGCATGTAAATGATGCACAAAAAAACTACGAACTGTTATTAAAACAGCAGATCACATAAACAAAATAGGTCGATCGACAATCAATGTCACGACATGAACCAACAGAGAATTCAAGTGAAAACAGAATGGTGCAAGTGCAAGTTCGAACAAGACTCGAGTGCTATCAGACTTCAAGTCAGTGAACACATTAGATATGCAGACCAAAGAGCATGCGCAAGAGACTCGAAGCAGTGAGTCAAATATAGTTGAGACAGTGGTGAATATGCAGCACCACGCAACACAATGCAAACTCATGTGAACATGTACATGGGGACTCAAATCTGGACGAATTTTCAAGAAACAAAGACCAGGCTACTCAATGCATACAACATGCAGTGCAACAAAACTCTAGTTAAACTGAGTACAGTTCAATGCAAAAACAGGACCAGACCAACATATGAAATATGAATATGTACATGAAGTAAACATATACACATATGTGTGCAGTCAGTTCAAGTCTAACCACACAGTGAACCTCAAAATCGAATGAGACAGTAATGCAAGCAATGCCACGATATGTCTCAGAAATTATCCATATGCAATGAAGATTGAACTGCACGTGAATTAAATGAAGGCAGTTGGATGAAGGTGAGGGCACCAAAATTATGACACCACAGCACACAACCAATTAAATACAATGGGCCAAATGCAAATGAATACAAGGCATTGATGCAATGTATCAAACTCGAGCACTAACAAAGGCGATATAATTCCAACTACGCAAACTGGCAACTATCAAATGGTTTTAACTGGGCCTTAAATGAATTATGACCAAAACATTAACTACTCATAAATACAGCAAATTCAATGTGCACAGAGAAATGTACACAGGGGTGTACATCAATCAACTACCCTGTTCTAAACTCAATACAGAAACTATGTGATGGATGGGTAGGCTAGTGAATGCATTTTGAACCAAATGAGGCACCAGAAATCAAATACAGGAAACTGGATAATGCAAGCATCATAACCAAAAACAAAGCATATTGCCGAAGCAACAACGAAGGCCAGAAACTAACAGAGCACGAGGCGATAACAACATAAAATGAGGACCAGACTACAATATACTCAAGTGAAGTCAACAGCATCTAGGTGAATGTAAGTCAATGATCGAACAAATCGAACCAGTTATACTCATGAATGAACACTGGTGGTAAACGAGGTAAAGACAGGCAGAATTCGAAACAAAGTTCAGTGTTATGCAAGTGCAAACCCGAAATAACAAGAAATCGAACCAAACCAGATCAAAGAGTCGAACAAGTCAAGCCAAAAACGAAAGCAGACCCAAAATCAACTCAAGGCAGAAAAGCATCAACACGAACAAATATCAAATCGAAGTCGAAACAACCACGAAAACCAAAAACGAACGAAAATCTCATACTTTGAGTGAATTAGATGTGAGAAAGTCTCACCTTTAATCGGTCGCAATTCGAAGAATCGTGAAGTTAAGCCCTAGCTGCAGAAGCGATCGATCGATCGGAGACTCCCAGTACCACGAAGTCGAATTCGACTGAATTGAAGAAGCCAGCATCTTCAACTCTGAACGCGCCCTAGCTTTGGAGAAGAGGGACAAACGATTTTGGAGCCGCCATTTATTTTGCTCGTTCGTTTTGAGGTAGGGTTTTCGAATGAGAGAAATGAATGAAAGGGGAAAGGGTTTTTACTTAGCGAATTATCACGGCCAACAATTGAAAACGTGGGCCGAGAATTCAAAGTCCATTAAAAAAATAAGAAACATGGACCACTATTAAATTTTCAAAAGAGTTCCAAACTGGTTTTAAAATTTTCAAAACAGCAATTAGCTGGGAAAGGTAATCGTCCAGAGACGATAATTAATCGGTACGAAATACCGGGTTGTTACAATGGCTTAGTCTATAATTCCAAAACAACTATAAATAATATTAGATACTTTTGTATTTCCCGATACATCACTTTTATTATAATTTTTTTACCACAATATAGTTTTATTTCACAAAGAATATTCATAATATTTATATTGAAATATAACCATGTCCATTTTTTCAGTCGATATCGAAAAATAATTATTATTTCATAGTAATGTATGGTAAGTTTTACGAAAAACAATTTTCTACTATGATGCAATTAATAAGTACTATATGGCATGCTCCCACTATTTCCACCATTAGTATAATAGCGTACTAAATTCAGAGGTCCATCATTCACTTAATACAATTTGTTTATTTCACACACTGTTATTTACAGTAGAGAGTTTGTTGATCAAATATCTTGAGCTCAAAGTAGTCAATCTCATAGAAAACAATATTCTATATGAAAATACATTTCGAAATAGAAATCATATTTCTTATTCCAATATTAAGTATCAATTATTATTATAATTCTCGTTTCCAATGTTTCTCTATGAAGTAGAAGTGACTATTCATTCTCTTCATCCCAACTGTATTGTAAGTTACATCTATTCTTATACATTCATTTTTCTTTTAAATGGTCAAACTATTCAAAAGAAAACATTACTACAATATAATAACAAACTCTTTACAAAAGCGCATTTGATTATCCTTAACATTTAAGGACAACAAATATGTTGCACTTTACATGAACCGATCAAAATGACATTTCAGCGATCGAGTTCTTAAATCTATCTTGTAGTTTTTGGCCTTGTGTTACATTAACACAATATGATCCCTTTTGCAATCAATCACGTTGAATGAGTGATCTTAAAAATACTGTTTGTTGGATTATTCCAATGAACTATATTTATTGAAGTATCGTACATTACGAACTGTAACCATTCACCATATAATATTTATAAATGATAGTATATGGATCAAATATCCATAGTCTTATATTGCTTTTAGAGTTTGAAAGTTAGAGTGCAATACACGGTCTTAACCAAATAAGCACGTAACTGACCATTTTACGAATGTATCAAGTAGTTGTAAAAACTAGACACTTGCATGGGTATAGAAAACATTAACATGCAATAGGCATTTAGTAGTGGGTATTATATTTCCATTTTTCAACTTTCAATTCAGTTTGTTTGTATATGTTAATTGATAAACATTTTATCAATCATATTAAATGCACAAATTTATCGTTGTGGATAATTATAACATTGTTTTGCATATGTTCTTACAATATTAGAAAGGTTAAATATTACCATTTAATTTTTCTAATAAGGCTCTCACTAGTCTTTTATGTTTCTCCAAACCCTAAGATTAAACATAGAAGTCTTTCGACTTCACTAGTGGGTGTTAGGACTCGTTTGTCTTGGTATGTTGAGCTTGATTTTGCTCAACAAATCATAGCCCCACAAACGATGGATAACACCTTACCGGTTGTATCACAGACAACCCCTAACCTATTTTTCCTTGTCCTAATCTCATTTCGACCTTGAGTTGCTCAACAAATTGAAAGAGATTATTTACTCATACCCACCACATCGCGACAACCTAAGTATAGTATATGTACGTTGAGTTTGCTCAACAAATACATATAGTTATCCTACCTCGTCTATTCAATATATTAATAATACTACACATAACATCTCTAGCTTGATTTTGCTAAACAACTAAGGAGTATGCAAATAATTTATTAATATATATATATGGTAAAGGACAACATTATATTGAAGATTCATAATCTTCAGTATATTATATTGAGTGATATCGACTTATGGAATAATGTATTTCTTACGAAATACCCTTGTGATTCAAGTGTCAGACACATTAAAAATCACAATATACATACATTTACGTATGTATTTATTTCTTAAGTCTATTTGGGTTTCTTTAATGTTCCACCTTTAGTTTATACACTCATATTATAAGAGTTACAATATTATATAATTTTTATATTTTAATTAACTTATACAATAATCTTAAGTATAACATTGTATTAATGAAATCTTGTTTGGTTAATTTTTAATTAAATCTTAAATTAATTTTAAATTAGTATTCCAATTCAACTTTTATATTGGATATATCTACTGTAACCTTCATAGTAAGACACATATATCTTATATATGCATATTTTTAGTTAATTAACTTACCTTTAATTACTTTATCAATTAAACAATTTTAATTAAATTAAATTTGAAAATTTATCTTATATACATACATGTATGCTTATGTTATCTTAAACACTTAAAAATAACATAACATATATCAACATATATAATACATGCATATAAGTATTAATTAATTAACTCATTTAATTAATCTATATTATCAATCTTATTAATAATTTTAAATTTTGAAATTAATATTTACATAGTTTCAAACATTTTGAACTTTTCATTACATTTTCAAACATTTTGAAAATTATGTTATATTGTAACCTCTTATAATAAACGTGTTTATTTTAAATCTAACTTTTAAATTCAAAATCTCGTCTTAATTTTCAAAACTATTTTGAAAATCAGCATGTAACGACCCGTAAAATTCGATAACTAAATTGGCTAAATTAATAAGATTTTTGTAATTAAATTTAGAAAGAAATAAAAATTTTATAATTTATATTGAAGTAAAGGTTAAGAATGAATTGCAGCAATGATTATTTAAAAAGTAATTATTGACAATTGAAGTGAAATCAGATTATAAATGAAATAGTGTAAATTGTTGCACTTGGGAATAAAATTTAAAATAAGTAAATAAAAGTAAGCATTTAATTAACCAATGCAATAATATATAATAATAACTGAATGTAAATTAAGGTAGTAATGTTAATGCCAGTTGATAAATAACTAATCTAGTGCAAACCCAATTTAATTGAAACAATGGTAAGGTTATAATTGATTGTATTTAGTAAATTGGAAATAAATTTCAATAAATATAATTAAATAGTATGTTAATGATGATTGAATGAAATTTGTGTGATGTAAACAACTGTAACAATTGTTTGGGAATAATAACCCATAAGTGTGAATGAAAGTAAATGGTAACAAATATTTTAGGTTGCCTATTTATTTAGCCTATTAATTTAAATGTGGTAAAAATTGCAATAAATATAAATTAAATATTTTTTTAATGTGAATTTAGCAAATAATGGGAAATAACATTTACTTTATTCATAATATGACAATTGGTTGAATAAAAGGAATGGAAATTCAAGATTTATTAATTTATTGGAATTTAATTTTAATAGTTGAATTAATTGCAAATAAATGGAATTTAAAATTTAATGTGAAATCAATTGCAGTTAATTAACTTAATTTGTGCAGTTAGGGTAGGTTTGATTTGTCATTGAAGATTGTTACTTCATCAAGAAGTAACCAATGTAAACTCTATCCATAATATGGCAATTGATTGAATGAAAACAATTGAAACTCATGTTTGATTAATTTATTGGATTTGAACTATAATAATTGGATTAATTGCAATTAAATGAAATTAAAATATATAAATCTTCGAAATTAAGATGGAATGTGAGAATATTAATGTAATGGTTTTGAATCCAATGTTAAATCCATCTATTTAACAATAATGAATGGAATAATCATTAATTTATTTAATTAAATGGGATTATTGGGAATTATATTTATAATTTCTGAATTTAATGAATTGAGAGTAACACTAAAACTGATAAATAAACCAACTATAAATTGACATTTAAATTTGTTTAGATCATTGTAAGCGATTAAAAAATCAAAAATGTTGAAATTTGTCAATTAACAAATTGAAATTGAAAATTTGATTTAATTAATTAATTATTAATTTATTTAATTAATGTAAAAATAGCCATTTTGGCCCCTGACTCGGATATCGACGAAACTAGTTTCATTGGATCCATAATGGTGAATTATTGTAGGATTTCAAGTTTCGTAGCGATCGGACTTGTCGTTTGGTCGTACGAACACGAAACGCTCGGAAATCGATTTAATTGAAATCAATTGAAATCAATTTGAAATAACTTGATTTTAGCATAACTTCTTCATACGATGGTATTTAGACTTGAAACCTGTTCCATTGATTTTAAAGTATTTTAAAACATCTATTTTGATATATGGGTGACCCAATTTTGTTCCGGAGTCAGAATGGGCTTTTCGGACCATTTTATCGTTCAACGTGTAAATCAATCGTGCCCATCTATTCTATTTTCAGCATTCTCTATAAGTACCCTGTTATAAACCATAGCAACCATTTTATTCCTCATTTCTATACATACAATTCAGCTGTCACTCCTCCTCAATGGCAGACAAACAAATTCCCAATTTCAAATCCAATTGCAATTCAAAATCAAATCAAAAAATTCAAACTCCTCAATACACGTCAAACTATATATGGATTTAAAGCTCTCAATGAGCGCAAGTCAAATCTGTAATTCGTTTTTCGATCTGAATCTCTGTTTGTCTAGAATTCTGAGAACAAACCGCAGCCGTTAATCGCGCGACGATCATCTTTGTCTCATCGCCAAATTGATTTTATGGGTTTTGAAGAGTGGACGGAGGGGAGTTCATCGGTGTAGGTTGTTTGGCATATTGACGGTCAGATCGAGGCAAAAAATTTCACCTAGGGTTCGGCCAAGGCCTTGTTTCGGCGGCGGCGGCTCATGCTAGGGTGGGTCGGGTTTGGCGGCGTGAAAGGGGGAGCCTGGGCGAGCTCCAGGAGGCGACGCCATAGCGTGCGGTGGCGCAGGAAGGAAGTTGAGCTCGATCAACGTGGCAGCTGTAGCTGCAGCATGCATGCGTGTGTTCTAGGCTTCGAACGAATGTTACTATTGCGTGTGAGAATTGGCAAGTGACGTGTTCTATTATCTTATTTTTATTTATTTTAAAATTCAATTTTGTTTAATGTTCAAATACGCATAATTTCCTCATAGGAGGTCCAATTTATGCGTGGTTTTCTTCACTAGGTTCGTATTGGAATTCCGGACATTTCGGCGTAGGTTTGGATGAATTCTAAGACTGTTCAAATTTTGGGTTTAAATTGGATTTAAATTCAATTTAAATTTGAAAGGTGAGTGTTTAACCCACTCACAACTTTTAAATTTTATTCTGTGTGTAAAATTAATTTTTGATGTTAGAAATTTATTTATGACTGTTTGGTATATTTTATTCATCATCTCAATTAAATTGAATTTATTGAATAAAATAGTTATTTAATTTATTATTGAATATAAACTGCCAGTAAATACCTATTGCTTATTATCTGTTATATATTAATGTTATTGTTTGAATTGGATGATGATTGTGATAAATGGTTAATGATTGATATTGGACGAATGGATGTTGTATTATATATTATTGTAAACTGCAAGTTGTTATGCATTTTTATTTCATTCGGGATTGCGGTTTGAAATGATATATAACCGTATTATTTTATTTTAAATTACGGATTGAAATGATAAATATCCGTATTACTTCACCATAGGGTAGAAAATTATATACAGACATCGCGGTCTATATATAAAAATATTTTGAAACGATTTTCTATGGTTTTGTAAAGAAATATATGGTTTTATAAGATATTGATTTGGATATTTTATAAATGTTATTTTATATATAGTTAAGTTCTTGGTTTTAAGCTATGTATAAAATTGGTTTAAAGTATAATAGAAGTTTAATAATAAAGTTTGGTTTTATTAAGATATAATATGGTTAAGTATTTATTTAAATATTATTTATGGAGTTTATAATAACTTAAAATGAGAATAAGGCGGGAAGATGAATATGAAATTGATTTGAAATTAATAAAATTAAGATTTTAAAGGTATGATTTTATAACTGGATTTTGGTTTAAAATGTATTGAACAAATATTTTAAGTATAAATAAATAGAAGGAAATATTTAATTATTGTAATTTGAGTTTTATTTAAATGAAAATGGATTTGTTATGCAATTATTTCAAAACTAAAAATAGGACATTAAATTTTTGAATCGTAATTACCAACCTTAGTTTTGAAATTGTTTAATACTAAAAGTTTGAAATATATTGAAATTGAAATGGTTTATTGAAACTGAAAGTGGGTTGAAGTTATGAATCGAGATTTAATTTAAGGGGAATAAAAGTGTGAAGTCGAGGAATTTTTTTTACTTTATAAAGTAATTTTAAACTCAAATTACTTATTTTATATATACTGTTTGAATATCCAAACCATTTAAGTTTTGGAAGTTATGGTTTAAAAGCTATGAAATTCGAAGTATTATGTTTTGAAAGGTTATATTTCAAATGTTTGGTTTTGAAGTGTACAAATTTGAAAGGTTTATGATTTTGGAAAAGAATATATTTGAAATAAAAATGATACTATATTGATTTGGGTTTTATAAAAAAGATATCATATTAATTTGGGTTTTTAAAACGGAAATGATGTCATATTTATATGGTTTTGAAATGGATATTATATTCTGGTTTTGAAATATGATTATTTTAAAACGACCGCGGTGATATAATAATGTTTGGTTGTTATAGAAACCGGGATCGGAAGTTGTCATACTTTATGCCAACTCCGAAAACCACTTTAACAATCGTGTCGCGGTACAGATCACAGAATAAAGTAGGATGGTGGTGAAGTTCTATTAAGGTATATACGTGGACCCGACTCCCATGGGTTAGCTTAAGGTGGATAAAACAGAAGCGATCTCGGGCCAATGAGGTCATTCCTCTGATTGGACACACTCCTTCGATATTATATTCTGACTTTGAGATTTATTTGATGGCCACTTTTGATTTTTGTTTGAGGTGTGGCTCGAGGTGGGCGGTAGTAGCTGCTACGCGTTATCACCAGCCCGTGTGCGTAATTGGCATATCTACCTTGGCATTGCCTTGTGTGACGTGTCACCTACCCTATCGCGCCATGTATGAGTTTGGTTTCTCCCGTAGCCCGTGGAGTATTTAGGGTAGTCTCCCGAACTGGAGATGCGTTGATGCTGGATGGACTACTGGGACTATTACGTGTTAAGGTGGAAAATGTAAAGCCTTAATGCTATTTAAAAGTAAGTTTATTTTACTATTAGATATTATTATAATAGCTAATTATTACTACATAGTAAATAGTTTAACGGATCCTTAGAAGATGTGAGTCTCGAACATCTCTTAAGTTACTACACTCACGTTGGACACTGGATAGGAGATGTCAAACCCCGTAAACATCTCTGATGCCGTTCCACTCATATTATTTACAGTTGATTTAACTTACATAAGATCTTTTACTTCTGACTCGAGTGTTTTGTCTTTTCAATTCGCTCGGGTCAGTCCGAGCATTTCAGGATTCGAAGATTTTATATTTGGAGGATGAAGATGAAGATTTGTATTACTATTATTTATTGTAGTATTCCACTGCATTCATACTGTTCCGCTGCATTATTTGTTGTTCTCTGGTATGTGTAACTCTGATATGTATTGTATAAGTATAATCGAATATTTTGTAAAACAGCTTCATGAACTGTATATTTGATTATTATAATTTTTTCATTCTGTTGCAAGATTCTGTTTGTTCTTTTTCTTTCTCTGCTTGTTCTTATTTACCCCATAACAGTCCGCCCTTCTGTATGGTTTAAGTCTTACGTGTTTGGTTTATCGTCGATTTAAAGCATACAAAAAGGCGGGACGTTACATCTTGTATCAGAGCTTTGGTTTAGCGATAAATCTTAGCTTTGTGGGGTCTGACTCTTTACTAATAGTGCAGTAATACCCTATGATGAGTCGCTGAGTGTGTATATATATATGAGAGAGCGTATTTGTTCGTTTTATAAAAAGGTTTTAATATTGTGTTAATTTGTTTCGTTTTGTATTTATAAATTCTGGTCGGTGCATAGGACGCTATAACATCAATAGGGATTTCTAAACACTTAATAGGACAAATCGACACAATATTTGTTTTGAATATAGGTGAATGAAATAATTTTGCCTATTATATTTTCTGTATATATATATATATAATAAAATTTCTATAAATGATATATATATATATAGCTGCATATATTGGTTGTTAGTAATGAAATTTACAAATAATAGTTTAAATGAGATTGAAAATAAAATAAATGAAAATTTGGAATTTTAGAACTTAGTTCCGGGATTTTGAAATTTTTTTCTTTCAAAGGATTTTTGGAATATAATTGTAACGTCCCGGAAATTTTCGACTTTCGAAAATTCAACATCGATACTCACTTTATCGACTGCCGAGAAATCGAAGGTCAAAAACCGGAATGTTATGGGTTTTTAAAAAGAATTTAAGAAAAGAAAAGAGAAGAAGAGAGAAGATAGAAAATAGAGAGAAAAGAAAATAGGAAAGAGAACAGAAAATTTTAAAATAGAAGAAAATAGAATATAGAGGAAAAAGAAAAACAGAAGAAAATAGGACGGAACAGAAAACAACAGAACAACAGAATCTCACAATTCGCAGCGGAACAACATATAATAATAAATGAATAATCTTTAAACAAAGAACTATCAGTTATTACATTTTATACATTACATTACATCATATCATCGGAGTGTACAACAACAAATAGTGCAGCGGAAAAAGAAATACTATATAAACTAGTAATACGCCATGCCATCCAGTTTGCCTCCAGCAATTCCTGAATATCCAGAATATCCTGATAAACCTTAACTCTTGACTGCCCGTGTGGAAATTGGTGGGCACCCAGAGTTTAGGAAGGAAAACAATAAACTCCAAGTCAGTCATGTGACTGGTGTGAGAACTCAAAACAGTTTATTTATCTTTAAAATCAAATAGAGGAATATTTTTAAATTCAATTCGCAATGCTTTTAAAAATGAGACTACCATAAGGCCTCCCGCACACACACACATGCAAACGCAGAATCGGAGGAGATTTCTCCTTATGATAGCCAAAGATGCTTGATACGCATTAAAAGAACATTTGATATTATTATTAGTGTATAGTGTAGGGAAAATTCATTTCGAAAGTAGAATATAAATCTTAGCCAACATAGACATTTCGAACTATGCCTACTATAGCTACCATCCAAACAGTGGTGACCACCATAAGTGAATGGCAGGTTCTACAACTAATACCGTACAAGTTTCGTATTGGGAATTGGATTTCCAACGAATGATCAGGCCAAGGAACTTCGCATTGCCACATGAGAATGCCTCTGGATGGACATCCCCGAGAACCAAACCGGATCTCTACCAACACAAGGCCGGGTTACCCCTAACTGAGTAACAACTAACCGAATATGCCATCCCCCGGTCCTTTGGGACCTTTATCACCGAGCGCTCGTAATCAATTCACACAATCATAACAAAGTGTTTTCAACATGAGTAAGTATCTGGGCTCCATACCATGATACCACCCTTTTTCAGAAGGAAATGGACACATCCTAAAGGGTGCTACCCCTCATAACCTTGCTGCTTCTTTTCTGTTTTGACCATTCACGGGGTGTGAGGCTCGACGAATTCACGTCCACATACTTTATACAAAAGCCATGCTTTGGGTCAACAAATGATCAACACAATGATCACAAGGATAGACGATCAAATAAACGATCCTATCACAAATAATCAACACAATGATCATTTCAGCATCACTCAGCATGTCACATTACCAAATTGGGAATATATCGCTGATAACATTCAACTACATAACCTCTGAGCTCGTACGTCTCAGAGAAGGGTGTTAAGCTAAAAGAATAAATTCTCCGCCACCAAATAGAAATATATTTGAAAGAAATCGGCTTTACATCTCAATTTGTAATGTCAGACATACAATCCATACAAGTCTGTTCCGGGATCGAACAAAACCGAAGGCACTTCTTACGAAGCCCTTGTAATCCGGGTATTCACAATCCCGATCGAATTTCCCATCACTTAGGAGATCTCTATACCAGGAGCTACCCAGTGTAGAGACAATCGATAGGTCATCCTATCGCTTTCACAAATACTCGGTCTTCAACACCGATCTTCAAATGCAATTCATAACGACGTATCACATATTCGGAATGGGTTATACGACCCCATGGTCCTTTCCCGGTTAACCCGAATAGTGAGCGCTTATTCAAAAATAAGTGTAGCATTCACATTCAATCAAATCACATCAATTACCCATTCAAAGGGAAATATTGATAGTCGGTTATTGAACTATCAATGGATATGCACACATCACCAGATTCCAAATAATTTTCCAAATTATTTATTTTCCAAAATATCTTTACAAGATATATTATTTCCAAACTTCAAAAATAAATCAATATTTATTTTTAAACAAATTCTTCTTTTCATTTATAAATTCCATAATGAATTTATATTTCAAAATATTCATGCATATACGATTTCAATTATCCATTTTCAATTTATCTTCAAAAGATAAATTCTAAATATTCACTTCATATTGGAAAACATTTCCATACTTATTTATTCATAAGTAATTCACAAATCTTTTTATTTCCAACCTTGGAAAATATTCAATATACTTAAATCGAATTAAGTATATTTTTCATTCTTTAAGGAAATCATTCTCTTTAACATATTTATTTGGGCCAAAACGAATGTTGCGTAAAACATCGTTACGACAACCCAAAATCACTAGTATAGGGATTCGAAATTAAAATAGATATATAAATCCCAATACTATACAAAACATTTCCTTTAACATATTATTCACAGTTCAAAAACGTGAATATACTTCATTAACAATTTCATCCTTTTATTCATTTTAATTCAAAGGATTATTCACTATTCAAAAACGTGAATATAACTCCATTAAATAAGTTATGACAATTAACTTATCAGAATAAGTTGTTTGCGGATTTATAAAACAACGTTTATAAATTCCATTTCTATTTATTTATAAAAACTTCCTTTTTATAAATTCCTTTATTAACCTATTCCAGTTTATAACTAAATTATAAACTAAACGTTCATATTATAAGTTAAATACTTATAATTTATTCGTTTACTAAAATCGTTCCTTTGAACTTCATAATTATAAATCTTATAACTTATAAGATTCGTTTATTTATCAAAACTCCATTCTTTCAATAACTTTATAAATTTTATAAACCTACTGTTTATAAAATTTCATTTATAACTTCACTGTTTATAATCCTATAAATTTCATTCATTAATGAAATTCATTTTTTACTTCATTCAAACACTTATAAAAACTCGTTTTATAATGTCAATATTTCAATTTATAAATATCCATTTATAAATCTCTTAATATAAATCAATTTATATTATTCTTTTAAAACGTCTTTAAATTCCTTTATAATTTCACCATTCTCTTGATTTATAAAATAATCAAATTTTATAAATCCTATATTTAAACTTTTATAATATGTTCAAAAATCCAATTTAAACTATTTTATAAAAATCATTAATTCACATTTCTCAAAAATCAGCTTTTAACTATATTCTCACAAAATCATAACTTTATAACTTTGAAAATTATAACGTTTATTTATTTAAAATGGATCAATTCCAAAAATATAGTATATTTTCAAAAATCACTTTATAATCATTTTAAAATTCCAAAACTTGGGTCCAATGATGCTACACACCAAATAGTCAATCACGACTACAACGATCCATCATATATCGATATGATAATCCATCAAATATCAAAATATCTGAAATCAAATAAAAACTGTTGAGGAATCCCGTTGGATCCCTCCAACCTGTTTTCCTGCATCCAAAAACATTAGCACAATACCAATTCCGTTCCAGTACGAAATTATCGCGGTATATGTTCTTATTAAATATTATCCGCTTAATAACGGCGCAATAGGGTCTCATCCGCTAAAAAATACGGGAAATCAATCAACTGCAATATATACATATGCCAATATATATATATTGATATTATATATAATACCAATTTCACTGTTTATGAAATATTCGCGGTATATGTTTTTAATAAATAACATCCGCTTACTAACGGCGTATAATGTCTATTTTAACAATCAATAGATATCAATCATCATTCACACATGCATTCAAATATTTAAATCTAACTATTTAAAATAAAATAGAAACTAATTCGATTGAGTGAGAAGTTCTCACCTTGATTTTAATTTCCGTTTTAGCGATTTATTTCAAATAAAACTAAACGCGCGTTTAATTTTACCCAAAATTCTGACTAACTCCAAACGACACCAAACCAACTCCATCGTGTAGTGCTCGTCCATACGATTCCAACGCAACTGGTTTCGCGCGTTTTCGACCTCGTATGAAAAAGTTATTGATTTTATAAGTTACACGTATTTTATATAAACTGTTTACAACAATTAATTATAAATCTTTAAACCTAAGCCATTGGATCCTTCATCATGCAATCTAGCCCGTCCATCCCCCACCCCTCTCTTCTTCGTTTCCCTCACGCAAAAATCCCCAGGCTACGTGAAAAAAATCGAACCCATTATAGCAATTTAGGGTTTCAATTTGCTAACACCACACACGTTTATACTCGATCACATCTCTGCCATGTCGAAGCCCTCCACGACCTTCATACTCGGCCTGAAGCTTAGAGAGCTCGGCTCCCCCTATGTTGCACGAATCTCAATGACAACAGCCACGCACGCGGGTGTTTTGACGAAGATCCGTAGCTCCAAATGCGATCTCCACCGTTGAAAACGTAGATCTCGTCGTGCTCTACCACTTTGTAGTTGATCATGAAGCTTGAAAGTGAATGGATCGAGAGATAATCGAGGAAGAACGTTGAGCATTTCTGGCCATGGGTTTGTAACTGGCGGCTAGGGTTTGTTTTTCTTTTATTTTTATTTTTTTTTTAAATGAGGGGGGGCTATTTATAAAGAAAATTCGAACACTATTCATCCCGGAAATTCCGAACTCCGATTTACGCGCCGTAACCAGCGTTTCTAGGGTTTACCCCGCGTTCCGGACACAATGGAATAGGTTTCGGAAGCTAATTCGGAAGTATGTGTGAGTTATGGCTGTAAACGCTCAATTTGAATTAAATCGATTTAAGTCGATTTCTAGGCGTTTTAATTTGTACCGGACAAACGGTAAATCCAATTGACTTGAAATTTGAAACCTTACAATAATATCACATTACAGATCCGATGAAACTGGTTTCGTCGAAATCCGAGACTTTTTGAAAAATGGCTATTTTCACTCGTCAAATTTAAATTAAAAATAAATCGATGCGTTTCGAGCTGCCACGATCAAACGGTAACTCCGATTGACACGAAATTTGAAATCCGGTAATAACTAACTATTACGGATCCAATGGAACTGGTTTCGTTCAATTCTGAGACTGTTCAAAAATTGACTATTTTCACTAGTCGATTTAAATATTAAAATATTCAATTTTCACAAATTAACTTTTTAAATCGATTTTAAAAGTTCTAAAATATCATTCTAACTTCCATATGATAAAATAAAATTTTACAAATTATTTTCAATCATTTTTAACTCAATTATCAATTATTTCCATAATTTAACGTATTAAATTATCGATTAAATTATCCAATTAAATTCAAAAATTCAAATAAAAATTTATTTGACTTATAAATTCACTTATTAATGTTTAAAATAAATTAAATATTAAATTTTAATAAATTAAAAATTCTGGGTCGTTACAATAATAATATCGTTATAAGTATTTTCTGAAACAAAATATTTCAATATAATTTGAAAGAATTGTTTTAAAGAAATTTTGAAAAGAAATTAGTTTTGTACTCCCCTCTCTGTCGCTGGAAAATAATTTCGGTGATGAGTGCATGCATCATCGACATTCATTTTCAAGTTCCTAAGTACGAAGGCCACTGTAGTAGTTTTACTACAGGTTTATTTTGATAAACAAATATAAATTTTAAATTGTTTTAAATATAATTGGATATATAAGTTGTAAGTATATACATTTATCTATTATTTTTAAAATGATTTGAAATTTAACCCGATATTTAGTTCTTAAGTTTCCGTTAATCAATAGTTTCAATTATCGTAGTGAAATGGGTTGTAACTAATTAGTAATTGGAACTTCTAATTTAAATAAGAGATTGATGCTAAGTTACAAGTAAAATTTAAAAGAAAGTTGAAATATGTAACCTAGAAACAAAAGATATGATTATTGAACATTAAATTAATTAAAGGAAAGAAGAAAGACTTGTATAACTTTCAATTGCACTCTTAGAACATATATATAACTTACCAAAGATTTAGAAGTTGAAATGTTTAATAAGAAAATGTAATAGGATGTTATACAAGTAAAAATTTGAAATAACGAAAGTATTCAATGAAATTCTTTAGTAAATAAGAATTTGATGTTGTAGTTGTTATAAACTTATGTTGTAATTGAAATGTTACTATAATAAACTGTGATAGAAAGTAAGTATTATAGGGAAGTAATTAAAACTTAAGTAGATGAATTGATATGCTAAGAAATTGAATTGAACAAAAGTACTATAAATAAAAGAATGTAAATAAATGAAGTTGTGCAATAATGAAAGAATGAATAAATATAATGCAATAAAAAGAAACTGGCATGATCTGAATAAATGAGATAACAATTGCAAGTAATAAATGAAAGTAGATGAAATAAACATTGAATGAGTGAATGGAAATAAAAGTTTGTAAGAAATAAATGTAAATTAAAGGATGAATAGTAATATGAATGAAAAGGAGTTTAAACAATAAATGCTATGAAATGGAATTAATAAGAATGAACTTGATCTATTGTTTGAAATTGTTGTTTGTTTGGTTTGGTTTATGAGTTGTTGGGTGAAAGATACTTTTAACTGCTTAGATGTGTGAATAATATATTGAGTTTTACCTAAGACTATTGAGTAAATGGAATACTTCATAGTTATTTTTCATTCTATGTGATTTAAAGTGTCTTAACCTGAACCAACCAATTGTTTTGTTTTGCTTGAATGGTTGATTTGTATATTATGTGTATGTTGTTGGTTGCAAATGAATGTTATTAAATTGATTTGTTTTTCAGTGTTTGAAACAACTTTAGATATTTCATTTTATATAATTGATAACCTTTTGGATTATATAAGTGAAATACATGTTATGGAAGCAATTGCTACTGCTTTTGGTTTCATAATTAAGCTTAATTGCCTGACCAATAGGTACGTTTTTGGATTACGGTTTTATAGCGCCATTATATTGTTTTTCTCGTGTTGGGATATATTATTTTGAAAATATATGATGTATATTGTTATATTTGATATTATTTTTTTCTCCCGAGCCCCTCCGTACAAAGGAGACTGCCGAAATTTTTCGTAAATTTTGGACTTCGAAAAATTTTTAAAAATGTTTTCCAACTTTATTAATTTGATTATAAAAAGATTTAATGATTATAAATTGGTATATTTTATATAAATTAATTAATTTTGCAAATTTATTTGTTTACAAATTTAATATTTTAAGTAAGATATATTGATTTCGTAATTCTTCTTTTCCCTTCTTCTTCCTTTTCGGGGACGAAAAGTTTCGAGTGAGGGAGAGTGTAACAACCCATAAAATTCGATAATTAAATTGGCTAAATTAATAATATTTTTGTAATTAAATTTATAAAGAAATAAAAAATTTATACTTTATATTGATGTAACAACCCGCATATTTGTCGATTTTTATATTTAAATATTTTATTGAAATATTTTATCGTTAGTCGGAATTTAGTCCGAAAAGCTACTTTTTGCATACGGTCGAATTAGGACTCGGGACCACTCCCGTTGAGTTTAAAATGCCGTTTGCGAACTTTTTGAGTATAAGCTTCGATATGTTTGGAGAAAGTTGATTTTTGCTACTTTTCACTTTGGGTTTGGGTTTAGGTTCAGCCCTATGTTTAACTTATACTCAAAACCGAGCCACTCTACTCCATTCACCCTCATTTTCTTCCTCTTTTCAGTTCTAAGGCAATAATGGTGGGAGAGATTGGAAATTAAAACTCCAAAACCCTAGTTCCTCTTGCAACCTCAAATTCCTAGCTCCAAATTCAAGAGAACCCATTGGTAAGCATTCTCTTCTTCTTCTCCAACTTATTCTCTTACCAATTTCAGAAATTCCTAAACCTAATTTTGGGAATGTTCTTGTTTTGAGCATAGATTCAAGCTCATTTGGGTTGTGTTGAAGAGAGATTGATTCTCCATTTGCTTTCAAGCTTCTTCTTGTTTGATTTTGGTAAAAAGGTGAGATTTTTATCTCACATCTTAGTCTATAATTATCTTCGATTGTTAGGTATGAATTCCTAACGTTTATTCGTGTGCAATTGATTTTGGTTTGGATTGATTTGGTGTATATTCCAATTTTTTGTGTTTTGGTCCAATTTATGGAAATCTTATTATGGATATTTGGACATTGATATTTGAGGTGTATCGAAGAGCCGTTTAGGCTGGGTTGTCGTTCGACGTAATTCCTTAGTCATCGCCGTTTGCTCGTTCGATCGATTTCGATATTCGTTTGGCCATTTTTGGCCTAGGTTCAGGGAATGCCCTGAACCCTTCATTCAGACGTCTGAAACGTGATATTCAGACGTCTGAATATTGTCTGGGAAGTTTTCTATTCGCAGATTCAGACGTCTGAATTTGGGATTTCAGACGTCTGAATTGGCTTATTTTCAAACAGAAAGAAAATAGGATAAAATATGCCTATTTCAGACGTATGAAACATTTGGTTTAGACGTCTGAATCGTGTTCTGGAAATTTTTATATTTCCAGATTCAGACGTCTGAACCACTTGTTTCAGACGTTTGAAACTGTTGTGATTTTGCCTTCTTGCCTTTTTGTTTGAGAATTCCAATTTAAATCGATTCGTGATAATCCTATTTGTTGTTATCATTTATTATGACTTTGACGACTCTTTTTAGGGATTTTTGAATATCCATTTCGATGGATTCTTTATCGGTTTCTCTGGATTTTATTCACGTCTTTGAATGTGAATTTTAGTGATTGATTGTTCTTACAATCTTCTTTGTGACTTGTCACTTTAAAAATATAAAGGTTTTCTATACTAGTAGTAAATATCAAAACACTCTTTCCTCAAACGATTTTAATACTATTTTAATTACAAAGCTCGTTTCTAAAACCGTTTTCCAATCTATTAGTATATACAAACCTTTACCTCACTCGTATGAGAAATCTAATTAAACGACCTAGTAAAACGAGTGGTATGAAACGCTTGCGTTTACTTCGTCGGTTAATTCTTGGACTTGTTCGATTGAATCTCTTGTGACAATTTTCTAGTGGAGATCTACAGTTTGTTCGTAAATATTTAAGTTAAGCAAGTGTTTATGGGACATGAAGCTAAACTCATATATTTACTAGCTTAGTGTAATTGACACTTCTCGTTGATCATGACGATCATTTTTGTGATTTAGACTAGCAATGTGCGATGTCTCTTTGTCTACGAGGGAGACTAAACCCCGTTTTGTGGAGTTTCGACTCAATTTGGTGGGGTAGCAACCCATGGTTTTCGAGCCGTTTGTGGAGCTTCGGCTCAATTTGTGATGGTTAGCAACCATGGAATTAGCATTCCGTTTGTGATACACGTGTTGGTGAGCTTTATGCTCCCGTTTGTGATAGGCCTCCCCCTTTTTGTGATTTCTGGATTTCTTGAGATGATTTCTAGAATTTGTGCTTCACCAATTTTCGTGATTTCCATTGATAAGTTTTATCAATATTTGTGCATTGGTGAATTTGTGTGTCATTGACTTTTGTGACTGACATTGATATAATCGTCAATATTTGTGGTTTGATGAACGAAATAAGGTGTATGACATTTTCTTTGATTCTTGTGTAGAATTTGTGACATTGATTAATCTCTTGATGATATTCAACTAATTATATATATCACAGCTTGGCATTGTGATTACTATGTGTTTAGTCATATCTCTTATTCTATATCGTTTCATCTGATATTTATAGTTAGCATGATCCGTTTATTATTTTCTTATTAAATAATACTCGGGTCAGACCGAGATGTTACAGGTGCTTCTGCTTGACTTCTCCCCAGGGATTCATTACTCTGACTTTTGGCAAACTACTTAGATTAGTAGTTTATTTTGTTGTATACACTTGAGATATAGACTCATAGTTGTATTCTTTTGTATAGCACGTGTTGCTATTCTTTTGTATTATTGTGGATCTTTTTGACCACTACTCTGATATACACTTCCATGTGTTAATTTTATATTCATATCTTCTTCCGCCTTTGTGATATGAAATTATCTGTGACTGATTTATGTTATGTTTATTTCTATATTTGTTTCTGAAGATATTACAGCCACTGTGTAGTAGCTTTGAGTTTGTGTCGGTATGTCGGATTTTCCTCTTGATAAAAAAATGTATGTTATACTATCTGACATATCGATGCTCGCGCAAAGAAATTACACGGATGGTCGCTCCTCAACAGCCTTATTCTCCGTGCTAGTTGACAGCATTCACCGTAATGTTCTTGTCTAACGTGGGTATAGAGGTGGGGCGTCACAGCTTGGTATCATAGCCAAACTTCGGAACAATATGGAATATTATGACAAGGATCATCGTCCTAAGTCCATCTTAGGAGTCGTGCTTTAGGATTTTATTCGGGTCCACGTACCGTCTTATCCAATTTTCTTTTATGATTCCTTGTTTTGTCTATCAAGATTGCTTGATATTCAATTTGGTGAATAACCTTTTTCTTCTTCTTCTTTCTTTCTAAAGGAAGAGAAATGTCTAGACCAGGCCGTCCCAGAGCCGTACCGTCTAGTGTTCCACCCCAAGATGGAGTTTTTATGACTGCTCAACAGCTTCTTGATTTAGTGACAAATGCTCAAGCAGCTGGAGCTAACCCGGAACCTACTCACCCAAAGTCGGGATTTGCACGCTTGTGCAGCGATTACACTAATTTGGGTGGGGAGCCATTCAGAGGTTCCGAAACTGTTATTGAAGTACAAGCTTGGCTAAGGTCATGCGATCGAATCTTTTCTCGCATGAATCTTATTGACCTTCACCGAGTTCAGGTGGCCTCTAGTATGCTCCGAGAAAGAGCATTGGACTGGTACGAGCTTCTTATTTCTGAGATTAATGAAGCGGATCTCACCTGGGAGCAATTCCGAGAACGCTTCGAATTAAAATTCGTTCCAGAAGCTGAGAAAGTGACATTGGCTCGACGATTTATAGACCTTGTTCAAGGTGAGTCCTCCGTGACTGATTATGTCGCCTCCTTCGAGTCGCTTTCTAAATACGGGGTTGAATACATCAACACCCCTTTAAAGAAGAACCAGAGGTTCGTCTATGGCTTAAACAAAAATCTCAAGAAGCCATTACTTCTAAAATTAGAAGTTTCTTTTGACCAACTTGTTGATATCGCTCTTCGTCTTGAAGAGGCGGATAGGGAGAATGATGTTGAAGTGGTGGGTTCCAAACCAAACTTCAACCACAAGAAGAGGCCAAGCAAATTCAAAGGTCCTTATCCCAATAAGAAAGGGAAGCAAGCAACCTCCGTGGCAAAGACTTCTTCCTTTGGTCGTGGGGAATGCTATAATTGTGGTTCGAAGAACCATTATGCGAACAAGTGTCCCAAGTCTATCTCTTGTCGCTACTGCAAAGGTCCCGGTCATGTTATATCTTCATGCCCAAGCTTCAGGGCAAGAAGGAGGGAAAGCTTAATGTTGCTCAAGCCCCTGGCAACACATCTCGTGGCCAAGGTATTTCTCGTTCTATTCTGGATGGAATTATTTTATTTCGTGATCATCCTATTCGAGTTCTTTTTGATACGGGTGCGTCCCATTCTTTTATATAAAAAGAATTTGTTGATACTTTTTCTTTGGATGTTTTGTGTTTAATGACTTCTTTGAGAATTGCGAATCCGGTTGGTGGATCCGCAACAATCAGTTTATTGTGTAAAGATGTCGAGATTATTTTGTGTGATTTTCCTTTCCTAGCCGATTTGCATGTCATGCGTTATTTAGGCTTTGGAATGATTTTGGGAATGGATTGGCTTAACCATTATGAAGCTCATATCCTATGTCCTGAGCGGACTATTCATCTTCGACATCCTCAATCTGTTAATCAGGTTTCTGTTATTCTTAGAGATTCGGATTCTGCTTTGGTTGCATCTTTATATTCTTTAAATCCTCGTGATGACGATGATGAGGGTGATATTATTTCTCTTATTCACGTCGTTCGTGAATTTTTCGACATATTCGAGCCCGTTTTAGGGTTACCACCTAAGCGAGCAATTGAGTTCAGAATTAATCTTATTCCTGGAGCTCAACCTATCACTCGTCCTCCGTATCGTATGTCCAATAAAGAAAACGAGGAGATGCGTAAACAATTATCCGAATTGGAGACGAAGCAGTTTATTCGCTCTAGTTCCTCGCCTTGGGGAGCTTCAGCTATTTTTGTGAAGAAATCTGATGGTACACTTAGGCTTTGCATTGACTACCGCAAACTTAATGATCTTACTATCAAAAATAAATATCCTTTACCTCGGATTGATGATTTATTTGACCAACCTAGTGGTGCTAGAGTCTTTTCACAATTGGACTTGGCTACCGGTTTTCATCAGCTTCGTATTGCAGAGGATATCATTCCTTTGACATCGTTCCATACTCGGTATGGATCTTATGAATGGCTTGTTATGCCATTCGGGTTAACGAATGCCCCGGCTTATTTCGTTGACTTAATGAATCAAGTTTTTAAAGACTTCCTCGATCGATTTGTCCTCATCTTTATTGATGATATTCTTGTGTATTCTAAAACCGAGGAGGAGCATGAAAAACATCTTCGGATTGTGTTGGAAACTCTTAGGAGTAATCAATTAAAGGCAAAATTTTCCAAATGCCACTTTTGGCAATCTCGTGTGAAGTTTCTCGGTCATATTATTTCCGAATCCGGAATTTCCGTGGATCCTTCAAAGATTGAAGCGATTCAGAATTGGAAGCGACCGGAGAGTGTGACAGAAATCCATAGCTTTCTGGGATTGGCAGGTTATTACCGCCGATTTATCAAAGACTTTTCTAAGATTGTCGTGCCTGTCACTAGCTTGACGAAGAAAGGTGTTAAATATATTTGGTCGGACAACTGTGACGCTTCTTTTCAGAAATTAAAAGAACTTCTTTCTGATGCTCCTATTCTCGTTATTCCCGAGGGGAATCAAGATTTCGTTGTTTATACCGATGCTAGTCGCGTTGGTTTGGGTGCCGTTCTTATGCAAAGAGAACGTGTTATTGCTTATGCTTCTAGGCAATTGAAGCCCGCCGAGACTAGATACGCCACTCATGATTTAGAACTCGCGGCTATTGTTTTTGCTCTTCGGATTTGGCGTCGTTATCTTTTAGGAGAGAAATTTGTTCTTTATACCGATCATAAGTCCTTGAAGTATTTATTCTCTCAAAAGGAACTTAATTTGCGTCAACAGCGTTGGCTCGAATTTCTTACACCATATGATCTTGATATCCTTTATACTCCCGGAAAGGGAAATCACGTTGCGGATGCACTTAGTCGAAAGCAACAAGCGGTTGTTTCTATGATGATATCCGAATGGAACGATCTCGAGATTTTATCCTCTTGCGAATTTCGAGATCGTGTTCCCAATTTATGTTCATCTCTTGTTTTATGTAGCCTTGAGGCCCGTCCTTTTCTTTTAGACCGCATTCTTGAAGCTCAAAGGCTAGATCCCGAACTAGCTCTTCTTGGCCAAAATATTAAGGATGAAATTGATGTTGAAGGATTGAAAGAATTTGATATCGATTCTCGTGGCGGCATTCGAAAATTTGGTAGAATTATCGTACCAAATATTATTGATCTTCGTAAGGACATTTTAGAAGATTCTCATCGTTCTAAATTCACCATTCATCCCGGTAGTAGTAAAATGTACGCAGATATGAAGCGACTTTATTATTGGGAGGGAATGAAACTTGACATCGCTAACTTCGTTAAGCATTGCATGACTTGCCAACTCATTAAGGCTCAACATCAAAGGCCCGGTGGGTTATTGTAACCTTTAGAAATTCCAATTTGGAAGTGGGACCAAATTTCCATGGATTTTATAGATGGCCTTCCCCGTTCTCGTTCGGGTCATGATAGCTTATTGGTGATCGTTGATAGACTTACTAAATCCGTCCATTTTATTCCCGTCCGGTCTAACCGAACCGTTCCTCTTTTAGCCAAGCTCTTTGTTAAAGAGATTGTTAAATTACATGGTGTTCCTACTTCTATAGTTAGTGATCGTGATCCATTGTTTACTAGTGGATTTTGGAAGAGTCTTCAAAAAACTTTGGGAATGAAGCTTAATTTTAGCACCACTTATCATCCTCAGTCCGATGGACAAACCGAGCGTGTGAATCAAACTCTGGAAGATCTTCTACGTGCTTGTGTTCTTGATTTTGGTGGAAGTTGGGAAGATCATATTTCACTTGTTGAATTTTCCTATAATAATAGCTTCCAATCTAGTATTGGTATGGCACCTTTCGAGGCACTCTATGGAAGGCCATGCCGATCTCCTTCTTGTTGGCTTGAGGCCGGTGAGAAGCTAGTTTTAGGTCCAGATTTTATTCGCGATTCCACAGAAAAGATTGATCTTATTCGACATAGGATGAAAGAAGCCCAGAGTAGACAAAAATCCTATGCCGATAACCGAAGAAGGAAGTTAGAATTTTCTGTGGGAGATCTTGTGTTCATTCGTGTATCACCTATGAAAGGTGTTGTACGTTTCAGTCGATCGGGAAAATTGGCGCCTCGATATATTGGGCCATTTCCTATCACTGAACGTATTGGTTCCATGGCTTATCTCCTATCATTACTGGCTCAGTTCTCTGCTATGCATGACGTGTTTCACGTTTCTCGACTTCGGAAATATCTTCGAGATTCCGATTCTATTCTTGGGCCCGGTGTTGTGGAAGAGATTGAAGTTTCGCCTAATTTAACTTATGAGCAGCATCCTATTCGTATCATTGCTTCGGAAGTCAAACGACTTCGAAATAAAGATGTTTCGCTTTTTAAAGTTCAATGGTCTTCAAATCCTAAGGATTGTTCTTGGGAATCTAGAGAGTTCATCGAGCGAACACATCCGGACTTACTTTCTCGTGCTCTTTGAGGTGAACTTCTTATTTCAAATTTCTTTTGTGTTGAATATGCTTTTATGGTTGTTACTATATATGTTCTTCTTAAATATTGCGAGGACGCAATTTCTTTAAGGAGGGGAGTCTGTAACAACCCACATATTTGTTGATTATTATATTTAAATATTTTATTTAAATATTTCATTGTTAGTCGGATTTTAGTCCGAAGAGCTACTTTTTGCATACGGTCGAATTAGGACTCGGGACCACTCCCATTGAGTTTAAAATGTCGTTTGCGACCTTTTTGAGTATAAGCTTCGATATGTTTGGAGAAAGTTGATTTTTGCTACTTTTCACTTTGGGTTTGGGTTTGGGTTCAGCCCTATGTTTAACTTATACTCAAAACTGAGCCACTCTTCTCCATTCACCCTCATTTTCTTCCTCTTTTCAGTTCTAAGGCAATAATGGTGGGAGAGATTGGAAATTAAAACTCCAAAACCCTAGTTCCTCTTGCAACCTCAAATTCCTAGCTCCAAATTCAAGAGAACCCATTGGTAAGCATTCTCTTCTTCTTCTCCAACTTATTCTCTTACCAATTTCAGAAATTCCTAAACCTAATTTTGGGAATGTTCTTGTTTTGAGCATAGATTCAAGCTCATTTGGGTTGTGTTGAAGAGAGATTGATTCTCCATTTGCTTTCAAGCTTCTTCTTGTTTGATTTTGGTAAAAAGGTGAGATTTTTATCTCACATCTTAGTCTATAATTATCTTCGATTGTTAGGTATGAATTCCTAACGTTTATTCGTGTGCAATTGATTTTGGTTTGGATTGATTTGGTGTATATTCCAATTTTTTGTGTTTTGGTCCAATTTATGGAAATCCTATTATGGATATTTGGACATTGATATTTGAGGTGTATCGAAGAGCCGTTTAGGCTGGGTTGTCGTTCGACGTAATTCCTTAGTCATCGCCATTTGCTCGTTCGATCGATTTCGATATTCGTTTGGCCATTTTTGGCCTAGGTTCAGGGAATGCCCTGAACCCTTCATTCAGGCGTCTGAAACGTGATATTCAGACGTCTGAATATTGCCTGGGAAGTTTTCTATTCCCAGATTCAGACGTCTGAATTTGGGATTTCAGACGTCTGAATTGGTTTATTTTCAAACAGAAAGAAAATAGGCTAAAATATGCCTATTTCAGACGTCTGAAACATTTGGTTTAGACGTCTGAATCGTGTTCTGGAAATTTTTATATTTCCAGATTTAGACGTCTGAACCACTTGTTTCAGACGTCTGAAACTATTGTGATTTTGCCTTCTTGCCTTTTTGTTTGAGAATTCCAATTTAAATCGATTCGTGATAATCCTATTTGTTGTTATCATTTATTATGACTTTGATGACTCTTTTTAGGGATTTTTGAATATCCATTTCGATGGATTCTTTATCGGTTTCTCTGGATTTTATTCACGTCTTCGAATGTGAATTTTAGTGATTGATTGTTCTTACAATTTTATTTGTGACTTGTAACTTTAAAAATATAAAGGTTTTCTATACTAGTAGTAAATATCAAAACACTCTTTCCTCAAACGATTTTAATACTATTTTAATTACAAAGCTCGTTTCTAAAACCGTTTTCCAATCTATTAGTATATACAAACATTTACCTCACTCGTATGAGAAATCTAATTAAACGACCTAGTAAAACGAGTGGTATGAAACGCTTGCATTTACTTCGTCGGTTAATTCTTGGACTTGGTCGATTGAATCTCTTGTGACAATTTTCTAGTGGAGATCTACAGTTTGTTCGTAAATATTTAAGTTAAGCAAGTGTTTATGGGACATGAAGCTAAACTCATATATTTACTAGCTTAGTGTAATTGACACTTCTCGTTGATCATGACGATCATTTTTGTGATTTAGACTAGCAATGTGCGATGTCACTTTGTCTACGAGGGAGACTAAACCCCGTTTTGTGGAGTTTCGACTCAATTTGGTGGGGTAGCAACCCATGGTCTTCGGGCCGTTTGTGGAGCTTCGGCTCAATTTGTGATGGTTAGCAACCATGGAATTAGCATTCCGTTTGTGATACACGTGTTAGTGAGCTTTATGCTCCCGTTTGTGATAGCCTCCCCCTTTTTGTGGTTTCTGGATTTCTTGAGATGATTTCTAGAATTTGTGTTTCACCAATTTTCGTGATTTCCATTGATAAGTTTTATCAATATTTGTGCATTGGTGAATTTGTGTGTCATTGACTTTTGTGATTGACATTGATATAATCGTCAATATTTGTGGTTTGATGAACGAAATAAGGTGTATGACATTTTCTTTGATTCTTGTGTAGAATTTGTGACATTGATTAATCTCTTGATGATTTTCAACTAATTGTATATATCACAGCTTGGCATTGTGATTATTATGTGTTTAGTCATATCTCTTATTCTATATCGTTTCATCTGATATTTATAGTTAGACTGATCCGTTTATTATTTTCTTATTAGATAATACTCGGGTCAGACCGAGATGTTACAGGTGCTTCTGCTTGACTTCTCCCCAGGGATTCATTACTCTGACTTTTGGCAAACTACTTAGATTAGTAGTTTATTTTGTTGTATACACTTAAGATATAGACTCATAGTTGTATTCTTTTGTATAGCACGTGTTGTTATTCTTTTGTATTATTGTAGATATTTTTGACCACTACTCTGATATACACTTCCATGTGTTAATTTTATATTCATATCTTCTTCCGCCTTTGTGATATGAAATTATCTGTGACTGATTTATGTTATGTTTATTTCTATATTTGTTTCTGAAGATATTACAACCACTGTGTAGTAGCTTTGAGTTTGTGTCGGTATGTCGGATTTCTCTCTTGATAAAGAAATGTATGTTATACTATCTGACATATCGATGCTCGCGCAAAGAAATTACACGGATGGTCGCTCCTCAACAGCCTTATTCTCCGTGCTAGTTGACAGCATTCACCGTAATGTTCTTGTCTAGCGTGGGTATAGAGGTGGGGCGTCACAATTGAAGTAAAGGTTAAGAATGAATTGTCGCAATGATTATTTAAAAAGTAATTATTGACAATTGAAGTGAAATCACATTGTAAATGAAATATTGTAAATTGTTGCACTTGGGTGTAAAATTTAAAATAAATAAATAAAAGTAAGCATTTAATTAATCAATGCAATAATATATTGATTAATAGTAACTGGATGTAAATTAAGGCAGTAATGTTAATGCCAGTTGATAAATAACTAATCTAGTGCAATCCCAATTTAATTGAAACAATGGTAAGGTTATAATTGATTGTATTTAGTAAATTGGAAATAAATTTCAATAAATATAATTAAGTAGTATGTTAATGATGATTGAGTGGAATTTGTGTGATGTAAACAATTGTAACAATTTTTTGGGAATAATAACTCATAAGTATGATTGTAAGCAAATGGTAACAAATATTTTAGGTTACCTATTTATTTAGCCTGTTAATTTAAATGTGGTAAAAATTGCAATAAATCTAAGTTAAATATTTTGTTAATGTGAATTTAGTAAATAATGGGAAATAACATTTACTTTATTCATAATATGACAATTGGTTGAATAAAAGGAATGGAAATTCAAGATTTATTAATTTATTGGAATTTAAATTTAATAATTGAATTAATTACAAATAAATGGAATTTAAAATTTAATTTGAAATCAATTGCAGTTAATTGACTTAATTTGTGCAGTTAGGGTAGGTTTGATTTGTCATTGAAGATTGTTAATTTAACAAGAAGTAACCAATGTAAACTCTATGCATAATATGGCAATTGATTGAATGAAAACAATTGAAATTCATGTTTGATTAATTTATTGGATTTGAACTATAATAATTGGATTAATTGCAATTAAATGAAATTAAAATATCTAAATATTAGAAATTAAGATGGAATGTGAGAATATTAATGTAATGGTTTTGAATCCAATATTAAATCCATCTATTTGACAATAATGAATGGAATAATCATTAATTTATTTAATTAAATGGGATTATTGGGAATTATATTTATAATTTCTGAATTTAATGAATTGAGACTAACACTGAAATTGATAAATTAATCAACTATAAATTGACATTTAAATTTGTTTAAATCATTGTAAGTGGTTAAGAAATCAGAAATGATGAAATTTGTCAATTATCGAATTGAAATTGAAATTTTGATTTAAATTAATTAATTATTAATTTATTTAATTAATGTAAAAATAGACATTTTAGCCACTGACTCGGATTTTGACGAAACAAGTTTCATTGGATCCGTAACGGTGAATTATTGTAGGATTCAAGTTTCGTAGCGATCGGACTTGTCGTTTGATCGTACGAATGCGAAACGCCTCGAAATCGATTTAATCAATAGAAATCAATTTGAAATAACTTGATTTTAGCAAAACTTCTTCATACGATGGAATTTGGACTTGAAACCAGTTCCATTGATTTTAAAATATTTTAAAACATCTATTTTGATATATGGGTTGAACCATTTTTGTTCCGAAGTCAGAATGGGCTTTTCGGGCCATTTTATCGTTCAACGTGTAAATCAATCGTGCCCATCTATTCTATTCTCGGCATTCTCTATAAATGCCTTGTTATAAACATTAGTAGTCCTTCTATTCCTCATTTCTGTACGTACAATTCAGCTGTCTCTCCTCCTCACTGGCAGACAAACAAATTCCCAATTTCAAATCCAATTGCAATTCAAAATCAAATCAAAAATTCAAACTCCCCAATACATATCAAGCTATATATGGATTTGAAGCTCTCGACGAGCACAAGTCAAATCCGTAATTCGTTTTCCGATCAGAATCTCTGTTTGTCTAGAATTTTGAGAACAAACCGCGGTCGTTCATCGTGCGACGATCATCTTTGTATGATCGCCAAATTGATTTATGGGTTTTGAAGAGTGGACGGAGGGAAGTTCATCGGCGTAGGTTGTTTGGCATATTGACGGTCAGATCGAGGCAAAACATTTCATCTAGGGTTCAGCCAAGGCCTTGTTTCGGAGGCGACGACTCATGCTGGGGAGGGTCGGGTTTGGCGGCGCGAAGGGGGGAGCCTGGGCGAGCTCCACGGGGCGACGTTGTAGCATGCGGTAGCGCAGGGAGGAAGTTGAGCTCGGTCAACGTGGCGGCTATAGCTGCAGCGTGCGTGCGTGCATTCTAAGGTTCGAATGAATGTTACTGTTGCGAGTGAGAATTGGCAGGTGACGTGTTCTATTTTCTTATTTTTATTTATTTTAAAATTCAATTTTGTTTAATGTTCTCTAATATGCATAATTTCCTCATACGAGGTCCAATTTACTTGCGGTTTTCTCCGCTAGGTTCGTATTGGAATTCCGGACATTTTGGCGCTAGTTTGGATGAATTTTGAGACTGTTCAAATTTTGGATTTAAATTGGATTTAAATTCAAAAGGTGAGTGTTTTAAACCACTAACAACTTCTAAATTTTCTTATGTGTGTTAAATTAATTTTTGATGAGACTAGAAATTTATTTATGACTGTTTGGCATATTTTATTCATCATCTCTGCTAAATTGAATTTATTGAATAAAATAATTATTTAATTTATTATTGAATATAAACTATCAGTAAATACCTATTGCTTATTATCTGTTATATATTGATGTTATTGTTTGAATTGGATGATGATTGTGATAAGTGGTTGATGATTGATATTGGATGAATGGATGTTGTATTATATATTATTATAAACTGCAAGTTGTTATGCATTTTATTTCATTCGGGATTGTGGTTTGAAATGATATATAACCGTATTTTTTTATTTTAAATTACGAATTGAAATGATAAATATCAGTATCACTTGACCATAGGGTAGAAAATTGTATACAAACACCGTGATCCATATATAAAAATATTTTGAAATGATTTTCTATGGTTTTGTAAAGAAATATATGGTTTTATAAGATATTGATTTGGATATTTTATAAATGTTATTTTATATATAGTTAAATTCTTGGTTTTAAGCTATGTATAAAATTGGTTTAAAGTATAATAGAAGTTTAATAATAAAGTTTAAATTTATTAAGATATAGTATGGTTAAGTATTTATTTAAATATTATTTCTGGAGTTTATAATAACTTAAAATGAGAATAAGGTGGGAAGATGAATATGAAATTGATTTGAAATTAATAAAATCAAGATTTTAAAGGTATGATTTTATAACTGGATTTTGGTTTAAAATGTATTAAACAAATATTTCAATTATAAATAAATAGAAGGAATATTTAATTATTGTAATTTGAGTTTTATTTAAATGAAAATGGATTTGTTTTGCAATTATTTCAAAACTAAAAATAGGACATTGAATTTTTGAATCGTAATTACCGACCTTAGTTTTGAAATTGTTTAATACTCAAAGTTTGAAATATATTGAAATTGAAATGGTTTATTAAAACTGAAATGAGTTGAAAGTCATGAATAGAGATTTAATTTAAAGGGAATAAAAGTGTGAAGTCAAGGAATTTTTTTTACTTTATAAAGTACTTTTAAATTCAAACTATTTATTTTATATATACTGTTTGAATATCAAACCATTTAAGTTTTGGAAGTTATGGTTTAGAAGCTATGAAATTCGAAGTATTATGTTTTGAAAGGTTATATTTCAAATGTTTGGTTTCAAAGTGTATAAATTTGAAAGGGTTATGATTTTGGAAAAGAATATATTTGAAATAAAATTGATATTATATTGATTTGGGTTTTATAAAAATGATATAATATTAATTTGGGTTTTTAAAACGGAAATGATATCGTATTTATAGGTTTAGAAATGGATATTATATTCTGATTTTGAAGTATGATTATTTTAAAATGACCGCGGTGTTATAATAACATTTGGTTGTTAAATGACTAGGATCGGAAGTTGTCATACTCGCTGCCAACTCCGAAAACCACTTTAACAACTGTATACGCGATGGAGATCCCATAATGAAGTACGATGGTGGCGATGTTCTATTAAGGTATATACGTGGACCTGACTCCAGTGAGTTGGATTAAGGTGGCTAAAACAGGAGCGATCTCGGGCCAATGAAGTCATTCCTCTGATCAGACACACTCCTTCGATATTGTATTACGACTTTGAGATTTATTTGTTGGCCACTTTTGATTTTTGATTTGGGGTGTGGCTCGAGGTAGGCGGTAGTAGCTGCTGTGCGTTACCACCAACCCGTGTGCATAATTGGTATATCTACCCTGGCATTGCCTTGTGTGCCGTGTCACCTACCCTATTGCGTCTTGTACGAGTTTGGTTTTCTCCCGTAGCCCGTGGATTTTTTAGGGTAGTCTCCCGATCTGGAGATACGTTGATACTGGATGGACTACTGGGACTATTATTGTGTTAAGGGGGAGATTGGATAACTTCTTAACGCTAGTTAAAAGTAAGTTTATTTTACTATAGACATTATTATAATAGCGAAATATTACTACATAGTAGATAGTTTAACGGATCCTTAGGAGATGTGAATCCTGAACATCTCTTAAGTTACTGCACTCACGTCAGACACTGGATAGGAGATGTCAAACCCCGTAAACATCTCTGATGCCGTTTCACTCATATTATTTACAGTTGATTTAACTTACATAAGATCTTTTACTTCTGACTCCAGTGTTTTGTCTTTTCAATTCGCTCGGGTCAGTCTGAGCATTTCAGGATTCGAAGATTTTATATTTGGAGGACGAAGACGAAGATTTGTATTACTATTATTTATTATAGTATTCCACTGCATTCATACTGTTCCGCTGCATTATTTATTGTTCTCCGGTATGTGTAACTCTGATATGTATTGTGCAAGTATAATCGAATATTTTGTAAAATAGCTTCATGAACTGTATATTTAATTATTATATTAGTGGAAATTAGCCACAAGGGCCTCTTTAGCAGGTATAATTAGTTTCTAAGACACACAACTGAAATAATTACCTTTAAGGACAAATTGAAAAATAATTAGTTTCTAAGGCCTAAAAACCTATGGAATTATGTCCTTGAAAGTAATTGGACTGGTGACTTTGTCCTTAAAAGTAATTATTCTGCTGAATTTGGCCTTAAAATTAATTTCTTTGGATGTGTGTCCTAGAAACTAATTAGACTGCAAAGTTTGTCCTTCTAGTGAAATTCCCCTATATTTTATCGTTCCGCTGCAAGATTCTGTTTGTTCTTTTTCTTTCTCTGCTTTTTCTTATTTACCCCATAACAATCCGCTTCTGTATGGTTTAAATCTGATGTGTGTGGTTATCGTCGATTTAAAGCGTACAAAAAGGCAGGACATTACACAACACAAGGCCCAATCAAATTAGGCCTTTTCTATTAGGAGTATCCTTTGGGCTTACTCCACCTTTCATGCCAGGCAGGCAACCAAGTGGAACAGGGTACTTGATTACCCAATTCCAATCTTAGACATCATCTTACTAGACATCGTACTAATTGCGCAAACTTAATTAGTTAAACCTAACATGACTAATTTAGACCGCATAGGCTATTAGGCTTCGATACCATTGTTGTAACTGGGCCAGCCCACAGCGGAAGAAATGGGTGAACTTCAAAAAATTTACCATTTTGAATCATTAACGGACCTATGAAGTCTAAATGCATTTAGATCATATCTAAAATTTCTTTTAACTAAAACCAATATGTTAATTAATATGGTAATTTAAGGAACTTTAAATATACAAATGTATGTGATATGATGAATGTATCAAAGACATCCATTTATGTCACGTGTAAGTGCGGTGCATAAGTGGTATATATACGTATAAATGAAACATGTAAAAATAAATTAAGAGAAGGAATTTATCTGTTTCCCTCTGTTATTATATTCAATTAATAAAGGGTAGATATGATTGAATATGAAAGGATAGAAACATATCATTTCTTTTAACATATAACTATGACAATTAATACATTAAATGACATTTATTATTTACAGTCAAATCTACACATGGATATAACAGAATATGAAAAGAGGGAAATATATCATTTCTTTCACCATTTAACCGTGACAACTAATACATCAAATGACATTTGTTACTTATCAATCAAATCCACACATGGATATAATAGAATATGAAAAGAGGAAAAACTTTCATTTCTTTCAACATTTAGTTGTAATAATTAATACATTAAATGACATTGATTACTTATCAACCAAATCTATACAAGCCTTCATTGTCTAAATTTGTTAATGAAATATATGCATACATTCATAACAATTATGGATGCATACATTTATAATAATTATGGATACATACATGCATACAAAGTGAAAATCAATTTGTTTTAAACAATTTGAAACCCTAAATTAACATAATAGAAAAAAAATTACAATTGAGAAAATGTTCCACAAAAAAATTACATTATTGTTCACAATCTTTGTACAAATTTGATTTAAACAAAACATTTCTATTACATATAAGTGATAATTAAAATTTGATAATTTGCATCTGAAAGCATATATTTGTAAACAATGTAGCATATGGTATATGTGTATATACATTTGTACAAAAGGTTTTTGGTTTTAATGTTAAAAGTTTTCATTAAATTTTTAATTTAGAAATGAAACAATACATCAAACAATACACAAAACTTTAAATATAAAAAACAACAAATAATTAAAATTTCCACTAAAGTCCATTCGTTAATATTAAATCAAGGTATCCACTTTTGTATTAACAAGGATTGTAACAATTGTACAAAAATTAAACATATATAATTAAAATCAGGTTCAAGGAATGGTAAATAACTTAACAATATATATATATAATCCATTAGCATTTGAATAAGTAAAGATTATCTCTGTAACGACTCGTGAATTTAACTGGTTTTAATAACGTTATTAACTGAAACTTTATGAAATTTTAAATAATAAAATTTTGAAATAAAACCTTAATATTTGGAATACATCTATCTCAACGTAGCAATTGGTAAATTTTCATCTGATAATATGAAAGTTTAGTTTTATTGTTAATTCTAATTCAATTTAAATTGGTTAAAATAGATGATAATAAAATGTTTTTCAAACCTGAAATATTTTTTCTATGGAAAATTTCTAAATCCACTTCTGAATGAGGCGTCATCTTTCGTTTTTTCAAATTTTGACATCTATTGCTCCGTTCATCTTATTTTGACAAATTAGTAGCATTTTCGATACCGATTATTGACGTTTGATCGGATAATCGTACTATGGGTATCTGTATACCACTTTGATCGTCTCGCCGTGCTGATCTCCGTAGTATATTCAATTCTATATTTTGAAGTCTAGCACACAACGGAACCTGTGAAATGGTTAACCATATCCGTTCCATATTCCTGTCCTTCCATAACCCTCTGCTGTAAACCAACGGTCATAAGCTATGAATCATTCCTGGAATTCAGTACCTGACCTTCACCATTTCCTATTCAAATTCATGACATGCCGGTTCCTTTATTTGCTTGTGTTCTTTCTAATTCTTTCTAGTTCGATTACAAAGAATTTTTTTTATTAAATATGAGTTCACTTTTGTTTTGCCCAAGACCCAGATCTGCCATCTTTTCTTTTCCTCTTCCCTTCTTCATCTCTTTTGATTCGCATGGCCTCCTTCCTCCTCGCATATTTCGGTCTTCATCACCACTCCCTTTCTCTCCAACCAGAGCATCCGACTCGCCTGAGCATCGCATGCTTCCTTCAACCCGCCTAATCCCTTCGGACCCCGACCACAGCCCACGTAATTAGCCAGCCGAGACCCCGAGTTGCAGATCCAACCACCTCGGCCTCAAACCCACTTCATTCCTCTCCATAGCACTTGCCAAGTCTTCATCAATCCCCGAACCTTTTTCCCTGAACCTGTGAACCTGGCCAATCCTCCCAGTCATCACCGCGGCCCAGCCTACCCGATCTCTGTTACAACCGCTCCCTCTCCGGTCTCGTGCCGTCGCTTAAATGCTTGCCTCAGCCCAATACTCGCGACAGTTAGCCACAGCATGCCTCTCCATTTGCATTTTAGGTAATATAAATATATTATATGTTTATGTAAACTTTACAAGTTATATTCTGTGAAAATTTTTACATACTATTCAGGGTGTTTTCAGTATGTGTTTGTTTATAAGTTTATATATATACAATTTTATATTAATCTATATATATGTGAATATATATATATATATAAATATTAGTTTTTACATATACAGTTTATACAGTTATTTATATAATATATTACTAAGCATGATTATATAATAAGACTTACTAAGTACGATTATATGATAAGATTTTGGTTTTGGTATTCAATCTGCCATATATACAGTTAGTTGTATAAGTTGTTTGTGATTTTTTTATATATATTTTCTTATATACTGGATCATAAGCTAAAATGTTTAAACGAATGGGGTTACTATAATTATATATATATATATATAGCTTATATTTTAGTTTGGTAGGCAGTATTTCAAAGTTAGTTGTTTTATATATGTGTGTAAGCTATATATAGGACTGTAGTAATATAGTATATAGGTTATATAAATTACATAATATATATTGATTAAGTACGACAGTTGTGTTAGTTTATATAAAATAAGTTATATATTTTCGTTTATGTAAGTGTATATAAATGTGTATAATCTCTGTTAGTCATATACATAGCTTTGTTTTCTATATAGATCTGTTATTTAAAAATGTTATCTGAGTCGGTAATATATATTATATAGTACATGTTAGTGTATTTATATTAGCTTTCCTATGATGTGTTGGATTTTTTATGCTGTAATGATGTAAATCGGTTTGAGTAAATATATAGACCTATATATCTTCTGTATATTATTATGGTATATCATCTTTTAGTTTCAGCATCTTGGGTTTTTAATGTATAAAGTTATCTTGATTTTTGAGTGATATTTATTTTGTATATATCTATAAACATTTTGATATATATTAAATTTAATATTGGGCTTCGTATAAAGGAAATTTTTAAATATTTGATTTTAAATTCTATGTATATATGTTTAATTATACAATTATCTTCGTCGATCTAGTTCTGATTAATTTGTTTTCATTGATTCCTGTTATCAGTCCTGTTCGTCGAAATCGTGCCTTAGTTTTTGCTCGCCAATGTCCAAGTGGTGTAGCAATTTTTTGATTTACTCGTGTCCATATCAGTGTGCGTATCCATGTCATCTTCTATACTCTCTAGCCTCAAAAGATGAGCAATCACTCACGATTAATGTTCTTTTATTTATTAAATTTGATTTCAGTTGAAACGGCAATTGAAACATTCTATTGTTAGTTATTTACATTGCTATTTATATGTTATTATATACTATCTGTTCACCTGTGACAACTGACACGTTTATCTGTTGTTATATTGATGATATATGCCTGTTATAATATTGTCATATCTGTTATCACTCTGCAAGTTCCTTGTTAGTATAGAATTCACTATGGGTTGAAATGATACATACCCGAACGGACTTTAGAATAGGAGAAAATCGTTATCGGTTGAAACGATAAACCCAAGGGATTTTCATTTGAATTGAATTTAGGATTGCGGGTTGAAATGATATATACCCGTATATATTTAAATTGCGGATTGAAATGATAAATATTCATATCACTTGACCATAGGATAGAAACTTATATACAGACACCGTTAGTCTATATATAAATATTTGAAAATGATTTCTATAGTTTTGGAAAGAAATGTATGGTTTTGTAAAATATTGATTTTAGATATTATATAAATATTATTATATATATAGTTACATCTTAAAATTTAAATTTTAAGCTATGTATAAATTCATATTAATATACAATAAGTGTAATAATAAAGTTTGATTTTATTAAAGATAATATGGTTAAGTATTTAAGTTTTCTTTAACATAGAGTTTATAATGATTTAAATAAATTAAGGTTCGAAGATAAATTTGAAATTGATTTGGAATTGAAATTATTTATAAATTAAAAACAAATAAGTTTGATTTGAAATTTATTAAATATGAGATTTTAAAGTATATGATTTTATAACTTGATTTTGGTTTAAGGTGATTTAAATGAATATATTAAGTTTAAATAAATTGAAGGAATATTCAGTTATTTGAAGTTTAAAATTTTTATTTAAAGGGTATTGGATTTATTAAGTAAATATTTCTAAATTAAATAATAGTAAATTGAATTTGATATATATATAAAATTATCAAATTTAGATTTGAAATGTTGAATATATAAGGCTTTGAAATATATTGAAATGGTTTATTTTGGGGTTCAAATGCGTATTTGAAATCGATATAATTTTGAATGGTTTATTTAGAAGCTAAATTGGAATTTATGATTTGAGATCTGATTAAATGTGAATTTTGGAATTCGAGTTGATTTGAAATTAATTTGTGAAATTTGAGGAAATAATTTTATTATACGTATATACTATTTAAATATTTAAATCGGTTAAGTGGGAAGTATTATGATTTCCAAAGTGTTTTGATTTAGAAAGTGTTATAACTTTGAAGTACTAATATTTTGGAAATGATATATTTGAATTGGAAATGATATCATGTTTGATTTTGAAATGCAAATGATATTTTGGTTTTGAAGTATAAACTATTTGAAATGGTCGCAGTGTAATAATAATGTTTGGTGTTAAAGAGACTGGGATCGAAAGTTGTCATACTCTCTGCCAACTCTGAAACCACTTTAACAATCGTGTACGCGGTGGAGATTCCAGAATGAAGTAGGATGGTGGCGACGTTCTATTAAGGTATATACATGGACCCGACTCCCGTGAGTTGGCATAAGGTGACTAAAACAGGAGTAGTTGACGGGCCAATGAGGTCGCTTCTCTGATCGGACACACTCCTTCGATATTATATTCGGACTTTGAGGTTGATTTGGTGGCCACTTTTGATTCTTTGATTTGAGGGTGTGGCTCGAGGTAGGTGGTAGTAGCTGTTACGCGTTACCACCGGCCCGGAAGTGTAATTGGTATATCTACCATGGCATTGCCTAGTTGTGTCATGTCACCTACCCTATCACTTCTTGTACGAGTTTGGATTTCTCCCGTAGCCTGCGGAGTATATAGGGTAGTCTCCCGATCTGGAGATGCGCTGATACTGGATAGACTACTGGGACTATTATGTGTTAAGGGGGATATGGGTAACTCTTTAACGCTGTTTAAAAAAGTTTATTTTACTATAGACATTATTACAATAGCGTATATTACTACGTAGCAGATAGTTTAACGGATCCTTAGAGGATGGTTATCCCGAACATCCTTTGAGTTACTTGTATTTCAGTTATTATTTCACTTGAGATGGATTTATTGATATAAGAATGTTAATCCTGACTCGAGTGTTTTGTATTTTGCTTTACGCTCGGGTCAGACTGAGTGATACAGCTTTTGAGACTCGCATTTGGAGTTGGAGCTTCGCTTGGAGATCCAGCTATCTGTCCAGCTTTCAGATATTCATTTGATTCTAGTGATGTATTCTGATCTTGTATTTGACTATTGTATTCGAGACTTCTGTTGCATTTTATTTAACTCTGGTGTATATATATATAGTAGCTTCATGAACAACTATTCTTTTATTTCCACTGCATTATTGTTATATTACTCTGTGTTTGTGATTTTATGATTTATTTATTTACTGTATATGCTGAGTTTTGCCAAATATAAATCAACAATTTGGTATTTTGAGCAAGTCAAATCCGGCATGTATGGATGCGAATGGTTGAAAATATCCAGTCGTTACATTAGGTATCAGAGCTTTGGCTCTAGGCAAACTTAGTATATATAGTAAATTTATTTATAGAATCACTTTCGTTCGAGCTTGAGTGTAACGGCCCTGGATTTTGGCATTAATATTTTAATAAATATTTAATCGAATTAAATAAAATGTAAACTTATCATTTTACAATGAATATGACTTTTGGAATATTTTCCATTTATTTGAATATATTTGTATTTGAAAAGGAAATTTGATTTTGAAAATTTAAAATAAATCTCTAAATAATATGTACAAAGAAATCTATCTTATATAATTGAATTAAAACGCTTTACCTTGTTAACATTTGGTATAAATATATATAGATAATAATGTTTGATATAGAATCAAATTCTATCAATATTAAATATAAGTAAACCATATTGAATATAATTTAAATAGTGATAGTCAAAATAGAAATAAAAGTAAAACAAGATATCTTCATACAAAAGCCAAATGAATAAGTATGTAAACAAAGAATAAAATGAAACCTGACAAACATATGTATATGAATTGTGGAAACTAGAAGTTAATAAAAACAAGTGTATAAACTAAAACCTGAAAACCATATGTTTATGGTTGCAATGCAAGAAGACAAAATGTTTACATACATAATATCTATGTTCATAAAATAAACAGATAAAACAAAATATCTTCATTCAAAAAACCCAAACGTCTACCTGCACAGTGGATATTTTCATACAAAATATATGTATACAACCAAAACATAATAATAAGTATGTAAACATATTTGGAAACCATAGCATTTAATGCTATCTTCTCCAGCCAAATTTTAGTCATTTCAAAATTTTTACAAACCTTTACATTTCAGATATAAACATCTGATCAATCATAACAAAAAGAAGAAAACATTTGACCAGATAATACCTTCCCATATTACAACTGTTTTCTCTTATAAATATATATGTATACATTTAAGCTATTTGAGTTCGTTCAGTAAAAATTAGGTAACTTGAGAAAAACAAGAAAAGAAGAAAAGAAGTAAACTCAAATTCAAACAAAAACAGACAAGAACTAAAACAGATTCAAAGGCAGTTTCCAACTGCAGTTTTCTCAAATATCAAAGTGCTCTCTGTTCAAAAGAACTTCCAGGTGAGTAAACATCAATTTGAAAGCTTCAAGTTTAATTTAAAAAACAGTTCAGGATATTCATTGATCATATGATATTGTATATGCTTTGATCTTGAATATGATTCTGTGTTGCTCTATACTACTCTGTTTAATTGTCACAGGGTGAATAATTTTTCAAAACTCAAATTTATTTTCTTCTAATCATTGTTAAGCTTTAATTTTTAAATCAAAAAAGATGTTTAAACTTAAATTTAGATTCTAAAAGCTGATTTAAACCATGTTTGTATGATATCATCACTGGAAACCTTGTTTACAGGTAATCAAACAATACTTTGATAAATTCGATTGTTATGAAAAGTTAATTCAAGTTCATAGTTTGAATTCTTACTAAAAATCATGATTTTTAAAACAAAAATAAAAAAAATTTAGTTGTATTCTAAGAGCAGTTTGTATTTGATCAAAAATTGCATTTTTACCAATTACAGATGATTGATCCAATAATTACTATTGAAATTTAGTTTGAAGCAAGTATGAACATCATTGATTTCGAGAAAATTATCAAAAAAAAATTCCATTTCATAAATTAAAGGAACGGGATCATATTAGTGTTTTTGTTCGAGTTTCCGGACATGTCAGAAACGAGGCGCATTCTTCTAATATACGTGATTAAGTCGCATGAAATTCTGGAGGATGGTAGCTTTGTGTGTTGTCATGGTGTGGATGAATTCTGATCGTCTCCAGTGGTCTGTGCGACGGTGGCGAGTGGTTTTAGTTGGTGGGTTGTGTTTGCAGTTTTTCGATCGAACTATCCTTTTTCGATTTCGAATGTTTGGAGGCAAATCGAGATTGGTTTTCGAGTTTGTGAGAGATTTGTGACTTGTCGATGATGGTGGGTTTCGTCGAAGCTACGGTGCGTCGCCGTGCACATGTAAGGCGAAGTAGGTTGGTGTCAGTATCGATGTGGGGTGAGCGATCTCGAGTCATTACTCGAGTCGAGAGGTCGATCGCTTCGAGTTTTAAATCAAGCGCATGTGAGAGTTTGCTGATACTTTAATCTATAATCTAAGTTTAAACTTAACTTAAAACTTACTGGAAAAAAAAGAAGAAGAAGATGTGAACAGGAAAGAGTCTCGGGTGAAATGGTGAGTAACACGAAGTATTACTCGAGTTAAACAGGGGTAGTTCTCGGGTGTTTTCTTTCCAAACTGCAATGTTTTAAAAATAAGTTAAGCAACTTGTTTTCTACAAGTTCGAGCACTGTAGATCTAATAAATGTTTAACAATTTAAGTGAAACTTTAATACAAGTTTTAATTATTTAGTTAATACTTAACAATGTTTTAACTCTTAACTGATTATTTTAATTGAGTAATTAGTTTAAGTTAAGTATTAAGTTAATTAACATTTAAAGTTTGTAGTTAATAATAAATTGATTTTCAAAGTTTAAAGAAGATTTCTTTTAAAATGTTAGTTAAGATGAATAATTAATATCAATAAATTTTTTTGGAAAGCAATTAAGAATGATTAATTATTCAATTAATTATTTTTGGAAAGCCATTAAGAATGATTAATTATTCATTTAGTTATTTTTGGAAAGCAATTAAGAATGATTACTTTAAAATTGTAATTAAAGATTGGTTAACTAATGATTAAGTGATAAATAAATTTATAATTAACTACTTAAAGTTAATTAATGTAAAATTAGTAGTTAACTAATTAAGTAATTTAATTAAGAATTAATAATTGATTTATTAAGTAATTGGTGGTTAGTAAATGGGTAATTAAGTTTTATTAATTAATAATTAGGTTATTAATTAATAATTAAGGGTAATTAATTAAGTAATTAAGTTTTAATAGTTGATTAAGAAATGATTAATTAATTAAATGATTTGAAAGGGAATAAGTAATTAATTGATAATTAATTATTAACTAAACAGGGTTAAGTAATTAACTCTCAAGTATTTGATTTAAATTAAATTAATTACAATAAGAATTAAAGATGTTTGGTTATGAATGTTGTTTATGTAGAATATTTGATTTTGTGATATTTATTTGATGATATTCTGTGATGTTCTATGATATGCCTTGATATATCTATGATGATTGTGTATGATTTATCTGTGATAAATGTTATGTGAATTCAAAGTGTTGAACTTAACTGTTTAAACTATTAAACAACTTGACCTTTAAAATGGCGTTTGGATTTCGATGAGACCGGGATCGGGTGTCATTTATGATTATCTGAAAACCACATCGATCCAAATTAAACGTTAGGTCATGAATTCTCAAGTGAAGATCGAGATGGTGTTTCAGAATGCAAGGGTTATTGTCGTTGACTCTGAGGGTGATTCCAAAATGAGTGTGACGAGATAATGCCTTCGGTTTCGATCGAACCCGGAACGAACTTGTATGGATTGAATGCTTTCAGAACATCGTCAGGCGGACGATGAGCATTCTAAGAGATATGTTCTATAAATGTAATCGTAGCCTCAAGCCTCATCAACCGGGAATGGCTAAAACAGAGAATGTGCAGCAAGGTTAGGTGGGTAGCACCCAAGCAGGACGAGATACGCCCCTGTCTAGATGTCCCTTTTTATTTCAGCTGTGTGGGTGGTTGCTAGCTACAACCGCGGCGTTATCTTGTTCGGGACTGTTTAATAAGGAATGGTTCCAACCTTGTGTTGTAGGGAGTCGGGAGTGATCCTCGGTACGGTGATCTAGGCCCCGTACTGTGACGGGCGGTACCCTAGTAGCCCTGCCATTGAAGGAAATCCATTTTCCCTACGAGACCCTACGGTTTTAATTTGTATTACCCACTTGTGTGGCTAGTAGCTGGAATTTAATCATGTAACAATTTCGGCTATTTTCTATTTACTTGAAAACCCTAGACACTATTATAATATCACTGGATTTCCTATAAAATGTTTTGGTTAGCGTAAGGTAAAAACTTACTCGTATTTATGTGTGGGGAGTCTTACGTGATACCTTTATTTTCAAATATTTTCAAAATTAAAAAAATTTAACCCGTTTACTCACACCAGACTCATGTCTGACTCGGAGTTTATATTTTGTTTTTCATAAACTCTTGGGTACTCAAATTTTTTGGAGTAGCCAAGTGATAAGCTTTGGATTTTGGTTTCTGGAGGAGCTTGGACCAGGAGTTCCAGACGTATGTATCTATCTAGTTCCGCTGTGTTAGTTGATGTATGTTGTATTTTGGGATGTATGTAGAGACAGATGTATATATGACTGTCATGTGTACGATATTGTATAACTCTGATATATGTAGACTATGTAATAGTAATGTGATGTATTATATTTTGTTCTGTTCCGCTGTGAGATTCTGTTGTTGTTAGTTCTTTCTTTCTATTCTTTTCTATTTCTAGCCCTTTCTTTTCTTATTGATGATACGTCTTTCTGTGAGTAGAAGGGCGGGTCGTCACATTGAATCTCTTCTTCTTTGATTCAGTTTCCTTTGAATTTTAGGAACATTCCATTGGTTCAAAAATCCATTCTTGTCCCTCATAATTCATCTTCTTTGGATTATGGAGTATCCCATAACTTCACTTTGAATGAGCTTTATAATTAGTCGACGGTCTTGCCAATCTCAAATGGATTTGTAAAAGGGGGAAACTCATTTACAATAGGCATTGATTCACCAGAGATTTCTATATATCCTCGGTTAGATGCTAGTATCTCTTGTTGTCCCGAATTCTACCTCTTGAGATCGAATGTAGATTTTCCTTAGAATTCCACATCGATTTAATTCTTGAAGTCACGGTTGATTCGGTTAAGGTTGCCTGTGATTTATATAAGTTTATCCATTTTCTTATTCGGTTATTAATCATCTTATCTTTTGTTTCAAACTTATCTTCGAATCAGAACTCTCCCTGAATTGAGACTATCGAATTTGAATCTCTATCCTTGCTTTGAAAATCCATTCTTGTATCGTCGAGCGAGGAAGCGTATATGTAAATTAATATTTAAATTGTTTTATTTTATATTGTGTTGTTTTGGTTGTTGATGTTGATTTGGGTCTTCGATCGATTCGTCTGATCAACTCTATCGACAGAAATTCCAAAACACTTGAGCAGAGCAAACTGACACAATTGTTTTCAAAATGATAATATTTGATTTTCATTTATTTGTAAATCAATGACTATTGCCTCATAATATAAATAAATGAATTTAAAATATGATTTATAATTTGATTTGGAATTTTAAATGAACGTAATGGAATTTGAGAATTAATTTCCAATGATTTCAAACTTTGGTTTTTAGGTTTTAAAGTGTACACTATTTAAGGAGTTTTCGAACAGAAATTTTTTTCCAAAGAATTTTAAGATGTTTAAAATCGGTGCTCTCCACTTTTATCGCTGGAAAATAATTTCGGTGATGGCGGCCACATCATCGACATTCATTTTCGAGTTTCAGAGTGGAGAGACCATTCTGTAGCTTTGCTACGGTTTTGTCTTGGAAATAAATTGATTTGAATTTCTTAAATATGACTTTATTTATATATATTATATATAGATATATGATAGTAGATTTGATTTAATATATATATATATATATATATAAATAGTTTGAAATGAAATCGAAAATTTAATTCTTAAATTTATGTTAAAGGATGTTTTCAATTATAAAGTGAAGCCAAAATTTTTGAATAAATATTTAGTTTGAAATAATTGAATTGGAAAATTTTACTTGTATAATACCCAATTTCATTCTAATAAAACTTACCTAAATTATTCAGAAGTTGAATATGTAATTGGATAATATGCAATATAAAATGATTTCATAAATAAAATTTGAGTGTTTATAATAAATGTTATACACTTAAATTTTGATTATAAAATGTTAATAAAGATAAATAGAATGATAAGTTAATTGAATAATAAAGGAGATATTTTTGTTTTGAATGAAACCATTTTGTAACAAATATTAATAAATTGGAATTAAATCAACTTAATGAAATACCTAGAATTTAAAATCAATTGTTGAATAAATATTTTAAATTGAAATTTATATATTTAAATTAATTGTTTTATTTCATTTTCAATCTATTTTCTTTCTGGTTGTTCTATTCCCCTACCTCCTTCCTTTTCGAGGATGAAAAGTTTTGAATGGGGGAGAGTGTAACGACCCATAAATTTACCTGGTTTTAATAACGTTATTAACTGAAATTTTGTGAATTTTAAATAATAAAATTTTGAAATAAAACCTTAATATTTGGAATACGTTTAACATAGCAATTGGTAAATTTTCATCTGATAATATGAAAGTTTAGTTTTATTGTGTAATTCTAATACAATTTAAATTAGTTAAAATAGATGATAATAAAATGTTTTTCAAACCTGAAATATTTTTTCTATAGAAAATTTCTAAATCCTCTTCTAAGTGAGACGTCATATTTCGTTTTTCCAAATTTTGACTTCTATTGCTCCATTCATCTTATTTCTGACAAATTAGTAGCATTTTCGGTGCCGATTATCGACTTTTGATCGGATGATCGTACTGTAACAACCAATAATTTTGGAATTATTTTTAGTTAAATTTTTATTTAAGAACTTTGATTTTTAAATCATTTAAAGTCTAAATTTTAGAATTTTCCAATGCAAGTTTGGAATTTTTTTGTAATTTATTTTCCAAATGCTTTAAATAAACAATTTCTGAAAATTTTATATTTTTGTCAAAATCTGAATTTCGGTTTAAATTTTTAAAAATTTGAATTTTTAAATTTTAATCTTTTTCTCTGAAGCAGAATATATTTACGATATCCGTTATGCTTTTCGTTTCGTTAGATTCTGATTTATACTTTTAAAATTGGATAAAATACAGCGTTTTGCACGCAATAAATTTCTGTATTTTTATTTTATATTTTTTCCTATATCCATCACTTTGTTTTATTTTCCTACTTATTTGTCTAGACTTTTATTGTATTTATTGGAATTTATTTATTTATATCTTTTTATAAATGGCTGGAGAAAATCAAGGGGACACACGTTACATTGTTTAAATTCTTACCTTTTTATTTCCTAACCTCTTTATTAATTTTCTAGCCGTTTCCTCCTCATTCCTAGCCATGAATTACTCTACTTATAGCCGTGCATATCAAGTTGAAAATTCACGTACAAAAATTTATTTCCCATCTCTCGTTTTTCATTTGCATTTAAAAATAAAATATATTGTACGTTTCTTTCTCCTTAACTTATGCCTTTCTGTTTCTCTAGCATTGATAACTCCTTAGCTGTTTCTTTTTTCTTCTATAGCCGTGTATTTCCTTTTGTCATTCACATACAAAATTTATTTCCCAATTTCATTTGCATTTAAGAGTAAAATATATTCTCTTTAATTCTTGCCTTTTGTGTTCCTAGCATTTACTCCTTTTCTATTTGTTTCCCCACCTTTTTCTTGTCGTGAATATCTCCAATCATGCACAAAAATCATCTCGATATCTCACATTCCATTTGCATGAAAATAATTAATATATAAAAGCTTCAAAATCCATGGCTTCCTCTTATCCTTTTCTAATTTTCTTTTTCCTTTTCTTTGTTTTGTTCATGTCTTGCTTGGTCTCTAACATGCCTTAGCCGACCACTACACCATCTCCACCACCAACAAGACCACCTCCACAACCTCATCACATCTACACAAGCAAGGCCGTGACCACCAAGAGAAATACATCACCATCCTATGTTGAATAACCTAGCCACACCACTATTTCACCCTCCCCTTCATATTAGCCTCGGCCACTAATTGTTCCACCATCTACTTGCTATGCCATGACCTACAACATGCCTTAGTTGTGCCTTATGATGTGCCTAGACACATGCCATAGCCAAGGCCAAGAACCAAGCCCTATGGCCGAACCAATTGGACCCCAACCCTTTGACCTTTTTGCCAATACATGTAACTTCCACCTCTTCTTATTTCCATTGCTTAGCCCCTTTGGCCGAGCCTAGCACACCTCTAACCATCATAACCAAGCAGCACAAGATGATGGTTGAACCCATATGTGGTGTAGCCAAGCCATTGATTGATTAAGGCAAGTTATGCCACTTTGATTCATTTATTTTTCCATTGTTTTAACCTCTATTCTTTTGTATTGAATCATATTCTTATGTATGTAATATTTGTTTGCATACAAGATTTGGATCTGACTCTTCATCCACTCAAGTTTGCATTGTGCTTTGTTGTGCTTTTTCATGCTTTGCGGAGTTTGGATTTTTATTCTAAATTTGTCGATTCTAGTTTAAAAAGGTGAGTTTTATCACTCTAGACATACGTACTTATATTATTGTGAAATGATAACAAGTGAATCTGTATAAATTAATATGTTATTCATACATGCCTGTGACATATTTATATGATGTTAAATGCTATCTACATACCTGTTACATCACCTGATACGTTATTATATGTTATACTGCTCATTTTAATTACTGTATCTCATACTGCAAGTTCCCTATCACTATGGGTTGAAATGATACATACCCAAACGAACATTAGAATAAGGAAAAATCATTATGCGCTTAAATGATAGGCTTGACTGATTTTTATTATATTTATTTTTCTTGGGATTATGGGTTTGAAATGATAGAACCCGGATTTTTCTTTAAATCATGGATTGAAATGATACATATCCGTATCACTTGACCTAGGTTAGAAAATATTATACAGGACAATGGTTAATATTTTAAAGTGATATTTTCTGAAAAATTTATTGAGTATTTTGAGTATTTTGAATATATGAAATTTTAGCCTAAGGATTTGATTTAATGATTTAAATCATAAAGAGATTTGGTTTTCCATAAGCTAGAATTCTATAAATCTATTGTGGATTTTAAGTGGAATTTAAAATTTTCATTTATGATCAATATTTTAATAATTATTGTTGATTTAATTTGGAATCAAAAATCTAACCTAGTAATTTTATAAAGGTTACTTCCTAAAATGGACATGGTTTGTATAATGAATAATGTATTTTGAATTGATAAAATGAAACGCGGTTTTAATTGGGCGTTTTGTAATAAAAATCCATTTAACTTAAAATCATAGTTAATTAATGTTTAAATGAATGAATTTATAAAGAGAATTGGATTGTTATATTAACTATGATAAAATATTTTATTTATGGTTATGTTTGTAAAAATAAATGATTATGATTTAAATGGAAAAATGTAGCTTAAAGATGACTTAACTTGATAAGGGAAAATTTAGTTTTCAAATGAAAGTTAAGAAAATTCATTGATAGAAATATTTTATTTATGGGATGGATAATTTGAAATAAAGTGTAAAGCTATTTGTTAAAAATAAAAATTAAGTAAAACAGAGTAATTTTGACTTATAAATGAATTATAGTTAATTTGAATATTTTAGTTATAAATTTTATTTTATTTAATCATAAGAGAAATGATATCCAAATGAATATTTTCCGAAGTGTTTAATATGATTTTCACAAGTTAAAATGGCTAAAAATTGAAATTTTAATGTGGCTGAAATGTTAGTATAAAATCTGGAATTTTATGGGTAGCACTTCAGAAATGCTACGGCTGTTGGATTGCATTTGCTAAGTGCTATCAGTTCTGAAACCTAACTAGGTTCTAAAATAACTAAATATATCACGATCCATTTTTTCGTAACGATTTAAACCGATTTTAAACCACTCTTGTCAGCTAAATCGTACGGGAAGAAGGATAATGAAAGAAAGAAAGAAGGTAGAAATAGAAAGAAGATAGAAGAAAAGAGAACAAATCAGAATCTCACTGCGGATCGACTAAATTATAATATAAACAAACCTTTACACGAAACCAAAACTGTTACTTTATATAACATATACAACTTTACATCAGAGTTACTACCACACAACTCGGACAGTTATATCAATCTTGTCCTTACAACCATAACCACACGACCAAACAGACTGAATATAAACATCTATGAGAATACGTTCCTGATCCAGCTCCTCTCCTGAACAGCTTCCACTCTTCCAGTTAAACCTGGAAATATGCTCGGTTTGACCCGAGCATATAGGAAAAACACCAAG